>OZ020307.1:52500024-55159676 GCA_963971305.1 Arcuatula senhousia | reverse complement strand
TCTTTTTTAAGGTCTTTCCCTTTCCAAGGGAAGACCTTATTGTATTTCTTCTGATTATTATTATTTTCTTTCTTCCGCCGTTTTGTCAAATTTCAACTATAAGAAGTACGCGACATGTCGCAATGATATTTAGTATACTTTATCGGTTAATGTTTGTCGTTCCAGAAAAAACACTTGGGTACCGTACCCTTTCGCGTATAAAAGTTATCTCCCTTTTTGCGTAAAAGTTTGTTGACGCTTCTCCTCCTAAACCATAAATGATACCAAGTTAAATCTTTTTGAAATAGGAAGACTGACTCTTGGTGTTGTGCCACAACTATTTCTTATTATCATATATTGACCAATACAGGAGTTATTCCCCTTGAAACTTTGACTTTTTTAGTATAAAATTCTAAAATCAACAAATCTTAAGATATTTTGATGAAACTTAATATACAAGGTCAGTGACCTCTAAGGACCAAAATGGGGTCAAGGTCAAAGGTCAAGGTCATCATATGTAAATTTTCATAAAATGAGCCTTTTTTCATTGCGAAATAACTCAAACAAAATCTAGGCTTTTTTTCATTTTTTTTTGCATGACATGATGTGATATTGTCTTCTCAGCTGAACGCAAAAAAAAAATTGGAAAAAAGTGAAAAAATGGTGTCGCGACATGGATTTTTGTGAAAAATAGACCGCATCACTGTACTAAGCCATTGTATGACCTTGAAGAATTTTTCAAGGTCAAATCAACTAACTTTCACTATTCCAATCAGTTTCCATCATTATAAGTCCTCAAATCTCAAAAATAAGCAAGTTGATATGCCACGCCCCCTTTTTTTGAAAATTTGGAAATTTGCCATTTTTGACAAAAAAATGTTATTTTTGGGTAAATACACCTTATTTGACCATAATTAGATGATATCAACCCTAAAAACCCAGAAAAAGCCCAATCTGCCCTCTTTTTTAAGGTCTTTCCCTTTCCAAGGGAAGACCTTATTGTATTTCTTCTGATTATTATTATTTTCTTTCTTCCGCCGTTTTGTCAAATTTCAACTATAAGAAGTACGCGACATGTCGCAATGATATTTAGTATACTTTATCGGTTAATGTTTGTCGTTCCAGAAAAAACACTTGGGTACCGTACCCTTTCGCGTATAAAAGTTATCTCCCTTTTTGCGTAAAAGTTTGTTGACGCTTCTCCTCCTAAACCATAAATGATACCAAGTTAAATCTTTTTGAAATAGGAAGACTGACTCTTGGTGTTGTGCCACAACTATTTCTTATTATCATATATTGACCAATACAGGAGTTATTCCCCTTGAAACTTTGACTTTTTTAGTATAAAATTCTAAAATCAACAAATCTTAAGATATTTTGATGAAACTTAATATACAAGGTCAGTGACCTCTAAGGACCAAAATGGGGTCAAGGTCAAAGGTCAAGGTCATCATATGTAAATTTTCATAAAATGAGCCTTTTTTCATTGCGAAATAACTCAAACAAAATCTAGGCTTTTTTTCATTTTTTTTTGCATGACATGATGTGATATTGTCTTCTCAGCTGAACGCAAAAAAAAAATTGGAAAAAGTGAAAAAATGGTGTCGCGACATGGATTTTTGTGAAAAATAGACCGCATCACTGTACTAAGCCATTGTATGACCTTGAAGAATTTTTCAAGGTCAAATCAACTAACTTTCACTATTCCAATCAGTTTCCATCATTATAAGTCCTCAAATCTCAAAAATAAGCAAGTTGATATGCCACGCCCCCTTTTTTTGAAAATTTGGAAATTTGCCATTTTTGACAAAAAAATGTTATTTTTGGGTAAATACACCTTATTTGACCATAATTAGATGATATCAACCCTAAAAACCCAGAAAAAGCCCAATCTGCCCTCTTTTTTAAGGTCTTTCCCTTTCCAAGGGAAGACCTTATTGTATTTCTTCTGATTATTATTATTTTCTTTCTTCCGCCGTTTTGTCAAATTTCAACTATAAGAAGTACGCGACATGTCGCAATGATATTTAGTATACTTTATCGGTTAATGTTTGTCGTTCCAGAAAAAACACTTGGGTACCGTACCCTTTCGCGTATAAAAGTTATCTCCCTTTTTGCGTAAAAGTTTGTTGACGCTTCTCCTCCTAAACCATAAATGATACCAAGTTAAATCTTTTTGAAATAGGAAGACTGACTCTTGGTGTTGTGCCACAACTATTTCTTATTATCATATATTGACCAATACAGGAGTTATTCCCCTTGAAACTTTGACTTTTTTAGTATAAAATTCTAAAATCAACAAATCTTAAGATATTTTGATGAAACTTAATATACAAGGTCAGTGACCTCTAAGGACCAAAATGGGGTCAAGGTCAAAGGTCAAGGTCATCATATGTAAATTTTCATAAAATGAGCCTTTTTTCATTGCGAAATAACTCAAACAAAATCTAGGCTTTTTTTCATTTTTTTTTGCATGACATGATGTGATATTGTCTTCTCAGCTGAACGCAAAAAAAAAATTGGAAAAAAGTGAAAAAATGGTGTCGCGACATGGATTTTTGTGAAAAATAGACCGCATCACTGTACTAAGCCATTGTATGACCTTGAAGAATTTTTCAAGGTCAAATCAACTAACTTTCACTATTCCAATCAGTTTCCATCATTATAAGTCCTCAAATCTCAAAAATAAGCAAGTTGATATGCCACGCCCCCTTTTTTTGAAAATTTGGAAATTTGCCATTTTTGACAAAAAAATGTTATTTTTGGGTAAATACACCTTATTTGACCATAATTAGATGATATCAACCCTAAAAACCCAGAAAAAGCCCAATCTGCCCTCTTTTTTAAGGTCTTTCCCTTTCCAAGGGAAGACCTTATTGTATTTCTTCTGATTATTATTATTTTCTTTCTTCCGCCGTTTTGTCAAATTTCAACTATAAGAAGTACGCGACATGTCGCAATGATATTTAGTATACTTTATCGGTTAATGTTTGTCGTTCCAGAAAAAACACTTGGGTACCGTACCCTTTCGCGTATAAAAGTTATCTCCCTTTTTGCGTAAAAGTTTGTTGACGCTTCTCCTCCTAAACCATAAATGATACCAAGTTAAATCCTTTTGAAATAGGAAGACTGACTCTTGGTGTTGTGCCACAACTATTTCTTATTATCATATATTGACCAATACAGGAGTTATTCCCCTTGAAACTTTGACTTTTTTAGTATAAAATTCTAAAATCAACAAATCTTAAGATATTTTGATGAAACTTAATATACAAGGTCAGTGACCTCTAAGGACCAAAATGGGGTCAAGGTCAAAGGTCAAGGTCATCATATGTAAATTTTCATAAAATGAGCCTTTTTTCATTGCGAAATAACTCAAACAAAATCTAGGCTTTTTTCATTTTTTTTTGCATGACATGATGTGATATTGTCTTCTCAGCTGAACGCAAAAAAAAAATTGGAAAAAAGTGAAAAAATGGTGTCGCGACATGGATTTTTGTGAAAAATAGACCGCATCACTGTACTAAGCCATTGTATGACCTTGAAGAATTTTTCAAGGTCAAATCAACTAACTTTCACTATTCCAATCAGTTTCCATCATTATAAGTCCTCAAATCTCAAAAATAAGCAAGTTGATATGCCACGCCCCCTTTTTTTGAAAATTTGGAAATTTGCCATTTTTGACAAAAAAATGTTATTTTTGGGTAAATACACCTTATTTGACCATAATTAGATGATATCAACCCTAAAAACCCAGAAAAAGCCCAATCTGCCCTCTTTTTTAAGGTCTTTCCCTTTCCAAGGGAAGACCTTATTGTATTTCTTCTGATTATTATTATTTTCTTTCTTCCGCCGTTTTGTCAAATTTCAACTATAAGAAGTACGCGACATGTCGCAATGATATTTAGTATACTTTATCGGTTAATGTTTGTCGTTCCAGAAAAAACACTTGGGTACCGTACCCTTTCGCGTATAAAAGTTATCTCCCTTTTTGCGTAAAAGTTTGTTGACGCTTCTCCTCCTAAACCATAAATGATACCAAGTTAAATCTTTTTGAAATAGGAAGACTGACTCTTGGTGTTGTGCCACAACTATTTCTTATTATCATATATTGACCAATACAGGAGTTATTCCCCTTGAAACTTTGACTTTTTTAGTATAAAATTCTAAAATCAACAAATCTTAAGATATTTTGATGAAACTTAATATACAAGGTCAGTGACCTCTAAGGACCAAAATGGGGTCAAGGTCAAAGGTCAAGGTCATCATATGTAAATTTTCATAAAATGAGCCTTTTTTCATTGCGAAATAACTCAAACAAAATCTAGGCTTTTTTTCATTTTTTTTTGCATGACATGATGTGATATTGTCTTCTCAGCTGAACGCAAAAAAAAAATTGGAAAAAAGTGAAAAAATGGTGTCGCGACATGGATTTTTGTGAAAAATAGACCGCATCACTGTACTAAGCCATTGTATGACCTTGAAGAATTTTTCAAGGTCAAATCAACTAACTTTCACTATTCCAATCAGTTTCCATCATTATAAGTCCTCAAATCTCAAAAATAAGCAAGTTGATATGCCACGCCCCCTTTTTTGAAAATTTGGAAATTTGCCATTTTTGACAAAAAAATGTTATTTTTGGGTAAATACACCTTATTTGACCATAATTAGATGATATCAACCCTAAAAACCCAGAAAAAGCCCAATCTGCCCTCTTTTTTAAGGTCTTTCCCTTTCCAAGGGAAGACCTTATTGTATTTCTTCTGATTATTATTATTTTCTTTCTTCCGCCGTTTTGTCAAATTTCAACTATAAGAAGTACGCGACATGTCGCAATGATATTTAGTATACTTTATCGGTTAATGTTTGTCGTTCCAGAAAAAACACTTGGGTACCGTACCCTTTCGCGTATAAAAGTTATCTCCCTTTTTGCGTAAAAGTTTGTTGACGCTTCTCCTCCTAAACCATAAATGATACCAAGTTAAATCTTTTTGAAATAGGAAGACTGACTCTTGGTGTTGTGCCACAACTATTTCTTATTATCATATATTGACCAATACAGGAGTTATTCCCCTTGAAACTTTGACTTTTTTAGTATAAAATTCTAAAATCAACAAATCTTAAGATATTTTGATGAAACTTAATATACAAGGTCAGTGACCTCTAAGGACCAAAATGGGGTCAAGGTCAAAGGTCAAGGTCATCATATGTAAATTTTCATAAAATGAGCCTTTTTTCATTGCGAAATAACTCAAACAAAATCTAGGCTTTTTTTCATTTTTTTTTGCATGACATGATGTGATATTGTCTTCTCAGCTGAACGCAAAAAAAAAATTGGAAAAAAGTGAAAAAATGGTGTCGCGACATGGATTTTTGTGAAAAATAGACCGCATCACTGTACTAAGCCATTGTATGACCTTGAAGAATTTTTCAAGGTCAAATCAACTAACTTTCACTATTCCAATCAGTTTCCATCATTATAAGTCCTCAAATCTCAAAAATAAGCAAGTTGATATGCCACGCCCCCTTTTTTTGAAAATTTGGAAATTTGCCATTTTTGACAAAAAAATGTTATTTTTGGGTAAATACACCTTATTTGACCATAATTAGATGATATCAACCCTAAAAACCCAGAAAAAGCCCAATCTGCCCTCTTTTTTAAGGTCTTTCCCTTTCCAAGGGAAGACCTTATTGTATTTCTTCTGATTATTATTATTTTCTTTCTTCCGCCGTTTTGTCAAATTTCAACTATAAGAAGTACGCGACATGTCGCAATGATATTTAGTATACTTTATCGGTTAATGTTTGTCGTTCCAGAAAAAACACTTGGGTACCGTACCCTTTCGCGTATAAAAGTTATCTCCCTTTTTGCGTAAAAGTTTGTTGACGCTTCTCCTCCTAAACCATAAATGATACCAAGTTAAATCCTTTTGAAATAGGAAGACTGACTCTTGGTGTTGTGCCACAACTATTTCTTATTATCATATATTGAC
The DNA here is from genome assembly GCA_963971305.1 of Arcuatula senhousia. Classification (NCBI taxonomy): domain Eukaryota; kingdom Metazoa; phylum Mollusca; class Bivalvia; order Mytilida; family Mytilidae; genus Arcuatula; species Arcuatula senhousia. Next base: position 55,153,704 of record OZ020307.1, on the reverse strand, counting down.
CAATACAGGAGTTATTCCCCTTGAAACTTTGACTTTTTTAGTATAAAATTCTAAATCAACAAATCTTAAGATATTTTGATGAAACTTAATATACAAGGTCAGTGACCTCTAAGGACCAAAATGGGGTCAAGGTCAAAGGTCAAGGTCATCATATGTAAATTTTCATAAAATGAGCCTTTTTTCATTGCGAAATAACTCAAACAAAATCTAGGCTTTTTTTCATTTTTTTTTTGCATGACATGATGTGATATTGTCTTCTCAGCTGAACGCAAAAAAAAAATTGGAAAAAAGTGAAAAAATGGTGTCGCGACATGGATTTTTGTGAAAAATAGACCGCATCACTGTACTAAGCCATTGTATGACCTTGAAGAATTTTTCAAGGTCAAATCAACTAACTTTCACTATTCCAATCAGTTTCCATCATTATAAGTCCTCAAATCTCAAAAATAAGCAAGTTGATATGCCACGCCCCCTTTTTTTGAAAATTTGGAAATTTGCCATTTTTGACAAAAAAATGTTATTTTTGGGTAAATACACCTTATTTGACCATAATTAGATGATATCAACCCTAAAAACCCAGAAAAAGCCCAATCTGCCCTCTTTTTTAAGGTCTTTCCCTTTCCAAGGGAAGACCTTATTGTATTTCTTCTGATTATTATTATTTTCTTTCTTCCGCCGTTTTGTCAAATTTCAACTATAAGAAGTACGCGACATGTCGCAATGATATTTAGTATACTTTATCGGTTAATGTTTGTCGTTCCAGAAAAAACACTTGGGTACCGTACCCTTTCGCGTATAAAAGTTATCTCCCTTTTTGCGTAAAAGTTTGTTGACGCTTCTCCTCCTAAACCATAAATGATACCAAGTTAAATCTTTTTGAAATAGGAAGACTGACTCTTGGTGTTGTGCCACAACTATTTCTTATTATCATATATTGACCAATACAGGAGTTATTCCCCTTGAAACTTTGACTTTTTTAGTATAAAATTCTAAAATCAACAAATCTTAAGATATTTTGATGAAACTTAATATACAAGGTCAGTGACCTCTAAGGACCAAAATGGGGTCAAGGTCAAAGGTCAAGGTCATCATATGTAAATTTTCATAAAATGAGCCTTTTTTCATTGCGAAATAACTCAAACAAAATCTAGGCTTTTTTTCATTTTTTTTTGCATGACATGATGTGATATTGTCTTCTCAGCTGAACGCAAAAAAAAATTGGAAAAAAGTGAAAAAATGGTGTCGCGACATGGATTTTTGTGAAAAATAGACCGCATCACTGTACTAAGCCATTGTATGACCTTGAAGAATTTTTCAAGGTCAAATCAACTAACTTTCACTATTCCAATCAGTTTCCATCATTATAAGTCCTCAAATCTCAAAAATAAGCAAGTTGATATGCCACGCCCCCTTTTTTTGAAAATTTGGAAATTTGCCATTTTTGACAAAAAAATGTTATTTTTGGGTAAATACACCTTATTTGACCATAATTAGATGATATCAACCCTAAAAACCCAGAAAAAGCCCAATCTGCCCTCTTTTTTAAGGTCTTTCCCTTTCCAAGGGAAGACCTTATTGTATTTCTTCTGATTATTATTATTTTCTTTCTTCCGCCGTTTTGTCAAATTTCAACTATAAGAAGTACGCGACATGTCGCAATGATATTTAGTATACTTTATCGGTTAATGTTTGTCGTTCCAGAAAAAACACTTGGGTACCGTACCCTTTCGCGTATAAAAGTTATCTCCCTTTTTGCGTAAAAGTTTGTTGACGCTTCTCCTCCTAAACCATAAATGATACCAAGTTAAATCCTTTTGAAATAGGAAGACTGACTCTTGGTGTTGTGCCACAACTATTTCTTATTATCATATATTGACCAATACAGGAGTTATTCCCCTTGAAACTTTGACTTTTTTAGTATAAAATTCTAAAATCAACAAATCTTAAGATATTTTGATGAAACTTAATATACAAGGTCAGTGACCTCTAAGGACCAAAATGGGGTCAAGGTCAAAGGTCAAGGTCATCATATGTAAATTTTCATAAAATGAGCCTTTTTTCATTGCGAAATAACTCAAACAAAATCTAGGCTTTTTTTCATTTTTTTTTGCATGACATGATGTGATATTGTCTTCTCAGCTGAACGCAAAAAAAAAATTGGAAAAAAGTGAAAAAATGGTGTCGCGACATGGATTTTTGTGAAAAATAGACCGCATCACTGTACTAAGCCATTGTATGACCTTGAAGAATTTTTCAAGGTCAAATCAACTAACTTTCACTATTCCAATCAGTTTCCATCATTATAAGTCCTCAAATCTCAAAAATAAGCAAGTTGATATGCCACGCCCCCTTTTTTTGAAAATTTGGAAATTTGCCATTTTTGACAAAAAAATGTTATTTTTGGGTAAATACACCTTATTTGACCATAATTAGATGATATCAACCCTAAAAACCCAGAAAAAGCCCAATCTGCCCTCTTTTTTAAGGTCTTTCCCTTTCCAAGGGAAGACCTTATTGTATTTCTTCTGATTATTATTATTTTCTTTCTTCCGCCGTTTTGTCAAATTTCAACTATAAGAAGTACGCGACATGTCGCAATGATATTTAGTATACTTTATCGGTTAATGTTTGTCGTTCCAGAAAAAACACTTGGGTACCGTACCCTTTCGCGTATAAAAGTTATCTCCCTTTTTGCGTAAAAGTTTGTTGACGCTTCTCCTCCTAAACCATAAATGATACCAAGTTAAATCTTTTTGAAATAGGAAGACTGACTCTTGGTGTTGTGCCACAACTATTTCTTATTATCATATATTGACCAATACAGGAGTTATTCCCCTTGAAACTTTGACTTTTTTAGTATAAAATTCTAAAATCAACAAATCTTAAGATATTTTGATGAAACTTAATATACAAGGTCAGTGACCTCTAAGGACCAAAATGGGGTCAAGGTCAAAGGTCAAGGTCATCATATGTAAATTTTCATAAAATGAGCCTTTTTTCATTGCGAAATAACTCAAACAAAATCTAGGCTTTTTTTCATTTTTTTTTGCATGACATGATGTGATATTGTCTTCTCAGCTGAACGCAAAAAAAAAATTGGAAAAAAGTGAAAAAATGGTGTCGCGACATGGATTTTTGTGAAAAATAGACCGCATCACTGTACTAAGCCATTGTATGACCTTGAAGAATTTTTCAAGGTCAAATCAACTAACTTTCACTATTCCAATCAGTTTCCATCATTATAAGTCCTCAAATCTCAAAAATAAGCAAGTTGATATGCCACGCCCCCTTTTTTTGAAAATTTGGAAATTTGCCATTTTTGACAAAAAAATGTTATTTTTGGGTAAATACACCTTATTTGACCATAATTAGATGATATCAACCCTAAAAACCCAGAAAAAGCCCAATCTGCCCTCTTTTTTAAGGTCTTTCCCTTTCCAAGGGAAGACCTTATTGTATTTCTTCTGATTATTATTATTTTCTTTCTTCCGCCGTTTTGTCAAATTTCAACTATAAGAAGTACGCGACATGTCGCAATGATATTTAGTATACTTTATCGGTTAATGTTTGTCGTTCCAGAAAAAACACTTGGGTACCGTACCCTTTCGCGTATAAAAGTTATCTCCCTTTTTGCGTAAAAGTTTGTTGACGCTTCTCCTCCTAAACCATAAATGATACCAAGTTAAATCCTTTTGAAATAGGAAGACTGACTCTTGGTGTTGTGCCACAACTATTTCTTATTATCATATATTGACCAATACAGGAGTTATTCCCCTTGAAACTTTGACTTTTTTAGTATAAAATTCTAAAATCAACAAATCTTAAGATATTTTGATGAAACTTAATATACAAGGTCAGTGACCTCTAAGGACCAAAATGGGGTCAAGGTCAAAGGTCAAGGTCATCATATGTAAATTTTCATAAAATGAGCCTTTTTTCATTGCGAAATAACTCAAACAAAATCTAGGCTTTTTTTCATTTTTTTTTGCATGACATGATGTGATATTGTCTTCTCAGCTGAACGCAAAAAAAAAATTGGAAAAAAGTGAAAAAATGGTGTCGCGACATGGATTTTTGTGAAAAATAGACCGCATCACTGTACTAAGCCATTGTATGACCTTGAAGAATTTTTCAAGGTCAAATCAACTAACTTTCACTATTCCAATCAGTTTCCATCATTATAAGTCCTCAAATCTCAAAAATAAGCAAGTTGATATGCCACGCCCCCTTTTTTTGAAAATTTGGAAATTTGCCATTTTTGACAAAAAAATGTTATTTTTGGGTAAATACACCTTATTTGACCATAATTAGATGATATCAACCCTAAAAACCCAGAAAAAGCCCAATCTGCCCTCTTTTTTAAGGTCTTTCCCTTTCCAAGGGAAGACCTTATTGTATTTCTTCTGATTATTATTATTTTCTTTCTTCCGCCGTTTTGTCAAATTTCAACTATAAGAAGTACGCGACATGTCGCAATGATATTTAGTATACTTTATCGGTTAATGTTTGTCGTTCCAGAAAAAACACTTGGGTACCGTACCCTTTCGCGTATAAAAGTTATCTCCCTTTTTGCGTAAAAGTTTGTTGACGCTTCTCCTCCTAAACCATAAATGATACCAAGTTAAATCCTTTTGAAATAGGAAGACTGACTCTTGGTGTTGTGCCACAACTATTTCTTATTATCATATATTGACCAATACAGGAGTTATTCCCCTTGAAACTTTGACTTTTTTAGTATAAAATTCTAAAATCAACAAATCTTAAGATATTTTGATGAAACTTAATATACAAGGTCAGTGACCTCTAAGGACCAAAATGGGGTCAAGGTCAAAGGTCAAGGTCATCATATGTAAATTTTCATAAAATGAGCCTTTTTTCATTGCGAAATAACTCAAACAAAATCTAGGCTTTTTTTCATTTTTTTTTGCATGACATGATGTGATATTGTCTTCTCAGCTGAACGCAAAAAAAAAATTGGAAAAAAGTGAAAAAATGGTGTCGCGACATGGATTTTTGTGAAAAATAGACCGCATCACTGTACTAAGCCATTGTATGACCTTGAAGAATTTTTCAAGGTCAAATCAACTAACTTTCACTATTCCAATCAGTTTCCATCATTATAAGTCCTCAAATCTCAAAAATAAGCAAGTTGATATGCCACGCCCCCTTTTTTTGAAAATTTGGAAATTTGCCATTTTTGACAAAAAAATGTTATTTTTGGGTAAATACACCTTATTTGACCATAATTAGATGATATCAACCCTAAAAACCCAGAAAAAGCCCAATCTGCCCTCTTTTTTAAGGTCTTTCCCTTTCCAAGGGAAGACCTTATTGTATTTCTTCTGATTATTATTATTTTCTTTCTTCCGCCGTTTTGTCAAATTTCAACTATAAGAAGTACGCGACATGTCGCAATGATATTTAGTATACTTTATCGGTTAATGTTTGTCGTTCCAGAAAAAACACTTGGGTACCGTACCCTTTCGCGTATAAAAGTTATCTCCCTTTTTGCGTAAAAGTTTGTTGACGCTTCTCCTCCTAAACCATAAATGATACCAAGTTAAATCCTTTTGAAATAGGAAGACTGACTCTTGGTGTTGTGCCACAACTATTTCTTATTATCATATATTGACCAATACAGGAGTTATTCCCCTTGAAACTTTGACTTTTTTAGTATAAAATTCTAAAATCAACAAATCTTAAGATATTTTGATGAAACTTAATATACAAGGTCAGTGACCTCTAAGGACCAAAATGGGGTCAAGGTCAAAGGTCAAGGTCATCATATGTAAATTTTCATAAAATGAGCCTTTTTTCATTGCGAAATAACTCAAACAAAATCTAGGCTTTTTTTCATTTTTTTTTGCATGACATGATGTGATATTGTCTTCTCAGCTGAACGCAAAAAAAAAATTGGAAAAAAGTGAAAAAATGGTGTCGCGACATGGATTTTTGTGAAAAATAGACCGCATCACTGTACTAAGCCATTGTATGACCTTGAAGAATTTTTCAAGGTCAAATCAACTAACTTTCACTATTCCAATCAGTTTCCATCATTATAAGTCCTCAAATCTCAAAAATAAGCAAGTTGATATGCCACGCCCCCTTTTTTTGAAAATTTGGAAATTTGCCATTTTTGACAAAAAAATGTTATTTTTGGGTAAATACACCTTATTTGACCATAATTAGATGATATCAACCCTAAAAACCCAGAAAAAGCCCAATCTGCCCTCTTTTTTAAGGTCTTTCCCTTTCCAAGGGAAGACCTTATTGTATTTCTTCTGATTATTATTATTTTCTTTCTTCCGCCGTTTTGTCAAATTTCAACTATAAGAAGTACGCGACATGTCGCAATGATATTTAGTATACTTTATCGGTTAATGTTTGTCGTTCCAGAAAAAACACTTGGGTACCGTACCCTTTCGCGTATAAAAGTTATCTCCCTTTTTGCGTAAAAGTTTGTTGACGCTTCTCCTCCTAAACCATAAATGATACCAAGTTAAATCCTTTTGAAATAGGAAGACTGACTCTTGGTGTTGTGCCACAACTATTTCTTATTATCATATATTGACCAATACAGGAGTTATTCCCCTTGAAACTTTGACTTTTTTAGTATAAAATTACCCGGTTCCCAAAATTGCGCTTTTTGTTATATTAAGCAAAAGCCTGTAAGGATACACTTTTTATTTCTTCTGAAAAAGATGGCCCTGTCTATCTTCTAACTTTCTATTACTTGTGCATAATGTTTTTTGTAGTAATATATTAACCACAACAAAATGTCGTCTAGTGAGTGGCATTTTCATGCAAAAAGTACCACATAGCCTTATAGTTTGCACTGGTAAGAGGTAAACGAAACTTCAAAACAACACTTTCAATTTTCAATATCTAAATGGACATATTTGGTCTCACTTAAGCACGACATGCGTAGAAATAAACATTTTTAAACCCAACTTTTTCACATAAGTTATAAGCAATTTAATTCTTTGATGTGTGTGAAAGGATTTTTACAAATATAACTTTTTGCGGCAGTATATCGTCCCATCATCACTTCATCTCTACTTTGTATTTAAATTTCTTATTAAAGCATATGAAAGATGAAAAAAAAATAATTACTATCCTTGCTTTTGAATTTTTTTACTTTAAGAAATATTCAATTATTCTTATAAACATAACTTAACAACTTTCAATTTAGATAGCATCGTTATTTTGTTTTCAGTTAAACATGGAAATGTTATAATACTGAGCATTGATTTCTGATTTGACAAGTTTTGATATTTAAAAACTAGTTTCTTGATCAGTCAGAAACAGTTCCCACCGCATGTTAAAGTTTGATTCCTGTATAATGAAAATATATGTTAACAAACGCTATAAAGATAGTTCTATCAAACACAAGCGTTTTTTAACAAGCAGTTAACTGTTATATAGCGCCCCTGCATGGTTATATGGCGTTAAACTCGAAAAAAGCAAGACTTTAGGAAAGGGAAAGACCTTACAATTCTTCCGGAAGAATTGTCATTTAATTATTATTATTTTCTTTCTTCCGCCGTTTCGCCAAATTTCAACTTTGAGAAGTACGCGACATGTCGCAATGATACTTGGTATACTTTATCGGTCTATGTTTGTCGTTTCAGAAAAAACACTTGGGTACCGTACCATTTTACATATAAGAGTTATGCCCCTTTTAGCTCTAAAGTTTGTGGAATCTTCTCCTCCTAAACCATAAGAGGTACCAACTTTATTCCTTTTGCATTCAGAAGAGTAACTCTTGAACTTGTGCAGGGTCAATTTTCATATTGGTATATTTACCAATACAGGAGTTATTCCCCTTTAAACTTTGACTTTTTCAGCATTAAAATTCTAAAATCAACATTTCTTAAGATATTTCAATGAAACTTGGTATACAAGGTCATTGACCCCTAAGGATCAAAATTAGGTCAAAGTCAAAGGTCAAGGTCATCATTTGTAAATTTTCAAAAAATGAGTCTTTTTTCATTGCGAAATAGCTCAAATAAAATGTAACCCTTTTTAGAATTTTTTTTCCATTATATGATGTGATTATATCTTCTTAGTTGAACACAAAAAAAATTTTGAAAAAATATTGAAAAATGGTGTCACGACATGGATTTTTGTGAAAATTAGACCGTATCACCATACTTAGCCATTGTATGACCTTGAAACATTTTTCAAGGTCAAATCAACTTACTTTCACTATTCCATCCTGTTTCAATGATTAAAACTGTTCAAATGTCAGAAATAAGGAAGTTGACATGCCACGCCCCCTTTTTTTGAAAATTTGGAAATTTGCCATTTTTGACAAAAATATGTTATTTTTGGGTAAATTCACCTTAGTTGATCATAATTAGATGATATCAACCCTAAAAACCAAGAAAAAGTCCCATCTGCCCTCTTTTTTAAGGTCTTTCCCTTTCCAAGGGAAGACCTTATTGTATTTCTTCTGATTATTATTATTATTTTCTTTCTTCCGCCGTTTCGCCAAATTTCAACTTTGAGAAGTACGCGACATGTCGCAATGATACTTGGTATACTTTATCGGTCTATGTTTGTCGTTTCAGAAAAAACACTTGGGTACCGTACCATTTTACATATAAGAGTTATGCCCCTTTTAGCTCTAAAGTTTGTGGAATCTTCTCCTCCTAAACCATAAGAGGTACCAACTTTATTCCTTTTGCATTCAGAAGAGTAACTCTTGAACTTGTGCAGGGTCAATTTTCATATTGGTATATTTACCAATACAGGAGTTATTCCCCTTTAAACTTTGACTTTTTCAGCATTAAAATTCTAAAATCAACATTTCTTAAGATATTTCAATGAAACTTGGTATACAAGGTCATTGACCCCTAAGGATCAAAATTAGGTCAAAGTCAAAGGTCAAGGTCATCATTTGTAAATTTTCAAAAAATGAGTCTTTTTTCATTGCGAAATAGCTCAAATAAAATGTAACCCTTTTTAGAATTTTTTTTCCATTATATGATGTGATTATATCTTCTTAGTTGAACACAAAAAAAATTTTGAAAAAATATTGAAAAATGGTGTCACGACATGGATTTTTGTGAAAATTAGACCGTATCACCATACTTAGCCATTGTATGACCTTGAAACATTTTTCAAGGTCAAATCAACTTACTTTCACTATTCCATCCTGTTTCAATGATTAAAACTGTTCAAATGTCAGAAATAAGGAAGTTGACATGCCACGCCCCCTTTTTTTGAAAATTTGGAAATTTGCCATTTTTGACAAAAATATGTTATTTTTGGGTAAATTCACCTTAGTTGATCATAATTAGATGATATCAACCCTAAAAACCAAGAAAAAGTCCCATCTGCCCTCTTTTTTAAGGTCTTTCCCTTTCCAAGGGAAGACCTTATTGTATTTCTTCTGATTATTATTATTATTTTCTTTCTTCCGCCGTTTCGCCAAATTTCAACTTTGAGAAGTACGCGACATGTCGCAATGATACTTGGTATACTTTATCGGTCTATGTTTGTCGTTTCAGAAAAAACACTTGGGTACCGTACCATTTTACATATAAGAGTTATGCCCCTTTTAGCTCTAAAGTTTGTGGAATCTTCTCCTCCTAAACCATAAGAGGTACCAACTTTATTCCTTTTGCATTCAGAAGAGTAACTCTTGAACTTGTGCAGGGTCAATTTTCATATTGGTATATTTACCAATACAGGAGTTATTCCCCTTTAAACTTTGACTTTTTTAGTATTAAAATACCCGGTTCCCAAATTTCCCTTTTTTGCTTATATAAGCAAACACCTGAAAGGATACATTTTTCATCTTTTTATAAAAAGACAGCCCTGTCCATCCTCTAACTTTTTATTACCTGCGCTAAATGCTTTTAAAGAAAATATCGAGTCCTAGTCAAATTGTTGCCTAGTGGATGAAATTTTCATGCAAAAAAAAAAAAAATGTCTCATAGTTTGCACTGGTAAGAGAAAAGGATACTTTAGAAAATCATTTTTAGGTTTCAATATTTACCTGAACTTATTTGGTCTCATTTAAGGACGACATGCATAGATTTTTTTCAACCTTACTTTTTCCATAAGTTTAAAGCAATAGGTAGATTTAAAGCTAACATAAATATTCTATTCACTACTCAAATAAGAACTCCCTATGAATGATTATCTATGAAAGAAATCTTTATTTCGGTGATTTCATCTACTGTGACCTTAAATCTTCTATTTAATAACAAATTAATTACATTTAGCGTAAAACGTGTTTTGGCAACAAAACCGCCATAAGGAAATGTGATATCAATTCAGAAGTAATAAATACCGTTATGGTCAACATATTTTAAAATGGCCGTTTAGATTTTTCGTTTAAAGACAGGAACTGGTGTTCCGAAATCCGACTAGAATTTCCACATTTTGGGACATGGTTCTGTCTCCAGTTATTTAGTAATTCAAACAGCTAGCTAGCTCTGGCACTTATGTGTCATTGGTTTGGCGATCTATGGTAAATAGAGAGTATTTTTACGCAGCCTCTGCAGAAACTATATAGCCTATGATCACGACTATAATCACCCATTAACAGTAGTGGAACCAAGATTAAATTACCACGTTATTCTCTATTAAAACCAGAGGTTTGACACCATATTTTTGAGATAATTTACTTGACTTTCAGTACTAATCCAATCTTTTGGTACATGAAACATAATGCAAATGGTTAACAGAATAAGAAACAATTGTGCATGCTCTGGTATAACAGATCAGTTCTGATTTTTATATACTCATCATAAGAAGTTGTATAACTTTCAAGTTTAGGAAAAATTATTTGATATTGCGTCTTTCTTAAGCAATTTCAAAACTTAGGAAAGGGAAAGACCTAACAATTCTTTCCGAAGAATTGTCCTTTAATTATTATTTTCTTTCTTCCGCCGTTTCGCCAAATTTCAACTTTGAGAAGTACGCGACATGTCGCAATGATACTTGGTATACTTTATCGGTCTATGTTTGTCGTTTCAGAAAAAACACTTGGGTACCGTACCATTTTACGTATAAGAGTTATGCCCCTTTTAGCTATAAAGTTTGTGGAATCTTCTTCTCCTGAACCATAAGAGGTACAAACTTCATTCCTTTTGCATTCAGAAGAGTAACTCTTGAACTTGTGCAGGGTCAATTTTCATATTGGTATATTTACCAATACAGGAGTTATTCCCCTTTAAACTTTGACTTTTTTAGTATTAAAATACTAAAATCAACAATTCTTAAGATATTTCAATGAAACTTGGTATACAAGGTCAATGACCCCTAAGGGTCAAAATAAGGTCAAGGTCAAAGGTCAAGGTCATCATTTGTAAATTTTCAAAAACTGAGTCTTTTTTCAATGCGAAATAGCTCAAATAAAATGTAACCCTTTTCTGAATTTTTTTTTCATCATATGATGTGATTATGTCTTCTTAATTGAACACAAAAAAAATTTTGAAAAAATATTGAAAAATGGTGTCACGACATGGATTTTTGTGAAAATTAGACCGTATCACCATACTTAGCCATTGTATGACCTTGAAACATTTTTCAAGGTCAAATCAATTTACTTTCACTATTCCATCCTGTTTCAATAATTAAAACTGTTCAAATGTCAGAAATAAGGAAGTTGATATGCCACGCCCCCTTTTTTTGAAAATTTGGAAATTTGCCATTTTTGACAAAAAAATGTTATTTTTGGGTAAATTCACCTTAGTTGACCATAATTAGATGATATCAACCCTAAAACCTCAGAAAAAGTCCCATCTGCCCTCTTTTTTAAGGTCTTTCCCTTTCCAAGGGAAGACCTTATTGTATTTCTTCTGATTATTAAGGTCTTTCCCTTTCCAAGGGAAGACCTTATTGTATTTCTTCCGATTATTATTTTCTTTCTTCCGCCGTAAACGACAAATTTCAACTATGAGAAGTACGCGACATGTCGCAATGATACTTAGTATACTTTATCGGTCAATGTTTGTCGTTTCAGAAAAAACACTTGGGTACCGTACCCTTTCGCGTATAAAAGTTATCTCCCTTTTTGCGTAAAAGTTTGTTGACGCTTCTCCTCCTAAACCATAAATGATACCAAGTTAAATGCTTTTGAAATAGGAAGACTGACTCTTGGTGTTGTGCCATCACTATTTCTTATTATCATATATTGACCAATACAGGAGTTATTCCCCTTTAAACTTTGACTTTTTTAGTATAAAATTCTAAAATCAACAAATCTTAAGATATTTTAATGAAACTTAATATACAAGGTCAGTGACCCCTAAGGACCAAAATAGGGTCAAGGTCAAAGGTCAAGGTCATCATATGTAAATTTTCATAAAATGAGCCTTTTTTCATTGCGAAATAACTCAAACAAAATCTAGGCTTTTTTTCATTTTTTTTTGCATGACATGATGTGATATTGTCTTTTCAGCTGAACGCAAAAAAAAATTTGGAAAAAAGTGAAAAAATGGTGTCGCGACATGGATTTTTGTGAAAAATAGACCGCATCACTGTACTAAGCCATTGTATGACCTTGAAGAATTTTTCAAGGTCAAATCAACTTACTTTCACTATTCCAATCAGTTTCCATCATTATAAGTCCTCAAATCTCAAAAATAAGCAAGTTGATATGCCACGCCCCCTTTTTTTGAAAATTTGGAAATTTGCCATTTTTGACAAAAAAATGTAAATTTTGGGTAAATACACCTTATTTGACCATAATTAGATGATATCAACCCTGAAAACCCAGAAAAAATCCCATCTGCCCTCTTTTTTAAGGTCTTTCCCTTTCCAAGGGAAGACCTTATTGTATTTCTTCCGATTATTATTTTCTTTCTTCCGCCGTAAACGACAAATTTCAACTATGAGAAGTACGCGACATGTCGCAATGATACTTAGTATACTTTATCGGTCAATGTTTGTCGTTTCAGAAAAAACACTTGGGTACCGTACCCTTTCGCGTATAAAAGTTATCTCCCTTTTTGCGTAAAAGTTTGTTGACGCTTCTCCTCCTAAACCATAAATGATACCAAGTTAAATGCTTTTGAAATAGGAAGACTGACTCTTGGTGTTGTGCCATCACTATTTCTTATTATCATATATTGACCAATACAGGAGTTATTCCCCTTTAAACTTTGACTTTTTTAGTATAAAATTCTAAAATCAACAAATCTTAAGATATTTTAATGAAACTTAATATACAAGGTCAGTGACCCCTAAGGACCAAAATAGGGTCAAGGTCAAAGGTCAAGGTCATCATATGTAAATTTTCATAAAATGAGCCTTTTTTCATTGCGAAATAACTCAAACAAAATCTAGGCTTTTTTTCATTTTTTTTTGCATGACATGATGTGATATTGTCTTTTCAGCTGAACGCAAAAAAAAATTTGGAAAAAAGTGAAAAAATGGTGTCGCGACATGGATTTTTGTGAAAAATAGACCGCATCACTGTACTAAGCCATTGTATGACCTTGAAGAATTTTTCAAGGTCAAATCAACTTACTTTCACTATTCCAATCAGTTTCCATCATTATAAGTCCTCAAATCTCAAAAATAAGCAAGTTGATATGCCACGCCCCCTTTTTTTGAAAATTTGGAAATTTGCCATTTTTGACAAAAAAATGTAAATTTTGGGTAAATACACCTTATTTGACCATAATTAGATGATATCAACCCTGAAAACCCAGAAAAAATCCCATCTGCCCTCTTTTTTAAGGTCTTTCCCTTTCCAAGGGAAGACCTTATTGTATTTCTTCCGATTATTATTTTCTTTCTTCCGTCGTAAACGACAAATTTCAACTATGAGAAGTACGCGACATGTCGCAATGATACTTAGTATACTTTATCGGTCAATGTTTGTCGTTTCAGAAAAAACACTTGGGTACCGTACCCTTTCGCGTATAAAAGTTATCTCCCTTTTTGCGTAAAAGTTTGTTGACGCTTCTCCTCCTAAACCATAAATGATACCAAGTTAAATGCTTTTGAAATAGGAAGACTGACTCTTGGTGTTGTGCCATCACTATTTCTTATTATCATATATTGACCAATACAGGAGTTATTCCCCTTTAAACTTTGACTTTTTTAGTATAAAATTCTAAAATCAACAAATCTTAAGATATTTTAATGAAACTTAATATACAAGGTCAGTGACCCCTAAGGACCAAAATAGGGTCAAGGTCAAAGGTCAAGGTCATCATATGTAAATTTTCATAAAATGAGCCTTTTTTCATTGCGAAATAACTCAAACAAAATCTAGGCTTTTTTTCATTTTTTTTTGCATGACATGATGTGATATTGTCTTTTCAGCTGAACGCAAAAAAAAATTTGGAAAAAAGTGAAAAAATGGTGTCGCGACATGGATTTTTGTGAAAAATAGACCGCATCACTGTACTAAGCCATTGTATGACCTTGAAGAATTTTTCAAGGTCAAATCAACTTACTTTCACTATTCCAATCAGTTTCCATCATTATAAGTCCTCAAATCTCAAAAATAAGCAAGTTGATATGCCACGCCCCCTTTTTTTGAAAATTTGGAAATTTGCCATTTTTGACAAAAAAATGTAAATTTTGGGTAAATACACCTTATTTGACCATAATTAGATGATATCAACCCTGAAAACCCAGAAAAAATCCCATCTGCCCTCTTTTTTAAGGTCTTTCCCTTTCCAAGGGAAGACCTTATTGTATTTCTTCCGATTATTATTTTCTTTCTTCCGCCGTAAACGACAAATTTCAACTATGAGAAGTACGCGACATGTCGCAATGATACTTAGTATACTTTATCGGTCAATGTTTGTCGTTTCAGAAAAAACACTTGGGTACCGTACCCTTTCGCGTATAAAAGTTATCTCCCTTTTTGCGAAAAAGTTTGTTGACGCTTCTCCTCCTAAACCATAAATGATACCAAGTTAAATGCTTTTGAAATAGGAAGACTGACTCTTGGTGTTGTGCCATCACTATTTCTTATTATCATATATTGACCAATACAGGAGTTATTCCCCTTTAAACTTTGACTTTTTTAGTATAAAATTCTAAAATCAACAAATCTTAAGATATTTTAATGAAACTTAATATACAAGGTCAGTGACCCCTAAGGACCAAAATAGGGTCAAGGTCAAAGGTCAAGGTCATCATATGTAAATTTTCATAAAATGAGCCTTTTTTCATTGCGAAATAACTCAAACAAAATCTAGGCTTTTTTTCATTTTTTTTTGCATGACATGATGTGATATTGTCTTTTCAGCTGAACGCAAAAAAAAATTTGGAAAAAAGTGAAAAAATGGTGTCGCGACATGGATTTTTGTGAAAAATAGACCGCATCACTGTACTAAGCCATTGTATGACCTTGAAGAATTTTTCAAGGTCAAATCAACTTACTTTCACTATTCCAATCAGTTTCCATCATTATAAGTCCTCAAATCTCAAAAATAAGCAAGTTGATATGCCACGCCCCCTTTTTTTGAAAATTTGGAAATTTGCCATTTTTGACAAAAAAATGTAAATTTTGGGTAAATACACCTTATTTGACCATAATTAGATGATATCAACCCTGAAAACCCAGAAAAAATCCCATCTGCCCTCTTTTTTAAGGTCTTTCCCTTTCCAAGGGAAGACCTTATTGTATTTCTTCCGATTATTATTTTCTTTCTTCCGCCGTAAACGACAAATTTCAACTATGAGAAGTACGCGACATGTCGCAATGATACTTAGTATACTTTATCGGTCAATGTTTGTCGTTTCAGAAAAAACACTTGGGTACCGTACCCTTTCGCGTATAAAAGTTATCTCCCTTTTTGCGTAAAAGTTTGTTGACGCTTCTCCTCCTAAACCATAAATGATACCAAGTTAAATGCTTTTGAAATAGGAAGACTGACTCTTGGTGTTGTGCCATCACTATTTCTTATTATCATATATTGACCAATACAGGAGTTATTCCCCTTTAAACTTTGACTTTTTTAGTATAAAATTCTAAAATCAACAAATCTTAAGATATTTTAATGAAACTTAATATACAAGGTCAGTGACCCCTAAGGACCAAAATAGGGTCAAGGTCAAAGGTCAAGGTCATCATATGTAAATTTTCATAAAATGAGCCTTTTTTCATTGCGAAATAACTCAAACAAAATCTAGGCTTTTTTTCATTTTTTTTTGCATGACATGATGTGATATTGTCTTTTCAGCTGAACGCAAAAAAAAATTTGGAAAAAAGTGAAAAAATGGTGTCGCGACATGGATTTTTGTGAAAAATAGACCGCATCACTGTACTAAGCCATTGTATGACCTTGAAGAATTTTTCAAGGTCAAATCAACTTACTTTCACTATTCCAATCAGTTTCCATCATTATAAGTCCTCAAATCTCAAAAATAAGCAAGTTGATATGCCACGCCCCCTTTTTTTGAAAATTTGGAAATTTGCCATTTTTGACAAAAAAATGTAAATTTTGGGTAAATACACCTTATTTGACCATAATTAGATGATATCAACCCTGAAAACCCAGAAAAAATCCCATCTGCCCTCTTTTTTAAGGTCTTTCCCTTTCCAAGGGAAGACCTTATTGTATTTCTTCCGATTATTATTTTCTTTCTTCCGCCGTAAACGACAAATTTCAACTATGAGAAGTACGCGACATGTCGCAATGATACTTAGTATACTTTATCGGTCAATGTTTGTCGTTTCAGAAAAAACACTTGGGTACCGTACCCTTTCGCGTATAAAAGTTATCTCCCTTTTTGCGTAAAAGTTTGTTGACGCTTCTCCTCCTAAACCATAAATGATACCAAGTTAAATGCTTTTGAAATAGGAAGACTGACTCTTGGTGTTGTGCCATCACTATTTCTTATTATCATATATTGACCAATACAGGAGTTATTCCCCTTTAAACTTTGACTTTTTTAGTATAAAATTCTAAAATCAACAAATCTTAAGATATTTTAATGAAACTTAATATACAAGGTCAGTGACCCCTAAGGACCAAAATAGGGTCAAGGTCAAAGGTCAAGGTCATCATATGTAAATTTTCATAAAATGAGCCTTTTTTCATTGCGAAATAACTCAAACAAAATCTAGGCTTTTTTTCATTTTTTTTTGCATGACATGATGTGATATTGTCTTTTCAGCTGAACGCAAAAAAAAATTTGGAAAAAAGTGAAAAAATGGTGTCGCGACATGGATTTTTGTGAAAAATAGACCGCATCACTGTACTAAGCCATTGTATGACCTTGAAGAATTTTTCAAGGTCAAATCAACTTACTTTCACTATTCCAATCAGTTTCCATCATTATAAGTCCTCAAATCTCAAAAATAAGCAAGTTGATATGCCACGCCCCCTTTTTTTGAAAATTTGGAAATTTGCCATTTTTGACAAAAAAATGTAAATTTTGGGTAAATACACCTTATTTGACCATAATTAGATGATATCAACCCTGAAAACCCAGAAAAAATCCCATCTGCCCTCTTTTTTAAGGTCTTTCCCTTTCCAAGGGAAGACCTTATTGTATTTCTTCCGATTATTATTTTCTTTCTTCCGCCGTAAACGACAAATTTCAACTATGAGAAGTACGCGACATGTCGCAATGATACTTAGTATACTTTATCGGTCAATGTTTGTCGTTTCAGAAAAAACACTTGGGTACCGTACCCTTTCGCGTATAAAAGTTATCTCCCTTTTTGCGTAAAAGTTTGTTGACGCTTCTCCTCCTAAACCATAAATGATACCAAGTTAAATGCTTTTGAAATAGGAAGACTGACTCTTGGTGTTGTGCCATCACTATTTCTTATTATCATATATTGACCAATACAGGAGTTATTCCCCTTTAAACTTTGACTTTTTTAGTATAAAATTCTAAAATCAACAAATCTTAAGATATTTTAATGAAACTTAATATACAAGGTCAGTGACCCCTAAGGACCAAAATAGGGTCAAGGTCAAAGGTCAAGGTCATCATATGTAAATTTTCATAAAATGAGCCTTTTTTCATTGCGAAATAACTCAAACAAAATCTAGGCTTTTTTTCATTTTTTTTTGCATGACATGATGTGATATTGTCTTTTCAGCTGAACGCAAAAAAAAATTTGGAAAAAAGTGAAAAAATGGTGTCGCGACATGGATTTTTGTGAAAAATAGACCGCATCACTGTACTAAGCCATTGTATGACCTTGAAGAATTTTTCAAGGTCAAATCAACTTACTTTCACTATTCCAATCAGTTTCCATCATTATAAGTCCTCAAATCTCAAAAATAAGCAAGTTGATATGCCACGCCCCCTTTTTTTGAAAATTTGGAAATTTGCCATTTTTGACAAAAAAATGTAAATTTTGGGTAAATACACCTTATTTGACCATAATTAGATGATATCAACCCTGAAAACCCAGAAAAAATCCCATCTGCCCTCTTTTTTAAGGTCTTTCCCTTTCCAAGGGAAGACCTTATTGTATTTCTTCCGATTATTATTTTCTTTCTTCCGCCGTAAACGACAAATTTCAACTATGAGAAGTACGCGACATGTCGCAATGATACTTAGTATACTTTATCGGTCAATGTTTGTCGTTTCAGAAAAAACACTTGGGTACCGTACCCTTTCGCGTATAAAAGTTATCTCCCTTTTTGCGTAAAAGTTTGTTGACGCTTCTCCTCCTAAACCATAAATGATACCAAGTTAAATGCTTTTGAAATAGGAAGACTGACTCTTGGTGTTGTGCCATCACTATTTCTTATTATCATATATTGACCAATACAGGAGTTATTCCCCTTTAAACTTTGACTTTTTTAGTATAAAATTCTAAAATCAACAAATCTTAAGATATTTTAATGAAACTTAATATACAAGGTCAGTGACCCCTAAGGACCAAAATAGGGTCAAGGTCAAAGGTCAAGGTCATCATATGTAAATTTTCATAAAATGAGCCTTTTTTCATTGCGAAATAACTCAAACAAAATCTAGGCTTTTTTTCATTTTTTTTTGCATGACATGATGTGATATTGTCTTTTCAGCTGAACGCAAAAAAAAATTTGGAAAAAAGTGAAAAAATGGTGTCGCGACATGGATTTTTGTGAAAAATAGACCGCATCACTGTACTAAGCCATTGTATGACCTTGAAGAATTTTTCAAGGTCAAATCAACTTACTTTCACTATTCCAATCAGTTTCCATCATTATAAGTCCTCAAATCTCAAAAATAAGCAAGTTGATATGCCACGCCCCCTTTTTTTGAAAATTTGGAAATTTGCCATTTTTGACAAAAAAATGTAAATTTTGGGTAAATACACCTTATTTGACCATAATTAGATGATATCAACCCTGAAAACCCAGAAAAAATCCCATCTGCCCTCTTTTTTAAGGTCTTTCCCTTTCCAAGGGAAGACCTTATTGTATTTCTTCCGATTATTATTTTCTTTCTTCCGCCGTAAACGACAAATTTCAACTATGAGAAGTACGCGACATGTCGCAATGATACTTAGTATACTTTATCGGTCAATGTTTGTCGTTTCAGAAAAAACACTTGGGTACCGTACCCTTTCGCGTATAAAAGTTATCTCCCTTTTTGCGTAAAAGTTTGTTGACGCTTCTCCTCCTAAACCATAAATGATACCAAGTTAAATGCTTTTGAAATAGGAAGACTGACTCTTGGTGTTGTGCCATCACTATTTCTTATTATCATATATTGACCAATACAGGAGTTATTCCCCTTTAAACTTTGACTTTTTTAGTATAAAATTCTAAAATCAACAAATCTTAAGATATTTTAATGAAACTTAATATACAAGGTCAGTGACCCCTAAGGACCAAAATAGGGTCAAGGTCAAAGGTCAAGGTCATCATATGTAAATTTTCATAAAATGAGCCTTTTTTCATTGCGAAATAACTCAAACAAAATCTAGGCTTTTTTTCATTTTTTTTTGCATGACATGATGTGATATTGTCTTTTCAGCTGAACGCAAAAAAAAATTTGGAAAAAAGTGAAAAAATGGTGTCGCGACATGGATTTTTGTGAAAAATAGACCGCATCACTGTACTAAGCCATTGTATGACCTTGAAGAATTTTTCAAGGTCAAATCAACTTACTTTCACTATTCCAATCAGTTTCCATCATTATAAGTCCTCAAATCTCAAAAATAAGCAAGTTGATATGCCACGCCCCCTTTTTTTGAAAATTTGGAAATTTGCCATTTTTGACAAAAAAATGTAAATTTTGGGTAAATACACCTTATTTGACCATAATTAGATGATATCAACCCTGAAAACCCAGAAAAAATCCCATCTGCCCTCTTTTTTAAGGTCTTTCCCTTTCCAAGGGAAGACCTTATTGTATTTCTTCCGATTATTATTTTCTTTCTTCCGCCGTAAACGACAAATTTCAACTATGAGAAGTACGCGACATGTCGCAATGATACTTAGTATACTTTATCGGTCAATGTTTGTCGTTTCAGAAAAAACACTTGGGTACCGTACCCTTTCGCGTATAAAAGTTATCTCCCTTTTTGCGTAAAAGTTTGTTGACGCTTCTCCTCCTAAACCATAAATGATACCAAGTTAAATGCTTTTGAAATAGGAAGACTGACTCTTGGTGTTGTGCCATCACTATTTCTTATTATCATATATTGACCAATACAGGAGTTATTCCCCTTTAAACTTTGACTTTTTTAGTATAAAATTCTAAAATCAACAAATCTTAAGATATTTTAATGAAACTTAATATACAAGGTCAGTGACCCCTAAGGACCAAAATAGGGTCAAGGTCAAAGGTCAAGGTCATCATATGTAAATTTTCATAAAATGAGCCTTTTTTCATTGCGAAATAACTCAAACAAAATCTAGGCTTTTTTTCATTTTTTTTTGCATGACATGATGTGATATTGTCTTTTCAGCTGAACGCAAAAAAAAATTTGGAAAAAAGTGAAAAAATGGTGTCGCGACATGGATTTTTGTGAAAAATAGACCGCATCACTGTACTAAGCCATTGTATGACCTTGAAGAATTTTTCAAGGTCAAATCAACTTACTTTCACTATTCCAATCAGTTTCCATCATTATAAGTCCTCAAATCTCAAAAATAAGCAAGTTGATATGCCACGCCCCC
Source organism: Arcuatula senhousia (assembly GCA_963971305.1). Lineage (NCBI taxonomy): Eukaryota > Metazoa > Mollusca > Bivalvia > Mytilida > Mytilidae > Arcuatula > Arcuatula senhousia. The sequence goes on along the minus strand of OZ020307.1, from coordinate 55,132,642 downwards.
TTTTTTTGAAAATTTGGAAATTTGCCATTTTTGACAAAAAAATGTAAATTTTGGGTAAATACACCTTATTTGACCATAATTAGATGATATCAACCCTGAAAACCCAGAAAAAATCCCATCTGCCCTCTTTTTTAAGGTCTTTCCCTTTCCAAGGGAAGACCTTATTGTATTTCTTCCGATTATTATTTTCTTTCTTCCGCCGTAAACGACAAATTTCAACTATGAGAAGTACGCGACATGTCGCAATGATACTTAGTATACTTTATCGGTCAATGTTTGTCGTTTCAGAAAAAACACTTGGGTACCGTACCCTTTCGCGTATAAAAGTTATCTCCCTTTTTGCGTAAAAGTTTGTTGACGCTTCTCCTCCTAAACCATAAATGATACCAAGTTAAATGCTTTTGAAATAGGAAGACTGACTCTTGGTGTTGTGCCATCACTATTTCTTATTATCATATATTGACCAATACAGGAGTTATTCCCCTTTAAACTTTGACTTTTTTAGTATAAAATTCTAAAATCAACAAATCTTAAGATATTTTAATGAAACTTAATATACAAGGTCAGTGACCCCTAAGGACCAAAATAGGGTCAAGGTCAAAGGTCAAGGTCATCATATGTAAATTTTCATAAAATGAGCCTTTTTTCATTGCGAAATAACTCAAACAAAATCTAGGCTTTTTTTCATTTTTTTTTGCATGACATGATGTGATATTGTCTTTTCAGCTGAACGCAAAAAAAAATTTGGAAAAAAGTGAAAAAATGGTGTCGCGACATGGATTTTTGTGAAAAATAGACCGCATCACTGTACTAAGCCATTGTATGACCTTGAAGAATTTTTCAAGGTCAAATCAACTTACTTTCACTATTCCAATCAGTTTCCATCATTATAAGTCCTCAAATCTCAAAAATAAGCAAGTTGATATGCCACGCCCCCTTTTTTTGAAAATTTGGAAATTTGCCATTTTTGACAAAAAAATGTAAATTTTGGGTAAATACACCTTATTTGACCATAATTAGATGATATCAACCCTGAAAACCCAGAAAAAATCCCATCTGCCCTCTTTTTTAAGGTCTTTCCCTTTCCAAGGGAAGACCTTATTGTATTTCTTCCGATTATTATTTTCTTTCTTCCGCCGTAAACGACAAATTTCAACTATGAGAAGTACGCGACATGTCGCAATGATACTTAGTATACTTTATCGGTCAATGTTTGTCGTTTCAGAAAAAACACTTGGGTACCGTACCCTTTCGCGTATAAAAGTTATCTCCCTTTTTGCGTAAAAGTTTGTTGACGCTTCTCCTCCTAAACCATAAATGATACCAAGTTAAATGCTTTTGAAATAGGAAGACTGACTCTTGGTGTTGTGCCATCACTATTTCTTATTATCATATATTGACCAATACAGGAGTTATTCCCCTTTAAACTTTGACTTTTTTAGTATAAAATTCTAAAATCAACAAATCTTAAGATATTTTAATGAAACTTAATATACAAGGTCAGTGACCCCTAAGGACCAAAATAGGGTCAAGGTCAAAGGTCAAGGTCATCATATGTAAATTTTCATAAAATGAGCCTTTTTTCATTGCGAAATAACTCAAACAAAATCTAGGCTTTTTTTCATTTTTTTTTGCATGACATGATGTGATATTGTCTTTTCAGCTGAACGCAAAAAAAAATTTGGAAAAAAGTGAAAAAATGGTGTCGCGACATGGATTTTTGTGAAAAATAGACCGCATCACTGTACTAAGCCATTGTATGACCTTGAAGAATTTTTCAAGGTCAAATCAACTTACTTTCACTATTCCAATCAGTTTCCATCATTATAAGTCCTCAAATCTCAAAAATAAGCAAGTTGATATGCCACGCCCCCTTTTTTTGAAAATTTGGAAATTTGCCATTTTTGACAAAAAAATGTAAATTTTGGGTAAATACACCTTATTTGACCATAATTAGATGATATCAACCCTGAAAACCCAGAAAAAATCCCATCTGCCCTCTTTTTTAAGGTCTTTCCCTTTCCAAGGGAAGACCTTATTGTATTTCTTCCGATTATTATTTTCTTTCTTCCGCCGTAAACGACAAATTTCAACTATGAGAAGTACGCGACATGTCGCAATGATACTTAGTATACTTTATCGGTCAATGTTTGTCGTTTCAGAAAAAACACTTGGGTACCGTACCCTTTCGCGTATAAAAGTTATCTCCCTTTTTGCGTAAAAGTTTGTTGACGCTTCTCCTCCTAAACCATAAATGATACCAAGTTAAATGCTTTTGAAATAGGAAGACTGACTCTTGGTGTTGTGCCATCACTATTTCTTATTATCATATATTGACCAATACAGGAGTTATTCCCCTTTAAACTTTGACTTTTTTAGTATAAAATTCTAAAATCAACAAATCTTAAGATATTTTAATGAAACTTAATATACAAGGTCAGTGACCCCTAAGGACCAAAATAGGGTCAAGGTCAAAGGTCAAGGTCATCATATGTAAATTTTCATAAAATGAGCCTTTTTTCATTGCGAAATAACTCAAACAAAATCTAGGCTTTTTTTCATTTTTTTTTGCATGACATGATGTGATATTGTCTTTTCAGCTGAACGCAAAAAAAAATTTGGAAAAAAGTGAAAAAATGGTGTCGCGACATGGATTTTTGTGAAAAATAGACCGCATCACTGTACTAAGCCATTGTATGACCTTGAAGAATTTTTCAAGGTCAAATCAACTTACTTTCACTATTCCAATCAGTTTCCATCATTATAAGTCCTCAAATCTCAAAAATAAGCAAGTTGATATGCCACGCCCCCTTTTTTTGAAAATTTGGAAATTTGCCATTTTTGACAAAAAAATGTAAATTTTGGGTAAATACACCTTATTTGACCATAATTAGATGATATCAACCCTGAAAACCCAGAAAAAATCCCATCTGCCCTCTTTTTTAAGGTCTTTCCCTTTCCAAGGGAAGACCTTATTGTATTTCTTCCGATTATTATTTTCTTTCTTCCGCCGTAAACGACAAATTTCAACTATGAGAAGTACGCGACATGTCGCAATGATACTTAGTATACTTTATCGGTCAATGTTTGTCGTTTCAGAAAAAACACTTGGGTACCGTACCCTTTCGCGTATAAAAGTTATCTCCCTTTTTGCGTAAAAGTTTGTTGACGCTTCTCCTCCTAAACCATAAATGATACCAAGTTAAATGCTTTTGAAATAGGAAGACTGACTCTTGGTGTTGTGCCATCACTATTTCTTATTATCATATATTGACCAATACAGGAGTTATTCCCCTTTAAACTTTGACTTTTTTAGTATAAAATTCTAAAATCAACAAATCTTAAGATATTTTAATGAAACTTAATATACAAGGTCAGTGACCCCTAAGGACCAAAATAGGGTCAAGGTCAAAGGTCAAGGTCATCATATGTAAATTTTCATAAAATGAGCCTTTTTTCATTGCGAAATAACTCAAACAAAATCTAGGCTTTTTTTCATTTTTTTTTGCATGACATGATGTGATATTGTCTTTTCAGCTGAACGCAAAAAAAAATTTGGAAAAAAGTGAAAAAATGGTGTCGCGACATGGATTTTTGTGAAAAATAGACCGCATCACTGTACTAAGCCATTGTATGACCTTGAAGAATTTTTCAAGGTCAAATCAACTTACTTTCACTATTCCAATCAGTTTCCATCATTATAAGTCCTCAAATCTCAAAAATAAGCAAGTTGATATGCCACGCCCCCTTTTTTTGAAAATTTGGAAATTTGCCATTTTTGACAAAAAAATGTAAATTTTGGGTAAATACACCTTATTTGACCATAATTAGATGATATCAACCCTGAAAACCCAGAAAAAATCCCATCTGCCCTCTTTTTTAAGGTCTTTCCCTTTCCAAGGGAAGACCTTATTGTATTTCTTCCGATTATTATTTTCTTTCTTCCGCCGTAAACGACAAATTTCAACTATGAGAAGTACGCGACATGTCGCAATGATACTTAGTATACTTTATCGGTCAATGTTTGTCGTTTCAGAAAAAACACTTGGGTACCGTACCCTTTCGCGTATAAAAGTTATCTCCCTTTTTGCGTAAAAGTTTGTTGACGCTTCTCCTCCTAAACCATAAATGATACCAAGTTAAATGCTTTTGAAATAGGAAGACTGACTCTTGGTGTTGTGCCATCACTATTTCTTATTATCATATATTGACCAATACAGGAGTTATTCCCCTTTAAACTTTGACTTTTTTAGTATAAAATTACCCGGTTCCCAAAATTGCGCTTTTTTCTAAAATAAGCAAAAGCCTGTAAGGATACACTTTTTATTTCTTCTGAAAAAGACGGCTCTGTCTATCCTCTAACTTTCTATTACTTGTGCATAATGTTTTTTGTAGTAATATATTAACCACAACAAAATGTCGTCTAGTGAGTAGCATCTTCATGCAAAAAGTACCACATAGCCTAATAGTTTGCACTGGTAAGAGGTAAACGAAACTTCAAAACAACACTTTTATTTTTCAATATCTAAATGGACATATTTGGTCTCACTTAAGCACGGCATGCGTAGAATTAAATATTTTTAAACCCAACTTTTTTCTCATAAGTTATAAGCAATTTAATTTTTTATGTGTGTGAATTGATTTCTATATTATAACTTTTTGTGGCAGTATATGGTCCCATCATCACTACTTCTCTACTTTATATTTAAATTTCTTAATGACGCATATGAAAGCTGAAAAAAATTACTTACTATCCTTGCTTATGCATTTTTTTACTTTAAGAAATATTCAATTATTTTTATCAAGTTTTACCTTTCAATTTGGATAGCACCGTTATTTTTTTTAGTTAACCATGTAAATGTTATAATACTGAGCATTGATTTTTGATTTGACAAGTTTTGATATTCATAAAACCAGTTTTTTCGTCGATGAAAAACAGTTCCCACCGCATGTTTAAGTTTGATTCCTGTATTATGAAAATATATGTTAACGAACGCTATGAGGATAGTTCTATTAAACACAAGCGTTTTTTAACACTTTACTGTAATATAGCGCCCCTGTATGGTTATGTGGCGTTAAACAGCATGACTTTAGGAAAGGGAAAGACCTTACAATTCTTCCGGAAGAATTGTCATTTAATTATTATTATTTTCTTTCTTCCGCCGTTTCGCCAAATTTCAACTTTGAGAAGTACGCGACATGTCGCAATGATACTTGGTATACTTTATCGGTCTATGTTTGTCGTTTCAGAAAAAACACTTGGGTACCGTACCATTTTACGTATAAGAGTTATGCCCCTTTTAGCTATAAAGTTTGTGGAATCTTCTTCTCCTGAACCATAAGAGGTACAAACTTCATTCCTTTTGCATTCAGAAGAGTAACTCTTGAACTTGTGCAGGGTCAATTTTCATATTGGTATATTTACCAATACAGGAGTTATTCCCCTTTAAACTTTGACTTTTTTAGTATTAAAATACTAAAATCAACAATTCTTAAGATATTTCAATGAAACTTGGTATACAAGGTCAATGACCCCTAAGGGTCAAAATAAGGTCAAGGTCAAAGGTCAAGGTCATCATTTGTAAATTTTCAAAAACTGAGTCTTTTTTCAATGCGAAATAGCTCAAATAAAATGTAACCCTTTTCTGAATTTTTTTTTCATCATATGATGTGATTATGTCTTCTTAATTGAACACAAAAAAAATTTTGAAAAAATATTGAAAAATGGTGTCACGACATGGATTTTTGTGAAAATTAGACCGTATCACCATACTTAGCCATTGTATGACCTTGAAACATTTTTCAAGGTCAAATCAATTTACTTTCACTATTCCATCCTGTTTCAATAATTAAAACTGTTCAAATGTCAGAAATAAGGAAGTTGATATGCCACGCCCCCTTTTTTTGAAAATTTGGAAATTTGCCATTTTTGACAAAAAAATGTTATTTTTGGGTAAATTCACCTTAGTTGACCATAATTAGATGATATCAACCCTAAAACCTCAGAAAAAGTCCCATCTGCCCTCTTTTTTAAGGTCTTTCCCTTTCCAAGGGAAGACCTTATTGTATTTCTTCTGATTATTAAGGTCTTTCCCTTCCGTAGGAAAGACCTTATTGTATTCGTTAGGCCTATTATTAAGGTCTTTCCCTTTCCAAAGGGAAGACCTTATTGATTTCGTTCTGCCTATTATTATTATTATTATTCTTTTTTTTCTGCCGTTCGTGAGCAAAAAGTTTCTTGATCGATCTTAACGAAATTTGGCACACTTATTCAGCACTGCCAGGAATCGACGTGATTAAGGGCCTGACGCTGAACTATTCTTAGGTACGGCGCAATCGCGCAAAACGCTGTTTACCCTTGTGATCAGATCTCCTCATAGATAGTAACAGATATCAAAAATCTAAACTGTGGATACTGTTCTAAGACTCCTGGCGACGAATCATCACGAAAAAAAAAATTGAAATTTTTACTTCCTGGTTGCGCGCGTATGGCGCAAAGTTTGTCAAAATCGTCAAAGTTGTCCGATTTTAATGAAATTTGGTTTCCAAATGGATTTTGGAGTTCTGATTTCATATCCGGAGTAAAAAATACATTTTGGTCAATCATTTTCAAAATGGCCGCCATTGAAATTTTGTATTCGCTATAACTCAAAAACCATAACAATTAGAAACACACAATAAATATAAAAAATGTTTCTCTCATTGAGATCTACAAAATGAGTTCAAGGTCAAAGGTCAAATGTCAAGGTCATTATTTGTAGATTTTCAAAAAACTGAGTCTTCTTTTTCATTGAGAAATATTTCAAATAAAATGTTACCTTTTTCAGAACTTTTTTACATTATATAATGTGACGATGTCTTCTCAGTTGAACACAATTTTTGGGGGGAAAAAATATGAAAAAATGGTGTCGCAACATGGATTTTTGTGAAATTTACACCCTATCACTGTTCTAAGCCACTGTATGACCTTGACTGAATTTTCAAGGTCAAATCAACTTACTTTCACTATTCCAACCAGTTTCAATGATTAAAAGTTCTCAAATGTCAGAAATAACAAAGTTGACATTTCAGCCCCCCTTTTTTTCGAAAATTTGGAAATTTGCCATTTTTCACCAAAAAAAAATTATTTTTGGGTAAATATACCTCATTTGACCATAATCAGACGATACAAACCATAAAAGCCCAGAAATAGTCCCATCTGCCCTCTTTATTAAGGTCTTTCCCTTTCCAAAGGGAAGACCTTATTGATTTCGTTCTGCCTATTATTAAGGTCTTTCCCTTTCCAAAGGGAAGACCTTATTGATTTCGTTCTGCCTATTATTATTATTATTCTTTTTTTTCTGCCATCAACGTCAAAAAATTGCCTTAACCGATTTTTATGAAATTTGGCACACTTATTCAGCACTGCCAGGAATCGACGTGACTTAGGGCCTGACGCTAAACTATTCTTAGTTACGGCGCAATCGCGCAAAACGCTGTTTACCCTTGTTATCAGATCTCCTCCTAGATAGTAACAGATATCAAAAATTTTAACTGTGGATACTGTTTTAAGACTCCTGGCGACGAATCATCACGAAAAAAAAATTGAAATTTTTACTTCCTGCTTGCGCGCGTATGGCGCAAAGTTTGTCAAAAACGTCAAAGTTGTCTGATTTTAACGAAATTTGGTTTCCAAATAGATTTAGGAGTCCTGATTCCATATCCGGAGTAAAAAATACATTTTGGTCAATCATTTTCAAAATGGCCGCCATTGAAATTTTGTTTTCGCTATAACTCAAAAACCATAACAATTAGAAACACACAATAATATAAAAAATGTTTTTCTCATCGAGATCTACAAAATGAGTTCAAGGTCAAAGGTCAAATGTCAAGGTCATTATTTGTAGATTTTCAAAAAACCGAGTCTTCTTTTTCATTGGGAAATATTTCAAATAAAATGTAACCTTTTTCAGAACTTTTTCTACATTATATAATGTGACGATGTCTTCTCAGTGGAACACAATTTTTTGGGGGGGAAAATATGAAAAAATGGTGTCGCAACATGGATTTTTGTGAAAATTACATCCTATCACTGTTCTAAGCCACTGTATGACCTTGACTGAATTTTCAAGGTCAAATCAACTTACTTTCACTATTCCAACCAGTTTCAATGATTAAAAGTTCTCAACTGTCAGAAATAACAAAGTTGATATTTCAGCCCCCCTTTTTTCGAAAATTTGGAAATTTGCCATTTTTCACCAAAAAAAATTATTTTTGGGTAAATATACCTCATTTGACCATAATTAGACGATACAAACCATTAAAGCCCAGAAAAAGTCCCATCTTCCCTCTTTATTAAGGTCTTTCCCTTTCCAAAGGGAAGACCTTATTGATTTCGTTCTGCCTATTATTATTAAGGTCTTTCCCACTACAGTGGAAAGACCTTACTGTATTTCTTATGGTTATTATTAAGGTCTTTCCCACTACAGTGGAAAGACCTTACTGTATTTCTTATGGTTATTATTATTTTTCTTCTTCTTTTCCGCTGTGAATGTCGCAAAAGTGTCGCGACATATCTTTACGATACTTTTTGCATTAACTCGGTCATACCCAGACTCGCCTTGACCGCAACCTGAAAACCGAACTATTTTTAGTAACGGAGTTATCTGCCCCAGACCGAAAACCCTTGTTATCAGATAATCTCAGAAACTGTAACCGGTATCAAAAATCTTAAGTGTGGGAAATGTTGCTGGACTCCTGGCAACATGTCATCACGCAAAAAAAAATTTTTCGATCAACTTCCTGGTTACGCGTTTTTGACCCGAAAAGTGTCGCGACACGTCAAAATTTTTTTCTTCAAAACGGTTTGTCCTAGAGACTTGGGACCTTTACCAATCATCCTAGATGGCATATGTTGCATTCAAAAATGTCAAGGTCAAAGGTCAAATCTCAAGGTCAGAGGTCATGGTACACCTTGTTTGCAGTATAGCTCAAAAACCATACAAAATTGAAGCAGACATGTAATGGGGAAAATACTCGTCTCAATTAGACCTTTATTTGATATAAAGGGTCGAACACTGTACGATAAACCGTTTTCGAGTTATGGCCCTTAACGCGTTTCAGCTTATCCGTTTTTGGTTTATAACTTTTAAACCGTCAGAGATAATATAGTAAACATATGGGTTTTTTGTGACTGTCATTATGGGCCCTTCAATTTAAGACCAAAGTCGAATGGTTACGGGCAGCCATTTTCAAAATGGCTGACACCGTAAACAGTTTTTATCAAATAACACTTAAACCGTACAAAATTGAAGCGGACAATACATGGAAAAAATGTTCGCCATGTCGAAATCTACAAAAAGTGTTTCAGGTGCGAAAGCGTAAAACTTGTCGTTTTTGAGTTATCACCCTTGATTCGTATTTTTAAAATGATTTTTTGTTTATAACTTTTTAACCATAAAAGATGGTGAATGAAACATATGGTTCATTTGAAAGAGAGTTGAATTACCTACAATTTGAACCCAAACAGTACATGATTCAGTTGAGCGGTTCCAAAATGGCGGCCAAAACAAGTTTCACGAAACACGTTTTTTGCCAATAACTTGAAAACCATAACAGATAGTATAGTAAACATGTATACTTAAATGAATCAGAATGCAAAGAGCTACAATTTGAGTCCAAGTTCAAAGGTCATAGGTCAAGGTCATTCCCTAGCAACAATGTAACCTTAACGAAAAGTCCATAGCAACCATACATATTCTTAAACCAGACTACTTTCTGAGTTTAGATGTAAGTTTTTTTTCAACCGGAAGTGACATTTAGTCCATAGCAACCGACATAAAAGTCCTTAGCAACCATACTTTTTCTGACTCTAGGCCCCCTGATCTTCATTCTGGAGCCTATATCAAAATAATTGGCAACATCTCGTCATAAACAAAGTGACTCAAATGTCTTTAGTGCTTGTATAAAATACCATAACAAAAACATAAGGCAGGGAAAGACCTCACATTTGTTCTCTGAACAAATGACTTTTTAATCATACTTTATATTTATTGAATTAAATTCCATGAATTTTTTGAAATATGTAACCATGTACAGTAAATGTCATTGTGTCTATGAGCTAATACAAGAGGCTCCCAGGTGCCTGAATCACTCACCTGGTCTTCATGTCAACCCTTTGAAGACTTTTGTATAATAGCTAAATGAGCTGAATGTTTAAGCAATAAAAAGCTTTTCTCTATCTGCAATAGTTTTCATTCCAAAGGAAAAAAAACACACTATTTTTCACCCTTAAAGGCCCATAACTCCTTAAAGGGATCATCTGACAACTTCAACCCTATGAAGACTTTTGTTGAGCTAAATGAGCTGAACATTTCAGCAAGCAACAGCTTTTCTCTATCTGCAATAGGCCAAAAACACTATTTTTGCCTTTAAAGGGCCGTAACCCCTATAAGGGATCATCTGACAAATTCGACCCTATGAAGATTTTTGTAGAGCTAAATGAGCTGAACATTTAAGCAAGCAACAACTTTTCTCTATCTGCAATAGTTTTCATACTGTAGGGCAACAACATGAAACAAGAGGCTCCCAGGAGCCTGAATCGCTCACCTGATCTATTATGCTAAAGCCTCTTAGTTTGCAACATGGTCTACATGTACTTGGTAGGTAACATTTAAGAAACTAGTTATGATAGAAAACACTCTTAAGATCAAGAATACAAAGTTACAAAGCTTTCCATTTGAAAAAAAACAAAAAACAAGTTAAAATTTATTGAAAACAGTTAAAGAGGGATAACTCTTAAAAGGTTGATCTGACAATTTTGACCCTGAAATAATTTTTATAAATCTCAATGAGCTTAACATATTTGCAATGCTAACTTTTCCTCTAGATCTTACAGTTTTTAAGATAAAGTTCAAAAACTGAAAATTTTCAATTTTGACGATTAAGGGGAAATAACTCCAATAAAGAGTTGTCCCACAACTTCGACTCAATGAAGTGTTTTGTAGAGCTTTTGATGCTGAAGAAGGATGGTTGCTTCATATTTTCTCTATCTCTTATATTTTTTGAGCTATAAACTAATAAAAAGCTACGCCGAGCGCAGCATGATACGACCGCAACATGTTGAACCCTGTACGTTTGCGGCCCAATATGGATTGTCCAATGGTTTGGACACATGCCGCCCATGGTGGACTCCACAAACTTTTTTGACACGTGCATTCTTTGGTGGACTTTCAATACATATTTGATTTTTTTTTTATATTTATATTAAAATTTTGAAAATTGGACCAAAAATAAACAAGAGGCTCCCAGGAGCCTGAATCGCTCACCTGGTTTTGATGTCAAATCTATGGAGTCTTTTGTAAAGCTAAATGAGCTGAATGTTTCAGCAATAAAAAGCTTTTTTCTATCTGCAATAGTTTTCATTCTGTAAGCAAAAGAACCCACTATTTTTCCCCTTTTAAGGACCATAATCACTTTAAGGAATCATCTGCCAACTTCAAGCCTATGAAGACTTTTGTAGAGCTTAATGAACTGAATGTTTAAGAAAGCAACAGCTTTTCTTTATCTTCAAAAGTTTTCATTCTATAGGCCAAAAACACAATTTTTCATCTTTGAGGGGCCACAACCCCTATAAGGGTCATCTGACATCTTTGACCCAATGGGAACTTAGTAGAGCTAAATAAACTTAACATTTAAGCAAACAATAGCTTTTCTTTATCAGCAATAGTTTTCATACTGTAGGCCAAAAACATGCAAAATGTTATTTTAAGGGTCGTTACCCCTATAAGGGGTCATCTGACAACTTTGACCCCTGAATGCTTTTGTAGAGCTATATGAGCTGAACATTTAAGCAAGCAACAGCTTTACTGTATCTACAATAGTTTTCATTCTATAGGTCAAAAACACTATTTTTCGCCTTTAAGAAGCTGTAACCCCTATAAGGGGTCATCTGTCAACTTCCATCCTATGGAAACTTATGTAGAGCTAAATAAGCTGAACATTTAAGAAAGCAACAGTTTTTTTTCTAATTTCTGCAAGTTTTCATTCTACAGGCCAAAAACACTATTTTCGCCTTTAAGGGGCTGAAACCCCTATAAGCGGTCATCTGACATCTTTGACCCTATGGATGCTTTTGTAGAGCTAAATGAGCTGAACATTTAAGCAAGCAACAGCTTTTATCTATCTGCAATAGTTTTCCTTCTATAGGCCAAAAACACTATTTTTCATTTAAAGGGATTGTAACCCCTATAAGGGATCATCTGACAACTTCCACCCTATGGAGACTTTTGTAGAACTAAATAAGCTGAACATTTAAGCAAGCAACAGCTTTTCTCAATTTGCAATAGTTTTCATTCTATAGGCCAAAAACACTATTTTTCATATTAAAGGGGCCGTAACCCCTATAAGGGGTCATCTGACAACTTTGACCCTATGGAGACTTTTGTAGAGCCAAATGAGCTGAACATTTAAGCAAACAACAGCTAATCTCTATCTGCAATGGTTTTCATTCTGTAGGCCAAAAACATGACAAAACGCTATTTTTCAGGAGCCGTAACCCATATAAGGAGTTTTCTGACACCTTTGACCCTATGGAGACTTTAGTAAAGCTAAATGAGCTGAACATTTGAGCAAGCAACAGCTAATCTCTGTCTGCTATAGTTTTTATTCTGTAGGCCAAAAACATGAAAAATGGCTATTATTCACCTTTGAGGGGCTGTAACTCCTAGAAGGGGTCATCTGACAACTTTGACCCTATAGATACTTTTGTAGAGCATTTGATGCTGAAACAGCAGCGTGGCATCGGATTTCATCTTTCTCTCTTACTTTTTGATTTATAAGCCAAAAACAGTAGTCTGACCCCCCTGGTCTATTTTTAGTAACAGTGGCCATGTTTTTTGACGGATTAAAAATTAAAACATAAGTTTGGTGCAGTGCAGGACACCCTAAGGATCATTCATACTAAGTTTCATTAAATTCTGTAGGCCAAAAACATGAAAAATGGCTAATTTTCACCTTTAAGGGACTGTAACTCCTATAAGGAGTCATCTGACAACTTTGACCCTATAAATACTTTTATAAGAGCTTTTGATGCTGAAACAGCAGCGTGGCATCGGATTTCATCTTTCTCTTTTACTTTTTGATTTATAAGCCAAAAACAGTAGTCTGACCCCCCCCTGGTCTATTTTTAGTAACAGTGGCCATGTTTTTGATGGATTAAAAATTAAAACATAAGTTTGGTGCAGGACACCCTAAGGATCATTCATACTAAGTTTCATTAAATTTTGTTCAGTAGTTTCAGAGAAGATTTTTGAATAATTTATAAGCCAAAAACAGTAGTATGACCCCCCCTAGTCTATTTTTAGTAACGACAGCCATGTTTTTTTTGACGGATTAAAAATTAAAACATAAGTTTGGTGCAGGACACCGTAAGGATCATTCATACTAAGTTTCATTAAATTCTGTAGGCCAAAAACATGAAAAATGGCTAATTTTCACCTGTAACTCCTAAAAGGTGTCATCTGACAACTTTGACCCTATGGAGACTTTAGTAAAGCTAAATGAGCTGAACATTTAAGCAAGCAACAGCTTCTCTCTATCTGCAATAGTTTTCATTCTATAAGCAAAAAACATGAAAAAACTTAATTTTTCACCATTAAGGGGCTGTAACCCCTATAAGGGATCATCTGACAACTTCGACCAAATGGAGACTATAGTAGAACTTTTGATGCTGAAGCATTAGGGTGGCATCAGATTTCATCTATCTCTTATACTTTTTGATTTACAAGCCAAAAACAGTAGTCTGACCCCCCTGGTCTATTTTTAGCCACGGCGACCATGTTTTTTGAAGGATCAAAAATCTAAACACACTTTTGTACAGGACATGCTAAGGATCAATCATACCAAGTTTCATTAAATTCTGTTCAGTAGTTTCAGAGGAGAAGATTTTTGAAAAATTGTTAACAGACGACGACGGCGGACGCCAAGTGATGGTAATAGCTCCTATGGGAGCTAAAAAAGGAATTTTCAAAAACCAATGAATAATAACCATTCCACAGAAGATTTGTCAAAACACCCATTTTAGCCCCTTTTGGCCCTTGTTTCTAAAACGGTCGGGGCCATAAACCCAAAATGCAATACCAACCTTCCTTTAATGGTTACAAACTCATATCCAAATTTCAATACAATCGGTCAAGGTTTACTCAAGTAATCGCCTGGAAACCAAAGTGTCTACAGACGACGACATCCCCATAACATAATACAATCGCAAAAATTTTGCGGTCTTATAAAAACGGCTACAGGTATCAAAATTTTCGCATAGGGTAAAATTGATCGGCACCTCAAGATCTACATGTACCAGCCCTGAAATTTTCAAGAAGATTCAAAAACCCAAGTAGGAGTTATGGCCCTTTTTCTGATTTTTTTGTGAATTTTGGGCTTATTATGCTCTATATCTTGAAAACTATTTAAGATATTTAAGAAATGTAAATTGCATATTGTTTAGCACATCAAGATCTACAAATTTTGTAATTGGGTCAACATTGTCAGATCAATGCTTCTAGCAGTTATTGCCCTTAGAATGTCAAAATTGACCATTTTCACACTATTTCCTTGTAACATTGAAAACGTTAACTCCTCTGACACCTTAAGTGCAATTGGAACCAAGCTTGGTACAAATGTTCATTAGCATTACATGCATTAGGTGCATAGAACTGATGTAGGGATTTTTGATTTGTTGAACAATATGACCGCCCTGGCTAAATAGAACATAGGGGTAAGTTGCAGTTTTTTTCAAATAATATATAATTATTATTATTCTATAATATAAATAATTCTTAAACATATTTCATTAAAATCAACTAAGTGAATAAACAAGAGGCTCCCAGGAGCCTGAATCGCTCACCTGACATATGTGCCTAGAGTAAAGGCTATTAGGCAAAATCTATTTGACATTGAAAGGGTCATAAGTTTAATAAGGGGGTCATCTGACAATATGATGGATCTTAAGGTGCTGATCACTTTTATCTCAATTAAAATTCAAAAATCTGTCACCCTTATAGAGTTATTAGCAAATAAATACAGTTTAACCTAGTTTTCTATTTTTAGCCACAGCAGCCATGTTTTACAACCAATCAAATATCCCCACATCAGTTCTATACATCTAATGCTAATTAACAACAATACAAAGTTTGGGTCCAATTTGACTTTAAGTGTCAGAGGAGTTAACATTTTCAATGTAATGAGGAAATGCTTTTTAAAAGCTCAATTTTGACGTTCTAAGGGCAATAACTCCTCAAAGGAAAGGTCCTACAACGTTGACCCTATTACATTGTAGATCTTGATGTGCTTAACAATATGCAATTTAAACTTCTCGAATATCTCGTAAAGTTGTCAAGATATCGAGCTAAACAGGTGCAAAATTTTCCAAAAATCCATAAAAAGGGCAATAACTCCTACATGGGTCGTTGGATTTTCTTCAAAATTTCAGAGCTGGTAGATCTTCAGGTGCTGATCACTTTTGTTCCCAATCAAAATTTTAAAATCTGTCACCGTTTTTGAGTTATTTGCAAAAAACTGCCATTTACCCCTATGTTCTATTTTTAGCCACAGCGGCCATATTTTAGGACCAATCAAAAATCCCCACATCAGTTCTATACACCTAATGCTAATAAACAGCTATACCAAGTTTGGTTCCAATTGGACTTGAACTGTCAGAGGAGTTAACGTTTTCAATGTAATGAGGAAATGCTGTTAAAATGCTCAATTTTGACGTTCTAAGGGCAATAACTCCTAAAAGGAAAGGTTCTACAACGTTGACCCTATTACATATTTTGTAGATCTTGATGTGCTTAACAATATGCAATTTAAATTTCTCAAATATCTTGTATAGTTGTCAAGATATTGAGCTAAACAGGTGCAAAATTTTCCAAAAATCCACAAAAAGGGCAATAACTCCTACATGGGTCGTTGGATTTTCTTCAAAATTTCAGAGCTGGTATGTCTTCAGGTGCTGATCACTTTTGTTCCCAATCAAAATTTTAAAATCTGTCACAGTTTTTGAGTTATTTGCAAAAAACTGCCATTTACCCCTATGTTCTATTTTTAGCCACAGCGGCCATATTTTAGGACCAATCAAAAATCCCCACATCAGTTCTATACACCTAATGCTAATAAACAACTATACCAAGTTTGGTTCCAATTAGACTTGAACTGTCAGAGGAGTTAATGTTTTCAATGTAATGAGGAAATGCTGTTAAAATGCTCAATTTTGACATTCTAAGGGCAATAACTCCTAAAAGGGAAGGTTCTACAACGTTGACCCTATTACATATTTTGTAGATCTTGATGTGCTTAACAATATGCAATTTAATTTTCTCAAATATCTTTTATAGTTTTCAAGATATTGAGCTAAGCAGGTGCAAAATTTGCAAAAAATCCACAAAAAGGGCAATAACTCCTACATGGGTTATTGGATTTTCTTCAAAATTTCAGGGTAGGTAGATCTTGAGGTGCTGATCACTTTTAGCCTATGCCAGAATTTTGATATCTGTAGCCGTTTTTGAGTTATTTGCAAAAAACTGCATTTTACCCCTATGTTCTATTTTTAGCCACGGCGGCCATGTTTTACGACGAATCAAAAATCCCCACATCAGTTCTAAGCACCGAATGCTAATGAACAACCATACCAAGTTTGGTGTCAATTGGACTTATGGTGTCAGAGGAGTTAATGTTTTAAAAAGTTTACGGACGGACGACGGACGACAGACGACGGACGACGGACGGACGACGGACGCCGAGTGATGACAATAGCTCACATGACCCTTCGGGTCAGGTGAGCTAAAAAGGATATTCACCTGGCAAAGTGATATTCACCTAAAAAACGGCGGGAAAAGTGATGACGTCGTTACAGTATTTTTCTGTTTGGTTTAATTTTTTTCTAACACTACAAATGCATATTTTTGTCAGATGTTGGATAATAGAATAAAACAATTACTGTCTTTTGTTTCGATAAATGTGAGTGTTATTGACTTTAGAAAAAAAACAAAAGATATTCACCTCGCCCTTCGGGCTCATGATCAGTGAATATCTGTTTTTTTCAAAAGTCAATAACACTGCACATTTACCTCAACAAAAGACAGTAATTGTATATTATTATTTAAGCAAGCAACAGCTTTTCTTAATTTTTTACTTTTAAGGGGCCATAACCCCTATAAGGGTTCATCTGACAACTTCGACCCTATGGATACTTTTGTATAGCTCAATTAGTTGAACATTTAAGCAATCAACAGCTTTTCTCTATCTGCAATAGTTTTCACTCTATAGGCCAAAAACACTATTTTTCACTTTTAAGGGACTGTAACCCCTGAAACGAGTCAGAGGAGAAGATTTTTGAAAAATTGTTAACAGACAACAGACGACGATGATGGACGCCAAGTGATAGTAATAGCTCACATGGACCTTTGGTCCACGTGAGCTAAAAAAGGGGGAAGGTTGGATCCACAAAACTAGTTTAACCCAGCCACATTTTATAGAACATATTTTTTAGAACATATAACATATTTTATTGTCCAATCAAGGGCCCCTAAGGGCAGCATGAGCAACAAATAAACAGATATAAGAGAAAAGATAATAATTGAGTTACATGTAACATGTGTAATACATATAGATATCTTACAGACATTACAGAATATAAAACAGAACAATGTAGGGCACATATTCACATATTATATTGAACCAATGGTAAACATGTTAAAGATGGTCATTAACAAATTTTCCAACTGCATTAAGCATGTTAAGAATTTTAGTACATGTATTTTCAGAAATAAGTAAATACGGTAGTTAAATTTTTGTTCATCATTAAGATATGTAAAGTTATTAATTTCTTTTCCAATAAATTTAAATAAGGTTAATCTTTGCTGGTGATATTTATGACATTTAATCAAACAAGAGGCTCCCAGGAGCCTGAATCGCTCACCTGGTCTTAATGTCAACCCTTTGAAGACTTTTGTATAGCTAAATGAGCTGAATGTATAAGCAATAAAAAGCTTTTCTCTATCTGCAATAGTTTTCATTCCAAAGCAAAAAAACACTATTTTTCACCTTTAAAGGGCCATAACCCCTTAAAGGGGTCATCTGACAACTTCGACCCTAAAAAGACTTTTGTAGAGCTAATTAAGCTAAACATTTAAGCAAGCAACATCTTTTCTCTATCTGCAAAAGTTTTCTTTCTTTAGGCCAAAAACACTATTATTTGCCTTTAAGGGGCCGTAACCACTATAAGGGGTCATCTGGCAACTTTGACCCTATGGAAACTTTTGTAGAGCTAAATGAGCTGAACATTTAAGCAAGCAACAACTTTTCTCTATCTTGCAATAGTTTTCATTCCATAGGCCAAAAACACTATTTTTTGCCTTTAAGGGGCCATAACCACTATAAGGGGTCATCTGGCAACTTTGACCCTATGGAAGCTTGTGTAGAGCTAAACAAGCTGAACATTTAAGCAAGCAACAGCTTTTCTCTATCTGCAATAGTTTTCATTCTATAGGCCAACTAGAGGCTCCCAGGAGCCTGAATCGCTCACCTGATCTCTTATGCCAAAGTTTGAATAAATTTTACAAACTTTCAAGTATACAAAGTTGCAAAACAATCCTTTCAGTGGTTTCAGAGAAGATTTTTGGAAATCAGTTTAAATTAATAGAAAAAACAGTTAAAGGGCAATAACTACTGTAAGGACCTTTTGATGCTGAACAAAAATATTTGCTTCCGATTTTCTTTATCTCTTATACTTTTTGAGTTATAAGCCAAAAACAATGGTTTGACCCCCCTGTTCTATTTTTAGCAACGGCAGCCATGTTGGTTGGTTGACATGTATATAATTCACAATCTTGGTAGAGGACATCCTAAAGATCATGTATACCAAGTATCAATGCAAACCCTTCAGTAGTTTTAGAAAAGAAGATTTTTAAAAATCAGTGTAAATTCATGGAAAAAACAGTTAAAGGGGAATAACTCTTAAACGGCTGATCTGACAATTTAGACCCTGAATCATTTTTGTAGATCTCAATGAGCTAAACAATTCTGCAATGCTAACTTTTCCTCTAGCTCTAACTGTTTTTAAGATATAGTCAAAAAACTGCAAAAATGGTCAATTTTGATGATTAAAGGGCATTAACTCCTATAAGAAGTCGTTTCACAACTTCGACTCAATGGAGAGATTCGTAGAGCTTTTGATGCTGAACAAGGAAAGTTGCTTCGGATTTTCTCTATCTTTTATACTTTTTGAGTTATAAGCCAAAAACAATGGTCTGACCCCCCTATTCTATTTTTAGCAATGGCGGCCATGTTGGTTGGTCGACATGTATATAATTCACAAACTTGGTAGAGGACATCCTAAAGATCATGTATACCAAGTATCAATGCAATCCCTTCAGTAGTTTTAGAGAAGAAGATTTTTGAAAATCAGTGTAAATTCATGGAAAAAACAGTTAAAGGGGAATAACTCTTACACGGCTGATCTGACAATTTAGACCCTGAAATCATTTTTGAAGATCTCAATGAGCTAAACAATTCTGCAATGCTAACTTTTCCTCTAGCTCTAACGGTTTTCAAGATACATGTATTGTCCAAAAACTGCAAAAATGGTCAAATTTGATGATTAAAGGGCAATAACTCCTATAAGGAGTTGTTTCACAACTTCGACTCATTGGAGAGATTCGTAGAGCTTTTGATGCTGAACAAAGAAGTTTGCTTCGGATTTTCTCTGTCTTTTATACTTTTTGAGTTATAAGCCAAAAACAATGGTCTGACCCCCCTATTCTATTTTTTTGCAACGGCGGCCATGTTGGTTGGTCGACATGTATATAATTCACAAACTTGGTAGAGGACATCCTAAAGATCATGTATACCAAGTATCAATGCAATCCCTTCAGTAGTTTTAGAGAAGAAGATTTTTGAAAATCAGTGTAAATTCATGGAAAAAACAGTTAAAGGGGAATAACTCTTAAACGGCTAATCTGACAATTTAGACCCTGAAATCATTTATGTAGATCTCAATGAGCTAAACAATTCTGCAATGCTATCTTTTCCTCTAGCTCTAACGGTTTTCAAGATATTGTCCAAAAACTGCAAAAATGGTCAAATTTGATGATTAAAGGGCAATAACTCCTATAAGGAGTCCTTTCACAACTTCGACTCAATGGAGAGATTCGTAGAGCTTTTGATGCTGAACAAGGAAGGTTGCTTCGGATTTTCTCTATCTCTTATACTTTTTGAGTTATAAGCCAAAAACAATGGTCTGACCCCCCTGTTCTATTTTTAGCAACGGCGGCCATCTTGGTTGGTCGACATGTATATAATTCACAAACTTGGTAGAGGACATCCTAAAGATCATGTATACCAAGTATCAATGCAATCCCTTCAGTGGTTTCAGAGAAGAAGATCTTTGAAGAAAAGTTAACGGACGACGGACGACGGACGGACGACGGACGCTTAACGATGACAATAGCTCACATGACCCTTCGGGTCAGGTGAGCTAAAAACTCTATTTTTTGCCTTTAAGGGGCCATAACCCCTATAAGGGGTCATCTGACAACTTTGACCTTATGGAGACTTTTGTAGAGCTAAATGAGCTGAACATTTAAGCAAGCAACAGCTTCTCTCTATCTGCAATAGTTTTCATTTCATAGGCCAAAAACATGAAAAAATGCTATTTTTCACCTTTAAGGGGCCGTAACTCCCATAAGAGGTCATCTGACAACTTCGACTCAATGGAGACTTTAGTAGAGCTTTTGATGCTGAAGCAGTAGCGTGGCATCAGATTTCATCTATCTCTTATACTTTTTGATTTACAAGCCAAAAACAGTAGTCTGAGCCCCCTGGTCTATTTTTAGCAACGGCGGCCATGTTTTTCGACGAATCAAAAATCCCCACATCAGTTTTGTGGGGGATACCCTAGAGTACCACCAGACCAAATTTGGTTTGAATCTGTGTAGCCGTTTCAGAGGAGAAGAAGTTTGAAGAAAAGTTAACGACGACGACGACGACGGACGCCAAGTGATGGCAATAGCTCACATGGCCTTTGGCCAGGTGAGCTAAAAATGAATTTCATCTTCAATTTCACCAGAAGTACATTTATTACAGTAACGTTCATTTTTATCTATTTTAACATATATATCTTCCAACTTCAATCATCAATTTATGAGCAGATATTCTGAGTTAATATATATGGATTTTCTATATTCAAACTTTGTAATTTCTGATAAATAGTTTTCAAATCCAAAATGTTGTTTTAATTTAAAATATGTACATACATGACATAATTTTCTTTCTTTTAGACTAGATTTGGTTTTGTACCATAATTTTGTATATATTTCAGATAGTTTGTTCTTAAGAAAATTCTTAAATTTATATATCCCGAAGTTCTTACTACAGTTAAAATATTTTAAAATTCTAGAACTTTATTTACCATTGAATACCATGATAGTTTGTTGTTTTCATGGATTGATACACTACAAGAATAAGCATCTTTAAGTAATGGAAAAGTGTTGTCAAGATTTTCTAGTCTTTACCAATAACTTATCAAATATTTTAAATATCACAATGCAGTGGAAACCTTCCCAATTCAGATAAAACAGAAAAATTAACACTCTTTTTGTGCACTCCAAGTACCCATATAAAAAATTTTAGGTGAAGTTTCTCACATTGTAAATTTTTAAAAAATTCGTCTGGATTAAATGAATTATTACTATGTTTTTTAAATGAGACATTGTAGCTGCCCCATACATTTGTACTTCAGAGTTTTTCATATGTGACTGTCCTAAGCCAGGAAACTTGCCAAAGCCTTTGTTTGTCTTTGTCATTCTATGTTAACTGTTTTATGTCAAGAATTGGGTCTTTTGTTGATAATTCAGGGATTGGTATTAATACTTTTGTATTGTATTATAAGTCTTGGGCCAATGCAAGACAGCAAGCAGCCTCTGGTCATGTTGAAGACTGCTTGCTGTTTTCCATTATGATTTTTTAAATTGCTGTTTGTTTATGTTTGTTGTGTCCTGTACACTTATTCCACATCTCAATATCCTCTATCATTAAATTCTGTTCAGTAGTTTCTGAGAAGATTTTTGTTCCTAAAAAATTGTTAACAGACGACGACAACAGACACCAAGTGATGGTAATAGAAATAAAAATAAATGAATCCACAGTAAATCAAGTTTGGTTACAATTGAATTCTCAGAGGAGTCTAAGTGGACAATGGACTCATAGTAAAAAATCATTGAATCAAGAACAAAACCTTATAAAGTGGGGACTATTGTACAGTCACAGTTCACTCCGGCAGATCCCTCAGCACCTCAATAAGAGATTTTAATTCACTATCCACATGGGAAAGAATATGTGCACCTGCCAAATTAATAACAGACACATTTGTGAATTGGTAATTGCCTTTCAAGGTGTAATGTTCTGCAGTGTTCTTTCTGAAAATCATAACAATAACATGAACAACTACATCAGTTAACACCTCTTTAAAAGCCGTCATTGCTTTTGCCATTGTATTACCTCCATGTGTTGCTCCAGTTGCAACTTTCACAAGATACAAATTGTGTTGAACTTTTGGTTTTTTTGCAGGACGGGGATCATCATTAGTTCCTGGGGACAACACAGCTACTGGTAGATACACAAGATAATCAAATCCCATTAGGTTTTTAACTTTTGGATACAATAAAAGTGGCTTTACATTTTTGTCTATATATTCTTTCAGTAAATAAGCAGTCCTGTATATATTGTTAATATGACCTTCATACTTTTCATCAATTTCAATTTCCTTCAAACTGTTCATATCTGGTCTTAAGATAGTCAAGTCTTGAAGTAAGACTAGTTTGACAATTTCAATTTGTTTGTATTCAGAACGAGTACTTGTAAGCATCTCTGAACATTCTGATTCAACAAGAACTGCAACTTCAGGAATTATTACAGATGAACTGTTTACTTGGAAATTCACCAAAAGTTCCTCTAATTTTTTTCTTACACCTCCATTTTCTAAATAAAACTCCAAAATACTTTTTACAGTTATTAAAGACACAATATCAGAACTATGCTGAAGCTGGAAATTTTGCCTCCAAATTTTTCCAAGACCAGGCTCTAATAAAGAAATCTTTATGTATTGCATTCCTTGGCTAATTTCTAAATCTAAAAAATTGTGATGTAAGAAATCCTTTTCTTCAGCAATACATTCTTCCACTTTGAAAATATTAACTGCAATGTTTAAATCGGATGCCTGTGCATCTGTACAGATAGCCTCAGATTTGTCTGATAAGCAGTCTAGTAATAATCTAGTATGAAGTATACATGGTTCATATTCACAAAATTCTTTTTTCTCTTTATACTTCTCTAGTTTTTTTCTAAAATCTTCTATTTCCATTTTCTGCCACTGAATAGTGGTCAAATATAATGTGTTTAAATTAATATTACTTTCTAGGAGCATATTGCCCATAGTGCGGTGCAGAAGTCTTGGCGTAATTATGAATTTATTTTCTAATTCAGAGTAAACTTTATGTCCAATATCTTTTAAAGAGTCTCTTCTCCATTCTTCACTTCGCATTAACAGAGTCCCATTCCATATTTGTACAAACTCGGCTTTATCTAATTGTCTGTCATTTCTTATATCAAATGAACGCTTACTCTTACTAGCTGTAAATCCAGTTTCAATCAAAATCTTCTTGCATACAGGAAGAAATCTGTTTATTTCTTCAATCAAGAAAATATTAAATGGAGTTACATGATCAATTATTAAGCAGTCATTCAATTTAATACTCTTGGCATATGTGGGAAATATTTTCTTGTCCCTATCATTTTGTTCTAAGTATTTTAAATCCACATAATGCACCTTTTCATCACCATTTTTACGACATTTAAGGACATAGTATAAGGTTGATGATGACTTTCCAATGCCTTGAATTCCAACCATAGCTTGCATTTTGCCATCATAAACATTATTCCTGGCAGTAACTATTTTTTTTAAAAAACTGTTATGAAAGGAAGTTTTTACAAAGCAAACATTTTCTGAGAGTTCAGCTAAATTTCCAGCAAAGTACTCAAATAAAGGTGGAACTTTATCTGTTTTTGCTACATTTAGGATTTCCTCTTCAAACACTGGTATATCAGGTATATTTTCATCGCCCTACAATAAAATTTAATAAAAAAATTAAAGGTTCTATTTGTTCAGAGAACAAATAAGAGGAAGGTCTTTCCCCAATTCAGAGGACTATTTCCGCCATTTTCTCATAGTTTAAAGGGTCCTAATGTGTCATGTACATGTATGTCTATCTGTTATCTGTCTGTCCTGTTTTTGTTTTTTTTTTGGTTGATTTTTGTTGGGTTTTTAAAAACTGTTTTATTTCAAATAACATTTGTTTTGTTCATGTTGTTTTTGTTTCATGTTGGGGGGGGGCTCGATTTCATACATGTACGTTATCCCGCATACATGTAAGTAAAAATATCGGGGGGAAGGGGGGGCTTCAGTGTTTAGTTTTTCTTTATTTTCTTTGTTAGAAGCGACACTTTGTTACTTGGTAGCCAAGCAGCCACGCGCCATGACATCATGTTTAAATGACCTTTGGAGTTAGAAAAAAAAAATTCATTACAGGAGAATACGTAGAACAGTGCACAGTGCACATCTATCTATTTCTCTATTTCATTCATTCTCAGTGTTTACTATTCAAGTACATCGTTGTCACGCCTCAGCAACTACATAACTGAAAGTCGGCTAACAAGTAGGATATTTTAAAAACCGTTAACAACAAGTTGAGCGAGATTTTTACTGTGTAAAATTGTGTGAAATTTGGATTATTCTAGATATTGAAAGCGGATTTCAGAGATTTTATTCAATTCTAAAAGCAGGAGACACGTTTCTATAGAAAAATCGCAGGAAATTAGTGCGGATTTTTGGCATTTTACTAGTACCCAGAACATTTTAATTTTGAAAAAGTCAGAGACAGGGGAGATTTTTTTAATAGGGGACCTTCGGTCCAAACATTTGGCTAGGATTTGGGCCACTTTTTACAGCATTTTGGCACTTTCGGTTGATTTGGCAAAAGTACAAAAAGGGGTCAATTTACGCTTTTGGACATTTCTAATTTTACATGTACAAAAGAACATTTTTTTTTTCGAAAAAAAAGGGAGCCTGGCCCAATTGGATAGCGTTATGTTACATGACCATAAAACAGAATTCTAAAACAACTGAATGACAACTACATGTGTAGCAACACAAACTCAAGTCGTAACAAGAGCCAAAGACAGGTTGGAGCAAATGCCCGAAAACGGGTATAATACCCAATTTCAGGGATAGTCTTTGAAATCAGGTATACTGTGATCCTTGAAATCTGGGATAGCAAACTTTGAATCAATTTATCTGACTTCAACAAAATAAAGGCATTTTCTAAATACATGTATATCATTCAGAAGAAATGATGTTATTGCTATATATTTTAGCATCTTTCAAATCAAAATGATGTCTTGTTAAATGCCTCCGCAGTGACAAAGCTTTTTCTATTGCATGTATTGTATTACCTGACCTTTAATTGAATGGTTAACATGTGTGCAACCAGGTGTGACTTGAGCACATTTCACTCTCCATTGATAATATACATGTAATTGGCATGTGACCAAGTTAACAGAAACGATGTCAAGTTCTTTGAAAACAAATTGAATGTCCAATGGGTCAATTTACACAAAAGGAAATGATAAAAGGAATCAAAGTCTAAATTTGAATTTAAATTATTTTCATTAATTTAAGACTGGTTTAAGGGTGCACTTTTAAATGCATTGTGATAAAAAAGAAATTTTTTTATTAATCAAATAAGCTTTAAATCTATCAGAAAGTCTGCTATCCCTGAAATCGGGTATAGACGATCTTCCAAAAGTGCCATTCCGGAACGTTCCGGATGTTAGAATAGGGGTCACGAGAGGTCAATGGGGGTAAAATGGCGGCTTTTTTAGATGAGCACAGGGACTGAATTATTCTATCAATCTATTAAATGTGTTTTCTAATGGAAAACAATCAAACATGAAATGAATTAATTTGTTTCACTGAGAGGGTCCTTTCAAACCAATTCATTTACACTTAAATAATGAAATTTAGAAATTCCCTTTTACGCGCAATTGACGGTGGCAACCAGTTATCCAGTAATATGAGGTAAGATTTCGACAATTACCAAAAAAATCGAAATTGGAAGATCGTCTTTTATACCCATTTTCAGGCATTTGCTCCAACCTGAAAGAGGGAACTCAGGTGCTCTGGAAGAATAAGCGGTTACTGCCTGCTATAGCACACCTGTCATGTCACTATTTGTCCATTCCGCAAGTCAAATTCGTTGAAGAACAAAGCCCTATGCCCCCGTAGCCCTATGACAATCCAACATCTAGTCTGCACTCATCGTTGAGTGTGAGCTCAGTCTGTGAGACAGAAATCCCGTATTTGTCTATGAGCTCATGATGTCTCCCGTAAAATTTCTTAAGTGAAGACAACAACCGAGGAGCAAAAATGAAATTTAAGTAAGCGAAAAGCAAGCGTCATATTTTTCTAACATGTCTTTTTTCACGGTCTATTTTTCATAATTTGCACAACCCTTGGATTTTGGACTGTGGTGATCAGATCCCTGTACATTATTTTTTTTTTTTTGTATTTAAAAGTGCAGTGCATACCATTTTGGCTTCCATCATGGTCAAATCATATCATAGTCATCAGGGGTTTTAAGTGTAGGGGAGAGAAATGAATGAAAAGATGTCTAAAAGATTTCTGTTCGGAATCTTCTAGACTGTACATAAAAATTTCTTATTGTTACGGTTTTGCCGTAACCGTATCCTGTGCCTAAAAATAATACAAGTTGGAAGACATTGGTTCCTACATGTATAAACTGCGTAAGGTCACATGCAAATATTGACATTGTATATGTGCACACACTTTCTCTGAAGTAGTAGATGGTGCGTTTGATAGGTTAATCATGAGAAAATTATTTTCTCAGGTTAATCGTGAAAATTGAGTCAAACTGAAGAGAAAAACTGAGAAAGAAATAAAAAAAAAAATAAAAATAAATCATCGGATACATTTATAGATAGATAGATAGATTTATTTTGATTTAAATATACTATCATCTTATTTAGGATTAAAAAATATCTTTATAACAAACAACTAATGCGTTCTCATCTGATTTTTAAAATTCTCATGCACATTTTTAAGCTTTTTTCGATCAATTAGGGAACATCAAAACAGAGAGAACTAGAGAGCTTTAGAGAGATGTGCAGAGGAGTAGATAAAAAACGTTTTTCTCACTTAAAATTAAAGGTTTTAATGTGTAAACTTGTCTTTTCATTCATTTTAACAGCAAAGAAACATTTTATTTAAGTTTTTATTGTCATTTTTTTTAAGTATCTTGACGGAGTATCGATGGTCTGTAATGGCGCAGGACACCAAGACACGAACACTAAAGATAAATCTTCATGAACATGTTTATTAATAGTTTTTTTTTAATAATATTTGATATAATGATGAAATGAGATGTTTTTATTTATTTTTTTGAAAGACTTAGTTACAAATTTATCTTGACGATAAAAATAAAATTGAATATTAATGATCGGGTTCGTTAATTGGCATTACAGAAAATCCATAATGCATTGCGTTTTGTTGTGTTCCGGCTATAGTTATTGAGGCGGCAATTTCAAAAATCTTAATTATGGGGTACTGACATAAAAAATATGATTTGTCAGAGTTCATATTAGACAACCATAAATAATGGAAGAGCCCTCACGCGACGTCAACATGGTCAAGGCTATGAACTATGTGAGGGTGTGCCCCATAAAAATAGTTTTATTAATTCAGGATTTGAAATAAAAAAAAAATGTAACGTTCCTGATTTATCAAATTTTGAAAGTCCCCCCCTTGGCAACGTGGTCTTATTTCTCGCGTCGAGACATTTTATTTGAGTAAAAATTGTGTCATGGAAATTTATTCCACAGGGGAACACCAAACAAAAATCGATATACCAAGGTGCACGATAATTATTACTAAAGATTTTTTTCTTTGTATCTCCTGTCTTGCAGGCGATACACAACAGTTCGTCAGTGAAACATGTTTAAAACCGTTTTTTTTCGCGGGGAAATTCATAAGGCTATTTAAAAAAAAAGATATGTGTCATGAAAATTTATTCCACACAAGCTACGGAAAAAAGCCGTCTACCAAGATGCTTGATCTTTATTAATAAAGGTTGACTTTGAAGTCATGTCTTTGTATCTCCTGTCTTACAGGCGATGCACAACAGTTCGTAGGTTTAAGAAGTTTAAAAAAGATTTTTTTCGCGGGGATATTTAGCCTTTAAAAACAAGATGTGTGTCATGAATATATATTCCACACAGGCTACGGAAAAAAGTCGTCTACCGTCCTGCTCAAATGGTTTGACATGTTTGTTTAACCGGCTAGACGATCGTGTGATCGCTAATCATTTAATGATAGATTTATTGTTGTCGCCACGCGCCAATATAATAAAATCATCATTTATTGCGACATTAAAAAGATTGCCGATAGTCATAAGTTGTGTGGTAATTATTGGTTGTTAATAATTAAAGGTACCCTCATTTCAATTTAGATAATTTGATATATAATTATTTGAATAAAGTTCAACAATTAAAATTAAAAAAGGGATGACTTACCACCAATACGATTCACAAAGAAAAGAGATCAACCTCAAGCTTAGTGACGAATATGCAAAATCAACGGGGATCACATTTTGGAAACTGCGTGGACTAGTTAACCCACCAAGACGTGCATTTACAGATGGTGTTCATTTAACTAAGAAATTTGAGCATATATACGCAAGACAGATTAAGTTGGCACTATTTTGTAACACTTTTAAATAATTTGACGTTAGAATTGAAAATTGTCATTGTTCGTTTATATATCATGTATATAAAAAAAAAATGTTTTATTTTCATGTTTTAATGCATTAGTAATAATAAATGTGCAATTTTATATATATCATGAGTTATTCTTCAACACAGTATTATCGTTCAACTACGAAAACCGTTATTCATACGTATCCGACCCTGCACTTACCTGTATTTTTAAGTCGACAGTCGCCATTTTGATTACGATATTTACGAAAAAAAACCAATTGCAAATAAAGTTTGAATTGGCCAAAAAACACACAAACAAAGATTCTTGTATGTACATTTACCGTCATAATAGCAAAATAGTGTAATTTATTCCAAATTTAATACTTTGGAAAGAGTCTTTGATGTCATTTATCATACGCTGGTTTACTCCTCTCTACCGACATCGTAGTTATCTTCGATTCCTACCATATAGAACCATTTAAAACAAACCCAAGTGCTTTCAAATTACTCAAAATACCTTAGAAACAAACAATAATCAGATAACAACATTTATTTCACACAATAAATCATTTTTTTTTATTAATTCTCTGTCCTCCTCTGTCCTGCTCTCTACTTCTCTGTATATTTACCTACCGATCAATTCTTGCCCAAATTGCTTAGCTGAGCAATTAATCAAGACAAAAACACACGCTTTTCAATAAAATTGTAATTCTGTTACCAGATGTTCCTTTTTTGCCTACCAAGAAGTACGATGACTTAGCATTTGTTTGGACATTGTATGCAAAAGTGATGTGTTTTAGGGGCTTAAAAATATCGAGAACACGATATGTTTAAATAAAACCCCAGTCAGCATTTTTCGTAATTTTTTATGCAGATTTGAAAGTAAAAGTTAGATTTTTTTATTTTCAGGTCCGTATGCTAGCATTCCGACAAGGTGTATGCAGAGTCATTTTAAATATGTTGAAATTTTGTTTCTCAGGTCGCCATGCAAGCATTCCGACCTGGTGTATACAGAATCCTTTTAAATATGTTGAAATTTTGTTTCTCAGGTCCGTATGATAGCATTCCGTCCTGATGTATGCAGAATCCTTCTAAATTTGTTGAAATTTGGTTTCTCAGGTCCGTATGCTAGCATTCCGGCCTGGTGTATGCAGAATCCTTTTAATTATATTGAAATTTGGTTTCCCAAGTCCGTATGCTAGCATTCCGACCTGGTGTATGCAAAATCCTTTTAAAGATATTGAACTTTTGTATCTCAAGTCCAAATGCCAGCATTTCGACCTGGTGTATGCAGAATCCTTTTAAAGATATTGAACTTTTATTTCTCAGGTCCAAATGCTAGCATTCCGACCTTGTGTATGCTGAATCACGCAAAAACAGTTGATGTATGGTCTCTACATATGTAGCATTCCAACCTTGTACACGCAGAAGTACATGTACGTGATATATTTTAGGCGTGTGCAAAATCAAGAGAGACCTTGAATGTAGATCTTTTTCAGCATTTATATATTTTATACAGTAACAAGATTATAAGTGAATAGCTTACATACGGACTCAATTTCAATTTTCTACTAGTGTTTTGACGTGGGACAGCAAAGTTTCAACATGCATAAGGAGGTCTGAACCACCTAGAGTAACCAATGCCAGTGGTCCTTTTTAAACATGAATGGATGTATATGAGTTTGTTAGAACATAAAACAATATTCAATTTCAAGCAACGAGATAGCGTTTTTGGTATCCGAACCTAGAAATAAATTTTACTCTTTTTTTTCAATTTTCAACTGGCATGGGATATACAATCTCAAATGTCGAAAACGAAAAAACAATGCATGGCAAAGACACGACAGAGAAATTGAAGCTCGCAATGGTCCTGACATTTCAAAAGAAATGGTATATTCACAAACTTTTATGGCTTTAAAACCTCCCTTATCTATTGAGATCGTATATTACTGTCTCAGTCTGGAAGTATAGCATTAGTGAGATTGAGGGATACATAAAGTTAGTATATAACACGTTACCATTTAAAAAGAAACTATTTTGAGTTTGCTACAATTAATTCTAACGGTACAAAAGTCATTAGTGTTAAAAATATTACAGGTTGAGATCTAAAAAAAAAAATAACAAACACGGTGTCCACAAATGGATGTTAGCTAAATTCATTGTGTCAGAATATTGAAACACCAATGCAAATACAAATGCTTGCTACATATTCAGACACGTGATCCTTCTATTGTATTTGTATATTCGATGTGAACCTTTTCCCTGGCCTTTTTATCTCATTAGACAGCTATTAAACTGATTAACTGATCATTGAAAGGCTATTAATTCAAATCAATTAAGCATGTATAATTGTCATCTCATAAAGATCAAAGAAGAGACGGTGATCTTTAGCTGGGTATTACCTTTTCTTAGACTCCTGATTGTTAACCGGAGTTTAATAAGGTTTTTGGTTTTGTAAAAGATTAATCGTAATTTCGAGAGAATGAGAAAAATAATTGCTATATAATATACTTTGCACCAATGTCCCTTCTAAATATTTGTAATGTCTGATTACGTGAGTGACGTGTCTGCTAGCAGCTTTAGTTCTGCAGATTTGGTCGAATTGGGTTAGGAAGGGCATCAACTTGAACCAGAATATACGGAGGAAGAAATTCGGTAGATAGAAGAGTTGGAGATAAATCGCTAGACTGAATTTCGAAGCAACCCAATTTGACACTCAATAGTGCAAATGTTCCGATCGCTGTGTGCCAATGCCCTTGCTCACAGAATGCCTATGCTGCCACGAGTTTACTTTATTCACCGATCTCTTCGATCCTGGTGCAACCACGACTTCAAGACAGTTTGTTTAAACCCTGTTGTGTTGAAAACTAGTTATATTAGTTTCTTGTGGTACAAACGCCACCGGGGGAGAGCACCAGTCGGACTATTTAATAGGTATATGAATAGACGTGTACTATTTTTCAGAGTGATTGCCGAAAATTTCACTGATTGAAAACATTGAGTTTTTCTTGACCCATCAAACAAAAGTTATATATATTCTTAGCCAACAAAAAGTTACAGTACAAAACAAGGAAGTAATAATGTAAAGGCAAGGTAACTTTAGATACCACTTTTTAAAATACATGCAGCCAGAGCAGACTTAGGGCATACAGACAGTTTGTATGTTGTGTCAGAATATGTCTACCTTCACCTTTAGGAAGAAAACATCGCGTTGTGCTGCCAGCTTGTGTTGTGTCCATCAGAAAAGAATTTCCTTCTGCAGATGGACAATACGAAGGATTTAGAGAGTGTATTAGTGACACAGACTCTGAATAGATTTGCCTTCAATGACTTGTATTTTTTTAATAGTGGTGACACTAAGCTTAGTTAAAATTTGTTTTCCATTGATAACTTATAAAATGTATTAGCATAACCTCATATTATTATAACCTCATTTTATCTTTAGTTTAAACATATTTATTTACCCTGGATTGGGAAACAAGCTTAATGCTTATATAAATCCCTCTCCAGCTAGCAGTTTGCGAGTAAGGCCTTTGTAGCGGCCCCAAATTGAGCCTACTCTTATCGAACTCTACAAAGGGGTCTTTAACGTGCATGAGGTATTGCTCTCCACATACACGGGACAACCTTTTTTCGTCCCTTCCGAAGGACTAGCATCGTTCCTTGAGACCATCCTAGCTCGCAAATGGTGTCAAGAGAGAGTCGGAAAATTGTCTCATGCAATTTTCACCCCTAACGAGGATCAAACCACGAACCTCGGTGTTAGTAGCCCGACGCATTTTATCTTTTTTTGTGTGTTTTTTTTTTTTTATTGTTGCTGATTAAAAGGGGGCGATCATTGGATTCTCATGGGAGGACTATTGTGAAATTAAAAATAAAAAGGCAGGATGTCAAAAATCAAATAAAAAGGCAGGGTAGGATATTGTTTTTGGCTGAAAAATTTATAGTTAGAAAAACATCCAGGCTCCAAAAATTTATAGTTAGAAAAAACATCCAGGCTCCAGTGTTCTCGAAAATAAAAAGGCAGGACGAAGTAAATATATATATCTAAAGCCCCCCTCCCTAAAAAAATCAAATATTCTCTTTTTCATTCGAAACGCAAGATCTAAATTATTAATTTTGTATTGACACTTTTATCTTTACTGCACATTTCGCATTCTCAGTTTACTTTGGAACCGATCTGACATTTTAAATTTTAGAAACGGGCGTCAGACAAAGTTTAAAGTTTGACACGTAGAACTTTTTTACATTGATTTGATAAGTTTATAAGGTTCTAAAGTTGTTGGTGTGGTTGTCTATTTTATGCCCCATCTATGAAAGAAGGAGTAGGAGGACATATAGTGTCCGGTTCTGTACGTATTTCTGTAAATATTTATACTTTTTAAAATTAATCTTACGAACACAAGATTGTGGTATATACTCATACGGCTGTCTAGATGAAGGAAACACGAAGCGTTTTCTGTATAGTGTGCTTTTTTGTTTTACTTTTTAAAAGAGAAATGTAAAAAAAAACCTGAAGAAGAACAATTTCACTACTTTTACACAGATAAAGTTGTCGAAAAATCAAAGACACGAGTGAGAAATTGTAGGTCTTCTGTTGTACTTTGTAATAAATAATTAACAGAAACAAATGATCTCTTTTTCTGTCATAAACCATTACACTACCACCTGTTAATTACCATCCCCGGGAAGTAAGTAATTCCTGGGAGTGTCACAATTTTAAATACGTTGCCCCCGACTGTGAATTACTATGTTCATATAGGTAAAAATAATATTATCTTCTATATAATGAACGTTAAAGAAATCCTTTTAAGATAAAAAAAAATACATTTGCGAATTTTTAAGGAATGCATAGGGAGTGGATAAAAAAATGAAGAAAAAAATATTGTCTGTTTTAATATGTATATTTACTTGTTATTAAAAAAGATTCTGAATAAATGCACAGACTCAGTTATAACTGAAGTGATAAAACGCTTATACAAAACAAAAAGATAAGTTTTATTCCGCTTTCGGTTTTATTCTTAATTCTACGCACACCCGTAATAATTCTTTTTCTTTCAAACAAAACTGAGTTTTTTGTCTTGTGGATTTTTATAGCAAAGATTCCGACCGTTACATACTAGCCCTGGCATACTAGGTATTAATCTAACATGTAAGAAACGTTTGACTACAAAAATAATGAAATTATCATTGACGAATATAGATAGATATAAACATTTTTCATGAACAAAAGAACACTTTAGAAAAATGTTTCGTTAGAAATTGATAAATTTATCTGTTTGGTCATTGTTAAAATATTTTTTTGACATTTTTTAAATCAAATCTAATATTCTACCGGTTTTCCAAGTTTTCTACCCCTAGCGTGTCTGATGAAGGTTAATCCAGAAAAGCGCTTCACACGCAGTGAAATTTTGCTTTTGTACATTTATTAAAATCATTTCAAATTTTTGGTTGGCAAATCTAAAGACTGGACCCATTTAAGATGCAAGTCTGCCTTTTTCTTTAGGTCAGGAAAACGGAATAACACTAAACCGTTACTACGCAGAGTAGAACAACCAACTATCATCATGTTTTAAATGACGATAGAGATGACCATTGCGTGTCGTTATCGTATTGGTACTTTGTGGTTATTGGATATTAGGTGATGGTCACGTGACAATAGGGCCTTCTAGCCGTACAAAATGGCCGCACCCATCGTTCTAATTTATCGATACAAAACGCTCTCATACTCGCTTATTAGTGAAGATTGAAGAGTTTTACATGTATATTTATGTTTAGTAAAATGTGATGAAAAACATATGTAAAAATTATTTTTTTGCGAATTTTCCCTTTAATATTGATAAGATGTCTGTGCTACAATAGTCTTCCCCCTTTTAATACTTGGATTATAATTAAGTGCAGTCTTTTTAAAATCTTGGAAGAGCGGCTTCTATCCAATTCCATGGATTCCTATACGATATCATTTTGCTTCTTTTTTTTAACCAATGAATTATATGGCAGGTGAATGACAGCACATACGGACTGAAATGAAAAGGGAAAAAATATTATTATAATTTTCAAAGTAGGCAGTATGAGTAAAAGCTGTAATTACATAACAAACAAATAATACAATCACATATTATTTTGGTTTAAGGTTCTTCTAAATGAAAATGGCTGCCATGCATTGTCAATACAAAACTTTCAAAAAATACACAGATTGAGCACATGATGTATTTTGTTCAAAACTTGTCTAATTAGATTTAACTTACCAATACACAGAGCAAGCTACAATTTAAAATCCCACAATGTGTCTTAATTAAATTTTATTTACATAAACATGTAAGGTGCGTCTGATTACTATCTTACTATTCGAGCACACCCTTACAAATATTTAATATTTTACCTTTAAAGACAGTTTTTATATGTTATTTTTTCTAGCTTGCTTTAGATAAGATTGTTAAACATTCATTTCAATATAATTCTAGCTAAATACTTATTTCATCTAGGCTGTGTATTTTTTGAAAGTTTTGTATTGACAATGCATGGCAGCCATTTTACATTTAGAAGAACCTTAAAATAAATGTACCGTGAAATTTCTTCCTCATACTAAATATAGATAATTTTCATGCTTTCTATGACAGAAATATTCCCAGACGACGTTGACATCTTATAATATTTTTTTTTCAATAATCTGTGTCAAGTTGAGTACTTTGAAATTAAAACTATCAGGGCCATAGCTTAACTATTACCCGGCGTACAATTCTTCTCTTTTATAATTGTCAAAGGCTGAAAAGGAAAGTAGTGGGGTGACCATTTGTTGATTCCTTCTCTTTGCGGGGTGGTGCAATGTGGTCAGCTGGTCGGAATCCAGATTAATTTGTCCCAAACTTTCAAGTATAAACAAGCATTCTGAGAGTATTGCAAAACAATACATAGTCCCCTACCAGCCTCATATTTCAATCACTGGTAAAAAACAAATGAAAACCTAAATTTGATCAGTTTGTTATCAACAAGGATTAACTCCAATAAGGGCCATAACTCCAATAAAAAATTGTGGACTGGCACGAAACTCAAACTTGATCTGTAACTCATCATGGTTAACTCACATACCAAAAATCAGTTCATTATCTATAAGCGTTTAGAAAAAAAGTGCGGAAAACTGAAATTTTAGTGAATTTTTAAAGTTCAAAGGGCCATTTCTCCCACAAATATTTATGGACCGGCACGAAACTCAAACTTGATCTGTAACTCATCATGGTAAACTCATATACCAAAAATCAGTTCATTATCTATAAGTGTTTAGAAAAAAAGTGTGGAAAACTGAGGCGTGACAGACAGACGGACAGACGGACAGAGCGCAAACCTATAGTCCCCTTCGGCTATCGCCGGTAGGGGACTAATAATTAAAGAAGAATCCGGACAGAATGATTTTTTATCGTACAAATTTATGTGTCACAAATGAAATGACCAAAAAACTGCTGGCACCGATGCCCCCCCAATCCAACTAAAGTACTAGAAAAAAATATACTCTTACCCGCAAGAGTGTTGTCAGACAGGACAGCATTGAATACAGGTACCCATGCACACTTTTCTTGTGTGGTCAGAGTGGAAGACGGTCAAGCAGCAGCTCGTGCTCCACGTGCTGCCACCCGGCCGATTACATATAACACGAGTTTTCAAAATATAGTGCAAATTCTTCTCGTAGTTACAGAATTTTAAACTATCAAACTCTTTGTATATTAGAAAATTTACGTTTAAGAGATCAAGAAAATTGTGTTTGTTGTTCTTAAATGATAAGAAATAAATGAATTGATAAAATTGTGCGTAGAAATTCAACGAACTACTATTTACATTACGCCATTAGTACTTCATCAATGAAGCAAAGGTGTACCAAAGGGGTAATCAGTATCATAAAACCGTGAAGACAAAGACAAAACCGGCAGACAAAAAATCATCACAACAAAACAAACCATATAACAACATAAAACACACACACATAACAACAAAACCGCATTCAGCAACGCGAACTCAAGTCGAAACGAGAGTGAACTCAGGTGCTCCGGAAGAGTAAGCAGTTCCTGCTTGCTATAGCACACCCGTCACGTTGCCAAAGATCGATTAAGTGTTGGTCAAATCCGGAAAGGATGACATTACAAAACTCTATGTCAAACCAACATCTGTGCTCATCTGAGAGATAGAAATCCCGTATTTGCATACAAGCACATGATGTCGTCCGTAAAATTTCTTGAGTGATGACAACAATGTTTACAAATTGAAAACGGATGGATTTTCTAACCGATTATTCAGCATACAAACAACATATGAAGTCAAAAGGTAAGTAATATTATGAATAAACTTTTGATGCTGTCCTACTGATGCCAATACACGTCATTGTGAAACATAAATATAACTTTTTACTGGACACCATCCTTGTACACAACTGACCTGTACAACGTTGACATCGAGTCAGTGTACTTTAACATGTTTCTGGGTGTTTTTTTTTTGTGTTTGTGAAGTAATTGCAACAAGCAGATTATTTTAGGATTTTATGTTGAACTAAATATGATAAAAATGCTTTTACCAATTTTATTATTTCAAAAGTAATTTGTTTCGTGTTTGAATAACTAACATCAACAAATTCAAATCACGGGGTTGGAGGTAACTTCCATTATAAAGGTAGGACACTAGGTACATACATGTATCATGTGCGCCTCTAAAGTTCTGCTTTTTGGGTGCTCAATATGTGAAAAGGGTGGAAATTTCAGATGTTGCATATATGATAAGGTTTACTTTTCACAAATTTATGTCATATATCAATAGAAAAAGGGTGACCAAGCATCCACGTTTGGGCACGTTTTGCCTCCTTGTAACCCTAATTGAACACGCATGTGATAAGACCCTGATAACTTTTACCATTAAAACTTTTAATTCAATCGAATATCTAAAAAAAAAACATGTCAAGTTTAAGCATATTCTGTGTAATTTCAAATGCATTAAAAATATATGAATGGCTGTCTTTTCTTTTA
Organism: Arcuatula senhousia; assembly: GCA_963971305.1. NCBI lineage: Eukaryota > Metazoa > Mollusca > Bivalvia > Mytilida > Mytilidae > Arcuatula > Arcuatula senhousia. Next base: position 55,094,780 of record OZ020307.1, on the reverse strand, counting down.
AGCAGGCCAAAACCGGTATATGAATATGGTGGATATAAAACATCTGGGCCGCCATCTGTATCCTTAATTACTTGGAGTTACCCCCCCCCCCCCGTGATTCAAATACAATTGTGTTCTCTTTTCACAAATTAGATTTGTACTCCATGGTTATTATGGCTGTTAATCGCAAAATATGCATGTGTAACTTAATGTAACAAGAAACAAGAAAAAAAGAAAATATAGAACTTTTTTAATTCATAATTTCTCGAAAGTTCTTCTGATTTCCTTTTAAATTTTAAATAGTTTTCACTGTGACTAGATGCGAAATTCAAAGTGAAAATGATGAAAAATTGCCAACGCACAAGACCATTTAACTTCTTGGGAGGGGGGCTTGGTTTTTTGTTTTGGCCAGAAAATTTTGTTTCCGCACGATATTTATTTTTCGAAGGCATTGTTACAGAATATTTTTTTTTCATTATTAGGCTCAGTCACTTGACTGACTGGGGAGTTTAACGTCGTGACTATACCTATATATAGGTCTGCAGCGACGTACTCAGTCACTTTAAATAGCATTATTTTATATGGCAAAAATCCTTCTTCAGAATTTTTTTTTTCTTACCCCGAGCTGCCAAAATATGTGTTTCATTAAAAATTATTTTCAGAATATATTATTTAGGAAAAACCCAAGCCCCCTTTCAAGTTAAATGGCTGGTCCGTGCCGTAAAAGGCACTTGAGAAACAATAATTTTACGTTATATTTTAACTTCAAGTATTAAAACAGTAAAATTACTAATATTATATTCTTTTCTGTTACCGAAAGACGCAGTCACAGTTGTTGCTTAACTTGACTAGAAAAGGTGATTTAAAATAATTTACAGAAACTTTCTAACGATTTGCATTATACGAAATATAGATAAGATGCTCCCGGCGATAATTCACTTGTTAATTATTATATCTAGAGTACAGATGACTTTTTTGAAGACACATACATGTAGATACATTGTAAGGAGATTCGGGCACCGTGCAGAACGTCAATATTTATTGAACGCATTCAAGACGAACTACGTTTGTGGAGTCAACTTTGTGCGCGACGTCATAAAAATTTTACTTTTTCATTAATATTTACTTATGTTTCTATGAAAATAATTTTGATAAAACTTTATTCATCTTTGAACAGAGACCATTTCATAGTGCAACCATACAATAAACAACAAACAAGGACATGAAACAAAAATATTTCTTGAAATTTTGGTGCAAAAACTTTTAAAATCCGTTTAGAAATGACTTCGGAATATTTATTTTTAATTTAACATAGAAATCAATAGAAAAAAAAAATTAGGTGACAGAATACTTTTGCACATATCTGTAGATAGACCCACTACAGCGTTAAGCCTGTCGGTTAAAGTAAACTAAAGAGCGCTCAAAAGTCAAAACATGGGGTATGTTCTCCAGGTGGTTGAATGGTCTTGAATGGCTGTCAAAATGAAAGCCGGTGTCTTCAGGATAAAATGCGGAAAACCTGACGGCTAATGAAAGTGGTCACCGTGTTTTGAAATTGTCAACACACGTTAAAGAACCCTGCTGCAGATATCAATTAGAGTAGGACACGTAGGATCCTCTGGAGGAAGCTAAATTGGCCGATCCAACCCAAACATCATTTTGCATGTGGCTCGTGTCCCTAGTTCCTCCATTTCATCTTACACTCGTTATGTTTGTTTTATCACCCTATTTCATGTTCATCTTCCTGATATAGCCAAAATCGTTCTGCTTTTAGACGGTAAAGCAATAAATAACGAACTGTTAACAAAAGTTAGGTTAGAAAAAATGGTTTGATAATTAATTTCTTTTTAAATGTAAAATATGAAATTAAATAATTAAGTAAATACATAGAGAAAAAAATTAAAGCCTGAAATACTTTACGATTTATAATTCTCAACTTTTTGAACAGTTTTAATTCGATTTTCATCTTTCGAACTCAAGATGTCAGTACAGTCACTGTTGGAGGCTGTCTTTTAAAATGAGCACCACAACAGGTACATGTGCTTGTCCCTAGCTGTACAGTTACTTCAATACATGCATTGATATACAAGAATCACTATTAACTCTATTACATAAATCATTTTCAGTTCATCATATATATACAATAAGTTGATCATAATTCTCCGACTATTTAAAATTATCTATATTTTATTTTTTCAGACCACTACAGAAGACGAAAGTCAAATAGGTCCAGGCCCTTCCATCTGGATTTTAGACACAGAGAAAAATGTGGATGTTTAAAGAAACAAACAGCAATAACCAACATGATTCTATCGATGGTCTGGAATATCTTTAAAAAGGAAATATTATAAGAAAGTCGAAGAAATTTACCGACCTGAGCAAAAATGCCACCTAGTTGATTTAGATTTGGATAAAAGAAACAGTTACTGTATTTTTGTGTACAATTTGTGTGTGAATCTGTACTACATATACATGTACATTGTACAAGTTCAACAAGAGACTGAATTCAAAAATAAATTTATTGGCTTTATTTCATTGACATATTTTTATACCCCACACAAGGAATTTGCAAATCGTTTAATGGTTTTCCTTGTCCGTCTGTCCGTGATCAATATTTCCATAACAGTTTTCTCAGAAATTTATAATTCAGGATTCAGGATACATTTGCAGGTCTGTCCATTATCAACTTCATGGTTAACAAGCTGACTTTTTTTCGCTGAATTATTTTCGTAACAGATTTTTCAGCAACTATAAGTAGTATGCTTTTGATATTTGGTATGTAACTTGAATAGGTAGGGGTCCCATGTGGTGGGATAAGTTTTCAGGTCTGTGGATCATCTACTTCCTGTTTAACAAGCTGACTTGGAAAGACAACAACGCTGATTTGTGACTCCTTACTCAAAATAGATTTATGTCCAAAATGTAGGCACGTGGGGGTATGTGATGACTAAGGGTCTTTCACTGCAGTTGGAGCAATATAATCATCAGCATATGGTGTTTGTTTTTTTTTTTTGTATTCTGTTTTGATTTGTTTGTAGAATATGCATTTGTTATTTAATATCAAACTAGGAATTACTTCTCTTTTCTCTTGTTTCCCAGACTTTCTTCAACACTACATCACTACGAGGAAGTACTAGTATTAAATATCGTCAGAACAGACAATATCAATGCAGTTTAACGTTGAAGTATTAAAGAAACATTGACATGTCTATGACGTATGTCAACATGATTTCTCTCTGTTTGTTGTCATTTCTTTGTTGTTTATCATTGGTCAACACTGAATCTTGTTGGGTTTGTAAGCAGTGATCTAGTCAAGAACTGAAATGTGAATTTCTTGTCAAATTGCAGATAAAAAAAATAATAAAACAATATGAGAGTGTTAAGTCTTTATACATAATCTATATTTATCAGATTTAATGTGACTCTACAGTACTATAACAAAATCTGCTCATAACAAATTCGGAATGCCAGCACTCAGATCTATATGTCTAACAAGAATATGTACATTGACACCAGCATTCACCGTGTTGGGATGATAGCATTCGGACTTGAGACCCCTAAATTATACAAATAACACAGAATCCAGCAAATATTTAAACATCTAACCGGAATGTAAGCCCCAAATACATGTATGTAGTATTATATAGCGTCTAGCAAACCAGATCTGAAGGCTGGCAATCCGTATACGGACCCGAAAACCAAAATTAAATAAATAATACAAAATCCAGCTTACGCAAGATCGGAATGCTACATGTAGCCCACGGACCTAAAAAACCCAAATCATGCAAATGCAACACAGAATCAGGCATACTCCAGGTCAGACCTGAAAAACTTAAATCGTACAATTAATACAGAATCCAGCAAACACCAGGTCGAAAGGATAGCATACAGTCCTGAAAAACCAAAATCATGCAAAAAATACAGAATCCAGCATACACCAGGTCGGAATGCTAGCATACGGACATGAAAAACAAAAAGTTTACAAATAATACAGAATCCAACATACAGCAGGTGGGAATGATAGCATTTGGGTCTGGTGAGTAAAATAATAGAAGAAAATACATAGTTTAAGCATTTACCTACTTTTGGTATGCTGAAATCATCCAAACAGAGTAGCGGAAAATTGAGAGTGCAAAATTTATAGCCATTGAGTCAATTTTAGCATACAAAGGCTAAAAATATGCAGTATTGATACATTTTTGCTTGATTGGTGTTCAAACGTCCTTAATGAGAATTTTAAAAATTAGATGAGAACGCATTAACTATAAATGAACAAGGGGCTCACAGAAGGCCAATATTATATCCCCCCTTTTTATCGCGTCTTCTAATAGCCTTAATTACTATGCAGTGTCGGCTGCTGCAGCATGCAATTCCACATAGGAACGATCCTGGTGTGTGACCTTGGACCTATTACTAGCCTCTTTGAAGGTTGCTGGCGGTTTTTCATTGACTTTAACTGTGCTGTGCTGTGTCGCATGCACCTTTTCCACGGATATAGATCTCATTATTTTCTATTTAACTACGGTTAGTTTACTGTTTTATTTAAACATTGACTAATTTGATAATAAGAATGAATGAGATTACTCAAGTATTTATGCTCGGAAACTCACGACTCATGCAACTGAGACCTTGTATATAATGTAAATAGTCTATGTGGTCTCTGTACCATTGCCCGGGTACCATTGTAACATATGGTTATGAGAAATAAAGTAAAGTTAATGTTGAAGCGTGAAAACACCAAACACCAATGTTGTTTCAAATTCCAAAAAAAAAACTCTCTCAAGTCGTATAGGTAAATATATTATATATTCATTTATGCATCAAAGGCTGACAAACTTAGATCAGTGTAAGAAATATAAAATAAGGAATCGGTATCCAGTTTTTAAAACAGTCAATATAACAGACACGCACTATTCAAGACTGGGGCACTTTAAAAGGCATCAGTAGAATTTGCAAGGGAAGTGCCGCGGTAAAAGTATCCTTTTTACAAAGTCTGGCGTGATCGAAGTGACTAAAATGTCGAGACTCTCAATCAGAAGACAATTAAACTAAGAGATGTTAAATAAAGCACAAGTACTAGTTAATAAATGGTGTATGTGTGTGTATGTGTTGCTGTTTAACGCCTTTCATCGACGCACCTGGGCCATGTAGGGCGGTCAGTTTTAATGGCGGAGGAAACCGAATTACCCGGAGGAAACCTAGCACCGGACCTTGGGCAGGTAACTGACACAACTTATCACATAGAGTTGGAGGAAGTTAGTCCCGTTTTTTTTTGTTATATCGAACACCAGCTGAGAGGTGATCGGCGAGTGATCAATATTGTGGTATTTAAACCAGCGCCTTCGACCACTCGGCCGGCCCAGGTCCCCAGTTAATAAATGGTATTCGCGTCAAGTGGGAGAATTCATCATGTACTTTAGAAAGAATTTGAGTCCCTGATGCAGAAAAAAAAAAGATTTCAGAGATATATAATCAAAACAGAAAAACGCACTACCTTAATATCTTTAGTTTGACATGTTTGCTGTTTTAATATATTCGTATTATTGCTTTATGACGAAAGGGCAATTTCCATTGATAGTTCACAAAATGCTGCTGAATTTTAAGCAAGAGTATGTCCAGAAGACATAATACCCCATCTTGCAACATTTGGGATGAACGGACGAACAGACCCGAACACTATACGCCCCTTACTTTCGTAGATGTAGCATACAAAATAACCACGGATATTATTTCTATGAAATACCTTCTGAAGAACATTTCACTGTTTTGATTTTATGAATTGCGTCATGATGATTGTATCTAGATTAAAACAACATGTATTAGGTTTCTTAGCCGAGGAGAGTTTCAGGACCAATCATAAAGCACTCAGCTGAACCACACAAGTCACTATTATCAGGCAAATAACCAAAACAAGTGTCTCTTACCTAGTGTGCAACATATTTGGTAAGTAACATTGAAGAAATTAGTTAGGATAGAATCGAAATCAAACAATACGGTTACAAGACCCCCCCCCAAAAAAAAAAAAATAAAAAATAAAAATCAAACATGCTTAAACTGATGGAAAACATTTACAGGGGGAGAACACTTTTGACCCTGAAATCACTTTTGTAGCTAACCAATTTTGCAATGCTGACTTTCCCTATAGCACTTAAGGTTTTCATGATGAAATTTAACAAGAGGCTCCCAGGAGCCTGAATTGCTCACCTGGTCCTTAAGCCGTAAGAGTCTTCTATAAGGAGTCATCTGACATCAACCAAATGAAGTCTTTTGTTGGGCCTAATGAGCTGAAGGTTTAAGCAAGCAACAGTATTTTTTTGTCTGAAATACTATTCTGACATTTATTAGCAAAAACATGAAAAACGCTATTTTTGAACTTGAAAAGACCTTAACCACTGTAAGGGGTCATCTGACAACTTTTATCCAAATAAGACTTTTGTTCAATTTAATGAGAGGAAGGTTTAAGTCAGCAACAGTTTTTCTCTTTATGCAATAGTTGTCATACTTAAGGACAAAAACATGAAAAAAGCTATTTTTATCGTTTCAAGTACCATAACCCCTTTTGACCAAGTGTATAAAGTTTGAAAGCAATACCTTCAGTAGTTTCAGAGAAGATTTTTTAAAAGAAAAGTTAACGGACGCCTAAAGACATGTGCCTAATGATAAAATTAGCTCATAATATGACCATTCTGATCAGATGAGCTAAAAAGCAACATTATCCCATAAATGAATCAGAGAAATTAAGATTGATATCATATTGATACAAACCTATATACGAACATGTACACTTTAAGTCTAGGAACAGCTCAGTATGTATATGCAAATTTTATGCCGTTTTACCCCCTTCAGCAGCTGCACCATCACTGAGATGATATAACTTTCTTTCTACAAGTTTTGCTTCAAATATCTCATATCATGGGATTATTTCATGATATCCAAATAGGTCCTTAAGTAGCCTCAATGTCTAATGGGGACGATTGAAAAGCTTCTTACATTCACATTTCAACAAGATATGTTCCTGTTCAACAGTTTGAACTATTTTCGTTTTGAGCACTTTTTGTTCAATACTTTTGTTTTTCTAACCTTCCAATGTTTTGATTTGAATGCTGCTGATGATATGTTACTCCTTGAAAAATGCATATACTGTATAACCAACTTACCCATTTTGGTATTTATAATCTGCAATAGTTTTCAGTTTAGTATAGACTATAGATTCCATGAAGACTAAATTACTTCCCTAAATTCTAGAACAATTCGGGTTAAAACATGTAGCTTGGGGAACCCAAGAAAAATACAAATTTTACAATTTCAAAGGGACATCTTGGGATTCATATATAGAAGAAATCCATAACTTGATGAAAATAGCATGGGCCTATATCCCAGCAGGCACTTCAACGTTTTTTCAACGTTTAATCAACGTTGAAGTTCAACATGACAGTACGTTGAATCAACGTTGAATTTAGGTTGCATGTGAAAGTTGCAGCAACGTTGAAAACTGACGTTGTCTCAACGTTGATCACTTAACGTTGTTACAACGTTGATAATTTATGTTGTTTCAACGTTGACAATCGATGTTATTTCAACGTTGACAATTAATATTGTTTCAACGTTGACTATTAATGTTATGTAAGTCCATGACTGACATAGTTTAAAGATTACCAATCCAGAACCTATCATGCATCTTTCTGGTAAAAAATATAACAATGAACCAACAATTTTAATTATGAGGCACTCATATTGAAGATACTGGAAACGGTCCAACTTTTATTAAAACGTTTTCAACAAACATTTACAAAAAAGTTAACACTGATGGATGTCTCAACAAAATCCAAAACTCCTCCTGAACCACCTATACAATTCCAGGTTTCAAGATGAGGTGAATGTACTAGTAAAGCACAAATGAAAAAGCCCACAAAATTTTATGATCATCAGACTTGTTGTTCCTGAGAAATGAAAAGTTTTTATAAAACTTTTATACTGCTATTGTAATGTATTGAAAATGATCAGTCACTCAATTGGAAAAAACAATCTCAAGGTCAGATGATGATAAGGAGCAAGTTTATTCAACCTTCTGATATAAAGATACTCATACAACTTGAAACATTGAGAGTAAACTCTTCTGCAAAGAAAGCAAAACCTATCTATCTCTGATTCGCAGGACATATATATCAATAAAGACACAATTCAAGTAAAAGTTTATCAAACATATATTTATACATTCATTTACATTGTACAAAAGGTTTTGTCCATAAAAATTATATGTACATGTATAATCTGTCCATGGAATAAAGAATGAGTTCATAAATACTAATGTCTCTGGCTGTCTGGGTTACACAATTAAATCTTTGCATACATTTCTTTAAAAAAAGTTCTTTTATAAGAAAATAAACTGATGCATATGGTCCCATTTCTCAATAAACATTTAATACTCAAGTCATTTGGCCATAAGCTGTAAATTTTATGCCTTGTAAAGTGTGCTGTCCTAATAAAGGGCATCTTCGCTAGCCAAGGGTTACGATCCGTTACGTCTCATCTTCACCCTTGGCAGATCTAGAAGGTTTTTTGTAATCTCAACATTTTAATTATCTCCCTTGAAGCAATATCTATTCCAAGTTAAAAAATTTATTTTCATCCAAATAGTTGCAAAAATAGGAGATATTTTATTCCACTAACAATAAACATTTATTTAAAAATAAAATAAAGGTAATTTTGGTAAGATTGGATCAAAACTGCTGATATTTTTTGCAAAAATAATACTTATCTATCACCTTTGTAAACCCACATGTTTGTTAACAGATTGTTTAAAAATGGAAATAGAGCAATTTGATTTGATGCAGCCAACTTTCACTGCATCCAATCAGATGAGAGAATGTATGACCACAAAAATCATTCTAGATCTGCCAAGGGTGAAGATGAGACGTAACGGATCGTAACCCTTGGCTAGCGAAGATGAATAAAGGGATGGTGATGCAATAATATAATGATTCAAATCAATAGACCCTTTCTGTGGGGAATATGTGCTCCACATGTTTTTCTCTATCTAACTTGTGTTTAATGGCTTTACTATCTGTACTTCTTAATAAATCAAAATATTTTCAACAAATAATGACAAATGATTAAACTCAAATTCACAAAGAAAAGAAACTTCATGTTAACCTTACATTATATATGTACAATTTCTTATCATTATTTACAAGTACATCTATTTTAAATTGGGCATAGAAATTACAAAATTATAGCTGGTTATAAACGAAGTCCTTAATCTCCAACAACATTGTTCTTCACTCTCATCGGAATATTGAGGTTGCACTATTTCCTCTAACTGTCGTTCTTCTGGTTGATCAGAGTTACTTTTTTTCGGTCTACCACTCAAGCATATTTCATGAAATGACTCATTTCATCCTCAATAATAGCAACAGTGGCTTTTGGATGAACTTGAATAATTACTTCTGCAAGAAAAAAATGTTCCCCCATTAAATATGCTTCTATAAGAAATCAATATATCTCTAATATACATGTATATAAGGCTGATAAAATTTTAAAAATTAAAGAAACAATTATGATAAAATCTGTTCTCTAGAATATTCCTACCATATACATTCAAAGTCACGACAGTGGCATACATGTACCTTACACTTTGAAGGGAATACAAAAATTCACAAAATATTAATGTTTAATATTTTTGTTAGATACGTGTATATCTATACATTTGTACAGAGTTCCCAAAATGTGTCGGACATATCAGACCTGACTGGTAAAGTTAAAGCAGGTCTGGCATTTTAAACAATGTCTGGTAGATTTTAGTATTTTTTATAGAAAGTTGTAATAGATAGGAACAGTAAAAATAAATAGGTCCGACAAAAGATTCCATTTTGACGACCTATGTCTGACGAAGATATTTTTTTAAGATTGCGAACTCTGTTTGTATATTCAAAAGTACATGGTCACGTTTCATTACTTATATTTACCTTTTTATTGTCTTGCAAAGGGTAGTTGTTGCAAATCAAATTTTGTTGTTTTTCCTTTGACGTTCATCTTGGCTCCTAAGTAACATATTAACTCCTTATTCAAACATCTGTAAAAAAATGACAACTTTACATGTCACACCAATTAAACAATAAAAACTTGATTTTTTTTTATTCCAAAGCCAGTGACATTAACACCACTGCCTTGCTGCTCACACAAAAAATACAACATATTTTATCCCAATCTAATATTGATATAAAGATAAAGTCTTATTTTTTTATGGGGGTCCAGGAGATGACAAAACCAGGAATTTAAAGAAATAAGAAATATATATTGATTTCAAATAATGAACTTGCTAAAAGCAAATTCTTTGATTTTTTTTAATTTAAGATTATTCACAGTACTTGAGAAATCTGTAAGGTACATGGACTAAGGTCCATCAATGGGCTTGAGCTACATTTTTTTGTAACTAAATTACAAATCAAAATAAATCAAAGTATAATTATATTGTTTGTGTTTAATCTTTTAATTTTGTAAAAGTAGTACAGCAAGCTAAATTGGGTGTAACAATATCAGATAAGAATTTTAGCAGAATATAACAAAGTCAAAAAGAATAACAATAGTCGGCCATTAGGTGTAACACTGAAAGAATCTTTCCGGGAGGGTGCATATGTGTACAACACTTTCACACATAAAATTAAACAAGGTCAATGATTAACTGATTACCATGATAGTAAAATAATGAACATAAGACATTGATTATGAGCCAAAAAAAATCATGCAGGTTTTCACTATAAATGTATGCATTATCTACAAATATATGAGTCAAAAGTTGAAAGCGAAAGCAAATGTAAGGAGCTATAGGCTACAGAAATTTGGATGTTAATATGGCCGTCTGCTTTCTGACAGTTTAGTAAGATTTTTCTGGTTTTCTTTAGACCCTAGTACAATATATATTGGATATAGATATTTATTCAATCTATTTCTTTGAACCTCGAGTTATTTGTGAAATGTCTTTATACATGGACAAGACTACGGATATGTAGGAAATCATAACCACATACATTTTTTACATGTATATATTTTTTTATTCATTACCATTATGTACAATTCCTTTTTATGTTTGAGTTAAATTTGTAGAAAATTACCATTAACACTTACCCTTTCATCACATTCTTTATGTGACCCCCTTTTGTCCAACCAACAATTTTCTTTATAATACTTTTCTGAAATCAAAATTATATACATGTATATAATAAATAATACAATAATAATCTAGACGATAATGAGATAATAATCTGTGTACATTTAAGTATTTTTTCAATTGAATTTTACATTTACTGCATACGATTCTTTTGATTTAGTAACTGCAAGGAAAAGTTTTTAGTTTACATGTTACAATAACTAGAAAAACTTGCAACAAAACTCCATGAAAATGTGGCTTAAAGATGAAATAGTTGCATCAAATTAAAGTCAACCATGTGTTATAAAAACACACTTAAACTCACCTAAAATTTTGTTTAGAACATTCTCATACTCTAAAGTATTGTTGAACTCGCTTAGCTCTTCCATCATATCCAATTGGAACTCTTCCATAATTACCAGTTTGTTGGCAGTTGTTGATAAGAGTTCTGAGTAGGTCTCTCTTGGTTGTTCTTGTAAAACCTTTCTTTGAAATCCTAAAATGTAAAAATTGAGATCTTATAAACATAACAAAATATTTGGTGAAAATATATGTACAATGTATATAGAGATGTCCAAATTTACATTTTATTTATAAAACCTTACACATTCATGTACATGTACATTTTGTACTTTAAATATATGGAAGAACAGATTATAGGTCCATGGCCCGCTGAGTGGGAAAAATCTAAATATCTAAGCCTGCTTGTTAAACAGGAAGTAGATGTTTAGTTGCAAGACGGGGGGAGGGGGGGGACAAAAATGCATTTCTAAAAAGCTAATATGATATATGGGAAAATAAAAAGCTACGCAGAGCGCAGCATGATGCCGAAACACTTGTAAATGTATTAATTTCTATTTAATTTTTTACATTGTTTATTTCAAACAAGAAATATTTATATGTTTTAGTCAATCTTTAGATCTTTTTTTACAATGGGCTGTTGTAATCCTTCTGTTACATGTATATAAATAATTTCTTTCAAAGCCAATTATATCCCCTGATATATATCTCACAGTGACAAAATTTCTTTATTAGGCATATCTTCCTATGATTTACTTCCTTTGTGCAAAATTTCATAAAGATGTGTCGAGCAGTTTAGGATGTCCATCATGAGTTGCCCTTACAAGGTATGAGGACAGACGGACAGACAGGGTGAAACCTATATACATTGTACCTCCCAAACTGTTTCAACAGGAACATGTATTATCATCATATTACAGTCATTACAAATATCCGCTGGACACTGGACAAATGTGGAAAAAAATTCACTTGGTCCAGTAAAATATTTTGACTTTTTCCATTGCAATATACATGATTACAGGACATGTCCGGTAAAAGAGAAAAATACTTCGGAATCAATGATATCACACATACATGTAATAAGTATGACCACCAAAACTGTCAGGCCTCCAATCAGAATAAAATGGTTGTACAATAGTAAAAGACTTGAAACCATCCCACCATACATGTATGTGATTACATGTACATTTGTACCTGAAGCTGCTTAATTACAAAAGAATCAGAAGGGGTATTGAATAGCTGAAAAATTAATTTCTACATTACATTTTAATAAAATATTCAACCCTTAAGTTAAAAAATTCTAGGTTGGCTTGTTGGGGCTCCCGCAAGGTGCCCTCCTCAGGTCGCAAGGTCGCTTTTAAAAGGGGCCTGAGGTCGCATTTGAAAGGCATATTTTGGCAGAGATCGCAGGTCGTTTTTTTGGCATAGGTCCATTTTATGAAGCGGAAGTCGCCCTTAAAAAGCCCTCAGGTCGTTTTTAAGCCTGCGGGAGCCACCTTGTTACATGTATATGATATATGTATGCGTATATGATTTTTTTTATCCTAAAAAACATATCCCATAAAATGACACCCTTCCTGAAGCTGCATACCATATAAAAAGATATTTGTTATGAAAAAACAAGTTGCACAAAAACACATCCAACACATTATCTGTGACTGTTGCGGTGGGGACAACTAAGATTTTACTAAGTCAGAGAAGGCCCTGTCAACAAAAAATCCTGGTTTATGAATATAATTCAATGCATGGATTTACAATGTACTTGAAATTTACAATACATACATGTATGGACAGAAACTGTATTAAATTTAAGAATCAATCTTTTTCAAGACAGCTAGTTAATGAGTCAGTTTTATCAAGAAATTGTTGATAGATGGACAAACAATTAAGTGCTGGGAATGCCGCTTTTTAATGCGCATACATTATACAAATGTACAATAGGTTATAAGACAGTTAAATGCATATGAAGGCAAGATCAAATTCAAGAAAAAACAATGTTACCTGAACATGATGTAGAACATGTTACATGTACATGTGGGTAAAATAGGGGATATTTGATGTGGGGGACTGAAGTGGTTTAAAAATAACTGTCAAGTTCACTTCTCAGCTGAAGAAATGGTCAAAGGCAAATAATTACCTTTCCAAATCCAAAGGAACGAAGCTCTTTGACATAATTACATATGATAGATTTAATTTATATTTACATGTACGTGTACATGTAGTTCAGAAAATCCCATAATGAAGCTACATGTAAGTGTAAAATTTTGATGGTGCAGATGAAAATTTTATTTATGAAATGTATTTATACATGTACATGTACAATGAAGATATATGTACTCTTAAGTGACAGATACATACGTAATTTCAAAAAGGGGCCCACTGACAGGCTAGGGGTCAACTAAATTGGTTGCTTTAATTATTCTTATATATCCAACCAAATTGAATTTTTTCAAAAAAAGGGGGAAAGTGCTGGGATATGAAATATCGAATGAAGTTAAGTGTATCATGTGTAACATTGTTTGTCATTTTTCTTAAATTTGTAACTGCATTAAGACATGCATGTTACAGTATGTACACATGTAAAACAGTTTGCTATTTGATTTTATAAATGTGATGTTTCTAGAATGCAGTCAAGTTCACTTCTCAGCTGAAGAAATGGTCAAAGGCAAATGATTACCTTTCCAAATCCAAAGGAACAAAGCTCATCTGACATACATACATATGATTATATTTAATTGATATGCATCAACATGTACATGTACCTACATTTAGTTCTATAAAATCCCCAAGTGAAGCTATGTGTAGGTGCGTGAATGTAATGTATATGAAGGGTAGATATACATTTTTGTACATGTACAATGAAGATATTATGTACTCTATAGTGATAGATGCAGATATTTCCAAAGGGGGGCACTGACATGCTGAGGGGGTCCACTTTGTTCATGCTTCAATAATTCTTTTATATGTCACACCAAATTTTTCCCCAGTAAAGGGGGGGCTTGGATATGTGGTATTTTGTAGGAGTGTAGTCAAGTTTACATTGTATGTCATTCCTGCTCATTCTTAGTTTCAGTAGATTGTAATCTTTGAATTGAAAAAAATGGTCAACGTACGTATCATTGTCCTGCATGTATATATATCAATAATACCGGTAAATAATACATGTATGTCTATTTTGGTATACATTTAACACTTTCCAAGTTTATTTGGTTACAGTATGTTTTTTTTTTTTAATGTTGTCTTTTCATTGTGTAGAATCTGAAGAATTGTCTTGGTTGCTTGATCTTTACATGTAGCCAGGGATTAAATCAAACTGATTTTGGACATCCCTGATGTAGCCAAGTTTGGCCAGGGATTAAATAAAACTGACTTTTTGGACATCCCTGGTTTGGCCAACACTTTCATGAATGGTCATTATTACTTTTAAGAAAGGAGGGGGTTACCAAATCAAATTTATTGGCACAAACACATAATGTACATGGTTAAGGCCCAATTACAAACAGATATAATAACAGTAGGTCCAACGAGGCAAAATTGATTATTCAGGTCGACGAGAAAAGACCCCATAAAGGCACGAAACAACAAAAACATGTATGCATAATCCAGTCAAAACACACAAAACTATGATAAAAATTCATGTAGGGCCTCGCCGTATGCATCTTAAAACATGTCCGTCTCAAACACATATCAAATAAATATATTAATGTTGTAAAATTGTGAAGATATCTTACCTTTTTTACTTGATTTCACACTGAAATTTGTGATTGAAATACTAAGGCGTTGATGTCTGATTTTCTTTGTTCTGGACGCGCGGGAAATGCACGAGTATTCTATACGCGTGCGCGATTGTGGAATGTGAAACAGAAAGTCACGTGGTTTCCCAATAAAACCCATTAAAATTGTAAGTTTTTTTATTCCATATATATAATAATTATTTGAAATGATAATAATTAATGAAATGTATTTAATTCGGAGTTTTTTTTTGTATTTGCATATATATTATCGACTCTTGTCATCTATGAAACTAAAAGGGGGGATCCGAATGTTACGCGATGACAAAAAGGGGGGATTCGAAAGTTCAATATTCAACGAGGGGGGTCCAGACAGGACACAAATATTTATTTGAATATAGAAAGTTAAAAAACATAAAAAGGGGGGACTGATTGATCATTTTCGGATATAGTAGCAAAGTTCCAAATATAAAAATGGGGGGGGGGGGGGGGTATTGTCAAACTGAAATAAAAGGGCAGAACAGCTAGTCCTTTTGTAAAAAAAAACCCAAAAAAACCAAAAACACAACATGGTGTTTTCGAATGTTTTATTTAAAGAGGAATTTAGAGTGCCAGATACCCCTATATCTGTCCTATTTACATTAATCAAATCCGAATAACATGGCAAGTTATCAAGCTTTAAGATCTTTAAGGAAAAGAAAAAAAGATCACGAATTTCTTTTTCATAATATAAAATTCCATCAATTTGGTCTAAACAAACCAGAGAAGAACAACGTACATAGAAAACACACACATCGATTAGTTAATATCATATCAGTTATATCCACAGTTACTCAGACCGCAAAGTTCTGCGCTATTAATATATGACCCGTCTAAAATAAACAAGAAAAAAAAACTGTGAGCAACAGCTCGCTAATGAATAACCCTGCCCCTAAAACGGAAGACATTTAATATTATAAGAAGTCATGGCAAATTGACAACATGTCACAGCGCAAGTTTATTAAAGAAATCCATTCAGGGGTTTAGGAGGAGTTGCAGATAAGAAATGGGTACCCTTTTAAGTCACACAGACAGATCCATGTTTTGCTATGGGAAGCCAAAATAATACGGATCAAATTTTTGAATACGTCATGTGTACGTAGAAGGTGCACATCTACATTATGTCACAAAGATAATAGTTTCATGAAAATTGTTCAAGGGGTTTAGGAGGTGTTGATGATAAAGATTGGTACCCCGAGATGCAACTGAAGGACCGACGGACACACGGACGGACAGTCCTATCACTATATACCCCCGCGACTTTTCAAGCAAGGATATCAAAGGATGCTCGAAATCGAATTAAGCATAAATTAAATAAGTCAAGAAATGTACCTTTAACATGTATGGGCAAGGCAAACAACATACAGGAAAAAGTGAACTCAACAACTAAAAACAAACAACAACCAGGAAAAAAAATCGCAATGGAAAACAGCTTGCATATAGTTTAAGCTGATTTTTCATCTTTGAAAAATCTTTTTGCTTTGCCCCCTTCTTACTTCTTTTCGAACGCCAATCATCTCTTTAAAGTTCACATTATTTAAAAAAATGTGTATGTATGTGGTGCTTTTTTCTCTGATAGTCTCATTCAGGATTGTGCTTCCTGAATATAAAAGAATTAGAAAATAGTTTTTCTCTACATCTAATGCAATGCGTTAAAAGGGTTAGCTACAAAGCAAATTGCAATGTGTATTCGTCATTGTATGCGCGACGTTGAAATTGTCGACATTGTTTCAACGTCGATAACTTATCCTATTCTCAACGTTGATGCTTGCAACCTGATTTCAACGTGGATTCAATGTGTTAAAATGGTATGTTTTAAGCATCAACATTGATTCAACGTCGGGCGTTAAACCTATATAAACGTTGAATCTGTCAACTTCATTTCAACGTGGAATCAACGTGTTGAAATCTAACGTTTTAATCATCAACGTTGATTCAACGTCGATAGTTTAACCTATGTAAACGTTGAAACTGTCAACTTCTTTTCAACGTGGAATCAACGTGTTGAGTTGTAACGTTTACATTATCAACGTTGTTTCAACGTTTAAAATAGGTTGACCGACGTTGCAACTTTATTTCAACCTATTTTCAACGTTGAAACAACGTTGAGTGCCCGCTGGGATATTATCTTTACCTTTGTGATAAATTCGTATATTCTTTCTCATACACATGGCTAAGAGGTATTAAAGTTTGGCTTTAAAAATTTTGGTTACCAGTACTTTGATAAAATGGTTGCTCATGAGAAATTATTCTTTGAAATATGAATAAACAGCATAAAAGAATAAATCATTTTATTGACAGCTGTTTGATACTTTGTGTGTGTGTTGATTTTTAACACCCTTTATCAATGCACCTGGGCCAGTTTGATACTTTGACTTCAAGTAATAACTGATTTCAAACTAAATACATAACATGAACATCCCTTTGAGCTTCAGTTTTTATCATTAACCTTTAAAATGTGTCTTTTCTTTCTTTACTTAAAAGTTTGCACACTTTGTGGTATATTTTTTGTATCAATGGCATAAATAGGCTTTTTTTTTTAGAAAACCAGCATTAGTGATATAGATATATACTGATAATACATCTTTAAGTTGTGAAAGAAAAAAAATCAATGACTTCAAAAATGTTTTTTTCCTGTACTAGTCCATCTGATTGGGATGTTAGAAACTTCTTGATACCTGAAACATAAAAATCAAAGCATTTCTTTAAAAAAAAAATAGGGTTAGGGTAATAAATTTAAAACAAATCGCTACCAAATTAAAATTCTCACTATCACAATAAAGCCTGGTTCAATAAAGAACATGTACATGTATGTACATAAACAATGTACATTTACCACTTTATGGTGTTTATTCTTGTACATTTTAATATAGATTAGATACTGTTTATGCATTTTCATGCTTCTTTAGGTAATCTTTCAGAATACAATGCATTTGCATGTACAATTTATACATGTAGATACATGTATTGTGTTAAGTGTTTCTGTATATTGTTGTTGTCATTGATGTTCCTTGAATCATGCGAATTATGTATTAACTCGAATCTTTTATTAATTATAATACCAATTTGATTGCCCCTTTGATACAATGAATGACTTAATTGCTACTGAACTAAATTATCTTAAATAGATAAATGGCATACCTCTAGAAAATTCAAGCTTTCTGAAAAATGAAAATCATGTCATTTAATCATCCATGTAGCAGCTGCCTTATTTTGAATTTGTTTTTCTTTGGTCAAATCTATGCAGCATCCACCTTTTGGAACAAAAAATAATCATATTAAAGATAGTCCCAGCTTCTCAGCCTTAAAAATATACACTGTAGGTAGTTTTAATCAAATGAGAATTAACATGGACGTAAAGGTAATAGAATAGGAATGGTGCAATGGCAGGGTTGGAAAATTTATTTTAAATATATGGAGCATACATGTAAATGGGGGGCCCTAAATAACATTGATGTATGCAGGTAAACATACATACATGTATATTTTAAATTGATAGGTAATTTATCGAAATTTCGATAGCATTTTCTGTCTTGCATTGTATAGAAAATAAAGAGATGTGAAATAAGTGTACGCGACACAGCCCACAATTAAACGGCAATTTAGAAAAACCACAATGGACAACCGTGTATGTAACAATGTAATATGTAACATGTAATATGTAACAATGAATATTTATTTCCATTTTTATCAAACATGCATGTTGTAAGTCCTGATAAAAAATTTAACAAAATTATTCATGCCCATTATACTGCTATTAGTAGAGTAGACGGCACCTGGATTTTAAAAATTTAATGTCCCCACCGAACAAACTCACATATTATATATCATTGGAAAGAGCAGGACCTAAGCAATCGAAATATGCTTGTCGTAAGAATCAGAGTTGGTCGAGTTTTTCAGAAATTCAAGGTCAAAGGTCAATAGGCGAAAAAAAAACTAAAAAAACAACCGTAAAAGTGTTTTTCATTTCCGTATTTATTTGTGGTCAAAATTGAAACAACTGATCGGAAATATATGATATAATGTCTAAACAAATATTTTAATTGAAAAAGTTTGGATAGTACTACCATTTATCATTAATAATTTAATAAATTTACATGAAGGTCGAATTTCCCACCTTTTTGTAGAGGAATTTTCTGCGCTATTATTTTTTAATTTAAATATAATTTTCTGTTTTTGTTTCAAGTTTGTCTTACAGTAAACATACCAAATATGTTTTCTAAAATGTTATTTGGCCATATAATCATTAAAAACTGTGTTTAAGAGATCCTTCAAAAAGGGGGGATATTATGAACAATAGAGTTAAACAAACCTTCTAAACTAAGTTGACACATTGTTAAAGGTTCTAATGCTTTTTACCATTTATCTCAATACATTTAGGGCAAGTAAGGTGTATAGGCCTACTTTATTCGGTTTTTAGGACTTTAAGCCTTATATTGTAATCGTCCACACTCCTGCCCAAAATACCAGGGGCGCCAATATATAATGACTGATTATACCTACAGAACTTTATAGAATTTGATTAAAGTTACACATAATATTTTGAATATTACACCATTGATTGTTGAATACGAAAAAATTTAATTCGAGTCTAATTAGGGGTTTACTCGTGTGAAAACAGGGACTTTGCATATTTGGACGAAGGTGTACCTTTCTTGTAACCGCTATTGCTTCTACATTATTGCACGAATCTCGCTGAAAATTTCACACAAATGTGGTCGCATGTTGTTATTTATAAGATTTTGAATAGAATTATAAAAGGGGACGTTGATGAGCGAAAAAGTGTTTTGTCATCCGTACACAAAATGTGTTATTTTACTCTTATCGCCATTTTTTCCTTTGACCCATCTTTGATTTTTTCGAAATTCGGGTATTTTCTTTTCCTTAATATGTAATTGTAATATTTATGTTTTAGATTGTATCTAGAAAATCTTTGTGGTTTTATACTTACTAAAACTTAACAAAGCCACCCAAGGACCGTACAGTTCTAATCCAGCACGGAATCGCCATCTGTGCTAAAAATTTCATAAAACTTGGGCAAAAGTATTGTTACATATTGTAGCTCAGCATATCTATTTACCTCATTCATTGAATGAAAACTAAGGATTCGCCATAGTAAAGTAAGGAATTTTTTAGGCTAAGGTGAGGGGGTACCCCACTCTTAGCCTCAACAACTCCTTTATAACTGGCTTCAAATTTCACAAAACTTTACAGAATCTTTTTCACATAATGATACTTCGATTTTAAAAGTTTATTTTGTATAAAACCTGCTAAAAAGTGTTTGTAGTTTGGTAATATATCGTATTTTTGATTTCTGGCCATGAAAAAAAAACCACAGATATATTTCGCTATATCTCATTAACGACAATTACAAATTTGATAATTTTTTGACAAAATCTTGGTAACATTATTTTGATTCACAGATAATGATTATTTTTTTTTGTTCAATCTCGAATTCAGCGATTCTTACAATAATAATCATTCAAGAATGGCTTTTGGACACAAGGGCACTAATTGTATATGTCCTGATAAACGTTAACTAAAGCTTGAAAATTAACGAAATGTCTAATAAATCTTTTATCTTATATAGTGTCATAATACCCTTTGTGATCTATGTTCAGCAAAACATGGAATAGCCATTTTTTTAACTAGAAGTACTAGTCTGTTATTCACAACTTTAATTTTTTTTTCTTGAAACTTAATGAAACTTTCGCAAAATCTTTTTTACAAATTGTCTTTATGAATCTGAATGCAGAATGCAGGTTTGTAGAGTGACTGTATAAACCAGTGTACGGGATGATGTTTCCCAGGAGGCAGGTAGATTGACTGTTTATCAGTGTACAGGATGATGTTCCACAGCAGGCAGTTGTGTAGAGTGACTGTATATTAGTTTACAGGATGATATTCCCCAGGAGGCAGGTTTGCAGAGAGACTGTATATCAATGTACAGGATGATGTTCCCCAGGAGGCAAGTGTATGGAGTGACTTTATATCAGAGTACAGGATGATGTTCCCCAGGAGGCAGGTTTGTAAAGAAACTGTATACCAGTGTACAGGATGATGTTCCCCAGGAGGAAGATGTATAGAGTGACTTTATATCAAAGAACAGGATGATGTTCCCCAGGAGGCAGGTGTGAAGGGTGACTGTATATCTGTGTACAGGATAATGTTCCCCAGGAGGCAGGTTTGTAGAGTGACTGTATATCAGTATATAGGATGAGGCAGGTATGTATAGTGACTGTATATCAGTGTACAGGATGATGTTCCCCAGGAGGTAGGTTTGTAGAGAAACTGTATATCAGAGTACAGGATGATATTCCCCAGGAGGCAGTTGTGTAGAGCGACTGTATATCAGTGAACATGATGTTCCCCAGAAGGAAGGTGTATAGAGTGGCTTTATATCAGAGTAGAGGATGATATTCGCCAGGAGGCATTTTTGTAGAGAGACTGTATATCTGTGTACAGGATGATGTTCCCAAGGAGGTAGGTGTGCAGGGTGACTGTATATCAGTGAACAGGATGATGTTCCCCAGGACGCAGGTTCGTAGAGAGACTGTATATCAGTGTACATGATAATGTTCCTATGGCCAGGAGGCAGGTGTATAGAGTGACTTTATATCAGAGTACAGGATGATGTTCCCCAGGAGGAAGGTTTGTAGAGAAACTGTATACCAGTGTATAGGTTGATGTTCCCCAGGAGGAAGGTTTGTAGAGAAACTGTATACCAGTGTACATGATAATGTTCCTATGGCCAGGAGGCAGGTGTATAGAGTGACTTTATATCAGAGTACAGGATGATGTTCCCCAGGTGGCAGGCGTGTAGAGTGACTGTATATCTGTGTACAGGATGATGTTCTCCAGGAGGCAGGTTTGTAGAGTGACTGTATAACAGTTATACAGGATGATGTTCTCCAAGAAGAAGGTGTGTAGAGTGACTGTATATCTGTGTACAGGATGATGTTCCCCAGGAGGCAGGTTTGTAGAGTGACTGTATAACAGTTATACAGGATGATGTTCTCCAAGAAGAAGGTGTGTAGGGTGACTGTATATCAGTGTACAGGTTGATGTTCCCCAGGAGGCAGGTTTGTAGAAAGACTGCATATACGCGTGGAGGATGATGTTCCCCAGGAGGCAGGTGTGTAGGGTGACTGTATATCAGAATACAGGATGATGTTCCCCAGGAGGCAGGCGTGTATAGTGTCTGTATATCAGTGTACAGGATGACGTTCCCAAGGAGGTGAGTGTGTAGGGTGAGTGCATATCAGTGTACAATATGCTGTTCCCTAGGAGGCAGGTTTGTATAGTGACTGTATATCTGTGTACAGGATGATGTTCCCCAGGAGGCAGGTTTGTAGAGTGACTGTATATCTGTGTACAGGATGATGTTCCCCAGGAGGCAGATGTGTGGAGTGACTGTATATCAAGGTACAGGTCGATGTTCCCTAGGAGGCAGGTTTGTAGAAGGACTGTATATCAGTTATACAGTATGATGTTCTCCAAGAGGCAGGTGTGTAGGATGACTGTATATCAGTATGCAGGATGATGTTTCCCAAGAGGCAAGTGTGTGGAGTGACTGTATATCAGTGTACAGGTTGATGTTCCCCAGGAGGCAGGTTTGTAGAAAGACTGCATATACGCGTGGAGGATGATGTTCCCCAGGAGGCAGGTGTGTAGGGTGACTGTATATCAGAATACAGGATGATGTTTCCCAGGAGGCAAGAGTGTATAGAGACTGTATATCAGTGTACAGGATAATGTTCCCAAGGAGGTAGGTGTGTAGAGTGAATGTATATTTGTGTACAAGATGGTGTTCCCGAGGAGGCAGGTGTGAAGAGAGAGTGTATATCAGTGTACTTGATATTCCCATGGAGGCAGATGTATAAAGTTACTGTATATCAGTGTACAGGTTGATGTTCCCCAGGAGACAGGTTTGTAGAGATACTGCATATCAATGTACATGATGATGTTCCCCGTGAGGCAGAGGTGTAGGGTGACTGTATATCAGTGTACAGGATGATGTTCCCCAGGAGGCATATTTTTAAAAAGACTGTATATCAGTGTACATGATGATATTCACCAGGAGGCAGGTTAGTAGAATGACTGTATATCTGTGTAAAGGATGATGTTCCCCAGAATGCAGGTTTGTAGAGTGACTGTATACCAGTGTACGGGATGATGTTTCCCAGGAGGCAGGTAGATTGACTGTTTATCAGTGTACAGGATGATGTTCCACAGCAGGCAGTTGTGTAGAGTGACTGTATATTAGTTAACAGGATGATATTCCCCAGGAGGAAGGTGTATAGAGTGACTTTATATCACAGTTCAGGATGATGTTCCCCAAGAGGCAGGTTTGCAGAGAGACTGTATATCAATGTACAGGATGATGTTCCCCAGGAGGCAGATGTATGGAGTGACTTTATATCAGAGTACAGGATGATATTCCCCAGGAGGCAGGTTTGTAGAGAAACTGTATACCAGTGTACATGATGATGTTCCCCAGGAGGCAGATGTATAAAGTTACTGTATATCAGAGTTCAAGATGATGTTCTCCAGGAGGCAGGTGTGTATAGTGACTGTATATCAGTGTACAGGATGATGTTCCAAAGGAGGTAGGTGTGTTGAGTGATTGTTTATCAGTATACAGGATGATGATCCACAGGAGGCAGGTGTGTAGGGTGACTGTATATCAGTGTACAAGATGATGTTCCCGAGAAGGCAGGTTTGTAGAGAGACTGTATATAAGTGTGCAGAATGATGGTTTGTAGAGTGACTGTATATCAGTATACAGGATGATGTTCCTCAGAAGGCAGGTGTGTAGAGTGACTGTATATCAGTGTACGGGATGCTGATCCCCAGGAGGCAGCTTTGTAGAATGACTGTATATCAGTGTACAGGATGATGTATAGAGTGACTTTATATCAGAGAACATGATGATGTTCCCCAGGAGGCAGGTGCGAAGGATAACTGTATATCAGTATACAGGATGATGTTCCCTGGGAGGCAGGTGTGTGGAATGACTGTATATTCGTGTACAGGATAATGTTTCCCAGGAGGCAAGTTTGTAGAGTGACTGTATATCAGTATATAGGATGAGGCAGGTATGAATAGTGACTGTATATCAGTGTACAGGATGATGTTCCCCAGGAGGTAGGTTTGTAGAGAAACTGTATATCAGAGTACAGGATGATATTCCCCAGGAGGCAGTTGTGTAGAGCGACTGTATATCAGTGTACATGATGTTCCCCAGGAGGAAGGTGTATAGATTGGCTTTATATCAGAGTACAGGAAGATGTTCCCTAAGAGGCAGGTTTGTAGAGAGACTGTATATCAGTGAACATGATGATGATCCCCAGGAGGCAGGTATATAGAGTGACTTTATTTCAGAGTAGAGGATGATGTTCCCCAGGAGGCAGGTTTGTAGAGAAACTGTATACCAGTGTACATGATAATGTTTCCCAGGAGACAGATTTATAGAGTTACTGTATATCAGAGTACAGGATGATGTTCCCCATGAGGCAGGTTTGAAGAGAGACTGTGTATAGGTGTGCAGGATGATGTTTTCCAAGACGCAGGGTTGTAGAGTGACTGTTTATCAGTATACAGGATGATGTTTCTCAGAAGGCAGGTGGGTAGAGTGACTGTATATCAGTGTACGGGATGATGTTCCCTAGGGGGCAGGTTGGAAGATTGACTGTGTATTAGTGTACAGCATGATTTTCCACGACAGGCAGTTGTGTAGAGTAACTGTATATCAGTGTACAGGATGATGTTCCCCAGGAGGCAGGTTTGCAGAGAGACTGTATATCATTGTACAGGATAATGTTCCCAAGGAGGTAGGTGTATAGAGTGAATGTATATTTGTGTACAAGATGGTGTTCCCGAGGAGGCAGGTGTGAAGAGAGAGTGTATATCAGTGTACTTGATATTCCCCAGGAGGCAGATGTATAAAGTTACTGTATATCAGTGTACAGGTTGATGTTCCCCAGGAGACAGGTTTGTAGAGATACTGCATATCAATGTACATGATGATGTTCCCCGTAAGGCAGAGGTTTAGGGTGACTGTATATCTGTGTAAAGGATGATGTTCCCCAGAATGCAGGTTTGTAGAGTGACTGTATACCAGTGTACGGGATGATGTTTCCCAGGAGGCAGGTAAATTGACTGTTTATCAGTGTACAGGATGATGTTCCACAGCAGGCAGTTGTGTAGAGTGACTGTATATTAGTTAACATGATGATATTCCCCAGGAGGAAGGTGTATAGAGTGACTTTATATCAGAGTACAGGATGATGTTCCCCAGGAGGCAGGTTTGCAGAGAGACTGTATATCAATGTACAGGATGATGTTCCCCAGGAGGCAGGTGTATGGAGTGACTTTATATCAGAGTACAGGATGATATTCCCCAGGAGGCAGGTTTGTAGAGAAACTGTATACCAGTGTACAGGATGATGTTCTCCAGGAGGCAGGTGTGTATAGTGACTGTATATCAGTGTACAGGATGATGTTCCCAAGGAGGTAGGTGTGTTGAGTGATTTTTAATCAGTATACAGGATGATGTTCCCCATGAGGCAGAGGTTTAGGGTGACTGTATATCTGTGTAAAGGATGATGTTCCCCAGAATGCAGGTTTGTAGAGTGACTGTATACCAGTGTACGGGATGATGTTTCCCAGGAGGCAGGTAAATTGACTGTTTATCAGTGTACAGGATGATGTTCCACAGCAGGCAGTTGTGTAGAGTGACTGTATATTAGTTAACATGATGATATTCCCCAAGAGAAAGGTGTATAGAGTGACTTTATATCAGAGTACAGGATGATGTTCCCCAGGAGGCAGGTTTGCAGAGAGACTGTATATCGATGTACAGGATGATGTTCCCCAGGAGGCAGGTGTATGGAGTGACTTTATATCAGAGTACTGGATGATATTCCCCAGGAGGCAGGTTTGTAGAGAAACTGTATACCAGTGTACAGGATGATGTTCTCCAGGAGGCAGGTGTGTATAGTGACTGTATATCAGTGTACAGGATGATGTTCCCAAGGAGGTAGGTGTGTTGAGTGATTGTTAATCAGTATACAGGATGATGATCCCCAGGAGGCAGGTGTGTAGGGTGACTGTATATCAGTGTACAGGATGATGTTCCCCAGAAGACAGGTTTGTAGAGAGACTGTATATAAGTGTGCAGAATGATATTCCCCAGGAGGCAGGTTTGTTGAGTGACTGTATATCAGCATACATGATGATGTTCCCCGGGAGGCAGGTGTATGGAATGACTGTATATTTGTGTGCAGGATAATGTTTCCCAGGAGGCAGGTTTGTAGAGAAACTGTATATCAGAGTACAGGATGATAATTCCCAGGAGGCAGTTGTGTAGAGTGACTGTATATCAGTGTACATGATGTTCCCCAGGAGGAAGGTGTATAGAGTGGCTTTAAATCAGAGTACAGGAAGATGTTCCCTAAGAGGCAGGTTTGCAGAGAGACTGTTTATCTATGTACAGGAGGATGTTCCCTAAGAGGCAGGTTTGTAGAGTGACTGTATATCAGTATATAGGATGAGACAGGTATGGATAGTGACTGTATATCAGTGTACAGGATGATGTTCCCCAGGAGGTAGGTTTGTAGAGAAACTGTATATCAGAGTACAGGATGATAATTCCCAGGAGGCAGTTGTGTAGAGTGACTGTATATCAGTGTACATGATGTTCCCCAGGAGGAAGGTGTATAGAGTGGCTTTAAATCAGAGTACAGGAGGATGTTCCCTAAGAGGCAGGTTTGCAGAGAGACTGTTTATCTATGTACAGGAGGATGTTCCCTAAGAGGCAGGTTTGTAGAGTGACTGTATATCAGTATATAGGATGAGGCAGGTATGGATAGTGACTGTATATCAGTGTACAGGATGATGTTCCCAAGGAAGTAGATGTGCAGGGTGACTGTATATCAGTGTACACGATGATGTTCCCCAAGAGGCAGGTTTGTAGAGAGACTGTATATCAGTGTACAGGATAATGTTCCTATGGCCAGGAGGCAGGCGTATAGAGTGACTTTATATCAGAGTACAGGATGATGTTCCCAAAGAGGCAGGTTTGTAGAGAAACTGTATACAGGTGTAGATAGTGACTTTATATCAGAGTAGAGTATGATTTTCCCAGGAGGTATGTTTGTAGAGAAATTGTATATCAGAGTAAAGAGAGCCTGTATATCTGTGTACATGATGATGTTCCCGATGAGGCAGGTGTGTACGGTGAGTGCATATCAGTGTACAAGATGATGTTCCCTAGGAGGCAGGTTTGTAGAGAGACTGGATGTTTGTCTGCTGGATGATGTTACCCAGGAGGCAGGTTTGTAGAGTGACTGTATATCAATATACAGGATGATGTTCCCCAGGAGGCAGGTGTGTAGGGTGACTGTATATCAGTTATACAGGATGATGTTCCCCAGGAGGCAGGTTTGAAGAGTGACTGTAAATTAGTTATACAGTATAATGTTCCCCTGGAGGCAGGTGTGTAGGGTGATTGTATATCAGTATACTGGATGATGTTCCCCAGGAGGCAGGTTTGTAGAGTGACTATATATCAGTTATACAGGATGATGTTCCCCAGGAGGCAGGTTTGTAGGGTGACTGTATATCAGTTATACAGGATGATGTTCCCCAAGAGGCAGGTGTGTGGAGTGACTGTATATCAGTGTACAGTTTGATGTTCCCCAGGAGGCAGGTTTGTGGAGGATGATGTTCCCCAGAAGGCAGGTGTGTATAGTGACTGTATACCAGTGTACAGGATAATGTTCCCAAGGAGGTAGGTGTGTAGAGTGAATGTATATTTGTGTACAGGATGGTGTTCCCGAGGAGGCAGGTGTTAATCAGTGAACATGATATTCCCCAGGAGGCAGATGTATAAAGTAACTGTATATCAGTGTACAGGATGATGTTCCTTAGAATGCAGATTTGTAGAGAGACTGCATATCAGTTTTCATGATGATGTTCCCCATGAGGCAGAGGTGTAGGGTGACTGTATATCAGTATACAGGATGATGTTCCCCAGGAGTAAGATTTTTAAAGAGACTGTATATCAGTGTACATGATGATGTTCTCCAGGATGCAGGTGTGTAGAATGACTGCATATCTGTGTAAAGGATGATGTTCCCCAGAATATAGGTTTGTAGAGTGACTGTATACCAGTGTACGGGATAATGTTTCCCAGGAGGCAGGTAGATTGACTGTTTATCAGTGTACAGGATGATGTTCCACAGCAGACAGTTGTGTAGAGTGACTGTATATCAGTGTACATGATGTTCCCCAGGAGGAAGGTGTATAGAGTGGCTTTAAATCAGAGTACAGGAAGATGTTCCCTAAGAGGCAGGTTTGCAGAGAGACTGTTTATCTATGTACAGGAAGATGTTCCCTAAGAGGCAGGTTTGTAGAGTGACTGTATATCAGTATATAGGATGAGGCAGGTATGGATAGTGACTGTATATCAGTGTACAGGATGATGTTCCCAAGGAAGTAGATGTGCAGGGTGACTGTATATCAGTCTACACGATGATGATCCCCAAGAGGCAGGTTTGTAGAGACTGTATATCAGTGTACAGGATAATGTTCCTATGGCCAGGAGGCAGGCGTATACAGTGACTTTATATCAGAGTACAGGATGATGTTCCCCAAGAGGCAGGTTTGTAGAGAAACTGTATACAGGTGTAGATAGTGACTTTGTATCAGAGTAGAGTATGATTTTCCCAGGAGGTATGTTTGTAGAGAAATTGTATATCAGTGTAAAGAGAGACTGTATATCTGTGTACATGATGATGTTCCCGAGGATGCAGGTGTGTACGGTGAGTGCATATCAGTGTACAAGATGATGTTCCCTAGGAGGCAGGCTTGTAGAGAGACTGGATGTTTGTCTGCTGGATGATGTTACATAGGAGGCAGGTTTGTAGACACAGTGATTTTAATGACGTTAGTCCCGCCAAAAGTTAAAAAAAAAGTTTCCAAGAGTTGTCCCCCTTATTGCGACGAATACTCGGAAAAATAAAATGCCTGTACCATATAGATTTGATACAATATTTGTAGTTTTATTGTCTTCTTTAGTCTGAAATAATTTTTTACAGTTATCAAAACCATTATATTTTATTAATATAACTCAATATATAGTTAGAAAAACCCGAATAGAAGAACTTTCTATTGGAAATTAAGTCCCGCCCCTTTTACCTTATTTGGCAAATCAGACGAAATTTGATACCTCGTTTCTTAAATCGGATTTAGCACCCCGAAGATCGACATCGATTGTTTAAGAATTTCACCACATGATAGATCATAAAATATAGAATTTGAGAATTGCTGCTCATTCTTTTGTATTTTTGAAAATTATAACAAAAAATTGATATCAAGATGAAAAACGCAGTTTTTCTCATTCTGATTTACCCTTTGCATCAAAAAATTAAAATCATTCTTAACATTATCAACAATGAACACCTTAATCTAAATAAATTGATCAAAAACGAACCCAAATAAATAATTTTTAATCAATTCGATGGTGCTTATCGGTGTGCTAAACTTCAGTTTCCAAATCCGAGAAAAGTCATGTTGCAGACAAAATGGTTGCCATGGATACTTATTTATGGTACTATATGAGCAGTATTTTAACGCATTTACATATTTTCTAAATACATATCAAATTCCTGTTTCTTTTCGATATTAAATAACTTTATAATTGATTCTTAATTTTTTATGATTGAAATGGTCGGGAAACGGACGATTTTCCGGAAAAGTGCATTAATCAACCTGCGGAGTGACTGTATATCAATATACAGGAAGATGTTCCCCAGGAGGCAGGTGTGTAGGGTGACTGTATATCAGTTATACAGGATGATGTTCCCCAGGAGGCAGGTTTGTAGGGTGACTGTATATCAGTTATACTGGTTGATGTTCCCCAAGAGGCAGGTGTGTGGAGTGACTGTATATCAGTGTACAGTTTGATGTTCCCCAGGAGGCAGGTTTGTGGAGGATGATGTTCCACAGGAGGCAGGTGTGTATAGTGACTGTATACCAGTGTACAGGATAATGTTCCCAAGGAGGTAGGTGTGTAGAGTGAATGTATATTTGTGTACAGGATGGTGTTCCCGAGGAGGCAGGTGTTAATCAGTGTACATGATATTCCCCAGGAGGCAGATGTATAAAGTAACTCTATATCAGTGTACAGGATGATGTTCCTTAGAATGCAGATTTGTAGAGAGACTGCATATCAGTTTTCATGATAATGTTCCCCATGAGGCAGAGGTGTAGGGGGACTGCATATCAGTATACAGGATGATGTTCCCCAGGAGTCAGATTTTTAAAGAGACTGTATATCAGTGTACATGATGATGTTCCCCAGGATGCAAGTGTGTAGAATGACTGCATATCTGTGTAAAGGATGATGTTCCCCAGAATATAGGTTTGTAGAGTGACTGTATACCAGTGTACGGGATAATGTTTCCCAGGAGGCAGGTAAATTGACTGTTTATCAGTGTACAGGGTGATGTTCCACAGCAGGCAGTTGTGTAGAGTGACTGTGTATCAGTTTTACAGGATGATGTTCCCCAGGAGGTAGGTGTGTAGGGTGACGGTATATCAGTGTACAGGATGATGTTCCCCAGGAGGCAGGTTTGTAGAGAGACTGTATATAAGTGAGCAGGATGATGTTCCCCAGGAGGTAGGTTTGTAGAGTGACTGTCTATCAATATTCAGGATGTTCCCCAGAAGGCAGGTGTGTAGAGTGACTGTATATAAGTGTACAAGATGATGTTCTTCAGGAGGCAGGTTTGTAGAGAAACTGTGTATCAGTGTACAGCATGATGTTCCCATGGCCAGGAGGCAGGTGTATAGAGTGACTTTATATCAAAGTATAGGATGATGTTCCCCAGGAGGCAGGTTTGTAGAGAAACTGTATACAAGTGTACAGGATGATGATCTCCAGGAGGCAGGTTTCTATAGTTTCTGTATATCAGTGTACAGGATGATGTTCCCAAGAAGGTAGGTATGTAGAGTGACTGTAGATCAGTGTACAGGATGATGTTCCCCAGGAGGCAGATTTTATTTTGTACAGGGTGATGTTCCCCAAGAGGCGGGGTTGTAGAGAGACTGTATATCAGTGTACAGGATGATATTCCCCAGGTTGCAGGTGTAGAGAGTGCTTTATATCAGAGTAGAGGATGATGTTCCCCAGGAGGCAGGTTTGAAGAGAAACTGTATACCAATGTACAGGATGATGTTCCCAAGGGGACAGTTGTGTATTGTGTCTGTGTATCAGTGTACAGGATGATGTTCCCCAGGGGGCAGTTGTGTATAGTGTCTGTATATCAGTGTACAGGATGATGTTCCCAATGATGTAGGTGTGCAGGGTGACTGCATATCAGTGTACAGGATGATGTTCCCACGGAGGCAGGTTTGTAGAGAGCCTGTATATCTGTGTACATGATGATGTTCCCCAGGAGGCAGGCGTGAACGGTGAGTGCATATCAGTGTACAAGATGATGTTCCCTAGGAGGCAGGTTTGTAGAGAGACTGGATGTTTTTCTGCTGGATGATGTTCCCCAGGAGGCAGGTTTGTAGAGTGGCTGTATATCAGTTATACAGGATGACGTTCCCCAGGAAGCAGTTGTGTAGGGTGACTGTATATCAGTATACATGATGATGTTCCCCAGGAGGCAGGTGTGTGGTGTGACTGGATATCAGTGTACTGGTTGATGTTCTTCAGGAGACAGGCTTGTAGAGAGACTGCATATAATCGTGGATGATGATGTTCCCCAGGAAGCAGGTGTGTAGGGTGACTGTATATCAGAATACACGATGATGTTCCCCAGGAGACAGGTGTTTTTAGTGACTGTATATCAGTGTACAGGATAATGTTCCCAAGGAGCTAGGTGTGTAGAGTGAATGTATATTTGTGTACAGGATGGTGTTCCCGAGGAGGCAGGTGTGAAAAGAGAGTGTATATCAGTGTACATGATATTCCCCAGGAAGCAGATGTATAAAGTTACTGTATATCAGTGTACATGATAATGTTCCCCATGAGGCAGAGGTGTAGGGTGACTGTATATCAGTATACAGGAAGATGTTCCCCAGGAGGCAGATTTTTAAAAAGACTGTATATCAGTGTACATGGTGATGTTCACCAGCAGGCAGGTGTGTAGAATGACTGTATATCTGTGTAAATGATGATGTTCCTTAGAATGCAGGTTTGTAGAGAGACTGCATATCAGTGTACATGATGATGTTCTCAATGAGGCAGAAGTGTAGGGTGACTGTATATCAGTATACAAGATGATGTTCCCCAGGAGGCAGATTTTTAAAGAGACTGTATATCAGTGTATATGATATTGATCCCCAGGAGGCAGGAGTGTAGAATGACTGTATATCAGTGTAAATGATGATGTTCCCCATGAGGCAGGTTTTTAGAGTGTACAGAGGGATGTTCACCAGGAGGCACGTTTGTAGAGAGACTGTATATCAGTGAACAGGATGATCCTCCCCAGGTTGCACGTGTAGATAGTGACTTTATATTAGAGTAGAGGATGATAGTCCCCAGGAGGTAGGTTTGTAGAGAAACTGTATATCAGCGTACAGGATGATGTTTCTAAAGAGGCAGGTGTGTACGGTGAGTGCATATCAGTGTACAAAATGATGTTCCTATGAGGCAGATTTGTTGAGAGACTGGATGTTTGTCTTATGGATGATGTTCCCTAGGAGGTAGGTTTGTAGAGAGACTGCATATCAGTGTACATGATGATGTTCCCCATGAGGCAGAGGTGTAGGGTGACTGTATATCAGTATACAGGAAGATGTTCCCCAGGAGGCAGATTTTAAAAGAGACTGTATATCAGTGTACATCATGATATTCCCCAGGAGGCAGGTGTGTAGAATGAATGTATATCTGTGTAAAGGATGATGTTCCTTAGAATGCAGGTTTGTATAGTGACTGTATATCAAACGGGATGATGTTTCCCACGAGGCAGGTAGATTGACTGTAAATCAGTGTACAGGATGATGTTCCCCAGGAGGCAGGTGTGTAGGGTGACTGTATATCAGTGTAGAGGATGATTTTCCAAAAAAAGCAGGTTTGTAGAGAGACTGTATATAAGTGTGCGGGATGATGCTCCCAAGGAGGCAGGTTTGTAGAGAGCCTGTATATCTGTGTACAAGATGGTGCTCCCTAGGAGGCAGCTTTGTAAAGAGACTGGATGTTTGTCTGCTGGATGATGTTCCCCAGGAGGCAAGTTTGTAGATTGACTGTTTATAATGTACGGGATGATGTTCCCTGGTATAAAGTGACTGTATATCAGTATACAGGATGATGATCCCCAGAAGGCAGGTGTGTATAGTGACTGTATATCAGTAGACAGGGTGATCTTCCCCAGGAGGTAGGTGTGTAGAGTGATTGTTAATCAGTATACAGGATGATGATCCCCAGAAGGCAGGTGTGTAGGGTGACTGTATATCAGTGTACAGAATGATTTTCCCCAGAAAGCAGGTTTGTAGAGAGACTGTATATCAGTGTAAGGGATGATGTTCCCTAGGAAGCAGGTTTGTAGAGAGACTGTATATAAGTGTGCGGAATGATGCTCCCAAGGAGGCAGGTTTGTAGAGTGACTGTATATAAGTGTGCGGAATGATGCTCCCAAGGAGGCAGGTTTGTAGAGTGACTGTATATTAGTATACAGGATGATGTTCCTCAGAAGGCAGGTGTGTAGAGTGACTGTATATCAGTGTACGGGATGATGTTTCCTAGGAGGCAGGTTTGTAGATTGACTGTTTATCAGTGTACGGGATGATGTTCCCTAGGAGGCAGGTTTGTAGATTGACTCTTTATCAGTGTACATGATGATGTTCCCCAGGAGGCAGTTGTGTAGAGTGACTGTCTATCAGTGTACAGGATGATGTTCCCCAGGAGGAAGATGTATAGAGTGACTTTATATCAGATAACAGGTAGATGTTCCCAAGGAGGCAGGTGTGAAGAGTGACTGTTTATCAGTATACAGGATGATGTTCCTCGGGAGGCAGGTGTGTGGAGTGACTATATATCAGTATACAGGATGATGGTCCCCAGGAGGCAGGTTTTTAGAGTAACTGTATATCAGTATAAAGGATGAGGCAAGTATGTATAGTGACTGTATAGGAGTGTACAGGATGATGTTCCCCAAGAGGTATGTTTGTAGAGAAACTGTATACCAGTGTACAGGATTATGTTCCCCAGGAGGCAGGTGTGTATAGTGTCTTTATATCAGTGTACAGGATGATGTTCCCAAGGTGATAGGTGTGTAGGCTGACTGTATATCAGTGTAAATGATGATGTTCCCCATGAGGCAGGTTTTTAGAGAGACTGTATAGCTGTGTACAGAGGGATGTTCCCCAGGAGGCACGTTTGTAGAGAGACTGTATATAAGTGAACAGGATGATCTTCCCCAGGTTGCACGTGTAGATAGTGACTTTATATTAGAGTAGAGGATGATAGTCCCCAGGAGGTAGGTTTGTAGAGAAACTGTATATCAGAGTACAGGATGATGTTCCCCAGGAGGCAGGTGTGTACGGTGAGTGCATATCAGTGTACAAAATGATGTTCCCTATGAGGCAGGTTTGTTGAGAGACTGGATGTTTGTCTGCTGGATGATGTTCCCCAGGAGGCAGGTTTGTAGAGTAACTGTATATCAGTTATACAGGATGACGTTCCCAAGGAGGCAGGTGTGTAGAGTGACTGTATATCAGTATACAGGATGACGTTCACCAGGAGGCAGGTGTGTGGTGTGACTGTAAATCAGTGTACAGGATGATGTTTCCCAGGAGGCAGGTTTGTAGAGAGTCTGCATATAAGCGTGGAGGATGATGTTCCCCAGGAGGCAGGTGTGTAGGGTGACTGTATATCAGAATACAGGATGATGTTCCCCAGGAGGCAGGTGTGTATAGTGACTGTATATCAGTGTACAGGATAATGTTCCCAAGGAGGTAGGTGTGCAGAGTGGTGAATGTATATTTGTGTACAGGATGGTGTTCCCGAGGAGGCAGGTGTGAAGAGAGAGTGTTTATCAGTGTACATGATATTCCCCGGGAAGCAGATGTATAAAGTTACTGTATATCAGTGTACAGGATGATGTTCCCCAGGAGGTAGGTTTGTAGAAAGATTGCATATCAGTGTACATGATGATGTTCCCCATGAGGCAGAGGTGTAGGGTGACTGTATATCAGTATACAGGAAGATGTTCCCCAGGAGGCAGATTTTTAAAGAGACTGTATATCAGTGTACATGATAATGTTCCCCAGGAGGCAGGTGTGTAGAATGACTGTATATCTGTGTAAAGGATGATGTTCCTTAGAATGCAGGTTTGTATAGTGACTGTATATCAAACGGGATGATGTTTCCCAGGAGGCAGGTAGATTGACTGTAAATCAGTGTACAGGATGATGTTCCCCAGGAGGTAGGTGTATAAAGTGATTGTTTATCAGTATACAAGATGATAATCCCCAGGACGCAGGTGTGTAGGGTGACTGTATATCATTGTACAGGATGATGTTCCCTGGAAGGCAGGTTTGTAGAGAGACTGTATATCAGTATACAGGATGATGTTCCCCGGGAGGCAGGTTTGTGGAGTGACTGTGTATCAGTATAAAGGATGAGGCAAGTATGTATAGTGACTGTATAGCAGTGTACAGGATGATGTTCCCTGGAAGGCAGGTTTGTAGAGAGACTGTATATCAGTATACAGGATGATGTTTCCCAGGAGGCAGGTTTGTAGAGTAACTGTATATCAGTATAAAGGATGAGGCAAGTATGTATAGTGACTGTATAGCAGTGTACAGGATGATGTTCCCCAAGAGGTATGTTTGTAGAGAAACTGTATACCAGTGTACAGGATTATGTTCCCCAGGAGGCAGGTGTGTATAGTGTCTTTATATCAGTGTACAAGATGATGTTCCCAAGGTGATAGGTGTGTAGGCTGACTGTATATCAGTGTAAATGATGATGTTCCCCATGAGGCAGGTTTTTAGAGAGACTGTATATCTGTGTACAGAGGGATGTTCCCCAGGAGGCACGTTTGTAGAGAGACTTTATATAAGTGAACAAGATGATCTTCCCCAGGTTGCACGTGTAGATAGTGACTTTATATTAGAGTAGAGGATGATAGTCCCCAGGAGGTAGGTTTGTAGAGATACTGTATATCAGAGTACAGGATGATGTTCCCCAGGAGGCAGGTGTGTACGGTGTGTGCATATCAGTGTACAAAATGATGTTCCCTATGAGGCAGGTTTGTTGAGAGACTGGATGTTTGTCTGCTGGATGATGTTCCCCAGGAGGCAGGTTTGTAGAGTAACTGTATATCAGTTATACAGGATGACGTTCCCCAGGAGGCAGGTGTGTAGGGTGACTGTATATCAGTGTACAGGATGATGTTTCCCAGGAGGCAGGTTTGTAGAGAGTATGCATATAAGCGTGAAGGATGATGTTCCCCAGGAGGCAGGTGTGTAGGGTGACTGAATATCAGAATACAGGATGATGTTCCCCAGGAGGCAAGTGTGTATAGTGACTGTATATCAGTGTACAGGATGATGTTCCCAAGGAGGTAGGTGTGTTGAGTGATTTTTAATCAGTATACAGGATGATGTTCTCCAGGAGGCAAGTGTGTATAGTGACTGTATATCAGTGTACAGAATAATGTTCCCAAGGAGGTAGGTGTGCAGAGTGGTGAATGTATATTTGTGTACAGGATGGTGTTCCCGAGGAGGCAGGTGTGAAGAGAGAGTGTTTATCAGTGTACATGATATTCCCCGGGAAGCAGATGTATAAAGTTACTGTATATCAGTGTACAGGATGATGTTCCCCAGGAGGTAGGTTTGTAGAGAGACTGCATATCAGTGTACACGATGATGTTCCCCATGAGGCAGAGGTGTAAGGTGACTGTATATCAGTAAACAGGAAGATGTTCCCCAGGAGGCAGATTTTTAAAGAGACTGTATATCAGTGTACATGATGATGTTCCCCAGGAGGCAGGTGTGTAGAATGACTGTATATCTGTGTAAAGGATGATGTTCCTTAGAATGCAGGTTTGTATAGTGACTGTATATCAAACGGGATGATGTTTCCCAGGAGGCAGGTAGATTGACTGTAAATCAGTGTACAGGATGATGTTCCCCAGGAGGGAGGTGTATAGAGTGACTTTATATCAGTGTACAGGATGATGTTCTCCAGGAGGCAGGTTTGTAGAGAAACTGAATACCAGTGTACAGGTTGATGTTCCCTAGGAGGCATGTTTGTAGAGAAACTGTATACCAGTGTACAGGATGATGTTCCCCAGGAGGCAGATGTATAAAGTTACTGTATATCAGTGTACAGGATGATGTTCCCAAGGAGGTAGGTGTATAGAGTGATTGTTTATCAGTATACAGGATGTATACAAGCCTGTCTGACACGATTTACCATAAAATTTCTAATATTTTTGTCGCTGAAATTTCCGTTTTTAAAATTCAAAATTGTTTAAAACACCAGGTTTCTTTCCTTGTAATGCACATGGTCGATATCCTCGGTGCTGGATTTGGCTTCCTTGTTCGAACGTTTTGGTTTTGAGTACTTTTCGTTTTCAACAGTTTGGGAATGTGACCTTCCAATATTTTGACTAAAATGCTACTGATGAGAGGTAACTCCTTGAAATATCGATATATAGCATATCCAAATTAACCGTCCATACCCGCATTTTGGTATTTGTAATTTTGAATTCACTGGGCGATAACCGCTGCTGGTGGACCAGAGGTCCCCGAGGGTAATCACAAGCCTGGTAGTCAGACTTGTCTGACACGATTTACCATAAAATTTCTAATATTTTTGTCGCTGAAATTTCCGTTTTTAAAATTCAAAATTGTTTAAAACACCAGGTTTCTTTCCTTGTAATGCACATGGTCGATATCCTCGGTGCTGGATTTGGCTTCCTTGTTCGAACGTTTTGGTTTTGAGTACTTTTCGTTTTCAACAGTTTGGGAATGTGACCTTCCAATATTTTGACTAAAATGCTACTGATGAGAGGTAACTCCTTGAAATATCGATATATAGCATATCCAAATTAACCGTCCATACCCGCATTTTGGTATTTGTAATTTTGAATTCACTGGGCGATAACCGCTGCTGGTGGACCAGAGGTCCCCGAGGGTAATCACAAGCCTGGTAGTCAGACTTGTCTGACACGATTTACCATAAAATTTCTAATATTTTTGTCGCTGAAATTTCCGTTTTTAAAATTCAAAATTGTTTAAAACACCAGGTTTCTTTCCTTGTAATGCACATGGTCGATATCCTCGGTGCTGGATTTGGCTTCCTTGTTCGAACGTTTTGGTTTTGAGTACTTTTCGTTTTCAACAGTTTGGGAATGTGACCTTCCAATATTTTGACTAAAATGCTACTGATGAGAGGTAACTCCTTGAAATATCGATATATAGCATATCCAAATTAACCGTCCATACCCGCATTTTGGTATTTGTAATTTTGAATTCACTGGGCGATAACCGCTGCTGGTGGACCAGAGGTCCCCGAGGGTAATCACAAGCCTGGTAGTCAGACTTGTCTGACACGATTTACCATAAAATTTCTAATATTTTTGTCGCTGAAATTTCCGTTTTTAAAATTCAAAATTGTTTAAAACACCAGGTTTCTTTCCTTGTAATGCACATGGTCGATATCCTCGGTGCTGGATTTGGCTTCCTTGTTCGAACGTTTTGGTTTTGAGTACTTTTCGTTTTCAACAGTTTGGGAATGTGACCTTCCAATATTTTGACTTAAATGCTACTGATGAGAGGTAACTCCTTGAAATATCGATATATAGCATATCCAAATTAACCGTCCATACCCGCATTTTGGTATTTGTAATTTTGAATTCACTGGGCGATAACCGCTGCTGGTGGACCAGAGGTCCCCGAGGGTAATCACAAGCCTGGTAGTCAGACTTGTCTGACACGATTTACCATAAAATTTCTAATATTTTTGTCGCTGAAATTTCCGTTTTTAAAATTCAAAATTGTTTAAAACACCAGGTTTCTTTCCTTGTAATGCACATGGTCGATATCCTCGGTGCTGGATTTGGCTTCCTTGTTCGAACGTTTTGGTTTTGAGTACTTTTCGTTTTCAACAGTTTGGGAATGTGACCTTCCAATATTTTGACTTAAATGCTACTGATGAGAGGTAACTCCTTGAAATATCGATATATAGCATATCCAAATTAACCGTCCATACCCGCATTTTGGTATTTGTAATTTTGAATTCACTGGGCGATAACCGCTGCTGGTGGACCAGAGGTCCCCGAGGGTAATCACAAGCCTGGTAGTCAGACTTGTCTGACACGATTTACCATAAAATTTCTAATATTTTTGTCGCTGAAATTTCCGTTTTTAAAATTCAAAATTGTTTAAAACACCAGGTTTCTTTCCTTGTAATGCACATGGTCGATATCCTCGGTGCTGGATTTGGCTTCCTTGTTCGAACGTTTTGGTTTTGAGTACTTTTCGTTTTCAACAGTTTGGGAATGTGACCTTCCAATATTTTGACTTAAATGCTACTGATGAGAGGTAACTCCTTGAAATATCGATATATAGCATATCCAAATTAACCGTCCATACCCGCATTTTGGTATTTGTAATTTTGAATTCACTGGGCGATAACCGCTGCTGGTGGACCAGAGGTCCCCGAGGGTAATCACAAGCCTGGTAGTCAGACTTGTCTGACACGATTTACCATAAAATTTCTAATATTTTTGTCGCTGAAATTTCCGTTTTTAAAATTCAAAATTGTTTAAAACACCAGGTTTCTTTCCTTGTAATGCACATGGTCGATATACTCGGTGCTGGATTTGGCTTCCTTGTTCGAACGTTTTGGTTTTGAGTACTTTTCGTTTTCAACAGTTTGGGAATGTGACCTTCCAATATTTTGACTTAAATGCTACTGATGAGAGGTAACTCCTTGAAATATCGATATATAGCATATCCAAATTAACCGTCCATACCCGCATTT
Organism: Arcuatula senhousia; assembly: GCA_963971305.1. Classification (NCBI taxonomy): domain Eukaryota; kingdom Metazoa; phylum Mollusca; class Bivalvia; order Mytilida; family Mytilidae; genus Arcuatula; species Arcuatula senhousia. The sequence goes on along the minus strand of OZ020307.1, from coordinate 55,054,573 downwards.
TGGTATTTGTAATTTTGAATTCACTGGGCGATAACCGCTGCTGGTGGACCAGAGGTCCCCGAGGGTAATCACAAGCCTGGTAGTCAGACTTGTCTGACACGATTTACCATAAAATTTCTAATATTTTTGTCGCTGAAATTTCCGTTTTTAAAATTCAAAATTGTTTAAAACACCAGGTTTCTTTCCTTGTAATGCACATGGTCGATATCCTCGGTGCTGGATTTGGCTTCCTTGTTCGAACGTTTTGGTTTTGAGTACTTTTCGTTTTCAACAGTTTGGGAATGTGACCTTCCAATATTTTGACTTAAATGCTACTGATGAGAGGTAACTCCTTGAAATATCGATATATAGCATATCCAAATTAACCGTCCATACCCGCATTTTGGTATTTGTAATTTTGAATTCACTGGGCGATAACCGCTGCTGGTGGACCAGAGGTCCCCGAGGGTAATCACAAGCCTGGTAGTCAGACTTGTCTGACACGATTTACCATAAAATTTCTAATATTTTTGTCGCTGAAATTTCCGTTTTTAAAATTCAAAATTGTTTAAAACACCAGGTTTCTTTCCTTGTAATGCACATGGTCGATATCCTCGGTGCTGGATTTGGCTTCCTTGTTCGAACGTTTTGGTTTTAAGTACTTTTCGTTTTCAACAGTTTGGGAATGTGACCTTCCAATATTTTGACTTAAATGCTACTGATGAGAGGTAACTCCTTGAAATATCGATATATAGCATATCCAAATTAACCGTCCATACCCGCATTTTGGTATTTGTAATTTTGAATTCACTGGGCGATAACCGCTGCTGGTGGACCAGAGGTCCCCGAGGGTAATCACAAGCCTGGTAGTCAGACTTGTCTGACACGATTTACCATAAAATTTCTAATATTTTTGTCGCTGAAATTTCCGTTTTTAAAATTCAAAATTGTTTAAAACACCAGGTTTCTTTCCTTGTAATGCACATGGTCGATATCCTCGGTGCTGGATTTGGCTTCCTTGTTCGAACGTTTTGGTTTTGAGTACTTTTCGTTTTCAACAGTTTGGGAATGTGACCTTCCAATATTTTGACTTAAATGCTACTGATGAGAGGTAACTCCTTGAAATATCGATATATAGCATATCCAAATTAACCGTCCATACCCGCATTTTGGTATTTGTAATTTTGAATTCACTGGGCGATAACCGCTGCTGGTGGACCAGAGGTCCCCGAGGGTAATCACAAGCCTGGTAGTCAGACTTGTCTGACACGATTCACCATAAAATTTCTAATATTTTTGTCGCTGAAATTTCCGTTTTTAAAATTCAAAATTGTTTAAAACACCAGGTTTCTTTCCTTGTAATGCACATGGTCGATATCCTCGGTGCTGGATTTGGCTTCCTTGTTCGAACGTTTTGGTTTTGAGTACTTTTCGTTTTCAACAGTTTGGGAATGTGACCTTCCAATATTTTGACTTAAATGCTACTGATGAGAGGTAACTCCTTGAAATATCGATATATAGCATATCCAAATTAACCGTCCATACCCGCATTTTGGTATTTGTAATTTTGAATTCACTGGGCGATAACCGCTGCTGGTGGACCAGAGGTCCCCGAGGGTAATCACAAGCCTGGTAGTCAGACTTGTCTGACACGATTTACCATAAAATTTCTAATATTTTTGTCGCTGAAATTTCCGTTTTTAAAATTCAAAATTGTTTAAAACACCAGGTTTCTTTCCTTGTAATGCACATGGTCGATATCCTCGGTGCTGGATTTGGCTTCCTTGTTCGAACGTTTTGGTTTTAAGTACTTTTCGTTTTCAACAGTTTGGGAATGTGACCTTCCAATATTTTGACTTAAATGCTACTGATGAGAGGTAACTCCTTGAAATATCGATATATAGCATATCCAAATTAACCGTCCATACCCGCATTTTGGTATTTGTAATTTTGAATTCACTGGGCGATAACCGCTGCTGGTGGACCAGAGGTCCCCGAGGGTAATCACAAGCCTGGTAGTCAGACTTGTCTGACACGATTTACCATAAAATTTCTAATATTTTTGTCGCTGAAATTTCCGTTTTTAAAATTCAAAATTGTTTAAAACACCAGGTTTCTTTCCTTGTAATGCACATGGTCGATATCCTCGGTGCTGGATTTGGCTTCCTTGTTCGAACGTTTTGGTTTTGAGTACTTTTCGTTTTCAACAGTTTGGGAATGTGACCTTCCAATATTTTGACTTAAATGCTACTGATGAGAGGTAACTCCTTGAAATATCGATATATAGCATATCCAAATTAACCGTCCATACCCGCATTTTGGTATTTGTAATTTTGAATTCACTGGGCGATAACCGCTGCTGGTGGACCAGAGGTCCCCGAGGGTAATCACAAGCCTGGTAGTCAGACTTGTCTGACACGATTTACCATAAAATTTCTAATATTTTTGTCGCTGAAATTTCCGTTTTTAAAATTCAAAATTGTTTAAAACACCAGGTTTCTTTCCTTGTAATGCACATGGTCGATATCCTCGGTGCTGGATTTGGCTTCCTTGTTCGAACGTTTTGGTTTTAAGTACTTTTCGTTTTCAACAGTTTGGGAATGTGACCTTCCAATATTTTGACTTAAATGCTACTGATGAGAGGTAACTCCTTGAAATATCGATATATAGCATATCCAAATTAACCGTCCATACCCGCATTTTGGTATTTGTAATTTTGAATTCACTGGGCGATAACCGCTGCTGGTGGACCAGAGGTCCCCGAGGGTAATCACAAGCCTGGTAGTCAGACTTGTCTGACACGATTTACCATAAAATTTCTAATATTTTTGTCGCTGAAATTTCCGTTTTTAAAATTCAAAATTGTTTAAAACACCAGGTTTCTTTCCTTGTAATGCACATGGTCGATATCCTCGGTGCTGGATTTGGCTTCCTTGTTCGAACGTTTTGGTTTTGAGTACTTTTCGTTTTCAACAGTTTGGGAATGTGACCTTCCAATATTTTGACTTAAATGCTACTGATGAGAGGTAACTCCTTGAAATATCGATATATAGCATATCCAAATTAACCGTCCATACCCGCATTTTGGTATTTGTAATTTTGAATTCACTGGGCGATAACCGCTGCTGGTGGACCAGAGGTCCCCGAGGGTAATCACAAGCCTGGTAGTCAGACTTGTCTGACACGATTTACCATAAAATTTCTAATATTTTTGTCGCTGAAATTTCCGTTTTTAAAATTCAAAATTGTTTAAAACACCAGGTTTCTTTCCTTGTAATGCACATGGTCGATATCCTCGGTGCTGGATTTGGCTTCCTTGTTCGAACGTTTTGGTTTTGAGTACTTTTCGTTTTCAACAGTTTGGGAATGTGACCTTCCAATATTTTGACTTAAATGCTACTGATGAGAGGTAACTCCTTGAAATATCGATATATAGCATATCCAAATTAACCGTCCATACCCGCATTTTGGTATTTGTAATTTTGAATTCACTGGGCGATAACCGCTGCTGGTGGACCAGAGGTCCCCGAGGGTAATCACAAGCCTGGTAGTCAGACTTGTCTGACACGATTCACCATAAAATTTCTAATATTTTTGTCGCTGAAATTTCCGTTTTTAAAATTCAAAATTGTTTAAAACACCAGGTTTCTTTCCTTGTAATGCACATGGTCGATATCCTCGGTGCTGGATTTGGCTTCCTTGTTCGAACGTTTTGGTTTTGAGTACTTTTCGTTTTCAACAGTTTGGGAATGTGACCTTCCAATATTTTGACTTAAATGCTACTGATGAGAGGTAACTCCTTGAAATATCGATATATAGCATATCCAAATTAACCGTCCATACCCGCATTTTGGTATTTGTAATTTTGAATTCACTGGGCGATAACCGCTGCTGGTGGACCAGAGGTCCCCGAGGGTAATCACAAGCCTGGTAGTCAGACTTGTCTGACACGATTTACCATAAAATTTCTAATATTTTTGTCGCTGAAATTTCCGTTTTTAAAATTCAAAATTGTTTAAAACACCAGGTTTCTTTCCTTGTAATGCACATGGTCGATATCCTCGGTGCTGGATTTGGCTTCCTTGTTCGAACGTTTTGGTTTTGAGTACTTTTCGTTTTCAACAGTTTGGGAATGTGACCTTCCAATATTTTGACTTAAATGCTACTGATGAGAGGTAACTCCTTGAAATATCGATATATAGCATATCCAAATTAACCGTCCATACCCGCATTTTGGTATTTGTAATTTTGAATTCACTGGGCGATAACCGCTGCTGGTGGACCAGAGGTCCCCGAGGGTAATCACAAGCCTGGTAGTCAGACTTGTCTGACACGATTTACCATAAAATTTCTAATATTTTTGTCGCTGAAATTTCCGTTTTTAAAATTCAAAATTGTTTAAAACACCAGGTTTCTTTCCTTGTAATGCACATGGTCGATATCCTCGGTGCTGGATTTGGCTTCCTTGTTCGAACGTTTTGGTTTTGAGTACTTTTCGTTTTCAACAGTTTGGGAATGTGACCTTCCAATATTTTGACTTAAATGCTACTGATGAGAGGTAACTCCTTGAAATATCGATATATAGCATATCCAAATTAACCGTCCATACCCGCATTTTGGTATTTGTAATTTTGAATTCACTGGGCGATAACCGCTGCTGGTGGACCAGAGGTCCCCGAGGGTAATCACAAGCCTGGTAGTCAGACTTGTCTGACACGATTCACCATAAAATTTCTAATATTTTTGTCGCTGAAATTTCCGTTTTTAAAATTCAAAATTGTTTAAAACACCAGGTTTCTTTCCTTGTAATGCACATGGTCGATATCCTCGGTGCTGGATTTGGCTTCCTTGTTCGAACGTTTTGGTTTTGAGTACTTTTCGTTTTCAACAGTTTGGGAATGTGACCTTCCAATATTTTGACTTAAATGCTACTGATGAGAGGTAACTCCTTGAAATATCGATATATAGCATATCCAAATTAACCGTCCATACCCGCATTTTGGTATTTGTAATTTTGAATTCACTGGGCGATAACCGCTGCTGGTGGACCAGAGGTCCCCGAGGGTAATCACAAGCCTGGTAGTCAGACTTGTCTGACACGATTTACCATAAAATTTCTAATATTTTTGTCGCTGAAATTTCCGTTTTTAAAATTCAAAATTGTTTAAAACACCAGGTTTCTTTCCTTGTAATGCACATGGTCGATATCCTCGGTGCTGGATTTGGCTTCCTTGTTCGAACGTTTTGGTTTTAAGTACTTTTCGTTTTCAACAGTTTGGGAATGTGACCTTCCAATATTTTGACTTAAATGCTACTGATGAGAGGTAACTCCTTGAAATATCGATATATAGCATATCCAAATTAACCGTCCATACCCGCATTTTGGTATTTGTAATTTTGAATTCACTGGGCGATAACCGCTGCTGGTGGACCAGAGGTCCCCGAGGGTAATCACAAGCCTGGTAGTCAGACTTGTCTGACACGATTTACCATAAAATTTCTAATATTTTTGTCGCTGAAATTTCCGTTTTTAAAATTCAAAATTGTTTAAAACACCAGGTTTCTTTCCTTGTAATGCACATGGTCGATATCCTCGGTGCTGGATTTGGCTTCCTTGTTCGAACGTTTTGGTTTTGAGTACTTTTCGTTTTCAACAGTTTGGGAATGTGACCTTCCAATATTTTGACTTAAATGCTACTGATGAGAGGTAACTCCTTGAAATATCGATATATAGCATATCCAAATTAACCGTCCATACCCGCATTTTGGTATTTGTAATTTTGAATTCACTGGGCGATAACCGCTGCTGGTGGACCAGAGGTCCCCGAGGGTAATCACAAGCCTGGTAGTCAGACTTGTCTGACACGATTTACCATAAAATTTCTAATATTTTTGTCGCTGAAATTTCCGTTTTTAAAATTCAAAATTGTTTAAAACACCAGGTTTCTTTCCTTGTAATGCACATGGTCGATATCCTCGGTGCTGGATTTGGCTTCCTTGTTCGAACGTTTTGGTTTTAAGTACTTTTCGTTTTCAACAGTTTGGGAATGTGACCTTCCAATATTTTGACTTAAATGCTACTGATGAGAGGTAACTCCTTGAAATATCGATATATAGCATATCCAAATTAACCGTCCATACCCGCATTTTGGTATTTGTAATTTTGAATTCACTGGGCGATAACCGCTGCTGGTGGACCAGAGGTCCCCGAGGGTAATCACAAGCCTGGTAGTCAGACTTGTCTGACACGATTTACCATAAAATTTCTAATATTTTTGTCGCTGAAATTTCCGTTTTTAAAATTCAAAATTGTTTAAAACACCAGGTTTCTTTCCTTGTAATGCACATGGTCGATATCCTCGGTGCTGGATTTGGCTTCCTTGTTCGAACGTTTTGGTTTTGAGTACTTTTCGTTTTCAACAGTTTGGGAATGTGACCTTCCAATATTTTGACTTAAATGCTACTGATGAGAGGTAACTCCTTGAAATATCGATATATAGCATATCCAAATTAACCGTCCATACCCGCATTTTGGTATTTGTAATACAGGATGATAATCCCCAGGACGCAGGTGTGTAGGGTGACTGTATATCATTGTACAGGATGATGTTCCCCGGAAGGCAGGTTTGTAGAGAGACTGTATATAAGTGTGCATGATGATGTTCCCCAAGAGGCAGGTTTGTAGAGTGACTGTATATCGGTATACAGAATGTGTGGGTTAGGCTCGCGTTGTGTTTGAATTATGCGGTTTGGCTATGGTTTTCTATGGTAGTTACGAAAAGACGTCTAACGTTTCTAGCTTGTATTCACCAACTGACTTATACATAAACGACGTCACAAAGAATAGCGGCCGCGCCGCGAAAGGCGACGTTAACCCTTAGCGTAATTTACAACATTCTTGGGCCGCCGAAAATGAACTTTAACTAAAAGGGAAATACAATATGATAAATTACTTTTAGAAAAAATGTGCTTCTCTAAAATCATGAAAAAAACTTGAAAATGATAATAACTTGTGAATTAATGTCCACCAAATAACATGAAAAACTTCACATTGAAAGAATTAAAAAGTCTCAATTCACATTTACAGTCCATAATTTCACTTCACTCTGTTGAATCTGTCATCTTTCTCCGGACGACCATCTTCTAGGATTCATCACTTCGGACTTCTAGCGGAAATAACTTCACAATTGGACGATTTGTTATCCCGGTGTCGGTTTTGATGACGGCGGATCGAACTAAATTGTCTTTCCCGCGTACTAGTTCTTGAACGACGGCAAGTTTCCACGTAATGCGATTTGAGTCGTTGTGTACAAGTACGACATCTCTTACATTGATGTATTGTTCGTTTTTACCGGTTACACGTTGATATTCTCTGAGTGATGTCAAGTATTCGTGACTCCATCTATTACGAAAATGAAGTAAAAGTTCATTTTGTCTACGTAAGTTAATATTGAGTTTATCGTGTAAATTGTCCGATACAACATTATTCTCTAATGTCACTTTTTCCGGCGGTGAATCTAATCTACGTCCATATGCATGTAACATATGCGACGGCGTAAGCGGTGCGGGATCCTTTAGATCGGTAGAAATGTACGTGATCGGACGATTGTTCAAAGTTCCTTCTATTTCGGTCACAATAGTTCGAAGCGTTTCTGTACTAACGCATGATTTTCCTAGGGTGCACTTTATTGCTCTCTTAGTAAGTCCGATTAACCGTTCCCAAAATCCTCCGAACCACGGCACACGATTAGGGATAAATTTCCATTCTGTTCCGGTTTTGCTGAGTTTCTCTTCGAGTCTGTTGTTTTGGTTTGCTCGTGTAATTCGTTCGGCTGCTGCTTTGAATGTCGTAGCGTTGTCGGAAAGAATAAGTCTCGGGACGGATCTTCTCGCACAAAATCTTCTGAACGCCAACATAAATGTTTCCTCGCTTAAATCGTTCACTATCTCTAGATGTATGGCTCTTGTTGCGGCGCACGTGAATAAACAAATGCACGATTTTACGAGTTCGTTCCTATCTCCTCTCGTTATAAGTGCTCCAGTGAAATCTACTCCTGTCACTGAAAACGGAAAGTCATAATTCACTCTGTCTTTGGGTAGAGGTGGAGGATCAGGTGTCCGATACGGTTTACCGGTAATCTTCCTACAAGTAACGCATTTTCGAAGTTGTGAACGCACAACTTGTCTGATTCTCGAGATCCAGTATTTTTGTTGAATGAAAGAAATTGTGCTGTTCGCTCCTCCATGGTGTGTTCTCTTGTGAGCGTCGGCTATAACTAAAGCGGTAAAGCTGTGATGTGTCGGTAACAACGACGGATATTTAGTCTCTTCTTCGACAGGCGCGTTATGAATCCTTCCTGCACATCGTAAAATTCCACTGTCATCCAAGTACAGCTTGAGCTGCCGAACAAGCATTGTTTGGTTCCTTAATTTCTACGATTTCAAGCCTTTGATTTCTTCGTGAAATGTTTCCTGTTGTACTGATTTAACTAGTACAGTTACTGCTGAGTTAAGTTCGCTTAACTTCGGATATCCGTTAAGTCGATTCTCTTTAGATACTCTCAAATTCTTGATGAAACGAAGAACATATGCAGTAATTCGAATAAGTCTCTGTAATGAGCTACATCTTGATGCGTCTATGAAAGGTTGTGGTCGGTTCATTTGTACGTTGGTGTCCGGTTTCCTGTCAGCCACGATCTCCTCTGTTATCGTTGATAGTGAGCTTCAATTTTGCAATTTACGATTCCAAGTCGGTCATTTTTTTAATTGTGTATAATCCAGTTAGGCCCATTTAACCATAACGTATTTCCTTCTAGATGTGTAGCTGCAACCCCTCGCGTAAGATAATCAGCAGGATTATCATTTGTCGGGCAATATTTCCATTCGCATTGTCCTACTAATTCTCTTATCTCTGCAAGTCGGTTCTCAATAAACGGCTTTAATTTCTTAGTAGATGCTATCCAACTTAAGACGATTTGACTATCGCTCCACATGTGTATTGTCTTCGTGTTCAGTATATTTTGTAGATTACTCGCTAATCTCGCTCCTATGACTGCTCCCATAAGCTCTAGTCTTGGAAGTGAAATAGCTTTCACCGGTGCTACACGGTTTTTGGCCATTACTAGTACTGATGAATGTTCGGTGACTAAGTAAGCACATGCTCCATAGTTGACTTGCATCTGTTAATACATGTAATGTACCGGACTTCTCGTTGGTGTTAAGTAGAGTTCTCGGAAAGCTCATAGCGGTTGCTTTTTTAATGTCTTGACTGATTTTGTTCCATTTTGAACTCAAATCTTCGTTTAGAGGTTCATCCCAGTCTATCTTTGATTTCCATAGCTCCTGCATAAACAATTTAGCTTTCACTGTTACGGGAGTGATTAATCCTAGCGGGTCAAAAATTCTGGAAGATAATCGCAAGACTTCTCGTTTCGTCATCGTGTTATCAATTCCTAAAATGTCAACGTGTTGGTATTCAAGTGTGTCCGTCTTAACGTTCCATCTCATTCCTAGTATTTTAACTAGTTTATCGGTGTCCATTACATTGTTTGTAATAGCTAGTGTGCGTACCTTTTCTGAGTTTGAGTTCCATGATCGGAGGTTGAATCCGGCACCTGATAGTAATTTTCTTGCTTCGGTGTAGAATTTCAATGCAGAGTTCTCGTCTATGGTAGTTTTGTTATTACCTTAACTATAAAGCTGGTTAAAACGTTGTCTACGTAAAGGGTTCTCTGAAGCTCATCTGAAGTGCTCGACGGGTTGTCTCTAAAATTTTTCATGAGCGTAGCACTTAGTATAAAGGGAGAGCACCTAGCACCAAAAAGTACTGCTCTGAAGCGATAAGTGATTAACGGACTTGACAGGTCGCTAGGGTCCTTCAGCCAATAAAATCTAGTAACATCTCTATCCATGGGATCAAGCTCGATCTGTAAAAAAGCTTTCTCAATATCTGCTACAACAGCGTGTTTGTGCATCCTAAAACGTACTAAAATTTCGATCAGATCTGTCATTATCGGTGGATAAGAGGCAAGACAATCATTTAAAGATAGGCTCTCTGTAGTCGGTCGACAACTACAGTCGTATACAATGCGGATAGGAGTCGTGGCTGAGTCTTTTCTCACTGGATGGTGCGGTATGTAGTGTACTCTATTACTACAAGTAGTGTTATCTGCGGTTACTTTCTCTATAAACCCAAGTTTTTCTTGCTCTGCAATTATTTCTCCGTATTTGCGAAATATCTCTGAATCTTTCTCAAGGCGTCGTATTACGGTCTCAGTTCTCCGTTTAGCCATTTCCTCATTTGTGGGTAGCTCAGATGAGTCGTCCTTCCAAGGTAGTTTAGCTACGTATTTACCATTTTCCTTTCTAATGGAGTTGTCCATGTAGTTGTTTATTATCTCGCTCATCTTGGGGTCATGTTGTTCTTTGGTACTCACTCCTAGTGATTCCAGCTTCCAGAATTTTTCAATATCACACTCTTCTTGTTTGTGGTGTAGAAGAATGTTCATCATAGAAGTTGATGCATTTGGAGTTTTAGATCTGACGGGTCCAGATAGTAAATAACCCAGTTTAGAGCTGACTGCAGTGGGTCCATTTCCGCGTATTATATCGTCCTGTACCACGTCCCAATAGAAGTCCCCGCCTATTAGTAGGCTAATTTCAAACTCGTCTCCTTGCATAACAGGGTGCGCTAACTGTAAGCCTCGAAGGTACGGAAATTTTCTGAAAGACGGAACGGTCTGGTTTTGGAGTGGTGACGCTATGTTAGGTACAATTAATACCTTAATGGGTATGAGTTCACCTTCTGTTGACTTCAGATGTATGGTGGTTTTATCTAAGTTTCTGACTTTCTTTTCTGTATTTCCAAAGGTATATAAGCTAAGACTTATTGAACTTCTCGTCTTACGTTCAACGTTTTTGCTAATTCTTCGGTTATAAAGGACTGTTGTGCCCCTTCGTCGAACAAAATGTTAGCCTCAATACATGTTTCTTGGTAAACTACGGTACTAACGGCGGTTTTCAGTAAAACTGTGGTTTTGTCTTCGCTACTTGCGGTATTAAGCATGGACGTGTCATTTTCAGCTTTCTTACTACGTATCTCATCTGTGTTGCTTGTAGTTTTCTTACATAAAGAGGAATGATGTTTCTTGTGACACGACTTACATGTACCTTTTGAATGACATTCTGCTATTCTGTGATTCCCTAGGCAATTAAAACAAAGCTTCTTTTCCTTTACTATGGCAAGTCGGTACTTCTTTGCATTCGTTTGTCCAATGGTCTCCATTACAAAATATGCAACTTTTCTTCTTCGGTTTGTCTGACGATCTATGTGCGTTACCTTTCTTCTTGAAGTCACGTCTTACTCCTGTTACAAAGCTTGCGCTAGAAACTGCTGCATTAATTCCTTGGGTACAATCTATATAACCAGATTCCTGAATTGTGATCTCTTTGGTGATAGCTTCGCGAAGTTTTTTTATTTCCCAGTTGTCGCTTCCGTTTTCTCTTGTAATAGTTTTGCGAAACTCTGGCGGTAGTTTATTGAGCATTACTGGTATGAGTAGTGATCCGAACATCTCTTGGCTTTGTCCTAGAGACTCTAGACCGCGTATAAATGCTTCTGATTTGTCATGAAATGATCTCAAACTTGTGATTGTATCTTTCGGTGGGGGTAAATCTAACAAAGACCTCATGTATGCGTTGGTAATTTTATGAGACTGGCCATAGCGATTTCTGAGTAGGTCTATTGCTGTCTGGTAGTTAGCATTTGTCATGGTTGAACCAGAAATTACACTAGTTGCATCGAACTGTAGTAATGACTTCAAGTACGAGAATTTCTGGACATCTGTGAGTGTATGATTAAGGTGTACGGTAGATTCGTAGGAATCCCATAAATACTGCCACTCTAAAATATCGCCGCTAAATGAAGGGAGTGATAGCTTTGGTAGACGATGATTTTGACTTGCGGTTGAACTACTGGTTTGCGGTATCTCTTGAGTTGGTGTGAAGGTGCATGTATTGTAACTAGTACTTGGTACGAATTCTGTTGCAGTGCTTCGTAGATATGTAGACGCGGGTGTAGTGTTGGGCTTCAAATATTGTGTGTATTTGCGAATCTTACCATCTAGTTCTTGATGATACTCTTCCGTGTTTATAATTTCGTCCGTGATTCCTTCCGTAGTCACTTCATTGAGAATTTGTTCATCCAATGACACTAGTGTTTTCTTCTTATTGTCTATTGCAATTAGTAATTGCTTGATTTATTCCACGTCGAATGAAGAATCTCCGGATCCGATGATGTCCTCAATTTTCCTGCAGGTTTTCGTAACTGACGCTCTATTCCCGGCACTCAAGGATTTTAATCTGTTGATATCCATCCATCCTGGTCACGGCACCAATGTGTGGGTTAGGCTCGCGTTGTGTTTGAATTATGCGGTTTGGCTATGGTTTTCTATGGTAGTTACGAAAAGACGTCTAACGTTTCTAGCTTGTATTCACCAACTGACTTAAAAATAAACGACGTCACAAAGAATAGCGGCCGCGCCGCGAAATGCGACGTTAACCCTTAGCGTAATTTACAACACAGGATGATGTTCTTCAGAAGGCAGGTGTGTAGAGTGACTATATATCAGTGCACGGGATGATGTTTCCCAGGAGGCAGGTTTGTAGATTGACTGTATATCAGTGTACGGGATGATGTTCCTTAGGAAGCAGGTTTGTAGATTCACAGGTGTGAAGAGAGTGTATATCAGTGTACATGATATTCCCTAGGAGGCAGATGTATAAAGTTACTGTATATCAGTGTACAGGATGATGTTCCCCAGGAGGTAGGTGTGTAGAGTGATTGTTTATCAGTATACAGGATGATGATCCCCAGGAGGCAGGTGTGTAGGGTGACTGTATATCAGTGTACAGGATGATTTTCCCCAGAAAGCAGGTTTGTAGAGAGACTGTATATTAGTGTGCGGAATGATGCTCCCAAGGAGACAGGTTTGTAGAGTGACTGTATATTAGTATACAGGATGATGTTCCTCAGAAGGCAGGTGTGTAGAGTGACTGTATATCAGTGTACGGGATGATGTTTCCCAGGAGGCAGATTTGTAGATTGACTGTTTATCAGTGTACTCGATGATGTTCCCTAGGAGGCAGGTTTGTAGATTGACTCTTTATGAGTGTTCATGATGATGTTCTCCAGGAGGCAGTTGTGTAGAGTGACTGTATATCAGTGAACAGGATGATGTTCCCCAAGGGGAAGATGTATAGAGTGACTTTATATCAGATAACAGGTAGATGTTCCCCAGGAGGCAGGTGTGAAGAGTGACTGTTTATCAGTATACAGGATGATGTTCCCCGGGAGGCAGTTGGTGGAGTGACTATATATCAGTGTACAGGATAATGTTCCCCAGGAGGCAGGTTTGTAGAGTAACTGTATATCAGTATATAGGATGAGGCAAATATGTATAGTGACTGTATATCAGTGTACAGGATGATGTTCCCCAGGAGGTATGTTTGTAGAGAAACTGTATACCAGTGTACAGGATTATGTTCCCCAGGAGGCAGGTGTGTATAGTGTCTTTATATCAGTGTACAGGATGATGTTCCCAAGGAGATAGGTGTGTAGGCTGACTGTATATCAGTGTAAAAGATGATGTTCCCCATGAGGCAGGTTTTTAGAGAGACTGTATATCTGTGTACAGAGTGATGTTCCCCAGGAGGCACGTTTGTAGAGAGACTGTATATCAGTGAACAGGAGGATCTTCCCCAGGTTGCAGTTGTAGATAGTGACTTTATATTAGAGTAGAGGATGATAGTCCCCAGGAGGTAGGTTTGTAGAGAAACTGTATATCAGAGTACAGGATGATGTTCCCCAGGAGGCAAGTGTGTACGGTGAGTGCATATCAGTGTACAAAATGATGTTCCCTATGAGGCAGGTTTGTAGAGAGACTGGATGTTTGTCTGCTGGATGATGTTCCCCAGGAGGCAGGTTTGTAGAGTAACTGTAAATCAGTTATACAGGATGACGTTCCCAAGGAGGCAGGTGTGTAGGGTGACTGTATATCAGTATACAGGATGATGTTCCCCAGGAGGCAGGTGTGTGGTGTGACTGTATATCAGTGTACAGGATGATGTTTCCCAGGAGGCAGGTTTGTAGAGAGACTGCATATAAGCGTGGAGGATGATGTTCCCCAGGAGGCAGGTGTGTATAATGACTGTATATCAGTGTACAGGATAATGTTCCCAAGGAGGTAGGTGTGCAGAGTGAATGTATATTTGTGTACAGGATGGTGTCCCCGAGGAGGCAGGTGTGAAGAGAGAGTGTATATCAGTGTACATGATATTCCCCAGGAAGCAGATGTATAAAGTTACTGTATATCAGTGTACAGGATGATGTTCCCCAGGAGGTAGGTTTGTAGAGAGACTGCATATCAGTGTACATGATGATGTTTCCCATGAGGCAGAGGTGTAGGGTGACTGTATATCAGTATACAGGAAGATGTTCCCCAGGAGGCAGATTTTTAAAGAGACTGTATATCAGTGTACATGATGATGTTCCCCAGGAGGCAGGTGTGTAGAATGACTGTATATCAGTGTACAGGATGATGTTCCCAAGGAGATAGGTGTGTAGGCTGACTGTATATCAGTGTAAAAGATGATGTTCCCCATGAGGCAGGTTTTTAGAGAGACTGTATATCTGTGTACAGAGTGAAGTTCCCCAGGAGGCACGTTTGTAGAGAGACTGTATATCAGTGAACAGGAGGATCTTCCCCAGGTTGCAGTTGTAGATAGTGACTTTATATTAGAGTAGAGGATGATAGTCCCCAGGAGGTAGGTGTGTAGAGAAACTGTATATCAGAGTACAGGATGATGTTCCCAAGGAGGCAAGTGTGTACGGTGAGTGCATATCAGTGTACAAAATGATGTTCCCTATGAGGCAGGTTTGTAGAGAGACTGGATGTTTGTCTGCTGGATGATGTTCCCCAGGAGGCAGGTTTGTAGAGTAACTGTAAATCAGTTATACAGGATGACGTTCCCAAGGAGGCAGGTGTGTAGGGTGACTGTATATCAGTATACAGGATGATGTTCCCCAGGAGGCAGGTGTGTGGTGTGACTGTATATCAGTGTACAGGATGATGTTTCCCAGGAGGCAGGTTTGTAGAGAGACTGCATATAAGCGTGGAGGATGATGTTCCCCAAGAGGCAGGTGTGTAGGGTGACTGTATATCAGAATACAGGATGATGTTCCCCAGGAAGCAATTGTGTATAATGACTGTATATCAGTGTACAGAATAATGTTCCCAAGGAGGTAGGTGCGCAGAGTGAATGTATATTTGTGTACAGGATGGTGTCCCCGAGGAGGCAGGTGTGAAGAGAGAGTGTATATCAGTGTACATGATATTCCCCAGGAAGCAGATGTATAAAGTTACTGTATATCAGTGAATAGGATGATGTTCCCCAGGAGGTAGGTTTGTAGAGAGACTGCATATCAGTGTACATGATGATGTTCCCCATGAGGCAGAGGTGTAGGGTGACTGTATATCAGTATACAGGAAGATGTTCCCCAGGAGGCAGATTTTTAAAGAGACTGTATATCAGTGTACATGATGATGTTCCCCAGGAGGCAGGTGTGTAGAATGACTGTATATCTGTGTAAAGGATGATGTTCCTTAGAATGCAGGTTTTATAGTGACTGTATATCAAACGGGATGATGTTCCCAGGAGGCAGGTAGATTGACTGTATATCAGTGTAGAGGATTTTTTCCCCAGAAGGAAGGTGTATAAAGTGACTTTATATCAGTGTACAGGATGATGTTCTCCAGGAGGCAGGTTTGTAGAGAAACTGTATACCAGTGTATAGGTTGATGTTCCCCAGGAGGCAGGTTTGTAGAGAAACTGTATACCAGTGTACAGGATGATGTTCACCAGGAGGCAGATGTATAAAGTTACTGTATATCAGTGTACAGGATGATGTTCCCAAGGAGGAAGGTGTGTAGAGTGATTGTTTATCAGTATACAGGATGATAATCCCCAGGACGAAGGTGTGTAGGGTGACTGTATATCATTGTACAGGATGATGTTCCCCGGAAGGCAGGTTTGTAGAGAGACTGTATATAAGTGTGCATGATGATGTTCCCCAAGAGGCAGGTTTGTAGAGTGACTGTATATCGGTAAACAGGATGATGTTCCTCAGAAGGCAGGTGTTTAGAGTGACTGTATATCAGTGCTTGGGATGATGTTTCCCAGGAGGCAGGTTTGTAGATTGACTGTTTATCAGTGTACGGGATGATGTTCCTTAGGAGGCAGGTTTGTAGATTCACTGTTTATCAGTGTACATGATGATGTTCCCCAGGAAGCAGTTGTGTAGAGTGACTGTATATCACTGTACAGGATGATGTTCCCCAGGAGGAATATGTATAGAGTGACCTTATATCAGAGAATAGGATGATGTTCCCCAGGAGGCAGGTGTGAAGAGTGACTGTATATCAATATACAGGATGATGTTCCCCGGGAGGCAGGTGTGTATAGTGACTGTATATCAGTGTACAGAATAATGTTCCCAAGTAGGTAGGTGTGTAGAGTGAATGTATATTTGTGTAAAGGATGGTGTTTCCGCGGAGGCAGGTGTGAAGAGATTGTATATCAGTGTACATGATATTCCCCAGGAGGCAGATGTATAAAGTTACTGTATATCAGTGTACAGGATGATGTTCCCGAGGAGGCATGTTTGTAGAGAGACTGCATATCAATGTACAGGATGATGTTCCCTAGGAGGCAGGGTTGTAGAGAGACTGTAGATCAGTGTACAGGATGATGTTCCCCAGGAAGCAGGTTTGAAGAGAGACTGTAAATCAGTGTACACGATGATGTTCCCCAGGAGGCAGGTAAGTAGAATGACTGTATATCTGTGTAAAGGATGATGATCCCTAGAATGCAGGTTTGTAGAGTGACTGTATACCAGTGTAAGGGATGATGTTTCCCAGGAGGCAGGTAGATTGACTGTTTATCAGTGTACAGGATGATGTTCCACGGCAGTCAGTTGTGTAGAGAGACTGTATATCAGTGTACAGAATGATGTTCCCCAGGAGGTAGGTGTATAGAGTGACAGGATGATGTTCCCCAGGAGGCAAGTGTATATAGTGACTTTAAATCAGAGTACAGGATGATATTCCCCAGGAGGCAGGTTTGTAGAGAGACTGTTTACCATTGTACAGAATGATGTTCCCCGGGAGGCAGATGTATAAAGTTACTGTATATCAGAGTACAGGATGATGTAAACCAGGAGGCAGGTGTGTATAGTGACTGTATATCAGTGTACAGGATGATGTTCCCAAGGAGGTAGGTGTGTAAAGTGATTGTTTTTCAGTATTCAGGATGATGATCCCCAGGAGGCAGGTGTGTAGGGTGACTGTATATCAATGTCCAGGATGATGTTCCCCAGAAGGCAGGTTTGTAGAGTGACTATATATCAGTATACATGATGATGTTTCCCAGGAGGCAGGTTTGTAGATTGACTGTTTATCAGTGTACATGATGATGTTCCCCAAAAGGCAGGTTTTTAAAGAGACTGTATATCAGTGTACATGATGATGTTCCCCAGGAGGCAGGTAAGTAGAATGACTGTATATCTGTGTAAAGGATGATGATCCCCAGAAAGGAGGTTTGTAGAGTGACTGTATACCAATGTACGGGATGATGTTTCCCAAGAGGCAGGTAGATTGACTGTTTATCAATATACATGATGATGTTCCACAGCAGGCAGTTGTGTAGAGTGACTGTATATCAGTGTACAGGATGATGTTCCCAAGGAGGAAGGTGTATAAAATGACTTGATGTCAGAGTACAGGAAAATGTTCCCTAGGAGGCAGGTTTGCAGAGAGACTGTATATCAATGTACAGGATGATATTCCCCAGGAGGCAGGTGTATAGAGTGACTTTATATCAGAGTACAGGATGATGTTCCCCAGGAGGCAGGTGTATATCAGAGTACAGGATGATGTTCCCTAGGAGGCAGGTTTGCAGAGAAACTGTATACCAGTGTACAGGTTGATGTTCCCCAGTAGGCAGATGTATAAAGTAACTGTATATTAGAGTACAGGATGATGTTCCTCAGGAGGCAGGTGTGTATAGAGTGTACAGGATGATGTTCCCAAGCAAGTAGATGTGTAGAGTGACTGTTTATCAGTATACAGGATGATGTTCCCCAGAAGGCAGGTATGTAAATTGTCTGTTTATCAGTGTACATGATGATGTTCCCAAGGAGGCAGGTTTGTAGAGTGACTGTATATTATTATACAGGATGATGTTCCTAAGAAGGCAGGTGTGTAGATTGACTGTATATCAGTGTACGGGATGATGTTCCCCAGGAGGCAGATTTTTAAAGAGACTGTATATCAGTGTACATGATGATGTTCCCCAGGAGGCAGGTGTGTAGAATGACTGTATATCTGTGTAAAGGATGATGTTCCTTAGAATGCAGGTTTGTGTAGTGACTGTATATCAAACGGGATGATGTTTCCCAGGAGGCAGGTAGATTGACTGTATATCAGTGTACAGGATGATGTTCCCCAGAAGGAAGGTGTATAAAGTGACTTTATATCAGTGTACAGGATGATGTTCTCCAGGAGGCAGGTTTGTAGAGAAACTGTATACCAGTGTACAGGATGATGTTCACCAGGAGGCAGATGTATAAAGTTACTGTATATCAGTGTACAGGATGATGTTCCCAAGGAGGAAGGTGTGTAGAGTGATTGTTTATCAGTATACAGGATGATAATCCCCAGTACGCAGGTGTGTAGGGTGACTGTATATCATTGTACAGGATGATGTTCCCCGGAAAGCAAGTTTGTAGAGAGACTTTATATAAGTGTGCATGATGATGTTCCCCAAGAGGCAGGTTTGTAGAGTGACTGTATATCGGTAAACAGGATGATGTTCCTTAGGAGGCAGGTTTGTAGATTCACTGTTTATCAGTGTACATGATGATGTTCCCCAGGAGGCAGTTGTGTAGAGTGACTGTATATCACTGTACAGGATGATGTTCCCCAGGAGGAAGATGTATAGAGTGACTTTATATCAGAGAATAGGATGATGTTCCCCAGGAGGCAGGTGTGAAGGGTGACTGTATATCAGTATACAGGATGATGTTCCCCGGGAGGCAGGTGTGTATAGTGACTGTATATCAGTGTACAGAATAATGTTCCCAAGGAGGAAGGTGTGTAGAGTGAATGTATATTTGTGTAAAGGATGGTGTTTCCGCGGAGGCAGGTGTGAAGAGAGTGTATATCAGTGTTCATGATATTCCCCAGGAGGCAGATGTATAAAGTTACTGTATATCAGTGTACAGGATGATGTTCACGAGGAGGCATGTTTGTAGAGAGACTGCATATCAATGTACAGGATGATGTTCCCTAGGAGGCAGGGTTGTAGAGAGACTGTAGATCAGTGTACAGGATGATGTTCCCCAGGAAGCAGGTTTGAAGAGAGACTGTAAATCAGTGTACATGATGATGTTCCCCAGGAGGCAGGTAAGTAGAATGACTGTATATCTGTGTAAAGGATGATGATCCCTAGAATGCAGGTTTGTAGAGTGACTGTATACCAGTGTAAGGGATGATGTTTCCCAGGAGGCAGGTAGATTGACTGTTTATCAGTGTACAGGATGATGTTCCACGGCAGTCAGTTGTGTAGAGAGACTGTATATCAGTGTACAGAATGATGTTCCCCAGGAGGAAGGTGTATAGAGTGACAGGATGATGTTCCCCAGGAGGCAAGTGTATAGAGTGACTTTAAATCAGAGTACAGGATGATATTCCCCAGGAGGCAGGTTTGTAGAGAGACTGTTTACCATTGTACAGGATGATGTTCCCCAGGAGGCAGATGTATAAAGTTACTGTATATCAGAGTACAGGATGATGTAAACCAGGAGGCAGGTGTGTATAGTGACTGTAGATCAGTGTACAGGATGATGTTCCCAAGGAGGTAGGTATGTAGAGTGATTGTTTTTCAGTATTCAGGATGATGATCCCCAGGAGGCAGGTGTGTAGGGTGACTGTATATCAATGTTCAGGATGACGTTCCCCAGAAGGCAGGTTTGTAGAGAGATTGTATATAAGTGTGCAGAATGATGTTCCCCAGGAGGCAGATTTGTAGAGTGACTTTATATCAGTATACATGATGATGTTCCCCAGGAGGCAGATTTGTAGATTGACTGTTTATCAGTGTACATGATGATGTTCCCAAAAAGGCAGGTTTTTAGAGAGACTGTATATCAGTGTACACGATGATGTTCCCCAGGAGGCAGGTAAGTAGAATGACTGTATATCTGTGTAAAGGATGATGATCCCCAGAAAGGAGGTTTGTAGAGTGACTGTATACCAATGTACGGGATGATGTTTCCCAAGAGGCAGGTAGATTGACTGTTTATCAATATACATGATGATGTTCCAAAGCAGGCAGTTGTGTAGAGTGACTGTATATCAGTGTACAGGATGATGTTCCCAAGGAGGAAGGTGTATAGAGTGACTTTATGTCAGAGTACAGGAAAATGTTCCCCAGAAGGCAGGTTTGCAGAGAGACTGTATATCAATGTACAGGATGATATTCCCCAGGAGGCAGGTGTATAGAGTGACTTTATATCAGAGTACAGGATGATGTTCCCCAGGAGGCGGGTGTATATCAGAGTACAGGATGATGTTCCCCAGGAGGCAGGTTTGTAGAGAAACTGTATACCAGTGTACAGGATGATGTTCCCCAAGAGGCAGATGTATAAAGTTACTGTATATCAGAGTACAGGATGGTGTTCCCCATGAGGCAGGTGTGTATAGTGACTGTATATCAGTGTACAGGATGATGTTCCACAGCAGGCAGTTGTGTAGAGAAATTGTATATCAATGTACAGGATGATGTTTCCCAGGAGGCAGGTGTATATCAGAGTACAGGATGATGTTCCCTAGGAGGCAGGTTTGCAGAGAAACTGTATACCAGTGTACAGGTTGATGTTCCCCAGTAGGCAGATGTATAAAGTAACTGTATATTAGAGTACAGGATGATGTTCCTCAGGAGGCAGGTGTGTATAGAGTGTACAGGATGATGTTCCCAAGCAAGTAGATGTGTAGAGTGACTGTTTATAAGTATACAGGATGATGTTCCCAAGGAGGCAGGTTTGTAGAGTGACTGTATATTATTATACAGGATGATCTTCCTAAGAAGGCAGGTGTGTAGATTGACTGTATATCAGTGTACGGGATGATGTTCCCCAGGAGGCAAATTTGTAGATTGACTATATCAGTGTACGGGATGATATTCCCTAGGAGGCAGGTTTGTAGATTGACTGTTTATCAGTTTCCATGATAATGTTCCCCAGGAAGAAGATGTATAGAGTTACTTTATATCAGAGAACATGATGATGTTCCCAAGGAGGCAGGTGTGAAGGGTGACTGTATATCAGTATATAGGATGAGGCAGGTATGTATCGTGACTGTATATCAGTGTACAGGATGATGTTACCCAGGAGGCAGTTGTGTAGAGCGACTGTATATCAGTGTACATGATGTTCCCCAGGAGGAAGGTGTATAGAGTGGCTTTATATCAGAGTACAGGATGATGTTCGCCAGGAGGCATTTTTGTAGAGAGACTGTATATCTATGTACATGATGGTTCCCTTAGAGGCAGGTTTGTAGAGAGACTGTTTATCAGTGTACAGGATGATGTTCCCCAGGAGGCAGGTTTGTAGAGAAACTTTATATCAGAGTACAGCATGATATTCTCCAGGAGACAGTTGTGTAGAGCGACTGTATATCAGTGCTCATGATGTTCCCCAGGAGGCAGGTTTGTAGAGAGACTGTATACCAGTGAACATGATAAAGTTTCCCAGAAGGCAAATTTATAGAGTTACTGTATATCAGAGTACAGGATGATGTTCCCCAGGAGATAGGTTTGTAGAGAGACTGTATATAGGTGTGCAGGATGATGTTCCCCATAAGGCAGGTTTGTAGAGTGACTGTATATCAGTATACAGGATTATGTTTCTCAGAAGGCAGGTGTGTAGAGTGACTGTATATCAGTGTACGGGATGATGTTCCTTAGGGGGATGGTTTATAGATTGACTGTTTATTATTGTACAGGATGATGTTCCACAGCAGGCAGTTGTTTAGAGTAACTGTATATCAGTGTACAGGATGATGTTCCCCAGGAGGAAGGTGTATAGAGAGACTTTATATCAGAGTACAGGATGATGTTACCCAGGAGGCAGGTGTATAGAGTGACTTTATATCAGAGTACAGGATGATGTTCCCTAGGAGGCAGGTTTGTAGAGAAACTGTATACCAGTGTACAGGATGGTGTTCCTTAGGAGGCAGGTGTATAAAGTTACTGTATATCAGAGTACAGGATGATGTTCCCCATGAGGCAGGTGTGTATAGTGACTGTATATCATTGTACAGGATGATGTTCCCAAGCAGGTAGGTGTGTAGAGTGACTGTTTATCAGTATACAGGATGATGATCCCCAGGAGGCAGGTTTGTAGGGCGACTGTATATCAGTTTACAGGATGATGTTCCCCAGAAGGCAGGTTTGTAGAGAGACTGTACAGTGAAAACTGTCCAAACCGAATCCTGATAAAACCGAATTTCAGGTTAAACCGAACAAATTTGTAAGTCCCGTAAAATTTCCTTTCAAACGTATATTAATTTTCCCTGAAAAAAAACCGAACACTGTCAACACCGAATTCCGAACGGTTTTCAAAGTCCCGTTAATTAATTTCATATGCAATAAAAACTTGAATAAACCGGTCAATCAATGCTAATCAAAAGGTAATTACTTGTATAAACACTACAGGTGTCATTGTCGTGTCTTTTGATCTAATTATAGATTTGTCGCTACGCTTGGCTTCTTTAATTATGTGAGATGATTGGTAAGAGGTACCTTGAGGGGGTAAAAGTTTAAATGATTAGAATTTAAGGGTGAGCTTATTTTATTCTGCTGTGAACCTTATTTATATTTGAAAATATTTGTCCATTTAACATGGAGACTCCACCAAGAAAACGTCGGATCGAGGAAATTGGGATTTCGACCCCATCCCCGAAACGTGAAAGAAAAGAATTATCTTTAGATGACAAAATTAACTTGATAAACGAATCTGAAAAGATTCCGAAGCTTTCACAAAAAGATCTTGGTTTAAAATTTGGAATTGGAAAATCTACCGTGTGTGACATATTGAAAAGGAAAGAAGACTATCGTAAACAGTCTGAGGAACATTTTGGTTCTAAAAGAAAGAGACATACTAGCTCTGGGAAGTATTCAGATTTAAATGAGCTAGTATTCCGTTGTTTTAAAGGCGCACGAGAAAAAAACATTCCGATTAGTGGTCCTATTCTACAGGAAAAGGCTTTATTTTTCGCGGCCGAACTAAAATTAGACGACTTTAAGGCATCAAATGGATGGTTAGAAAGTTGGAGATCTCGATTTTCTATAGGCTTTTTCAAAGTTTGTGGAAAAAGTTCAGACGTAAATTTGGAAGTTGTTGAAGATTTTAAGTCAAAGTTGCCAACCTTAGTGAAGGATTATGTCTCAACGGAAATTTTCAATGCAGACGAAACCGGACTTTTCTACCGTGCGTTGCCTGATAAAACCCTCGCTGCGAAAGGTCAAGACTGTAAGGGTGGGAAAATGGCAAAAGAGCGTATTACAGTTATGTTATGCTGCAGTGCTAGTGGTGAAAAGTTAAAACCTCTTGTAATCGGCAAAGCTAACCATCCGAGATGCTTTCGGAATATCAATATCAAATCTCTTCCTGTGACATGGAAAGCAAATAAGAAAGCTTGGATGACTAATTCAATATTCGTGGAATGGACCAAAGAAATAAACAAGCAAATGCGGAAAAAATCTAGAAACATTGTTATTTTCATTGACAATGCAATATCTCACGATCAAACAATGAAACTTAGCAACGTAGAAATAAAATTTTTCCCGGCTAACTGTACATCGAAGTTACAGCCACTGGACTTAGGAATAATTCGTGCATTTAAAGCCCGATATCGGAAATATTTACTAAAGCACTTATTAACGAAAATCGACTGTACCCAATCAGCAACAGAACTTTGTAAGGAAATCCATGTCCTGAAAGCAATTCACTGGATAGTTAAATCTTGGAGCGAAACAAAGGACTCAACTATTGAATCGTGTTTTCGAAACGCTGGTTTCCCCGTAGGTACCTCTGATGCAGATTTAGGCGATGACCTTGATGATGATGTTCCCCTTACCTCCCTTCTCGACCCAGATGATGATATTCCACTAAATGAACTGATTATCCAATTGCGATCTCGTGACCCCACATTATTGATTGACACTGAACAAGATATTGATGACAATTTGCCCACGGAGTCCACATATGACAGCGATTGGGAATCGGATTTATTAAACGACTTTCGATCACCAGATAATGATATCACAACAGACGCCGATTCCGAAGATGAGATTGTAGTGAATTCAGAAGGATCAGACTTTACACACGAACAATTGCTTGAGTCATTGAATGTAATCAAGAACTTCGCTCTGGCGAAAGATGACCGATATCTGGACGGTGTAGAGCAGATGATTTCAATGACGGAAGACACTCTTGTAAAGCAGAAGATAACCAGGCGTCAAACAACTATTGAATTTTTTTTTGCAAGAGTTTAACCAAACTGTGTGACCAATTTATTTAAAAACTGTAAAAACATTCAATTTATTTATTTATTTATTTATTCACAAAATGTACATATATAAATACAGCAGTTAAAATGTAATACGTTTTCACTTGTCTTGGCACCATATCTCGTCTATCTCATCATCTTCCTTTTAATTTATGGTTCACTTCCGGTTTTCAGTTAACCCTGACATTACCGAACACCTGCTGAAACCGAAAAAACCCAAAGTCCCATAGCTGTTCGGTTTTGACAGGTTTCACTGTATATAAGTGTGCAGGATGATGTTCTCCAGGAGGCAGGTTTGCAGAAAAAACTGTATACCAGTGACTGTGTACAGGATAATGTTTTCCAGGAGGCAGATTTATAGAGTTACTGTATATCAGAGTACAGGATGATGTTCCCCAGGAGATAGGTTTGTAGAGAGACTATATATAGGTGTGCAGGATGATGTTCCCCATAAGGCAGGTTTGTAGAGTGACTGTATATCATTATACAGGATTATGTTTCTCAGAAGGCAGGTGTGTAGAGTGACTGTATATCAGTGTACGGGATGATGTTCCTTAGGGGGGTGGTTTGTAGATTGACTGTTTATTAGTGTACAGGATGATGTTCCACAGCAGGCAGTTGTGTAGAGTAACTGTATATCAGTGTACAGGATGATGTTCCCCAGGAAGAAGGTGTATAGAGAGACTTTATATCAGAGTACAGGATGATGTTACCCAGGAGGCAGGTGTATAGAGTGACTTTATATCAGAGTACAGGATGATGTTGCCTAGGAGGCAGGTTTGTAGAGAAACTGTATACCAGTGTACAGGATGGTGTTCCTTAGGAGGCAGGTGTATAAAGTTATTGTATGTCAGAGTAAAGGATGATGTTCCCCATGAGGCAGGTGTGTATAGTGACTGTTTATCAGTGTACAGGATGATGTTCCCAAGCAGGTAGGTGTGTAGAGTAACTGTATATCAGTATACAGGATGACGATCCCCAGGAGGCGATTTGTAGGGCGACTGTATATCCATGTACAGGATGATGTTCCCCAGAAGGCAGGTTTGTAGAGAGACTGTATATAAGTGTGCAGGATGATGTTCCCCAGGAGGCAGGTTTGTAGAGAAACTGTATACCAGTGTACAGGATAATGTTTTCCAGGAGGCAGATTTATAGAGTTACTGTAAATCAGAGTACAGGATGATGTTCCCCAGGAGGCAGGTTTGCAGAAAAACTGTATACCAGTGACTGTGTACTGGAAAATGTTTTCCAGGAGGCAGATTTATAGAGTTACTGTATATCAGAGTACAGGATGATGTTCCCCAGGAGATAGGTTTGTAGAGAGACTGTATATAGGTGTGCAGGATGATGTTCCCCATAAGGCAGGTTTGTAGAGAGACTGTATATAAGTGTGCAGGATGATGTTCCCCAGGAGGCAGGTTTGTAGAGAAACTGTATACCAGTGTACAGGATAATGTTTTCAAGGAGGCAGATTTATAGAGTTACTGTAAATCAGAGTACAGGATGATGTCCCCCAGGAGGCAGGTTTGCAGAAAAACTGTATACCAGTGACTGTGTACTGGAAAATGTTTTCCAGGAGGCAGATTTATAGAGTAACTGTATATCAGAGTACAGGATGATGTTCCCCAGGAGATAGGTTTGTAGAGAGACTGTATATAGGTGTGCAGGATGATGTTCCCCATAAGGCAGGTTTGTAGAGTGACTGTATATCAGTATACATGTACAGGATTATGTTTCTCAGAAGGCAGGTGTGTAGAGTGACTGTATATCAGTGTACGGGATGATGTTCCTTAGGGGGATGGTTTGTAGATTGACTGTTTATTAGTGTACAGGATGATGTTCCACAGCAGGCAGTTGTGTAGAGTAACTGTATATCAGTGTACAGGATGATGTTCCCCAGGAGGAAGGTGTATAGAGAGACTTTATATCAGAGTACAGGATGATGTTACCCAGGAGGCAGGTGTATAGAGTGACTTTATATCAGAGTACAGGATGATGTTCCCTAGGAGGCAGGTTTGTAGAGAAACTGTATACCAGTGTACAGGATAATGTTTTCCAGGAGGCAGATTTATAGAGTTACTGTATATCAGAGTACAGGATGATGTTCCCCAGGAGGCAGGTTTGTAGATGGACTGTATATAGGTGTGCAAGATGATGTTCCACAAGAGGCAGGTTTGTAGATGGACTGTATATCAGTATACAGGATGATGTTCCCCAGGAAGAAGATGTATAGAGTGATTTTATATCAGAGAACAGGATGATGTTCCCCAGGAGGCAGGTGTGAAGGGTGATTGTATATCAGTATACAGGATGGTGTTCCCCGGGGACAGGTTTGTGGAGTGACTGTATATCTGTGTACAGGCTAATGTTCCCCAGGAGGCAGGTTTGAAGAGTGACTGTATATCAGTATATAGGATGAGGCTGGTATGTATAGTGACTGTATATCAGAGTAGAGGATGATGTTCCCCAGGAGGCATTTTTGTAAAGAGACTGTATTTCTGTGTACAGGATGATGTTCCCCAAGAGGCAGGTTTGTAGAGAGACTGAATATCAGCGTACAGGATGATGTTCCCGAGGAGGCAGGTGTATAGAGTGACTTTATATCAGAGTACAGGATGATGTTCCCCAGGAGGCAGGTTTGTAGAGAAACTATATACCAGTGTACAGGATAATGTTTCCCAGATACTTTAAAGTTTGTCTGGTGTAATTTTGGATCGATACAAAAGTAGATTTGGGAAGACCCTAAAACATTCAGGGAAGTTTTCTTCTATGGTAAAAAAAAAAATTGTGATAAGTAGATTTCACCCCATCAAAATTCTTAATATTATATTAACAATAAGACTTGAAAGAAGCTGGGTTCAGAACTTTAAACAAACTGGAAGAATGACCTGCCTTCATCATGGTATCTACTAATTGGTTTTGAAAATCTCAGTTGCAGAAGTAGGTGAAAATGTGTTCCATCAATCCAAAATATGTTTTACATGTAAGGTACAAGCTTTTGTTGATAAATTAAATGTATTTCAGAATAAAATCTTTTATTTTTAACTATAAACATAATACTTTTACTTAGGTGGGTAAAATTACATAAACATTGAAACTATGAACAGCATGCTGGTATATGATAATGCACTTGCAATGGTCAAAGGGATCCAGAGATTTTCTCTATTTTGTCATCTGTAAGATCAATCCTACATGAAATACTACATATGTACATGTATTCCAGATCCATCTTTCAATGTCTTTTTAAGAACTGTTGTGCATTGACACCATTGCTATTGTATTACAAAAATGTATCATAGACCATTGTAAATAGTGTCATTTTAATTGACAAGTCTGGCTCGACTTTCCAGAGATATCATTTATAGATTAAAATACTTTTATATACATTAACAAAACAAACATATACTTATTTGGTGAATATTTGTACATGCAAAAATAAAATAAGAAAAAAAAGAGCATTACATTAAAATGAGATGATGAGAATGTTTTGAACAATAAGAGACATTTAATGTACTGTGGTTTCTTATAATTCTTAGGGTATCAATTTTCATGGCTTTGGCTATGACCCATGAAATTTGATACCAAACAAAAATGAAATTTAACATTGATTTGAATGCTACAGACTTCAGAACCACAAAGGAGTAGGTTCAGTAATAGCCAAAATCGGCCCAAAATTTCAACTTTGTGTAAACTTCTTAAAATTACTGGGAAATATGTTTTGAAATCTTGTATTTTTAAGGAATGCAAAAATCAGCCATGAAATATTCAAATGATTGGACAAAATCAGGCTAAAATCATATGATTTCATGAAATATTTTAATTTTTGACATTATTTGGTGAGAAATCTCTAATTTAACATAGAGCACACGCATTGATAAATATAATTTTGTGAAGATTTGCATATTTTTGCCTGACAAATAGATAGGGAAAGAATTAAAGTTGTCGATGAATGTGCTCTATACCAATTTGAAGACAAATAATTGACAAATCCTCAAAATTGAAGCTAATATTGATACTTTCTGAGTTTTCAGCAAGTTTATGACGTCATTATATCAAGCTTATTGCTATCACCATGTGAAATCACTTTAATATGTAAAGTTGGGTTATCTAATGACTCAATTACATCAAATACATTGAGATTGTACAAATTTGACAATTTGGTGACAATATGGGGCCAATTTCAGTACTTCCTGAACATACTCCTTTAAGAATCCACGTACTGATCCTTTTTCATCAAACCACTAAAATTGGTACCCATGAAAATAAATGAATCCAAAGATGTTAAAAATACACAATTAATATATGAGTTGACAAGAATGATATGGCAGGTACATATAAACAAAATGCTATTCAGATCTATCATGGATGTATCGTTACACTTTTCCTGATTCCATAAACATTTAGGCATTAACAATATACAGGTATGTTATACCCCCTTCACATATACGAGATTTTCTTACCAGTTGTTATTAATTTCAAAATGAATAGTTTTATTAGTTCTCCAACCTTTTATGATCTATTTACAAGTTGTCACGATTTTGTCAGTTGTGCAGAAATTTTAGGTACTCCCGTCCAGGGACGATACAAATTTTATTTTCTACATGTTTGCCAGCATGTTACAGTGTCTTTACGAGTGAATTGGGATATTGGAAAGGATATCATAACTAACTCGCAACCGCTCATAAAAGAAGTCCTTTGTGAGGTCTTTCCGAGTTAGTTACGAGTAAAGGCCAGTCATTAAGGATCTCTATGAGTTCTTTACGAGTTATTTATGATGTTTTAACTAGTTAAATTATGACATTGTTGCTTTTTCAACTCGTAAAAGTCTTAAAGGATTTTTGACATGTCAAAAATCCTTGTAAAACTTTCATGAGTTCTTACGATTTCACACGAGCTAGAAAGACCTGTTTACGAGTAACAAAGAGTGCTGTACAAGTCTTCATGATTGAATACGAGTTGAAAACTTGTAAGAACTCGTAAGGAAATCTTGTATATGTGATGGGGGTATTATGATTCACATCAAATAATAAATGCAATTTATGTTAGGAAACAAATATGTCTTAATACTTTACAACTGATATGATCATATGTGTCACTGGACCCATTTTGCCTATCTCTAATTTAAAAATACACAACTTAATAAAACCATTAAAATGACAAACTGTTGGAAATCAAAACAATTAATTGAAATGACTAAATATATCAAGATTACACCAGACAAAACTTGTCAGGTGTCCTTTGGTTGAACATTTAAATAGATGCCTAAGAAAATTGTATAGTTTGAGTGATCATTCTGCATTTAGTATCAAATATGATAAATAGTACTTTTTTTTTAATGAAACCAAGATCAACATTTGGAATGACTTATGTTACAAATTTGAAATGTTATCTTATCAAGGTGGGTCGGTTGGGGTTGGAGCTTGGTGGTCATCAATCTTTTTTTTATATTTTTAAGTCTAAAATATTTAACAATATAGCATCTACTCTTAAAAATTTACTTCTGAAAATGCAATGAATACAACAAAAGAAACAAACTAATGTCATGATGATTTTTTGATTTTAAGCCTACATCATAATTCATCATGTTTGCTTTTGTTTTCACATATATCAGAATAATCACAGTCCACAAATTTTTCATAATATTTGACAAAATCTTTGAAGTTACATGCTTGCTGTTTACATGCAGGTATTTCTACAGGAGCCTCGTTCACAAACATTCTGACGACAAATGTATCATCTGGATCTTCATCAGCTTCGCACTGGTACAAACCAACAGCCAGGTTACCAGACATGGGCATGATCTTACTGGTCCTGAACTGTCTGTCTGTCTGTTCATGGAAATTATCGGCCTTGAGTGGAACGGAATCGTTGAATAATCCAAATGCAGCAAATATTGGAATCAAGGTCTCAGCGTGGGCAAACTGAATATGAGCAACAGAAAACCTGCAAGGAAGCATTGAGAGTACAATAAATGTAGGTGATATAAAGCTGTGAATAAAATTCCATGAACATTTGCAGTGTTTCAGTTTGGTAAAAAAATACTTTGGATTCTAATTTTTGTGGTTTGATGAAAAAGGATTAGTTCACGGATTCTGAAACTCGTAGTTCTGATGTCCGCAGCATAGAAATCAATGTTCAATTTTATTTTTGTGGAACAAGGCCATCCACAAAAACCATGAATATTGATATCCACAATACATCAGTCAGTTTCAAATTGGTTAAAATAGACATCAGTCAATTTCACTGGTACCTACATGTATGTAACTGTTTTTTAAAGTCATTTCTGTATCAGGGTTAACTAAAAGTAGAAGTAAATGAAAACAATCGATCAATAACTAATGGCTGATGCCGATCTGAAACTCTGAATATAATTCAGCATTCTTACAAAATAAAATTACAACGTACAAAAATATTTAAAGCAAGGCAAACAATTCAAATTCATCTGACACAAGGTTTTTAAATAAAAGTGTTTTCAATCAGACAACTCTTGCCAAAAGTCAAAAATACCAAATAAATCTAAAGAAAATATAAAACTAAAATACATTATTTAAATATTTTTCTATTTTAACAAATTCAAAAAGGGGGAGATAATTCACAGGAAAATGTCTGAATTTTTTTTAAATAGAGAAATGTTCTGATATCTTAAAAAAAACAGTAACCCCAGAAATTTAAAGTTTGTTTTATAATTGTTATTGTACAAAATTTTATTGGTCTTTTATGCATTTTTAGAATTTTTAGAATTTGTCTAATGCTTACATGTACATGCATATCTTTATCACTATTAAAATCTTTTAAGTTAATTAATTTCAAAAATTAGATCAAATGTTTTTTTTTGTTTTAGATTTCTAATGTGCATATAAATCAATGTCCATTTAAAATGAAAAAAAATATGAATCAAATCTTTTATACCCTATACATACTCTTCTCCCTCTTTAGCTTTTCCAATAATGTCATTGAACACTGTAAACAAGTTGTTAATGAAAGGACATGTCATTTCCCAGTTAACAGAGTGCCCATAACCTCTTCTCCAGTATTGCTAAAACATGAAATAAAACATTCAAGTGTTTAGAATTTGACTGACACATAGTTCCTAACAAACTTAATATCAAAGTCATGATATTTTCATCATAATGTGAGACATTGTTTTGCATAGTGGTTTTTCTAAATTACTGCTTGTTATATGAGCTGTGTCGTGTACGCTGTCTTTTGTATGTCATCATAGAGCCATTAAAAGGCTTTTGTTTTTTTTAATTTAATTTTATATGTACATGTACAATGTAGGTTGTGTTGCATTTCATTTTTTGTGCTCTGATCAAATGTATGTATCATAATTAACTACATATTAATCTATTTATAATCTTTTTCTTATCAACATGTCATAGCAGGGTATTCCTTTAGCAAGAATGAGTTCACAAAAAAAAAAGGTTATAGTTGCATATCCATAATCATGATTATCAAAGATATTCTCTTTTTTTTCAATGTTTATAGTGTGATTTTGCATATTTACTCCTTAAATATACCAGTTATAATATCAGTACAACCCCATTATATTAATATGATATAAGAAAAATAAACTTTCATGTGAAATTTAAAGTTCTTATAATTAGTTTAGTTTAAACATATTTATTTATCCTGGATTGGGAAACAAGCTTAATGCTTCTATAAATCCCTCTCCAGCTAGCAGTTTGCGAGTGTGGCCTTTGTAGACGGCCCCCATTGAGCCTACTCTTATCGAACTCTGCAAAGGGGTCTTTAACGTGCACAGGATATTGCTCTCCCTATACACGGGACAACCTTTTATCGTCCCTTCCGAAGGACTAGCATCGTTTCTTGAGACCATCCTCGCAAATGGTGTCAAATCGGTTCATGAAATTTTCACCCCTGACGAGGATCGAATATAATTAACAAGTACTGTGGATTCATTTATTTTCGTGGGTACCAATTTTCATGGTTTGACATGTTTGATGAAAAAAAAACATTTCGTAGAATCTTAAATTCATGGTTCTGAAGTCTGCAGCATACAGATAAATGTTGAATTTCCGTTTCGTGGGGTATCAAATTTTGTGGGTCAAGACCACCCACAAAAACCACGAAATTTTATACCCCACAAATAATGATGAAACCACAGTAACTTTTTCAATGTGTCAAAAGATGTATCATGTACAAGAGGGGTTGCCACCATTTGGTGTCACAAAATTCAAAAGATTTTACCAGGACTTTTCAAGGGTATTTCTGTCATTTTCAAGGAAAAAAATAGTTGTCAAATTTTCTTTTCTGATAGTATTATCTGCAAAACACCTCTACCCTCTAATTGCCAAAATATCAAATTCAATGGTTTTTAAGGATATTTCATTTTTTTCAAAATTTAAAGTCTTTTACCTTGAACTTTCATTAGAAATTCAAGGGTTTTTCAAAGTTTCAAGGAGGTATGGCAACTCTGTACAAGATAATGAATCACTTTGATATTAAGATAACGGGGAAAATCATTTAATAATTACCTTTAAATCATACATGTATTCAAACAATGGTAAATCTTCTGGATCTAAAAAGACACACCAATCTTCTTTATCAAAGGAGGCCAATTCAAATGCACACAAATGATGAATGGTCTGAGCTTCTTCTGCAAAATAGAAAACATTTTGTGAACTATAATACATATTATCACACAGAGTATTAAACTCATATCAAAAAGTAGATTGCAAACTGTTAATATTTTTGCTAAATGTATATAACAAATTTTGAAAATATCAGGTTGTCCTGACAAAAATTATATTCCAGTACTCGAAAATATATAAGAGCATACAACTGAAGCACGGGGAAGCTTTCTACCACCTCCACACGGCACTAAAGCCAAACTCTGAAATAATATTAAAAACGAAAGAATATGGAATATGTGCCAAAAAGACACGATCCACATATTGAAATGATTTTAATAAACGTACAAAAGCAAAATTTCACTGCGTGTGAAGCGCTTTTCTGGATTAACCTTCATCAGACACGCTAGGAGTAGAAAACTTGGAAAACCGGTAGAATATTAGATTTGATTAAAAAAAATGCCAAAAATGTTACTTTTGTAGCTGTTAGGATAGGACCAATCTGTAACCTTATCAAACAATCTGTCTCCTTTTAAGATAAAATTAAGATAACATGCATAGGATATTAAATATCTTTTTCTTAAGGTATAAAACAACTGCTTTCATCCTTATCAAACATTCAATGAACATGCTGAACATGATGAAGTCTTTTTAAAATTCTAAAAGTGTCTTAAGAAAGTGGGAATGCTGGCATGGCTTATAAAATCTAGACTATGTTTAATATGTTATCAACATTTGTTGTCATTCAAGTAATGTTGAGACATCACTTGCATGTATTCACTCTATTTTACACATGTGTGAAATAAAAAACAAAACAAAATGTTAATTACATGTAAGGCCATTGTTATTTTATTTTTAGTTTTACAAACCCGCCGACCCTGAATTTTCCCGATTTGGAAAAAAAATAAAATTCAGAAACTTCGGTTTTTTTTGTTTTTTTTTGCCTTCCGCCGCGGTGCTTTGTCGTTAAAAATTTTTTTTTTTTGTTTTTAGTTGTATTTCAAAAACTGAATCGGAAAACGCTTAAAGAAACAGATTTTTTACCATGTGCTGCATGTTAGAAAAGTACTTAATTTAAATGACCACGATGTCTCGGTGGTTATGTATCATCGTGTTTGATGTTGATTTGACTTTACAAAAAAACAAATTCGTGAAAGGAGACAGTGAGGCCTCAGTTGGCCAGATTATTTCAAACGAGGTTGAAATTTTAAGGCCGATAAAAAGCGCATATGGAAGCGCCTCATATTTACTTGGAAAAGGACACGGGGCCATACGTTCGTCCACTGAACTCGATACTAGCTTGAAAACTAGTATTCAAACTTGCACTTTATTATTGAATTTTATATAAATATAAACATGTTCGACATAATAGATGTATTAAATACACAAAAGAAAAACCATGCACTACAGTATTGTCAAAACAACATATATAGAATCAAAGTCAATGAAAAACACAAAAACATGTCAGAACAATATATTGAAAATTAGTCTGCAGTCTTGGTTAATATAGTAACAAAAAACAACTGTCATGTTTAGAAATGATAAACCAACACAACTGACACGAATGAAAGAAAGCATCATGCACCAAATAGAGAATTGACTTTTTTTTTTTTTCCTCCGACCAATAAATAATTTGAAAGAATTACGTAAAACGAACAAACTTAAAAAAAAATTAAAAATTATGATTTTTTATTTTTTTTTATTCCTTCCTCCTACCCATGGGTTTTGTCAGTAAATTTCGTAAAACTAAAAATAAAATAACAATGGCCTAAGTAAGCTCACTGTGAATATCCCCTGTTTCATGTTCATGATCATGATGATGTTGGACTCCATATTATTGGTAAAAATTAGAAGTCAAAATATTCTCTGAATCAAATCTGACAACAATTCTTTTTTTTGTCCAAATAAAATGCATGACCCCCCCCCATGACCTCCTTCATGTACATGTACAATGTACATACAAAATATCATTGTTAAATATCCATCAAATGGTTCTTAAGTTGTGCATTATGACAGACTGAGAGTTGTTACATTTGTCATGTTTGTACTTCAAATACTATCTTAGACTTTGTTTATTTATAAATGTATAATACATGTAAGCTGGTTTACCTAAGTTAAGAGTTTTAACTCCTAACTTTTCTGCAATTTTCTCAACAATCTTTTGCATGGCATCACTGTTCTTAAAAGATCCAACTTCTGGCGCTGAATTTTTATTATTTTCCACTGTTTTTACATATTTTGAACATGTATCAAAAAACCTCAAATGCTTGTCATTAACTTTGGGGTTAACATTTGTTCTTGCTTCCCCTTCAACAGCTTCAGTTAAACCTTCATAGAATGCTGAACAACTTGCTTGAGTTCTCTGTTTATATGTGACACCATAAAATATATCGTGAAGATCACCATCAAATAAGAGATTAAAGCGTCTTCCAAATCTGTGTCCAAGCTCATACTGTTCGTCTTCTCCTAAATCAGACAAATGCCCTGCTGATGTTTCAGAAAAAGAATTTGTCCAAGACTTAATGAAGGGGTGACGCTTCACAACTTCATGATTACTCTTAAGAATATTCCCTAGTGCTGTCATTTTCTTAATCCAAGATAAAGTTGGTGATCTAGACCCGTGTCTTAAAATTAAATGCAGATGGATAATTTGACATTCTTTGTTTTCAAAGTCTACCCATGTTAGTTCATCTTCATGAATGAATTCGTCCATGTTTTTGCCCCAGAAATATGGTGTTTTTGTTGAATAATTGGGTACTTTAAAATCAAAATCATTTTCGTTTTCTTCTATGCAATAACAAGGGAAAACAAGGAGAAAAGTCAAAAAGTTGAAAAATAGCAGACTATCCATTTTTTGAACCGGAAGTTTGTGAAAAGAAAGTAGACGCTAAAGTTATGGAAGAGCATTTCGATCCTGACTTTATCTTATAAAAAAAATAAAAACAACTATTTTAATTTTTTGTACTCACTTTATTATAAGGTAAAGCTAATGAAATTGTAGAACTGAACATAGAATATGGGAAAGTGACTTCCTTTGTTGTAATAAGATTTAATATAAGAATTTTTTTTTACCTTTTACCTTTTACCTTTTTTGATTAGATACCTTCACGGGACCACTACTTTGTTTCTGTCTTTTACTTTCAAGCCATCAAAATCGAAATGAGTGGAAAAATTTACGACCAAGAAGAAAAAGTTTCTCAATGTCACGTAAGAATGGTATCTTTCAAGCGCTTAACAATATTTGCTTTACATTTTCCTGTCTGACCTGTATTTACAGCTTGTTTCGGTTAATAACATTGCATATATATTCTTGATGCTCACAATCGAATGTCCAATGCCCCTTTACTGGCCTTAGCCAGGTTGGGGGTAGCTGCGGTTCGTAGCTCTATACGGTCCTTATTGAATTTTTTTATTTGTTCCGCCATGAATTTTCCATCAATGTCCGGTTTATCACACTTGTTTTCCCGAACTTTCAGCGTCTTTTTGACACCTTTTTCTTTACAAATTTTGAACGTCATTAAGTGCACATGTGACCCATAAGAAAAGCTAGTTTGTTTTCATTTTCGAATATATTTTGTTTCAATTCATATAGGAATGTTTGCCGTGAGGTCACCGCTTACCTGTGGAAAACTTTTGGAGGGAAAAAAGACATTAAAACTGTGTTGGAAACAATTTTTAAATTGTCATAACTTTTTTGTTTTTTGGGAACTAAACATCAAAGAAGGTTGTAATTTGGTCAGTGGGTACATCTTTGATGATAGTCAGCATCAGTTCCAAAATTAAGTGATCTTAACCTATAGATATTTTCTACATGAATGACTCAGGTTAAAGTTTTGGTTAAGGTCCATATCTCAGCAACTGAACTGCAAGTTATAGAGAGATGACATTGGATCAGTTGGTACATCTTGGATAGTAACCAGCATCGGTAGCAAAATTAAGTGAGCTTTACCTATATTTTCTGCATGAATGACTCAGGTTATAGTTTTGGGTAAGGTGTTACTCAGCAATTGCAAGTGATAGAGAGATGATATTTGGTCAGTGGGTACATCTTGAGTAGTAACCAGCATCTGTACCAAAATTAAGTGACCTTGATCTATATTTTCCGCATGAATGACTCAGGTTAAAGTTTTGGTTGAGGTCCATATCTCTGCAGCTGCAAGTGATAGAGAAATGGTATTGGATCAGTGGGTACATCGTGGATGATGACCAGCATCCGTACCAAAATAAGGTCACCTTGACCTACATTTTTGCAAGGTTGGCTTGGGTTAAAGTTTTGGCTAAGGTCCAAATCTCAGCAACTGCAAGTGATATAGAGATGGTATTTGGTCAGTGCCTACATTGTGGATGGTAACCAGCATCTGTACCAAAATTAGGTCAGCATCCATACTAGTCTCGGTCACCCAGACGCTTATCAATAGATGATAAGAGTCTGGGACAGTCCCATTACCTGTGTGCGTTCGGAGTACTTTCAGGCTTTATCATAGTGTTCGACGAAAATCATTCAACCGTATGTTCAGAATTCCATGCCTATGGTTCAGTGAATTTATGCAAATGCAACAGCAAGATAACTTCTCGAATTGATGTGAGTTGTTTTCAAATAACATAATATTTCTTATTTTATAATAAGACATCCTATTTTACATTTTTGAACACATGATGGTTTGTATACTAAAAAAAAATAAAATCGTTTTATGGTTAAATTGTACTCACGGGCGTCTACTTGGTTTTGGAAATTGTTTATGTTTATTGGAGTCAAAAATGGGGACATTCTTGATTAGAGAACCATGCATGTTCGGCCAATCCGATTCTTGATTTTACAGAACCAGCTTTCAAAAACCAAGGATGACCAATAAAACGTTGAGTTTCTAAAGTTGGTTCATTTTAGATTGAAAAAGATTTTGTATGCTAAACACGTCATATAAACATGTGGTAAAGTTTAAAAGGTATAATGATCGCCACCTAGTGGTTACGAGAAAACAATAGGTGTTTTCCCAGACTCACAACCTTGGTAGTATGAGTTTGGGTTCGAGACTACATCCATACCAAAATTAGGTCACCTTGACCTACATTTTTGCAAGTTTGGCTTGGGTTAAAGTTTTGGCTAAGGTCCAAATCGCAGCAACTGTAAATGATATAGAGATGGCTACATTGTGGATGGTAACCAGCATCTGTACCAAAATTAGGTCACCTTGACCTACATTTTCTGCATGAATGACTGGGTTACAGTTTTAGTTGAGGTCCATATCTTAGCAACTGCATGTGATAGAGAGATGGTATCAGGTCAGTGGGAACATCGTGGATGGTAACCAGCATCTCTACCAAAATAAAGCACCTTAACTTACATTTTTGGCATGGATGGCTTGGTTTAAAGTTTTGGTTAAGGTCCAAATCTCAGCAACTGCAAGTGATAGAGAGATGGTATTGGGTCAGTGGGTACATCGTGGATGTTAACCAGCATCTGTACCAAAATTAAGTCACCTTGACCTACATTTTTCGCATGCATGGCTTGGGTTAAAGTTTTGGTTAAGGTCCAAATCTCAGCAACTGCAAGTGATAGAGAGATGGTATTGGGTCAGTGGGTACATCGTGGATGTTAACCAGCATCTGTACCAAAATTAAGTCACCTTGACCTACATTTTCGCATGCATGGCTTGGGTTAAAGTTTTTGTTAAGGTCCAAATCTCAGCAACTGCAAGTGATAGAGAAATGGTATTGGGTCAGTGGGAACATCTTAGAAAGTAACCAACATCCGTACCATAATAAGGTCAATTTGACCTACATTTTCAACACGAACAACTGGAGTTAAAGTTTTTGTTAAGGTCTACATCTCAGCAACTTCAAGAGATGATATTTGGTCAGTGGGTTGATCTTGGATATTAATTAACATCCATATTAAAATAAGGTCATGCATGAATGACTCAGGTTAAAGTTTTGGTTAAGGTGCATATCTTGGCAATTCCAATTAGTAGAGGAATGATATTTAAAAAGTGGGTATATCTTGGATAATAATTGACATCTGCTCCAGATTTAGGTCAGCTCCACTTACATTTAATGTAACGGGCAAATGGATTAGTTATTGTGTGCAACTGCTCCATTTTTAGCTCACCTGACCCGAAGGGTCATGTTAGCTATTGTCATCGTTAAGCGTCTGTCGTCCATCGGTCCGTTTACTTTTCTTCAAACAACTTCTTCTCTGAAACCACTGGTGGGAATGCTTTGAAACTTTGTACACTTGATCTTTAGGATGTCCTCTACCAAGTTTGTGAAATTTGTGAATGTTGATCAACCCACATGGCCCCTGTTACTAAAAATAGAACAGGGGGGTCTGACCATAGTTTTTAGTGTGTAGCTCAAAAAGTATAAGAGATAGAGAAAATCCGAAGGAATCCTCCTTCTTCAGCATCTAAAGCTCTACAAAACTCTTCATTGAGTCAAAGTTGTGGGACGACTCCTTATAGGAGTTATTTCCCCTTAATCGTCAAGATTGACCATTTTCACAGTTTTTGGACTGTTATAATAATGTGCTAGAGGAAAAATTAGCATTGCAAAATTGTTCAGCTCATTAAGATCTATTAAAGTGATTGCAGAGTCAAAATTGTCAGATCAACCGTTTAAGAGTTATCCTCCTTTATCTGATTTTTCTATCATTTAAAAATCTTCTTCTCTGAAACCACTGGTGGGATTGCTTTGAAACTTTGTACACTTGATCTTTAGGATTTCCTCTACCAAGTTTGTAAAATTTGTGAACTTTGACCAACCAACATGATCGCCGTTACTAAAAACAGAACAGGGGGGGGGGTCAGACCATAGTTTTTAGCTTAGAGCTCAAAACGTATAAGAGATAGAGAAAATCCGAAGCAACCTTTCTTCTTCAGCATCAAAAGCTCTAGAAAACTCTCCCTTGAGTCAAAGTTGTGGGACGACTCCTTATAGGAGTTATTTCCCCTTAATCGTCAAAATTGACCATTTTCACAGTTTTTGGACTTTATCTTATATTTATAAGAGTTAAATTGTTCAGCTCATTAAAATCTACAAAAATGATTTCAGGGTCAAAATTTTCAGATCATCCTTTTAAGTGTTTTCAATCAATTTTAACTTAAAATATGTTTGTTTGTTTTTTTTTTC
Source organism: Arcuatula senhousia (assembly GCA_963971305.1). NCBI lineage: Eukaryota > Metazoa > Mollusca > Bivalvia > Mytilida > Mytilidae > Arcuatula > Arcuatula senhousia. Next base: position 55,014,189 of record OZ020307.1, on the reverse strand, counting down.
CAAATGGAAAGCTTTGTAACTTTGTATTCTTGGTCTTAAAAGTGTTTTCTATCCTAACTAGTTTCTTTTATGTCATGAATGTTACTTACCAAGTACATGTAGACCATGTTGCACACTAGGTAAGAGGCTTTAGCATTAGAGATCAGGTGAGAGATTCAGGCTGCTGGGAGCCTCTAGTTTGTTATTATTGTAAATAGGCCACGCATGCACCAGTAATAAATCATCTTAGAAATTCTAAAGAAGAAGAGAAGAAGACGAAAAACTGTTAACAGAACCATTTTATCTCATAAATATCTGATAATGGGCTCTGTAAACCATTGTTGGGGTTAAGGGTATTTAAGTTAAAAAAGCCCAGGGCTTAGGCCTGCCAATTTTTTTTTTTTTAAATTAACCCTTGATCATGCACTTAGTTTGGTTTAAAAATACTTAATGTATTCATTTACATGCTACTCAGGAAATTTGGACTCATTTAAGTATCTAAAAATTAATAGAATGTCATGAATGTAGTAAATTGATGGTTTATTTTTGATTGTCTCCCTTTGGACATATAGATGTACATGTACTCTTGCTGTGGGTCATGCTTTAGAGGCCTAGGGATTTATTAAATAATTTAAGTGCTGTGGTTTCACTATTATTCCTTGGGTATCAATATTTACAGTATGGTGTTTGTGGGTGGCCTTGACCCACCAAATTAGATACCCAATAAAGAGGAAATTTTACTTTGATCTGTATGCTGGAGACATCAAAACCATGAAATTAAGAATCAACAAACTGATCCTTTTTCAACAAACCAGGAAAATTAGTACCCACGAAAATAAATGAATCCTCATTATCTGTTTTAAATGTTCATGTGACATGTGTACATTGGGCCAAAAAATAAATTGACATGGTTTAGGCATGGTACAATATACAGTCAAACCTGTCTATAGTGACCCTTCAAGGGACCTTGACAAAAAGGTCACTACAGACAGGGGGTCTTTATATAGAGGTTGTCGAGATAAAAGTATAATGTTAGGCATGTGTATTGGAATTAGCTGATGCCCAGTTTCCATAGATCTATAGAAAGTACATGTATACTGATTTGTTCATGACCATTTGAAACCAAACAATAGACTATTTATCTTTAATTTTAATAATTTGGTTCCCCAGTTTGGTATTTTTGGTTTTATTGTTCTATGCTCTTCATATTCATATAGTGTTTGGCATTTTCAATATTTTTGGTAGAGCGCCTCTGATGAGTCTTGAGTAGACGAAATGCGCGTCAGGCATAGCAAAATTTATTGTCTGGAACTTTGTTGTCATTTGTATTGCAATATTTCGTGAATATTTTTGAACATATGTCTTGAAAATTTATCTAAAACTTTGTTAAATACATGTTTGAATCTAGGTTTACAGTATTTTTTCATATAATTATGTAGTTTTGAAGTATATTTCTAAAAATAATTTTATCGTTTTATATCTTATTCATAAGTAAAGGGAATGTTGCTAAAAAAATTCTCATATTATAGCCAATCAAATGTTCCATTCCCCCAAGCTGAACAGGAGTTCATCAAGGTACTTTGGAGTACTGGTGCTTAATCTATCTGTAGAATGTTGTAATAATGGAAGTTAATCTTTTTGATCAGTTAAACTCACACATTCATTGAAAATGAAAACTAATCATAGGTAGATGATTTTTACCTAAAGGAAAAAAACTCCTATCTCTGAGAGAAAATTGCTTATATCTACAATTGCTGCAACAAAATAATATTTTTTTATGAATTTAATGCTTTAACCAACTCTTTGACATTTATCTTTCTCATTTTCTTTTATATAAATATCCTTTTTGAGCTATTTTTTCAATGTGAAATTTTCAACAGGTAAGTGTTTTATACTAGGAATTTTTTTCCTTCATACAACAAGATAATCTCCTCTCTATAGATGTGAGTTTAAACTGATCAGAGAGATTAACTTCCATTGTAACACATTCAATAGGAGGATTAAGTACGGGAACTCCAAAGTACCTTGATGAGTCCCTGTTCAGCTTGGGGTAATTAATCATTTAATTGGCTATAAAATTAAAAAAAAATATCTGCATTTGCTTACTATGGTATTACATTCATAAATCTAGAGTTAACAACATTATTTCTTCCCAACTTTATAAGACATAAAAGTTAAACTGACCCTGACACAAGTAAATTAGTGATAATTACTACTTATAACTTCCTCAAATTTACCTAAATACTAATTACTAAAGATTAAAGAAAGGTAACACTTCCTAATTAGCTTTGATCTGACAGCTAACCCAAGCCAATTAACAATCATTTGCACTAATTTAAGGTCCTTGTATACAGGTTTTGGCACTTCAAGGGACGGTTTCTGATGGTCACTAGTCACGTTGGGCAGGTGGTCACTATATAGAGGTTAAATATATAGGAAAAATTGTTGGGGGGACTGAAAATAGTCTTTATGGACAGGAAGTCTTTATATGGAGGTGGTCACTAGTACAGGTTTTACTGTAGGTACATGTAGGAAATTTAAATATAAACATTTGTAATTTTAAATATTTGAGTAATTTGGGGGGGGGGTGTCTCCTCAGTCTGTTATGGTCCTTGTTGTTAAATAGGCAAAATGTTATAGAGAAGGCATTAAATTATGCATTGGGTAAAAAAGGTTGGGTTACCTTTTTCATACAACTTTTTTTGCTTTGTATTCAAGTTCACTGTTTTTATTGGATTTTAACAAGTGCCTGAAAGTAAATATTGTAAAACCTATAGAGGATTTTTAAAGCATACAGTTGTTTCCATCGTCAGAAACCCACGGTTGGTCACGCTCTCGCTACGCTACCTCACCACCGGGTGGTGAGAGGTAGCGCAGCGAGAGCGTGACCAACCGTGGGTTTGCGACGATGAGTTGTTTCAAGTACTAGAGAAACTTGTAATAGTATCCATGCTATTTTGATATATGTATGCATGTCTGACATTGATACAGAAACAGTGCAACTGAGACCTCTCAAAGGATTTTGATGAAACTTTTTTAATTGTTTGTCATGATATGTAGTTAATCATATCGCACCGCCATTTTGATTCGACAAATTTTATAGGAGTTATGGGACTTTTTCGACTTTGTTCATTTTATGTCATAGGAACACTAGGTAGGTCATCTCCTTTGAGACTGCTCAAGGGATTTTGATGGAATTTTACAGGAATCTTTGTCAGTAAGTTGATCATATCGCACAGCCATTTTGATTTGACAAATTTTATTGGAGTTATGGGACTTTATCGATTTTGTTCATTTTATGTCTAAGGAAAACCTTTTGAGCGCTGCTGATCGCTCCTCTGAGATCGCTCAACAAATTTTGATTAAATTTTGTAGGATTGTTTCTGTTTGTCATGATATGTAGTTGATCATATCACACTACCATTTTGATTTGATAAATTTTATAGGAGTTATGAGACTTTATCGACTTTGTTTATTTTAGGTCATAGGAACGCTTTGTGAGTGCAACTCCTCTGAGACCATTCAACAGATTTATGAAATTTTGTAGGATTGTTTGCCATGATCTGTAGTTGATCAAAGGGCACCACCATTTTGATTTGACAAATTTTAAGAGTTATGGAACTTTATTGACTTTGTTCATTTTAGGTCATAGGAACACTTTGTGAGCTCAGATTTTGATGAAATTTTGTAGGATTGTTTGTCATGATATGTAGGTAATCATATCATACAGCCATTTAGATTTTTATGCCCCGCCAACAAAGTTGGGGGGCATATAGTTTTTTTATCTGTTCTTCCGTTCGTCCCTCCGTCACACTTTTTAGTTTTCCACATTTTTTTTTCGACATCCTTGCATATATTCAAAAGATTTTTGGTATGTTAGTCTACCGTGATGAGTTACGGGTCAAGTTTGAGTTTCCTTCTGGTCCATTGATTTTGACCTAAATTACGGCCCTTGGACTAAGCAAATTTTGTAAAAAAAACAGTTTTACGCCCTTTTTTTCGTCATCCTTGCATATATTCAAAAGATTTTTGGTATGTGAGTCTACCATGATCAGTTACAGGTCAAGTTTGAGTTTCGTTCTGGTCCACTGATTTTGACCTAAATTATTGCCCTTGGACTTAGCAAATTTTGTAAAAATAACATTTTATTTTATTTGCCAGTGGGTCATCAGTGTCATCTTGACACATTTCCTTGTTTGAATTAAGTTAATTCTCAACTTTAATGCGGCAGGGGGAGACATTGGCAATCTTGTTGTACTTCAATTGAAAGAAAAAACACTCTTACATGTGAAGAAATATTACCAAATGTAAAGATTCTATAAACAACAAAGCATTATTTATTTTGATCTATTGCTCTTTATTGCACTGAAGGTGGCATGCATAAAAAAATTTAAATAATAAAAGATCTTTTTCCGGATTCCTCAGCCATTCAACACAAACCTGATCTGACGTAATCACAGGGGCTTGAATTCAGGTCATTAATATCGACCTAAAAAAAATCGACCCCATACTCTAAAATTATAGGGCATGGGGTCGATTTTTTTAGGATAACAGTTGTATATTGAAAAAAAAACCCTACAAAATATTCCCTAACTCTGTATTTATATGCCAACTCACAATAAAAAAGAGGGTAAGACATTGTACATTTACATTTTGTACATGTACAGTGTTTTGGTCTGTTTTCTATGTACATGTACTGATTAAGCAACAAACATGACAAAATCCAAAAGTCCTAGCTAGTAAAAATACTTTTCACAGCCTGACAGCTAGGACAAATCTTAAGTGTTAAGAAAAATGTTAAAAGTAAAAACTGAATTGTGCTACATTGTAATTACCTTATAGATAACTTAAGTACTAGGACCCTATAGTTGGCCTCACTTATATGGGTTTTCCTCTACTGAAATCTATGTGCTTGAAGTGGGGAGGGTGCTGTAGAGCCCCTGATGGTTCTGCTTATCATTAAATCGGTTTATAATTGATCCATCAATATGTATTGATATATTTTTCTTATGGCTGTTACTGTTCTTTTCTTTCTATAAACATTCCTTTCTTTTCATGTAACATATGGTTTACAGTTGTAAATATATAAAAAATAATTTTTATATAAAATCTCTGACTTTGTAATGTACAATCTGGTACATTGATAAAACATAGATATAATGTTAACATTCTTTTACGTTGTGCTTTGACATAAAGGGACAGTAAGGAGTTGTGAGGTTTTCTTGGGCCTATTATTACATGTTTGTGTGTCAAATAGCACCGACACATTGTTAAGCCTGACTCTGAATAATAAAGCTCTGGTTTGAAAGGACTAAATCTGCATAAGATTTCTGTAGGTTTTCCGTTACGGGAGTTGAAGTCAATAATGTCAGCTTTTAATTTCCAATTTGCTATGCATCAGGTAAGTGAATATTAGAAGAAAAAAGGCAGGAAAAAGAGGTTGCCTCAGAATTCATGGAATACGGGATCATCCATCTGTCCATACATGTACATGTATATCTTGTTAGCCCAACTTGATGGATGTTAATGAAACTTATCATCCATGGCCAGCGGTCCAGGAAAAGGGAGGGGCGTAATTGCTAAAAAATGTCTGATTTTGATGAAAATTTGAAGTTGCTTGGGTCATTTTATACAAACAAACAAAAAATTCTCAATTAAAGGGGCTGTTAAGGGGGGGGCATACACCCCCTCTGCCCCCTACGAATCCGCCACTGCATATATATATGTCATTTGGAGAAATATGACCTCAGATAACATTCAAGGGAGAAAATTAAAAAATGATTTTTTTTTCAATAAACATCATGTCTCCCCCCCCCCCACTTTGGAGGGGATACATATTGTATTTGTCCCGTCCTTCCATCTGTCCGTCACCAAGTTTGTTAGCACAACTCCCCTGAAACTACATGTATTAAACCTCAATTTTTTTTTGACCTTTGAGCTTGGAACTTATATAGGAATTTGGGGGAAACAGGGGGAGAGACATCATATTTGTAGGCAGACAATTGCAAGCAGAGGGTAATCTTTTGTGAGCTCTCTCACAGTAAAGTCTGAGATGCATATACTAATACATAGTTTTCTGACCATAGTTTGTCTATTTCCTGGTAAACAAATACTTATGACATTACAATAGGCATATTTGTGAAACCACAATGTGCATAAGCTCATAGATTTACATTATTTATTTTATTATCAAAATAAGTGTTAACATTTATGTGATTAAAGTTTATTTTTCATCACCTCCATATTTCAAGAATTTCAAGTTCTTGGTTGAGAAAACTTTGTGTAATATTAGGTATAAACACAGTTGCATCCTAGCCTGATAAGTTGCTGACAATTTTCAATGCATATACAAATTATGTTTAACTTTATAAGCGCCTTAACATTTTAAATTCATGTTTGTCACCCTTAAATGCTTTATCTGCCATTTCTAATTAGCTAGAACACTAGCATAATAAAAAGTCTTCATGCAAAAAAAAAAAAAAAATATATAAAGTCTCAGATTTAAACAGATAATACATGTAATACATGTAACTGTGTATTTGTCAGTGGCATATGTAACCAAAAATTTTAAATGTTAAATTTAAATATTCAAGTAAACAAAATTGCCTAAATTAGAAATATTTTAACAAATCATTATAATTTTAAACAGATACTTTTGTTCCCACAGTTTTGATTTCATGTTTTATTTATATAACAAATTACAGAGGATAAGTACTAGTGTTGTTTGACGTTTTTCTATCAAATTATTCCCATAAACGGAGCAACTGTATTTCTATCAAATTATTCCCATAAACGGAGCAACTGTTATACATGTAACATATATAAAATTTTCAAAATTGCACAAATTTTCCATTATTGTCGAATTAAAGTACTTTATACAGTTATATGTATTTGGTTAATGGTGGAAAATTTTGAAGTATTAAAGGATTATAAAAGTCAAGCTGACTTAGTAAAAACTTTTTCTTGACCATTTCGAAAGTTTCAATCTTTCTACTTACAACATGTAATATAGTACATGTAGTAAAAAACATTTTATATGATGCATAATTTATTTTGGTTCTTGTTGAAACCTATTGTCTGTTAATTGCATTTTCTTAAGCACATTATGAAAATTTTTTTTTTGGTATTGTTTGTATTTATATAGAAAAATCTCTTCAATCTGAAGAGGGGTGCATATAATTCTTATTTCCATCTAATCAGTGAAAATGTATTTATTTTAACTTATTTTCAAAATGCTAGTCTATCTTATATGCCTTGTAGGAGTTTTGAGGGTCGGGAAGACCTTTTCCGGGACGCCGGGATTGGCCATATTATTTAACGGGAATTCGGGAAAAGCGACTAGCGGGACACGGGAACCTGCATTTTATTTTTCGGGATGAGGGATCGGTAGTTTTTATTATCCGGGAAAATGGGATTATAAAATTATTTTGACGGGAATTCGGGACAGGACCCCCTCCTCCCCTCCCCCAGTTTTTGGGCCTAGTGACCAAACCAATGTTGCAAATACTTGAGCTAGACCTTTCAATTTTAACATTTCCAGAAGTAAACAAAATTGTTAAAACTGTGTAACATCTGAGTCTGTGAAATTAACACCAGCTCGCCAATAAAAATTGGTTTGGCCGCAAGTGAATTTTGGAGAAATTTTGTATTAGATTAAAAGAACAAAAACTAAAAATCAAGGATTGAGGCAAGTGAATCTCAAATCCTAATTTTATATGCATTTTATTTAGACCATGGGCCAATTGCAGAACCGCGAGCAGTGCCAAATGGCCTCGTTGAAGACTGCTGGCTGTTGTCCATTGTGGTTTTTCTAAATTGCCGTTTAATTGTGGGTTGTGTCGCATACACTTATTCCACATCTCATTATTTTCTATTCCAAGACTGCAACACTGAGCTAGTCAGAAGAAGGGACGGTTCACAAAATTTCATTACTTTGAACGAATTTTTAGTAGTTCTTGACTTCTGGCTATCTGTTCAAGACAAGCATTGCATGGGCTTACAAATGATTGTTTTGTTGTGCCATCATGTTTGGTGGTAGAAGGAATGTTTTCTATTTTGGACTTTGATTTAATAAAAAACTGAACATGTCTGATTTGTCTCTACCTCATATATATATATCATACATGTATCTAAGATTTTGGATATTGACCTATGATGTGAATGTTGAGTATTGTGAATAATTAAATCTTGTACTCTCATTTATCAATTTCAAATAAAGATGTTTTCATTACTGAAACAGCTTGAAAAATATTATATAGATTCTAAGGCCACTGTTTTTTAATTTTTAGTTTTACAAACTTTTCCTAAATTTTGGTGGGTAGGAGGAAGGAAAAAAAATAAAATAAAATTCAAAAAAAAATTGAGGTCAGGAAAAAAAAATAGTATTTTGTGTCAAAATAATAGGAAATTTATTTAATATTAAGTCAAATATTTGTAAGGTAGGAAAAAAAATAAAAATAAAATTGAAAAAGCAATTTTTTTTTCAATTTCGGGGCCAAATTTATAGGGTAGGAGGGTTCGTAAAACTAAAAATAAAAAAAATAACGGCCTAAAACATTCTGAAAGAAAAGTATTTCTATTGATCATGTTGATTGATGAATAGGTATATAGAAATTGAAGATGTTAATATTCTACGTGGCAAAACATTACTTGTATAGAACATTACATTCCAATTAAATTGTAATTAATTAAGGTCTTTGATGTTGATTTCAAAATGAGAAATAAACTATGAGGAGTAAGATACATGGATTTGAAAAAATCAAATCAATGATAAAGAGTAAAACTGTAGTTCAATTGAAATTTAGTGGATATCAATTTATGTAGATCATGCTACAAATATGCCTGTTCATGTGCTCTCAAATTCCTGGTTCTGAAGTTTGCAGTATGCAAAGCAATTGAAAAAATTTCTTGTTTGGGCCAATATAAAAAAAATCCTAAATTCTCATCCCCTCCGGTCCCCATTTTTGAAATTTTGATGAGATTCTAGGAATTAATTATTTTGGTGAACCAAACTTTTTGTAAAAAATATTCTTTGGCGGTAGTATACAATACATGTACATTTTTGTTGACTTGCATAATTATGATATTGCCTGAGGATATTTTGTCTTCAAATTTATAAAATTTCCTCAAAATGTATTGTAAAATTATTTTGCTAGATCATCAATTTTATATCTGGCCTAAGGCATAGTTTACTTTTCTACATAATTTATGTGTATCAAACTTAGGGAAAGGTGTCAAGGTGGAATGAAGATAACAGAGTAAAAATTATTTTAATAGGACAAAAGCTAGTACAATTTCATCATTTGATAATCTGTAAAAGAAAAATATAGGACATCTATTATAACATGTATAACAGTGATGAGGATAAATTAGGTTCTTTAACCATACAAATAGTTGTTCCCTATTTCATTTAAGAGAAAAATACAAGGACTTTATCATGTAGTTTTGAAAAATTGGACCATAGAAGGGCCTGGGCTGTCTTAGACCCCCCCCCCATCCCCTTCTTGTTTTTGTTAGTGGGGTAATATAATTAAAGTAGACAGTGAAAAAAAAGTTTCTTTTGGGTTTTTTAGGCAAGCGCCAGCGAAGCCTTATGGAGTCTATAGACATGATAGAGTAGTGATGATTTTCGCGTTTTTTTTTTCTGTCTAGACGGAGTGATTTTCCTGCATCCAGTCTGGAATAAAATGCTTTATTTTCTATATTACTTTTCAATATTTGTTAACATGATATACACTTCTATAAATCTCAATTATTATTGGCATTTTATATGACCGGCACAAGTTTTATTTATTCCTTTGCATCTTACATGACGAACTTTTTAGTTAAAGGCGATAGAATATACATTATGTATTCATCTATTACTTGATTGGTTCGTATAAATATTTCTCTCATTTGATTGGTCAATGCATGGATTCAGATTCTAGCTTCACCATTCATAAAATCAGTACAAAATACACATCATTGGGACGAGTGCATTTTAATCGAAGGAGTGTTTCAATCGATACCGTTTTTACACGATACCTGTCTTGTGTGTGCAATTGTGTTCATTAACTTTAAATTTGAGGGCATCTGCATGACGATCCTTTCTTCGCTCACCAAAATTAATAATTCGCAAACATTTTGAACAATATACTTTAACAGAGAATAAATCCATTATAGTTCTTATATATTTCGCTTGCCTTTAAACGCTTTAGCGCTTTGATTTTATAGGGAGAGGAGGGGTCTAGTTAATTGATTAGGTGAATAATTGCAGCCTTCACCATCAAAACTATTTTCCTTCTTTGAATTTTCAAATTCTATCAAAAGTAAAATATGTAATGCACCAGGAAAACCATTGAAAAGCAATTCTTATACATTATATTGTCTTGATTTTGAAAATTTTTGATTTTTATCAAAAATGTAGAAAAACATAAATGTGCCTAGACCATGACATGATTATTGATGCATCATTAAAAGCCAATCTAAAGTTATGGAATGCATCTGTGAAAAGGACTGAATTTTTAAAAAGTTTTTAATTGGGCTGTAAAAGGTAAAAATTTAAAACTCAACATCAGGTTGAAAGGTGGAATTTTTCCATTCATGACTTTCGTCAGAAAAAAAATCTTAAGTGTCCTTGATGACATAATCAAACCAGGTATCTCATCATGACATAAATTATGACCCCATAGGACATGATATAAGTAATAGTAAAAACAGATTTCTCATTCAGAGTTTGTTTGTGTAACAGTTTTGTATGGATTGAAGTAAATTGAACTGCCACGTTTGAAGTGTTTTTTCAATCAATTGAGTCATTGAAGTTCATAGAGATACACACAGTATATCGCCATCAAGATGAGTGAGAAACAATTTATTATACCAGTAAGTTGGTTTTTATCTTATTTTTTGAATGTGCATATTTTAAATTAACATTTTATACACCACAATATTCTTGATTTTATGATATAAACTACCTACTTCTCTTCTATCTAGAAGAAAATTATGTCTTGGTAAAGATAAAGAGCAAAACAAAATTTGCATATTAGCTTTGAAGTATTAGTGTAAACATAGTGTTTTTCTCAATCATTTTTGTAAAAGAAACATCATTCTCATTTCTCATTCAAGGACACCTAAAAAATAAGTTCATGTTTTTCTTGCTTTTTAGGTGGGGGGATTTTTGTGTAATTTTGTGGTTATAGTTACCCTATCAGTAAATATGTTTTGTTTCGAAAGGCTCTGTTATTTGATTTTATAAAACTGTATACAGGGTGTTTTATAGCCTAGTTATAAGTACAGTACACTCAGAGAGGATTGATTCTCATACTCTGATTTCGGAGGGAAATTTTTTAATGGCTCCAGGAAACTCCAAGAAAAGCCATAAAAATCTAGGAGGGTTTTAGGAGTACTCCCTCCAAAGGGTCATAAATTACTCCGACCTTGGAGTATTTTATTGCCTTGAAAACCTTTTGAAGTAGCACCTATTTCCTGTCTTTCTTGTCAGGTGAAAATGATTATGATACACAAGGTAATAAACAACTCCGAAAAAGGTAATAAATTTCTCCCAGGTGGGTGAAATTACTTGGAGAATTTTAAGAATTGACTCTGTGAAACTCTGTGAATCACTGGACACTGAAATTAGAGTATGAGAATCAATCCTCTCTGAGTGTACTGTAACTAATTGTAACAGTACAAGCTACTTGTAGAAATATGAGTATGAAAGACTTATAATAACTAATACTTAGCAACATTAATACATGTATTTAAATAAATAAAACATTCCTGACAATATGTAAGCTGATAGTACAAATTTTCTCTGAATTGAAAAGTTTTGGGGAAAAAGGTGAACAAATATTTAAAAAACATTCAATGATTTTACACTTTCAAATTGTAAAAATAAATAGTCTGTTTATATTGAAAAGGTTTATTTGTATTTTAAGTTTGGAAAAAAACCTGTTAAATCATTCAAAGAATTTACTTTTATGTGCATGCTGTGTGTGACCTATTTTAAAACTGCATATTTAAAATCCCAAATACATGAAATAAATAGCATGAGAAAAAATGAAATATTTTCATACAAGATTTTGAATTGGCTTTTTTGAAATACAAATTGTTGATGTTGGATATACACTTGTTGTATAGACATGAATGGGAAACAATATGTTATTCCAGTAAGTTTATCATAACTTTAACAAATGTATCAGGGCCCTATTTCATGAAGTTATTGCTTTATTAAATATGCTTAAACCTATGATTATTTTATGTTACTAACTACACCCAGATGGAATTGTATAAATATCAAAAGAAAACAGGATGTGGACAATCAAGTTCATTTGACACTCTTTGATTGACCTTTGAAGTATACTATTGAATTTATCTTCAATACTTAAAACCTGTGACTGTACTAGTGGTGTACAATTGAAAATACTCAAAGTCATCTTTTTTTACATGGGTCCCCAATTGTGAAAGCAGGTTAAGTTTATAACTGCTTGACTCTGTCTGCCCTGAGCCATCCAAATAACGCTACTGTAACAGGCCTGACCATGAAACTTTGGACAATGCATTTAAACATATTGTCAGTGGATTAAGGGACCCTAGTGGCCCTTGAAGCTTAATGAGATATTGGCCTCTTTTATACCGGTAGTCAATGGCCCATTGTTGGCTTATGTCCAAAGTTAAGAACTCTATCTGATCAATGATTCAGTTTTACTAGTGGTGTACTTTTAAAATACTCAAAGCCTTTGTTCATGGGTCCCTAATTGTGAAAGCAGGTTAAGTTTTATAACTGCTTGACTTTGTCTGCCCGGCCATCAAACTTCACTTCTGAAATAAAGCTACTGTAACCAGCCTCCATGAAACTTTGCATGATGCATTTATACACGTTAACATTGATGGATTAAGAGGTCAGGGTCCTGGGAGCCCTGGCCCTATGAAGCCTATGAGATATTGGCCTCTTTTAATAAGTCAATGGCTAACAAGTTGGCTTAGTAAAAATGTCTTTTTACTTCATCATGCTTAAAAAACATGTACCCACTGCATATACCTCATCATTCTTTAAAAACTTCAGCAAACAAACCCACAAGCTGAGAGTAAATGGTGCAAAGTTTAAAATGCAGTATCCATGAAAATTGCGATATAGTGTAAAGTTTGTATTTATGTTCCATGTGTTGTGTTCACCCTTTTTGTTAATGTACACATGAAGCTATATAGGTCTATCCGGATCACTAAAAGATTTCCATAGAACAACTCCTAAATTTTATATATATATCTCTCAAGTACTAATTTATCTGAAGTTTTACCCAAGATGTGTGAAATAGATACTCTGTAAAAATGCATGAATTATTTAAATTATGATAATAAGTCTGACTGACACTACTTCTCAGCTGATTTACTTTGACCTTGGATATAATCTAGGTCAGAAAGATTAACAGTACATGTACATGCAGTGGTAACCCTCTTTATCAAAATTTATATTTTATTCTTCTGACTTGGATGTAAAACCAGTATAAATGTGGCTTAATAGATCTATAGTAGGTTGCTTCTTAAATATAATTGAGTATAGAATAATGGGGGGGGGACAGACATGTACACTCTTTTTGAAATATATAAGAATGAAAATTTTGGGTTAATTAGCTCTGTTTATAATTTTTTATAGATTTTTTTTTGGCGTATATTTTTAGCCAGATATGAGTCAATTACAATCAGAAAGCATTTGTTATTTGTATTGATGTTTTGCTATACATTTTACACATTTTTAAGTGCTTTTCTTATGTATTGTTAATATTCAGTTGCAGATCCAGAAATTTTGAAAAAGGGGGGGGACACTGACTAGATAAGGGGGGCCCAATTTTGGTCATGCTTCAATAATTTCTTATACATCTAATCAAATTTATAAAGGGTGGAGATGCCTTGCCTCTCTGAAATTGCCTTTTACATGTTAATGGTGAAATGTTCTTACATAGAATTATGCATTACATGGATAACAAAACGTATATATATTGTACCATTTGTTACTGTTTGAAAATATTGCAGTGTTCTTCATCTTGAATTCTAACTACCTTCTTCAAACTTAATAGTATCCAAAGTTCATAAAACACTTATTGTAAATGGATCACAGATTCTGCAAGGACAAAACAAAAAAAAATAAATTTCTGCTTCAGAACATATTATTTTCATGATTTTAATGCAGTCTTTTAAAATGGAAAAGTGGACAAAAATTATTATTAATCATTTTCAAAAAAAAAAATCCATTTTGGTCTTTGTAAGATGACCTTAAAAAATAAAATACCTTTAGGGTATTTTTATGACCCATCTACAAAAGTAAGGCGTATAGTGGTGTTTTAATCCATTCATCTGCCCCATGATTTCTATATTGCAATATGGGGCATAATGTCTTTTGGACATAATATTCTTGTTCAAGAAAAATGTTACCTCATAAAACCACAAAAATATTATTGTTGGTTTGGAAATCTATACAGCTGTTGTTCTTTATGACAATGTATTATATTATATTGACATAGTATAAGTACTTAAAGGATTGTGTTGTGGGTGGGAAATTTTATATGTAACATGAAATACAAACTTTCTTCAAAAAATTTCTTAGAATTTATAAGGTATTATTTATAAACTTATTCTTTACCTATAAAGTCTTTTTACAAAGAATTCATTCAATCATGAAATGGTTAGCCCATAAATGTCATGTTAAGCTTATTTATCAAATTTTACATGTTATAGAAAAAAGTGTGTTTTGTAGAGAAAATCTGGCGACACTTTGACCCATTGACTTATAAGAAAATACAAATGACAATAACTCCACACAATAAATTTTGCTATGCCTGACGCGTTCAAAACTACTGTTCAAATCTCATTTTAAGAGTGTAATATGTCACAAAATGGAGTTTTTGGGCAAAAATGGGATTTTGGAAAAAATTTATATATCAATTATCACTTGCAGGCTGTCCAAAAGGCCACAAATGTCACATTCCAAGACAATTTGGTTAGCCGTGCCAAGAGAGGTCAAGTTCTGGGACAAGGAAATCGTTTCCTCGGATGCACCGTATGGTTGACTGGATTATCAGGAGCCGGGAAGACAACCCTGTCCTTTGCCTTAGAGAGCTACTTGGTTAGTCAGGGTATCCCGTCCTACAGCTTGGACGGAGACAACGTTAGGACTGGCTTGAACAAGAATCTGGGCTTCACCCCCGAGGATAGGGAAGAGAACATCAGACGTATCTCTGAAGTTGCCAAGCTGTTTGCAGATGGTGGAATTGTCTGTCTGACATCATTCATCAGTCCATACGAAAGGGTTAGTACTGGTATAATTCATTACTTTAAACAATATTAAAGGTTTTCAGTTAAATTATGACCTTATGGGTAAGTTCATGAAATGAACAGTTTCATGATGTTCAAAAAGTTCAAATAAAATTGAAAATTTTTCATTCTGGTTAGGGAAACAAAGTCACTTGGTAAATAATAAATGGAAAATAAGTAAAAAATAAACAGCATTAGGTTGCTGAAATGTTAAGTCAATTAATTGACTGCAAAGGAAAGTTCTTCGTAATATGAAAGTATTGATTTTAATGGGAAACCACTTTTCATGGTTTTCATGGGTCAGGAAAAACCATGAATTAGATATTCTATTAGAATTTTAAAAAATACTTTGCTTTCAATAGAAAAATTTTATATCAAAACTGCTAATTCAGGAATTGGGGAATAAGCAATTTATTTCAAATCCACAAAATTTGATGTCCATGAATTAAGAACTTTTACAGAACATGTATGCATGTATATATCTTTGCATGTGTACAATGTATTGAATGTAAACCTTAAAAATCTTTATCAATATGTCAGTGATTCTGAAGTATTTTTTCTCTTTTATCGGACATGTCCTGTAATCATGTACATTGCAATGGAAAAAGTCAAAATATTTTACTGGACCAAGCAAATTTTTACCGGATTTGTCCGATGTCCGACAGACTTTTGGAATGACTGTAAAGTTTTGCATAAAGAAAAAGCCATTAAATTTTCTTCATTATTTAAAACCTCGAAAAAGTTGAATGTTATCTATCAATGCATATCCACCATTACCCAACCGTGAATAACGGTGTGATCAAAATGCACAACCCATCTATTTGAATTTATTGCTTTATTTGTAATTGCATGGGAAAATCATTGATTCAAGGTTTGTATTACCTGTAAGTTTTTCACAAACGAATGCCTATATGTTCGTTTATTTAGGTAACTAGGTTACAAAAACTGAACAGTTTAGTCATTTCCTTGAAAATATAATCAGGCTTGGCTCTTTTCTTTAAAGTTACACACGATCTGTTTGATTGTATAAATTTAAATCCTGAAATATAAAAGGGGTTTTTACTAGTATTTTTGCATCAAAGAAATATGATATCATCATATGGTTACCTGTGCACAGAAATATATGAACAATCATTAAGAATTTATAAACACCTGACACCCACTTCATTATTAAGTGATTTTGAAAAAAAGAAGAACATATGGCCTGTTGTAAGGCTGTTAATCCTGTTTTTATGTCCCATCTAAAAATGGAGGGGGCATATAAAGTTTAGGTCCACCCATTGTATGTCCTTATGGTCAGATGGGACATATGTCTTTTGGACAAATTCCTGCTTGGACATATTCCTTTTTGATAACAAAAAGATAACATTTGATTTAATGTGTACCGCATCCTCCGCCTAGTCATAATAATAGTGATTCTTAATGAAAAACATTTCTCATACAGGTAGGCATTTTATTTATATTTTTATTGTTTGTTACCTACTACATGTATAAATTGCATTTTTTTTTAATGAAAATATGTCTCCCACCCACTTTTGTGCGCAGGTATATTGTTTTTGTCCTGTTTGTCCGTCGGTCTGTCCCTCACAAACTTTAGCACAACTCCCGTGAAACTACTGAACCGTCTTCGAAGAAACTTGGTATAGAGGAAGGACACCATATGTAGTTGTGCATATTACCAGGGAATTTTGATCCTCAAATTTTTGTGGGAGTAATGGCCCGTTGAACTTATAACTGTTGGGGGAAACAGGGGAAAAACAAACTTTAATTGAATTTTAATTTCACCTAACATTTGATTCAGTCTTACTCCCTTCAATTATCAAATTAAACCCTGTATCTGTTAACCTACGTTGAAATTTTTCATTGCTATATGTGATTTTATTTGTAAAGATTTTTTTTTTTTTTAATTGACAAGAGAACTTAATGAAAAAAGCTCAGCTGAAGTTTGTAGAGGGAATTGTTACACCACTTCAATATGATTTTATTTTTAATGTCTTAAACTTTTATTTATAGGACAGGGCAAAGGCTAGAGAACTTCATGAAAAAGCTGGGCTGAAGTTTGTGGAAGTATTTGTTGATACGCCACTATCGATATGTGAACAGAGAGATGTCAAAGGATTGTACAAGAAGGCTAGGGCTGGACAAATTAAAGGTATGATAGGGACTGATCCAGATATTAAAAAAAAACCTGGGGGAGGAAATGTTCCACATAGATTCTTGAATTAAAGAGGGATCCAGGCTAGCTTCACCAAAAAATGTGAATAAAAATTATATAGATTTATCAAGGAAAGAAGAGGTTCCAACCTTTTAAACACTGCTGTTTTGGAATCAACCACTGCAGAGAATATTCCATAGTGGAAAAAAACTGTTTGAACCAAACCCCTTTTGGCAGTTTGGTTTATATACAATAACAAATTCAGTGGTATCATTATTTTTACTGGGGTATAAATTTTCATGGTTTTTGTGGGTCATGCTGATCCACAAAATTCGGTTCTCCATAAACAAGAAATTTTGCTTTGCATATTGCAAACTTCAGAACCAAGAATTTAAGAACGCAAGAACTGGCACTTTTTTGGTGATCCTGGAAAATTGATACCCTAGAAAATAAATGAATCCACAGTACATAACAAAAATAGCAATAACAAAAACGCACACTAAAAACACAGAATATTGAATAACATCTTGTCTTTTTAAAGGATTTACTGGAGTTGATGCAGCTTATGAACCTCCATCAAACCCTGAAGTAAGAGTGAAAGCAGGGGAGCAAACTGTGGATGAATGTGTCTCAGAAATTGTACAGCATCTTCTAGAGTTGGTAGGTTTTAACCAAGCAGTGTACCTCACAAAAGTTCAGCTACCTGTTTACATAAAAGTTTAAACTGAAATAATAAAAAGCAACAAAATATCAAACAGTTTAGTAATCTTTGCTTCAACATAAAGGTTATTATAGAAGAAAAAACTTGATCATAAAACACAATGAACGAAACTTATTAAGTACAATAAAAGAAAAAGTGTCCTCCTCCTCGATATTATTACTACAATGTTTTATAACTAGAAATGTTGGTTTTAATCAAGAACCCTATTATAAAATTAGCACAATAAAAGAAAAAGTGTCCTCCTCCTCAATAGCATTACTACAATGTTTTATAACTAGAAATGTTGGTTTATATCAAGAACCCTTCTTAGCACAATACAAGAATAAGTGTTCTTCTTCTTCAGTGTAATATTTACAATGCTTTATACCTTGTCAGGGTGTCGTTCCTTCCACTGCTGTCCGTAATGTCAAGGAACTGTTTGTACCAGAGAACAAGGTCGAAGCTGCAAAGGCAGAGGCCGAATCGCTTCCTGGATTAGAGATCAATAAGGTCAGTGACTGAATCAGGATCCAGGTTCAAAAAGGGACCCAGTTATGGGAAAAAGAGGCTTAGGGGCAGAACCATGAATTTTCAAAAAGGTAGATTCGTCTTATAGTTTACTGAGGATGAAAAGTGGTTCCAGAACAATTCAGTCATAGTTTGTAAAAAGATTACACGACTTACATAGGAAGGAGGTTCCAAAGACGAAACCTTTCTCTTTGATCAGCCAATGGGACTGAAAAAATTTTCAATTCATATTTGTCAAATTTAAAAACAAATTATGGAAATAATTTTAATGTCAACATTAATGACATTTATGTACAAATACAACCCAAATAGTAACTTTTTAATTTTTTTTTATGGCACATATATTTGTTTTTCAGTATTTAGTTGCAATGATTTTCTGTCTATTTTTAGTTGGATCTCCAGTGGGTCCAAGTTCTATCAGAAGGATGGGCTTCCCCACTGAATGGATTTATGAAGGAGAGAGAGTATTTACAATGTCAACATTTTGGTTGTTTATTAGATGGTGAGTACCACAATTCTGTCAACCTCTGTCTGTTTACATAGATGAACAAAAAATCTAAATCAATCAGCTACATATTCAAACCCTGCATCCAAGATGAGGGGGGGGGTAAACTGTTTTACCCTTGTCTGTTTATCCTTCCTTTGGGTACATTAGTTTCTGATGCAGTTTTCTAAGAAACTACATAAAATCACTATACACTATATGGTACTATAGAATGAAGCATATTGAAAATATAAGATCTCTGCATCAATGTCATCTACTTTGTGTTTATGGAACTCCTAGGCCATTATCCAAGGCATAGTTTTAGGAACAGAGGCTGAGGTATCAGTAGAGAGCAACAGTACAGTGTCTGAACATGTATAGAGTACAGGTGTCTATTTTAATCCTTAAGATAGCTGTACATATTATAATAAAGGTTGAGTACCTCTGTATCATATCTTTATTATAAGAAGCCTATACATGTATTCCATTATCAAAATGAAGGGGCAGATCCATTAATATTTTAAAGGGGGTAACCATGTACTACCTGCTGAAGATGAATTGAGGGATCCAGGTCAATTTTGTTTTAAAATGACATGACAATTACAAAACTTTTCAAGTAGAGAGCCCATCTCTTGATCTGCCACTGATGTGACGCTAGGTCAAAGAGGTTTAAGATTGCTTGTCACCTTTCATCTTAGAAAGTAAATTTTAAAGCGTTTATATAATGTAATAAATTCTGTTGATCTTTCAGGTGGTGTAACTAATCAGTCTATCCCAATAGTACTGCCTGTTTGTACAGAGGACAAGGAGAGGTTGAAAGATTCCCAAGCCTTTACTCTGAAATATGAGGGGAAATGTGTGGCTATTCTACGGGACCCAGAATTCTACCCACATAACAAGGAAGAGAGATGTTGTAGACAGTTTGGGACCAGTAATGCAGGGCATCCTTATGTTAAGGTATGCTTCTGGTTTTGATATTTTTTACTGGATTTCAAAGTCTGAAAAATCGAGATTATAAAATGGGAATGTTGGACAGGGAAATAGTTATCATAACAGTTTTCTCAGCAACTTCTAATCACAGCATCTTGATATTTGATATGCAGTATCAGCATGGGATCCAATACTGTCGGTTTCAATGACAGATCTGTTGCTCACCTATTTCCTGTTGAGCAAAATTTGGCTTTTGAAAATTTTGGGAATAGACAAGATTAAACATGTACTTCATTGCTCTACTTGTTTTAAGAGTGCTTTCTTTAATTTTGTTGTTTGCTCTAAAATTTATAAAAAAATATAACATAAAAATCCAATCTCAAATCCCCCCCCCAAAAAAAACATAGAAAAAAAAACAACAACAAAAACTGTCTGTAGCACCTCCTTCCTTCTATATCAAAAAGTTGCTCCTTAAAGAAAAATATTTAATGTTATTAATTGCTTATCGATATGTATTAACTTAATGGGGCTATCAGCTGTCTTGTAAAGCTTGTGACATTGTAATGTTTTGATTTTAAACAAGTTCATATATTTTCAGTCAGTAGAATACATTTGCTTCACAGCCATTGTTTTATCTTATATAAAATAAACATTACATTCCCCATGTAAAACTTACTGACCATGTAACAATTGTTTCGTTTCATTAATTCCACTTGGCAATATAATTATCACATGATTAGTTGTTAATTTCACATGATTATTTGTTTCTATAAATAGATGATTTACGAGAGTGGTGATTGGCTGGTTGGAGGGGAGTTATCAGTGCTAGAGAAGATACGATGGAATGATGGACTAGACCAGTACCGGCTAACACCGTTAGAACTTAGGGCAGAGTTTAGGAGATTAGGTGTAAGTACTTAGACCATGAAGACATTCTGTCTGTACGTCTGTCTGTAAAATGATGGACTGGGCCAGTTCAGTTAACCAATTAGACTGTATGGCGTGAGAACCTTATCAGAATTCAAAATATGAAATATCTAGGCATTATGTCTATAGGTAGAAAGATGGACTAGACCAAAACCATTTTACACTTTTGTGAAATTACCACAAAATTTTGTTATTAGGTGAAAGAACTAGGGCAATATGTCTGTATATCTGGTAGTAGAACAAGAAACTAAGCCAATGCTGATAAAAGCCACTAGATCTTTGGTCAGAATCAATTAAAATCTGACATGTTTTAGTATAATGACAATAAGGCTGGATTAAAAGATATTTTTTCAACATGTTCAAATAAATCATAAAGAAAAAAACTAGTACATGTATTTTTGGCATGTTTTGTAAGTGGTAATTTTTCTTTACATTTAAAATTTTGTGTTACAAGTTTTGAAATGTGTCCACAAAATAAATTATTTTTGTGAGTTGTTTGATCTTTAATGACACTTCATAATGTTTTTATGAATAGGACCTGCATAATGTTGTTATTACTTTTGTCAAATCCCTTTGCTTTATTTGAGCAAATAAATATGTTTAAAGCAATGAATATATGGTTTTATACAGAATTTTGTTTTCTTTATTTTCAGGCAGATGCAGTTTTTGCCTTCCAGTTACGCAATCCTATACATAATGGTCATGCTTTACTCATGGCAGATACAAAGAGAAGACTTATAGAGAAAGGATACAAAAACCCAACACTTTTACTTCATCCCTTAGGTTGGTTTTGTTTAAAGTAAAATAGTGTGGATTGTATGAGATAGAAAATGTTGTTTTTTTCAGCAATTTTTCTCCTCATTTGGGTAAACCTATCTCTCCTACTGGCTTTGATACAAAACATTACATGTCACTTCTAAGGAGGCATGTGTTGTTGCTATTCATTGACATCTTGCATTTATGTTCTTTTACTTCATTTATGATTGGAAATATTGTTATGTCATTCATGAAATTTCAGCAGCATTGCCTCCTCTAAAATAGATTTGCCATCCATAAAATGAAATTATAAGGAAATATTTTATTGGTAATTAAAATATTGATATTGTCAACAAAGTAATATAAGACATTTTGTTAAAGAGATGGATTTTATTCACGATTAGCCTTGCATTATTGGGCTGATAAAATCCATCTCAAAAACATAATGCCATATACATGTACCGGTTGGTATTCAATATATATGCCCCTGTCATCTGGTGTTGATAACTCGATGGAAAAAAATTATTTTAAGTTGTTACCTTATCAGGGTTTTAATATTTTGATATATAGCTTCTGTAAGCCAATTAACCTGGAAATGTATGATAGAATAGAAATCTGTTTAATCCATTAAAACAAGTACGAATTACATTCATATACATTATTATATAACTTTGTAAAGGATCTTGTTTTTCTGTTTTAAGGTGGTTGGACAAAAGATGATGATGTTCCTTTACCTAACCGCATGGAACAACACAAAGCAATATTAGATGAAGGTGTTTTAGATGCAGCATCCACAGTACTAGCTATATTCCCCTCTCCCATGATGTATGCTGGTCCTACAGAGGTATAAATATCAGCTTGTTACTTGTCAAAGTTTTTTTGTTGAAATGAATAAGAATTAATGGAAAAACACAGAGTTTGTCACCATGTTACATCAATTTGAAATTTAAGACAACCATTACAATGCCCTTCTCTAATAAATTTTGAATTAAAAAGACCGAAAAAAGCTTTTAAGAAAATTTACAAGCCTGAATGTCAAAGAAAAATATAAAATTTAGGTTTCAAATTTTTACAAGTATCTTGTGAGGTCATGAAATATTAAAATGATATCATTACAAAACAAGGTAGTTATAAAACACTATAATTGGGGGAAAACTCAAATTATCTTCCCTTTCAATGGTATCCCAGAGAGATGACATTTCCTTCTCACGCATTTAGTTTACACCCATCATGCAAAGTTTTATCAAAATAAATTTAGCAGTTTATGAGGCATTTTGACAAGCAGACAGACAAGGTGTTTCCTATATACCACTACCCCCATGGGTAAAAATCAAGGAACATTAATATGCAAGGTGACAGTTTATGATTTTATATTTTGACTTTTCTGTTGTAGGTACAATGGCATGCTAAAGCCAGAATGGCCACTGGTGCCAACTTTTACATAGTGGGCAGGGACCCAGCAGGAATGCCACACCCTGATGGTGGAAGGGATTTGTTTGATCACACACACGGTGCAAAGGTGAGTCAAATACCTTATTCCAGAGGACCAGTGATGACCTTAGATCAGTGGAAGAACAATTACATCCATCATAGTGTTAGTTAAAAAGTCCAAGTTACTAGATGTGACTGCTTCCCAAAATAAGAAAATTTTCAGCCATGGTGGTTGCCTCACTTGTTAGTTCAAATCCAACTTGTTTACGAACAAACTTCACTTTACAGTATAAAATTAAATTATTAAGTAACCAGCTAGTGCAGATAGCAACTACAGTTACGTTCAACTACCTACTTATTGAAAGTAACTTTCCCATTGATTTTAATGGTTTCAGATTTTTCCTAATGCAACAAAATAGATGCCCACAAATATGTTGTTTCCTTTTTAAGATTTTACTTTTATCTTATACTGGAGGGAAACAAATATTTGTGTGTATGCAACCTAGAATTTTCTGTGCAGGGCAGGGGGCTAAGGAATTCTGTTTTGGTATAAGTGGATTTACCATTATTTTTACATCTTTGCAGCTCCAAAATTAAATTTTACGATAAAAGTAAAAAAATATTTTGTTTGTTAGGATATTTGAGTCTTCAAAAAATCTATTCAGTCTTGAGAATTAAAAGGTAAAAGGAAATAATAAGGATGTTCTGTTTCTTTCCTTTAGACATTTCTATGTTTTTATACCCCACGCAACGAAGTTGCGAAGGGTATAATGTTTTTGACTGGTCCGTCCGTCCGTCAGTCTGTGATCAGAGTTTGTAATCGCAACTCCTCTTTAACTACTGAACAGAATTTAACGAAACTTGGTATGCAAGAAGAACACCATATGTAGTTGTGCATATTACCGGGAATTTTTGTGGGAGTTATGGCCCTTTGGACTTAGAAATTTGCATTAAATCATGATTACAGTTTGTAATCGCAACTCCTCTTAAACTACTGAACAGAATTTAACGAAACTTTGTATGCAAGAAGAACACCATATGTAGTTGTGCATATTACCTGGAATTTTTGATTCGCAAATTTTTGTGGGAGTTATGGCCCTTTGGACTTAGAAATTTGCATTAAATCATGATTACAGTTTGTAATCGCAACTCCTCTTAAACTACTGAACAGAATTTAACGAAACTTGGTATGCAAGAATGACACCATATGTAGTTGTGCATATAACCAGGAATTTTTTATCCGCAAATTTTTGTGGGAGTTATGGCCCTTTTGGACTTAGAAATTTGCATTAAATCATGATTACAGTTTGTAATCGCAACTCCTCTTAAACTACAGAACAGAATTTAACGAAACTTGGTATGCAAGAAGGACACCATATGTAGTTGTGCATATTACCAGGAATTTTTGATCCGCAAATTTTTGTCGGAGTTATGCTCCTTTTGGACTTAGAAATTTGCAGAAAATCCTGATTTTAGTTTTTGATCGCAACTCCTCTTAAACTACTGGACATAATTTAACAAAACATAGTTTGCAAGAAACATAACATATGTTACTACTGTGTATGTTATAACATATTTTTAATTCGCAAAAATTTTACGAGCTCCAGGTTAATTTATATAGACAAATAGCAGAAGGCGTGGGGTATGTGAGCGTGCTCACTAAGGTTCTTTCATTAAAAATAACCTACAACTTCTCCTTCCAGGTTTTGACAATGGCCCCAGGTCTCACACAGCTAGAAATCGTACCGTTTAGAGTAGCAGCTTACAATACTAAGTTAAAATGTATGGATTTCTACAACCCAGAGAAGAAAGAGGATTACGAGTTTATATCCGGCACAAAAATGAGAAAGTTAGCAAGAGAAGGTCAAAATCCTCCCGATGGTTTCATGGCACCTAAAGCTTGGAAAGTTTTACAGAATTATTACCAATCGTTGAACAAAAGTTAAGACATTTAAACCATGGAATCTCTAGTGGGACATGTAGAACAAAATATTGGGACTAAATATCATTTATACATTATATTTACACAAAGTGGGCCAATAATTTTACATTTGAAAAAAAACTGTACCGGTATATTTAGCATGTTTAAATATGTAAAGAATTTATATATTTAAAACCAAGTTTTTGAGATCATCTTTTATCTGTTTTTTTTTTTCTATAAATTTGTAAAAGGGTACATTATATTTTTTGAATTGTGTTGTATAGTAACTTGTAACACAAAGTGTCTTTCTGTTTTTTAGAAGTTGATCTTCTGACTGTTGCAAATTTTCAAAATTTTACTATTTTTACATAATGTTAAAATATTCTATTATTTTTTGTTTTTCATTTTTTTTCTATGTAAAACTTTTCTATTTTTGTTATATTTTCTTTTGCTTTTATTTAATACACAACATGAAAAAAATTACATTAAGTGAAAGCCATTAATACATGTATAAAGTAAGAAAAATGAATAAATCTTTTTAAAAAAATGCATTATTTGAAAACAATTTAAACCATTTGCAGATTTGTATTGCAATAGATTTTGAGAATTGTTCACAAAAATCATGACATTAAGCATTTGAACTATTTTGTATTTTTCAAACATTTATTATTTACAATGAACCATTTACATTTAGAACTTTAAGAAAAGAAAATACAAATTTGGGACCATGATCAATGTGTTTTATTTTCTGTTTCTGTTGATAGTGGCAGATCCAGGACTTGCCTCTATTGAGTTGATATCTGTGGGATATCCCATATGATAAGAGGGGATAATAGCATATGGTTCGAGTTTCACATTTTTAGACCCCACACAACAAAGTTGCAGAGGGTATTATGTTTTGACTGGTCCGTCAGTTTGTCCTTCTGTGATAAAACTTCTTCTAAACTATTGAAAAGAATACCAGATATTTTTCTCTGCAAAATTTTGTGTGAGTTATGGTCCTTTGACCTTAAAAATTTGCTTAAAATCTTGATTTATCCTCTTGTGGATTTAACTGCTATGAAGCTACTGAACAGAATTCATTGAAATTTTATACGCAAGAAGTATTACATATGTACAGTCAAACCTGCATGCTAGCTGTTTTAAGAGGCCACCCTTCGGATGAGAAAAAAATGACCACTTAAGACAGGGGGCTGCTTAATCCAGGTTTGTTTTTGTTGATTTATTAAAGAAAGGGACAAAAAACATGTGGCTGTCTAAAGCAGGTGATTGCTTAATAGAGGTGGCCGCTAAGGCAGGTTTGACTGTAGTTGTGCATGCATGTTATCACTATTTTTTTCTACAAAAAATTACTAGCTCAAGGTTTATTTTCATTGTCCCATAGCGAATTGCAAGGGTTTTTTTTTGTCTGTTTTAAAATTGCACAAATAATCTTATCTTTTATTGGCATTTATAAGAAAATTGAACATATAATAAGCTTTAACTCCGAATAATTTTGTGAATATACATGTAATTTACAAAATAGGCAAAATTTGCAAAAAAAAAGGCGTAGCCTTCCACTTTTAAATTCCAATCTTACAGTTTATATTCAATGTTCCTCTTGACTATGTTGTATTATTTTAGACATGCATTCTGCATCTTGCATACTAGTCAATTTCTTTGAAAAAAAATGGATAATGATGAAACTTTGTATAACTGGCTCATTTTTATACCCCCACTTGTAAGAGAGGGGGCTATATTGCAATCACCTTGTCCGTCCGTCTGTCCGTCCGATTCAATTTCTCTGCTTCTACTGGATGGATTGGTTTCAAATTTGGTACACAGCTTCAGCATGATGAGTTATACCGTGCCTCCCCTTTCCAGGTCAGTCCATCATCTACTTCCTGTTTTCCGAGCTAACTTAGACTTTTAATGGGTCAAAAATAGAAAATTTTTCGTAACAGATTTCTCGGCTTCTACAGAAGGGATTGATTTCAAATTTGGTATACAGCTTTAGCATGATGAGTTGTATCGTGCCTCCCCTTTCCAGGTCAGTCAGTCATCTTCTTCCTGTTTTCTGAATGGTCGAGTGGGGGTATGCTTAGCACGACTTAGTGCAACCCCTTGTTTTAGACTTAACTTTAATAGTAAAGCAGGATCACAGTTTACTTGAATTGACTTTTCTTTTGAATAAGATTCCCACCGAAAGGGGCTGTCTAAAGAAACCATTGATGTACATGTACCCAGGGTGACCTGGTTATATTGATTGAACCTCTTGTTATCAGTCCTTTATCATCTTATCAAGAAATCTGTAAATATAGGACAGATAAAAAAATGTTGAATCATGACAAATTTTATAGTTCAAAGTTCAAATTCAAGGTATATAGATTTTAGTGTTTTGAAATGTTCACACTAAAAGAAAATCAAGAAGAATTTCAGTTTACTCATTAAAACATATTTTCCCGTCTGACTATTTCAAAAATGAAATTGTGGACAAATTGAAAACAGATAAAAAAACAAAATGTATGTGCCCACAAATAAATTTCATTGAAAAACTGTTATACAAACAAAAAAGATTCAGGTGCTTTGTAATTCAAAAGAAGAATATCCTCAACAATTTTCAGAGTTTTTACAAAAGAAAGTATAAATACTAATTTAAAAGAATCTTTACAGAGAAACAAGAGTACAAAAAACTACCCTATATGTTTTCCAATTCAAATTTTGAATTAAAAGGTGTGCATATATAATAATGTCAAACAGATTTAGTGAAAATTTTTTGAAGCTCTTCTAGAGTGGTTTTTATACCCCGCCACACAAAGTGGCAGGGTATTATGTTATACCCTCAGTTTTTTTCGGTGTCTGTCCGTCCGTCCCCCGAGGTTTCCGACCAATAACTTGAAAATGTGTCAAAGGATTTGAATGTTATTTTGCACAGCTGTTAAGTACAATAAAATACAGGTCAATTTCGATTTCCAGCATGATCCGAAAAAACAGTTTTTGAGATAGGCCACTTTAGAAAATTAAATTTCATGAAATTTTGAGTTTCCGACTGATAACATGAAAACACGTCAAGGGATTCAAATGATATTTTGTACAGCTATTGAGTACAATAAAATACAGGTCAAGTTTGATTTCCAGCATGATCTGAAAAACAGTTTTCCAGATAGGCCACTTTGAAAAATCAAAGTTCATGAAATTTTGAGTTTCCGACTGATAACTTAAAAACACATCAAGGGA
Organism: Arcuatula senhousia; assembly: GCA_963971305.1. Lineage (NCBI taxonomy): Eukaryota > Metazoa > Mollusca > Bivalvia > Mytilida > Mytilidae > Arcuatula > Arcuatula senhousia. The sequence goes on along the minus strand of OZ020307.1, from coordinate 54,985,877 downwards.
TTTGAATGATATTTTGCACAGCTGTTAATTACAAGTTAATACAGGTCAAGATCAATTTCCAGCATGATCTGAAAAATAGTTTTTGAGATTGGCCACTTTGAAAAATCAAATTTTATTAACTTTTGATATTTCCAGCATGATCTGAAAAACAGTTTTCCAGATAGGCCACTTTGAAATATCAAATTTCATGAAATTTTGAGTTTCAGACTCACAGATAACTTAAAAACACATCAAGGGATTTGAATGATATTTTGCACAGCTTTTAATTACAATTAAATACAGCTCAAGATCAATTTCCAGCATGATCTGAAAAATAGTTTTTGAGATTGGCCACTTTGAAAAATCAAATTTTATTCACTTTTGACATTTCCAGCATGATCTGAAAAACAGTTTTCCAGATAGGCCACTTTGAAAAATCAAATTTCATGAAATTTTGAGTTTCCGACTGATAACTTAAAAACACATCAAGGGATTTGAATGATATTTTGCACAGCTGTTAATTACAATTAAATACAGGTCAAGATCAATTTCTAGCATGATCTGAAAAATAGTTTTTGAGATTGGCCACTTTGACAAATCAAATTTTATTCACTTTTGATATTTCCAGCATGATCTGAAAAACAGTTTTCCAGATAGGCCACTTTGAAAAATCAAATTTCATGAAATTTTGAGTTTCCGACTGATAACTTAATAAAAAGCTACGCCGAGCGCAGCATGATACGACCGCAACAAGTTGAACCCTGTACATTGGAGGCCCAATATGGATAGTCTATTGCTTTGGTCACATGCAGCCCATGGTGGACTTACAAAGCTTTTTGACACATGCATCCTATGGTGGACTTTAAAATGCATACTTGACACATATATATTTACAATAACATTTAATAGAAAAAATCTTATTTCTATTTTCATTGACATTTTTGACACGTTTAAGCCCCTTTTGGCCCTTTTTTTAAAAGGTTAGGACCACACACCCCAAATGCAATAAAAAGCTTCCTTCAGTGGATATAATCATCATATTTAAACTTCATATCAATTGGCTGGCCCACTACAGCTAAATTTCTTGTGTAAAACCATTTGCCTTGACCAACTTTTAAAAATGGTGTTTTTGCCCCTTTGACCCCTAATATCTCAAAAATTGTAAGAGATATTGCAAATCTGATTGAAAAATGCAGGCAGGGATTTTCACAAGGATTCCAATGAAAAAAAGATTTTGAAAATCGGACCACAAATAAAAAAGTTGATTTTTTTCGGTGTGGCCTGTCTTTGGCCCCCTGTAGCAATGTAACGGTTCAATATACATCAAAACCATTGACACATTTTGTTGACAGAATTTAATGAGGAATTCAATAAAAAAAGAATTTTAAAAATCAAATGAATAATAAACATTCTACAACAGTTTTGTCAATACACCCGTTTTAGCCCCTTTTGGCCCTTTTTCCCAAAACGGTAGGGGCCACCAACCCCAAATACAATAGGAACCTTCCTCTAGTGGTTAGAAACATCATATCAAAATTTCATAACAATTGGTCAATATTTACTCAAGTTATCGCATGGAAACCAAATGTCCCCAGACGACAACGACGACGACATCGCCATAACATTATACGATCGCAAAAATTTTGTGGTCGTATAAAAACACATCAAGGGATTTGAATGATATTTTGCACAGCTGTTTATTACAATTAAATACAGGTCAAGATCAATTTCAAGCATGATATGAAAAAAAGTTTTTGAGATTGGCCACTTTGAAAAATCAAATTTTATTCACTTTTGATATTATATCGTGGCAGGGTATATTTAATGACCCATTACATGCCCTATTTTTGATGAGTTGTTGCAGAAAAGAGATTGGTTACCCTAAATGAAACAAATGAACACTCAGATCCCCTCTCCATATTTTATTCCATCTCTTTAGAAGTGAGAAAATTTAAGAGTTGCTTTGCAGTGCTTTCAGTATGTTCACCACAGGCACATCGATACCAGTTATAAAATACTGCATTAAAAACAATTAGTATACCAAATTTTAGGGGGGCCTGGGTGGCCGAGTGGTCTAAGGTGTGGTTTAAATACCACACCATTGTTCACTAGCCAATCACCTCTCTACTGGTGTTCAAGTCTGTTTGTACCTGTAAAAAAAACAACTTCCACTCCTGTTTGGGATTAGGTTAGTCAGTTACCTGCCTGAGCTTGGTTGCCTAGATAGCCCAGGCCATCGAAATGGGGGGGCTGTTACCCTTACAAATAAAAAACACAAAATTTTTGCCTGATGTATCTTTGAAATTCTACACATAAGCCATAACAACTTAACAAGACCAAAAATGTTTGACACTTGCATCCTACAAAGTAAACAAGATCTGAAAAGAAGGATATAGCTGAAACAGTGTATATTTGATCGAATATTAAAAACATATTAATTTCAACTTAAAGTTAAGGAAAATCAAGGTCAAAGCCAAAAGATAGGGATGCTACTGTGCTTAGCTACTGCTGAGACATATGCATACCAAGTTTCATTACATCTGGGACTTAACTTAAACATTGATATTATATATACTGAAAATTGTAAATGTCACTTCAAAAGAAAATCATGGTCATTGTCAACAGATTGGGATGCAACCATGCTACTTTACAGGCATTTGCATACCAAGTTTCATCAACCTAGGACTTAGTCTCAAGATATGCAGGTACTCAGAACTTTTAACAAGGTGCAAATGTGCAAAGCTTTTACTGGGGGCATATGCATACCAAGTTTCATCACCCTAGGACTTATAATTCTTGAGATATGGAGTTTTTTTTAAGAACTTGAACATTGCTATATAGTGTATGTATAGAAAACAAGTGGTTGCACTTAGTCTTGCTAAGCCATTCCCAAAATAGGAAGTAGACTGACTAACCTGAAAAGGAAGGGACAGTACAACTCATAATGCTCAAGCTGTATATCAAATTTAAAATCAATTCCTGCATAGGACCCAAATAATCTGTTGCATAAATTGTCTATTTTTTACCCTTAAAAAAGTCTAAGCCGGCTTAAAAAAAAAACAGGAATAAGATGCGAGACTGACCTGGAAAATAGAGGCATATTACAAATCATCATGCTAAAGCTGTATACTAAATAGGAAATAAATCCCTTAAGTAGAAGCAGAGAAATCTGTTAAAACAAATTGTATATTTTTCACCCTTGAAAAAGTCCAAATCTGCTCAGAAACCAGGAAGTAGATGCACGACTGAGTGACCTGGAAAGGTGAGGCACAGTACAATTCATCATGCTTAAGCTGTTTAAAAAATTTGAAATCAATCCCTTCAATAAGTCTAGAAATCTGTTAAGAAACTTTGTAACGAACGGACAGACAGACAAGGTGATTTCAATATAGCCCCCTCTCTTACAAGTGGGGGTATTATATACAGTCACTCAACTAATCAGAAAATGGACTGTTAAAGCTTCTACTGGTGTCATATGCATACCTAGTTTCATCAACTTAGGACTTATAGTTATTGAGATATGGATTTGTTAAAAGACTTGGACAGTTAACACTACCAACACAAGTGCATGTATAATGAATTCCTCACAAGACAAAAATGGCCACCAGCCTTCAACATTTCAATATAGACCTCACCACAAACAGAATGCATAAATCATAACCACTTCAAAGTAAATGAATAAGCATGTAATGATTTTTTTTTCAAAAAGATGTATAGATAAATATTGGGAATCTAAAATGTTGATTTCTAAGAGTTTGGACTTCAGTTAGAATAGCAAAAAGAATTCTGAGGTATTGGAAAGAAGACTTTAGACAGACAAAGGTGTTCTGTTCAAACAGCCACCAAAAAGAGAGGTATAATTATAAACAAGAGTTAACACTAAAGTATGTCTCGCCTGCCGGCACCATCAGAAACAATTATTCTTTCTTACTTCCACTATATTTTGAATTTACATGGATTTTCAGTTTCTGAGATCAAAAGATGTTTATAGAACCTAAACATTGCAAAAATATGCAATAAAAATAATCAAAGTCACTCAACCGAAAAATCAAGGTCAAGGTCAAAAGATGGGGATGCAACTGTGCTAAGCTACTACTGGGGCATTTGCATACCAAGTTTCATCAACCTAGGACCTATAGTTCTTGAGATATGGAGGTGCTCGCAAAACTTTTCCATTGCTATTATATGTATTGAAAATTGTCAAAGTTACTCAACCGAAAAATCAAGGTCAAGGTCAAAAGATGGGGATGCAACTGTGCTAAGCTACTACTTGGGCATATGCATACCAAGTTTCATCAACCTAGGACTTATAGTTCTTGAGATATGGAGGTGCTCGCAAAACTTTTCCATTGCTATTATATGTATTGAAAATTGTCAAAGTCACTCAACCGGAAAATCAAGCTCAAGGTCAAAAGATGGGGATGCAACTGTGCTAAGCTACTACTGGGGCATATGCATACCAAGTTTCATCAACCCAGGACCTATAGTTCTTGAGATATGGAGGTGCTCATAAAACTTTTCCAAAAAGTTAACGCCGTCGTCGCCGCCGCCGGTAAAGTAACACCTATGTCCCGCTCTGCTTCGCAGGCGAGACAAAAACTTGTACAAATATGATGTCATTTCAGTTAATGAAACCAAATAAACATATTACAAAATGCAGGGTAAAGACAAAGCACTTCATTTGATTGATCAATATATTTTGTTTACATTCTACTAATCATTTATCAACTGTTGACTGTATAGTTATCAAAATATTCTTACATGAAAATTAATCAATTTTGGAGCTAAAATCAGTCCTCTTTTCAAGAAAAATATTTTTACAGCTCTGATGGATCATATCAACATATTGCTATGACACTAACAATTGTTAAGTTACATTTTACGAGAACCTTTTTTCAATATTTCCAGTTTTCTGACAATTTGATTATGTCACAGTCATGGTCATTAACAACAGTTAACATTAACATTTCATTTGTTATCAGTCTTAATTAACAGTCAGGTCATGATCATGTTAACATGTTAACATTTCAACCATTGTCTGACTCTTGTTTTACTGGTGGCACGACCTGCTCACTGAATATACTTTTCATACCAAGGTCCATAGCAGAGGCCGCTGAAGCACTTTCAGAATTTTCGGTCTTTACAGTAGACGGCATTGACACGACAACTATTTTTTGTGTTGGTGTACGTGGCACGGCTGCGGCAGTTATTCTAGGACTGCCACCAGGGTTATTCGATGATACAACTTTAACGATGGTTGGGTTATTTCCCAGCGATGATGCTAGGGATTGTCTTATCTGTGGTGACATACTGATGGATTGTCCAGGTGTTTGTGATGGACGAGGTTGTGATGACATGACGATGAATTTTGGCTGTGATGGGGTGCCTGGTGTCCGAGGGAAGGGTGACTGATGCTGCATGGTGACTCCAGCTGATCCTGGTTGTTGTAAAATGATTTGTTGTGGTCTTGCCTGAAAGAAATTTAATATGAATGAAAGAAACTCATTTACTTAATATTTTTAAACTATTTTAGGAGATAAAATTATCCTGGATAAAATGTATAAAATATAATTTTTTCACCTGCCCCATATTTTCAAGAAATCTGCATGAGAATCAAGGGATGGTTTTATAAGACCTTATTCCTATCTTTTAATACATTGACACATGCATTAAAGCTAAGCTATACCCACCACAGACCTTCCTTGTGGAGACTGGGGTGATATCTGAGGGACTCAGCTTTCACCCTGTACTGACTTATCACTACGATGACACCTACCTGATTAATATTCAACTGAGGTCTATTGGGCTGGGCTATCCCCACCATGGATCTCGTGGCCTGAGACTGGGGTGATATCTGAGGGGCTCTTCTCTCTCGCTCTACCGACTGATGAATGTGAGGGCCTAAATATCCAAATTCTTGTATGTATTCTTCTACCGAGGCAGTTGGTGACATGATGTTCTTTAATGTTGGTGATAAGTATTTCTGAAATAGTAAAATAATATTTTCAAATATCCAAATGTACATTGTATAATCATTAATTTTTGTTGGGATAATATTCAGTGGTTAAGAGCACAAAACTCAAAATTGGTGGGGACAAATTATTGTGAATTTTTAATTTAATTTATACACTTCAACTAAATATTTAAATTACGTGGGGATTTATTTTCATGGATTTTTCTTACCCACCAAATAAATGATATTTAATCCCCCACAAATATTTCTGCTTCTACAGTTCTTTTTTAATTGTAGTCCCATGGAAAATTATAGATTGATATAAGATCTTTGTTAATACCTTGATGCAGAAGCAAATGAAGCTGCATTACTATTTACTTCCTGGTGGAACTTATAAATAGTAACTTTAAAATGTCAGTGCACTAAATTAGGACAGATGAAAGGAAACCTTTGCATGTGGATGATAAAAAACCTTGTGCAAATAAAAAAAAATAAATTTCAGGCAGTATTGTCGTTATTGTCAGTAACTGGCGAGATGAAGTGCGTCAGTTAGCATCTGTCGTCATTAATAAGGGTGGAGATAATACATGCTGTTGAATATGTCGGTTAATCAACTTTATCTTTTAATATCCCTTTGCTTTTTTCTTTATTCTACCAATTCCTTAATGTTCTATGTGTATTTAGGACTTGCCCATTAACTTACAGACAATGCTTTTTTGATGTTATCTGCAGCTATTTTGTCAGCATTGTTAACTACCAATCCTTCCATAGTAGCCTTCACTCTGTCTGATACATACTTAACTCGAGGTACCAAAAATGTTTTTACAACCTACAAAATATCAAATTGCCAACCATTATCATTAAATGAAGCATTTAAGTTTTTATCTGTTTTTGGTTTTGCAAACCCCAAATATCTTTTCAATCAAAATAAAAAAACAGCTGGTATATAAAAGTATAATATAACCCCAAAAAATCTGTTAAAGTTGCATTTAAATCCAAGCAAGCATTATGAGAGTTGTAAATATGAGATACATTATGGACAGATTCAAAACACCCCTTCTTGAAAACCAGAGGGGAATAAATAAAGCCTCACTTATCACCCTATAAAGCAGGTCAATGATTTTTATTTAAGTGGGCTCAAAGTATCCCTTTCAATCTGTTTGGTTATTGTGTAAAAAATTTCATTCCCAAATCTAAAAATATAAATGTTTTTATGATACAAGTATTTTTTAACTTTTGCATACTAGATATTAATTCACACACATGTACATGTATAAACATTTCAAGGCAGATTTATATAAAAATACATGTTGTTTTACAAATGCTGTGTCTGCACAGGTTTTTTATAATCTTATCAATTAACATGAGCTCAGTAGTGTCAAATTCTCCTTGTCATTTCATACTTGAAGCAAACTTCAACATAGCAAACTGACCTCTGTGCCAAGTTCTCCTAACCCTGCTACAGCACCATACTGTGTGGCCAGTGCAGCTTTCTCACTCTGTATAGCATTACTAAATGTCTTAGTTATTCTGGACTGGATGTTATTGATATTTGTACTGAAATTTCTGAAACAAAAAGAAAAGAATTTCAATTTTTTCCCATAGAAAGCATTGGGATATCCAAATACTCAGAGCTCATTAAAAGTGTCAGTTTTGACTGATGATTACATTATTTTGTTCATACTGACAGGAGTATTTTCAGACGAAAACAAGTACTTCAAAAACTTTTGAGGGTATGCAAATATAAAAACAATTCAGGAAGATCTTACTTAGCATATTTCACTTTCACTATATAAACCAATATCTTAATTCATCATACTTGCAAATCTGTGCCATAAGTCTAGCAGCAAAGTCTCTGAGGGCCCAGTGATTATCAGCTTCTGGTCTCATACATAACTGTTTACTGACAATACAGGTACAAACAGCAGGAACAAACTCGTGGAGCTGTTCAAAACAAAACAATTTTTTAAGATACTGACTTAAACTGTCATAACATCAATAATCTTTTATTAAAATTTCATGTTTATGAACATTTCGATGCTGGTTGATTTTGGAAATGGTCTCCATGGTGATATAACCATCACAAGTTTTAACTACATTGTACATCATTTTTACTTTTGAATAGTTCATAAGTTGCATGTGTAAGATTGTAAGATCAAATGACTAAAAGAAACTTTATCATAGCAATAAAAGAAGTTGAGTGCAGTGATCTTAGAAAGACAAATGTCACCTGGGTGTTTAAGCCTTGGTATCAGTAAATTTAAGTCAGGACCATGAAAATTCCATACACCAAGCAAAAGAGTATATAGTTGCTGGGAAAATTCAGCCAGAAATGTTTGTGTTGACAATGACACAAGTAGAGAAAGAATGACAAATGAAACTTTATATGTTAAATGTATAAAATCCAGGTGATGCTATCAAATCATACCTTATTAGTTGCATGTATAATAATGTATTATATCTTTTATCTTGGGCCAATGCATGACAGCACGCAGCAACCCCTGGTCACACTGCAGACTCCTGCCTGTTTTCTATTGAATATTTTTTAATTGCTGCTTATTAATGTGAGCTGTGTTGCTTACACTTAGATGTATTCAAATCATTCTCCTTAATGTCTATTCTTCAGTTTAAAACAGGTATTTTAATTTTACAATCTTCCAGTCTACAGTTTTAGTTAAATTATGTACTTACATATTTCTCCAGATATAGAGTCTGATTATCCATCAATGATTTCACCATCCTCATCAGATAAATCAGTAAAGCTAGATTGTTCTGAACAACATTTGTCTTTACCTACAAACAAATTAAAATGAAAGGCATGTTAACCACCTGTAGCTATAGAAATAAGTCTACAAAATTAGCAAAACAACTAGAATAAGGGCCCTGTGGCAAAAAATCTAAGTGTTTTCAAAATCATACGAACTTTGATTATAACCACTAAGGCATGTTCCATGGAATGTGTATGAAACTTCAGAGCTGTATTGTTAATAGCCTTTGAGTTTTATTGTTCAAAAATTCCAATTCTCAAAATCTGTGATTTTCAATAAAAAATGAAGTTTTTTCCAAAAATATTTAACATTTTTCAATGAAATTTTAATATGCAAATCATGACATGCTATTAAGTAGCTGTACAAAATTTCAGAACTGTGGTGTTAATAGTTTTTGAGTTTTAGTGTTCACAAGAATTGTTGACGGACGGACAGACGGACAAAGTGAAAACTATAGGGCGTCCGCATCTTTGATGCTGGGCCCTAATAATTGAGGGTTGTATATGGGTACAGGTGATAATGTCACAACATTTTAAGAAGCTTTATTTTCCAATTTCAGATAGGGTATACATTGTAGTGTATTCATAAAAACATTCAATAGTGTAAGCATTGCAAACTGCCACCTCCCAGATTTTCTTCTTGTTCATTAAAAAGATTAGATGATTTCTCCCAAACCACAATGCTGCCATTATAAATCTATTCATAGCAAATAATTTATTGGGAATGTTTTTTTTATTTTAAAATTAATAACTTTTTTTCAGGGTATTATTTTATCGTATATTCAGGTATGGTACTTCCTTGAAAATTGAAACTGGTCTTTGACCAAGCTCCAAAAACAGCAGAAATCTGCTTGTGACCTTACATTATGTATAGGTTACCGTAGTTAATGGACTGTCAGTTGCTGGTTTCAGAGCTTAGTCTTTGACACTACTTTGCTATCATAGGTTGAGATTTTCGATCCCCTGTTGGTACATATTTTGTTGCTGTTGCTCCCTTTGTTTTTTTTCCCATCAATGTTTAAATAATTGGTTTTCAATTCAGCTTCCCCTTAAGGCCTTTTCCTTGACAACTATCATATAACTCAGTGTTCCAGCCAGGATTTGAAAAGGGCAGGGATGAAATTGTAAAAAGGGCACATTCATGCGTTGACTTCATCTTTCAAAAGGGCATACAAATGTAGCTACATGTTATAACAATCAAATACAGCACATATTCTTTCTAACAAACAAACAAGCATTTTTATGTTTAAGGGGAGCCTCTTGTTTCTTTAACAAGACTTTAGGCTTTTCATTACATTCATAGTAGAGGAATCAGTGCTTTAAAAGCTTGAATGTCAGCCCAAGAAAAAATTAAGAAAACCATTTAATTTTTATTGAATTTGCTAGTAAAATCCGGAGATTTAGTTCCAATCCGGACTTAGAGTTTGGTTTTAGTTTTAACCTCCGCTTCCTGTCATTATTTGTAAACACAAATATAATGGAGCATTTTAAAAATCCATCAACATCGTTTCTATTTTTCAATAAACATGATAAAAGCGCACATTTAATGTTTATTTTGATAGAAAATATCCAGATGGGTTCAGATTCTGATTTGTGAACAATTATCATTACCGAGGCAGAAAATTTTACTGTGCAATCGGACAACTTACCTGTAATTGATTAATCAAAATAGATACCTTAATTAATTGACTAGAGAACACATGTTTATTTAATTTGTTAATTGGCTTGGGGTTGTAAATAATATGTCACTCAATTATCCCGAATGACTTCATTTTCAATACACAAACTACGTAAGTTTGACTGAAAAAGGCAAATGTACGATCAAAAAGGGCAGGGCGGAGATGAAAACCGGCAGGCATCCTGAAAAGGGCAATCGGGCGGAGGCAAGGGCAGGCGGGCGGACCGCCCTCTGAAAACAGCCTAGCTGGAACACTGTAACTGAAAACAAGTGTAATACTAATGACATGGTATCTTACCCCTTCAGATATGAATGTACTAAATCTGGGTAGCATCTGATGAAGACCAGGATCCGCAGACAAACTCTGTAAAGCTTCCTAAAATAGAGAGTCATATCTAATAAGGGTCAAGAATGTTAATGGTTTAACAAATATTTCAGATTAATCTTCAAACATCAAAAATATTTACATGTATACATCTGCTTTAAGGAGAAGGACTATACTGTTTTTGGTATATAACTATAATGTTTCTTGCAATATTTTCATTTTACAACTTTTTTATTCCATCTTTCAGCAGCTTAAAAATAACAGAACTCATGAGTAAAATAGTGTATAAAATCCAAACAGGAATTAATTGACAGACAGACTGGAAATTGAATCCCACAATAAGGGACCCGATGCTGATGCTGCATACCAAATTTCAAAAAATTGTAATAAATATTTGCCATCCGTCATCCGACATCCACCATCTAAGACTTGGATTTTCATTTTGAAAATCAAACCAAATATGAAATAAGATGTAATCAGTCGAGCATGTAATATAAAACTTGAAATCTGACAATAATTCTTCATGGCAAAACAAAATGTGTCCAGTTTGAATCTGCAACCTCCCTGTCCATACCATTCAACAATACCACAAAGTTATTTCTTGGCTTACCGATCGCCTGCCTTCATCAGCCCCCACACAAGCTTCAGTAATCTCTTTATAATACAGCTGTTGTTCCTAAAATACAAAGCAATAGTCTCTGTTAAGTGTAGTACTAATACAAAATTTTGATATTTATCTGACTATCAAATCACAAAGCATTAATGTTGAAAATATTTTTTTTTAAGTTTAAACTTGCCCTTAAATGAACAAAACATGTCACTACTATTCATACTTAAAGATGAGATAAAAATCATTATATTCTACTTGTCCATTGGGCAAGTGGTTATAGATTTCAACCTTACCCTATCATTACATGTGAAGGGCAAGTAGACAAGCACTTATTCATGTTATTTCTAACACCGGACTTTGATTGTGAGTTCTCACTGTGCTTATATCAATATCTCAATATCTTTATTATCTGCGTCAAAACTAATGTTTGTACCTGCATTCTTTACCTAAGTTGTTCTCAAGAAAAGGGTTTTTCTTAGATAATTTAAGAATGGGTTTGATTTAATTTCATTGTATCTTTGATGACTACTGTTCAAATTGAAGACTGCTAGCTGTTTTCATTGCTTATTTTTAAATTGTTCCTAAATTTATGTTGGTTGTGTCCCCTACACCTATTTAGCTAAAACTATGGTACATAATGTACCAAATTTTGAATATTCTTTCACCAAAGAAATCTGATACAAGAAATTTCCTCTATAAAACAAAATAAAATAAGTCTATGTTGAACAAGTAAAATTGTCCATACAAAGTGTAATACAAATCTTACCACTGACAACTCATGAGTAGACAACTCTTTGACCTTGACAAGGTCAACTGCTTTATGTCTATGTCTAGGCTTCTCTGCGAGTGGTTTGGGTACTTTGTCAATGGCCGTCTTCACAGACGTGTCTAAGATTTCTTTCTTTTGTTGGTCTTTACTGGCTTGAGGAGGGTTTTCAGGAATTGTAGGCTGGACTCCCTCAATGCATAACCAGTGAGCTGAAAAACATAATTATCCTCTAAACATAAAAAATTCAGATTTGTAAACAGTGTCAACTACTGTCCAATTATTCATTGAACTAAATTTGAACAAATTCAAAGGGCTAAATTTATTAAACAGCTAGTGACTAATCTTTTTTTAAATAATACTTTAAACCAAATTTTAAGAAAATGACAAAAGAGGTATTTTTGTTAAATGCTTCCTAAAATATATTTGATGGACGTGAAAAATCAAGTTCTATAAGGATTTATGATATCAAACTTTCAATTCAATTTGAGTTAAAAAGCAGGTCAATTTACTGTGGATTCTTCATTTTCTGTTGGGTATCAATCTTCTTCATTTTCGTGGGTGGTGTTGATCCAAGAAATTCGGTTCCCCACAAAATGAAAATCTTACAATGCTTTGCATACTGCAAAATTTAAATCCACAAATTTTAAATCCCATAAACTGATTATTTTTCAGCATCAAAGAAAATTGATACTCATGAAAATAAATGAATTCACAGTAATCCATGTAATCAAGAATTATGTATATTACATTAACATACCTTTCAGTGAAACATCTAAAGGAACTTTTGGCAGTGTTGTGTTAATTATGTCCTGAAGTTCAAATTCTTTCTCCTCTGTGAAGTGTAATTCTCTACCACCACCACTGGCGAAGCGGAATGGGATAAAATCTTGACTGTGGAAACCATACAGAGGCTGAAATTAAAAATATCACAAAGTAAAGAACCATGACATGTCATGTGGCTTTTTAATTTATAACTGCTCAATTGGCAGGGTCATACATGTAGTAGACAAGATGATGGATAGCACCAAAGTGTTAATTTCATTTTGATTTGGTAAGCTTTCGATAAACCCATAAACTAATCATGTTAATACTATGTTAATAGTGTATTAAAATTCATTTCACTTTTAGATGCAGAATTTTCCTTCCAAACATTTTTTATTTGCATTAGTATGTGGCAAATGATAAGACTTATTTATGACATAAAATATATCATTTAGATTGATTTGATTAAGATTCTAGATATTTCATTTTTTTTTCTTCTAAATTTTACTCAATGATTACCTCAACATTTCTCATTCTTAGAGCTTGATCAAAATCAGAAGTTGACAATTTCTGTCTTTTTCCATGACCTGTGAACTTAACAGCTTCCTGAAAAAAAAAAACAATAAACAATTTGTATGATAATAACAATGTATCTGTCTAGTGCTTGGCACAGAGATAATATTTTAATAGATGACATAAAACAATATTCATGGTTAAGTTATGTTTTGTATGGGGATTATTTTATTTTTTTCGGAAATATACATGTGTATTTTGTGAAAACTTCACATGCTAAATAAACATGCAGAAATAATTGTCAAATAAAAATTACTTAATTTCTAACAGAAAATTTGTTTTCTAGCACGCTTCATGTTAGAAATGTCCAACCAGTTAAGGGTTTTACACTCCTATAGAACTGTCCGAAATCAAAGTACAAACATTCAATTCTTATAATGAGGGTGTCACAACCCTTTTGGTACGCGGTATTCTGTGCTTTTTAAAGGGTATTCGGTACGCCAAGGCGTGGTACGCAGTACGCTATGTTCCGAATTTTTAGGCTTTTGGTATGCGTACGCCATGATCTTTAGAGTATTCAGTATTCCAGTCTTTTTAAAGGTATTTTGTCCTTTTTTAAACGGTATTCGGTCTTCCAGGGGCAGGGGTTGTGACACCCCCTATGATTACATTTTAACGTTTTTTATATGCTTTGGACATTTTTGCTTCGTTTTTTTTTGTGTACATTTGTGTATATTTCTTTATGTATTGATATCCAAATGCAAATTCAAGTTGGGAGAATTTATCCAGATAAGATTAGGGGTGTAATGATACCACTTTCTCACGATCCAATACACATCACGATTCGTGACATACGATCCGATCCATATCACGATACTGAGCTTGGCTAAATTCAATTTAGAAATGCCATGTTCTACAAATTAAAGCAGTGGAAAGCTATTGTAAATATTCAGGATTAGTATCATTTTAATGTTTAACTCAGTTCTTTTCATGAAGAAATGGGTTTTAGTCACAAAATTTGTTGTTGTAAGGCAAAAAACTATAAACTTTCGGGGAATGGCACACTTAAATTCAGAATCGCATCGGAATCATCAAGTTGATGAGGATCTAATACCAGTATCCTGGGACAAAATATCGTGATTTCGATGCATCACGATGTATCGTTTCACCCCTAGATAAGATCCAATTTTAGTTGAGCCTATAGTAAGGTACTATGACCTGGTAACAACCACCTGACACAAGCAACATTTTATTGAGGTATGAAAGACAATTCTAATGACCAATTAACTGATGGGATTACCACTTTTGAATTTAATATATGCATGTTCTCATTCTGTTATCATTTTAATTATAGAATAATCTTTTATCTATAATTCAGTCTGCAAAATTAGCACTTGCCCCTGGCCAGTACAATTTTTTCTGAGCAAGTGAAATTTGGAAGATATTTATATTGAATAAATAGAGCAAAAAAAACCCCCAAAATTCTAGGTTTCAGGCAAGTGAATTGCAATTCTATTGCCTGGACTGTTAAATGCAGGGTGTAGTTTGTCAGCCAAATTGCACAAGAGTCAAAATATGATTGAAGAAAAATCATTCTGTCACTAATCCAAATTTTTTGGAGGTTTTCAAAAGTCTGCACATGTGCAGAAAAACAGAGGGAAATACTATCACATTTTCTTTAATAATCTTGTCCCAGCAACCCAAATTAACCCTTCCAAGTTCCCATGAAATTGCATTAATTTTATAAATAGGCAAGCTTTTAGGGATATGCCTTTCTCAAATCAAGATGATTAGATCTAAAAAATGTGTAAAATAATGTGTCACACTATCAGACCATTACCTGAACCAGTTGTTTTAGCCTGTATGTACAATCAGCTGCCAAGTATTGAGCTGCATCATCTGGCAATCCTGCGATGCCTACAGACTCAGCAACAACCTTTACTGATTCCGATGTTAGATGGTCGCTTATCTTATGGTCTTTATGATCTTTGTCTGCCATCTTGTTGAATCAATTAAGATTTAGGACTTTATTCTTACATATCTTCAATTTCTAACCTGGAATTAAATAGATTGAACATACAGTATACATGTATGGTTAATGAAATGTTTTCAATGTTTTTATTTTCTGTGTTTTCATGATTTTGACTTTTACAAATGTATTTCTCATGTTTTCTTGTTGACATTGTTGTACATGCTCCTTTTTTTTGCCTGTATTTTTGTTTTAAAATCTGGAACGTGTTAAAACAGTTTAAATTCTCAAAAACTTTTTTTAATCCAATACTTTGATTGAATTTCACAATTATTCCAAATCACTTTGTTGTTTTTCTTGATTGGCAATTTTTATAACTCATGCTTCATTTGGGCATTTTTAGGCACTTGTTGCTATACATGTACATGTATATATTTAATTTTATGAAACCGGTTGAAAAATGACAGTTTTAGTTTATTTGTGAAACCGGTTGGAAAATGACAGTTTTAGTTTATTTGTAACATGTGTCTTTTATATATATATGATTAGAAAAATAATAATAATAATAATAATTTATTCAATAAAATATCAACATGTAATATATCACAATACACAATATACAGATACAAGTTAAAATACAATGTATATGCAATTGTCAAATGCAAAAAGTTGACATTTTATCTGCAGTGTTCTCCCCAGGCCCTTATAGCATCTCGGGACCGAGACGCTATCGTAATTTGCCGAGATGCTATCAGTCTTTACCGAGACGCTATTTCTAATTGTTAAAAATACAAAGGTATTGAGTTGACGTCCTTATGAAGCCACTGATTGATTGGTGATCATTGAGTAATTGACACATTTACAACCCCAAGCCAATTAACAAAGAAATCAATGACCTTGGTTTTGTCAATGAAAGAACCTTAGTGAGCACGCTCACATACCCCACGCGTTCTGCTATTTGATTATATAAATTAACCTGGAGCTCGTAAACTTTTTGCGAATTAAAAATATGTTATAACATACACCATTTTGTACACAGTAGTAACATATGTTATGTTTCTTGCAAACTATGTTTTGTTAAATTCTGTTCAGTAGTTTAAGAGGAGTTGCGATTACAAACTGTAATCATGATTTTATGCAAATTTTTAAGTCCAAAAGGGCCATAACTCCCACAAAAATTTGCGGATCAAAAATTCCTGGTAATATGCACAACTACATATGGTGTCCTTCTTGCATACCAAGTTTCGTTAAATTCTGTTCAGTAGTTTAAGAGGAGTTGCGATTACAAACTTTGATCACAGACTGACGGACGGACGGACGGACGGACGGACGGACCAGTCAAAAACATTATACCCTTCGCAACTTCGTTGCGTGGGGTATAATTAATTAGGAAATATCGATCTTTGAACTGATTAGCCATGCAGGTGAACGCCTTTTGCGAAGTGAATTATTTCTATTGGACAACCAACCAGGACCAATAGGATTTAACCAAAACAAAAACAAACATATGCACACGTGCTTTTTTTCAGGTGTGTTATTAGAACATGAGCCGTTGAATTCTAAATTAACAGTCATAGATAACCCATACCCAAAATAAAGAAAATGCTTTTTACCTCAATGAAACATGATTAATTCCATTGTAACATTTGTTATTCCAAAATATTGATTTCTAGATATATTGTTTGACCTTTGGTCAAAACAGGAAGTCTAAAAATAGATTTCAGATTTCCCATTACCTTATCTAACATTTTCTCCTTTTGGCAGGAGAACCATTGGCATCTTAGTGACCAGTGTGAATGAAATGTAAACATTTGTACTTGGTAATTTATTTATGCCAAAAATAAAAGCTATTAAATTATATTTTATTGCTTCAAAACCAGGCAAATGGCTTTCAGGCCTGTCTTCTCCTCTTCCATCCTTGGTGACTGGATGCAGTTCACTGAGAGTTCATAGATAACAAAAGACAAACTGATGTTTTAGCCATTAATTGTTAAATTGCTAAAATTGAGTTATACTCCAACTCTTTTTTAATATGGAACTATAGTATCCATAGCTTGAAGGTAGACTTACATCAAATGGGGTGGGTGGGGGAGGAAAGAGGGGGGGGGTATCATAAAACACGTATACATGATGCATGGTCAAGAACTAATCATAAATTGATAGTGAAACGTCGATCGACATGATTTTTTTCTTTCTAACACCTGATATTGTTTACGCAAATTGTGATGCTATCCAAAATTTCTGGGGAGAACACTGATCTGGGATAACCCATAAAAGCTCAAGAGCTTGTTTCCAATGGGGTCCCATTATGTGAACATCTTAAATTGACAAATATTACATACATAATATATATACCTTAAATATTAAAGTAAATATTAATTTAAAAGAATAAGCATTCATACCTTAAAACATTATTTTATTTGTTTATTATCAATAAAATAAAAATGACTGAGATGAAGAACCACCAGAGCTTTCCATCAAATGATCTTTCACACTACAGTGAAAACTGTCCAAACCGAATCCTGACTAAACCGAATTTCACATCAAACCGAACAAATTTTCAAGTCCCAAAGATTTTTTTATTAAATATAAAGTAATTTAACCTGTTAAAACCGAACACTGTCTATTCCGAATACCGAACTAGTTTTTAATCCCTATATTTAATAAATCATGTTATAATACCTTGTCTGTACCGAACTTATCATAGATAATCAAGGATTTACTTTCTGGTTTTGTACTAGCAATTACATGTATGTTTTTACAAGAAATTAAATAGAGTGATCTAAGCTGTCAAAATGATTAAGATATGGTTCATTTATATGAATGTTTTGATAACAACAAGTTTCACAAGCCTAAATTTTTTGAATGGTTTGATTATCATCAAAACATAGGTTAATAACTGATCCAATTAATGAGAAAATATTTTCATTGTTAAAAAATAGATATTGATTATATATATTAAGATATATGCTAAAAATAAAAAAAAGTGAATCACTAGCTACACTAAAAATAACTAAGAAGAATTCAATTTTGTTACTAAAAGAATCTTTTTACTTTAATATATATTAATTGAATTGCATTTTCAAACTCAATGATAGCCTTTCATTTAAGTTTCATATCTTTTATTCAACTATGGTCCATTTCCGGTAATAACTTAACCCTGACAAAACCGAACACCTGCTGAAACCGAGCATATCCTAAAGTCCCATTGCTGTTCGGTTTGGACAGGTTTCACTGTATTTTTAAATCTATCCAGATTTTTAATACATTTTATATTACATGTATTTGGTAAAGAATTCCAGTCAAGTATGCCATTATAATAAAATGTGTCTTTCTGTTGGCTCTTGACTGGTGGGACCCAGAAGTTATATTCACTATTTCTTGTGGCATGATTATGTACATGCCGTACCTTTGTAAAATGTTGATACATATAACTTGGACAATTATGGTTATATATTTTGTGTACATGATTAAGTCTTAATTGCTTAACCCGATTTTCTACATTTACATATCCAATACTTTTTAAAACATTAACATCTATTGTAGATCTATATCCACTACCTTTTATATACCTTACACACTTATTTTGTAACACTTGTAATTTATCTTTATATTTCTTATTAAGACCAGCATACCATGCAGAACAGGCATAATCAAAATGACATTGTATTAAAGCTGTAACTAGTGTCTTTCTAGATGTTTCTGATAGACACTTTGCCTGTCTGTAGAGGAACTTTAATCTTGAGTTTACCTTTTGAATTATATTATCTATTATTTTTTCTCCAGATAAAAATTTATCTATATTTAAACCCAAATATTTCACACAATTTTGAGCCGAAATTATGTGATTATCACAAGTAACATTAAAGTTACATACTTTAGAAAGTTTGCTTTAAGACCCAAACAGAATTGCTTCTGTTTTCCCCAAATGAAGAGAAAGTTTATTATCTATTAACCACTTACTACAAGATTGCAGTTCCATACCAAGTTTCTTAGATATAACTTCTGGGTCCTTATGTGAATATAAAATAGTACTATCATCTGCATATAATAAAATTTTGCAGTCTTTGCTTATACTTATAGTCATATCATTGACATAACATAGAAATAATAATGGACCCAATAAACTGCCTTGTGGTACTCCACATGTAATATATTTTAAATCTGACTCTGCACCATTAATACTAACTTTTTGTTGCCTATCACATAAATATGATTCAAACCATTTAGTACATTTAACACCCATTGCTTTAAGCTTTTGACATAATCCTGCATAATATATGGTGGTCAACTGTGTCAAATGCCTTTTGTAGATCTAACATGAATAATATAATTCATCCAAGAGGCGTTGTTTAACTTATTTTTCGATATTTAATTTTATATATACAGTGGATTCCTCTTATTAGCATAATCAATTTGTCAGAGACTTTTATGCAATTAACCAAATGATCCCATAAAGTGAAATGTAAATTTTAAACAGAAAATACAAAGAATTTATATAAATTTGTCTAATTATCAAATGTGTTGAGTAATTAGGACACCCAGGTGACACTTTTATTGTATCCTAATGCTTGTATAAACAAATGTGGCATAAAAGAAGGTTGTAAAAACATGTTTTGATAACTTTTACCTAACACACTTCAAATAACTTGTTAAGAAAACATAAGATTTTGAAAGGTATTAAGGTGATTTTTGAAAATTTTAAGTCAATTAACAGGAATTTTATACTTTTTCTCAGATTTTCAATGCTATTAAGTGAAATTTTAACATTAAAGGTATAGGAAAGGGTTTGGTGTTTTGAAATCATATTCCATAAAGAGGATTATTCTAATAAGAGTTAGTCAATTAAGTGGAGTCCACTGTATCAAACTCTCATCAGAGAAAGATAGAAAGGCTGAAAATACATGTAGTTGTTTGATTTTAAAGAGGAAGCAATTCATATCGTGTTCTCTTTAGTCCAAACCAGCTCACATGCCCCAGTAGTCATAGCAACAATAATGTAGCTCCTTTGACATCTTTGATTTGGCAGAGCTACAATGCGTTCCGATTGCTTTTTACGGAGCAACACTGAAAGCGAAATCACACTGGGCACAATACAATCCATTAAACATCAAATTTCAATTGGTACTTTAATATTGCTTAAAGTATTCTAATGACGAATTCAGTTTAAATTTTCCTATATTTACATGCAAGTTAAAAGACTTTTGTGAAAATATCAATTTTTGAAGTCCCTTGACCTTGATCCTGAACTTTATAATGAAGTTCATGATCAGAATATTGTAAATGTGGGTATTCTAACAAATTAATAGTTACCTATGACTTTTAACCAAAATTTTATTTGACTGTATATCATGTATATTCACAGTGTTATTGGTAATTTCTAACCATCTTGAAGCTTTGTTTGAGTTGGAGAAAGAAATTTGATTTGCTTCATTACGAGTAATGGGACCACATTGTAGCTCCGCCCATTCACATACATGTGATTCTCCCGCCGGGAGATTTCGACTTTTTTATCCATCTCCCGTTCTCCCGACTTTTTGTGTAATCTCCCGCTTTTTCAAGACATGACAAAATTTTAGTTTTATAGACATTTTAATTGTTCAGTCATTAAACATTTCAGTTGTTTTAGGGGTTTATCAATTACGTAGACTTTAACTTAACAGGTAATAGTGTCAATTAAAGCTTTATTGCCATAATTGACCTGATGATTGTATAAACAGTTTGAGATTAATCAGTGAAGCCATGTATATTTGGCACACCCTAGTGCCGGTAGGTTAATATACAGAGAAGTAGAGAGCAGGACAGAGGAGGACAGAGAATTAATAATAAAAAGCTTCGCCGAGCGCAGCATGATACGACCGCAACATGTTGAACCCTGTACATTTTAGGCCCAATATGGATAGTCTATTGCTCTGGACACATGCAGCCCATGGTGGACTGACAAAGGTTTTTGACACATGCTGCTCTGGTGGACTTTCGACCCAGGGGGTAAAAATATAAATTTTCAATTTTGTATTCTACTCTTGCAAAAAAATTGTCAAAATCGGACAAGAATTAAAAAAAATTCAATTTCGGCCCCTTTTGGCCCCTTATTATGTAACAGGTGAAAAAGGGGTGGGGTTGCAAAAATAATTTCTCAAATTAGGATTCACTACTTGACAAAAATAAACTTGCAAAAAAAAATTTCAAAAACAAACCAGAAATAAAAGTTTTGATTACGGCCCCTTTTGGCCCCTAATTACAAAAGTGAAAAAGGGGATGGTCACAAAAATTAATTCTCAAATTTGGATTCACTACCTGACAAGAATAAACTTGCCAAAATTTTTTTTTAAATCGGACCACAAATAAAAAAGTTTCGATTTTGGCCCCATTTGGCCCCTAATTATGTAATAGGGGAAAAAGGGGGGGGGGGGGGTCGCAAAAATTAATTCTTAATTGTGTAAATGAGCTGAACATTTAAGCAAGCATCAGCTTTTCTCTACCTGCTATAGTTTTCATTTCATAGGCCAAAAACATGAAAAAACATTTTAGGGGCTGTAGCCCCTATAAGGGGTCATCTGACAACTTCGACCGTATTGAGTTTTTTGTAGAGCAAAATGAGCTGAACAATTAAGCAAGCAACAGCTTTTTGCTATCTGCAATAATTTTCATACTTTAGGGCAAAAACATGAAAAAATGCTATTTTTCACCTTTAAGGGGCCGTAACCCCTATAAGGGGTCTTCTGACAACTTCGACCAAATGGAGACTTTTGTAGAACTTTTGATCCTGAAGCAGTAGGGTGGCATCAGAATTCATCTATCCCTTATACTTTTTGAATTACAAGCCAAAAACAGTAGTCTGACCCCCCTGGTCTATTTTTAGCCACGGCGGCCATGTTTTTTGACGAATCAGAAATTGAAACATTACTATAGTGCAGGACACCCTAATGATCAATCATACCAAGTTTCATTGAATTCTGTTCAGTAGTTTCAGAGGAGAAGATTTTGAAAAAGTTATTGTAAGAACAAACAAAAAAGTTACAATTTTGGCCCTTTTTGGCCCTTAATTTTTAAACGAAAAAAGGGGGGACTCCCAAAATCAATCCCATCCATCCTTTTATGGTAAGAAATATCATTGTCAAATTTCATTGCATTTGGATAACTAGAACTAAAGTTATCGTGTATACACTAAAGTTAACAGACGACGACGACAACGACAACGACAACGACGACGACGACGACGACGACGACAGCATCATACCATTATACGTCCGCAAATTTTTTGCGGTCGTATAAAAAAAATGATTTATTGTGTGAAATAAATGGTGTTATCTGGCTATTGTTTGTTTCTAAGGTATTTTGGGTAATTTGAAAGCACTTGGGTTGGTT
Organism: Arcuatula senhousia; assembly: GCA_963971305.1. Taxonomy (NCBI): domain Eukaryota; kingdom Metazoa; phylum Mollusca; class Bivalvia; order Mytilida; family Mytilidae; genus Arcuatula; species Arcuatula senhousia. The sequence goes on along the minus strand of OZ020307.1, from coordinate 54,963,184 downwards.
TTAAATGGTTCTATATGGTAGGAATAGAAGATAACTACGATGTCGGTAGAGAGGAGTAAACCAGCGTATGATAAATGACATCAAAGACTCTTTCCAAAGTATAAAATTTGGAATAAATTACACTATTTTGTTATTATGATGGTAAATGCACATACGAGAATCTTTGTTTGTGTGTTTTTTTGCCAATTCAAACTTTATTTGCAATTGTTTTTTTTCGTAAATATCGTAATCAAAATGGCGACTGTCGACTTAAAAATACAGGTAAGTGCAGGGTCGGATACGTATGAATTGCGGTTTTCCTAGTTGAACGATAATTATGTGTTGAAGAAGAACTCATGATATATATAAAATTGCACATTTATTATTACTAATGCATTAAAACATGAAAATAAAACATTTTATATATATATATATACGAAACAATGACAATTTTCAATTCTAACGTCAAATTATTTAAAAGTGTTACAAAATAGTGCCAACTTAATCTGTCTTGCGTATATATGCTCAAATTTCTTAGTTAAATGAACACCATCTGTAAATGCACTTCTTGGTGGGTTAACTAGTCCACGCAGTTTCCAAAACGTGATCCCCGTTGATTTTGCATATTTCTCACTAAACTTGAGGTTGATCTCTTTTCTTTGTGACTCGTATTGGTGGTAAGTCATCCCTCTTGGTTGAAATCTTGGGAACAAGCTGCCGACGATAATCTGTGTAACTCCGCATTCTTTGAGATGATCGACAAATTCTGTAATGTCTTTGAAAATCTGGTCTGATGTTGTGTCTTTCTTGATATCATTGCTGCCTATCTGTATAAAATTTCTTTTTTGGTCGGTAAAGCATCAATTGAATCAATTTATAACTTTCGGCTAAAGTCTTTACGGTGGCCCCGCCTAACCCAACAACATGTAAGTCTTCATGTTTGAAGTCAAGAAGTTCATGGTCTGCGATGCGCCTGACAAAATTATGGGACATTGCTGGTGTTGAAGTTATCAATGAGTAAACTATTTTGATTAAAATGTCAGTCAGTCATTGGTGTTTTACGCCCGACTTACCTGAAGGTAATTGCGGGCTTTTACAAAGTTTTAAATAAAATTTACTCTACTTTTTGAATATCATTAGATATTCAATATAAAAAAAAATATGGAGTGCCAGTATTTAACAAACAAATTTATAAAAGTTATAAAACTCATTTTCAGCTGTTAAAGATCATATTGTCTAGCAAGCTCTCTGTTTGTTTAAAAAAAAAATCGGATAGGGATCATACGCTTTGATTTGATTAAAATACATACTTTTCTGCCTTTCATAAAAATTTTAATTGTTGAACTTTATTCAAATAATTATATATCAAATTATCTAATTTGAAATGAGGATACCTTTAATTATTAACAACCAATAATTACCACACAACTTATGACTATCGGCAATCTTTTTAATGTCGCAATCAATGATGATTTGATTATATTGGCGCGTGGCGACAACAATAAATCTATCATTAAATGATTAGCAATCACACGATCGTCTAGCCGGTCAAACCATTTGAGCAGGACTCAATTTTCTCAAAATTCTTTCATGGCTTGTAGTGTTTAGCATATATACCGTGACATTTTAAACATGGTCCATGTAAAAAACTTAAGGTTACTTAAGTTTTTAGTTAAACACAACTGCGACGTATTTCAGTAAATTATTCGGTTTATCGCGTTTCCCGATGGAATAAATGTTTATGTCACAAGTTTTCAAAATAGTATTTTGTTTCAAATAATATCGCGTATTCGGTTTATTGGTTTTTATATAAATATCACCGCTAGAAAAAAATATCCGCCATAAACAGAGGAACTGTTGTGTGTGGGACGGCTATCCCCGAAATTTCGGGGTTAGTCGCAGATAAATATAATCAGTGACTAACCCTAAAAACTCAACTTGCGCTTATCCCCGAAATTTTGTTATTTTGACTAGTAATTTCAAGTGCCTTAATTAAGTCTCCAAAACAAAGTTTTGAGACTTTTATTATTTTTGTTGCGCTTTTTTCTTCTTCTTATAATCTTCATCTTATCTCTTGCACCGCCAGGTTTGTCTTGGGCACTTTTGTACTTAATACTTAACCGATATCAATCAAATTTTGCATAATGATAGTATCCTATGAGGTGTTGCCTATAAGCTTCTAACTTGACATTTTTCAAAAGAAGCGGGCCCCAAAAGCAGTGCCGCACCGCACCCCTCCATACACCTCAAAATCTGATCTCTGTTTGATAAGCAAAAAAATAATTCCTACCAATAATCATATATAGTAATACTCCAGATGACAAGATGAAGCATTTGTTATCATTTATTAAGTGGCGGTCTACTGATAAATAAAAAATGTTTCAGTCTTATTTGGCACTAATGGGCTTCCATAGTATCGCCTGCAAGACAGGAGATACATAGATATGGCTTCAAGATATTTTTTATCTATATAAAGATTGCACATCTCGGTAGACGGCTTTTTTTCATAGCTTGTGTGGAATAAATGTTCATGACACATATCTTTTTTTAAATAGCCTTATGAATTTCCTCGCGAAAAAAAGGTTTTAAACATGTTTCACTGACGAACTGTTGTGAATCGCCTGCAAGACAGGAGATACAACGACATGACTTCAAAATAAACCTTTATTAAAAAAGATAGAGCATTTCGGTAGACGGCTTTTTTCCGTAGCTTGTGTGGAATATATATTCATGACACATATCTTTTTTTTAAAGGCTAAATATCCGGGCCCCGCAAAAAAAATCTTTTTTAAACTTCTTAAACTGACGAACTGTTGTGCATCGCCTGCAAGACAGGAGATACAAAGACATGAATTTAAAGTAAACCTTTATAAATAAAGATCAAGCATCTCGGTAGACGGCTTTTTTCCGTAGCTTGCGTGGAATAAATGTTCATGACACATATCTTTTTTTTTAAAATAGCTTGATGAATTTCCCCGCGAAAAAAAGGTTTTAAACATGTTTCACCGACGAACTGTTGTGTATCGCCTGCAAGACAGGAGATATACAGACACGACTTATAAAGAAGCGAGTGGCGTGTATCGTCTGCAAGACAGGAGATACAAAGAAAAAATCTTTAGTAACATTTTTTTTTTATTTCCTGAATTAATAAAACTATTTTTATGGGGCCCACCCTCACATAGTTCTAACTTGACGTGGCGTGAGAGCTGTTCCATATTATTTATGGTTGTCTAATATGAACTCTGACAAATCATATTTTTTATGTCAGTACCCCATAATTAAGATTTTTGAAATTGCCGCCTCAATAACTATAGCCGGAACACAACAAAACGCAATGCATTATGGATTTTCTGTAATGTCATTATTATTCAATTTTATTTTCATCGTCAAGATAAATTTGTAACCAAGTCTTTCAAAAAAATAAATAAATAAAAACCTCTCATTTTATCATTATATCACATATTATAAAAAAAAACTATTAATAAACTATTAATAATTAAACATGTCCATGAAGATTTATTTTTAGTGTTCGTGTCTTGGTGTCCTGCGCCATTACAGACCATCGATACTCCGTCAAGATATTTATAAAAACGACAATAAAAACTCAAATAAAATGTTTCTTTGCTGTTTAAATGAATGAAAAGACAAGTTTACACATTAAAACCTTTGATTTTAAGTGAAAAAAACGTTTTTGATCTACACCTCTGCACATCTCTCTAAAGCTTTCTAGTTCTCTCTGTTTTGATGATCCCCCCTAGTGCCCCTAATTGACATTGAAATGCAATTTTAATGAGCGTTAAAAATCTCCCGCTTTTTGGTCCAATCTCCAGCCAAAAAAATCAAAATCTCCAGCTTGTCATCACAGATCCGTCACATGTATGCATTCAAAGATGTCAAAACAGCTACTGTACAAATTACATGTATGTACATTATTGTAGCTACACTAGTCATGACAGTAGTCGGTACCTGAGAAACAGCGAGCAATCAGTTTTCAATAAGGAATGGTACTTTAACAGTTGGTCAATATAGATGTACTTACAAACTCTTCTGTCAAAGAGTTTTTTGCATGCTTGGGTTGTGTAAAACGTGAGAAAAAATTTAAATTGTGTTCTAAAATTTTTCGCCAAAATTTACCGGAAGTTGATGCAATACGACTAAATACGAAAGGAAAACGGAAAACCCATAGTAAGATTTACGGAATAAAACATAATTCAGGACCATATATATTAAAATAGAGAAAAAAGTCGAAAAAAGAAAAGAGGCTGATGGTTTATATCTCTACTTTATGCCCTGTATATATGTTATCATGATTATGTACTGTTTTAAATCATAAATTTTAATTGTCATTGCCTGCAAACGGTTCCTCAATTGGTTGAAATAAAATAATGTCTAGAAGTAGAATGTCTATATGCAGTGTCCTAGCTCTGAGACAATAATTAAAGAGATATGTCTCCACGATAAATCCAAAATAACAGTGTCTCCGCGCTAATTTGTAAATTCAGATTCAGCCTGTTTAAAAAGGCACTTGCATTACAAGCAAGTAAACTTTTTCATAATGAATCATACATATGAAATATATACATCGTTGAAAAGAGTAGATTTTGCTGCTTTGTTTAGACTGTTTTCTTTTCATTTTTGTCGCACATTTTTCAAAAGGAACAGTTTAAAGTCAATCATACATTTTTTTCCAAATTCAAACTTAGAAATAGACCTCTTGAAAATCGTATACATTTCATATCAAATCTTACCTTATTAGTATATTATTTAGTACTGTTAAATAGCAAAATGATTTGAGAATATTCAGGTGAAATTTGAAGGTAATTTGATAAATTCAGGCAACTAACGAACAGTTTGAAATTGGTCAATTTCCTGTTTTAACAGGACGCCCGCTGGCCTATAACTTTCAATAAGGAAATTTGTTTATTGTGACACATATCAGTCTGTTCGCGTCCTGTTTGATTTTTTATTTTTCACCATCCTTCAGATTTTATTAAATTACAAACAAAATAATAAATCAAATGCTTCGAAAATAATATCAAACAATGTACGAGAAATTCAGCTATCTAAAGATACTTTTATATTTGAATATACTGTAGAAACACCAAAGTTTAACCCAGAGGAACCTAGATCTTCACAAGAAAGACACTGTTATTTTCAGCCATATCATATCTTTAAGGATGATTCGATTCTCTTTGATATGATTTTCTCAGCCTAGCTAGACCATAATAGAGGGGCGCTGCGCCCTGCCCCCTTTACAGTGTGCCCCTCTGCCTTCTATGGGCGCCCCTGTGTCCCTTTTTCTTCCCTTTGAATGTCTCTTGGGCCATTTAATTACAGCTGTCTGACCCAAGCCAATTAGTAAGTGTGACCGTATATGGCTTCATTATCTACATTGTCCTGTCTAATTAATGGCCTCAGGTGAGAACTATAGGTAATTAACTATGATTAGTACCAAGCCATAACTGTCAATCAGTCTTATTTGTTATATTTTACAAGATTTTAATCAATATATTATCAATCTTTTCATCCCGTCGGCAATGCTGGCACATTGTATAAATGATGTGCAGAGTTATGCCCCTTTCAAAATTATATTTTTTCAACAAAATCGTAACTATATGATATAATTTACTTCAAATTGACCAATAGATTACTTAAAAGATTGTTCATTAAAATATATAAAGTTTAAGTATTATTTTCTGTAAATATTTTTTATTTGTCATTTTAATTTTATAGATTTACCATATTTGACAAAGGCAGAGGGGCACATTGTAAAGGGGGCAGGGCGCAGCGCCCCTCTATTATGGTCTAGCTAGGCTGAGAAAATCATATCAAAGAGAATCGAATCATCCTTAAAGATATGATATGGCTGAAAATAACAGTGTCTTTCTTGTGAAGATATTAAATATTTAATTTTATCTAATTAGATAAAGTAACACTAAGTTGTCTTCTATATGCAGACGACCTAGTACTTATGTCAGAAACTGCTGATGGTCTACAGAGATGCCTAGATAAAGTTAATAAATATTGTTTAGATTGGGGACTTCAAATAAACATTAAGAAAACTAAATCTATTGTTTTTAACAATTCAGGAAAGTTATATAACAGAACATTCTATATTAACAATACGCCAGTTGAAAGAGCAAATGGTTACAAATATTTAGGCATATACTTTAGTGCAAATGGTAACTTCTCATGTGCAAAACAAGATTTACATAACAGAGGTTTAAAGGCATTTTTCAAGTTCAAAAGAAGTTTTGACTTTCATAAACCAAATTTTAAAAGTCTATCTCACATTTTTGACCATACTGTAAAAGCTATACTGTTATATGGAAGTGAGATTTGGTCAATAGACCTAGGTAATAAAATAAATAAAAACGAAAATATCTTTTACAAATTATGTAAAAATCTAAAACAAGAAAATATTCACATTAAATTTTGCAAATACTCTCTAGAGGTGGGGAAAAATACCTCAAATTCAGCAATAATAGGTGAATTAGGAAGGTATCCACTTTTGCTAGAGGGATTTCTGAACGTTTTTAGGTACTATAAACATCTAACAAAGTCTAATGATTTGTTTCTTTCAGAAGCGTTAATTGTATCAAAATCTTTAAATGATAATAATAAAAAGAGTTGGTATGCATACCTAGAGAACTTATCGAAATATTTCAAAATAGATTTGAAGACTTTAAAACATTCAAAGATTAACATATCCAATTCGTTAATATATAAAAAAATAAAAGAAAAATACAATCATCTATGGAAATCAAATCTATTTGATGATAGAGAAGGTAGCCATGGAGGAAATAAGCTAAGAACATTTAGATTATTTAAAAATTCGATATCATTGGAAAAATATCTATTTATTCTAAAAGGGGATGAGCGTAGACTATTTACTAAATTTAGGGTTAGTGCCCATAATTTAGAAATAGAAAGGGGTAGATATTTTGGGGTGGAATTAAATAGTAGATCATGTAAATTATGTGATGGGGGAATAGAAGACGAAAAACATTTTCTTCTGCTGTGCCCAGCATTACATTCTTCACGTGAATATTATATTAATGAAATAAATAGTATTAATAAAAATTTCAAAGATTTGGATAATAATTCCAAACTCATATGGCTTATGTCATCAGAAGACACAAAAATTATAAAAATAACCAGTAAACTACTCTTTCAATTATATGGAGAGAGAAAGGCATTTATAAATAACATATAATAGTCGATCTATAGGTTAATCTCCAGTGGTTCACCCATCTCAATAGAAACAATATTTATGTTTGTTTGTTTTTTGTTTTTTTGTTTTTTCTTCTTTATTATAACAATCATTGTAATTATACTTTAATCATTGTATTTGATTCTTTTGTAATTTATCAGCCCAAGTAACTTGGGCGTCTTGATTGACAAATAAAGCATCTTGTCTTGTCTTGTCTATTTTAGCCTCTCAAAATTAATGGCTAATTTCTTGAAACCAACACTCATTCAATGAAAAGAATGACTTGTTTTTATAAGTCATAAAAAATACAATGATCATAGTGACATTTAGTGATTAGAGCACTTATAATTTTTAAAGAAAGAGCAATATTTACACAAACTTACACAATAAAACATCATTAAGAAATCAATAACAGGAATTTAGATTTGATTATAAATACTGTTTACTAGAAAAAGACATTTATATATGCCCTTCATTAAGAAACGCGCGCTAAAGTGCCCTCTGCCTGCGCCCCTCTATTTTCAGATCCTAGCTAGAACACTGATATGTATTTCAATAGTATCAGTACCTACTTCACATGCTTACGGTGCTTACATTTCACAACTTATTCGATGTGCCAGGGCTTACATACAAATTTTCAGATTCTCTATTATACGACACCGCGCCGTCTGTTTCTGTGACAGGCCAAGGCTACAATATATTATTAACCTGGTTGGTAATGGGTTTCGGACTCTCTCATTTAAATCTTGCCTAAAAGACTAAGAAAGTTAAGCTCCGCCCAACCTTGTGAATAGAATAGAGTAATACTGCGCTTAAAAAAATTCTTCCTTCGTTATCAGCCACTGGTGGACAAATTCAAAACTAAGTTGAACGTATTGGTTTGTGATTGTTTTGATAAGTGTTTTGTTGCCTATGATTGCTGTACTGATATGATCATCTAATTATCCCTATTATGTCTTCACAATCGTGTTGCGTTTTGTGTTAATACTATGGCAGTGTCTGAGCCTCCACGCCGCGTGGACGAATAGACTACAGGCTGCGCGTCCACGCTTCCGGAAAAACACATAAAAACGGACTTTTTCCGGAATACAACTGTAATCGTATAAAAGTTAATTAAATATGCAGTAGCTTTTTCAATGAAAGTGGTTGTATTACAAAAACTTAAATATTACAAATCGACCAAGTGTGACTTTGACAATTTTTTTATAATGTTTATTCACAAATGTTGATCTATTGGTGCCTTGCACAATCACTGAACCTGTTTTCAGATATAGGGTCAGTTTATATGATAACTTTTATTTGTCATTAAACATATGTACAGTTTGTGACAAAGACATACATATACAAATAAGAAAGCAAATATAAGATGACTACAAGAACATGATATAATATGCTATATATTGTATAAGTATAATAAAGGCAAATAACATATTAAATGACTTATGAAACTTCCGTCCTCAGTTCTAATGACTGTTTTAAAAAGAATCCTATCAACCTAATATGTTTAGAAGTTTTAGGGTTAAGCAAATAGACCAGTTTTTCTTCTTCAGTCATATTGAAAAATTCTCTATTATCAGCTTTAATAGAGTTGTAAAGATTTTCTCTCAACTTACTATTAATTTTACAATTAACATAAAATGATACTCGTCTTCAATACACTTACAAGATTTGCAAAGTCTATCTTGACGAGGAATTTTATAATAACGGCCTTTTTCTATTTCAAGGCTGTGGTCACTGATACACATTTTAGTGAATATATTCCTAATTGAAAATAATGGTTCCGAAAGATAGAATTCCCCCTCTAGAGATGGGTTTAACTTCTTATAAAGAAATAATTTGCTAGCTTCGTCGAATCCATCAATTTTTTTAAGAAATACTCTTTTGAAATTTTCATTGACTCTATTTTTAACATTGTTTTTTAATTTTTTTACTTCTTTTAACACCTTACAACTGAAAACATTTTCTGAGAAATCTAAATCTGCTGAAATGTCTTTGACAAAAGTATACCAACTATAAATGCCTTGACTATCAAGTTCTTTGGTGAGATCAAAAGATTCTTTTAACAATGGGTTTATATCATCTGTATGAAGTCTTGCTAGGTATAATAGAGATTGAGTATGTATGAAACTTTCAATAGGAAGTCTACCCAATTCTGTTCTCAACCCTATGTTTGAAGAAGTTTTTTTAGTTCCCAATAGGGATTTACAAAAATTTAAATGAACTTTCTCAGAGCTAGTCTTATCTACAAAGGAAATATAGTCTACGACTTTATTTGTCTGTGTAGCTCGTTTTTTAGCTCTATAGAAAGTCAAATAATTATCCATAAATGATATCTCTGAATTATATGTTAAAATAGGTCTTACTAGTTTTTCGAATAAGTTATTCATCACCTTGATGGGAAAATTTCCCATTGATTTAGATTTTTCTCTAAGTAAAAATAAAACTTTTCTTGCCTTTTTTGCTAAATAATCTAGACTGGACTTCAGATTACCATTGCAATTTAATAAACAGCCTAAAAATTTAAACTCAGATGTATTTTGAATTTTTTCATCATTAAATGAGAAATATTGTTTATATAAATCCAAATGTTGGAAATTAAAATAAAATTCGAATGCTAAAGTATACTTATTTAGCTGTACAATCGTAAATTTAGATACCACCATGATTTATGTTGCTTGTTTTGTATTCATGTTTATGTTTTAAGTTTTGTAAAGCTATAACCAATGCGGTTTACTGTGTGCTTTTACTGCTTTAATAAAATAAAAATATTTTACGTGCACGAATTTTTCAAATCATGTTCAAATTTATTTATTTTCGATTTTCAACAGTGAGATTCTTGGAGGGGGTCATGGTATTTGCAGTTAGTGTTATTTTAATTTTTATTTATATAATTTATTTTTTAATATGTAAATTTTAATGAAAATTAATTGTTCAATGAATTAAGAACTTGAATTAGTGCGGAACTTTTTCCCACCATCCACTGAATCCGAACATATTTAAGATCCTATTTCATTTGACATTCCTATTTGGATTTCCTATTAAAGCATTTTCAACAGTCTGGTAGTGTCTTTTATACAGTTGTATTATAGTTTTGTTTTCATAATTCTTAATAAAATTTTCCAAAGTTTCAAATGTATCAAACTCTTTACACTGCAATTCCATGATATTCTATCATAATACGGTCGATAAACCATCTTTAAAAAACCTGAGCAGTTTTCGACAATACTGAGACACTTACTTACTTATATGTAAAAGATTATAATGTAAGGCAAAAAAGTGTCCTGTGATAAAGTGTCCAGGAGGACAGTATTTTCCAGAAAAGTTGCTATTTTCAAGTGTCCCCTGCTATTAAATAGTGTCCATTAGTAGGACACTTTTTATCTTCTTATAATGCCATTTAGAATTGTCCTATTAAGAATGACAGCCCTAGTGGACATCATACAATATTACAGTATTCTTTCTTAAACATTCATGTAATAATTAGTGATTGTATAACCAAGGAATTACATAGATATAATTCCTTGGTATAACTAAATTTCGTTAAAATGCTTAATACTATACATTCGAAACAGATTTTTATTGTTCACATCAAAATGAAAAAATATGCCAGAAAAAGGATCAAGAAACAACAGCAGGGATTGGGAAGGAATTTTAAGCAAAATGCCATTCACCACTTTTTTTCATGGAAATTTCAAAATTTCATTCTTAATGTGCCAATAGTTCATAGCCTCCTGCCTTCCCAATCCCTGCAACAGCATACATGTAATTGAATACTTAATCATTAGGTGATAATTTATGAAAAGTTCATAAGTGTAAGAAAATACCTTTTATGCAATGATCTCATTTTAATTGTAGTTATTTATAGGTCTCTCCTTGATTTGTAAATGCTACTTTAATAAAACCCTATAAAAAATTTGGAAAAACAAATCTCAGTCAAATGACTATTCCCACATTATGATGGACAATTTTTCATAGACATGGACATTATTTCATAGATTCAGGTTTGAGATTAAATAAGGTTCCCCATTTTGATATGTCATAATATTATCATAAAACAATGAAGTATTATATTGCTGAGTAAGTATTCAGGTATAAATAGAGAAATTGTTTGTCTATTCCTGCATTTAATATGAAGGACAATATTTTATAGCTATGGACACAATTTTATAGGTTTGAAGTGTCCAGGACATTATTTCATAACAATATCATGTCCATGGACAGTATATACCATTTTAAATTGTCTGAAGGACATAATAAAATGAGGGACAATATAAAATCTTACAATAAGTCCCCGGGCATTTTATAGTAAAGTTTATTATTTACAATCACGAAATTACAGAAAAACTTACGGAAAACTCCGTTTTAGGTATTTTTCAGGAAGCGTGGACGCGCAGCCTGTAGTCTATTCGTCCACGCGGCGTGGACGCGCAAACACTACCTAATACTATTGGTCCCTAAGATCGCAATGGAAGAGGGAGGTCTGGCGCACCATAAAACCAAGTTTAATCCATCATTTCTTTTGAAATGCCTGTACCCACTCCAAGGAACACGCGTATCGAGCCAGGTTATTTTTACTAACACTTTATCTAGGCGAATAGAGTCTTAAGAATTTTTCTAACATGTTAAGGATTTTTCAAAACCCTAATTTTATGTCGTATGGAAAGCCGTACGTAGTGGATCTCCGCATTAACAATTAATTTACAATTGGTGACAATGGGGAAATGTTTATGTTCCATGAGTTCGACAATTAAACTATTTTATTTGATGAACGTACAATTTATATTTCGAACGAGCGCAGCCTTCATGATTTTTAAGAAAAGTTATTTCATTCGATTTGCTTTGATAAGTATAAAGTTATGATGCAGTTGTTGGAGAGCTCTTTTGTGGGGGATTGAAAATCAAAATTTTCAAGTGATTTGACAGGTGAGTACATATTTATAGCGGCCAAATTAAAATTATCCTATATTTGTAAATTAAATAAAAAAAAAAGTATGATGTTTAAACCCGAGATAGAGATATGTCATTCGTGCCAGGCCAGCTGTACGGAACTTCCGTTTCACCATCTAAGATGGTTTGGGCAAGATTCTTGTATATTTATGAGGGGGGTCAAGGGGGGGGGGGGTCCAAGAACACCTTAACAGGGAATTGATTTTCCCAATAACAGATAACAGAGAATTGATCTTTTTGGACTGACCATTTCAATTTAGCTAACATACTATTTTTAATAACAGATAACATAAAATTATATTATTCAATAACAGGTAACAGTAAACTGAATTTCTTCAATAACAGTTAACACAGAACTGGTCAATAACAGTTAACATTAAATCTGATATCTGCAATAACAGCTAACAGAGAACCAATTTAAGCCAATAACACAGGAACAGCTAACCCCCTTGCCCCCCTCATTTATGCCCTTTTCATAGCCCTGTTTGCTATTTTCTTCATACTTAAATGTTCTTCTTGGCTCGTGGCCAGAGTTTCGTCCATTTTATGTTCATAAATTTCGATTTCTGGTAAATTAACCTTAATGGGATCTTCAAATGTCATGTTCCCCAGTATAGCCTGGACCTTTGTTTGATTAAAAAATTCCTGTAAAACAGCAAGATTAACAAGATGAGATTTTGTCCTATTTTGACCCCCAATGCACTGTGAACCTATCGGACTATGAAATATGGTATTAGATACCATTTTGCAATGGCAATCCGACTTGATAATGCAAAATCCACATCTAGGGTCTACGTACGAGCCGTTGGGGACATATTGTGATATTGTAGAGGTTATAGATAAGAATGTCAGTAGGACTGACATGTATAGCATGGGGTTTTACTGAGTTTTTAGAGAAGCGAAAGTCACAACTGTCTTTGACCATTGATAGTTGAGTTATTTTAGAAACAAACCCAATATACAATTGTGACTTGAATGGTCAACAGAGAAAAAGGTTGGCTTGGCTTGACATAGTCTAGGACTGCTATCCAAACATTGTGCTATGACATGCCTATCCAAAAATGTGTAATGTCTGCTCAGCCTGTCATGAGTTAATTTTCAAAAAGTAATCAGGAAGATCTCTTAAGATTGTGGAGTCAGGAGATGAGTAATTTATAGGGATTGGGTAAGTGTGAACTTTATAAGTTTCAAACTTACTCCCAAAAAAAGTGGTTAAGGGAAAGTCAAGGGAGAGTTATAAAATAGTGCCGTTTCGTGCAACAGCAAATTTACCGTTTCTATAATAAAATCTGGTATCCGTACTGACTTGTTCAAAATCAGGATATGTGTTCGCTATCATTGTCTTAAGTTTTTAAATAGTTGACTTCAGGAGGGGTGATTTAAGAATGAATGGGGATAGACTACCCTCAGCTAGATGTGCAAGACCTATACGCACATCATTCAGATAATTTTCGATCATTCGTGCAGATTGAGTTTCAAAAATAACAAGTTTAAAATATCTGTCCATTAAAGATGTAAAACTCATCGTAAGATTATTAAGTTGTCTTTGAAGGAATTAAATACGATGTCTGTTCAACAGCACTCATCATGGCATTATTGTATGCCTTAACTCATGTCTTTCTGAGTGTGTACCAGGGCGTCGATGACTTTATTTGTATTACGCGTCATGCCATTTACATGAGCAACTAGTTTATTGAAGGGGCTCTCCTATAAGTCGTTGCTAGCATTTACATTTGTGGAGGAATTACATCCCTGGATTTTGTATCCTGATAGGGAACCGGCTTTTGACCTTTCATCACACTTTGCCACGGTGACAACCGTCTGATCTCAGTACTGGTCGTCTCAGGTGATTTTGGAAGTTTGCCGATTTCTGATATCTGTGATCGAGACGATAACACACCCTCTTCAGAGTGGTTGCCTATGTCGGACTCTTTTAACCGATGATCACGAGGATCTTTATAATGCTGTAATCTGTTCGCGTGTACCAGCGATTTGTGGAAGGCCTCTGTTTCCACATCGCGTAGTTAGTACGTATCGCCAGGACCATAGTCGACAATATAATAAGGTCCTTTTCATACGGGCTGCAGCTTCTTTTTCTTACCAGGGGAATGTTGCATAATTTTCAATATAACATAATCTTTTAATTTAAATGTGGGTGTTACCATGGTTACGGCATTCTGATCGTAATAATTTTTTACTTAGCTTTGGCTAAATTGTTTTTTGCAACTTCATGTATTATTTTAATTTCTTAACCAGGTCGTCAACATAATCTTTTGGTGCTTTATTGAGTGTGCTGTCTCAGGAAGAACGACCTTGTCTATAGGTAACGACATCTAACGGCGAAAAAATTACGGAGCTTACCGTCGGTGTCGCCCGTAACGCCATCATGACGCTTGGCAAGTAATCACTCCATCGTTCTGTCTCATCGGAACAGTAAGTTCGTAAGGACTGGCCAATTATGCTATTAACGCGTTGGCACGCTGAGTTCGTCTGAGGATGATAGACACTAGTGTAGCTCCTAGCAATCTGAAACAACTCATAGAGGATCTGAACAAACCGATACATAAAATTAGCACCTCTGTCAGAGACGATTCTTCTGGGACAGCCATACCGACAGAAAATTTCCCTGTATAGGATGCGCGCAATAGTCGGGGCTTGTTGATCATGTAATGGGAATCTCTCAGGCCATTTGGTGAACGAGTCCGTAACAAGCAGTATAGCATCATATCCCTCTTTTGTCTTTGGCAAACCACAAAGAATATCCTTGTGGTGCCTTTCAAAGGGACCCTCTATTGGCTGGGATGTAAGGGTGCTTATTATGACGTCGGTCTAGATTTCATAAGTTGGCATTAGTCACAACTAGTTACATACTTGTAAACTGAACTATACATACCAGGCCAATGATATTTATCTCTTATTGTAGTATATACTTTATCAATGCCCAAATGTCCCAGGTTGTCATGGAGGTGAAAAAGAATTGGGTTTTCAATTTGTAGGTCTACAGGAATCGCTAATTGTAATATTAAGTTATCTACATTTCTATGTTTACCTCTTGTTTTTACGTAGATGATATAAAACACCATTTAATATTTTAAATTGTTGAGATTCATAAATTGTTTGCTTTGCCTTTTTGGCATCATTTGGTAGCACACCTTCGACCATTTACTTATAAATATGACCTTATATTGGACATGAAGACTGTTTCTCTTTGATATTTACAGGAGAAGGTAAAGAATCTACAGCCATGGTATTGATTGATGGACAATTTTCATCATCCCATTTAACAAAGGTAAATCCAATCAATTCATTGGAAGAACATTCAGTATTGGTTTCTGGTGACGGATTAGTTTGTTCATCAAGATTGAGAGATCTGTGTCATTTTGCGAATCTGAAATAACTTTTACATTAACTGTAGGATTTTCACCTAACAACTTGATTTTTTTCCGGAAAACATTTTGGTTTAATTATTTCTGAACCTTTGAAACTCGGTTTAGGAGCAGTAGAATAGTCTCTACGTGACAGACAATCAACATGTTTGATCTGTACCCCAGGACGATGAATTACCTCAAAGTTATAGCCATGTAATCTTAATGCCCAGCGAATTAACCTACTGGATTTATGAGAAAAGTTGAAAAGCCATTCAGTGCTACATGATCCGTATATACCGTAAATTTTGATGTGAGAGATATACATGAAAGTGGCGGAAATAAGTGCTAGCAATTCTAATTCTGTAACAGTGTAATTCTTTTTAACACTTGTTAAATTTCTACCACCATAGGCAATTGGATGTTCCGCGCCTGTTTCTGGATTTATTTGAGATAGGATATAACCTATGGCATTCGTTGAACCATCACAACTGAAAAAAAAACTCTCTTTTAAAATCAGGAAATGCTAGGATGGGAGCAGTGCATAAAGCATTCTTTACTGTCTCAAATGATTCATGGCATCGTGATGTCCATTCAAAAGGTATGTCTTTCTTCAATAAAGAAGTTAAAGGACTGATTATGTTAATGTGACAAACCTAAAAAGGACTTTACGTCGTGCTGATTCTTAGGCACAGGCAAAGTTGTAACTGCGTCAACCTTTGAGTTGTCGACTTTAATACCATCTTTGGAAAAAATGTGACCTAAGTACAGGACTTCCAACTTAGCGAAATTGCATTTATCGGGCTTTAATGTGGCGTTGGCCTTTATCAATCTATCAAAAACTTGTTGTAAGTGTAACAAATGTTGATCAAAGGTACTAGACCAAATAACAATATCATCTATGTAAACAAGCTAATCCTCTTAGAATTTCATTCATCGCCATTTGAAAAGAAAAACTTGCATTTGAAATACCAAATGGCATTCTCTTAAATTGATAAAAATTGTCATGAGTAACAAACGCTGTAAGAGGCTTGCTTTCCTCGTTTAATTTTATCTGCCAAAAGCCAGTTAACACTACGTCCGCGACTATACATTGACTGGTCTGGTTGCAGTATTTTTAATAAACACAATAACAGTCTGACTCATTAATGTTCCTTCGAGAATTAATGTGTCACACCTCACGGCTTACAATCTGATGAGACTATTGAAGTTTCCATGCAATCTTTCGTTGATTGTGACATGTGTGATTCATAATAACGTCAAATCTGCTATCGGACAATCAACTACTCGCTTCAGACATTGTCAAAGCCTAAGTGCGGGAATCGATTATTATATTATTCGTTCATTTTTCAATATATTTTTTTCCTGCGAATCACTCATACCCGAAGAGTATTAGGCACGAGTATTCTCGAAGTTAACGCCTTCAAACGGGTTTCCTTTTATTCTATCTCTCCATGTTTTTATTTTTATATAAGTTTACTTTGTCTTTCATACATACTTATATTTATATTTTCTCTATGTCAGATATTCAAATGGAGTCCCTTATGATTGCTTTTCAATCCATTGATTTTATTACACTAGACCTTATTGAAGACGCCGGGATTATTCCGTTCTTTCAGGCTGCCATTCGTTTCAAGCAACACGTTATTAACTTACCTGACGTTGACGCCTATGCATTTACTTTAATTGAGCGTCACTTAAATATTAATAAACCCTTCTTTACGGATAAAAATATTCTCATCAAAATCATTCGCCTTGCTTCTTTCTTAAATATTCCTGAAGAAATTTTATACCATCTTATTCCCAAAAATTCTTCGCAAATATCGCAGGCACAATATATTCCCATTTTATATGAACTTTTAAAAGCGCAATATAAAATTATTGCATCTGATACTATTATCTCAAATAAACTTCCATTAGAAATGTGGGGTATGGACGACTGTCCATACTACCTATTCAAAAAATATTATAGAGATTTTCAGAATATGTACGAATATCAAAAGAACGTTCAGGGCGGTTGTTCCTGCAATAAGTGCATAACATTTACTAAAAAATCTTTAAGAATCATCTTTTGTAGTGACTCCATTGATGATTTTAATATAGATATATACTTTCCGCGACCAACAGTAACGTCTATTTTTTCTGGCAAAAAGAAAAAGAGGAAACGCCCGGCAATTTGACCCACCGGTCAAGTGGCCTAGTTATATATTAAATTTCAATTTTCACTTCAAGTTTCCTAACTCATAACCTTTCTTTCACAATACTGACATAATGAGAATCATTTGTCTACCATTTGTACATAGTGTACATATATGTTTCATTGTTTGTGTGATATACTTGTATGTTTACAATCACTTGAAGAGACTCGTCAATGATTGGCTTACTTAATAACTTAACATTTTGTCTAATATTAACCTTTTTTCCATTTCAGTGGAACAAAAACAAAAAAAAACAAAAAAAAACAAAAAAAAAAAACAATGAACATTTGATTTGCTTAAATTTATTATGCCAAAATCTATAACTAGAATCGTTTGGCTACCGATTGTATATATTATTTATTTTATATTTCATATGACATATTGATTGGAGTTTAGTTATGACGAGATTCGTATGACTTCTCCAAAAATTTCTTGATTTTTTATCATGTGACGACTCTCCGTCAAGATTTTGTATATAATTTGGTTATTAGTGCTTACTGTCTTCTGGACATATTTTTATCGCGTTACTTTATTCTTTGTTTATTTTACTCTTGTTGGGAACGAGGTCCTTTTTATATATTTGTACACCTACATAAAAATGTAACTTGTTATAAGCACATCTCTCTATGAGTGGATGGGAAGTGGTAAACTTCGCTGACCGTGTTGAGATTATTTCCCTTCACGCAAAAAACTCACAAAATCTCGAGTCGGTTAACGTTTTCTTATTCTTCCTTTCCATGCTCCTTAGATGTGTAAAATTGGCATACAGCCTAACCGATGAATAGATGTTATTTTCAATAAAAAAAATTATATGAAAGTGCATACATCTTTTCAATGATTATAATCGTTCTCAGCGAGTGTCAAAATTTTAACTGTACATATATCGTATTTATACAAAGATGTACTAAAATTTTCATGTTTATATATATTTATTTTGTAGTTAACATCACTTCATTAAAAAAAATATAATATCGAAATGGTTATTATAATCATATTTGTATTTATACTGAATGTATGATGTTTTTTTTCTTATTGTTGATTCCTATTATGGAGATATTTTTATGATCTCATAGTCATCAGCTTTCCTTTCTTTTATTATGGGAATTATTTTCTTCAAAACTTTGAACTGCAATCAAAGGGACTTGATTATCTTTAAAAGGGGGAGTTTTATTAGAGAGTGCAATATATGCACATTTAGTGTTAAAATAGTAAAGTACTCCAAGTTCACGATTCCAGTTGCAAAACTAGGTTTTTGGGTCAACGTTGTTTTTGTGATATTACTTTTTCTACCTTATGAAAATAAATGGATTCAACTTACGTTATTAAGTCTCTTTGGAATAGGAAATTAATCATTATTAAGTTCCGAGAAAAGAATAATCTTTTTTTTATTGTCACGGTTGGAAAGTTAATGAGGTGTCCTCAGGTTATTTTAGATCATTATTTTTTTTATTAACTTGGCCGGTATATTCCGATGAGTATTGACTCATTGTATGGTTGTTCGATAGAAGCTTTATGTTTATGAATGATTAGTCATGTAACGACAGTTTTGAACTTTTAATTGAAAAATGATTATCCTAAGAGCCATCACACTCCAAGTAACTAGATTGTATTAGTATTGGAGGTGAAAATTTGAGGAGCATCCAGATCCTGGAGTGTGAAACACTGGTCAAATAAAACAGGGTGGGGCGGTGGGAAAAATTACAGATTTATAAGCCTAAACCCCTTCATAACCACAACCATAGTCATAGCCACAGCTTAATCGAGAGAAAAGAATCACTTTCAATCCATAACCTGACTGCGTTTCGAAGAATGATTTAAATTGATAGATCTCGTGACTTCTCGTGTGATGTCGCTTAGGATAAATGATTATCCTAAGAGCCATCACACTCCAAGTAACTAGATTGTATTAGTATTGGAGGTGAAAATTTGATACGCAATAATTATCCTTTGTTATGTGAAATCAGTAACTATTTCACACTCACCACAAAACCCCCAAAACTCAAAACTCAAAACTCACCCAAACCTGTATCTTAAATATGTCTAGCCAATATACAAAAGTAAATTGTGAATACAATCCTGAAAATTACCCATAAATTGACCTACAATGTATATTCATTTGATTAACATGCAACTGTATACCAAATATCAACACTGTAGACGATAAAGAGATGTGAGATAGGCATACGCAACGCAACCAACCCAAAACAAAATCATAAAAGGAAAACAGCTAGCAGTCACCAAGATTACCAGATCACCGGTCACCGATCGCCGTCTTGCGTTGGCCCGACTAAGACTAAAAATTTTATACACAAGGTTGAACACCACTGCAAAAATTTATCACCGAGACAGACGACATATGAAATGTACCATTATCTATTCGCATAAATAACTAGAAAAAACATTAACATATAGCCAAAGGAGCAAGAACCCTTATAGTCAGTAGACCATGTAGGGGCGTATATGTAGAAGATATCTTCCTGGAATAGACCAGTACTGATGCTTATGAAACAGCCTACCAAATATCAATGATATGTCATAAACGCCAACACTATTTGTTAAACGGACAGAAGAGTATGTCAAATCAGTATACAAAAATTCCTAAGTCAGCAGTATACCGTGCAATATATATATCACCTGCCTGTATACCCAATATCTATGCTTTTCAAGCCATTCAATGTGCACAAAATCATTTCAAAATGTTTTCCGCCTGAAAAAAGACCTAAGGTTATCGAGTCACTAGAGCGTGAAAATGGGGCCAAGGTCACACGGCATGGTAGACCATAACCTCAACTGTCTGTTTACTCAATATCAGATTCCTAGCTTTTATATCACCAAGTAATTCATTGTCCACAAAAAACCTTATAAAAAAGTTCACGGCCTGAAAAAACGACCAAAGTTCAGAGTCACTGGAGCGTGAAAATGGGGTCAATATCATACGGCATTGTGACAGTTGCGTAGACCATAACCTTAACTGCCTGTATACCCAATATCAGATGCCTAGCAATTATACTTAACTTGAAGCAGGCATGGTACACCATTGATTTTATGCAATTGCGTTAGCTTCAGTGCAAATTTAGTTTTTGTCTCACCTGCGACGAATAGTAAGACCTAGGTATTACTTTCCGGCGGTGGTGTCGTAAACTTTTTGTAACACTTTTTTGGACAATGAAAACTGCTTGAATTGCTTGAATAACATAGTTGAGAACAAACTATAGCATTAAGCCAAATCAGAAAGAAATCACAAAATCAGTAGACCGTGGTTGCAGGGGCATACCGATGAAATGCTTTAAAAACTTATCTGTACCAACTCTAAAGCAACCACATACCAAATATCAAAGTTGCGCCATAACTTGTTCACAAACAAACATAGGATTAGATTGAAATAAAGTAAACATGTGTAAATTGTGCCCGATAATGGCACCTTTATTCTCATTTTCAGCCACAGCTCTACTAACGAGTCTTTCAATGAAACGTAAACCATCATTTTGACCTAATCAAAAATTTGCTTACACTTATTTAAACCTCATCTCACCCTTTAAATGTCCATAACGCATAAATCCAATTTTAAAATAAAACAAATAATAATGATGCAACAACTTTATTCACAAATATACAGTACAACCTGACAAAGGAAACGGCAAAACTATCAGTCAATATTTTTTGTCCCCGGGTTATCAATCGCAATATTGAAAATAAGCCCAGTTTTATATCACCAAAACGTTGATAGCAATTAACCGATATCCCAGGCTAAATCCAAAACCCTACTTATAAATATATGGCCACCACAAAATAAAGTTGAGAAAAGGCTTGTCCCTATCTATGAAAATAAATTTGCAAACTTTCGGCATTCAGAATCGAAATTTCACCGAAAATTTCCTGCACATTATAACATAACAAAAGATTTAGCCTGTATAGTAACATTTTAATCGGTCTAACTAAAAGGCTTCTTCCTTAGCGTTTCCAAATTTCAACATTTCAACAATGATTTTATTGATTAATGTGAACGTTTGTCCCCCAATACTGTAACTTTTCACAGGAAATTATTCTTCATAAAAATTATAGTTTTCAAAAACATTCTCTGCTTTGTAAAACCGATTAGGAGGTTGAAGAACTTCTCCTCTGTAGTTTCATAAAAAAATTCATGGTCAACAAAAAGTAGGATCAAAAGAAAATCTCAACTTCAATTGATTGACTAATTTTAGCATGATCAGTTTACAATAAAAATGTTATAAATATATCATTGTATAAAGAGATAAATGTAAAATTTTCAAAAGGAAATTACAGAGAAAAAGCTCTCCAACCCCCATTCCGCGTGACATAAGCCACTAAGGATTAGATTCCCTGGAATGGAAATTAGAAAACTATCTCAAGTCAATTATTCTTTGAGTAAACGTAGCACTTGAAATTTCTGAGTATACAACAAGGTCCTTAAAGTTAAAATAAGTTACAAGTATCATCATGCGCTTCAAATTGTTTATATGCCTGCAAAGCTTTACTATAGAACTCAATTTCCGGATGATTCGTTTTATGATCGAGCACTAAGCTATAGAACCTTCAAGGCGGCATCAAGGACACAAACAGGCATCAATTTAGGTCTTCCAGTCATAGCTCTGACGTTTTTACGTCCCTGCCTATCATCCAAATCATTTTCCAATTACTGATGTCTCCCTTCGAGATCCCAATACTATAATTACTTGCAGACGTTATATAGTTACACCTGTGTTGTTAACCGAAACTGGCTCCGATCTTTCAATGCCTACAAAACGACATAATATGCTACTAAATATATATAACTCAATATACCTATAAGAAACGCAGACCCTATGTCACATACAAGTATCTGTTACTAAATCATTTAAACATACTAGACATTCAACTTTAACTTCCAATTTGTACAACACACATGACATACATGACAATTCGGGACGAGATAATGCCCCGACGCAAAAACATGAACTATCTATAGCTAGAACATAAAAGTTCTTAAAGTCCCTCAAAGAGCCAGTTTTTTTCCTTTATCTTTTCCCGCGATGAGAAAACGTACATGAAACTAGATTGTGTTCAACAATATCTTAAACTAAAGTATTAATTACAAACTTTAAAAAAAGCCTTCTCTCTAAACACAATATGCATTGCTCTACAGCATCTTAATCTTACCCTTTCGATCCTTCAACTAAATTAACCATTAAGGAGCCAACTGCTAAGAACTTCCAAGGTGATGTTCAACCATCTACAAGTAAATTAAAATACACTACATAAACATAATTGATCCAAGCATGTCGTGAGTCGATATATTACTGGACGAGAACATGTTTTCTTTTTTTCTTTTTTTTTTACATTTAAGCCGCTTCGGAATATACATATAGAATATAACCAATAAAATCAGCATCCATTCTGACCACAAGAAAACAACAAAATTGTACCAGGTTAAACCCCAATCATATCAAACAGCGGTGGCACAATCCACTCTTATTTCGAGGTCCATACTCCGAAACGACAACCGAGGCGACACTATCCGCTAAATGATTTTAAATTCTATAATCAAACGGACGACAGCATCCGCACTTCAAAATATAAATTGCCTAGCTACGTATTATACCATCCGTACTAAAAAAAATCAAAATATGAACCAAACGAGCAACACCATCCGTACATCCAACTGGACAACATGCTCGTACTTCAAAGGGAAAAATCGACAAAACGGACGACACCATCCATGCTTCTGAAATTAAAAATTACCAAGACGGACACCATGTGTTTACTTTAGTCAAAATTAAAAATTCACCAAAAACACACCAAGTCCTTGCTCCAAAATTATTGAATTTACCAAACGGACACCATGCTCGTACTTCAAAAAATAAAAAATTAATCCTACAGACACCATGCTCGTACTTCAAAATCAAAAATTAATCCGACACCATGCTCGCACTTCAAAATCAAAAATTAATCTTACAGACACCATGCTCGTACTTTGAAATAAAAAATTAATCCTACAGACACCATGCTCGTACTTCAAAATCAAAAATTAATCTTACAGACACCATGCTCGTACTTCAAAATAAAAAATTAATCTTACAGACACCATGCTCGTACTTTAAAATAAAAAAATAATCCTACAGACACCATGCTCGTACTTCAAAATCAAAAATTAATCATACAGACACCACGCTCATACTTCAAAATCTAAAATTAATCATACAGACACCATGCTCGTACATCAAAATTAATCATACAGACACCATGCTCGTACTTCAAAATCAAAAAATAATCCGACACCATGCTCGTACTTCAAAATCAAAAATTAATCATACAGACACCATGCTCGTACTTTAAAATCAAAAATTAATCATACAGACACCATTGCTCGTACTTTAAAATCAAAAATTTATCATACAGACACCATTGCTCGTACTTAAAAATCAAAAGTTAATCATACAGACACCATGCTCGTACTTCAAAATCAAAAAATTTACCAACTGAACACTAAGTCCTTGGCCTTGCTTCAAAATAAAAAATTAACAAAACGGACACCAGGTCATTTATATTGCTATAAAATTAAAAAATTAACCACACGGACACCATGCCCGTGCTTCAAAATGAAAAATTAATCATACAGACACTATGCCCGTGCTTCAATTTAAATAATTAACCAAACGGACCATGCCCGTGCTTCAAAATGAAATATTTACCAAATGGACCCATGTCCGGGCTCCAAAATCAAATATTTACCAAATGGACCCATGTCCGGGCTTCAAAATCAAATATTTACCAAATAGACCCATGTCCGTGCTCCAAAATTAAAAATTAACATAACGGACCCATGTCCGTGCCTTATAATTGAAAAATTAGCCAAACAGACCCATGTCTTTGCTTCAAAATTAAAAATTAACCAAACGGACCCATGTCCGTGCTTCAAAATTAAAAATTGACCAAACGGACCAATGTCCGCTTCATCATTAAAAAATTAACCAAACGGACCCATGTCCGCTTCATCATTAAAAAATTAACCAAACGGACCCATGTCCGCTTCATCATTAAAAATTAACCAAACGGACCCATGTCCGTTTCATCATTAAAAAATTAACCAAACGGACCCATGTCCGCTTCATCATTAAAAAATTAACCAAACGGACCCATGTCCGCTTCATCATTAAAAAATTAACCAAACGGACCCATGTCCGATTCATCATTAAAAAATTAACCAAACGGACCCATGTCCGTTTCATCATAAAAAAGTTAACCAAACGGACCCATGTCCGTGCTTCAAAATTAAAAATTAACAAAACGGACCCATGTCCGTACTATAAAATCTCTCAAAAGGACCATAATGTCCTCACAAGCATGCAAATAAAAGAAAAATATACTTACATAAAAGCAATGGATAATTTCCGAGACCGTGTAATACAAGGCAACGACTTGCACGTGCTCAAAAGTACCGCGAAAAGGAGAGGACAGGAGAGCGTCTGTCCTCGCCGACTGCGTTTCGAAGAATGATTTAAATTGATAGATCTCGTGACTTCTCGTGTGATGTCGCTTAGGATATATTTTAAACATTATTTGGTTTTGCATCTGGACTATTGCTTGGAGAATATTTTATTTGGGGAGGAACATAGTGCATTTTATTATTTTGGTTGTTGACCTTGAGATTAACTTCTTTTTGCTAATGGTTTCATCTCCAAATTTCATTGGTTGTTGGACATCTTGGTTCGACGTCAGCTTAGTCCTACGTGGGCATCGGGGTCCTTTATAAGAAAAGTTTCCAAACGCCCAGGATAATTGGCTGACTCGAACCAGTTGTCTGTTTTCTTTTATAAGGTATCAATATTTTTTAACTTAGATTTTCTTGTGTTCAACTTGACGCAACTTAAAATGTTTTTTTGTTTCATTTCTTTTTGTTATGTAAGAAATAATTAAATTTGTATCATTCATTTACTGAAAAATAGCTTTGAAGTTAAATGTTACTTATTTAAATGACTTTTCGATAATTTTCTTTAATATATTGTAATGTTAACTTTGTTAATTTGTTCTTTGATTTATATCTTGATTTATAGTATTCTTATAATAAACTATTAGATTTGGCTGACCCGAACCAGTTGTCTGTTTTCTTTTATAAGCTTCCCTTATTATATCTGGCGCTCCGGCACTAACACTTTTGTGTTGGAGAACACATCAAAGCTTTAATTTATCCGTTTAAATTTCAAAATTGTCTAAACCTAAGGTTCTTCCTACCCCAGACATAGGTTGACCATCTTAGTTTTAATTTGGTTCCCCATTTCGGTATTTTGGGTTTCATTGTTCTATGCTCTTCATAATCATATGTTTTTGGTTTTTCATTATTTTGGTAGAGCGCCTCTGATGAGTCTTGAATAGACGAAACGCGCGTCAGGCGTAGCAAAATTTTATGTCTGGAACCTTGTTGTCATTTGAATTCCTGAGATCCAACGGCACCTAAGACGCATACGAATCTTACAAAAAAAAAACACACGAGTAAAAGACATAGGTATCCGTTAGGGACTCCAGTGTCTCCCCCCACAAAGGAACTTTTCAACACAGTTGATTATAAGAGAAATCTTTTGCGGAGTTTAGTAAAAATTACCTTGAACGATTTGCGTGTTCCTAGGAGTGTTCCCTAAAAAAATCTTTCTTCGTTATCAGCCACTAGGAGAAAAGTTCAAAATTGAGTTAAAAGATATGGTGGTTAATTGTTTTAATTAGTGCTTGCCTGGTCTGCTATACTGAGATGATCACCTCAATATCCCTATTGTGTCTCACAACTATGTTGTGTTCTATGGTCATTACCGGATCCTGAGATCGCAATGGAAGAGGGAGGTTTGGCGCCATAAAACCTGGTTTAACCCACCATTTCGTTTGAAATGCCTGTACCAAGTCAGGACCATTGCGATCCACCAATTCTCCGGTATGACTGATTCATTTTTCTCATTTTCTCTGGACTATGAGATTGATCATTCAAGTTCGGTAGTTTTGTTATTACATTGTACCTTTATTCCGGCGTGTCTTTCATTGTCTTTTCTCGTGGACATTGAGATTGATCCTCCAAGTTCGGTAACTTTGTTATCACCTTTCTATTCAAATATCTATATAAATAAAACTAAATAAGTTTTCATACCCAAATAACTAAGGTCTCATTCAATATTTAAAAGCACCCTGTAGATATTCACCCTACCTAATATACAATTGACATCTAATCGTGAGGTGGTCGCAAATGGCATAAATTAAGACGCTTCAAGCTTTGCAAGGTAAGGAAGAAAAAACATCATTATGAAATGATTATTTATAATTTAGTTGCACAGTTAATAAAGCTATATTGCAGTACTATTCTTTTTAAATTTGGTCCAGTCATTTTATCGTTTGACGTGTTTAAAGAAGATAAAAGGGGGTATCTTGGGGGTAAACATTTCATTTTCTATGTTGTTTTTTCAAATAAGGTCGTATTTTCTTCTTTTATCCATTTTTAAAAAATGTTGCTTTAACAATTGTGCGTATTAAAGATTTAACTTGTATAAAAATATGATTTTCGATGAAAATTAAGGAACACACAAATTGCATATGTGTAGATGAACAACACACATTTTTGTTAAGAGGTAGTCCGTATCCTTTGTTACAATTAGTAAAAGACGATTGCGACTTCCGTTTACGTTCCCGAATCGTCTCGGACTGTCTTCACGTACATATATACATATATGATTTTTTTCTTATACCATGTATACGTGGAGGATGGAAAAAGTGCGTCTTCGAAGTTATGCTTTACAATGAACTGCGTGGTTGAAAAATGCATTGTCGAAGGTTTGAGTATTTTTGTCTATTGTTCTCTCTTGTTAATTTTATGTAAGCGTTTATTGAATTGATTATGATTTTGTGCTTGTTAAGGATTATCAATAGGTGGAAGGTTAGGGCCGCAAACTAGTTTAACCTTGCCATATCGAATATCTACCTGTCCGAGCTAAGCCTTAAACATGTTAAATCCTTGGCAAAGTGTTGTCGTATACTCGTGGTTTTTATGTTATTTTTACCTGCGTCGCCGAAGGCGAAAGCAGGTCTAGTAGTCGGGTCACTCCGGCCGTCTGTTCGTCCGTCCGTTCGTCGCGCTATGGGGTGCCTGTCTCAAAAACTAAGCACTAGATCTTTCTGAAATTTTACTTAGTGATTACAGATATATTGAAGATGTGCACCTCTCCTGTTGGGATCATTTTATAATTTCGTTTAGAAATTAGGGACCCAAAAGGGGCAAAAAAACCCTTTTTTATTTGTTTGCACGATAACTTTTGTTCTGGTTTATCGAATACTATGAAACTTTACAGTAATGTTACTTACCATTAAAGAAAGGGTAGGGCTGAATTTGGGTGTCCCCTCTTTTTTGTTTTGAAATTGAGGGCCCTAAAGGGGTCAAACATGTGACTTTTTTAATTGTTTCCACAATAACTTTTGTTCTGATTGTCCAAATGCTATGAAACTTTACAGTAATGTTACTTACGATAAAAGGAAGGGTGTGGTTGATTTTGAATATCACTTCTTTTTCTGTTTAGAAATTAGAGGCCCAAAAGGGGCTAAAAATGAAACTTTTATTTGTTTTCCACAATACCTTAAGTTATGATTGACTGATTGTTATTAAATTTTACAATAATGGTCCTTACCATAAAATGATTCATTTGCATGATTTTTTTTAGGTCTCCCCTTTTTTCATTGAGAAATAAGGGGCCAAAAATGGGGCAAAAATCTAACTTTTTTATTTATGGTCCGATTAAAAAAAAATATTTGCAAGTTAGTTTTTGTCGTATATTGGATACAAAATGGAGGATAAATTGATTCTTGACTCCACCTTTTCTGTTAAGCAATTAGGGGGTCATAAGGGGAGAAATTGAAACATATATTAATTTTTTTGTCTGATTTTTTGGTGTTTTTGATATCCTTGTTATAAGGATCTTAAATATTTTTATTTCTAAATATTCATTATCAGTCTTAAAATTGGGTTGCATGTGACAAATATGCATTTTCAGTCCACCATAGGATGCAAGTGTCAAAAACTATTGACTGTCCATATTAGGCCTAAACATTCAGGGTTCAACGTTTTGCCATACGACAGATTGGCCTTGTTGTATTTGACTTAGATCGTTTTTTTTCAGTCTAATATCTAGTGGTATTCAATTATCTCCCCTGCAGAAAACAGCTAATGTGTTTTTAAATTTTTAACGATGACAACAACGATGGCGACGGCATATAAACAATCTTCAATTTTCATTCATTACGCATGGATTTGACTACTATGATATACGATGGACATGTTATGTTATTAACGAATCTTTTCTGTTGCGTAAACAGTTGTTTATAAGGTCAACAAAAGTGCATATTTTAACAAATCGAGTGAAACTTATTGGCCGTTGGAAAAAATTAAAATGTCAACTCAACCTTTAAAAAATCACACAAGGCGTAATACCTGCAGTACATTTTCGAAACTTGTGGGAATGTTAGGTTATTACCTTTTCTTTCAACAGATATTAGTTTGAAAATTATATTTTACTGTTATCATATAACGATCCATTTGAATTCAATGTGTAACTATGAAAAACTTTCAAGGGACATAACCAAGTTCTATCTTTAATAAATTATAAACATGATAAATGGGAGGCATTCCTATTTTTAAAACGGATGACTGAATATTGAATTGGACATTTACTCCAATACAATGCAAATTCACATACTGTTGATCCCAATTTACGGATACCGGTCAAAAAGGTAAACATGTTCTATGACATAATCGAATTCAACAGGTAAATCGTGTACTTTTAAAAAGAAGGTTGTCAAGACGGACTAGAAAAATAGGTCTTTTTCTTAATTTTATTTTGGCTTTACCTCTTGCAGTACATGTCTGAAAATTTGCAGATGGGAAGATATACATTTAAACAATAGTGTGATTTTTTTCAATTTTTTATATAAAAGTTAAAGTTTTGCGATCCATTTCAGTTTGCACCGTATGCATTTCATAAATATCCACATAATAGCATGCATTAAAATGCAATCTATTACTTTTAAAAACTCTTTTTAATTCAAAAAAGTTTATTTTATCAGCATAACTTAAAATTGGAAGAAATTTTGTACTAAAAAGAACTTTTGATTCACTTGACAACCAGGATAAACATTCGAATTGACTTTCCTATCTTTTCCGATGAAGAGCTCACATTCCACCGGTTTTCGGACTGTTTTTATCTGACAATTTCAGAACAGAATTTGAATTGTATGCATTTTTATTTTTACCTCGGTCAAGAAGCCCTACTGGTTTCGTTGTTGTTTTATTGTGAATCTGCTTGCTTATGCGGGTTGTGTCATGTACACGTATTCCATATTGCATTATCTTCTAATATGGGGGATTGCTGAAGACCCGAGGCAGTTATTAATGTACGAACCGTAACGATTAAAAAGTATTAAAACATATCAGGGAGATGAACATTACAAGAGGATTTGATGAGCATGAATCTCTTACTTTGCCCTTAGGCCATAACGGTCTCTTTTATAAGGGGTTATCTGACAACGACCCAATGAAAAGAAATTAATGAGACGTGGAATTAGTGTACACGACACAACCTACACTATAAGACTTTATTAGAGCTTAATGCGCTGAAATTTTATACATTCAACAGCTTTTCTAATTCTGTAATAGTTTAATTCATTCAAAAGTGCAAGAACATGAAAAACGATATTTTTTTACCTTAAATCCCTTTAATCCCTATAAGGGATCACTTACCGACTCAGACCCAACAGAGACTTTCCCGTTTGTAGAGCTTTCGATTCTGACGAGCATTCTGTCATAGTCGCCGAGTTATAAGCCAGTTTAAGTGATTTTACCCCCCCCCCCCTGTGTTCTATTTTAGTACATGCTATATTATTTATCGAATCTCTTAGAATAAGGACAGTTTGTTGACAACATCAACTTTTTTCCTTTTGTCATACATGTAGTCGCTGAGTGACAATCCAGTTTAAGTGTTGGTCCCTCCCTATGTTCTATTTTAGTACATGTAATTTATCGATTCCCTTAAAAAGGGATCGTTTGTTGCCAACGTCGTACATCATACGTGTCCTTATTGGTTCAGAGGTTTCAGAGGAGATTTATGAAATTGTGTACATACGATGGCGGACGAATAGTGATGGCAAAGCCTATATGTCCAAGTGAGCTAAAACAAGGGTGTTGATTAAAATTAACATGAAATGATAATCAAGTAGGTTTTGGACACTAGAAAGTAGGGGATAGTTTAAGTCGAACAACCTAGCTTACCTCAGAGGGTCCTATGATTACATCTGCATCAGTGTTAAACGCACAAGTTTAACTAAAGGCTGGAAATACACTTAATACCTAAAATTCGAAGTTTAGCCATAGCAAGTATACCCAGCTTCTTGTAGCCTTGAAACATACTTGTAATATACCATTCTACTTCTTTTAATAAACGCACTACTATGTCATTCTATATGTATGTTAACCTTAATCAACCTCTCTATCTATAGTACGTATTACAAACAACTCTCGATCAATTTAGAGTGTAGAACACTTACTTTTTACAATGTTACCCTGTAAATATTATGTATTGGCATTCTGATTACATCATTATAATATAATATATATAATATATATAGCAGGTCAATATTTAGCAAGAATTCGAAGTGTTCTGAAAGTTTTAGACCTCGTCAACATACACTGTACATGTGCATGTAATGGTTAAACAAGTAAAACTTGTTTATATATCCAATTTAAACTTCGAGCAAGTGTGGCAATGATTTAATGCATAGTTTTCGTTACCGAATTAGCTATTAAAGTTTTATATTTATAATTCCGATAATAAGAAAAAATCAACTTTTATTGAAGAAAAAGTTTAACTCTCAATAAAAAAGGGGTGTTCTCGACAACACAAGGTTTATTTTAACTTAAACATTGGACAGGGTGATATTTGGTAGTAAGAATGTTCGGGGTCATCAAGTGCAAAGTGGTCTAGAGTGGCCCTCCCATAACAACTTAATGGTTATTCAAGCATTTTTTCCCCCAAAAATGCAAGTAATTCAGTAATTACAAAGTGAATTATATTGCATTTATTTTCAACATCATATTCTATGTCATTTGTAAAATATCTTATTTTGTTGTATGTTCTCATGTTAAAACACATGTATGTGTCTGAGTGTTTCAATAAAATCTGAAAAATCTTAAATGAACAGTAAAACATTCAAAAATTTACAGCAAATCTGAAACCATAATATATATTTTTCTAAAGATCTGTTTACTGAAGCCAAAAACTTTTCACGCAAATGCACATAAATGTACAACAGTTAATGAGTTAAATCTGACTAAAATATTTATAAAAATGATATGAACATGAGACCATAACACATATGTTATCACCAACTGCATTTAATTGTTATGAGCTGTATCACCATTTTCTTTAGATCTTACTTCAGCGGACTTGTTCCTTCTGATGTTGCTAATTTGTCTTGTAAGTTGGTATAAGTCACTCAATCTGTTTTTTATGCTACTTCTTCTCCCTCCAAAGCTATGTCATCCATTTCCTTATATCCGCCCTTGCCTTGGTCTTGTCCTTCTTGTCCTTCTCTCTACACAGATCCCTTTTCCTTTGCTTGATTTGTTCGGAGCTCGCCTGGTAAATTTCTTGTATATTTTTCTTTCTTCTATGGCAGTTGTTGTGGCCACTTGTTTATATCTATTCTTTTTTGTCACGTTTCTTATACCCGAGGATCTTTTCAGCACTTTCATTGTACAGCTGTGAGATCAGATTCCATTGATCATCTTAAGCTGAGTATCTGAAAGCGATTTTTAAGGTTAAATTTTAATGTAATGCTACATGTAACAATCGGGGGACTGAGTTTGGTAACATCATATACTTTCGTGTCATCTTGTTTTGTTTTCTGTTCCTATTGAGTTTTAATCTGATCTTGCCAATTACAAAAATGGCATCAAAATTCTAAATATATGATGCTTTTTCATTTTGTTTTATTATCGTACAATTTGCATACTTTTTTGTACTTTATAAGGACTTAATATATA
This sequence comes from Arcuatula senhousia, assembly GCA_963971305.1. Classification (NCBI taxonomy): domain Eukaryota; kingdom Metazoa; phylum Mollusca; class Bivalvia; order Mytilida; family Mytilidae; genus Arcuatula; species Arcuatula senhousia. Next base: position 54,930,424 of record OZ020307.1, on the reverse strand, counting down.
GTTTTATATAACTCAAATGCCATACAGAGATGATCATATAGACGACACAAAGAAATACTCCGATAAGAGTGGGACTTGTTATGGGGGGTACCAATATCCCATATCCCCATAAATTTTTCATCAAATAACCTGTATCCCAAAAAGTGTTTTTCCAGTATCCCATATCCCTGTAAATAAAATTGACAAAAAAACCCATATCCCAGTAAGTTTTGTCTCAAATATCCCGTATCCCACTAAGAAAATGTGTGAATATCCCATATCCCAATACACCCTAAACAAGCGTTGCAGGCACGTAGATCAGTGCAAACTGACCAAGTCGTCAATTTTCTGGCTAGCCCTGCAGTTGAATTGTAAATAACCGTATTTCAAGTTCATAAAAAATGCAACTGTGTGTTGTAAGTAACGCAAATCTAAGAAGAAACGTTTGCTTGTTCGATTATCTTCCTTACTGGATTTGACCCAAACTCCTTTGCCGTAGGCTTATCCTTCCCGACAAAAATAGGTCAGGATTATCCCACTGCTACAGGCTTGTATGAATTCCATCAAGATTTTTGATGAATTTTTTAATTGCATAATTTTTCTAAATTGGTATAGTTAACCATTAAAACATCACATTTTCTGTAAATATTTTTTTCTTAGAAATAAATAATCCAATTTGTTATAAAACCGAGTATACTTTTCATAGCTTCAAATTTAGAACGTAGGGGTCAAAAGAGATAATTCAAAAGAACTCAGGAAGCTTGGTCCAGTGATTAGTGCAAGGGCCGTTACGGACTGGAACTGGAACTGTGAGGAGTTTTGATTTGACCTAGAATCTTGGTACTGCAAAGCATGTGTTGCAAGAAGCAAGACCCTTTTACCCTTTTGGAACATCCGAGTTCAACATTGTTTTTAAAGGATTTGTGCTGCTGATTCCGTTTAGCTATGTTCGGATTTCTTCGAAGTGTCTTTGTCGTTAGTGTCTTTTTCTAGTTGATTTGTCCAAATAGCTTATACTGTCTGCTATCTTTGTCCATGACTGACGTTAGTATTAAAAAGGAGTTTGTTTCTTCCCTTGAACAATCCTGGGCCCTTACCTGATGTCGATTATGAGAATGATGAAAGAAAGAACAGTAACAAAAACTACACCGTAAGTGATCTGATCATAATAAGGTGGGTCGGGAGTATAAAACTGAGCCAATCATATTTTTAACATTGTGCAAAATGTTTAGTCTTAATTTTCTTGAATCAAAGTTATTTAATTAAGATAACACAGGAGATGCAAAATTTAATTCTTTTTAAAATATTATTAATGAACGAGATATAACATAAAATTTGAAAAGAAATTGAGCCTTTTCCAAATAGTTCTATTTTCAGGGGAGACAAATTTCATTTTTTCTTAAATATCTAGAAAAGAAGGTCGATGACCTTAAGTTTTTTCATGCTTTTCAAAAGGTAGTATATATTGCTTGTCATTTGTAAAATATAACTAAAAGCTTACTGTGATGCTAATTAACTGTTTTCCCTTTATAATCTATTGAAAAACAAATCTTTAGGTCACTTACTTTCGCACTTTTTTATGAACTTTTGGCAAGGTTATAAATCTGTAGAAAGGCCCGTGCCCCCCCATTTTTGCATTTTTCAATGTGTTCAGTTATGAAAGTTTAATTCTGCAAAATTAGAAAAAAATCTGATGGATTTTGTTTCTCCCCCGAACCACTTTAATAGTTGTTGCTCTGCATAATTGAACTTCCTGTCACAAACTCACAATAAAGAATTTTGCCATGTTAGGGTTGTGTTTAATACGAGAAAAAAAATCGTTGCAGAATTTTATCGTGCAGTAAGTGCATTTCAAAGAGCAACCATGCGAGTTTTATGGGTAGGGACTAGTCAGGATGCCAAAAAACATATAATAAAAAGGCAGGACAGTGCTTTGAATTAAAAGAAAGTCATGATGCTGTTTTTGGTTAAAAAAATTATAGTGAATTCTGAATTTTAGAAAAAAAAATGCGCCCATTAAAGCGCGAAAAAAAAACAAAGGGTCCGATGTTTCTGAAAATAAAAAGTCGGAATGAACAAAATATCCATAGCCTTATCATAGAAATTAAATGGTCGTTTCCTAGCGACTTAATTCGAAAGCAAAACGCAAAACCATAGACCTTAGACAATAACGAACTAGTTGTATTTAAAGCATGATAGAAAACTACAAAAATAAGGAAAGACTAGAAGATGTGATCATTCACATATCAGCGACGCACTATGACGGATGTAAAGGTACTTCAGGTCTTTGACATTTGTTCTATACTTAGATCATAAACTTAAAGAAGGTCAATTACTATGATAACAGTATACGCCCGATGTTAAAAAACAAAATCCCAAATTTTACACATACTATAGGAATAATTTCCCTGGTGTAAAAAGAAGCAGAGGTACCAATGGGGTATCCGAATGTCAAAAGTCCGAAAGGGCACAGACAAAACCAGAAAACACCAAAAAGAACGGGACAAAAACAGGCAACATGTAAATCATGGAAACACAAAATAACTGAATGTCAATCAACAACGCGAACTCTGGTAGCAAACGAGAGTGAACTTAGGTGCTCCGGAAGAGTAAGCAGTTCCTGCTGGCTATAACACAACCGTGGCGTTGCCAACAGTCAATTAAGTGCGTCAAATCCGGTAAAGGAAGACAAAACAAAACCCTATGACAAACCAACATCTGCTTTCATCTGAGAGATCGAAATCCCATATGTATTTGTCTATAAGCGCACGATGTCTTCCGTAAAATTTCTTGCGTGAAGACAGCAACCGAGGAGCAACATAATCCTGTGTGAGCATTTTTTGCGTCAGACGTGTCGTTCTGCTAAGGAAATCGATGTAAGTCCTGCATTCTCTGGAGTAACTAATCAATTGAGATACGTAAACTCCATAAGCTGGAGCGGACAGAATGTTGCTACACAAGAAAAAAGGAAAGTTGACGATTGAGGCAATATGAGGCAAATATCAGACAATTTATAATGACCTAACAAGATATGAAGAATACAGAAACTTAAGGAGGAAAATTAACAAAAGTTGTTTTTCTCAAAAGAAATCCAACTCACCGTCTACTGAGATCAATGCCAAATAGTTCTATATTTAAAGAATAATGACTAAAAACTATAGAGAAAGTTAAAGTTGTTCACTGGTCAATGTCAGCCATTGAAAGTAATTGTAGGCTTTTGCAGTTTAAAGGTTGCATTTGGGATATTGGATGTTATTGTTTGAGTTTGAATGTTCGAAAAATGATAAATCTTGTCAATGTGGCAAAATGTGCTTAAAGAAGCTAAAAGTTTAACATGTTTTGTCAAAATCATATATAAGCGGACCTGTGACTCACAAAGATACTTTCAGAAAGCATAGTAAACTCAAACAATAACATCCAATATCCCAAATGCAATGTGTATTTCATACACTTGACCTTTAAACTGCAAGAGCCTACAATTACTTTAAAATATTTCAAAGATTAGAATTTTTCAGAAAATAAGGGACCAATTTGTGCTTCCTATTCTATCTCGTCTTTTATTTGTATCTCTTTACTTTGAGAATATCAACTTTCTTTGTTTGATATTTCTCTGCTTCTAATACAAACAGTGCTCTCACATTATTACCATAGAAACAAACAAATATAGGCATTGAGTTCTCAGTTTTTCATAGAAACTAGAAAAAAAATGTTCCTCAAACTTGATTGAATGAATGAATGAATGAATGAATGGTCTGATTTATTTTTATCTGTATACACGGAATATGTTTCTATTATGGCTATTACGAGAAAAAGTTTCCTCATTCAACTAATTCAGGTTACAGGAAATCAATTTGATATACAGGAATTGTATCATTTTTTTTGAAAAATGACATTTATATATGATAAGTATCTTAGTAGACATGGTGTCTATAATGTCAACTAGTTTTTCTTGTATTCTTATCTTTGGACAGTTTTTAATATTTTTCTCGTCCGCAGGTAAGTACGCTTGTAAAATTAGATTTAAGTTTATCATTAAAAAAAAAATTATATTTAGTTTAATATGATTAAGAGTTTTTATAATATATGAAATCTAATTGTCAGATCCCAGAAGATAAAATGGTCACGTACGTGACACGAGTCGCATTAAAATAGGGAGACTGAAATTGGACAAAATCAGACCCTGATGGGTATAGTTACGGGTGTTAAACTTCCACAGTCAGTGGACAAAATCAGACATTTTTAATCCAACCCATGGCCAATTGCACACGAACTTGTCTTAAGCCAGGAAAAAAACTTTATTTAGGTATCTAGGAGAACTGGACTTAACATGTCAATTCACAATAGTTTAATGAACAAACAAACAATCAAATTCACGTTACATGTTATTAAAGAAAGAATTCCTGAAAATCTGAAGAATGTTTTTAAGGCGTTTGGGAGTTGACCAGTAATGGCATAAATTCTGTAACATTTCTGATTTGAAAAAAGGTAAAAACAAAAATACAAAAATGTACCAAACTTTGAGGATCAATCTCTAATATCCCAGACTGCAGAGAAAAGACAAAACAAGTACAAGCATTTAGAAAAAATAAAGATGATGGACTTAACCCGATTTTATGGCGGCAAACCATTGCAATCTTAGGGTCCGGTGGTAACACAAAATACTAGGCAGTGAGCGATAATTTGGATATTGAGGTGGTCATCTCAGTACAACAACCAGCAAAACATGTACACTAATTAGAACAATCGCCAACTAATTTGTCTTTCATTTTGAAGATGGACATTATTCAGTTTTAAGGACACACTCTTTGCTTCTAACATGACATATCTAATACGACTTTTATGGTCTCAAACTTGACATTTCCTACATCCAAGTTGCTTGTCCTAAATTGCTTTTCTTCAATTCATTTTCCCCCCTGAGCTTTCATATATCAGTCGGAACTTGTCATTTTCTAAATCATAGCAAGGAAATAAATGCTTATTTCCTGTTTGCTTTAGAATAACGTTGTAGGATGTTACTTGTATCATATAATTCATTAAAACCATTACGATTTATTTTGGTCAAGTTGGAATTAAAAGATGTTAAAATGTTAGCAAGAAAGTAAACTTGGAAATGAAAAATTAAATTTTTATTTTCACGTAAATGCTTAGTAGTAAGAAAAATAAACATTAAACTAGAAATGGTTTTATTTTAAATAGGTACAAGAAAAAAAAAACCCTAAAAATTTGGAAATGGAAAATACCTTATTGGAACTGAATGGCATCTGGTATTAATCGAGAGATTAATGACTTATTTTTCGTATTTATGTGAAATTGAAACATATTTTTTAACTAATCATTTTCACATGAATTTTCTTAGCAACCTAATACAAGAAATATACTTATTGTTTGCAGGATGTACGCTTAACAAGAGTTGGAATTGTACAATAAATGAACTTCCTGACATTCCCATAGCATTTCCAGCAAAATACAAAGGTGAAGTATGAAGTTCTTTATTAAGTCACACAGAAAAAATAGCTACGGATGTTTTACTGTTGTCCCTTAATTCATCCGTAAATCTTTTGTTTTTCATCCGTAAAACGGTTATTTCACGCACGTCTTATTTTCATCCAAAATTAACTATTCGTAAAACGGATGAACATTAACGGATGAATATTTCTGGAATTTTTTTCTGTGAAAATTGTATTTTTATGATGAGGATAAAAACCGGATGAAATATGGATGTTTTACGTAAAACATCCGTATTTCATCCGTTTTTCGTCCGTAGCTCAACCTATCCGTAAAACATCCGTATTTCATCCGTTTTTCATTCTTATCGTGAAAATACCATTATCACAGAAAATTTTCAAGAAAATCCTCCCAAATTAATGCTAATGACGTTGACCATTTGAAAACAAAAAAGGGTATTTTATATAATTCGGATGAGTCAGTCCATCCGTAATATGGATGATTATTTGCGGATAAAAATGTCCGTGTGCTCGATTTTTCTTTTTTTTATACGTACATTTACGGATGGTTTACGGATGTTTCCATCCGTAGCTTTTTTCCTGTGTTCGAGATCTTTCAATCGTGGTCCGAGATTGGTATCTCTAAGTATTTGTGAAGTGTCATAGCACTGTCACACTATAACGTTTTAGCCAACGTGTGCCGAACGTTCGAATAATTTTCATTCAAAACTTAACTATAGCGTTTGTCCAGCGTTCATAACGATTGCCTAGCGCATGTCTGACGATTTCAGACCGCATTATATAATTAATAACGTTCGTCTAACTTATAAGTTTTGCTAACGGTAGTATTATTTCACAATAGCCCAAATAGATATATATCTGTCTTAAATCTATTGTTTTATTAATTAATAAATATAGATACATCATGAAAATTTAGTTTTGTTGTAAAAATATTAGTTTTCGGCGTTCTTGTAATATGAATGTATAATTATTCTAAAGCCGTTTTTTAAATTAGTGATGATTTTTGCACTAAGTCTAAAAGAATAAAAAATAATATAAAGGACTATGTTCACAAAGGCCTATAATTGGCCCTGTAATTGGGCTGATTTTTCATTTTCAAGAAATTTAAATGAATGCATTGAAAATAATTCACAGAATACCTATATTTAACAAATATAATAGTTCTCTAGTGATAAAATTGTGCTGTTTCCTTCGATGACACCCTAAATATGAGAAAAAATAGGAAAATCATCTTTTTTGTCCATTTTTTATCGCTTTTCACAACTATTGTGTCAAAATCAAAAGTGGCCGCATGCTCTGACCAACATAGATTTTTGTTTATCAATTTATTACTTAAAAGTGAACATTTTAACCAAAAAATAATTTTGGTCAGAGTATGCGGCAAACATTATATTCATCATTTTTTACAGAAAAAGAGGCTAAATATGTCAAAAATAACGAGTTTATAAGAATTTCACTAACTTTAAAGGTCTCTGTTGTACACGAAAGTAATTAATTCATGCACAATTTATGTCATTTCATAAAGTATAGAGTCCTATAACCGTTCTAGCAGAATTATTTTGTAGCTGTCTCGAATTTGAAATTTAGGGAGTTTTTGGCCCTTTCTGAACATACTCCTTTTATATTTTGATATGTCCATAATAAACAGAGAGGAATGAATGCGCTTGTTAACAAACTCTCAAAATCTCAAGTGAGTATAAACATGTAAGAAATACCGGTCTGTAGAGTTTGCCTAGCATCCTTTTTGCAGCACTTGACTAATCCTAAATGACCGCCGACAGCATGACGGATGTCCTTAATATTATTTTTCTACCAAACAGTGTCCACCAGCACGACGGATGTATGAATCACTTTCCATTCCAGACCATCTAAGTTATCCATGTAATATTCAAGATTTTTTTTTGGCTTTGTTCATTGTTTTTTTGTAAATAGATTTTTTTCCAGGTTTGAATTAGTATTTTAAGCTTTTGAAATTGACTTTCCCCCTATCAAATCAATTTTACTTATGAAATTCTGGGGTTGATGCACTACTCGTTCGTTACAATGACGTTATGTGAGCTCTGTTCACGTTTCAAACACGTTAAATAGGTTCTTGGTCGTTAGACTGACGCTAGACGTGCGACAGACTATCGTTAGACTGACGTTACACGTTCGTTTCCATTTAGCTGAACGTTTGTCAAACGCATTTCAACGTGCACACAACTACCACATAGCGTACACCAGATTGTGTACAATGTCCTTCTAACTTATGCCTAACGTTCGAATAATTTGATATTAACACGTTGGCAAACGGCATGTTCAAAATTTTGCGACCCACTCGACGTTCACCAACGCACGCTGACGTTCGCTAACGTGTTTGTTTCACGTAGTTCTCGTTCATAACTTATACAAAACTACCGCAACGCACACCAGCATGGTAAAAATGTATTCTAAAACGTCGGCACACGTTGGCTAAAACGTTATAGTGACAGGGCCATTATCCAGATTATTTCAATTTTGTCCCAAATTTAGATAACAACAAAATATATTGAACATGGTGCAATCAATCTCAAATTTTCAAAGAGTTTTGATGGCACCACAGTTGTGAAGCACAAAGATATCTGTACCTACAGGAACTTGGATTTGGATAACATTAACAAGGGCGTATGTTTTTTTTTAAATCTATGTTTGCTACAATTGTTTACATATTTGACAAATCTTTAGTTCCCCGCCGCAACGCGACTAAGGGACTAAGTAATGGTCTTTGTCCGTAAGTCCGTCCGTCACACATTTGTGGACACAAGTCATCTGTAACCACTAAACGAACTTTTGTGAAATTTTGTTGGGTTGGTTGTAATTATCTATATATATGTAGTTGATCATATCACAACAATATTTTGATCAACACATTTTATATGGTACTTAGTTAATCGACTTGATGCATTTAGATTATATAGGCTCTTGTGATTAACTTAAAGTTTCTAGGTTTGTTCATCCCCCTATGTTGTTGATCATATCACAACACCAATTTGATTTTACAATTTCATAGAAGTTCGAGGATTTTATTGACTTTGTGCAATTTAGGTATAAACCATTTCCCCAGAATAATATATGATAATATTTTGATAATTATAATTTCTTTATTATGATTAAAGATTACTCATTTTCTGAGCCTTAATTTATTTTGATGTATATATTTTATTTAATGTTTGTGATGATTTATAATGCTCTGTATTTGGGGGCAGTGATTTGCCAATCCTAAAAAATATCTTGTACCATGTATTACCCATTTGATTGTAATGTCTGCAGTACCGGTGTTACATACTAGTTTTTCCCCCTACTCATCTCCCCCCCCGGAAGAATCAGTATATACTGAGATTTCCCCATAATATAGGGTAGAAAAAATGAGTATATACTAGATTTTCCCCTTTTCGCAAACCCATACTGAGGTTTCCCCCTTCAAATATGGGCTCTGTGTAGTCTTGCTTGTAATATGATTTTTTTTATCACTATGTCAATGTAACACTTCATTGGTTTTATGGTGGTTAATTGTTTTAATTAGTGTTTGACTGGTCTGCTGTACTGAGATGATCACCTCAATATCCATATTTTGTCTCACAACTATGTTGTGTTCTATGGTCATTACCGGATCCTAAGATCGCAATGGAAGAGGGAGGTTTGGCGCCATAAAACCTGGTTTAACCCACCATTTCGTTTGAAATGCCAAGTCAGGTCCATTGCGATCCACCAATTCTCCGGCATGACTGATTCGTTTTTGTCATTTTCTCTGGACTATGAGACTGATCATTCAAGTTCGGTAGTTTTGTTATTACCTTTATTTTCTAATAATGCACATATGACGGTTAAATGTAATACGTACGGTTTTACTTGATCTTTTTGCATAAAATGCCATCAAAATAATTTTTGGGGGTTTTAAGTCCAAATTGTCTTGATATGTGTTTATTATTATCCAAGATAAAGGCTACTCTCAATTTGTTTTTTGTTTCATACTGTGCCTCATTTGATAGCTTACTTTTGGCATTACAGTCAACTAGTGTGTTATAAGGTATTACATGTAAAGGATTAGATTTCAGAAAATTAACAGAACTTGCAAGTATATATATTTGTTTTGTTGTGTGTGTGTGTGTGTGTGTGTGGTATAGATACACTTTCCTACTTTTTGAAATGCAACAACAGATACTTCTAATTTTAATTAAACAAAATGTTATGCAATACATTGCTATGAGAAACCATTAAAATAGTCTTGTTGCATTGAACTAAGCCCTTGAAGGTCAACATGTTAGAAAAGCAAAATTATTTATTTGAGATGTTTAAAAATATTTTCAAATTATATATTATAAGCACAGTTTTCAAGCATAAATTAAAGTACAAGAACATAATTCTTTGGTCTTACCCAAGCGCAAATAATTCTAAGTCGGCTCGTTCAAGCATAGATAAGCAAAAGACCTGAAAGCGCATTCTACCACAACAGACTCCTACCTAAAGCTGCACACCAAATATCGAAAGCCTACAAATAGCAGTTACTGATATACATAAACTGTAACAGATGCACAGACGGGCGGACGCCAGGGCATTTCTATGTCTCCGGTTAAATACTAGAATATTCGATTTGCGCTTAGCATGCACACAGACAATATGGGTTTCCCTTCATAAATCTTTACAAATATCTACATGTCAAAGATATTAATAATAAAAAATAAAAAAGAATACATTCATTAGCAATTATCTTTAAAATATTGAAAACTTTGCATTTTAATTTCACAGTCATTAATATTGCAACGGATTTGAATAGGGGAAAGATAAGTATGGCGGAAAAATGAGTATGTGTTTACACATACCAGATTTACCCCTGGGGGGGGGGGAAACATAGTATATACTAGTTTTTCCCTGGGGGAAAATCTAGAATATACTAGATCTTCCGGGGGGAAAGCTCAGTATATACCCATTTTTCCGGGGGGAAATTCTAGTATGGGGGAAAAACTAATATGTAACACCGGGCCCAATTTTGTTTTTGTTAGGTATCATATTCTTGTAAATTTTGAAAACAACAAACAAAAGTTTGAATCAAGGAAGAATTCCTTGTTTCAATACTAATAAAAGATATCTAAAATTAAGATTTATAGATGATGTTTGGGGCACCAGAGACCACTTTCTAATGATGACAGTTTTAATTATCTTTTATATGTCAATCAACCATATAAATAAATTGACAGGATGCTACAATACAACTGGCGTACATGCGAATATCACAGAAGATTTGGAAACGGAGGATGTACTAGTTTGCTCATTATATTGCGCATCAAAACTATTTTTCATGATAGAGGTATGTATTAGTCATGTTAGTTTTTATCACTGTGCATAAAATTTAAGTATTGCATTTTGAAAAAAAAAATCCATGGTCACGAAAGCACATGTACAGATTATGCCGTTTAATTTTCTAACATTGCGTGATAGTTAAGTATGCTTTTGTCCCCAAATCGCATCTTAACAATGTCATAAGCACTGTGTCCATATTTATTGATACTACATATATATTGACACACATATACTCGACAATATGTACAGATTTGAACACAGGGCCCGTCTACTCTCCTATAGGCTACATAGAACTTTCTATTCGTGGTGCTATTGTCATATGATTTAGGAACTTAATCATATTGTTAAAATATAAAAATATTCAAATGCGGCTGAAATGCTATTTCTTTGAATATTAGTTGCATATACAGCATAACCAAATTACCCGTTTTAAACCCGTCTTGGTATTTGTGTTTCGAAACCTCCGGGTCGATAACCGTTGCTGGTACACCAAAGATCCTCGAGGGTAATCACAAGCCTTCGTTTTTTGCGGTTTTGAGTACTTTTCGTTTTAATCTTTGGGTTTTTGACCCTTCAACATGTTGATTCAAATGCTGCTGCTGATGAGGTATGTTACTCATTGAAATATGCATATACAGCATAACCAAATTACCCATTATATTTGTATTTTTGAAGGGCTTTCCGCAACAAAACGTAAAGTTGATTCGTATTCCTTATTGGTACACTCGCATACCAGAAATCATTTATTGACAACATAGTTTTTGTATGTAAAACACATTACTACAAATGTCTGATTCAAGAATTAGGCATAGATGGTAATTCATCTGCTAGTGCTACATACACTCGGACATCATCATTGAAAAAGGAACATGAAGAGTTACCATATTTGTACTGGATACCTTAACTTCACAAAAATCCGTACAAATAAAGGTATATAGCTGGATCTTCATCGTGTTCAACTACAGAATTGTCCGTTCAACTTAACTAAAATCCTGTCTGCTGTCAAAGAAGGACAACAAGCATACTGTACCACTATATATAATCGTAATGGAATTAATCATATGTGGATTTTAAAGACCTCAAAAGATTTGTAGATAATTTTAAATCCCGGTCATTCTCTAAGGTTCATTCTTTGAAAACTTTCGATTTTTCAACTTTGTACACCACATTGACACACGAAAAACTTAATTGTCGACCGAAAAAACTTATTGAAAAGGCCTTTTCGGATTCAAGGAACTTTGTTGTTTAAGGCTATAATTCTACAGTTTTTCCAAAACATCTTACAAAGATAAGATCGGATCAAGTTTGTAGTATGCTTGATTTCCTTATTGACAACATATTTGTCACATTTGGATGAAAGATTGTTCAACAACAAGTCGGCATTTCCATGGGCACCAACTGTGCTCCTCTCCTCACCTACTTGTTTTTATACTCTTACGAGACTGAATTTCTTCAGGAACTCGTAAAGAACAAGAAGATGAAAGAGGCAAGGTCATTTAATCACTTTTAGATATATTGATGACGTCCTCTCTGTCAACAGCTCGTCGTTCGGCAGATGGATTCTGTCAATATATCCTCCAGAACTAGAGATTAAAGAAACCACAGAACCTTGCTTTACATCATTATTCTTGGATCTACATCTCGAATTTGACCCGGGTGATCATCTCAGTACTAAAATTTACGATAAAAGAGACGATTTTTATTTTAAAATTATTAATTTTCATAACCTAGAAAGTAACATACCTACGTCACCTGCATACGGTGTCTATATATCACAACTAATTCGATATGCCAGGGCTTGTACACATTTTCAGTTCTTTTTCATACGACGCCGCTTTCTCTGTAACCGACTGTTAGATCAAGGTTATAAGAAAATACCTCTCATACGATCTCTGAAAAAAATCTTTCTTCGTTATCAGCCACTGGTAGAAAAATTCATTATAATGTTAGACGAAATGGTTAGTTCTGGCTTTGATTAGTGTTTGGCTGGTACCAAAGGGGTAATCAGTATCATAAAACCGTAAAGACAAAGACAAAACCGGCAGACAAAAAATCATCACAACAAAACAAACCAGTGGACATAAAAACATAAAACACACACACATAACAACAAAACCGCATTCAGCAACGCGAACTCAAGCCGAAACGAGAGTGAACTCAGGTGCTCCGGAAGAGTAAGCAGTTCCTGCTTGCTATAGCACCCGTCACGTTGCCAAAGATCGATTAAGTGTTGGTCAAATCCGGAAAGGATGACATTATGTACTGAGATAATCACCCTAGCATCCCTGATATGTCATCACAAACCTGTTGTGTTTTGTGTACAATGTAACTACCGGACCCAAAGACCGCAATGGAAGTGGGAGGTTTTGCGCGCATTAAAGACTTGTTTAACCCACCATTTCTTTTGAAATGCCTGTACCAAGTCAGGACCATTGCGGTCTTCAATTTTTCCGGTATGTCTTCCTTGTTTTGTCTAATCTTATGGACATTTGAGATTGATTCTCCAAGTTTGGTAATTTTGTTATTACCTTTATTTATTTAAACGTTTAAGAAAAAAGTTGCAGAAAACTAAACTTTCATTAAATTTTCAAAGTTCAATGTGCCATTTATATAACTCCCGTAAAAAATTGCGGATAGCTAAAGTTGATCTTAAACCAATCATGGTAGAATAACATACGAAAAACAAACCATTTAAAATAAAATTGGAAAACTGAGGTGTAACAGACGGACGAACAGACGGACAGTCAGACAGACAGACAGACGGAGAAACGTATCGTGTATTTCGTCGATAGGGAAGTATAACTTGACCGTAATGTCTTAATGATGTGCTTATTAATTTTGTCGAAAAACTTTTTACGTCACGAAAGGTACTTTTCGGTTTTTCAGGCACTTTGTGCTCTTTTATCCTGGTTATGGTCTGGTTTACTTTATGATTAAAACTGAACAAGTTCAGTATTGATTCATTAGATTTTTTTAATTAAGGAAAAGAAATGTAAATGTTTGGAGAGTAAAGTGACATCAGGTGAGATAACTACAAATTCATCCTATCCATGCTCACAGAATACAAGACAGTATCAAAATATGGTTTGTAAGTAGTCTGTTCATAAGATTTTTTTTGGACCTGACCAACAACATTGTTTTGGGGATAAGTTTGTCGTTAGTTTTTTTTTTCATTCTTAATATGCATTGCCTTGATTTTTCTATGATAGAAATTTGACGACACTCTTAATTTTCGAAAACTACTTCGTCGTATAAAATAAATAGACATAAATGAATTAACTAAGTTAAAGGATATAACCGATTGAAGGTAAAAACACAATTGGCCATGAGAAAAGAAAAAAAAAACAAGGCAAAAACGCACCGGAGATATTGAAAGTAGCAACGAAGTACCAATTTCAAGAGTAAACTCAGGTGTTCCAGAAGAGTAGGCAGTTCCTACTTGCTATAGCACGCCCGTTGACCTATCAATGATCAATTCAATGTGCCCGATCCAGTAAAGGAAGACAAAACAAATCCCTATGATAAACCAAAATCTGCACTCATCTGAGAGATTGAAATCCCATATTTGTCTATTGGCACAATGGTTCATGAGTGAATTCGACCGAAGAGCAACATGATTTTTTGTTCGCAATGTTTTTGACTTGGTACACAAATTTCTTACGAAATTATGGATTAAACCAGGTTTAATGGCACCAAAGTTATTCTCTTGAATATGGATGAAAATATAAATTTTGTACATGTATAGAAAAAGTTAATCGTACTGATTTTAGGAAACTTTTTAAAGCAATACAATCTTAAAATTTGTTAACTTTTTATATTGCAGATGAAACTATCAGTGATATTTCGAACGAAATCGGAATTAATACTACGAGTTTAAACTTATCATGTCATACCGAAGGTATTTATTAAATCTACCAGTTTATTTATCGCCGTTTCGAGCTTGTGCTCGCTTTAACGTTCTTTGGGGAAAATCGCTTGTTTTCTTCATTAAGGGCTAGGACTTCCAACCCGTACCGTCACTGATCCGAATTTATCAGCATACCATAAGAGAGCAACTATTTGATATGTTTGGGATGGGGCTATGTATATTTATTTCGTCCTGGCTTTTTATTTGTAGTAACATTGGAGCCGGGGTATTTTTAAATACTTAGATGGTATACTTTTTAGATTGTTACAAAATTGTTCTACCAAACCCCATGAGCAACAACAATATTTTTAAAATTAGTTTTGCAAAAAATATTTTGTAGAAAAATCAGCGCGAGAAGTAGTAGTGAAGTGCAATAGTAAAGATAAATCCTGCTGTATCCATGAAACACGGACTCTTAGGATACCCAGTGGTAGAATCTTCTGTCCAGTAACAGAAAAAGGTGAAAGCCGAGTGGTCGTCCTGTATTAAATATACAGATTTCAATTATTATTTTGCATTACCACATAACTACATGTTTCATTGTTCAACGACAAAGTCTCAATCTTCTACAAGATATAAATGATGCATATTTAGTAATAAAAGAAAAATAAATAGGTTTTAATCATATAGAAAAACAATAACACCAATAACTTATTATACTTTATTGCATATTAAAAACCTCAAGAGGTTAAGCCGACACAAACATACAAAAACAATGAACATGTAGCTGTACATACAAATGGATACAGTCAAAGATATTATGAGCCATTCTCCATAAAACCAAAATTGCTCGGACATCACATGGAACAGAATTTGATGATTTTATTTTACAATGTATTTTAGACATACTGATAACAATTTTTTAACCTCCGTTCATCTTTGTTGACTTCCGTTGCTATGGTAACCACGGCGGCCATTTAGAACTCTCTGGAGTACCCTCAATTAGGCTATATCTCATATTTTTTTTTATAAAAAGATGAAAACCTATCAAATCAAAAATTATAATGGTTATTACAAAGGCACAAAATTATAAACCAAACTTCGAGTTTTACATATTATTGACATTGTAATAAAGTTGATTAACTAACGCAAAAATATATATATTTTTAATGTTTATTATTTCATTGAAATTAAAGCATTTTTTGTACTTTTACAGGTAAATTACTTAAAAACTCAACTATAGAATTAATTGTTTTTGTAATAACTATAAAGATGAACAATAGTACTTCACCATGTAAAAAAATCCCAATGGCTTTAGATTAATAAGATAATAGTTGGGTTTTTATGTGATTCAATTGTAAAAAGTAAAAACAAATGCCCCTATTTCAATGAAATAATAGACATTAAAAATCGTATATTTTGCACTAATTCATCAGCTTTATCATGATGATATTTATATGTAAAATTAAAAACCATGGTTTTTATTTGAACCTTTGGGTGAAAATTATATCCATAAGAATTTTTGATTTGATACTAAGGTTATCATCTTTTTATAAAAAATCTAAATGAAATATTATATATTTTAGAGTATTCCAGAGAGCTCAAAATGGCCGTCATGGTTACCATGGCAACGGAAGTTAATGAACTTATAAGTATACCTTGAATAGATCATTAAAATCTGTGACCTACTATGTCCCAGCATAGGCCAAATTCTTTGAATTTTACAGAGAGTCGCTCTTATAGAATTTACAAAGATGTAAAAAATTGACAAACATAAATCGCATTGTTGCAACTCAAATGATTGCTTTACAAAATCAATTAACCGTGAACAAAACATCTATATTTGGGTTAAGGACAAAAATTAATAACGATCATTTATGAGAGGTTTTGCCATGTTTAAAACCCGGCAAACTACTCTAATTGTTATTTTAGAATTAACAAAAAATATGTATGATTCAGATAGTTACATGATAACGTCACACTGACGAACTGCACGACTATAGAACACTATATATGTCCCTGTACTTTTGTGCGAAGGGAGTAAAAATACTAAGCCTTTATAATATAATTATAAATTTTGCACCGTCAAATAGGTCTCAAGGGCTTTTAATATTTTAACAATCAATATTTCTATGATCTTCCATGTTCCAATATCGTTTGCAACGTTAAGAGTATGCTATATAGCAAACAGGAACTGCTTACTCTTCCGGGGTATCTGAGTTCATATTGCTGATTGCGTTTTGGTTATTGTATGTGTTTTTGTTTGCTTGTTTGCTTTGTTTGTTTGTTTTGTTGTGATAGTTTAATGCCTACCGATTTGTCATTGTCTTTTCACATTAACAATTTGATTGCCCCTTTGGTACATCTTTGCGTCTTCTGTATGTGCAATCATACACAGTTTAGTTTATCAAGTCATATTAACCATTAAACTCTGTCCAGGGTTAATATTTGTGAATGTATCGATAGATATCACTGCCACCTCAACCGTGGAAGATGTTGAGACATCATCGTATTGGAATGCAACAACAGCAAATGGGCCAGTTACGACTGCTTACACCACATACACCGAGGAAACATTGGTTACATCAGATTCAACGATAATTTACCACGTAGAAACAACTTTAATTGGAGATAAAACAACTGAAGTTGAGACAGAAGCCACAACAAATAAGGATGGAGAGATTGTGTATTATATGCAAATTGGTATACTGTATTTTGAAATAATACTAAGTAATAACATGCCTGGTCGTAAGACATGTCTGACACGAATTTTATTTTATCTTTTTAAAATAATTTTTTTTTATTGGATTCCCTGATTGTCTCAATTCAAAATTGCTTAAAACAATTTGGTTTTCGATCATCCTATGTTTTGATTTAACTGCTGATGACGAGAGGTCACTCCTTGAAAAATGCATAAACAGCTTAACCAAATTAACGTTTTTACACCTTTTTGGTATTTAGTATATACAGAGAGGCCACTTTCAAACCGAAAGTGTTTAAAAGGCAAAGAAACACACAAAGAGACATTCGACAAAATACAAACAAGCCAAAAAAAAAGGGGGAAGAGAGACTGTTGTAAGACAAAGCAACAAAGACAAGCAACCCTCCTAAATAGAATCTTGCAACGAGAACTCATATCAAAATTAAAATGACAACAAAGTTCCAAACAATAAATTTTGCCACGACGACTAGCGCGCGTTTTGTCTATTCAAGACTTATCAGAGGCGATCTGCCAAAAATATGGAAAAAAAACGAGAAGATGCTGGAGCCATATATGTTTCACTTTGTCTGGCAACATTGTGATGTAAGCGCTTACAATAAAAACTCTAAAACTATGACCCACAGATCTGAAAATTTACACAGTGCTTACATTTAGTTTAACAGAATTGCATGCAAACTCGATCGTCGAATATTTTGTGAAAAAAACTTCGATTTGTACCATACGCATAGATTAGTATTATCGTTGTGGCTTTGAAAAGCTGAGCGTAGGTTAATTTCTTATACCTGTACTGTTATTTCATTACTTAAAATTAAAAGATTATTTTTTTCTACATGGTAGGTTTGGTACTAGCCATGGCTTCGCTAGTTCTTGTGGTTGTATTTGTAGCGATTTGTGTAAGATTACAAAAAAGGTTAGTCTATCTTCTTTCTTTGAACATAATTTGATAATTCATTGAGGGAAACTTTCTATGGAGGGGATACATGGTCAAAACGTTTTACATGTAGATAATGAAATGTTAATGCCAAAAACTACATTTTTAATTAAAGTATATTGAAAAAAGATATTAATATTACAAAAAACACGAACACGCATTGATTTTTAAGCTGACATATTTAAAAAAAAGTATTCCAGATTTTCAAATTTAAATAAAATATAAGATTTGTACATAATAAGAATACATCAATAATTTGCACAATAAAAAATCCTTTTTTATTTTACAACAAAACAATTCAAACATTTACATTTCTACATTTACATTTCTAAACCGTGAAATCGTTGCTAGGTAGCGTGATAAATGTGTAATGGGCGTGGTTTACTGCTTAGGTAGTAAAACACACTTCTAGGTAAAACGTCAGAAACGTCCATAGATTTGCAACACATATGCTTCTACCAATAACTATTCTAAAACTATATTTAACACTATAAACACTTATCATACATCGTTGAAATCCTTACATTCCATAGATTATCTTTCAGTTAGTTGTAACTTGCAAAAATAAGATCTTTTCATTACAAACCGATAACTCTGAAAACAAATTATACATGAAAAAACACTAAAATTTTCATATTTTTGCCATAATTCAAGCCTAGATTAGACTCAAACCTGCACTAAATCCTCTATAGTGCCATACATGCTCTGAAAGTACATAAACCTGGCTGTTTATTAAAAGTAAAAAACCTATACATCGACCGGCTTATTTTCAAGAAATGACGTCGCATTTTTTACCTTAAAAACAAGCATTAATAAAAACGTTCAAAAGATCGGTAAAATAAAAATGACACCATGCCGGAAAAGGGACGCTTAACTTCCGTTTTTTCAAATATTTTTATATTTTGTCCAAAATATTATCTCTGAAAGATTCCCTATCAGTTGAGCACACTTTCGTTACTAAATTATAAGGTATTCCTAATTTATAGCTACTTAAATTCGACCTTTGTATTTTACTTTAAAAATTCTAGGATGTCACTCTCCGAAACAAACTTGTAAACAAAACCGAACTGTGTCTTACTACCTTAACGAAATAAGTTCTCCCTCAAGCCGGAGATTTTGCAAGGGAGATAATTAATAATTAACGCGGGAAAATTAGACAGAGAAGCTTGAGATAAGTATCAGTGAACAATAAAATTTAATCCAGAACTGCAAATGCATATTTTCAAAGGAGGGATTTATTTTGTCAGTGTTTTGATGTCACATCTCCCTTAATGCAATACATCATTGTTGAATTTAGATACCTAACTGCATGAACTGCAATAGTAATAAATGGGTATTTGAATGCAATATGGTTCTATTGTTAACTTCGGATTGCTGCCAGAACTAAGTTACCAGACCTCTGTTAATATGGTAACTCAAACCAATCAGTCTAGGGAAATGTTGTTATCAGACCTCTGTTGATATGGTAATTCAAACCAATCAATCCAAGGAAATGTTGTAATGTACCTGTTCTTTTAAGGGTTGCGGCACATATACTTCCTGTTTTTTAACTAACTTAGTTACATTGCACATGTCCAAAATTTCGATAACAGATTTTTCAAGTTTAACTGAACGGATTAATTTCAAATTTGGTATTAAAACAGCTTCACAACCATGCCTTGTACAATGCGTTGTACAATGTCTCCCCTTTCTGTTTAGTTAGTTGGACATGTACTTGCTGACTTGGACGATTTTTCGGCTAAACTGCACATTTTTAAATTTTAATAACAGACTTCTCAGCTTCTACTGATTCTTAAGAGATTGAATTAAAAGGAGTAGAGCCACGACGGCCCCAAAATTCAACTGCGAAAAACTTGTTTGTAAAATCTACCGTCTTAGTCAATTTTCAGCTAAAATGCATAATTTAAAATTTTCATATTAACAAGATTTCTGAGCTACTGAAGGGATTGATTTGAAATATGGTATACTCCTTCAGCTTAATTAGTTGTAATGTGTCTACATAATTTCAGGTTTGTATGACATTAATTTCCTGTTTGCTGAGCCAAACTATACTTACTGCAGCATATTTGATGCATGTACGTCAGGGGACCAATATGGATAGTCTATTCATGCTTGACCTTTTCAGGCCATGGTGGACTTACTAATAATTTTCGTCCCATGTGGCATATGGTGGACTACAATGGTTTTCAAGTTATTCTCATGCATTTATAAACAAAATATATACATAAACATCCAAAACGCCAAATATAAAGAAAGAATGAGTCCATGGGACACGTATGCCCTCGCTGGCCTCAAATAAAAAGTTGAAGTCTGACAGGTCTGAAAATCGCTTAAGATACATTGTTTGTCATACTGAACCATCCTACCAAGTTTCAAATCATTTCCATTTATGGTTTCTGAGCAAAGCTTTACGGAAATTTTCAGACGGATGCATGTACGGACATGAGTAAAAGTTAATGCCCCTCCCCCCGACATGTCGTCGCGGAGGCATAGAAATGATGCTTTGGACTAAGTGTGTAATAACTTTGTAAAAACATAATGGAACCCTAATTCTTTATAATACTGTAAACATGGATATTTTCGCTGGGTGAATTTTTCGCATTTTTGTTAAGTTAACCTTTTGTGTGGGTGAATATTTCTTGTTTTTTTTAAACAATTTATATTCTATACTTAAAGAATAAATCATTCGTGGAGGGATATTTTCGCGGATATTTTGTGATCACGAAATAAGCGAAAATAACCCCCACGCGAAAATGGCCACGTTTACAGTATGCATGTCCATATAGTAATCTACTAGTATACAAAGTTTCAAAATAATTCATGAAGATGTGTGGGAGGAGTTGTGGACGGAAAATAGACAATGTGCACCAAATGCATTGAAAACACCAAATTAGGGTCATAATTTTATGAAATTGTAAGAACCCAATTTTTGTGTTGCCTGCGAAGCACAGCAGGACATAGGTGTAAAGCTCTTTGACAAACCTGATGACTTCAACTTTTAAATCGTTAACTTCCCCTTCTTATGTGGCAACATTCCGTCCGCTTCGGCTTATGGGGTTAACGTATCATAACTGATTCGCTATTCCCGAGCTTGTGGAAATTACATCAATTTTCTTAGTAGAGCCTCATGAAATTTTATGGTAGACATCATGAGCTCGTAGACAAATATGAGATTTCTATCTCTCAGATGAGTGCAGATGTTTGATTGTCATAGAGTTTTGTTGATTTTATTTCCTCACCGAATTTGACTTGCTGAATGAGCGATTGGAAACAGGACGAGTGTGCTATAGCATACAGGAACCGCTTACTCTTCCGGAGCACCTACTCTTGTTGAGACTTGAGTTTGTGTTGCCAGTTGTCATTCACTTGTGTTTTTATGTAATTTTGTGTTGTTTGTTTCTTTTGTTGTCTTTGTCTTTTTGGTGTTTTTTGTGGTTTTGTCTTCGAAATTTCGGACTTATGAGATTTGGATGCCCCTTTGGTACTTCATTGCTTCTTTCTTTCCTGGCGGCGGCGTTAACTTTTTGTTAAGGTTTTATGAACACGTCCATATCTCAAGAACTATAAGGCCCTAGGTTGATGAAACTTGGTATGCATATTCCCAAGTAGTAGCTTAGCACAACTTAGCACAACTGCATCCCCCATCTTTTGACCTTGACCTTGATTCTCCGGTTGAGTGACTGTCAATTTTCAATACATATAATACATGTAGCAATATTAAGGTTTTATGAGCACCTTCATATCTCAAGAACTAAAAGTCATAGATTGGTGATAGTGGGTATGCATATGCTCTAGTAGTAGCTTATTACAGTTGCATTCCCATCTTTTCACCTTGACCTTGATTTTCCGGTTGAGTGACTTTGTCAATTTTCAATACATATTATTGATATGTTAAGGTGTTACATGTATGAGACATCCACATCTCGAGAACAATAAGTTTTAGGGTGGTGAAACTTAGTATCCATATGCCCTAGTAGCAGCTCAGCACATCTGCATCCCAAGGTGATGTTGTTACTCGTTTGTTGTCTTGTATGGCAGACATCATGAGCTCCTAGACAAATATGAGATTTCTATATATCTCTCAGATAAGTGTAAATGTTGGTTTGTCATAGGGCTTTGTAGTATTTTCTTTCTTCACCGGTTTTGACTTGCTGAATGCAGGAACCGCTTATTTTCCGGAGCACCTGAGTTCACTCTTGTTACGACTTGAGTTTGTTTTGCCAGTTCTCGTTCAGTTGTGTTTTTGTGGTTTTGTGTTTTCATTGTGTTTCTCGTTTTATGCTTTTGTCTTCGAAATTACGGACTTGTGATATTCGGATACCCCTTTAGTACCTCATTGCTTCTCTCGACTTTCATAGTTTTCTGTATCTAGTTTGACATGTTTTGACTTTAAGATTCAACTGCAGCTCTGGTATGGCTTAAACATTGGGGAGCTTAAGAAGTATATAATGTCGATAATGAGAATGTGTTTATGTCAGAGCAAAGAAAATTAAATAATTAAAAAATTGTTATCAGTTAACATTCCGTCACAATAAGGATTTATAAAAAAAATAACAATAGCAATTTTAAAGAATTTTGAATCAAAAACTCCAACACAACTTGATAAATGTCAATTCCATAATTATCTAATTCTGCACCATGGTTATATGTTTGCGAAATTTCCGGCTTGAGGGAGAACTTATTTCGTTAAGCAGTAAACCACGCCCATTACACGTCAATCACTCTACCTAGCAACGATTTCACGGTCTAGAAATGTAAACGTAGAAATGAAAATGTTTGAATTGTTTTGTTGTAAAACAAAAAAGGATTTTTTTTATCATGAAAATTATTTATGTACTTTTATTACGTACAAAACTTATATTTTATTTAAATCTGAAAATCTGGAATACTTTTTTTAAATATGTCAACTTAAAAATCAATGCGTGTTCGTGTTTTTTGTAATATTAATATCTTTTTTCAATATACTTTAATTAAAAATGTAGTTTTTGACATTAACATTTCTTTATCTACATGTAAAACGTTTTGACCACGTATCCCCTCCATATCTTTCATCTATAAAAATCATAGTCAAGTAACTTTGATACACAACTACTCTTTAAAAATAAACGTACTTTAAACTAAAAATTGTGTTATTCCACGAAAAAATGTGGCACCACATTGTCGCCATACATGAACACATGTGAATAAAAACAAACAAAACCAAAACAAAAAAAAAACATCATGAACAAATAAATAAATCAAACGAATTGTTTTAAATTTCCATTATTTTATATGCATACATCTCATTACATGTATCTTTAAAAATTCGTATCTTTTTGTTTAATTTACAGCAGGGGTCACTACTCCTTCAAAGTATGCAACAATGTTGAAAAAGAAGCAATGAAATCTCAAACGGAACAAACGCAGTCTCCAGTGGTAATGGCAACGAACTATGCGATCCCTAAAACTTTGTCCACGACCATTCCGGAAGAAAACATACAATCAAACAAGCCCGTCTCTTTAGAACCTTCAACAAATATCCGTATAGATTCAGCAATTTATTCTGTTCCTTTGGAAATTTCCGGTAATACCGCTCCAGAAACTTGTCCCTCTGAGAAAAAGAGCACAGAAGCTGACAACTCAAACGGAACAAATTGCTCAGAGGAGAAGAGCGAATATAATCATCTAGACTTCACTCTAAGGTCAGAATCTTCCAACAGATTTTTATCTGAGGGCGAATACGGTTATGTCAGACAGAAGGTTGCAAGCGTGCATGAGCAACCTTGGGACACAAAGACATCAAAATTAAACAAAGTATTCATAAATTTACGTAACAATATAACCGAAGGTGCAAGGAGCGTAAGGAATTCTTTTTTCAAGCGCGAATCGGTCCCGCCAAAACAGCCAAGTACAAAAAGACCGGGTGACTATATCGATGACTGGCAACCACCGTTCGCAAGAGAAGCATCCCCTGAACAGGAGAACGGAACAATTTTAGACGAAGTTTTAGAAATGGAACTTTTGAACATAATTTCTCCCCAGAATTCACTGAAAGAGTCTGACAAAAACTTTGGTGATTTTCCCGTTTTGCCTTTTTCTGAAAGACTAAACGTCGAGTGCGAAAATATTTACTCCGAGCCAGAAAACAGCCGAATATCCGTACGCGACAGGTCGAGCCTTTTTGTTGGTAACCCTATCAAAATGCCTTTTTGCAAGGATTTAGATTTCAGAAGAAGTTCTAAAAGTGCCAGCAATGGAAGATATAAAATTTATTCAATGGCAAAACCAGTTCCAGAGAAGACAGAAGAAAATGACGTATAAAATTAGAACTTTAGGTTTATTTGGAAGAAACGTTATTTTTTATAAGACATACCAAGATGTGCTCACCGTACTTCGATAAACCACTTATATGTATTAGTTTTGCAAATAAAATACCTGGATATTAGAGATCTTAAAACTTATTGTTCGTATAAGAAAAAAATAACGTCTTTATTGCGTGGGGATTAATTCAATATAACTGTAGGTACTTATATGCGACCCAAAGGTCTACATTTTGTGAAAATGTCAAACCCACCATCCATGCTTTCTCTCACAAACCTTACTATTCCTGTACTTGGTACATTTTACCAATCATATTTGATTGTAATAGAATATCAATTAAATAATATGTCAAGTTTATGCATATTCAATGCTTCTTCTTCTCTCTGTGTAGAACTGGAGTCGTTTCCGACTGTCTCAAGTTCTGCGGACTACTTGCGTACTCGGACACGTACAGCAGTTGTCTCAAAAGTTGTATTAAAAACTCGCTATTTACAGATTAAAAACTAGGAACAGGGACGCTGATCTAGTTGAGGTCAGGGCTAGCCGAAAGGTTAGCCCTGAATCTCTCGATGGTGTTTGCTGCAGCTGTAGTAGTCGGTAGGTGATTCCAGTCTACAACTGTACGTATAAAAATGAGTTTCGGTATGCTGTGTTGTTGGTCCTCTCCTGATACAGTTTATGTTGTCCTCTGGTTCTGGTGTCGCTGGCCCTTATGTAAAGCTCGCTGTTGATGTCTACCAGATGGTGTTGTATCTTGAACATCATGCACAGTCTGTTGTTTTTCCTCCTCTGCTCTAGGCTCTGCCATCCAAGTTGGTGTATCATCTGAGTTACACATCCAGGTGTTCGGGTTGTGTAGTCATTTGATACGAATCGAGCTGCTCTTCTCTGAACATTTTCTAGGGCCTTGATCTTACTCTGGCTTGTTGGATCCCATACAGAGGATGCATACTTCAGTGTTGGTCTGACTATGCTTATGTAACTGGTCTCTTTTACTTGCTTTGGGCAGTCTTTGATGTTACGCCTTATGAAGCCAAGTGTCTTGCTCCCTTTAGCCACTACGTTGTCTACATGTTTGTCCCAGGAGAGGTTGCTGGTTAGGGTTACTCCTAAGTATTTGCTGGCATCCTCAATCTCTAGGGTGTGTCCATGAAGATGGTGTGGGAGATTCAATTCAGGTTTTGGCTTCCCAGATGTAACTCTGATGACTGTGCATTTTGTGGGGTTGAATGACATCTGCCACATGCTTTCCCAGGTTTCAAGTGCTGTAAGATCTTTCTGGAGGAGATAGTTGTCCTCAGGACTTGATATTTCACGGAAAAGGATGGTGTCGTCTGCAAACAGTCTGGTTTCAGAGTGGTTGATTATATCTGGCATGTCATTGATATATGCAAGAAAAAGTAATGGTCCCAGTACAGAGCCTTGTGGAACACCTGACATGACTTGGGCTGATGTTGATTTTGCGCCTTCGATGATGACATTGTGGCTTCTATTCTCAAGGAATGATCTGATCCATGCAGTGGTTTTGTTGCTTACTCCGTAGTATGCCAGTTTATGCAGTAGTCTACCATGAGGGACTTTGTCGAATGCTTTAGCGAAGTCTAACAAGATGATATCCACCTGCATTCCTTTAGATAGTCGCCTGGCAATCTCTGTGACGGTGACGATGAGTTGGGTCTCACAGGATCTCCTATTTCTGAATCCATACTGTGCATCAGTCAGAATGTTGTTGGAGTCAAAGTGTCTCATGATGCTGCTGTGGATAATGTGTTCTAATATCTTGCATGAGATCGACGTTAATGAAACAGGTCTGTAGTTAGCTGGAAGGTGTCTCTCTCCTTTTTTTTAAAATAGGAACTACCAAGGCATCTCTCCAATCTTGTGGGACTTGGCCTGTCTCTATTGAGTACCGATAGATCTTAGTAAGTAGTGGAGCAAGTTGAGTAGCGGCTGATCTTAGGATAAAGGCTGGTATGTCGTCGGGGCCGGTTGCCTTGTGTGGTTTTTGATTCTTAAGTAGTTTTAATACTCCTTGTTCAATGATAAGGATATCTTTCATGGTGTTGTAGGGGCTTTGGCCTTTGTCAGGTAAGTTGGTGTTATCTTCAACAGTGAATACGGACTTAAATTGATCGTTAAGAATGTTGGCTTTACTCTGGTTGTCACTGTGTAGAAATCCTTGGGTGTCTTTTAGTGGTGCTATTCCCATAAATTCTTGTCCTTTACTCTTGATGTATGACCAGAACTTCTTGGTATTTTCCTTGTCGCATATTACATCTGACAGGTATTCTTTGTTAGCTTGTCGAATTTCGTATTGCACTTCCTTTTGTAGCCTCTTGTAGCGATCCTTGTCTCTTTTTCTTTTGGTTCGTCTTGCTTTCGAGTGTGCACGGTTCTTCAGGTTAATTTTACGTCTTATCTTTGTGTTGATCCATGGGTTAGAATGTTTTGCCTTAGTTGTTTTGGTTGGTACTCTTTCTTTGTTGTCATTTGTATTTTGATGATGTTGTTTATTGCTGTTTTAAAATCAGCCCACATAGCTTCGATGTTGGTGAAAGACTTGTTCAAAAATGTGTTGCCAAAATCAGTGATATCTTGTTGTATTTTGTCGATGTCAGCCTTTTTCCATAGTAGGATGTTCCTTTTGGTTGGTTTTGGTCTAGTTGCCTTACATGTCATGTCTAGCAGGACAATGTCATGGTCGCTGTTTCCGATAGATGGTATGGGTTTACAACGGTGAATGAATGATGGATGCGTTGTCATGATCAGGTCTAAGGTATTGTCTTTTCTTGTTGGGAAATTCACTATCTGTTCTAAGTTATTGTCTGCTACTGTGTCAAGGTATATTTGGTTTACTTTAGATGAGTTTTGGTTCCCTTGGATTGAGTGTTGTTTCCAATTTACATCTGGAAGGTTATAGTCGCCAGCGATTAGGAAAATGTCTCTTTTACCTTTGTTCCTAAAGTTTAAAAGCTCTTCCTTACACTGGGTGTTGCTGTAGTCATCGACTTGTAATGGTGGTCTATAGTATGTAGCTACTCTCATCCTTTTCTGACCTTCAAGTTTAACTGTGGCACTGATTAGCTCAAGGCTATCACTTTTGATGATGTTTCCTAGCTGGAGTTCCTTTTTTTGCAGCGATCAGTACTCCTCCATGTGGGTCTGATGGTCTGTCTCTTCTTTCAACATCTAAATCGAGGTAAGGTGGGAATATTTCGCTGTTCTTTATGTTGGGGTCTAGCCATGTTTCGGTGCCCAAAATAATATCTGCGTCTGTTGTGTCAAGGATGGTTTCAAGTAGCTTTCCTTTTTTCCTCAAGCTTTGAAAGTTTATATTCAGGATTCTAAGGGTCTTCTTAGTTGCCTTTGTTTTCATACATGTAGGTGACGTTTTAATCTTGGGTGATGAAGTCATGATCGGTGAACCAGCATGGCTGGTTGGTGACGACAGAACACTAGGGGATCCATAACTGGAACCTGATGTTGACTGGATTGACGATTCAGATAGACTTTCGTGTTTGGATGGATGCATTGATAAGTTAACTGATACATCATTAGTTTCGAAAGAGTCTGGTACACTGTAAATAATGCCTGAAGTGTTATTACGCTTGGTGCAAGATGGGCAATACCATGACAAGTCATTGTTGCTAAGCCTTTGGAAGTCAATAGTATCCATCCCTAGGCAGTCTTTATGTAGCCATGTGTCGCAATCATCGCATGCAATAACATTATCATTCTTACATGCTTTCTTACATATTCCACAGGGAAATCTTGGACGTCTGGGTCCTAGGTTTTGTTCTATTCCCGAGAGAAGTAAAAGTACCAATTTGTGTGTACTTCTGTCTTTAAATACCGTTTGGCTTCTTTTTGCATAGAGCTTCGTATGTTGTAACCAATAATACACGTTTTCTGATGTTGTTGATGGGGCTGTGTAATGGTCTGACAGATACAAGTTTATTTCGTTTTTAATGTGTGGATGATGGTAGGGAGAGTGTTTGAATGGATTATACCTGTCCTCGGTTATCTTCAAGCTTTGTATCCTGCATGTTCTGACTGCTATCAGCAGAGCTGACAGACAGAAAAAAGGTCCATCGGAACATTGTTTATACTAGATACATGGGGGCCGCCATGTTGGCCTCGTTTTGGTAACTGTCAAAATAGTTCATTCAAACTGAGGAAAAACTTTAATTTTGTAGGATCTGGTTGTTTTCTGATATAAACATGTATCACATGAATCAAGTCCAATGTATGCCTTTTGTTGAATACGTGCAGAATTAGGTGTCCAAAGATATTGAAAAATCCAAAATATTTGATAATTTGTCGGTCCTTTGAGAAAACAGCTGTTTGTGTCCGAGCATGCGCAAAGTGCTTATTTCATCATATCTCATTGCATATCACGTTACTGCATTAAAATTATATGAATGTGTCCCGTGTTTCTGCAGTCGTATACATGTATATGAATGGGGTGGTTAAATAACTTTTAGGCAGCACAGCTGTACCTTGAACTACTTGGGGTAACCCCCTGCGCTATTTTTGAATATATTTCTTCTACAAAAAAAAAAACGGTAAGCACAACAACTATCCGATTCTCTGCTATTAAAATTATTGTTCTTTGTAAGCAAATGAAAGTTCGTTTTCCCCAGTTAAATATGGATGTCACGTATAGAAACGATGGGGGTAACGTAAGAAGCAATTGTCAATAAGACATCATGACATCATGAGACTGGTTACTATGGTTATCTCGATACATACAAGTATTCCTGCGTGGTAAAAATAAAAAGCTGTTCCTTATGGAAACAAACTTACTAAATAGCTATATCCAAAAGCAGACAAGTTGGTCACTGAGTGCCCGTTTGTTTAATTTCGATTTGCAGTCCCCTTGAGTCTTTTTTATCATATTCTGTCGTGTCTGTCCTGTTCCTCTCCCAATATCCATAATATCTACTTCCAATTCAACAACCTTTAACTCTCATTTCATTCTATATCCTTTACTATCAGTCCCCGCATCCATTACCCTATGTACCCATTTCCTCTGCTCCCGATCACCATTTCCTCTGCTCCGGATCACCATTTCCTCTGCGCCAGATCACCACTTCCTCTGCTCCCGATCACCATTTCCTCTACTCCCGATCACCATTTCCTCTGCTCCCGATCACCACTTCCTCTGCTCCCGATCACCATTTCCTCTGCTCCCGATCACCATTCCCTCTACTCCCGGCTTCCGTTGCCTCTGGTCTCGGTTAACTATCTGTGTACTCCCAGTTCCCTTGGCTTCTTTGCCCTCTACTTTTCTTTTTTTCGGTCTTCACAACCTTAGTGTTGTGTTATCAGGTGTCTCCTGACAAACATTGTCTTAAATTCTATGAGCAGTAAGGTGCATTTCAGGCCAAAACAAAATATATATGTTTGTTTCCTGCTTCCTGTACTCTCGAAAGGGTAGGTAGGTAGGAAAATTATGTTTTTTTTACAAAAGTATTTTACATTGAGTCAATGGGGAAGCAATCCCGACTTAAACGGTGCCTGTTCCAAAATGCCAATAAAAACTTTGAGGTAGGGTAAAAAAGGGTAGGTATAGGGAAACAGGAAACAGACATATTTTTTTGGCCTAACCAAGCCCTTATATCTGTTTAAAAATCAAGTCGGTTGAGGAAAACAGATGCTGATCATTCCCCAAGACGTGATCTAATAAGCTCTACAGGACAAAAACACGTAAAAAAGGCTATTTTTGACCTTTAAAGGGTCATAACCCATTTAAGGGGTCATTTGACATCATCTATCAAAAGGAGACTTTTGTAAAGCTTTTGATGCTGAAAAGGCAGGTTGCATTAGATTACCTTATCTCTTTTACTTTTTGATTTACAGCCAAAACAGTAGTAAGATTCTATTTTTTAGCAACAGCAGCCATGTTTCTGACTGATCAAAAATCGAAACACAGCTTTTGTGAAGGACACCATGATATGGATTAATCATCACAGACAAAATTTAGACATACGTCTGACGTACATTATAAAAACGTGCGTCTGACGTAGTGCATAAACGTACGTTAAACATACGTTTCTAACCGCTGTATGGTAAACGTACGTCAAATTATTGTAAAAAGATATGTCAGACGTACGTTTTTTAAACATGCGGTAAACGTACGTTTACCATACGTCAGACATATAGTTTCCTAAAATGTATGAAGTTAGTAAGTTATTTCTTTAGTGTCTTTTATTATGAAATAAAAATATTGCCAAGATAAATTTTTAAGGTGCGTCAGACGTACGCGGTTAGAAACGCCAATTTAATATGCGTCAGATGACATGCGTTTAACGTACACCAGACGCACGTTAAACAAAGTCAACATTTTGCCTGTGTACCAAGTTTCATTGAATTCTGTTGAAGTTTCAGAGGGAGAGATTTGGGAAAAAAAATTGTTAACAGACGACGACAGACGACGACGGACGCCAAGTGATGGCAATAGCTCACAAAGACCTTCGCAGGTGAGCTTAAACAAATTTATATGATCTCAAATGTGTAAACGAAAGACAAAGAATGGACGACGGACTAGTGATTTATATGATAGATCGTTATGATCGTGAAGAAGAAATACTTTTGATCAGCTGTGATTTAAATCTGTGGTCTGGGAATGGTAAGATGAAAATCTATACACGTACAAGCAATACATAGAGTAGTTAATAAGGCGAGGTTCAAATCATGCGTGATACTTTAAAGTCATTCATGTAAGACAACACCATAAAAACAGACTCAAAAACTGTGACAACAAGCGACTTTATCGAAAAAGAATAATTTTATTTACCTGTAAAAAATTTCATAACGATAAAATCTTAAGTAAAATTTACGTGTTGTCCCTTAAACATATTCGGTTGCACATTTTAACAGCTCTGGATTCTAGACATCTTAGCGTGAACAGCTCTAGATAATAGACATCTAAAATTGCACAGTTATTCTTACCTTTAGGATTTGTGCACATATTTGGCTGGCCTTTGTTATATCACCTATTATGTTGGCCATTCTAGTTGCCGTAATCGTATTGTTGTCCGGACTTTTTCTGTATTTGAAACGACAAATCGTTAAAAATGCACCTCCAGTTGTGAAAGGGTCACCGCTTATTGGAGTGCTTACTAAATTGGATTTTGAATTCGCCCATTTAACACTGGAAAAATGGAGCCAGGAATACGGAGAAATATTTCAATTCCAAATTCTAGGACAAACATTTGTAAGCTTGAACTCGTGTGGCATCATAAGGGATGCCTTTTTGAGAGAACCAGTGGCAACTTTGTCGGCATCGAGGCCACCGACATTTTTTGGCAAATACGCCCTCGACAATTACCATGATATTGCCTTCGACCAAATGAGTAAGATTTTAGTAAAAAAGAGAAAACTGGGACACAAATTATTAAATACTTATTCCGAAGGGCTTAAAATTAAGCAGGGACAGATTTTGTCGTGTACTAAGGTGGCCGTAGACAAACTCAAATTGAACATCGACAAAGACGTGGATCCTGCTATTATTACTGAAGAATTTCTCTTGGATGTTGTTGAAATTCTGGTAAGATTACTTTTTTAGCTGTATATAATAATTGCATGATCTTTTTATATGCAAAGTAATCTGAAGAAAAAAAACGAAAAAGAAAGAAGTCACTAAAAACTTTACACTACAATATCCGGACTAACAATATTTCAATGCAAAAACTTTAATCATCTGATGAAACGAGTTACATGAGCTTGACTTCTCATGGTTCTTCTTATGTCTATAGTAGCTAGTCTCGATATTCGTAAAATCATCATTAATTTATTCTAATTAGTTAGTTATTTAACTTGTTAGATATTGCTTTATTTCCGAGCCTTGCGAATTCAGGTACTGAGTAAATCAGAAAGATGATAAAATTAACCTGAAATGATAATGAACTAGAGAAAATTGGAACACAACACCAAAAGGGAAGAATAATGTTCCCTAGATTTGCAAACATAGCCTTCTATTGAGGATCCTAATGGCCTTGCTATTATCGAGCACCAGTGGTGAGAGGAACGTGGAACTTTTCTCCACTCGGAATATATACCACTATGTTTTGCTGTCAGGTTTTTCGTATTTAAGCCTGACGACTCGAGAGTGCAAGATGTCCTAGTTAACATTACTAATTTGATGTTTTCTGTTCCTTGTTTAAGAAGGGGGTCTATCTGTGACTATTTCAGGACTGGATTTGAATTATATGCAGTTTATTTAGACCATGGGCCAATTGCAGAATCGCGAGCAGCGGCTTCTAACCTCGTTGAAGGCTGCTGGCGGTAGCATTGTCCTTTGTGGTTTTTGTCTCGCCTGCGACTTTAGTCGCTAATGGCGAGACATAGGTATTACTTTCCGGCGGCGGCGACGACGGCGTAAACTTTTTTTGTAAGACTTTTGTGGAAAATGAATTACAAGAAAAGTATAATAGCTAGGTATCTGATATTTGGTATACAGACAGTTGGGGTTATGGTCTACGCAACTGGCACCATGCCGTTTGACCTTGACCCTAATTTCATGGTTCAGCGACTCTGTGAACTTAAGTGTTTTTTTGGACCAAAAAACCCCTTTGTAAGACTTTTGTGGAAAATGAATTACAAAAAAAGAATAATAGCTAGGCATCTGATATTTGGTTTACAGACAGTTGGGGTTAACTGGTACCCTGTCGTTTTACCATGACCAGAATTTCATGGTTCAGCGACTCGGTGAACTTAGATGTTTTTCGGGCCAAAAAAAACCCTTGTAAGACTTTTGTGGAAAATGAATTAAGTGAAAAGTATAATAGCTAGGCATGTGATATCTAGTATACAGACACATCGGGTTATGGTCTATGCAACTGGCACCATGCAAATTGACACTGACCCCATTTTCATGGTTCAGTGACTCTGTGGATTTAGATGATTTTTGGGGCAAAAAAAACCTCTTTGTAAGACTTTTGTGGAAAATGAATTAAGTGAAAAGTATAATACCTAGACATCTGATATCTGGTATAAAGACACCTGGAGCTATGGTCTATGCTACTGACACTATGTCCTGTGACCTTGACACAATTTTCATGGTTCAGTGACTTTGTGGACTTAGATGATTTTTGGGACAATTTAAAATTTTCTGGAAAATAAATTAAGTTAATAGTATAATAGCGAGGCATTTCATATGTTGAATACAGACATTTGAGGCTTCTGTCTACACAACTGACGCCATGTTGAGTGACCCTTACCCCATTTTCACGGTTCAATGACTATGTGAATGTAGATGATTTTTGGGTGGAAAATGAGTTAAGTGAAAAGTATGATATTATAGCAAGGCATCTGATATTTGGGGATTTTGGTATACACAACTGACATCACCATGTAATGTGACCTTCACCCCATTTTCATGGTTGAATGACCCATTGAATGTTGGTCTTTTTCATTGTTTCTCAATAACTATGGTATCTAGAACAAACTTCAGACATTTTTGTGATGGTTAAATGGAATTCTGTCATCTGTCACGTGACCTTGACCTTAACTTTTCTGATGGCCAAGCTTGACCTTCAATGAGTTCTGTGATGGTGCCGACAGGCGAGACATACTTTAGTGTCAACTCTTGTTCTGAATTGCCGCTTGATTGTGGGCTGTGGGGTGTACACTAATTCCACATCTCATTATTTTCTATTCCATTCAGCCACCTTATTCACACACAATTTCCAGTCTGTCGCCAGAGGGGTATGAGGACCCTTAAAAATAGAAATAAAAACAAATAGCCTATGGACAAAGCGACATGTCATCACGTCAAGGTCTGGGAGCTCTTCAAAGGTCTTTAACCGACATACGTATATTAAGGTTGTTGCTGGTCTATTCACAGGAAGGGGTTTGAAATTAAAATTACAATTTTAATGTTAAAATGAACGACTACAGATGAAATATATGCATAATCTGTCAATGGAAAAACAGCAGTACAAGTTATCTTCTGATATAACAGATTGATAATATTCTTAATATTTACATCTTCTTATTATGTAATACCTTTCGATTTTCAATTAACATATTTTAAGTCGTTTAAAATATGCGTTTTTTAAAGGTAGTTAAAATATAAATTTACAAATTTAGCGATTGGCAATGTGAACGCAGGAAAGGAATTAAAGTTCGAGCTTTTTTTCTGTGTTAGAATTTATTCTAAAAAACTGCTATTCAAAACTTTTTATGTTCAAGATTCAATTTTCTGATATTTCAACCAAGTAAATGAAAATACATTCACCAAGAAAACATTCTTCCCGATGTTTTAACCAAGTCAAGAAAAATACACTTCCTGATATTTCAAACATCATACCAAAAACTCATAACAATTGGTCTACCAAAACTGAAGTTAACGCACAGAAACCAAAGTATCCACAGACGACGCCAACAACAATAACAACGAAAAAAAAACCCAACGACATCACCATTACATTATACGATCACAAAAAGTTTGCTGTCGTTTAAAATAAAATCAGATGTAGGTCTCTTATATATTAACATTTCACAAAAGTTTCAATTTTTTTTTGTAATGCATTAGTACTTTAGGATCTCAAAGTCGATTGTTGGTTACATGTAACAGTGTTGCAAATATAAACGATATAGAAAGTGCGGTAAAAATAAATATACATCTTATTTTGTAACTCGAACTCTAACTCGATCTGTAACTCGAATTTTATCTCGAACCCGATTATTGCAATGAAAATCACTCGAAACGAGTTAGCAAAAAAATTTAACTCGAACTCGAAAAATAACTCTCACTCTAACTCTTACTCTAAATCTGACTCGAACTCGTTGATTACCTACACCAAGAAAAATACACTTACCGATATTTTAACCTTATTAAGAAAAAAATACATGCACCAAGAATTACCATTCTCGGTATTCAACTGAGACATGACATGACATTTCCCTGATACTTCAACCATATCAAGAAAAATATACTTTCCGATACTTCAACCAAGTGATCAAAATTACCCTTACCAAGAAAAAAAAACAACCTCCCGACATTTCAACCATGTACACTAAAAATGACTTCTTGATATTTCAACAGAAAAATAACTTACCGATATATCAACCAAAGCCAAATTTTTTTGGGGGACTTACTAAAAAGCTTTAACCAAATGATTTTTATTTTTTTTTATAGATTGTTGGAAAATGTTCTGGGAAAGGTGGCAAATTACAAAAACTGATTCAAGAACTGGACGACAATTTCAACACGTTAAGTAACCCTGGCTTTGACATGTTGTATGGAGTATTTCCGTTCCTGCGTTTTCTTCCGTTCAACCACTCTAAGAGGCTGAAAACGTTTGAAGACAATAAAAGAGATTTGATGAGTCTGTTATTGAAAATATCTGTTAGTTTAAGTATGGAAGTAAAGACATATCAAAAGCGATGCATTATTATTTTTTTTTATAAACAGGCGAAAACTAGGAGTCATTCACAAATCTTTTGTAAACGCCCCTGATTTTTTTTCGCTGGAGCATTTGTGGCTGTCTGTGTGTTACAAGTGCGAGCATATCAAAAGGTATCTTTGTTGTCAAACATACCCATCGCACTACCTCAACGCAGACTCAGCTTATAATCCGACCAATGAAAATACAGTTGAACAGTACAAGTGTTTAAAATATTCCTTACCATTTCAAATACAAACAAGATTGCTACGCGTAGCCATGTGTCCCCCGCCGCCGCATGAAAGTTGTGTGGTATGTAAATTCGATCGATATATTATCTGAGAAACGATAGAAATTGGTTGTTTCGGAGACGAAATCATTCAGTCAAAACCAGGAAGGAAACTAGTGAACATAAATTTTTTTTTGACAAAGTCCCATTTTTCGGACTGAAAAATCACAAATTTGTAAATAACTTGAAAACCATAAATATCGCTTCAACATTTTTTCGTATAATTATAGAGTACCTTTTGCTCTATCAGCCTACAAAATTTCAGAACCCTGTGCACCTAGGTAACCGAGAAATTGATTGTCCTATATTTTGACTTTCTTCCCCGTTTTCATGGAAACAGCGGCCATTTTGAAAATTTCAAATATGGGATGATCACCTACTAATAGTACCCTATCAGTGTGTAAAGTTTCAGCAACATCTGTTCAGTAGTATCTGAGGAGTTGCACCCACAAAAACGTTTGACAAAGTCCCACTTTTCGGACTGAAAAATCACAAATTCGTAAATAACTTGAAAACCGTAAATATCGCTTCAAATTTTTTTCCGTATTATTATAGAGTACCATTTGCTCTTTCAGCCTACAAAATTTCAGAACCCTGTGCACCTAGGTCACAGAGATATTGAATGTCCTGTATTTTGACCTTTCTAACCTTTCTTCCCGGTTTCCATGGAAACGACGGCCATTTTGAAAATTTAAAATATGGGATGATCACCTACTAATAGTACCCTATCAGTGTGTAAAGTTTCAGCAACATCCGTTCAGTAGTGTCCGAGGAGTTGCACCCACAAAAAACGTGACGGACGGACGGAGACCATTACTAAGCCCCTCCGACGCGTTGCGGCGCGGGACAATTAATCAAACGGGTACATATTATATCAATAAAACGTTTTATTTTGGTCATGTTGTATGTGCATACTTCATATCTTGTAACTTCTCAGCAGCATTGAAAGGACGAAAACCAAAAGATTTGGAATCCAATGACAAGTAAAAACTTGATAATAGTGGATACTTTATATAAAGCAAATCAGTCTCTACGTTGTCATGTTTCTATTAAATACAGGAGAAGAATCCAGATCTAAAAGGTGTTTATCAGAGCATGATGGAGGTTGCAGAGGAGCAGAAAAAAGAAGAAAATCCATGGTTCAACGAGCTAAATGTCAGGAGTGCACTTCTAAATTTTTTGTCAGCGGGTACGTGGACGCTTAAATTGTATCAATAACATAAATAACACACCATATTCGGACTCGATTTTTTATATCATAGTCAAGGGAATCTAGTGTATTATTTTATTTATGAAACTACCATTAACTCTCGATAATTTAATATTATAGGGTTCAACACAAGCAGAGGGACAATTCTGTCATTCGTTCACATTTTGGCTTCACGTCCAGAACTTCAGAAGTCGCTGCAAAAAGAAATAAACGGAGTTATCGGACGTGATAGAGAACCTAGTCTAGAGGATCGAGTCAACTGTCCTCGACTTGAAGCCACAGTGAACGAGACTTTACGTTATATTTCCCACGTTCCTCTCTCAGTTGTTCACTACACTCATGAGGACTTTGAACTAAGAGGATATACAATATCTAAAGGATCTACGGTAAAATATAAGTTATTTTTTACCGGGGTTACACCACAGGCACTTGGAGCATGGATTTTCATATATGACCCCCCCTTTTTTTCTAATACCTCTAACAAAATCGATAAAAATGATTTTATTAGTCTTTTCTTGTCATTTCTAAACAGATTATGTCAAAATATTGCTGTTTTATACCATCCAAAATTTTTACCCATTGGTTTACATTCGCTTTATGTATACCAGTGGATAAAAATTTTGGATAGTATAAAACAGCAATATTTTGACATAATATGTTTAGAAATGACAAGAAAAGACTAATTTAATCATTTTTATCGAAATTATATTTTGTTAGGGGTATTAGAAAAAAAAGGGGGGTTAATATATGAAAATCAATGCTCCAATTGCCTGTGGGTTTCACATGAAAATCCGAGTAAAGGCCTTGGATTGTGAATACCGGGCGTATGGCATAAAAATTCTGGTGTTTTAGACAATTTTTAATTATGATTAGCAATCGGAATTTCAAAACTATCTGGAGTTCCAATACTTGTCAGTCCGGTTTATGGGACACTTATAACAAATTGACGCTTTTCGGGAACCTTTTTGTTTGACAGGATATGTGTAAGGGAAGCAAGAATTCACATTCAAACAACAAAATTTAAAATTTATATTCTGTCTAATTCTCACTTGAAACAGTGAACCATCTTGGAGAATTTAACATAAAATAGGGCAACCAAGTTAAATGGAAACAACAATTTTTAAAATGTATTCGACCGCCTCCTTTACAAACATACATGTAGTACCACCTTTACCATTATTTGAATATATAATCAGAAAATAAATCAAACATCAAACTATATTTATAACTATGGGGAGCTTATTCGGGTTTAAATATAGTAAAAATAAACTAACGAAATAAAACCCTTAAACATTGCTTTTCTGTTTTTCAGATCATTCCTAATTTCTGGACAGCTCACCACAGCAAGGAAGATTGGGAGGATCCTCTAGAATTCAAACCTGAAAGATATCTCGAAGATGATGGCTCTATCAAACCAGCAACCGATCCTGTTCGATCTAAGTATAAAACAATGAAAACCTGTGACGGATTCAGAAATTTTCAACAGGGAAGGCGCGCAATTTAAAAAAAAATCTTCTGGAACCTCTTGTTTCATTAAGTTCTTAGGAACCAAATTTTCCCAAAACGAGAGGGAGAGACCGGCACACCGGTTCTAAAATTCCGGTGTCAGCTAAAATTCGTTAACCCTATTGTCCATGTGTTTATCTCCCAATTCTGATCACTTCATCATTTTAAATGTACATGCAACACACACAAACGTGTTAATTTCTGATACATGATAATGTTGAATTTGCGCTTCTTCGGAGAAAAGCAACTAACTTACTTTGATTGTTTTAACAAAACAAAATTTAAAAGATAAATCTTATAGAATGGTCGAATCATGCATTCTTAAAGTCACAAAACAAGCCATAAAATTAAATGCTGCATAATATCAACTTCAACACACCGTGTTACCTGATACATCAAAACCAGATGGATACGGTCAAAATCCATCTATTTTCAATTAAGTGCTATTCTCTGTAAGAATCACGCAATGAGTGAATCATGATTTAAAAAAACACACAAGTTTGACTTCAAATTACTGTTCAAAATGCTTAAAATTAACAAAAATTGCATTGGCACTTCTAAAACAGTCAGAAATTTGAGAAATATTTTGGTTAAAATGCATATAAAATTTGGATCTAAAGGAGATAACTCGTGTCAAGTCCTACTTAATCTCTATCATTTTACAGAAATTTTTCTCCATCCTCTGACACTGGAGATGACAACTAATCATTGTTTCTTCATTAGAAGGCTATTTTGAATGACATTCCATTGTCAAAACCGTGTGTTTTTAAAATCATGATTCAAAAAATTTTGATTTTGCCCGATTCTTACGGAGAACTGCACTTTAAAAATAACAAAAGAAAATGATACATTAACATCCGTTTTATAATCCAGTGGGTGTTGATCTATCATTTTCATTTGTTATTTAAATGGGAATCGATGGGTTTTGACTGTATCTGCCAAATTTTGATGTATCAGGAAATACGATGTGATCAAGATTGCAAGAAAGGTAAGAACAGCATAGTAAAAAGTGAGTTGTATGCTTCTGACACATTAATACAATATATGGATCAATTATATAATTAAGAAAAGTGTATAGGTATAAATGTAAATTTGTTCAATTTTTAAAATCAATCAATATTTATGTTTTTCAGGAATTTAGCCTTTGGTATTGGCAAGCGATCTTGCATTGGAGAAGTCTTTGCCAGATCTAGAATGTTTCTTTTCCTAGCAACCATTATTCAGAACTTTACCATTATGCCACCGAAAGCGGAACCATTCAAAGAGTTTGGTTTAGACGACCTGCGCCCGGGTCTTGTTATGATTCCAAAACCATATAAAGTCAGATTTGTGAAAAGAGAAAGTTTCAGTTCGTAATTTGTTACCTGTTCGGGATTGTCCGTCAGAGAATATGACATGAAGATTTGCTTGTAAAGTGTCACTTCGTAGTTTAGATGAACTTCCGGTATTATAATCTTATTTGTAACAAATGTTTTTACAACTTGTATTCGAATGGAAATAAAAATCCCTAAATTGTAACCAAAATGTGACATAACTGCATCTGTTAAACTATTTGCAATAAAGTTATATTAATGTCAAAGAGCGCTGTAACCATATCCTTAGACCTATCTTTTCAATGTTACCAGAGAATTAAAAATCTATTCTACAAACTAAGTGACATCGCACAACAATATGCTATACAAGAAAAATAATTAGCTAGATTTCACCGGTATTAAAACCCTACTTTTGAATAAAGGTAATAACAAAATTACCGAACTTTAAGCAATCCGGCTCATATTCCCATGATAAAAAAAACCCATGAAAACCATACCTTAAAAGGAGCGTATAATGACAAAAAGTGCATAAAATGTAGATCTGATTATATATAAGGTCTATATCAGCCAGAAATTAGTATTATTTTACATGAAATAAAATTCATTATATGTAAGTGTATGATCAATATTCTTGTATTAATTACACTCATTAGATATTTACATTTTGTAACTTTCATTTTTAAAAATTCTTAAGAAAAAATAATAAAAATCTTAAGCCAGTTCGATCTGTCAGTTGTTAAAACCTGTCCCTTGAAGCTGACCGCAGTAAAACCACAGCTACATGTTCATTGGACCAGATGTCGGCGATATCGAGGCTGGCTGTCCTCATTAGTTTTCTTACTTGTGAAAGGCTGTATTTGGAGCTCAAGCCTCCATTTTGGTGCAAATATAACCTTTCACCCATCTCAAACTCTAAATTAAGACCTAATTTTTCTGAAATAAAAGAAAAACACATATTAAATTCTTTTATGGTGATATTAAAAAAGAGAGAAAAGAAATTACACGTTGGTCTCACAAAATCATCCTTTCCAATCTTTCATACACTAGCTCATTTACATTTATTTGTGTTAATTTACTGTTTTGAGCAATGTTTCTGATTAACAGATTTTTGTTTGCTTTTATTTCTATGAAAATCTGGCCCGACAAATTATTTCTTTTTAATGTGTTATTTTTACATGTACCTTATTTTGTTATTTCTTCTGTAGCTTTAGTGATCAATTACTCCTGTTCGGTAATTGTGGTTACCGGATGGGTGCGTGGTCCGTCTGACGAATCATGAGCTGCAAACTTATATTTCAAATCAAACATACTGTCTGTTCAGTCGAGAAATAGCATTAAGATGCATGGCCCTGGCAAATTCTAAAAAAAACATGAATTTTAACACATTATATTATTTACATATAACTGAAAGGCCGATACCGTAGATTAATACCCCGAAAAAGAAAACGCGCCTTCAATTGAACCTCTCTCAGCTATACAAAACAAAAGGTGGTTCCTTGATATAAAATACAACAAAACAGGAATTGAAAGAAGTCCAAATATACTTTGGTATGTATGTGAAATGTAATGTTTGAATGGTAACTTTTATATTTTCCTAAATCGAAAAACGGCCCTAAATTTCAAATTCGAGACAGCTACGAAAAAATGCTGCTAGAATGGTCATAAGACCTTATACTTTATAAACTGTCCTAAATTGTGCATGATTTGTATACTTTCGTGAACAACAGACACCTTTAAAGTTAGTGAACTTCTTTAAAAATCGCTGTTTTTGACATATTTAGCCTCTTTTTCGGTAAAAAATGATGAATATAATGTTGGCCGCATATTCTGACCAAAATTATTTTTTGGTTAAAATATTCGCTTTTAAGTAATAAATTAATAAACAAAAATCTATGTTGGTCAGAGCATGCGGCCACTTTTGATTTTGGCACAATAGTGGTTAAAAGGGGTAAAAAATCAACAAAAATGAAGATTTTCCTGATTTTTCACATATTTAGGGTGCCATCGAAGGAAACAGCATAATTCTATCACTAGGAACAATTATAATCGTAAAATATATGTATTATGTGAGCTATTCTCAAAACATTCATTAAGGTTTCTTGAAAATCAAAAATCAGCCAAATTACAGGGCCATTTATAGGCCTTTGTGAACATACTCCTTTCTAGAGTAAAAACGATCGAAGTATTGTTGAAAGCTGGTGTTGCCGTTTTTATTTTTAAATTCAACAGAACCGAATAGAAGTTTATAAGATAACCCTGCAATGCTTGTATAACGTTCAAAAATAATTTTAGATAAAAAACTTTTTAAGAAGTTTTGGAATTCAGCACGAAAAAAGAAAAGATAAAAAAGTTATTATTCTAAATTTTCTAGGCCAACAGAAATGCTGAACGAAATTATGACAGATATTTTTAACTATTTTCTCGTCCTGCTTTTGCTGATACGGCCTTTTGTTCTTACCATCTTAATAAGCCTTTACAATCTCATCTTTTTTGATGAATGAGTTATATCCATCGTGACCAAAAGTCTATCTGATTCTAGCAAATGAAAAATCAAATATTTAACCAACTTAATCGTATGCAAGGTATCAACAAATAAAAGTAACTTTTATTTGTTGATACCTTGCATACGAATTTCTGAATATTATTACATCATACTGTATCAAAAGTTTAGTTGAAACTTTTGTGCGATATAATTTGGGTATGACGAGAATATACATTCAATTAAGTGAAATTATTTGTCGAAAAAATAATAGCTAAAGGCACATGTTTCGTTTGGAACGCTCGAAAAAGGAAGTGCTAACTGTCTTTTACTTTATTGAATATATTCGTAAAAACCTCCAGTCCGAAGTTTCTTTGATTTTGTAGAAAAAATATATAAGTTTTCATAACTAATTAAATGCCGATTTTCGAATAAAGAGGGAAAACACATGCAGGTACAGTATTAATATCTGGAAGTCGATTATAAAAAGACCAAGGGACTGACCATTTAACTTGAAAAGGGGGCTTGTTTTTTTCCTAAAAGATATTCTGGAGTTGTTTTTTTTAAATATATTGGCAGCAAAATGAAGAAAAAAATATTCAGAATAAAGATTTCTGTCATATAAAATAATTCTAATATTCAAAGAAAATATTTTGTCGCGAAACCTTTAGAAATAAATTTTCTGGTCAAAACGAAAAACAAAGACCCATCCATTACTTTGACACCTGTGAGTCAAATAAAACTACAAGTTTACAAGGACCAAATAATCTACTCTTTTAACTTTACTATTGACAACAGGTTAAGTTTTGTAGATGTGTTTTTCTAGAAGTGATTGCGAAAAGTTTGCTTCATATGTTTCTTCCTTCATATGAAGCAAACCTCTTGCAATCGCTTCTAGACAAAAAAAAAGGCCGTAGAATAGTTCTCTTTTTTAACCTCATTACTTTCCGTTATATTGATGATGTCCGTTTACTAAACATTTCTTAGGTAACTTACTCCATCTTCTATATTTCCCCCCCCCAAAAAAAAACCTTGAGATA
Source organism: Arcuatula senhousia (assembly GCA_963971305.1). NCBI lineage: Eukaryota > Metazoa > Mollusca > Bivalvia > Mytilida > Mytilidae > Arcuatula > Arcuatula senhousia. Next base: position 54,886,634 of record OZ020307.1, on the reverse strand, counting down.
AAGGACACAACGGATTCTGAGATGTCTACTTCATATTCAGACATACATCTCGACAAAGACATTCAAGGAAGACTTTAAATAACGCTATATGACAAACGCGATGACTTCAACTTTCCTTTCATCAACTTTCCTTTCTTGTGTAACAACATTTCATCCACTCCTGCTTATGGAGTTAACCCCTGCTAATTGTGTTAACGTTAGACAGCTAATTTGTTATTCCAGGGCTTGTGGGACTTGCATCGGTTTCATTGGTAGAGCGTCAAAAAAAAGAGTTACGTTGTTCTTCGGTTTTTGTGTTTACAGAAGAAATTTTATGGCAGATATCATGCACTCTTATACACATATAATGGGTTTCTATCTCTTATATGAGTGTACATATACGTTTATCACAGGGCTTTGTTTTGATCTTCTTTGTCGGAAGAATTGACTTTTAGCAGAACGACGGGTTGCCATAGCACAAATGAACTGCTGACCTCTTCGTGGCATCTGGGTTCACACTCATTACGACTTTTTGGTTGCTACTTTGCTGTTTTTGTATTATTGTGGTTTTGTGCTGTCTTCGTGGTGTTTGTTCGTGTTAATTAGTTCTGTCTTTGCCTTTTCGGAATTAAGACATTTGGACGCCCCATTGGTAATCTGTGTCTTTGAAGATAATTACGGCACATTTCTATTTTAGCATTATTGAAAATGTTAACCCCTTAATTACCTTCCAAATTTCTACTGAAAGCTGAAAGATACTTCACTTGGTCATCGTATGATAAGTTCAATATGCCTCCAAACCATACATAAAGTTTGCACGCATCAAAATCTGTTTTGCTGAAAAGGTTCGAATGCGCATTGCTACGTTACTGTAAAATTGTACATGTAGCTTACATTTTGATTTTGTATGCGCAAGGAAATTCGAACATCTGTACGAACATAAATATCATATTGTCTACAGATCAAAAGGTTTCAATGAAATCATTTGAGTTTGTTTAAAAAAATATATACTTGTATTTGTTTAACATGTAAAAAAATACTCGAATTTTCACCCCAATATCCTTATTTTAGTTTTTTCAGCTTTTTTGTTTTACTACCGTGTTGTGTTTTACTACCGGCGCCTAGGATCACATTGGAAGAGTGGGGTTTGGTGCCATAAAAAAACCCTTTAACCCATATTTCTTTTGAAATGCTTGGAGACTTAAGATTGTTCCTCGAAGTTTGGCATTTGTTATTAGCTTTATTTAGCAAAGCTTTTTAAAATGAACCGCAAAGGGGATTTATATTGAAATACGTGAATAACAGGTTAAACAGGTAATAAGTGACTTGTCACACCAAGGAAACTGTACAGCACAGATAACGAATTTTTTTAACTTCTTATGCCACCTGTAGGGCCAAATGTAAAAATGTCAAAATCAACAAAAATATTTGTGTTAGGGAGAAGGCAGCTATTTAAACTGTTGCATGTAAAGGTATAATAATATGATTAAGGCCATACCTTTTTAGCGAGCATCGGAAATCTATATTCCTTATAAAAATAAATCCATGTGCTCGACCGGCTCAGTGTAACGTAAAGAGGGAACTTTTAAGAAAGGAATTAGGTAGTAGCAAAGTCTGACCCCCACCCAACCCAAATCATATGCACTTGAGAAAGTGTAAAATATCTGGAATCATTAACTGCTTTTTAAAAATTCAATTTAATATTTGTGCAAATAATAAATCCTGTAACGACATTAGCGGGGACAAAATTATCCCTTTATGGATTACGTGACGTCATTTCCTTGTCAGAGTATTTCGCGCTTCTTCAGCAGACCAAAACAACATTCCGATTCTGTCAGGTTTTGTGAGATTTTCTGAGTATCAGTGTTTTGTTTGAAGCATTGGTAACAGAAGGTACATTTAGAAATCTGGTGGAAAAAAACGGTGAAGTAAAAATATCATGCAGGATTGAGGAGAGTGAGTGAAACCCCACAGGATGGGAATCTTCTTTCATTTTCAGGAAAGAACCTTTTATTTATATTATAATTATGAGTAGGTTTTATTCAGTAAATTTATGCATTTCGTTATCTTACTTAGAACTCAACAAAGCTAGGTCAGTATCATGCATTTGGTATGACTATAGTCAATGGGACGATGTTGCCTAAAGATAGCTCAGTAATTTCCAGAAAATCGTTTTTAGCGGAAAAGTCCGAATGGTGTTTTAATAAAAATCTGTGTGTAAAAATAAACAAGTGGATGAATAAGGGTTTTATCACTGTTTTTGAATAGCTATTTACCTTATTTTTGCATAACAGATTATGATGTATTTTTAATAAGCCCAGAGGGTTGAATGTTTTACTTGCTCCGTGCTTATAATTTTTTTCACTCCGTAAAAGTAAACCTGTTCCGGTTTTATCGTCAGTATATTTCCGGCACATCACAAAACATGCACAATGCCGTAGGGCTCGCATATGCAATGTTCGCTATAAATGATTATTGTTTTGCCCTATGTCCCCAATAGCATCTGAATATTCTATTCCTATCGGATACAACATTTTCTGTATGAAAGAGATTTTACACAAGTCAGTTTCTTCCATTAAACCATATTCCTCTGGTAATTGCATCTTCAAAAGTGTAGCAAAATGCATGTTTCAGACGCTTGCTGTTACCAATATTTTCTACTTGGTCGACCACGTAAAGACCATACAACGAAGCAACGACCCTGGGTTTTGCAACTATTTTGATTTTTCTGAACCTGCATTTCGAACTAATGGTAATGCAGCCATAGGACGGCTAGCTTTAAAAAAGAACAACTAAACTTGTTTTAGCTAGATCTACCAAAATCCTATTTTTTTTAATTTGTACGAGATAATGTCCATAATTTGTATGTATAATATTCTGATAAATATTACACTAACATGATATAAATCTTTTATTTTCTAAATTTCTAAAGAAAAAAAGATATGTCTATCAAAATAAAATGAATTCTTGATTTGAGTTTTTACGCAAGTTCGATCTGTCAAATGTTAATACTTGTCCCTTGAAGCTGCCTGCAGTAAAACCACGGCTACGTGTTCATTGGTCCACATGTCAGAGATATCGAGGCTGGCTGTCCTCATAAGTGTTCTAACTTGTGAAAGGCTGTATTTAGAGCTCACGCCTCCACTTTGGTGCAAATATAACTTTTCACCTATCTCAAACTTTAAATTAAGACCTAATTTTTCTGAAATAAAGAAAAACACATTAAGTTTTGTATGGGGATATTAAGAAAGAGATAGAAAATTACACGATGGTTTCACAAAATTATCAATTCCAATCTTTCATATACTAAGTCATTAACATTTATTTGTGTTAACTTTACTGTTTTGGGCAATGTTTATGATTTACAAATGTTTGTTTGCTTTTATTTCTATGAAAATCTGGCCCGACGAACTATTTCTTTTTAATGTGTTATTTTTACATCTACCTTATTTTGTCATATCTTCTGTGGCTTGCAAGATTAATAACCCCTGTTCGGTAATTGTGGTTCCCGGATGGCTGCGTGGTCTTATGTGTTGAAACCCCCACCCACCCACACGATTATTTCATCATAACCATTTTGATAACAACAATGACGCCTGAAGTATACCTATCACAAATGAACATTTCTGCTTGGCCTCCAGCCACGCTTTAACATAGCTACATCTGTCTGACGAGTCATGAGATACAAACGCATATCTCATATCAAATAGACTTGTATCTATGTTGCCGACATACTCTCTATTCAGTCGAGAAATAGCATTTAGATGCATGGCTCTTGCATATTCTGAAAATGAATTTAAACACATAATATTATTAAAATGTAACTGAAAGGCCGACATAGTAGATTGATAACCCGAACAAAACCGCCGTCAACTGAACCTCTCTCTGCCATACAAACCAAAAGGGGGTTCTTTGATTAAGATCGTTAGATATAAAAGACAACAAACATGAATAAAGGGAAGAAACATACAACGTGTCCAATAATTTGGAGAACGGTCAAGTTGGTTACTTATTCCTTATTCCTAGGCCTTATTCGACATTCATATATCGAATTAGTAACCAGATACTTATTCGAAATTCAGATTTTGAATAAGGAAATGGTTACTTATTCGACATTCCATATTTGGATCCTTTTTTAGCTCACCTGACACGAATGTTCATGTGAGCTATTGTCATCACTTGGCGTCCGTCGTCCGTCGTCCGTCCATAAACTTTTTAAAACGTTAACTCTTCTGACACCATAAGTCCAATTGCGACCAAACTTGGTATGGTTGTTAATTAGCATTCGGTGCTTAGAACTGATGTTAGGATTTTTTATTCGTCGTAAAACATGGCTGCCGTGGCTAAAAATAGAACATAGGGGGTAAATTGCAGTTTTTTTTTGCAAATAACTCAAAAACGGCTACAGATATCAAAATTCTGGCATAAACATATAAGTGATCAGCACCTCAAGATCCACCTACCCTGAAATTTTGAAGAAAACCAACAACCCATGTAGGAGTAATTGCCCTTTATGTGAATTTTTTGAACATGTTGCACCTGTATAGCTCAATATCTTTTAGAGAAATTTAAATTGCATATTGTTAAGTACACAAAGATCGACAAAATATATAATTGGGTCAACGTTGTAGGACCTTTCCTCTCAGGAGTTATTGCCCTTTGAACGTCAAAATTGAGCATTTTCATAGCATTTCCTCATTACATTGAAAACGTTAACTCCTCTCAGACTGACAGTTTAAGTCCAATTTGAACCAAACTTGGTATAGTTGTTTATTAGCATTAGGTGTATAGAGCTTATGTGGGGATTTTTGATTGATTGTGAAACATGGCCGATGTGGCTAAAAATAAAACATAGGTGAAAATTGCAGCTTTTGGCAAATAACTCAAAAACAGTGACATATATTTAAATTTTGATTGTAAACAAAAGTGATCAGCATCGTAAGATCTTCAAGCTCTGAAATTTTGCAGAAGATCCATTAATGCATGTAGGAGTTGCCCTTTTTGTGAATTTTTGCTAATTTTGCACCTTTCAAGCTCAATATCTTAAAAAATATATAAGATGTTTGAGAAATTTAAATTGCATATTAGAATAGAATATCAAGAGAAGATATGACAGAGAAGAGACAGTCAATCAAACATGTTACTTTTGTGTTTCTTTTTGCTAAACAAAGGGTTATATATTCTGATAACGAGGTCATATTGATAAGCACATCAAGATCTACAAAATATGTAATTAGGGTCAACGTTGTAGGACCTTTCCTTAAAGGGTTAATTTCACTTAGAACATCAAAATTGTTTATTTTCACAGCATTTCCTGATTACAATGAAAACGTTTACTCCTATGACATCATTATTCCAATTGAAACCAAACTTATTATGGGTATTTATTAGCATTATGTGTATAGAACTGAGGTGTGGATTTTTGATTGGTTGTAAAACATGGCCGCCGTGGCAAAAATAGAACATTGGGGTAAATTGCAGTTTTTTTTTAACTCAAAAGGTTGACAGATTTTTAAATTATGATTGAGTGATCAACAGCTCATGATCAAGAAGTCCTTAAATTTGGAATAAGATCCAACAACCCATGAAAGAGTAATTTCCCTTTTATTTAAACTTTTTGAGAATTTTGCACTTACAAAAATGTTTTAAGCTCAAAATCTTAAAATTTATATGAGATATTTAATAAATGTTAATTGCATATTGTTAAGCACATCACGATCTACAAAATATGAACAAGGTCAAGATTGTAAAATTGTTCATTTTAGAGGTTGTTCCTCTTAGAGTGTCGAAGGAAAGAATTAAAAAGGTTATTAAAAGATTTCAATTGCTAAAATATTACTCTGTACAATCATTACTACATTAAGTTAAACCCTATTGTCAGATGACCCCTTATTAAACTTATGACCCGTTCAATGTCAAATAGATTTTGCCTAATAACCTTTACGTCAGGCAAATATGTCAGGTGAGCGATTCAGGCTCCTGGGATCCTCTTGTTAAAGACATGCCTCTGACGAATATCGAATAAGGAAATGGTCTTCAACACGACAAGAGGTCGCTGCTTGCCGTCTTGCATTTGGCAAAGACTAAAGATACCATACAAAAGATTTCTTGACAACCGGAAGTTTAGGCAAATAAAGCCCATATAGATTTTAGACCCTAGGGCCCCAACTTTTATTCTAGCAAGGTCCCATAGCCAGGCAATCCGTAGAAATTCTTCTTCAGGGGATACCATAGGCGATATTTTGCATCTTTTTTGGACATGGATTTCTTGACAACCGGATCTTTAGGCAAATAGGGACCATATAGGTTTTGAATCCCAGGGCCCCCATTTTTATTCTAGACGGGTCCCATAGCCAGGCAATCCGTAGACGTAGAACTATTTCTTCAGGGGGTACCATAGGCGCAATTTTACCTCTTTTTTGGACCTGGATTTCTTTACAACCGAAAGTTAAGAATTTATTAAAATTTCTCTTTTCCCATTGGTCAATTCTTGTTTATTTACATTTTGCCTAACCGAGTTCACGATAACCACCGACTTCACGATCACGGGTTAACCCGGGTGGTTATGGCTATTTTCAAAAAAAGAGGAAAACCACAATTCAAAAGATGTTTAAAATGCATGAATCCAAATATGTAAATCTAAGGGCAAAACTACGACCGATGGTGTTAAACCTAAGGTTTAAGAATCAATATAAATTTAGATAATGGTTATAAACAAAATGCACACATGAGAAATAATCTCATGTACAAATATACCATATCTTAAAAAATAAAACACGCGGAATTGTTCTTCTAACTCCACACGGCATAAAAGACAAACTCCTGTAATAAATAATTTATGAAAGGATATGGAGTAAATGTTTATGAGACCAGAACACATATGTTAACGCCAACTGCAGTTATATTTTTGAGCTGTTATGGCCATTTCGGAAAATTATCCTTTATCAGCAGCACTAGAACCCAAAAGAAGGAAATCCACAATTCAAAAGATGTTTAAAATGCATTAAACCAAACAAAATCCAAATATCTATAGCTGAGAGCAAAACTACAATGGAGGGTGTTTAACCTAAAGTTTTAGAATTAACATAAATTTAGATAATGGTTATAAACAAAGTGCACACATGACAAGTAATATCATGTACAAGTATACCATATCTAAAAAAAGAAAAGCACACATTTAAACATGGGGAATTGTTCTACTAACTCCACACGACATAAAAGACAAACTCCTGTAATAAATAATCTATGAAAGGTTGTGGAGTAAATGAACATGAGACCACAACACGTATGTTAACTCAAACTGCAGTTAATTTTATTAGGTGTTATGGCCATTTCGGAAAATTATTCCTCATCAGCAGCACTAGAACCCCAAAAGAAGGAAATCCACAATTCAAAAGATGTTTAAAATATACTTTGGTATGTGGAACTAAATGCTTTGAATGCTAAGTAATCATCAGTCTCGTTTTTTTTTCTAAATGAACATCTTTAGAGTAAAAACGATCGATGTATTGTTGAAAACTGGTGTTATAGTTGTCATGATTATTAATGTCATCAGAACTGAAAAAAGTTTCTTAAATAACTCAGAAATGCTTGAACACTTTTTAGAATCACTTTAGACAAAAACAACTTTTTATGAAATTTTGGAATTCAACACGAAAATATCATAATTCTTAATTTTCTACACCAACAGAAATGCTAAACGAAGTTATGACAGATTTAATTTAATAATTTCCTCGTACTGCTATTGCTGGTACAGCCTTTTTGTTCTTACCATCTGAATACGCCTTTACAATCTCATCTTTTTGTGATAAATCCGTTATATCCAGCGTGACCAAAAGTCTGTCTGATTCTGGCAAATTAAAAATCAAATGTTTGTCGTTAAATATTTAACCAACTTTTATTTGTTGATACCGTGCATACAAATTTGTGAATATTATTACATCATACTCTATCAAAAGTTGAGTTGAAACTTTTGCACGATATAATTTGGTTATGAAAAAACATACATTCAATTAAGTGAAATTATTTCTCTAAGAAATAATATGATTTAGGCATTGCATGGTTGCGATCACATCATACTTATTTGAAAGGAAAAAAGATGAATTAAAACATGTTTGAACTTGATAATCAAAAAAACTTTTTTCAAATAGTCCAAATTTAATTCTGTAGTTGGTTCTAAAAACGCATGGCGTTTCGTTCCCAATTTTGAATAATGACGTTGACAATATTTACTTCATTGATCAAGCTCCGAAACCAACCGGCTAACGACTACACGGTTATGCAACGTTTGTCGTCGTGCCCGCTACGAGCTGTACATGTGCTCGCTATAATTTAAAGGCACATGTCTTGTTTAGAACGCTCAAAAAAGGTGGTGCTAAATGTCTTTAAGTTCATTGAATATATTCGTAAAAAACCTCCGGTCCGAAGTTTCTTTGATTTTGTAGAGAAAATATATCAGTTTTCACTACTACTTAATCGCAGATCTTCAAATAAAAAGGGAAAATATATCAGTTTTCACTACTACTTAATCGCAGATCTTCAAATAAAAAGGGAAAACACAGGTATATTATCTGGAAGTCGATTATTAAATGACTAAGGAACCGACCATCTAACTTGAAGGGGGGTCTTATGTTTTTTCCTTAAAGATATTTTGGATTTGTTTTTTTAATATATTGGCAGCAAAGTGAAGAAAAAAATACTCAGAAGAAAGACTTCTGTCATATAAAATAATGCCAATATTCGAAGACAATATTTTGTCGCGAAACCTTTAGAAATAAATTTGCTGGTCAAAATGAAAAACCAAGACCCATCCCTTACTTAGTCATCTTTGAGTCAAATAAAGAGTACAAGTTTACAAGGACCAAATAATCGACTGTTTCAACTTTATTATGGACAATATGTTTAGTTTGGATAATGTGTTTTTCAGCAAAGGATTAAGATTCAAATGGGCTTAAATTGTACACCTTTGCTTGCGGTTATGTTTCTTCATTCATATCAAGCAAACTTCTTGCAATCACCTCTAGACAAAAAAAGACCGTAGAATAGTTCTCTCTCTTAACCTCATTACTTTCCGTTATATTGATGATGTTCGTTTACTAAACATTTCTTGATTAGGTGACTTACTGCATCTTCTATATCCCCCCAAATCATGAGATAAAGGACACAGCGGATTCTGAATAGTCTACTTAATATTTAGACCTACCTCTCGACAAAGACACTCAAGGGAGGCTTTCAACAACGCTCTATGACAAACGCGATGACTTCAACATTTCAATCATCAACTTTCCTTTCTTGTGTAGCAACATTTCGCCCGCTCCTGCTTTTTGGAGTTGACCCCTGTTTATTGTGGTAACGTATCACCGTTGATTCGTTATTCCAGGGCTTGTGGTACTTGCATCGGTTTCATAAGTAGAGCGTCAAAAACAAAGTTAAGTTGTTCCTCGGTTTTTGTGTTTACAGAAGAAATTTTATGGCAGATATCATGCATTCGAAGACAAATATTGGGTTTCTATCTCTCAGATGAGTGCTCATATAAGTTTATCACATGGCTTTGTTTTCATCTTTTTTTATTGTATTTAACACACTGAATTGACCTTTAGCAGCACGACGATTCTGCCATAGCACACATGAACTGCTTACTCCTCCGGAGCATCTGGGTTCACACTCATTACGACTTTTTGGTTGCTACTTTGCTGTTTTTGTATTATTGTGGTTTTGTGCTGTCTGCTTTTTCGTGGTGTTTGTTCGTGTAAGTTGGTTCTGTCTTTGCCATTTTGGACTTAAGAAATGCAGATGCCCCCTCGGAAATCTGTCTTCAAAAATAATTTCACGGCACATTTTCATTTTAACATTATTGAAAATTTTAACCCCTTAAATACCTTCCAAAGTTCTACTGAAAGCTGAAAGGTACTTCACTTGGTCATCCAATGGTAAGTTCAATATGCCTCCAAACCATACATAAAGTTTGCACGCATCGAAATCGGTTTTGCTGAAAAGGTTCGAATGTACATTGCTACGTTACAGTGTAATTGTAGCTTAAATTTTGATTTTGTATGCGCAATGTACGAACATAAACAAAATATATTTGGTTACTAATATTGTCTACAGATCAAAAGAGTATCATTCCTTTAATCTTTCAAGTTTGTTTAAAAATATATACATTTTTGTACATGTAAAAGAATAACACGCATTTTCACCCCAATATACCTATTTTAGTTTTCATTTTTTCAGCTTTTATGTTTTACTATCGTGTTGGGTTTTGTGTTACTTAACAAAAAACTCTTTAACTCATATTTCTATTAAAATGCTTGCAGGACCATTGCAGGCTTAATTTTTTTCCGGCATATCTTCATATGTTTGAACTTTTCTCATTGAGATTTGAACCTCCAGGTTTGGCATATATTATTAGCTTTATTTAGCAAAGCTATTTAAAATGAACCGAAAAGGGGATTTATATTGAAATACGTGAATAACAGGTTAAACAGGTAATAAGTGACTTGTCACACCAAGGAAACTGTACAGCAAAGATAACGAAATTTTTAAACTTCTTATGCCACCTGTAGGGCCAAATGTAAAAATGTCAAAAATCAACAAAAAATATTTGTATTAAGGAGAAGGCAGCTATTGAAACTGTTGCATGTAAATGTATAATATAAATAAAAATTATTTTGCCTTATGTGTTCAAAAGCATCTAAATATTCCATTCCCATCGGATACACTTTAAGTTTTCCTTTATAGTCATCCTGCATTTGCAATACTATTTCATGAAGATAATCTGAAAAAAAAGTTAAGAATAATCATGGGTTACAAAATACATAAGAAAAGAACTATTTCACATTTGTTCAAGCTTGTTGCTAAATTGATGACCAAATATCACAGAAATACGAAGTTTTCGTTTTTTTTGTCCTACTTTACATAAAATCATTGTTCCAATTAAGGTGTCAATTTAAAAGTCATAGAAGTTTATTTAAAAAATGGTGGGGTTTTCGTTGTAGAATTTGACTGTGCACCTTTAATTTATACTTGGTATGTAAGTTATTTGCTGAAATAATATAAATAAATTCTAGCAACCTGATGAAATGTCTACTGGAACATATGTTGCATTTTTCTGGAATTTGTCTAGAAATAGTTTCGTCTTTGCAGCATTTCCACTTCCAAAGTCCACTAAAACTCTGAAGTTCTCCAGGAATATTTTTCTGTCCTTGAAAATATTTGATGGAAAGACTCTTTAGATTTTCAAGATTTCACCAAGATGCATCTTTATGCAATTGTAAATAATTTGAAAAGTTAAGTAAGTATTTCATATTTGTTTATAATAAATTAGATATATATAGACACGACTGTAATTGCATGAAAATATAACACAACCACTAATAAGCTAAGAGAAGAAATAGTCGTCGTTCGTATTAAGGTAGTAAGTCATAAATACAAAGACCATGAAACCAAAAATAAGAATTGGATTTGACCTGAGTTTTTGATATACAATGAGCTATGCTAGTATTGTCAGAAACACAGATATACAAAAATACGTGTAAGAGATTATCACTTCCGGTAATTAGATTTTAGGAACTTATCACTTGATGCCTCTATTTTGAACGACACAAATGAAATAATAGACGCTTACAACTAATATCATTGGTTCTCGAGGCTACTTATTCATTGTGAGATCTTTCACAGAGTTACAGTATCTATACTACTAAAATAACGAAGCGTTTTTGTTAGCCGGGTTGCAGCCTAAACAACAAATGCTACGACTAAGCTTCATATACCAAAAATAGGGCATGTAATGGGACATTCAATGATACCCCGCCACGTTATAATATCAAAAGTTCATAAAATTTGATTTCAAAGTGGCCTATCTCGAAAACTGTTTTTCGGATCATGCTGGAAAGTGAACCTGACCTGTATTTTATTGTGTTCAATAGCTGTAAAAATATCATTTGAATCCCATGACGCGTTTTCAAGTTATTGGTCGGAACCTCAAAATTTCATGAAATTTGATTTTTCAAAGTGGCCTTCCTCGAAAATTTTTTTTTGGGTAATGCTGGAAATCGAACTTGACCTGTATTTTATTGTACTAAACAGCTGTGCAAAATATCATTCAAATCCTTTGACGCGTTTTCAAGTTATTGGTCGATAACTCAAAATTTCAAGAAATTTGATTTTTTTCAAAGTGGCTTATCTCGAAAACTATTTTTTTGGACCATGCTGGAAATCGAACTTGACCCGTATTTCAGCTGTGCCAAATATCCTTCAAATCCTTTGACGCGTTTTCAAATTATTGGTCGGAAACCTTCGGGGGACGGACGGACGGACAGACGGACGGACAGACGGACGGACAGACACCGATAAAAACTGAGGGTATAACATAATACTCTACCACTTAGTGTGGCAGGGTATAAACATAGGGGATGGTTGTGCCCTTTGAAAATTTCATTTCAAATATGCAATTATGTTTACAATTTTGTAATTAACCTAATTAATCGATCCGGAAACGCTAAAGCCGTCATCGTTCTGGAATTACCCCCGCTTTTTTAGAATGTTTGAAATCATTTCCCCTGTTTTCAGACAATTACAAAAAAAAAATCCCACAAAACGTTTCCATAACTTATGTTATGTATTCAAATTATTTTATATAGTATATTTTATTGGTAAGTGTACTATAAAAATGTATGCAGAAATGTTTTACCGTCAAAAATTTTAACTTGATAGAACAAGAGGCTCCCAGGAGCCTGAAATGCTAACCTGGTCCTGACCCTATAAAGACTTTTCTAGAGCTAAACATTTAAGCAAGTAACAGCTTTTCTCTATCTATAATAGTTTTCATTCTGTAGCCATAGGCCTAAATCATGATAAAAAATTATTTTAGGGGCCATAAACCCTATAGGAGGTCATCTGACAACTTCAAGCATATGAAAACTTTTGTAAAGCTAAATGAACTGAACATTTAAGCAAGTAACAGCTTTTCTCTATCTGCTGTAGTTTGTAAAACGTCATTTTAGGGCCCGTTACCCCTATAAGGGGTTATCTGACAACTTCTATCCTAAGGAGACTTTTGTAAAGCTTTATAAGCTGAACATTTAAGCAAGCAACAGCTTCTCTCTATCTGCTATAGTTTTCATTCCATAGGCCAAAAACTTGAAAGAACGTTTTTTTTAGGGGCCTTAACCCCTATAAGGGGACATCTGACAACTTCCATCCTATAGAGACTTTTGTAGAGCTAAATAAGCTGAACATTTAAGCAAGCAACAGCTTTTCTCTATCTGCTATAGTTTTCATTCTATAGGCCAAAAACATGAAAAAAAATACATTATTTTAGGGGCCGTAACCCTATAAGGGATCATCTGACAACTTAGATCTAAATGAACTGAACATTTAAGCAAGCATCAGCTTTTCTCAATCTGCTATAGTTTTCATTCAGTAGGCCAAAAATTGAACAAAAACGTCATTTTAGGGGCCAATACCCCTATAAGGGGTTATCTGACAACTTTGATCCTATGGAGACTTTTGTAGAGCTTTATGAGCTGAACATTTATGCAAGCTACAATTTTTTTCTATCTGGAATGGTTTTCATTCTATAAGCCAAAAACATGAAAAAAATGCTATTTTTCACCTTTAAGGGGCCTATAAGGGGTCATCAGACAATTTCGCACAATGAAGACTTTTGTAGAGCTTTTGATGCTGAAGCAGTAAGGTGACATCAGATTTCATCTATCTCTTATACTTTTTGATTTTCAAGCCAAAAACAGTAGTCTGACCCCCTGGTCTATTTATAGTAACGGTGGCCATTTTTGTCATTAGATCAATTTAAAATGAGGATAGTTTATAAACAACATGTCATATATCATTCCTACAAAGTTTCAGCCAAATTGGTTCAGTGGATTCAGAGGAGAAGATTTTTGAAATTGTTTACAGACGACGGATGACGACGTTCGCATAGTGATGGCATAAGCTTGCATGGCCTTCCACCAAGTTAGCTAAAAACTGTAAACTAACATTCTTATACAGGAAAAAGTCAAATTTATGATAGAGCTGAAAACAGAATACAATTAAAGTTTGTTTTTGCCTACAAAAATGATGTCTCCCCCTGTTTTCCCAAAATGTTCCAAGTTCAAAAGGCCCTTACTCCCAAAAAAAATTGATGATCAAATTTTCATGGTAATATGCACAACTACATATGGTGTCCTTCCTATATACCTAATTTCATTAAATTCGGTTCAGTAGTTTCAGAGGAGTTGCGCTGACAAGATGATAAATAAGGATTTTCAGCAAATTTCTAAGTTCAAAGGGCCATAACTCCCACAAAAATTTGAGGATCAAAATTTCCTGGTAGTATGCACAACTACATATGATGTCCTACCTATATACCAAGTTTCGTTGAATTCAGTTCAGTAGTTTCAGAGGAGTTGCGCTGACAAGACGATAAATGAGGATTTTCAGCAAATTTCTAAGTTCAAAGGGCCATAACTGCCACAAAAATTTGAGGATCGAAATTTCCTGGTAATATGCACAACTACATATGATGTACTTCCTATAAACCAAGTTTGGTTGAATTCGGTTCAGTAGTTTCAGAGGAGTTGCGCTGACAAACTTTGTGACGGACAGACGGACGGACGTACGGACGGTCGGACGGACACGACAAAAGCAATATGTCTCCCCACAAAAGTGGGGGGAGACATAATTCTGGTAAAAATACACCACCATGGTGTCAGGTGAAACTAAACCAAGTTAACTACGTCTCCTGTTTGATTATTACAATGGGTCAAATTAATGGAATTACTACAATGGGTCAAATTAATGGAATAATTACAATGGGTCAAACAAGTGATACCCCTGCTCCCAAAACTCAGGCCTTTTGTAATAAAAAGCTTTGCCGAGCGCAGCATGATACGACCGCAACAAGTCAAACCCTGTACATTTTAGGCCCAATGTGGATAGTCAATTGCTCTGGACACATGCAGCCCATGGTGGACTGACAAAGTTTTTTGACATATGCAAATATATTACCCCAATATTAGTCCCAAATTAATGGTATCTGCTACCTTTCACTTTCTCACAGTAATAAGGGCTAGGGGGTGTCACAAAATAAGTCCCTGATTTTCTAAATTCACTAGTACAATAATTTATTTGCAATCTTTTATTTTTCAAATCTAACTATTAATAAAAAAGTTTAAATTTTGCCCCTTTTGGCGCCTAATTCCACAATATGGGGGGTGGGGTTGCAATAATTCCACCTCCATTTTGTATCCACTACTTGACAAGACTTAACTCGCAAAAAAAAATTCAAAATAATACCAGAAATAACAAAGATGCATTTTTTGCCCATTTTTGGGCCCCTTATCCCTTATTTCAAAAATGAAAAAACATGGACCCCCCAAATCAATCCACAATATAATTTTATTGTAAGGCATATATCATTGTCAAATTTTATAGCAATTGGCCAACCAGAACCAAAGTTATCGTGGTAACAAATAAAATATTTGAATTTTTGCCCCTATTGGGCCCCTAATTTTCTAAACAAATAAAGGGGGACCCCCAAAATCAATCCCATTCCTTTTTTTAGAATGAAATATTTTTGTAAAATTTCACACCATTTGGTTAACCGGAACAAAAGTTATTGTGGGAACAAACAAATAAGTAGCATTTTTTGCCCCTTTCTGGCCCCTAATTTCTAAATGGAAAAAAGGGGGAACACCAAAATCAATCCCATCCATCCTTATATAGTTTGGGACATTATTATTAAATTTCATAGCAATGGGATAACTAGAACTAAAGTTATTGTGGGAACACTAAAGTTAACAGACAACGATGCAGATGCAGACACGGATGCAGAGGCAGACGACGACAGCATCATGCCATTATACGTCCACAAATTTTTTGCGGTCCTATAAAAACTCAGTAACAGCAAGTACATGACTTGGGTACATAAAACCACTACAAGAAATGGAACTACATGTTTAGGAAATATCTATATGTGTAAAATATCAGACTTCATCATTAAGTAATTGCTTAGAAAACTGCTTGGAAATTTTGCATGTATGTCCACTGTGTGTAAAAAAACAAAGTTTTTGTTAAACAAGAAGTAGATGACCTAGGAGCATAAAATTACTATACTTTATATGGTACTATAGGATGAAACTATATACAGTATATCAGACCTCTAAATCATATGGTTGCTTAAAAAACTGTGACAAAAAAAAATGTATGTATGTCAACTATGTGTAAATTCTAGCTAAGTATAAAGTAAGCAGGAATAAGATGACCTAGTAGAGCAAAATCCCTATTCACTAATAGTCTATCAGCCAACCCTCAAAAATAGCATTTTGAATGTCTACCCCTGGGAACAGCAGTTTTTCGGTGGTTTGGTATAGTTTAACATCTAACCTTTCAAATTAACCTTGTTATATCGGTCAAAAAGTGTCCAAACAGGGTATAACATGCGCCATTTTGAATGCACCCATTTTGACAGACATACATCATGTTGATAGCATTGAATTCATGTTGCTGTCAAATTTTTACGATGCGATGGAATATAATTTTGTAAGGTGTTACGTAATCAGTATAATATAGATAAAGATATGACGTATAATGTTTATCGATAAGTATCGATAAAGTACCGATATCGGAGATCTTTTAAACACTCTGTATACGCGGCTTTTTTCGTTTAATTTTTGTCATTTTTTCGTCGCTGTAGTCATATTTGCAATGTATGTTTGTTTTCAAATACCATAAATCGTTCATTGATATGTATTCTGATCATAACAATCGATGGGGATTTAGAAAGTTACACCAATGGGCAGATAATCGAGCCTTATTACTTCCTATGCATATTTGAGCTAAAACCTAAGTACAGAAACGATGCATTTAACATTCTATTACATGATAATTATTCGAGGAAAAATATGTTTTTATTTCAAATGTGTGGTTATAGACAAATACACGTCGATATACTAATCAAGAACCACATTTGCACAATGCTTTTTTTAGCAAAAAGGGGGGTCTATGTAGATGCTTTTAAAGTATTAAATATCACAATCTTTTGTTCTTTAGTACGAAATAAAATGCACAAAATGGTTCAAACATGTAAATATACTATCATTAGATAGATTTACAATATCTAAAGGCTTTTTTTCCTTGTTTACTTTGATGTGCTATATGCCAATTTATAGTGCATTTGTTAACGCCAGCTCTGAAAAAAAAAAACGATGAACCTATCTCTCTTTGGAAGAGAAAGGTTTGGTAGCATAAAACCTGATTGTACAAAACCAAGACGATTGTGATCTTCAATTTCTCTGGTATGTCATGCCTTGTTCCTCTTGGATATATGCGAATGATCATCCCAGTTCGGTAGTTTTGTTGTTACCTAGATTAAATAAGATTATTAGAGAAAAAATATTCTTATGTTTTTAGAATAAATTTATACCCTTTTATATGTATACAAATCTCTAACAATTTACATTTTTATCTAAATAGTTCGAAATAGTGCTTGTATGCAATTTGGTTTATATATTTGCCTGTCTTGTACATTTTGTTGTTCAGACTGCAATGTCAGATTGCAGCTTTATTTTAAACTCATTTGTAAGCGATACATTTGCCAATTTCTCAAATTAGTTTTTTTTGCATTTTAGATAGTTTTTGTTTAACCAAATTTGTTTTAATATGGCCAGATATCAAAGATATGGGATGATCTATGGTTATACATACACTTTTTACATCTGTCTGTGCATTAATCTACAATTTCTAGAGTCATTTTACACAACACGTACTTATTTTATGCAAACCGTTTTATAATATTGTACAATCAATGAATATGAAAATATACATAAAAATTTAAGCATACTGGTAAACATATTATGGAAAACCTAAATTGTTTTATGCAAAATTAGTTTATGAAAAAAAAAAATTGTTAAGTTCACTCTGGTGACGACATGAGTTCGCTGTCTTAATTGCTTATCATTGTTTTTGTGTTGTCTGTTTCCTCATGTTGTTGTCGTTTGTGTTTTCTGGTTTTGACTTTGCCCTTTCGGACTTTTTGACATTAGCATGTCCCATTGGTACCTCTATGCTTCGTTCAGCTTCAGTTCAGCACTGCAGTTCTATAGAGTAAGTTGTAGTAATAAATAGTCACAGTTGCATTGTCTGGAAGAAGATTCTACCCAGATGTTTTAAAGAAGAATATTTCTCCACATGTACTTTTTCTGTGTAAAGTAGATTTGAAATAGATATGAAATGCAAAGTGTATTGTTTGACTCTTTGTTGTAAATTATATTTTAACATGTTAAAAAACCTTATTGAAACAAACAGGCTATATCTTGTAAATAAATGTGTATAACTGTAAGCAGAGTTTGTTGTCTACGAACCAGCGTCTGTATACGACAAGACGTACGTGTGTTTCTGTATTTGGTGACCAGCTTTCGATAACGAGTATTTCAAAAATATCGGAACAAGTATTTTACCTTTTTTTTACAAACTATTTAAAGTTACTGTCGGAAACAGCAAAGCCACTCTCCGAAACACTTATCAAACCATGCAAAGACATTTCATTGATGTAGACTTGACCATCGTTAAAACCTTTTGCTATGAAGTCCCATGAAGCACATCGATGGTATGAGATATAAACCATATTTTACGTCTTTAAAGTTTACAGAAAGTAATAAACATTAGAGCAATGCTATCAAATTTCAAGTTCGAATTGTATTAACTAGTATGGCTGTTCTTGTTTTTTAACATGTAGAATTTTACACATACATGGCAAGAGGATAATATGACTCTGACTGTCATGTAAGGACAACAAAACTAACCCTTCAATAAAACACATGCTGTACATTTGAGACTATCCTCAAAAGCATTCAAGATGTACCTCCCTAACGTAAATGTGACGTTTAAACAAACGGCAAGGTAACCCCAAAAAGATTATTTCCACAAATTGAGGAGTTTATATTTCTTTTTAATTTAAAATTGTATATAACAATATATCATATCACATTCTAGTATACTTACTATTGAAACTGGAAGATTAGGACAGGAAAACATGTGCGTCTTACATTTATGTCATTGGTGCCGAGATACAACAAATTTCTCCCCAACAAATACACGACTTAACGCTTTTGCAACATACGTCTTAAATGATTTCTGTAGTGACGGTTTTAATCTTTCGATGCATTCCATTACCTCCCTAAAAAGGTAGTTTTCAAACAATACACTTCTTGATTCCCCCCTATTTCGACAATGCAACTATTGAAACAAGATTGCTACGCATAGCCATGTGTCCCCCGCCGCTACATAAAAGTTGTGTGGAATGTCAATTCAAGCAATTTATTCTCTGAGAAACGATAAAAATAGGTTGTCAAAATATGGGATGATCACCTATTAACAGTACCCTATCAGTGTGTAAAGTTTCAGCAACATCCGTTCAGTAGTATCCAAGGAGTTGCACACACAAAAATATTCGATAAGACAAAGTCCCATTTTTTTGGACCGGAAAATCACAAATTCGTAAATAACTCGATAACTGTAAACATTGTTTCAAATTTTTTTTTCGTATTATTATAGAGTACCTTTTGTTCTATCAGCCTACAAAATTTCAGAACCCTGTGCACCTAGGTAACCAAGATATTTGATGTCCTATATTTTGACCTTTCTTCTCGTTTCCATGGAAACAGCGGCCATTTTGAAAATTTCAAATATGGGATGATCATCTACTAACAGTACCCTATCAGTGTGTAAAGTTTCAGCAATATCGGTTCAGTAGTGTCCGAGGAGTTGAACCCACAAAAACGTTTGACTAAGTCCCATTTTTCGGACTGAAAAATCACAAATTCGTAAATAACTCGAAAACCGTAAATATCGCTTCAAAATTTTTTTTCGTATTATTATAGAGTACCTTTTGTTCTATTAGCCTACAAAATTTCAGAACCCTGTGCACCTAGGTAACCGAGATATTGAATGTCCTATATTTTGACCTTTCTACCGTTTCCATAGAAACGGCGGCCATTTTGAAAATTTCAAATATGGGATGATCATCTACTAATTGTACCCTATCAGTGTGTAAAGTTTCAGCAACATCCGTTCAGTAGTGTCCGAGGAGTTGCATCCACAAAAAACGTGACGGACGGACAGACGGACGGACGGACGGACGGACGGAGACCATTACTAAGTCCCTCCGACGCGTTGCGGCGGGGGACAATAAAAAGATATATATCCCGATTTAAAATGAGATGTAGCTTATTCGTTTTAGAACTTACGAATACATATACTCAAATTTAATTTGCACATCAAATATTTTATGAAAGGGTATGGAAATTACAAAGTAAACAAGGAAATTAGGCAATTATATATTGTACATATATTCAATTTATCTATATTTCTACATGTTTTAATCGTTTTTGTGCAATTTATTTGGTATCAGAGAGCAAAACATTGTCTTAGTAAGTATTTCAGAAGCATGTACAGAGACCCCCCTTTTACTAAAAAAGCATTGTGCAAATGTGGTTCTTGATTAGTATATCGATATGTGTTTGTCTATTACCACGCATTTGAAATAGAAAATAGATATCATGTAACAGAATGTTAAATGCATCGTTTCTGTACTTAGGTTTTAGCTCAAATATGTATAGGAAGTATTAAGGCTCGATTATCTGCCCATTGGTGTAACTTTCTAAATATCCATCGAATGTTATGATCAGAATACATATCAATGAACGATTTATGGTCATTGGAAGCAAACAAACATTGCAAATATGACTACAGCGACGAAAAAATGACAAAAATTAAACGAAAAAAGCCACGTCTACAGAGTGTTTAAAAGAGCCCCGATATCGATACTTCATCGATACTAATCGATAAATATTTTACGCCATATTTTTATTTATACTATACTGATTACATTACACCATACAAAAATATATTCCATCGCATAGTAAATATTTGACAGCAATATGAATTCAATGCTTTCAACATGATTTATGTCTGTCAAAATGGGTACATTCAAAATGGCGCATGTTATACCCTGTTTGGACACTTTTTGACCGGTATAACAAGGTAAATTTGAAAGTTTAGATGTTAAACTATACCAAATCACAAAAGAACTGCTGTTCCCAGGGGTAGACATTCATCTCGAAAACTAGAGGCCTTTTTCGATTTGGCTGATAGACTATAAATGGTACTTTGGGATTTACCTGTGTGAAAGTTTAATGAAAGACCATTAAGTGAAGAATGACAAGTTTCTGATAAGAGATGGACACCCTAAGATTTAACATTTAAATAACAAGAGGCTACCAGGAGCCTGAATCACTCACCTGGTCTTGATGTCAACCCCATGAAGACTTTTGTAAAGCTAAATGAGCTGAATGTTTAAGCATGAAAAAGCTTTTCTCTATCTGCAATAGTTTTTATTCTAAATAATCAAAAAACACTATTAACTTTTAAGGGGCTGTAACCCCTATAAGGGGTTATCAGACAACTTCAACCCTATGGACACTTTTGTAGAGCTAAATGAGATGAACATTTAAGCAAGCGACATCTTTTCTCTATCTGCAATAGTTTTCATTCTATAGGCCAAAAACATGAAACAACGCTATTTTTTCAAACCTTTAAGGGGCTGTAACCCCTATAAGGGATCATCTGACAACTTTGACCTTATGGAGACTTTTGTAGAGCTAAATGAGCTGAACATTTAAACAAGCAACATCTTTTCTCTATCTGCAATAGTTTTCATTCTTAAAGCCAAAAACACTATTTTATGCCTTTAAGGGGCTGTAACCCCTATAAGCGGTCATCTGACAACTTCAACCCTATGAAGACTTTTGTACAGCTAAATGAGTGAACATTTAATCAAGCAACAGCTTTTCTCTATCTGCAATAGTTTTCATTCTTAAAGCCAAAAACACTATTTTTGCCTTTAAGGGGGCTGTAACCCCTATAAGGGGTCATCCGACAACTTCGACTATATGAAGACTTTTGTAGAGCTAATTGAGCTGAACATTTAAGCGAGCAACAACTTTTCTCTATCTGCAATACTTTTCATTCTATAGGCCAAAAACTCTATTTTTCGCCTTTAAAGGGCTTTAACCCCTATAAAGGGTCATCTGACAACTTTGAACCCATGGAGACTTTTGTAGAGCTCAATGAGCTGAACTTTTTAGCAAGCAACAGCTTTTCTCTATCTGCAATAGTTTTCATTTTATAGGCCAAAAACACTATTTTTCGCCTTTAAGGGGCTGTAACCCCTATAAGGGGTCATCTGACAACTTTGACCCTATGGAGACTTTTGTAGAGCTCAATGAGCTGAACATTTAGCAAGCAACAACTTTTCTCTATCTACAATAGTTTTCATTCTATAGACCAAAAACATGCAAAAACGCTATTTTTCAACTTTAAGGGGCTGTAACCCCTATAAGGGATCATCTGACAACTTCGACCAAAGAAGACTTTTGTAGAACTTTTGATGCTGAAGCAGTAGGGTGGCATCAGATTTCATTTATCTCTTATACTTTTTGATTAACAAGCCAAAAACAGTAGTCTGACCCCCCTGGTCTATTTTCAGTAACGGTGGCCATGTTTTTTGACGGATCAAAAATCAAAACACAAGTTTGATGCAGGACACCCTAAGGATCATTCATACTAAGTTTCATTAAATTCTGTTCCGTAGTTTCAGAGGAGAAGATTTTTTAAAAATTGTTAACAGACGACGACGACGATGACAGACGACGACGGACGCCAAGTGATGGTATTCGGTCCAGGTGAGCTAAAAATGAAATCATATTGAAGTTTTACCCATTTCAGTCTTCCCATGGAACATAGCGAGTCTTAAAAAGTCGCTGCAGAGGCTCTTAAGCCTAAAGTTACGACTTTAAAAACCATCAGTCAGTACGTACCAATATTGCAGGTAAGGTAACAACTAATAGATTATAAACTTACCGTAGGACTTTTAATTTGAAGTATGAAAAAAAAACAGAACTTTGAAGTTGCGATTAGAACCATGTAAGGTCATGCAAATGCAATGCTTTTATTGTGTGGTGAATTTTTGTAAAGCAACGCAACGATTGATTTTCCCGCGAATTCGCGAGTTTTTCCTAGTTAATTTCGAAAATAACATTCAATGAGATATAAATATGAGCTTCATCAGTCAGTGGAAGGCCAGGCATCAACCTCAACAAGATGGTTTGGATACGATAAGATAGTAAACGCAGGTTGGTTAATGCACTTTTCCGGAAAATCGTCCGTTTCCCGACCCTTTCAAACATAAAAAATTAAAAATCAATTATAAAGTTATTTCATATCGAAATGAACAGGAATTTGATATGTATTTAGAAAATATGTAAATGCGTTAAAATACTGCTCATATAGTACCATAAATAAGTATCCATGGCAACCATTTTGTCTGCAACATGACTTTTCTCGGATTTGGAAACCGAAGTTTAGCACCCCGATAAGCACCATCGCATTGATTAGAAATCAATTATTTGGGTTCGTTTTTTATCAATTTATTTGGATTTAGGTGCTCATTGTTGATAATGGTAAGAATAATTTTAAATTTTGGACGAAAAGGGTAAATCAGAATGAGAAAAACTGCCTTTTTCATTTTGATATTATTTTTTTGTTATAATTTTCAAAAATACAAAAGAATGAGCAGCAATTCTCAAATTCTATATTTCATGATCTACCATGTGGTGAAATTCTAAAACAATCGATGCCGATCTTCGGGGTGCTAAATCCGATTTAAGAAATGAGGTATCAAATTTCGTCTGATTTGCCAAATAAGGTAAAAGGGGTGGGACTTAATTTCCAATAGAAAATTCTTCTATTCGGGTTTTATCAAATCTTTATGGTACAGGCATTTTATTTTTCCGAGTATTCGTCGCAATAAGGGGGACAACTCTTGGAAACTTTTTTTTTAACTTTTGGCGGGACCAACGTCATTAACATCACTGTGAAAACTGTTTGAATAAAGGTAATAACAAAACTACCGAACAATGAATTAGTAGACATGATAGAAAATCATTTACATTCGACATTTACAATTTAGATTCAAGATTTAGGTATCTAAAGTCAGGGGAAATCTCAAAATGAAAACACAGTATAGGTAGTTTATACTAGTAATTTACGTTTTAAATGTTTCAATACTTTAAGGACGTTTTACATATGTAAACTTCAATTCTTCTTGAAGCATTAAAAATAGTTAAGAATGCCGATTGCACAGTTTCGACATATATAAAACGTTTGTGAGATCCGAGGAACGTTTGTATTCAGTTAACAATTAACTTCGAAGATTAATCGGACGATTTGGAATCAATTTCAAGTACTTTCCGAATTTTTGGAGCCTGTTTTCCTATAATTAGTGGAGAGGTACACATGTACCGATGGGGCATTCGACTGTCAATTCAGCCGAAAGGGCAAAAACGAAATCATTCAACAGAAACGAGAACAACACAAAAAAAAAACAGACAAAACAACGAGAATGCACACAGGAGCTTCAGATTGGTAAGCAGTCTCTGTTTGTTGTACCACATTCTTCAAGCAACGCTGCCGACCACTGTTGCCAATCGTGTCAAATCAGGTAAAATGAGACCAAAAATAAAATATGATATGAAAATCCCACATTCATGACATTCTGTTATCGAGATAGAATTCCTAATTTTGTTTACAACTATATTATGATATATGATGTCTTCCGTAAAACTTTTAAGAGAAGACCACCATCGAGGAGCTACACAACCCCGTATAAAAATTTTTGTGTTGGACAGGTCCCACATGTGCAGGCTCTTTTACAAAAATGTTTTATTGATAGTAGCGAACATCCTTAACCGAGATACTATATGGACCGTTACCAAAATCGTTCATACTTTAAATTTAGGTTGCAGTGACCTACTTTCTACTGTGTGATGGTCCTGTGAAGGGCCCGGAAGGCTAATAGACCCGCAGCAGAGCCTAGCTTGTCGACTTAGGGTCTTGGGATTTTGACGTCGGGTCAGTCTTCAGCCCTCAGAACAGCCACGGTGTTTATCCTAGGTGACTGAATAGGGTAGCCCTCTTCCGCAGGGGTTGCCAGGTCTATGATAAGGAAACTCTGACCGCTGACCATAGTAAGCCAACGTGTGTGAGAGTGTCATGCACGTAAAAGACCCTTGTGTGGACCGCCAAATAGTGCACCACCATCCCCTACTCATGGCCACTTCTCCCATTTTTCCTGTGGTTCTTTAAAATTTACTACTCCTTTGTTTCCCACCCCACCCCATGTTTCATTATCATCATCATTTCATGTTATTTTATCATCCCTTTTCAAATAACCTATAGTGTTACGAGGGTGCAAGACACCAACATACACACTCACTACTGTGTGGTGTTTCGCTATGCCATGCATCTGCTGGTGAAAAAATCATTGACCCACCACCACGTAGCACCGAAGATATCAATCTGTCCCAAAAACTTTACCAAAATGTTACGGATGGACAGACGTAAGGCCGGACTAAATGACTGAAACTTTCCTATAAATGTGGTGTTTTGATATGGACCCCGAGTTTAAATACCTCAATCGTAAATCTCAATTGTAAATGTCGAATGTAAACGATTTTTATATCATGTCTACTAGTAGAATTTGATTTCACTTTCATGACTTTAGGATGGTCTTTCTTCATGCTTCATTTTGAACTCATTTAGATTTACATTTACATGCGCGAGCTATTTTCTGATAGTTTAGATCTTGAGAAGTTACAAACCTTATGTTTTTGAATATTTTTGATATCCCCTGTTTATCCGTCTGAATGAAAGGAAATTGGTTCACCTATTGCCCTTTTTGCTTCTCATTTTTTTATAATATCACGTTTGACTGATCAGTCAGTCAAATTTCGATTGTTACAATTCATTTCAATGTAAACTGTTTAATAGTTCAAAAACTGTTTTAATGTTATACAAAGTTCAAAGTTTATTAATAAAGAAAGCCCATATTTGGACATTAAACATTATAAAGTACAATAGACAATTAGAGAAAGGATAATATATCAGTATACTTATGAAAAAGGAGTAACATTATACTATACATAAAGTAATTAGTATACCGGCAGCCATTGGGTTTATAATAAAAGACAGGTAACTCAGGTACAGTTTTACTTAAAATAGAAATATGATCAATACACAACATAATCATCTAGTAATAATTGTACGCATACTATTCTCTCACACTCAAACAATTTTCTATAAATTTAGATTACTTTTTATTTAACATTACATCTACATTGGACATTAGCCATAAATTTGTTACAATCTGACAACTTGTCATAATTGGAATAATTTAGATTTTTATATAAGTTATTTCTTAATATGCTTTATCTTGAACAATTAATTTGGAAATGCTCCTCATCTTCAACCAAAGAGTTATTATACTGTTTACATAATCTATTTTCTAATGGGGTTTTCGGTATGGTGTAACGACCCCTTTCTATTTCTAGGGAGTGCGCACTGATCCTGAAGCGTGTTAGAGTTGCTCGAAGTTTAAAATCTTTAATATCAAGATATGGCCCAAAATGTTTTAAACTTATTTCCAAAGTTCTATCTCTTACTTTAACTACTATGAAGGAATTTATTATTCAATACTGTGAAAGGGTATTCGAAAACAGTGGAATTAATTATTTTGGAGCGTAAAAAATTCTCTTGATGTTTTGGACAAGCTTCGTGCATTTGAAAATACTTTCCAGACCGTTGATAGTTACGATTTTTCTACTTTATATACTAACCTTCCACATAATCTGATTAAAATCTAAAAACTGCACTTGTCTTGCATATGAATACATGGACTTTTCAGAACTAATACACTATATGTCAATTTATTATGGCTTCATGGAACAAACATTAGAAACACATCCACATTAACAGGATTAAATACTGGTGATGATGATGATATAGTAATACTAGTCCTCCAATGTAGAAGGTGAACTGTCACTAAACACGAAACTTTGCATACATATACTTAGCTACTTGGGTCATGTATTTGTACTACATGTATTATTCGCATATGATGAAACTTGGTACACTTGAGGACATTAAAAAAATTGTATATGATAAAACTTGGTATATTGGTTACAAATCTAAAAGTGATTATATCTGTTCTAGAGTTTCAAAATCATTTAGTAAATCATTTTTTAGTAACGAGACTCAAAAAAGTTATATTTACTAGACTGACACAGAAACTATTACTGCTCTAAATTATTTGTTAGATAATAGTTACATACGTTTTGGTAAACAAATTTATCGCCAAACTATTGGTATTCCTATGGGTACTAATTGTGCGCCACTTATAGCCGACCTTTTCCTATACTGTTATGAATCACAATTTATGGCTAAATTACAAAAAGACCCCAACAAACAGAACTTAATCGAAATTTTCAATTATACTTTAAGATATTTAGATATTTAGATGTTGCACTCAACAATCCTTCATTTTCTAATTTTATTACAGATTTCTATCCTTCTGAATTCTAACGTCACCGGTGATATATGTCCTTTTTTAGATTTAGATTTAAGTATTATTGACGGATAATTACAAACCAAAGTATATGATAAACGTGACGACTTTACCTTCCCTATTATAAATTTCCCTTTTCTTGAAGGAGATGTTCCACTAGCGCCGTCATACGGGGTTTACATTTCACAGTTAGTAAGATATGCTCGGATCTGCAGTGGTGTTTCTGATTTTAATAATAAAAACCGTTTTATTACTGAACAATTATTTAAACAAGGTTATCGATACCACAAATTAGTTAAATCTTTTTCTAAATTCTTCCACAAGTATCGATCTCTTATTGAAAAATTTAATTGTACACGTCGTTTTCTTATAGTGAAAGGAATATCACATCCTGAATTTTATGGTAATGGTTTTTTTATAAAAGCCCACAAATTTAAAAGCAATCCATTAGAAATGAAAAATTGGCTTCAAAATTTATTACGGAAAGGATATGAATTGAATATCTTGGTTAAATCTTTGAATAAAGTGTTTTTTGGCAGAAATATTGATAACTTGATACTTGCTTTAAAACTTCAATAAAAGTTGTTACTATTGTCATTTTTAAGCATTATAGCGATCAAGCGTGTCGGTTTTGTGTGATGACACTTCACTAAATCATTATTGCTTGAAGTGTTGTGTCGGATTTAAAATCGATACGTTTGATTTTTTACATCAGTTGATTGATGATTCTCAGCTAGCTGTCAGTAACAGCGAGTGTTCTATAGAGAGTTCCTTTACCGTCCTTTTGTTTGTTCTTGTTTTTTGTCTAAGGTTCTCTCTATTGGAATTGGACTTTGATCGATTTGATTTTTATTGTGTGTTTAGTTTTTGTGCTTTGTCTTGGAATATT
Source organism: Arcuatula senhousia (assembly GCA_963971305.1). NCBI lineage: Eukaryota > Metazoa > Mollusca > Bivalvia > Mytilida > Mytilidae > Arcuatula > Arcuatula senhousia. The sequence goes on along the minus strand of OZ020307.1, from coordinate 54,858,309 downwards.
GATAGGGGGAAGGTTGGGCCCAAAAAACTAGTTTAACCCCACCACATATTACTTGTGCCTGTCGTAAGCCAGGAATCTTTGACAAAGCTTTCGTGTGTACTTTGTGTACTTGTCTTTTTGATGTTTTCTGTTCCTTGTTTAAGAAGGGGGTATATCTGTGACTATTTCGGGGCTGGATTTGAATCATATGCATTTTATTTAGACCAAGGGCCAATTGACGAACCGCGAGCAGTGCCAAATGGCCTCGTTGAAGGCTGCTGACGGTTGTCCATTGTGGTTTTCTAAATTGCCGTTTAATTGTGGGTTGTTTCGCGTACACTTATTCCACATCTCATTATTTTCTATTGCTATATGTTCTTAATTTATTTGTTGGTTTTAACCACATTGACTTGGGATTTCCAATTAAGTACAAAGTCTCTTTTTAATTTATGGAGTAGTTCATTTATTTCTTTTATTTCACAACTTGATGGTGAGTTAAATATTTTAAGCATATTGAGATTTTTAAGAATATGTGTATACAATTCATCCAGCAATTCTGTCCTCTTTTAAATAAATTATGATTTTCTTTTAGTGCAGCTTTCAAGAAGGGACCTGTTATTTGTATGTAATACAAATGACAACAAAGTTCCAGACAATAAATTTTGCTACGCCTGACGCGCGTTTCGTCTATTCAAGACTCATCAGAGGCGCTCTACCAAAAATATTGAAAATGCCAAACACTCTATGAATATGAAGAGCATAGAACAGTAAAACCAAAACTACCAAACTGGGGAACCAAATTATTACTAAGATATTCAACCTATGTCTGGGGTAGGAAGAACCTTAGGGTTTAGACAATTTTGAAATTTAGACGGATAATTTAAAGCTTTGATGTATTCTCCAACTCAAAAGTGTTGGTGCCGGAGCGGGCTAACCTCGGGGAATTTAAACTCCACCAGCAGTGCTAACCTTCACGTGTGTTCGAAATACAAATGACAACAAAGTTCCAGACAATAAATTTTGCTACGCCTGACGCGCGTTTCGTCTATTCAAGACTCATCAGAGGCGCTCTACCAAAAATATTGAAAATGCCAAACACTCTATGAATATGAAGAGCATAGAACAGTAAAACCAAAACTACCAAACTGGGGAACCAAATTATTACTAAGATATTCAACCTATGTCTGGGGTTGGAAGAACCTTAGGGTTTAGACAATTTTGAAATTTAGACGGATAATTTAAAGCTTTGATGTATTCTCCAACTCAAAAGTGTTGGTGCCGGAGCGGGCTAACCTCGGGGAATTTAAACTCCACCAGCAGTGCTAACCTTCACGTGTATTCGAAATACAAATGACAACAAAGTTCCAGACAATAAATTTTGCTACGCCTGACGCGCGTTTCGTCTATTTAAGACTCATCAGAGGCGCTCTACCAAAAATATTGAAAATGCCAAACACTCTGTGAATATGAAGAGCATAGAACAGTAAAACCAAAACTACCAAACTGGGGAACCAAATTATTACTAAGATATTCAACCTATGTCTGGGGTAGGAAGAACCTTAGGGTTTAGACAATTTTGAAATTTAGACGGATAATTTAAAGCTTTGATGTATTCTCCAACTCAAAAGTGTTGGTGCCGGAGCGGGCTAACCTCGTAAATGAATCCAGTACTTAACCATACTAATAACAATATCAATATATAAGGGGTACCTTCCAAGTTCTCCAGTTACTGCTATGTTGGATGCTTTATAAGAGACTCCAAGTACATATTTGCTAAATTGTAAATTAATTTTTAAAATTTTATGGTCTTTGAAAGCATTGTATATAATGTTATCTTTTAACTTATTAATTTTGGTAGTAATATTAAACATGCCCCATATCTCATACAAAACAACAGGTTTCACAGTGTGATCAAATGTTTTTAAAATAGTCTTTAGACTAGGATTAACATTCATGAAAGTACTTTTAAGTTTAAACAATGCTTTCCTACCTCTATTAATTAAATCTGAAGTTGCAGATGAAAAATGACCTCCACTTTAACATTAATCCTAAATATTTATACTCCTTCACACATTGTAGGTATTCATTTTGTTAGGTAAATTTTCCTCTAATAAGTTTACTACCTTTACTAAAAATCATTACCTTAGTCTTCTTAATGTTTATGGATAAGCCCCAACTACAGCAGTAATCTTTTTATTTTGTTTGAAATATTTGCAAACTAGAGTTTTAAGTTTAAAGATATGGTCAGATGTTATTGCACCTTTTCTAAATCCAATTTGTTTATCTTTCATAATATATTTCTTCTTCAAGAATTTGACTAATTTATTATTTAGTACACTATTGAAGATCTTACTCACACAACTGTTAATAGTTATAGAATAAGTGCACGCGACACAGCCCACAATCAAGCGGCAATTCAGAAAAAAACCCTCAAGATTTGTCATCAATCTGTTAAACGCTTATTGTTCCTTTTATTCATATACATACATGAAATGATGATAAAGTGGAGGAAATAGGAACACAAGGGCAATCAAGGAAGAAAGTTTCAACTTCCATTGGAAAATAATTGATGGGTATGATTTGATTTTGACTCCGGACTATTAAAGTTTTTTTTAACACGAGAGACCATTTTTATGAACATTTAATTTCTTTTATTTTCAGATGCCTATCTTCTTACAATAAAATTGTGTAGAATCAATAGAAATCTTTAGTACAACTTTATGGCTTTAAAGTCTAAAAAGTATTAATCTAGCGGAGTCTGGTTACCGCCAAATATTTGTCGTCATATCTCTCGCGAGCGATCACACGGACTTATTAAGTGGATGATTATTTATCTTTTCAATCACAAATCATATTTATAAGGAGTGACCATACTAAGGGGGTGGTCATTATTTACTAACTTTGTGATTTTTTTCTGCTAGATATTAAGTTATATAGAAAATTGCCCCTAAATAAATCAGATTTTTCACCCCCAGAACAGCTAAAAAATGTTTTGACCCCAAATCTGCACAACAAAATTCTAAGAGATTTATTTCTCCAAATTTTTAATCCGTGATTTATACATGTACGTTATAGTTAAAGTATCAGTCCATGCAAGAATCTGACAGATTGCATAAATTCGGTGGCATATGAAGAAAAAATGTAAAATTGTAAAAATCTAAACTATCAAAGAACCATTTAGATTTGTTTAATTAAGTACTGATTCATTTTGCCCTTTTAAGATATAATCATTTGGGAGTTAGTTGAATTGAATCGTAAAAAAAAAATGGATAGGAAATATTCCTGCCAAATTATTCTCTGTATATAATGAATCGAAAATTATGTAGCAAATCAATGCATCTTTAAATGTATAATCAAGTTTGAATTGACCAAAACAGCTGAAATGAAAAAAAATAATAATGTGCAACTACCTACATGTACCTGACCCTAACTTAGAATAAGGCTTATATTTATATTTCTTATCTTTAAAATCAACCAAAAATCTATTATATAGTCAATGTTATCGGTGTTTCTGTCATATTCACTGGAATATTATTATAGGACCCGCTTCATCATTTGCTATCTAAAAGATTCTGTTCATGAGACTGGTCCTATTATAGACATTAAGTTTGACCATATATGCCACGACATAAGATCAAATACATGTACTTAGATGCTTAATTTCACATGATTTATTTTTCTATTGTGTTTTTGAAATTGTTTGTATGTATTTTTTTTAAAGTACAAAATGTAATTGTATTGCTTGACCCTAATGGGTGTAATTTTGAAAATAAAGATATATATAATGATAAAACAAACCACAAGTTTATAACAACAGTGTAGTAATAATTAAATTTACTTTCAAAGATATCAATCATTATCATGTTTATACAGAAATGTTTTATTATATATCTAGACACTGTGATTTATTTTTGTCAAACATTAAATCAGTGGAATTTTCATAAGAAAACTGAGACTTACTTTTTGAAAGTAAAATTGGCAACAAGTAATTTTGACCCCATCACCGCAAATAATTGATGTGTTATTATGGAACGCCGCAACTGTCTTATATGGTCAATTTTTGTTATATGATGTCGTTTTGTCTTTATATGATGCCGTTTCGACATTATATGATGTCGTCTTGTCATTATATGATGTCTGTTTATCATTATATGATGCCGTCATGTTATTATATGATGTGGACTTATCATTATATGATGCCGTTTTGTCATTATATGATGCCGTCTTGTCTTTATATGATGTCGTCTTATCATTATATGATGTCGTCTTGTCATTATATGATGTCGTCTTGTCTTTATATGATGTCTTCTTGTCATTATATGATGTGGACTTAGCATTATATGATGTGGACTTAGGATTATATGATGTCGTTTAGTCATTATATGATTCCGTCTTGTCATTATATGATGCCGTATTGTTCTTATATGATGTCGTCTTGTCATTATATGATGTGGACTCATCATTATATGATGTGGTTTAGTCATTATATGATGCCGTTTTGTTATTTTATGATGTCGTTTTGTCATTATATGATGTGGTTTAGTCATTATATGATTTAGTCATTATATGCTGTAGACTTGTAATTATATGATGTCGTCTTGTCATTATATGATGTCGTCTTGTCATTATATGATGCCGTTTTGTCTTTATATGATGTCGTCTTGTCATTATATGATGCCGTCTTGTCATTATATGATGTCGTCTTGTCATTATACATAAATGATGTCTTTTTGTCATTATATGATGCCGTTTTGTCTTTATATTATGTCGTCTTGTCATTATATGATGTCGTCTTGTCATTATATGATGCCGTTTTGTCTTTATATGATGTCGTCTTGTCATTATATGATGCCGTCTTGTCATTATATGATGTCGTCTTGTCATTATATGATGTCGTTTTGTCATTATATGATGCCGTTTTGTCTTTATATTATGTCGTCTTGTCATTATATGATGTGGACTTGTCATTATATGATGCCGTCTTGTCATTATATGATGTCGTCTTGTCATTATATGATGTCGTTTTGTCTTTATATGATGTCGTCTTGTCATTATATGATGTCGTTTTGTCATTATATGATGTCGTCTTGTCATATAATGATAAGTCCACATCATATAATAACATGACGGCATCATATAATGACACAACGACATCATATAATGATAAACCGACATCATATAATGACAAGACGACATCATATAATGTCGAAACGGCATCATATAAAGACAAAACGACATCATATAACAAAAAGTGACCATATAAGACAGTTGCGGCGTTCCATATGTTCTCCAACGCATAAGTGTTGGTGCCGGAGCGGGCTAACCTCGGGGAATTTAAACTCCACAAGCAGCGCTAACCTTCACGGGTGTATAAAATTAAAATGACAACAAGGAAATGTGTCAAGATGACACTGATGCCCCGCTGGCAAATAAAATAAAACTGTTATTTTTACCAAAGTCCAAGGGCCCTTATTTGGGTCAAAATCAGTGGACCGGAACGAAACTCGAACTTGACTTGTAACTCATCATGGTAGACTCACATACCAAAAATCTTTTGAATATATGCAAGGATGTGGAAAAAAAGTGCGGAAAACTTTTTTTTACAAAATTTGCTAAGTTCAAGGGCCGTAATTTAGGTCAAAATCAGTGGACCGGAACGAAACTCGAACTTGACCTGTAACTCATCATGGTAGACTCACATACCAAAAATCTTTTGAATATATGCAAGGATGTGGAAAAAAAGTGCGGAAAACTTTTTTTTTACAAAATTTGCTAAGTTCAAGGGCCGTAATTTAGGTCAAAATCAGTGGACCGGAACGAAACTCGAACTTGACCTGTAACTCATCATGGTAGACTCACATACCAAAAATCTTTTGAATATATGCAAGGATGTGGAAAAAAAGTGCGGAAAACTTTTTTTTTACAAAATTTGCTAAGTTCAAGGGCCGTAATTTAGGTCAAAATCAGTGGACCGGAACGAAACTCGAACTTGACCTGTAACTCATCATGGTAGACTCACATACCAAAAATCTTTTGAATATATGCAAGGATGTGGAAAAAAAGTGCGGAAAACTAAAGGGTGACGGACGGACGGACGGACGGACGGACGGAAGGACGGACGAACGGACCGAAAAACTATATGCCCCCCAACAAAGTTGGCGGGGCATAAAAAAGTTCCAGACAATAAAATTTGCTACGCCTGACGTGCGTTTCGTCTTTTCAAGACTCATCATAGGCGCTCTGCCCAAAATATTAAAAAAGCCAAAAAATATAAGATTACGAAGAGCATACAACAATTAAACCAAAATATACCGAACTGGGCAACCAAATTATAACTAAGATGATCAACCTATGTCTGGGGTAGGACGAACCTTCGGGTTTAGTCAATTTTGAAATTGAAACGGATAATTCAAAGCTTTGATGTGTTAGAAAATAATAGATATTATCTGTGTAAGCTAAAGCCGTTAAAATTAAGATAAAACAGACCTTTGAAAATTACTGATATCTATCACTAATATTGGAATGTACTGAAAAGAACTATTTGTCAAAATGTTGTCATTTTGATTGAAAAAGCATCAACTAACCCTCCTGTGCTGACACAGCCTTAGCCCAAGTAACCCAGTGCCGGCACAAACTTAGTCCAACTAGTTCAACTTCATGTAGCTAAAGCAAATTGAACTTAATAATGCTAAGAACAGGGTTAGTTAAACTAAGTACGAGCCCGCACAAAATGATGCTATATTCAAAACTATTTCACATATAATCATATGTAATGTCCACATTTTGACAAATAGATTTTACTAGTATATTCCAATATCAATGATCGATTCTGGTATTTTTTCAAGGTCTGTTACAAATTTGATTCTATTTCTTAAATCTTTATGAATTATACATAAATACGGCTCAATATTTTATTAAGGTTAATACAGACAGATGTCACATGACTTTTGTACCTTTAAAAATGCAAAATTTAAGACCAGTGTCTATAAAGTCAATAATAAAAAAATAGAATATTTGAATTTATTGAAATGACTTATAAATATTCAATTGTTTAACAATTGCATCAATCGTTTCTTGAATAACGCAATTTTTGACAAAACCAAGGGAGATAACTCACTTCAAAATTACCCTAAATTTACAATGGAATTGAATAGTAGACAAAAATCTAAGCTGGTGACCCCCTGTTTTCTATGTTTTATTTTAATATATAGGTAAAAATATAACTTTCGACAAAATAATAACAAGATCCTATTGTAAGGAATTTTTCTGAGACATGATTTAATACCTAAAATTTTGCCTTTCCTATATAATCTATTGTAATTCAGGCATACTTTAACCACTTAAATTGCAAAAACAAGCATGGTGACCTATCCTTATTTTTATTTTAAATAAAGGATATTAATAACATGTTTCATTTTAGACCATAAAATCAAATGTTTAATGACAGAATTTTTTCAGTATAGGTGTCCACATTAACCTTAATTATACGAAATTCCTGAAATTTCAATAATTATATATTCTAGTAATAACTAACGAGGCCAATAATTATACATATTTACTGAAATTTTCAAGAATTATGTATAATTCTCAATTATACACTTTTACTGTAACACATACATACCATGACAATGGTTTTCAGAAGTTCCGTTTCAAAACGGTGAAAGTAATAGTTGCTGCTCTTTTCGAGGCATAAATCATTAAGTCTCGACCCTTCTTTGTCGTACCGATACCAAGCCGGAAAATGTTTTGTGTCTGAAGTAAGACACTTTTTCAGAGTTTCTTCGGTTGACATTCTGATGATTGTGTAGATCTATTGTTTTATGCTAAAAAGTAAGAAAGTTATGGATGAACCAACACAACATCAAGTCAGTTTTACCATTGAATGTAATCAAACGGCAGAACTGTTTTAACGACTTTAGTTTCAGTGAGTCCAATTCACAGACTACTAGTCTATATAAAGTCTTTAAATAATCATGAGTGTAAACATGTAACAAGTATAAGAGGGATTTTTGATGAATTATTAAGTTTTTAACTTGTACTTCCTTTACACTCAAATACATGTAGTGGCTATATATACTTTGATGGGCATTTTCTTCATTTCTATCTGCAAATTTTCAGACATTTACTGCTAGAGGTTAAGCCAAAATAAGATTAAGAAAAGGCTTGTTTTTCTAGTCTGCCTTGACAGCCTTCGTTTTAAAAGTACATGGTTTACCTGTTTGATTGTATAACGTCATAGAATTCGAATATGATTACCTTTTAGACCTGTGTGCGTGAATTGGAATTAACAGCATCACGGCCACCAGACGGACAAACGAGCAAAAGTCTGTTAATCTACCTGTAACATGGAGATAAATGCACAAAAAGTATGTTAAACGAGTCGGTTCTATGACTGTTAAGAGTAAAAGTTAGTTATAAAAGTTCTTTATGTACAAAATCATTACTTTTGGAAAAAATATTTGGTTTTGGACAAAACAAAAAACTGTCTGTCTGACTGGTTATCATTTGTTGGTTTAATGGACGCAAAAAGTAAAAGAAATGTCAACGGAGTTATAAATAAAATAAAATGGCAATAGGTGAGGTAGAAGAAAAAACATGTTCAAAAACAATTTTTTTTAGTTTTTGAAATGCATTCTCTAAAAAAGTGACAAAATCAGTATCGTAATTGTTAATTTTGCCCCCCCCCCCCCGAATAATACTGGATACATTTTTTTAATATTTGTATCCTTCTAATTCTTACAAAACACGATATTCAGTAAATTCTGAAGATAAAGTCGGTTAAAGAGTAAATCAAAGTAAAAATTGTCTGTTAAGAGTTTAATTATCCCAATTTGCTTTTAATATAATGCGAATGTATAGATGTATACAATGTTTTATATATCATTATTGTTCATCAGATTTCTGTATTATTTCAGAACAATAAGGTGACTTGTTTTCTTGATACCTTTAGACAACGTTTGTAATTGGATGCCAATTTCTTATGTCAAACAAATAATGTGTTTCCTGTTTTCCTACCCACCAAATTTGTCATGCCTAACCTAATATTTTATTGCCATTTGTTATTCTACCTCTATTTATTCAAAGTAAATCAAAATTGTAAAACTAATGACTATCTATCTACCCTATATTAGGAAACACACATATTTTTATGATTGGCTTTATACACGACAACGATATCGATCTTGACTTGTAAAAACACATGTATTCACCAAACATTGGTAACATATATAATTTTTGCATTCTTACATAAAGGATTCTCATAGCATTTTTTCAATTACAATCTTTTTGAATTTTAAGTATGTCTTGCATGCGGAACCAGCTTGAAACTTTCATAAAAGATGTACTTTAGTAATACAAGTTTTTGAATAAAATATGGAGCTGGTTCCACGTGCAAGGATATACTTCCGGGAAGAATATATATCACTCCTTTGTGCAACTTTCTCATAAGCACAATGTTAAAATCATTTGCGGTAGTTCAATTCAAGCACCATTTACTAATAAATAAAATAAGATTTTCAACTACAGACGTTTATTTTAAAAAAATAGAAATATTAACCTTTAAAACAAAACATTTTGTGATAGAATTTGCTTAATTTTAATTTTGACTTTCACGGTGGACTGAAAAAGGGTTTTATCGCAACCCATCCTTTATTAACAATGAAAGATAAAACTTGGTTGCGTCCTTTGATATACATTCAAAAGAAATAGATCTTAAATTCTTAACAGCAAAATATAATTTTAAAATCAATATCTATTTTGAGTAAAGGTAATTACCTAATATTTCAGCAAGTTTCGAGAATACACTGCAGAAAATACGTCTATGCCGACGCAATTATTTCCTTCATTGTGAAAATTTTGAAAACACAGATCTTTTCTGCAGGAAAATAACTGAATACCACTAGATGCTAGACTGAAAAGAGAAATCGTTTTTTCTTCTTTTGCATTGAATAGTATAGATCTCCACAGTAATCAGAATGTCAACCAACAGAACTCCCAAACATTGTCCCACTTCAGACCTAAAACATATTCCGTCCTGGTACTCATACAACAAAGAAGGGTCACTACATAATTTCGTGCTTTTGAAAGTACTTACCATACAGTTGATAGCTACGATTTTTCGACTTTGTACACTAACCTTCCTCACTATCTTATTAAAAAAAAACAATATCTGGTTAAATGGTGTTTCGATAAATCTAAAAGTGGCTATATCTGTTCTAAAGTATCTAAATTATTTAATAAATCGTTTTTAGCAACGAGACTCATAAAGGTTACGTCAAATGGACTGATGCAGAATTGATAACTGCTCTAAATTATCTTTTGGACAACATTTATATTCGTTTTGGGAGAACAATTTATCGCCAAGTCATTGGTATCCCCATGGGAACTAATTGTGCTCCACTTATTGCTGACCTTTTCTTGTATTGTTATGAATCCCAATTTATGGCAAAACTTCATTCAAAAAGACCCTAACAGACAACATCTCATTGAAAATTTTAATTATACATACAAATATTTAGACGCAATTATTTCACTAAACAATCCAACATTTTCTAATTTTATTACTGAAATATATCCCAAGGAATTAACTTTGAATAAATGTAACTTAACCTGTGATAGATGCCCATTTTTAGATCTAGATTTAAGTATTATCAATTGAAAATTACACAGTAAAATATATGATAAACGGGATGACCCTTCATTTCCTATTGTTAATTTTCCTTTTCTAGAGGGAGATGTACCACTTGGTCCGTCTTACGGAGTATATATTTCACAGTTGGTAAGATATGATCGAATCTGCAGTGGTGTGTCCGATTTTAATGATAAAACCGGTGTATTATAAAAGATTATAAAGGGAATATCCCATCCCGATTTCTACGGTAATGTTGTTTATTTAGCAAATAATTTCAAAAGCAATCCTTTGGGAATGAAAAATTGGCTTAAAACTTTATTGAATAAAGGTTATGAAATGGTGGGTTTGGTAGGATCTTTGAGTTTGGTCTTCTTTGGTCAAAATATTGATAATTTGATACTTACTGTGGTTTCATTTTCATTTTTCGTGGGGTATCAATTTTCTTGGTTTTCGTGGGTGGCCATGTGCCACGAAATTTGATTCCCCACGAATAGGAAATTTAACATTGATATGTATGGTGCAGACTTCAAACTAAGGAATTTAAGATTCCAAGAACTGATCCCTTTTCACAAAACAACGAAAATTGGTACCCACGAAAATAAATGAATCCACAGTACTTTGAAATGTTAATCGCTTTTTTATATTTTTTATATTTCTTTTTATACTTATGTCATTTTTTAGCATTACAGCGATCAGTGTGTCGGTTTTGTGTGATGATGCATCATCAAATCATGAACGCGTCAGGCGTAGCAAAATTTATTGTCTGGAACTTTGTTGTCATTTGTATTTCGAACACACGTGAAGGTTAGCACTGCTGTTGGAGTTTTAATTCCCCGAGGTTAGCCCGCTCCGGCACCAACACTTTTGTGGTGGAGAAAACATCAAAGCTTTAAATTATCCGTTTAAATTTCAAATTTGTCTAAACCCTAAGGTTCTTCCTACCCCAGACATAGGTTGATTATCTTAGTAATAATTTGGTTCCCCAGTTTGATATTTTTGGTTTTACTGTTCTTTGCTCTTCATATTCATATAGTGTTTGGCATTTTCAATACTTTTGGTAGAGCGCCTCTGATGAGTCTTGTATACACGAAACGCGCGTCAGGCGTAGCAAAATTTATTGTCTGGAACTTTGTTGTCATTTGTATTTTGACGTGTTCTATCGGATTTAAAATCGACATACTTGATTTTTCACATTAGTCGATGGATGCTTCTTAGCTAGCTGTCAGTAACTTCGAGTGTTCTCAAGAGAGTATCTTTACGTCCCGTTATTTACTTGTTATCCTTTTGTCTCAGATACTCACTTGTTGAATTGAACTTCTATCGATTTGATTTTTACTGCGTGTTAGTTTGTGCTTTGTTATTTGTTACCAATAGGGGAAAGTTGGCGCAAAAAAACTAGTTTAACCCCTCACGTGCCTGTCCTTAGCCAGGAATCTATCGTATTTAGTCGAATTTATGTTATTTTTTTTCTCAAGAAGAGGGCCTTTCATTGCACTTTTGGATTGGGCTTGAATCATATGTAGTTTATTTTAAATCCAGGGGCCAATTGAAAAACAGCGAGTAGCGACTGCTGGTCACATTGGAGGCTGTTGGCTGTTTTCCATTGTGGATGTTTTAAATTTACGTATATATTGTAGGTTATGTCGCGTACACTTATTCCACATCTCATTTTCTTCTATCAATACTAAACGATGTGTGCATCACAGCAGCGTTTATTACTCTAATCAATTTTAAACGAAACTACCAACAATGAGCTCCCAGGAACCTGAAACGCTTACCTGACTTATACACCTATTAGGTTATTTGACAAAAATAATTTGAAATTGACAGGATCATAAGTGTGATAAAGGGTTATCTGACAAATGGTTTGACTTAAAACCAAAAGTAAAGTGTAAATATTCTAGCAATTGAAAGCTTTTTATTATTTTCTTCTTTTGTCATTCCAAGCGAAATAACTCTTAAAACGAACGTTCCTTAAGCTTTGACCCTGTTTCATATTTTGTATATCTTCGTATTCTTAAACAATATGTTATGCTTATTTTTCTAATAGTTTTTAGCTCACCTTACTTGAGGGGTCGGGTGAGCTATTGTCATCACTTGGCGTCCGTCGTCCGTCAGTCGTCCGTAAACTTTTTAAAACGTTAACTCCTCTGACACCATAAGTCCATTTGCAATCAAACTTGGTATGATTGTTAATTAGCATTCGGTGCTTACAACTGATGTGGGGATTTTAGATTCGTCGTAAAACATGGGCGCCATGGCTAAACATAGAACATAGGGGGTAAAATGCAGTTTTTTGCAAATGACTCCAAAACGGCTATAGATATCAAAATTCTGGCAAGATAAAAGTGATTAGCACCTCACGATCTACTTACCCTGAAAGTTTGAAAAAAAAATCCAAAAACCCATGTAAGAGTTTTTGCCCTTTTTGTCGACTTTTTGCAAATTTGCACCTGTTTAGCTTTATATCTTAAAAACTATACAAGATTGAGAAAGTTAAATTGCATTTTGTTAAGCATATCAAGATCACCAAAATATTTGTAGAGTCAACGTCGTAGGATCTTTCCTTTTAGGAGTTATTGCCCTAAGAACATCATAATTGAGCATTTTCACAGCATTTCTTTGTTACATTAAAACGTTTACTCCTCTGAAACTTTAATCTGAATTGACACCTCACTTGGTATAGTTGTTCATTAGCATTATGTGTATAGAACTGATTTGGGGATTTTTGATTGGTCGTAAAATATAGCCGCTGCCCACTAAACACATAACGGTTTCTGAACGTTACGTTTTCGTTTTTTCAAGGGTTTTCCAGAACCATATCGTTCCTAACACGTTATTATAACGTTCTGTCGTAACGTTGTGAAAAAACGTACATAGAACGTTCTGCTGTGACGTTCTTAGAACGTTTGATTTAAGTTTTGGTTTTGGTAGAACGTTCTATCAAGGTCTTATAAAAACCTTAAAAGGCTGATAAAAAACTAACGTTCTAATAACGTTTTCAGAAAGTTATGAATATCTGGAATAATGTTTGTATGAAGTATTTTGTTTTGTTCTAATTAAAACAGTACAGACATTTTTTAAATGATAAAAGAAATGATTATTTTAAATGTATCTTCATGCTGAGTGACAGTGGGGGCTTCATGATTGAAACAATGATAAATCGTCAAGTATAACGCCTTGTAACTCATTCAACAGCTTTTCTGTGATAGACTTCTGTGTAATTTGACATAAATGTTGATTGCACTCATATAGGTAATTTATTTTTTTGATAATAAACCACGGCTGTACTATTATGAGCGTGCGCGGGAAAATCAGGGGCGGTAACACAAGTCTAAATCCAAGCCGAAATTTAGTTTCGTAATATTTTAAAAGAAACGTGATTTGCAAACTTTCATATATTTCAAAAAAGGAATAAAAAATATTTAATTAGTTTTAATTTATCTATTCTCTTTTAAACTTCTCATAATTATCAGTTTACGAAACAAAATCTTCCCTTTCAAATTTTTGTTTCACATCGAAGGCGGCAATTTCGAGACTGCCAGAACGAACCAAAACTTGAAAAGTACGAGAACAGCGGGTCTACAAATTAAGGAGAAAGGTATGAATGATAATCTTTATTGTTATTTTCATTTGAGAACATGTGGTAAAGTTATATATAAGCAGTAAAGCTCAGTTTGTCATCGATCTCATGACCTAAATTTTTGGCGCCGACATGCGAAGACGACATTCACAAACTCTCCCAGAATTGTTTGTCACTCGATCGTGTACACATAATTAAATGTAGGTACACAAATTATTCAAGTCAACTTGATTAATAAAACATATTGCTTTCAAACACAATAAACAGGTTGCAATGGGGATAAATTATCCCAATTGGTGTTATTCCCAACCTGTTAAAGTTCAAGCTAGCTTTTAAGTTAAGAGTTGAATTCAACCCCTGTCCCCTTTTCCTTGACAAGCATTACGGATACCTCACCTGTTGAAAGATGGCTTTTCATGGGTCAGAACTGAAGGAGACAAAAGAATACACAACACAAATATGACAAATTAAACATGTGTTGCTAAGCTACATACATGTATATTTCATTACAATTTCCTGTTGCCACATACATGTATACTGGTACATGTATCTCGTAATATCGTGGTACGTAGCTACGTAGGTCTACTAGGAACACTCCGTGTTAATTATTAAATCACACAATGATTACATATGTACATGTAATTTTTTTTATACCGTTTTGAAGTTCAAGTAGCTTAATAATCTGTGCCCAAAACTTCATCAGCTTCTTATAAGCCTGAAGCACTAAATTCTCAAGTTTTGATTTTTTTTACAGCTCCTATATTCTCCACTCAGACCAGACAGAATGCCCTAATGGCGGGACATAGTCATATAACACACGACTTAGCATTACATTTGAATTTCATCATATGCTATAGGATTTTATTTTCATTTTCAGAAACATGTTGCACATACATGTAAATAGTAATTTAAGCAATTATTGATAGAAAAAGCAAAAAAAATTAGTAAACATGAAATGAAAATATACTTTTAAGCGTGAGATCTTATATTGTATGACCAATAAGTACTTACATGACTTACGACATGTACGATGGGGCCAATATATAATCTTGTCTCAGTGATTATACATGTAGGCCAAATTAAATAAATATTAAAAGGAGTGTTTAATTTTAGGTGACCTTTTTCATTTCTTTACATAATCATGATAATAAGAGCCTCAGGGCTGGACCATTTAACTCGAAGAAGGGCCTTGGTTTTTTGGTTTGGCACGAAAATAAAATTTCAGCACCTTTTTATTTTGTAAAGGTGTTGTGACAATATGTTTTTTCATTTGACTGCTGCAAAATATTTTTTTCATCCAAAATCATTTTAGAAAAAGACTAATCCCCCCTTCAAGTTAAATGGCTGGTCCCTTAACTATTAATGAGATTAAGAATTATGAACATTGAAGTTCATAAAATGAATGTGCATGTAAAGCTATCTCATGAAAACATGCATGTTTACAACTAACTTTTTTTCAGACTGCATGAGCATGAGTGAAAGTCGAAAAGCTTACAAAAGGAAATGGATTCAAGCTGCTAGAGCAGTACGAAGATTGAAAAAAATGAATCGTCAGATCTTAGTCAATCAGAAGATGAGACTGAAAGTTTAATAGCGTATGACAAACAGAACATTTTACAAGATATGCATGCATGTATTCATGTAAGATCTCGTGAAAATGAACCAGCTACAAGTACATGTATTAGTCAACCAGTAAATGTCGAAAATGAGGAAAATGAGACGTTTGAATGGGACCTAATAGACAACCACCAAATGATGGATTCTGATGATGATGATCTATATGTAGAAGAAGACAAAGATGAACCTTCTTTATCAGAAGATTTAACATGTTGGGCAGTCGAAAATAATATTCCTCACAATGCAACTGATGGATTGCTAAAAATATTAAAAAATCATGGAATGAATAATTTGCCTTCTACTGCCAGGGGGCTTTTTAAAACAAAACGCAATGTTGACATAATTAAAAAGTCTGGTATGGATTATTATTACTTTGGACTTGAAAAAATGTTGGTTGATAATCTTCAGAAATATCCGATAGAAATACAAAACTACTGTTAATAGGATAGATTTAAAGGTACAATGTATAACAATAGATTTATTTAGCAAAAAAAACTAATACAATGTAGTTTACTTCAAACAAATAAAGATTTTTATTTTTGATAAATTGGTTTAAAGATATTTATGAAATTAGTAAATAGGGTCAGCAGGGTTTGACACTAACGTTTTGATCTTGGTTGCCACCTGGGCATCATCTATCAGTTTATTACAGTGAAGAATTGAGGTTTTGCTGATTGATATTAGTGGCATGTAAGGAAACATACATGTATGACAGAATTTATAATATTGAATCCCTTTCTATTTCAGAAAGCAGAGGATAATGAGGAAGAAACTACTGCTTAAGAGCAATCAAATGGATGGATATTTAACAAGAACTCTTAAAAAGAATAAGACTAAAGTTTCAATTATAATTTGTATTCTAACATAATAAACTTTGTGTCTTGTAAAATGTTTTTGTTTATAGATGTGTTTGCCTTACATTCAGCAAAGTTTTGATCACACTCAGCATTTATAAATATGTCCTTAAATATTATTTACAATGGCACAAAGGCATTGGCTAAAGATTTAATTAAGTCAACCAGTTTCTTTTTTATGTAGATTAATAGATAAACCCCATTCACAAGTTTTTGGTTATTTCATTTTTTCACTACTGTTGTACCTGACCTTTTGATTTTAAATTTGGGTGAGGATTTTCAGTACATTCTTTTACTTGACAATCGTTTTGTTTGCCTTGATGTTGTATTTTTTGGCTACTGTAAGCATGAATGATTGTTGATAGTGTTTTAATTGTTGGACACAGTTCTGACCAGTCATAATGAATGATTGTTGATAGCATTTTATTGATCAAAGGTTCTGACCGTACTGTCCAGTCTTAAACAGGAAAATTGTCTCTGTTGTCAAATCAATGTACATTATGCAAATGTTACAAGATAATCGATAAGATATGAAATACTATTATAAGTGTATGCGACACAACCTACAACATTGACAACAATTTTTAAAAATCCAGTGTATGCGACACAACCTATACCATTGACAACAATTTTAAAAAATCCACAACGTAAAACAGCCAGCAAATGTCTTAACATATGAATATGCAGTATTTTAAATATCCAGCCTAGGGGCATACAAATGAAAAATGTCCCTTTTTACATTGGGCAAGGTTATTATGAACTAAACCAAAACCATGAAAAAACGTTCTTAAAACCTTCTATGAATGTTTTTTATTCATTTGGAACGTTCTTGGTACGTTGTGGGAACGTTCTGAAAAGGTTACTCCATAACGTTCTCAGAACCAATGTGGGCGTCTACACAATATCGTTCTCAAAACGTCCTGTCAGAACGTTCCCAGAACTATAAGATAACGTTATCAGAACATTATAAGAACGTTACTGTGTTTAGTGGGTGTGGCTAAAAATAGAACATAGGGGAAAATAAGTTCTTTTGCAAATAACTCAAAAACGGTGACAAATTTTTAAATTTTGATTCAAAAACAAAAGTGATCAGCACCTCAAGATTAACCAGTTTTGAAATTGTGAATAAAATCCAAAAACCCATGTAGGAGTTATTGTCCTTTTTGTGAAAATTTTGCTAATCTCGCACCTATTAAGCTCAATATCTTAAAAAACTATATAAGATATCTGAGAAATTCAAATTGCATATTGATAAGCACATCAAGATCTAAAAAGTATGTAATTTGGTCAACGTTTTAGGACCCTTTCTTTTAGGGGTTATTCCCCATAGAACATCAAAATTGATTATTTTCACAGAAATTTCCTGATTACATTTAAAACATTTACTCCTCTGACACCATAATTCCAATTGAAACCAAACTTATTATTTGATATTTATTTGCATTATGTGTATAGAACTGGTGCGGGGATTCTTTTATTGGTTGTAAAACATGGCTGCTGTGGATAAAATGGAAAATTGGGGTAAACTGCCTTTTTTGCTAATAATTCAAAAAGGGTGACACATTTTTAAATTCTGATTGAGAAGAAAAGTGACCAACCAGCCCTAAAATTTTGAAGAAGATCCAACATTCCATGAAAGAGTAATTGCCCTTTTATTTAATTTTTTATGAATTTTGCACTTACAAAAATGTTGTAAGCTCAATATCTTAAAATCTATATGAGATATTTAAAAAATGTAAATTGCATATTGTTAAGCACATCATGATCTACATACAATGTAATATGAATAAGGTCAAGATTGTGATATTGTTCATTTCCTCTTAGAATGTTGAAGGAAAGAAAATCATTAAAAGGTTTCAATTACTTAAATATTACTCTGTACAATCCGTACTACATTAAGTTAATTTTACATTTTAGAGATTATTCCTCTTAGAATGTTGAAGGAAAGAAAATCATTAAAAGGTTTCAATTACTTAAATATTACTCTGTACAATCCGTACTACATTAAGTTAAACCATATTTTCAGATGACCCCTATATTAAACTTATGACCCTTTCAATGTCAATAGATTTTGCCTTATAACCTTTACCTCAGGCACATATGTCAGGTGAGCGATTCAGGCTCCTGGGAGCCTCTTGTATTCAACTTTGCCTTTCTGTGTACCAACATTCCTTCCGCTCCAGCATTAGGAGTTTACGTATCACAATTGATTAGTTATTACAGAGGATTTGGGTAGTATAACGGCTTCCTTGATAGAGCTAAACGGCTGACAATTGCAAGCAAATCGTTAACACATGGTTACGCTGCGCCCAGGTTTTTGTCATCACTGAAGACATTATGCTGAAGACATCATGTGCTTGTAGACAAATGCAGGATTTCTATCTCTCAGATAAGCACAGATGTTGGTTTGACATAAAGTTTGTTATGTCATCCTTTCTGGATTTGAATTTGACCAACACTAAATCGATCTATGGTAATATGACAGGTGAGCTATAGCAAGCAGGTACTGCTTACTCTTCCGGAGCACCTAAGTTTACTCCTGTTTCGTCTGGAGTTAACGTTGCTGAATGTGGTTTTGTTGTTATGTGTGTACTTTTTTTTGCTTTTTGTTTGTTTCGTTGTGAAGATTTTTTGTCAACCGATTTTGTCTTTGTCTTTTCGGTATAATGACGTTTGAATACCCCTCTGATACATCTTTGCCTCTTTCTTATAACAATAATTTCAAGAAATTGAACTGAATAACTGAAATTTGGAAGAAAAAATAGAAAAGGGTGATACCTCTCACATGGACTGTTGACCTTATTCAAAATTTCAGTGTATGAGATCTTGAGGTGCTGATCAATACTGGCCAGCATCAGAAGTAAAGATTTGTCGTTGTGTTTAAGTTTATATTAGTAAAAAAACAGCAATTAACACTTATGTTCTTCTATTTTTTCCACGGTGGCCATGTTTTGTATCCAATTATGAATCCCATTATCAGTTTTGTTCATCTAATGCTAATAAACAACAATAACTCCTAAAAGCAATTACCCTATAAAATTGATCCTTTACAGATTCTGTAGATCATGGTGGACTTAACGATACGGAATGTTAATTTCGCAAATATCTATTAACATGTATTAAGATGTTAATCTTATTCATTGCAAAATTCATAAAAAATATTCGAAAAGGGCTACATGTATAACTCCTACATGGGTTGCTGGATCTTCCTCAAATTCTAAGGGCAGGTAAATCTTGAGGTCTTTATAACTTTTACCTTGCAAGAAATTTGATACCTGTAGTCATTTTGTGATTTATTTGAAAAAAATGCAATTTACCCCTTTGTTCTATTTTTTTGCCATGGCGGCCATGTTTTATGACCAATCAAAAATCCTCACATCAGTTCTAAGCACCTTATGCTGATGAAAAACAAGACCAAGTTTGGTTGCATATGGACCTAAAGTGTCAGAGGAGGTAACGTTTCAAAAAGTTTACTGACGACAGTCGCACGATAATTGTGATGACAATAACTCCTATGATACTTCAGGTCAGATGAACTGAAAACCATTGTCAATGTACATGTATGTTTGTGCATTTTATTTTCACAAAGTATTTTTCTCATCTATGTAACGTTAGGAGTTTTATTATTGCAGTGATAATTATCTTTATGATATTATCATAATATTTGCACAAATTCTATAATTTTGTGTTGCTACCAGACCCTTTAGATTGCAAATAGAGAGGGAGGTTTGGTGCGCCATCAAACCACCATTTCATTTGAAATGCCTGTACCATGTAAGGACCGTTGCAATCTATAATTTTTAAGATATGTCTTTCATGTTTTGTTTTTTCTATTGGACATTGAGAGTGATTCTCCACGTTCGGTAGTTTTGATATTACCTTTATTGATATTCTTACAACTTCTACCATCATACAGGATTGCTTCCATCTTGTTTAGGATACATTAAACAGGGAATGTGTGTTATTAGGAATTACACGTTATCCCTGGCAAAATTTGGGATTTTACGTAATCACTGGCCGTTTTAGGGAATATATATACATGTTATCCCTAAATATCTAATATATATGATTCCATGTGAATAGCTTAAGTGACCATCCGTATTAATGGCGAAATTATGAAATCCAAATACTAAGTAATCAGAAATATAAAATAAAGCTGATGTTGTCAGATTATTCCTTATTTAACTGATTACCTTTTTTTATTAGTTACATACATTCCCTGTAACATATATACCCGATCTTCCCCTGTAAGAAGATGTTGGTATTCACATCTCATTGATTGTGGTCGAAATCCATGCTGTTACTAAGAGCTAGTATTAGAGGAGCAGAGGGTTAATAGTATGACACACGGCTATATTATATATCATTGGAAAGAGGAAAACAATGCCTACAAGAATAACGAGCTTGTCGCATTCTAACGTGGTCACGTTTTGAGAAAAATGACGTCATAGATGAATCTTGATTTTCACTCCAAAAGGGGATACAGATCAAAATATGGTGTTAAAAATTTTGTTTGCCAAGAATTAGACTTCAAAGACGGTTTTTCTTGTTAAATAAAAATACAATTTTATAAAAACGGTAAAAAATAATAGATTATTTACAAAATTCATGCCGAATTGAGCTTCCGAAATGTAAAAAGTGGAAAACTGCATTTTTGTCTCTACCATAACGTACAACGTGATCCTGGTGTTACAATTCATTATTTTCAAATTATGTTGGCTTAACTCTGTTGTATGTAGGTTGAAATTATTTTTTCTATATCTTATCTTACCACATATACCAACTGCGCTTCGCTGAGAATCAATCTAAAACTCTGCTATTTTTTGCCTATAACGACCTTCTACTAGACCTTCATTAACATTGTTTTTTTCGTTTTTTTTTCCAATAAATATTATTAGGTAAAACAACTTTTAAAATACATGTATAGAATATAATGAAAATATAAAATTCTAATGCAAGAAATGAAAGAACTGCTGCTTATAAGCACATAGTTCAGTAAAAAAACTGGTTGTCAACTTGTTGTAAAATACTATAGTACATCGCCGTACATGTATGTAGATTAAATAAAAGATTTTCAAATTATCCGTTTCTTTTCATGTTGACACCCATCGAGGTACCGAGGTATATTATGGCTTGTTCTGTCCGTTCGTCTGTCTGTGCTTCTTTCCTTTCTTACGCCTGTCACACATTTTGTATCCACTATACTATTGGCAAAATAAAGTTTCTAAACTTTCGATGTAAGGTTTGTCAGATCAGATAACTTGTTTCTTTTCATCTTATACCCAAATGAGGTATGTTATGGTTTGTACCGTTCGTCTCTCTGTCCGTGCTTGTATTGTTTCACACGTAACGCATTTTGGATTCACGCATGCACTACTCATCTAGACCTCAAACGCCTTGTTTTGCACGTCTTACTTTATGTTTTTAATGATTTTGGGGATTTTTCAAAGCCATTTATGAATGTATACTATTGACCCAATAGGGTTTGATATGTTGCATCGCTAAATCCTCAAAGGCACGTTGATAGACTGTCTTCGTGTTTTTTATGAAATCTTTTTCACACACAAATGTACATGTCGATGTGCACCTTCTAATAAATAATGAATTGGATTTATTCGGGTAGGGATGTTCTCCTGGAACCTTTGGACTTCTAAACCATCCAAGACTAGCTTCATATCATACAATATTTGCATATTACTTCTCAAAACGTGTATATTTTTGCTTGTCTATCATAGCTAGCTGTCAGTAAGGCTGCAAAAAAAAATCCGGCCCCCGTTGGAAGAAAAAAAAATATAACGGTAATTTGATGGAAGAAACCACGCGCTCATATAAAAAATATATTTTTTTTATTTCCCAGATGTGTATAGATGTTGTTTTTATGTCATGTCTACGAAAGTGGGGGCATATAGTGTTTGGGTTGGTTCAACCATCGTCCGTCCGTCCGTCCCAAATTTTGCATTATTTCTTTTGGATTTGACACGCTGAAATTTAGCAACGCGTCGGGAGTGTTGCAACAAGCAGGGACTACTTGCATAACCGTAGCACCTGAGTTCATTTTCGTTATATATGACGTGAGTTCGCGTTGTTGATTGCTATTTAGTTTTTTTTGTTATTATGGTGTCTGTTGTTTCGTGCTGTTCTGACCTGTTCTCTGTTGAATGTATTGATGTTGCCTTTCAGTCTGTCGACGTTCAAATACTCCATTGGTACCTCTCTGCATCTGGCCTCCAGAACATGCATTCCAAGTCATTTCATCTTTACCATAATTTCGTTAAGTGACATTTAATTCATCATTTTCAATATTTTAGATCAATTGGACTTTGCCGAATGAAACTTGCAATGAAGGTTCCTAAGTTATAGTGAACATTATGTATTTCTCTTTTATTTAGCATTATTTTTGATTCTTAATTGACTGGCAATTTACAATATTTCACATTATTATATTGCTTGTAAAGTGTATCATTATCGACAAATATAGGGGTCACTCTGACACATCCGTCGTCCTGCGTCGTCATGCGTCTAGCGCCGTTTTGCGGCGTTACAGTTTTCTCAGCAACTACTTGTACATCTTGTACATGCCAAAGCTTCTTGATATTTTGCATAAAGGTATTAGTATAAACATAATGGGAAAAAATCACGAACATCCATTTCGAATTGCAGGCGTGAAAGCGCTTTCAAAACAAAAGTGTGATCGATGGATGTACGGATGAACATCCGGCATTTCTATGACCTCAGTGTAGCGGCGGAAAGAAAAATCACCATCCGGAAAAGGGGGGGGGTAACTTGGCAATTTTTTGGGTGGAGATGTGCCATTTTCAACTTGAATTCGATACCCTAATTTATATAAAATTTCCAATTTTCATGACCCATATTTCTTAAAATCAACATTATTCATGACCCATATTTCTATAAATTCAAGTTTATTCATGACCCATATTTATATGAAATTGTAAATTGTAAATTTTATCCATTCTTTTAACAGGACTGCCTTTATTCAATCACATGCAGTCGCTTTGTGGTCAAGTTTTCTGAGCGCGCTTTAATGTCCCTCTTTACCGACAAGCCTATTCTCCACCCTCACCTTAACATGTGTTTTCCACCTAAATGAAGGAAATGCACACGTAAATAAACTTATTTGTGTTGTCAGATTTAAAAAAAAACATTCTTTTTTTTTCGTTTTTTTTTGTAAATGTTACCTTTCACGTGTAGGGATAAAATCGCGTTCCATCTGAGTATGTATACTCTATACGCTTGAAAAGACAGCATTCACGAGGGGGATATTTTTGCGGATAGTTTGAGTTAGCGAATTTAAGGAAAATAATCCCCAGGCCAAAATTTTCTCGTTTACGATATTCTTCTGCAATTTTTTTTCACTTTTACCGGATTTCGGAAGTAACGAGCTAAATGCAAAGCATTTGGAAATAAAGGTAATACCAAAACTACCGAACTTGAATGATCAATTTCATAGTCCAGAGAAAATGACAAAAAAATCAGTCATACCGGAGAATTGGTGGATCGCAATGGTCATGACTTGGTACAGGCATTTCAAACGAAATGGTCGGTTAAACCAGTTTTTATGGCACCAAACCTCCCTCTTTCCATAACTATGGTTATGTTTTTTTTTCAGTATTATGAAATTTTGTTGGCCGCCTTACTTAGAATTGTTTATCAATAAGAAACTACCTTCAGGCAACAGAATCGTCAGAAATGGTTTTCATTTTCTTTTACTTGGTTATTTTTAAAGCTTGATCTACTCTTTGAACCAAAAGACGCTACTTCAACACTGCTGTATTCCTTATTCATATTTTTTATAATCAAAGTCAAACACACCAAATATTCAAACGCACCCACATGTTTTTGTTTGTAAACTTCAAAAACAAACTACATTTTTTCAAAACAATTTGGTATTCCGACTGTAAATATTAAATAGATTAACAAAAAACAACTATAAACTTCGAAAACATAATTCACAAAGGAAATAAGGTTAATATTGTAACAATTAAAGACACAAATAACCTTGGAGTTAGAATTTAAACGATTTCGTTTATGCTGGCGTCACACTGTCCCGATTTTGACATACGATGGACACACGAATGTGAAAATTTCAACTTCGTGCGAAGTTAGTCCCGAACTTGCTAAAAATCAAAATCAAAACCGAAGGGTAAACGATTAGAACCGATGGCTACGCGATCGGAAAAGAAGCACATACGAAGAGCTGCGAACCGATTACGAAGCTGTTACGATGTTATCAAGATTAGTCGAGAATTAGATCCGAAGGAGACACCAATTTATACGATGGCTGAACGACGTCGTGTTTAGCATACGATGGGTCTACGAGGCATCACGATGGGTATACGAAGTATGAAATATAATAACGCGATTTGCAATAAGATTATATAATTTAGTCTATATTAATTGTCCTTTGCAGCCTCTAATTAGTATTTTATGGATAACAAGTTAAAACGATGGCTCTCCAAGCAAACCCCAGCCGTCCCTGATGTCGATCAGTAAGAGTAGATAAGACATTTGATCTAAAGCTAATATGTAGAGCCTGTTAAGATAGAACAAAAAAGATGACGCTACTTTATCTTGTTTTGTTCGTGTGAGTTGACCGAAGCACACATAATCTGAAAACAAGAAGAATATGTTGTAACTATGTAAAAAGTTCAACAATTTTAGCTGTTCCGAACGATTCTTGAACAAAGCGTGTCCATCTTATAATACATAACTTCGTTACCGGTCCTATACCGGTATCTAAGTCCAAAGGTCCCGTAAATATTTGCGGACCGAAACGGAATGTAAAATTGATCTCAGTAACCCGTAATGGTGGACTGGCATACAGTACAATTAAGGGTTTAGAAAAAAAGTGTGGGAAACTGATATTTCAGTGAAATTCCAAAGTTCAAAGGTTCCTAACTCTGTAAAAAATTGCGGACCGGAACAACGCGTTAACTTGATCTTTATTCATCATGGTAAGACTCACATTCCAAAAATCAGTTTAAATTTTAATATTTATATACAAGTATAAGGATTAAAAAAAGTGCGAAAAAGTTATTGTGACAGCGAGACGGCCGGGCCGGACAGACACACAAACGGGCAGACGTACAGAGTGCAAATCCTTAAGTCCCCTTCGGCTTCTGTCGGTAGGGGACTGATAAAACTATTTAAAGTAAGTTTAAAATGTTTAAACCTTTATTTCTGAAAGAAGCAGAGGTACCAATGGGTATCCGAATGTCAAAAGTCCGAAAGGGCAGAGACTAAACCAGTAAACACAAACAAGAACGGGACAAAAAAACAGACAACACGTAAAAAATGGAAACACAAAACAACTGAATATCAATCAACAACGCGAACTCCAGTCGAAACAAGAGTGAACTCAGGTGCTCCGGAAGAGTAAGCAGTTCCTGCTTGCTATAGCACACCCGTCGCGTTGCCAATAGTCCATTCAGTGCGTCAAATCCAGTAAAGGAAGACAAAACAACACCCTATGACAAACTAACATCTGCACTCATCTGAGAGATCGAAATCCCATATTTGTCTATAAGTGCATGATGTCTTCCGTAAAATTTCTTGAGTGAAGACAGCAACCGAGGAGCAACACAACCCTGTGTGAGCAATTTTTGCGTTAGACGTGTCGCTCTGCTAAGGAAATCGATGTAAGTCCCGCACGCTCTGGAGTAACGAATCAATTGAGATACGTAAACTCCATAAGCTGGAGCTGACGGAATATTGCTACACAAGAAGGGGAAGTTGACGATTGGAAAGTTGAAGTCATCACGTTTGTCATAGAGCCTTGTTGAAAGTCTTCCTTGAGAGTCAATTTCGAGATGTAGATCTAAATATGAAGCAGACTTCCTAGAATCTGTTGTGTCCTTTATCTCAAGCTCCTGTGGATATATGAGATGGAGAAAGTCACCAAATCGAGAATTGTTTAGTGAAAGGACATCATCAATATAACGGAACGTGAGGTTGAAAGAGAGAGCTAGTCTACGGTCTTTTTTGTCTGGAAGAGATTGCAAGAAGTCTGCTTCATATAAATGAAGAAACAAATCAGCAAGCAAAGGTGCACAATAAGTGCCCATTGGAATCCCTATTGTTTGCTGAAAAACACGTCCACCAAACTGAACAAATATGTTGTCAATAAGAAAGTTGAGCATGTCGATTATTTGGTCTTCTGTAAATTTTTCTTGGACTCATTGATGACAAAGTAAGCATTGGTATAATCGACTACAAGAAATCTGTACCTGCGTTTTCCATTCTTTTTGAAAAAGCTGCGTTTAATCAGCTGTGCCAATCGCGATTTCAGTTGTTCATGTGGAATAGAAGTGTAAAGTGTGGAGAAATCGAATGTTTTAATGCTGTTACAAGATGAAACTGATTTAGAGTTAAGAATCTCCATCAGTTCTTTCGAATTCTTCAGGATCCACATTTGATTGACACCATTTCTAGAATAACAACAATCGTAATATTTCTGGAGGCCGGATTTTACTGCCGTAAGTATTGAAGTCAACAAAACTGAAAGAGGTTTAGTTGTACATTTGGATGACCCTTCAATGAAGCGCTGTTTGTGTGGATTTTTATGTAATTTGGGAATCCAATACAGGGATGGAATGTCATCATTACTGCCACCAACAGAAAGGCCGAAGGAGGAAATGACAGATTTGTGATTGTCAATGATTTCCTCCTTAGACAGTGTTGTAGCCGTGTATGTGGTGCTGTTGCTGGTACAACCAACCCCCAATTCAGCTTTCAAACAGTCTATATAGTGTTTTTTGCACACAAAAATGATGTTATTTGGTGCTTTGTCTGCAGGTACAACAACATATTTGTCATGTAAGGTGGACAATGTTTTGGCAACATCAGCGTTGCTGAAAATGGATGTTGCCTTAGTGCTCATTGAGCCTTTCAAAGAATTGATTCTTTTCAAAACCAATGACCTCACAGCTTTTGATATTGAAATTTAAGTATTAAAAGGTGCCACAAAAGCCTGGACAGAAAGAACGGGAAAGAGGGAAGCGCCTGGCTGGAAAGGACAGGACGAAAAGAAGAGCGTCAGAAGATTCTAGATCCAGACTGTCTTCGCTTTGCTTGTACTTTTGAGACTGATCATTCTAGTTTCATTTTTTTTCCTTTATCATTTTTTTTAAACTAAAAAAAATATGAATAAAGAAATAATGAGGATACTTGTATCATAAGCTGCTGTCTTGTAAGTCTTCCTCCTGCTGCATTTTAATTATGAGGGGGAAAACAGAGCTTTATACATGTTGTAGCGTGCTAAACTTAGTAAAAACCTTTGGCGCTGGCGTTATTGAAAGAATCAAGAGTTCTATTTTGATATTATATTATAATCAATATGAATCACAGTTTACATAAAATGATTGTATAATTATCCATCACATAAAATAACAACATAAGCGGAGCCTGAACAGTCTTTATATGAGAAAGCGTTGTGACCACACCATCGTAACAGTTCTAGTCCAATTTTAAAACCAAGACTCTCTGGTTTCTCAGTCTGCACTGGCTTATATACCTCCCATCGGAGTAGACGGATCCAACGGCGGAGCACGTCCGTATACGTCACAATAATAATAAAATAACGCTACAGTTCCCCTCTTCCGGGATTTGGAATTCCTATTCCAACAACAAATATAGTCCTTCGGGAAAAAGAACACATATACGTTTCAACTTCTGTATTCATATTTCAAAGTGTGTAAAATTCTGGAGGTACCTTTTGTGTATCTGATAAATGGTCATTTATCTGTGCTGTTACCTGATTTAAAATGTCATTCACACAAATTCGATCCTTATTTACATTTTCAGAATATCCGACTGTTGACTCTTTCTTTATTTTCACTGTTCCGTCTAACATTTTGGTTGAGGTTCTAGTAAGTGTTAGTGTCACAGTTCTAATATCTTCTTCAACCACTATTTCCGATTTCATAGTTTTATATTCTTCCGGAGTAATGTCCAGAAAATCGACGTCCTTCAGGGCCTCGTCCAAATGGTTTGTAGAGTCTTCCATCTTATTGTTTGCGTTAGTGTCCGTGTATTTGTAATCTTTGTCTTTACTTTCATCATGACGTACATCAGTATGAGTGGTTTCTGAGCATGCACTTGTCTTATTATTTGATACTCCTTCATTTAGGTTAACACAGTCACTATTGTTATTGTTTATATATTTTTCCCAGTTTTCATCCTCCGAAATATCCGAATATTCTGGTGTTTTTGACTTGACGCTTCGACTTTGGCCGTGGTACTTCTTTTCATGTTTCTTCTTATCACTTTTCCTACCAAAATTCGAACCACAGTGTTCACATGAATACATTTTTTTCCTCCCATGAACTTCATGCATATGTCTTTTTAAATTCTTTTTCTTAGTAAACATTTTATCACATTTTGTACATGAAAACATATTATCGCACTTATTATCCATATTTACAGTAATGGGTAAATAAAACACAGGGGATAGAAACGACAGCTAATAAACACACCCTGTCTCATTGGTATCGAACAGGCTTTCTGATCATTCTTCCAGATCTCGATGTATATATTTTGGACGGAGAAACACTATTAGGGCCATCCTGTCTGGCCGGAGCTACATCCGGGACCTTTCCTGTAGTTATATTTGGAATTACAGGTGGTGTACTATTAAAAGGCTTCGTCTGATCTGTCGGAGACATTTCTTGCTCCGTCCCACTATAATGCAACCAAGCGGATTCAGTCTCAGTTGCTTCTAAACCATCAAATCCACTTAAATCTGGAATATCTGCAACAAATGCAGTTTTAGTCTGCTGTTTACCTGGTTTAAGAATAATTTCTCTTTCCCCTCTATATAATTTCAAATTGTCCGCATGTACAATTACTGGTACTGAATTTTCTGAATGTTTTATTTTATAAAGAATGTCAGACAATTTTTCTTGAATGATCCATGGCCCGGACCAAAATCTAGACAGCTTCTTTTTCACTCCTTTAAATGTTTTTGGTTGATATCGTCTAACCAAATCACCCACGTCATACACCATGCGATGGACTTTCTTGTCGTACTGTTTCTTTTGCCTTACTGTAGATTCTCCTAGCGCTGTTCTGGCGATTTCATGAATGGTTTCCAATTTTTCTCGTAAATCAACAACAAATTCGTATTCATTAACAAAATCATTTTCCTCATTACAGTCTTCATCTTCGAAGCATGCAACAACATCCAAGGGTAACCGCATTTCACAACCGTAAGTCATCCGATATGGTGATATACCCGTACTTTGGTGAGGGGTAGAATTATATGCCATAGCTACAAAATCGACCCATTTGTCCCAGTCTTTCTGATCCGTTCTTACATATTTCGACAACATATCTTTAATTGTCCGGTTTGAACGTTCCACTAAACCATCCGATCTCGGGTGTCCAGGTGTCGTCCTCGTTTTGTCGATCTCTAAATATTCACACAAGGTCTTAAATAGCTTGCTTTCGTACTGCCTTCCTTGGTCACTATGCAATTCTAAAGGACAACCATACCTTTTTATCCACCCTTTCAGCATTACTTTCGCAACCGTTGTTGTTTCCATATTAGGAATTGGATATATTTCTGTTAACTTCGTAAAATAATCTTCTATCACTAAAATATATACGTTCCCACTAGACGAAACCGGAAATTGGCCAGCTAAATCCGTTCCTATTCGTTCAAATCTTCCTCCACTCACATATGATTTCATTTCGTGTCTTTTAGTAAACTTCGGGTCCTTCTTTTCTTCACAAATGTCGCAACTTCTAACGTAATCAAAAACACTTTGCCTCATTCCTTTCCAATAAAATGGACACAACTTTGCCTTCTGCCATGTCCGATTTAATCCCTGATGACCAGATACAGGTGAATCGTGAAGTTGCCACAACACGTAAGGCTGAATTATTCGTGGAGCACAGACTCTCCATCTAGAACTATGCGGACCGTCCTCCCAATATTCACACAGCATGCCATTTCTAATGGAAAGCAATTCCCATCGTGATATCCAAAATCTGGAATTTGCACTAAGACCTTCAATTGCTTCTTTGGAGGGTTTCCCCGAATTCCGTTCTTTTAAAACAAGTACCGGACCTAGCTCTGGGTCATGTCTTTGCAGTTGGTATATTGCCTCCGGTGACAAGTCAACTTCAGGTTTTTTACGACCTTTTGCTTTAGGCGGAGCATTTCGTTTAGGACCTCTCTTCCGACTTTCGACGTTTTCGGAGTCCATCGGCTGATCTTCAGCCTGTTGTACTGCACTTATGTCTTCCGGTACATGAATAGTATCACACCCGTGTGAAGTTTCGTACTCATAGTCCCAAGGTAAATTACACTGTTTACAGAATTCTTTGTCCTCAATAGTTATCCTGGAAAGTGCATCTGCGTTGTTATGTTTTAATCCCCTTCTATGTACAATTTCAAAATCATAACAACTCAACTGTTGTATCCATCGCATAATCTGACCATCTGGGTCTTTGAACTTATAAAGCCATGTTAATGATCCGTGATCAGTTCTCAATATAAACTGTCGACCAAGTAAATAATGTCTAAAATATTTTATAAAATACACAAGCGCTAAAAGTTCCTTTCTCGTTACACAATAACTCTTTTCCGCTTTATTCAATGTTCGACTCCCGTATGCTATCACACGCTCTTGTCCATTTTGTAATTGAGAAAGGACTGCTCCGATTCCGGACTGACAAGCATCTGTATCCAATATGAAAGTATCTCCGTCCACTTGTGGGTAACCCAATATTGGTGCACTGGTAAGTTTCCTCTTCAAAACGCAAAACGCTTCTTCACATTCCTCTGTCCATTTCCATTGAACATTTTTATGCAGCAAATCAAAAAGACACTTAGCTATTTTCGAAAAATCTTTTACAAATCGCCTGTAATAAGATACCAGACCAATAAAAGATCTCAACTCCGACACATTTGTTGGGCATTTCATCCTTACAATGGCGTCAATCTTCGCTGGATCCGTCCGGATCCCCTCTTCCGAGACTAAATGACCAAGAAATTCAACTTCATGTTTGAAAAACCGACATTTAGTTGGCTTAAGCTTCAGACCAGCATCCGATAATCTCTGAAAGACTTGTTGCAAATTCTGTACGTGATCATGAAAATTTTTACTATACACTATTATATCATCCAGATATAAAACTAGAATATGCCACTGTAATCCCTGCATAGCTGTTTCAATTATTCTCTGAAACGTAGCTCCGGCATTACACAAACCGAAGGGCATCGTCACGTACTGATACAAACCACCTGTTGGTGTCGAAAACGCTGTCTTCTCCTTATCTGCTGGATTCATAGGCACCTGATGATAAGCCATATTGAGGTCTAAAACTGACATCCATTTTGCACCACTCAAAGCGTCGATATTATCTTCCACTCTGGGAATAGGATAAGCATCTTTTATTGTTCTTGAATTCAGATTTCGATAATCGACGCACATGCGCCATGAGGAGTCTTTCTTTTGAACTAAAACTAACCCTGATGACCAAGGACTAGTTGAATCCTCAATGATGTTCTTTCTTTTCAATTTATCTACCTCATCCTCAATAAATTTGCGTTTAAAAAGAGGCACTCTTCTTGGTGGCTCCTTGATCGGTTTTTCATCCGTCAACCTAATACTGTGCATTCCCAAATTGGTTTTTCCTGGTTCTCCAGTAGGGTCAAAGAAAACATCCTTATGTTGAATTAACAAGTTCTTGAATTGTCTCTTTTCACCTTCTGAAAGATTTTTAGCACCATCTAAATACATACTCATTATATGATCTGGAACTTGATTAGATATTGCCTCCTTCTCACGAACAAAACATACAGAATCGTCATCGTGTAACACTTCCCTGATGTTTTGGGCTGGTACAAACAATGCAATATGAGTTCCTTTATACAACACCACATCTGTGTCACATGGGTTTAAAATTCTTGAATAGAAGTCAGAATCCGAGACGTTTACAAGAACTCTCGCAATAGCTAACTGGTGCTTCTTCATAAAATTACTGTCTGGGCACAACACACCATATACATCTTTAGTACCAGCTTCACAAATCCTTCTGGTTAATTTTGACTTCACTACCACTTCGTGTTTTGCAGGAATAGTAATCGTCTCATTTACTATCACTCGACTTGAACGAATACAGCTATCATTCTGTTTTAGCGGATGTTTCAACCCATTAATGACTAGAGATGACGTATCAAAATTCCATTGACAACGAAAGGCAGATATAAAATCCTCTCCTAACAAATTAAACTTCACTCCTCCAACATGAACTAAAAATTCAGCACAGAATTCACCAAATGTCAAATTCATAACAGCTACTCCCAATGATTCTAACGGACTTCCATCTGCAGTTTCAAATTCTGTTTCTACTCGGCGGAGCACAGGTCTACATTCCGGCATGATTCTATTGTAGCTCTCTTCTGTGATGAATGTTCTTCTAGATCCAGTATCTATTTTCCAAGTGACTTCACATCCTTCAACCATTCCATCAACCATTAATCTGGAATTTCCCTGAACATTTACAATCACGGCTACATTATCTTGCCTGTCTTTCACAGTCAAATTAAATGAATTCTCATCCTTATTTTCCTGTTCAGGAACATTACTTTGTTCTACTGGTGTAAATTCACACGCTTCTTTAGAACTATTACTGTAATGCTTCTTTTCCCTACTGGAAAATCCAACTAAATCTACAATATCCGTGCTAGGCCTCGTATTCACCACGGTCGAAGCAGGGCCTATTGCTCCGACCGACCTCCGTTTAACTCTTTCTTCACTGTTCCTCCGCTCGGTGTCACAGGCGGAGAATCATTGAGTTCTTTTGCTGTACACTGTGGTTTATAATGTCCCGTTTCGCCACAACCATAACAAACTACGTTATCTTTATTACGTGGTCTCCGTCCCCCTCTAGGATTGTATACCTCTCGTCTTCCGTTTTGTCTGTTTGATGATTTCCTGTCAATATTAGAATTTCTGTTTAAGCTTAAATTTTCATCATCAATCACACTATTTTCACTTTCTATTGCATATATGTTTTTCCGCACTTGAGCTTTACTCCGTTCACTTAGACGAATACACTCTTCTGCCATCGCACTGGTCACCGCTTCTTGTAAAGTTTTCGGTCTGGAACGCCTAACAGCTAACCTAAACTCCTCTGTTTCACCACAAGCATCCAAAAATGTCTTAATGCTATTCTCCTGAACTGTATCAGGGTTATATGGATAGGCACGTCTATAAAGATCCTCAATCGCTTGTCCTAAATCTCTAAAACTTTCGTTATGTTTCCGTTTTCTCAATTTTGCTTCTATCAAATAGGCCTCCTTCATATTAGAGTGTCCAAATCGAAATTCCATCTTCTGAACAAGCGAAGACCAAGTTTCTAATTGTTCGTGCTGTAATCCATGAACGTATGCTTCTGCCTGACCCCGTAGTGTAGTAAGAAAAATCATTCTTTTTCGGTTATCATTCCAACTGTTAATGTTCGCAATGTTTTCGAAATATCGCAAAAAGTCGGCCCATACTTCTGTTGTCGTACCACTAAATGTCCTTTTCACCTGAATATCGGAGTGAGGTTGACTCTCCTCTTTTCTTCTAGGCGAATCCAAAAATTCAGGCTCATTGAAATCAAGTTTTCTTTTAATGTTCATTCTTTGTGGCACATGGTTGTCTCGAGTTCCTGACACTTCGACTGGTTTCCAATGTGACCTCATTGAATGCGTTTCTTCAACTAACTTGACAATAACAGTCAACAAAAACACAATTAGTATTGTCACTGATCCCACTATACAATATTCACCTATCCATTTAATAAGATCCGCCCATGGAAACATAAAAGAAGATATCGATAATATCCCGCATAAAGTAAAAACACAAACTATCCACTTGAGAACAAACATTTTCCATCTAATTGAATCCTGATTTTGTATTTCATCGTCATCTTCAAAACACTCCATTATTGGTGTACTACTTCCCACTGGCCTAGAGACTTTTGAATAATCAATTCCTGGTGTCTGAATAGAGCTTATCCGTGGTGTGGTCGGGGATGGTGTCTGCTCGTCGTAACCTTTATCTGGAGTTGGATAATAATCCGTTCTCTGGTCTGGTGGATCAAATATTCCCGCCGACGGAGCCGAATAACTTCTTCTATTAGGAGTCGGATTATAACCAGAAATATTAGTAAAATCCATAGGAAACGTTCGGTGGTCAGTTCTATCATACTGATTATCCATCAAATCGGAACACTTGAAATCTTCAACTAACTATCCCACCGCTGCCACCATTTGTAGCGTGCTAAACTTAGTAAAAACCTTTGGCGCTGGCGTTATTGAAAGAATCAAGAGTTCTATTTTGATATTATATTATAATCAATATGAATCACAGTTTACATAAAATGATTGTATAATTATCCAT
Source organism: Arcuatula senhousia (assembly GCA_963971305.1). Lineage (NCBI taxonomy): Eukaryota > Metazoa > Mollusca > Bivalvia > Mytilida > Mytilidae > Arcuatula > Arcuatula senhousia. The sequence goes on along the minus strand of OZ020307.1, from coordinate 54,823,230 downwards.
CACATAAAATAACAACATAAGCGGAGCCTGAACAGTCTTTATATGAGAAAGCGTTGTGACCACACCATCGTAACAGTTCTAGTCCAATTTTAAAACCAAGACTCTCTGGTTTCTCAGTCTGCACTGGCTTATATACCTCCCATCGGAGTAGACGGATCCAACGGCGGAGCACGTCCGTATACGTCACAATAATAATAAAATAACGCTACAATGTACTAAATTTTCTTTTCCTGAACGATTTATTGTAACACGCCCCTAACTGAAATGGATTAATAAATGTCCCCATTAGGCACTTTTGACACGTTTGATATTTTTTTTTACTTCAGAAATCGTACTGCTTTGACCAGTGCCGTGTTTCCATCTCCATGCCATTACTCTATGCCATTACATTAGTTACGACGGATATACGAATACAAAGCGAGGTCTTTGCGACGCCGTGTTTCCTTCGCACCACCTTCGGAAAGCTTCTTGTTTTATTCGTGCCGCCATCGTAAGATAAATTAAGCCGACGACACTTAGAAGGCAACACGAAATCAGAAGATGCTTTCATGAAGGCATTACGATAGAAAGGATGGATTAACGAACACAATACGAACAAGGACCTTCGCACGAACCTTCGGGAATTTTTTAACATGTTAAAAAATTAGGAAGGCATTACGAAGTTGCTCCCGAAATTGGAATATTTCAGCCGATGGTGCTACGATGGTAAAAGATGGCAACACGAATAGCGCGATTTGAATACGATCACTCCCGAATTTGAAAATATCCATAATCGTGTTTCCATCGGGGTCAAAATCGGGATAGTGTGACGCCAGCATTAAAGTGCTGTATATATTCCGAATTAAATACGTCATCTGCTCGAAAACAATTCTTGAACTATTCAATATAACTTTCAGTAATGAGTTAAAAGCATTTTTCTAAAATCTAAATCGGCTATTATTTCATTTTGAATTAATACTTCATAGCTATATAATTTGTTTGATGAAAAAGTGCAAGTTCGCCGTGGGAGTAGAGAAAACTTCAATTTTTTGGCTTTTTTTGGCTCTTATTCGGATACAAATTACATCTACAAAAAACTAAGATTTATTGTGTTTACTGTGTTTAAAATCTTAATTAATCCTTATATTTTCGTTTTCTGATAATGAAATCTATAGATAATAAGCGGAAATATTTTATTTTTACGTTAGATGGGATGAGGGTACGTTCGTGGCAAGAAGATTCCTTCGAAAAACGTCATTTTAACGTCAGATGGCAACACATTTTTATGTGACGACAAACAGTTTTTGGAAGCTCAATTTTTGACAATCAAATTCCATGTGACAAGTGGGTCCTTTAAACTCGAAAACTAAACGACTTTTTCTCGTTTCGTCACTCTACTATATCGTTACACCTTTATATCTATAGCGAATGTGTATACTTTTGTTTGTATGTTCAAGTTGTATTTTTTTTATTTTTACTTTGAATTTTAATTTTTTTTTATTGAAACTATATTTTTTTGTTTATACATTTTCAAACTTTAGGCGCTTCCACTTTGTTAAAAAGTAACTTAACATTTCGCTGTCCTCTAGGCTTGAACTTTGAATATCGAATTACTTTTTTGTACATGTACACTGATACTTACGTTTTATGAATTATTTGTATAGACTTCAAAAGGTGACTTTATAAAATCGCTCTGTAGTACGTTTTCCAACAAAAATTGACGTCATATATCTCACAAACGGGCACACGGATCTAACATATACTGGCCCCAAAAAAGAAACGATACCAAAGTAAAAACGTCATCTTTTCAAAACAATAGATAATTGTCGCACAATATTTTGCTCATATCGAGGGAATACCATTTTGGACAACATCTGCAGAAAAACTGATGAATACAAACCAGGACAAATGGTGTAGGGCGCTTGCGAGTTTAGGTCTGTAGAAAATGAAAGTTGAAAATTTGGTAAAAATCGCTAACACACTGGTGTTGAAGGTTCAGTAGAGAGCTTAAACTGATTGTCAGAGGCTTAAAGCAAAAAGGTTTTGCTGTAAAGACCTAGAAGATTACAACACTAGAGAGACTAGATGAAGCCTTCCCCGGAAGGCACATGTCGCCTGCTTATCTATGTTTGTTCACCAAACAGAAAGTAGTTAATTTTCAGCCATAAAATTGCCTTACACCTTAAAGTACTATGTGATGAAGCTACATACCAAATATCAAGAGGCTGTGGCATGTAGTTACCTGGAAAACTGTGACGAAAATTTGGTATCTATGTCCATTATATATAAAACGTCAAGTATTCGTCAAACAGGAAGTAGTTGGTTTTCGGGCATAAAATCGCGTTACACCTTATAGTACTATGAGATGAGGCTACATATCAAATATCAAGAGGCTGTGGCATGTAGTTGCCTGGAAAACTGCGACAAAAATTTGGTATCTATGTCCATTATATATAAAACGTCAAGTATTCGTCAAACAGGAAGTAGTTATTTTTCGGGCATAAAATGGCTTTACACCTTATAGTACTATGTGATGAAGCTACATACCAAATATCAAGAGGCTGTGGCATGTAGTTGCCTGGAAAACTGTGACGAAAATATGGCATCTATGTCCATTATATATAAAACATTAAGTATTCGTCAAACAGGAAGTAGTTATTTTTCGGGCATAAAATCTCTTTACACCTTATAGTACTATGTGATGAAGCTACATACCAAATATCAAGAGGCTGTGGCATGTAGTTGCCTGGAAAACTGCGACGAAAATTTGGCATCTATGTCCATTATATATATAAAACATTAAGTATTCGTCAAACAGGAAGTAGTTATTTTTCGGGCATAAAATCACTTTACACCTTATAGTACTATGTGATGAAGCTTCATACCAAATATCAAGAGGCTGTGACATGTACACGTAGGTGCTTGGAAAACTGCGACGGAAATTTTTGTGACGCCGCAGGACGACGCGGGACGACGACGCAGGATGACGCAAGACGACGGATAGTGCCAAAGTAACCCCTATATGTCGCTTCTGCAACACGTTGCAGGCGACATAAAAAATCAAAAAAGTCATTTAACAAACCAGTAGTAACCGAAATTTCCTACTCTACTGTTTATTGCACTTTTGGGGCAAAATTAAGGTTTTTTGCACGTTCTTTCAATTTTTTGAAAATTTAACGTTACAAAAACTTAATGGAAATGTTTTGGATGATTTTGTCTTTCAATCAACCCAGCTTTTGATGATTTAAACTTTCAAACAAAAATTGGTAAAAAATGGCATTTTTGCAATTAAAATTTAAAATGTTTTTTCGGCATTTGGGAAAATTATTCTTTTTCACCTTACGTCATCCATCAGTCCACCAATTCTCCGGTATGACTGATTCGTTTTTGTCATTTTCTCTGGACTATGAGATTGATCATTCAAGTTCGGTAGTTTTGTTATTACCTTTATTCAAGAATAACTTTATGCCAAAATGTTTACCATTTTCCCAGTACTTCTATGGTAATTGTCATTTTTCAAAAAAAAATTAACAAAATTTTAAAGACGTCTTATGACGTCATACTCCATAATTTTCCAATTTTTTTTCATTCAAAGCATTGTTAAAATAATGTTTTTACATGTATATTTTGTACATAATATTTCCCTCCAGATATGAACTAAATTTTTAAAAGTAATTGGTTATTGTTTCTTTTTTGGGCTAGTATATTATTTTTGTCATTTGATAAAGTGGACAGTTATCTATCATTTTCATATCGTAATATGTTATTAAGTCCTTGATATAAAACAAAACCAGGAATGGCCATCCCTATCACAATCAGAATAAATATCTCATACCTAAACAAAATAAAAAATCTTCTCCAGCTTGTATTATACTATATTATTACGACTCATACAAGTATGTGCTAAAATGATATAATTATTCAATATTTTGCGGAAAAATCTCTTGATGCAAAGTATATATGAAATTGATAGATGTAAGTAATTATGATAATGGATTACAAAATAGAAGCAAGTTAGGAAAACAAAGACCAGCAGCTCACAATTAAACAAATACACAACCCAAATATTAAGAAAAAAATGAAGTAAGAAGTTACATCTACATTATGTAACAATAATTGTCACGAAATTAATAAAGCGACAGAAAAGAGATGGGTACTCCCAAGTTGTCAAACAGCTTAGTCAATGTTTGCTATGTTTTTTTTCATATCTAGAAATAGGTGTTTCATATGGAAAAAAATTGTTTGGCAGTTTCATGAAAATAATTAAAGGGATTTGAGGATCATCTTTACACTTAGGAAAAATGACTGACGTCTTTTTAAGTTTATGTGGAGTCTGAATGGGTGTAGGTAATCATCGAGTTCGAGTCAGAGTTAAAGTTCGAGTTAGAGTTCGAGTTACAATTCGAGTTCGAGTTAGAGTTCGAGTTATTTTTCGAGTTCGAGTTAAATTTTGAACTAACTCGAAACAGTAATTTTCATAGACATAGTCGAGTTACGACTCGAGTTCGAGTTAGAGTTCGAGTTACAAATCGAGTTAGAGTTCGAGTTACAAATTATTTATTGTTCTATGTCCAGAATTTGGTCTTTCGTTCATCATTAGACCCCCTCTTGAAAAAATGGGGCGTATATAGTGATAGAGGTGTCTGTCCATCGTCCCGTCCGTCCGTCCGTCCGTCCTGCCTTCCTTACACTTTAGGGTACCCATCTCTAATCACAACTCCTCCTTAACTCCTTGATGAATTTTCTTGAAACTTTCACACGATCTGTGTGACGAAATGTAGATATGCACCTATTTAAAAATTTGATCAAACTGATTTTGGGGAAGCGAAACATGGAATTCGCTATTCAACTATCCGCAACTTCTCCCAAACCCATCAATGGATGTCAGTGAAACTTTCACACCATTTTCGTGAAATAGTGTAGATTTGCACCCTTAGTTTAAAATTTGATCTGTTTTTAGGAAAGAGGTAGCGGGGTATTTATTAGTAAGCCACGACTAACAGTTTTTCTAGATTGTTTAAGGATTGGTTTTAAATCTTATGCATTGTATTGTTTATTTCCAACTTTTTCCAAGCCAGAATATTTATTAACAAAAACAGCCCCCCCTCAAAATCAAATGGTCGTCCCCTTAGTCTTGTCCTAAAAACTAAACTGACGACTTTGATAAAAATTAAAACTACTTTTTTTCTTTTTTCTGTAAACGCGGCCTTTTTTTGCAACAAAATAAACCAAGGTATTTCAAAGTATTGTCTCGTCCTTGGGAGAATTAACTTTTTTTTTCTTAAACCACAGCACAACATAATATATGTCTGAATTATTATTTTTTCTCGTGGAAAGTGTTGTAGTATGCTAAAAATAGGTTTTCTTTAGGTCGGAACTCTAACTCGAACCCGATTTGTAACTCGAACTCTAACTCGAACTCGAACTTTAACTCGAGTCGTAACTCGACTATGTCTATAAAAATTACTGTTTCAAGTTAGCTCAAAATTTAACTCGAACTCGAAAAACAACTCGAACTTTAACTCGAACTCTAACTCGAACTCGAATTGTAACTCGAACTCTAACTCGAACTTTAACTCTGACTCGAACTCGATGATTACCTACACCCGAGTCTAAGGTACACATTCAATACCTTACTGCGGGGGCTGGGTGGCCAAGTGGTCTAAGGCACTGGTTTGAATACTACATTATTGATTAATAGCCGATTGTCCGTGTCTCGTTTATAATTTTAAAAAAGGGACTTCCCTAACTGTATGTGAGCAGGTTTTGTCATTTACCTGCCAAAGGTCGGTGGTTTCCTCCACCATTAAAACTGACCGCCCTTCATGACACAGGTGCGTCGATAAAGGCGTTAAACACCAACACACACAAACACGCTAAATAGGCATAGCACCATCTAGATTAAAAAAAATAGCATTGAGTTTTTGTACACTTTTTTGCCGGGCATTTTCTTTGCGTTTTTCAATTCACCCAAATAAACCAAAATATCGACAATGCCCTGTCTTTAGGCCTCCACGTGCAAGGTAATTTCAATATAGTTGTTATATATATTTTTCCAAAAGAAGCTGCTGAATTCTTGACAGTATCATTGTTTGTATTATATGCTTATAACATGTTATATTTGTACATGTATTCTATTGCATCTTTGTATTTGTATAACAAAAGTTAAATGGACATGTACGTATACAGTGCTCTTTAATTGTAAGGAATATAGACAAGACATTTTTGCGTCAATATACATGTAATAACTGATCACTCTTCCTACAAAGTTTCAAGTCCCCATGCTGATTCCTTTCTTTTAGGAAGATCTTTCACTTCTTGTATTTTATTTGACTTTTTTAGAGGTGTTGATTTACCACAGTACCACTTGTACCACAGCCATAGAAGGAAAACGCTAGCAAGACATGAACAATATCCAATGAGAATCCATTTGAGTAAATCTAGATAAAAAAACAAGAATAAAAGATAAACATAGATATAGTAAGACAGAAATAATAAATAATATTTTAATTCGTGTTAGAAAGGTTGATTACCCTCCGGTATCTCTGTCATATCATTAGAATATGTTGACAGGGTTTCAATAATACAAAGAACCAGGTGACAAACATGTTCATCGAAGCGTTAGTATTTTTAAATGGTTGTTTAATTTCTCAATTAAAAATAGACAAAACTCGGGGAAAACATAGCCAAAACTTATCTGCGGTTATTTAAAAAAAATCATCAGGAAGCAAAAGTTCTAGTTAAAGTTGCTGTATCTTTTTCATTGTTTGTGTTAGTTTGCTTTAAGAAGGCTTATTTTGGAACTGAACTTGTTAAAACAGAATGGTATAAATAAACAAGCTTTAGGCAGCAAAACTTACCTTTCAACTTTGATTTTGGGTCTATCTTCGTTGATCTCGGATGAGGTGAATTCGAAGTTGAAAGGTTTGATCTTTTTATGGTTGTTGACTTAGATGTAAGTGGCATTAATACCGTTGTTGCTCTTTTTGTTGGCCTTTTTGTTGTCTTTGTTCTAAATGTTAAGTTCGGCGCTTTACTTGACCCAGTTGTCAATGAATATACTGCTGTGAGCCTTTCTGTCGTCGTCGAGCCTGTTTTTGGTAGAACTTTTGATGAGTTTGTTATCGTTTGCTTTTTAGTTGTGAATATTTTCGTCGTGAGTAATGCTGTTTGAATTTTGTTTGTGTGTGATGCCATAATTGTCGTCTCTGTTGTTGCCAGTTTTGTTATTTTTGTTGTAGTATTTGTTAGTAGCGTCTTGATCGTTGGTCTTGTTGTAGCCGATTTAGTCGTCGTTGAAGATTGAGTGGTCGTTGACGGTACCAATGTTGATTGCCCTCTGAGTGCCGTGACTTTTATTTGAGATGTAGTGGGTATTGTTGATGTTGTTGTTGTTGTCGACCGAATGGTCGTTGACGGTACCAATGTTGTTGTCCGTTTTTCAGGTGTCATGGATATTGATTTGGATGTTGAGGATATAATTGTTGATCTGTTTGTATTAGATGGAATGGTCGTAGACTGTACCAACGTTGTTGCTCCGTTTGGTGGTGTCTTGAGAGTTGGTTTTGTTGTAGTGGATATGTTTGGTCTTGTTGTCGATAAAATGGCCGTATTCAGTACAAATGCTGTTTTACTTGAGGATTTCATAATGGTTGTTTTTATTGTAGTGGGTTTTGTTGATCTTATTGTCGATGGAATGATCGAAGACGGTATCAATGTTGTTCGACTTGAGGGTGTTATGATTGTTGTTGCTAAAACAGTATTCGCTCCTGTCGTCGTTGATAATGACTGAGCGAGCGATAGTGTTGTTTTAACTACTGTTGTCGTTCGTGTAGCTTGTGCAATGGAAGTTAACGCCTTGGAATTAGGTTGTATGCCTACATAAAAAAATATAGATTTCAGTAGTAAGCATATACACACACTCAAGTGTTTGAGAAAATAACTAAAAGGTTTTTGTTACATCTTTGAATAAGATGTCGATACTAAATTATAAATATAAAATTCTTATTTTGTTGAGTGAAGGGCACGTGTTAATGTAACAGACAACCTAGTCACATGTGTTTCGGTCGAGTCGTTATTATCTGAATGTAAAGTTTGGACCTCAGCAATAAATGAGAATGTTTACTATCTTTACTGCTACATGCATCCGTTATTAAGTCTCGTAATTAACATGTTATTACACTTTTTTAATACATATATAAAATGTTGATAATATTTTGATAAAAACAACTTGTTTTCAGTTACTCAGCATTATAGTTAGTTACATGAGCTATATGTTGAGATTTCTACAATTGCTCTTGTAGCATTTGATGATGGTCCTCCAAATGATCTGTCAATTAAGATAAAGTAGTGTAGGTCTGTAGGGTCAGTGTTGTGGCTTACTGGTGGATACCATAGACGCAACGAAGAATTTGAATAAGAGTATACAACACCGGCGAACAAGCTAGTCAACATAATGTTTTGGACGGCACCTGTTGCAGGAAAATGATAACCTGCATTCTTATTGTGTCCAGTCGATTCCTCTTTAACCTGGTAAAAAAACAATAATATATTTATTTTGCTTTCATGAACGTTATTTGTTAATAGGTTATTTGTTAAGTCAATACTATATAAAAAAAATAAAATGTAATTCATCTGTTGACGACAAAAAGAAATATTACATTACAAAATGTTTTGTTACTTGTAACTACCCAAGTATATGTACACTTTTGAACGCCTTTTATCAAATTAAAGACCCAGTTTTAGGAACAGTTCTGTTTCATATCTTTTTTCCGTTCATGAGCTTTTTAGCTGATCTTGTGCATCGGAAAACAAAAACTTCTTACTCACCATTACTTGTACGATATCACAATCCTGGTCGATTGGAGTAGACAGCTGAATGGCGGAGTGGTTTGGGTTTGGAAGCGAATATGTCTTAAAATTTGTTTGACTGGAAAGTGATTTCCAAGCAATTATCCTATACAGACCGCTATCAAAATGCTCAGCTTGATTTGCCATACCCCATCCGTCCGTTATGTAATACACACCTAAATTTAAACGAAAGAAATGCAATTATGTCATTAGTTGTCTCCTGTTTATCAATTAGATGCTATGCTTAGCTAGAAAAGGAATGTACCGCTCATCATCTAAAGCTGTGTACCAAATTTAAAATCAATCCATTCTGTATAAACCGAGAAGTATTTTACGAACGTTTAGAACGGACTTAAGGCACATAAGTCAAACACAACTTAGGTCATCTTATAAAAATAGAGTATCAAGTTGTTTATACAATGTACCATTCAATAACATTGTCTTTTCTGAAATGGTAAATGAGTAGAAAAACCATGTTTTATGTGTATCTTCTAGCAGTCGAAGACGAAAAGCGATCCTTTCCAGTGAAACTACATGTACTAGTTTTTCGGTTTCTCTTTCATTTATCTTTTCAATACAAAACAGCCCCTATCTTTCCGATGATTTTTATTAGATATATCTTTATGAACTTTTAACATTTAATAGATCTTAGTTGACGTTTGATTTATTTTTACATATATAACCTTCATTTTTTTAATGATTTTTGATGTGTTCTTATTTCGTATAGCTTATTTTCTGTGTGTAATTTTTATACACCCCTGATTTCAGTCATTGCTTTTTTTTATTGATTATTGCTGTTTTTACGTGTTTGATGCATGTATATCTTTTTATGTTGTCTATATGTATTTTATGAGTAACGAGCTTTTTTGTGATATTTATATATATGCACGAATTTTCATAATATGTTGTACAGCGCTTTGGGTAACATTGTTTAGATTTAGCGCTTTATAAAAACTGTAATAATAATAATAATAAATAACACAGTTTTGTTTAACAAAAATTATCATGTAATATATTTAAACAAACTTCAATAAAAATGTGTTAATTTCTCAACAGTTTGAGTCACTCTGTGTATATGTATTCGGGCTAACCGATCAAACAATGATGTTTAGAGTTTTGGCAGACCGAAATCCAACAAAATCAACTTTCACATATTCGGTTAGTTGCTATCAAATACTTTTACCTTGAGTATCATGCTTCCATATTCTGATAGTTTGATTGTTGTAAGCAAACAGTAAACCACCCCACGAAGTACTTGTCTCTAGTCTCATTATGTAACCTTTAAAATAAAACACGCCATCAGCAGCATTAAGAACTGAGTATTTACTTATACATTGTTAATAAATCTACATTAAAAATTTCAATTTAGAAAACAAACATCAATATTTTGGGTTAGTGATGGTACTTCAACTTGCAAATACCATTTTTCGTGGATTAAGCAAACAGTGCACGTTTGCAGGTTCATAAATTTATGGCTTTGAAAAGTGAAACAATTTAATAATAATATATATAGGTACATTATACAATGTGGTTTATTTTGTTAAATATCCTAGCTCATTGCTTTTCTGAAAAAAATCGTCAATTATACACAAATCATCACATAACTTTACCAGTTTGTGAGTCAAACTGGTATATGCTGCCCCGTTGACTTTTTGAGGTATTATCACAATAATAATATCTCTATACACGGTCAATACTTCGATTGAACGAAAAAAAAAATACTCTTACATGCTTAGGAATATCCGTTGTCAATAAACAACAAAGCAATATTTATTTTGATCTATAGCTCTTTTGATGCATTAGAAGTCGTCATGTATAGAAAAAATGTAATAAAAGAACTTTCTCGTAATACCGTCTTATCTCAAAACTGACGTTGTTCACTACTGCGTAAATGTTGTAATGCGGAATATATAAAAATTCTATGTTCGAAGATAAATTTAAACCTTGAAAAAAGAATCAAACAAAATGATCCAAATGTACTTCCTGCAGCTGCGCAATTAAAATTACAAAAATGCGTATTTTGTTACAAAATTTATTTTGTGATTATAATATCAAACTTTCAACAAAATATAATTCATCCTCCTAAAAAGCAATGAAGAGACTATGTAAAAAAACATGTAGAACTGTAAAAATCGTCTGAAAGCAAGGTTTTCATACTGTATAAGATATACTGGTAGATCAACTGAAAGTATCTCCTATAGGACTTATTCAGACTAAATGTTTTCTTTAAAAAATGCTCTACAGTCCGCAATAGCTTTTATCTGATTTTGTCGTTGATTTTAATAAAATATTCTATGAAAATTGGACATTTGCATAATGTCCATTCAGGTTACGTACATGTATATGGAAAGAAAATTGTGACAATAATTTTTGAAAAAGTGATGTTTTGTACAGTGCAATTTTTGTAATTCATATTTTGTTCTCCTCTGGTACCCTAAAGTGAGACTGCGGCAAAGTTTCAGGCTGATCATAAATACTAAAAAATGCTACTTTTACCAAGGTAACAACTTTTTATCCTTATTTTTTGGACATCAAAATACAATTAAATATCATGACAAACATATAAAAAAAACTAAGCTGGGATTTTACATATAGATCTAAGCTTAGTTCCGGGAAATAGACATGTTTTGATAATAGAACATAAGCCCCGTTTTTAGTAAAATGACTTAAAAATCTGTTCGTGTTCGATTTGAAACAAAGTACATTTGGTACAATTGATGATTATAGTACAAGTAGACATTTTCACTGTAAGCCGAAACCGAATCCGAAACCGAAATCGAAACCGAAACCAAATGTATGGAACGAAAATACTGTGTCATTATCACAATTTGCTACTTTGAGATGTCCAAAGAACGTTTTTCTTGTGGTTAATTCATTATCATTGATAATATAACACGAATGAGTATAACACGAAGAATCAGGTAACGAAAAAAACAACCACCTAACATCAATCAGCATCGTATTTCAAGTCGTTTACAATGATTTGTGTTGGTTTTTTATCTTTGTTAATTTTATAGTTTGTTGCTACATGTAAAATGCATCATATTCAGTCTTTTATGATGCAGATGCATAACACTGTTTTGGACATAGAAAAAATATGTAATAATCAGAGCTACTGTTAATCAAATTTGTATTTAATTTGTAAACGATTTTTTTCCGTGTCATTCTAAGTCTTTGTGTTTGTTTTTGTTTGCTACAATGTGTACTTCATGTCATTCGACAATTGTGAGCCTGATACTTTCGATCGATTTTCCGTAGCAGCAATGAACTCAACTTGTTTGTCCATAGCTTTGTTGCTTTAGATAATAGTAGTTGATACGTTTTTACTTTTCGATTCAATTTTGATGATGATAACTTTTATCTAGATTTTATGAAAAATGTTTGTTGCCACTTCTCCACAACATCCTAGACTTCTTGTCTGAAATTCTTAGTTCTTGGGATTGCTCTGTACATTAATGTGTTTAGCGAAAACGAATCTCCCAATATGTGTACTTTTATTGGATGTCTTTTGTATATGCCATGTATAACAAAGGTCTAATGACGGTGCATTGTGGAACACCTATGAGTGCATGGTTCTATTTGACTCGGGATCGATTCTCCAGGTTAAATAGTTTCGTTATTAATTTCATTTATCCCCCGTTTAAAATCTGTTGATGAAATAGGGGCACTTTTATGTTATATGTTTTAATCTTGAATATCTTTATCATTATCCGATTTTGAATGGCAAGAATTGACAGTACTTTTGTCAGAAGAAGCAAAGAGGCCCAATGGGGCATTCGAGTGTCAAAAGTCGGGAAAGGCAACGACAAAATCGGTAAACACGAACAAGAACAGCATGAGGAAACACAAAACACATAATCAACTGAACAGAAATGAACAACGCGGACTTAAGTCGTAACAAGAATAAACTCAGGTGCTCTGGAAGAATAAGCGGTTCCTGCCTGCTATAGCACACCCGCATCGCTGATCACTTCCTTTCCATCTTTGTCAAATCCGATAAAGGAAGACAAAACAAAACTGTGACAAACCAAAATCTGCACATATCTGAGGGATAGAAATCCTATATTTGTCTACAAGTACGTGGTATCTACCACAAAATGTTTTGATTGAAGACAGAACCGAGAAGCGACATTATCCTATATTAGTAATTTCTGTGTCAAATGTGAGGCTCTGCTAGGAAAATCGATGTAATTTCCGCAAGCTCTGGAGTAACAAATCAATTATGATACGAAATTCCATAAGCTGGAGTGGACGGAATGTTGCTACACAAGAAGAGAAATTTGATCGTTGAACATGAAAATGACGCAGGAGACACTGACGGGCTAACAGAGAAATAAGGCTTCATTGAATTGGGCACCCAGAAGATGCATTGACATACAGATTGATGCATGAAATTAACTTTGATGATCAATCTTATATGTCGAAAAAAAGACAATCCGGCAAATTCCACCTGAGAAACTGAAAATAGCAGCAGTCCTGACTTGATATAGGAATCTATATTGCGCCAACATTTTTCTTCCCTATTGTTCGAATGGCCCAGTAGTAACACAAAACACAACACAACACAAACAGACAGTGAAGTTTATCACCTAAGAACAATAAATGGCCAAAAATAATTAAGCCAATCAGGAGTCATTTAATCAGTTATGATTTTGAATTTGTATACCAATGTAAGATATTGAAAGGAAACCGTTTTGGAGGCCATTACATTATATTCAGTCAACTGTAAAAAGATAATTGAACTATTCATCAGAATTCTTGAATGGTAACCGCTAATACACCAACATAAGAGCTGAATTAGAATGCTGACACTCGCCGAGTAAACATATGCACAAATAAATTCGACTTTTAAGGTTTAACAATTAACATTTTATCGGACATTCAAAGTTTCACAAAAAATAAATGTTTTCTGAACAGTTGAATTCAGTTTCGGTTTCGATTTCGGTATCGGTTTCGGTTTCGGCTTATAGTGAAAATGTCTAGTACAATTAACGGGTTAGGAATAAGAATAAGGTAAAAAATAGTTAATGAAATACAGCTGGGTGCAGACCAAGCATAACCCTGACTAGACGCGTAGTGCACATTACGTGCACTTACTATCGCGTCTACACGTCTACTAAGTTAACACAGCAGACGCGCGTCCACTGAATTTTCGTCTACTTGAAAAATAGGAGTAGCTCTTTTGACTACTTAGTGCACTTTTCATGTGTCTACAAAGTGCACATTAAAGTAGACGCGAAAACTTGTGTCTATTTTTACGTCTTCTTAGCGGTCAAGTGCACATTGTAGACACAGTAAACGCAAGTTTACTTTGGGGTTAACTTTTAACTACAGCTGTACGTCTGCCTTATTTAAAAATATATTCACCCTATATTTAACAGGTATTAAATATGTTTAAAAAATATTTTTTTAATCAACAAAACTTATAAAAGTCAGACTGAACATACGTGAGTATCCAAATATATTCAGAGAAAGATTTTATAGAGTTTTTACACTAAACTTACATGTATCTTCATGCAAAATGGGGATCGTTCTGTTATGAAAATTCGTTGGCTATAATATTTTACATGTAGTTAGTTGTTGCTTTGCTCCCAAAGCTCTACAAGGAAAATGAACATTAAAGGGGTAATTGAATGAACATGAAAAGATAATAAAATTAAGGAAATGGGGACACAAGGTCAATTTGAATGCAACTGAAGAATGAGTGATGGGTATGATCGGACAATTTAGCCTGGGACCATACGGGTCTTCCCTTATCGACCCCTACAGCAGGTTTCTTTAACTACCGAGGAACGTGTTTTTCTCAACACGGTGCACCACTATGCGGTCATGTTTTCCGCATTTTTAGCTTGACGACCCCGCCATTCTTTTATGACATGCAGGACTGTTCTATTCAATCACCTGATGCACACATCAAAGTCAGTTTATAGGTAAATTGGTCTGACCCGATGTATGTCGATCATGTTATTTGAGCACCCTGTAGCGATCTTTTGCCGAAAAGCTAAGCCATCCTGCGGACCTAATCGCCAACAGGAACCCCCACGGGTTACTAATAGTTCAAATTAAAGTCTATACACTGCCATTGTATTTAAAGAGATATTACCAGTGACTTATTTTTATTTCCCGCGCCGTCATGTCGGGGGGGGGGGGATTAAATTTTACCCATGTCCGACCGTACGTTCGTCCGTAAGAATTTCCTGAAAGATTTTCTCAGAAACCGTACATGAAAACGATTTTAAACTTGGTAGGATGGGTAAGTTCTTGGCGACCTTCAGACCCGTCGGGAGTCTTATTTCTGTTTAGGACTGGCCTCATATGGAGGAAGATGTACGAGACATGAATGCCCCCGCACCCCAAAACAAAAAGTAGATGTCCAACATGCCCTGAAGATCACTTCGCTTAATTGTCATTCTGATTTGAAATCTTGACTTACTTTTTCATACAAATTTTAACATCGCTTTATACGTAAAATCTATTATCCTAAACCACCTTTGCAACTTTCAAATTATTCTCATATATGATTTCTGATGAAAGCTCACGACAGAAATTCGTACAGACGGACGGACGGACGGACGAATGGGCATGAGTAAATCTTGATGCCCCTTACATGTCGTTGCAGAAACGCATAAAACTATCCCGTGTATTTTTGGGGTGCCGATTTATTAAACATTCAGTCTGTTTAAATACATATTTTGCTATCTTAGTTTCTAAAAACATCTATTCTATATAGCAAATAAGGGTTTGCATCAAGTCGCAACTCAAGAAATTTTAAAGAAGACATATTTTGCTTGTATAGACAAATATACAGTATTTTTATCTCTCAGATGAGAACAGATTTTGGTTTGATTTATAGAGGTATAGATTTATCGTCCTTTGCCGGATCACCTGAATTAATTTACTCTAGTTTCCACTCGAGTTCACGCTGCTGATTGCGTTTGGGTTGTACTACGAAATTTTGTACGATGTGTCTTGTTTTTTGTGGCGATTTTATGTTCAACTGTTTTGTCTTTGCCTGCTAGGACTCGTGGTGTTCGATTTAGTAATAATTTAGTTAGTTAGTTAGTTAGTTATTGCTTAACTCCCAAGCAGCACGATTTCAGCTATATCCGGGAGACGAACATGAAAGTGATGGTACAATGAACATGAAATGATAATGAAGTGGAGGAAAATGGGACACAAGGCCAATTGGGTAGGAGAGTTTTGACTGCCACTTGAAAAAGGAGTGTTGGGTAGGGACGGAAAATTTCGCCTCCTGCACGGGGATCCTCCGGGTCCTACACTTACTAAGACAGCAGCAGGATTCTTTAAAGTGCAAGGAACGTGACATTTTCCCCCAAACGGTGCACCACTATGGTTTGTGGCAACTTTTCTGCATTATAGCCTGACGACCCCGCCATTCATTATGACAGGGCTGCCACATTTAACCACCTGGGCAACACATCCCAGTGGTCGCTTTGTGGGCAAAGCAGCCTGACCCGATGTCAAGTTTCTGAGTTCTCTTTAGTGGACTTTTACCCACAAGCTTAGCGCTGTTGCGGGCCTATTCGCCACCCGGAACCCGCACGGGTTCTTAAGTGAAAAGCATACCCACTCTGCTACATTTATAAATCAAAGATGACCGTAGGATTGTTATGGTAAAGCGAGGTACGATTCATCATACTACACCTTGGGTACTTCATGTATCTAGTTTAGAGTTCATCACTACAGCAGTATAGCACGAGAAATCTGTTTCGAGCATGAATGTTTCTTTTTTTGCAATTGACTGCCATTAAAATAGCTTCAGTTGGCTTGGAAGTAGAGAACCGACTGACATAGAATAGAAAAGGGAAGACAAGACATAATCCATCATGCTAAAGCTGTGTAACAAATTTAAAATCAACCCGTTAAGAAGAACCCAAAACAAATATGTTACGAAAATTTGTTTGGATCTATATACGGACAGACAGACAAGACAGAGACTGCAACCAAGCCCCTCCTTTTACGAATTGGGGTTATGATATCAACCGGTGTGTAAACTACGCAAAATGATATCTATGTTTAACTGTTGAACGCAACCATCGAAACCCCGTCGATGGTTGCCCCCGTTGTAAAGGGGTAGTTTTTCAAATAAATATATACATGTATATATAACAAATTCTAACAATTAACGATGCCGCCATTTTGTTCACTAAATCCACATAAACACACTCAACAATATCGCGCCTCGCTCCGCTCGGCGAAAACCAATGATCTTTATACCTCCCCTGAACTTAAATCCTGGATACGCCCCCTGAAACTTGTTATATTCTTTTTAATCGGATTTAACGGACTTCATAAAAAATCTGAATCGTTTGTTCATCGCTTATGAATTCCTCTTAGTGAATCATGTTATGGCCACAAGAACTTTGGCTTCCTGTAAAAAGTGTTATAAACGTATTATATTGAAAGTTCTCTTTTGTTTTGACCACTAAAATGAATTTATTAATACGGGTGCGAAAATGTTGTTGATAATGGAATGAAATTGTTAAAGTTATAAACAATCTTTCGATGTTTTGGATACATTTTAGCATTCGAAAATACAAATCGTTGTTAGTTTTGAAATTTCTAGTTTTTAGACGCTTATGAGTTTCCTTTTCTGTGCTTTTTTGAAACAATGTCGGTCGGATAAGACAAATTTAGATTGAACCAGATTACAATGCAAGAGAGATGTTTGGCGCACCATAAAACCTAGTTTTACCATCTATTTCTTTTTGAGATGACAATATAAAGTCAGGACCATTGCGATCTTTATTTTTTCCGGTATGTCTTTCTCGTTCTGGATTATTTTATCACTGTAGAAAACAGTCGAGAAAAACAGTATACCACTCTTAATTAGGAATACAATGATTGAAATTGTAGTACCGAAACCGACCAGCACTGTGAAATAGGGGAGGGTTACAATTGGAAACCATCCTGTTGAACAATCGGAGTAAGACAAAAATGTTTTTCTTTTTATTTTAGTGTTGTTGTGGTTAAGTCATAATAAAATCAACCGTAGAAATAAAATGTGCACATCTTCACTATCTCACAAAGATTGTGTTAAAGTTTCATGAAAATCTATTAAGTGGAATCCCACTGATTCCCTTTGACATATCAAACTAGCTAGTAGTGGGTACATGCTAATAAATCTTAGATTATCGATGATTGACCTTATCAGTGATGTAATAATTAAGCAATTACCTGTAACCTGTTAATGATAAAAGTATACCGATGCCACGAACTTGACACAGCGTAAGAGTTGGTTTAATTGATTGAAATCAGCTGAGAAAAACGAACACAAGAACAAGGATGTCCATAAAAGTGCAACTAAACTTATTTCATGTACATGTATTTAAACGATTTTATTTTTCTAAGATAAATCAGTCAATGTTCAAAATCTGTTGACAAGTAACGGAGATACAAGGGACAGACCATTTAACTTGAAGGGGGGCTTGGTTTTTTGCTTAGGTCAGAAATTTTTTTCCGCGCGCTTATTCAAAGCGTCGCGACAGAATATTTTTATTGATTAGAACTTTTTTAATATATAGCATAAATCCTTAGATTCAAAATATATTTTTTACCCTCTGCTGCCAAAATATTTTTTTTTCATCAAAATTTTCAAATATTTTTTTTTTAGAAAATAAAACAAGCCCCCACTTCAAGTTAAATGGACGGACCGTAAGTGTTTGAAGTGCTTATTTCGCACCTTTAAATCTATAACAACGATCCCTCCGGAAAAAGATAACACGCTAGCTTACCGAGAGTAGCCCACTAGGGGGAATCGAAGTCGTTAGCTAGTTTAAAAGTAGATATTAGCAATAAAATATAAAACATTTTAGTGGCAATTTTTCATAATCATATTTTAAAGCAACACCAAAACAAGCACATACATTTGACCATTTTCAGCAATTTATTTTAAATATTTAAAAGATAGACCATTACTGTATTTGGGACTGACTGGACCGTCGTGTAGGTTTATTCGGGAGTGAAGTTTAGAACTCTATCTTAGAATTAGCTAAAATTTAAAATATAATGGTGGTCAATTTGCAAAAATTTGAAAAGTTATTACTGCATCAATCAGTATAGAAATACGCATTGTCAAAAACCTAAGAAATTTAGGTTAAAAAATTAGAGGTCCGAATCCATTAATTTCAAAAATTTTATATAAAACAAATGAACTATGTTACAAAGTTTGCAAAAATTCTCAAAGGTGTGCGGACTGAACAGATGTTAACAGGTCTGTTGGACCTGTGCTAATTTCAAAGACTGTGTTACGCATAATGAAATTGAATTAACCCAATAGAATTTTAAGAGTTATCTTTATTGTTCAAAGTTGTTAATTTAATTCATACATGTACATGTCAATACAGGTCTATGTATACCTGTCGGCAATGGACGTAATAAAGGTCCCAGTACGTCATTGTGATAATTACTTGATTATTAACCCATGCTGAGTGAGGTTTACCATCTGCGATTAATAAACCAACGCAGGTGTGAAGTTTGGTTTTCCGAGATAAGACGACGAATACCACATACCGCGCATTTAACAATTTGGGGACATTCAACTTCGATCAAACTCGAGCATCATCGCAAATTGTTTTATCATCGTATTCGAATGGAAAAATAGTACATGAAAACATGCTGTCTGCTGATCTTTTTCTTAAATAAATATAAAAATTAAATTAGTTCATAGTAAATTATGAATAAATTTAATGTAATAAAATAAAAACAATAGTGCGTTATTTTGGAAATCGAGTGTGTTGCATCCTGGCGTCAACAGTTTTTGCAATAGATCCTGCATTCTACCGACCGAAACTGGATGACACGATCTGCATGCCATTATTGACTAACAGACGAACTGTTGATCGACGTTCATATCAGAATGTCATCTAGGGCAAATTAATCATATCAGTACATTGTATCTTAGTTTCAAATTTGATTTTTTTGCAACCTTGCATAAACGTTATTTTAATATATAATTTTATCTCAAAAATATCTCATAAAAGATTGATTAAAAGTCTTTCAGCTATCTGTCAAACTTAAGTAGAATTCCACCGTGAAAAATGAGAAACTATATTCCGAATAACACACAGACGAACGGGTGCTCGTGTTATAAATCTGCATATGATAAGTAAAGAAAACTTTATTCATGCTAGTTAATATGGAATAATGGTGAATGTCAGAAAGCTAATTTAAATTATATATTGTCTCTCGGGAAATCATTGATGAAGGAGTAAGCGAGAGAAGATTCCCTGTGTTCCCGAGGATAATAACTTGAACATCCTTCGATCATAATTGAAGTAGATCTGGCACCATAAAACCCGGTTAAACCCAGGCACTATTTCCTTTGAAATGCCTGTAACAAGTCAGGACCATTGCGAACTTCAATTTCTTCGGCATTTCTGCCTTGCTTTGTCTTTTCTCTCGAGTCATCTAAGTTCTCATTGTTCATCTATCGGGGAAAGCAGAAGGGGACTTTAGCTATGCGCTCTGTCCGTCACGTCTCAGTTTTTCAAACATTTTTCTAAACGCTTGTAGATATGAATGAACTGAAAAAGTTTATGTTTTGTTTTGTTTCAATAATTTTTACCAGAAATATAGATAACCATTTGAACACAGAAATATGGAACCAGTAGCTATGTATTGTTTTGCAATACTCCCAGAATATTTTTCACCTTTATTTCTTATTATTTGTCTCTCACGGCAACGCGGATCGGGGATATAGAAATGCCGGGCGTCCGTCCGTGCGAATATGTGTCCTTGCATGCGTCCGTCAACCTTTTTTGTAACAGATTTCTCAGCTACTATTAATCCTTGGCTCTCAATATTCGGTATGAAGCTTAAGGTAGGAGTTTCATATTGTGGAATGCATTTCCATGTTTATCGTTGACATGTACCTTCTTCCTGTTTAACGAGCTGATTTTGAATTTTTAAGGGTAACAAGAGGCTCCAAGGAGCCTGAATCGCTCATCTGGTCTTAATGTTAACCCTATGAAGACTTTTGAATAGCTAAATGAGCTGAATGTTTAAGCAAGAAAAGGCTTTTCTCTATCTGCAATAGTTTTCATTCTAATTAAGCAAAAAACACTATTATTCACCTTTTAAGGGCTGTAACCACTATAAGGGGTCATCCGACAACTTCGACCCTATGGAGACTTTTGTCGAGCCTAATGAGCTGAACATTAAAGCAAGCAACCGCTTTTCTTTATCTGCAATAGTTTTCATTTCATAGGGCAAAAACATGAAAAAAAACGCTATTTTTGATCTGAAAAGGGCCATAACCCTATTAAGGGTCATCTGACAACTTCGACCCAATGGCGACTTTTGTAGCGCTTTTGATTCTGAAGAGCTTAGGATGCTTTGGATTTTTTCTATCTGTTATGGTTGCTGAGTTATAAGCCATTTGAAGTGATTTTACCCTATGGTCTATTTTAGTAACAGCGGCCATGTTTTTATCGAATCATTTTAAAATGAGGATCGTTTGTTGCCAATATGTCATATATTATTCCTTTAAAGTTTTAGTTAAATTGGTTCAGTGGTATCAGAGAAGAAGATTTTTGAAATTGTTTACGGACGACAGACGACGACGGATGACAGACTACGATGGACGCATAGTGATGGCATGAGCTCACTTGGCCTTTGGCCAGGTGAGCTAAAAAATGGAAAAAATTTCGTAACAGATTTCTGAGCTACTACTATTCGTAGGCCTTTTGATATTTGGTATGCAGCTTCAATTATGGGTCTCATACATTGTATGGTGGGAAGTGTTTTCAGGTCTGCCGCCTTTGTACTTCCTGCTAGGCGAGTGGACATAAATTATTTTGCAGCTCGGCGGGAAAGCCAAGAAGTCTGTTCTTGTTAAATCCGAATATTGTAGAATTAGTCTTTCCTGCTAATGTGTAATGAATGGCAATATAATGCATGTATACACGGGGCGATTCAATATGATTTGCCATTATACATGTAGCGATAGTGTTGAGTATGAAAAGTATGCTGCTCAAGACTAGAAAACGTAAATATTTATGCTGCACCACAAAAGTTATTATCCGTGCGTTTTTCTCATTATCACACCTAGTGGAGTTCACGAGAGATGAACAAAACTTACATAGATTTACAAAAAGTTGCTTTTGGTAAGCCATTTAAACAGAATACGTTGTGTCTGGTAAAGAAAAAGTATAAAAGTTTGGATTATGTTAATTTGTGTCTTGTGTCGGTTTTCTATAGTTTATTTGAATTATCGTATCACCTTACTAGGGGTGATCAAGTACGTTTGAAAAGTAAGCCTCGGAATAGAAAGCATTAGCCCGAAATAGAAATAAATATAGAAGGGCTAACAAAACAGAACACACCATTTTTCAAAGCCTTTTACCATGTTTCGGCATCCTTCGACAATACCTTTGACATGCATTGTTTTTGTTGTTGTCTTTTTTTTTGGTTGTTCACTTTTACACGAGCTTGGTTAGTTTGCACTCAGGAAGTTGAGGTGTCGCCCTTAAAATATTTTAATTACATGAAACTGGATTTTTTTTGGCAACTTTTAAACCTTTAGCAATACATATGTTTATGGGGAATAAAAATAGACGGCGTTTTAGCGTTAATAGGATTTCAATCACTGAGTATATATATAACTAAATTCGTGTACAACGGACGACATAAATTATGCAAGCTTTTAATACCGGCGGAAAACCGTAATATATTAGACGTCTTCTCTTACTTTCGAAATACGAATTCGAATTGCAAAAATAAAAATACACATTATCCGATACAATGTTTATAAGCCTGACCCAGAGTGAACGTGCGTCTAGTGTGTGTCTACAGTAGACGCAGTAGACTAAAGTTCACTCCTGCGTCTACTAAGGCTACGGTGTCTACTTTTGGAACAATTTCCATAAATGCGTCTACTTTTGCGTTTACTAAGTGAACATTTGTGTGGTCGTGAAAGTAAACGAAATGTCAGCTTTCACGTCTACTGAAAATTTCAAGTAAACGCAAAGTGCACTTAAGCGTTAACTTAGTAAACATAGAGTGCACATTGCGTGCACTTGTACACCCGTCTACATGTTATGCTTGGTCTGCACCCAGCTGTAATAAATTGTCAATTGGAGGAGACGATTTTTCATGAATAAAAGGTTGGACTTTTCATATGGAATATTTTCCCAAAAGACTGCTCTATTGGTTCTACAAAAACATATTTGCAACTTTGCTTTCAGTCATTCATTCCATGTTAGAGCCATTAATTTACATACTGAATAATACATGACAAAATCTGTAGCATATGCTGTATTTACCCGAGACACCTATAACATACCGAGGGCCAACGGCCCAAGGTATATATAGGTCGAGGGTTGATACAGCATGAGATGCAGATTTTGCCATGTGATGTTCATTATATCATATAGAATAAAATATTTGATATTTTGTAGGGGTGTGATAAAGGGTATGCGATAAAGGGTAAGGGGTGCGATATAGGGTATGCGATATAGGGTAAGGGGATGCGATATAGGGTAAGAGGTGCGATATAGGGGGTGCGATAATGGTAATGTGCTTTGTCCTATAATGCATATTAAAAAAGACTATATTTATATAAAGACCTTCGGGGGCATAATATTGGCATCTTTATCAGTCTTTTAGGAAAATATTCCGTATAAAAAATCCAACCTTTCATTCATGATAAATGGCATCCTAAAGATGACATTTTTTTGGTCATTTCATTAAAATGGACAAATATACCAATCTTTCATCTTAATATATACTAGTGTAATTGAGTAATTCCTGACCCTTAGGCCTTATTTACATTGTTCAATTTTTTTTTGATTCGAATCAATCAGGGATAGATTTAATAACTAATTTCGTAAAAATGAGTTTATGTTAAATATTCAAGACATGTCATTTCTTGAGAATGCTTCTGAGTCAAAGTTAAAATCTCAAATATTTGTCCTGATATGGTATTGTTATTGAATTTCTAAAAGCTAAGGATAAAAAGGTGTTATTTTGAAAAATGGGTACTCTTAAAAAATAGCAAACTTTAGCATTTTATATGAGCAGTTTGGAACTTTGCTAGGCTTATCATAGCTTACCAGAGGAGCAAAATCTTATAAATGACGAAAATTGCACTGTATTTAAAGGCAACATCACTTTAAAAAATTGCATTCCATATACGTAAACTAAAAAAAAAAAGAAAACATAAAGCAAATGCCATTTTCATTACCGATCAATTAAATGAGGCAATGAAGGCCTTTTGGGCGGCCAAAACTTTTAGACAGAATTATTCTTATAGGATCGTTTTTCAGTTGCAATATTATTAATATACCTTTTACAAAAATGAAAATATTGCTTTCGGATGGTTTTGGTTTTTAAATAGACAAACTTTAAGCGTACGTAATATAAGGTAAAATTAAATACGCCCCCCCCTTCAAGTTAAATGGTCGGTCCCTAACCTAAAGTGATACAGTTATTCCATACCTATTCCGTCAGCAATATACAATGTAGGACTAAGAGAAAATTGAACCACTACCATTGCAGGGTGACCACTTATGTTATGGGGTATTTCTTTGAATCCTACAAATATATATAAGGTAACATTAAATATGCACTTGAATTTAAATTGATCGCAAAAATATTAAAAAATACTTTGATACTGGTGCAGACGCAGTGGAGTAATCCAAATATTCTTAAGTGAGTTAGTGTTTTTTTTCAGCTTTCATTGTGTTAGATTAGTTAGTGCTATGATATAGTTGTGTATTGTCCAAAGAGTGGAGTGACACCAGGGACTGAACAATGATTGTTTTAATGAAATCAAATTACATGTAGATCAGACATGTATCAATGTCTTGATAAAATCTGTTTTACCTTTTTCAATGGGAAGCCAACCTTCTTTAAAATCTGGTTCTGGTAATGCGTTTTCATTCCAAACTCTTACTCTAATTTGGACGTCAGCAACCTGGTTTTTAGTTGGACCCTTCCACACTGTATCTCCTAAAAATATTACCCCGGTATTATCCTCTTTCCGTTAAAACCTTGGTATAAGTACATTGTGCAAGACATTTAAAAAATTGAACAATTGGTGACCCTATCGATCCCTTTAAATCTTCTATTGTATTGAAAGAAACTGAGTACTTGACAGGTGGTGGTCGATGAGTGTTATGCATCAATAATTACAAAATAATAGGTTTAAAGCTCTGATAACGTTTATTCTAATAAAAATGGAAAGGATTGGTGATATTTTTACCCCCACTTGCAGATCACCTTGTTCTGGTACAACATATCCCCGGTAATATCACACAGAACGGAGCGATTTTAATTTTGGTACACAACTTACAAGCTTGATGAGTTATTGTAAAGTGTATATCTTCTTTCTTTGTCAGTTGGTTACATACATCTTATTTTCAAAGACGATCTATATACAAGTTTAGACGAAAAGACCGACCATTTAACTTGAAGGCGGGGCCTCGGCAGAATATTTTTTCATTCACATAGGGCACAGAAAAAAAAACATTTTAAAAACCGCAAATAAGATAAAAAAATTATTATTTAGCATTTTTTATGTTGCCATAATCCGTCTTCATTTTTGTTTTTGTTTTGTTTAAACATTTTGCTGCCAAAATACTTTTTGAGTTAAAACACGACTTGAGTTCACATTGTTGATTTCCGTTCGGTTGATTTTGTGTTTCTTCGTGCTGATTTTGTTCATGTTTACCGGTTTCGTCGTTGCCCTTTCCGACTTTTGACACCTGAATGCCCCATTGGTGCCTCTTTGCTTCTTTCAGAATATCTTTATTGGAAAGCACAAAGCCTCATCCTTTCAAGTTAAATGGTCGGTCCCTAATGCCGCATTGTTTATGGTGCATTTTCATCAGAATGCATTGACTGTATCAAGCAAAAAAAAATGGTTCCGAAATGTATAAGACTTATTTGCATATATTTATTCATTAGATATAGACGTGCCACTAGTCTTAAGCTGATACATGTAGTTTTGGTACATTTAAGGAATACACAAAGCAAACAAGAGTTAACAATAAAGTATGTATCGACTGCCGGCACCATCAGAAATTATTCGTTCTTATTTCCACTATATTTTCATTTTCTGAGATCAAAAGGTGTTTAAAAAACCTGAACACTGCTATTATATACATTGAAAATTGTCAAAGTTACTCACCCTGGAAAATCAAGGTCAAAGTCAAAGGATAGAGATGCAACAGGGTTAAGCTACTACTGAGGCAGATGCATACCAAGTTTCATCAATCTAGGGCTTATAGTTCTTGAGATATGGACTTTTTCTGTTGACTTTTCATCAAATGTATTTAACAGATTCAAGTAAGCTAAAACTACTGAACTTAGAGAGGATCAATCTCATAGGTCCAAAAAGAAACAACAAAACAAAAGAGACATACAAGAGAAAATAAAGGTTGGAATGCTTTATCTTGTGTTGTTTTCTTTGCATTTATACCCTTGTTTTATAAAATTCAGTAAACGCCATCGATCAAGCATTATTTTTTTTTCATGTCATCAGAAATGATTTGGCTCCTTAATTGTTCTTTTTATAGATTTGTATGCCCTATAACAGAAGGGGGCATTTAAATCTGTCTGTTCGTCCCTCTGTCCCAAATCTTCCAAGATGGGGCATTATGTTCGCTAGACATATTTTTGTTTTTTATCCAACTTCTTTGCACATTTCATATTTTATTTTCAAAATTTGACTAAACTCTATTATGTAAAGCATCTGGAAACAAACTGCACACAAATCAGCAAAGTTGTTTGCCATATTTTTTCTTAATTTTGTTAATCTTTGGTTCTAAGTCCAATTATAATAGATGTAATGGTTTTTTTGTGTGTCTGTTTTACAACCTACAACTTTTGTGACTTCTACCAACATATCAACAGATACATTTAAGAAAATCCAACAATTTTGTATTTTTTAATATTATGACTTTTGGATTCAAGTGACCTATTGGTATTCGTGGTTTCTTATATGACATTTTATATCAGGTTCTTTCATAAATTCAAATTGAATGTAATATTCAGATAAATTATGAAAACTTGCCATTTACTTCACATATTGCACCATATTGAACTGAGGAAAAACATGAAGTTCATCCACTAAAACCCAAAACTTATTCATGTTAAAATGACCAATAGGCAAAACTCCTAAAAGTAAGGTGACCCTATTACAAATTTTGTAGATCTTGATGTGCTAAATTAACAAAAGAAAGTTCTAGTTATCGATAAAATCAATTACACTACAAATACTGGCATAAAAAGATGATTGATAAGCACATGTTTTATTTGATTCTCACTACATTTTCGAAATGTACAATAGAAATAGTACTTCTTGATCAAGTATTTAAAAAAACAACAAGAAAACCATTGGATCAATCTATTACTTTACATTTAATTAATATATTCACAAACAATGGAAAATATATTTAATCACTCAATTTCATTTGTTCAAATTGATTCTTACAAGTTCAGAAATATAATATTGTAATATTAACTACAATTTATCCATGATCATCAATGTTTTGACCATTCTAGGTCACATGAAAATCACAACAACAAATGATCAACTGTTTCAAAAGTATCTACCAAACAAAAATATAAACTTCATGTATGTGATTATTCCTTGTTCACATTTACCAAATAAAATGAATAAAGACTTAAAACTATAGTAGCAGTTTTCAATATTCAACTTTAATTCCAGTTTTCATCTGACTGGGGTGGTGGCGGTGGTGGTGGTGGTGGTGGTTCAAGTGGAAGGAGCTGTGTGCTTCTATTATTAATAGAAGTAGTAGTGTAAGCAGTAGGAAAATCATAGTAATTGTAGCTATAGTAATCTGGGTAGAAATCATATGGATTCTGGTAAAACATTTCAAAGTTAGTTGCTGTTGTTATTGTTTGCTCTTGTTTTGTAACTGTACACGTTCTTACGGGCTTTTTAGAAGGTGGCGGCAAGACTTCTTCATCATATTTACTTGTAGTTCTAAATTTTGCCGTAGACTTAAGGTTTCTTTGTCGAAGAATATCTGTAAACACAGATTTGTCTTGTGAAATATTATGGTCTGGTAGCTTGTTGTTGTAAAAATCCTTGAGAGCAATAACGTCTCGCATTAAAACATTGGTGTTGGTATATTTCAGTCTGTCTGTGTTTCTTAACCTTTCCTTGATCACTGATATAAACGATGATGAGGATTTTTCTTCAAAAGAAAGCAAACGTCCTTCCTCCTCCTTTATTTCGTCAATTTCTTTTTCAACTCCTTTTATTTCACGTGCAAGATGTTTCAGCTCCTTCTTATACTCCGGGTGTTTTTCTTTTTGTCCACAGTCCATCCAACTACAACAGGGAGGTAGTGTGCAGGGCTTGTTGCCACGGTTGCCGTCAGCTTTGTGTCCTCTCATGTGGCAATTTCCACACCTTGTGCTTTTGTATGGTCCAACTGGATCCGGTTCAGTAATCGGAACTTGAAGTGCTAAACGTTGTTTCTTCAGCTCCTCTTTTGCTTCTTCTTTCTCTTTTAGTTGTTGCAGCATTTTATCCTTTAAGATTGAAAGTGATCTCGGTTTAACTTTTGGGACATTTTGATTTGATGTCGATAATAGATTGTCAGTCCCTGAAAAGTTTGGTCTTTCCATAGTAGCTGAGTTTAAGTTTTTAATAGCCAATTGCAATTTCCTTTTGTGTGCTAGTGGTAAAGGACTTACCTCAAACATAACATCTAGATCAACACTCAAATCCATCGCTATCAAAGAGCTACTGTCCCTTAATTCATTTTCAATTAATGTTTTCTCATATTTTAGGAATTCAGGACCCAGTTGAACAAGGAATTCTTTCGTAGAAATTTCCATGCCGAACACTTTAAAACAGAGCTTAAAATGACTTGAGTTAAGTAAATCTGGGCATATCTAAAATTCATAAAAGGGGTACTAAGCTTTTGAAATAACGACAAACATTTTTTTCTTTCAAGATTATTGGAAGCTAAAAATTAACTTCTTATCAATATATTACATTATTGACTTATACTACTATTTTTGAAATTTATAATTAAAAAAAAGATATTAATTTAAAACATATAACTATATTTCCCCTTAAAAATGAACTATTCCATTAGCTCAAACTCAAGCTCATGAGTGAAACATGTATAACCTTAGGCATTTTTAATCATAGGATTATCTTAAGTTGTAGCTTGTGCATTTTAGTAAAAAAGTATGAGTCTATTGTTGTCTACTCAACAGAGGTTTTATAAAAATGGAGTAAAACTTGACCAAACAATTATTCAGTCAATTAAATATTTACACGCGAATGGAAAAACAATAGCGTATATTGCTAAACAAACAAGAGTTTCAAAAACTACAGTTATGAAATATGTTCACCAAGATATCCATTGTACTAGGAAACCGAGGAAAAAAGATATCCTGACGGAGGAAGTGGTGAATTACATATCATATTTTGTTGAAAGTCAACCTTCAATTCATATTCGAGAAATTCAAAATAAATTAATTGCCAACGGAATATGTTCTGAAGAAAACTGCCCAGGTTTCAGCCAGATTTCGAAATGTATGAAAAATGACTTGCTTTTTACCAGAAAAAAAATCAAGTCTGTAGCCAGAGAATCGACAACACAAGGAGTAGAGGAAAAATTGGACGAATACATTGATTTTATTTCTCAAACTAATTCTGACCAGCTTCATTTCTTTGATGAAAGTTCGTTTATAAAAACTACAGGGAATAGAAATTATGGACACTCTTTATATGGTACTGAAGCAATTGAAATTCAAAGATATGCAAGTAATGCAACTCTGACATTGAATCTTCTGCACGGAAAAAGAGGACTTGACTATTTCAATTTAATAGAGGGACCATCTGATAGTTTTCATCTTTTGAATTTTTTCA
The DNA here is from genome assembly GCA_963971305.1 of Arcuatula senhousia. Lineage (NCBI taxonomy): Eukaryota > Metazoa > Mollusca > Bivalvia > Mytilida > Mytilidae > Arcuatula > Arcuatula senhousia. Next base: position 54,793,520 of record OZ020307.1, on the reverse strand, counting down.
TGGATGTATTTGACCAAGCTTTATTTGGACCACCAATACTGATGCCAGGAGATATTGTTGTCATGGATAACTGTCGCTTTCACCACTCAAGATTGATTCAAAACCAACTCCAATTTCTATTTACAAATAACGGTGTTACATTGAAATATCAGCCTCCATATCATCCTGAGCTCAATTCTTGTGAATATTGTTTTAAACTTATTAAGGACGGCGTTATACGAGAAAATCACTTTTATGAAGACCATATGTCATTAGCCATTGCAAACTCAGTAATTAACAATATTGACAGGGTAAAATCTGAAAATATTTTTTCACATTGTGGATATATTAACTAACTGTAATTATGAGAGTCTATTAATTCATTAAAAGAAAAAAAGTATGAGAAAGATTAGTGGTTTCATTTTACTCCGCCTCAACTTTTGTAGGTTTTAGATATTTGGTATGATGATTCATATAGGGATCATATAGTCGAATATGCTTTCAAGTCTGTCGGTTAACTACTTCCTGTTCAACGAGCTGGGTCCAGATTTTTTTAGGTTATGAAATATCTGAATTTTCTTTACAATGTCACTCATGTTTAGAAAGTAATTTACAATTTATTGATGATTTTCATAAGCTTATACAGCATTAACACAAGTGTAAATGAAGTTTATACAGCATAACCTCAGGTAGGAATCTTTAATTTCTGTCAATCAAAAGCTCCAAATTATATATTGGTATAAAAAGAAGATTTTGCATTGGATGCTTGTTATTTATCTTCTTCCAATATAGAGTTCGGAGATATTATGATTATTTATTCATAAAGTTTTGATTTAATACACAAAACCTTTTTACAATAATAAAGAAAGTTTAATGCCATATGTCACGAATTAATATATAAAGTTAAGGTTCACTGCTCATCAATCTTATATTCTTGGTAATTATGATTTATTGATGCATAACATTCAGTGATCATGAATTGTCTATTTTTTTTTCAATACAATACAAGATTTAAAGGGATTTACTGGCCGGGTCACTACCAATTGTTCAAATTTTTAAATGTCTTGCACAATGTACCAATACCAAGGTTTTGACGGAAAGAGGATAAAGTCACTGCTGTTTTTTAATTTATTGTAGAAAACTGCTTTTAAGTCTCTTTCTTATTTTATATATCTATAACCTTTTTGAAAAATAATAGATTTACTTGAAAAATAAAAATGGGGATGAATCTGTTAAGGCCGTCTACACATTCCATTATTTAAAATTAACAAAAAACATAAAATTAACAAAAAACCTTACTAATTTGTTCAATGTACGCTGGTTGAAAGCGTCTCTAAAATTAAGTTGTTATTATGTATCTAAAGCGCATATAAAATATATTGTGTATTATAGTCCCATCTGATCCATACACAGAATACAACTTGTTTTGCATAGCTAATTTATCAAATGGAAAACAGCCGACAGCCTTCAATGTGACTAGTGGTCGCTGCTCACTGTCTTTCAATTGACCCTGGGTTGAAAATAAACTACATATATATAATTCAAGCCCAATCCTAAAGTGCAATGAAAGACCCTCTTCTTGACAAAAACAATTAACGTAAATTCGCCTTAATACAAACGTAAGCGTTGATAAAGATTCCTGGCTTTGGACAGGCACATTAAAAATGTGGCGGGATTAAACTAGTTTTTTTGGCGCCAACCTTCCCCCTATTGATAATCAATATTGTTTTCAGACCTGTGAATATCGAATATCCAGAACCGTTGCCATAGTGATTATTTGGTGCATACAGAAGAACTGATGTACTATTGTATCTATACAAAATTCCACCATATGGACTGGCTACATTAGTGTCCCTATGAGCCGACGCTGTTCCAGGGAAGACAAAGTCCTGATTTTTAGGATCCAGTGGTCTTACTTGTACATCGACTTTAATTGGTATTGCACGTAGTCCGTGGTTCCAGCATATAAATGAACGTGCCTCAACCTGTGATGTCATTTGCATCCATGGACTTGTTATTGCAGGTGGTTGGAAAGAGGATCCCCAAGCTAAAGAGAGTTTTAACATGATAGAGGCTAATGGTACTCATGGATAATTTGAGTTAAATGCCGTTTAAAAAATTCTTTTTTTTTGTTATTGCTTATGTTTAAAATTTTGAATTAACATAAATTGAAAACGGGAGGTTTATAAAAATGTTCTTGCTAGTTTATAAACACTGTATCATTCCTACAGAATTATGTTAAAAATTGTCCCTTTTACACAAGAGTCGACCTAAATAGACACTTAAAGCAAATCGAATTAAGTTACATATGTACAATATATCTAGCATCATTTGACTCTCTGATTTCGCTATTTGATCTGAAGCAGTATATCTTTTGGCTCATGCAATACTTTTCATTCAATACTTTTGGTTACTGACCTTGCAATGTTTTGATTCAAATGCTGCTGATGAGAGGTTACTTCTTGAAATATCGATGTACAGCATAACCAAATAAATCGTTTTATACCCGTTATGGTATTTGTTTTTTGCAACATTCGAATCTCTGTTCTTTCTATTTGTCAATAACATTCAAACAAATTGTGTGTAAATGTCGCGCGACTTCTTTTAAAAAAGCATTTAGTTTAAATACTTGTATTTTTTATTTAGTCACGCTGGAATATTCAGATGAATTGAAAAGGTGATGTTCCTAAACAATGTGTTAAAAAGGACGATTCAATGTAAAAGAACCTTTAATTTTTGTGGTCCTAGCCCCGTTAACCATAATAAATATTTCTATTAAGCGTCAATTATCTACATGTGTATATCGAAGAAAAACTTGATTTTTTTCGTATATTGTTACCTTGCGATGAACCACTGTTTTGTAAAATCAGTAAAGAATACACGGATAACATCCAAAACGGAAAGCAACGGTCGGTAGTTAACCCCATCACTATGAGACCATGAATGTACACATCAAATTAAGATATACCGAAATTATTCGGATAAGGCAAGACCCAACCAAAAAGACTAAAGCACAATGGACAGTGCACTGCACTTATGATAGATATCAAATAAATGAACATCTATTAATCATCTTTAAGTGATGACCCTTAATGTGATAAATTTGATAAATGTTTAAGTTGAAGTTTGTAATGTGCTACACGAATCGGCTTCAATTTTATCACCTTTCTTTATAAACAAGATTATAGATATCTTTATAAATTGATCTTGGCTTTCATCTCAATGGATCATTAAAAACAAAACAAAGTTTATTAAAATTATATGTTAAGAATATTTGACATCTAATAGGATATCACCCGCAACGAATTGGTTGTCGGTGGTATGAACAGAATTACAAATCGACCAATCAAAACAAATGCCTCAGCTCAGCAGTTTTAAATCATAAAGATATACCTTTCAGTAGTAAAGATGAATGTCTTAATGATACCATTTAGTTTACAGTCTACTTAGTTTTAATAATCGAAAGAATACAACTTTGAGATATATTGACAAAATATTCATTTGTATCCTGCAAAAAGTGGTTTTTAAATCATGATATAAAATGTGTGTGAAATTGTTTAAAAAATTGTCACAGTATTTTTGCCATTGGTACATGAAACATTCCACTACTCTGCAAGTCCCGTTTTAACATATACCTATCGTTGTTTGTCTTCGACGGAAATCCGGGGATGCATTTGCAGCAAATGTACATTACATTTTCCATTATCCTCTTTCCATTAAAACCGTGGTATAAGTACTTTGTGCAAGACATTAAAAAACTTGAGCAATCGGTAATGACCCTATCGATCCCTTTAAATCTTCTATTCTATTGAAAGAAACTGAATGCTACCAGTTGCTCATTTTTTAAATGTCTTGCACAATGTACTTATAACAAGGTTTTAACGGAAAGAGGATAAATTATAATTCATATTCAAAATTTTACTAAGTTGGGAATAAAAAAAAATCGACTATTTACTTAATTTTATTTAGACATTTAATGTTATATACAGTGACTACTTATTGATCATGTTGTCAACATGCACCTTCCACGTGAGTCAAAGCCTCAATGAAACTAAAATACCGAATGATAATTGATGTTTTCTGCCCTAGAAAAAAAACTATATAGGTTCTTAACGTGTACTAGATGCTAAAATTATGCATAGATAAAGAGGAAAATAACGGGTATGTGGAGGGGAATGGGACGAAGAAGTAATAATTTTTTTTCATCTAAAAAAAAAACGGAGTAGTAGATAGGGAACCATTTTGCCTAAATGTATGTGATTATCGCCATATTCTATATGTCTTCAGCCAGGATTTTGACAACAGCTTACATTGGTACTTGTCGTTTGTTACATGTATGATTGTTTTCTAAGACCAGAAGGGGGTCTTTTTTGGATTATGCATTTTTGTATGGGTCCAATATAGCGATCATTGGTCACATATATGGAAAGCGTATGCGGTTTTAAATTGTCAATTTTTACAATTATTTCAATTATATGACGAATTTGTAATGACTCGGCGTCATCTAATTACATACGTTTAAACGCAATAACATTCACTTCTCAGTGGTTAAATTGTATCAATTTTAGCTTGCATTTTGGCAAAATACAAAAAAGCCTTCAGGGAATTTAAAAAGGCGTAAACATGAATGCTTGGAGAAAGTGTAGAGGATAAATAACTATGCTCTGTTACAACTGTTCCACGTGTACGAAAAGAGTAAAAGAAATAGAAGAAGAACCACAAATCAAATGAAGCTCTTTCAAAAGCAAAAACAAACAATTACAACGTTGGTAGTAACCTATCTGAATCAAAGAGCAGAGATCATGAAAAATATAGCCAAGGATCACCAATTTCTAATCAATTATTAGATAATTTGTACAAATGCCCTGCTGAAAAAATATATCACTCTAGATTGAATGAGAGTGTTTAAAGATAATGTAAGTAACACGAATACGGCTATATTATGAACATCAAATGATAATGAAGTAGAAGAAATTAGGACAAAAGGCAGATCTGGGATGGGATATTTGACTGCCACTGGAAGAAGGAGACATGGGTAAGTACTTGCAATTAAGCCTCTTGCATGGACATTAACTGACTTCGAGGCCTACTCTTATCGAGACCTTGTAGCAGGGCTCTTAGATGTGCGAGAAACGACATATCACCATGATATCATGGTTTTGAGCGCTCTTCATTGGATCTTTACCGATAATCTTAGTGCAGTTGCGGTCCTATATTCGCCACCCACACGCTTTAGTTCAAAGATAAAGATTGATAACTTGTCTCCTATCCTGATCAGAGACAGAACAAAACTAGATTCCGATAAACCAAATTAACCGAGCACTGATTACCAAAGCAGAAACTGAGTGAAATACCACAGAAAAGAGACAATGACATAGTATTTGTTAAATAACGTTTCAATGAACGTATCATGTCAGCAAGACAAACATAAAAAATATGATGAAATTTTGTCGCAAGAATTTAAATTCTTAAGACCCATTAACAGAAAAAAAAGAGATTTATTAGGCTAAGGGTTAGAATTGAAAAGGTGACATCCGCATTGGTAAATTGAGAAATTAACGTAGACCACAAGAGATGCAAACATTATATAAAGCGTTTTTTTTTGTATATTTGAAGGCAGTTGCAATTTAAATCAAAACATTGGAAAATCGAAACCAAAATTATGGAAGTAAAAGTACTCAAACCCAAAGCGTTCGAACAGGGAAGTCAAATCAAGCATCGAAGATATCAATCGTGTGCAATTCAAGGAAAGAGACCTGGTGTTTTGAACAATTACCGGGAATTTTCCAATAATAAAAAAAAAAATGTTGGTCAATTCGTGTCAAACTAGACCGACTGCCAGGTATGTGACAATCCTCGGTGACCTCTGGTACAACAGCAGCAGTTATCGACCCAAGATCCAATTGTTTAAAAATACAAACTACTCAAGTGTTATAATACATGGTCAATGATTATGCATATTTCAAGGAGTAACGTCGCCTTCGCAAAATTTATATTAATTCATATCAGCATAATTAATCGAATTATACAGCAAAAGGTTACTTGGGAAAGCAGTAAATTGTAAATAAGCAATAATCAGCGTTTTAAAGTACGTACAACGTATGTCTCATCTGGGCAGTCCATTGGTCAAAACTAAAACGGCTATAATCATTATCATCGAAAAACCCAATCGTTTTACTTTCACAAAAGCCATTTTACCACAAAAAAAAACAAAACATCATTTGAACGTCATTTATCACAAGTATATAATTGTTTGTGCACCAAACATCAAATTATCGATCTTCTTATAAATGATATTGACATTTGATACATTAATAATCAATGCAGGTTCCGGGTGGCGAATAGACCCTCAGCAGCGTTAAGCATGGCGGTAAAAGTCCACTAAAGAGAAATCTGACAACAGGTCATGCCGCTTTGCCCACATTTTTTTAGCGATTGGAATGTGTGACCAAGGTGGTTGAATGGGGCGGCCCGGTCATAACCAATACTATGGTCGTCAGGTTATAATGTGGAACACCTGATCGCAAACCATAGTGGTACACCGTGTTGGGAAAAAATGTCACATTCCTCGCACTTTAAAGAACCTTGCTACAGGTCTCGGTAAGAGACCCTACCGATCACTCCTTTTCCATTGGCAGTCAAAACTCTCCTTCCCGACTGGCTTTTTGTCTCGATTTCCTCTATCGTGCTGCTTGGAAGTAAAGCAAAATCTAATTCACTACCTAATACATAAATATGTTGGTTTCTAACAGGGATATAATTACATGTGAAGAGAAGACATGACATAACAATCGTGCAATGGATTGACGATCCTTCATCACAGGGTGGGAACGGAAATTGTATAGTTTTCGGAAGCGCCGTTCGCGAAGCGAGGATATTTTCTGATACAGGTAGCGCCAGATTCAAAAATATCAAAACTCGCGAATTAGCAGTCATTGGCGCCATAAAACCTGGTTTAACCCACCATTTTGTTTGAAATGCCTGTAAGTCAGGACCATTGCGATCCACCAATTCTACGGTGTGACTGATTCATTTTTGTCATTTTCTTTGGACTGTTCTCGGGTTAGGTGGTTTTGTTATTACCTTTTTTGCAAGCACAATATGAAGAAAAGAAACCAATGAAACTGTAACGAAAATAGTTGTACGTGTAGGTACATCATGTTAGCAGCAAGGTTCATAATACTACAATTAGTCATGTTTTTGACTATTTAATTCATCTCGAACACCGAGAAGTAGACGAAAATGTTACATGGCTTGTCCTCATGAACAAGAGGCTAACAGGAGCCTGAATTGCTCACCTGGTCATTAGAGCACTATTTGGGGTCATTCATCCTCGGAAACCCAGGAGATCTTCACTCGCTTACTCATTCACCCCTGGGACATTACACATAAAACACCTCGTTTTTGATAGTTTTTTTAATCGAGCCTTGTGATTGTTCGCATTACACTTTTCTAATGCGATAAAATCATGTTTTTATATGTAAATTTGATGAAGTTCAAGATCAGATACTGAACGCGAATCGATAAAAATCAAATCAAATGTCCAAGGGGTGAAGAATGGGTAAGCTGGGTCATCTGACAATTCTATTCCATGTTATAGAGACGTTTTAGATTTTAAAGTATGCTGAAGGGTTTAACAAGTCAAAGCTTTTCTTCATAAGCAATAGATTTAATTCTATGGGACAAAAAACATGAAAAAACACAATTTCTACCTTTATAGGCCCATAACCCCTATACTTCTCCTAACTTCATCTGACAACATCAACCCAATGGAGACCTTTGTAGAGCTCATGATTTAAAAAAACCAAAGATCCTTCGTTTTGTTTCTATCTGTTATAGTTGCTGAGTTAAAGTCATTTTAGTGATTTTATCTTATGTTCTACTTTTAGTTTCAGCGGCCAATTGCAAGTTTTTATTGAGTCATATCAAAATGAGGATCGTTTGTTGACAACATGTCAAGTATCATTCCTGCAATTAAAGTCGGTCTGTGGTTTCAGAGGAGAACATTTTTGAAATTGATAACGGATGACTAACGACGACAGACGACGGACGCATAGTGATGGCAGTCATAATCTCACAAGGCCTTTAGGCAGGTTATCTTTTAAGTACCACTACTAGTACTTGAACATGGCGCTACCTTTTGCTTGTCCTCAGAACGGCACTTCCGGAAACTATACAATTTCCGTTCCCATCCTGTGCTTCATGGAAGTAGTATAATTAATTTAAGAAAGGATACGGAGTAAATGAACATGAGACCACAACACATATGTTAATAACTCCAACTGCAATTAATTTTTATGAGCTGTATGGTCATTTCGCAAAATTATTCCTTATCAGCAGCACTAGAACCCAAACAATGGATATCCACAATTAAAACGATGTTCAAAATGCATAAAACCAAACGCAATCCATTCCAAATATATATAGCTAAGGGCAAACTACGATAGAGGGAGTTATACCTTAGGTCTTAAAATTTACATAAATTTAGATAGTGGTTAAAAACAATGTGTACACATGAGAAATAATCTCATGTACAAGTGCACCATATCTAAAAATAAAGAGCATACATCTTTAACACGGGGAATTGATCTACCTACTCCACATTTTACGAAAATGGTAACAAGCATTCCCACATTGCATCAATAGAACTGCTCTTTACACTTGGCATTGTATATATTTGTCGCATGGAAAACAGTCCAAAGATGCCAACATGTAGTTCTCTTATAAAGTTTTTGGTTTTTGCCCCTTTTCTATACGCTAAGATTTTTTTTAGCCCATCTTTTTTCTATTGTTTTATTACGACATGAAAGTTTGAAATAATTTTTTGTTATTTCAAGGTAATAAATGAAGGCGATGTGAATGTATGACACTTTCAAATATAAATTTATGTTTATTGAACATTCAGTATTTATGTTATACCCATGTGGGTCCCGAGTTGGAACTAGGTCCGCGCTAAACTTTTCAGTGAAAATCAAAAGATCGCACAGAACCTAACACCAGGTCAGTCTGCTTTGCCAATTGGAGCACTATATTAAGAAAAATAAACCATTCCTCGCACGGACGATTAAAACATTGCTGCAGGTCTCAATATTAGAAAGTAGGGGTAAAAAAACAGGACATTGAAAAGAAGCCCGGAAAGCCTGGTGCAGTGATTAGTGTACGGACCGTAACGGACGGGAACTGGAACTGTGAGGAGTTTGCTACCTAACTTCACTTTAAAATAGTGCCTACTCCTTTTAACCCGGTTTTACAAAAAAATGAATTAGTTCTTATTAGAAAAAAATTATAACAGACAATTTGATATTTTCATGGCTAACTATAGCAAAATTTTGAAAATTTAGCCAAATAAACAAATTTATCAAGAATCTTGATACAAGCCTGTAGCATTGGGATAATCCTGACCTATTTTTTTCGGGAAGCGAAGGAGTTGGGTTCTTGTCGTAAGGTAATGACTGTCGCGTTATCAATATTTACAGGTGAAAAAGTCACACTTTTACAAATATTAAGCTTGTGTGATATCTTTAAAAAGATATATCATTCTTTCATCATAATTTTTAGTTCGGGATAAACAAGGACCGTCATAATAGATATAAATCTTTTGACTTGACTTTTTTATCCCCTTTTCTGTTCATTTGCTAAAATTTGTGTATCTTAGTCAGTGCAAAATCCATTTTAATTGGAGGGTATGGATATTTTATTCATCATTCCTCTTTAAGAAAGGTCAGAATATGGATTTCTTTGGCGCAGTAGCGCGAGCTATATTTAACTTTTAAATTTATAATGAGTTTTTCAGCCCAAAACTGCATCCTGTTTTTTTTTTATTTCAAAGTATTGTCCTGCCCTGTTTTTTAGAAACTGATTATTGGAATCTTCTTTTTATTTCGAATTTCACCATAAAAATCAGATGGTCGCTCTGACATGAAGAATTTTGTGATTGACAGTGATTATATTTTATTTTATTCTAGTATTTTGTAAACCCAATAAGATATGATTTACTTTGCATGCAGAGTGTAGAATTAAATGTACAACGAAGAGACTGAAATTAAATACGCCTTTTTGGAATCAGTTTTAATCATTAGAATCCAAAGAAAACTGCATGCATACTAGTGCAGAACTGATTTCGATATTTTTGTTACAGAGGCCGAAAAAAAGGAAACAAATTGTGTTATTTCATGACATTAGGATGTTAATTATTATAAAATCATGATGTGTTAAAAATACCATAGGAAATAATATATTTGGTTTATCTATTTCCTCAATCAACAACTTGAGGAACAAGATATACCAATTAAAAAATAAAAAAAAGTTATGGAGTTCCTATTTAGTTCTCATATAAACCAACTTTACATTTTTATCTTGTGGTTCTTATTTCTAAACGTATCTGTTGACGCTGGTAAGAAGTTGTTTTCTTTAGTTATTTTTGTATATAAATATCAATTAATACAAACGTACACGTAACGGATGAGCGAGTAAGTGAGTTGGCGTTTTACGCCCTAACAACAATATATGAGGGCGATGAGTAAAAATGATGATGAAATGGACATGACATGACGATAAATAATATGGGGTGGTTGGAAAGCAAAGGAACGGTTAATATTAATGAGGAGAGGTGGGTGAAGGCGAAATTTTGGCCTATGTGGTGCAGAACATGGTGGGCCACAAAGGGATTTTTTACGTGGAGAAGGTATGACCCTTTCCACACATGATGTCCAACAACGGTGATCTGTCAGGCCTTCTGTATTACGTGTATGAACTGAAAACCCTGGCAGACCAGGACCACCTTAGTATGCCACCTTGGGCTCACACCTTGCTAAACAACGCATTTAATGTTTATTTTTATTGTAATCACTTGAATATACATGTATCATCATTTGTTTTCTAAAAGTAGTGACAATAAAATTTTAATTAAAAAACTAAGATATATAAAATATTTTTGTTGGTCTAAAAAATTCCCTAAGAATGTGTTTATTAGTGTAGACATGTCATAGTATGTCATTAAAAAAATAATTTAGAAAACTTCGTTATTTACAGATCATGACTCTGTAATGCTGGCGACTTCAGACAAAGGACTTCACGAATATCGTTTAACTTCGAATGGAGTGCATTACAGCAGAGATTTGCTATCAGGAGTGCCTTTGTCTTCAGCTACAGTTATGGTATCAAAGAGTTTAGTGTTTTGGGTTGATTGTAGTAGTTTTAGATGGACAGGATGTGCTATTAAACGGTAATTTTAAGTTCAATGTATTAAAATACTGAATATACAAATGCAATTTGATGTTTTACAGATATAGCCAAAAGTTCAATCTCACTTTATTTACATCTAAATCTTTTAAATAGGATGGACACAACTAATTGATATTAACACAGATCCAGATCAGAACTCACTACTTATTCATTTAAAGTGTTTACTTGGAACTCGTTTATTTTCCTTTATTTGTTCATATACCTCTGTATCTTATATCCCATTTCTAGATAGTCTGACCTAAGTGAACTACATGTACAGTTTTAATGTCACATAGATACGTTAATTTTTCTTATATCCTTTAAGCCGCTCTTCGGAGCCCATTTTAACACTGCGCACATCATTTAAAAATGTTGCTCATCGTTTTATTCTAACCATCCAAATGACATCTGATGCTATTAAGTGAACAAATTATTTGGCTTATAGTTAAGAAAGTATTACCATATGTATTCATCTAAATACTGTAAACCGGGAAATTTTTGCGCCGTCTTATTTTCGCGGTATGACGACTGAATTTTAGTTCACGAAGTTTTAAATTCGCGCTGAAATGTTATTGTCCATAGACTACAATAGAAGACAAGTTTATTCGCGCCGTTTAATTTTTGCGCTAGCAACATCATCGCGAAAATCGCGAAAATAAAGCTGCCGCGAAAATTTCCCGGTTTACAGTATGTTTAGTGCTATATCATGCAAGATTTTAAAAGTAGAGTAGAAACGAAGTACATGCCCTTGTACGCTTTAAGATGACATGTAATGTACATGTTCGTCATACAATTTTACATGTAAATTTGCATAGAATGTTTTTTTTTTCAATTCAGCGCCGTTGTAAATGAGGGAACACTTCTCAATCAAACCGTACTCTTTGATGTACACTCCATCCGCCTTCACCTTCAGGCAGATTGGATCCACGATAACCTATACTGGATTGAGGGCAATGGTACTGTCATTAAAGTTGGCGGAATAGATGGTAGATATAACAAGTCTGTTTACAGAAATGACATGGCTTTATTTAACAGTATGGCGTTGGACCCAAGAGAAGGGTGAGAATAATAATTTGGATGTACAGTTTTATATTTCTTATGAAGTGTGTGTACGTATGTGTGTTGTTGTTTTTGTTGTTTAACGCACTTTTTCGACGCACCTGGGTCATATAGGGCGATCAGTTTTAGTGGTGGAGGAAACCGGAGTACCCGGAGGAAACCACCGACCTTAAATGAAAAACCAAATCCCATACAGAAGGGGAAGTCCTTTTTTTTGTAAATTTCAAACGGGACTCGAACACCACCTGAGAAGTGATCATGTGGTATTAAACCAACACCTTAGACCACTCGGCAATCCAGGCCCCGCATCGATAGTTAAACAAAATGATTCTACAGTATTTCATGTTATTGTGTCCATTAATTCCAGATTTTATTAATCTTATTCTTTTAAGCTTTCCGCAAGAAATAAATGTATATACAATAATCTTCAAATTACATGAAATATACAATAGAAAACTGGACAACAGCTAGTTGTCGTTCTCTATGTGACATGCATGTGCATTGTTATATATTGATTTGATTTAAACATGTTTTATTTGCATAAAATACAAAAAGGTATTAGACACCACAAGTATTCCCTACTTATGAAGTCTTTACCTATATATACAATACAATACCATATATCTTTATAACATTGAAGGCATGCAAATCAAATTTAGTTAATAAAATTATAATATATGTCTTATTTGAAAAAGAAACAAACAAAGGAGACTATATCATAAAAGTATCGTTATATATTGATGCTTAATAGAAAGCAACAAAAGAATGAACAACTTAAATCATAAATGCCAAAGACAACATGATAAAAAAGAGCAACAACTGCTGCACCCCTTAACATAAAATATGTACAAAAGATATATAAAAAAAATAAAATAACAACAACAAAACAACTATAACACGCACACAATTCATGTTTATTATCATAAATACACTGTATAACCTATATTAAAATCAATGAGAGCAAAAACAGTAACAGTTTCAACCATAATATTAAAAACGAAAGAATATGGATTATGTGCCAAAAAGACACAATCCACATATTGATATTATTTTTTTTATAATAAATGATAAAAAACAAAAATTCAATGCGTGTGAATAAATTCTGATTTAACTTAAGTAGACTTTTTGACATAGAGATTGGTCCTCAAAGTTTGGTTATTTTGTTATTATCTTTATTTCAGAACATGATTTTTGTTTTATCAGGTGGATTTTTGTATCAGAAACCGACTACGTTATTGCATTGTCTAAAATATTAAAACTTTCGATGGATGGAACAGAGGAAATAATTATCTATACTCCACTTGAGAGGACACGGATATTCGGACTTACAATAGGTACACTATAGAGATCCATAAGGAAATTTTTATGAAAAGGTCAAGTATCATTCATATGGGAAATTTTGTATAGTACAGCTGTATACTTTTAGCAATCACCTCTTCAAAGCCAAAGGTGACTGCGTGTAAGGTTTTCATAAAATGATTCAATGATGTTCCCGCTTTCACAATCCCCCCTTTCACAAAACATGAATCATCTATAAACAGGAATAACGCGTAGATGTCACTTACAGGAACATAAATTTGTTACTAAAGAATAAAGCTTTGTCATAAATAGCAGGCTTCATTGTGTGAGTGATTTTATAGATGGTTGTTAGGAAGAAATAATTCATCTAAACGTCAACAAATATGTTTGTTAAAAGGTACACATACCATTGTCCTGAAATAACTGGAACCGCAAAAACATTTCTTGACTATCTTTTTAACCATGTTATTGATCATACATGTATGACCAACGTATGTTCCTTCTTTTTGAGTTCTAATAAGTCAAAATGACCTACCTTATTTTCTTTGTTTTTTTTTCTAAATACATGTAATCCATTGATGGATTCTCACGAAATTCTACACGCGTTAGTACCTGGCATTAAGAATAATTTACACTTATTTATATAAGCATTTTTTTTCAATTGTTTTTGTTATAATGGTTATAATATTGAAAATATATAACATACTAGAGTTTCTGAAGCAGTTGTATTTTATACTGGTTGTGTTTAAAAACTTGAAGTATAAATGAAAAAAAGTTGTTTTAATCAGAAACGAGGACATGGTGGCAATTCATTATTTTGTGTTGTGTTACTACCAAACCTAAGATCGCAATAGAAGAAGTAGGTTTAGCGACACTCAACATGCTAAACCTGGTTTAACACGTCGTATCTGTAAATGCCTGTACAAATAAAGGTAATAACAAAACTACCGAACTTGAATGATCAATTTCATAGTCCAGAGAAAATGACGAAAACGAATCAGTCATACTGGAGAATTGGTGGATTGCAATGGTCCTGGCATTTCAAACGAAATGGTGGGTTAAACCAGGTTTTATGACGCCAAACCTCCCTCTTCCATTGCGATCTTAGGATCCGGTAATGACCATAGAACACAACATAGTTGTGAGACACAATAGGGGTATTGAGGTGGTCATCTCAGTACAGCAGACCAGTCAAACACTTATTAAAACAATTAACAACCATATCTTTTAACTCAATTTTGAACTTTTCTACTAGTGGCTGATAGCGAAGAAAGAATTTTTTAGGGATCGCATGAGACGTATTTTCTTATAGCCCTGCTCCAAAAGTCGGTCACGAAGAAATCGGTGTCTGATAAAAAAATCTGTGAAATATGTACAAGCTCTGGCATATCGAATAAGTTGTGAAATATAAACACCGTATGCAGGGGAAGTAGGTACATGTAAATGTATATTGCTCTGTAGATTAGGAAAATTAATAATTTGAAAATTAAAATCGTCTCTTTTATCGTAAATGTTTGTACTGGGATGACCACCTGGGTCAAATTCGAGGTGCAAATCCAAGAAAGATCAAAGTGAGATCCATTACGATCAAGTATTTTTGTCATGTTTTGTCTTGTTTTCTTTAACACTTGAGATTGACTTTACCAGTTTGATTATTTTATTTGTTTATAAATACTGTGGACTCATTATTTTCGTGGGTATCAATTTACATGGTTTGATAAAAATTGAAAGTTCGTGGATTTTTAAATTCATGGTTCTGATGTCTGCAACATACAGATCAATGTTGAATGCCATTTTCGTGGGATATCAAATTTTGTGGGTCAACGCCATCCACAAAAACCACGAAAATTGATACCCCATGAATTATAAAAACCACAGTAGATACTTTAACTACCTTTGTTAAAGAATTGATTTTCCCCTAGACTTTCCAACCAATAAAATATTCTGGGTTGAGATGGATGGAAGAAGAGTTGTAACCACAAATTTTGACGGAAGTGACGCAACGCATATGTACATTTTACCAACATCAACAGTACAAAAAGATACCATTGTCATATCCGGGGATTTTATTGTGGTAACTGGCGGAGGGAGTCATCTGCGGAGACTTGATAAATTGACTGGAGCTAACAAAATGCAGTTTATAAACTCGAACAATGTACTAAACATTAACTCTATGGTAATGTTTGATGAGGAAAATCAACCAAAAGGTAATTTACATAAGCAGGCAGGAACTGCTTACTTTTCCGGAGCACCTGACTTGAGTTCGCGTTGTTGATTTCCGTTCAGTTGATTTGTGTTTTGTGTTTCTTGGTGCTTTTTTTTGTGTTTACCTGTTTCGTCGTAGCCCTTTCGGATTTTTGACACTGGAATGCCCTATTGGCCTCTTTGCTTCTTTCATAGGTTCATTGTTAAACCTTACTTATTTGTAATTAAGGATAGCAAAAGGTAACATTTCATCAACACCAATTAAAAATACCGGTAGTACAAAGGCTTCGAAGATAGACATTTTACCAAGTTTTCGCACTTTTTACATAGTAATATTTACTAACGTAGTTAGGTTGGTTACCCCTTAAATCCCAAGCAGTGTGGTTATATCAGGGAGGTGAAAATTAAAAGGGTTATAAAATGGATGAAATGAAGATGAAGTTTAAAGGGAGATAAAATTAACCAAACGTAAAAAAGGTTTGATTACCGCTAAAAAAGGTGTATTAGGTATGGTCGAGTGATTTTATCCTATACTGCAGGGGATTCTTTTGCTTCCACTCTTGCCATTGCAAGACCAACATCAGTGTTCTTAAACGTGTGAAGGGTGTGAAATATTTTCCCAAACGGTGCACAAGTACTATTTGTGGTCAAGTTTTCAACCAGTTTTTTTGTCATGAAGACCCCGGCATGAACGATAGGAATCAAAGCTTTTATAACATCTATTATCCGTTTATCCGTTGCCTTTTGCATGGATATTTTGCTTTGAATCAATGTTGGTCATTTTGCAGCATTGCTTACCTTCATTAATTCAATCACGTAAAAGTATACTTATTGAGCACGGTAAAGGTTTAATAACATTGCTAGGTTGCAATTACTGTGGAGAGGGAAATAAAACAGCATGTTCCTACATATGTGTAACAGTCCCAAGAAAGACAAGATTTGCCATGCCCTATAGATGCATGTGTCCGGATGACAAACCATCATGTGCTGCTAAAGGTACACCAAAATATAGTTGTTTGCATATCATTACATATGAATCATGGAAATTATCTATGAGATTGAGAAAAAATTAACAGAACGCAACGCCAAAAATAATAGTAATAGATAACTGTAGTTGGTCTGAAACTGGGGACAGTCAACAGTCGTCACTGTAAAATATTTTATTTGCTACTTGTTAAGTGATCTCTTGGTCAGCAGCTAAGAACTGTCAACGCGACCTTCAATGCAAAATATTTTTTTTTGTAATTACACTTGTTAAATGATCTATTGTAAGTTGCAAATATACTTCTTTGTTGGAGGTAGAAAGTGACACCAATATGTGTAGTATATATACTCACTTTAAAAATCAACCTTTAACAGAGAACATGCTTAAATAATAAACATTGTATGAAAGCACTTGAATCTATAACTTATGTTCATGTCTATGATCTGCTTAAAAATTAAACACAAAGAGAAACAAGACATAGTTTAAAATTATCTTTCTTTCTGTAGAAATAACTGAAATTTTCGAGAAACAAAACACATGCGCAAAAATTCAGCATTTTTCTGTTGGACATTGTCCTTATCCAAACTGTACGAAATCTGGTGAATTTGGTATCCAACAATGTGACACAATAAATGGACACATCGTATGCTGGTGTTCAGAAAAGCATGGCATAATTGTTCCTGGCACTAAACAGAATTACGGAGAGGGCCCTTATTGTGGTAATTATACTAGTATATATTAAACCAATTATCTTATGCTGAATAAATTAATCAAATACATTTGTACTAGAAAAAAAATATGAAAAACTATGATGAATAAGTTACAATTTTTAAATGGAATTTATAATATAAGAGCAAGATGTAGAAAAAAAATCAGCGCATCACGTCAATCAAAGCTAAACAATGCATATTTTAAAAAAAAGTTGCCGCAATGTTTTTTGCATATGACTCAAGAAATGAATGAATGGTGCGCATAAATTTTGAAATGTCTTAACCTTGATTTTAAAGTACTTTTGTATCTGATTAAAAGCATCAGCTTTTTTTTGTAACAATTGATCAGTTATACATTTCTTTGTCTACTACAATCCATCAGTTCGTCTACTACAATTCATCAGTTCGTCTACTACAATTCATCAGTTCGTCTACTACAATTCATCAGTTCGTCTACTACAACCCATCAGTTCGTCTACTACAATTCATCAGTTCGTCTACTACAATCCATCAGCTCGTCTACTACAATTCATCAGTTTGTCTACTACAATTCACCAGTTTGTCTACTATAATTCATCAGTTTGTCTACTATAAGTCATCAGTTTCTCTACTACAGTCCATCAGTTCGTCTACTAAAATTCATCAGTTTGTCTACTACAATCCATCAGTTTGTCTACTACAATTCATTAGTTTGTCTACTATAATTCATCAGTTTCTCTACTACAATCCACCAGTTCGTCTACTACAATCATCAGTTAATCTACTACAATCCACCAGTTTGTGTACTACAATCGATCAGTTTTTCTACTACAATTCATCAGTTAATCTACTACAATCCACCAGTTTGTGTACTACAATCCATTAGTTTGTCTACTACAATTTATCAGTTTATTTTATTTAAATTTTAATTTATCCAAAAAGCCATCAGTTTGTCTACTTAAATCCCCCAATTTGTCTGTTCAATCCACTGTCATATTATCTATATTATTTCTCTGCAGTTTATTGCTGCCTGGTTTTCTAGTGAGTAAGTGAGTGCGGGAGTTTGCGCTATAAATAACAAAATGATCATGAAATGATGATGATTAATGAAACATGGGTTGTTGGGTGGGAACAAACGAACGGTAAATTTTGAAGAACCACAGAAAAAGGGGAGAGGTGTGTAGGGGCGAAAATTGAGCCTATCTGGTGCACTACTTTGCGGTCCACAAAGGGTTCTTTTACGTGCATGAAGCGTGGCACTCTCAACAAACGTTGGCCCACTATGTTTCCGTATTATAGACCTGACAACCCCCGCGGACGAGGGCCACCCTATTCAGCCACCTAGGATACACACTCGGTCGCTCTGTGGGCTGAGAACTGACCCGACGTCAGAATCCCAAGCCCCTTAGTCGCCTCTTACGACAAGCTAGGCTTTGCTGCAGGCCTTTTCGCCACCCGGGCCTCGCACTGGACTAACTGCATTCTAAATCCACGGTTATATTACATAGTACAAATAGCAACTCAGTCGCTGACGGTTTGCCTTTAAATTCTTTAAAGTCCATCTTACTATTATTTGCTTTATGTTTGCTTTAATTTTTCTTTAAAACCTTATCATCTTTTTTCCCCAGAACAATCGCTTAGTCCTTGTTTATACGAACTAGTTTTATACAAAAGGGACCAATCATTATTAGATTTCGAACCACGCTGCACACCGTCTGGAGAATTCGAAGATGTTCAATGTGATTCCGATTCCTGCTGGTGTGTTGATGAAATGGGTAATCCAACATCGGAAACAACATATACAAAATCAGAGGAGTTCAGCTGCAAAGGTAATAGTGTTTGTACCATATTTTTAGAATCCATTTAATCAAGGTTATACAAAAGTATCGAACTTAGAGGATCAATTTCAATATCCCGAGAGAAATAAATAAATAAATAATAAATAATCAATAATAAATAAATTAATAAATAGCCGACACGACAGACGAATATAACTTTGAAAGTCCTTTATATTTGTGTATTTTTGTTTGTACGGCATGGATATTACTTTATCTTCACGGTAAAAAGACGATAATCCTGGCACTGCAGCCTACAGAAATGAGTGGCATATTAAAACTTCAGAAAAATGAAAAAAGGCCATCTACCTAATTTCAATATTAATGTGACCTGTGTTTGATAAATATCGTGTTTGTAGATCAAAACTATACAAAATGTATATGATTCGATACTAAGCCTTCAATGATAAAGACCACCCTGGACGTAAACACCAAATGTTGAGACGAAAGGCGCATCAGCGTAGATAGAAATTCCAAGGTCTTTGAATAAAATGACAAATACAAAAGTACGTGTTCTTTTTGAGAACATATAAACATCATATAAACATAGACAAGGCCCGGAGACCGAGTGGTCTAAGGCGCTGGTTTAAATACCACACTAATCACCTCTCAGCTGGTGTTCGAGTCCCGTTTGTATTTAACAAACTCCCCAACTGTATATGATTAGGTTTGTCAGTTACCTGCCCAAGGTCGGTTGTTTCCTCTGGGTACTCCGGTTTCCTCCACCATCAAAACTGACAGCCCTACATGGCCCAGGTGCGTCGATACAGGGCTTTAAACACCAACACACACACACACACACACACCTAAACAAGGCCTATCCTGTTCAAAAATTCAACATAAAAAGACATAAGAATCGCTTTTCAAGTTAGATTGGACTGCCGGAAGGAAAATTTTGATCAAGTCAAGGGTGCCTAACCAAGTCAAGTCTGATTTCAAAATCAAGATAGATTGGAGCGCTCCTGACCACAAATTAGATCAGCCTGTCATCAAAAATAAAACAGTGGCACAATTCTCCACCAGAGTCTTGTTAATACCGTCAATGCCAAAAGGATTGCACATATTATATATGATATCAGTTATGAATGTTGTCATTTTTTTCAGAATCATTTCAGACGCACTTTTTTGTAACAATGAGCATCCTCATCGTGCTGATAGGAAGTGCAATAATAGGGTATGATTTTATTAACTTTAGTATCATACTAATGATGTTTAATTTCTTTTTATGTATACAATTGTTTGTCGATTAGCGTATGAATTCTGCCAATTATGAATTTTACCTAAAATACATGGAGCAAACAACCATGGACGAAATACCACACACCTTATAATGGTTAATAATTAAATACTAATGCTTTCACATTAACAAAAAATTGCAAATATATATAAAAAGATTTAGTACATGTACATGTATCTAATGTTTTGAAATTACCAAAAACATTATTTCCTGTTGCATTTCACACTTCAATCGGAAAACACATCTTTTTGTTGCTCCGCATCAATGATGCAAGGGCTCGGTAGTTTTCAGATTGTCCGTCAGCATTTTTTGTGTGATCCAAATTAAAGCTATCAGGGTAATATAGCTTCTAAATTTTACACCAAGATTATGTACCATTAAAGGATTACTATAACTGTAAAAACCTAATTCTCATGAAATATATAATATTTTTTTTTGGGAGAAGCGTTTTTGCTAAAGGAACTTTACTAGCTTTTTCAGTATACTAGTTGATACACCAATATTTAAGATGACAGTCATGTCTTGTTAAGAAGAAATCTTTTTTAACGTTTCAGATTTATCGTTTACCGACGACGATTACAAGAAGACCTCTACACTGATTTTCTTCAGACACAAGTTCAACTGTACTCCGAGCTAGCTGCCCAAAACTATGAAGACGTCTCCGATATAGACCTTCCGGTTTTATTACAGAGTGTAACTAATGCAGAATATGAGGTCCCATCGACCGACAACCAACAACAAAGACAATCCAAAACCGTGAAAACAGACGAGGCTGGATATCTAAAATCCCATGTTTATCAGAATAGCATGCTGTTTTGGAAGCATGTTTTCTCCAATTCTCCATCCCAAATGAGGGACATTATTCGGAAAAGAAATGTCAGTGCTCTTCAGCCTGTAGAATACGCCCTGCCTAGAAGAACCAAACCCAAAGATGAACAGTCTGCTGAAATATATGCGGAGTCCCCTTTGAATATAAACATCATTGGTCAAGAACCTAATGACAATACAGCTACTCTGGAGTTGCATGCTTTAGAAGAATCCGAATGAATCTGATTGAACCAAACCAAACATGATTTCTGCAAATTTAGCAGCTATGTTGTATTTAACTTTTACTGTAGGAAAAAAACATAATAGGTTCGATCAAGTTTCATTACAGATACTAGTGGGTTGAACTAGCTAGTATTGCTGTTGCCAAAGCTGTCTTCTATTGTAATCTTATATTTCTGAAACTAGAAAAAATGCAATAATCACAACTATTTTTTATTCGCATAATACATGTATTTTTTTCACAAATTCTAAAACTACATTTAGGTTGATGATTACGTAATGAGAGTTCACTTTCACTCTCATTACGACTAGAGATCGCGGTGTTGATTGATATTCAGTGGTTTTTATGTTTCCGTGCTTTATACGTATGTTGTCTTTCTGTTCGTCCTGTACTTGTTTGTGATTGCTGGTTTTGTCTCTGACATTCGGATGAAAAATAAGTGTTAGTAAAATGCCAAAAGGTTATTTTTGTGGATTATATGTATACATGCATTTCAAGTAGTAACCTCTCATCAGTAGAAAAGTTTTCATTTTTTTTTGTTCTTGCTTACATTGAAGGGCTGGCTGTTTAAATTATAGTCGTGAATAAAAAAATATATCGTTAATATTGTAGATTATGTCGCGTACACTTATTCCTTATGTCACTACCTTCTATTTAGTAATGAAATATGGCATTTGTAAGTTTCTTTACTTCTTTTCATGCCTCAAAGATACCTTTCATTTTAAATGGTGACCATTTCATCACTTGGCGATTGTCTGTTCATAACGATTCAAAATAGCGGTATATTCATAATGAATAATACATGAGTGATTAAAGGGAGGTAATTCAATTAAATTACCCCTTTTGGTAATAGATAAAGACAGCTAACTTTGACCATCTTTCATCTCTCAACCCTTAAAAAAATAATTACAAAACTCCCAAACTTTCAAGATCAAATGTCCGAGAGAAAAAGGATACTGGTAAATTGAAAATTGCAAATGTGCTGACTTGGTACAGACAGTTTAAAAGAAATGGTTGTTAAACCATGCTTTATGGCGCAAAATCTACCTTATCAAATTGTAATTTTTGGGTCCAGTAGGAGCACAGAACTCAGAAACCGAAATGGTAAGGTATTATGTTATATTTTGTTCGGTTTCCGTCCGCTCGTCCCCTTAAGGTTTCAAGATTATAGCTTAAAATGCGTCAATGGATATAAATTATATTTTTCACAGCTTTTTCGAATACGCACATTAAAAAAAAAGATAAAGTTCAATTTTCCGGATGATCAAAGAATATTGTGTAAGATATGCTACTTTAAATATTTCCAGAGATAAGATAACATATATATTTGAATTTTAAATATATTTTTGGCAATACGGTGGCAGGGTGACAGGGTGGCAGGGTGTTATTTCATGTCCAATTATATGCCCTAATTGTAAGAACATAATTTATCTGATTATAGATGTTGTGCAATTTGAAATAAAAAAAAAATATTTGGAATAAAAACCCTATATTATAATAATTTATAGAAAGTAAGATTTATTATCGATTATGTGCAATTGTTTCGTTGGTGAAGGGATATTATATTATGTTTTGGACGGTAAAACGTCCATTTATCCTAAACATTGAAAACCGTAACATATGGTAAACAGCGTAGGTTGATAACATATAAGCTGATTGCTCTATACAACAAACGTCATTACGTTGACGTTATAAGATAACTCTTTTAACAAATCTCTGACCTTTTAAAGACATAGAACCTATCATTTTGGAAATTTTTAAAAAACACTAAAATTCACACTATTTGAAGAATACATTGTAAAACCTTTGAAGAAACTGTTAAATTTTCAAAAAACCTGCCAGAAAGTATTCTTTTCGACGGAAAACTGATGAAAAAAACGCAGTGTCAAAAAAGAGGACAAACTAATTAAAGTGCCATTTGTTCAAAGAACAAATGAGAGGTCTTTCCCGTAGATTGACCTATGACCTTTGACCTTTGTCCTAAAGTAAAACTCTTTAATTACTGATTTTGAATATATATATATTTACTATATTATCTGTAACCGTTTAAATGTTATATACAAGTTGATAATGTTTCTGGCCGCCATTTTGAAACCAGTCAACCGTTACATGTACTCCTTGGGCTTAAATGATAGGTCTTGTCAAGACGGTCATTTTTTATACACATGTCTATTATACTATCTGTTACGGTTTTCAAGTTATTGGCAAAAAACCTATTTCGCGAAAACCTGTTTCGGCCGCCATTTCGAAACCGCTCAACCGAATCATGCACTTTTTGTACTCAAATTGTAGGTCTTTTCGAGACGATCATTTTTTGTTCATATATTGTCTATACTATCTCTAAAGGTTTTCGAGTTATAAGTAAAAAACCATTTGACGACCGCCATTTTGGCAATGGTAAACGCAAAAAAAATTTTGACCACAGATTCGTAATCAGGACCCTTAAATCTACCTGGAAACCAAATTTCATCAAAATCGGACAACTTTGACATTTTGCGCCAAGTTTGCGCCATACGCGCGCAACCAGGAAGTAAATTATAGCATTATTTTTGCATGATAAATCATCACCAGGATGTAAGCTACCATTTCCACTAAACAGAATCTTGATAACTATTACCATGTCGGAGGAGATCCGAACACAAGGGTAAACAGCGTTTTGCGCTATTGCGCCAAAACTACAAATAATTAAGCGTCGTGTCCATAGCCTAGTCTATTCCTGGTAGTCCTAAGTAAGTGTGCAAAATTTCATGAAAATCGGTCAAGGCACTTTTTCTACCCGACTGGAAGAAAAAAAAAGAATAATAATTAAATTACAATCGTTCAAAGAACGATCGCGAGGTCTTTCCCGATTTGTGTCCTCCTATAGAATTAGATTCCTAACTGAATGATACCAGTTTTGAATATATCAACCTGGTAGGTAGTCCAGATTAGAAATATATGGTTGCTATGGACTTTTAGGTCGGTTGATATAAACAAAACATCACTTCCGGTCATAAAATATTGAAATTTAAACTCAGCAGGTAGTCAGGAGTCATTAAATATATGGTTGCTATGAACTTTTAGGTCGGTTGCTATGGACAAAAGGTCACCTCCAATCACTAAAAAATAAACTCAGCAAGTAATTTGGATTCGTAAAATATATGGTTGTTATGGACTTTTTCTAAAGATAACCTTGCTGCTAAGGACTACTTTTGACCCCTGACCTTTGATATTGGACCGAAATTATAGCCCCTTCCACACTGATTCTGAAAATATATGGTTGCTATGGACATTTCCTTACGGTTACCTTGTTGCTATGGACTGACCTTGACCCCTGACCTTTGACCTTGGACCCAAATTATAGCCCCTTCCACCCTGATTCTAAAAATATATGGTTGCTATGGACTTTTCCTTAAGGTTACCTTGTTGCTAAGGACTGACCTTGACCTTTGACCTTTAACCTTGGACCCAAATCAAAGCCCCTTCCTAACTGATTATGAAAATATATGGTTGCTATGGACTTTTCCTTAAGGTTACCTTTTTGCTAAGGGCTGACCTTGACCTTTGACCTTTGACCTTTGGCCCAAATTATAGCCCCTTCTTAACTGATTATGAAAATATATGGTTGCTATGGACTTTTCCTTAACATTACATTGTTAAATATGAGTTACTATATATTGCGCAATACATTCCTATATTTAGTCATGACGCAATAATTCAAACTTAAGATTTGACCTATGACATATATATTTTCGGATGCAACTTATTCCACCTAAGACCATTGGTGAAGGTCCCAAGTCTTTAGGACTAACTGTTTTGAAACAAATTTTGTTGGCGCATCACGACACTAAATAATGCTTTGGATGATGTTTTTTGGCCGCCATTTTGAAACCACTCAATCGTAACATGTACTTCATAGCTTAAATGATAGGTCTTGCCAAGACGGTCATTTTTCATACACATGTCTATTATACTATCTGTTACGGTTTTCAAGTTATTGGCAAAAAACGTATTTCGCGAAAACCTATTTCGGCCGCCATTTTGAAACTGCTCAACCGAATCATGCACTTCTTGGACTCAAATTGTAGGTCTTTTCAAGACGATCATTTTTTGTTCAATATTGTCTATACTATCTCTAACGCTTTTCGAGTTATAAGTAAAAAACCATTTGACGACCGCCATTTTGGCAATGGTAAACGCAAAAAAAATGTTGACCACAGATTCTTAATCAACACCCTCAAATCTACCTGGAAACCAAATTTCATCAAAATCGGACAATTTTGACATTTTGCGCCAAGTTTGCGCCATATGCGCGCAACCAGGAAGTAAATTACAGAATTTTTTTTGCATGATAAATGATCACCAGGATTTAAGGAACCACTTCCACCAAAAAGAATTTTGATAACTATTACTGCCTCTGAGGAGATCTGAACACAAGTGTAAACAGCGTTTTGCGCGATTGCGCCGTAACTAAGAATAGTTTAGCGTCAGGCCCTTAATTACGTCGATTCCTGGCAGTGTTGAATAAGTGTGCCAAATTTCATTAAGATCGATCAAGAAACTTTTTGCTCACGAATGGCAGAAAAAAAAGAATAATAATAGGCAGAACGAAATCAATAAGGTCTTCCCTTTGGAAAGGGAAAGACCTTAATAATAATAATAATAGGCCGACGAAATACAATAAGGTCTTCCCTTTGGAAAGGGAAAGACCTTAATTATAGAATGTAAACACTTTCGGGTACTGGTAAACTGAGAAACAAAAAGTAACCAAACGAAACGGAGCTGCACAAAAACGATATCGGTAAAGAAGGAAACATAAACAGTAAAATTAGCAACCGAAATCTGTATTTAGAAAGAAAACGAAATCAAGCGAAACTGGTAAAAAGAAAAAAAATGAATCGATTTTAGCCGACACCAGTCGTTTTTCCAAATTTACCGATTTCGTTTTCTCTTTGCCTCGTTTGGTTACATTTCGTTTCTCAGTTTAACAGTACCCAGTTTATCAAAAGTAAATATTTATGCTGGACAATACTTAATCAAAGCGAATAATTAAAATAAGATTATTTTATAGAAAACTGCAAAACATTGAGTTTTTATGTTGGTAAAGGAAAGTTTTAGATAGTATATTTTTAATATATGTACTTTTTATTCAATGTAAAAAAATGCGAAATTGATAGGTTCTATGTCTTTAATGGCTGAAATGCAATCGGATTGTGGTTTCAACAAACAGCATTAGGAATAGAAGTCTATTTGACAATAAAGGCCACTTAGACTCCGTTGTTGTTTAATATACATTCCTACTTTTCATTTCCTTTTAAATATTTTACCATATTCCAAAACCAATCTTAATTTTCTCTTCATATAAATTATATGACTAAAGATAAATACTTTCCAAGTATTAAATCCCCCTTACATATAAATTACTTATTAATTGGAATCACATGGAAAAAAATCATTACAACGTCAATTCAAAAACCTTCTATCATTATGTGTAGTTGTAAAAGCTAGCTGATTCTTAAAACCAATGACACAATGTGAGCCATATGACAAAACTAAAAGGCAAGTGACTCTTTTCTGTACTTTTCCACCAAACATAAATATATGTAAATGTATGTCCTTAAATATTTTTTTTATAAATTTTAATGCTTTTACAGCTGTTTCAATCAACTATGTAAAACCTGACTTTGTTACCGCAATAGGTAACTTAGCTAGTAGGGTAGATAGAGCATGAGTGTGTATTGGGGTGATCAGTTAACATAGCTATCCAATGAAATGACAGCAAAAGGGATTAGGGTGTGGCATTATCTGCAAATAATTACATTATAGTCTATTTCAAGTAATTAAACTTTTAAAGTATATAAATGCATGGGGCATCTTTCATCAATTCTTGTACATGCATACATCACAGGGAGAAATAGTGACCAAATATTTCACTGCAACTTTGGTAGATGGGGAGGCCAGTCTAAGGTTGCATGTACATACTGCAACTAACTGAATAAGACTCTTGTGTAGCTTTCTCATGTTTATCAAGTTTTATACTTGATGAAAAAAAAGTGAACGAATATTCACACCGGTTGAAAAAAGAAAGCAAAGCAAACACGAAAATAACAAAAAAAAAAAGACCATTAAATCAATTCAAATTCTTATTTTTTACTCAACAAAATATGAACAAGACTATAACTTTTTATAGGTAAAACTTTCCTGACAATGTTTATTGATCATCCCAATACACACTCATGGTTGACCTACCATAGTAGCAATGTTACCCATTAAATTAGCTAAGTCAGGGGCTATATGGTCAATTGAGACGGCTGTAACATGTATCAATCTATATTATTGATCCATTACTTATTAGAATATTGAAAATATATGTCATCACAAACCTGTTGTGTTTTGTGTAACTACCGGACCCATAGATCGCATTGGAAGAGGGAGGTTTGGCGCGCCTCAAAACCTGGTTTAACCCACCATTTCTTTTGAAATGCCTGTACCAAGTCAGGACTATTGCGGTCTTTAATTTTTCCAGTATGTCTTCCTTGTTTTGTCTCGTCTTATGGACATTTGAGATTGATTCTCCAAGTTCGGTAATTTTGTAATTACCTTTATTCCCTATTATGTATTTTTTCCTGACGATACAATTAGCTTCACTTCAAAACAATTGAAACGTACTTTTAAAAATAAGATAAAATGACTTGTTTTATGGGTCACTTTTTTACGAACTCAGCATTGAAATGATAGCTTTTAGACCTTTAATATGTGATTTCTTTTTTCAATGGCTTTTTGTATTACTCGGATCAAGGAACCATAATCAATACATAGAAGAGTAATACTATTGTTCTGGTGTACCAAAGCGCAACGTATATTTGCGCAAAATAGTTCAGATGAAAGAGTAAGAATAAAGTAATTTCTAATTGCCATCATGGTAAATTATTTAGACTTATGGTACGATATGTAAAATTAAGTCATGCTTGATTTATCTATTTAAGCTAAATCAGTTTTTGAAAGTAAAGTGATAGAAAAAAATTCATACGCTTCCCGTCGTCTTAGCTTCTTCAACATTTTAGCTCATGGACACATTTACTGTACATGGTTACATATTTAAAAAAAATCATGGAATTTAATTCAATAAAGATAAAGTATGATTAATGTATGGATTTTCAAACAACAATGATAGTGTATTGTCATCGACATGCATTTACACACTGTGCATTCACCTTGTATTGATTTATTTACGCATTAAAATATCTATATTTAGTCTTGAAGATGGTGTGAGTGACGGCTATTAAAATTTGTAAACTTTTATATTATCTACCATGTTATAAATGTATCTGTGGTATGGCATAGACTTGTATATCAATCTAAATTCAAGAGGAATCGCTGACTCAGAGATAAACTAGGACTTCAAAATCAAAAAGAAACGTACTAAAACATATCAATTCAAAATCCGTATTTCTTCATTTTTATATATATTTGAAAGGAAACAAACACTTTGCATTGAACTTTATTTTAAGTGAGCACTGTTGGTGGAGTTTTAATTCCCCGAGGTTAGTCCGCTCCGGCACCAACACTTTTGAGTTAAAAGAGAAAACATCAAAGCTTTAAATTATCCGTCTAAATTTCGAAATTGTCTAAACCCTAAGGTTATTCCTACCCCGGTCATAGGTTGATTATCTTAGTAATAATTTGGTTCCCCAGTTTGGTATTTTTGGTTTTACTGTTCCATGCTCTTCATATTCATATAGTGTTTGGCATTTTCAATATTTTTGGTAGAGCGCCTCTGATGAGTCTTGAATAGACGAAACGCGCATCAGGCGTAGCAAAATTTATTGTCTGGAACTTTGTTGTCATTTGTATTTAAAGATATTACTAAAAGAATGCAGAAACATGAAATTTGAATTAACCTTACACACTAGAAAATCTCATAAAAAACTTCTTGTAAATCATACCCGTAGCCAAGGTCGACGGGTTCGAACGAACCCCCCCCCCTCCTTGGACGAAAAAAAAAAGTAAAATATAGGTAAAAACCTGCTGAAATTTGGTTTTAGCACTATTAAAATAAGAAATATTTTGAAAAAGTTACGAACCCTAAATCGAACGCCCCCCCCCCCCATAAACAATTCTGGCTACGGGTATATAAATAAATATACTGGTAACAATGGTTTGGGTGTGCCACAAAATAGGGTAGTTTTTTTCGGGCTGAAATGTAAATTTTCACCAATAGGTACATTGGTAGTATTTCCCCCCTTTCTGGGGATTTTAAGACTTAATTGTAAACAGAACACAATATACATGAAATAATGAAGAAAAATATCAATGTCAGTTCAAGCAATATCATGAATAATATGCGATAATGTATCATGTTTGAAAAAAAATCACTGTGGAAAAAATACTTTCACATCGTTTTTATACTTTTTGAGAAAGTTGCTTTGCTTTTAATAACAATTAACAAACAAACAAAAATCAACAAACAGCAAAATATTCATTGAATTAATATATACATGTATCGGGTATCCTTGGACATGGGTTTGACCATATCCTTTCTTGTTGAAACCCATTTTCACTAGTTGGGTTATGATGGCTTTTTGTAAAACCTTTTTATCATAGTTTGGGTCATATGGCTTTTAAAACACCTTCCCCCCCTGTTTAGTCGTATTAATGTTGTATTTCAAACTCCAGGTTCGGTCCCTATTGTAATGTCTAGTTGTGTGGGAAGACAATTGGAATGAAAGTTTAACATAAAAACCTGACTTTCAAAGTCTTTCAATGTTCATGTAGTGGTTTCTTGTTATTTGTGTTGTGAATTTTGTAAAAACCATTTGGATAAAAAGCCCATTTCTCATTTTATAGTCATACCTTAGAAGCATTAAATTTAAATGACAACAAAGTTCCAGACAATGAGTTTTACTAGGCGCTCTACCAAAAATATTGAAAAAGCAAAAAGCTATCTTAATTTGAAAAGCATAGAGCATTAAAACCAAACATACATGTACCGAACCGGGGAACCAAATTTGACTATTTCCATAGTCATATAGATATCATTTAAAAATCAATTATAAACTATGTCTATGGAGGATGTAATAGTTTGATATCTATTATCTACGGAAAGCGATAGGTATCTTCTTACTTCAGACTTCTGATTTCGGAGTTCCGATTTCTGATTTCAGAGTTCCGACTTCTGATTTCAGAGTTCCGAATTCTGATTTCAAAGTTTTGACATCTGATTTCGGAATTCCGACTTTTTGATTTCAGAGTTCATACTTCAGAGTTCACAGATATATATATATATATATATTTATGTAACACGATTCGTGCCATTATAAGACGCTCCGCGGTTAACAATGGAAACCCAGACTAAGGAAACTTACTAAAACAATATTTTTCAAAACGGTTTTCTCAAAGAGAAATAAAGAATGTTCTTGCGTGCAAACACAAGAAAATCATTAGTTTAGTGCATTTAAAATGACTGATGAAAAGGATGAATCTCACTAAAAACTATGACACATCTATTTTGGAAGTTATAGAATGTATAGAAGAAGAAATACCAAGCAACTTTGGAAATCTTGGACAGAATTCAATGTGGACGAGATTACAAGTTATTCATGGTCTCAGGTAGGATAACTAATTCATTTTGACAGGATAGATTTGGTAGCTAAGTTTATCAATTCTAATTGAGAGATATAAGACCGTGTCTATTATTTTTTGACGATTCAGAAGGGCGAACACAATTTTCAATTCCCGTGTCCTATAGACAATTTGTGAAATTGTTAGCGCCGGACGGCGGATTGACGGATGGGCGACGGACGCCAAGTGATGATTAGCTAACGTCGACTTCGGTGCAAGTGAGCTAAAAAACGTATATTCAACATTTTATCTTATATTTAATTGACGTATATTTAAATAGAACTTTCAAAAATGAATCATATAATTGAATGACCTTATAGTTACTAACTCTGATCGATACCAGACTCAACTCCGTATTCACATTTTCATTATAAAACGAACAAAGTTATTTAAAAAAATGCCCACTTTTTATATAAAAGAGAGACCACGACACTGTTTTGTCCGCTGTTTTGTGAAAACAAACTAATTAATTATGGTTTTAGAACAAAAGAAAATCTATGAGGTTTTCATGTCAGTTAGTTTTACCCATTAAATATTGGTTTATATAATAACCTTTTTTCTTATGCAAAGAATAAAATAAAAGTTTTATATCATACATTTATGTTCTACAATTGCAGAGTGAAAAGAGATGAAGTTCGGTTAATAATGCGGATGCTACACTCTCAAGGCATCATGCTACGGAAAGCCAATCAACTTGTACGAAGACAATAGGCCTATAACTGTCCTTGCGTGTGGCACGTTGACGGTTTCGACAAACTAAAGCCTTTTGGATTTTGTATACATGGAACAATTGATGGATTCACGGTCAGGAAAATTATAACGTTGCACGTCGGTTTTAGTAACAATGACCCAAGAGTCGTGGCGACTTACTTTCTCGATGCCATCGAAGAACTCATATGCTGCCCTTTCCGTGTAAGATCCGATATGGGTACAGAAAATATCATGACAAGGCAACTTCAGATTTATTTTATTAGAAAGGCAACCAACGTTGACTGCGCAATTCATAGTTTCATTCAAGGTAAAAACAAGTTTCCAATCAAAGAATTAAAGCTTTATCGAGCAATTTCCCAAGAATGGTGACTAATAGTTTTATGAACATTTTCAAAGATTTACAAAAATGCTAACATTTAAGATCAACGAAATCAAATCCACGTGCAGTGCCTGAGATTTTTTTTTTCGATTTGGTTGCTGCAAAACTAAACGAGTCTGTGCAATACTGGAAATTTCATAAAAGTATAAGTAACAAAATTTCACTTATTCTCGACGAAAAACCGGAAATAATGTACCAATGCCCGGAATGATATGAAGCGCGGGACATGAAACAAGTAATTGACTTACAAGATGTGGAGGTTTGCAAGGAACTTTACAGTTGTCGGAGTCTAAGGAGAGGCTGTTCTGAAGAAATCTTAAATCCTTTGCCAATGGTAGATGATAGAGATATCGAGCAGATGTCATACACAATTGAAAGTGCAGTGAATTTATATGGATACATTTACTACCTATTATAAAGAAAAAGGCAGCGATACTGAAATTAGGTCGTTTGTGTCCGTCGTTTCTATATTTACAAAAGCTCTTTGCAATGTACATACTTTCACTTTTCACTCGGGGGCTATATTCGGATTCTCAATCTTCGGGTTTCCATCAAGACAATATGGCCGCGACCAGTAGATTATGTGTTCCGCTTCGGATTATATTTTAGTCAGTGTAGCATATTTGATTTTGGATTGCGAAAATTTACTTAATTGAATAAAGTTTAAAGGACAAAAATACTATTCGGACACCAAAAATAAGTTAAATCTTGCAAAAAAGTTGTACACAGCATCTTCGTTTTTCATGCTTTTATGTGGCGGTGTTTTAAAGCAACAATGCGATTCAACTAGATCATGTAGCGTACATGGCGTAGTCACTTTACCAGGTTGTGCACATGTTTAAGCGTACTTTCTTATAAATTTTTGACTGCAAAATGTTAATTCATTGAATAAAGTTTATTATCAGAAAATAGACAGAAATAATGCTTATGCAAAATAGGTCAATCAGACACACACAATTCAAGCATTTTATTGATTTTTAGAAAATGACAAAATAGCCACATTGGGTCATTCGTCTGTCTTGATCTAGGTCATTTTAATAAGGATAAATGATTTTATCTATTTCTCACAAAGCTATTGCGGGATCCGGAAAAATAAACTTATTTGTCACAAGTTATTGGTTGTTCGAAAATGTTATCAATGCTTGATAATTTTGTCGATTCACCACACAGAGACCAATGTCGCCACAACTACAAACATGTCAGAAAATAATTTTAATTGTGCAGAACCACAGGGGCTACTTAAAAGTTAAACTGGACCATCTGTTATTGATCGCTTATCAGCGCTACATACAATTTTACAATGCAACAGAAGTTCAGTTTACTTAAAAGTCAATATAAATGACCAGAATCCAAGCCCCTGTGTGCGGAACATGGATTGCAACGTTCATGTATAAGTTTGCTTTAGTCTATATCATAAGGGGAGGGACAATCTTTGAATAGGTGACAATCAAAAATATTTGAGCAGTGGCGGATCCGGGGGGGGGGGTCCGAGATTGGAATTTTCCTCCTTTCCGACAAAAATTTCGTCCACAGCGGAATTTATGTGGACCAACCCCTTTCAAAAATTTCTGGATCTGGCCCTGTTTGAGTTATAATATAATTTATTGCTATTAGACGTAAAAAATTTAAAGGCATACATGTACATTGCAAATTTTCATAAAGAGATCTACAATTGGGTTTAAACTTATTTCATATAATATTATATACTTCAAAATCATAGGCTGATCTGACAAATGATAACCATTAAAGTAGACGATAATTAGATGTGGAATAATTGTACGCCACACAACCAACAGAAAGAAACGTGAATTTTAAAAATCACAATGGAAAACAGCCAACAGTCTTCAGCATGACTACAAGTCGCTGCTTGCCGTCTTGCATTGGCCCAAGACTAAAAATACAAAAGAGGATGAGTCCAGTTTCCTTTTTGGTCACACTTAGAAAAAAATCAAAATAACAATGTACAATTTTTTTTACATCTCCGCATGCTTGGAATGCAACTAAATGTTGAAAATAATAATATTATAAAACGAAAATTATAAAAATTCTAGGCGCAAAATATATGTTTGATTTTCTTCTTCGGTATTCCCAGAATCCCGTTGGTAACTTTTGTTCTCAGAATAATTTGAAGATTGAAACCTATTAAACTGTAACATTAAGCTGATTTAAAAGTATATATGAAAAAACAGACTGTGACATCTTTGATCCAATGGAGACTTTTGTACAGCTCGATGAGCTGAAGGTTTAAGCAAGCAACAGCTTTTCTCTATCCTAAATAGTTTCCTATTTCCTCCACTAACATAACCAAACTTTGATGCAGTTATTTTAAACTAAATAGAAGATAGTACAATGCTTATACTGGATCTAAAAACAAATAATGTTTAGGATAAACACTTACATGACTTAGATTCATCGACATGGCTTAATTTTAGATCGATTTTATAGTATGTGTACAGCAAAGGCTACATATAAAATTCAACAATAAACCTTAGCAGGACCTAGAAATAATAAAGTCTTTTTTATGTTACTAAAGCAGACCTTTGCTTTTTGTGTCCATAGCGGCTTGCTAGGCAATATGCATTAGAGTCCACACTTGTTTATATTCAATAAATGAAGACATGTAATACTAGTACATTCGCAAGTTTAAATAAAAAAAAAGCTGGAATCATAGTTTTTTTTTTTAAGAAACACTGTATTATACTATGGCCGGTCTAAGAAGTTATAGCTCATTCATTTATCCAAAATGATCACTTATGACCCCCGTCGATTGTAAGTACTATTTTATGAAGTTCTGTTTAGGTATCGATCATACAAAAAATAAAATAAATTACCACAGTTTCTAAAAGAAGAACATACTACTGACGGAATGTTGCCACTGACAAAAAATTAAAGTTTGGAACTTAGAAATCGTCGGGGATGTACAGTTTCCCGTTTGTTTATCTAAATAAAAATGAGATGTGGAATAAATGACCCCCATAAATGTACGTGAAACAATTGTATAAACAATAAGTAATGTAAAACCTTTAAATAAAAACAGCGAGCAGCGCCGCTGATCATTATCAGAATCAAAACTGAATGTAAAAATCTCAACAGTATGTTTTCATATGTCTTTTGGGACAATTGGTATGGTTATTCTGCTTTTTCATTTGGGTATATACTTGCCATACTTAAACAAGAAAATGTGCCAAACAGACACGGTGCCTGCCTTTATAATTACCAAACAGTTTTCAAAGTTTTAAGTGCCCATTCATGCAGAAAAAGCAGGTCACGGCCAGCATCTGAACCATGTATCTTGCTAAGCATCCTTGGATGCACCTACTATAACACTTTGGTCAATTATGGTACTTGCATGTTAGCAGGAATAGACTTTAACCATTATTCTGTAAGTGGTCATTCATGCAGAAAATATAGGTCAAAGCCAGCATTGGAAACATGCAATGTGATTTAGCATCATAAGGTGCACCTACCATACCAATATAGTTGATGTGGCACTTGTCAGTAAGCGGGCAAGGACTTCAACCATTCTTCTGTAAGTGCTCATCCATGCGGAAAATATAGGTCACATCCAGCATTCGAAGCATGCATTAATTGTGCTAAGCATCACTAGGTGCACCTACTATACCAATATGATTGATGTGGCAATTTTCATTAAGCAGGAATTAGGAATTAATGGATTTGGGACGGAACACTATAAGCCCTTCTACTTTCATAGGCGGGGCATAAAAAGATACAAGCAGATATATGCTGATCACCTACACCAAAATGTTTTGAAGCTTAAACACATATACTAGAAACTCCCTTGTTTCTAGGCGGTATATACACAAATATATCAAGTCTAATATTCCACACAAACCATGAATATATAATACATGAGCTGCAATTTGCACAAATTTTTCTTGAAAGGAAATGGAAAGATGTCTGACGGACCTGAAATCGATAAGAATAATGTGGGACCTCTCATAAAAGCTTTCTAGTCTGTGATTTGTTGTTCCTGAGAAAATTGTAATGGTCGTGACGACAACACACACAAGACGAAGTCAATTCATCCCTATTTGTTGCTTCCCATTGACATACCGGCAACATATATGAAGAAGTCGCTCAAGCGGAAAATGTAGCAAAAATGAACCCTCTTGTACTACTACACAAGACCAATCCATGTGTTAAGACAATACTAGTACCTGTAGGTCAAGGTGACTATATTCCGGAATAGATTTTGGCTTATACAAAAGACAACTGTCAAGAATCTAACCTAGAGGACAAACATAGCACTGTTATTTTGTTAATCAGCTAACAAATAGTCGATTTCAAACTTTAGGCACATGGGATCGTTGATTAATTCCACCACCAACGGTTCACGGTGTCCAAAATTTGCAATTGACAAATGATAGTATGGGAAATTGTACGCTGATAAAAAACTTTAACCTGTGGTCTGTGTGCCCATCCAGTTCGTGTGTCTTAACACCCAGTATACAAGATGTATCCACAAACCAAATACCCCAACCAACACCACTTGTAGTTGCTGATGAATTAACCTTATTCAAAATTTAACCTAACTTAAAGTCACATGCAGAAAATATAGATAATGGTAACCTTATTCCTGTAAAGGCCCTTTTTATATACTCATTATGTATTCATTGAAACAATATTACTACCACTTAGTTGTAGACCTTTGTCAAAACTTATCTATTTGATATGAAATCATTCTTACTACAATTTGGGTGCAAGATGCATGTGGCAAGATGTAAACCACAAATCCGGGGCCATATAGAGTCTATTCAGATACCTAAGATGTTGTTTGGTTGTTGACTAAAATAAATATATGAAGACTTTTAAGTTTTCTAGCGCATATGCCGTAGATGTCCCAAATGTTGTGAGTTCGATCCTCGCTGAGGGCACTCAAAAAATCAAAATCTGTTTGTCAGATGATTTTCAGGGTTGAAATTACAGTAACATTGTTTGATTATATTCCAGACATTAAAGACTTTTAAGTTTTATATATATCTTTAATGTCTGGATCTGCACAGGAAATTATTTTTCAAAATATAAACAAACAAACACCTAATTCAATACTGGCTAATTTGACACCACCACTATAGCTATAAGCAAAGAAACCCTGACAGGTTAAGCAAAAATACACATATACATGTAGCCAGATTTACTACCAGTACAAGGTTTCACTTCCAAAATGTGCTTACTTTAATAATTACATGACACATGTACAAAATTTGGTTTAAAGTTTTCTTGTATTAAAGATGTAAACATTTTGTGCAGTTGTTATATTGAAGTCACAATATGTTATTTCAGTTTGTGGCTTGCTATGCAGACATCCAACATTTATAAATCTCATTGGTTTTAAGACAGATTTGGAATTTTTTAATGACATGACATTGGTTGACAGAGGCTCAATATTAGCATTTACACCAATAGTTGAGGTATGAGCATGTGTTTTGCTAGAGAAATCTTTTATGACTTCACGCCGTTGGTTGATGCAGTTGTTGTGATGTTCGAACCGTGGGTTGATGCAGTTGTTGTGATGTTCGAACCGTGGGTTGATGCAGTTGTTGTGATGTTCGAAATCTAAATTCCATGTCATCCTGTATACTCCCTTAGGTGATTTTCCACTGTGGAAAAAGTCTTCTTTGCCTTTTCAATTACTAGTATATATTCCACTGTTACTTCATCCATATTATTGATTTCTATAATTCTTATCCCTCCCCCACTTCCAACAGATTTAACTTGTTTTTGGTTGTAAATCCAACCTACATTCAATTTATGAATTGTTTTGGATTGCTTTTCACCTTGACTGTCTTTCTTTTCTGTCAACACCTTTGTTGGTTTCTACAAATAAAAAAAGTATCCATTTTATATAGTACCAGCGAACATTTGTACACCAAATATATGATTTTATATTGTCCCAAGTAGAATTTTATATTGCACGAGCTTGATTTAATTTTTTCATCACTTAAGCCTTTGTTTAAGAAAGCTGCATTATTTTGTGACTTCAGTTGCCAACATAGACACACTGACAGGAAAGTCTGTACCCTGATAGTGGTCATTATCGACACTCGATATACTATTTTTGTTTTTACATTTACTTGTACCACAGTCAACTTCAGTTGTCATGCAAACATGGAAACCAATTTGTGATGGACATGATGCATGGATGCGATGATTTAAAGCTGAATTCCAGTCTCCAGATTTCAGGAAAGGCAGGGGACAAAAAAGTCACACAATTACCTTAAACTTAAAAGATGGACCTTAAAAACTTCTTGTTTCCACAAGAAAGTCAATGTCAATGGAACAAAAAACGTGGTAC
The DNA here is from genome assembly GCA_963971305.1 of Arcuatula senhousia. Classification (NCBI taxonomy): domain Eukaryota; kingdom Metazoa; phylum Mollusca; class Bivalvia; order Mytilida; family Mytilidae; genus Arcuatula; species Arcuatula senhousia. The sequence continues at coordinate 54,754,955 of OZ020307.1, read as the reverse complement.
TATAGGATAAAGCTATATGCAAAATGTCAGATCTATGTCAAGTAGTTGCTTAGAATACTGTAGGTAAATTTTCTATACTATACCTGCACTGTGTAAAAAGTAAGTATATTTGGTAAACCAGAAGTAGATGATCTACGGGCATAAAATCTCAATACACCATATGCACTATAGGATAAAGCTATATTCAAAATATCAGACTCATATAGTCAAGTAGTTGTTTACTGAGAAAGCTGCGCTTAAAATTTTATTTCGGACGGATGCACAGACGAACAGAGGTTAAATAGTATTCCGGCGGGGGTATGAAATGAGATTTGGAGCTTGATGTGGAATAAATGTTCACAACTCCATCAATCAACAGTAATTTAAAATTCTTAATGAAGTCTGAAGCATGAAATCAGAAGTCTGAAGTATGAAATCAGAAGTACGAAGGATGAAATCAGAATTCTGAAGTATGAAATCAGATATCTGAAGTATGACATCAGACGTCTGAAGTATGAAATATGAAATCAGAAGTCTGAAGTATGAAATCAGAAGCTTGAAGTATGGAATCAGATATCTGAAGTATGAAATCAGAAGTCTGAAGTATGAAATATGAAATCAGAAGTCTGAAGTATGAAATATGAAAACAGAAGTCTGAAGTATGAAATCAGAAGTCTGAAATATGAAATCAGAAGTCTGAAGTCTGAAATCAGAAGTCTGAAGTCTGAAATATGAAATCAGAAGTCTGAAGTATGAAATCAGAAGCCTGAAGTATGAAATCAGAAATCTGAAGTATGAAATCAGAAGTCTGAAATCAGAAAAAGTCTGAAGTATTAAATATGTAATCAGAAGTCTGAAGTATGAAATCAAAAGTCTGAAGTATGAAATCAGAAGCCTGAAGTATGAAATCAGAAGTCTGAAGTCTGAAATATGAAATCAGAAGTCTGAATAGAAAATAAAGAGATGTGGAATAAGTGTACGCGACACAGCCCACAATTAAACGGCAATTTAGAAAAACCACAATGGACAACCGCCAGCAGCCTTCAACGAGGCCATTTGGCACTGCTCGCGGTTATGCAATTGGCCCATGGTCTAAATAAGATGCATATAATTCAAATCCAGCCCTGAAATAGTCACAGATAGACCCCCTTCTTAAACAAGGAACAGAAAACATCAAAAAGACAAGTACAAACGAAAGCTTTGTCAAGGATTCCTGGCTTAGGACAGGCACATGTAATATGTGGCGGGGTTAAACTAGTTTTTTGGGCCCAACCTTCCCCCTATCAATATTCCTAAACAAAGCACAAAAACTAAACACACAATAAAAATCAAATCGATCAAAGTCCAATTCTACTAGAGAGAACCTAAGACAAAAAACAAGAACAAACAAAAGGACGGTAAAGGAACTCTCTATAGAACACTCGCTGTTACTGACAGCTAGCTGAGAATCATCAATCGACTGATGTAAAAAAATCAAACGTATCGATCTTAAATCCGACACAACACTTCAAGCAATAATGATTTAGTGAAGTGTCATCACACAAAACCGACACGCTTGATCGCTATAATGCTTAAAAATGACAATAGTAAAAACGTTTATGGAAGTTTTAAAGCGCGTATTAAGTTTTCAATATGTCTGCCAAAAGACACTAAATTCAAAGATTTAACCAAGATATTCATTTCATATCCTTTCCGTAATAAATTTTGAAGCCAATTTTTCATTTCTATTGGATTGCTTTTAAATTTGTGAGCTTTATAAAAAACATTACCATAAAATACAGGATGTGATATTCCTTTCACTATAAGAAAGTGACGTGTACAATTAAATTTTTCAATAAGAGATCGATACTTGTGGAAGAATTTAGAAAAAGATTTTACTAATTTGTGGTATCGATAACCTTGTTTTAATAATTTTTCAGTAATAAAACGGTTTTTATTATTAAAATCAGAAACACAACTGCAGATCCGAGCATATCTTACTAACTGTGAAATGTAAACCCCGTATGACGGCGCTAGTGGAACATCTCCTTCAAGAAAAGGAAAATTTATAATAGGGAAGGTAAAGTCGTCACGTTTATCATATACTTTGGTATGTAATTTTCCGTCAATAATACTTAAATCTAAATCTAAAAAAGGACATCTATCACCGGTGACGTTAGATTTGTTCAAGGTTAATTCAGAAGGATAGATATCTGTAATAAAATTAGAAAATGAAGGATTGTTGAGTGCAAGAATGTCATCTAAATATCTAAAAGTATAATTAAAGTTTCGATTAGGTTCTGTTTGTTCGGGTCTTTTTGTAATTTAGCCATAAATTGTGATTCATAACAGTATAGGAAAAGGTCGGCTATAAGTGGCGCACAATTAGTACCCATAGGAATACCAATAATTTGGCGATAAATTTGTTTACCAAAACGTATGTAAATATTATCTAACAAATAATTTAGAGCAGTAATAGTTTCTGCATCAGTCCAGTTGAAGTATGAAATCAGAAGTCTGAAGTATGAAATCAGAAGTCTGAAGTATGAAATCAGAAGCCTGAAGTATGAAATCAGAAGTCTGAAGTCTGAAATATGAAATCAGAAGTCTGAAGTATGAAATCAGAAGCCTGAAGTATGAAATCAAAAATCTGAAGTATGAAATCAGAAGTCTGAAATCAGAAAAAGTCTGAAGTATTAAATATGTAATCAGAAGTCTGAAGTATGAAATCAGAAGTCTGAAGTATGAAAACAGAAACATGGACTGAAATTCTACTCAATTGTCATTGTGCATGGGCTTTTAACTTGATGAATTACAAAGGTGTTTACCGTCTTTAAAGAATCACCAGTAATGTGGGCATTTTTTTTCATTTTTTTTTTTCAATAACTTTGAGCTGTCATCATTAATATGAAATTATGTATATCAAGACTGATTAATTTGAGCAGGTATATCAAGACTTTAACTTCCTATAAAAAATGTTGTTTCTAATCAGCCTATACAGTTTTAGAGTTCTAATTCATTTTTGTGTATCTTTTTTATTAATAAAATGTAATATTAAATAAAGAAATAGTCTGTCCATGGGGCATAGATGCCCCCGCCTTATCAGGAAGTTGAAGTCAGTTAGGCCTTAAAAGCACTTTACAGCAAACAATTCATCATTGAAACTGATCATCAGCAAAACAACATTTTAACATGACATACTTCACGTCTAATTTTTTTCGTCATTGAAATCTATGGAGTCATCTCTGAGATCTTTGAAGTGTATTTTATTTCATCAGTGGCCAATTTGAAAATGCCGGCCATCTTGAAAATTTGAAAATGGATTGCACCCCCTATGGTCCCCCACCATACCCTCAAGAAGTTTCATTTAATATGGTTCATACATTTTCTCAAAATCATGCAGACAGTTTCAGGATTAAGAATCAAACAAGGGAATGTGTCAAACTGATACCCTGCTCAGAGCTTTTGTCTGAAAAAAGGTGAACCTGAAATGTAAACCTAAGTCTCTCTCAGACGGACAGACATCGAAAATATAGCCCATTGCTGGTTGCAACAATAAGTCCTTTATATAATGAACCGTTGTACAAAATTTCATAAAGATTGTAAATTGCAAAAAACGTAAGTGTGACTGACGAACAAATAGACGCAAAAACTATATACCCTGCGACAAAGTAGGTGGGGCATAAAAAGTAATTGAAAAAAGAAGAAGAAAGAAGCAAAAACAATAAGACCCCCAAACTTTGTTTTGGGCGACCTTATGATAATAAAAAAACGGGACAAAAAACAATAAGTATCCAAACTTTTTAAACCGGTAGTAGACTTATTTATAATATTTCACGAACACTTTTATAAGGACAGCATGTTCATGCCTTCAAGCGGATTTGGGCTAAAACATAGAGCTTCCAATACAGCATTGTGCCACAAAAAGGCAAACTAGAAGTACTACAAGTTTTAGCTTTTCAAAAAGCTGTGGAAGCTTCGCTGTAGCGGCATCTAATGGAAAGGAAAGTGTATATCGGTTTATATTTAAAAATTACAAGTCACTGGTCTACCAGAACTTTATAGAATGTATCAAGAACATGTCTTTGATTACTATGCATAAGGAATATCACCGTGATATTGAAATTGATGGGCTGAATCTGTCTGCAATGTTCAGTTTCTCTGTTAAAGTTGCCTTGCCATATTATAATGGTCTCCTCCAGTGATCATGCTTTGCATTTGAAATCCATTAAAAATGATATCTTATAATGCCTATAGTTATTACTGAGTCTGTGTCGAATTGGTTTAATAAAATGATTTTTGAGGACGGATAGTAATGGCCTAAGACAATAATTAAATTCATAATTTTCTCAGTAATGGCTAACTATATATGGAAGGCACATGTTGTATACGTCTTATGATAGTTTGTAAACAGAAAAAAATGATTTTCAGGTATACAATTGCTTGACACAATAGGGCATTATAAGAGGTAGCTAAATGTACGTGTCTATAAAGGGACTATGGCATGAAGTTGCCTGGAAAACTTTGATATATTTCTTTGACATGGCAGTCTTACGATATTTGGTAAAGTTGCGAACAAAATAAAAAGCTTGATAAAGAAGAAATCCATTCTTGGCAAACGACACATAGTTGCCGAAAAAACTGCGATGAGAAATTTTTGTGACGCCACTGCACCACTATATGCAAGACGAGGGATATTGAAAAAGTGACTCTTATTTGTCGCTTTGCAAACATTGCAAGTGAGATTTCAAATAAACTGAACGTCCACAAGTATTGGTAACTCGCCCATTATTTGCAATTTAAAGCCCATGTGCCCTTTATGTGTATGCTGGAAAAGCCCTTGTCGGAAAAAGACATAACTACATCGCTAAAATGTTTATGCTCAAGAGTCAGATGAAGATAAATGTGATGTAAAATGTACATGTTCTTAAAGAACAAATTAAGTTAATAACCATGAAACTACTATGGTTCTCATTATTATTAAAACAGACATAATATGAAAGTTCAAATAAACTAGTATGTCATGTATGTAATGCCCTCATATATAGCCAACGCATTATGCTTTTATTGGCCCAAAGTGTTGCCAAACAAAAAAGCTTATACAGCTCATAAAAAAATAGTTGCAATTGGAGTCGACATATGTGTTATAGTTACTCCATATCCTTTCATAAATTATTTTATAGTTGGATGAAAATACACAGCAAAAGAAACATAAAAATAATCTGGACTTGTAAATCATATGATAAATCTGTTGATTACAACAAAATTTATGCAATCTATCTATTCTTGTTCAGCGATCAATAAATATCACGTGATCAACTATTTTAATCAACGGTAAACATTAAATGGTACCGTGTCCAGTTCTGCAGTACACAAAATAGTCTTATCATGTTCAAATCGTCTCTTCTCCGTAATTGATTCACGATAATAGTTATTGGGCAAGCCAATGAAGCGATCTGTTACTTTTGCAATCTTATTAAACAGCCAATCATCGCGTTCATAAGTGATTGATTATATCAAGATGGCGTGAATATCCTATGAAATTAATAGCTTCGCACCTTGATGCGAAGCAACTAGTATGAGCCCCAATCATGGCAGATCGAGAAAATATGAAATAAATTAAAAAAAATCTTTGTACCTGAGTTGTACTTTACTGTCCTTGTACTGTTGAGCATTGTCCTCTACTGCTTTTGATTTTTTTTCTTTTTCTCTGACTTAGTTTCTGAAATGATATGTAAATAAATTTATATTCAAAAGCTTTGAAAATAATCAAATAAAAGTAATCGAGACCCTGAAGTACCACCAGACCAAATTTGGTTTGAATCCCTGCTGTCGTTTCAGAGGAGAAGTTTGAAGAAAAATTAACGACGACGACTGAAGCCAAGTGATGACAATAGCTCACATGGACCTAAAAATATATATGTGATATATAATATAAATTTAGTGTATTGATGTAAATCATCTACACCCCTATGTCTTTTCTACCCGAATCATTTTATAAGTGCGCTTTAAGTAAACCTTCATCTTATCTTTAGTAGTCTATAAGTCTAAATTCATTTATAATAATCTATAGATGTGGGGATTTTTGATTCGACAAAAACATGGCCGCCATGGCTAAAAATAGAAAATGGGGGTCTGAGTACAGTTTTTGGCTTATATTTCAAAAACTATAACATATATTTGAAATCCGAAGCCACGCTTCCTCTTCAGCATCAAAAGCTTTACGAAAGTCTCTATTGCGTCGAAGTCGTCAGATGACCCCTTGTAGGTATTATGACCTTTGAAGGCCAAAATGGTGTTTTTTCATGTTTTTGGCTTGTAGAATGTATTGCAGATAGAGAAAAGCTGTTGCTTGCGTAAATGATCAGTTTATTGAGCTCTACAAAAGTTTAAATTGAGCTTTACAAAAGTTTAAATTGAGCTCTACAAAAGTTTAAATTGAGTCGAAGTCGTGAGATGACCCCTTCAAGGGGTTATGGCCCTTTAAGCAGGTAGAAAAAAAATGTTGCTTGCTTAAATGCTCAGCTCATTAAGCTTTACAAAAGTGTCAATTGGGTCAAAGTTGTCTGATGACCCTTAAAGGGGTTATGGCTCTTTAAACGCAAAAATATAGTGTTTTGACCATAGAATGAAAAAATATTGCAGATAGAGAAAAGCTATTGTTTGCTTAAATGATCAGCTCATTGAGCTTTACAAAAGTGTCAATTGGGTCAAAGTTGTCAGATGACCTTTAAACGGGTTTTGACCCTTTAAACGCGAAAAATAGTGTTTTGACCATAGAATGAAAAAAATATTGCAGATAGAGAAAAGCTATTGTTTGCTTAAATGATCAGCTCAATGAGCTTTACAAAAGTGTCAATTGGGTCAAAGTTGTCAGATGACCTTTAAATAGGTTTTGACCCTTTAAACGCGAAAAAAGTGTTTTGGCCATAGAATGAAAGGTATTTCAGATAGAGAAAAGCTATTGCTTACTTAAATGATCAGCTTATTGAGCTCTACAGAAGTTCTTATTGGGTCAAAGTTGTCAGATGACCCCTTAAATGAAAAAAATAGTGTTTTTGCCTATAGAATGAAAAGTATTGCAGGTATAGAAAAGCTGATGCAGCTCTTTGAGCTCTACATTATTTCCATTTGGTCAAAGTTGTAACTTTTGACAAAAGTCCCTTTTAAAGAGGGAATGGCCTTTTAAAACTTGAAACTTAAAGTACCAGTTATTCATAGCTTTTATCTACTTATATATAGTGAAAAATATTGCAGAGAAAATCCAAAGCTGTCTGAAGCATTTAGAGTACTGTATACAGCTCTACTAATGGTTTCATTGATTTAAAATTTGATGCTATTGTTAAACAACTTTGAACCAGGTGAGAGATAGCCTCTTGTTAACTTTGTAAGTGTGTTAAAAACTGGTTATAATTGTTAGTTTTGTTTCAATCAAATCAATTGTAGATGTTTTATGTAAAATGTTTAATAATAAAACTGAAATTTATGAAAACAAAGCGAGATAATTATCATTTTCAATGAGGCACTTGAATTTGTTAACATTCAAATGGGGAAAACTCCTGAAAAAGATAGTGCCATAACTCTGTAACTTTCACACATTTAGGAGACCATTGAGTGTTAAACTATGTAAACTGTTTTTTTTTTTCTAACTATCCTGTATAGTTTTACAGAAATAAGCTGAATATAAATTACATAATTTTGTGAAAAAAAAGAAGAGTTGACACTAAAGAACGTCTCCCTTGTCGGCACTGGCAGTATCAATGGTTCTGCATTATCCTGCCTATAAACTAACAAACTTACAAACCTTACTGGAAAAATCCTTCCTAAGTATTCTTAAAATACTTAATTATAATTGTTATGTAATGACTAAATCTAGGTCAAGATCAAAAGATGGGTGTATGCAAATGTGTTAAGCTACTACTGGGGCATATGCATACCAAATTTTATCCACCTAGGAATTATAGTTGTCGAGGTATGGAGGTGATCATAAATTCTTACCCAAGCTAGTTAACAAAGCCGCCAATACAGCCATACTTCTGTCTCGCCTAGCTTCGCAGGGGAGGCAAAAAACTTTATAAAAAATCCAGTTAGAGAACAATTACTCCTACATTCATTCTTTCAAAAAACTTCAGGTTAGGAAGATCAGTTTTGCCTAAAATCAAAATTTTGTTATCGGTAACTGTATTTGAGTTTTTGAAGAAACTGGAATTTACGCCTTATTCAATATTTAGCCACGGTGTTAACATTATACATCAAATCAAAGCTCCAAACAAATATTTTGTACAAGACACACACGACATAGCATAGACAAATGTAACTACATTTGGTAACATGATCTAGCAATGTTGGAGGGAAAAAAGCTCTAATAAACTGTTGCCACAGAGAGATACCGTGCCTCTGCATTAATTGGTTGCTATGGATGGACCTTGCATAAAAAGTTCACAAATCTATAATGTGCAGTTGTTAAGATTTAAATGCAAATCAATCAAGCGGAAACCTAGGTCACCATGACCTACTTCTATGTAGATGTTGACCTACAGGGGTGTAAAGATATACTTTTTTGGCAAATGATATGTATATATTGTGCTATTACACTTGTATCACGATATGTATGACTATCACGATACAAATATTTAGTTTTGTTATCTATGAGCTGGACCAAATGCAGATGCGGTTGTTCATTGTCACAGTGGTTTTTCTAAATTGCCGTTTAATTTTGGGCTGTGTCGCGTACACTTATTCCACACCTAATTATTTTCTATAGTTAATTAATGTGTATTTTTTTTTTGCCTTTTTTATCTGTTTTGTTGAAAAAAAGTGGGCTTCCCCAGCAGTATACTGTATTATGTATATACACAGGCTGCTAAAAATAAAATTGTCTTAATTTTACAAGTTAAAAATTCGGAACTTCTCTCTGACTGAATTCACTCTATAGGGGAAAAAAACTTACCAAAATTAGTGTCGCGCAAATACGCATCCGACTTTCTGTGCCTCTCAAATACAGACAGGAACATATAATGGCGCGAATCGCGGTATATATAGTACTGTTAACTAAGAAGTCTGAAATGTGAAATTATAACCCTGAACTCCGAAATCAGAAGTCGGAACTCTGAAATCAGAAGTCTGAAGTAAGAAGATACCTATCGCTTTCCGTAATTATCAGTTTATTTTATATATCTAACTAATTTTTACTCTGTTCGTCCAGTTGATAGAACATTACTTTTTAAAAAAATGAAGTTCTTAGTCTTGGATTTTGAACTGCAATGAAATTCGTACATTTTTATATTGTACTTGTTTGCATATAAACTTATTTGAATTTATAGTGCAGTACGTGTATTACAAAATAATAACAAGAAAAAGTTCAAGGCAATAAGCGCAATAAACGTCCGATGTACGTTTCCTCTATTCATGATTGATCAAAAGGCTTTGCTCAAAAGATTGAACATGCCAAACAAACACTGTTTGACGCGAAGAACAAATTAAAAGATATGCCGAACTGAAATCAAAATTATTACGAAGATCAACCTAAACATGGTTTTGACAATGTTAAAATTTTAACGGCTAATTTCAAGGCATTGGTGTATTATTGAACACGAAATTGATGGTGCCGGAGGAGGCTAACTTTCTGGGAACAAAAACTATAGCATCAGCAGCGCTTTATTTCCATTATGTATGTTTGAAATAATAACCAAAGTTCCGGGTAATGAAATTTGCTACGCGTGACGCGCGTTTCGTCTATTCAAGATTCATGAGAGGCGCTCTACCCCAAAGACACTGTACGATATGAAGGGCAAAGAATCATTAATTAAAAATATGCAGAAATAGAATCAATATTATGACAAAGATCAATCAGGCCTTTGATGTTTTTGTTATATCCGTGGGAAAAAAGGAACAAAGCCCAGAGTGTCCAAAGGTTGCTAATATAAGGAAATTCTAAAAGCTTAAAACATCAATTGATTTCCTCTACAGTACTAGTAACACGAGTACTATAAACCGAATAGTTATGGATTTTTTTAAAAGTTCTTACAAACCTCACTTGTTTTTCTTATGTACATTTTGGCACTGGTATGCTTTTGCTGGTAAGAAGGTTTCTTATTATATAAAAGTGTATGCAATATTAAATCTAAAACGTACATGTACTAAACGAACTGTTTTGTTAGACGCAAGTAGCAAATGTGTACCAAATAGGCAATAAAATATCGTGAATCCAATAAGCCAGGACAAAATCAGTAGATGTACATTCATAAAAAAAAAAAAAAAAAAAAAAAACAACACAAAACAAAGTTTCTTAAAGAAAAAAACGCCCCTTTTTAAAAATGATACTTGCTGAAACTATATGAAGTAGTGATAGTAATAACAAAATGAAAAAGAAAGAAGACAAAACGGGTTCATTTTAAATTTTGTCCAATTTTTATTTTAACCAACCACATTGTATTTTAAGTAAAATGAATAGTTTTAGCGTTTGATGTTTTTTTTTAAAATGTGAAATACTTATGTACAGATCATGACGCCATGATGCTGGTGGCTTCAGACAACGGGCTGCACGAATATCGTTTAAACTCCACTGGGATACATTATAATAGAAACCTGCTGAATGGCAGAAGGGTGGATGCAGTTACAGTTATGGTATCAAAGAATTTAGTGTTCTGGGAAGATTGTTCAAACAGTCATGATCGAGGATGTGTTATAAAACGGTAATATGTTGAATGTCTTAAGACATGTTTCTACTAAGTAAGATATATTCACAACTTGAAAAGATAAACATTAAAACTTTGACTAAGAAACCATAAAGAAAAGTTCGGGAAAAATAATTTGCACAGAAATGCACCGCATTATATTTTCTAGATATAAGGAACAGTATTATACACACATATCTTGACAAGTGCATGTTAAAAATCAAATGAGTAACTTTGAGGTTCCTTTGGGTAGAATGTTTATCTAAATTATATTGAAACATTATTCCTTGGTAACCCAACTCCTCCTAGGTCATTTGGAATTCAGACCTGAAACTTTGACCAGTAAGTTCACTATGAATGGAGATCGTGCTGAATGTTTCGAATGCCTCTAGCGGCTGCCGGTTGGGCTCCATTTGGTAGCTTTGGGGCCATTTTTTTTTAATTCTTTTTTCATGCAACCAATCCAACACATATGTGGCATATGGGTTTAGATAGATGTACCTACCCCTATAAACCATACATAAATAATCTCACAATTTGCAGGTAAATATAATTTAAAATGCAAATACATGAAATAAGTCTGAACAACAATATTGATATTTTTTGTCCCAGTGTATTTCTTTCTGTAATTTGCTACTTTAAACACAAGAATAGCACGGGAATATGTAGCGGGACTGCTTCGACTAGTTATATATGAAAATTAATACACTCTAATAAGGACAAACCTATTTATTAAAATAGTATTTATTCAGGAGATATTGGCTTTACTATTTTGCAAACCGATGTTGTCAGACCATAATAACAAAGACCTGACCGAAAAAAAAGAAGTGTAACGTGCAGTTTTAAAGGCCACAACCCCCACACAATATTGACGATTTTGGAGGGTTAGCGTTCTAAAAGCAGGGTTGATTGTCTTCCCATTTTTTTCATTTTTCAGCTGTAGTTAAAACGCGTTTAGCTTTTCGCTCCGGCACCAACACTTTTGTGTTGGAGAACACATCAAAGCTTCCGTTTAAATTTCAAAATTGTCTTAACCCTAAGGTTCTTACTACCCCATACATAGGTTGATCATCTCAGTAATAATTTGGTTCCCCAATTTGGTATTTTTGGTTTTACGGTCGTATGCTCTTCATTATCATATAGTGTTTTGCATTTTCAATATTTTTGGTAGAGCGCCTCTGATGAGTCTTGAATAGACGAAACGCGCGTCAGGCATAGCAAAATTTATTGTCTGGACTTTTGTTGTCATGTTTATTTGGTCAAGTGCCCAAAACCCGCATTTTATTTCATTCTCATGTCATGTTTATCTCCGGATATAATCGAGTTCCTGTTACTTCTTTTGGATTGGTAACCCGATTGGTGCCTCTTTGCTTCTCTGTTGTGCATATTGGGTACATGTTTAAAGCAATCACATGTACAAACTAAAGATAAATTAAATGTCAATTGTAATGAGTTATATATAAAAGGTATATGCAATTATAATTTTACAGAAAAAAAAAATAGCGCGAAGAGTTTACAAATTCAATTATACGTGTTAGAACATGTAAACAAATATAAAAATGTTTTTCATTGTTTATTTTCATGGTTATATATTATATCATGTTTTAATTAGAGCAGAGATCAAACTTGGAACTCTACTAAATCAATCGGAAATATTTACTTCAAAAACCATATGGCGCTCACACCTGAAAGCTGATTGGATCCACAATAACCTATATTGGATTGAACGATATTTTCGGTATAGTAATATATTACTTCCATGGTCTGTCATAATGGTCGGTGATATTGACGGTAGATACAATAAATCAATTTACACTAGTCAACGAGGTGTCTTAACCAGTATGACATTGGACCCAAGAGAAGGGTAAGTGAATATTTGATTCAATGGTTTCTATATATGTTTTTCAGGGCATCTTTAAATCCAGGACTTTTCCAAGTATGTCACACGACATATTGGAATAATTATGTGATCACAGGAAATTTTGGAATCAAGAGCGATTCCGAATTCTTACGGGAGTAATATAACATGCTGAGATATAGGGGGACTTCTAATCGTCATTGGTTTCAAGATGCCACGTAATTTATTACCTGTAATACTTGTAGGTGACCTGACACTTATTTTCGTATAATTTATTGATTGGTGTTGGTCCATAATGTGTCATCATATTTTCAATCAAATTCGATTGGTTTGGCGCCATAACCCTGGTTTAACCCACCACTTCTTTGGAAGTGCCTGTACCAAGTCAGGACCATTGCGATCTTTTTAATTCTTCTGGTTTTGTGTTTCTCTCAAATGAAAATTACAACAAAGCTCCAGACAAAAGCTTCTGTATTTTGTTCATAATAATGTTCATATCCTACATGTCCTATTATTTTCGACTTATAAAACCTAATACCAAGAATTTTTACAGTGTCACACTATTTCACGTAACTATTTATTATGGGTTAAGGAAATTTTACAGTGTCACACAATTCTATGTTACTATACATATTATGGACTTGATGATCGCAATGGAAGAGGGAGGTTTGGCGCCATAAAACCTGGTTTAACCCACCATTTCGTTTGAAATGCATGTACAAAGTCAGGACCATTGCGATCCACCAGTTCTCCGGTATGACTGATTCGTTTTTGTCATTTTCTCTGGACTATGAGATTGATCATTCAAGTTCGGTAGTTTTGTTATTACCTTTCTTTGCACTTATTTATTCGTGTCTTTATTTTGGTTTCATTTATAACAAAACAGGATACAAACCCTTAATAGCGTGAAAACCCCATTTAAAAAAATACATGAACACCAAATTAAAGCTTAAGGCACCGACCATTTGATTTTCTGGGGAGGGGGCTTGGATTTTCACCCGATCCGGGATTTTTATATTTGACCGCTGCACGGGCCAGCTTATTTTTTCCCATACACTCAATGCTAGAAAATTTTGTTCACAAATCTCTTTTTTTTTCTAATGCGCAAAATGAGGGCCTGATTATTTTTTTGGCCCTTTAAGCTGGCCAGACATTTTTTTGGCCAAAAATCAGAGCCAGAATATCTTTTTTTAAAAAGTCCCAGCCCCCCCCTTCCCCCAAGAATAAACCATGAGACAGCTACACGTATACATGTAATTGTTAAACGGTTGAAGCTCCCAAACACCAATAAACTCGTACAATATGAAAGATACAGCTCAGTCAATTTTACAGTATTATTTATTTCTTTCATTTAATTTTCAAAAAAATAATATCAACTTGAAGTTAAATATTGAGAAAAACATTTTCATTTCTTTTTTATCTGTTCAAAATGGCCTTACTAATCTTCGAAAAAAAAAAAATCGATACTTTTATTATACAAAAGCCTAAATTAGGTTTTTGTATCTTGACTAGCTCAGCGTTTTTGTCCGCATAAAGATGTTGAACTTGTTAATTTTAAAGGCATTCATAGCCTACGGAATACAGCAAGCAGCCTTCAATGTGACCAGCGGTCGCTGCTCGCTGTGTAGCAATCGGCAATGAGTTAAAAATAAACTACATATGATTCAAGCCCAATCCGAAAGTTCCAATGAAAAACCCTATTCTTTAAATACAAATGACAACAAAGATCCAGACAATAAATCTTGCTACGCCTGACGCGCGTTTCGTTTATTCAAGACTCATCAGAGGCGCTCTACCAAAAATATTGAAAATGCCAAACACTATATGAATATGAAGAGCATAGAACAGTAAAACCAAATATACCAAAGTGGGGAACCAAAGTATTACTAAGATAATCAACCTATGTCTGGGTAGGGTTTCGACAATTTTGAAATTTAAACGGATATTTTAATGCTTTGATGTATTCTCCAACACAAAAATGTTGATGCCGCAGCGGGCTAACCTCTGGGAATTAAAACTCCACCAGCAGTGCTAACCTTCACGTGTTTTCGAAATACAAATGACAACAAAGTTCCAGACAATAAATTTTGTTACGTCTGACGCGCGTTTCGTCTATTCAAGACTCATCAGAGGCGCTCTACCTCTGAAAAATAACAATAAACGTAAATTCGACGAATTCAAACATCAGCTTTGATAAAAGATTCCTTGCTTAGGATAAGCACATTTAAAATGTGGCGTGGTAAAAAAGGACAACGGGACGTAGAGACTCTCTCTTGAGAACACTCAAAGTAACTGATAGCAAGCTTAGAAGCATCCATCGACTTATTTGATAAAAAGATCAAGTAGGTCAATTTTAAATCCAACACAAGACGTCAAACAATTAATGATTTTGTGATGCATCATCATATATACTAAACCAACATTGCTTAGAATTCCTTATAATTATCACCCATATTCAATCTTATTTTGACCTGAGGTAACGTTGCCGCTTGCGGTTTGGTTGTTGTATGTTTGTTTTATAGTTGTGGTTTTTTTTTTACATTAACCGATTAAGTCTTGTTCTTTTCGGATAAACGATATTTGATTGCCCCTTTGGTTCACCTTAGCTTTTTATATTACCATTTTTTCACCTTTATTAGATAAAACACTAAAACAAACACATTTTGTATCTTTGGTTAGTATATATGGGTTGTGACAACCGTTATTGATAAAACAACGGTTATTGTAATAAAAAATTAAAATGAATTAAAAGTGAATTTTCATCGTACTTTAAGAAATTTATATTATCACAAAAAAAAAATAGAACATTTACATTAATTAAAATATACAGCTGATCACAATAACAGGCGTTACATAGATTAAAAAAAACCCATAAAACTCTTGCTAAGTAAAAAATATCCGGTTGGTAATAAATGTATCCAATATGAACCCGACTGGAAACTCAAAACACACACCTTTGCTCATTGAAAAAAGGATAACACTGTAATAATAGGGAACCAAAAAAATTGTTAATATTTAATGTTAATAAGTATACTTTTCAAACAAAGCACACACACAGCACATTTAACAATGGTTCATATCGATTTTTATTCATTCGTCAGGTGGATTTTTGTAACAGAAAACGACGTCGTCAATGGACTATCTAAAATATTGAAAATTGCCATGGATGGGTCAGAGGAAATGATTATCTATACTCTACTTGAGAAGACAGATGTGTTCGGATTAACAATAGGTACAAGATATAAGAAAATTATGATATACATAAATTCATAAGTTTGTTCTCCAAGTGTCATTTTAAAAAAACATTTTTTTGAATTTTTCGTTCGTCATAACTTGAGCTTGTATATGCTAAAATATCCTGTAGATTATAAGATTGAAATCACCTTTAAAGTGTCATAACCTCAACAATATAACAAATACAAGATCTTAGTTGCAATAGGGCAGCAGCTTGGGAATTATCTAACTATCTAACCATGTCAATGATATTCAATGTGAATGGAACTTAAATATTGTAATTTATTTTTTAGTAGTATATGCTCACTGGAAGTTATCTCATAGTATAACTTTAAATTTCAATAAAATAGTATAAATTGCAACAACCTTTGTACAAGTACAAAAGAGGTCACGTGATAGGTT
This sequence comes from Arcuatula senhousia, assembly GCA_963971305.1. NCBI lineage: Eukaryota > Metazoa > Mollusca > Bivalvia > Mytilida > Mytilidae > Arcuatula > Arcuatula senhousia. The sequence goes on along the minus strand of OZ020307.1, from coordinate 54,738,827 downwards.
TAACATTTTAAAGCCGATTTAGTCCTTTTTGTAGATCACTATGGCAACAAAATAAACTGGTTTGAGACGAATAGAATAGGACTTCTTGCCGGAAAAGGAAGCGAGTTCGTAACCGGGAATTTAGACGGAAGTAACCCACTAATATTCAGTATTATACCAACATCAGCTTCAAAAAACAATATGTACCCTATGCACTGCAGTATTGCCATTTTGGGTGACTTTGTCATTATATCAAATGGAAAGAATCTACAAAAACTTAAGAAAACGCCTAGTTTTATCGAAATGCAGCTAATCCACTCAACAAATGTTAAATACATTAATGATTTAGTTATATTTGATGGCAAAAATCAACCAAGAGGTATTAAGTATTAGAACGTTTTTTCCAAGATAAGGGTCAAATATACAACAACTGCACGCTTTGAATTAGTTTACAATAAAACACTGAAATGTTAAATGTTGATGACGCTTTTTAATAAAACATTAGTATTATTTGATAGACAAACAAGTTTCAACAAGTGAATATATGTTAAATACATTGCATCTTATTAACTGAATAGACTCTGGACCAAGCATTTGAAGAATTAGACCCAATAGACATTAAGGTGTTTATTTCACATTCTTCTGTTTTGTTTGCCTAGAGGATTTAAAATTTGTTTAAGTTTGGTCATTTGTTGCTTCATATATTTTTACCAAATATACATTAGCACACAAAGCCCCATTATAGAAGTTTTCTCCGCAGAAGCCCTGGCGACGAGTCTTTTCAGGGATATTTATGTTTCTGGAATGAAAGTATTATTCACCGGGAACTGTTTGTTGCAAGTATTTTCAGCAGGACTAATTAAAAAAAAAACTTGTAAAAATGCCTTACTTTTTATAGATGTGTGAAATTGCTCTGTGGAGGATTCAAAGATTGAAAAAAGAAACAATTTTACAAACCCATCAATTTTGTGTAAAAATGATTGGACCCGTTTGTGATTGCTTAAAAAGTTATACAAATATACTGCTGTATCTTACTTCAACACTATATATATCAGATTTCCTTTTAAGGCTGCAATTACTGTGGAGATGGAAATAAAAAAGGATGTTCCTATATCTGCGTACCAGTACCGAGGAAGACCAGCTTTAACATCCCGTATAGATGCCTGTGTCCCAATGACTATCCATCGTGCGACACTAAAGGTACTCAAATTCATATAAAAAAACATGATAGTACTGTTACATTCATGGATATTTTTTATGTAAAAAAATAAAGGACAGTTTTATACATCGATGAAACTTTTATTCAGTCATATTATTTCAATATCAAATAACTCATGCTGCGCCATGATCAAGTTTAAACTCATTTCAGCTCATAATACATGTAAGTTACATCATTTTATAAATATCGTTCTGCACATTGGTCATATTTGTCAAATTAAAACTACTAGTACTTTTTGCACATTGAACATTCATGACATTGTTATGAAAACACGTAGACTGACATTTTTTATTCGGCATTTAGGATAATATACTGTAGCAAGATGTAAGGATAAATTGACGAATGTTTTGTCATAGGTGTTCAGTAGCCCTTGAAATAAAAAAGTCCAAAACTGTTGTTATGAAATGATTGACATTCAAATATTGTAGATCCAAAAAGACTATGTAAAAACAAAATCAGTAAAAATGAAAGAACCCAAGTGAGCACGCTCGCATACCCCTTGCGTCCACATTATGGACAGAGATTATCTTTTTCGAGTAAGGAATAAAAAAAAGTCAGAGTTGTTGTCTTGCAAAGTCGACTCGTAAAACAGGAAGTAGATGATCAACAGACCTGAAAACGAATCCCACCATATGGGACCCCTACATATAGCTACATACCATATATCAAATACCTACAATTAATGGTTGCTGAAAAATATGTTACCCTGAGTATTTAGTGAAAAAGTCTAAGTCGGCCCGTTTAACAGGAAGTAGATGATCGATAGACCTGAAAATGTATCCCAACATATGGGACCCCACCTTAAGCTACATATTAAATAACAAAAGCCTACGATGAATAATGGCTGATATTTGTTACAAAAGTATAATAACGGACAAACGGACTGACTGACAGACGGAGCAGTCAAAAACATATAATTAAAGATTAAACAGATTTAATGATCAAACGCACACGATATCAATGGACAAAAACCCAAATCCTATCACTCTTAGGTTTTATAAAATATATACTGAACAAAAAAGATACGCATATTTTTTATTTTTCTACCATTATATTGAAAATAATTTTTGTCTCGCCTGCGACATAAGTCGCTGAAGGCGAGACATAGGTACTACTTTCCGGCGGCGGTGGCGGCGGCGGCGGCTACGGCGTAAACTTTTTTGTAAGACTTAAATTGTGGAAAATGAATTACAAGAAAAGTAGAATAGCTAGGCATCTGATATTTGGTATACAGACAGTTGGGGTTATGGTCTACGCAACTGAGACCATGCAGTTTGAACCTGACCCAAATTTCATGGTTCAGCGACTCGGTGAACTTAGATGTTTTTTTTTCGGACCAAAAAACCCCTTTGTAAGACTTTTGTGGAAAATGAATTACAAAAAGAAAATAGAATAGCTAGGCATCTGATATTTGGTATACAGACATTTGGTGTTATGTTTTACGCAACTGGCACCATGTAGTTTGAACCTGACGCAAATTATATGGTTCAGCGACTCGGTGAACTTAGATGTTTTTTCGGACCAAAAACCCCTTTGTAAGATTTTTGTGGAAAATGAATAACAAGAAAAGTATAATAGCTAGGCATTTGATAATTGGTATACAGACAGTTAGAGTTATGGTATACGCAACTGGCACCATGTCATTAGACCCTCGCCCCTATTTCTTGGTTCAGCGACTCTGTGAACTAAGATGTTTTTTCGGACCAAAAAAACGCTTTATAAGACTTTTGTGGAAAATGAATTACAAGAAAAGTATAATAGCTAGGCATCTCATATCTGGTATACAGACAGTTCGGGTTATGGTCTATGCAACTAGTACCATGCTTTTTGACCCTGCCCCCATTTTGATGGTTCAGAGACTCTGTGAACTTAGATTATTTTTGGGGCAAAAAACTTCTTTGTTAGACTTTTGTGGAAAATAAATTAAGTGAAAAGTATAATAGCTATGCATCTGATATTTGGTATACAAACATTTAAGGCTATGGTCTATGCAACTGCCGCCATGTTTTTGACCCTGGCCCCACTTTTATGTTTCAGTGACTCTGTGGACTTAGATGGTTTTGGGGGCAAAAAATCTCTTTGTAAGAATTTTGTGGAAAATTAATTAAGTGAAAAGTATAATAGCTAGGTATCTGATATCTGGTATACAGTCACCTGGAATTATAGTCTTTGCAACTCACACCATGGCCTGTGACCTTGACACAATTTTAATGGTTTAGTGACTCTGTGAACTTAGATGATTTTGGGACAATTAAATCTTATGTGGAAAATGAATTAAGTTAAAAGTATAATAGCTAGGCATCTGATATTTGGTATACAGACATTTGGGGCTTGGGTCTACACAACTGATACCATGATGTGCGACCCTGACCCCATTTTCACAGTTCAATGACTTTGTGAACTTGGATGATTTTTGGGTGGAAAATAAAAGTGAAAAGTATAATATTATAGCTAGGCATTTGATATTTGGGTATTATTGTATACACGACTGACGTCACCATGTAATGTGACCTTGACCCAATTTTCATGGTTGAATGACTTAGTGAATGTTGATCTTTTTTCATTGTTTCTCAATATCTATGGTATCTAGAACACACTTCAGACTTTTTTTGTGATGGTTAAATGGAATTCTGTTACCTGTCACATGACCTTGATCTCAACTTTTCTGAAGGCCCAGCTAAACCTTCAATGAGTTCTGTGATGGTGCCGATAGGCGAGACATACTTTAGTGTCAACTCTTGTTCATGTATTAAATTATAACAACAAAATTAATGGTATCATTTAACAAATAAAGCAATAAACATGTGTAAGAAAATTGAGTTTACTCAATTTTTAGTTATAACAGCAACAAATTCAGCATCACTAAAATTGCATATTCTCTGTAACGAGGGTAACATCGGTTATCATCACCTGATGCTCGATAATAATTCGGGATAATGGTTCATTACAATGCTAAACTTTTCTTTAAGGCTTCTCTACAATTTATGAACAGTGCATGCTTTAGCGCATGTGCGCTACTTTTTGCCTTTGTATCTTGCCTTTTCCGGTTGTCGTAATAAGGTAGAAGCCATTTTGTGGCAGCGAATTGATTCTTAAAAAAAAATTGAATTGACACTTAAGACTGCTTTATTACCGGAAGTACCACTGATGTTGCTTCCGGTTGCCATATTTTTTTCCAGAAAATGTTTTACAACGCAATTGTGCTTTTTATTGTGCAGTGGTTACATTTTGCAAACCCGCCTTAAATCAAAATTGACAATTGGGTTTGTTATCTGATAAGTGTAACAATCTATTACCATATTTTCGTTGAAATCTGTTTAGCGATAGAACATGTAGAGATAGCTCGTAAAATGCTCTTTCTGGTATCGCGAAAACAGAAGCGCATCGGATAGTTAAATGAAATTTTGAAATATCGGAGTCATTGTTTAAACATACAGGTAACTGTATTGTTACTTTTACTTAAATAGAATTTCATTAACAGTGTAAAAAATGAAAAAACAAAATTATACGTTTCTTTTTTTTGTTCAGTATACGCAAGTAACACAATAAGATGATAGAAAAGGAAAAACTTGATATTTTTTCCTCAATAGAAGTGAGTGAAGCCTACGAGAAACAAAACACATGCGAACAAATCCAGCATTTTTCTACTGGACATTTTCTTTATCCAAACTGCACGGAATCAGGTGAATTCGATATCCAGCAATGTGATATAAGAAATGGCCACAACTTATGCCGGTGTTCAGATAAACAAGGCATAACCATTCCTGGCACTGAACGGAAAAATGGAGATGGACTCCAGTGTGATGATGGTTAATATTTAAGTACCACTTTTTATAAGAATCATGCAAAGAGCAATTCATGGGTGGAAAGCCAACACCAATTTATTTTTGATGTGTTACTCCTACTAACACCCTGCTTTGATCTTTTGTGCTCTTTTTCCAAACTAGCCCTGGTCCTGAGAAAAAAACCCATTTAGAATGCATTGGAAAAATGTAAGAAAGGGAGATAACTCTTAAAATTGTCAATAATGTCAATAGAAACCATTGTACCAAAATGGCAATATTTTTCACAGGACCAGGCAATTATGAGCAATTGTTAGTTATTTCTTATTGTATATACTTTGAAATATCTTTCGTTAAAAAATAAACCACTGTAGCCTTTTTATCGATGAATCACTTTTTTTTTCAATTTAGCATGATTCTTAGGTGGATTTCTACTTGTTTTGAAAATATACTTTTAGTTGTGATTATAATGGACATCTCCATTGTTAGAAAATTATTCCAAAAACTTTCAGATTTTAAATAACCGTATTCCTTAACTCACTGGACAATACTTTATACATAACCTGAATAATAAAGAAATTGATTCTTAGATTTTCACCCTCTATGTTCTTCTTTGTTAGACTTTTGTGGAAAATAAATTAAGTGAAAAGTATAATAGCTATGCATCTGATATTTGGTATACAAACATTTAAGGCTATGGTCTATGCAACTGCCGCCATGTTTTTGACCCTGGCCCCACTTTTATGTTTCAGTGACTCTGTGGACTTAGATGGTTTTGGGGGCAAAAAATCTCTTTGTAAGAATTTTGTGGAAAATGAATTAAGTGAAAAGTATAATAGCTAGGTATCTGATATCTGGTATACAGTCACCTGGAATTATAGTCTTTGCAACTCACACCATGGCCTGTGACCTTGACACAATTTTAATGGTTTAGTGACTCTGTGAACTTAGATGATTTTGGGACAATTAAATCTTATGTGGAAAATGAATTAAGTTAAAAGTATAATAGCTAGGCATCTGATATTTGGTATACAGACATTTGGGGCTTGGGTCTACACAACTGATACCATGATGTGCGACCCTGACCCCATTTTCACAGTTCAATGACTTTGTGAACTTGGATGATTTTTGGGTGGAAAATAAAAGTGAAAAGTATAATATTATAGCTAGGCATTTGATATTTGGGTATTATTGTATACACGACTGACGTCACCATGTAATGTGACCTTGACCCAATTTTCATGGTTGAATGACTTAGTGAATGTTGATCTTTTTTCATTGTTTCTCAATATCTATGGTATCTAGAACACACTTCAGACTTTTTTGTGATGGTTAAATGGAATTCTGTTACCTGTCACATGACCTTGATCTCAACTTTTCTGAAGGCCCAGCTAAACCTTCAATGAGTTCTGTGATGGTGCCGATAGGCGAGACATACTTTAGTGTCAACTCTTGTTCATATATTAAATTATAACAACAAAATTAATGGTATCATTTAACAAATAAAGCAATAAACATGTGTAAGAAAATTGAGTTTACTCAATTTTTAGTTATAACAGCAACAAATTCAGCATCACTAAAATTGCATATGCTCTGTAACGAGGGTAACATCGGTTATCATCACCTGATGCTCGATAATAATTCGGGATAATGGTTCATTACAATGCTAAGCTTTTCTTTAAGGCTTCTCTACAATTTATGAACAGTGCATGCTTTAGCGCATGTGCGCTACTTTTTGCCTTTGTATCTTGCCTTTTCCGGTTGTCGTAATAAGGTAGAAGCCATTTTGTGGCAGCGAATTGATTCTTAAAAAAAAATTGAATTGACACTTAAGACTGCTTTATTACCGGAAGTACCACTGATGTTGCTTCCGGTTGCCATATTTTTTTCCAGAAAATGTTTTACAACGCAATTGTGCTTTTTATTGTGCAGTGGTTACATTTTGCAAACCCGCCTTAAATCAAAATTGACAATTGGGTTTGTTATCTGATAAGTGTAACAATCTATTACCATATTTTCGTTGAAATCTGTTTAGCGATAGAACATGTAGAGATAGCTCGTAAAATGCTCTTTCTGGTATCGCGAAAACAGAAGCGCATCGGATAGTTAAATGAAATTTTGAAATATCGGAGTCATTGTTTAAACATACAGGTAACTGTATTGTTACTTTTACTTAAATAGAATTTCATTAACAGTGTAAAAAATGAAAAAACAAAATTATACGTTTCTTTTTTTTGTTCAGTATACGCAAGTAACACAATAAGATGATAGAAAAGGAAAAACTTGATATTTTTTCCTCAATAGAAGTGAGTGAAGCCTACGAGAAACAAAACACATGCGAACAAATCCAGCATTTTTCTACTGGACATTTTCTTTATCCAAACTGCACGGAATCAGGTGAATTCGATATCCAGCAATGTGATATAAGAAATGGCCACAACTTATGCCGGTGTTCAGATAAACAAGGCATAACCATTCCTGGCACTGAACGGAAAAATGGAGATGGACTCCAGTGTGATGATGGTTAATATTTAAGTACCACTTTTTATAAGAATCATGCAAAGAGCATTTCATGGGTGGAAAGCCAACACCAATTTATTTTTGATGTGTTACTCCTACTAACACCCTGCTTTGATCTTTTGTGCTCTTTTTCCAAACTAGCCCTGGCCCTGAGAAAAAAAACCCATTTAGAATGCATTGGAAAAATGTAAGAAAGGGAGATAACTCTTAAAATTGTCAATAATGTCAATAGAAACCATTGTACCAAAATGGCAATATTTTTCACAGGACCAGGCAATTATGAGCAATTGTTAGTTATTTCTTATTGTATATACTTTGAAATATCTTTCGTTAAAAAATAAACCACTGTAGCCTTTTTATCGATGAATCACTTTTTTTTTCAATTTAGCATGATTCTTAGGTGGATTTCTACTTGTTTTGAAAATATACTTTTAGTTGTGATTATAATGGACATCTCCATTGTTAGAAAATTATTCCAAAAACTTTCAGATTTTAAATAACCGTATTCCTTAACTCACTGGACAATACTTTATACATAACCTGAATAATAAAGAAATTGATTCTTAGATTTTCACCCTCTATCAGCAACATTTTCTATATAAAAAACTACTCGTTTTGTGACAATAAATCATTTTTAAATTAAGTGTTTTTTACTGTGTTGTCTTCTTTTTTTTTCAAATAGAGCAATCGCTTGGTCCTTGTTTATACCAACTAGTTTTATATAAAAGGAGAGAGTCTTCCTTAAACTATGAACCACGCTGTACGCTATCTGGTGAATTCGAAGATACGCAATGTAATGCTAGTATTTGCTGGTGTGTTGATGCAATGGGAAACCCCACAACAGACAAAACATTTAAACAACCAGAAATCGTAACATGTAGCCACAAAGGTATAACTCTCTTTTATTGAATCTAATATGTGACGTTTGCAATTGTATATACTTTGAAATATCTTTCGTTAAAAAATAAACCACTGTAGCCTTTTTATCGATGAATCACTTTTTTCAATTTTGCATGATTCTTAGGTGGATTTCTACTTGTTTTGAAAATATACTTTTAGTTGTGATTATAATGGACATCTCCATTGTTAGAAAATTATTCCAAAAACTTTCAGATTTTAAATAACCGTATTCCTTAACTCACTGGACAATACTTTATACATAACCTGAATAATAAAGAAATTGATTCTTAGATTTTCACCCACTATCAGCAACATTTTCTATATAAAAAACTACTCGTTTTGTGACAATAAATCATTTTTAAATTAAGTGTTTTTTTACTGTTGTCTTCTTTTTTTTCAAATAGAGCAATCGCTTGGTCCTTGTTTATACCAACTAGTTTTATATAAAAGGAAAGATAGAAAATAAAGAGATGTGGAATAAGTGTACGCGACACAGCCCACAATTAAACGGCAATTTAGAAAAACCACAATGGACAACCGCCAGCAGCCTTCAACGAGGCCATTTGGCACTGCTCGCGGTTATGCAATAGGCCCATGGTCTAAATAAGATGCATATAATTCAAATCCAGCCCTGAAATAGTCACAGATAGACCCCCTTCTTAAACAAGGAACAGAAAACATCAAAAAGACAAGTACAAACGAAAGCTTTGTCAAGGATTCCTGGCTTAGGACAGGCACATGTAATATGTGGCGGGGTTAAACTAGTTTTTTGGGCCCAACCTTCCCCCTATCAATATTCCTAGACAAAGCACAAAAACTAAACACACAATAAAAATCAAATCGATCAAAGTCCAATTCTACTAGAGAGAACCTAAGACAAAAAACAAGAACAAACAAAAGGACGGTAAAGGAACTCTCTATAGAACACTCGCTGTTACTGACAGCTAGCTGAGAATCATCAATCGACTGATGTAAAAAAAATCAAACGTATCGATTTTAAATCCGACACAACACTTCAAGCAATAATGATTTAGTGAAGTGTCATCACACAAAACCGACACGCTTGATCGCTATAATGCTTAAAAATGACAATAGTAAAAACGTTTATGGAAGTTTTAAAGCGAGTATTAAGTTTTCAATATTTCTGCCAAAAAACACTAAATTCAAAGATTTAACCAAGATATTCATTTCATATCCTTTCCGTAATAAATTTTGAAGCCAATTTTTCATTTCTATTGGATTGCTTTTAAATTTGTGAGCTTTATAAAAAACATTACCATAAAATACAGGATGTGATATTCCTTTCACTATAAGAAAGTGACGTGTACAATTAAATTTTTCAATAAGAGATCGATACTTGTGGAAGAATTTAGAAAAAGATTTTACTAATTTGTGGTATCGATAACCTTGTTTTAATAATTTTTCAGTAATAAAACGGTTTTTATTATTAAAATCAGAAACACAACTGCAGATCCGAGCATATCTTACTAACTGTGAAATGTAAACCCCGTATGACGGCGCTAGTGGAACATCTCCTTCAAGAAAAGGAAAATTTATAATAGGGAAGGTAAAGTCGTCACGTTTATCATATACTTTGGTATGTAATTTTCCGTCAATAATACTTAAATCTAAATCTAAAAAAGGACATCTATCACCGGTGACGTTAGATTTGTTCAAGGTTAATTCAGAAGGATAGATATCTGTAATAAAATTAGAAAATGAAGGATTGTTGAGTGCAAGAATGTCATCTAAATATCTAAAAGTATAATTGAAAGTTTCGATTAGGTTCTGTTTGTTCGGGTCTTTTTGTAATTTAGCCATAAATTGTGATTCATAACAGTATAGGAAAAGGTCGGCTATAAGTGGCGCACAATTAGTACCCATAGGAATACCAATAATTTGGCGATAAATTTGTTTACCAAAACGTATGTAAATATTATCTAACAAATAATTTAGAGCAGTAATAGTTTCTGCATCAGTCCAGTTGATGTAACCCTTTTGAGTCTCGTTACTAAAAAATGATTTACTAAATGATTTTGAAACTCTAGAACAGATAATCACTTTTAGATTTGTCAAAACACCATTTAACCAAATATTCAAATTTCTTTTTAATCAGATTATGTGGAAGGTTAGTATATAAAGTAGAAAAATCGTAACTATCAACGGTATGAAAAGTATTTTCAAAAGCACGAAGCTTGTCCAAAACATCAAGAGAATTTTTTACACTCCTTTTAGAGTCTTCCTTAAACTATGAACCACGCTGTACGCTATCTGGTGAATTCGAAGATACGCAATGTAATGCTAGTATTTGCTGGTGTGTTGATGCAATGGGAAACCCCACAACAGACAAAACATTTAAACAACCAGAAATCGTAACATGTAGCCACAAAGGTATAACTCTTTTTTTATTGAATCTAATATGTGACGTTTGCAATTGTATATACTTTGAAATATCTTTCGTTAAAAAATAAATCACTGTAGCCTTTATATCGATGAATCACTTTTTTTTCAATTTAGCATGATTCTTAGGTGGACTTCTACTTGTTTTGAAAATATACTTTTAGTTGTGATTATAATGGACATCTCCATTGTTAGAAAATTATTCCAAAAACTTTCAGATTTTAAATAACCGTATTCCTTAACTCACTGGACAATACTTTATACATAACCTGAATAATAAAGAAATTGATTCTTAGATTTTCACCCACTATCAGCAACATTTTCTATATAAAAAACTACTCGTTTTGTGACAATAAATCATTTTTAAATTAAGTGTTTTTTTATTGTTGTCTTCTTTTTTTCAAATAGAGCAATCGCTTGGTCCTTGTTTATACCAACTTGTTTTATATAAAAGAAGAGAGTCTTCCTTAAACTATGAACCACGCTGTACGCTATCTGGTGAATTCGAAGATACGCAATGTAATGCTAGTATTTGCTGGTGTGTTGATGCAATGGGAAACCCCACAACAGACAAAACATTTAAACAACCAGAAATCGTAACATGTAGCCACAAAGGTATAACTCTCTTTTATTGAATCTAATATGTGACGTTTGCAATGTTTTGTGTGAACTTGCGGAAACCATTCTTAGGACAATAAAAAATCTGTCAAAGTCCAAAATGGCCGGATTTCGATAAACAGAAAGTAGGCGAGCAATAGACCTGAAATCAAATCCCACGTTATGGAACCCCACCCTAATGCTGAATACCAAATATCAAGTGGCTGTGATATCTTCCCGCCCGCCCATCCGCCGCCCGAAAGTCACCATTTTATAGTCCGGATTTTCACTCGGTGTGATCCTACCAAAAACGAAGAAAAATGATATCAATCAGTCATGGTAAATATGTCTGGTAAACCATGTTTGACAAAACAAAACAAAAATAAAACAACTTATCATTATTTTATTGATTGATTATAACTTTAGTCATAGTTCTTGTTTCTTTTTCTTTTCAGAATCATATAAAACACACTTCTATGTAACGCTAAGCATCCTAGCGTGTGTTACATTAGGGTACGGTTGAGTACACTTATTACCTTATTTAGTTTTTTCTCTTATTTGATACAAAGTATCACATGTTTTGAATTTTGAATTTGCAAAAATTGATGGTCATTTTAAAAAATTATTTAGAGACACTGAAGTATATGCCACTAAACGAAAGCATCAGTTTTATTTGCAAATATTTGTAAACTGATAGAGTGTCACTGTTTTTTAAAAATATTATTGGTAAATAAAATGAAATGGTATCGATCCACCATAAAAAAACACCCCGCAATTTCTGCAATAGTTTATTTTAAAATAACGTTTTTAAACCCATCTTTTTAAATCCCAGTCAAAGTAAAAAATCAGTGCACACACATTTGTTGTTCAAAAATCTTGATTCGGAATCGTTAATTTAAAAACGTATCGAAGTTTGTTTTAGGTAGTACTCCATAATTAATTTATTTAGCTCATTTTTGCATGTGCTTTGTGTTGACTATTTTGTCCCGGGTTCTTATAGTCACTTAAACTGCTATTTGCACTTCAAACAAGGTGGTGTTCCAAACTCCAGGCATGTTAAGTCGTGTTTGGTGCCGTATTTTGTTTCTGTGTTGTACCTGTTACCTGTATACAAATATACGCAAAAATCGGGGTTTTGTCCATTTTTGAACGTTGCTAGTAATTGAGCTTTCGGTTCAGGTAAAACATAACATGTATGAAATGAAAGCTCAAACACTGTCCTTTCTTTTAAGGCCAAATAAACATATCCGACTTTGGCTTTTTTTTCCGCTAAAGTTTTTCAAATTTGAAAATCTAAAAGTTAAGCCAATATGCTGATCACCATGCCCAGCCGGTATCGACGCTATGTGAGCATTTTGATTGATTTTTTCAAAATTATTTTTAAAACAATAACCGTGGATCGTTATTTTTAAATGGGTCCAATTTTTTATTGTTCTTATTTTAAGACCAAAACGAATTTATGTTTTCATTTAACAAAAAAGTTCACAGGGGACACCTTCGAAAACAAAGCTGCGAAAAAAATCCTTAATTGTGGAGTACTGCCTTAATTCACCTGTAGAATGTATTGACACATTTTAACTTTACACGTTTAAGATTTATCCTGTACCGACGTCGAATTCAAAAAGATCATTACACCGAATTTCGTCAAGCACAAGACCCATTGTATTCTGATCTAGATGTTCATAGATATGAAGACATCTCCATTATTGAACTTCCGGTTTTGTTAAGGGAAGCAAATAATGAAGAAGATAATGAACTACCAACAATCGACAATCAACAACCAAGACAATCATAGACCATAAAACCCTTTCTTGAATCGATATCAGAACAGCGTGCCTTTTTGGAAGCATGTTTTCTCTAGTGATATGGCATCTCGTATTCTTAAAGAACTCCTTTAAAAAGGAATATTTATATGGTTTTCCTCCAGTAGAATACGCTTTGTTCAGGAGAGTTAATCGACTAAATTGCTGAAACAAATGCTGAGTCACGTCCTAACGTAAACATGGTTAAGAACCTTGATCACTATCTAAATACATGCTATAGAGGAAGCCTTATGAGTCGGTTTAAACCAAGCATGATTTCTGTCAATTAAGCAGCTATTTGTATCTTGCTTTAACCATTGTAAATGAAAAAAAAGTTTTATAAATATATTTCCAAACTTCAATATTATTTGAAAATAATATAATGAGTTGTATATTTAGAGTATTTGATACAACCTACAATATAAAAGTAGTTTAAAATTTCCTCATTAGAAAACAGCCAACAGCCTTAAATGTGGTCAATGCTCGCTGCTCGACAAATATAATATAAAAGAGAACATATTATTTAATTCGTATGATACAAAACCAATCATAAAAATTTAAAGATAAAACCCCATGTTTACAAAAAAGTTCACAGGGGACACCTTCGAAAACAAAACTGCGAAAAAAATCCCTAATTGTGGAGTACTGCCTTAATTCACCTGTAGAATGTATTGACACATTTTAACTTTACACGTTTAAGATTGATCCTGTACCGACGTTGATTTCAAAAAGATCATTACACCGAATTTCTTCAAGCACAAGACCCATTGTATTCTGATCTAGATGTTCATAGTTATGAAACCATCTCCAGTATTGAACTTCCGGTTTTGTTAAGGGAAGCAGATAATGAAGAAGATTATGAACTACTCAACAACCAAGACAATCATAGACCATAAAACCCTTTCTTGAATCGATATCAGAACAGCGTGCCTTTTTGGAAACATGTTTTCTCTAGTGATATGGCATCTCGTATTCTTAAATAACTCCTTTAAAAAGGAATATCTATATAGAACAAATAGCATAAAGTAGGCGAGTACAGACATCAGCTTTTATTGCGATTAGTGCACTTTAATAGTGCACTTAACATTTGGCGGGATCGAACTAGTTTCTTCCAATCTTTCCTCCTATTGAAAATCAAATAAAAGCAAAAAGTTAAACCTAAGCAAAAACATTCAAATCATCAACAAAGCAAGTAAAAAACGGGACGTCCTGGAACTCCCTTCCGATTACTCAGGGTTTCTGATAGTAAGCGTAGAAGCATCTACGAATTGATGTAAAACGTAAGTATTTCGATTTTAAATCAATTACGACACTTTACACATTTACTGATTATGTATTTTATCATCACACGAAACCGATTCACTTGATTACTGTAATGCCAATTGAAGCTTTATAACCATAGGCAAAAAGTATAGAGCTTACTTGTGTTTGAGTTGAAATGAAAACAATGTATACGAGTCTCGGTTAAATATGCCCACAGTATATCTCATCCTGTCGTAAAGTGCGATAAAGGGTCTTGGAAATTTTACGTCGAATTTGTGCTTAGCCAATTGAGCATCAAATACAAGGTCTTGTTCACTAGATGGCGAAATATTGTTGCCAGGTGCGCAGGGGAATTGTCATATCATAATACCAAAAGCCAAATCGATGACCGTGATGGGTCAGAGTGTATGAAGGGTCCCACGCTTCATGCACGTCAAAGATAACGTAGTAGACCACCATGTCTCCCCAACTTTATCTTTCCCCATTTCCGATAGTCTTCAACTTACTTGTTCTTTGTTTCCCATCCCCATATTTCTCATCATCAGTTCATGTCTGTTCATGTTTATAGTATTGAGAGGAGGATAAACACCAACTCATATGTGTATATGTGATACCAGTATAATTGAATGATCTTTCTTACAAAACACACCATTTGCAAGAGGCATACGTGTATTACATAGGCGTTAAGCAAATTGAATTTAGTGTCAATAAAACATGCTTTTGCTACATGTATACTTGGGTTTTATCATGTGTTAGTGAAGTGTCAGAAACGTTTTCTTTTTCAAACACAACTGTTTTTATACAGTTATATATGTGGTCAACGGTGCGTCGTATAAGATGTCTTTCGCTTTATTTTGTAGGGTCACGACTGTAAATGGTTATATCGTCGTTTGGTTCTTTGAGTGTTACAGTCCCCTGTCTGTCAATACACATTTCCTTTACTAAGTGCATTCATTTGAATTTCGTCGTTCAATTGTACAGGCGAAGATTTACTGTAAACAAAGCCACCACGGATCGAAGCAGAACGAAGGATGTTTTAAACAATCGTGAAATTTTGTCCATCACTTTTATTACCTTTTTCACGTGACCTAAATGTTTATTCTAACAAGAAAATGTGACTGTCAGTTGTATTTAGTCATATCTTGCCAACAATTTTATTCAAAATTATTGACACCGGCTATGTATAAGCAATCTAAATGTAAGATTAAACCACAATTAGCAAAGTGCCATAATATATATCTTCTCAGTACAATTGATGACCAACAACTGATGAAAACCAAATATCACGAACCAATAGTTTTCCCTTCTTATCGCTTAATGTTATCAAACAATCTAATATACATGGTAAGCCGAAGTTAGCGATACTTGTTGTCTTAAGTTTAACAACTTTACCGTCAAATTGACTTGCCACTTGTAGAATGTAGACACTTTATATTCAAGTATACATGTACACTTCATATGGACAAAAGTTAAGGACCACTTGAAATCAACGGCAAAATATTAATGGCGATAATCAAACTTTGCAGAAATATTTCTGACAAAAGACAATGTTTGGCATTTTCAATCCTTTCGACAGACTTGACAGAGCGCCTTTGATGAGTCTTAATTAGACGAAACGATCTATAGGCGTTGTTAACCTTATTGCCTGGAGTTTTAATACAATTTTGACATCAATTTCAAGCTCATGCCATGTCATCACTTTGCGTTTGACATTCTGTTTGTTGACTGTTGAACAAAGTAAAGAAATCTTAAGTACGATATGATATTCCAACCCTCACCGACATCAATATCACATCCAAATCATTACATTTGCCGTGTTAAACTTTAGATGGTCAAATTCTCAGGTTTTCCTAGCCCAGGCCATGGACAGGCTGTCATAATTTGGCCATCAGTTCGGCAATAGTTTCGTAATAATCTAAAATGATGACCACCTCAGAATTCATGTTATGTCTTCACAACCATGTAGTGTTGTGTTACTACCGGACCATATGAATGCAATGGAACAGGGAGGCCTGGCAAACCATAAAAACATTAATAAACCACCATTTCATTTAAAAAGCCTGTGCCAAGTTAGGACCTTTGCGGTCATGAAATTTTCTGGTATGTCCTTCATGTTTTGTCTATTAAAAGATTTCTTGAGATTTTTTGAGATATTGATCCTCCAAGTTCTGTAATTTTGAAATTACTTCTTATATGGTCTACATATTTATATTCATAGTGGTTGGCATTTTGAATATGTTGGGTAGAGCGTCTCTGGTGAATCTTTAATGATCTGATGAAACGCACCTCATGTGTAGCAAATCAATAAGCTAAAATTGTGTTGTATTTTCATTATCAACGCATAATACCGAAACCTTTTGTATTCTTTTAAACTAGTTCACCAACCATGTCAATGGCATCAACACAATTTATTTAAAATCTGTATACTTTAAAACCAATTTGCAGTAGTCAAATGTAAAATGTCGTATTCCAAAACCAAAGCTGTATTTTAGAAAAAAGAAATAATGCTTTATTCAACATAGAAAATGCTAGTATTTTCAGTTTAAAACATGTTTATTTTCTTTATAGCTGAAATTGAAATGTTTACCTTGCAAAATGTTAGCTATGAAAAGCTGGTTGATTGCATAAACAAATTAACCATATTTCATAGCGCAAATGATTCAACAGAAATTCCAAAATTATAAATACATTGCTGAAGCATGACAACAAAATAGTTTCTATTTAATCACAATTTACTTAGTTGCGCCTTTATGATAATCCATATTCTCATTTCACTACTTGAGTCATTATAGTTTTCAAAAAAGTTTTCCCTCATCGAGTTGTTTAAACATTTACAACATTGTGATGTCACGTTTTGCAAAGAGATGATCAGAACGTAATCCAGGTGTACAATTGAGATCATCGGCACACTAAAAGACGGGAAGCAAATTCGAAAGAATTAAAATAACAGACTTCTTACAATCAGTTTTAGACAAAAAAGATGATTTAAGACTTGCTTTATTCTGTGACCTCATCCGCTGTTATAAAAATGTTGCCATTCTCTAAAGAATTTTAGACTTTTGGTGACTTTTTCCGTATCATTTGTCCAAAAAGGCACCGTAAATTCTAAAGAGTCTACATCTTATTAGAGATAATCGGACAAGAGCCGTATCGTGAGTAATGTTGACATAAAGCCGTTTACCTGTTACGTTCTAATGTCAATTAGTAGGGCGTAAATTCTTGTTATCTCCCTTTTAATTATAATACCTTATATGGCTAAACTGTGAACACTGCTCACGAAAAGATTTATTTTTTCAAACTTGAATTAATTTATCATGAAGAAAAAAGGGGGAGGTCCAAGCAAATATTTTGTTTTCGGTTTATACTTTTTGTAATTTCGGAGTTTTCCCAGAATATTGGACTTTTTCTACTTTTTTATCAAAACTTGATCAGCCGTTAACATCTCCGATCCCATCTGTTAAAGAGGTTGTGGGGCAATAATGTGCAGTACAAAAACAAATCATATTGTCCGCCCTCGAAGATTCATCATTTTATTACCTACAAGTAAAAATCTTACTAAAGCAGTTTTTCGTCGATCGGCTTTTTGTAAAGCATCCAATCCGAATTCCGTCGATGTTTTGTATCCCTATTTCACACACGTGTTCAAATAAAAATTCAATTCAAATCGTAATTTCATGTCAAAAATTTTAATCGGGAACATTTAAAATATATTTAAAGTTTCTGCTGTGGCAGATCCAGAAACAGGATGTTCCGTTGTGGGATGGGGGAGGGGTGTCGAAACACACCATATCCTTTGAAAATTTTATAATATTTTTGTGTAGATTTTAGGCAAAAATGGCCTGGAATCCTCTTCAGTAGACAATAGGCATACCCCCTTTCAAAATTTATGTACCAAGCCAGGACCATTGCAAAAGGTTTTATGGTATTTTTACCTTGTTTCGTCTTTCCTCTTGGACAATGAGATTGATCCTCCAAGCTCGGTAATTTTGCTATTACCTTTATTCATCTATCAAAGATTCATTAGATGCGATTTATCCAAAAGATTGACAATACCAATCATTAAAACCAATGCACCCCCAATACAAATGTATGCCGCGCTTGGACTATTAAAAAAAAAAACAACAACCGACCATTTAACTTGAAAAGGGGGTGGGGGCTTGTTTTTTCCCAAAAAAATATTTTGGAAATTATTTTTGATAGAAAAATATTTTGGCAGCAGAGGGTGAGAAATAAGAAAAATATATTCTGAAGAAGGATATTTCAGCTACATAAAATAATGCAAATAATGAAAAAAAAAATTCTGTCGCGATGCCTTCAAAAAATATTTTTTTCAAAAAAAACCCCCAAAACTTTAACCTGAATCATTCATCTGAAAAATGTAGGTTAAGATGACCTAATTTGGGTACGGATGTTGGTTACTTTCCAAGATGTTCACACTGACCCAACATCATTTCTCTACCACTTGCAGTTGCTAAGATTTTGACCTAAACCAAAACTTAATCCAGAGTCGTTCATGCGGAAATTGTAGGTCAAGGTGACCCAATTTTCGTACGGATGTTGTTTACTGTCCAAAATGTACCCACTGACCCAATATCATCTCTCTATCACTTGCAGTTGCTGGGATATGGACCTTAACCAAAACTTTAACCGGAATCATTCATGCGGAAATATAGGACAAGGCCACTTAATATGGTACTGATTCTGACTACCATCAAAGATGTACCCAATAACCAAATATCATCCCTCTATGATGTTAAGTTCCCAAGTTATTGACAAAACAAATACCATTACGTTCATACGTACGAACGAATGAACGTACGAACGTTTGAACGAACGAACGTATGAACGAACAAACCGAACGCTATATCTCCTCCCCAACTCTGTTAGGCTCAGGGATTAAAAAAAATAAATTATACCCAATATTTCTTTAATTAAGAGGAAGGGGGGCCTTAACGATTCGCACAGTTGTTTTGAAACCCATTTCAGCATGATTTTGTAACAGATTAAAAGACTTTTGCTGTGGTCATGTAAACTTGTATTTGTTAAAACTTCCGTTTTTGCCTCAGTTTTGTTCAGTGGTGTATCCATTAATATATCTGAGGTAAATGGCAATACAATGAATGAAAGTTGCAACAAACATACAAACTAAAACATTTTCTACGACTGACGCAAGGTTTGCCTCATCATTTCCACTGTAACTAAAAAGAAAAAAAACCAAACACTATATATAAAGAACATAGAACGATGAAACAAAAGAAACAAGAAATCTGTGACCCAATGCTCACCAGTAATACTCCCGCTTTCACAACTACTACTAGTATGCAATGCGTTTAATATCAAGTTTACAACAAACAGGAAGTAAATGTTCGATGGATCCAAAAATGTAGTTTTCATGTAAGTGAATGAAATGTGCGACAGTTTTTTGTTTTAATTTTCGGTTAACAGGAATAAAGGTAATAACAAAACTACCGAACTTGAATGATCAATCTCATAGTCCAGAGAAAATGACAAAAACGAATCAGTCATACCGGAGAACTGGTGGATCGCAATGGTCCTGACTTGGTACAGGCATTTCAAACGAAATGGTGGGTTAAACCAGGTTTTATGGCGCCAAACCTCCCTCTTCCATTGCGATCTTCAAGTCCATAACACACACAGCCGCACAGTAGAATTATTGATGAAAGGATATGGAGTAAATAAACATGACACTACACCACATATGTCGACTCCAACTGCAATTAATTAAGAAGTCCGATGGATCAAAAAAGTATCCCACAATACATCATATCCATATAGCTTGTTTCCAAATATCAGCAACCTAGGGATAATAGTTGCTAAGCCAAGTTATATGTAAATTAAAAGCTGGGCAGAATTAATTTTGTGTGACGGGAAAATTAAAGTCTTCGATAAACAGGAATTAAATGTCCGATAAATCCAAAAACGTTTTCTCAATACACCATGCCATAAAAAGCTTGTATCCAAATATCAGCAATCTAGGAATAATAGTTAAAACAGTATACCCTCTTCTTCTTCAAGCGGGGCAAATTTGAAATTTGTTTAAGATGAGTCAAAAATTTGCCTGAGGTATAAGTTAATCACATGTAAATAGGTAGCGACCATTTGATTTTGTTTTGGAAAGGGGGGGGGTGGGTTATGGTAAAATTTGAAATAAAAAAGCAGTATGCCAACAACAATCAGAAAATAAAAATGCAGGACAAAGCTTTGATATAAAAAAGGGCAGAATGGTCTTTTTTGCTGTTAATTTTTTATTTGATTTTAAAATTCAAAAATAGCTCGCAAAACATCCAGGCTTTGATTGTTCAGATAATAAATAGTTGTATGAACAAGGGGTTGCACTAAGTCGTGCTAAGCATACCCCCACTCGACCATTCAGAAAACAGGAAGTAGATGACCGACTGACCTGGAAAGGGGAGGCACGGTACGACTCATCATATGCTAAAGCTATATACCAAATTTGAAATTAATCCCAAGTATGTAGAAGCCGAGAAATCTGTTACGAAAAATTGTCTATTTTTGACCCATAAAAAGTCTTAGTCGGCTCTGAAAACAGGAAGTAGATGCTTGACTGATCTAGAAAGGGGAGGCACAGTATAACTAATCATGGTGAAGCTGTGTACCAAATTTGAAACAAATCCATCCAGTTGAAGCTGAGAAAACTGTTACGAAAAATTTCACATTTCAATTTTTTTACCCTAAAAAGTCTAAGTCGGCTCGGAAATCAGGAAGTAGATGATGGACTGATCTGGAAAGGGGAGGCACGGAATAACTCATCGTGTTGAAGCTGTGTACCAAATTTGAAACAAATCCATCCAGTTGAAGCTGAGAAAACTGTTACGAAAAATTTCACATTTCAATTTTTGTACCCTAAAAAGTCTTAGTCGGCTCAGAAAACAAGAAGTAGATGATGGACTGACCTGGAAAGAGGAGGCATAGTATAACTCATCAAGCTGAAGCTGTGTACCAAATTTAAAACCAATTCATCCAGTAAAAGCAGAGAAATTGAACCGGACGGACAGGCTGACGGACGGACAAGGTGATTGCAATATAGCCCCCTCTCTTACGAGTGGGGGTATAAAAAACATATCAATAACCCCATTAGCCCCATAAAAATCGAATGATCGCTCTCTTAAATGTACGAATACATGTAGGTGCTTAAGATTTTATTAAATTCATACCAGATGTTATTCAAATTCCACTGTGATGCATAGGAAGAGGTTATTTGGACAGTCTAAGAGACAATTATCTACAAATGTATATGTAGCTACTGCTTAACTTTTTTTTTAAATCCCCTCTTCTATACAAATGTTCAGTACTTGCAATCCAGTTTACTATACGTGGGGTTTTTGATACCGAATTCCAACAAAAAGGTAATAAATAAATCTGACAAAAACTAGCAGATGAACACACAATCCGCAACAAAGTAAGTTACTCTGCAATAAATTTTATTCATTAAAACAGTGGAAAATTTTTAAAAATTGATAAAAAAATCTCCAGAATAAAAGATGGGAAGCCTGGTTGAATATTTTTAAAACAAAATTTTAAACGGAGGAATCGCTAAATTATAAGAGGTATTTTCCAACTGTGAACACAAGTGGGAAAGTTACTTTCAAAGCAATGTGACAGAGTTGATCAAAAGTGTCTAAACTAATTAACAAGATTAAAAATATATTAAAATGATTTACCAACAAGCAATTAAAAAACATAAAAACAAAAAGTGAAACAAAATAAAGAAAATAAAATTACAACATAAATCAAAATGTCAAAAAATAATATTGTCTATTTTAACTCTATCACAGCAATATCCAGTGGGATAAAATATGGAGTGCATTGACTAACAACTTTGCACACAGAAAATGCAAACAATTACAATGGAAAGTATTGCACAATATTGCACAATAAGTTATTTATACAGAAGAATTGTTACAAAAATTAATTTATCCAACGGCATTTGTCATTTCTGTACAGAAAAGGAAAGTTTATTACATCTTTTTGTTCATTGTAAAGTGGTAAAAGAAGTATGGGGGCATATTTTTGCAATTATTAATTCATTATGTACTAGAATCGGAACATATATGGTACAAAATTCTGAAGACATCATAATAATGGGAACTCAAAAGCTTGATGTAAAACATTTTTTATTAGTTGAAACGCTCCTTTCTATAGTAAAATGGGCAATATGGAAACATAGAAATATTGCAAAATACCAAAAGAGGACCGTCTCAAAATCTAAAATGATACTGAACATGTCAATAAATGACATATATCTTGTCAACAAGCTAAACAGGGGTAGGATAGGCGAGAACCTTTACTTAGAAATGAATAGTGTGTTTGAGTAAAGTATGGACAGCATATTGTAGCTGATCCAGATTATAAAGTCCCATCATTGTATCCATTGAAATAATCGTTCTCTGATAGTTTAAATGTACGATTTTGCTGTATTTAATAATTATAATAGTTACATGTATCCAGGTTATATTGAAATACTTTTGTGTCTTAATTTTAATGTAACTTATATCTGTGGAACTTAAATAATCCACGCGTATATAATTGATATTTAAGGACTAGCCACACAAGTTTATAAAGACAGCACGTGCACATCGTCAAAACCTTTTAAATTTACACAAGCTTAATCAATCAATGATGCGTATAGAAGTCGGAAAAGTGAAAACGAGGTCAAAATACATGTAGCTATTATTGTGAATAGATAATTGATTGATGATATTATTATGATAAGTTTAAGGGAGTTATTTTTCTTTTTACCTTTACGCTATCCCTGTGAGTGAGGGGTGTAAAAATCAGGGCAACCCTTTACTGCTATCCTGGGCGTAAAGGGGATTTGTATTGCAGGAGTTGTAAATAAAGAATGTATATATATATAAAAAAAAAGATGTATTTTCTATTTTTTAATTTTATACCCGCCCCCACCAAATAATAATAATAAAATGATACTACTGATAAATAAAGGTATAACAAAACTACCGAACTTGAATTATCAATCTCAAAGTCCAGAGAAAATGACAAAAACGAATCAGTCATACCGCAAAAATAAAGAATTAAAAAAATTAATTTATATAAAAATTTATTATAATATATAAAATAAATAATAAATAAACAACGATAAACGAGAGTTCCTATGCATAATACCATAGATGTATATATATATGGGTTATGCATCTATGATTATAATACATGTTCAAATCTAGTGCGGATCAATTAAGACACCTGGCATAAGGGAGGCAATGATTATGTCGTTTTTAGACTTCTTAGGGCAACTTAATTATACGTAGATACGTACGTCGCTTCTCCGATTATCTCTATTTAGATCTACATTTCGAAATAGAAAATGAAGGAAGGCTTAATTAAAATCCCTTTTTTTGTTAAACGTGATGACCTTAACTTTTTAATCGTCAATTTCTCCTTTTATACGATTTATTTTATAATGTATGACCATGTGCTCCTTCCGTTCAAGCTGAGTGGTTTTACCTATTGAAATTGATTTGCACTGTCTGTTGGACATATACATTGTAATACATGTAGATCATTACGCCTCTATCAGGGTGACGTTGACATTCGACTCTTGTCTTCACTAAAAAAAAATATGGACGATATCATATGATCGTAGACAGATTAACTCGGTATTTTTATATCTATGATGAGAAAAAAATGTTTAGATGTTTGTTATGCAAAAAGGTTTTTTCCGCAATAGACACACTAAGTTGACGGTTCTGTTGCATTAAGATGGAACTGCCAACCCTTCCGGAGCATATTAGTTCACTCAAGCTCTGACTTAAGTTTGCGTTGTTGAATTGGTCGTTGTTTTTGTTTTGTTTTGTGTTGTCTATTTCTTCTTCCGGTTCTTTTTGTGTTGACATATTTTGTCCTTAAACATTCGAAAATAAGTACATCTGTTTTTTCTTCTTTTAAAGGAAAAAAAGAAATGAAGTCATGCATTTTGTTGACTATATAAGGAAAGTAGAATGTAGAAACTGCATTACCATATTGTACAAAATTTTAATTCATATTGCAGTACCCATGGAGATATGATATCATATCTCCATGCAGTACCGAACTGAAAAAGGATAGATTGTTATTAGCGGAAAAAGGAAACGAAAATGGAAATAAGGAATTGTAACATAATTGGAAATTCTTTTATTTTAGAACATCGATTCATTAGTTTTGCGTCATTTCCGCCATAAATTTATAAGGAATAACACATGTAACAAGCAAACGACAAAACTGACTAAAATGGGTTCCCAACAAATCTTTTACAACCTTTTTATTGTTTTCATTTCGGTGTCTGTGTGCTTTTGCTGGTAAGCTGTTTTTCGTTCTTTTTAAATGTCAGGAAAGCGCAAAATTATTTATTTTCTTTCTTTAGCATGTGCATGTAGTTAAGTTAATTATTATAAATATATCTTTTGATATATTAAAATTATCAATATAATTAAAAAACGGGTTTCAAACTGTTATCAACAGGACAATGGCCCTGTTGAAAAAATAGATAATATCTAATAATTATAGTAATCTGAAAAAAAAATCAATCAATATGTTCACGAGTACAAAGATAATAATTACAATAAAGTGAGAACTAATGCAAATGGTTTCTGCTTATATGATGTAATCTTCAAGTAACTTTTATACATATTGTAAAATAATGATTAGTTTCATTTCATCGGTTGTTTTTTTTTAAATTTCAAATACCCATATATAGATCTTGATTGAATGATATTGGCGGCTTCAGACAACGGCCTTCATGAATATCAATTGAACTCAAGTGGACTGCATTATAGTAGCAACTTATTAACTGGCATCAGAGTGTCATCAGTCACAGTTATAGTATCCAAGAATTTAGTGTTTTGGATTGAAGGAGATAGACCTGTAGAGAGTTTGATAAAACGGTACACGTGTAATATGCTAAATGCTTAATGTGTTTGAAAAATACTTCATATGAAATTAATCTGTCTTTAAAAACAATTGCACCTCACATTTAAACTTTGAAAAAATAGACAGCATCACTTTTCAAAGATACAAAAATATAAAGTATTGAAAATCTGTACACAATCCTAATGTAACTTGAGTTCATGCAAGGAAAACAATGAATTTATACTGAATTCCTACATACTGGACACTAAATTTAGTTGTTCTTGACTTCAGTCAACTTTGTTCATTCCAGTATTAAATTCAAAAGTTCTTCTAGTGCAAAACACTCATGTAAAATATATTTAAGTAGCCGTCTCTGTAAGAATCATGCAAAACGCAAAAAATAGTGGCAGATGCATATTTTTGAAAACTGGTTCTTTTTATCGGAATTTGATCTTTATGATGAGAAATGAATGTAAATTAAATTTTAGCTCAATCGGTTCATTAGTTCTCATTTAATACACAATACAAATCTGGTTACATTGTGTAGGAAAATAAGTACGGGAAAAAGTCCCGCCATTTTTTTTCTTAACAAACCAACCAAAAATATCACTTTAAGTATCCGACTGATATTTTTGTTGAAATTCAACTAGAATGTCCCCCTCTCAGAAAATATCAACATTTTTTACAGACCTTTCCGAACTTTTGAGTAAAGACGCCAAGAAAATTGGTTGGGTTGTGTATGAAAAAAGTTCGGGAAATTTTCCCGCCAAAATTTTAATGTCAATTTGCAGATAGTCTAATGGACCAATTTCACTTAAGTTGATATTTTTCGCTTAAGTGGTCCAAGATGAATAACTAGCCAAAAAATTGTTAAAACCTAAGATAATAAGTAAATCACCTTTTGCATGATTTTTACTGAGACAGGCTCTTATTATAATGTGAAAATCATGTACATGTACATGTAACTAATCAAAGAAAATACAAATTTAGTTTGCAAATTATGCAGCCATTGGTTTTAAAAGATCAAGTTTTCTTATCATCATCTTAAAGAGGTTTGCCTCCTCATATTTTTGACTTGGTGTCAGATTTTCGAGATCCTCGGGTTTTTCCCATCTAGTATGCTTTGAATTTTTAGCCCATGAACCCCCTATTTTTTTATTCAAATATATGTGCATTGAATATGCAGTTGACAATTTTTTATACAATTTTATTTCCTCGGTCATACATTTAAGAAGATTTAAAGTTGACAATTAGCAGCAATGCAAAAGCAATGAAAACTGTAGAGAAAACCTTTTCCCGACGAAAATATAAACGCTTATATAATGAAAACGAGCAAATGGACTTACATTTTTTTCTTGCTTATTTTGATCATGTGATCATATTCTCTCAAATAAATGCAATTCTATACGTTTTTATTTACTTTCGGACAGAGGAGCAAAAACCCCCATAGGTATGTAGTTTATTTTTTTATTTTAGCGCAGTTATAATGTCAGGAACACTGCAACATCAAACCACACTCTTTACTACAAAATCCGCCTCTCCCATTTTAAACATGGAGGCAGATTGGATCCACAATAACCTATACTGGATCGAGGGAGATGGGTCTGTCATAAAAGTTGGTGGGATAGACGGTAGATATAGTAGATTGATTTACAAAAGGGAAACAGCAGTATTGAACAGTTTGGCGTTGGATCCGAGCAATGGGTAAAACATCATATTGAAAATATATACATTTGTAGATATGTGAACCATATTGGTTATAACCCGAATACTCGTTTAAAAGTAGGTGAACATTGGATGATGGAATAGGTTGTAAAAGAATTATCAAACTATCAGTACTGATGTGAAATCAATGAAAATTTTGGAAAACAATTTTTTTCATGTGCCTGCTATTGCCTGGGTTTTGCTTGGACAGCCTCTTAAATTAAAGTAGCTATGGCCAAAGTCGATATTTTTTTTCGTCATGTTTTCATACTTAAATGTTCCTTAGGTATTTGTAACAGTAACAAAAGAATATTTTTAGAACTGACTATATAAGAGGTAGCTAATTATCGGTTAATTATCAGGTAAACCAGCAATGAATGATTTCAACCCAACTGTGTCTATAAAATTCTACTGTTTTTGTAACAGTAACAAAAGAATATTTTTAGAACTGACTATATAAGAGGTAGCTAATTATCGCTTAATTATTAGGTAAACCAGCAATGATTTCAACCCAACTGTGTCTATAAAAAAATAACCTCTGCAGCTAATCTTCTCCGATTTTGCAGAACTTTCTTTTCTTGTCGGGTTTCCCATGGCATCAACACACCAGCATAATGTAGAATTAAATTGTACATCTTCAAAGTCACCATATGGAGTACAACGTGGTTCAAATTTTAAGGGAGACTTGTTCCTTTTATATAAGACTTGTTGGTATAAACAAGGACCAAGCGACTGTTCTATAAATATATGCAATAAACGGCATTAACGAACTAAATCAAGAGTTCAATTTTTTGTTTTGCTTTTTGTTTATCACAAGATAAGTTGGTAAATTGTATTAAACAATTTTGTCACTAAAGGGAGGCGTGAACTGCAAACGTGTACCTTATAATTGTTCATCACTTCGAACATGAAGAAAACGTTTTTCTCTACAACTCTAGATACCAAATTCAATTGCCTGATTTAGTTTGCTTTACCCTTTCTATGATAAGTTCTCAAAATGATTTAAAATTGATAAATCAAACAGTTTTAAAAATCAATTATTTATTACGGCTCAAATGTCTCTAGGTTTCGGCTGTTCAGCCATCAACGGGAGCGGAAAAGTCGTTGTCAAGTTACACCATATTGATTTCCCATCATCGTCCCCAACAATGGACGTCATACTTTAAAAAACGTCGCTTACGTCGCCTTTGACGATGTTATTGTTGTAGATGTTGATGAAAAATCAAGACGGTGTAGCTTGACAAGATATTTTCTACTAATGATCAAGGCTGAACTGCCGAAACGTAGAGACATTTGAGCTGTAATGCATCATATATAAATCTTATTCGCGATGGGAAACTATTAAAATAGCAAGTTGCCTTTGTTGATTTTCAAAAAAGTTAAGTTGTCGATAAGATGTCATAAAACTTCGAGGATTGTTGTTGTTGGTTTTTTTTCGTTTTTTTTAACATTATTCTAACAATGTAGAACATTTTAAAAAATCATCTGTTTTTGTCAGAAACTTTTATTTTACATTTCAATATTATTATTAATAAAAATCTCAAGAGAAATGATAACTACATGTACTACATGTAATATAAAAAAATATCAAATTAATTAAAAAGTATACCGAACCTTTTGACTCAAATTTAACTGTCGTTGTAAAAACTTGTGAAGTTTAAGAAGAAACAAACAATAAATCTCACGAAGATTAAATCTTTAGGCGTTTTTAGTTGGGATGAAAATCACTATAAAGTCCCAGTTACTTCTTAAATTGAAAGCGTTGCATTCATTAAAATAATTTGGTAAAGTTATACCATCTTCACATTGAAGACCTTCTCCGTTTTCCCGTTCAGTGCCAGGAACAATCATGCCTTGTTTATCTGAACACCAACATCGTTTCTGTCATTTTATTGTGTCACATTGCTGGATACCAAATTCACCATATTCTGTACAGTTTGGATAAGAACAAAGTCCAACAGAAAAATGCTGAATTTTTTCGCACATGTTTTGTTTCTGGTAGAGTTCAGTTACATCTAAAAACACCATTAGATACCAAAGAGTAATGTTCCTTTAATACACAATTTGTTCAATCTAAAGAAACATCAACAACGCAATTCTAAGTGATTAAACTTGAAGGATGTTGGATGGTCAGCTTTTGAAATTTTTGACTTTTTTTTTTCGCAATCCTCGGGTATTTTCTATCAAAATAAGGCAAAATTTTTGCACGGTAACACCATTTCTTTTTTTTTGTTTGTTAAGGCCTTCATTACATTATAGATATCTGTTATACATTGTTATTCAAAATCTTATCACTTTTTCGCAAGTTTTAAAAGCTAAACTATGCTAATTTTAAAGTGAGCAAAAACATGATAAGACCTTTTCCCAGCAAATTTTTGAACTCTTATTACGATAACCTATCAAAATTTTAAAATTATTATGTATTTTTAATTATTTCCTAATGATTTAGGGCATTATACATTATCCCTTTCAAAGTCGCCTCGCACAACCTTAAAGGCATTGCGCAGCTTTTAATGTACCAAAGTCTTTTTTTTCGATTTCTAACATTGGTAATAATTAGGCTGCAGGTGGATTTTTAATTTCCTGTGGTTAATCAGCTCCAGCACCAACATTTCCAAGTTGAAGGTTCAAACTATCCAAAACATTTATTGATCTTGGTCATCATTTGATTTCCAGTTCGGCAATTTTTTGTTAATTGTTATATGCTTTTCATTTTTCGTTGTTCGTTGTATACTGTTCGGAATTATTAATCATTTAGAAGAGCGCCTCGTGTGAGTCTTGGATAGTCGAATAAAGGTAATAACAAAACTACCGAACTTGAATGATCAATCTCATAGTCCAGAGAAAATGACAAAAACGAATCAGTCATACTGAAGAATGGATGTATCGCAATGGTCCTGACTTGGTACAGGCATTTCAAACGAAATGGTGGGTTAAACCAGGTTTAGCGGCGCCAAACCTCCCTCTTCCATTGCGATCTTAGGATCCGGTAATGACCATAGAACACAACATAGTTGTGAGACACGCGCGCAAGGCGAAGCAAAATCTATTATCTGAAAATTTGTTTTTGTTTTTAAAAATCTTGTTAGACCAGCTAAATAACATGATCTGGTAACATATGTATTAACCTATACATCGTAAAACACCCATTATGCAATTTTTCACTAATTTTTGTCAATTAGATTTCTCAACATGGTACTGCATCATTTATCTCACTCAATTTGATAATAAAAGTATTTTCTGAATAAATTTGATCGGACATGCATTAAATTGACTTTTACGTTTTGTTTTTATTATTTATATAACTTTTCCATCCAGGTGTCATTCGAGTAAAAAATACACGTTAAACTCAGAACAGTTCTTGGAATTATTCATAATTATTTGTGGTACCTTTAGTGTCACACAATAAATCATCATTGGGACACAGGCATCTATAAGGAATGTTAAAGCTGGTCTTTCTGACAACTGGCACACAAATTAACAAACATCCTGTTTTATTTCCCTCTCCACAATAATTGCAACCTAAAAATTATATCAATTTTTTGATGTTGAACTAAGAAACAGCAGGTTAGTTGTTAATTGATGATATTTTAATATGTACATGTAATAATCAGCGAAATTTGCAAGCTCCTTACTGTACTAAGCCTGCAACAATGCACCGGACTCAAACTATGATGAACTAAAATATCTATTACTAACTCGTGACTTCAAAAACTACTGGTCTACATGTACAACGTAATAAATAAAGGTAATAACAAAACTACCGAACTTGAATGATCAATCTCATAGTCCAGAGAAAATGACAAAAACGAATCAGTCATACCGGAGAACTGGTGGATCGCAATGGTCCTGACTTGGTACAGGCATTTCAAACGAAATGGTGGGTTAAACCAGGTTTTATGGCGCCAAACGTCCCTCTTCCATTGCGATCTTAGGATCCGGTAATGACCATAGAACACAACATAGTTGTGAGACACAATAGGGATATTGAGGTGATCATCTCAGTACAGCACACCAGTCAAACACTAATTAAAACAATTAACTATCATATCTTTTAACTCAATTTTGAACTTTTCTACTAGTGGCTGATAACGAAGAAAGAATTTTTTTAGTGATCGTATGAGACGTATTTTCTTATAGCCTTGCTTCAAAAGTCGGTCACGAAGAAACCGGTGTCTGATCAAAAAATCTGTGAAATGTGTGCAAGCTCTGGCATATCGAATAAGTTGAGAAATATAAACACCGTATGCAGGAGAAGTAGGTATATTGCTCTGTAGATTAGGAAAATTAATAATTTGAAAATTAAAATCGTCTCGTTTATCGTAAATTTTTGTACTGAGATGACCACCTGGGTCAAATTCGAGGTGCAAATCCAAGAAAGACGTGAAGCAATTAGATTCGGTACAACAATGTATTTTTTTTACATTTTTGTGAGCCTTTAAAGCATAATCTTTCTTAGATGAAGCTTAAGATAGACTATGCAACAAAATTATCACAAAATTAATAAAGAATTTTTCATTTAAAAGAAAAAAGCAACACAACCGTTTATAAGTGTAATGCAGGCTATGTTCGGACTCTAAACTTTTCTTAAATTCATTCACCAGTAGTGCCAAAAATTTCTGACTCAGACATGTTAACTTATCAGCGTTTTAAGAGTACATCTTTAATTTCTTGTAATTAAATCCTCTCCAAGCTATCGTACGATACAGTTCATTATTTTCATACTAATGTAACAATGTGAATATTTATAAGACAAACAAATAGTGGAACAAAAGTTCATTACAAATTTTACACAAAACAAATTGAATTTAGCAACATAAACTCAAGTTTAGACGAGATTGAACCAAGGTGCTTCGACGAGTAGGCAGTTTCTGTGTGTTACAACACAACCGTAACGTTGGCAATGATCAATATTCTGGAAAGGTCAAATCAGTAAAACGACGACAATACAAATACAACATGAAAGACCAAAATCTAAAATCAACCATGATGAAATATACTAAGTATATCCCAAAAATTATGTCTTCTGTATAAATTCAAATGTGAGGTTACATGTAACAGCACAGGAGCAACAAAACGCCTTTCAAATAATTGATGAAAACAGTCTTAAACATTAAACAGTCAAGTTTGGCTCACATGAGTTTCACGTGAATTGAGCTTCACGTGAAATTCATGTGAATCTCACGTGAATTTCACATAACAATCACGTGAGTTTCACATGAAACTGGCTCACATGAAATTGATATGAACTTTTGACGTGAAATTGATGTGAACTTTTCACGTGAAATTGATGTGAAATATTTTCATGCATGTAAGAATCATGTGAATGTCATGTGAAACTCACGTGAATTTAATGTGAAAGTTCATTTAACGTGGAACCCACGTGAACTTTTTCATGTGAGTTTCACGTATAAGCTCGATTTGGTTGAATTGCATGTGAGTTTTTTCACTTAAAACCCATGTGAGCCAAATTTGCCTGTGTAGTTATAACTTTACACATTAAATAATGTATAGTCTAAACAAGGTAGAAATTGTAGTTTTTAGTCATTAAAGTGGCTTGGGATATGAACAAAATCAATCATATTTTTTCAAGATTTTAAGAATTGGACTTTCATAAATGAACATTGAAACAATAACTAAAAAAAACATTTGGGGTCACGGACCTTTCTACATACTTATGAGATTGCGATGTTGGTGACCTAAACTACTGTCTAACAATAGATTATAAAGGGAAAAGAATTATTTAGCATCATTGTGAGCTGGAAACACATCAGATTTTAGTTATATTTCACAAATGACAAGAAATATAAAAAGATGGAAAAAAACTAAGGGTCACGGACCTTCTTTTCTCGATATTACAAAAATAAATAAATTTCATACTCATTTCTATATAAAAAATTGTCACACATTAGCCCGTCCTTTATCTCCCCTGAAAATAAAACTTTTCAGCAAAAGCTTAACTACTTTTTAAATATTTGTGCGATATTTATTCCATTAATACAATTAATTAAGAATTTTATTTTTAATCTTTTGTGTTATTTTAAATCAATTAAATGAAATCCATACTAAACATTTGCAAGATGTCCAAAAAAAAGATGTCCAGTTTTATAGTACTCCCGAACCTCATTAAGTTGACCTTGAGCTAAATCAAATTGGTAATCAATACCTTTGGGTTGATTTTCCTCATTTAGCACCACAAAACTGTTAATGTTATGAACTTGTGTTGAGATAATATACTGCATTCTGTTCGAACCAGACGTTTTGTTAAGCATTGTTGTATACTTTGCATTAAACACAAAAACAAAATCATCAGAAATGACGATACTATTCTCTAACGGTGTATATGATTGTAAACTGAATGCATATGAAGCGTTACTTCCGTCTAGCTTTGCGGTTAATGTATTGCCTCCTTTCTCCTCAATCCAGTATATCTTGTTGACAGAATGATCTAAAAAAGGAGACTATTTATAAAACCTTCTTTACATCTTTTATTCTCCCAATGTTATGAATATCAAAATATCTTTAAAGACATAGAACCTATTAATTTCGCAATTTTTAGTACATTGAATAAAAAGTACAATGCAGGTAGTCATAGTAGTCTTTTCAAAAGCTATATAAATAAATCACAACTTATCATACAAACAAATCTTACAGAATCAAAAATAAAAATTAAGCAAAGCAATAAGATAAAAATTCAATTCAATTACAAATTAAATCTATTAGATTTAATTTCAACCGCCAAACCGCAGGTCCGCCAAAAAAATTAAAAGTGAGTATAAAGTGACTTTTTCTAATTATCAAGATCAAGTCGGCACTATCATTTAAGATCCCTGTCGAGGACTCGAACCTCGATCTCCTGACAAGAGACAGGTGTACTCTCCCTTTGTACTAACAAGGACTATTTTAAATTCAACAGCGCCAACTCTCTTGAAGAATAAAACTTATTTATAAAGAATCAGTATTCGACTCTCTCCAAATATACTACAAGTAGTACACATAAAGGATTCAGAGCAGAAAACCTTCAAAACTAACTTTTATTCAGAATGAGTTTTCTTTATAAATATATATGTATATAATAAACAAGTAAAACCTATTAGATACGCAAAATAAATTAAACATAACAGACAGATCAAATGAAAAATATTTATACAATGAGTCAGCTATCAACTCTCTCCCAAAAACACTATACGTGTTGCACTATAAGAGGTCAGAGATGACAACCCTCGATACTTAATTTCATTTAATATCTTAAAATTAAAAAATATATATATATATAAATTGAATACACATAACTGTCAATAAACATTCTAAACATGTGCCAAAGTATTAGCAATGAAATGATACATTTTCATTAATCCCGTTGTGGATCATACAAGTACAAACATTTAATGGGTTTGTCATACTTAGACAGAAAAAGCTTATCAACAGACAAGAATCTAACATTATTTTCCTTGTTAAAGTCCAATTCTTAAAATTTTGAAAAAATATGATGGATTTTGTTCATATCCCAAGCCACTTTAATGACTAAAAACTACAATTTCTACCTTGTTTAGACTATACATTATTTAATGTGTAAAGTTATAACTACACAGGCAAATTTGGCTCACATGGGTTTTAAGTGAAAAAACTCACATGCAATTCAACCAAATCGAGCTTATACGTGAAACTCACATGAAAAAGTTCACGTGGGTTCCACGTTAAATGAACTTTCACATTAAATTCACGTGAGTTTCACATGACATTCACATGATTCTTACATGCATGAAAATATTTCACATCAATTTCACGTGAAAAGTTCACATCAATTTCACGTCAAAAGTTCATATCAATTTCATGTGAGCCAGTTTCATGTGAAACTCACGTGATTGTTATGTGAAATTCACGTGAGATTCACATGAATTTCACGTGAAGCTCAATTCACGTGAAACTCATGTGAGCCAAACTTGACTGTTTAATGTTTAAGACTGTTTTCATCAATTATTTGAAAGGGGTTTTGTTGCTCCTGTGCTGTTACATGTAACCTCACATTTGAATTTATACAGAAGACATAATTTTTGGGATATACTTAGTATATTTCATCATGGTTGATTTTAGATTTTGGTCTTTCATGTTGTATTTGTATTGTCGTCGTTTTACTGATTTGACCTTTCCAGAATATTGATCATTGCCAACGTTACGGTTGTGTTGTAACACACAGAAACTGCTTACTCGTCGAAGCACCTTGGTTCAATCTCGTCTAAACTTGAGTTTATGTTGCTTAATTCAATTTGTTTTGTGTAAAATTTGTAATGAACTTTTGTTCCACTATTTGTTTGTCTTATAAATATTCACATTGTTACATTAGTATGAAAATAATGAACTGTATTTGACCCAGGTGGTCATCTCAGTACAAAAATTTACGATAAACGAGACGATTTTAATTTTCAAATTATTAATTTTCCTAATCTACAGAGCAATATACCTACTTCTCCTGCATACGGTGTTTATATTTCTTAACTTATTCGATATGCCAGAGCTTGCACACATTTCACAGATTTTTTGATCAGACACCGGTTTCTTCGTGACCGACTTTTGAAGCAGGGCTATAAGAAAATACGTCTCATACGATCACTAAAAAAATTCTTTCTTCGTTATCAGCCACTAGTAGAAAAGTTCAAAATTGAGTTAAAAGATATGATAGTTAATTGTTTTAATTAGTGTTTGACTGGTGTGCTGTACTGAGATGATCACCTCAATATCCCTATTGTGTCTCACAACTATGTTGTGTTCTATGGTCATTACCGGATCCTAAGATCGCAATGGAAGAGGGAGGTTTGGCGCCATAAAACCTGGTTTAACCCACCATTTCGTTTGAAATGCCTGCACCAAGTCAGGACCATTGCGATCCACCAGTTCTCCGGTATGACTGATTCGTTTTTGTCATTTTCTCTGGACTATGAGATTGATCATTCAAGTTCGGTAGTTTTGTTATTACCTTTATTTATTACATTGTACATGTAGACCAGTAGTTTTTGAAGTCACGAGTTAGTAATAGATATTTTAGTTCATCATAGTTTGAGTCCGGTGCATTATTGCAGGCTTAGTACAGTAAGGAGCTTGCAAATTTCGCTGATTATTACATGTACATATTAAAATATCATCAATTAACAACTAACCTGCTGTTTCTTAGTTCAACATTAAAAAATTGATATAATTTTTAGGTTGCAATTATTGTGGAGAGGGAAATAAAACAGGATGTTTGTTTATTTGTGTGCCAGTTGTCAGAAAGACCAGCTTTAACATTCCTTATAGATGCCTGTGTCCCAATGATGATTTATTGTGTGACACTAAAGGTACCACAAATAATTATGAATAATTCAAAGAACTGTTCTGAGTTTAACGTGTATTTTTTACTCGAATGACACCTGGATGGAAAAGTTATATAAATAATAAAAACAAAACGTAAAAGTCAATTTAATGCATGTCCGATCAAATTTATTCAGAAAATACTTTTATTATCAAATTGAGTGAGATAAATGATGCAGTACCATGTTGAGAAATCTAATTGACAAAAATTAGTGAAAAATTGCATAATGGGTGTTTTACGATGTAAAGGTTAATACATATGTTACCAGATCATGTTATTTAGCTGGTCTAACAAGATTTTTAAAAACAAAAACAAATTTTCAGATAATAGATTTTGCTTTGCCTTGCGCGCGTGTCTCACAACTATGTTGTGTTCTATGGTCATTACCGGATCCTAAGATCGCAATGGAAGAGGGAGGTTTGGCGCCGCTAAACCTGGTTTAACCCACCATTTCGTTTGAAATGCCTGTACCAAGTCAGGACCATTGCGATACATCCATTCTTTAGTATGACTGATTCGTTTTTGTCATTTTCTCTGGACTATGAGATTGATCATTCAAGTTCGGTAGTTTTGTTATTACCTTTATTCGACTATCCAAGACTCACACGAGGCGCTCTTCTAAATGATTAATAATTCCGAACAGTATACAACGAACAACGAAAAATGAAAAGCATATAACAATTAACAAAAAATTGCCGAACTGGAAATCAAATGATGACCAAGATCAATAAATGTTTTGGATAGTTTGAACCTTCAACTTGGAAATGTTGGTGCTGGAGCTGATTAACCACAGGAAATTAAAAATCCACATGCAGCCTAATTATTACCAATGTTAGAAATCGAAAAAAAAGACTTTGGTACATTAAAAGCTGCGCAATGCCTTTAAGGTTGTGCGAGGCGACTTTGAAAGGGATAATGTATAATGCCCTAAATCATTAGGAAATAATTAAAAATACATAATAATTTAAAAATTTTGATAGGTTATCGTAATAAGAGTTCAAAAATTTGCTGGGAAAAGGTCTTATCATGTTTTTGCTCACTTTAAAATTAGCATAGTTTAGCTTTTAAAACTTGCGAAAAAGTGATAAGATTTTGAATAACAATGTATAACAGATATCTATAATGTAATGAAGGCCTTAACAAACAAAAAAAAAAGAAATGGTGTTACCGTGCAAAAATTTTGCCTTATTTTGATAGAAAATACCCGAGGATTGCGAAAAAAAAAAATAAAAAATTTCAAAAGCTGACCATCCAACATCCTTCAAGTTTAAACACTTAGAATTGCGTTGTTGATGTTTCTTTAGATTGAACAAATTGTATATTAAAGGAACATTACTCTTTGGTATCTAATGGTGTTTTTAGATGTAACTGAAGTCTACCAGAAACAAAACATGTGCGAAAAAATTCAGCATTTTTCTGTTGGACTTTGTTCTTATCCAAACTGTACAGAATATGGTGAATTTGGTATCCAGCAATGTGACACAATAAAAGGACAGAAACGATGTTGGTGTTAAGATAAACAAGGCATGATTGTTCCTGGCAATGAACGGGAAAACGGAGAAGGTCTTCAATGTGAAGATGGTATAACTTTACCAAATTATTTTAATGAATGCAACGCTTTCAATTTAAGAAGTAACTGGGACTTTATAGTGATTTTCATCCCAACTAAAAACGCCTAAAGATTTAATCTTCGTGAGATTTATTGTTTGTTTCTTCTTAAACTTCACAAGTTTTTACAACGACAGTGAAATTTGAGTCAAAAGGTTCGGTATACTTTTTAATTAATTTGATATTTTTTTATATTACATGTAGTACATGTAGTTATCATTTCTCTTGAGATTTTTATTAATAATAATATTGAAATGTAAAATAAAAGTTTCTGACAAAAACAGATGATTTTTTAAAATGTTCTACATTGTTAGAATAATGTTAAAAAAAAAACGAAAAAAAACCAACAACAACAATCCTCGAAGTTTTATGACATCTTATCGACAACTTAACTTTTTTGAATATCAACAAAGGCAACTTGCTATTTTAATAGTTTCCCATCGCGAATAAGATTTATATATTATGCATTACAGCTCAAATGTCTCTACGTTTCGGCAGTTCAGCCTTGATCATTAGTAGAAAATATCTTGTCAAGCTACACCGTCTTGATTTTTCATCAACATCTACAACAATAACATCGTCAAAGGCGACGTTAGCGACGTTTTTTAAAGTATGACGTCCATTGTTGGGGACGATGATGGGAAATCAATATGGTGTAACTTGACAACGACTTTTCCGCTCCCGTTGATGGCTGAACAGCCGAAACCTAGAGACATTTGAGCCGTAATAAATAATTGATTTTTAAAACTGTTTGATTTATCAATTTTAAATCATCTTGAGAACTTATCATAGAAAGGGTAAAGCAAACTAAATCAGGCAATTGAATTTGGTATCTAGAGTTGTAGAGAAAAACGTTTTCTTCATGTTCGAAGTGATGAACAATTATAAGGTACACGTTTGCAGTTCACGCCTCCCTTTAGTGACAAAATTGTTTAATACAATTTACCAACTTATCTTGTGATAAACAAAAAGCAAAACAAAAAATTGAACTCTTGATTTAGTTCGTTAATGCCGTTTATTGCATATATTTATAGAACAGTCGCTTGGTCCTTGTTTATACCAACAAGTCTTATATAAAAGGAACGAGTCTAACTTAAAATTTGAACCACGTTGTACTCCATATGGTGACTTTGAAGATGTACAATGTAATTCTACATTATGCTGGTGTGTTGATGCCATGGGAAACCCGACAAGAAAAGAAAGTTATGCAAAATCGGAGAAGATTAGCTGCAGAGGTTATTTTTTTTATAGACACAGTTGGGTTGAAATCATTGCTGGTTTACCTAATAATTAAGCGATAATTAGCTACCTCTTATATAGTCAGTTCTAAAAATATTCTTTTGTTACTGTTACAAAAACAGTAGAATTTTATAGACACAGTTGGGTTGAAATCATTCATTGCTGGTTTACCTGATAATTAACCGATAATTAGCTACCTCTTATATAGTCAGTTCTAAAAATATTCTTTTGTTACTGTTACAAATACCTAAGGAACATTTAAGTATGAAAACATGACGAAAAAAAATATTGACTTTGGCCATAGCTACTTTAATTTAAGAGGCTGTCCAAGCAAAACCCAGGCAATAGCAGGCACATGAAAAAAATTGTTTTCCAAAATTTTCATTGATTTCAAATCAGTTTAACATCCATTCCCCCCCCCCCCCCCCAAAATGCAAAATTTTGGTTTATTGAAGTGATAACTTAGATATAATTCATAAAGAATACATTGAAAATATGCAGTAAAGCGAGATAACTCTTGCATATTAGCAAAATTTGGTTGCTTTGTTCATGAACTTTAAAACTGTATCACAAGTCATCCATGTTGCTTTTAAACGAATCCTGTTGATTTTTGTTTTACATATGAGTCCAAAAAATACATTAAAACAATAAAGCTGGGATATAATTTTTCATGTGCCAGATTCTTTAGGCTTTTGCCTGATTTCTATATGGACAGCCTCTTAAAAGGTTAACTCTTTACCACTTTTTTGGTGAAAATATTGATATAAGTTATGCTTTAAGTGAAGAACATATATGTACCAAGGTACAGACAAAGTTTTCAATTCCAAAAAAAATTGTTAAAAAATGAAAAAATGAACCGAGAATTTTTTTTTTAAATTCTTGATTTTTTCCGTGTTAATACCGTTGTGACATAATCACACAGTCATTGTTTCTGCCTTATTACATTATTCGGTTATATTAGTGTAGCAACATTTTTTAAATATATTTGTATTCTTTTCAGTATCATTTAAGACGCACTTCTATGCAACTTTCGGCACTCTGTTGGTGTTGTTAGGATGTGCAATTATAGGGTATGCTTTATTCATATGCAATTACTATAAACGTATTAAAATTTGTGGGCATCAATTTTAGTTGATTCGGAATAAGTTATTATCTTTATTTTCCATCAATGTTCATAAACAACATTTTAATATATTTTTTATCAAGTTTGTGAACTCTACAAGACTCCTTCGAATGAAAATGATTCCACAATACGCAATACAACGCATTTGAAAGAAGTACCGTTCAATTCGAATACTAGAAGTCCTAAACTAGTCGTGACAAAAAAGCACCAACGCAAATAAACAGAATGTATTTCTTTTTATATAAAACTGCAATTAAGTGGAAAGTACGTGTAAATGTCCATGAGGAGTATACAATATTTTTTATCAAACGTTTAAGTATCTGCCAAAAGCATCTTATGATACATGTAGTTTCATCCATGTCTCAATATTAATGTTCGTTGATTTTCAAGGAAAGTACAAACCCAAGTAAATAAAAACTAATTCATTTCCCTCTATTTTTAAGAGATAAAAACTATTCTTACAATCGGTGTTGATCAATTACATATCTAGTACGTAACAGCAATAACGAAGATATTTTGTCGATATTGTTAGATTTATTCTTTACCGAAGACGATTTCAAAGAGATTTCTATGAAGAGTTTCTTCAAACACAAGCCCAATTGTACGCTGACCTAGCAAGTCAAACTTATGAAGAGATTTCCGATATTGACCGCCCGGTTCCATTACAGAATGTGAATAATATCGCAAATGAAGTATCAGAAACTGAGAACCGAACGCCAAGACAATCCCAAACAATGACAACAGATGAAACTGGCTATCTCGATTCCCATTTATATCAAAACAACATGTTATTTTGGAAGCATATTTTCCCATGCGAATTAGCACCTAGGATTCAGAAAAGAAATACCAATGTTCTGCAGCCTGTTGAATATCCAATGCCAGCAAGTGATCAACCAAGATTGGAACAATCGGCTGAAATATATTCTGAGTCAAATTTGAATGTTAACATCGACAGTCAAGAACCGCCAGGCAATACAACCAATATTGAGGTGCATGCCATTGAGGAATCCTAATATAAAGATGACAAATACAATTTTTATTTTTTATTTAGTTCTCAGCAGGTGTAAATAAAGACACTAACATAGAAAAAACATGAGTATATTTAGCTTAAAGCTTTGCTCGAAGCAAAAAGTTAATGGTAGAGTTTTATTTGACCTGAAGAAATATATTCATTGATGTATTGTCTTATTACGTGTATGTTTAAAAAATATTTTGGAACTATAGTTAGTTAGTTTTCAAAAGACGCATATCACGACGTCGGTATGCAAATAATTTGAGTATTAATGACAGGTAATGTATTATCATATTGTAATATTTTATGTTCATGCAGTGTCATAAACATTTTCAACGACACCGGTTACCGATTTATTTGATTG
This sequence comes from Arcuatula senhousia, assembly GCA_963971305.1. Classification (NCBI taxonomy): domain Eukaryota; kingdom Metazoa; phylum Mollusca; class Bivalvia; order Mytilida; family Mytilidae; genus Arcuatula; species Arcuatula senhousia. The sequence continues at coordinate 54,697,085 of OZ020307.1, read as the reverse complement.
AGTACAGCAATATATGTTGTCGTCGGTACCTGATGTAGCATATGTGTTTTCCATCGCTTTAGGTCGACAGTTGTGTTTTGTAAGATCGTAAACATCGTCAACTGCATGACTATAAATAGCAATATTGTCGTCCGGTCCTTTAAAAACTTCATTTAAAGTGTTATAGTTATCTGTTTCCAAGTACACATACCCTTCATTTTGCCCTTTCCTTTGTGTGTCGTCTTCCTGTTCGACATGCGAAGCTTTACTGTAAACAAAGTCTCTTTGGCTCGATACATGACGGTTGATATTTGAATCGATGGTTTCATCACTATGTCTATATGTGCTATTCCCCTTTTCACGCATGTCTGTGTTTGAATCCTGTAGGCTTATCCTAACCGTTTCTTCATGTTTTCGCTTGTTTGATAGCCTTTTTACATGTAAAAGAAAAAAAAATAATGTGCATATAATATATTTTTGTCTTAGTTCTTTCGTTTTCGATATTTCAAACAAAATTTCACACATAGTATTCAATAAGAACAATACATTGGACAATCCTGGTCTTAATGTAACAATTATACAAGTGTATACTCATTGCATGTGAGAGTATGTGAGAATTACTTGAATTATCCTTTTAATAGAAAAGATAAAATCTACATGTACACGTACTTTAATTAGATCAACGACATGAATCTACGATAACACAAATCAAACATACCTTTTTCTCAACAAAACTATTCCAATTATCAGTGCTGCAATGCACAAAAGGAGTAAAACGCTAATAACAGCCAAAACGTCTAATCCTGAAAAAAAAATAGTTATGTTTAGTTACAGAAAGTATATTGAAGTCGATATTCAGCAATGATACCAATAGGAATCGTGATTATTTTGATTATTGTTTGAATGCTGTTATAATTTAAAAGGATTTTATTTGTATTTTTGCGATTCTCTGTTGTAAATTTTCTATAAGAACATGAATGTTCAATCCATTGCACGGATAAAAAGAATTTGTGTTATAAAGAAGCAAAGGTGTACCAAAGGGGTAATCAGTATCATAAAACCGTAAAGACAAAGACAAAACCGGCAGACAAAAATCATCACAACAAAACAAACCACATAACATCATGATAAGACTTGCACTTTTTATCCACATACCCGAACCTAAACTGCAATATTCTCTTTTTGTTTCACAAACTATTTCTTTTGAAAGACCTTAACTTCTGTCTGTCGTGGGTACTTTAAAGGAAAGAAAAAAATTCGATTTGTAACAGTGATGTCCTTTGAAATGTACAAGTATGACATTTGCTTATTTAATAAAAAAAATTAACAAAATTAGTTTACAAAGGATTGGTCTTCCTCTTACTAAAGAAAAACAGCACTTTGCCTCCTACCTTTTTCGTTGTAAATGGTGGCAATTTTAAAATGGATCTTATAAATGTTAATCTATAACTATTCCGGTGTGTCTTCCTCGTTTGTTTTTTTCTCTTGGACATTGAGATTGATCCTCCAGGTTTTGTTAATACCTTTATTTATTGCAGAATTTAGGGGAATCTTTACACTACAGAGGTATTTTGTAATCAACTTGCATTTGTTTACTACCCTTTACACACAGTAAGTCAGGACCTATTGTTATGGATTTGTTTTTCTTAATTTGGTCCTATCCCGTCTCCCCAGGTTATGGAGTTCACGTATCACAATTGATTAGTTGTTCTAGAGCTTGCGTGACATGCATCGATTTCCTTAGCAGAGCGTCACGTTTGACATATTGATTGGTTGCTCCTCGATTGTTGTCTTCACTCAAGAAAATTTACGGACATCATGCTCTCTTAGACAAATATGGGAGTTGTATCTCTCAAATCAATGCAGCTGTTGGTTTGTCAAAGGTTTTGCTTTGTCTTCATTTATCGGATTTGACCAGCTGGATTGACCATTGGCTTACTCTTCCGGACCTCCCGAGTTCACTCTTGTTACTACTTGAGTTCGCGTTATTGATTGCTATTCAGTTGTTTTTGTATTTCATGCTTTGTTTTGTCTCTATGTGCTGTTTCCCTGAGTTTTCTATTATGGTTCTGTTTTTTAACCTTTCGTAATTTTGACATTCGAATTTTCCATTGGTACTTCTTTGCTTATTTCGTGTAGAAGATCAATTTGGTTATTGGTTAGTTATCAATTAATATAGATGCTTTTTGTATTAAATGATTTCTAATACATTTGCTCAGATTGTTAATTTTATTTCAAACTTAATAAAGTTTGAATGAGATTTAATTATTTTTATCCCTTTTTCCAAGCTTCCGTATCAGATCCATGATCTTGTACAGTCATTGATGGTTAAACTGCTTTTGTTAATCAGTGTTTTTGTAAAACTTAGTTGTTAAGCGCCGTCATTAAGACCAATAAATAGACAAACCAGGTCTTTTGCAGTACATTTTTTTCTGTAGTGAAATGCTAAACCATGAACATAGACCAATGAAAATATGATCTAACAGATGGAACTTCCAGAACAATTCTAATGTTAATTTTGCATATTTCATAACTTATTCTGTAGATAATTTTCATTTACACAAATATATCAAATATCATCTTTTGTTACCGATTGGTGAAGGAGTTGTTATCTCAGAAATTTTATAAGTCGTATTGGTTGAAATGTTGGTAACCGATGTTGTTTCAATTAATCCATCTGTTCGACTTGGTAGGGCAGATGTTTGCAATGGTGAAATTGAGTATTCAACTGTCGTCAGCGTTTCTGTTGATACCCGTGTGTCTGCCAAGAAAACAACGAACAAATATTTAAAGCAAGGGAATAACTTTTTGCTACACCAAACGTGCATTTCGTCTATTGAAGACTCAGCAAGGGCTGTCCACCTAACTTATCCTTAACACATTTTTGAATCTGACTTTAAAATATTTGTCTTTTTAAATATATTTCATATCTACATGTATCTTTCAGACAAATTGATAAAATATGTACATGTAACTACCAATAGAGTGCATTTTACTTGAAACTAAGACAATCAAAGAAACAGAACAAAACGAACTGAATTAATTGGTTTCCAATAGGTTTTGATATAATGGGAAATTAATACTGGTTTGTTATACTGATGCAGATCTAGATTTTGGTTCTTTTTATTAAGAATTGATAATAATCGTATTGCTTTGTATGAAAGCGAGAAGGTATACGTGTTTAAGCCCCTCCCGTTCTTTTGGTTTTGGAAAAAAAAAATTGTCAATGAAAAATTTCATATAAAAACTATATTTATATGCTTGATGACGATGTTTTATTTGCCAATCTGAACGTAACTGTTACCTGTTACATGTAGTATACGATAAACAGAAGCCGCCCAGGTCCCACCACATTTCTCTGGACCGTTTCCTGTACAGACTCTATCACACGCAGACTCCGCTAACTTTGGATACCTTTTTGTGTCCAATTCCCCAGATCGTCCACAAAAACACTCCCATGAATACTACAAAAAGTTCAATTTCTGTTCACCTTTTTGTACAAATCCATTTAACGTAATAAATTCCCTCTTGTGAAAAAGAAGTGTTCATACCTATTCCGTTAAATTGCATTTGTTAACCCTATTTCATATTGATGCAGTCTTGGATGTCTTTTTTTATACATGTTTTCTTTTTCATTTTTACACTTCCTAGAATTTTTAAAAAATAATTTAAAGATACATGTACTAACAATACTTTCCGATGTGGGATGATAACAAAATACAAATCAAGCCAGGATAGTATACAGTACCACGTTTTATGGTGCCAAATGCCCCTTTTCCATTGTGACATATGGGCCCATTAGTAACATAAAACACAACAGACACAATAATTATGAAAGAAGTTATTATGTCAGTACGACAGATAAAAATATACTAAAATGAAGCATATTTTATTTTATACAATTGGCTGATTTCGACAGAAACCTTTTTAGTTAACATCGTGAAACGATTGTTTATAGAAGCTTTGCCCAACACATGGACACGTAGACAACGGTGTTGGTTAAAAAGTCCGAATCATGAGTGTTAAGCTAGCCAGGCATATCGGTTGAGTTGTGAAAATATTCACCGTGCAAAAAAAAAAAACAGTCAATCAAACAATTATCGTACCTCTGTGGCAAAATACTGGTAGGTTGACGGTTTCTGTGAACAGCTTTTAAGACACACATCAGCTGACATAAGCTTTGCTCCTTTTATGGCCCATGTATCAAATAATCTGCTTGAATCATCTTTGAAGCATCCCAGATAGATATATTTAACATCTTTGTCTGTAAAATGTTTTAAAAAAATGGAATTTAACATGTAAAAGCCTGAACAAATAATGATTAAATGGTTTATCAAAATTCCGAAAATACTATGTTACCTTTTACGTGTGAGTTCATCATTTGTAAAATCCTTTTTAGACATCTCTTAACTACATGTAAGCGATTTTTAAAGCTTTTGTTGGTCTTAGTTTCTCATATATACGTCACCGCACATGCATTTACATGACAGGTCGCTTTGTTACAATGAAGATTGAAATATTGTTTACTGTAAGGAAAAGGAAGTTTGATATCGCAATAGGGAAACTTTAACCAAACAGGAAATCACACAATGTATTTGTTAATTTGTGGCGCAAATCATAATTTGGTTGTTTTCGTTTTAGAAGTTAAAATGTTTTACACACAATCTTGAGTCCACGGAAGGCAACAAAAATTATAAAACGAAAACGCAAGCAATGAGATAAAGAAACAACATAATTATTTGATGAAAACCTTTCTCTCGGATCACCCTAGATTCGTCATTGGTGTATATCGTAAATATGTGTATCTTATTAAGATAATTACAATCAAGGTAAAAATTAACTTCATTTCTCTCGGATGTAAATGTACACATGAATTAAAATATCTGGTACAAAAAACATAGCGCACTACCAAGTTATTTTCTTTGTTTTCAATATGGGTATGGTACGTTTACGTTCGAGGAGAGGCACTTGGTCGTTATCGTTTACTTCTAATCACAGAACTCTAAAAATTTTATATTCTGCATCAGTCATGTCAGTATCTCATACATGTATATCGCGAGATTTTTTCACTTCCAATCCCCACAAAGACTGAAGGGAGAGGCATTAATTTTACTCATATACGTCCGAACTCAATTTTTGCTTAAATTGTCTTTTAAACCATAGAAAAACAAATTGTATGTTTTAAGAAATTTGTTTGATGTAATATCTTATTTCCTTTTTTTTGAAACTGCGTTAACTTTATCACAAATGCATTATATATCTTAATTCAACATTTTTAGCATAGTTCTAACATATTTCCCTAATATTTCTGCGAGTCTCCGTTTTTCCTTGTGTCAATTTCTATGAGTGTCCAAATCCTGTTTGTTCCCACAATTGCTTAACATGTTAAACATTAAAATGAATCACATGCACAATATAACCGAATATAGCTTAAACTTACAATTATTATAAATAAATCCCTCTTAAGATGACAAACTGTCGGAAACAAATGTACCGGAAGATGATTGGATAACTATTGTTATTGGGAAATTGTGATTTCCAAAAAGAAAGGTCTGTTTTTTCCCAAAGTGCTCAATAAGGTATGTTTTTTTTATAATTCAAGTGTTTAACTAGCTTAACTTTATTGACTAAATTTCGAAAAATATATATATCTATATATATTTAATTAAATAAGGCTGCCCCCTGCAAATATTAATTGTTACATTACAAAACCATGTACATGTATATCGTCATGACTTGTGTTGTGAATTATAGATAGAGATCCTGAGATGCAATTAGAAATCATGACAATGAAAAGTAAGAAATTCTCTCATTTCTAAACTTGGGAATTAAAGTTAAAAAGCCAATGATTTCTGCACCTTCTAAGATTTCATTTTATCTTTTATTAATATGAACTAGAAATAGAAACACGTTATCTCCTATTGCGGTATAATATTAATGACATTGTCTTAAAAGTGGCCTAGATACTAACAAAACTAGATCCGTTTTATGTTTTTTTTTAGAAGATATAAACTGAAAACTTTTCCGTTGTATCAGACAAAATAATTTGTTATGAAAATTGAACACATTTCAATTTGAAACAAAAAAAAAACAACAACGATAACTTAGAAAATACGATATTCTTCTGGTAAAAAATCATCAAAACGAGTTAATGGATTTGTAACAGCTTCATTTCACTTAAACATGACAAAACCTTCAATTTAAGCACAAAAATGTCTTATATTTCCTTTGTCGATCAGTTGTCCTACATGTCATCCACACAACAGCATCCATCTTTAAGGTTCATGTTTTGCCAAGATCTAGTCATCAAAATACATGTATTTTATGGGAATGGTTCCTATATACATGTACCAACTCCAAACTACCTGCTGGTCAAAGTTGATACTTTTGTCAGATTTTCAGTATTCTCGAGATTCTCGCTCACCTTGTCCTTTAGCCATGCGGACCTTCTATAAGGGGTCATCTGACAAATTTGACCCATTGAGAATTTTGTAGAGGAAAATGAGCTGAAAGTTTAATCAACCAACCGCTTTTCTCTATCATTCAATAAGGCAAAAAATATGAAAATCTCTATTTTGATACAAAAAAACACTATTTTTTACCTTCAAAGGGTCAAAACCCCTAGTAGAGGTCATCTCACAACTTCGACCCCATTAAACTTTTGTAGATCTGTTGATACTGAAGATGGAAGATTGCATCAGATTTTCTCTATATCTTACACTTTTTGATTTTCAAGCCAAAATTAGTAGTCTGACCCCGTGATCCATTTTTAGCAACGACGGCCATGTTTTTTGACGAATCAAAAATCGAAACTTTTGTGCCGGACACCAGACCAATTTGCATAAAATTCTATTCAGTAGTTTCAGAGGAGAAGATTTTTAAAAAAAATGTTAACGGGCGACAGACGACGGACGCCAATTAATTGCAATAGCTCACATGGACCTTCGGTCAAGGGGTCAAAGGAGTCAAAAATGAAAATTTTAAAAGTTTGTCTCAACAAATGGATTTATTCAAAAATAGAAAATAATGTGATGTGGAATAAGTGTACGCGACACAGTCCACAATCAAGCGACAATTTAGAAAAAACACAATGAACAACGGCCAGGAGCCTTCAATGAGGCCATTTGGCACTGCTCGCGATTCTGCAATTGGCCCGGCCCATGGTCTAAATAAAATGCATATAATTCAAATCCATTCCTGAAATAGTCACAGATATACCCTCTTCTTAAACAATGAACAGAAAACATAAAAAAGATAAGTACAAACCAAAGCTTTGTCAAATATTCCTGGCTTAGGACAGGCACGTATAATATGTGTTGGGGTTAAACTAGTTTCTTTGGGCCCAACCTTCCCCCTATCAATATTCCTAGACAAAGCACAAAAACTAAACACACAATAAAAAAAAAGTTGAGTTGTAAAAGACTGACAAAATGGTATTTCCAACCAAACTAGAGAAAAAAGTCTCCTCTAGCATTTAGGCATTGGGTCCCTTTCAAAGAAAAGGGGCCAAAAGGGGTGAAATGACTGTTAAAACAAACTACTGTAGAACATTTATTTTTCATACAGTTTTAATCATTCTTTTCCATTGTATTCATCAATGATATGCTCCAACAGGTTTGATGTACCTTGCATCGTTACATTGCTATAAGGGGTAAAAAAGTGGCCACACCCATAATATCTACTTTTATATTTAAGGTCTGATTTTCAATATCTTTTTTTGAGTACTGTCCGCATTTTTCAACCAGATTTGCAATTTCTCCTACCGTATTTTGGAAATAAGGGACCAAAGGGGCAAACATGCCATAAAAGTTTTACCTTATTAGTTAGTTAGTTAGTTATTGCTTTACTCCCAAGCAGCACGATTTCGGCTATATCCGGGAGATGAACATGAAAATGGTGATACAATGAACATGAAATGATGATGAAGTGGAGGAAATAGGGACACAAGGCCAATCGGGTAGGAGAGTTTTGACTGCCACTGGAAAAAGGAGTGATGAGTAGGGACGGAAATTTTGCCTCCTGCATGGGGATCCTACGGGTCCTACTCTTACCAAGATCTGGAGCAGGGTTCTTTAACGTGCGAGGAACGTGACATTTTTCCCAACACGGTGCACCACTATGGTTTGCGGTCAGGTTTTCCGCATTATCGCCTGACGACCCCGCATCTCTCGATGTCAGGGCTGTCCCATTCAACCACCTGGGGCACACATCCCAGTGGCTTTGTGGGCAGAGCGGCCTGACCCCGATGTCGGGTTTCTAAGCGCTCTTTAGTGGCCTTTTAATGACAAGCTTAGCGCTGCTGCGGGCCTATTCGCCTCCCGGGCCCCGCACGGGACGTTTTACCTTATAGGTTGTTATATATATATATATATATATACATAAAAATAAAGTATGCATTGAAAGTCCACCATAGAATGCATGTGCCAAAACCTTTGTGAGTCCACCATGGGCTGCAGGTGACAATCCATATTGTTCAACATGTTTCGATCGGTCGTGTCATGCTGCGCTCGGCGTATCTTTTTATTATAATAGAACAAGTTAAGGCTGATGTATGCTCGCATTAGTTACATGTTAGTAAAATATTACATGTAAGATGACTGATTTTTTGTAAATGACAAATCTGATTTTCAAGACTAAGCTACAATGTACAAATGTACTGATAATGGGCATTTATAAAATATTTTAAAATATGTAGAACTACTTACAGTAGCCAATTTTCTTCGTTTGGAAATAAAAATGACAACAAAGTTCCAGACAATAAATTTTGCTACGCCTGACGCGCGTTTCGTCTATTCAAGACTCATCAGAGGCGCTCTACCAAAAATATTGAAAATGCCAAACACTATATGATTATGAAGAGCATAGAACAGTAAAACCCAAAATACCAAACTGGGGAAATTATAGTTTTCCTTTTTAAAACTTTTATCACATGTCGCCACTTGATATTTGTTTTTTCGCTTCAATATTTTGCTAGCTTAATTGAAGTGTTACAGCCTTCTCGAAAAAAGAGTGTTAATCAATTATTACAATATTTTTTTTCATATTAGTGAAGAATACCATTTTTAAATCATAACTAATTGTCATAAGACAATATATGTTTTTTTCCCCTTTGAAAACCTTCTACAGACTGTTTAGGCCGTATTTGAAATGAAGTGTTCATTTTATTGGCACTTACATTTGAACAAGCAAAATTATTTATGTTTATATATTCAAATTAAAGCTTTGTAATTTATTTGTTGTTAATCATTCGTGCTGTTTATAAACCTTAGGAATAATGGCAGATTTTCTTGGGTGTTATAATTTGGACAGCGAAGACGAAAAAAAGATTCCTGAAGCATCAGTCTCGGATAAAAGATCCTTTATACCGTTAATTTGTTGCAACGCATGCAAAAGATTGCAACCAGAAAGCACGATTTGTGGAATTAAGGTATTATGATCTACGTCTTATGCTTTAAGTAACCTTTATTCCCAGATAAGACCCGCGATCGGGGTTTGTGCGGGGAAAATATACAGCTGTACTATATATACATGTATGTCAAAGTTCTAGATTTTAATTACGTAAGAGACCAATTATAACCATATTGGTTCGTCACCTCATTCGGTTGAGAATGGATTCGTCTGGTAGCCTTGATAATCTTCTCTGTCAGTATTTACTGGTTTTGAAATAAACTCCTACACGAGTAAATGTTTTAAACGAATTTGTAAAGACTTTGGTATAGAATTGCATAGCACCAAATTAAAAGAATCTCAGACTTGAGTTTATTTTATATAAGGATTTTTCTATAAAATGATGGAAACATTTAGATTTGTGCGATTTTTATTGTTTTTTTTTTTCATTTAAGAAAAGTAACTCTTGTTTGTGTCCAAATTACTCAGATCTAGACGAAAAGGTCAATGATATTGATTGTGATAATAACTGTCCTGGGGACGAAAGTTTGTCTTGTGGAAGCAAGAAGCTGATCTCAGTTTACTGGGTGTCAGAAGGTACGTTGAAACGTGTATATATTATCGTTTATCCAACGAATGCCAAATAAAAGTACAAAAGTAGTTGGTTTACTACTTTAGTAATATTTTTGCCAAAACTAATTATTAGAGTGAGTGAATAAGTTGGTGTTTTACGCCCGTGCAACGCTGTATATGTTATTGACAGGCGATGAACATGAAAAGGATGATAAAATGAACATGAATAAAGGTAATAAAAAAACTACCGAACTTGAATGATCAATCTCATAGTCAAAATGACAAAAACGAATCAGTCATACCGGAGAATTGGTGGATCGCAATTGTCCTGACTTGGTACAGGCATTTCAAACGGAATGGTGGGTTCAACCAGGTTTTATGGTGCCAAACCTCCCTCTTCCATTGCGATCTTAGGATCCGGTAATGACCATAGAATACAACATAGTTGTGAGACACAATAGGGATATTGAGGTGATCATCTCAGTACAGCAGACCAGTCAAACACTAATTAAAACAATTAACCACCATATCTTTTAACTCAATTTTGAACTTTTCTACTAGTGGCTGATAACGAAGAAAGAATTTTTTTATGGAACTTATGAGATGTATTTTCTTATAGCCCTGCTCCAAAAGTCGGTCACGAAGAAATCGGTGTCTGATAAAAAAAATCTGTGAAATGTGTGCAAGCTCTGACATATCGAATAAGTTGTGAAATATAAACACCGTATACAGGGGAAGTAGGTATATTGCTCTGTAGATTAGGAAAATTAATAATTTGAAAATTAAGATCATCTCTTTTATCGTAAATTTTTGTACTGAGATGACCACCTGGGTCAAATTCGAGGTGCAAATCCAAGAAAGACGTGAAGCAGTTTGATTCGATGGTCTCTTTATTATCCAATTCTGGAGGATATATTGAAGGAATCCATCTACCAAATGAAGTGTTATTGACAGACAGGACATCGTCAATATATCTGAATGTAAGATTAAATGATGACCTTGAATGTAAGATTAAATGATAATGATGAATGAAATATGAAGTGTGGTGGGAAACAAAGGAACGGTAAATTTTGAAGAACCATAGGAAAAGGAGAGAGGTGGATTGATTACTCTTTTCTTGTTTGTCTTCTGTCACTTCAACGTATATTGAAAATTAAATACTTTTATTTGAAAAAAAACTATCATTTCTACAATTTACAGAACTGCTCTCACACTTCATTCTTCGAAATATAAAGTAATAAGCTAAAGAAGGTACAAATAAAACAATTTGGGAGAACAGAGCAGAGCGTTCGTCTGTCCATCGACTGGAATTAACTATAATAAAATTCATTTTTTCTTGTAAATATATTTAAAAATGTGTTTATTTATATGTACATGTATATATAACTTTTTGTTTTTTTATCTTTAATTAATTAGATGATGTAACAATCAGTACAACTTATCTCCCACCAACAGTTTCAACTAACACTACTGTTACAAGTTCACTGAAACCAAATGATAGAGGTTTGTACCATTAAGTAAAAAATAGTAGTTTTGAAACCAACTTACCTGTTTTCTTAAACGAAACTTCTTGTATGCATGACTACTAGATAATTAGCAAAAATGCATAAAGTATGATAAATGTTTTGCTGGTTTGTATTTCGTAATTAGGACTCCTGAAGGAAAAAACCAATAAAAATGAGAAAAAAAACTCATTGAAAGAAAAAATAAAAAAAATACTTTTTTTTCTATAATTCCACAATAAAGAAACGTTTTGTAAAATTATAGATTTTTAATTGCTGAAATTAATTGTAAACGTCAAATAGATTACATGTAAATGAGAAGTTATAGTTCGTTTTCAAAACTATGCGTTTCTATCTCAATATAATTCAAAATTGTTTGATGGACGCCTAATATAAAATTTGTGCTATCCTTGTCAGCGGTCAAAGCGGAGTAACTCTAGATATTTTAATTTCCGACTAATAGGATATTTAACCATTTTATATTCATTTTATTTTATTCGTAATTATTAAAAGAAAAGTTACGTTTTTCAGATATCTTACGATATCTAAAATCTAATGACAACTTCCTCGTTTCCAACCAATCAAGTTAGGGTATATTATATTTTTGCTGTGCTCGCATTTAGACAATGCCTATCTCATATTAAGATGGGACGATAACAAATGACACATATCCATATTTTAATGAAAATTGGTAGACATATAGTTCTTAGTGATATACATCCATATATGAAATTAACAATGGGGGTCACGGACCCCCTTTTTCAAAATAAATGCATTTAAAAACCAAAGGCGGATCTAGGACCGGCGTACCGGGCGCCACCCCCCCGTTTGAAAGAAATTTGGTTAGGAACTGTATGACATAAGAGGTCCAAGAAGGATTTTTTTTATAATAATATTTATAAAAACTAACACAATATTCCTGGGAAATTTTGCGACGCTTTGATGTAAAATAAAGGATATGTCACGGACTTCGTTTGAGGAGGTTTGCTCAATTTGTGTCAGATTTTCGAGATCCTCGGTTTTTTCCCATCTATTATGCTTGATTTTTTTCGCCCATGGACCTCTTATTTTTAGGGTGTTATATAGCAAGCAGGAACTGCTTACTTGTCCGGAGCACCTGAGTTCACTCTTGTTTCGACTGGAGTTCGCGTTGTTGATTGATATTCAGTTATATTGTGTTTCCATGTTTTACATGTTGTCTGTTTTTGTCCCGTTCTTGTTGGTTTTTACTGGTTTTGTCTCTGCCCCTTCGGACTTTTGATATTCGATACCCCATTGGTACCTCTGCTTCTTTTATTTCTTATTCCAATATATGTGCACCGAAGATGCCGTATACATGTACAATTTTTTATTAAATTTTATTTACTCCATCATACATTTTTGAATGTTTAAAGTTGTCAATTAGCGACAATGCAAAAACAATGAAAACTCTAGAGAAAACCTTTCCCCTGCCAAAATTATAAACGCTTGTATCATGAAAACAAACACATGGACCTATATTTTTTTCATGCTGATTTAGATCATTTTAACATATTCTTTAAAATAAATGCAATTTTATAAGTTTTTATTTACTTTTGGACACAGGAGCAAATTCCCTTTAAGGTACGGTTTCGTTAACATTTCCTATAGGTAAAAAAATGCTATGAAATCTAACTAAAATTGACATTCCGTTTCACGACGTTCAGACGGATTTTTCAGTGTACAGGTAAATTTTATCGATAACGTCGTTTTTAAGGATGCTCGCTAGTCTTGTTTTGGGATTTCTGTCATTTTTTCGGAATCCTCTGGTTTTTACCATCAAAATAGGGTTAATTTTTTGCCCACGAACCCCCTATTTTCTTGTTATCAAAGTCTTTATTATGTCATAAAGAGGTTATATACAAAGTTTTATCAAATCCTATCTATTCTGTCATGGGTTTTAACAGCTAAATAGTGCTAATGCTAAACCTATGAAAATATCAAAGAAAACCTTTTCCCTCCAAAACTTTAACGTCATTTATCTTGAAAACGAGGTCACGAACCTATCAAATTTGTTTGCTTATTGTATACCTTTTACTATTACCTTTTCATTTGAAGCATCAAATTTGAAACCTATTTGTTTTCAATAATAGTAGCGAACATCCTTAACATAACGTCCCATCTTAATCACAAGACAATGACAAAACTTACATGTTTAGATAGGAAAGATCCCATTCACGGTTTAACGAGACAATTTTGTATTTATTGTAATAAACCATTTTCACCCGGGTTAACCCGTGATCGTGAAGTCGGTGGTTATCATGAACTCGGTTAGGCAAAATGTAAACAAACGAGAATTGACCAATGGGAAAAGAGAAATTTTGACTAAAATGTAGTCGTTAACGCGGTTAATGTTATCGTTCAAACCGGTTTGTTCCTTTTTACTGTTATCGTGAACTGCGAATTTTTATAATGTAATATGTACCCAAAGTTTCTTTCTCTTATCAAATAGTGTTAGTTCAGATGTTTGAAACCTTTGTTAGTGTAACAAATTAACTTTTTGGTCTTTGTAATTAAGAGTATCTCATTAAGGAAAGAAACCAAAAACAGTAAATATAGGTAATAACAAAATTACTGGACTATGATAATATATATAGTAAGGTTATCAACCATATACAATTTACCACTCTCTAATTAATTACAGCCGGTGTTTGGGAGACCGATTATTTATTTCTGACCCTGTTAAAGTACTTTATAAAGATTTATATTACTTTTTTTAATTTACTTTTCCATAACAACTGGGTTTAATTGTTTTGGACGTGGTCCAAAATCTTGGAACTCTATATAAACGGTATATATGGGAAATTGCAACTTCGAATGGACCAATTCAGAAATTGTACGGCATTCTGGGATTGTGATTGTTCACGACGTCGCCGATTGGCTAAGGCAAATTTTACGAGTACGCTGCGACGTCGTTGATTGGTCCAGCCAGATTTTACGAGTACGGAAGTTGAATTTCTGAATAGGTCCATTCGGGTAAAATTTATAAGCAAACCAAGTTAACAAAATCTTTAGACGGACAGACACACGGACACGAATAGATATCAATATCATAATAAACCCACCGCTATTCAATATTGGCACCTATATATTACAAATGTACGACTTATAAAAAAAATCAACCATGTCAAGACAAAATGACCGTCTTTTTCCTATACAGGAAGTAGATCGAGAGCGACAGACCTAAAATCAATTCCAACGCTATGGGACTACATACTTATGCTGCATACCAATACCAAAAGGCTGCGATATGTAGTTGTTAAGATAATTGTTACGAATTTTTTTCCTGTCATTTTTACTTCGTGGAATCCATCAAAAAAAGGGACAATTGCGACCCTTAATTATATTATTGACCTTTATTATTTATTATCAATCTTATGGCAGTCGTTATGTACAGAATATTTAACATGAAAGACGGCTTCACTTGGTTCCGAACCCGTGCGGTACACGGGAGGGGAATAGGCCCACAAAGGCACTAAGCTTGTCGGAAGAGGTCCACTAAAGAGCGCCCAGAAACGCCTGACGTTGGATCCGTTCGCTTAGCCCATAAAACGACTAGAGTATTTGCTTGAGGTGGTTGAATGGGGCAGCCCTGTCATAATGAAAACCGGAGTCATCATGCTATAATTCGGAAGACCTGACCGCAAACCATACTGGGTCAAGGTGAGTGGATAGGGCCTGTGACTGATCCAGAAATTTTGAAAGGGGAGGGCGCGCAATTAAAAAAGTCTTTGGGACTTCTTATTTAATACAGTTCCTAACCAAATTTACTGTCAAACGGGAGGGTGCGCGCCCGGCACGCCGGTCCTTCACCCACCTTTGATTAGTCACGCTTCATGCACGTAAAAGATCCCTTTGAGGATCGCCAAGTAGTTCATCACATGTAGGCTAAATTTTCCGCCCTACCAACCTCGCCCTTTTTCCTGTGGTCTTCAAAATTTACAGTTCTTTTGTTGCCCACCCCAACCCCTTTTTAGCCCACCTGACCCGAAGGGTCAGGTGAGCTATTGTCATCGTTAAGCGTCCGTCGTCCGTCCGTCCGTCCGTCCGTCGTCCGTTAACTTTTCTTCAAACATCTTCTTCTCTGAAACCACCAATGGGATTGCTTTGAAACTTTGTACACTTGATCTTTAGGATGTCCCCTACCAAGTTTGTGAAATTTGTGAACGTCGATCAACCAACATGGCCGCCGTTACTAAAAATAGAACAGGGGGTCAGACCATAGTTTTTAGCTTATAGCTCAAAAAGTATAAGAGATAGAAAAAATCCGAAGCAACCTTCCACCTTCAGCATCAAAAGCTCTACAAAACTCTTCATTTAGTCAAAGTTGTGGGACGACTCCTTATAGGAGTTATTTCCCCTTAATTGTCAAAATTGACCATTTTCACAGTTTTTGGACTTTATCTTGAAAACTGTAAGTGCTAGAGGAAAAGTTTGCATTGCAAAATGGATCAGCTCATTAACATCTACAAAAATGATTTCAGGGTCAAAATTGTCAGATCAACCGTTTAAGAGTTATCCCCCTTTAACTGATTTTTCTATCAATTTTAACTGATTTTTAAAAATCTTCTCCTCTGAAACCACTAGTGGGATTGCTTTGAAACTTTTTACACTTGATCTTTAGGATGTCCTCTTCCAAGTTTGTGAAATTTGTGAATTTCGACCCACCAACATGACCGCTGTTACTAAAAATAGAACAGGGGGGGGGGTCAGACCATAGTTTTTAGCTTATAGCTCAAAAAGTATAAGAGATTGAGAAGTCCGAAGCAACTTCCTTCTTCGGCATTAAAAGCTCTACAAAACTCTTCATTGAGTCAATGTTGTGGGATGACTCCTTATGGGAGTTATTTCCCCTTAATCGTCAAAATTGACCATTTTCACAGTTTTTGGACTTAACCTTAAAAGCCATAAGAGTTAGAGGAATAGTTAGCATTGCAAAATTGTTCAGCTCATTAAGATCTACAAAAATGATTTCAGGGTCAAAATTGTCAGATCATCCTTTTAAGTGTTTTCAATCAATTTTAACTTAATATGTTTGCTTTTTTGTTTTTTTTTAAATGGAAAACTTTGTAACATTGTATTCTTGGTCTTAAATGTGTTTTCTATCCTAACTAATCTCTTTAATGTTGCTTACCAAGTACATGTAGACCGTGTTGCACACTAGGTAAGAGGCTTTAGCATAGGAGATCAGGTGAGCGATTCAGGCTCCTGGGAGCCTCTAGTTTCTCGCTCAGTGTGTGTAGGTTCAACCAGGATTCAGTATTGTATTTTCGACAGATAAGAGTTGCCTATGTGAATCTGGTTAAGGGTTTGCTATATCCCACACTCTTAAGTGTTCCAACTAGTATATGACTTCATTTCAGGTAAGGGTTCTTCATTGTTAGTCACTATATAGGTAAAAATTCCAGATAATGCGAATGTTGACTGGACATAAAACAAATATCAAACAAAAAATCCTTGGCTCCTTGCGAAATAAAACATTTTACCGGCATACATGACCAAATAATTTTATTGAAAGCCTTCTTTATATCGCAGAAATCCTTTTCAATGTTTTTTTTTCTAAACCTGTGCTGTCATAACATATTTTTAATAAAAAAAGATTTACCATGTTTTTTTTTTTAGGAAATGGTCGGTCTCTTAAAATTGTGCAAAAGTATGCTGTTAAAATCGTATAAAATACTTTAAGTGTGTAGGTTTATGATAATTATGTACTGGCAACGCAATAATGATAAATTAAAAGTGTTTCGCTAAAACTAGTTCAAGTTTGTCGTCTAAATAATTGATTCAGTCCAGAAAAGCAAGAGGTATAGGTTGTACATGGTTTTTATTTTGTGATTTTAAATTCTTTTTTTGTCACATCAATTTGTATGTAATAATATGAATCTGCACACTCCGTTTATTATTTTATGGGGTGTTAACAACTATTAAGGAAATACCTTTTTATATAATTTTTTTAATGATCATAGAGTAAATGCTTCACAAATCGTTACAGTGCAAATCCGGGAATTCCGTTCCAAAACGTTCATTGTAAACATTTTGTTTTGCTTTAGTATATCTCAACAGAATAGTGTCATTTAAACATATGCAGTATGTTTTAAAATCAGAAGTTACAGTTGAAGACATATGTAACCATTTTGTGTTGACGATAACTTAAACCGAGTTAAACGATAACAATTTAGATTTTTAACCGCGTTAACGACTACATTTTGGTCAAAATTTCTCTTTTCCCATTGGTCAATTCTCGTTTGTTTACATTTTGCCTAACCGAGTTCACGATAATCACCGACTTCACGATCACGGGTTAACCCGGGTGATTTTCATATTTCAGGGACTGCTGAATAATTTAGTATTTTTTGGACTGAACCTGACCCGACATGGACTGGTTTACCATTTTTGTATAATTGAGCAAAGGAAAAATAATAAAGTTTTAACACTTTATTTTAGGAAATCTAGATTTAAATTATTGAAGTTATTGATTTTAGCAAATAATATGTCTAAAGAGGATTCGTTACTGTCTTTCTGAATGCAAATATGTCATAGAGCAAAAAGTTCAGGTAGAATGACTAAATGCCCTTTTACACTTATTTTAAGCTAACAATAGTTCCAAATCAACATCTTATTGATGTATCCTTATTTTTTAGTTCAAATCAATCAACATTTGTAAGAAAACATTACAAAATAAAAGTTTATTCTGACCTTATTGATGCAATATTTTTTGTTTGTCCTACTCAGGAAAAGATAACTCTCTAAAAAGTGTTGAGAAGGACTAAAATAATCTGTCATCCCAGAAGTATGAAAATAGTCTATTGCGTTTTTATCAATCTTTAAATAGCAAATGAAATAAAAAGCAAAATTGAAAAGTGAACACAACACGAGAATTTGCATAAAATACTTAAGATTGTGCCAATTTGATCGATAATCAAAGCGCTAAAGCGTTTAAAGGCGAGCGAAATATATAAGTACTATAATAGATTTATCCTCTGTGAAAGTACATTGTTCAAAATAATTTTGGTGAGCGAAGAAAGGATCGTCATGTATATGCTCTCACAGTTAATGAACACAATTGCACACACAAGACGGGTATCGTGTTCAAATGGTATCGATCGAAACACCCCTTCGAATTAAATGCACTCGTTCCAATGATGTGTATTATGTGCGGAATTTATGAATGGAGAAGATAGAATCCTTGCATTGACCAATCAAATAAGATAGATATTTATACGAACAAATCAAGTAATAAATGAATGCACAATGTATATTCTATCGCCTTTAACTAAATAGTTCGTCATGTAAAATACAAAGGAATAAATAAAACTTGTGCCGGTCATATAAAATGCCAATAAAAATGGAGATTGATTAAAGTGTGTATCATGTTAACAAATATTGAAAAGTAATATAGAAAATAAAGCATTTTTTCAAACTGGATGCAGGAAGATTACTCCGTCTAGACTGAAAAAAACTGCGAAAATCATCACTACGCTTTAGACTCCATAAGGCTTCGCTGTGCTTGACCAAAAACCTTTCTTTTTCTATAAACAACATTTTCGGGGCTGTGTTACATGTAGGTCACTTTAAAAAGCACCCGGGTTTTACTCCAAAGTAAATAAGAATTTGATACACTGTTACACAGTACCCGGAGTAAAAAAGATTTAGGAAAAAAACTGCCAAGAGTCAGGCTTATACAATATCACTGTATGGAAAGAGCGAAAGGGAAAAACGGTTGATTTCTGTGCCCCGATGTAGTATATTGCTGTGCTCAAAATGAAGTCGTCTGTTTTTTCTGCCTTTTTACTTATTTATTGAATAATTACATATCCTGCATTGTCGGTGATTTCAACATTAGATAGTAACGATTTAGTTTATTCAAGTTTTACTTGCATTTTTATGTCATTAGCTATTTTGATCACAAAAAGTCATCAATTTATAAATAAAACACGCTTTTTTGGAAAAATTACATAAATAAAACACTTGCAGATGAAATTAAAGTGAACAAAAACTGTTCATCGTGTATTTAAGTATATATAGAACTCTATTGTTGATAAATAAAGTTTAATTATGCAAAGGTTCAAGACAGATCGATGAAATAAGAGTAGGTGTTAAAATTTGCACCGCGAATGTATATTTCTGTGCTGATTTTCTACATGCGAATGTATATTTCAGAGCCCGCGGAAGTTTATTTGTGTGGTTGCGAACGTTTCGTTCTGAGTTATAAATACTTGGCCATAGAAATGGAAGACGGATATATAATAATGGAAATATAACTTTAGTTCTAACTCTAAACCAGGTGACAGGTTAATGAAGCTGTCCTAAGCTGCATCCTAAACAATGTCTTATGACTTAAAATGGGATGTAGAAAAGATCATCCTTAGACGCGCCCAAGGATGTTAAACGGAACCATCTTAGGATAACCTTAAATAGGACCATCCTTATACGAATTTAAGATAATCCTGAATAGCCATATGTCATGCATTAACGCCGATGTGAAGGCGTTTGAAAAAAACTTGAAGTTTTTTTGTTTTACATTTTCAGATGCAAAATAGATTTAAGCATTTTTATTGCATTGCCTTTGTTTTTTTAGAGAATAAAAATAATGTATTCCAATATCATTGCATTTCTTCATTCATTTTTGTTTTGCGCGTTGCACTTATCACTAATACCAAAGGTAAATCCCTAGGTTTGGGAAGCAAATATCCACATGAACTGTTAAAGTAGATGTTAATTTCAAAAGTCTAGTACTACATATATTAGAATATCGTCAAAAGTAACTGGTAAAACGCCATTATATGGGTAACTATTGGGAAAATTTAATCAATGGCAAAAATATCTTAGTTGGCTAAATGAAGAAAGTAAAATATCAAAAATGAGAGTTGGGCCACATACAACCCTAATTCAAGGGGATAAAACCTAATTCAGACACTTTTTTTAAAATTTAAAGTCACAAGGATGGTCCTAGGACAACAATTTTTGCAACCTTAATTACGGACCAAACTTAGGACGTGCCATTTTTATGATGCTTTCAATAACACGACTTAGAACCGAGACATGTCCAAAGGCCATCCTTAGACATGTCCTACTCCTAGGACACCTTCGTTAACACGGCCCCAGGATAATTTTAAAACAAGCGTTCATTTACGATTCCTGTCTAAACCATCTAATGTTTTACTTATTCTATAAATTACAAAAATAATATATAAAGCTCTTTTAAACAAAGCACGACAAAATTAATTGGTGATAAAATCTATATCTATACAGAATAGAATAGAATAGTATTTATTGAGTTATTTTTGTAGGCTGTAAACCTGGGATTTTTTTTCGCATCGTCTTTGCTTTTCCTGGAAGGACTACTGAGTTTTAGTTAACACAGTCTTAAATTTACACAGTAATCGTATTGTCCATTTAGACTAAAATGGAGGACACATTCGCGCCGTGTGTTTTTTTCAATTTAGGTGCAGCAATGTCAGTGCGAAAATCGCAAAATAAAACTGTCTCGATAATTTCCTGCTATACAGTATTCGGTTGGTTTATGATTACATTTCAAAATAACATTTCCGAACAATAAAACTAACAGTTTTATACCCAATTTCAATAGACAATGGGGGTTCCAAAACATCATCAAAGTCAACAACGGTTATTGTAAGTTTTTTATTCATCTAGTACAATGTTTTTTCCATTTAAAATTTCATCTTCTGGTCTCAAATCAAATTTTAAATGTTTAAACTTGTTCTTTTTCTCATCCACTCTAATTTTGATAATTATTTACTTTTTCCTTGGGATGGTTATGGACAAAATGCAAAATTGTGTCGTTGAATATGCCAGAAAAAAATCACAATATTCGCATTTTATTTTATCCATATTATATTTCTGAAATTGAAAAAAAAAATATTTCCATTAGTGCCTCTAGCTTGTATTTAAAGCACATTCATGTTATAACATCAAACAATAAAAATTAATTATAATAAAAATAAATAGCACAGAAATAAACTACAACAATTTTTGCTACACAGAAATCAACATTCGTGAACTCGGAAATAAACGACAATAAAAATTAATTATAATAAAAATAAATAGCACAGAAATAAACTACAACAATTTTTGCTACACAGAAATCAACATTCGTGAACTCGGAAATAAACGACAGCATTTCTTCAACCCTTTTTATTGAGTGTTTACAAAACAACGAATCAGTTACTTATTGTAGGTTTTTTGTTAACCTTTCATAAGATATTCCATCAAATTAAGATTAAAAACGCAAACTGCTACTTAGAAATGAGTTTTTCTATAAATTAAAGGCTTTTTCTATTCATATAAATTTTATCAGAACACATAAATAAACTTTCGCTACTTTAAAAACTGCTCTCAAATAAACTACAGCGTGCACAGAACTTAACAGCAGCAGGGCACACAATAAACATTCGCCTCATAAGTTAAACACAGCTGTAAAATCATTTGAGAGGACAATTTCTAATCTTCGACAGTAGAATATGTTCTAAAATATTATAAAGAATATTTACACTTACTAATTGCTTACAGATGTACCAAAGAATTATGCGATTTTCAACATTTTAACTTTTTGTTTTTTCATTGCGATATATCTTACATTATTTATCTATTGATTTAAAACTTGTTAAAAACAATAGAGTGACAAGTAAGAAACTACAAATGAACCTTAACAACACTAGTATATCTATTTTTCAACCTAAATGACATATTTTCGTCTTCCTGATGTTTACAATCGTCTGTTTTACCCACAATACAACAATGACACAGGAGTAAACTACACCGGGGCACAGAAATCAACCGTTTTTCCCTTTTTCTCTTTCCATACAGTGAATATATCATGACTTGTTTTTTTTTCAGGAGTTTCAACGACGATTAAGCCACCGATTTCCTCTCAGAGTTTAAATATTGGTATGTTTTAAAAGTGATAATTATCGAAAATACAGTTTTAAAGCTTTGTGTCGAAATCACACACACACACAATAATTATATGATTAAATTATTATAAAATTAATATAATAACATTTCATATTAGTCACGGGCACTTAAATGGTTCTTAAACAATATATAGAGGTAAATACTAGATGTAAAACACAAAGCGGGTGTCATTCAAACAGGTAGTTTGGTTAATGTTGTCAATAAATATCCCCCAAAAATATATTCCCACATGGATTTGTATTGTTTCTGTTTGTTTTGTTTGAATAAAATGTATAGAGCTATGACCTTTATGTTTATAATGCATAAATATCAATTTTTTTTTTCAGGATTAGGTATAGGCATCGCTGCACTGGTCACTGTATTGTTACTTCTAATTTGGTGTAGGTTTATTAACAAGAAACGGTAAGACTTTGTGCAATTTAGTTAAATAATATGAAACTATGGCTACTTTTAATATAACTAGCACGGACCTTTCGAACGTTCATCGAGAAATTAACGAACCTTTGACAAAATCTGACTTTGTGATCCAGTTTAGAAATAAATAATAAAGTCTTTGATTAAATGAATATTTTATAGCGCTGATGAGAGGTTACTTTGGACGCCCATTAGTGCTAAATAAGACTGAAACATTTTTATTTATCAGGAGACCTCCACTTAATAAATGGCGGCTGCCAGTCAATTATTTGGCGGCCGCGATTTACCATCTAGCGGCCGCCATTTATTATATGGGGACTGCCAGTAATTAACTGGCGGCCGCCACATAATTTATCTTGCGGCAGCCATATTATTTATATGGCGGTCGCCACTAAATTATCAAGCGGGCGCCACTTATTATATGGCGAACTCCACATAATTACCTGGCGGCCGCCACATAATTATATGGCGGCCGCCACTTATTATACGGCAAACGCCACTTAATTAAATTACGGCTGCAAGATACATTAAGTGGCGGTCGCCAGTTTAATTATGTAGCTGTTGCCATATAATAAGTGGCACTCGCTTGATAATTGAGTGGCGACCGCAAAAAAAATATATATGGCTGCCGCCAGATAAATTATGTGGCGGCCGCCAATCAATTACTGACGGTTCCCATATAAAAAGTGGCGGCCACTAGATGGTAAGTCGCGGCCGCCAAATAATTGACTGGCGGCCGCCATTTATTTAGTGGCGGTCTCCTGATAAATAAAGATGTTTCAGTCTTAATTGGCACTAATGGGTTTCCATAGGTTACTCCTTGAAATATCGATAAACAACATAACCAAATTAACCGTTTTTAAAACTCGTTTTGGCCTATTCGACATCCGGGACGACCTCATGACCTTCAAACGTTCCCAATGTCACGGGTTGTTGAGGTATAATTTCAGTTTCGACCAAAAATGTTCTATCACATTCAAGTGGGGTAATTAAACAAGCTATTTGAGACAGTTCGGTGTATCTTTTTGTAGTCTTTAACGTGCATGTCCTAATATGTCAAAGCAAAAGTTAGTTTTTTTACAGGATATTTAAAAGAATATAGAAAATACTATAACTACAAGACTTTTTGTGATTAGTTACTTACCGTTGCAAATGCAATTAACAGAGGTACCAATGGGGCATCCGAATGTCAAAAGCCCGTAAACACCAACGAGAACAGGACGAAAATCAAAGCGCTAAAGCGTTTAAAGGCAAGCGCAATATACAAGAACTATAATAGCTTTATTCTCTGTTAAAGTATATTGTTCAAAATGTTTGCGAATTATTAATTTTGGTGAGCGGAGAAAGGATCGTCATGCAGATGCCCTCAAAACTCAATTGCACACACAAGACAGGTATCGTGTAAAAACGGTATCGATTGAAACACCCCTTCGATTAAAATGAACTCGTCCCAATGATGTGTATTTTTGTACTGATTTTATGAATGGTGAAGCTAGAATCTGAATCCATGCATTGACCAATCAAATGAGAGAAATATTTATACGAACCAATCAAGTAATAGATGAATACATAATGTATATTCTATCGCCTTTAACCTAAAAGTTCGTCATGAAAGATGCAAAGGAATAAATAAAACTTGTGCCGGTCATATAAAATGCCAATAAAAATTGAGATTTATAGAAGTGTACATCATGTTAACAAATATTGAAAAGTAATATAGAAAATAAAGCATTTTATTCCAGTCTGGATGCAGGAAAATCACTCCGTCTAGACAAAAAAAAAACGCGAAAATCATCACTACTCTATAGACTCCATAAGGCTTCGCTGGCGCTTGCCTAAAAAACCAGACAATATATAAAACACAGAAACGCAAAAACTACTGAAAATCAATAAACAACGCGAACTCTAGTCGAAACGAGAGTGAACTCTGGTGCTCCGGTAAAGTAAGCAGCTCCTGCTTTCCATAGCCAACCCGTCGCGTTGCCAACAGTCAATTCAGTGTTTCAAAAAAGAAAGATACATCAGTACCCTATGACAAAAAAACCTCTACACTCATTTAAGAGATCAAAATTCCATATTTGTCCATAAGAGCATGATGTCTTCCGTAAAATTTCTTAAATGAAGACAACAACCGAGGAGCAACATTATCATGTGTAAGCAATTTATGTGTCAGACGTGACGCTCTGCTTTAGTTTGACTTTGTTATATGATTTTTTCTTTGGACATCTTAAATCCTTTTTATTGATATTATATAAATCAATATGATGATTTGCATTTATAGACTAAATTTGAAAGGTTTGCTTAATGTGAGACCAAGAGAGACACAACAAACTAATCTCCAGGATGAATCACCTGTGTACTATTCAGAAATCGGACGTGGCACAAACTCACATACATACAACACTCTGAATTGTTCTCATCAAATGGTAAACGAAACTTGTACAGACAATGAAAAATCAAAACGAAATGATACGAATAGATATGAAGAAATTGACCCCACATCGAGCCCCTCTGCTGCAAACGAAGATACTATTGACACTGCAACAAATAATGACGGGTCCTACGCTACGTTAGACCCTAACGAAACCGGCTTTATTAGATCTGAAGGTCAAATTGCCCCAACGGAAAAGACAAATCAGCAATATATGACGTTAGATCCGGAGGCAACAGGGTTCAACCGAATGAAGAAAGCTGATTCAGAGAAAAGTGATGTTGAGACACAGTACACGAAATCTTTTCATAAACCATCAAAAGAAGAACAGAAGACCAACCATTATAGTCATATCAATGAAGGGGTGTACGATTCTGCTGACAAAAAAGGAAGAACTCAAAACGAAGACGTAAATGCATATGATCATGTTATTGGAAAACAAACAAATGAAATTTACAATACTACTGATATTTGATTTATTGTTGTAATTGTATTTTGTATATGTGTATATGCATTCATATGTTTTTAAATAGCATTTTCACCTCTTGTTTGCCACGTTTTAATGGAAAACTAGTGAGCAAAATGCATTGCATTTTGATGCAACTTTTTAAGTAGTTGTCCACCTAAGAATCATGCAAATTTGAAGAAAAGTGATTCATCGATAAAAAGGCTACAGTGGTTTATTTGTAACGAACGAGAGTTCAAAGTATATAAAATCAGAAATAAATGACAATTTGATCATAACTGTCTGGTCCTTGGAGAAATCTTGCCAATTTGTTACAATGGTTTCTATTGAAATTATTGTCAATTTTATGTTATCTCCCTTTCTTACATTTTTCCAATGCATTCTATATTTTTTTTTTCTCTCAAGAGCAGGGCTAGTTTGGAAAAAGAGCACAAAAGATCAAAGCAGGGTGCTAGTAGAAATACACATCAAAAATAAATTGGTGTAGGCTTTCCACCCATGAATCGCTCTTTGGATGATTCTTATAAAAGGTGGTATATTTGTACTTAAATACAAATTGTCTACGGTCCATCAAAAGTTAAGCATCACCTATATACATATTTCTTAGAAGTTTGAATATAAAATATGTGAAAATTAATTGCCTGTTTTACTCCTTATTTCTTGTCTCATATTATGTTTTAAAGAAACTTATAGGTCCAATGGGCCAGATATCTTTAGTAAATATATTTTTGTTTGTTTGATAACGTGTATTCCTTACAAATCAAGTTTCTATGATACATGAATTTCTTATTAACTTACATGCAATAAAATAATGTAACTGTGGGCCAGACGCTTTTTAGTAAATGTATTTTTGTTTGTTTAATAACGTGTATTCCTGACAAATCAAGTTACTATGATACATGAATTTCTTACTCACTTACATGCAATTAAACAATGTAACTGATAAAGGTCCATTTTTCAAAATGATACATACATGTATGCATTTTTGTACCAATAGCCATGAAAATAGCAATATGCTATTATTTTTGATGTTTTTTTCAACCTTGTAAGATCAGGCACGAAAAAATAGATGATGATTTACGTGAAGGTTAGCTCTGCTGGTGGAGTTTAAATTCCCCGAGGTTAGCCCGCTCCGGCACCAACACTTTTGAGTCGGAGAATACATCAAAGCTTTAAATTATCCGTCTAAATTTCAAAATTGTCTAAACCCTAAGGTTCTTCCTACCCCAGACATAGGTTGAATATCTTACTAATAATTTGGTTCCCCAGTTTGGTATTTTTGGTTATACTGTTCTATGCTCTTCATATTCATACAGTGTTTGGCATTTTCAATATTTTTGGTAGAGCGCCTCTGATGAGTCTTGAATAGACGAAACGCGCGTCAGGCGTAGCAAAATTGATTGTCTGGAACTTTGTTGTCATTTGTATTTCTTAAAGTGGACCAAATATATGGATAAAATTTTACATTTAGATCTATTTTTGACAGCTAGAGAAGAATCATACACGATTGTATTTCACTAACAAAGTTAGTGACATAATACATGTATGCATGGTTATTTCAAGACTTTATTTCCTATACCATTTTGCCAATTAACCAATCCAATCACCAAAAGAAATGAAATATTACATGTATGTAGTATTTTTCTTATACTTTTATCTCTTTTTTTTTAAATTAAAATATTAAAAAATGTTAAACTAGTAGTTGCATTCCTGTCAAAATATCCGTAGTGTATAAAATTCTAACTAATGTATGATACTTTGTATCAAGGTGCAAGACTGGTTTTACAAATCTTATGGTGTTGACCCTTTTTTTATTTAAATTCAAGTTCAAATGTAATTTAAATACGAATAAAAGGGACTACAATGGTACAAAAAGGACATTTTTTTTTAAATTAGACCAACCGTTGTCTAACGTACTTCAAATTATGGTTTCAAGTTTATTGCTTTTTTTATATTTCACTCGTAGTATTATGTTTTTCTTGTTGGTTTTGTAATATCTGTTTACAATTTGAATGCACATGACTACTTTTACACTTTTATTGATTGGTCGATTTTCTTTATTGCAATCATATACATTACATTTATGTTTAAGGACTTATTCAAAGACAATATGTAGTGACCACTGATCGCATAAATGCTGCCCACTGTCATTATGTTTGAAAATGATAAGATTGATTTACATAGGTTCTATCGTAAATCTTACATGTATTCCGCATCTTTTTTCCTAATCCTGGTCGTCCGACATGTCTGGCATTAATTTGGCGAATAAATTATTTTTGAAATTTTCAACTTTGTAGATCCAAAATCGATCAAAACACCAGGGGTGATGTTCAAGAAGCTTTCCGAAGAATATTCTTAGACAAGGTTTGAAAAATAAAAGGGATGAATACAGAAATACTCAGGGCGTATTTCCAAATTAGTAACTTTTCAACTTATGCCATCCTAACATTTCGTTATATTGATGATGTCCTTTCGCTAAACAATTCTCGATTTGGTGACTATTTACATCTCATATATCCGAAGGAACTTGAGGTAAAGGACACTACAGATTCTAGGAGGTCTGCTTCATATTTGGATCTATTTCTCGAAATTGACACACAAGGAAGGCTTTGTACAAGGCTCTATGACAAACGTGATGACTTCAACTTTCCAATAGTTAACTTTCCCTTTCTGTGTAGCAACATTCCGTCCGCTCCAGCATATGGAGTTTACGTATCACAATTGATTCGTTATTCCAGAGCATGTGGGGAGTACAACGACTTCCTTGATAGAGCTACACGGCTGACAAGCAAATTGTTAACACAGGGGTACGTTGCTCCCAGGTTGTTGTCATCACTCAAGAAATTTTACGGACGACATCATGTGCTTATATGCAAATACGGGATTTCTATCTCTCAGATGAGCACAGATGTTGGTTTGACATAGAGTTTTGTAATGTCATCCTTTCCGGATTTGACCAACACTTAATCGATCTTTGGCAACGTGACGGGTGTGCTATAGCAAGCAGGAACTGCTTACTCTTCCGGAGCACCTGAGTTCACTCTCGTTTCGACTTGAGTTCGCGTTGCTGAATGCGGTTTTGTTGTTATGTGTGTGTGTTTTATGTTGTTATGTGGTTTGTTTTGTTGTGATGATTTTTGTCTGCAGGTTTTGTCTTTGTCTTCACGGTTTTATGATACTGATTACCCCTTTGGTACACCTTTGCTTCTTTTAAATGTATACTAATTTTATCTAAACATCAGATAAAGACACAACTTCATGTGTGAATGCATTTTAATAAATAATCGGTGATGACATGTACTTGTCTTGGTTCTTGTTAACCAATTCAAACTTTTAAAGTCAAGAAAATGATACAGCTTCATACATGTAATAACGATTGAATACTAACAGAAAATAAAATGTTATTGCTTACGCGTATTTTTTTCTCACATTTTCTTATATACATTTGTAATTTATTCGAATTGTACAAGTCTTAAAAAGTTTATTCGAAACTTCTGGGTTTTAGGTCTTCCAATGCCTTTGATTCAAATGCTGCTAAAGAGAGGTAACCACTTGAAATATGCATATAAAGCATAACTAAAATTAATCGTTCTATTGATACACAAGTTCATTTTTATCGACTAAAAATAATATTTTGTCATTGATAATTATTTTTCATACAACAATGAATAAAGTTTATGCCTGCTAAAATGGAAGTGGTAGATGGACACACACAAAAACCCACAAAAAAGCACAGGCGGTCTGTGCATATATTGTGCTTCCTCACACGTGCTTAGAAATTCCTCTGGAATTGCCGTCCGATTGTTCGTTTCTGAATGAAATTTTTAGTAACTTTGCATGGAAACATAGAAGCAATTGCTTTTTGGCTGTTTAGTACATGTACGAGTTTCTGGTTTTCGTGAGATCCTTATATTCATTTCCTTGATATCTTTGACAATATTTATTTAAAATGAAGTATGTGCATATAATTGATTGTACGTACAATAACCTAAATCAAAGAAAAATGAAAAAAAGCTCAAAAATAGCAAAATACAATGAAGCACAATTAGACTTAACTATCATTTGCTCTTTTTCACCGATTTTCTTGACAATACAGGGTATATGTAAACTATAATGTAAGGCCACGGTTCACTCAAACAATTATGTACAATGTATACATTTGTGTATTTTTATGTATTTATAAATGAATGACCAAGTAATAAAATGAATATAAACGTCCTTCTCAAAACAGCTTTTCCTGACCAGGCCACAGATATGACCTAATTATAATGGCTAGTATAATGACCTCATTTGGATTACTCTTGTTTCTAGTTATGGTCTAGGAGAACAAAACATGAATGTAATGTTCTTAGGTTCTCATTAAAACATCGTCTTCTTGTCAATCATAAAGTATATGACATCATAAACAGAAAAATGACAAAGTTACATGAGCAACAAAGGAGGGTGCGTGTAACAGGAAATCGTCATTAATTATAGCCTGTTTACATGGTGTCAGGTCAAAACTTATACCTGCGTTTTCATAGTATTTTGTATGGAATGGAGTATAATATTGTGAAGATTTTCGTTCTTGTTTCTCTGTTCGTTTGCGTAATATCTGGTAAGAATTTTGCTTAAAACTGATTTAAAACTAAAGTAAAAGGATTATAATATTTAAGCTTACAACTTATGGATCAACGTCATTTAAGCAAACATAAATGTTAAAATCCTAAACCAATTTTGAAGTTATATTTTGAAGATGTACCTTCTTAAGTTTTTTTTTGAGAAGCCTTTAATGCAATTGGGGGAAACGAGAATTTATTTATAGCTACTGTAAATGAAAAAAGTCGTTTTTACTCCAAAATGAAAACAAAACTATTAGTCCGAGGTCTTGATTTTTTTTTGTTCAAACTTGACCCTAAGACTAACCGAGTAAGACTTTAGGTTCTCTAAAGTTTTATCTCTCTTTTTGTAATTTTTTACTGCAAATTAAATAGACTTTTAATCATATTATTATGCATCATTTAACTATTCATTTCTATAAAATGCTCGTATCAGATCATTTATAAGACTATTGCAAGTTTCTATTTTTCAGTCGTTAACACATGTACCTGAATAAACATGATAAATGTACTTTTCTTCGATAGTTGACCTTGTTTGTTCTTTCTCTTTTAGCATGTTTAGCTGAAATGTTTACAATAATATTCCTTTGCCCAATTATTTATTAAGAAATTCGAAGAAATTTGTTTTGGAAATGATAAGACAATTCAGTTATTCAAAAGCAAATAAATATTGTTTTTCATAATATACATTTATCATTACTGTTCGACCTTGGCTTTTCCATCAGGTCGGCAGTGTAAGAACGAGGATTGTTCTGGCAGACCAGACAAAACAACTGGCATCAGAGAATGTAGCATTGATGACGTACCTGAAGACGGGAAAATTGTATCTATAGATATTCTGGAAACAAAAGGACGTAGCAGATGTGTCTTTAATGACAATTATGGATTTCATACCAGATCTATCTGGGTTTCTAAGAAGTGTAAAGCGGAGTTTGTTGTTTGCTTTATTAATGGTATGTCTTTAAAGAAATCCAATGTAAACTCTTTTGTAAATACTGAAATCTCCAAAAAGACATCCCAATCACATTATCTCTATACTCCCCCATTACACAAGAAATTACGAAACTTTTCAAGTACCCAAAATGAACAATTAAATCTTACATGGGTACATAAAATAACAAAAGGAAGGAAATATAATGCAACTTTGATCAAGTAGATAAAAGAATTCCCAACACTTTTGTGGGTAACATCAAGTTACTAAATTGTGATTTGATATGCTGAAGATGGGGCGAGTTTACACCATTTGTTATTGAGATATAGTAAAAAATATGGTTAATTGTTTAAGATACCTAGAAATCGTCACAAAATATGAAGTTCACTCTTGTTACGATTTGAGTTTGCGTTGTTGTTTTCTGTTCGGTTGAATTTGTGTTTTGTATTTCCTTTTGCTGTTCTTGTTCGTTGGTTTTGTCACTTTTGTGACGATTTTTAGCTATCATCAGATAATGGAAGTGACAAGAAAGCTACACAGAAAAGCAATGGTGTACCTATTGGGCAATTGAAAATTTTAAGTCCGAAAAGGCAAAGACAAAATCGGTACAAATGAAATTTTAACAAAACATAAAAACCAAACAATATACAAAAAAAAAATCCAATCCAAACAAATCGAAATTAGCAACGTAAACTAAAGTCAAAAAGAAACGAGAGTGATCTCCGATGCCCTGGATAAGAAATGAAGTTCTAACTTGCGTGCCAAAAAAAAAAAAAAAAAAAAACAACAACAACAAAGTTGGAATCAAATTTCAAAAGCAGAATGTTTGCAATGTGCAGTAGAAAGAAATAATACTTGATGATTTATGCGTGTAATTTTTATTTCAATTTTAGTAATAAAATATTTTTTACCTTAGAATCTTTTACGAAAAGAAAGTAAAAGAAAAAAAATGTCGGTGTTATGAACTTTCATTAATTTGTAGATTCTGAAGATGACAACACATCTCCATTAAACAATAAGACAACAGCACGGAAATCAATTGATGTGGAAAAAACCACAGTGTCAACAGGTGTGTTATGTATAAGTTTGATAATCAAAACTGATGTTGACAAATATAACATATAGCAAGTGTGAAAATTTGGCGAGTGATCGAGTAAGTTGGTGTCTTTTGATAACACTATATACATGTAGGTAAACATGAAAAAGATGATAAAATTTACATGAAATAATGATGAGAAATATGGGTTAGGATGGGAAATAACAGAACAGTGAACTTTGATGACCACATAAAAAGGGTTGTGGTTCCTTGGGCGGAAAATTCAGCCTATACATGTATGCTGCACTACTTGGCGGAGAGTATAATACAGTTGTGAACTTTATATTTCGTGACTTAAATTGTTATAATGTAGCTTTTGATTAACATGGATTAATTAACTAACAGTGAACAACACATAATGAAGAGTAGATTCCAAAGAGTATAAGAAAGGAAGCAATCATTTTATTAAAAGAAGACGCAACTTTTGATTCATTTAATTGTATAATTTCACATACGAACTTACAGATTGAATATTTTGCTAAATAACGATGCCTAATGTTAAAGTTGTTTTCTAATATTCGGTTTGTTTATTTCAGCACTTAATAAAATAACAACAACACCCGATGATGAAGAAAGAGAACAAAAGATATACGATGATCGCATCACAGGTAAATTGTAGACTAGTCTTATAATAATATGCTCAAAATAGTGTTTAAAGTGTTAAATTATCTTAAGGGGGAACTTGCAGGTGATCACATGACCAGCCAAAAATGAATTTAAACCTACCATTTAATTAATACTAAAAGGTGTTCAAGATTTTAAAATTATATGAAAAAAAATTATAGTGATGTATTTTTAACTTTGCTTTTATTTTAAAACATTAAAACTAATTTTGTCTTGATTTTGTTTGTTTAATAAAGTATTTTTTAAACCTTACGGACTCTCATATTTCTGCATTTTGACAAAGGGAGATAATTTATTAGTAAATTTGCAAATTTGACCACTTTTTCACATATTTTTGTGTTTATCTGAAAAACTCAGAAGCACCCCCTTTTCTTTTTATCAGTTTAAAGCAATATAACAGCCCAATATAATATCAAAAAATTACAAAATTCTATTGATAAGATTTTTGTAAAACCAGAATTTTACTTTAAAATTTTGAACTTTCTTTAACATTTCAATGTAAAAAATGTCAACCTTCGGAATCAGTTATCTCGAAAACTAACTCAGAAGCATGCTTTTTTCGAATTGAATTTTCAAAGTGTATCACTTGATGTATCGTTTTACAAATTTTAGAGAAAATCTGTTGACGGGAATATTGTGATGTTTGGTGCAAGTACCCCCTTAAGTCTATATAATTTTTTATACATTTGAATATTATTGACAATAAAACCTCAAGTATGTGACAAGTAATAATTATTTAACATTCAATGAAACATGTCCCCTTTGTATCTTAAGAACACAAGTTGGCGTTTATCAGTCAACTTGACATGATCTTCATGTTTTAAGTGAATGAAAGTGTCAATTTCCTTTTTGACTTTATCAGTAGTGACAACACGCGTTGTCATGTTTGATAAAGATGAAAATATCCCCCGGGCTAATAATGCATGTACCTGTTCTAAGGTATATTGTACTGAACATATAAAATAAAAATTATAATAAATTACCTATGACGTATTATATTATCATTAATTTTAAATACGGTTTTATTGTCTTTATTTCAATTATATAACATTTTATGTACTTAATGTACACGAATAAAACTATGTATTTAAAAAAGACAAGCGATAACTTTTGGAAAGCATGCCCATATTTATTTTTTGAATAATTTAAACAGATTAGTTATACTTTCATTACCTAAATTAATTCAATGACTTACTTCGCGATGTTTTGGCTAGAGGACCTAAATATCGTGAGCCAAGACGAATCAACTGGAGCTATAATTTCAAAACAATTATGGATTCAGTTGAGGACTATGCCAGAAAATGGGCCAAAAAAGAACAGGAGAAAGAATGTGACGTTTTGTCAGAATGGGTAAAAGCGGTGAGGTCATTGGTTTTGAAAAGAATCAATTCTTTGAAAGGCTCAATGAGCACTAAGGCAACATCCATTTTCAGCAACGCTGATGTTGCCAAAACATTGTCCACCTTACATGACAAATTTGTTGTTGTACCTGCTGACAAAGCACCAAATAACATCATTTTTGTGTGCAAAAAACACTATATAGACTGTTTGACAGCTGAATTGGGGGTTGGTTGTACTAGCAACAGCACAACATACACGGCTACAACACTGTCTAAGGAGGAAATCATTGACAATCACAAATCTGTCATTTCCTCCTTCGGCCTTTCTGTTGGTGGCAGTAATGATGACATTCCATCCCTGTATTGGATTCCCAAATTACATAAAAATCCATACAAACAGCGCTTCATTGCAGGGTCATCCAAATGTACAACTAAACCTCTTTCAGTTTTTTTGACTTCAATACTTACGGCAGTAAAATCCGGCCTCCAGAAATATTACGATTGTTGTTATTCTAGAAATGGTGTCAATCAAATGTGGATCCTGAAGAATTCGAAAGAGCTGATGGAGATTCTTAACTCTAAATAACAGCATCAAAACATTCGATTTCTCCACACTTTACACTTCTATTCCACATGAACAACTGAAATCGCGATTGGCACAGCTGATTAAACGCAGCTTTTTCAAAAAGAATGGAAAACGCAGGTACAAATTTCTTGTAGTCGATTATACCAAGACTTACTTTGTCATCAATGAGTCCAAGAAAAAGAACAAATTTACAGAAGACCAAATCATCGACATGCTTAACTTTCTTATTGACAACATATTTGTTCAGTTTGGTGGACGTGTTTTTCAGCAAACAATAGGGATTCCTATGGGCACTAATTGTGCACCTTTGCTTGCTGATTTGTTTCTTCATTCATATGAAGCAGACTTCTTGCAATCTCTTCTAGACAAAAAAGACCGTAGACTAGCTCTCTCTTTCAACCTCACGTTCCGTTATATTGATGATGTCCTTTCACTAAACAATTCTCGATTTGGTGACTTTCTCCATCTCATATATCCACAGGAGCTTGAGATTAAGGACACAACGGATTCTAGGAAGTCTGCTTCATATTTAGATCTACATCTCGAAATTGACTCTCAAGGAAGACTTTCAACAAGGCTCTATGACAAACGTGATGACTTCAACTTTCCAATCGTAAACTTCCCTTTCTTGTGTAGCAATATTCCGTCAGCTCCAGCTTATGGAGTTTACGTATCTCAATTGATTCGTTACTCCAGAGCCTGCGGGACTTACATCGATTTCCTTAGCAGTGCGACACGTCTGACGCAAAAATTGCTCACACAGGGTTATGTTGCTCCTCGGTTGCTGTCTTCACTCAAGAAATTTTACGGAAGACATCATGCACTTATAGACAAATATGGGATTTCGATCTCTCAGATGAGTGCAGATGTTGGTTTGTCATAGGGTGTTGTTTTGTCTGCCTTCACTGGATTTGACACGCTGAATGGACTATTGGCAACGCGACGGGTGTGCTATAGCAAGCAGGAACTGCTTACTTTTCCGGAGCACCTGAGTTCACTCTTGTTTCGACTGGAGTTCGCGTTGTTGATTGATATTCAGTTGTTTTGTGTTTCCATGTTTTACGTGTTGTCTGTTTTTGTCCCGTTCTTGTTTGTGTTTACTGGTTTAGTCTCTGCCCTTTCGGACTTTTGACATTCGGATACCCCATTGGTACCTCTGCTTCTTTAATAAAAGAAACTTTTTTGTCCTTAGAAAATCTTATTTTAGGGTGAATAATTGACAAAACAATTGTGGTAATTTTTTATATACAGAAATGTATGGGAAAATTAGGTTTTGCTGCAATTCCTTGAATGAAATATGATGACCCAAATTTTTCATTACAGAAATGACTAATAGGTCATGTATGTCTTATCCACGACCCCTTTTAAACCCCTCGATTGATTTTCATAAAATGTTTAGATAATCTTGGTAACATATTTGATAAGAATGATAAGTTTTGGTGTTTACGATGGCAAATCATGGACTTATCCATTAGACGATACAAGGTGGTTTTTATACCTGCTAAACCCATGAATGAATTTTCATAAAACTTGCATACAATCTTTGTTGTATGTTATTAATGTGCACCTTTTATTTTAAATTTCTTCTAATGAATTTCTTTTGTTTTTTAGCTGCTTCTCACAGTTCTCAAGTTTCCTTCTGCATGTTTGAACTAATTTTCTTTTATTTACGGTCATTGGTTTATTAACCTTTACTTTTTATATATATTTCAGAAAATACACCCAATTCAGTTAATAGCACCAACTCGAAACGTCTAAAAGTAGATGGACTAACGCCAAGTAAGTAGATATATATCCTTAAGAAAATAAATATGGCTCGGAATATTCACTACTGATTGCAGACTTTTACCTAACGAAAAAAAAATTCTCAAATACAGATTTGATAACACAGTGTTTAAAGACAGTTTTGAGATAATTTTTGAAAAAAATACTTATGCCACTATATTTATATTTGTACAAAACTCTAGACTCATAAACACCTTAAGAACTTAAAAAAAAATTATGTTTTAGTTTGCTTAACGTTTTGGTGGGGTAACAATAAGTGAAAACATGACGATGTTTATTGTTTTCTCTCATTGTTGAACTGTCGAACTAAAATGTGTATATTTAGTACCAATACCATGCTCTTTTTTAAGTTGCTGTTCACTTAATCTCTAGCGAGAAAACAGTCATTCAGTTAAAGCTTCTAATTTCTGAAACCCAAATGATTTTTTTTTTCGAAGCACAAGTCTTTGGCTTGTTTCTTATTAGACACGGACCATTTGATTTTCTGGAGGGGGGGCCTGGGATTTTTTTGAAAAAAATTTCCCGGCCCTGATTTTTGTAAGAAAAAAATAATCTGGCCAGCACCTAGGTTGAAAAAAATAATCTGGTTTCAATCTTGCCAATTGAAAAAAAAAAAATCTTGCCAACAAAATTTCCTTTCTTAATATGTGTGTAAAAAAATTCCCGGCTCAAGGTAAAATCCCAGCTCCCCCCAGAAAATCAAATGGTCCGTGCCTTAGTCTAGTTATCTCTCGTACACAGCTTTGTCTTAGTTTTCTTATAACAAAGATGAGATATGAAATTAGGGGAAAGACACAACTGATTCTAAGATGCATATGGTATATATGAATTATTATTAGAATTGACAAGAAAAAGGAGATAAAGTTTAGATGTCTGTAGAGGCTCCCATAATTTAGACATGGGTTAAAAACAAAGATAAAAAATCTGCATACCTTTTAGCCATATTTCTCCATGGTCTACCTGAGCTTTTTTCTGACTATCCGTTACATTATACACAATGCTATTTTAGGCTTACCCAAGTATCCTATCGCATCGAAGCATGTACTTACTAAATATTTAAGTTGTGTTTTGTTCTTTTGCAGCAATACTTGGTGGACTTGTTGGTGGTTTACTGTTTATAATACTCCTTCTAGTGATTGTTATTGTTTCAATTAGACGGTAAGTCTCTCTTGACGACATGACCTTTTGACCTTTTGCTAAAGGAATTATCCTGTCAAAAATTATATACCGAAATAGGACATACATATAGTCATGCCAAAAAAAACCCTAAAATAATAGATCAAAATATACTCGATATTTAAATAAAACTATTGTGATACTATACTGAAATTCAGCAAGGGTTAAAATTTGATTTCACATTTCACATTAACATTCCCTTGAACATATGTAAAATTTGAAAACCAACGAAATGTGAAACATGGTTATTTTGTAAAGAAAATGGTTAATATCTTCAGATGTATTTCCGAACATTTGGATATAGTGGTTGTGATCCCCACATCAATTTTGTTTCGTTTTAACCGATTGGAATGATATGTTTTTTATGGAAAATTCCTTATTGAAACATATGTTTCATTCATTACGAAAGTAATCATTTACTGCGACTTCCTTGGTACGCTGTTTTATGTACAATGTAAGTTTTGCTTTAATTGATGGAATTTAAATTTAATGTCGCAATTATCTTTACAGATGTAAATGTTGCCAAAGGATAAAGCGGCCAGTGTCCTTAAACCCTATGCAAGGACACAGAAGCATAACATCTACGGTGTCACAACTTACAACACTGAGCTGTGGTGAAGACGGCTATGATACATTAACTATTTGTCGTGAAGGACATCAGTACAAGGAGTGTAAGGATACAAGCCAGCCTCACACTTATACGACGATCTACGACTCAATTGATGACGTAGTCAACAAATCTGCACCGGCAGAAGATTCAACACATAGTCACGTGACGAAACCGGAAGACAAAAACAATTTTATTGGAGAATATATTGACATTAGTAACGGAGCAAAGGGTCAACATAATATTGAACAGATTACAAGTCCACAATATAATACATTGGATTCTTCCGAAACTGGTTTCCATAAAGGTTTACCGACAAGCAATTGCAAACAATCTACAGTCTCCAGTTTGCCCAATGAGAAGACAGAAAGTGACAGTAAAAAACAGCAGGAGGGAAGTTCTCATTATAACATTTTAGACAAAGCAGAAACAGGGTTTTATAAAGGCTCAGCAATAGATATCCCAAATATAAATACTACTGATGATGATAAACAGTACATTGACATAATAAACTAGAACATTTCAAAGATATTTCAAATCATTAACAATGTCGACCAAGTCAATATTTTGTATGGAACTTACATGTAATGTTTTAAACCCTCAATACGAGATGTTTTGTTGTTTATGCTTAAATAAAAAGATGAAACTACATAACTGGTGCTTTTGCTAATAAGATGACCAAATTAAAATAATGTAATTTCAACTTCAAGTGTTCCTTATGGTTGATTTTTGATTAAAGTTTCATTTGACTGGCGTGTTAGTCACCATCATTAAAAAGTATATTTTCCATATGACGACGTAAATACCTATACTCCTTAAACTTGACAATAACATATGTTGGGCAAGTGCTTATAAGGCACTTTACATTTACAATGTAGTTGAAATATATCAAGGGCATATATAAGAATATTTAAAGAAAAAAAGTTAAATTGATCCGTATAATTTACCTTACAAAATGATACTTCAGTGTTCTATTTTACTTTTTTAATAAATTTTAGTTTGTTTAGCATTAAGCTGTAGGGTAAAACAAATTTTATGATATTTTAAACAATAGCTTAAATATTCTACCAAGAATCTTGGTGCTTTCAAACCGTTTTCTTGATCTTTGTTGCACATTTTTTTTATTTTTCAATTAGAATGGTAATAAAATTGCATCGGTGGTGCTTGAGCCAAGTTAAGCTTGAAGTTTCTACATGAAAATAATCGACAATGTAAAAGGTTATTTTTTCTGTACGGAAATTAGTTACGAATTCAAAGTTTAAAATTTTGACCTCTTTAAGCTCAGTTGATGAACGACAGTCATCAAATGGTAGCAAGTGGGAATTAAGATGTTCTGAAAAGGTAAGTAGTTTCTTTATTGTTGCAATTCACTCGTCGTTGCGAACGATAAATTCCGTTATCCCATCCGTTTACAGGTATCCTCACCTGAAAGATAACAAACCCATGTTTAGATGTATACAAGGACATTGTTTTTTAAGTACTGTAAAAGGGGATAACTTTGCGTGGTTTAAATTTCGTGCGGTGTAAATTTTGCGTTTTCAATACCAAAATGCATTCGCGAAGTTTTAGTTTCGCGTTTTATGAGATCATGGAATGTTAGGTCCTTCTTTATGTAACTTATGCGAGGGATATTTTTGCGAGCTCGTTATGATCGCAAAATTAGCGAAAATAAACCCCTTGCCAAAATTTCCCCTGTCACAGTATAATTTCTAAACTTTAGGTGGCACTAACAGACCAGACCGAATCCCGATACTTAGTCACGGTCCGACCGGATGGGGCATTAGCTCACTTACGGCTCTGTTAGTGCCATCTACTGACTTTTGGATTGAAAGGGGAGGGAAAAGTTCGGAAGCATTTTCTATGTTCTTACTGTTTACTGTATATTACGACGAATTGGGACGGTCACCGGACCGAATCCGATGTAGCATACTTTATGTCACAGTTGAATATAAAACGATTTTCCGTTGAATATTAAACAAATGTCAACCAAAAGTCAATCGAATATCAACCGAATGCATATCGAATATTAAACGAATGTCAATCGAATGTCGAATAAGTAACCAACTTCACATTGCTAGTTGAAGATACGTTTTGTCTATTATTCTATAACTTTGTTATTACTTTAATTTTATTGTAATAGTTTTATTTCATATAAACGGTTTACATAACGTGTTCAATCTGCTGAGAACAGTTTGCTAAAATCTCGTCATCTAGTGTGACAAAACTGTACAGATTAACTTCCTGAATCATGTTTAGCTGGGGGTTTCAATTAAAAATATAAATTTCCCATGTTACAAAATTGTCTAACTTTTTATTGTGTTTTCAACAGCCAATTGTATTTTGTTTTACAAGTTAAACAATGCAACGCTCTTTTTATACAAGTGTTTTGTTTTTTCTAATATAAAGTTTCGTTGATAAATCACAATTTCTTATTCCCATTGCGATGAGCAACCTTCTGGTTTTTACTTTATTCGTCATTGAATCGTGGACTCTTGTAGCGGGTAATTTAATAATAAGGTGTGAATAATATGAATTTTTTAACATTCATGAAAGAAATTTAAAAGTTATATTAATGACCACTCTTCATTGCAAGTCATTGCAGGCTTATATGGTATAGGCATGCAAGTTTTGTTAATGATAGACGAAAATAAAATGCGGAACAAGTGTACGCGACACAACCTAGGGACAACATATATAAATAAACGGCAATAAAAATTCCACAATGGAAGGAGGCAATCAATCTTAAACATGACCAGAGGTCGCTGCTCGTCGTCTTGCATTGGCCCATGACCATTAGATACAATACCGATCCTCAAACTATCACCAAAAAGATTCATTTCTAGACACAGAACATTTAACACAAAAGACAGAGGGACAAGCAGAAGCTATGACAAGGATTTCTGACTTAGGACAGGCACATTTAAAATGTTGCAGGGTTAAACATGGCATTTTATACATATTACACTTGCACTAATTTTAGACTTGATAAAGTTTTAATGATATTTTTTGTTTGATATAAAGGTCAACAGCATGAAACTAATAAAACATTCAACAAAAGTTTCAACGGTATCAGGTCCTTTTTTTTACTTAGGTTTTACCATCGACATCAGTCTCTGGTAGTAAAATTAGGGTGAGAGGATTTTATTTTGGTTGTCGTTTAATGTTTGTTGTACAGATAACCTAATTTTCCAATAACGTCGGACCCTAGCTAAGATAATAATGGAAGAGGGAGATTTTGCGTAATAAAACATTTTATTTGCCAGGTCAAAACCATTGTGATATTCTATTTGTCTCGTATGGCTTCACATTGTTTGGTCTTTCCTTCTTTGACATGTGAGTTCGGGGATCCAAGTTCGGTAATTTTGTTTAAAGAAAACTAAAATGAAGGTTCTATAATTTTGATATCAACATTTTACAAAATTTTTTAAAAATTCTTGTTGCATATAAGCTATAGGTCGCCTAGATGGAAATCAAGCAAATGAAACCACTAGTCTTAGGTGTAACAGTAGTGAAGTAATTAAAGTGCAAAATGCCTCTGTTAACCTTTTCGTTGATGATACATCTTGTGGGGATCTTAAATGCTCTCTGACGGAGGGTGACAAAAACATAATCAACATCTGCAATGATAAAACATATTTTAAAATAGAGTTACACAGTCTGAGTAGCTGTCGTCTGGATACTAGATTTGTTATTGTACACTACAATTACACGTGCAAAGGTAGTCAACTACAAGTGATGATATACGGATTTTATCACATTCGTTAGATTTATGTCAAAGGAAACTGGCAAATGCTCGTTTCCTAATTTGACATATATAAATCTTACTTGATGTGGTAAAAATCAGTATCTCATCTTTTATAGTTGGGAAACCTGTATTAACATTATCACTATTTGATAATTCTTGAAGGTCCTGAAAAATAAAAAGAGGTAAGAGGTCAATGTATTAGAAAAGCTTTGTTTATCGTTCTTCGTTTGCATTTTAAAGACAATACATGATCTAACAGATGACTAAAGTAATAAAAATGGTGATGAAAAGAAACCCATTGAAGCTTATCTAATCCAAACCACTTTTGGTGTTTGAATATTTGACATGCAAGTAAATAAAAAAAAAACAAAATGCACACAATTAGATGGATACACTTTTTCCTAAGTCAGATTACATATAGAATATAACATTTAAAATTGCATCATATTGAATTCTTTTCCTGTTCGTCATGTACATGTACATATATAAAAAACATCAATCAAGTCATTTATTATTAAAAGATACAATAGTCGGAATAAGTGTATGCGACGCAGCCTACATGAACAGGCTGCAATAAAGAAAAGAAAACAATGAAACAATAAAACAGAAGCGGACAAAACATGGTAATCCATTAGGTCTGTGACCAAAGTTCAAAGATTTCAATGGGAAACCCTCGAATTTCGAAAAATCATCTGCGTACATTGAATAAAAATATTCCCAGAAAAAATGAGAGGAAAAACCATCTAGATCTTAAGAAGGAGAAGCGGATACCATTAGATCAGTGACAAAATATCAGCTTTACAATCTTTGAAGTATTTTGAACAGAAGGAAATATTTGCCAACAGACGAAATAAAATGACTAATTATTTTTTAAAATACATGTAAAATTTCTCTAGTACGTGATACTGGCTCTTAAAATTAATTTCCTGTGAAAATAATAGTGTTTACAGTATCATTAAGTGTGCATTTAGCTTAGTTTACTTCCTTATTTCAAGATGTTTTTTATTATTAAAATGGAAACGAAGAAAGTGTTTTGCACATATATCATGGCAAAGTTATGGATAATTCTTTTAACAATGCTACCCTTTTCAAGTAAGTTATACCCGATATAAATCACATTCCCCACTTTCTTCGAGATTATTTTGAATATTGGTGATTTTGCATTACTATCACTGATGATAATCTTAAATTTACGAGTAAAAAAATGTTCAAGAAAAGATAATATCTTTGATTCATTTTGCCAAACTGTGTTTACATTTTCATGGTTTTCATGAATTTTCTACAAATCGTTCAATAGAAAATAATGAGATGCGGAATAAGTGGACACGGACACTGCTCACATAACAAGGGGAAATTTCGAAGAACCACAATTCCGGCGCTGCTCGACCTCTTGATTTTTTTACAACGAAAATCTA
The DNA here is from genome assembly GCA_963971305.1 of Arcuatula senhousia. NCBI lineage: Eukaryota > Metazoa > Mollusca > Bivalvia > Mytilida > Mytilidae > Arcuatula > Arcuatula senhousia. The sequence continues at coordinate 54,653,477 of OZ020307.1, read as the reverse complement.
CATCATCCATCTAAGCGGCTAAAGATATTTCATGTAGAATAAAAGAGAACATCACTTCAAGAAATAAGTATACAATTACAGCCATGTACATGTAGGTCATCAACATTAAGATTCTACATATACAGTGAGTGATTCTATTGGTCTTGTCACCCCCATTCAATGCAAATGAGGCGTAAAAGTTGGCCAGTTTTAATAAAATGGGAAACTGGATTTACGTAATTTCATACAGATGTGTAAAGCCATTTTTTTAACCACAAAGCAAAACCTATACCACTTGGTTGCTAGAAGGTCTCAGTCTTTTAAAATAATTTTCATTCCGCACACTTTAAACATGGTTATTATGAAAAGTTCTAAAATTAATTCAATTAATAAATCTTTCATGCAAATGCTGTACTCCGGGGAAGATGAAAAATTCATTTCATGCAAATAAAACCATTAAACCCTCATGTGAAAGTCATGCGTTTTTTTGCTTTCATTCACTTTTTATCTTTAGCGTCACCTCTCAAATTGTAAACAGCATATTCTCCAAACTTCTTTCTTTTTGGATGCTGCATTTCATAAAAGTACAGTATAATGATATCTTTTAAAAACCAATGTCAACTTTTTTTAAAAAGTAAAAGTGCCTAAAACTCAACGTGCACCCTATTTCATTTAAATTGCACTATGGGACAAGCAACACTTTATCAACGTTTACTAAGCGATAACTTTAGGGGATTTGCTCCTCTGTCTAAAAGTAAATAAAAATGTTTAAAATTGCATTTATTGGAAAGAATATGTTCACATGATCAAAATAAGCAAGAAAAAATGTAGGTCCATGTGCTCGTTTTCATGATATAAGCGTTTTTTGCGGGAAAAAGGTTGTCGTTAGAGTTTTCATTGATTTTGCATTGCTGCTAATTGACAACTTTAAACCATCTTATATGTGTGACGGAGAAAATAAAGTTTTATACAAAATTGTCAATTGCATATTCAATGCACATAAGAATAAGAAATAAAAAAATAGGGGGTTCATGGGCAAAAAAAATTAAAGTAAAATAGATGGGCAAAACCCGAGGATCTCGAAAATCTGACATTAGTTCCAAAATAACAGCCTTTGGAGACAATCGAGAATATAATAAATGTATAAACAAGGGCCTCACTACGCGCGACCAATTAGGCGACCAATTAGGCCCCTTTTCGATGCATTAAATATAAACCATACAGACTTTTCAAAATAGATTTTCTATGTAAGCCTTAATTGTTCCCCATAATGGTCTTCGTCCGTCCTTTGTCTCACTTTTGTGAACACAGCTTAACGTATTTTAAGGAAATTTTGAAAGATTGTTTCATGATTATGTAGTTGATCACCGAATCAAACTGGCGTCGCGGACCCTTTGATTCGACGAATTTAATCGGAGTAAAAGAACTTTATCGTTCGTTTTTAATTTTATCGTCTTTATTGACTATGTTAATTTTAGGTTATTGGAACACTTTGTTGGTGCAACTCCTCTGACACTACTCAATGATTTTTGTATGAAATTTTGTAGGGCTGTTCGTCACGATGCAAGATCCAAGGAAAGGAGTACTGGGTGTACGCTTCCCCCACAATTACGGATTTTCTTTTACAAAATCCTAAAAAAACCACTAAAAATTATCGCGCCTTGCTTCGCTCGGCCAACAAAAAATACATTTTTTCCCTTTACACTATAATCCTTGATCCGCCCGTATGATAGTATTAAAGTTGGTCATATCACAACGTCATTTAGATTTGACAAAATTTAAAGGAGTTATGGGACTTTATCGACTTTGTTTATTTAATGTCATAGAAATTAAAACTTAGTTTGCGCAACTCCTCTGAAAGGATTCGAGGAATTCTAATTAGACTATTTTTTATGATATGCAGTTGATCAAATCGCAAAGCCGTTTAAATTCAATTAACAAATTGTACATGAGTTATGGGACTTTTTCGACTCGGTTCATTTTAGGTCATTAAAACATTTTTGTGGGCGGAGCTCCTCTACATGAATAATTATACTATATTGTCAAAGTCAATTTTAAACTTTAATGCGGCTACGGGGGACATTCGCTACCGGTATCAATCTTGTTATACTGTTTTTTATTTACATTATAATTTTATTCTGTACCATAGAAATATTAAAGCAATCTTAACCTAACCTTTTAACTTCATTCTTACTGCTAATAAACGTTTGTACTAGTTTCAGATCCAAACACATTATCCATATGTGAGGGAACACTTAAAAGTTTAGAATGCACAAATGGAACTGTCATATCTAAAGTAAATGTATTAATTAATAGAGGTGGTAGATGTCAAAATAATCCAACTTGCAAAAAAGAAAAGGAGTTTCAACAAAACTGCAAAGGAAAACAAACGTGTCCAGTTTTATCATCATATATTGATAAATGCACAAAGAAACTAAGAACAATACGCGTGGATCGTTGTACTTGTAGCGAGATCTATACAGGTATGATACATGCATTTTATTTTTAGCCAGAGTCTTAGGACATTGTCCTTCATGTTATTCTTATGTGTTTACATTTGTTTTTGCATTTAATAATGAATTGTTTTATTTGTTTCACCCTCGAATTATAGTATTATGGTAATTTAATTTGGTATAAAGGAAACGGATTAACAAAAGACTCTAAGTCTTGTTTCCGAATCCTAATAATTAATTGTATTGTTGATGACTGAAATTGTAAATTGTATATACATTATTAATTAGTTAATAAAATATGTTTACACTTAGGACATTGCATGTATTAATATATAAACCGAGCGATTATTTTGAACTATTGCTTGCCAATAAACTCAAACCATTTTACTAAAACTTCTTTCTCAAATGTCCATCTAATGAGAAACTGATCTCTTAAGTAAAATACAATATGTTACAGATGAAACACAAAAGCAAGGCAAAGAATGGGTTTTCCCCGGGATGCTTTCTTTGTGTTACTATCTATATATGTTTTATTCGCAGCTTTCTTATCCTAAGGCCCCAAATAAAAGTAGGTTGAACCCGCCATTTTTTGCGAAATGTTTGTAATAAATCAAAATCAATTTGATCTTCCATATATGTCTTTATTTCTTCCTTTTGTTTGGACATTAGATTATTGATTGATTATTTCGGATTGGCAACCTTGTAATACATTTATTATCTACATACTGAAAGTTCAAACGTGAATAATTAATATATGTACATTTATTGATTGTGACAATATTGCATTACCGGGGCAAAATACATATATGTATATCTTACAATTAAAAAACTAGGCTCACAGGAGCCTGAATCGATTCCTGAAATTTCAGGCTAAAATGCAACCTTTTTAAAGCACCATAAGCTAATGTGCCGTATCGGCCCGTGTATTAGATAAAAACCACAATACACATTTCATTAACCAATGATAGAATCGAGAATAACAATACAGAATAGAAGATAGAAGTTAATTTAGTGAGATCTTAAGAATCTGGCCCAGAACAAAGAGCATGCATATTTAACTTTTCATAATGTTCTGAGCCAAGAAATTTCAGGAATCGTGTCGTATAGTTTTCCTGAAAAGGTTACAAGATAAAGCAAGAGTGGGTTCAGAGGTTAATTTTAATTATCAAGTTTCTAGTATCATAAATCCGTTTAGCTGATGAGGTGTCAAGTTATCCAATGTTAATGCTTTAATCATCTAATAAGAGATAAGACAGAAACAAAAGTATAAGTCCAGATGTCCAGGAACAATGTCCATCGATTAACCTAATACAGTACGGTAGTATAGAGTTCAAATTACTTATTTCCTGCAGTTTGGCAGCTTAAAGACATAATTTATCATTTTCATCTTAAAAATCTGAAAGATAATTTTGTAGCGCATATTTCAATAAACATCGGCCGCAAGTTTGATAACAATTGAATTTATAGTGCTAGAGGCTTTAATAAAATGAGGAAAGAATGTTAAAATAGTCAATTTTGACGTTGAAAGGGAAAAACGGTTCTACAGCTTTGACCCATTACTAAGTAGATCTTTATGCAATTCAAATTTCTCCTAGCATTTATCTCTTACAGATGTTAAAATATTTACTTTAAAAAATGCAAAAATCTTAAAAAGCTCAATAATTCCTAATGAGTTGTTGGTTCTCTTTGCAGGTAGATATTGAGATGTTATATAGCCCCCTAAAAAGTATCAATAATAAATATTCACAGGGGTGCAAATCCGAGTTATCACAATAATAAATATTCACAGGGGTGCAAATCCGAGTATCCGCATTTTTGCTTACCGCGACGTCAGCATAAGTTTTTTACAGTCATTACCTGGAAATTCAATAGGGCAATCTTTTAGAGTTACATGTATTTTCAAAGTCACTTTTTGAGAATTTTACTAACATTTTTGCTGATCTAACTCTCAAGTGAAAATTCCTAAAATTACTACGGTTCTTTCTGTAATGGTTAACAATACCCTTTCAATTGGTTGAAAACCCCAAAGTTTCTTAAAATTAATTGGAAACATTTTTGAGTAATTGTCTGGAAACCACTTTTTAAAAGACATTTTCTAACATTTTTCTGCCGCTGTGTCCTTGACCTTGAATTGATTTTTTCTTAAATCCATAGAGTTTCTTCTCTGACTCATAGTATGTAACAATATACCAAAGTTTCTTTAAAATCAGTTGACAACTGTAAGAGTTTTGATTCGAAAACAACTAATTAAAGAAATGTTCTAATGTTTTTCTGTCGCTGTGCCCTCTACCTTCAACGAATTCACCCTAAAATCAATAGAGTTCTTCCTCTTATGATATGTAACTACATGTATATCCTAAAGTATCATTAAAACTGTAAGACAATTTTTAGAGTTATAGTTCGGAAACCACTAATTCAATAAATTTTCTAAGATTTTTCTGTCGTTGTTACCTTGACCTTGAACGGACTTTCCCATAATCAAAAGAGTTCCACCTCTTACAATTACAATATCACAAAGTTTCATTACAACAGGTTCACAACTTTTTGAATTATGGTTCGAAATCAACTTTCAATAGGGTTCCTCTAGATCTTCTTAAAGTATGTAAGAATATTTTAAAGTTTCATCAAAATCCGTTTACAACTTTTTGAGTTTTAAAAACCAGAGCACGCCCGTCCGCACGCCCAGCCGCCCGTCATCATCATTAAAATACCAGAATTCAACTTCGTTGCAACTCGGCTAAATAAAACCTGCAGTTTACCCATATATTCTTTTTTTGCTATGGCAACAACCCGTTTGCCGAAAAGTCAGGTGAAATAAAATAACACATTGCATGGTATATAAGTGTTTTACTGCAATCGTTCTTTATGAGTAGTTAGATTTTACTGACCGTATATCAATATGTGATATGCGTTCAATGTCAGTATATCACTTTAAGGACAAGCCCCTTTTCTATCGTTTGTTTACCTTTCGGCCAACTTTATTTCGTCCAGCTCGCGTAACCCAGTTGTGATTTTATGATCAATCCTATACATGTGTTGAGTCTATCAAAATCAAAGTACAACCTAAACTTGTTGTTGTCTCCCATATATAGTTCATATAAGTTGCAATGAAAGAATTTATAGCTAAGAACCTTGTTTTCGATAGCAATTAAATAGGGAGCTTTTTGTAATCCTTAAGTTTTAAAATCTTGTACAAGTATATTAAATCTGAAAGAGCATACATGTACAATTGAAGCACGTTGAATTGTTCTTTTATATATACACCCGCACGAAATTTAAGAAAAACTCCTGTAATAAATATTTTAAGAAAGAATATGGAGTAAATCAACAGTTTCCCTCTTGTTGAATTGAACTTTAATCGATTTAATTTTTAGAGTTTGGTATTTTACAATATTGTTAATATGTGAAAGGTTGACAAAAAAAATAATATGTCTCCTAAGCCTTGAATAAACTACAAATCAGGTCGGGTTCAAAGTAAAAACACGGGTTCTTCAATAACAATTCCAATAACCAGAGTATCCAAAGTTGGACGTATCCAGTAGGCCAAATTGACAAGTGTTATGACCATAAAAGGAGAGATGGTTACTGTGGGATGATTAATTGTTTTTTTAGCTCACTTTGCCGAAGGCAATGTGAGCTTTTGCCAACACTTGGCGTCCGTCGTCCGTCGTCTGTCGTCTGTCGTCCGTCGTTCAACTTTTCAAAAATCTTCTTCTCTGAAATCGCTTAGTCAAATGTAATGAAACTTAGTAGGGTTGTTTTGTAGTATGTCCTCTACAAAACTATCGTTCGAATTTTTGATTCAACAAAAAACATAGCCGCCATAGCTAAAAATAGAACATAGGGGTAAATTGCAGTTTTTTGCAAATTCCTCAAAAATCGTAACAGATATCAAAATTCTGGCAGACTAAAAGTGATCAGCATTTCAAGATCTACCTGCCCAGAAATTTTCAAGAAGATTCAACAACTGATTTAGCCCTATATCTTGAAAACTATACAAGATATTTCAAAAAATTTAAATTGCAAATGACTAAGCACATCAAGATCTACAAAAGTTGTAACAGAGTCAAAGTTGTATGATCGTTCCTTTAGGAGTTATGCCCCTTGAAGTGTAAAAATGACCATTTTCACAGCTTTTTGTTCAACTTTTCAAAAATGTTCTTCTCTGAAACCGCTTGGCCTAATGAAATGAAACATAGTAGGGTTGTTCTGTAATATGTGGTCTACAAAATTATTGTTCAGATTTTTGATTCGACAAAAAACCTGGCCGCCATGGCTAAAAATAGGACATAAGGGTAAATTGCAGTTTTTTTGCAAATTGCTCAAAAATGGTAACATATATTAATATACTGTTTTGTTAATAATGATCAGCACATCAAGATCTACCTGAAGTTTTGGAGAAGATCTGACAATGGTTGTAGGAGTTATTGCCCATTTTCTTGTTTTTTTTTCAAATTTTGCTCTTTTTTGATTAATATCTTAAAAACTATACAAGATATTTGAAAAATTTAAATTGCGTATGGTTTAGCACATAAAGATCTAGAAATTATGTAATGGGGTCAAAGTTGTTAGACCTTTGTTGAAAGAAGTTGTTTCCCTTAGAATATTAAAGTTGATAATTCCACAGAGTAGCAGTCCTTTGTTAAAATATCCAGCTTATAAGTATCATCAAATACAAGGTGAGCGATTCAGGGTCCTGGGAGCCTCTAGTTTTTTTATTTATCATTTTTTTTCGAAAATACTTCAAATAAAATAAAAAAGTTGTTGCAGTTTTAACACAATGATAGTACATCGATTCGAGATCAATTTTATTATACAAACTCGGCTCGAAAAAACAAAACGCTTGGGACACCCTTTTTCCTCTTTCTGAGCCTCATCCGTATACAACCTTTATTTCGAGTCAATGTACTTTTATTGTATATATTTGATGGTTTCAAGGTTCTTATGGTCATGCATGTACATGTACCCATGAAATTTTACATTTATCCCGAAACAAAATAAAGATTTGATTGTAATTTCAACAAAATGTAAGTTGGACCAGGTGCTTAAGACTTTAAAACTATTCTATTTCTGTTAGGTTCCAAGCAGCATTGCACCGACAAACTTGAGAGCTGTGGATTTCTTCATTTTGAATGTAAAAAGAATGAGACAATAGATAAAATAAAATTGATATCAGGAGACAAAGGATGCAATGAAAATGATACAGAAATCAACGCATCAATGAATAAAACGGTACAGCATAAATGCCGCGGAAAAAATAATTGCTCTTTTGAAAGTGATGACTTCCTTTTTCTTCCTCGAGAGATTAAGATCAAGTATATTTGTGATACAGGTAATTCTTCATTAAATTATATCATTGGTCATTAAACACTACATTTCTACATAAAAATATCTTTATTTGCCAAAATCAATTTAATGGTCAAATACTTTGCAATTTGTTGGGTTTTGAATTTGCGATGCAAAAATGTTCGTACCAATAGACTCAAACTATAAATCAACAACTCGCCGGGTTAAAACACTGAGTCAAAGGCATGAAACATATCTCTGTATCCATCCACAATTATGCGCTAGAAACAAAACTTTGTCTCATACGATCTCTAAAAAAATTCTTTCTTCGTTATCAGCCACTGGTAGAAAAAATCAATATTATGCTAGACGAAATGATTGGTTCTTGCTTTGATTAGTGTTTGGCTGGTTGATGTACTGAGATGATCACCTAAGCATCCTAAATTTGTCATCCCAAACCCGTTGTGTTTTGTGTAACTACCAGACCCAAAGATTGCAATGGAAGAGGGAGGTTTGGCGCATATTAAAACCTGGTTTAACCCAACATTTCTTTTGAAATGCCTATACCAAGTCAGGACCATTGCGATCTTCATATGTTCCGGTAGGTATTCCTTGTTTTGTCTCGTCTTATGGACATTCGAGATTGATTCTCTTTATTTCCTATCTGTAAAACATGAAAAATAGCAGCATTTTTATTACCATATTAGAAAGCTTTCACACTTATGTCATAACTGAAATGTACACAGAAACAACTCTTAATGTCTTAAACTGCTCAAGTTTCTTTTAAACAAAGTGCTACATTGTAAATACTCATTTAAGGATCCCTTAAATAAACCATCGTTGAATAAAAACATAAGTGGATAAACCTAAAATAAATTATCCCAGTAAAAGAAAAGAACAAATAAAAATTCCTGCGTCTTGTCGGGATTTCCCCGCATCTGTGTCTAAAATAATGTGAAACATTAGTTTATTTTTCATCCATATAAGAATTTTGATGTCGTTTTACTACATTTACCAATCAACAATTGTTAAAATGAATTCTTATTCCACATTCCCCAGTGTCCGTATTCACTAAGTTGCTAAAGTTTAGGTAATATCTATACCGACCCTAGGTTTCTTGTTAGATGGAAAAGGCGCTCTTTGATCTTGTTGTAATGATAAATTCTTTTCTGTAGAATCTAACTATCAAAAACAGCTGGACAAATCGAATGAGGATGGAAGGAAAACGAGTACTTATCAAAAGACAACCACTCGGAGTACGGTTTCAACCGTAGAAACAGCGAAAGGTAATATAGATGGAAAATAATGAGTTACGGATTAAGTGGACGTGATACGGTTCTCATTAACAAGTAGAAATAATATTTGAGAATTTTCTAAATCATAGGCAATGTAAATTAGCAATGAAATAACAATAGCCTTCTATAAGAGCAGTTGTTGTTGTATGCTCAACGTCTTTCGTTTTGTCAAAGATCAACTATAAAATGCATATAATTGAAAAATAAACATAGGATCTACATTTATAGATACTGTATCAACTGTGTTCAAATGTGAATTTTTTGTTACAGGTGCATTTCCCGGACCTTCATTACTGGGAAAAATAATAAGCTTATTTTTGTTATTTTTTTTTTGTTTCCAGATACCCAAATTTTTGCAACAGTATTCAAAACCATAAAGCTTGCAAGACTTTAATATAAATATAATTAAGTCAAGCAAAATTTAAAAAAACATTTCCACTTTTTTGTTGTATCCAAATTATATTTTGGTCAATATTGGTAAAGTTTCATTACCTTCATGTATATATGTACATGATCTATAAAGACTTTGGTAGAAATCTGTATTCTCGAATTTTTAGCCCGAATATGCGCCCAAAATATCAATCATATTTAATTCAGAATAACCTTCCATTCGAAAAGGTTGCATGATCAATGACTTTTCAATGTTTCTGATATATAACATGTATATTGTCCATGTTTTGTCTGCTTTACTTTGACATCAGAAATTGATATTCTTCGTTCAGTAATTAACTTGCTACCTTTGTTCTTAGAGTTTTGCATAAACGGTTTTTAGGACATACTACCAATCCGGGCTACCAATAGCAAACTTCAGGAAAAAACATGTTCCTGGAGGCGTCAAACTGGTGGAAATGAAATTTATACGCTTGTGAATATGAATATTATATGTAATAAATTAATTTCACTATTTGAATTTATATTCAGACAGTACGTTAACTTATGCCTTGAGTGCGGGAGGAAGCTTTTTAGTAGTAGTTTTGATCTGCATTGGTTTGACTATATGGAGGTAATTAATATTTATCCATTACAATGTATTACATTACAATTGCATCGGTAATAACAAAGTCATTTTTATGTATAACAGAGAATTATGAATTCTTATAGAAAATGTACGGGTGATTTGGTATTCAACATATGATCTTAAGGAAAAGAACTAAAATAAAAATATGCGGAGCTTAACTGTTAAAGGAGGAAGTTATTATAAGGAATCAGGCTTGAGACAAAAAAAAACAACAACAAAAACACAAAAAACAACGATTTTGAAGTATTTTTGACTGTATGAGGCAAATACCTGAAGCTGCTTACTAAATATCGAAAAGCCTACAAAAAATATGAAATAGTTTATCTGTAACGAAAAAAAAAAAATTCCATATCTTAGTTGCCATCGTTAAGTATCTGCGAGATTAGTTACGAAAAGTACGACGGACTAACCAACAAATGTTTATCATTTTTAGCGAGTGACCATTTGATTTATGTTGGTGAGAGATGGGTATGCTATGGATAATGCTTTAAACACAAGTTTTCTCCATTCCTCCTTGTACATGTATTGCATATGGACGAATTGTTTTGATTTTAAATGCTGCCGATGACAGGTTACTTCTTGAAATATCGATATATCATTACAAAATTAAATGTTTTATACCAATTTTTATTTGTATTTGTATCCTAATTATACTCTTTTACCGTTACATAATAATAAATCCCTTAGTCATATGTTAAAAACTATCCAAACATAAAACTTTTCTCTGAGCAAAAAAAAAAAAAAAACAATATCGTTAACAAATATCCGATTTTATCATTTTTGGTTTGGTTTAATGGTTTGTCTAGGAACAAAAGCAAGAAAAAGAAAAACAAAAGTGGCCAAGTGCAAACATCAGATAAGAACTACCATGATGTATGGGAAGATGATATCGACACAAGTGATATAAACTCTATGATTCCTCCTACGAATACCAAATTGAATGCAAACAGTGACGGCGCTGCCGAAATGGATGGGTATTTCTCTCTTGACAGAACTGAAAGAAACGAAGAAAATACTGCGACGATCGAAAGCAACTATGAAGAAGTCGACGTTTCAGATAATGTCTTGGCCGAAAATCTTCCATTGAATAAAAGGAAAACAAAAGACTCTCCTGATTCAAAAGCTAAACTGCTGCCTGCTGATGTTCTTTTGGATGATGATGCGAATATCTATAGTAGAACTGTCGATGACGTTTATGACGTTAGCGACCATCACAAACAAAAATCATGTGACGTTGACAATACTTATGACCATGTGTGACAAGCTGATCAAGACTGTGATCTGTAAACAAAGTTCTACATGAAACATTTATTGGCTTTTTATTTATTTTATTTTGATTTGCTACTTACTTTCTGTGCCTGTGTATGATTAGACCTTATTCTCATGCTCGATAAATAAATCAAAATAAACAAAATTAAACCCAAAATGGAAAACACCCAGCTGCTTTCAATCTGACCGGTAGTCGCTCCTAGCTGTTTTGCAATTGGCCAAGGTGGAGGTTAAATAAAGATAATTTATGAAAATACAAATAGTTTAATATAGTTTTGATTACAATTTTACAGTGGATAATTATTTATTTCATTTTAACCTGGAATTCTCATAAGGGTAACTGCATTAATTCATTACATTATTAAACCAGCTCCTTTCATCAATTTCTAATCATAAGCTTATTTTCTTTAATAAATGATATTGCCTTTTTCATTGCTTGAGCTGATAAACAAATGTTAGTTTTGTTTTAACTGTTGTAATTTGGTAAATTGTTTTCATTTACTTTTTGTTTAAGGCAAATAAACTAGATATCAACATCATCAACATAACATTATCTTTAAAAAAAAGAAAACTACACATCTTTATTTTACATTCTATAATTCACCATTAAATAATATGCACATCATCTTTTAAGCGTAAAGTTATCAAAACTTTTCATCCATTCTCTGTAATCAATTGAACGGAAAGGTGGAACTGAAAAAGATAAAATGTGAATTTAAGGACAGTTAATTAAATTTTGTTTAATAGTCCGGGTCAGGATGGTCGTTTGTCTTCAATCAATTTGATTCAATTGTATTTTTTATAACTAATTTACTCATCTTTAGACAGATTATTGTTTTGTAAATACTCTCATTACCAGCAGGAAAAACTTACTCTTCTTAACGGGAAGCTTAACATCTGTCTATTTAAGTTATTTTGATAATGAAGTGAATTTTATTTGTTGTTTGTATGTTATTATTTATTTGAACATAAATAAGCTAGGTATAAATGGGGTATACGAATGCAATAAGTCCGAAAAGGGAAAGACAAATGCAGTCAGCAAAACGAAAACAACAATTAGAAACAGACAGCACAATAACAAGCAAACAACTAACTACCAAGACCGCGAACTCAAGTCAAAACGAGAGAAAATTCAGCTGCCATGCAAATTTCAATACACTTTTCGTATTGCTAAGAGTCAGTTCAGCGTGATAAATCCGGTGAAAGATAAAACGACACACTTAAACACACCAACATCTATACTTATATTTGTATCTTAGGGATAGAAATCTCGTATATTTCTACGAGCACAAGACATCTTCCGTACAACTATTGGATGGAGACAACAATCAAGAACAACATAATAATGTGTTAGCAAGAGGAAAAGGTGTATCCATGGTGCGATCGAATGTTAAAAGTCCGAAAAGGCAAAGTTGAAAAAAACAAACAGACACAAAATCGTTACAAAATAAAACCACTCAACATACATAAACACATAATAAAACCGCTATCAGCAACGTAAACTCAGGTCAAAATAATAGTCAGGTAAAAAAAAATCAGCAATTTTTGGATAATTCATTACGGTCTTTCAACAAAATTATGATACTTTTCACAAGCTCTGGAATAACGAATCAGTTGTTATACGGAAGCTCAATAAAATAAAGCTGACGGAATGTTGCTTCACTAGAAAGAATATTTGGTCATTATCATCAATTGTGCTTTTATTGGAGGCTGTCTTTCTTGGTCATTTTGTGATGTAGATCTAACTATTAAGCAAAATTATTTATTTTATATTTTACATTTTGATTTAAGAACATGTTCAAATTTGTCTGTTTGACTTATTTGTTTATCCATGTATTAAATGAGACCAAATGTTCTTTTGTTATAGAGTGCTTTTATTGTCGTAATTTACCAGATTATTGATAGTAAGCAACGTCTTGGATGTGCTGTCACAAGCAGGCATTGCTAATTAATTCGGGAAACATCATTGCATGCCAATTTTGACCTTTGTTTATGTTGCACATTTCAATGAGGTTAATATGTATATCCTGTTTTAATGTTGTACGTTCCCTTATTTATCTGCCCCAAGAATATACGATATTTTATGGCTTCTTCGGTATACTTTTGCTTCTTATGTATTCAATCAATCTTACCATGTTGATCACACAGCATTCTGTTGCACGGTAGAACATGATTTGACGTCAAAGGTTTTGCGCAGCATTGAGAACACGCAATACTCCCGGAAGTTGATCTAGATATTCTTTTCTTGATACTATCACTTGGTTGATCTATAGTGCGTATGATGCTACAAACCTAAAATCGGCTATGTTTTAACTTTAAACTTGATAAGTACACAAAATATTTTTTTTTTATCATTTTCCGTATACATGTATTAATTATCATATATAAACATAAAACCATTTAAAACTGAGCGCTATCTGATAAAGAGTCAACAAAGACAAGTTGTACGATTTAATGAACGATTTCCCGAAAAGAGATATATTTTGGCATTTGACTTTTCCAAAAACAGATGAAAATACAGCTCAAAAAAGACAACATGTGCTCAGTTTTTTGGGGTGATTCTTGTGCAGTCCTTCAGCTCGTGTTAGCCTCATTTGTGTTGAATGGTTTAATTTGTATTTGTCTTTTTTGGCTTTTTTACATTTAAATGCTCATAAGTACCTTTTTGCCTATTTTATGAAGTAAAAAAAAATGTACATGTGTCAGAATTTTTATCGGAAAATGTTTTTATCATAATTGTTCTGAATTGTATCATGCTTACAGTAGAAGAACGACAACCTGCATTAAAAACTCTTCGTAATGTTTTCAGAACGACGACTTCTAAATAGCACTCCTGAAAAACGGAAGTATAGAAAATAAATAAAGTTAAGAATCTTTTTATAAATAAAAGGCTTATAGAAGTGCATAAATATCCTATGTTATATAAAGATACACTCAGATTTCATTCTTAACAGACTTATAAAACAGCTATGTATTTTACAGTGTAAAAATACCAAGGAATGAAACTCATAAACGATTACATTAAAAGAAAAGAGTAAGGAGTTCTTCTTTTTAAAAGTCATCTTCAACAGCAACCTTATCGGGTGAACACCATTTATAAATTTGTATGATGATACAACCTGAAACAACTGGAAAATCAAGAAATATGTGAGCTACTGCTCAGTATACTCCCGCTAGTAGATATATTCGACAGATCTTAGTTCGTTACACACGATAAAGAACCTCATATTGAATCCATCTACAAAACTAAAAGTCACTGTGAATTGTAGCTTCTAAGAAAACTGTTACGAAAATTTTCAACATTGACAATTAATGTTTAACATTTACTAAGTCGATAAAGTAAAGTAGATATCCGACAGACCTAATATCGATACTCGCGGTAAAAGACATCATACTAAAGCCATATACCAAAACAAAAATGTTTCAACAATTGACCATTTATGTTGAAAATTGATGAAGTTGTCTTGCAGACAGACGGACAGAGGTAAACCAGTACAAACCCCTTTTCTTCGAAGCAGGGGTATTAAAATGTTTTAAACAAAGTAACCAAACAGTGATGATCAATCTCGAATTCCAAGAAAAAACAGTGAAAAACAAGAGAAAATTAATCGTCAGTGGTGTGTTTAACATTTGAAAAAAGTGATGGGTTGAACCGCGTTTAAAGGCATAAATCTGTATAACGTTGGATTATACACACATGCCACAGAATATGTACTCTCCAACCGATTTTCCAAAACGTCGTTGTTCCAATGACAGACTTTCGACAAATCGCGTTTCAAACTTTAAATTAAGATCCCTTAGCACTGAAAAGTGTCTCCCTGTAATTAACGCATAGTTTGGTGGATAGGTTCCTTCAACTTATTGTCCAGAATTCGTGACATGAGAACTTACACAAGTTATAATTATTATCGAAGGCTGCTGGTTGGCATTTCAAAAATTACTTCTTGTTGATGTGGGCTGTGTCACGTACAGTTATTCCACATCTTTATTATTATTTATAGGACGGTCTTCTTTCTATAAAAGACACTATTCTAATTTATAAACTATATAAATTTTTAATTACTAATTTTAAAAGAAACATTTCCACTTCACCTCATGTGATGTATTTGCTCTTGTATAGGTATTCGATGTACCAGAGGTTTGTAAATTTTGTATGTTTTATTTTGATATGACATCGTTTTCCATGGTCATTTTTTTTGTTTACGTTATAAGAAACGCCCCATGCGGTTTGTAAAAAGTTTTTCTGTCGATATCAGACATCCATTTGAGGAACAATTCTTAATAATGTCAGATGAAAAGACTCGTGATTGTTTCGTTCTTTAACTGAGATGATGAACTCACTACACCTTTTTGTTTCTCAAACCCGTGTTAGTTTTGTGTGAGCCTTAACATTGCACTGAAAAGGTTTGGTTGCATACAACCTCGGAATACCCAAAATATCTTTTTAATTTAAAGTGCCTGTAAAAAGACAAATTATGATAAAGCCAAATTTTGCCCCAAAATTTTGAAATCATTAAAATGAGCTGGAAACATGAAATATGCAGTTTTTAAATTTAGTAACAATTTAATAAATCAGCATGATTTTGGTTAAAGTTGCCCATTGTGATGTTAAAATACTTACCCAAAGTTGTTAACCCTCTTGCTGCCAGATTGAAAATTCTGTATGACGTTGCCAACGCCACAATGTTGTGACGTTACAAAAGCAAGAATCTTTGATCAAAAGTGACATCTTTTTTTCATTTTTGACGTTGCTATGGTTACAATACATGATAACAACTTATATTTGGGTCCGTATTGTTAATAACTTATTATTCTGTGTTAAAAGACCGTTATTTTATAGTTTGAACGGGTGTGTAAATTATAAAAAAATGATTTACATGTAGGTGCAATTGATATTGTTGCGCGATGAGCATATATGACCGTGTGGCAGCGTACCGGAAGAGGACACATATGTCCATTTTACAGCAAGAGGGTTAAAAGCTGTTATTTTGTAAAAAACTGTATAACACAAGCAAATTTTGATTTGTTTTTGGTAAATTTAACATGAGCCGCACAGAGTACCACTACAATAATTTGTGTAAATGATCATTTTTAGTACAGAAACTAACCACACAAATATATTTGTGGTAGTCCGATGTATCATAGCTAACTTTACCAAGAACAACATAAAATTTGCATGATTTTAACATTGTTTTCCATAAAATGCAATTTTCACAGAATTTGATGACGTCACTAAACAAGATTTTGTTTAAAATACTGTTATTTTAAATTCCTTTACTTTATTCATTTAAGAACGGATCTAGAATAGTTTGTACTATATTCAAACAATTTTAAGAAAATGCTGAATTTGGGGGCCAAATTTAGCATTTATCATATGTTGTCCTTTCTGAGGTGTGTCTCCCTGTCATCTCTTCTTGGTCATTTGTGATTGATGATCCCAGTTTGGTAGTTTTTTTTTAAAATATTTTTATTCACCAAAAAAAAAACCAAAAATGAAACTACGTTTTTTTTCTAAATGTTAAAACACAAAGGACAAAACATTGTTTACAAATTAAAACATTCAAATAAAAAAAAACAGTGAGAAAAATTAAGTCGTGGACGTGCAAAACGAATTCGTGCTTAAACATGTGTCAAGGGTTTATTGAAAACAAAGCGCAGATGTTTTTTTATAAGTGATGTGTGATCAAGCAAAATTCAACTTACACGTTTATAACATTTCTTAGGTTTTTCACCTACACTCTTAAAAATTGCTTCATGCAAATGTTCTGTCGTTATAGTTCTTTTTTCTAATTTTAATTAACAATTAGGATCGTACTTTTTAATGTCAATTCGTCAAGGTGTCCTTGTTTGTGTTTAATGGTTTTGTATCTATTATTTCGGAATTTGACATTCGGATGCCCCATTAGTACCTTCCTTCATATTATTTTCGATAGAAGCTTTCGTCTGGAATTTTGTTTTGATTTTTATTTGAAAGAAACACAAAGCCAGAAGAATTAAAGATCGCAATGGTTGGTCCTGACTTGGAACAGGCACTTCCAAAAAAGTGGTGGGTTAAACCAGGTTTTATGGCGCCAAAACTCCCTCTTCCATTGCGATCTTAGGATCCCGTAATGACCATAGAACACAACATAGTTGTGAGACACAATAGCGATATTGAGGTGATCATCTCAGTACAGCAGACTAGTCAAACACTAATTAAAACAATTAACCACCATATCTTTTAACTCAATTTTGAACTTTTATATTAATATTTAAATTTTTACACATCTTTAATAGTTTTTCACGATGTTGAGCTTAAAAGTGCAAAATTTGAAAAAAGAAAAGAAAATCAGGAAAAGGGGCAATCACTCCATCATGGGTTATTGCAGGCCATGTAAATCTCAAGGTGTTAAACATTTTTCATCTGTTTTTTGCCAAAGAAAATACAATTTACCCATGTGTCATGTATGTTTTATATTTAGCAACAGCAGATTTTTTTTTAACAAATGTAAAATCTGAAAGACAATCTTGTAGCGCCTATTTCAATAAACAATCTGTCATGACTGTGACAAGTTTGATAAACAAGAGGCTACCAGAAGCCTGAATTGCTCATCTGGTCTATGAACTTTGTAGAGCTAAATAAGCTGAACATTGAAGCAAGCAACAGCTTTTCTCTTTCAGCAATAGTTTTCATTCTGTAGGCCAAAAACGTGCAAAATGTTATTTTAAGGGCCATTTGAACACTTTAACTCTTTAGAGACGTTTGTTTAGAGCTTAATGAACTGAACATTTCAGCAAGCAACCACTTTTCTTTATCTGCTATAGTTTTCATTATATAAGCCAAACATATTTGTTAAATCTGGTTGAAAATCCCAAAGTTTCTTAAAATTGGTTGGAAACAAATTTGAATAATTGTCTGGAAACCACTTTTTAAAGAAATTTATAACATTTTTCTGCCGCTGTGGCCGTGACCTTAATCGGATTCACCCCAATATCAATGGAATTCATTATATTATCATATGTAACAATATCACAAAGTTTTATTAAAATCAGTTGACAACTTTTTGAGATATGGTTCGGAAACAACTAATTCAAGAATTTTTCTAACATTTTTTCTGGTGATTCGACCTTGACCTTGAAATGATTTACCCCTCCTCTTCTTATGGTATGTGACAATATCTCAAAGTTTCATTGAAGTCATTTAACACTTTTTTAGTTATGGTCCGGAAACCACTAATTTAAGACATTTTTTAACGTTTTTCTGTCGCTGTAACCTTGAGATATAACCAATTTTACCCCAAAACCATTAAGGTTCTTCCTCTAATGGTATGTAACAATGTATCAATATCCAAAAGTTTCATCAATTTTTGAGTTAACGCCCGGAAATCAATTGATGATGTTCGAACGCCCAAGCCGCCCGCAATCATCATAACAATATCCGAGTTTAACTTCGTTGCATTCTTAACAACAAAATCTTTTTTATACTCCTTCTTCGAGTAATAAAGGAAACGTTGTACACGTGAATTTGTAACGCCCTCTGCATACCAAGTTTCACACGAATTGTACAGTACTTGAACCGATCAATGCAACAGTTTTTTTTTTTGCGATCCGTCACGCGTCATCAATCAGTCACCAATCAGTCATCGATCCGGTCTCAATCATTCACCGATTCGTCATCAATCAGTCACCAATCCGTCATCGATCAGTCACCAATCCGTCCGATCCTATCCGTCAAATGCATCCCATGATGCAATTTACCAATCCGTCACGCGTCAATTCAATCTAAAATACGGAATTTTTAAGTTCGTTTCGCTTATTGTATCGATGGTCTACTTCCGGTTTACTGTCATGTCGGACGAGTAATTTTGAGAGAAAAGAAAACAAAGAGATTGAGGTTGTTAGTGCTCTACACAAGATGGTAAATGATTAATGGAGATCTTCAACATAAACATTAACCAAAATTAATTATTTCCTTTTACGCAATACTAAAATTAACATGGGAAAGTCAAAGAACTACTACAGTATCGCCAAGGGGAGACAACCCGGAATCTATCTCGACTGGAGTTCGTGTGAAACAAACATTAATAAGTTCAAAGGTACTGTATACAAAGGATTCGTAGGAATTGATCAGGCTATAAACTTTCTATTTGCTGGTGGTGTTTACACATCATGTAAAGAAATTCCCGTTTATGATGGTAACGGCGCAAAACATGATGCATCAGAATTTGGTCACACTTGCTCAGGAGAATCAGGATCATGTAACTTGGGATCCTTGATGCCACACACAGAGAGCTCAGATAGTGAAAATGAAGAAACTAAAGTTATGAAAACCTACAATTCTGAAAATAGTGACATAAAAATATTAGAAACAATAAATGACATTGAGAACACCCTAAACACAAATAAAGATAATCATAATGTACACAAAGAGGATCAAGAGGTAAACAATGCCACCCCAGTCATTTCTACAGAAAAACCAACATGTCTAATGCAGTGTGGTAAAGCAGACAATGATAACATGCTAAACTGCTTTGATTGTAAAGGGTGGGTACACTTTACTTGTACCAAGCTGCCATCTTACCAGTTGTATTCCTTAATAAAAACTAAGCGTAGATATTCATGTGAAATATGTAGTAAAGTACCTGCAACTTTTTCATCCAAGTTTCCAGACCCCTGTGTACAAACCAACTCTGGCACTAATACTGATAACCAAGGCACAGATCAAAACATTAAGGACTTGTTCTCAAAATTAGAAACAAACCTAGTAAATACTATAAGCGAAACAAACAAACTGTACCTAGAAAAGGACATTGATAATTTAAAGTCAGAACTTGAAAATGAAAAACTAAGATCAAGCCACCTACAAGATAGAGTCACAAAATTAAGCGCAGAGAAAGCAGAACTCAATCAAAGATGTAAAGATGAAGCTAGCATTTCTTCCATACAGCAACAAATTGAAAACATTAAACAAACGAATACAACAATACACAATGTGCTTAACCAAATGAACAAATCAAACCAACAGTCAAATAACACAATGAGTCAACTTGCGTCATCTGTGAAAATTTTGAATGACACAGTAGAAAAAAATTCATCTGTTGATAGAAAGTTAGATAGTCTAATAACAAAAGTTGAACAAGTGAATGAAAACTTACAAACGCGAGATGGTAATCAGAGAAAACAACAATCAACATACAGATCTGAAAGTGTATCGACCTCCAATAGATTCGCTGCTTTCAACTCTGAGCATGAAGAAGATAATTGTAGAGAAAATCCAACTAATAGTTACGAAAATCAGAAAGGCAAAATCATAATGATTGGAAACTCACATTTCAGACCAATAGTAGTGGACAACTTTTTTCAACAATATGAAACAGAAAAACATATTGCATACACATGTGAGGAGGCAAAAAGAATACTATCTAAAATTGTAGATCCAGTTGACTGTTTCATATTCCACATATTTTCAAAAGATATAGCTGAAAACGAGTCTGGACATCTGAATACATTAAAAAACTTTATTGACTTTGTACGTGACAAATGGTCAGCGACTCCTATCATTATTTCTGATGCCCTGCCAAGAGGAGACGACTTAAGATTGAACCAAGTCTTGCAAGAATTTAATATTGAATTGCGCCATACTTATCTAAAACATCCTTTTGTAAAGATATGCGATAACTCTTGTTTGGGAATGGGTGGAAAAATCATCATGAGATTCATGTCACAAGACCGTTTGCATCTATCGAATCAAGGTACGAAGATCTTGGTATCTAACATTAAGTCATTGGTAAGAAATGTACTTTGTCTGCCTGAACCAACTAGATCGTCAAATCGTGGTCAACATGTTCCATCTAACCCACGAGGCAGATATCAGAGACCACACTACAATGGACCCGACCATTTTCCGGGGAACTTTGATCATAATTTATCCGGAATTCCTGATTTTAGTATGCCACACCGAGATGGTTATAGAGGAAGAGGACAAAGCAGAGGTTTCTATAAACCAAGAGGCAATGGCCGTGGCAGGAGATATTACTAAGCATGTGCTGATACTTATCATGTTCATATGTGCTTGTTTAGGATGTACTGATTATAAATATAGCAATTTCTAGATATGTTTAAACCATTGTTTCTCTGTAACTAAAGTTTGATTTTGCATAACAAGTTACATACTTTCCCATATATATATTGAAACATTAACATGTTTAAATCAAATCAATTTTTCATGTTTAAAATATTCAAATATTTGAATTGAAACAAAAATGTAAGGTCAAAGGTCAACTGGTTATTATCTTGATTTTATGAAAATAATAAAAACTTAACAAACAAATAAATAAATTTAGTAAATTAAATACTAAAATAATAAACAAATAATTATTATCATAACATCTGTTCATGGTTTCTTTAGTATATGTATATAAGTATATATGAGTACATGTATTTTATTTTATTTTATTTTATTATTTTTTATATATATATATAATAGCTTAACACAGAAAGTGTCATATCCTTATGATTTATATTACCATACCTTTGCATTGTTTGATGTTATTACCTACACTTGTTGTATTGTGTATAAATGTATTTCTCCATCATGAATGTATACATATAGATTTATATTGTTAACAGTAACTTGCTATTCTTTCTTTAAGATATCTATAAGACTTGGTTTAGAACTACATCTCTCTTTCTCCTTTGTTTTCTTTTGTATTAATACAATGAGAGGAAAAAATCTTAAATTAGGTGTTTGGAACATTCATGGTTATAAGTCAAAAGACTATATTAAATATAAAGACCCAGCATTTCTAAATAAACTGATAGACAAAGACATATTTTGTCTTATTGAAACCCATTGCGATCTTCAGAACTGTCTTACACTATCTGAATACCACCCATTTCATTTAATAAGACCCAAACCTAAAAAATGTAATAAACGATCTGGAGGACTATCTATTTATATAAAAAAGAATATTAAATCTGGTGTCAAAATTTTAAGGCAAAAAAGTGTAGACTTTCAGTGGTTAAATTTAGATAAACACTTCTTTGGACTAAATAAAGATATTTTCCTTTGTTTCGTATATAACCCTCCACCAGATTCAACATACTTACAGAAGTTAAATATAGATATTTTATCCTTAATAGAAGACGATATCTCAAATTTTTCTGACCATGGAGATATAATACTAGCTGGAGATTTTAATGCTAGAGTAGGCACGGAACCAGATTTTATTTGTAATGATTCTGAAGACCCCTCGACAAATTTTTTATACTATAGTACTGACATGGCAATACCTTCCAGAAATAGCGAAGACAAAACAATATCACCTAGAGGAAGGGATCTTTTAGAATTGTGTATACAATCAAAATTAAGGATATTAAATGGTAGAAAGCTTGGAGACACCCCTGGACGGTATACATCTTTTCACCCACAAGGTTGTAGTGTAATTGATTATTTTATAGTATCAGAATGTCTTATGAAAAAAATATCTTTATTCCATGTGAATGAATATGATGGCACTATGTCTGACCATTGTCAAGTATCTATTGTATTGAATGCTAATTATCATGTTTCAAATATTTCCAGTTGTTCACTAAGATCTCTTCCGCCATTATATGTCTGGACAGAAGAATCAGCGTATAAATATCAAAATGTCTTAAAATCAGATAGAATTCAGGAAAAATTAAAACACTTTGTTAAGAATGATGTCACTTTTTCAGATACAGGTATTAACTCCCTGATAACTAATTTCAATAATATTTTATATGATGTTGCAGATAATAGTTTAAAAAGAAAACCTCAAAAAATAAAATCTAATAAAAATGTTGCTAAAAAGCCAAAATGGCAGGATCACACATTAGAAGAACTGAAAAAACACCTATCTGATAAAGAATCTTTATTTAAGAAGTATAGTAAAGACCCTATAGTAAGAGGTTCTTACTTTAGTGCTTTAAAACATTACAGAAAAGCTAGAAAAGTCAGAATTAGAAATCATAAACAAAATATTTTAAATCAGCTAGATGAATTAAAAGATAAAAACCCAAAGGCATATTGGGAACTTTTGAACAAGTTTTTTAGAGAGGAAGATGATCAAGAACAATGTTCAGAAAATGTATCAGCAGAAGAATGGCTGAACTATTTTAAAGATTTGAATAATACCAAAAACCGTACAAATAGTAATATAGAAACTTTGCTAAAATCTGTTGAAAATAAAAAGATTTTTAATGATTTAGATAATAAAATTTCAGAAAAAGAAGTGCTAGATGCCATTAAAACACTAAAAAACAAAAAATCTAGTGGTCTTGATAGAATTCTTAATGAGATGTTGAAATATGGTTACTCAGAACTGATTCAACCACTCTCCAAAATTTTTAACACTATACTTTTAAGTGGAATTTTCCCCAAAGTTTGGTGTGAAAGCTTCATAACTCCAATACATAAATCTGGAGATGTAAAAGATCCAAATAACTATAGAGGCATAGCTATTGGCAGTAATATTTGCAAACTTTTCACAAAAATACTTAACAACAGATTAGAACATTTTTTAATTAGCAATAAAATAATTGCTGATGAGCAAATAGGCTTTACTAAAGGAAAAAGACCCACTGATCATCTGTTTGTTTTAAAATCTTTAATAGATAAACACACTATAAAAGGGTCAAAGCCTCTCTATACCTGTTTCGTCGACTTTAGACGTGCTTTTGACACAGTTGATCATTTGGCTTTATTTTATAAACTTTGTAATATTGGTATAAGCACTTCTTTCTATAACGTTATCAAAAGCCTATATTTAAATAATACATTATGTGTAAAAACTAGAGATAAACTAACATCAGACTTTAGGTCTCATGTTGGTGTCAGACAGGGCGATAACTTAAGCCCCACCCTTTTCAAAATATTTATCAATGACTTTACAAATAAACTAGATGACAATTGTGACCCTGTCCAATTGGCAGATATCAATGTAAGCTGTCTTTTGTATGCAGATGATCTATTACTTATAAGTAAATCAGAAAAAGGATTACAAAATGCCCTTGATAAGCTCTCTGTATATTGTGATTATTGGAACCTTGAGGTTAATATTAAAAAAACAAAATCCTTAACATTTAGTGTGTTGGGACATGTAAAAAATACTAAAGTTTATTTCAAAGGCTCCATAATAGAGAATACAAAGTTTTACAAATATCTAGGGGTGACTTTTAGCTCATCCGGTAATTTCAATGAAGCTAAAGACATCATGTACAAAAAGGGTGTTAAAGCTTTCTTTAAATATACAAAGTATTTTAAGAATATTAAACCAGACATCAAAACTCTTATACATATATTTGACCATACAGTAAAACCTGTCTTGCTGTATGGATCAGAAATTTGGGGATGTTTTGATTCAAAAAAACTAAACAAAAACAATTCAGACTTCTATAAATTTTGTACTGACTTAAAACCAGAAAAGGTACAACTCAAATTTTGTAGGTTTTTACTAGGGGTCAATAGATATGCTACCAAATTAGCTGTCTATGGAGAATTAGGTCGGTATCCACTCATGATAGATGTTTTAGCTAGTATGATAAAATACTTTAAAAGAATAAAAACATCTGAAAACAATTTATTAAATAATGCTTTTAAAGTTTCAAATGATCTTGCTGAAAAGGGTTGTAACTCCTGGATTAGTAATATTTATGCTTTACTTAAACTTTTGAATATGACAGAGAGTCAAGTTATGACATTAAAGGGGAATTTAAATAAAATAATAAAGAAAAAATTAAGTATTAAATATTCTCATGAATGGAAAACTAAACTTTTTGAAAACAATAGGAAAAACAAAAAATATGGAAATAAATTAAGAACATACAGACTCTTCAAGGACAACTATAATTTTGAAAAATATTTAACAATTTTATCACAGCAACAAAGAAACACTCTCACCAGATTTAGAATAGGATGTCACAAACTTGAAATAGAGAGAGGTCGATATTTCAATATAGATGAGGATAAAAGAGTCTGCAAATTATGTAACAACGGGGTTGAGGATGAATTACACTTTCTTATTGATTGTAAAACTCTGTCAAATAAAAGAGACCCAATACTTAGTCTTATCTTATCTAAAATTCCAAATCTAAAAGATCTAAGCAACCAAGCATTATTTATATGGCTTTTGAGTAATGAAAATAAAAATTGTTTAGTTCAAACTTGTCAACTAATAAATACACTTAACACTGTTAGAAATAACTTAATAGGTTAAGTGTTGTATTCAATTATATATTATATAGGTTAAGTGTTTTATTCAATTATATATTATATAGGTTAAGTGTTGTATTCAATTATATATTATACAGGTTTTAAGTGTTGTATTCAATTATATATTTTAATATACAATTAACTTTTAATTTAACTATACTAAAACCATCTGGGGCTCTCCAAGCTGGAAACAAATCATGTATTAAAATATATATGCATTTAAACCGGGAATAAATATAAATATTTAGTAATAAACATATATCTTCATTCTTGCATTATGCGAGTACTTTTGTTAGCAATTAATCATAAATGTCTCCTTTTAGTTTTTTAGTTTTTTTTTAATCATAAAAATCACATCAATCATATATCTATTGTTTTTTTTGTGTGTGTGTTATTTGCTTTTTTTTTCTGTAATTATTACTTGATTTAATCAGCTCTATGTAGGGCGCATTTAATTTGCAAATAAAACTTTGTTTGTTTGTTTGTTTGTTTGTTTGTATCACGTGACTCCTTGATCGAATGCATAAAATCTTTGAATAAAATTGAAATTAAATGTAAAAGCGGGACATTAGACGTGTTTTATATCAATAATTAAACATAGAATATTACAAAGCACAGCCGAATTGTGCTTAAATAAATATTAAAGTCTAACTTTAATGTAAAGACATAACACATTTCTGTTTTAAAATGCGAAAATTCATACGATTTTTTATGTCAAATATATTATATTTTAAAATAACTCATTTAAAATCTTGTCATAAAGTTATTTTGAAAACATTTTTTTGTGATTGTTATAAAACCATTATATAATATTAGGCTCAAACATCAGATTTTTAATTTCTTATACATTTGTAGCTTGCATAAGAAATGTTTAGTCTTAACAATTCTATAATGGAAATAAATTTTCCTTATAACCTCTTAAAAATGGTTAAATATGAACCTTATTTTTTAAGTTAAAGATATGAAGTTATTCAAGTTTTCAAAATATTATAGCATTTATGTGTCAAATCTGATGAAAATAGTTGTTTCGCAAACAATTTCATGTAGACTTTATTCAACCGTCATATAATTTTATGCTCAAATATAAGATTTTACTATAGTTTCATATATTTTACATAAGAAATTTGTAAATGTGATCTATATTCCTTTGCCAACAAATTTTCTTCATAATCTCTTAACTTTAAGAACCTTATTTTTTAAGTCAGCAATATGTAGTTATGCAACTTTTCAACTTATCTTAGCATTAATGTGTCAAACCTGATGAAAAAAGTTGATTCGCAAACATTTTCTTGTCAATTTTATTAAACCGTCATATAATTTTATGCTCAAATAGAAGATTTTACTATAGTTTCATATATTTTACATAAGAAATTTGTAAATGTGATCTATATTCCTTTGCGAACAAATTTTCTTTATTGTCTCTTTACTATATGAACCTTATTTTAAGTCAGCAATATGTAGTTATGCAACTTTTCAAGTTATCTTAGCATTAATGTGTCAAACCTGATGAAAAAAGTTGTTTCGCAAACATTTTCTTGGCAATTTTATTTACCCGTCATATAATTTTATGCTCAAATAGAAGATTTTACTATAGTTTCATATATTTTACATAAGAAATTTGCAAATGTGATCTATATTCCTTTGCCAACAAATTTTCTTCATAATCTCTTAACTTTATGAACCTTATTTTTTAAGTCAGCAATATGTAGTTATGCAACTTTTCAAGTTATCTTAGCATTAATGTGTCAAACCTGATGAAAAAAGTTGTTTCGCAAACATTTTCTTGTCAATTTTATTAAACCGTCATATAATTTTATGCTCAAATAGAAGATTTTACTATAGTTTCATATATTTTACATAAGAAATTTGTAAATGTGATCTATATTCCTTTGCGAACAAATTTTCTTTATTGTCTCTTTACTATATGAACCTTATTTTTTAAGTCAGCAATATGTAGTTATGCAACTTTTCAACTTATCTTAGCATTAATGTGTCAAACCTGATGAAAAAAGTTGTTTCGCAAACATTTTCTTGGCAATTTTATTTACCCGTCATATATTTTTATGCTCAAATAGAAGATTTTACTATAGTTTCATATATTTTACATAAGAAATTTGCAAATGTGATCTATATTCCTTTGCCAACAAATTTTCTTCATAATCTCTTAACTTTATGAACCTTATTTTTTAAGTCAGCAATATGTAGTTATGCAACTTTTCAAGTTGTCTTAGCATTAATGTGTCAAACCTGATGAAAAAAGTTGTTTCGCAAACATTTTCTTGTCAATTTTATTAAACCGTCATATAATTTTATGCTCAAATAGAAGTTTTACTATAGTTTCATATATTTTACATAAGAAATTTGTAAATGTGATCTATATTCCTTTGCGAACAAATTTTCTTCATAATCTCTTAACTTTATGAACCTTATTTTTTAAGTCAGCAATATGTAGTTATGCAACTTTTCAAGTTGTCTTAGCATTAATGTGTCAAACCTGATGTAAAAAGTTGATTCGCAAACATTTTCTTGTCAATTTTATTAAACCGTCATATAATTTTATGCTCAAATATAAGATTTTACTAAAGTTTCATATATTTTACATAAGAAATTTGCAAATGTGATCTATATTCCTATGCGAACAAATTTAACACAGTGAATTAAAAAAAAAATAAATAAAATTTACTAGATTATTGATATCTCCTGAATTATTTGTTCTTAATTATAAGTTACAAATTGTTGAAATAATTGTTCTAAGCAGAACCTTTTTACTTTTTTCAGCACAGTTTCTGATTGTATTTAAAAATCAGAACAAATAAAATAAAATTATATAAGTATTATTTTTATAGAAGAAGAGAACACGAACTTTGCCTATTTTGTTTAAAGGAAGTACTATGTAAACAATTATTAAATTCATTAGATTAATAATATTAACATATTTAAATAGAAAATGTATGTCTTATATTTAACACTATAGCATAATTTATTTAAAACAAATTAAATTAAATTAAAGCCGTGACTGGTTTGTGTTGCGTTATATATGTTATAAACGTATAGGTATAAACGATAACTTCGTTTCACAGATGAGTTTTCTAATTATAGCGATCGATCGTATCAGTCAAAATAACGGATCGATAGCCCGGTTACCTATGGTATCCGTCATCCGTCCAATCCGTCCGATCCGTCATCAATCAGTCAACAACGCGTCACCAATCATTCACCAATCCGTCATCAATCAGTCATCAATCCGGTCCAAACGCGTCATCAATCCGTCACCGATCAGTCATCGATCCGTCAAAGTGTTGCATTGATCGGTTCAAGTACTGTATCACAAGTTCCATACAAAGTTTCATAAAAATCGTATTACTAGCTGAATGCCAAGTTTCATAAGATTTGTATTATCAAGCTGTATACCAAGTTTAATAGAAGAACTGAATAACAAGCTGCATACTTAGTTTCATCAGATTTTTATTTCAAGCTGCATACCAAGTTTCATAGGAGAACTATATTACGGACTGCAAACAAAGTTTTCATGAAAGTTCTATTTCCAGACGACAACATGCAGCAAGCTCTGTTCGCATCGAGGTCATTGGTATGAAATAAAATCCCAGTATGGCGAAAATTGGTCCACATACAGTGGCCGAGTTTATTTGAAATTAGTAATCCAATAAACACATGAACAGACGATGCGAAGGTGGGGTTAAAAATTGGCCCACCCTCACGCTTAAAATCAATTATAATAATTAGTCAAAACTCACATTTATATTTTTTTTTCTAAATCGAACAACCATTGTCCTGAATCTAAAATAAACAACAAAAAGGAAAAACAACTACAGTACTACACCCAGTGATCATTGATCATCATTACTAATGGGAGGAAGGTAGGGGTTAGGGAGGATTAAAAAACTGGAAGAGCTGGAAAAAACATGTGAAGCACCACGTTGCACTAAGAATTGCAATGGAAATGACGTCATCACGTCGAACCCGTAGCACAATACCGAACTGACATTTACTCTGTTCAAAGCGGTATAACTCTTTCAGTCGTCGTATAAAAGAGTTATTTTCATAACTCCGATTTATACTCCTTCTTCGAGTAATAAAGGAAACGTTGCACACGTGCATTTGTAACGCCCTCTGCATACCAAGTTTCACAAGAATTGTATCACAAGTTCCATACAAAGTTTCATAAAAATCGTTTTACTAGCTGAATGCCAAGTTTCATAAGATTTGTATTATCAAGCTGCATACCAAGTTTAATAGAAGAACTGTATAACAAGCTGCATACTTAGTTTCATCAGATTTTTATTTCAAGCTGCATACCAAGTTTCATAGGAGAACTATATTACGGACTGCATACAAAGTTTTCATGAAAGCTCTATTTCCAGACGACAACATGCAGTAAGCTCTGTTCGCATCGAGGTCATTGGTATGAAATTAAATCCCAGTATGGCGAAAATTGGTCCACATATAGTGGCCGAGTTTATTTGATATTATTAATCTAATAAACACATGAACAGACGATGCGAAGGTGGGGTTAAAAATTGGCCACACGATTACGAAGTAATCCCCCCACCTGATGCTGCATGTTAACTTAGGGTAGATCACTGTGTGCAGTACTTAAACAACCAATCCACAATAATATGAAGTAATAGAAAATCATTATATATATACATATATACATTGTACATTAATGAATAATGAACATAACTGTCTGTCCCACGAAATTTTTTTTAATGTTATGGTTGCATAAGCTCACCGATAACAAAATGTCGATTTTCAAATTACTGTCATTGGTTGCATCAGCCCACCAATAACAAATTGTAATTACTTGTATACCTATATACTAAGAGAGTCGTGGCTTAAGCTCAACCCAACAAATTATATAACTGCACTTAATATTGCATACAAAACCAACCAACCTATTCCGAATTAAATGTCCACTTAGAATTATGGCTGCATCAGCTCACCATAACTTACACTAAAATGGTACAATGGCTTAAGCTCACTGCACCTTTTATACCTTTATAAACCTAACTTACAGGCCTTATGTACTTCAAAAAGGCGTTTGATCGCCATCTACCCATTTTACGCAACTGAATTTCCGACAAACCATTTTCGGCTAGCCAAGTGCATCCTCCTATTCTGAAACTGTGCCCCTTGTAAACGTTTGAAGAAAGCTCCAAAAAATTTAAAGAATTATTTAAAACATTAGTAAACTGGGATCTTGATATTGGAATCATACTCGGATGAACGAAGAGAAAACCGCTGACCTGACCTCTTAACGACAAGTACGTCTTTAAGCTGTAAACTGGGCACATATTTTTATCTTTAATCCCTCTTATACCTACTGTTGAGACCTGACCCGGAATTGAGTGCTTATGGGACCGAAAAATAATGTTTACATTTGAACCCTGAAAATTAATATCCTTTAACTCTAAACAGTGATTAGCAAGATTTGATTCAGAAAATGGCATTTCTCCTACCCGTAGTAAACCGTAGAAGGCTAAAAGAAACATACTTTTATACAGAATTCGATAATACGGAAGAGAACAAATGTTGTCAAGGGCGGTTACCAGACGAAGTAGAATAGCTTGTGTAATGGGCATTCTGCTATCAATGTTAACACGCGATTTTCGTGCACCCAGTAAGAGTTTTTTGATAAAATATGAAGATGCAGGATCTTCATACCCATTTAACTTGTGAAAAAATCCAACAGCAGCATTGTAACTATACAAAGTGTTCGGTGCCAAACCCCTAGAATATAAATCTGCTAAAAATAAAGATAAAGTTGGAATAGACACGGGCATTTTGCCATCAGAAATTGACAACTTTGATGCGCAAAAAAACTGGAAGAGCTGGAAAAAACATGTGAAGCACCACGTTGCACTAAGAATTGCAATGGAAATGACGTCATCACGTCGAACCCGTAGCACAATACCGAACTGACATCTACTCTGTTCAAAGCGGAATAACTCTTTCAGTCGTCGTATAAAAGAGTTATTTTCATAACTCCGATATAGTCATGGCGGCAATATTGCTTTATGAACACAAAATCAGAATGGCACTTTTGAAGCACCCATGCCAATAAACAACGTACTAAGTTTAATTGAAGTTGGACTTATGTTGTCAAATAAGTTAACGTTTAAAAATGGAAACGGACGGACGACGGCCGCCAAGTTGTGGCAATAGCTCACCTGACCCGAAAAGTCAGGTGAGATAAAAAAAACACCTGGCATGGTAAAGTTGTATATTTGACGGTTTCAAGATTCTAATAGTCATGCATGTATATTTGTGTATATGTACGTATGGAATTAACATTTATCTCAAAACAGAATAATTATTTGATTGTAATTTACACAAAATGCAAGTTGGACTAAGTGCATAAGACTTAAATACACTTATATTTCTGTTAGGTTCCAAGCAGTACTGCACTGACAAAAGTGATAGTTGTGGATCTCTTTACTTGGAGTGTTCAATAAACGAGACAATAGATAAAATAACATTGACTGCAATAGACAGGGGATGCAATGAAAATGTAACAGAAATCAACGACGGTACAGATTAAATGCCACCGCAAAAATAATTGCTCTTTTGATAGTGATGACTTCCTTTTTCTCCCTCAAGAGATTAAGATCAAGTATAATTGTGATACAGGTAATTCTACATTAAATTATCATTGATCATTAGAACACTACATCGCTACATAAAAATGTCTTTATTTGCCAAAATCAATTTAATGGTCAAATACTTTGCATATAATGCTTTGTACTTTGCAATTGGTTGGGTTTTGAATTGGCGAACGTTATTCAATTTGCTATTAAACTTGTTCGCATCAATAGACTCAAAATATAAATCAACAACTTGCGGGTTAAAACACTGATTCAAAAGCACGAAACAAATGTTTCTCTGTGTCCTTCCACAATTATGCACTAGAAACAAACTTTGTTCTTCATATCTGCAATATTATCAGCATTGTTGTTACCATATAAGCAATCATTCACACTTTTGTCGTAACTGAAATGTACACGGAAACAACTCTTAATGAAAGCATTTCATATACTTCTCTGTTTTAAACTGCCTTGCAGTTTCCTTTTTAAACACATTGCTTCATTGTAAATACTCATTTAAGGAACCCTTAAACATGTTAAATGAACCATCGTCAAATAAAAACAAAAGTGGACAAACGTAAAATAAATGATCCCAGCCAAAGAAAAGAACAATACCGTCTTGTCGGGATTTCCCTGCGTCTGTGTCCAAAATTATGTAAAACAGTTTTTAGCACTACATGTTAATTTTCATCGATATAAGAGTTTTGATGTCGTTAGACTACATCTTGACAGTCATTAAACATCATAAGGTGTGGTAAATGTTATATAATGATATGCATGATATAATACATCTATGAATGTCTATATAATCAAACAATGTTACTGTAATTTCAACCCTAAAAATCATCTTGCAAACAGATTTTGATTTTTTGAGTGCCCTCAGAGAGGATCGAACTCACAACATTTGGGACATCTACGGCGTACATATGCACAAGCTTATCTAACACATAAACACGCTATTTTATATATAGCTATAAATAGACCGTTTATATAATACATCTATATAAACTATTTTTCTTTGTCAATTTAAAAAAAGGTTGTGACTCACTGAGTGAAAATCCTCTCCGATACTGGAAAAAAAATCTAAAAATTAAAATTTCGTGCGTTCGCACTCTGTTATTGCCTTAAATGTTCGACGAACGAGGAATCGATAATGGAGTGGCCAAAAAAAAAAGAACACAGAACATATTTTATCAAAGTTATTTTTATAAAAAGAAACGTTTTCTAACATTGGAAATCAGATTAATGTGAGCCTTCAACTTATCCTTTGAGTTGAAAATAGAACAGGGAACAAAGAGCATCATAACCACCCACTGGAAAAATTAAACTGTTATTGTTTAAATAAATCCTTCAAGTTGAATCCTTATTTCCAAGTGTCCGTATTCATGCTGGCGTCACACTGTCCCGATTTTGACATACGATGGACACACGAATGTGAAAATTACAACTTCGTGCGAAGTTAGTCCCGAACTTGCTAAAAATCAAAATCAAAACCGAACGGTATACGATTTGAACCGATGGCTTAACGATTTGAAAAGTTGCACATACGAAAAGTACGAAGTTGTTACGATGTTATCAAGATTAGTCGAGAATTAGATCTGAAGGAAAAAGGAAGTTATGCGATGGCTGTACGACGTTGTGTTAAGCATACCATGGGTAGATACGATGCATCACGACGGGTATACGAAGTTTGAAATGTTAAAACACGATTTGCAATACGATTATATAGTTTAGTATATATAAATTGCCCTTTGCTACCTCTAATACGAAGGCTCTCCAAGTATACCCATGCTCTCCAATATGTTAACCTGATCTTAAACTCATCATGGTAGACTAACATTCCAAAAATCAGTTTAATATATATATAAATGTAAAAGATGTTTTAAAAAGTGCGGAAAACTTATTGTGACAGCGAGACAACCGGGCCGGACAGACACGCAAACGGGCAGACGGAGTGCAAACCTTAAGTCCCCTTCGGCTTTTGCTGGTAGGGTGCTGATAAAAACTGAAGTAAGATGTTAAAATGTTTAAACCTTTATTTTTGTTATTGAAATTTAAGTATTAAAAGATGCCAGCAAAGCCTGGACGAGGACGTGGAAAAAGGAAGCGCCTGGGTGGAAAGAAATGGACGCGTCAGAAGAATTAATCCAGACTGTCTTCGCCTTGTTTTGAAGATTCTTCTTGTTCTTTTGAGATTGATCATTCTAGTTCGGATTTTTTTCCTTTATTAGTTTTTGGAAACAAGGAAATTATGAATAGAGAATTTATGAGGGTACTTGTACCATAAGCTGTTGTCTTGTGATTCTTCCTCCTGCCGTATGTTAATTAAAAGACAAAAATCTGAGTTACATGTACTTTTCTTTTTTTTCAACGATTCACTCTAACATGCCATACCTGAACTAAGGGACCCACCATTTAACTTGAAGGGGGCCTTGGTTTTTTCATAAAAAAATATTCAGAAAATTATTTTTGATGAAAAAAATATTTTGGCAGCTGAGGGTAAGAAAAAAATATTCTGAGGAAGGATTTTAGCAATAAAAAATAATGCAGATAATGAAAAAATATTTCGTTGCGACGCCTTCGAAAAATTAATATTTTGTCTGCGCTTTGCGCAGAAAAAAAAATTTCTGATCAAAACAACAAGAGCCTCCCAGGAGCCTGAATCGCTCACCAGGTCTTGATGTCAACCCTATGAAGACTTTTGTATAGCTAAATGAGCTGAATGTTTATAAGCATGACAAATCTTTTCTCTATTTGCTATTGCTTTCATTCTAAATAATCAAAAAAACACTAAGGGGCTGTAACCCCTATAAGGGGTAATCAGACAACTTCAACCCTATGGAGACTTTTGTAGAGCTAAATGAGCTGAACATTTAAGCAAGCAGCAGCTTTTCTCTATCTGCAATAGTTTTCATTCTTTAAGCCAAAACATGCAAAAACGCTATTTTTCACCTTTAAGGGGCTTTAACCCCTATAAAGGGTCATCTGACAACTTCGACCCCAGGAGACTTTTGTAGAGCTAAATGAGCTGAACATTTTAGCATGCAACAGCTTTTCTCTATCTGCAATAGTTTTCATTCTATAGGCCAAAAACACTATTTTTCGCCTTTAAGGGGCTGTAACCCCTATAAGGGGTCATCTGACAACCTTGACCCTATGGAAACTTTTGTAGAGCTAAATGAGCTGAACATTTAAACAAGCAACAGCTTTTCTCTATCTATAATAGTTTTCATTCTATAGGCCAAAAACATGCAAAAACGCTATTTTTCACCTTTAAGGGGCTTTGACCCCATAAAGGGTCATCTGACAACTTCGACCCCAAGGAGACTTTTGTAGAGCTAAATGGGCTGAACATTTTATCATGCAACAGCTTTTCTCTATCTGCAAAAGTTTTCATTCTATAGGCCAAAAACACTATTTTTCGCCTTTAAGGGGTCATCTGACAACTTTGACCCTATGGAAACTTTTGAAGAGCTAAATGAGCTGAACATCTAAGCAAGCAACAGCTTTTCTTTATCTACAATAGTTTTCATTCTATAGGCCAAAAACATGCAAAAACGCTATTTTTCACCTTTAAGGGGCTGTAACCCCTATTAGGGATCATCTGACAACTTTGACCTTATGGAGACTTTTGTAGAGCAAAATGAGCTGAACATTTAATCAACAACAGCTTTTCCCTATTTGCAATAGTTTTCATTCTTTAGGCAAAAAACACTATTTTTTGCCTTTAAGGGGCTGTAACCCATATAAGGGGTCTTCTGGAAACTTCGACCCTATCGAAACTTTTGTAGAGCTAAATGAGCTGAACATTTAAGCAAGCAACAGATTTTCTCTTTTTACAATAGTTTTCATTCTTTAGGCCAAAAACATGCAAAAACGCTATTTTTCACCTTTAAGGGGCTGTAACTCCTATAAGGGATCATCTAACAACTTTGACCAAATGGAGACTATAGTAGAACTTTTGATGCTGAAGCAGTAGCGTGGCATTAGATTTCATCTATCTCTTATACTTTTTGATTTACAAGCCAAAAACAGTAGTCTGACCCCCCTGGTCTATTTTAAGTAACGGTGGCCATGTTTTTTGACGGATCATAAATTGGTGCAGGACACACAAAGGATCATTCATACCAAGTTTCATTCAATTCTGTTCAGTAGTTTCAGAGGAGAAGATTTTTGAAAAATGGTTAACAGACGACGACGATAGACGACGACGACGGACGCCAAGTGATGGTAATAGCTCACCTGGACCTTCGGTCCAGGTGAGCTAAAAAACTACCCCCCCCTCCTTTCAAGTCAAATGGTCCGTCCCTAAAGCATAACTGAAATTGACTAATAAATGTCCTTATAGGGCACTTTTGACATGTTTGATATTTTTTTACTTTAGAAATCGCACTGCTTTGACCAGTGTCGTGTGTCCATCTCCATGCCATTACTTTATGCCATTACACTAGTTACGAAGGATATACGAATACAAAGCGAGGTCTTTGCGACGCCGTGTTTCCTTCGTACCACCTTTGGAGAGCTTCTCGTTTCATTCGTACCGCCATCCTAAGATAAATGAAACCTACGACACTTAGAGGACAACACGAAATCAGAAGATGCTTTCACAATAGAAAGGATGGATAAACGAACACAACACGAACAAGGACCTTCGCACGAACCTTTGGCAGTTTTATAACATGTTTAAAAAATTCAGAGGCACTACAAAGTTTAAACCGAAGTCAGAAAAGAAGGTGCTACGATAGAAAAAGATGGCAACACGAAAATCGCGATGGGGTTACGATCAGTCCCGTTTTTGAAAATATCCGTAATCGTGTTTCCATCGGGGTCTAAATCGGGATAGTTTGACGCCAGCATATCTAATTTACTAAAGTTTAGGCAATTTTTCAGGAGCAAAATATATACTGACCCTAGATTTCTTGTAAGATGGAATTTATATGAGAACAGAAATAAATCTAGTTATTGTAATAAATTTTACTCTATAGAATCTAACTATCAAAAACAGCTAGAAAAATCGAATGAGGATGGAAGGGAAACGAGTAATTATCCTAAGACAACTACTCGGAATACGGTATCAACCGTAGAAACAGTGAGAGGTAATGTAGATGGACAAAGCCCACATAAACAAGTAGAGATGATATTTGAGCGTTTTCGGAATCATTGCATTTGGTACATTAAATTGGCGATAAAAAGAACAACAACCTTCTATAAAAACAGTTGTTGCTGCATGCTCGAAATGGTTGCATAATTAATGTGCTTTTCAATTTTTCTGATAATTAACATGTATAACGCCCATGTTTTGTCTGCTTTCTTTTGACATCAGAGGATGATATTCTTCCTTCAATAAATATCTGGCTACCTTTGTACTTCAAGTTTTTACATAGACGATTTTTAGGACATGCTACCAATATCAAACTTCAGAAAAAACATGTTCCTGGAGGTGCCAAAATGGCGAAGATAAAATTAACATGCCGCTTGATTGTGGGCTGCGTCGCGTACAATTATTCCACATCTCATCATTTTCTATTCTATGCTTGTGAATATGGATATCATATATAATGCATTAATTTGACTAGTATTTAAACTTATATTTAGACAGCACGTTAACATATGCCCTGGGTGCGGGAGGAAGCTTTTTGGTGGTAGTTTTGATCTGTATTGGTTTGGCTATATGGAGGTAATTAATATTTATCTATTACAATGTCATGAATGTATTACATTATCATTGCACCAGTAATAACAAAATCACGATCGTGAGCTAGGGGTAAGAGAGAATTTGTTCCATATACGGGAAATTTGGTTAGAAATGTATGGTCTTGAGGAAAAGAACTTTAATTAGAAAAAAAAACAAAAAACAAACAAAAATTCAATGATTTTAAAGTGAATTTGACTGTATGAGGCACCTACATGATGCTGCTAAATATCAAAAGTCTACAAAAATATCAAATAATGTATGTGTAACGAAAAAAAGTCCCATTTTCGGCCCGAAAAATATCTTACTCGCTATCGTTTGGTATCTGAGAGATTAGTTACGAAAAATACGACGGACTCACCAACAAAAATTTTTCATTTTTAGCGAGTGACCATTTGATTTATGTTGTTGAGAGATGGGTATGCTATGGATAATGCTTTAAACACAAGTTTTCTTCATTCCTCCTTGTATTGCATATGGACAAATTGTTTTGATTTTAAATGCTGCTGATTACAGGTTACTTCTTGAAATATCGATATAGCATTACAAAATTAAATGTTTTATACCAGTTTTTTTTTTATTTGTATCCTAATTATACTCTTTTACCGTTACATAATGATTAATCCCTTAGTCATATGTTAAAAATATCCAAATATAAAACTTTTCTCTGAGCAAAAAAAAATTCGTTAACAAATATCCGATTTTATCTTTTTTTTTTTGTTTAATTGTTTGTCTAGGAACAAAAGCAAGAAAAAGAGAAACAAATGGGGCAAAGTTCAAACATCAGATAAGAACTATCATGATGTATGGGAAGATAAAATCGACACAAGTGATATAACCTCTATGATTCCTGCTACAAATACCAAATTGAATGCAAACGGCGACGACTCTGTCGAAATGGATGGGTATTTCTCTCTTGACAGAACTGAAAGAAACGAAGAAAATACTTCGACGATCGAAAGCAACTATGAAGAAGTCGACGTTTCAGATAATGTCTTGGCCGAAAATCTTCCATTGAATAAAAGGAAAACAAAAGACTCCCCTGATTCAAAAACTAAACTGCTTCCTGCTAATGTACTTTTGGATGCTGATGCGAATGTCTATAGCAGAACTGTTGATGACGTTTATGACGTTAGCGACCATCACAAACAAAAATCATTTGACGTTGACAATACTTATGACCATGTGTGACAAGTTGGTCAAGACTGTGATGTGTAAACAAAGTTCTACATGAAACATTTATTAGCTTTTTATTTATTTTATTTTGTTTTGCTTTTTACTTTCCGTGCCTGTGCCTGATTAGACCTTTTTCTCATGCTCGATAAATAAATTAAAATAAACAAAATTAAACCCAAAATGGAAAACAGCCAGCTGCTTTCAATCTGACCAGTAGTCGCTCCTAGCTGTTTTGCAATTGGCCTTAAATAAAGATAATTTATGAAAATATAAATAGTTTAATATAGTTTTGATTACAATTTTACAGTGGATAATTATTCATTTCATTTTAACCTGGAATTCTCATAATGAGGGTAACTCCATTAATTCATTACATTTTTTTTTATTAAACCAGCTCCATTCATCAATTTCTTTTCATAAGCTTATTTTCTTTAATAAATGGAATTGCCTTTTTCATTGCTTGAGCTGATGAAAAAATGATAGTTTTGTTTTAACTGTTGTAATCTGGTAAACTGTTTTCATTTACTTTTTGTTTAAGGGAAATAAACTAGATATCAACATGATCAACATACCATTATCTTTAATAAAAAGAAAACTACACATCTTTATTTTACATTCTATAATTCACCATTAAATAATATGCACATCATCTTTTAAGCGTAAAGTTATCAAAACTTTTCATCCATTCTCTGTAATCAATTGTACGGAAAGGTGGAACTGAAAAAGATTAAATGTAAATTTAAGGAAAATTAATTAAATTTTGTTTAATAGTCCGGGTCAGGATGGTCTTTAATCTTCAATTAATTTGATTCAATTGTATTTTTTATAACTAATTTACTCATCTTTAGACAGATTATTGTTTTGTAAATAATCTCATTACCAGCAGGAAATACTTACTCTTCTTAACGGGAAGCTTAACATCTGTCTATTTAAGTTGTTTAAATGAAGTAAATTTTATTTGTTGTTTTTGTATGTTATTATTTATTTGAACATAAATAAGCTAGGTATAAATGGGGTATACGAATGCAATAAGTCCGAAAAGGGAAAGACAAATGCAGTCAGAAGAAAGAAAACAACAATTAGAAATAGACAGCACAATAACAAGAAAACAACTAACTACCGAGACCGCGAACTCAAGTCGAAACGAGAGAAAATTCAGCTGCCATGCAAGTTTCAATACACTTTTCGTATTGCTAAGAGTCAGTTCAGCGTGATAAATCCGGTGAAAGATAAAACGACACACTTAAACACACCAACATCTTTACTTATATTTGTATCTTAGGGCTAGAAATCTCGTATATTTCTACGAGCACAAGACATCTTCCGTACAACTATTGGTTGGAGACAACAATCAAGAACAACATAATAATGTGTTAGCAAGAGGAAAAGGTGTATCCATGGTGCGATCGAATGTTTAAAGTCCGAAAAGGCAAAGACGAAAAAAAAACAAACAGACACAAAATCATCACAAAATTAAACCACTCAACATACATAAACACATAATAAAACCGCTATCAGCAACGTAAACTCAGGTCAAAATAATAGTCAGGTAAAAAAAGAAACTCAGCAATTTTTGGATAATTCATCACGGTCTTTCAACAAAATTATGATACTTTTCACAAGCTCTGGAATAACGAATCAGTTGTTATACGGAAACTCAATAAAATAAAGCTGACGGAATGTTGCTTCACTAGAAAGAATATTTGGTCATGATCATCAATAGTGCTTTTATTGGAGGCTGTCTTTCATGGTCATTTTGTGATGTAGATCTAACTATTAAGCAAAATTATACATTTTATATTTTACATTTTTAATTTTAGAACATGTTCAAATTTGTCCATTTGACTTATTTGTTTATCCATGTATTAAATGAGACCAAATGTTCTTTTGTTATAGAGTGCTTTTATTGTCGTAATTTATTAGATTATTGATAATAAGCAGCGTCTTGGATGTGCTGTAACAAGCAGGCATTGCTAATTAATTCGGGACACATCAGTGCATGCCAATTTTGACCTTTGTTTATGTTGCACATTTCAATGAGGTTAATATGTATATCATGTTATAATGTTGTACGTTCCCTTATTTATCCGCCACAAGAATATACGATATTTTATGGCTTCCTCGATATATTTTTGCTTCTTATGTATTCAATCAATCTTACCATGTTGATCACACAGCATTCCGTTGCACGGAAGAACATGATTTGACGTCATAGGTTTTGCGCAGCATTGAGAACACGCAATACTCCCGGAAGTTGATCTAGATATTCTTTTCTTGATACTATCACTTGGTTGATCTATAGTGCGTATGATGCTACAAACCTAAAATCGGCTATGTTTTAACTAAAAACTTGATAAGTACACAAAATATTGTTATTTTTTTTTATCTTTTTCCGTATACATGTATTAATTATCATATATAAACATAAAACCATTTAACACTGAGCGCTATCTGATAAAGTGTCAACAAAGACAAGTTGTACGATATAATGAACGATTTCCCGAAAAGGGATATATTTTGGCATTTGACTTTTACAAAAACAAATGAAAATACAGCTAAAAAAGTCCTTTTGTTCGTGTTAGCCTCATTTGTGTTGAATGGTTTAATTTGTATTTGTCGTTTTTGACTTTTTTACATTTAAATGCTCATAAGTACCTTTTTGCCTATTTCATGAAGTAAAAAAAAAATGTACATGTGTCAGAATTTTTATTGGAAAATTATTTTATCATAATTATTCTGAATTGTATCATGCTTACAGTAGAAGAACGACAACCTGCATTAAAAACTCTTCGTAATGTTTTCAGAACTACGACTTCTAAATAGCACTCCTGAAAAACGGAAGTATAGAAAATAAATAATGTTAAGAATCTTTTTATAAATTAAAGACTTATGGAAGTGCATAAATATACTATGTTATATAAAAAAACATTCAGATCTCATTCTTAATAGACTTATAAAACAGCAATGTATTTTACACTGTAAAAATACCAAGGAATGAAACTCATAAACGATTACATTGAAAGAAAAGAGTAAGCAGTTCTTCTTTCTAAAAGTCATCTTCAACAGCAACCTTATCGGGTGAACACCATTTATAAATTTGTATGATGATACAACCTGAAACAACTGGAAAATTAAGAAATATGTGAGCTACTGCTCAGTATACTCCCGCTAGTAGATATATTCGACAGATCTTAGTTCGTTACACACGATAAAGAACCTCATATTGAATCCATCTACAAAACTAAAAGTCACTGTGAATTGTAGCTTCTAAGAAAACTGTTACGAAAATTTTCAACATTGACAATTAATGTTTAACATTTACCAAGTCGATAAATTAAAGTAGATATCCGACAGACCTAATATCGATACTCGCAGTAAAGGACATCATACTGAAGCCATATACCAAAACAAAAATGTTTCAACAATTGACCATTTATGCTGAAAATTGATGAAGTTATGTTGCAGACAGACGGACAGAGATAAACCAGTACAAACCCCTTTTCTTCGAAGCAGGGGTGTTAAAATGTTTTTAAACAAAGTAACCAAACAGTGATGATCAATCTCGAATTCCAAGAAAAAACAGTGAAAAACAAGAGAAAATTAATCGTCAGTGGTGTGTTTAACATTTGAAAAAAGTGATGGGTTGAACCGCGTTTAAAGGCATAAATCTGTATAA
Source organism: Arcuatula senhousia (assembly GCA_963971305.1). Taxonomy (NCBI): domain Eukaryota; kingdom Metazoa; phylum Mollusca; class Bivalvia; order Mytilida; family Mytilidae; genus Arcuatula; species Arcuatula senhousia. The sequence continues at coordinate 54,610,816 of OZ020307.1, read as the reverse complement.
CGTTGGATTATACACACATGCCACAGAATATGTACTCTCCTACCGATTTTCAAAAACGTCGTTGTTCCAATGACAGACTTTCGACAAATCGCGTTTCAAACTTTAAATTAAGATCCCTTAGCACTGAAAAGTGTCTCCCTGTAATCAACGCATAGTTTGGTGGATAGGTTCCTTCAACTTATTGTCCAGAATTCGTGACATGAGAACTTACACAAGTTATAATTATTATCGAAGGCTGCTGGTTGGCATTTCAAATATTACTTCTTGTTGATGTGGGCTGTGTCACGTACAGTTATTCCACATCTTTATTATTATTTATAGGACGTTCTTCTTTCTATAAAAGACACTATTTTAATTTATAAACTATATAAATTTTTAATTACTAACTTTGAAAGAAACATTTCCACTTTACCTCATGTGAGGTATTTGCTGTTGTATAGGCATTCGATGTACCAGAGATTTGTATATTTTGTATGTTTTATTTTAATACGACATCGTTTTCCATGGTCAGTTTTTTGTTTACGTTATAAGAAACGCCCCATGCGGTTTGTAAAAAGTTTTTCTGTCGATATCAGCCATCCATTTGAGGAACAATTCTAAATAATGTCAGATGAAAAGACTCGTGATTGTTTCGTTTGCTGTAGTTGCTTTAACTGAGATGATTAACTCATTACACCCTATTGTGTCTCACAATCATGTTAGTTTTGTGTGAGCCTTAACATCGCATAGAAAAGGTTTGGTTGCATAAAACCTCGGCATAACCACCATATCTTTTTAATTTCAAGTGCCTGTGAAAAGTCAAGACCATTAAAATCTTAAAGGACAAAGTATGATAAAAGCCTAATTTTGCCCCAAAATTTTAAAATCACTAAAATGTGCTGGAAATATGTAGTTTAATTAAGTTAAAATTTACTATATCAGCATGATTTTGGTTAAAGTTGCCCATTGTGATGTAAAAACACTTACCCAAAGTTGTTTACCCTCTTGCTGCCAGATTGAAATTTTGTATGACGTCTCCAACGCCACAATATTGTGACGTTACAAAAGCTGTACATCAGAATTTTTTTTATCAAAAGTGACGTTTTTTTTTATGTTTGGCGTTGCTACGGTTACAATACATGATAACAACTTTTATATTTGGGTCCGTATTGTTAATTACTTATTATTCTGTCATTAAAGTCCGTTATTCTATAGTTTGACAGGTGTGTCAAATTATAAGGAATGATTTACATGTAGTTGCATTGATATTTTGGCCCGATGGACATATATGTCCGTGTGGCAGCGATCCGGAAGTGGATAGATATGTCCCTTTGACAGCAAGAGGGTTAAAAGTTGTTATTTTGTGAAAAAACTGTAAAGCACATGCAAATTTGAGTGGTTTTTTGGTAAATTTGACAATGAGCCACACAGAGTACCACTACAATAATTTGTGTAAATGGTCATTTTTAGAACAGAAACTTACCACAAAAATATCTTTGTGGTACTCTGTGTAGATCATAGTTAACTTTAACAAAAAAAAACTACTTAAAATTTGCATGATTTTAACATTTTTTTTCATAAAATGCAATTGTCACAAAATTTGATGACGTCACTAAACAAGATTTTGTTAAAAATAATACCTGTTCTTTACTATACTTTATTCATTAAAACTGATCTAGGGTAGTTCAAACAATTTTTTAAAAATGCCGAATTTAGGGGGCAAATTTAGCATTTATCATATGTTGTCCTTTCTGAGATGTGTCTCCCTGTCATCTTTTCTTGGTCATTTGTAATTGATGATCCCATTTGGTAGTTTTACAAAAAAAAACTTTTATTTACCAAACAAAAAAACATGAAACCACGTTTTTTTCTACATGTTTAAACACAAAGGACAAAACATTGTTTACAAAAGATTAAAAAAAAATCACGAGAAAAATAAAGTCGTGGTGGACGTGCAAGACCAATTCGTGCTTAAACATGTGTCAAGTGTTTATTGAAAACAAAGCGCAGATGTTTTTATAAGTGATGTGTGATCAAGCAAAGTTTAAAGTCCACTTTAGTACATTACTTAGGTTTTTCACCTCTACTCTTCAAATGTTGTTTCCTGCAAATGCTCGGTCTTTCGTTCTTTTTTTTCTATTTTACTATAAATTTTGAGTACTACACAATTAACTATTTAGATCGTATTTTTAAATGTCAATTCGTGAAAGTGCTCAAGTTTTAACAGACATTTTTGCTCAGTCTTTGTTTTGTTTTTAGATACGGCAAAGCAATTAATCGATATACAAAATGAGTTCAATCCTAACCTGAATAATTGCGAACTAAAAGCAAATTTAAGCTTCACTTTACTGGTCATCCTTCACTGTTGGTAAGATGGTTGAATTTGGCAGAATTGTCAAGATAATGAATGCAGTCAGAAAAATCTGACTGCAAACCAGTGCAACGTGTTGAGAAAAATATCACATGCCTCACACAAAGGCTTAACAGTCCATCAATTTACGATAAAAGAGACGATTTGGATTTTAAAATTATCAATTTTCCTAACCAGGAGTGTAATATACCAACGTCGTGTGCATATGGTGTCGATATTTCACAACTAATTCGATATGACAGGACTTGTACACATTTTTTTTCAGATTTTTTGATCCGACACCGCTTTCTCCGAAACCGACTTTTAGACCAAGGTTATAAGAAAATACGTCTTATACGATCTCTAAAAAATCTTTCTTCGTTATCAGCCATTGGTAGAAAAATTCAATACCATGTTAGACGAATTGGTAAGTTCTTGCTCTGATAAGTGTTTGGCTGGTTGATGCACTGAGATGATCACCTTAGCATCCCTAATATGTCTTCACAAAACTGATGTGTTTTGTGTAACTACCGGACCCAAAGATCGCAAAGGAAGGGGGTGGTTTCGCGCGCCTTAAAACCTGGTTTAACCCACAATTTCTTTTGAAATGCCTGTACCAAGTCAAAGCCATTGCGGTCTTAATTTTTTCGGTTTGTCTTCCTTGTTTTGTCTTGTCTTGTCTTATGAATATTTGAGATTGATTCTCAAAGTTCGATATTTTGTTATTACCTTTATTTACGAGTGTTAGTAAACACTTTCATGTCTTTTATTGGCCATTTCAGTATTAATTTTTATCATTCTTTTCAGATTCATCTCTTCAATATATATACGACTTCGTGTCTCTCTGGGAATGAATGAATTACTTACGAATTAAATCAGGTCTTGCAAGCTAGTTTGTGATTTCTATCTTTCAGATGAGAGCAGATGTTGGTTTGTTATAGAGTTTTGTTTTGTCTTCCTTTACCAGATTTGACAATCTGAATTGAAAATTGGAAGCACGACGGGTGTGCTATAGCAGGAAGGAACTGCTTACTCTTCCGGAGCACCTGAATTCACTCTCATTACGAATAGAGTTTGTGTTGTTAATTTATATTCAGTAGTATACGTGTTTTCGTGTTTAATATATTGTCTGGTTTTTTTTGTCCTTTCCTTGTTTGTGTTTACTGGTATTCTCTCTGGCATTTCGGATTTTGACATTCAGATGCCCCATTGGTACCTTCATTCATATTATTTTCGATAAGAAAACTTACCTGTATTCCATCTTTGCAATGTGAGATGGGTCTATAGTAACAAGAATCGATATCAGAATCAAGGACACATGTCAAGCAGTTCAAACCTAAATGCAAAATACCAAGGTGGTATTAAGAGCGTCATTTGGTTATGTTATACAAACGGACTACATTTAACAAAGATGAAATCTTAGCCAACCATAGCTTATTTTGTGTCCTCTTTCAATATCAAATGAAAGAGGAACATAAAGAGTTACCATATTTGTACTGGATACCTAAACTTCACAAAAATCCGTTCAAAGAAAGGTATATAGCTGGATCTTCATCATGTTCAATTACAGAGCTGTCCGTTCATTTAACTAAAATCTTGTCTGCTGTCAAAGAAGGTAAACAAGCATACTGCGACACTATTTATATTCGTAGTGGAATCAACCATATGTGGATTTTGAAGAACTCAAAAGATTTGTTAGATCATTTTAAATCTAGATCATTTTCTGAGGTTCATTCTTTGAAAACGTTCGATTTTTTAACTTTATACACTACCTTGCCACACGAAAAACTAAAATGTCGCATGAAAAAACTTCTCGAAAAAGCCTTTTCAAACTCTAGGAATTTTGTTGTTTTGGGTTATAACTCTACATTCTTTTCGAAAACATCTTTCAAAGATAAAATTTGTTACACACTGGAACAAGTTTGCAGAATGCTTGATTTCCTCATTGACAACATATTTGTCACCTTCGGAGGAGAGATTTTTCAACAACAAATCAGCATTCCAATGGGCACAAACTGTGCTCCTCTCATCGCCGATTTGTTTTTATACTCTTACGAGACTGAATTTCTTCAGGGACTCGTAGCGAACAAGAAGATGAAAGAGGCAAGGTCATTTAATCTTACATTCAGATATATTGATGATGTCCTTTCTGTCAATAACACTTCATTTGGTAGATGGATTCCTTCAATTTATCCTCCAGAATTGGAGATTAAAGAGACCACAGAATCAAATTGCTTCACGTCTTTCTTGGATTTGCACCTCGAATTTGACCCGGGTGGTCATCTCAGTAAAAAAAAATTACGATAAAAGAGACGATTTTAATTTTCAAATTATTAATTTTCCTAATCTACAGAGCAATATACCTACTTCCCCTGCATACGGTGTTTATATTTCACAAGTTATTCGATATGCCAGAGCTTGCACGCATTTCATAGATTTTTTTATCAGACACCGATTTCTTTGTGACCGACTTTTGGAGCAGGGATAAAAGAAAAAAAACGTCTCATACAATCCCAAAAAAATTCTTTCTTCGTTATCAGCCACTAGCAGAAAAGTTCAAAACTGAGTTAAAAGATATGGTGATTCATTTTTTTTTATTAGTTTTTGACTGGTCTGCTGTACTGAGATGATCACCTCAATATCCCTATTGTGTCTCACAACTATGTTGTGTTCTATGGTCATTGCCGGATCCTGTGATTGCAATGGAAGAGGGAGGTTTGGTGCCATAAAACCTGGTTTAACCCACCATTTCGTTTGAAATGCCTGTACCAAGTCAGGACCATTGCGATCCACCAATTCACCGGTATGACTGATTCGTTTTTGTCATTTTCTCTGGACTATGAGATTGATCATTCAAGTTCGGTAGTTTTGTTATTACCTTTATTGTATATATTTATTATAAACAAAAAGAAGCATTAACATTACATGATAATGCAAGACATTCACATGCCAGAAATCCTGAATACATGTACATGCAATCAGAAAATTAACTAAAAAGACATCATGGCCTGTCCTTTATCATTTACTTTTCTCAACAATTTCTAAACCATGAAGTTGAACATTGAATTAAAGTTGAATAAAACATGAATTATGATTTCTTACCCAACTGAACTTAAGCGTTCTACCATTTGGCTAGCAATCATAATATTCTGATTGAAATCTTGGGGCTACTTGTAGATTAAAATTTTACAGAACCTTTTCCGAAATGTCAATGGGCGCTTGATATTGAAAGTGGTAATTGGAATAGGGTTTTCAATTCATTCATAACTTAAATAATGTTCGACATATATTGTAGAATAATGTTTGGAATTTTCTATAACATTTCATGAATATTTATTATTCAATTGTCAAGCATACCAAACTAATCTATGGTCAATAAATTAAATTGATTAGTTTAGTGCTTAGACCATCTGTGGCCAGATTAGTTCAGGCAATTTCTTTAATTTGCGTAAAATTAGAGATTTCAACTTTGAAGTGAGTAATGTCAACTTGGAACTTTGATATTTGTATTTCTTATCGAGAAATGTGAAAGAATTTATTGCACTACCAGTTTTCGTAATAACCTTCAAAACTATTTTTAACACTTTTAAAAACTTTAACATTATAAAATATTTCATATTTGATTTTTTAAAAAGCTTGTATACATGTACAAATGTACTATTGAATTGGCTGATCGTCATACCGATTTTTTGTTGTACAAATGGACCTTTTACCAAAAATACAGGGGTAATTACACGTACATGGAGTAAATTGTTCTATAAGTTTAAGACAAATAAATAAACGTCCGTGTGTTTGTTGTTAATATGTTTGACATTTATAATATTAGCAAGAAATCAGACTTATCTTGATGTTACAAAACTTCATCACTATAACGTTTTTGAACTCAGAATTAAAAGTTGTATGAAGAATTTCAAAACGATATATCCATGTCGAATGGCGTTTCATTATCTGTACAATAAGTGAAAGCAACCCAAATGACGCTTAACCTGGGTCTTGTTTAAAGTACGTACCAGTGGTAGAATTCAGAAAACAACATATGATCAGCGATCCTGCATCTATAAAAAACATATATTCAAAAATGTTCATCATAAGGTATTTTTTAAATACAAATGTTTACTTTTGTGTTGACCGTGCTTCGCTAAGCTTATTAGTTAAGTTGGAATGTGTTGTCCCCTGGACTTTTTTCTCTATTTGTGATATGAAATTATTGTTTTTTTTCCGTACAGATTGTATCATGAAAAACGAATAGAACTTGAAATAATATCCCTTTTGAACCATAAAATACTGTTCATTTTCATGAAAACCGGTACAGATGTTTCAAGATAATACTTTGTGTACTGGTTGGTGAAATCAATACAGTCATGTAATTTATTATTTTAAGGTACGTATATAAAATAAAGAATTTCAACTATTATATTTAAATGTTACGCATTTGTATTGATGATTGGCTATGATTTGCTTAAAAAAAAAAAAAAAAAAAAAAAAAAAAAAAAAAAAAAAAAATTAATCGACGTGAATGGGTCAACGAATTTTCAGAATATACACATGTATATTAGAATGTTTAATTATCTAAATTATTCATGTCTAAGTTTTTGTTTATTGCAATTACATGTATTATGCAGTTGTCGTTAAAGTATGTCACAGGGACTTGCTCCTTCACTTGCTCCCGGGCCCCTCTATCAATATTTTGTTAGAGTCAATTATAATTTCATTCGTTTAAATGAAATGAATTAGAATGAAATTAATTTCTCCTGGGTGTTAGTTCATCATAAGTGGCGTAGTGATTTTCATTTTCCCGCCCAGGGGTTTCTAGATTTTTGGCGCGTATTTTACTGCTCATTCATTCAGCACGACAACGTCCTACTGAACGGTTGGTAAATTTGATCTGCACTTATGGCTGCCCGTGGTGATGACCAGCGAGATGACCCAGGAGATGAAGTGACACTTCGAGATATTTTAAAAGAAGTCAAGGCTCAAGGTGATATTAGTTCCAAATTATCCCAAGAATTGTTAGAATTAAAAAATGAAGTACATGGCTCGGCAGTTTCTGTAGCTTCACAAGTCAAAAAACTTAAACATGATCAGGAGTACAAGTGGAAATTTGAGAGCAATAAAATCCAATATTCTTTAAATTCAGAAATCCTAGAAGATTTAAAGCAGGTTAATTGGGCTATTGAGAATTCTAAATTTGACTATGCACGTGACACTATTATTGAAACAGCTGACAAGGTCAAGAAAAGGAACAAGCTTATTAAAATAGCTGACAGTAGTGAGGCCGGTTGGGAGACTGTAAGGCAGTATGAGTCCAATCCGGTCGCTAGCGATACCGACGATGAGAATAAGATTAATAAGGCAGAAAACAGGGCGCTTCGTAAGCGCAAGTTTAAGTCGGATAAAAAGGGGCCAAAAAAGATCATTCCTAGTGCTTCAGGTTCTGCTCAGTATAATCCTATTTTTGCAGCTAATGTTCGTCCACAGCAGCCCTTTCGTGAACCCCAATCCTGGTTTACCGGTGTCCCGCTATACTCAGGTGTGCCAGGATACACAAATGGTGGGATCCCGATTCGAAGTCAACAGGGAGGAGGTTGTTATGGATGTGGTTCGTTCCAGCACTACAGGAACAGGTGTCCCTTCAACCCCAAGTCCCAGCTTAAACAAGGAAAACCAACAGAATGAATTTATAAAAGATGAGTATAATTATTATGATAGTAAATGTACTTTTAAATCATCTGATGCTAATTTAACAGACGATTATTTCGAATATGAACAAGGTCAAGCTAACATTCGTGTTAAAGGCCGGTTAAAATCGAATTTGAGATTTTGGAAATCTATTGGATGTTATGATTTTATTTTAGACACTATTTCATCTGGATATAAGATTCCATTTTACAGTACACCGCCTTCAGTCTTTTTACATAATAATAAGTCTGCTATTATGAACAGTTCTTTTGTTATTGAGGCCATTAATGACCTTTTGATCCGAGATTTAATTGTAGAGTGTGTTGATAAACCTATTGTTGTTAATCCACTTACTGTTTCTATTCAGAATAATGGCAAGAAGAGACTGATTTTAGATCTCAGACATGTCAATAAGCATTTATGGAAGACTAGTGTAAAGTTTGAAGACATTAGAATTGCTATGCAATTTATTAAGAGTGGTTATTATTGTTTTAAATTTGATATTCATTCCGCTTACCATCACATTGACATTTTTAGTCCGCATACTGATTTTTTAGGATTTTCATGGATATATGATGGTAAAGTCAGATTTTTTAAATTTTTAGTTTTGCCATTTGGACTTAGTTCCGCTTGCTACATTTTTACTAAAGTTACACGTCCACTTATAAAAAAGTGGCGTGGCGAAGGTAAACAAATTTTGATGTATTTGGATGACGGCTTGGGTACACATTATGATAAACAAATGTGTATTGATATGTCCAAGCAAGTGAAACTAGATTTGATAAACAGTGGCTTTGTACCTAAAGTAGAAAAGTCCACTTGGGAACCAGTGAGACAACTTACATTTTTAGGATATCATATTGATACTATAGAAGGCCTTTTGAGTATTCCATCTGATAGGATAGATAAACTTGCTAAGACTATTCATGATATTGAATTAATTCATGATCAATCGCTTGCGATACATGTACGTACTGTAGCATCCATGGTTGGACAGATTATATCTATGTCTTATGTTATAGGCAACATAGCTTACATTATGACTAAATATATAAGCATTGATATTCTGTCGGCTCCTTCTTGGAATTCTTATATACATTTGTCAGATGACAGTTTTGAAAATTTGATTTTTTGGAGAGATAACATTTCTTCTATTAATTTTAAGAAGTTTAAATCAGATTTTTCATGTCACACTTTGATATATAGCGATGCGAGTAATACCGGGTACGGTGGCTATATTGTACATAATCCAGTAAGCATAGCTCATGGTATGTGGTCAGAGACTGAAGCTAGACAGAGTTCTACATGGAGAGAGCTTAAAGCTGTTAGAAATGTTTTATTTTCACTTCTTAATTTTGTGAAGGATAAACATTTGAAATGGTTCACTGATAACCAGAATGTAGTTTCTATCATTACTAAGGGAAGTATGAAAGGGCAATTGCAGGATATTGCCTATGACATTTATCAGACTTGTTTGAAGTATAACATGACCTTAGAAGTCGAATGGATTCCTCGTTCGCAAAACGAGCGCTCAGATTTTATTAGTCGTATCATTGACTTTGATGACTGGGGTATAACAGTTGATTTATTCGAATACTTAGATTCCCTTTGGGGACCCCACGAAATTGATTGGTTTGCTAGCGATTATAACTTTAAACTACCTGTGTTCTACTCCAGATTTTGGAACGTTAATTCAATAGGAATTGATGCGTTTACCGTTGACTGGTCAGGTGTGAACGGATTGTTTGTTCCGCCTGTATGTATTATTCTTAAAGTACTTACGTACTTAAAACAGTGTATTGGTTATGGTACTATCATTTTACCTTTGTGGAGATCTGCTAACTATTGGCCTTTTCTTTGTCCTACTGGTGAAGGGTTTATTGAGCAGGTGGTGGACTATACTTATCTCCCTACTAACAAGTCATCCTACAATTCTGGTAGAGGTAAGAAGTCTGTATTTGGCAATATTGATTTGCCTTTTAAGATGTTGGCTTTAAGATTGGATTTTAGAGTTTCTCTAAATTACTAACTTTAACCGGTTTGGGTCCTGTGTGGTGGTGGTTATTGTGTGTGCATATGGACAGTATTTAGATTATATATGATTTGACATTATATTTAGTACTTTTGTTATTATTGTTGGCATTAAGCTTTTATTTTATTATGTTAACATATTTTGATTATATATTTGTTTACAAATATGTTTTTGCAGGCTTTCAGAGGGGACATTGCTGAACTACCTGCTGATCTTTTGAAGTTAACTGAATTGGTTCCATCATTATTATCTGATTTGAAAGCGTCCAATACCGTTAAGAAGTATTTTTATGGTTTCCGTCGTTGGCGATTGTGGGCACGTGAACATAGTATTAATGACTCGGACATCTTCCCCGCTAAACCTTTTTATGTGGCATTATATATAACTTCTCTCGTACAGTCAAGTAAATCTCGTGGACCGATCACAGATGCGTTTTACAGTTTAAAATGGGCACATTCCATTATTGGTGCATCGTCTCCTACTGACTCAGCGTTAGTTAGAAATGTATTCGAAGGTGCGGCCCGGAGAAACTGTTCTTCCGTGAAGAAGAAAGAGCCGATTACTCCCGAGTTGCTTAGTAAGATGTACGACAAGTTCTTTGTTTTGGATAACATTTATTTTCAACGAACTATTTGTGCATGTTTGCTTTCGTATGCTGGATTTTTACGTATTTCGGAATTGTTAAATCTAAGGAGATGCGATGTGAGATTTTATAGTCATTACATTTCTGTGTTCATTGAGAAAAGCAAAACCGATATTTATCGAGACGGAAACTGGCTCCTTATATCTAAAACTGATACTCGTTTGTGTCCCGTGAAGAATCTACAGATGTATTTACAATGGACCGGTATTAAAGAAGACTCCGATGAATTTTTATTTCGTAATTTGTCTCTTGTGAAAGGCGTTCACATTTTCCGATCGGACAGACCGCTTTCCTATACACGTATGAGAGAACTATTTCAAGAAGTCTTTGCTCCGTTTGTTAACATTAAAGACTTTGGTTTACACAGTCTACGAGCCGGAGGTGCTACCGCAGCTGCCAATTTCGGTGTGCCTGATAGACTTTTTAAGCGTCACGGACGTTGGAAATCAGAAACTTCAAAAGATGGTTATGTTAAAGACACTTTAGAGTCCCGTTTGGAAGTCTCTAAAAAGTTAGGAATATAAAACTTTTGTCTTATTATTTTTCCCGTTCTTTTGTTCAGCAGCGGCGTTGTCGTGTAGCTATCCACTTTATATTGTCTTTGTCCCTTTATGGCCTACCCTTATTACAGTAAGCAGTTTTTTTTTCAAACTGCCATCACTTGGTATCCGTTCGTTTAGTTTTTTGATATTTGGTATTATTTTGGGTTTTTCACTTTGATGAATGTTTTGGTAGACCAGGAGAATTATAATTTCATTCGTTTAAATGAAATGAATTAGAATGAAATTAATTTCTCCTGGGTGTTAGTTCATCATAAGTGGCGTAGTGATTTTCATTTTCCCGCCCAGGGGTTTCTAGATTTTTGGCGCGTATTTTACTGCTCATTCATTCAGCACGACAACGTCCTACTGAACGGTTGGTAAATTTTTTAAATATTTGGTTTTGCAGGATTGTGCAGATGAGATTTATTTTGATATGTGACTGTGCTGTGTGTTTACTGTATGAAGATATTAAAACTAGCAGCGGCGTTGTCGTGTAGCTATCCACTTTATATTGTCTTTGTCCCTTTATGGCCTACCCTTATTACAGTAAGCAGTTTTTTTTTTTTTCAAACTGCCATCACTTGGTATCCGTTCGTTTAGTTTTTGATATTTGGTATTATTTTGGGTTTTTCACTTTGATGAATGTTTTGGTAGACCAGGAGAATGTGCGGTACAAAAAAAAACACTTCGTACCGCACATTGACATTGTTTCCTGTTACACATGTGTGAGTACGTCGATTTTATCTTGGTCTTTAAAGAACTTACGATATGTGAATGCACCATTTCTACAAACGCGCAGAATGTATTAATCACATTAAATGTTATCAAGATCCTTCACTTCTTCACGACAAAAAGGTGTCCCAATTGACATTTAAATCTTATAAATATTTTGATACTGACACTACTTACAAACATACGAGATAAACCTGCGAGGCATCATAGGACTGATAAGATATGACCTATTTTTTGACCCCATTATCATAGTTAATTCAGACAGCCGTTGGTGTACATTGCAGTGAATAACGCGTGGGCTACTGCACCAAAGTACGCAGTTAGTCAACTGCGGTGAAAAATTACTTGAACCAATTTTTCGACTTCCGCTCAACACCATTTATGCGGGTGGAGAGTTTTCAAGAAAAAGATGCTAGTTCTTCGGAAGGGAAGATTTCCAAAGTGGTTTTTCAGTGAGTAAGGACGAGAAATATAGGTTTAAGACCCTTTGAATAGATTTCCTAATAAGGATCGTATAAAAGCCATTCAATGCTATCTGGTTTCGGGTTCGCATAGCGAATATGCCAGCAGAATTATCCATAGAATTCCACTAAGAAGATCTTAGAAATATCGCCAACCCGCAAGGAAATTGTCAAATATAAATACTAAATACATGTACTGAGCTTCTATGTCAACCACTTTATGTACCAATGAGACATTTACAACACCTTTTACAAGACAAATGACATTGCAAAACTATTCCGTGTTTTTATCAAAATATTATGTCACCTTCTTGTCAATTAAAACATTGTTTTCCTAAAAAAAATGCATTCTAATAAATGGAAAAATAAGGTGTGACTTTCATATAACAAACACACATCAGCAGGTTTAACACCTACATATGTATGCATAGACATGTGCATAACACCTAATTTTTTATTAGAGTCTTTAGAAAACAAAACTTAACCGTCAATAAGCTAACTAGATTTAAATGTATTTCTTTTTATATTTTGACAAAAATGTGTAAATTACAAGTAAGTAATAAAGAAAATGGTGGTATACAGTTATGGTCCTGAAAGTCTTCACAAAAAATCTTAAGAGTAAAATTCATCGTAAATGTAGATTTTAGCCAATCAAAATTCTGAAAATTTACACTTAATAATTAATTAATAATTAATACTTTTGAATCTAGATTTTTTATGAAAAGAACCCCTGACCTGTACAAGTGAGGGTTTTTGCGATCTGCAATTTATACGGTATGTCTTCCTTGTTTTTTACAGAACAATTGAGATCAATCTGCAACTATGATAGTTTGATTATTACCTATTTTAGGGAAAAAATAAAACGTTTTTATACTTATTCTTCCTATTATTTAAAGAAATAAAGAAATGAATTAAATGATGTTTTCAATGAATATATGACTTCTGTTGTTTGGTATATATTTAAACAAAATAAATAATTACAAGAGAACAATTAGATTATACACACTTAGAAATCAAAGCGCTAAAGCGGAAAAAGCAGAGCTAATTGTATACTGTAAACGTACTAATGTTTTCCTATGGTATTTATTTTCACGGATTTCGCGGTCAAGCATTTTTTGCAATGCTTAATAGTTAAGCAATAAACTGTCTTTCCATGCTCTGCAACTCCATATGTTTTTTCTATTAATTGGCACGCTTCATATAGTACCGTATCCCGTATCAATTCAATCCATTGATACATAAAAATGTAAAAATGAATACGGCCAGATTTGGAAAGAAATTTACATATCCTGAACCTGCTTAATCACTGTAAGCTGAACACTCTTGATCCTTATTGCGTTTTAAAAAAAATCAAAGTAAGTGAGACTGAAATTCGATAATCGATATTCATAATTTTTAGGCAAGCGCCAGCGAAGCCTTATGGAGTCTATAGAGTAGTGATGATTTTCGCGTTTTTTTTCTGTCTAGACGGAGTGATTTTCCTGCATCCAGTCTGGAATAAAATGCTTTATTTTCTATATTACTTTTCAATATTTGTTAACATGATATACACTTCTATAAATCTCAATTTTTATTGGCATTTTATATGACCGGCACAAGTTTTATTAATTCCTTTGCATCTTACATGACGAACTTTTTAGTTAAAGGCGATAGAATATACATTATGTATTCATCTATTACTTGATTGGTTCGTATAAATATTTCTCTCATTTGATTGGTTAATGCATGGATTCAGATTCTAGCTTCACCATTCATAAAATCAGTAAATACACATCATTGGGACGAGTGCATTTTAATCGAAGGGGTGTTTCAATCGATACCGTTTTTACACGATACCTGTCTTGTGTGTGCAGTTGCATTGTGTTCATTAACTTTAAATTTGAGGGCATCTGCATGACGATCCTTTCTTCGCTCACCAAAATTAATAATTCGCAAACATTTTGAACAATATACTTTTACAGAGAATAAATCTATTATAGTTCTTATATATTTCGCTTGCCTTTAAACGCTTTAGCGCTTTGATTTAAACTCAATATCAAATGGTAAATTTTACCGTTTGATATTCATTCGATATTCGTATGGTTTTTTTCTTAGTACAACATATTGAATATCAAACGGTATTTGTTTTTAAGTTCGATATTCTTTTGACATTTTTAATGTTTAAAATTGTAATGTGAATATCAAATGAATATCAAGCCAAAGTCTATGTTCGTTTTATCTTCATTTGACATATGTTTTTGGTCTGGGTTTGTTATATGAATATCAAATGAATATCGAATGAATATCAATTCAAAGTTTATTTACGTTCGATAAATCTTTGACGTTCATTTTAGGTCTAGTTTTACTGTGTGAATATCAAAGCAATATCAAACCAAAGTTTATTTTACGTTCGATATTCACTTGATATTTACAAAATAAAACTAGATTTAAATTGATCTTCTTGGTTTCAAACTGGCCTTTGTCTAAATCCATCATAAAGAAATTATTTAAGTAATCCTTTTAGAAATTGATATTCTACCTTATTCAAAATGATTATAGACATGTTTTTGGTTTTTTTTCCTGCTAATAGAAACTATTTTATTACTGGACATGAACTGTAAAATTTCCGATGTAACGCCATTGTTCAAAAAGCTGTCTAGAGCAGTTCTGTTGTAAGTTTTGTTTAGCTCTGGACAACTATTGGTCTCCTTCCAGCTCACCAGACCCGAAAAAGGCCAGCAACTGAAAACTTCAGTTGAATCCAGACCTGACAAGGAAAACAGACCATGGTTTAGTCTAACCAGATGAAAGATTACTCTATATACAACTTAACCTGGCCAAATATTTTAAGCACACCATTGTTCGAAAAGCTGTGCGGCTCTTGTTTCGATTCTAGCTCACTAGATCTGAAGACATGCCAGCTATAGAAAACTTAACTTGAATGCAGACCTGATCGGGAAAGCGGACCATGGTCCAGTGTGACTTAATTAACCTTCATTCTATATAAACAACTTAAAGTGGTAACCAAATCTTCTATAGTCGGGTTATCAATATCTTGACTAATCTGTGATGCATTTTTCAAGTGATATAATCAGAATGAGTAAAAATAATGTTAGTCTTAAAAACTCTTACATGTAATAAAACCTATCATTTAAACCTCCAGGTTCGCAATCAAGTATTGTCATTTATTGACATAATAAGAAAAATATTTTTGTGCGAAGCGTAAAAAGTTGTAATAAACAGAAAAACAGGAAACGTAGCGACAAGAAATTAACACCTGCAATTTTAAAATTTAAAACAGGAAACGTCATAAAAATAAATTGATTGGTAAATATTCTCGTCAATTTTTTACACCAATCAGAGGTCGGTTTTGTCATTTTTTGTGGAAAGAGGGCGGATAAAATGCAATAAATGGTATAAAATGACTGAAAGCTGTCTGATCAATTCAAAAGGCTTTTTCTTGTAAAGTGAGTGGTAAGTTTTGATACAAAAGTCTTCATGATGAATCAGTTGTCATCGTATATACATGTTTTTGCTACTACATTGTAATACTAGAATTGAAGGCTTTGTAAGTTTATAAATACAATATGTTAGGTTGTTTATTAAATGTTAACTAAGCTGATGGGTAAATTTGATTTATGATTTTCTTCTCCATTTTTCACTATATAGTTAATAGACATTTATATGAACATCATGTGATTCAATTTTAAAATTGTACATAGAATGGTATGAACAACTTTGTAAAACAACGATAATTGCAATTGAATGTATTACTGTATTTTATTGACCAGGCTGGTCACGGGTCAATTATTTCGGGAATTTAAATCCTACCTTAAAGACCGAGAAAATTAAGCTCCGCCCAACCTTGCGAATAAAATAGAGTAATACTTACGTTTTCTGTATAGCAAACATTGGGTCACTATCATAGTGACCCGATATTTGAATAACACTAATTTTTAAAATAAATTCTATACATTTCTTTTTTTTTTAATTTTCACACATTTTCCCGCCAATTTCCTTTTTTGACATTTTTTCAGAATAAGCAAAAAGCCACCTTAATCCAATTTCATTAGTAAAACAAATAAAACAGAAGTTTGTTTTACATTATATATGTTTAGTCTTTTAAACAATAAAATGTAAGCTATTCAACGGAAAAGATTGGAAAGTCAAGGTGTTAAGTGAATCCCATGTTATTCTTAGCAAAAGCGTATGTTCAATAATCACTTGTGTTGTTTAAATAACCCATTTAAATAATAAGATTTTAAAAGTAAAAAGTAAGAGTAAAAAAAATACATTTTCAATACATGTTATTATGCACTTTCTTTACCACTTCAATGTAAGAAAGCCAACCTTCAGAATCAGTTATCTCGAAAGTAACCCAGAAGCATATCGTTTTTCGAATTGAATTTCGAAAGTGTGTTTCTTGATGTGTCTATTTACAATTTTTAAAGAAAATCTATTGACGTTAAAATTATTTTATTTGGTGCAACTGCCCCCTAAAATACTGCTTACTACGAGTAGAAAAAGGCAAATTTACGCAAAATGAGTTTTTTTTTCTTCAAAATGTTGTTGTTTACCTTTTAATCGTGCTCTATGGGAACCAAAGTTCTGTTATTAATTTTGCAGATTATAAAATATACAAATTAAGTCATGAAAAAACCCAACTAAAGCGACATTTAATTTTTTTGCCTTATCATGTTGATTTACCACTCTGATTGAAATCTCACTGCGTAAAAGCACCATTAATTATTAAAAAAATCCTTTTTTTAATTAAACTTTGGGGTTTTTGTTAAAGAAAGTTCAAAACAGAACATTTGGTATACGTTACCATCTGGTTAGTAATAATTTAGTTTTTGAAGTCATTTGTCCGAGTGTAAATAGGTGGTTTAAACTTACATGTAAAGAGGGGAAAGCTATGATGTTCTTGTTTTTTCCTAAAATTATTAAAAATAAATAAATTCATAGTTGAATTGTAACAAGCTAAGGTTCTCATTTTAACAAGACACGAAGTCACCATTTACAAATTTCTGACCAGTTTTTTTTAACAACAAAAATGCAATACCACCTAATGTCTACAACAAAAAGGTATTTCAGAAGCTGCATTATTGTATCCTTATACACATTTATGTCAATTTTCATTTTGGTGCAGGCAAGAGAATACATTCCAATTTAACTTAAAATATTGAAAAATATGACTTTTTTAACATTTTTGACAAAACCTCTAAAAAAGTCATACTTTACGGACGTGGGTAAAAAAATTCTTAACTCACAATGATTTGATAGCAAAATACTTAATAAGATCATTAAATGTCCGCTAAAAACGTATTTTATTAAAATCAAGGACACTGAAATGAGGTCTTAGAACCCTTACCCTTTGTTAGAATATCTTATTTTTCTGTCTAGTTTCATTTGTATTTCACAGTTCGTTGGTTATTATTTTTTTTTCATTTTTAAATAACGAATCAAAGCTAAGACATTTGAGGTCTGTACTATTTAACCTTTTTTTAAAATCCTACTACTACTGCGATTCTGCGCCAACCAATTAATGCCATATTTCGATTTGCATAATGTCATGTTGACACTACGAATACTCACAGGAAACTGTCTGACCATAGTTTGTATGTTTTTACAGTGTCCGAGCACTTTCAAACCATCAATGACCAACGGGTATCATTAATGTATACCAATTGTTTTTATTTTGATTATTTGGACATAACCGACATTCTGTTCTAAATTACATGTTTGTTATAAAAGTTACGCTCCTTTGGGAATAAATATTAAGTCCGTATCGGTCGCATTGTATATTGTTCAATATATTTGTTTCCTTGGTGGATGTAGCTATATTAGGAATACTGAATAAGCATGCGACATTAGTTCTATTTAGAATCTTTTGTTTCAAATGACATTTTTATCATAAATCAAAACCACGCACGTATGTTGTGATACATATATTAACTTTAATGTAGAACTTAGATCGAATCCTGATTATATATGCTTTTAAATTTTTTCAATTTTCATAATTTTGCAGGAAACGAGACCATAGATATGGTGAAAAGTCTTATCCAAGCATTAATATTGTATCTTCTGTTCTCTATCGTACTATCACACCCTTGTGGGACAAATCCTCTTGCAGTGATTAAACGGCTTACACGATCTGAAGGTAAGTGAGTTTCTTAAATACCACATCTGCTACCGATCCTGCTAGGTCATAAAACACCGACTCACTCACAGGTGATAAACAATAACAACCCAGAATTAACATAAACTTTATTTTTTGTAAGCCATTCAATAAAAGGATTCGGCTTTTTCTAGTTAAAAATACACATATTTAGATATTGCTTTATTTAAAAACAAAATTATTAACGTGTAAAATTAAACAAAACTTTACCGAAATCATTTTTACGTGAAATTTCATGACAAAAGTGATTGTTTTTATCACAATTACGACGTTTTATTTGACCCATATGGGAATAGATAGTTATTGTGGATCGTACAAAAAGATTGAAACGATTATATTCTTCCTACTCTGGTTCTTAAAAAAAGTAATACACAGTAATGACATACATGTAAATGTAGATACAACTAGATAATGTGTCTATGAGCCACAGGATGGCCCTCCCGTTCTTGAAATATCATTGACCCTCAATGTGTATTACCTGGGATATGGACCTTTACCAAGAAATTGATCAAAAGTGTTCATGTGTAAAATATAGGTCGCTGTGACCTTATTTCTGATGGGTGGTGCCATGTACCAAGACTCATCGAGAAGTGAAATATTATTGACCCCTAACATGTAGTATTCAAGATATGGACCTTAACCAAGAACTTAACCAAAGTCATTTATGCGTAAAATATAGGTCACAGTGACCTCATTTCTAGTGGATGGTGTCACTTTACCCAAGACACATCTAGTGGTGAAATATCATTGACCCCCAACATCTAGTATCCAAGTTATGGACCTTAACCAAGAACTTAACCGAAGTCGTTCATGCATAAAATATAGATCACAGTGACCTAATTTTTATTGGGTGGTGTCATGTTACCCAAGACACATCTAGTGGTGAAATACCATTGACCATCAACATGTAATATCTGAGATATGGACCTTAACCAAGAACTTTACCAAGTTCATCCATGCGTAAAATATAGGTCACAGTGACCTAATTTCTAGTGGGTGGTGTCACCTTACCTAAGACACATCTAGTAGTGATATATCATTGACCCCCAACATCTAGTATCCAAGTTATGGACCTTAACCAAGAACTTAACCGAAGTCATTCATGCGTAAAATATAGGTCACAGTGACCTAATTTCTAGTGGGTGGTGTCACCTTACCTAAGACACATCTAGTAGTGAAATATCATTGACCCCCAACATCTAGTATCCAAGTTATGGACCTTAACCAAGAACTTAACCGAAGTCGTTCATGCATAAAATATAGGTCTCAGTGACCTAATTTCTAGTGGGTGGTGTAGCCCTACCCAAGACCCATCTGGTGGTGAAATATCGTTGACCCCCAACATCTAGTATCCGAATAATGGACCTTAACCAAGAACTTAACCAAAGTGTTACGGACGGACGTACGGACGGACGGACGGACGGACAAGGGTTAAACTATATGTCCGATCCACATACGTGGTCGGGCCATAAAAATTGAAACACTAATGACCATAGGACTGGTTTCAATAAAACAATGCTCTGGAATGATCCATCTCAAATGATACAGAAGAAATGACAAGGCAAAGACCTAGCGGAGAAATTGAAGATGACAATGGTCCTGGCTTGGTATCGGTATTTTGGAAGTCAAATATGGAAATAGAACTGGAAAAAAAAAACAAAAAGAAAAAAAGTTACTGGTTACGGTCTGGAAATTCCTTAGTAAAGAAGTTTAAAGTTAAAAGATGCATTTTAGCATTTTCAGGTGGTTTGAATTGCTCTGCATAAATTGTTATGCTAAGAAACCGAAGTTTGCTTGCTGATTTTCCCTTCAAAATTTTAGTTTGATGTCACACAATATTTTTTAGGCATGTTGTAAATTCTGATGTTTTTCAATTTTGTTTAAGACAACAAGTAATAAAAAATATTCAAACTCTTATGTGTGCAACCAAAATGACATGTATACACTGTAGGATTATTTAAATGACAGCTTAGACGGTCCAATTTTTATGTGATGTGATGAACTTTTTTTCTTACTATGTTGCACTAGGCATTTTGAAATCAAAACTAGAGGGGTGTTGTAGAACTTTGTTTCTTTACCTTAAACAATAAATTCAATTTAGATATTTTTTTTTCTTTCTTTCAGAAAGTCGATTTGTGTTTTTCATTCGAGATCTAAAGATACAGCATAAAGGGGTGTACGATTTGGTGGAGAAATTGTTTGTTAGATTTGTATTATGTCTACAAAAGGTGGAAGTTCCTTATTTCAAATAACATCTCAATAACAGAAAAACTGAGTTTTAAATCCGTTAGTGGAAGTTCTGGAACTTTTCAACAAGTAGTACCATTTGCCATAAGGATTAAACATACATGGATATCTGTTAGATATTTTGTCGTAAAATATTAAAGATGACAAAATAAAAAAAAAGTATCTGTTTTTTTTTCATTAAAATAAAGAAATTTACCAAATTCAAATGCATTGCACATAATTAATGACCAAGATTGAACTTGAACAGTGATGTAACTTTAACTGGACATTTCTTATATCAAAACTTTATATTTGAAACATTATTTGGATTTTTCAAACATAGTTTTTTTTCAAATTTCAAACTTGAAAAGTCTATTGAAGTTTGACAGTATTATTTCTGTGTGCTTTACTGTATCGTTTTTCCAACAACTGTATATTTTCTATAATTTTGTTCAAAAGGATGGGCAGTACCTAATTTTCCTTATCTTTAAGGTAAGATTCAAATCTCAACAAAGGACCAACCTGATGAAAAAAAGATTTATTACAAGACTTTTGAAATATGTGTTCTCTATATTTTAGAACAGAAACGTTAAAAACATTTTATATTGTTTTATCTATTGTCATTTTCCCTTCTAGCCTTGCATTGGTTAGTAGATTGTTTTACTAGATGAAGTTTCTAATAAACACTTTTATTGCAATAATATATAAGTTCATTTCGGCATTACACAATTTATACTATATATCTTACAACGTTAATTATTTGTTTAGAAACTATATAGTCAAGGAACTGTAATGCAAAAATACGAGAATAAAAAACATATATTTACATGTATATTGTACACAGTATTTACCAAACATATGGTAAACTAGCTTATGTTTGTTGAAACTAACAAGGCAACTGAAAAATAGGAAACTATGAATTTTTAAATTTTTACAATTCATTAAAATTCATTTTTATCTATTACCTTTATAACATTCTATACATATCTAATCAGTTTATGATTAAGACCTGGGAAGTTTTGTTACAAATCACGCTTTTCAACTGCCATTGACGAGTGTTTCGAAACAGTCAATCCGAAAATTGCAAGGCCTTCGCAAATAAAATAAATGATGAACCTATTACAATAGTATCATGGTTTCTCAATGGGTTTACTTTTAGAAAAAATCCTTTAAAAGTTCATCTTATTACTTATTACATGTATTATGTTTGATGTATAGAGTTTATAGGCATAGCACATATCATCATGTTACTTATTCGATTTTACTGAGATCTTTTCTCGTCTAAACCACTTTAACCCGCGAATTCTGTGTAAATATACTTGCATAAACTGATATTTGCAACGATATCGCATGCAATACAATGCTTTATCATATACTTTGACATAATAATGCTTAAATTTGACAATACGATAATAAAGTAATTTTAGCTTAGAATTTTATTCTATGTAAAAAAAAACTTCACCGTGTGATAACAACTTTCTTTATCAACTGGTTCAGGTGATTATCAACTACTTCCGTTTTATTATCACACGCTAAATTCGGAATTGTATACCAGACATTCCCGTAGTCGATTTTCGTTTAGCATTCTCAAAAAATCAAACAACTTTTTTAAGTAATGCAATATAAGTGTGAATAACATTTTTGTTTGTTTGTTTATACTGATAAAAAAACTTTAACCAGGTGCGGTACAAAATACCAGTAAAATGATAACGTTTCACTGTATATTAAACACTGATATTGAAGTATATGATAAAAAGATCATAACATGCCATTTTTCATATCAAACCAATATCAGCCCACGGTCATTATCATCCCTCGAGCCTATGGCTCTCGGGCTGATATTGTGACCTGGGGCTGATAATAGGTCTGATATGAAAAATGACATGTTATAATCTATAATGCGATGTCGTCTCAAGAAAATATATTTTTATTGTCATTTTTGCATGGAAATTTGGATATGAGTTTGGCAATTGTTTGAACTTTTAAATTCCGTTTCATATTTTTTCTTCTAAAGAATGTATACTAATGGAAAAAAGAAACTGTGCATCACTTTGAAAAATCACAAATTCAAAATTTTATCTAGTTTTTTATACATTTTATCACAGAAGTATTTTAAAATCATTTTTCTCAGGATCTGGACAAAAAAATTCATTTTTAGATCCCTAAAAGATGTTTTGTTTGCAGTTTGAAATCCGGTAGTGTCAATTTGAAATTCACAATATCACACTTTGGAAACAATGCACAGTTTTGAAATTAAGTTTTCTCAGCTGATTTTCACCAAAAAAGTTTCTCCTTTAAATGGTTGAAAGTTAACAGTTTAAATTTTGAGTGAAAAACTTGATTTTTCATTTTTGGGTTAAAAAAGTGGTTTTTTGAATCTCAGAAACTGGAATTAAAAATTTTTCGGATTTTTACCCCAAAATGATCTGCTTGATCCACTCGACATTCAGTGAAAATTTCAATTCAAAAACTGTATTTTTTACGATTTTCTGATTAAAAGAAATATGAGTACAATTGATTTCACATAGACATGCACAGTTTCTTTTTTCCATGAGTATATTATGAAATATATTCGATTTTATTGATTATATCTGAGCCCGATACATTGCAGCCCATGAATTGACGTTGTTAGTCTTGTTTATTAATAAGAACCCGCAATATTTCCGGTCGTTGACTAGAGTTCGCGTTGATAATTGATATTCAGCTGTAGTTTTTGTGTTTCATATATTTTATGCACCCATGGCTCAAACAATGTTTTATATCTTCGAGTGGAAGATAACCAAATGTAGAATAATTGTAAGCAACACAGCCTGTAACAATCGGTAGCAATTTAAAAATTTACAACAAGAAACACCCATCTGCCTTTTATATGACCAGTGGTCCCTGTGTGTCATCTTAAGATTGCAATTGACCTCAGATCAAAAACAAAATGAATATCATACTTACATAGTAACTTATCCAAAAATAATATATAATTATAAAACACTATAAAAGCTAAACTTATTTTTGACTCATCTGGACAAAGTCCATGAGATCTATTGTCATCACTTGGCGTCTGTCGGTTTCTGTCGTCGTCTATAATGCTGGCGACGTCACACTATCCCGATTTTGCCCCCGATGGATACACGATTATGGATATTTTCTAAATCGGGGGTGATGGTATCCAAATCGCGCTATTCGTGTTGCCACCTTTTACCATCGTAGCACCATCGGCGGAAATATTCCATGTTCGGCAACAACTTCGTGATGCCTTCCTAATTTTTTATCATGTTAAAAAACTGCCGAAGGCTCGTGCGAAGGCCAATCTTTGTGTTGCATTCGTAATTCCATCTTTTGTATCGTAATGCCTTCGTGATTGCATCTTATCGTTTTGTGTTGCGTTCTTATTGTCGTCGGTTACATTAATCTTACGATGGCGACACGAATGAAACGGGATGTTCTCCGATAGTCCCCGATTGGAACACGACGTCGTAAGGGCCTCGCTATATATTCGTATAGCCGTCGTAATTAGAGTAATGGCATAGGGTAATGGCATGGCGATGGAAACACGGCACTGTAAAGAAGCAAGATAATGTCTACATACAAAATTTTGCAGCAGTATGCACTTTGTCGTATGGTTCATTTTCTTTTAAGTTTTACTTTATTTTTGATATACTAGAGCTTATTTTCGTAATTTTCACTAAATCAAATGTATGTGTACGAAAGATAAAGATTAAGGGACGGGCATGTATTTAATCTTTTGCCCATCGTTTCTATATGAGAAAATCATATCGAATTTATAATGGTGATCATCATTTTTCTATTTGCGATATCTTAGCTTTTCATGATAAATGCGCTTTCCAGACAAAACAAGGAGAAGACAGCCATGATCTAGAGCATTCTGATGCTTTCCTTTTCATTCTGTTTTTTCCTGCCAGGCGCTTTCGTATTCCACGTCCTCGTCCAGGCTTTGGTGGCATCTTTTAATACTTAAATTTCAATATAAGAAATAAAGGTTTAAAATGTTCACTTTAGTTTTTATCTGTCCCATACCGACAAAAGCAGAAGGGGGCTTTAGGTTTTTCACTCCGTCGGTCCGTTTGTGTGTCTGTCCGGCCCGGTCCTCTCATTGTGACAATACGTTTTCCATACTTTTTTTGAAAAACGTATACGTGTATATAGATATTGGAATGTGAGTTTACCATGATGAGTTTAGGATCAAGTTATCGCGTCGTTCCGGTCCGTCAACTTTGAGGAGTTAAGACACTTTGAACTTTGAAACTTCACTGAAATTTCAGTTTCACACACTTTTTTCTAAGCCCTCATAGTTATTAAATTGCATGTTTTGTATGTACTGTATGCAAGTTCAATATAACGGGTTACAGATCAAGTTTACGTTCCGTTTCGGTCCGCAAATGTTTACGGGAACTTTGGACTTTTATGAAGTATGTATTGTAAGGTGAACACGTTTCGTTCGAAAAAGCTAAAATTGTTGAACTTTATGCCAAAAGTACGGCAGCCCGTTGGGCTCATTTTGGTAATCTAAAAATCAATATAACGCACTTTTATCAATTCTCCCGAAATAACACGCTTCTATTCATTAAAAACGCGTTACTAACGCCTTATAACGGGTTACTCTCGCGTAACTTTGAAAGAGCTTAATTAATAAAGTAACATCAGTTTTCTAAAATGCTATCTTTAGTCACTACATTAAGATATTCCACTCTTACTTGACGACATCATGGACATGCAGCGTGGGTATACTAAGAATTAAAGCCCTAGTGTTATCTTTTATCCATATATACCAATAATAAGAGCAACGGACATATTGTAGACTAAACTATAATTTTATTGCAAAACAATTTAAATACAATTCACACTTTATTGCAAAACGGGTTGTCCTATTAATAGCGCCATTTGCAATAACAATGCATGCTTCGTTGTAATTTTTCTACATAGTTACAACATACTCTTGCGGTTTTCAGATTCTGGTGCTTCGGTCAACTCACACAAGGCACGAACAAAACAAGATAAAGCAACAGCACCCTTTTCTGTTCTGTCGTAATAGCCTCTACATATTAGCTTAAGATCAAATGTCTCATCTACTCTTACTGGTCGACATCAGGACAGAAGATATATTTGAAAAGCCTTCGTTTTAACTTGTTACGGAAGTAGCAAAGGACAATTTATATACAACATGTACAATAAACTATATAATCTTGTTGCTAATCGTATTATTACATTTCATGCTTCGTATATCCCTCGGGATGCATCGTGGACCCATCGTATGCTAAACATAGCGTCGTACAGCCATCGTATGACTTCGTTTCTCCTTCGAGTCTAATTCTCGACTAATCTTGATAACATCGCAGCAACTTCGTAATCGGTTCGCAGCCATTCGCATTTGCTTCTTTTCTAATCGTTTAGCCATCTGTTCTAATCGTATATCTTTCGGCTTTGATTTTCATTTTTAGCAACTTCGGGACTAACTTCGCACGATGTTGAAATTTTCGCATTCGTGTGTCCATCGTATGTCAAAATCGGGACAGTGTGACGCCAGCATTATGAAATTATCTTGCTTCTTAACAGTGTCGTGTTTCCATCTCCATGCCATTACCCTATGCCATTACTCTAATTACGACGGCTATACGAATATAAAGCGAGGCCCTTACGACGTCGTGTTCCAATCGGGGACCATCGGAGAACTTCTTGTTTCATTCGTGTCGCCATCGTAAGATAAATGTAACCGACGACAATAAGAACGCAACACGAAATGATAAGATGCAATCACGAAGGCATTACGGTGCAAAAGATGGAATTACGAATACAACACGAAGATGGGCCTTCGCACGAACCTTCGGCAGTTTTTTAACATGTTAAAAAATTAGGAAGGCATCACGAAGTTGTTGCCGAACTTGGAATATTTCCGCCGATGGTGCTACGATGATAAAAGATGGCAACACGAATAGCGCGATTTGGATACGATCACCCCCGATTTGGAAAATATCCATAATCGTGTATCCATCGGGGACAAAATCGGGATAGTGTGACGCCAGCATAATAAAAAAAATACAAGAGTATGCATTTCTCGTATGGTTCATTCTTTTTTAAGTTTTACTTTATTTTCATATATACTAGAACTCATTTTCGTAATTTTCACTAAATTTAATGTATATGTACGAAAGATGAAGATTAAGGGACGGACATCTATTTAATCTTTTGATCATCGTTTCTTTGTACTATGAATTAGACACATTTACTTAAATTTTATAATGGTGATAATCATTTTTATATTTCCGATATTTTAGCTTTTCAGGATAAATGCGCTTTCCAGGCGAAACAAGGCGAAGACAGTCATGATCTAGAATATTCTGATGCTTTCTTTTTCGTCCTGTTCTTTCCTGCCAGTCGCTACCCTCTTTCGCGCCTTCAGGCTTTGGTGGCATCTTTTAATACTTAAATTTCAATATAACAAATAAAGGTTTAAACATTGTAAACTTACTTCAGTTTTTATCAGTCTCCTACCGACAAAAACAGAAGGGGGCTATAGGTTTGTCCTCCGTCGGCCCGTTTGTTTGTCTGTCCAGCCCGGCCCTCTCATTGTCACAATAAGTTCTCCGCACTTTTTTTAAAAACTTATACATGTATATAGATATTTGGTATGTGAGTAAACCATGATGAGTTAAAGATCAAGTTAACGGGTCGTTCCGGTCCGCAAACTTTTACAGGAGTAAGGACACTTTGAACTTTGAAAATACACTGAAATTTCAGTTTTCCACACTTTTTTCTAAACCCTTGTAGTAACTAAACTGCATTTTTTTGTATGTACTGTATGCGAGTCCATCATTACGGGTTACAGACCAAGTTTACGTTCCGTTTCAGTCCGCAAATGTTTACGGGACCTTTGGACTTTAAGATATGGAACCAGTAAGAAGGTGAACACGCTTTGTTCAAGGCTAAAATTGTTGAACTTTATGCAAAGAGTACGAAAGCCCATTGGGCTCATTTTGGTAATCTAAAAATTAATATAACGCGCTTTGTTTTATCACTTCTCCCGAAATAACACGCTTCTGTTCCATAGTAACGCGTTACTTTCGCGTTATAATGGGTTGCTCTCTCGTAACTTTCTTAGAATTTGAAAGTAAATCAAGTAACATCATTTCTTTGCTATCTTCAGTACATGCATCCACTCTTATTTGTCGACATCATGGACATGCAGCGTGGGTATACTAGGAAAGCCTTAGTTTTATCTTTTATCCATATATACCAATAAGAGCAACGGACAAAGTGTAGACTGAACTATAATTTTATTGCAAAAGGCGTATTACAATTAACACTTTATTGCAAAAGGGGTTGTCCTATTTAACGCGATTTGCAATAAAGCATGCATTGTTTTAATTTTTCTACATAGTTACAACATATACTTGCTGTTTTCAGATTATGTGTGCTTCAGTCAACTCACACAAGGCACGAACAAAACAAGATAAAGCAACAACACCTTTTTCTGTTCTATCTTCACATTCTGCATGTTAGCTTTAAATCAAATGTCTCATCTACTCTTACTGGTCAACATCAGGGACAGCAGTTGTATATTTGGACAGCCTTCGTTTTAACTTGTTATGGAAGCAGTAAAGGACAATTTATATACAATAAACTATATAATCTTATTGAAAATCGTGTTATTACATTTCATGCTTCGTATACCCATCGGGATGCATCGTAGACCCGTCGTATGCTAAACACAACGCCGTACAGCCATCGCAAAACTTCGTTTCTCCTTCGAATCTAATTCTCGAGTAATCTTGATAACATCGTATCAACTTCGTAATCGGTTCGCAGCCATTCGTATTTGCTACTTTTCTAATCGTTTAGCCATCTGTTCTAGTCGTATATCCTTCGACTTTGATTTTGATTTTTAGCAACTTCGGGACTAACTTCGCACGAAGTTGAAATTTTCACAGTCGTGTGTCCATCGTATGTCAAAATCGGGACAGTGTGACGCCAGCATTAATAAAAACACTAAAGTCATGTAATTATCTCTCCTGAATGATTTTCGAGCATTATCATGATTATTAAAGTTCGTCATGCATATCTACTGTTTGTCTTTTTAGTAACAGGATGATTAAAAACTATGTACATTGTAGTTACTAATTCAAAAACTGGACTGTTGACAATTTACAAAATGGACAATCGCACGATTTTTGCTACATTGTTTAGAGTTACAAATGTACAACTTTTTTTTATCTTTTAAAATCAAAATTAGAGTTTAGAGCTAAAAATGTAAATTGAATGACTATCTAATATAATGCCATGTTAAGACATGATACATGTACAAGACCACAAGGCAATTTCGTATGTTAGAAAGACTTAGCTGAGTAATTATCCCCATTATTTTTCAAGGTATATATTATTTTACTTAATCATACACATTTGTGACAGATGTAGAGTCCCTGATATTTACTTATGATATTAACATGATTAAAACAGATTATGCTTTAAAGATTATAACGATATGCATGTTGTACAAGTATATTTCATTTTTAATAATTTTTCTATTAATTTAGATGAAATATTTATACATGGAACCAACATCGTGCTTAGCGTCTTTGTGAAGAACGCGATATTTAGAATATGTTGAATTAGCTTCGAGGATATGCTCACGCATCTATTCATTTCCTATATCCATGAAACATTTTACGTAATGTTATGATTCATAAATCAACTTATTAAGGCTAAGAGCAAATTCTTATTATCCATTCTAACTTCAAAATTTTTTTCGAATTTCTTGTTTTTGTTTTGCAAAACCAGCTTATATGTTGACATCTGTTCACATGTACAAATACATTATACTAGTTAAGAATAAATATGACATGAATGTCTTTCATCAAGTACATGTAATTCCAAAATCTATGATCGAGACATATGAGATTTTAAACTTTTTGTTGAAATTCTGCATGTCATTTTAAGGGACCGACCATTTAATTTGAAGGGGGGGGGGGGCTTTGGTTTTTTCCTAAAAAATATTCTGAAAATTATTTTTGATGAAAAAAATATTTTGGCAGCTGAAGGTAAGAAAAAAAATATTCTGAAGAAGGATTTCTACTATAAAAAATAATGCTGATAATGAAAAAAATATTCTGTCGCTAGGCCTTTGAAAAATAAATAGTATCATTGAAGAGCCAAACAAAAGCATTAAAAGTGTTGTTGCTCAAATCAAGACAATGAAGTTTGGGAACTTATATTGCTATCATTATGCAATGGAAATTCTTAAAACTTGTATTTTATAGAATTGATTGTGAACTTCATAATACTATTTATTTAAAAGTCCATTCTCATTTATGATTACAAAAATATGTCGTGTCTACACAGGCAAAATTTAGACATACGTCTGACGTACGTTTGCCATGCATGTTGTAAAACGTGCCTCTGACGTAGCGTATAAACGTACGTTAAACATATGTTTCTAACCGCCGTACGGTAAACGTACGTCAAATAATTGTCAAAACATACGTCAGACGTATAGTTTCCTAAAATGTATGAAATAAGTGAATTATTTATTTAGTGTCTTTTATCATGAAATTAAAATATTGCCAAGATAAATTTCTAACGTGCGTCAAACGTACGCGGTTAGAAACGCCAAAACTTGTACAATTTATCTGTACATGTTGCAACATGTACAAAGTTGCAACTTGTACACGACATATATATAGACATGCTGAGAGTACTAATTAAAGTATTAATATTGTATCTGCTGTTCTCTTCCATCATGTTTCATCCTCGTGGAAATAACCCACTTACAGTGATTAAACGGCTCATACGATCTGAAGGTAAGCGATTTGTATGTGACTATTGTCTCATGATGGACAGGCTTTGTATCGATGATACATGTACAGCAGCTCGATAGTTTTTGTTTTTCGTCCATGAGTCCGTCCACCATTTTTTTTTTTTTTTTTTGTGAACGCTGAAAACAGTCAGGGTTTTACATTTGTTTTTTACCCTATTAGTTAGAAAGGCGTTTTTCAATCTATGAACTTTTTTGTTGCATGCCTTAATTGAATGTTGTTTTTAAAACATCTTATTATCAAAATATCAATTGTCCCATCATGGACAAAGGTTGCAGTATATACTTGTTTTCCATATTGACAACATACAAAATTAACATGGTATTTGCCATATTAGGAGAGAAGGAAAGTATCGATTTAGGATAATCAATCTTGTATGTCAAGAAAATATTGGCATTTCAACGGGCACAAGTTGTGTCCCTCTTTTAACTCGCTTAGGCTATTCTTTTTTATTTCATATATGTCATTGATCTGCCTTTGGAAAAATGAAATTAATTGTTTTTCAGATAGTGGATTTGTGTTTCTCGTTCGAGATCTGAAGCAACAACATAAAAGTGTGTACAATCTGATGGAGAAAATATTCATTAAATTTACAGCATGCGTCCAGATGGTGGAAGTTCCTTATTTCAAATAGTGTCAGGAATTACACTTCCGCTACTAAAGACAGTTATTTCTGCGATTGGAAACAATTTTAGACTTATTTGAAACTTGAATAAAATGTGCTTTTGCGGTTTAATTTCAACCGTAAGACAAAAATGTTTTTAGAGCATTGTAATAAGCTTAATACAACCAAAAATATTCTTTCTCCTTTTTGCCTTTTTTATTTGTTCTTTGCTGCACTATTCTTTCCTGGGCTTATGAAAAAACTGATTGAACAAATTATACACACATTTTTAATTTATTATTTTTCAATCATATAATTCGGTAATAATTGAGAGCAGACATAAGGAAGGTCTTGCTGAATTCTGACCAGTATCCCTGCGTGATGCAAGACAGTAATTATTCCAGCGATGCATTTCCGGGCCTTCTGGAGCAGGTAACACTAGCGTTGGTTTGCCGTAAGCAAGTCTTAAAAAATCGCTGAATAGGGACATTACTCTATAGTTACACACTATGAAAATCAACTAGTAGTAATAACAAGAGGCCCAGGAGCCAATATCTCTCACTTGGTCCTAAAGCTATAAGGGTCTCTTCTATGAGCTATTACCACTAATAGGTTTATCTGACAATTAACCAAATGGTGACATTTTTATTGAACTGAAAACTTATGAAGCAACACAATTTCCCTATCTGCACTACTAATTATTCTATTGTTTGCTCTACTTATCATTCAATAAGAGAAAAAACATGAAAATTAAAAAGCGCTATTTTTACCGTTAAAGGACCATAATCCCTAATGGAGACTTTTGTGGAGCTCAATGAGCTGAAAGTTTAAGCTTTTCTCTATCACAATAGTTTTCATTCTTTAGTGCAAAAAAAAAAAAACACCAGCAAGTAGACACCATGTTTGTTATATATTCAAAGAGTCATAACCCATATAAGGAGTCATTTGGCTTTTGGAGAGCTTTTGGTGCTTAGAAGGAATGTTGCATCATATCTTCTCTATCTTTTATACCTTTTGATTTACAAGCAGAAGGCAATCGTCTAACCCGCTGATCTATTTGTAGCAACGACCTTCAGGTTTATGAGGGATCAAAAATCAAAACACAACTTTTTTTGAGGACACCCTATAGCTAAGGATCAATCATACCAAGTTTCATTAAATTTTGTTCAGGGGTTATGACTCTTTCGAAAATTGTTCATAGGCGACAGACGACCACGACGGACAAATATACACGAGCAGATAAAAGCAACAGTCCTGACTTAAGTTCACTTTCATGAAGGTTATGTTTGCACCCCTATTTATAATTAAGAAAATCTTTTATGATTATGTAACATTATATACATGTACTTATGAAAAAAATAGCATCTGTGCTCGTCTGAGAGATAGAAATCTAGCATGGATCTACAAGTACATAAAAATATACACTTTTAACTTGTTACGCAACATGTCGCTATTTAAGGAATTCGGATAGACCTACATGCAAATGACGTGTTGCACATATGTTCTAGTGCCTACATTTGAAATAATTTTTTTTAATTATAACGTAGGTAGCGGTGAAATATTAGAATTATCCGAGAAGGTAGTTTTTTTTATTACACTCAGTTACGTATCTAAATACACTGAAAACTGCTGACGGAAAATTATCGTGACTCAACCATAAAAAAAGAACTTGCTAATTAATATTTTCAGTTTCAGCGCATTCTTCTCCGTACATTCAGATGTACGCGGATAAATTAGGGGTGCAAACAAATGAAAGTTTTAATAATTCAAGCTATCATTGTGATTTTTTAAGTATTGTTATAAAAAGTATAACTTAAAAAATAATTCAATGATTTCGAATATGTTAAACAATTCAAAAAGTTGTGAAATAAAGAGGGAATACATTTTCACATGTGCATACGCATACACGTGAACTATTGAGCTGTGTGGTCACTCTTTGAAATTTTTGTTTTATCATAAGACCCGATTTAGAGACCAAAAAGGAACTATCCTACTTTTTCTGTCCGTAAAGACCACAATAAAGTTTCCGTTTCCGGACTAAAACGAGACGGGATCAGGATGAAACATTTTTGCCGGGGTGGTTGAGACACGGTCATGACGGTGTTATATTCCGAATCATTTAATGAAAAGCTCTATTTGAGTATTTATTTTTTTACTTCTGTATTGTGTTGTTCCTGTAAATAAAAATTAATTTCAGTAATAATAAAAGAAATAAAGTCTATAAGTGAAGTGGACAAGAGTTGACACTAAAGTATGTCTCTCCTGTCGGCGCCATCACAGAACTCATTGAAGGTCTACCGGGCCTTTGGAAAAGTTAAGGTCAAGGCCATGTGACAGGTGACAGAATTCCATTTAACCATCACAAAAATGTCTGAAGTGTGTTCTAGATACCATAGTTATTGAGAAACAATGAAAAAAGACCAACATTTACTAAGTCATTCAACCATGAAAATGGGGTCAAAGTCACATTACATGGTGATGTCAGTTGTGTATACCATAATTCCCAAATATCAGATGCCTAGCTATAATATTATACTTTTCACCTAACT
The DNA here is from genome assembly GCA_963971305.1 of Arcuatula senhousia. Lineage (NCBI taxonomy): Eukaryota > Metazoa > Mollusca > Bivalvia > Mytilida > Mytilidae > Arcuatula > Arcuatula senhousia. Next base: position 54,577,041 of record OZ020307.1, on the reverse strand, counting down.
CATTTACCACCCAAAAATCATCTAAGTTCACAAAGTCACTGAACCGTGAAAATGGGGTCATGGTCACACAACATGGTGTCAGTTGTGTAGACCAAAAACCCGAATGTCTGTATACCAAGTATCAGATGCCTAGCTATTATACTTTTAACTTAATTTATTTTCCACAAAAGTTTTAATTGTTCCAAAAAATCTAAGTCAACAGAGTCACTGAACCATGTAAATTGTGTCAAGGTCACAGGACATGGTTACAGTTGCATAGACCATAACTCCAAGTGACTGTATACCAGATATCAGATGCCTTGCTATTATACTTTTCACTTAATTCACTTTCCACAAAAGTCTTACAAAGAGTTTTTTGGTCCCAAAAATCATCTAAGTCCATATAGTCACTGAACCATGAAAATGGGTCAAGGTCAAACGGCATGGCTCCAGTTGCATAGACCATAGCCCTAAATGTATGTATACCAGATATCAGATGCCTAACTATTATACTTTTCACTTAATTCATTTTCCACAAAAGTCTTACAAAGGGGTATTTTGGCCCGAAAAAAACATCTAAGTTCACAGAGTCAGTGAACCATGGAATTGGGTTCAAGGTCATATGTCATGGTGCCAGTTTCGTAGACCATAACCTGTACTGTCTGTATACCAAACATCAGATGCCTAGCTTTTATACTTTTCTTGGAATTCATTTTCCACAAAAGTCTTACAAAGGGTTTTTTTGGCCCGAAAAAAACATCTAAGTTCACAGAGTCACTGAACCATGAAATTGGGGTCAGGGTCAAACGGCATGGTGCTAGTTGCGTAGACCATAACCTGTATTGTCTGTATACCAAATATCAGATGCCTAGCTACTATACTTTTCTTGGAATTCATTTTCCACAAAAGTCTTACAAAAAAGTTTACGCCGTCGCCGCCGCCGGAAAGTAATTCCTATGTCTCGCCTCACAGGCGAGACAAAAACTAGTCTAGAGTTCACTTCAAGGAACAAAGAAGGGCTTTAAAACATCATCAGTTTGAAAGGTCTATATTAAATACAAAATCAGCGGAAAAGGAGACAATAAAAAGATAAGACGAAACGCAAATTTTAACAAAATGCAACCATTAAACATAGGTAGTATTGTATTGAAAATTGTCACATAACAGGAAAGTCAAGGTCAAAAGATGGGGAGCAACAGTTCAAAGATATGAAAAGTATTGGGCATACATATGAATACCAAGGTCTATTAACCTAAGACTTATATATCTTGATATATGGAGGTGCTCATTGCTAGTACATGGTATATGTATAATAGAAAATGATCAAAGTAACCACAATAAGAAAATCAAGGACAAGGTTAAAAGATGGGGGTGCAACTGTTCTAATCTGCTACAGGGGCATATGCATACCACGTTTCAACATTATAGGTCTTATAGTTCTTAAAATGGAGATGCTCATAAAACTTAAATATATTGTTAGTTAATGTTGCCGCTAGCAAAGTAACACCTCTGTCCCCTATGGGAAAAAGTATACACACATAAGCGTTTAAAAGTGTTTGAAATAGTGCTAACTTCAATAAACCAAGTCACATGATAACCAAAAAACAGCTGTTTTGTGTTCAATTCTATTCTGTGTTCAGATACAATTACTAATGTCCAAACACTGATTTAAAAAGCTCCTTTTCTATATCTACAATAGTCTTCATTCTAACAGACAGAGTATGAAAAACTCTATTTCTAACCTTTTCAGAACCATAACCCTTCTAAGGGATCATTTGACATCTTCAACACAATAAAAACTTTAGTAGAGCTCAATGAACTGAAAGAGTCATCTGACAGCTTCGACCCAATCAAGACTTTTGTAGACCTAAATGAGCTGAAGATTCAAGCATGCAAAAGCTTTTCTCTATCTGCAATACCTTTCATTCTATAGGACACAAAAAACCAAAACACTTTTTTGACCTTTGAAGGATCATTATCACTATCAGGGGTCAACCTACAGCTTCAACCATATGGAGGCTTTTGTAGAGCTCAATAAGCTGTAGGTTTGAGAAGCAACTGCTTTTCTCTAGTCTATCTGCAATATTTATCATTCTTTTGGACAAAACATGAAAATATGCCAGTTTTTACCTTGAAGGAACCATAACCCTAGGCCGGAAATCATCTGACATGTCGAACCAATGGAGACTTTTGAAGAGCTTTTGGTGCTGAAAAAGGAGGCTGCCTAAGATTTTTACTTATTTCTTATAATTTTTTTATTTACAAGTCTGAAACAGTAGTCTGACTCCCTGGTCTATTTCTAGCAACAGTGGCCTTGTTTTTTGATAAAACAAAAATCCAAACAAAAATTTTGTGCAGGAAACCCTAAGGATCAAAAATTATATATTTATCTTTATTAAATTCTGTACAATAGTTTCAGAGGAGAAAATTTTTGAAAAATTGTTAACAGAAGATGATGACGGCGGATGCCAAGTTATGGCAATAGCTCACATTGACCTTTGGTCCAGCACAATTATTACTCTATTTTATTCACAAGGTTGGGCGGAGCTTAAATTTCTCAGTGATTTAGGTAAGATTTAAACGAAGAATCCCGAAATAATTGACCCGTGACCAACCCGGTCAATAAAATAGAGTAATAAAAAAATGTTTCAATGGAAATAACAAATAAGGATTCAGGGGCAGTTCCAGAAATTTTCGAAAGGGGTGTTCCACATACTGGGTTCTGTGGGCCAAAGGGGGGTTCCACACCAATTTTGCTAAAAATCTACACAAAAATTTTAAAATTTCGGAGGAAAGGGGGGGGGAGGTTCCGACCCCCAAAACCCCCCCCATGGGATCCGCCACTGGGATTTCATAACCATGAATTAATCAAACTCTTCTCAATGTAGTCAAGTGTCAAATGTTAACAAATGTTCAGTTACTCTATATCCTTTCACAAATAATAAAAGTTCATTCTGGCCTCTTTACCTTACTCAAGGCTAAGCAATCTTGTTAATTTCGACATAACGTTTTTATCTAATCAACAAACCATTAAAACAATCAACAATTTATTATAACAGTCAATTCATAAATTGGAAATAGACATGTACATGTATGGCATGCTTGGTTTAATTGTATGATCAATTAATATCCATGTGTATTAAAACTTTATCTTTAAAAGATATTACATCTCATTCTTTTGTCGTTAAAAATATGTTGCATTGTAAAGACGATTATATCACATTACAAATAAAATTTTACATGTTAATTCAAATCATACTGTAATGCATAGTACACAAGTACTTATTACTTTAACTAAATGAACTCATTTTTATCTGGTAAAAACTAGGGGGGTTTCTTAGTCCTTAATATTTTTGATTTAAGAGAGGGTGATTTTGAAACAGTTATTTCTCTTATTTCACGATCAAGAAACTTTGTCTTCATTTTTACATCTCTTTCAATTCTTTTTATGTGATCTTTTGGTAATGTTGTTGTAAATCCACATGTTCCATGAAGCATTTTTAGATCTGCTTCTGAAAAATATGGCTTAATTGATAAATGGTTAACTACCATCCACAACAGAAGGACTGCACCCATATTAAGAGTTGCACCAGAAGAACTCTCTAAACTATTCCACAATGGTATTGGGTCTCCGTCATTTCTTAATAATATATCATTTTCTGTGTCATACATATAAACATCAAAGCATCTATCACAGATAGCAACTGTTGGTATCAATGTTACGACTGAATCAGTTGGGTCAGGTGGACCTCTTTGCAATTGAAATTGCTTTTGGTAAAATGAAGATGTTATCACTTGTGATACAAACTGGCTGACATTTGTATCCTCTCTTAACAATTTAGAATGTCTTTTAGCCTCAATTATTTCCTTTTCTTGTTCGGTATACATTTCTGAGTTGTCTTTCTTTTCCCTTGCTAATACAATGCAGCAGCTACCACCAAACGGGAATACCATGATGTCTGGTTTACCATACCATAAAAGCTCAGTACCTGAAAATAAACATAACATTTATCAAAACATGTACATGTATAAGTACACTAATACATGTATATTGTATTAATAATAAAATAATTGCAAGTAAAGAATGGGCACTAAATAGCACTTTCTCTTAAACATACCTTTATGATCACAAATACATGCATGATACATGTACATGAATTTTTAGGGTACATGTATAAAGAAGCAACCAAATAGGATTTTTTGTGTGTGTTAAATTTTGAAATTAATCATTCAAATACTGGTATTAAACATGTTAAAATGAATGCAATTTTCACATATTCTGGCAAGCCCTTTCATCATGTTCATAATTTCTTTTCTACGTATGCATGACATGTACCTGATCTTTTTTTATCTAGTGGAATGAAATATTCTAGAAAATTATTTTCTAATGATTTTTCTCTGTATACACGGCATCTTATTTGAATTAATTCATTTTAATTTGAGATGTAAGGATATTTTTTTATTATACATATGAAAATGATGTACATACAAAATGAAAGTATATTTTAAAAAATGAACAATAAACTTGAACTCTAATACATTAAGAATTGCAGTGCCACTGTGCCAGATAATCATGTTAATACTACAATGTGCAAAAAAAAATGTACATGTATCAAAGACATGTCCTAGATATATGTACATGTTTTTGTCCAAATTCTACTTACCTATACCTGAATTCCCATACCATATTTTGTCTCCACAATTGCTAATGCATGGACAGGAATGGAATTGCCTACCATATTTATCATGATCATTTGTCACAAAGTATGAATTTGAAGGTGTGTTTACAGCAAGTCTGGAGAAAAGATGGTTAGCCAATACAGTTGCTATTCTATCTTCTTGACTTGTGATGAGAATGGTTCTCAAACAATTTTCATGATGGTCTGAAACAAAATGATATTCCATCATGTCTACGTACAGTGTATATAATTCTGAAAGGCCTTTGTTTTAGATAAGGCTAAAATAAAATAATTCATAGATTCCCATCCAAATTTCTTGAAAATACATGTACATGTATGGGGCGGCGGGCAAATTTTATTTTTTATAATTTTTTATCCATTTTGATTAAATATTCTATCATTTTAAAAGAAATTGACCAAAAGTGAACATAAGTTGACAAAAATTCAAAAAAAAATTTGAGGTGGCTGTAAAAATCAGGGCAGGAGGGGCTGAGAATCTAGGATATTTTTTATATTGGTCAAATCAATTCAATTATTGAAGGACGCATTACATACTGTACATGTACATGTATACATGTAATACAATGTTTACAATGCAAGTACATCTGACATCTAGACATGCTAGACATTAACATCTAGACATTATTTTATTTAGCCAATGAAGGACCTTTGCAGGCAATGACAATTAACATTTATGATTTAAAACAGTACATAACAGACATTAGCAATTAATATTGTAAATATATAATCCAATTGTTATACAATATATACAATGTATAATGCATGTGTGTGTTTGTGTGGAACAAGCATGGTTGACTATATGAAATTAAGAATGAGAATACATAGATGTACAGTATGTTAATGATATAGACAGTCAGGGGCATTACTTAAATCAGTGATTTTTAAATCACTTATTCAAGTAGCATTTCAAAATGCTAAACATTTTTCCAAAAATCTAAATTTACAAAACAACAGTTTAAAAACAATAATATTAATAAATATTGAAAAAAGATTTAGTAAGCATCTTTTAAATTACAAAATTATAGATTTTGCTCCCACCTGTTATCAGTATTTCCCCAAAATATGTGATTTTCTGATAAAAGAAAGACCAAATGTAACAAACCATTACTTTACTGTGTGAATTTTCCCAGATGTGGCAATAATTTTCCCATTAACTTCAATATCTTAGGTTTCTGATTATGTAATTAATTACCCATGTTCGTGATCAAAATCTTCATGTTCGTGATGCCTGAAGATAGCAGGGGTTACCTAACAAAATGTTACTTAAAAAGGTGATTTTTTAAAGGTAAAAATTAATATGATACTTAAACAAGTGATTTGAAGGGTAATTATCCAAAATTCAGTTCAGGGTCATGTCCTGCCATGACTGGACATTCCATTATCTAGACAGGGGTGTGTTCTATCTTTAATTATACAATAAGACTCAGACTTCTCTTCATAACATTTAAGTGAAGGACATTATAATAAAATCACTGTTATAAGTAGTTCATTTGTAATACTTGAACAAGTGATTTTAAAAGAGAGATAACTCTAGCTTTGAAAGGAAAATAACTTAATAATACTTAAACAAGTGATTAAAAAATCACTGATTTAAGTAAGGCCCCTGACTGATAGATATTCATCTCTCAGCTACATGTATGGACACCAAGGGACGGTGCTTAAGGAAACACTTTTATTTTTTTTTACCTTGGCTGATAGTTATAGGTTAATATGATATTTGGCACCCCTACATGTACATGTACATGTATACATTAGAAGATCGGGATGACAGAATCATGGTGTCCTCCTTGTTTATGACTCAACATTGAAAACAGGTACATGAACAGGTATGTGTACAGGTGAATAAGCCAAAAGTGGTATGGGTTTAGGGTTATACATAATTGTACATTTTAAGCACAGCCCAAATTTACATTTGTACATGTATAGGAAAAAAAAGGGACTTGTACATTGTACCCAGATTTATATACTAACCCTTTTTTAAAAGAAACTCATACACAAAAGACTGGATAGCATAAATAAGAAGAGGATCTTCAATCAAATCTAAATGTGCTCCTCCGTGTTCATTTTGAAATTGGAAACAGTCGAAGCCTCTGTGAAACAAGGAACTGAACTTGACAGAGCCAGTATTAACAGTTCCAGAGTCTATTTCTTCTTTTGTTACTGATGCTGGATCTCTAACACATCCGTCAATGTCCTCTAAGTATTGCACAGTATCAACTTTTGCGTTAGAAAACCTATCGCCCAAAACATACTGTCTCAACCGTAAAGGAACAAACTCAATGTCATTACTTTTGCATCTCAACCGTAAAGGAACAAACTCAATGTCATTACTTTTGCACTGCTCTACGGCGTCTTTTAAAAGTTCTCTGCGTGCATCAAAACTATAACTTCGGTTATCCTTTTTAAAAACAGTGAATGTCCCAAATGCACGTATCTTTATCTTTGACTTTGTTCTTAAAAATGTTTTTAACGCCATACAAAAAAGTTTATGTTTACAATCTGGGGATATTGAATAAGGGGGAACGGAACACTGTCTTACAAATCCGGGTGTCGATAGTTTGTGTAACCCAAACCCGAACCAATACTCAAGAGAAATAGTTAAATTAGCAATTTCATTTAAAAAATATTTAAATTTCTGCATGTTTCTATCTTATTTTACATTTAAATTTCATGTTTTAATTGGATAAAAACTCCTTATTCAACAATTATTTGATAAATGAATCGATTTTAACGACAATCAAAATTATGTATGAAAAACAAATAAATCATTTACTGGAACTTGTTCAACTGACGAGATTGTGTTTAATACACACGTGCTGAGTTCCTCTGTCTAATTCAGGAAATTTTATCAGGGTGTGAATTTATAACATATATTGCTCTTAGGCATTTAGTATTACACATCAAGTTAGATGCTAAAAGTGTCAAACCTCATTATCATGATTATTTCTGTCACTTTTAAATTTTTCATAAAATCATGTCAATTGAAAATATATATTGTAATTTTCGCATGTAAAATTTATAAACGATAGTCCACTGCTAAATGATTCGAAAATTATACTAATTGGGACCCTCCTTAATTGAAAAAAATGTAACAAAAATGTAAAACCAGGACATGAAAATGCGAATCAAATAACCAAGGAAAAGGAAACAAATTCACCCGACCAACCCGTTTCTAAGCGAGCGTGGCTGAGTGCCTTTCGGACAAACGACACTTAATTAGCTTTCGCTAGTAGACATACTAATAAACATATGTACTCTTCTGAGAGATATAAATCCGGTATTGTCACAACCTTGTCTTTCATAAAATTTCCGAGGAGCAATCTTTTTGTCACATTTTTGGAGAAATCAAAATATATAGCAACGAATCGACGATAATGAGTTGTGAAATGAGTGTACGCGACACAACCAACATAAAGATACGACAATCTAAAAAATCATCAAAGTACCGTTGGTACTGACAACTCGGAAGTCAGAATGTTTTCTTTTATAATGGAACTTTATATCCAATGGATGAAGAATGTTTGTCACCATATAACATGGTTTAACCCACCATTTTTTCTTTAAATGACTCAACTAGGCAGCGTACCATATTTCATATCTTGAAAATATTTTAAAGATTTCTTATAGCATGTCTTTGAGTTGCAAAAAAATTGGAAAGCATTTCCTGTTTTGTGTATTTGGACAAGGCTGTATATTTATGATATAACCCTTGTGTGCAGTTCATATTATGGTATTGGAGTAAAAAATTAGCTTTATTATCATGTACTCTGGTAAATCAATGATTTGTTGCAACAGATACAGCTATAAGTGTTATCCTTCTTCAATTCCAAGTTCTATGGAATTCTGTTTTGTTGTTCTTGGTATTTTGGTAAATTTAATTGTGTCCCAAATTTGTGGCTAATGAATACATGGTAATTTATGCACGATTTCATATGATGAACTTCTTGCATACCAAGTTTCGTTAAATTTTGTTCCGATGTTTAAGGGTTGTGTTGCCTAACTTGACTAACAGATGGGGACAGCCTTATCACCATTTGTACATGTATATCAGGATTTCAGTTTAATGGGTGATTATTCACACTATAATTTGCAGATGGAATCCTGGTAGAAAGCACAACATATGATGTACTTTTTAGAAATATCCGTTTACTTGTTCATGAACTATTATCAGGGTTTCCAACATAAATATTGGGTCAACAGTCCGACAAAACTTTGCTTTTCTAGATTTTTTGGTAACATGCATATCTATATATGGTGTAGTTCTTGCAAACCATGTTTTGTTTGTGTTCAGTAGTATAAGTGGAGTTTCATTTATAGCTTTAAATTATATGTTTAATTTTCAATATTGTCTAAACCCCTAGATTCTTCTTACCCCAGACATTGTTAGATAAATTAAGTAATAATTTTCTTCCCCTGTTTGGTATTTTTGGTTTTATTGTTTTATGCTCATCATAATTATATTATGTTTGGCATTTTCAATTTTTTTTGGTAGAGCGCCTCTGATGAGTCTTGGTGCGTCAGGCGGAGCAATATTTATTGTCTGGAACTTTGTCATTTTTATTATAACAAAGTGATGTGTAGGACTGGTTGATGGACCAGAGACATAAAGCTCTGCAACTTTTTTGTGTGGGAAATAGATTGATATAACAAAACAAGTTATCTTTTATTATTACTTTTGTAGAATAGCTAACATTTTTACAGACATAATATTCTTATAGCAGCAATTATGTTTGAAAATATGCATTTCCTATTGAACACATACTTGGTATTTTGGACAATATTTTTAGACATTAATACCATTTCAATGGTAGCATGTTTATTATTGTTCAATAATTAGTTAAAGTAATCTATATAACATTACATATCAATCATCATATCAATATTACATATTGATTCACTAAAATGCATCAAAAATGTCACCAACATGTTATATGTACAAAGAAAATGGGTACAATGATAAAAACAAGACCAATCGATGTCTGGCCCTGCGTCGTACGGCAAAACGTTGAACCCTGTACGTTGTAGGCCCAATATGGACAGTCAAAATATTTTGACACTTGCATCCTATGGTCGACTTACAAAGCATATTTGTCACATGCCACCCAATATTGTAAAAATGAACATAAAAAATAGTTTCTATTTTTTCCCCTTTTGGTCCCCTTATTGCTAAACAGAAGAGGTGGGTCAAGAAAATATTGTATCCTCCATTTTGTATCCAATATATGACCAAAATTAACTTGTAAAAAAAAATTTCTAAATCGGACCATAAATAAAAAATGTCACATTTTTGCCCCTTTAGGACCCCTCTTTCCTAAAAAAAAGAGAAGGGACACCAAAAATCATCCTAAAGTTTCTTAGCATTCGGTCAACCAGAACAAAAGCTATTGCGGAAACAAATAAAAAAGTCACTTTTTTTGTTCCTTTAGGGCCCCTAATTTCTAAACGAAAAAAGAGGGGACACCTAAATCACCCCAACCCTTCCTTTTGTGGTAAGTAACATAACTGTAAAGTTCCATAGCATTTGGTCAACAAGAACAAAAGTTATTGTGGAAAAAAAATTAAAAGTCGCTTTTATGGCCCCTTTTGGGCCCCTAATTTCTAAACGAAACTATAAAATGATCCCAAAAGGGGAGGTGCACATCTTCAATATATCTGTAATCACTGTGTAAAATTTCAGAAAGATCTAGTGTTTGGTTTTTGAGATTCAGATTACACAAGACAGGCACCCCAAAGCGGGACGGACGGACAGACGGACGGACGGACGGACGGACGGAGTGACCCGACTACTAGACCTGCTTTCGCCTTCGGCGACGCAGGTAATAACCCTATTGGACTTATATGTAAACATTATTTAACCCAATGTTTTGTTTTTAATAAACAATTACTAGTGATTTTTTTTAAATGATAGGGGTCATAACCTGCCTCTAAATAATCTTAATTGGTCAAATGTCATTTCATTGACAAGGTTACATTCATAATTGAAACTTATAACATATATTGAAATACATGTAGACAATCTTTAACATGTCAAATAGTATAATCATTGCTTATGATATTTGTCAGTCAATCTATTTACATTGGATAACTTGTAATATATATCTATTGTAAACAGCTGAGGAATAAGATGCTTGTACTATGATGAATTGAAAGGATAATTTATGAAATACTTTGTTACAGTGAATTGAGTAAATATGCATGCCACAAAATCTTATTAAATACATGAAATAAAAAAAAAACTTATGGAGCATTTACAGCTTTCAACTTTTGTTAGTCTTTTATCATTTTTTTATAGACTTCATTTGGCAAATAAATTGGAACTGTGATTTTATTCTTTCTTGCACTTGAGCTGTTACACATGGTATGTTGCATTGACACTTGCATGTGTTTTCTTTTTCTTTGTGTGTCTAGTCAACTATTATACTTGTATGTCCAATATGGGTCCAGACAAAGTTTTCTTCATTAATGTATTGTTCTGCTCTGTATTTGCCTTGATGTTTATGAAGATGTGATGTTGTGTGGATCCATCATCAATAGAAAATATATAGAGTAACAAACAAAAAAAGTTCTTATATCACATTTATTTTTTAATATTTCACTTGATATTAAATTCACCACTGAACTCATTCTTTTACACAACATATTAATTCATGATTTTCACATCATCCTAGGATGTTTATAAATATTGTAGCTGCTCAAAACAAATTTTCATAATTTCTATAGACTTTTGGACTCCTTAGTTAGAAGAATAAAGCTCTCTGTAAAGGTAAACACTCCCTTCCCTCAGATTTCCATCAGAATTCCGTCAATTTTCCATCACTAAATTCTATCAATTTCCATCAGGTTGATGGAACTTGATGGAGTATTGGCACTGTTTTTCCATCAAAAATTTTGTTTGACGGAAACTGATGGAAAAAAGTAGCGGAAAATATTGATGGAAACTTGATGGAAAATTGATGGAAATTGATAGAAAGTTGACGGAATCTTGATGGAAACTTGATGGAATCTTGACGGAATCTTGATGGAAAATTGACGGAATCTTGATGGAAAGTTGACAGAATCTTGATGGAAAGTTGATGGAATCTCAGTGGAAAGTTAGCGTTTTTCTCTGTTAGAAAAGAATGGAAACTGATAGAAATATTTCCATCCGACCAATCATGGCTGAAAAAGTAGGCCAATAGCCTTGACCTAGGATGTCACTTGTGTACCTAAAATTTGAAAATTTAAATTAAATTAATCATGTATTGTAATTTTTCTCTGAAATAGAAGTGTAAATGAACATTGTTTTCATTTTTTTATGTTTGGAAACAGCTGCAGACAATTTGCTATTAAAGAAAGCAGAATACATGTAAGTTCTGCAAAATACAATGTATCATACCTCAATCTACACAAAGAAGATTTGCATTTATTACAGAGCTAATGTTGACTTAAGTGTATTGTTATAGGCATTGTCATTTACAATTTAATCTACGATTCTAGGTATTGCATGAGTGTGTCTATACTTTGGAAAGAAAATATTATTACCTGCCATGTATTAAGAAATGGGGAAAATGGGGGGAACATGGAATAACTACATACTTTTAATAAATGATTTTCTATATAACGATAAAAATCTAAAACTGCAATTGAATAAACCTACTCCCTTTTTATGTGTTTGCTGTACTAGACAATTTGATGTATTTCTGAATCTTAACAGGAAATAATTTATCAAAATTGCAAAATTTTAACTTCTGAAGTTAAAATTGTGTTTACAAGTAATTCAACAACTGAAATACATGCACTATAGATAAATAAAATTTGTGTACTTACAGTATCTTCATCTTGTAAAATTTATCTCATTGAACACAACAGACACCATGTTATCTTCTGCTAGCAAAATCATGACTAAAAAACTGATGATGTAATAGATGACATCATCAAGTGCACTTAGGTCAAACTTTCCATCAAGATTCCGTCAATAGTTCAGCAGGTGCAAGTTTTTCTGGCACACTATAACATTACTGATATTTTCCATCAAGTTTTTCTATCTATTTCCGTCATGATCTTTATTTCTATCAATTTTCCGCCAATTTTCTATTGAAAGATAATTTCCGTCAATTTTCTACCAATTTTCCGGCAACTTTCCATCAAAAGATGATTTTCCATCAATTTTCCGTCAGCTTTCCATTGGAAGACAATTTTCCATCAGTTTTCTATCAACATTTCCGTCAGCGGTTGTTTTTTTAATGGAAATAGTTGAATTTTTTCCATCAGGCATGTGTTGACGGATTTTTTTCCATTGGTTTTAATTTTTCTATCAACTTCCATCAGTATTCTATCAAAAAGTCTAATTCTTGACGGAAATCCATCAATTTCCATCAAATTCTATCAGAAAATTGACGGAAATGATAAAAACTGATGGAATTCTGAGGGAAGGGCTATTTTGATGCTAGATATATCCAGTTTCAGTGAGAATTATATGTGCACAGTCAGCATTTATCCATATCTTGAAATTGCAGATGCTGATGACTTTTATCAACTTTTAGCTTTATATGGCTCTTTGTCTGAAAGAAAAAAAAAACATTTATACTTAACTTGCTAATACACACACATATTAAACATACAATGTAGGACACAATTCACATATAAATCCACATTTAAATTGATATTTTGCAAATAAATAATGTTATAAAAATAAACATCAGCTAACAATAATGTATTTTTTATCAACAATAATGATCAATAATAGTCTTGCAATTTCATATGTCCTAAAGTTGCAGCAATTCCACTATAATATTATCAATCGATCAATCAATCAGTTTATTGGATAAAGCTCATGAATTAACAATGCAATGTAATCCCCAAAAGACATATATATATATGTAAGACATAAGTATAAAATGTAAATAAGATGAAATAAAACATTTTTGTCCCAATATTTCAAGTTATGATATTGCAACATTTAAGGGCTGCAAATTTAGAATACAAGGAAAACTGAAGTTTCTTTGCTTTTTTTGTAAGATCAAAGATATTTGATGATACCCGTACGAAATTTCCTTGGCGTATTTCCTATAAATTACGGACGTATTTTCAAGCAATTATCAGGGCGTATGAAATTTATATACGCTTGGATATTCTTTAAATACGTCAGTATTACCCATAGACACAAGCATAAGCTTAGACGTACGACGCCCTTATTTTTGCGCGAAATATTTAAATGAGTTTAGACGTATTTTTATTAAAAGGAAATGCGCTTATAAAATACTGGCGTATATTTGCTTTTATACGGCCATATAAATTTACGAAATACGCCCCAAAAAATACGGGCGTATTCTTATTTATATCCATACAATCAATGAGAGGGTTACAGTAAATGTACATGTTACAGGATATAAACAAACACAAGCAAGAAAATTGTTTTGTGTATTTTTTCTGATCTAAAATATATAGACTTTAATCATATATATATATAATATAACTCTTATTCAAAACTTAATTAGGATAACAATTATAAGATTAGAACTTTGCATTATTACTATTTATATGTTGCACTTTTAATTTAAAGTGACATATCAAATTGCAGTTTAAAAATGAAAGCATAAGTGCTTATATTTCAAATTTAATGTATATATGTGTCAGTAAAGTATTAAAATTCAAATGCAAGGAAATTAAAACTGTTAGATATCATATACTGACAGGATAATCATTTTTAAATTCAAAATTAATCAAATGATGAAATCAGAATTAATTGTCTTATTTAAATGAACAATGTTAATAAAATTAAAAAAATTTGCACATAAGTGTTATAAAAAGTACTTACAAATCAAATCTTCATAATTCATAAGTTTTGCTATGGTTTTTTTCTTGGAATCGCAGTTTTAAACTACCAACAAAAACAATCATTGTTTTGGCTCCAAAGTCAAATTCAAAATGGAAGGTTACAGGAAACATATGTATGGGCACGCTCAGTGATGACTTTTGTTTTTAAAAAATACGTCTAAAGAAAATTACGGCCGTAAAAATGTTAAAAGTTGAAAAATACGCCTATATCTCAGGATACGCCAAGAAACAGACGTATTTCTGAAATACGCTTGAAAGAAATCCTGGCGTAATTTCTTCAAAAATACGGGTACGTCTAAATTTAGGGCGTATTTTTTTAAATACGCCAATGATACGCCAGGATTTATCAAATATACGGGCGTCTTACGCCTTAAAATCTCGTACGGGAAGATTTCCATTGCTTCCAAGTTATTACAATTTCTAAACACAGTTTCCTATCAACCAGAAGGTTCATGCAATAAACATGAAACCCAGAAAATGTAAAATCAAAACAAATATAAGGTGACATGTGACCAAATTGGCCATGCTGTTCTTTGATGATATATCACATTAATCATTGTTAATATTTGTTTAATTGTTTTAAGTAATGAATACCTAACTATTTAGTAGGTCAGAAAATATTGTCAAATATTGCTTTAATTTCTTTAAGTCATATACACATGTACATTGTCATTAAAAATCTAAAAGGTCTTCAGGAGGGGGGGGGGGTAGCTTTCCATAAAATGGTGAACAGGGATGTGCCAAAGAGTAGGCCATGCCCATAAAAATAACTTTTTATAATTGGTCCGATTTCAAAATATTTTTTCATTGGATACCTTATGAATATCCCTGCCCTTTTTTGCAATCTGATTAACAATATTTCTTACAGTTTTTTTTTTAAATTAGGGGTCAAAGGGCAAAAAATGTAAATTGATATATGTATATAAATAAGGCTTTTTGTATGAGATGTTGATGTCAATATACATGTATATGTGTCAAAATGCATTTGAAAGTCCACCACAGGATGTATGCAGTCTGTGCCAAAAACTTTTTCAGCCACTAGACATTTGGGCTACCAAATTTCTAATTCCACCAGACCGAATCAGATTCAAGCAGACCAATTTTTTTTTTTAGACTAAAAGTACCATACCAAGCACTGCACCAGTAAACAATACAATGACATGACAAAAGAAATGAGCTTGGTCTAACTAATATTTTTTTCCAGATTTTTAATGGGTAAATCTCAGAGTGCCAGTTCTTTTATTTTGAGAAATATGATAGAAGACAAGTAAAGATATATTCTGTTTTATTTTTCAATACATATTGATATTTTAAAATATATTGCATTTTTCATGCAATTGCACATAATACATTGGCCATGTCAGTCATTCATCTTTATTTATTTTCTTGGTTGATGAACAATAACAAAAAAAAAACACCATTGAGGATGTTCAAAATTGCAGATTTTCGTTCATTTTTTATTTGGCATCTTTCCATTGTATGTGTCTCCCAAATAAAAAAATCATTTGAAAGTTGAGAATCTCTTTTCCGATGACAAAAAATATCTGTTATTTCAAGAAAATTCTGAAGAGCGAGTAACAAATTAATATAATCAAGTACCTTGTTACCCTCGTACACGTTTAAAATCATCCATATAAACGTACCGTGTTTAAAATGCCTAAAAACTGCGATTTATTTATCTGAATTTTTTTGTAAATAATTAAAGAATACCTTGACCTTTATTTACTGACCAATGCGCATATGCAAGAGGAAACCATTCCATTCGGAAGGTTTTGCGCATGTTGGTACATTGTAGTGTAGAGCGTAAACTCTCTACATCCAAATGCGGGATTTCCCCCTGACGTCACGGAATCCGTTTTAAGATTATATATTTATTGAAAATGGCAAATTTCAAGGAGAAGCTGATATAAAAACAGAGAAAAAGATATCTTTATTGGATAATAAATGAAAGATAAATGCAAGAATACTGAATAATATATATTTATTACATTCAATTCACTAGACCGATCGGACCAGTAACTACCGAAATTAACTAGACCGATCAGATTTCTAATAGACACTGGCATCGGGCTATCCGTTAACGTCACACACTGTTGTCAAAAAGCTTTGTAAGTCCACCATGGGCTTCATGTGACCAAAGCAATAGACTATCCATATTGGGCCTCCAGCGTACAGGGTTCAACTTGTATCGGTCGTATCATGCTGCGCTCGGCGTAGCTTTTTATTCTATGAGGGCAAACATATCGAAATATTGTACATGATGACAGCTGTACAGAACCTCAGGACCTGTCCTGCAAAAATCTGTTCAGTCCTGCAAGATTTGGTGTGTCTGACAGAATTACTGGCTGAGCAGACCGTAATTTTGTATGAACTATCCTGGTATCTCGTTATATCATGGTACGTAGCTACGTAGAAACATTGACGTCACAGTTGAATATTTGGTTTTGAAATGAAAGTAAATACCACGATAACACAGAACCCATGATATAATGAGAACGGAGTATATTAGTAAATTGCAGACAAAAAAATGCTTGGGTCAGACATAATTTTCAGATTCACCGGACTGAATGTCCGCTTTTAAAATTTTTCGATATGTCTGCACTCTTGAGTGAAGACAACAACCGAGCAGCAACATAACCTTGTGTAAGCAATTTTTGATTTAAAATAAATTAGATTCATATTAGACTCTTATATATATTTTTACTAAACAGGTGGCAGTGTTTTACATTCTATAATAAATACATGTAAACAGCATTGACCTGTAGTAACATATCTATAATTTGTTGTACATGTAGAGGAAAAGAACATAATTGATTGAAGAAAAGAACATAATTGATCATGTTGATAGATTACACATAAAATACAATAGACAACATGGTGATACAATCAATATACATGTACAATGTACAAGATGTTAATGTATGTAATCGTAAATTAAACAAAACTCTTTAAAATAACATAAATGCAAGACTTACTTGTCACGTCAACTTTTACTTCCGCAAGCCTTGATACATCACAGAACCATACGAGATCATTGGGAGCGAGTTTTTCAATAACAAAATCACTATTTCCCTCTGTCGAGACTCCTGGGCATGCATACAAACCGAGATCGTCTGGTTTGAATTCAGTTTCTATAGTTGTTATATATATGTCGATATTTTTTGGTATCAGTCTCAGATAGATTGTTAAAATCAGGCTGCCGTCGCCATGTTGGCCGCTTACGACTTTAGAAGCCATCGCTTCCCTCTGTCGAGACTCCTGGGCATGCATACAAACCGAGATCGTCAGGTTTGAATTCAGTTTCTATAGTTGTTATGTCGATATTTTTTGGTATCAGTCTCAGATAGATTGTTAAAATCAGGCTGCCGTCGCTTACGACTTTACAAAGCAATCGCTTTTTCTCGTCTGGTCCTATATTTTATTTCCAAGAGAGTTAGCGACGTGACAACGAGTTGTAACAGTTTGCCGCGCTTCTTCCATTTCATCTTTTCTCCGACAAGACTCGGAAGCCGAAGACTTCCGAGTAAAAATGGAAAACATCCAGCAGTCTTCCATCTTCGCTAGCCAATAGTTACGATCCGCTATCTCTCATTTTCACGTGAAGATGAGAGATAGCGGATCGTAACCCTTGGCTAGCGAAGATAGCAGTCTTAAGCATGACCAAAGATCCCACTCGCCGTCTTGCTTTGGCCCAAGGCTAAAAACAAATACATTGTTATCAAATGGTTATAGGATATTGAGCAAGGTGTTGCAAGAGATTGTTTAAATACCTCAAACAAGTCAAGACCACTGCAATCTTCTGTTGACCTCTATTTTTCCGTTATGTCTTTCCCTTGTTATGTCTGTTAATTGGGACATTTGAGATTTGTCGTCTCAGTTTCAGATCAATTTATTGAAATTTTTATTAAACTTTGGAACTATATCCGCATACTTAATTGTTCTTTGCAGTGAAAATATGGCAGTGGAACATTTTTTTAGGCTACAGGTTTATTGGCTGAGTGAAAAATTCCGATTTACATGTAACTTCTTTAAGTCATAAACCAGAGAAATTTCCAATGTCTGTTTGCAGTTCATTTGTTTTGTGCGTATTTTTCGTGTTTTGTGTTTCCTTTTTTTTTCTCTTATTTTATGTTGCTTTTTTACACAACTTTGGGTTTTTTTTATTATAAAGCATAAAATTTGTACCGATTTGTACCTTTCGCTTAAGACATAATAACTCTTTTAAATTTGCCTTTTTCGCATTGATTTAAAATATAATCTTATAATCTTATGCAGGAACGAGTTAATTGAAAATTCCTGTCTTATGTAAATATATAGATAGTCACATGTATGAATTAAAAGAAACAGTCCCTGATTTCAGGCGCAGATCGTAGGAAAGGGGTACCGGTCGTACAACTGACAAATATTATGTTTTTTTCTTATGCACAAAATCCACGTAAAAACACTTTTAACAAATTCGCATCTCGCTTCCCTCGGCGAACAAAAAAAACCTTTACGCCCTCCTAAATCAAAACCCTGGATTGGATTAAAGAAGATAAGCCTGGTACATGTATGTATGCTGCAAAAGGTAATCATAGTGCACTTTTTGATATTTATTTACAAATTTTCAAAACTTCAATTTAAAATTAAACATAAAAAATAAAAGGAAAACCAATATAACAAATATGAACTCGCACGGAAGCGATATAGTATCTACCGACAGAAAAACCATATTCCTCACCGATATATACAATAACTAACTAACTAACTAACTAACTAACTGACTAAACGTTATATATCAGTCAGAAAGGTGGTCAGACCTACATTGTATTAATCAAAAGATTAAGTTGGTGATTTCAGCTCAGTGCGTCACTTAAGAATGATGTGTATTTCAGCTCAATCAAACATACGAAATGTTTACAGGGGAGATTATATTTTGTCACCACCTTTCTAGCTGTATATATATATATATATATTTTTTTTTTTTTCAAATAAAATGGTATTGTATTATCAATATTTTTTGTAAAAAATACAATGATGGTTGGTTAAACGCACGGACGGACACACGGCTACGGACCATTTCTACATGAATGTGTCTTCATTGCATTGAGGCGGGGGGAGCCAAAGAAACATTTCTTACTATATTTAACATAAATACCCCCTCCCCCAAAATAACCTCCACCCCCAACAAGCATAACAAATAAACAAGTGCTCTCTGTATCATACGATTCTCAAGATAAACATGTGCTCTCTGTTTCATACGAGTCTCAAGATAAACATTTTCCTCTCTGTATCATACGTTTCTCAAGATAAACATGAGCTCTCTGTATCATACGATTTTCAAGATAAACATCTGCTGTCTTGTATCATACGATTCTCAAGATAAACATGTGCTCTCTGTATCAAACGAGCCTCAAGATAAACATGTGCTCTCTGTATCATACGAGTCTAAAGAAAAATATAATTGAACATATCGCCATTTGTTTTATCTTTTTTTTTTTAAATAAATTGTTTTTTTTCTTCTCAAATTATAAATAATCAATGTAAGGATTCACAAAAAGCAATCAAAACTAAAATAATATCATACAGGTCATCTTGCAGTCCAGGGTTCTCCAAATAAATCATCGAGTTTTATATCGTAGAATGTATAGTGAAGTGGATTTCCGGTGATAGATTTTTATGGCGATTTGGAATTCCAGGAGGAGAGGAAATCGGTATAAGTATCCCGAGCTACACAAAGATGATTTGTTGTTGTTCTCGTTTAGACCCGTTTAGGTATAAATAATCTGTATAATTGAAAAAATCCTTAACAAGCCTTCAAATTTAATATCTTTGATTGCCAGAGAAACAAAAAAGATTTAAGTGTTACTATATATAAAGCCGTTTTCAAAATACACTGGTTTGCTTAGTTAGGCAATCTATGATTCTCGTTGGTGGAACACATGTATATCCTCTGTTTTTTACGCCGCTCTATAAAATAGAGCAAATTCTTTTGCCTTTTGTGTTAATTTCAGGTTGAAAAATCACCGCTTTAACTGCTTCTTCGAAGACTTCAGCAACACCTTTTTGGATTTTTGACGAGCATTCACAATAACAAAATGCATTAATTTTCCGTGCTAGATTTTGACCTTCACGAAATGTCACAAAAGACGTTCGTTCTGAAGACTGTACGTCATCTGGTCGCATGTCTACTTTTGTACCAACTAAGATAATTGGTACGGCAGGACAATAGTGTCTCACTTCCGCTACCCACTGCAAAGAAAATCAATTAATGTTAGCTTTGTATAGCAAATATAAGCTAGAGGCTCACAGGGGCCTTTATCGCTCGCGTTTAATGAAACTTCAAGTCTTAAACAATACTTTGATAAGTCAAGGAATTAGGAAATCTATCTAATTCCTTGGATAAGTTAATTGAAGCAAAATTCGTCTTCGATATTTTCAGTCCATCAAGACAAAAAAATATATACATGTACATATTTTTTTTTTACCTTCTAAGTATAATCCTTAAAAATGGTAAACTGATAGCTTTAAACCAACAAACACTATCGTAGAGCTTTTCAAGATGTACATATAGGCAAGCAAAAGCTGCAAAAGTTTTCATTTCTATAGCCAAAACACTTTTTTTTAAATTAGAGGTTAGAAACGTTAAAAGGGGTTATGTGACAACTTTCCTCTATTTGCAATTATAGTTCTCATTCTATAGAGTTTTGTCTCTGCCCTTTCGGACTTTTGACATTCGGATACCCCATTGGTACCTCTCCTTCTATAAATCAGCCGCATTGGTTTTTTTTTCTTTCAAGGGCCATAACCAATAAAAGAGGCCCTCTGACAACGTCGACCAAATGGACACTGTTGTAGAGCTATTCAAACCGAACATTTAAAACAAGCTAAATCTTTTTCCTAGACCTTCAGCTCATTAAACTCTACAAAACTCTCCATCAGGTCGAATAAGTCAGATGACCCCCTCTAGAAGTTATGGTCCTTTAATGGTCAAAATAGAGTTCTTCGTGTTTTTGCTCTAAAAATGAAAAGTAATGCACTACAGATAAAGAAAACTCTTGATTATTTAAACCTTAATCTCATAAGCTCTACAAACGTCTCCAGTTGTCATATGACCTCTTATTGGGGTATAATAAGGTGACCTTTACAATTAATCAAAAACCAGGTGAGCGATTCAAGCTCCTTGGAGCCTCTTGTTCTATGTATTTTAATGGCATATACCATTTATGATAACATTTATATCAGTGCCAGACTTGCAAAGAAGGTAACTTTAAGGTAAACTACTGCTTACTCTTCCGGTTTCCGGATTACCTGTGTTCACGCTGAGTTTAGACTTAACTTCGCGATCCTTCTTGCCGTTTAGTTAAAATATGTGTGTTTTGTTGTGATGCTTTAGTGTCTATACTGGTTTTGTCTTTGTCTTTTCGAGTTGGCCCCTTTGATACATCTTTGCTAGCTACTTACTGTGGTCACATTGGTATAGCTATCCTTATTTGCTGTTGAGAAACAAACTAAAAACACATCCTGTAAATACAAGAAAAATATTATGCGTGTATCCAAAAGTTCATATTCGACAAATATCAGCCAATCTTGATTGTTCTTATATCATTTTTTGAGTATATATCTAACATGTATAATGACTTATATAAATATCTTTGATAAACTCTTTTATATTTTTTTGATCAGTAGATCTCAAGAAAACGTGGTTTAATGAAAAAGGTTCGATGATTCTTAAATTCGTGGTTCTGAAGTCTTCAGCATTCAGATCAACGTTAAATTCCTTTTCATGGGATATCAAATTTCGTGGGTTAAGGCAACACACGAAAGACATGAAAATTGATACCCCTAACATAATAATGAAACCACAGTATTTCGTTGCAATCGATTTTATTCATACACGTAGCCCTGATTGAATTTACCAAACATGTATATACATAAGTAAGTATCAAAAGGCACTAAAAATACACGGGTTACATGTATCGATAAATATTTTTCTGCAATATCTTAAGCTATTTATTCGGTTATATTTGTTATATTCACTGGGAATCTAATTATAGTAAGCAGGTATGCATATAATTCACTAAGGAATCTACTTAAAGCAAGCAGGCTTAAATAGTATTCGCTAGGACTTACTCATAGCAAGCAGGCATAAAAAGGATTCAAAGGGAATCTATATACTAAATATATATATAGCAAGGAATTAAAAGTATTCTCTGGGAATCCACTTTAAGCAAGCAGGCATAAACCGGAATCGCTGGGAATCTACTCATAGCAAGCAGGCATACATAGGATAGCTGGAATCTACTTATAGTAAGCAGACATAACAAAATAGGATTCACTGGGAATCCACTTATGCATGCATAAATATAATTCACTGGAAATATACCAATAGTAAACAGGCATAAACAGAATTCACTAGGTGTCTACTTAAAGCAAGCAGGCATAAATAGGATTGCTGGGAATCTACTTATAGCAAACAGACATGAATAGGATTCAATTGGAATCTACAAATAGCAATAAGGTATAAATAAGATCTCCTGCCTTTTTTTCGGAAAAAGCTGAGCCTGGATTTTATTTTGCGCGCTTGCGCTTGCCATTTTTTTTTTATTTTAAAGCTATTATAAAATTTTCAAACAAAACTACCATCCTGCCTTTTTTTTAATTCGAAGCACTGTCCTGCCTTTTTATATCTGGATTTTTGCCATCCTGCCTTTTTATTTCATATCACCATAGCCCCCCCAATAAAATCAAATGGTCGGTCCCTAAGAGTATAACCCGTAGGATCCACAAGCATGCGGCTAGATTGCCAGTCTTTACCCATCCCCCTTTTTACTGTGGTAGTCAATACTATCCTTCATGATTGGTCTAGTGTTTCCTGTTCCTCAACTTCATCATCATATTACTTCTTTATTTTATGTTCTTTGTATCACCCCTTACATGTTACATTAATTGTATCACACCTTTCATGTTCATCTCCCGGATTTAGCCGAAATCGCGCTATTACCAACTTAGTTCACTAAGTTACTAAAATGGAATGTACCAGCATGGAGATATGATATTTCCATGGTACCAGAGACTAAACGTTACAATGCAGAAGATACGGTGTTATCTGTGTATAACTCATCCCCAACGTATCTCCGACCCCTATATATACAGTGGACGACGTACTTACCGTATCAGGGTAGGAGAGTATTCGAATTTGGTATGTTTCATTTGTAGGTCGTATTTGTTAATAACCCCACTTAACTCGATCATTCTGGTCCTCTCGAATTGGAATATGTATTTAACGTATTTGGGTAGGATATTCATTACATGTTCCTCATCATGGCCCAGTCCCCCGTTCCTGTAGAGCGGAATATAGATCTATATATATTAATCGTGTCAGGTTAGGAAATTGCTCGTAAAAATTATTGTTCATAATGTAATCTGCACCCCCTGGTCCCGATACAGTGGATTACCTATTTACCTTGTCACTGCAGGAGATTGGTCGAGTTAATTTATAACATCACTCAAAAAATCACCCCTATCCCACCTCATGTGACAGTGGATTTCGAGCGTACCGTGACATGACAGATTGGCGATTTCGTTTATAACCTCATCTCACCCAATCTTTTAGAATAGAATACAAATGCACTTACCGTTTCAGGGTAGGATAGTGGTCGTATTCGATCATAACCTTCTTGACCCGCTGTATCCCACAGTCCCAACTCGACACAGGTCTGGTTTATTTTGATTCTTGCTTTGTAATTATCGAATCTTTAATTGAATTAAGAACAAAAGTTAACCAATAGTTTTGTGAATTTTGATTCTAATTCCTAATTTATAGGTATCAAATGTTATAAAATTATTAAAAGATCAAGTTCACCGTTCGAACGAGTACTTTTCTTTCAATACTTTTGGTGTTAGATCTTTTAATGTTTTGATTAAAATGCTGCTGCATGGTGAGATGGTCACTCCTTAAAATATACATTTACAACATGCTATCCCGACACTAGTGGTTATTGTCTTCGATTGATTAGTAAGAAGGAGGGGTACCAATGAGGCATCTGAATGTCAAAAGTCTGAGGGGGGCAGACACAAAGCCAGCAAATACCAAAGAGAACAGGACGAAATAAAAGACAACATAAAAAACTGAAATACAAAAACAACCAAAAAGCAATCAGCAGCGCGTATTCAAGTCGTATAACGAAATTGAACTCATGTGCTCCGGAAGAGTAAGCAGTTTCAGTCTGCTACAGCACACCCGTCGCGCTGCTAACTGTCAGTTCAGTGTGTCGAATCCGGTAAAGGAAGACCAAAGTATATGACAAACCAACATCTGCACTAAAAATAAAATATTATAATGGTTATCTTTCAAACTACATGCTTTGCCACCTTGTATATTGTGGATTTTTGATTGACAGATGTTATGTAGCTTCTACAACGCGACCGAGTTGATAATGAAAATTGTTTGACATTTTAATCGCTCGGCAAGCCTCGCCATTAAAATTATCAAATTTATTTCCCTTGATGTTAGAAATTCCATAATCATCGAGAATTATTTTTAAGTTGTAGAAGATTTTTCTCTAATGTCTACAGGTAAAAAATTAGAAAAGGTTGTTACTCAATTGCACGTGCAATTACACTGAGTACAAAATTTTCTCTAGAGGGGAAAAACATTATTCCACAACTGGTTGAGATGTTGATAAATCAGATGAAAAAAAGAAAAAAAACCTTTTCTTCTAGTTTGTAATGTTTTCCAATTGAGTTGTCAGTCAATGAAATTGGAACCGGATCGAAAGACGAAAAAAGCACAATATTTACATGCAAGTATCTAAAACTTTACAGATATGTTTTTTGCTGTAAAAGCTGGAGGAGGGGGTTAAACGTACTTATTATATCACAGAGGGGACATATGGCTTTTTTTCTTTATGCAGGAGGACGATAAAACATTTAGTTTTCTTTTCACTGTGCTATAAATCTGTTCAATTATTATACAATTGTATATGTTCGCTTTAAATTTACATGTACATTGTAAAATGTACGTTTAATTTTGAAGTTGATTTTGGTTTTAGTTTCGTTTTTGTTTTGTTTTTTTTTTTGTCTTTTTTTCTGTGATTACATGTAAGTTTTATACTACTTACATTGTTGGTACATATTCTTGGTTAAATGAGTTCGTTGAGTACACAGCCAGCAAACACGTTTTCCCAACATGACTGTTTTAAAAAAATATATAAGTTTCCAATTTATTGGCAACAGGGTTTTAAATGTTGCAGTCGTATCATGCTACGCACGGTGAAGCTTTTTATTGCCATATTAAACTATTGCAGTTTGCGAAAAGCTATTGCTTGTTCAATCCTTTCTTCAGCAGTTCCTAGCTCTTGACAGAGAAATGCCCAGATAGTTTATTTTAACGAATATTCATTTTAACGTCAGTCTGAGATGCGGTGTACACATAATTATCATGATTCGCATATCCAAATTCAAGCTCTCATGTACGTGTGTTTCAGTCAGGTTTGAGCACCAGAAAGCTTAGTGATACATGTATCTTTAAAACATCTGCTAATTTGTATATGCTGTCATCCTAATTATCATTATGTATATTATTATTGAATAGAAAATGCCTCGAAAATTGGCATAACTTGTGTCTAAAATTATTTGTACATGTTTTTGTTTGACTACACAATATGTCTAAGCTTAACCTTAAACCAAGTTAACTTGCATGACATACATTGGAGTTTAATTAAGAACATTCGGTGAACAATTTAAATATAAATATTTTTCTTTAAACACTAAAATTTGAAGGTTTTTAAAACCCCCAGTTGAGTTTTGTAATTTCGGTCCGTCCTTCATATCACACGAATGTTTAAATGGTTAAATTTTGGAATAAAAAAGGATCGTATAAATTAAGTTCGTATTTAAATAATAACAAAAGACTTATGATGTACATGTACAAATGTATAGGTATAGTAATGTATTTATAGAAGATAGTGATATGTGGAATAAGTGTACACGACACAACCTACAATATAAACGACAATTAAAAAAAATCTACAATGGAAAATTAATAATATAGTAATTATATTCTTTTCATATCAAATAATATATATTTGATGATCTACGCTGAAAAATGAAATTGCTTACCCATCGCCGACAACAACACATTTTATATGTTGCATTGTGACAATTCTTTCTTCACGTTACCATTCAACAGATATATGATCATGTAAAAGTGAAGCATTTAAGAAAAAAAAACTTCCCTGACAAAGTAGTCACAGTTAAAGTTAAAAAGGATGTTTTACCGGGAATTTTAAGTTAGTGCACACTTAACATAAACACTGTATTTATAAAGTTATGAAATGATTTAATATGAATGAAAACGATCTATAATTAAGGAAATACATATAATATTTTATCCAAGCACGATTTTTGCGGGGGAGGGGTTATCAGATAGAGTGTAACTGCTTTTTAAACATTTAAACATTCGACATTAGTTACACAAGATGAAAATAAAAACAATTCATATGAGTACAAAATTTCCCGACCAGCTTTTCTTAATAGCAGCTAGTACTTACATGGAAATGATTTAAAATTTGGCAGGATAATTCAGTATGACTACTTACAAGTACATCCTAAGTGAATCTCCGGCCTTCTGACCACTATTTCCTGTGAGGGACTGATTTCCGTTAGGTTCTTCTCGGTAATCGTTGAAGACACGGATTTGAAAAAAAAATTCTGTGAATTTTCTAACAAAACAACTATACCTGGGATTGATTTGACAGTTAGCGAAATTGTTCGGTATGACATGTACGCCCCAAATGATTTTCCGGCCTAACAGACCACGATTTCGTGTTTGGGACCGAGCCGTTACATGAATGAAAATTTCCGTTAAGCTTTTCTCGGTAACCGTGCAAGATAATGATTTTAAAAATAATTTTGAGAAAGCTTTCTTCAATCTTTTTCCAATAAAATATACATAGAAACCGCCCCATGATTTTCCCACGCATGTTCAAATATACAAAAAGTGTTTTTATTAAAATTCAAACTTTTACTATTATAACAAAAGGAGGAGGAGAACAATGACGATTATGACGATGCTTTTTACAAAGCGGAAAAACTACTGAAAGTGAAGCGTGTTAAAGGTTAAAAGCATTTCTTAAAACGGGAAAATGACGTCGTTTAAGTAAGAGTTATCCTTCGTATCACAGATGAAAAGATGTCCGTCGATGAACCAACGTGATGAACAAAGGGAGTTATTTTCTTTATACCGGTACCCCCAAAAACGGGTTACAAAAGTAAGAAATCTAGAGCTATCTTTTACAGTTGAGACTTAAATTGTCACAAAATGATGATCATACACGAGTTCTGAAAAGTTTCTAACATGTCCATATAAATGGGAGCTGGGACCCGTGTGTTTTCCTACAAAAAAAAAAAAAAAAAACACAAAAAAAAACATTTGATAGAATACGCTATTCGTGCATTGAAAGGGATCTTTTGACACAAAACCTGTCACGCTTCTCTGCCGCTTATATTTAATTTAATTGCCTATATTCCGTGAAAATGATCAAACATTTATAAACAAAGGTGGCTCACGCGTATCACGCAGGAAAAAAGACATGGAAATCTAAACGGAATACAAAGAAACAAAACAACTGAATTTTGATATTGATATAGATTGAACACTGAATTGAACTAAGGATAGAAACTCTCCCTTCGCTTAAGATAAAAATTGCGAGAAAATCTTCATATTGAAACTTGGAGTTGAAATTGCGAGGCTCTGCATGCCCTGATAAAAAAAAGCAATTGAGGTTAGTGAGGACACCTGTCATGTGACCAAAAAAAGCTAAAATGCAAAAAACAAGTGCAAATGTCACAAATGCCTTGAAACTTATGTTAAATAGTTTCATTTAATGAAACTTAATCAAAATAAATTAGTTTTGATTCATATAAAACAACCATTCCTTCATAAATAAAATTTCAAATAAAACAAGGGAGATAATCCACTTGAAAAATGACCAAACAATTACAAAGATTTGTATTGTAGACAGAAAAGTAAGCTGGTGACCCCCAGTTTTTATTGTTTTATTTCAAAATATATTGTATTGTATTGATTTTTATCAGATAAAAATAAAATTTAAATTCGTGGATTTTTTTCTGCGACAAGATTTTATGCAAATTTTTTGGCCTTTCCTATATAATCTATAGTAATTTGGGAAAACTTTGAGTCTAAATTTTGGGAAAACAAACCTGGAAAGGGGGTCCAATATTTTTACACAAGATAAAGTATATACCTAATATTAATATATAAAAAAATTGGACATTTTAAATTCGGCATTATTTTTGGGGTCAGGTGTCCTCACTAACCTTAAACTGTCACGAGAGTTCGTTTTATTTTGATTTTGTCTTCTTATTTGCTGAGAAATAAAGGTTTTATTTTATCGCATATATAAGATATTGACTAGCATTATATACATTGTTCATGATTTATCGTTTTATGGGTGTCTTCTATCACGTCCGCGTTAGTGCTAAAAATAGGGAATGGAAAAAGCACCTGCTAAAAATATACCATAACTTGGCCATTTGAAGGGTCGTTCAGCGTTGAACGTCG
Organism: Arcuatula senhousia; assembly: GCA_963971305.1. Lineage (NCBI taxonomy): Eukaryota > Metazoa > Mollusca > Bivalvia > Mytilida > Mytilidae > Arcuatula > Arcuatula senhousia. Next base: position 54,547,980 of record OZ020307.1, on the reverse strand, counting down.
ATTTATATTATATTGCATACAAATATCTCTAGAATGTTAAAATTAAAGGTGATGGTGTTTAAACGGTTACATTTTATGAATTGCATGTATTTTTTTAAATATGAAAAGTCTGCTTTTTTAAAAACGTTATATACACAAACTGTGATGTCCTTGGGGAGATTTTGTTTAACCTTAGCTTACTTAGATCCAGGAATGTGACCGAGCCAAATCACAAGGAAATATTGATATAGGATAGAAAGTCCATATGGCCAAACGGTAACGAACTTTCCTCCAATTAGAGAGACAACTCTAAGGAATTTTAATTAAAAAAAGACTAAGACATACAAAAGATGCAAAAATCCAAAAAGTTTAATTCTTCATTTTCCTATTGAAAAATAATAGGAAGCATCACAGATGCGAGCCCTAAGGCATTATGGATGTTTTGAGATGTGCCAGAAATATACTGACGAGAAAACTGGAACGCGGCTACTTTTATAGAGCACGGAGCAAGTAAAACAATCAACCCTCTAAGCTTATAAGAAATTTATACATCATAATTTGTTCTTAAGAAAAAATAGACATACAAAACGAGCAATTAAACCTTCATTTTTCCGCTTGTTTATTTTTACCAAGCAGTCCCCTTTTTAAGATAAATCTTAAAAAAAATTTCAATGCTCGCTGAGAAGGCAGGGCCTTTATCATATTAATTTAGTAATTTACATTACGGGTCTGTTTGTCCGCGCCGAAGGCTTCACCAGAATCAGAAAAGACGAATAATTAAATCTGACGGTCCTAATCTATCTGTCCGTCACGTACATGTAATAGAGGTACCTGAATTCACTGGGTAAACTACCTGTCAACGTTTACGCATGAAAATCTAGACAGTCCATCGTTTTAACGATGCATGATATTTAACCACGGACATGATAATTTGATAAGACCGGTAAATTTTGAAGAACCACAGGAAAAGGGAAGAGGTGGGTAGGGGCGGAAAATTAAGCCTATGTGATGCGCTACTTGGCGGTCCACAAAGGAGTCTTTTACGTGCATGAAGCGTGGAACTCTCCACACATGTTGGTCCATTATGGTCGTCGGTCAGGGTTTCTGTATTATAGACCTGACAACCCCCGCGGACGAGGGCCACCCTATTCAGCCACCTAGGGTACACACTTGGTCGCTTTGGGGCCGAGCACTGACCGACGTCAGAATCCTAAGACCCTTAGTCGCCTTTCACGACAAGATAGGCTCTGCTGCGGGCCTATTCGCCACCCGTGCCCTGCATAGGACCCGTAACTCAAAAATATGCCCGGGATAAAAAACGCATTGATAATGTGTGCTTCCTTTTGAGGTGGTGTACATGTGTATAGAAATGATTAAAAATCGTATCAATGTAACACAATCATCTATTTGTCTTGGCCCACATGGCAGGCATTTGCAAGGCTAGACAGAATGCAGATTGTGACTAAAACGTTGTGATTTATTTCTTAATTTCTTAGTTATCGTATATTTTGCAAGCATCTGTATATTGAAAATGACAGATGTATACGAGAACTTTGAAGATGCTACAATAAAATTAAAGGATTGATCATTTGATTTTTAGGGGGGTATGATGAGATTTGAAATAAAAAGGCAGGATAGCAAAAACCCGGAAATAAAAAGCCAGGCAGGAAAGTGCTTTGAATTAAAAAGGCAGAATGTTATTTTTGGCTGAAAAAAGTTATAGTTACTATAGCTGTAAAAATATAAAAAATGCACGCTAGGGCTTAAAAAATCTTGACTCGATTTTTTCCGTAAATATGAAGGTAGGAGGAAGAAAATATCCATAGCCTCCCCATAAAAATCAAACGGTTGCTCCCTTATTATTGAAGCAAATCGTATTGTGACAAAGTCTTTACTTTTTTCTTGTTCAAATACCTTATACTCCGGCATTTTGAGAGTTTTGACGTTGACGTCGAGTATATAACGTCGCTTGTTTTTCGCTATTCGGACTGGAACTGAAGACTTCAAGAGTTTATAGTAAAAAAACCAAGTCGGTGACCCCCAATTTTTTTACATCAATAGAAAGGAAATTTAAATCGGAATTGTATATAATTTTTCCAAAAAAATTGTTGGGTAAGTTTTTTCTGATGAATACTTAAAGTGAAAACCGTACGCTTTTTATGTCCTTTTTTAACGTTATTTCATTATAGGATAATTAATTGGGTCGAGTGAATAACCAAAATATGATCACGAGTCGGTGAACGCACACAGATTTAATCAAGTGCGCGGAACAGTTCCGCGCACGAGTTAAATCTCAGTGCGTTCCCGCACGAGTGATCATATTTTGGTTATTCATGAGATCTAATTGATTATCGTATTTATTACATAGATAAAATGCCACTATTTAATGGTTTTTAATAAATATATTTGAATGGCGTATGAATTTAGACCGCAGGAGTCATGCCGACAACGCAATACAATTCACGACGTCATAATTGAGTTTGACCGGAAAGGACGCAAGAGTGAAAATATTTTTGATATTTCACATTGTGAATTTACCAGATTTTATTTCACTGGGAAAAATCGGTATTTCATATGCATCTATGTAATAAATATAAATAAAAAATTGAACATCCAATTTTCAAAGCGCCATATCTTCTAAGATATATCGGTAACCTATATATTTTTTTTCGATATTTTGGTAGGAATTGACAAAATAAATCTACATACCAAATTTCAAAAAAAAACTGTTGGATAATTGCTGATAACGCATTTGGAGAGACTGTCTAATGAATTGCATTTCAGGTTCTGAATCTGTACAGTGGACAACTCAGCTTATATTTTAGATCCTTTTGATTTGTTTTCCAATTTTCGTAAATTTGTTAGGCTAAATTCGGATGCAAGGTCAAACCTAAGTATACTTATTCACAATTTGTATTTATGTTGTAGATAGTGCTAGAGCATTGCGCGATGCTTGCTCGACTTACCATCCTATTTTTTTTTCCTTTTAAGGGCAGTTCTCTGTAAGAATCAGGAAATATTGAAAAAAATTGAATCATGATTTTAAAGACACACGGTTGTGACAATGAATGGGCATTCAAAATAGCATTCTAATGAAGAAACAGTCATTAGTTGTTGTCTTGAGTCAGAGTCGTGCCAATGCATTTTTTGTGTCTTTTAAAGCATTTTGAACAGTATCATAATGAGTGCCGGGGTCGTCAGCCTATAATGCGAAAAACTTGACCGCAAATTAAAGTGGGCCAATGTACATGAATGTGGAGAATTCCACGCTTTATGCACGTAAAAGATCCCTTTGCGGACCGCCAAGTAGTGTAAATTTTTCGCCCCTACCCATCTTGTCTTCAAAATTTACTGTTCCTTTTGTTTCCCATCCCAACCCCCAACCCCATATTTCATATCTCATCATCATTTCATATTCATTTTATCATCCTTTCTTTAAATAACCTATATAGCGTTGCAAGGGCGTAAAACACTCACTCATCCACTCCCACTTAACGTTCGTTTAGAATACTACTAATCTCTTAAAATAACTTATATGTATTTGCTAAATTGTGTGACTTTATACGGCAATCATTAGAAATGAGAAACAAGTCCATGTCTCTTATTCTGAGTACTTGTATCACCTAATTGGTTTTTTTTTCTAATCCCCGCTTGAAAAGTAGAGGTATATATGAGTTATATACTATGATAGAGTGTCCATCCATCCGTCCGTCCTTCTGTACACCTTAGGGTACCCATGAATCTCTTATCTGCAACTCGTCTTATATATATACATGTAACACTCGATGAATTTTAATGAACTTTCACACAATCTTTGTGACATCATGTTAATGTGCACCTTATATACCTATCTCTTATCCACAACCCTCCGAAACCCCTTGTAACGTGATTTTGAGGGTTACAACGTATCTGCTAGATAACAAGGGGTTCCCTTCTACACAAAAAAAACCTCAAGCAACTCAAGTTGTAACGCTTGTTACGTCAGGTGTTCGGAAGTGTAAGTAGTTTCTACTTAAACTGAAAATTTTTATCTAGTTGAATTCAGACCTTAACTTGTTTATCCATTAGTTATCTCAAAATAAAACAGAGAAGTACAAATGGGACATTCGAATGTAAAAGGTACGAAAAGACAAAGACCAAGCAAATCAACACAATCGAGAACACGAATAAACAGACATCATACTGTATTAAAACACAAAATTAACTGAATAACAGGCAACAACACAAACTCAAATCATAATCGGAGTTGACCTAGCTGGCAGTACGTTACTGTTACGTTTCTAACGGTCAATTCAGCCTGTCAAATTCGGTAAAGGGGGATAAAACAAAACCCTATGACAAACCTTCATTTGTACTCATTATCCATATTTATCTTCGAACAAATGTTGTCGTCAATAAAATTTCTTGAGTGAAGACGACAATTGGGGAGTTTCATGACCTTGCTTTTTGAAATTTATTGTCAGACGTGACGCTTTATCAAGGGAAGCCAGACGAGTTTCCTGAATCATAAATCAGTTGTGATGTGTGCACTCCAACAGCTGAACCAAATGGGATGCTACACAAGAACGAAAGTTGACGATTGAAATGTTAAAGTTATGGCATTATTTATAGAGCATTGTTAAAAGTCTCCCTTGGATGTCTATTTCGAGACGTAGATCTAAATGTCAACTTTCCCTTCTTGTGTAGCAACATTCCGTCCGCTCCAGCTTATGGAGTTTACGTATCTCAATTGATTCGTTACTCCAGAGCGTGCGGAACTTACATCGATTTCCTTAGCAGAGCGACACGTCTGACGCAAAAATTGCTCACACAGGTTTATGTTGCTCCTCGGTTGCTGTCTTCACTCAAGAAATTTTACGGAAGACATCATGCACTTATAGACAAATATGGGATTTCGATCTCTCAGATGAGTGCAGATGTTGGTTTGTCATAGGGTGTTGTTTTGTCTTCCTTTACCGGATTTGACACGCTGAATGGACTATTGGCAACGCGACGGGTGTGCTATAGCAAGCAGGAACTGCTTACTCTTCCGGAGCACCTGAGTTCACTCTTGTTTCGACTGGAGTTCACGTTGTTGATTGATATTCAGTTGTTTTGTGTTTCCATGTTTTACATGTTGTCTGTTTTTGTCCCGTTCTTGTTGGTGTTTACTGGTTTTGTCTCTGCCCTTTCGGACTTTTGATATTCGGATACCCCATTGGTACCTCTGCTTCTTTCAAGCGAACTTCATTTAATCTGCAGTGTCCTTTATTGCAAGTTCTCGGGGATACACGAGATGGAGTAAGTTACCCGATTGAAAAATGCTACTTGAAAAGACATCATAAATACAATCATTATAACGGAAAGTGGAGTTAAAAGATAGAGCTAAAGTAGGCAATGATCATATTTGTCTTAAAGTGATTGAAGAAGTCTGCTTCATATATGAATGAGATAAGGAATCAGCAAGTAAAAATGAACGATGAGTGGCTATTGGAATTCCGATTTTCTGTCAACAACATGTCCACCAAACTGAACAAATGTTTTTTCTTGTAGACACATGTCGATTGTGGCTCCACTGTATTTTAGCCGGGATAATCGCTGCATAGATAATGAATCGTCTTCACGTAGCCAAACCCATTCTACGATAATACAATGCTCTATTCTTTTATATTTGAATCCTATATTATTCATGTTTGATTTATGTAATTGGAAGCTTTATTTGAGATGGTCCAAAATGTGTGCAAAGAAATTAAGCACAAAATACCACAGTCCCCTAAGTTACTTAAAGAATGAGTGAAGGTTATGTATTGGTATAAAAATCGTCCTGGTGGGTTTGTGAAAATGGTCTAAAACAGATATTTGTCGAAAGAGACGCATTGACGCTTTCGGGAACACTAATTCTATATCTACATTTCATTTAATTATATTATTTAGTACCCCTGTATGTCGATCATAGATTTCAAAAAGTTTGACCAATTAACAGAGAATTTGTCTTCAAAAAGGTCGGAAATTAAATGATTTTTGCACATTGCTGATGGAAATAAACAATGAGAAAATTTAGAACAAACACAAAATCCTTCGGTCTTGCATTCAATTTGCACATACAATCATTATTTTAATAATGTTATCATCTAATGCTGACCGTGTTTGAATTTTTGGTGAGAAATGTCCGGGTCAGAGTTGCCTTGCATCTGTATACATTCTAAATAAAAGAAGATGCCCCGTAAACAACTCCGACACATAAAGCATGAAAACATGTAACAGAGGTATAAACTGTCCGTACTTACAATGACCAGACAGATCAATATGAATAGATTCTATCATGCAGCGTTCATGTTAGTTTTACATGATTTTGTAAGGAAATACACTTAGTTCTTAGTCCTAATATAGTTACCGACCCCATGTCACTTCAATGGCTTTTTTAAATTGACTTTCTGTGGTGTTATGTCTTGTGCTCAAATTCATCAGTTAAACAAATTTGTCATTTATTCGCAATTAAATACGAACCGTAGGATTTCCATGCAAGAGACTGAATTGCAAGTCCCTACCCATCTCTGCTTTTTCCAGTGACATTCAACTTTCCTGCTGTATTTTCATTTTGTCCCCTTTTTCTTCATTTCTTCATCACTTCATATTTAGAGCATCATCCTTTTTAATTCCTTCTCCCGGATATAGCCGAAATCGCTCTGCTTGGTTGTAAAGCAATACATAACTAACGCAAAGAAATGCTAGCTTTTGTCGTGAAATTTTGCCTTTGTATTCTGTCTATGTTCGATCCTAGATTAGATCGACTAAGAAGCATGGATTCCTACCATTCGAAAACACATGAGTTCACCCCCTTTTTTACCTGAGTTGCGGATTGTGGTTCATTGATGTTATACGTATTTTTGTATGTTGTTCGGTTAGTTTTGGTAATGTTTTAATGTCAAAGTATAAACTCCTTCTTGCTCATAAATGCAATTCTTGAACCTTGCAAATCTTGTACCGCCATTTTTAAGGTAATCCTGCTGAGAAAATAACCAGAAAGTGGGGAATTGCATGGGATTACTAAAATCATAATAATAATAACATGTCTTAAAAACTTTTTTGATAGTCTTAATTCAAAATTCATAGGAATTTTTCTGGCCGTTTTGGACTTTCTACGTTAGACTGGCCCATCGGTACACCTTTACTTCTACGCGAAACTTGCTCCTATACGGACCCTGGCAAAGGTACAGTACAATAGAAATATCGACAAAACCTGCTTAAACTTATTGCAATCAGCTCCTGTAAGTAAATGTTTTGCATTGTTGAATAAAGTGCCCTGGATTTAAAGTATTGAGTATCAAGGGAAAAAGTTAACCGAAATAAATAAAAATCTTTAAAAAAAATAATTTATAGATAAAAAGTTTCTTGTTTTCTGATTGGAATAGAACGAGAAAAAGTAGATAAAACTCGTTGTTTCAAATCATTTAATATTAAATGGCAATTTTTTTAAGCATTGGTCTGTCTTAATAGATTTCGATTTGGTTGCTTTATATTTTTAATTTTACGTGAAAAATTGGCATCGTTTGGCCGGTAAAATATAATCGAAAACACAAACAGTTTTTTTTCTGAACTGCCCTTTAAATAATCTAAAAGTATATTAAAATCGTCTTGAAACAATATCTGTACTGAGTGTGTTGGTCATAAACGGACGGATCCTCAAATTGTAGAGCTTTTTGTGAGTTGTCGATTAAGATTCTCTTGTTTTTGAAAAATGTACGAGATACTTCAAAGCAAATTATTTAAATAGAAACTATTAGAGTATGGGTCATGAAAAAGTGTACGCAACACAATTAAAACAAGAACGGAATTCCTGGGTCCACTGCCGAGTTGCAAATTTTCTAAGTCTACCCGCTTAACAGGAAGTAGATATGTGACGGACCTGGAAACACATCCCACCATATGGGACCCATTCTTTAAGCTGCATACCATATATCAAAAGCTTATGAACAATAATAGCTGAGAAATCTGTTACGAAACATTTTCCTCTTGTGACCCTTAAAAAGTCTAAATTGGCTTGTTAAACAGGAAGTAGGTAAGTGACAGACCTGGAAAAGCATCCCACCATATGGGACCCCTACCTGAAGCTGCATATCAAATATCAAAAGTCTACCAGTAATAGTCACACTGTCACGTATCGGCATCCCCGTTTTACTTCGTTTTAAAACGTCACGTTTTTTAAAATGTAATTTATTGTCAAAGTTTTTGGTCTTCACGTTTAACTAGGTATATGCTACGTTTTTCAAAGTTTCCTCACGTTTTACTATGTTTTACTAGGTATGGCCAGGTTTAACATCAGCGGTTTTTTTTTCAGGTTTTACTACGTTTTGCTACGTGTGTGGTTTGTTTCGTTAGGTATTACTAGGCTTTGTCACGTTTTACAAGGTATATGTTACGTTTTAGTACGTATCGATGTAGTTTTGCTAGGTATGCACTACGTTTTACTACGTTTTACTACGTGCCACTCCGCTGTGAAGAATTATCCACGAAAACCGCATAATTTTCTAAAAAAAATATTCACCAGAAAGAGGTAGTGATTGTTTTGAGGAGAAAAGTAAATTGTTATTTCATTCATATTTTAGTACATTTATATTATATCTTTGCTCCAAAGACTAATGATCACTAATGGTATAGTATATTACCATTGTCCGTCCGTTCGTCTGTCTGTGAAATACAATTTTTTCTCAGTTTTCCTACTGCTTTTAAAATATAATAGATATTATATTTTGCATTTACTGTAGTTAGTCAGTATCAAATGGTGCATGATAATTTTAGGGTCCTAGCTAAACTGGTTTTACACATGTTGAACATGGATACAAAATTTCTATCACAGTTGTCTAACTATAGGTCGTAGAGGTTTTATATTTCGCCTTCAATCTTATCATGTGGTATTATAGGGTGTATATCTAGTTTATACTCCTAGGTCATCTACTTTCTGTTAACCGAATACTAAAGTTTTGAACAGAAGCGGGATATCACTAGTGTGCATTTGCTTACAAAATACTTTTTACAAATTGTTTATATAAGACAGCTTTAAGACTTTCATGCAAAATTATAATTCAGTCTTTTCCTCATTAAGAATCACCTTGAAATTTTATCCCAGTCATTTAATTTAAAAAAATAATTGGTAACAGAAAACTTGACAAAAAGCTGCGATGAGTACAAGTGTAAGAGAAAGGCCAACTGGTAGTGCCTCTCTGTCTTTCTTCTTAACCCTGGCGTCATTCTTAATACATTCTCCTGGAACATAGCTGGGTCAACTCGCAAACAGTATCTCTAAAATTGTTCGTACATGCCGAAATGGGATCTCCTACTTTTCTTATATCTCACTCAAAATTAAACGCGTTTTTCTTATCCTCTGGTACCAGTTCTGGTTGTATTGAAACAACAACAGCCTTATCTTGCAGAATACGCGTATGCTCATTCAGCAACATCCCGTAATTTACCAATTCTATTGTACTTTTTTCTTTTAATGTGATTTAAATGAAGATTTTTTACAAAACAAGGTGCAAAAATAGGCGAAATGAAAGAGTTAGCGTAATAAAACGTGATCATACCTACTAAAACGTCATAAAACGTGAGCAAAACCTAGCAAAACGTAACAAAACGTACAAAAAACGTACAAATACCTCATAAAACCTTGTGAAAGGCAGTAAATACCTAGAAAAACGTAGTAAAACCTGACCCGGGCGCCACAAAACATGAAAAATAACTTAAGGTAGTACAATAGTAGAAAATCGGTAGGATAGAATTTTTTAAAATTTTGTCATAAGAAGTATCTATGTGCATATGTTTGGAAAATAAAATAAAAAGAATAGGTCACCGTGCTTAATTTTTGTAGAAAATTGATCAAAAACAGTTCAAATTTGGCTATTTTTATATAGATTATATAGGGAAAAATTGTTTAAATCAATTTTTTTCAAATTTCACGGGATAGATTTTTGTTAAATTTTGTCAAAACATCAATTTTTGTTAGTTCTTTGAAAATAAGGTATAAAATCATGGGGTCACCGTTAATTTTCTGAAAATAAATTGGAAAAACTGAATTTTCCCTACACATTTCATACAAATTATCTCCCTTGAAAAAAGTACGGGAAATGTTATAAAATGAATATAACAGTTAGGTTTTGTTTCCAACTTATTTTTTCTCTAATAATTCATCATACAAACAATTTTCATACAGTTAAATAGTAATGCTTTTGTGTTTGCTTAAATTTGGTAACATGCTCAGAAAAGATGCTCAGTGTTATACCACTGTGCTACCTTAAGTCTGAGAATATTCTCAACTCATTATGACGTCATCAAATTAAAAAGTTTTAATTGGAGTCGCCATGGAAATTAAGAATATTCTCAGACTTAAGTATTTTTTAAGTTTTGTGGCGCCCAGACCTGGTGGTGGGCATTCCGCTACGTTTTATCAGGTTTTCGTTACGCTTTCACTACTAGTAGGTTTTATCACGTTTTAACGACGTTTTACCACCTTCTACTACGTATCTGCAACGTTTATTTTTTATGTCGCGTTTTGCCACGTTTGTGTCGTACAAACGGATCACCCCACGTTTGCGTCCAAGTATCTCTACGTATGTACCCGGTTTCAACTACACGTCTGCACGTTTTAGAAACGTAGTAAAACGGGGTGCCGAAACGTGACAGTGTGACTGGGGCTTTAGAAATCTGTTACGAAAAAAGTGTGACGGACGGACAGACACCGGCATTTCTATGTCCCCCGCTCAACGTTGCAGCAGGGGACAAAAACAAGACTGAATCGCTCACCTTGTCTTGATGTCAACCCTATGGAGAACTTTGTAGAGCTGAATAAGCTGAACATTCAAGCAAGCAACAGCTTTTCTCTTTTAGCAATAGTTTTGTAGGTCAAAAACGTGCAAAATGTTATTTTAACGACCGTTTGAACACTTTGATTCTATAGAGACTTTTGTTAAGAGCTACCGGTATATGATCTGAATATTAAGCAAGCAACCACTTTTCTTTATCTGTTATAGTTTTCATTATATAAGCCAAAAACATGAAAACAAGTTTATTTAGGGGCTGTGATCCCTATAAGGAGTCATCTGACAACTTCGACCCTATGGAGACTTTTGTAGAGCTAAATGAGCTGAACATTTAAGCAGGCAACAGCTTTTCTCTATCTGCAATAGTTTCATTTTATAGGCCAAAAACACTATTTTTCGCCTTTAAGGAGCTGTAACACCTATAAGGGGTCATCTGAAAACTTCGACTCTATGGAGACTTTTGAAGAGCTAAATACAAATTACAACAAAGTTCCAGACAATAAATTTTGCTACGACTGACGCGCGTTTCTTCTATTCAAGACTCATCAGAGGCGCTCTACCAAAAATATTGAAAATGCCAAACACTAATGAATATGGAGAGCATAAAACAGTAAAACCAAAAATACCAAACAGGGGAACCAAATTATTACTAAGATAATCAACCTATGTCTGGGGTAGGAAGAACCTTAGGGTTTAGACAATTTTGAAATTTAGAAAAGATAATTTAAAGCTTTGATGTTTTCTCCAACTCAAAACTGTTGGTGCCGGAGCGGGCTAACCTCGGAAAATTTAAACTCCACCAGCAGTGCTAACCTTCACGTGTGTTCGAAATACAAATTACAACAAAGTTCCAGACAATAAATTTTGCTACGCCTGACGCGCGTTTTATGAGCTGAACATTTAAGCAAGCACCATCTTTTCTCTATCTGCAATAGTTTTCATTCTAGAGGGTAAAAACATGAAAAAGGGCTACTTTTGTGCTTTAAAGGGCCATAACCCCTATTAGGGTTCCTCTGACAACTTTGACCCAATGAAGACTTTTGTAAAGCTTCAGATTATTAAGAGTCTAAAATCCTTCGGATTATTTCTATCTGTTATGGTTGCTGAGTTATAAGCCATTTTAAGTGGTTTTATTCTATGTTTATTTTTAGTAACAGCAGCCATGTTTTTTATCGAATCATTTCAAAATGAGGATCTTTTGTTGCCAACATGTCATATATCATTCCTGCAAAGTCCAGTTAAATTGGTTTAGTGGTTTCAGGAAAGAAGATTTTTGAAATTGTTAACAGACGACGGACAACGGACGCATAGTGATAACTCATTTTCTGTATCTTTGTCAAAGGCTTCTTGGCTTAAGATAGGACAGAGGGTCACTCAGATAGACTACAGGTTTGGCTTTGAAAATATACAAGATGGCATAAGCTCACATGGCTTTTGGCCATGTGAGCTAAATAATGATGAGTCTGGTGCACTTTACAATACATGTACATAGTTTTTTTTCGCTTGCTGTGAAGTACGATCTGTCCCCTTTCCGTGGCAGAAGGCGACGGATCTTAAACCTTTGCTAACGACGATGCAACACAACCAACATATACACACTATACAAGTGTATATCAACAATTTTTAGTCTGTCGGTTCCCTGTAGAAGCAATGCAACCAGAATAAAAAAAAAACAAAATGAAGATATTTCTAAGTCTTTAATAATAATTATTTTAAGTAATAATACATCGGTCTACAGTGAAGTAGTAACTTATAAAAAAACTTGCACCGTCCATCAGGTTTGTATTCTAGTACAAATGTAGTATGTAATTGATCACAGAAAGCATTGGCAATGCAAAATCCATATTTACACGCGAATGTTTGTACTAAATATGTACGGTAAATTCTTGGAAATATAATAAACGATCCCGAACATGCTATCCCTGTTGTCATTGTATGTATTAGTTTTTACATAACAATTTCACAAACAAAATAATTGGTATAAGTATGGTCGAAATGTATCATTTTTCTAGCAGGGTTTATAACCAGGGCGTCACTCCACTCATGATAACCGTCTGGGTACGATGGATCCCAGTCAAAGAAGGTCAGATTTGTACCATCTTTAGAAACAAATATCGATTCTGTTACCATGTCGTTACCATCTATATAAGCATTAATTGGCACTGAAAAAAAAACACATGTAAAAACTGTATATGACTTTTTCGTATCATGATATAGAAACGAGCATATAAATCCAAGTAATGGTCTTATTTTTGTTTGTTTGTTTTTTTAACTATTTTTTATAATATAATTAATCATCGAATTTTAATCTATCAGTGGAATGAAAGTTACTTGTACAATGTAATAGAATTTTCGGAGATTTTTGCTACAGACCAAAGTCTGCGCTCCACTCTCAAAATGATCAGAAAAAGTCTATACATGCGGTTTTATTATTACCTTTTTAAAGAAAAACTCTTCATGTATAATTCATTTTTTTTATTTTTAAAATAAAGCCTGCGTGAAGAATAGTGAGTTAGATAAAAATAAACCTTACCTGACAATCTATCTAATTCACTCGCAACAAAGTCCATAATTTCCTGGTTCCAAATGGTAACTAAGCCACCGTTTGTTTCAGCTTCACATTCAGCTTTGGCACCATTCCAGGTTCGACTCAATTTAAAAACTTTTATGCAAAGATTGAGTTTTCGGTTATACTCATAAGTACTAGGGCACAAATCTGAAAATAATAAGTTGCAGCGCATTGATTATAGATCTAGAACCCAAACAAAAATATTGTTTACTCGGGAAACTTAAATAAAATGTATTACATAAAATAATTGTCAAGTTTAAACAGTTCCTTTATTTTACGATATGTAAGTTTGTCCCCGTTGCTTCAATTAACCAGTCTTAAGAAGCAAAGAGGCACCATGGGGACAACTGAATGTCAAAAAGTCCGAAAGGGCAGCGACAAAAACAGTACAGCGCAATGAGAACAGAACGAAGAAACACAAAACATAAAAAAAAAACACTAATAGAAAACAATGAGATGTGGAATAAGTGTACACAGGCAATTTGTCTTAACGTTAAATTAATGTAAAGCTCAACACCAATTTAGCGTTAATATCACACTAATTTAACGTTAAATTAACGTAAGTTTAACATAAAAAATTCTAACGTTAATTTAGTGTTAAACTTAAACGTTAATTTTGTGTTTAACTTTTTAACGTTAATTTACGTTGAATTATGCGATGTCAAATGTTTTAACTTTAACATGAAATTAACAATCGAAGCTAAATTAACACTAATTTAACATATTTAACGTTAACATAAATTGCCTGTGTACGCGACAGAGCCCACAATCAAGCGGGAATTCAGAAAAACCACAATGGACAAACGCCAGCAGCCTTCAACGATGCCAGAGTAGGCGCTGCTCGGGGGTATGCAAAAACAACTCAACAGCAACCAACAATGCGAACACGTCAAGTATTATTCAGATTGTGTGAATAGTTCATGAAAATCAATCAAGAGGTTAAGAGATGGGAGCCCGGCCCGAGGTGAAACGGAAGGACACACGAAAGGGCGAACGGATACCCCCATCATTATATACCCTTAGTACAAATGTTTTCAACACGATGATTTTTTTTTCATGACAGTTGCTATAAAAGTAGTCAGATTCAATTATTTAACCAGCTTTGCTGAATGCGGTTTTGTTGTTATGTGTGTTTGTGTTTTATGTTGTTATGTTGTTTGTTTTGTTGTGATGATTTTTGTCTGCCGGTTTTGTCTTTGTCTTTACGGTTTTATGATACTGATTACCCCTTTGGTTCACCTTTGCTTCTTTGATATATTAACTACGTAATGATGGAGATAATTGACAAATGATGATGAAAAGAATTACATTGACAAACATATATTGACACAAAAATTAGGGTTTTATATTATACATGTATTCATATTTTTATATTCTTCATTACATTCATGTATGATTTTACAATTTATTCTACATCATCAATGGATTTTAATACAACGAAACAATGTAGAACTTGATTGCTTGGCCTGTTTATTCTTTAATACAAATACGCTGAGCAAGAACTGTATAATTGCGGAAAAATGGTCAAATTTCCAGTATACTGCCAAGTATTTAAATTTGAAAAGGGAATAATAGATTTATCATGACACACAGACATGCGATATTTTTTTTTTTATAAAAATACCACAATGGAAAAAAAAACAGCAGCCTTCAACGAGGTCAGTAGTCGATGTTCGCTGTTTTTCAATTTGTCCACGGTAAAAATATTTACGGAGTGAGTGCAAGTTTAAAAATTTTGATACCTTAATTTAGGTAAAATGATCACCAGGCACAACAATTGTTACCTAACCAAAATACATATGTAACAGGCGAAAGCTTTGAAAATGTGTCTGATGTTTTTTTTTTTTTATGAAAGATGCATCATAAGCGCTAAACCAAACACTTGAGATGCGATAAATAAATGAGCATTGTAGAGCTAAAATGTCGAAGAGACTGCCAAAACAAAACCAAGGTCAATTTGAGATAAGGGGTAGACCATTCAACTTGTAGGGATGGAACTCGGTTATTTTTGTGAAAAATAATTTGCATCCAATTTTTGATGGAAAGAATATATTTGTGCATCAAAAAAGTATTCATAAGAAGGGTTTTGGCTTGATAAATTAATGCTTATACATGGTACATGTAAATATAATAAAAAACATACAACGCATTTATAAAATCTTGTTACGGCAACACCCCCCCCCCTTTTTTTGATTGAAAAGTCGGTCCTTATCAATTGTGAGATGAAAGTTATTTCAAAGTTTCTTTCTTTGAAAGCATTCGTCAGGAAATGTGGAAAAACGTTACGATAATATTGACTTTCTTTGCCGCTTATAGAAACTTGCCAAGAAACGAAGGGCTATTGTTAGAAGGAAACCAAGCGGTTATATATCATCGTCTTCTTTATCTTAAGATCTCTCTTTTCAATAAATTGATTGTTAACGAATTGTAAGATATCATTTCTATCATATGTTTTTTTGCAATTTTTAGAATTACAGACTAGAGAATAATGTGCAATAAATTGACACTTCAATTGACTATCTGCAAGTGCACATATAATCTTTTTGCAATCCCCCCGCATTTTGTATTTATTTCTTTTAAGGATGTTTGATGGTCACTTTGAAAATAACAAGGTAATTAAATTTGTATATCTGATGAAAAGAATATAGGTAGAGGTACAAAATAAGCGTAAAAAAAATCATAGGTTGCCGAATTACAAATACCAAAACGCGGGTATGAACGGTTAATTTGGATATGCTATATATCGATATGTCAAGGAGCAACCTCTCATCAGTAGCATTTAAATCAAAACATTGGGAGGTCAAATTCCAAACTGTTGAAAACGAAAAGTTCTCAAAACCAAAACGTTCGAACAAGGAAGCCAAATCCAGCACCGAGGATATCGACCATGTGCATTACAAGGAAAGAAACCTGGTGTTTTAAACAATTTTGAATTTAAAAAACGGAAATTTCAGCGACAAAAATATTAGACATTTTATGGTAAATCGTGTCAGACAAGTCTGACTACCAGGCTTGTGATTACCCTCGGGGACCTCTGGTCCACCAGCACGGTTATCGCCCAGTGGTTTCAAAATTACAAATACCAAAACGCGGGTATGAACGGTTAATTTGGATATGCTATATATATCGATATTCCAAGGAGCAACCTCTCATCAGTAGCATTTAAATCAAAACATTGGAAGGTCAAATTCCAAAACTGTTGAAAACGAAAAGTTCTCAAAACCAAAACGTTCGAACAAGGAAGCCAAATCCAGCGCCGAACTTGTTTTCGAGATAATAAGTGTTCAACATTTGGCGGGAAAAGGCTTTCTCTGGCTTTTTCATAAGTTTAGCATAAGGCTTGTTTTAGGGTAAAATCCTATTAGAAAATAAAAGTATATTTAAAAAAAATTGTAAATTACCTCTTAATGACTTTATAAACCTTATTATGAAAAGAAATTAGGGGGTCCCTGGGCAAAACAAAAAATCCTCTTTAAATGGTAAAAGCCAGAGGATTCCGAAAATTTGACAGATATCTCAAAAATTGACCATCGATCATCCTTAATTAAGATTTTGTTGTATTAGAAACTGGCAAAATATTGCTGGAAAAAAATTCAATATACAAAAAAAAATCTGTCAAAGTCAAAAATGGCCGGATTTCGTTAAACAGGAAGTAGGTGAGCGACAGACCTAAAATCGCATCCCACGTTATGGGACCCCACCCTGATGCTGTATACCAAATATCAAGTGGCTGTGATTAGTAGTTGATGAGAAAACTATTACGGAAATTTTTTCCCCGCCCACACGCCGCCCGCCCGACATTCACCATTTTATAACCCGGATTTTTCACTCCGTGAAATCCGGCCAAAAAAACATTATATACTGCATCTATTAAACATGTAAAGTAAAATGTTCTATGCGAATTTTCAAAAATAGATTTTTTTTTATAGTCATTACTAAACAGGACGCAGATATGCGAGTGACTTAGAATCGGAACTTGTGACAAAAGTCAAACATATTAGTTACAAAATTTAATATGAACGGACGGAAAGACTGAGAGAGCTTAATCAGTACCCCCTCTTCTTAAAAGCGAGGGTATAATGAGCATGGTAGAATGAAAATCGTGTAAAGATTTTTTGTTTATGACATGTTACCCTAAAAATTTAAAGTAGTCTTCTTTTCATTATAAAATTGTAAGCATACTAATATTTAACAAGAGGCTCCCAGGAGCCTGAATCGCTCACCTGGTCTTGATGTTGACCCTATACTTTTGTAGAGCTAAATGAGCTGAACATTTAAGCAAGCAACAGCTTTTCTCTACCTGCAATAGTTTTCATTCTATAGGCCAAAAACACCATTTTTCACCTATAAGGGGCCATAACCCCTATAAGGAGTCATCTGACAACTTTGACCCTATGGAGACTTTTGTAGAGCTATATGAGCTGAACATTTAAGCAAGCAACAACTAATCTCTATCTGCAATAGTTTTCATTCTGTAGGCCAAAAACATGAAAAATCAAATCGCTATTTTTCATGGACCGTAACCCCTATAAGGGTTCATCTGACAACTTGGACCCTATGGAGAATTTTGTAGATCTAAATGAGCTGAACATTTAAGCAAGCAACAGCTAATCTCTATGTGCAATAGTTTCCATTCTGTAGGACAAAAACATGAAAAAACGCTATTTTTCAAGGGCCGTAACCCCTATAAAAGGTCATCTGACAACTTCGACCCTATGGAGACTTTCGTAGAGCTAAATGAGCTTAACATTTAAGCAAGCAACAGCTAATCTATATCTGCAATAGTTTTCATTCTGTAGGCCAAAAACATGAAAAGTGGCTATTTTTCACCTTTAAGGGGCCGTAACCCCTATAAGGGGTCATCTGACAACTTCGACCCTATGGAGACTTTCGTAGAGCTAAATGAGCTAAACATTTAAGCAAGCAACAGCTAATCTCTATCTGCAATAGTTTTCATTCTGTAGGCCAAAAACATGAAAAAATGCTATTTTTCACCTTTAAGGGGCCGTAACCCCTATAAGGGGTCATCTGATAACTTTGACCAAATGGAGACTTTTGTAGAGCTTTTGATGCTGAATCAGTAGCGTGGCCTCAGATTTCCTCTATCTCTTATACTTTTTGATTTATAAGCCAAAAACAGTAGTCTGACCCCCCTAGTCTATTTTTAGCAACGGCGGCCATGTTTTTTATCAAAGCATTTCAAAATGAGGATCGTTTGTTGCCAACATGTCATATATCATTCCTGCCAAGTTTCTGTTAAATTGGTTCAGTGGTTTCAGAGGAGAAGATTTTTGAAATTGTTAACGGACGACAGACGACGACAGACGACGACAGACGACGACGGACGCATAGTGATGGCATAAGCTCACATGGCCTTTGGCCAGGTGAGCTAAAAATGATATTACCTGGTCTGTGAAAATAATATTCGCTTCCTACATCAGCTGTTCCCTGTGAGGTCGCTGACAACAAAAACGTGCTAGCTAGACAGGATTTGTCCGAGTCGGAGAAAAAGAAAGCGCCACATTCCGTATCGGCAGTACAGAGCACTGAACATTTGAGTCTAGTCCGAGCTGATTTCTGCCATAAATAATTTGTTGATAGTGTAAGACCACCGTAGGTAGGATCTTTTGCCCAAATCATTTCTCTGATACCTGTAGAAAAAATATATACAGTATGACTGTGAATTCCTTTATTTTTGTTAGAATTATTTTGGTAACCCTAGAAAAAATATTTGTCTGGTTTTTTTTTGCACATGTTACAATAAGGAAATATTATCAAACTATAATTTTGTTGGAATTTTTTGTGGCTGATGGACAACCATGAAAACCACAAAATATATATCCTGCTGATGGACACCCATGAAAACCACAAAATATATATCCTATGACAACAGTAAAGATTGATCTATCAAATAAAGACTGTCTATTGCATGCTTTTATTTTCGAGTAAACGAAATCAAATCAAAACAAAATAAAAACGCAATTATAAACAAATCTTAATGGTTCAATTGTGAACCAGTGGCCTTATTTTCGAAACTTTCCTAGGATTTTACTGAGGAACTTCTCAGCAATTTATTTAAGATGATCTTTGGAACCTCTTAAGGAACGTCTCAGCAGTCGTACCGAAGCTTTCGTAGACGTTTCCCAGCTAGGAATTCCTATCTTTGTCATTACAAATTTCTTAAGTAAGAAAATACATTTAATAGATATATACTCTGCAAAAAAAGTTACGCATAGATAGAAAATTCCCCGAAGGTTTAATGCAAATCGAAACAATTTCAAAACATTATTGCCGAGCCGTTCTGCAACCGATTTTCACGAAATAAAATCCAGTAAAAAGAAAACAAAATGGAGATTGTTTGATTAATTTAGGCCAAAATCCTAACTTCAATGGTTTTTAAGACATTGTGAGTAGAACAAGACTAATGTTTTTCACGGAACATTTTGCATTGATTTAAACGGGAAATTGAATCGTAAAATGTACACTTGAGTTCCACTTTCAATATCTTAAAAAGCAGTGATGTTACGATTTTACTCAAAATAAAAAAAAAAACAATCTCTATTTTGTTTTCTTTTTACTGGATTTTATTTCGTGAAAATCGGTTGCAGGTTGCAGAACAGCTCGGCAATAATGTTTTGAAATTGTTTCGATTTGCATTAAACCTACGGGGAATTTTCTATCTATGCGTAACTTTTTTTGAAGAGTATATGGTTGAATCTTTAAATGAAAATGATAGAGCACGTCTTTTTTTAATTCACAAACAAAAGCAAATAGTAAAAGTGATTATTTAGAATAATATAAAGTGAGTTGAATTGGAGTTCATAAATTTCCTTAATGCAGCATATGTATAAAAAATTAAAGTTCTTATAATCTTATTTTGTTAAAAAAATGTTTTTGGTGTAAGATTCAGTGTGAATGAGGTTGAACTTTTGCTAAAAGTTTGCTAAATTAAATTAAGAAATTAAAGAAATTCATTTTTCATCTTTGTAAATACGTCAATTTTTAAGGCTAAACCAACTATTATGATGCTTAAAAACGAGAGTGCGGGAAAGGATATGAAGGTGGCTCAATTTTGGGATAAGATCCCACAAAAATATCTATATTATTGCCGTATTTTATTAAAAATTGGGATTCTTTGAAGTTACATGTAGGGAATTCATAAGTCACCTTCTTTGTCTCCCTAAAATTTCCGATCTTTAGGAAATTCGTAAATTGGGACACGTTTTAAAATTTGACTGAAGACTAAGATCTTGTCAAGTTAAGAGGCTGCTTAGCTGTCTCTTAATCCCAAGATGGCTTCGAAAATTAGGCCCCAGGAAGAGAAGTGTCAGGTCCCGTCAAGTGCTTTAATAAATCTTCTTGAATAAATCAATAAGATATTAAAAACAAGGGTTAACACTAAAGCACGTCTCGCCTGCGGCACCATCGGAATAACTTGTTATTCCTCAAACATCATCAAAGCTACTATTACATGTGTACCAAGTTTCATCAATCTCGGACTTATAGTTCTTGAGATATGGAAGTGACATTGCTATTTTATGTACTTTTGAAAATTGTCTAAGTCACTTAACCCGAAAGCCAATGTCAAAAGTGGGGAGGCAACTCTGCTTAACTAATACTAGCCAATATGCAAACCAAACTTCTACCACTTGAAAATAAAGGTCAAGGTGAAAAGATGGGGATGCAACTGTGCTAAGCTACTTCTGGAACATATGCATATTAAAAACGAAAGAATATGAAATACCATGGCATACCAAGTTTCATCAACCTAGGACTTATAATTTTTTAGATATAAAGGTGCTCGCAAAACCTTAATATTGCTATTATATGTATTGAAAATTGTTTAAGTCAAGTTACCGGAAAATCAAGGTCAAGATCAAAAGATGGGGATGCAATGGTGCTTAGTTACTGTTGGGGCATATGCATACCGAGTTTTATCAACGTATGACATATAGTTCTTGAGATATGGAGGTTCTCATAAAACTTAAACATAAAAGTTAACACTGCCACCCCCGCCGGTTAAGTAACAGCTTTGCTTCGCAGACGAGACAATTATTCTGTATCATGTATGCAATAGAAAAATTGATTTGCACCACGAAATTAGAAACATACATATTCTCAAAATTATGCTAGGTTAGTGCTGTTGTACATCTTGTGTATCTTACATGTATGCTTATTTATAATGGTCTATTTTCACGGATATTATGTATATGTACAATAACAATAAATGGCCCAGTAAATAACACAACGTCATTTTCACTTATCGTGAATATTTTTCATATGAAGTAATTATTCATTTTTCTTCGAAATGACGTCAGCGTGTAACAGTAAAACTGTTTCATTCCTGGATCGAACTGTTCCATGCGCATGAACGATGCGCAGTACAGAGCGACGCTTTTAGATGACTAATTTTCTATATATTTCATATTCTAAGTAAATCAAGATCTTAAAAATTATTCCCATGCCATTTCTCAACAGATTCTCATGCATAATTATCTGAAGTTTGTTTATTTGGAAATCCGAAAGAGAACCTCTTGGTGCATTTTTATGCGGTAGAACGCACAGAAAATTAGGGGGAAAAAAGGAGGAAAAACATAAATCGCAAAATTTTATGACGACGCACTGTTGAACGAGCGCACACTCTCTCTTTGTATTCTATAAGTAAATAAAACAGTTATTTAATGCTTGTTCATGGAGCAGTCAAACTATAATGCCCTCGGTGCACAGGAGATGATTTAAGAACTGTTGCCTTCGGCCTGCGGCCTCAGGCAACAGTTCCTAAATCATCTCCAGCACCTCAGGATAATAGTTTTGACTGCTCCATGACCAGGCATTAAATAACTTTATACTGATTGATTGAGATGACGAGAAGAAAAGAATATGGTTACCTTAAACAAAGGCTTTTCCACTCATGATAAACAGATAAAGGCAACAGTCGAAACGTACAGACAAAAATATGTATCAAAAATTACCTAGAAAAATTTTCTGAGTGTAGCACGCAATGTTGAAAGTAAATCGAGGGCGTGAGGCCTAAATAAGAACAAGCAATGCCAAAGCATTTTAGAACAGATTATAACATTTTAACATATATACAGTGTATAGGCAGGTTATGCATAGAACAGTTGTTGTCCTAAGTTACAATGAAAAGAGCAAAGACGCACCAATTTGGCATTTGAATGTTAAAGTCCGCAAGGGCAAAACCAGTAATCACGAACGAGGACAGCACGAAGAAACACAGATAATAAAAACGCTTAAAACAATTGAACAGAAATCAACAATGCGAACGCAAGTCGTCATTCAGATGTCCGGAAGAGCTAGCAGTTCCTACTTGTTATGCCGCACCCGTCGCGCTACCAATTGTCAATTCCGATAAAGGAAGTCAGAATAAAACCCTACGAGAAACCAAAATATTACATATGGTAAAAATTCCTTGTATTTCATTGGTTGAAACTAATAGATCATGTGGATAATAGTTATGTTTGTATTAAAAAAAAATCATTTATTTTCTATTACAATTAAGTTTCCGCTCTATAATCTTATTTTAAGCATATATGTTTCATATGTTATATAACAATTACAGACTTTAAACTCAGTCAATACACATTCTTTGGACCCATAAAATAATATCATTTAACTAGGTCCATAGAATTGTGAATTTACTTCGTTTAAAGTCATCCATAATTGATAAATATGCACTAATCTGAAAGATAGATATCCCATAGGATTTCTTGAGCGAAGACAGCAACTGGCGTGCAATATAATTTTTGTGTCAGGCGTGACGCCAAGCCAATTTAAGCCCCGCAAGGTCTGGAAAAACGAATAATAATAGTGTACCCGTTCTTAAAGGATTTTAGGTGCATCTTGGTTTTTAATACAGTTTGTATATAATTCTTAAATAAATAATGTTTTACTTAACATAATCGATATCATCAGTGCTGCATTTTGTCCCCTTTTTCAAAAGGATTTAAGTAATTCAGTCAAACCTGGAAACACTGAAACCAAAATAAACAGTACACCTGTCTGAAGCAAAATGGGGTTTCAATTCAAGTCTGTATGAATCGACTAGCGCCAAAGAGGTTCGATGTAAAAAGGTTTTACTGTATATTGATATTTTAAGGTGTTTCCAGTTGTTTTAATTTAAACGGGTCCTCTAAATAGATTTTTTTTCTAATTTGAATATTTTAGCTTATATTAGGACTGATGCTTGATTTTGTTAAATTGAAATTATTGAGTAAACCTATTTTTATAGTATTAATAAGTTATATGATGCACAATTATTCTACAAAAAGACCATTAACATGCACGCAGAATCCTAGTTACTTGCAACTAGTATAGAGAAAATAAAAAGGTTTCAAAATTGATGTCTAAATGAAAAAAGAAATAAAATCAAAGCAAAACGATCAAACAAAGCAAAGAAATTTTAGTCTCTCATGAACGTCTTTGAAATGAATTAATATTAAAATGTTGGCGGGAAAATACAAATGTAGTTTCTATGACGCTTTAATATGTTTAGCTACTCAACTTTACTAAAGGTTTAGGACTGTCCTCCTGTTAAAACCATCGACAGAATAAATAAGATTTGAACACTTCTTAATGATAAGCCTCCGCCATGCGGACTAGATTACTTCTTAATGATAAGCTTCCGCCATGCGGGACTAGATTGAATAAAATGATGCCTTTAATCGGAATACGTACATGTATAAGCTAGTCTTCAAGTCCAATGGCACGGAATGCAAAATTAATTTCCCATTTTATAATTTTCATTTAATGAAAATGAAATACGAATATTTTGTGTAATCCTAAGTATATTGATGTTTAAAACGTAAAGAAAGTTTTAAAACAAAATAACCTCATACATCATATACATTTATTAAATGAAAGAAGAAATTATTACGACTTTTTAGGTTTTTGCTGTTATTTTTAATGAGTTCATAATGTATGAAAGAGGCAAAGAGGCACCAATGGGGCATACGCGTGCCACAAGTCCGAAAGGGCAACGACGAAACCGGTAAACACGAGCAAAAACAGCACGAAGAAACACAAAACACTATATCAAACGAACGGAAATCAACAACGAGGTACTATTACAAGATATAAGGGGTCAGTAAGACCTTATACGGGACCGCTGAAAAGGTTTATTTATTCGCCAAGATATTGGGATTTAACAAATAAAAAAGCGGGAATTCGAAATTTTTACTTCGCGAATGATCGTTGTATTTCACCGGGATCTCAGGATTTCTACCAGTTGCTTCACGTCATTCTTGTATTTACATCTCGAATTTGACTCAGGTAGTCATCTCAGTACAAAAAAAAAACGATATTAGAAACGATTTTAATTATAAAATTAAAAGTTATCCCAACTTGGAAAGTAATGTACTTTCTTCACCTGAAAACGGTGTCTATATTTCAAAACTTATCAGATATGCCAGCACTTGTACACATTTTCAGACTTTTTGATCTGACACCGCTTATAATCTCCATTACTGACTTAATGATAAGGCCAAGGTCATAGGAAAATACATTTAATAGGACCCCTGAAATATGCTTCCCTCGTTTTCAGCCACTGGTGAAAAAAATGAAAATTATGTTGAGAATTGTTAGTGATTGTTTGGATTAGTGTTAGGTTGGTTCATGTACTGAGATTATCACCGCAACATCTCTATTATGTGTTCACAACCGTGATGTGTTTTATGTGACTACCGGACCCAAAGATTGCAATTGAAAGGGGATGGGGTAGGCGCGCCATAAAAGCTGGTTTAACCCACCATTATTTTTTGAAATGCCTATACTAAGTCAGGACAATTGCGGCCTTCAATTGTCTGGTATCTTTTCCTTGCTTTGTCTTTTCTCACGGACATTTGAGATTGATCCTAAAAGTTTGCTAACTTTTATTTAGGACCTTGGAAGCGGGCTTTGGGATTTATTTTTAATGAAATGTGGGATGACATCACCTTCTACTAGCTTTCATATAATAAAGTAACTGAATCTGCGGTAGTTTATCAGGTTGAAATTGCACCAAACTTCCTTTTCTTCCCGTCTAGAGAATACTCAGTAATGAGTCTTAATTTCTCCATGCATGCATCAAAATGTATAGATAAAAGCAAACGATATTTACAATTAAACCGTACGCGTGGACTGCACAACAAGGGCCAATTAATGTCCCTCTGCCAGTAAAGAACTGCTCATCATCTGTTGTGGACTGTCGTATGGGCAGTGCTATTAACTTCAAGGTGTTAATGTCCATTGGAGATTGTTCTAAATCCAGTTTTGCCCCCTGTCCTGTTGTCTGTTTACAAATGATATGTCAACAAGGTTGTTGGCATCTTACATACATCTTACATGCTGACAATACAGCTCTTGCTTTGGGACGTATTTTAAAATAATTTTATTTGATACATTTATAAAAGGACAATAGGGGGTTCGTAGGCAAAGTATCAAATCTTAATCACAGGCATTACAATTATTTTTAAAATCAATTTAGGAATCATAACTTACTTGTTGCTTAGGATTTACATTGTAAGCTTAATTACTACCTAATTTTGTCTATTGCCTTTTACATAATTATAAATCAATTATGGTCACGATGACCCTTTGGTTGATTTTCGCAAGATATTTACAGTACCGCTAGTTTTACAATGTCTATTGTTCGTTTTGGTTTATGAATGGAACTGATCAAGTAGGTTGTCAAAATACTTAAAAACAAAACGACTTTAAGTTATATTGTAGGTTGTGTCGCGTACACTTACAATGACTTATTCCAAAACTCATAATCTTCTATTTAAAACGTGTTCTTAAAATAAAACAAATATATATATATATATAAAACAAAGCAAACAAACAAACTAAAAAGTAAAACAAAACAATTAATGATTAAATAATTTAATAATAGTTAAAAACTTACCAGTTGAATTAGAAAACTCCGAAAACAAAATAATCACAAAAATCTTCACCAAATTGTTAAAAATGTTAAACGTATTCTTTAAGCATAATATTTCCATATTTTGTTATATTTTGTCTCTTTACATTTCAAAGATTTTCACATTTGAATAAAAGATGTTTTTACTCATATTTATTAGTAAAAGTTCATGCAGGGAGATAATTGACAACCCGCTGTTACTCTCTGATGTCTGATTGGTTGAAATCGATTCTAGAAATCTATTGCACAGTTTCGGATATGACAAGGAGAAGAAATAACATTGTATTCGTTGCTTTTAGTTGTTTTGTTTGTTTGAATGAGATTGGCTCAGATACTTTGTATGAGTTGAGCTACATGTACAAAAAATAATATTAATGAGGCAAAGAAACTTCGAAGGAACATACCAATTTCAAAGCCTTTAACCCCCCCCCTTTTTCGCCAAAACAAGAAGACACTGAATCCAATGTCTCTTTTTAAAAACAGAACAGCGGTTTTCCAAAAACCGTAAGAAAAACAATAAATAGATATTGAAATTACCAATACAAAATAGAGGATAGTGACAGCTAGATGTATAACCTACCCGATCGCTAATAATGCAAAAAATACTTACTAAAGGGAGATTCGAATCAATGATTAAAAAAATGATAAAAAAATACGGCGACAAACTATGGACAATTGTACACTGAATGCAACATAAAGCATTCACTTCTTAACAGTAACTAAAGATACTAACTAACAATAAAATAGCTAAATCCTAGTTCTTAGTTACTCCGAGCAGGAAACCAGTTCTTGTATGTTTCAACACAGCAACTGGCGGTACTAAATCATAATGAACCCAGACTTATCTTAGTTGCTCAAAATAGGTAGGAAGTAATTTACATATAAATGTAAGAATAATTCAAAAAAGAAAACGCAGTCAAACCATTTATGTTACATGGAGCTGAATATCGAAAATATAATCATTTTGAAAAAATATTTACTTCTCGTGTGTAAGAATTTACATTTAATTTTATTCGTTTGAATGATTATTAAAATTCAAATTCTTTTTTAATGCATAAAACCATTTAGTTAAGAGGGGTTACACGGTCGTCACATTTTCTGTAAATATAATTATAATAATTTTGTAAGATCTATGTACAGACTAGAAAACATAGACACCGATATTGTTTTTTTTAAAGGGAGGTCTCCCTATAATGTACCGAGGACAAAGCGGTGGTTTAAAGGTAGATTTTGTCCAAATTTTACTGACAGCACGAAAATTAGCAAATTTACCAAATATACAACCCATGGACCCCTTTCTACTGGATCTCCCGGTTTAAATATATGTTATTTGCTTTCAGTTCAAAAAACATTGTTACCGTGTCACTAAAGACAGCTCTATCCGAACTTGATTACATATGGACATGTAGGCGTTATCGAATTTTTATCATTAGTCTTCTATCGCATGCTCATTTATCAGATATTATATATCAAAATTTTAAGTCCAATACAAACATAAAATTTAAAATTAAAGATAAACCCAAGATATTTTATCAGGAGTCACATGCACAAGCACTTGGATTTTTGTCAGATAAAAAGAAATAGTTTTGAAGACAGTTATTGCTTTTAATAGTTGTTGTGTGCATGTATATTCGTGAAAAGAGACAAAAACGCTTTACAATCATGCTGTTTTTTAATATAATAACTTTACTATTGTGAAAATGGAGAATTGCGATTTTTGCAAACAGCTTTTCCCATTGTATAAATGTGCAACATGTGCAGTGCAGTATTGTGGTTCTTGCGATGAAAACATTCATTCTAAACTTAAAAATGCCACTGACCATGACATTCTAGAAATAGGTCGAACAAATACAGAGCAGCAGGATACACTCAAAGTTAAATTGGCTGACATTAAATGTCCTCGCCACCAAGAGAAATCATGTGTTATGTTTTGTCAGAGCTGTGATAAATCGGTATGTTCTTCTTGTTTGATTAATTCTAATCAAAGCGACGAACTCGTCAAAATATTTGAAGTCAGAAAATCTTTTTTGAAGAATTTAAAGTCAAAAATTGAGGACGCACTACCATTTTTTGAAGAACAATCGGTGAAGTTTGTGGACATTGATGCAAAACTTCAAGAGGAGCACAAATGCATCTTGGACAAAGTAGAGGAAAGAAAAACTCAACTCATCGAGAGCATTCATGACAGGGCTAAATATCTTAACGAAAGTTTAAATGAAATTTGGAATCCTAATAATAATGACATCACATCAACAAAGGAGAAAATAGTAACGATTTGCACCCAACTGAAAAACAGACGAGATGAGATAGATTTCGCATTTTCAAATACATCACCAGCTTCAGTATTTGAAAGTTATGAACGTCTTGATACCAACATCCCTTTCCAATATTCTCCGGACATTTTACCTCCCGAATTTCTATTAGTTGATTCACCAGATTCATGCCACATTGGATTCGTCCGTAGGCTTCCTTCCCTCGACATTCTCTTTACGTCAGAAATAGATTTTCCCGATATTTCAGCAATGTGTTACATCGACACAGAGAATTTTGCATTATACAGTGCAAGGACTAAAACTATGAATAGATTTGTGATTTCAAATGGTCGACTAGTTTTGACTAGAAAATATACAATAAAACTTGCAAATAAGAACATTTCTAATTATCGAGATACCCATCTAAGAGAAATGTGCTTATTTGACAATAAACTAATTATATTTGATAAGGATATTGATTCTAGTAAAATTCTTTTTGACAAAGGATCAACAACAACAATCTATCTATCTGATGACTATACACCACATTGTTTTACCACACACAACGCATCGTTATTCATTGGATATACCAATAACTATTCTAATGCCGGAGTTGTGATACTTAACAGTCAAAAACAGGAACAAAGACGTTTTCAATTCAGAAACGACAGTAAGGAAAAACTGTTTACAATTCCGACGAAAATTGCAATAAATACCAATAGAGACATAATTATCGTCGATCATCAATCAGAAAGAAATGAAAAGCTTTTTATTAGCAATATAGGAAAAGATTATGAATATACCCCTCGAAAGGGACGAATTGTTGCTCTGACCTTTTGGGGTCAACCTAAATGGACATACGACGGACACTCGTCAATAAATTCGGAAATAGTATTCACTCCTCACGACCTTGTAACAACAAGCCTTGGATATATTATCGTAGCCGACCGAGATTCTAGCTCACTGCACGTTTTGTCGGCGGACGGACAGTTTCTAACTAATATCGGCAACCCCGATATCATTTCTCTCCCGATATGTTTACTGTTCAACGAGAACAGTGATCAGCTGCTAATTGGCTGTTCAAGTGAATGGGATGGCGGCCAACACATGCTTGATTCCGAACGATCAAAAACGTCCAAGTTACACGTGGCAGAACTTAACTTTGTAAATATGTCAGGTTATGAAACAGACACAGACGATGAAAGTATGGAGAATCAAGATGAAAGCGATGAATAAGAAGAAGCGAGTGATTAATAAGAAAATGACCTTAAAAGACTTGGTGAATTTAGTATATATTCAAAATTGTATTAATTTTTTATGATTTTCGATTCTCTGATGTGTCGTTTCCTTGTTTTTGTCCCGGACAAACGAGATTGATCATCCTGCTGAAGTAGTTTTGTTGTTATATTTATTAATAAATTTAGTTGTTCATCCAGATCATGCAGATCGCAAACTATATCATTGTATATGTAGCTTTCAATTTGATTAAAGTTCATTTTGTTAAAACTTTACTGTTTACTGAAATTTTATTAAAGTATCCATAATCTTGTTTCTTTTTTTGATCTTCGTATGTCGGGATTTGGAAGCCATTAGTTTATTTCTGCATTTTATGCTTATCTCTTACCGCTCTACCTAGTATGTACTCACTTTTGTAAACTTAAGATTTAAAAATCTACATAAATGACCCAACACGACCTTGTTTCCTATAATACAGCCCTTTTAAATTGTCAATTTTTAAATCTTTTATTGATAATTGACAAAACAGAACTACGGCCTTTTGATTTATTGACGATTTTAGTTCTTAAAAATAAGAATGACATGCAGTTACAAACAGGAAATCTTACAGGAAAATTCTTAGAGTGCTTGCGACCAATCTTTCAATAAAATGGTTGACAAGTGGAAATGGATAATCTAGCCATTATTATCCATGTAAGAGAGAACATGGAGTAGACAAAAACGTTCAGCAGGATATTTTTATGTACTGAACAGATTAATAGGGAAACATTGGGTATCAAAGGATGGTTTATATATGTTCCCGCTATGGGAAAACATTATCTTAAAACTTTCTTTGTTTACTATTAAGGTTTAGGAAGGAAAGTTAATCTAAAATTGAACTGGATAATGTTTTAATTTTTATACAATTATACAAAATAAGAGGAAACAAACTATTATAGAACCGTCTTAAAGAAATGGCACCACAAATATCTAAATAATGAAACAAAACAAAGTCTATTTTTGAGAAGCAATTCTTGCTTGTTATAACCGACCCGTCACTTTGCGAATGATAAATCTAGTGCATGCAGGTCATATCCGGTAAGGACCAATATCTTGGAAATATAACCTGTAATTTTCTGTTCTATGATAAACGAATTATTGACTGTACGATGTGTTATGACGCTAAACCTACAATGATATCTTAGGGTCAGGTAATAGTACAGAACAAAACATGGTTTTTAGAAGCACTTGTAATCAGTTAAACCTTGTCGGTCACGAATGGCTCAAAACCTGCTTTGGTTATGTTGCTCCACGGATGCTGTCTTCACTCAAGAAATTTTACGGTAGACACCGTGCACTCGTAGACAAATATGGGATTTCTATACCTCAAATGAGTACAGATTTTGGTTTGTCGTAGAATTTGTTTTGACTTCCTCTACCGGATTTAACACACTGAATCACGACGGGTGTGCTATAGAAGGCAGGAACCGCTTACTCTTCCGGATCACCTGAGTTCACTCATGTTACGACTTGAGTTTGCGTTGTTGATTTCCGTTCGGTTGATTTTGTGTTTTGTGTTTCTTCGTGCTGTTCTTGTTCTTGCTTACCGGTTTCGTCGTTGTCCTTTCGGACTTTTGACACTCGAATACCCGATTGGTGCCTCTTTGCCTCTTTCCCAGTTTTAAAAGGAACTAACCAATAGTTAGGCATTACCGTAAGTTCATTAACATGATATGTTATATCAATCGACAAATACTGTACATTTGTATGTAATGTACATTGTAAATGCATCGATTTTGTTCTAGTGAGTTCGTTATTATTGTTTAGGTTTTAGGCTGTTTTAACAAACTTGGCTTGTATCTGCAAACTTTATCAAGCCGTACTGAACAACGAGAGGATTCTTTGAAAACCTATAAGTCTGGTGGTGAAGGGATATATTTATGTATCAAACCTAGTTTCCTAGCTATAGGCTACTCGACAAATAGGTGTAGGTAATCATCGAGTTCGAGTGAGAGTTAGAGTTCGAGTTTCAAATTTCAACTCGAACTCAAAAAATAACTCGAGAACTCCAACTCGAACTTTAA
This sequence comes from Arcuatula senhousia, assembly GCA_963971305.1. Taxonomy (NCBI): domain Eukaryota; kingdom Metazoa; phylum Mollusca; class Bivalvia; order Mytilida; family Mytilidae; genus Arcuatula; species Arcuatula senhousia. The sequence goes on along the minus strand of OZ020307.1, from coordinate 54,516,172 downwards.
CTAGAACTCGAGTCGTAACTCGAACTTTAACTCGAACTCTAACTCTGACTCGAATTCGAACTCAATGATTACATTCACCCCTAGACAAACCGCCTCTTCCAACTTCCAACTTAAACCACAAGTAGCTAAATGTTTTGTAGAATATAGCACGGAAATTTTAAGCGTATCAAATAAATAAATAGATTAATTGGTTTAAAATTCAATGTATTTTTTTTATATTCAACACTGATAGCTACATGTATAATTATGGCACTGATATAATACATTATGTTTCATTAACTAAAAACGAAAATTTATTTGTTTTCTTTTGATTATTCCTTCGATTTTTTATAAAAGACAGCTCTTGGGAAAATTGTTTCTTAACTTAACAATGAAAGTAATAGACGTGTCACCAAACACAAACCTTTGGCAGTCATGACAGTAATTCGCTCTTGTCAATAAAATCAAAGCATTACCTCTAGATTATGCTTTGTTAGTTATAGGTTATCAGGATATTATTCGATCTAAGATTTACTGGATAAAGAATTATGGTACTTTCGAACTAGATGTAAGATAAACACTCTTACGTAGTGGCTTATCCTGTTTTAGACCGTAATACCAGACGGAAACTGGTCACAAGTGGAGCTGGTACTATAAGCAGTTTGACTAAACTAACGAATGATTTTTCTTTTACACAATCTTTTCGGTTCTTTTTTTTTTGGAGAAATTAAAAATAATCATTACCATTATTAAAAGTAACTCTAATTACGAAGCAAAACTTTAAATAAAAAAATCCAAATTTCGACTACCATGGTAACTTTTTAACAAAAATTGATTGGGTTTATTTTTCTCGAATATCATGATCACCATTATATGCCTTATATATAGTAAATCATCAATGAATACGTTATTGTAGAATTGTTCAATGAAGCGTGAATTGTCGTGTATTATTTTGATGTTTAAATGCCGTCATACCTGTTTGATTTCAATAAGCAGAAATGCACGTACACACAATTGATTTCAAATTAATGAAACCCAATCCAGTACTTTTCTCCGATTCAACCTATGTATAGGTGCATGTACAATACATTTTGATATAGATTGCTGCTAGACCTGTTAAACTACAACACATGCTCGGAGCCTCTGATGCTGTAGTTTGTCAGACCTATCAATCTATACAAAATATAAAATAGAAAACAAATAAAAATATAAGGTACATGTTCTTATACCCAAATAGGCTAGCCGTGTTTGTACGTGTATACGTGTATTTGTGCTTATTTTTGACTATATATATTATCATTGTTTGTAGTAATTATGGTACTATTCTTAGTTTTTATTATTATAACCATTGGATCCCTTCTCTTCATTTCCCGAATCTCTATGTTTCATTCGGAGAACTTCTTTCTCCACATTGTTATCATGTTATGTATTTATTTTTCATATTATCCCCCTCCTGTTTGTCATGAAAGTGCTGATCATTTAACTGTCTATTATACCAAACCTTGCATTATTGACTTATGGTCCCCCCTAAACGCATTGTCGCCTATCTATTCACTTTATAAAAATGGATAGTGATCTACAAAGGTACAGGGCAACCATAGGTCAATTTAACTGTCTAAAAAACAAACAAAAAGGATCTCTTAAAAGAAAAATCGATTCATTTCCAGAAATATTGGAAGTAAATATAAAATGTAGTTTATTAGTGTTGGCACTCACCGTTCTTCAATCAACTGCTCCCCAAATTGATATCGTTTTTTCTGCTGTTTGTGCTGCATTTTGTTCTTCTCATTGGGAATGTGGAGCAAAATCCAGGTCCAATACACTCAGAGAGAGACAATGAAAGATATATTTCCATATGTAATTTTAATACACGTAGCATTCGAAGAAAACTCGATTTTGTAAATAATGCCTTAGAAGAATTTGACATCCTAGTATTAACGGAAACGCACTTATCCGAGAGTATTCCAAACGAAGATATTCTCTTAGATAATTTTTCAAACAATATTATTCGCCGAGACCGTAACAGTTTTGGTGGTGGCCTTCTTATTTATTGTAAAGATGATTTATCCATGAAACGCATCCAAGAACTTGAAAATAACACTGATGAAACACTGTGGATTGAAATCCATGGCCGAGGTATACATATGATGCTTTGTGCTGCTTATAAACCTCCATCAGCAGACACTGAAATATTTCTAACCCGCTTAAACCATGCAATTGGATTAAGCTATCAGTTAGGTGACAACCTCGTGGTCACGGGCGATCTAAATTGTGACCTACTTGAAAATAATAACAAGCTAAAAGATACAATTGATCTATTCAATTTACGTAATACTATATTCAAGCCTACTAGAGTTACAGATAGGTCGAGTACACTTCTTGACCCAATTATAATTAGCGAATCACTGTCGTATAGGTATTCAGACGTAATTGATATACCACCTGACGTGTCTGATCATAAAGCATCAATTACTTTCATTGACTGTCCGGAAAAGGTCAAAGGTACTTTTAAGCGTGTAGTCTGGCTATATGATAAAATAGATAAACAAAAGTTCGAAACTTTACTTGAAAATACTGATTGGAATACGTTATTACCTGATGACATGGATGTTGATGAAATGTGCAATTTGTTTACCTGTACATTTCTAAGTATTGCTAAAGAAAGTATACCAACCAAAACTGTTACTGTTCGAAAGCGCGATAAACCTTGGTTTACAAACGAATTGCGACGCGAAATCCGAAAGAGGGACCGACTTAGGAAAATTGCTTTACAATCAAAAAATGAGAGGGATGTCATGCGGTACAGACAGCAGAGAAATAGAGTAAACAATCTTAAAAAGGTAGCAAAAGAAAAGTTTGAAGAAAACTTAGACAACATTATTCTTGAAAGTGTTTCTTCGCCCAAAACTTATTGGAAAATTATGAAGATGTTATTAAAAACAAACAAGGGATTATCTGACATCCCTCCTCTTAAAGATATCATTACAAACCCCGATTCTAGTAGTTACATATATGATGAAGAGCAAAAATGCGACTTGCTGAATAAATATTTCTCATCCATCTCTCAAGTGGAAGATGCGAATCAACTACCCCCTGACTTTCCAGAAAGATCAGATAATTATATTGAAAGTATTCAAGTAGAACAAAGTGAAATTGTAGATATTATAAAAATTTTAAAACCAAATAAGGCATCTGGCCCAGATATTATTAGTCATAAAATGTTAAAGATAAGTCCATCAAAAGTAGCTATTCCACTGCAAATATTATTCAATAAATCATTACTACAATGTCAGTTTCCAAATGGTTGGAAAGTTGCAAATGTAGTACCCATCTTTAAAAAGGGGGATAGCTCTTTGCCATCTAACTACCGTCCGATATCATTAATAAGTTGTGTTGGAAAGGTATTAGAAAGAGTTGTATATAAACATGTCTACAATCATCTTGTATCAAATAATCTCATATATGAATACCAGTCTGGCTTTTTACCAAAATACTCAACTACTCACCAATTACTTGAAATGTACAACTGTATATTGAATTCTTTGGAGAAGAAGGAAAACAACTGTTTTGTGTTTTGTGACTTCTCCAAGGCATTTGATAAAGTGTGGCATAATGGTCTTTTGAAAAAGATACAAGCATATGGTATTAAAAACGATCTATATCGCTGGTTTGAAAGCTATTTAAATTTCAGAAAACAGAGAGTTGTATTACATTCGTCGCAGTCTTCTTTGTGTAATACAACCGCAGGTGTGCCACAAGGATCTGTTTTAGGACCCTTGCTATTTATAATATATATAAATGATATTGCACTAAGGCTTACTTCTTTGTGTAGATTATTTGCTGATGACACATCTTTTAACTATTCTCATCAAGATCAAGAGCAAATAAAAATTGTTATTGATCGTGATTTACGAGAGTTAGACGATTGGTCAAGAAAATGGCTTATGTCTTTTAATCCTGACAAAACAGATATTGTTATTTTTTCCAATTTAGAAGGAAATGACATTTCATTTTCACTTAATGGTGTGTCAATTCCTACATCAGATTGTCACAAACATTTAGGACTTACTTTTAGCAGTGATGCCAAGTGGAACACTCATATTCAAAATATCGTCTCAAGTGTAACAAAACACCTCAACGTACTTAGAAGATTGAAATACCAGCTTAGTCGTGATAATTTAGAAAAACTTTATCTCGTATTTATCAGACCAATGTTTGAGTATGCATCCGAAGTCTGGGACAACTGTGGCGTCGGTAACGTCTCAAAACTTGAACAATTGCACTTAGAGGCAGCTCGAATTGTAACTGGACTGCCTTTGTTTACCAAACTAGAGACATTATATAATGAAATAGGTTGGGAAACACTGGCTAATAGAAGACTCAAGCGTCGTCTTAATTTATTTTACAAAATACAAAATCAAGAGGCTCCGAACTATTTGAGTAATCTTATTCCTCCAAAAGTTCAGAGTCTTAGTGCGTACCCTTTGCGTAATGGTGAAGACATAGTACTTCCTTTTTGTAGACTTTCAGTAACAAACAACTCTTTCATTCCTAATACCATTAGACACTGGAACAATCTTGATACTTCTATTCGAAACTCACCTACCATAAGGGAGTTTAAGAATGCTTTAAAGGAGACTGGTTTGACTAACGGTGACGTGCCAAGACACTTTTCCTATGGCCCAAGGAAATTAAATATTATTCTCACTCAGCTGAGATGTTCGGCTTCGTTCTTAAACAACGACTTGTACAAAGCAAATCTTGTACCTACTCCTTCTTGTAGATGTGGATCTCCAATAGAAGATGCGAATCATTTCTTCTTAGTATGTCCTTTATATCGTGATTATAGAGCTCAATTTTTAAATAGATTAAACTGGCTTCAATATCCTACAAGTGTTGCAATACTGACCCAAGGGGATCTGAATCTTTCCTATGACGAAAATATTCTTATTTTCAGAGAGGTATTCGATTTCATAAAGAGATCCGCTCGGTTTAATATTACTTAAATAATTTCTTGGTAGACAAAAGCAAGTCAGCACTTTCCTCCTTCCCCCTTTTTTTTCTCCCTTCCCCCTCCCCCTACTATACTTTAGTGTTAAACTCATATATTATTTCATGCACGTTCTTGTACCTTGTGTTATTATTTAATGTATTATTTTGTATTGCGGAGAGGACGTCCTAAGTATGCATTTACTCGTGTCCAATCCATTTTGTATAATTGACAAATAAAATACGTTTAAACTAAAAACTAAACTAAGCAGTTTGATAAAATCAGACAACTAAAAACACTCATTATGCAGTTGCAGTACCACATTCCGCTGGGTGCTTTCCGTTGTCTCAATATTGTTATTTTTAAAACAATTAAGCTTGGGAATAAATGAACAACTTTCAAGTGGCTTCACTTAAGTTTTGTATTTGGTTTGTTTCTTAACTAAGTATGTGACTGTATACATTAATCTTGGTTGTGCTTTTTATATATTGATGTGCTATCCTTTTTTTATAATATATGGTAGACATTTCGGAACAAGACGTACCAAACCAGAATGAACACATGTGCCCATTATTCTCTTATTAAATAATTAACAATTAATAGACGTGTCATTACATTAAAACCCTTGACAGTTGTAGGTTATTGCTGAAATTTATTACTACTGAATGTGATGCAAGATAAGCCATGTTTTTTAAATCAGTGGCATATTGTTAGTCCACATAAAGCCTGTATAAAAGCGGAAGCACTAAAAATGAAAAATAAAAACCCAAATCAAAATGTTAAATCATCTAGTATGTTGACGTGTACGATATAAGTGTTAGTTATTCCCCTGAGGGCGGATGCCCGATGGGGGATAACTGATTTATACCACGGGACTGTAGAGGGTGCTAAATGAAAGTTTATGATAATTAATGAGGGGGGTCTTTCAGGAATTTAGCCTTATCTACTGATAAAGCATGATTAATGCAGGGTATCTCGTTACATTTTATGACATAGTGGTATAAATCCTAAAAAATTTTATCAGCACAGTTTTTTATATTTATTCTTTCTTTTGTCCATCCGTGTATATATACCGTTAAAATTCCCCTAAAATAATGTTTCCGTCAGAATATACCGTTAAAATCCAACAAATTTACTAGCGTTCAAACTGAATCTGGATCGTTATGTAAGAGGGAAGGTTGGTGCCATCTAAGGTTTAACCATGGCCACAATTCTTTTAAACTGCTTTGACAAAGTCAGGGCCATTGCGGTTTTTAATTTTTCCGGTTTGGTTTCACCAAGTTTTGACTTTTTTTCTTTGATACCATTTTGTTGATTTTGTTATTCAGAATAGACTATGCTGCTACTTGAAAAAAAAAATGAACTGGATGCACTAAGAAATTAAAAAAAGGACTGTAACTCGAATTTTTTAAACAATTTAGCTCGGGAATAACTTTCAAGTGGCTTTACTTAAGTTTTAAGACTTTTTATACATTTTGGTTTTGATTTTTCAAATATTGATGTTTTATACTATTTTTTATAATATATGGTAGAAATTTCGGAAACAGGACGTACCAAACCCGAATTAACACATTTGCCCATTTATTCTCTTGTTAAATAATCAACAATAGACGTGTCATTAAAACCCTGTAAAAAACTGTAGATTATTGCTGAAATTTATTACTACTGAATGTGATGCAAGATAAGCCATGTTTTATAAATCAGTGGCATATTGTTGGTCCACATAAAGCCTGTATAAAAGCGGAAGCACTAAAAATGGAAAATAAAAACCCAAATCAAAATGTTAAATCATCTAGTATGTTGACGCGTACGATAAAAATCCTAAAATATTTTATCAGCACATTTTTTTTATATTTATTCTTTCTTTTGTCCATCCGTATATATATATACCGTTAAAATTCCCCTAAATAATGTTTCCGTCAGAATATACCGTTAAAATCCAACAAATTTACTAGCGTTCAAACTGAATCTGGATCGTTATGTAAGAGGGAAGGTTGGTGCCATCTAAGGTTTAACCATGGCCACAATTCTTTTAAACTGCTTTGACAAAGTCAGGGCCATTGCGGTTTTTAATTTTTCCGGTTTGGTTTCACCAAGTTTTGACTTTTTTTCTTTGATACCATTTTGTTGATTTTGTTATTCAGAATAGACTATGCTGCTACTTGAAAAAAAAAAATGAACTGGATGCACTAAGAAATTAAAAAAAGGACTGTAACTCGAATTTTTTAAACAATTTAGCTCGGGAATAACTTTCAAGTGGCTTTACTTAAGTTTTAAGACTTTTTATACATTTTGGTTTTGATTTTTCAAATATTGATGTTTTATACTATTTTTTATAATATATGGTAGAAATTTCGGAAACAGGACGTACCAAACCCGAATTAACACATTTGCCCATTTATTCTCTTGTTAAATAATCAACAATAGACGTGTCATTAAAACCCTGTAAAAAACTGTAGATTATTGCTGAAATTTATTACTACTGAATGTGATGCAAGATAAGCCATGTTTTATAAATCAGTGGCATATTGTTGGTCCACATAAAGCCTGTATAAAAGCGGAAGCACTAAAAATGGAAAATAAAAACCCAAATCAAAATGTTAAATCATCTAGTATGTTGACGCGTACGATAAAAATCCTAAAATATTTTATCAGCACATTTTTTTTATATTTATTCTTTCTTTTGTCCATCCGTATATATATATACCGTTAAAATTCCCCTAAATAATGTTTCCGTCAGAATATACCGTTAAAATCCAACAAATTTACTAGCGTTCAAACTGAATCTGGATCGTTATGTAAGAGGGAAGGTTGGTGCCATCTAAGGTTTAACCATGGCCACAATTCTTTTAAACTGCTTTGACAAAGTCGGGGCCATTGCGGTTTCTAATTTCTCCGGTTTGGTTCACCTAGTTTTGCCTTTTCTTCTTTGATACCATTTTGTTGATTTGTTGATTTTGTTATTCAGAATAGACTATGCTGCTACATGGAAAAAAATAAACTGGTTGCACCAAGACATAAAAAAAAGACCAACTCGAATTGCGTTAAGATAGATCTATTGCAATCTGCTGTCACTTCATGGATCTTTCGTTCTTAAATTAAATTCTCCGGCAAGTGGATATTTAAATGTTTTTATATTTTGATATTTGGATTACAAATTTTGGCTACCATAATGGCTACCTGTGGTCGAGTTGCCGGTATACCATGCTTACTGTTGGGTGTTTTCCCACAATGAGCGTATACAAATCTCTTATGATACGGTATCACCCTGGATAGGAGTTTTTTATATAATTATCTTTCGCACATTTGTGAGTCAGTGGTTCTTACGATATTCGAATGTACAACTAACAATGCACTTTAAAACCAAAACCTTTTTTTCTTAAACAAACCATACTGTTTGTTGTTTTTATATTATCATCTTTCAATGGTTCAAACTTAACTGTCAAACTATCCATGTAAAATGAACACAAAGATAAAACTGATATGTCGTATAATTTTATCGGTTTCCAGACGGAAATGAACAATCAGAAACTATCTGCCACATTATATAAATGTTTGATCACAAAAGATGCTAATTTAATTTTAGAATACATATATTGATTTAGAAATCACGAAAGCAACAATTAAATGGACCTCGTCATTTTGTCTCGAATCATGCTGGTTCGCATGTAAAGCGAACATGGTTTAATATCAGAACGAAATAATTGTTTTCTTTGTGTATGAAATTGTAGCGCTGTCATAATGGGTGTAACGACCATTTTTGATGTACTAGTTGATGCAGTTTGTAAATATTATGTTTTAGCTGGTGAGCTAGTTTCCTTTGATGTACATTTTGGTGTGCATTTGAACCATGCACCGTAATGAAAAAAGTGATCTGACTACTGTGATTCAATAACGTTGGTATCTTGAATAGCCTCAATCTAATTCATTAAAACCCCTTACCCTGTAAAAAGGTGAGCAGTATATAGGGTTGAAACGGCTATGATTTCTCAGGAAGATTAAGGCCGATTAACCCTCTATGACGTCATATCCACGTCCTGTCCACCATCTTGAATCTTCAGCGCAGTAAGATCTGCTTCCGGTCGGCCATCTTGAATCTCGGCGGCCAGTGACCATCTTGGCTCTCGTTGGCCTTCTAGCTTCCGGACAACTAAGTGGAGGTAATTCCACAAAGTCACCGCATGGTAAAAGGCTTGTTACTAAGTTATTCCTTGACCGATTCCGTTCGGGTTTGTTGCATTGTCTTTAGTAAGACAAGGTCTCTTTGATGGTTTTCTTAGTGGTCTTCAGTGGTCATCAGAAGCTTGACCATTAGGTGACCATTTCCTATTTCTTATCAAAGGTGGGGTTTTCGTATATCGTTTGAAATGTCGCAAGTCGAGATGCCATTTTAGATGTTTGAGTCGGGAGTGGTCAGTCAGGGCTTGACCGTAAAGTGACCCCTTTTTCTTCGTGTTGTATACTAAGCGTGTACTATGTCATTGTCAAGCTTGTGGTGTCTAGTGTTTAATTCTTTCTTTTGTGATAGTCTAAGGGGAGTAACTCGTGGTTTCTACTGTGTTTAAAGGTTTGTTTTATAAGGATTTTGACGGGCTTTGTGGGATAGTACTGTTTTGGTCCTTTTTATAGGGCGTTAAGGATACCAGCATTGTTCATAATTTTACTTTTTCAAAATTGTATCGTCCAATCATCTGTTTTTATTTCATCACGTGACTTACTCTATGCTCTTCTCGCTCCTTTACAGCTCTATTAACTCTTTTCCTTGCTCATCTTGCACTTTTGCAGCTCCAATTGCTCTTTTGCAGCTCCTTTTGCTTTTGCAGCTCATCTTGCTCTTTTCCTTGCTCAACTTGCTCTTTACCTTGCTCGTCTTGCTCTTTTGCAGCTCATTTTTGCTCTTTACCTTGCTTATCTTGCTCTTTCTGATTTTCAAACTAATTTGATCAACCAGCAGCAACCATTTCTTCCCTCTTTTCACTTACGCAGCAGCAGCAGCAACCGTTTTATCCCCCCTTATCCCCTTTTCACTTACGCAGCAGCCGTTTTACCCCCTTCTCCCCTTTTCACTTACGCAGCAGCAGCAGCAACAGCCAATTTACCCACTTCTCCGTCTTTCACTTTTCCAGCAACAGCAGCAGCCGTTTCCTTACCTTCTCCCCTTTTCTTATAGTTGTGTTTTTCCTCTCCTGTGTTAACTTGTACACCTCCTTTTTTGTTAAGCAGGGAATCCAGACCACTTTATACTTTTAGTTTTCCATAGGCCATGTGATAAATCTGTTGGCGACTCGTGTCACCCCAAGATCTCAGCAATGAAGTCGTGTGTAATTATGCGGAACTAACTATTCCATTGATATCATTTTGTATTTGATAACCCAACATCTTCTAACCAGTTCAAACCGGTTTCTATTCGTTCCGATATCATCTCTTTGCAGTTCTATTTTTAACCCTTACCCCATTCTAACCCTAACCCTATATCTGGAGTAGGAAGAACCTTAGGGTTTAGACAATTTTGAAATTTGAACGGATAATTTAAAGCTTTGATGTGTTCTCCAGCACAAAAGTGCTGGTTCCGGAGCGGGCTATCCTCGGGGAATTAAAACTCCACCAGCAGTGCTGACCTTCACGTGTGTTCGAAATACAAATGACAACAAAGTTCCAGACAATAATGTTGCTACGCCTGACGCGCGTTTCGTCTATTCAAGACTCATCAGAGGCGCTCTACCAAAAATGTTGACAATGCGAAACACTGTATGACTATGAAGAGCATAGAACAGTAAAACCAAAAATACCAAACTGGGGAACCAAATTATTACTAAGATGATCAACCTATGTCTGGGGTAGGAAGAACCTTAGGGTTTAGACAATTTTGAAATTTAAACGGATAATTTGAAGCTTTGATGTGTTCTCCAACACAAAAGTGTTGGTTCCGGAGCGGGCTAACCTCGGGGAATTAAAACTCCACCAGCAGTGCTAACCTTCACGTGTGTTCGTAATACAAATGACAAAAAAGTTCCAGACAATAATTTTGCTACGCCTGACGCGCGTTTCGTCTATTCAAGACTCATCAGAGGCGTTGCCAAAAATGTTGACAATGCGAAACACTGTATGATTATGAAGAACATAGAACAGTAAAACCAAAAATACCAAACTGGGGAACCAAATTATACAAAACTGTATTAAGTGGTCTTGATTCCCTGCTTAACAAAAAAAGGGGGTGTACAAGTTAACATAGGAAAGGAAAAATGCAACTAGAAGAAAAGGGGAGAAGGTAAGGAAACGGCTGCTGCTGCTGAGTAATTGAAAGAGGGAGAAGAGGGTAAAACGGCTGCTGCTGCTGCTGCGTTAGTGAAAAGGGGAGAGAGGGGGGTAAACGGCTGCTGCTGCTGCTGCGTAAGTGAAAGGGGGGAGAAGGGGGTAAAACGGCTGCTGCTGCTGCTGCTGCAAGGTGATCAAATAAATAAGAATAGCAGCAAAAGGGCAAGATGAGCAAGGTAAAGAGCAAAAAGAGCTGCAAAAAAGCAAGATGAGCAAGGTAAAGAGCCAAAAAAGCTTCAAAAGAGCAAGATGAGCAATGAAAAGAGCAAGATGAGCTGCGAAAGAGCGAGATGAGCAGGAAAAAGAGCAAGATGAGTTGTAAAATAGCAAAAAAGAACTGCAAAAGAGCAAATGGAGCTGCAAAAGCGCAAGATAAGCAAGGAAAAAGTAAATAGAGCTGTAAAGAAGCGAGAAGAGCATAGAGTAAGTCGCGTGATGAAATAAAAACAGATGATTGGACGATAAAATTTTGAAAAAGTAAAATAATGAACAATGTTGTTAAAAAGCCCTTTTAAAAGGACCAAACAGTACTTAAAGCCTACCCCTCAAAGCCCGGAAAAATCCTTATAAAACAAACCTTTAAACACAGTAGAAACCACGAGTTACTCCCCTTAGACTATCACAAAATAAATAATTAAAAACTAGACATCACAAGCTTAATAATGACATATTACGCGCTTTGTAAACAACAAGAAGAAAAAGGGATCACTTTACGGTCAAGCCCTAAATGACCACTGACCACTCCCGACTCAAACATCTCAGAAATGGAATCTACACCTTGCGACCTTTCCAACGATATACGACAACCCCACATTTGATAAGTAATAGGAAATGGTCACCTAATGGTCAAGCCTCTAATGACCACCGAAGACCACTAAGAAAATCATCAAAGAGACATTGTGTTATGGATGCTGTTTCCTGGGTGGGTCTACACACTTCAATTTGTTGTTTCAATTAGTTCTTGTCCTGAATATGACTGAACTATTGTTGACTGGACATAAAACAAACAACAAACTACAAACAAACAAACCATTTGTGATCTTTATTTTCTCCGGTATGTCTTCCTTGTTTTGTCTTTTCTCTTAGACATTTTAAATTGATACTGCTAGTTAAGAAGTTTTAAAACTTTTGATAAGTAATAGGAATTGGTCACATAATGGTCAAGCCTCTAATGACCACTGAAGACCACTAAGAAAATCATCAAAGAGACATTGTCTTACAAAAGACAATGCAACCAACCCGAAAGGAATCAGTCAAGGAATAACTTAGTTACAAGCCTTTTACCGTGCGGTGAATTTGCGGAATTACCTCCCCTTAGTTAACCGGGCTGACGAGAGCCAAGATGGCCACCGAGATTCTAGATGGCCGACCGGAAGCAAATATACATGCACAGAAGATTCAAGATGGCGGGCCGGAAGTGGATATGACGTCACAGAGGCCTAATCGGCCTTAATCGGCCTGAGAAATCATAGCCGTTTCAACATATATACTACTAAGGTGCTATTACCAGAATATGAAGTCTGACTCAGGACCATTTGAGATCTTCCACTTAGGTAAGTGTTCTAACTAGTATGACTTCATTTCAGGTAAGTGTTCTTCATTGTTGGTCACCATAGGGTTCCAGATTGTGTGAAGTTTTTGGGGAGAGATTTCGTCGCTTTCTGGGTACATTGGCCTATGGAGCGTTAAGGATACATTTGCCTGTCTTGTGAGTTGGTTCGTTTTCCTTCTGGTTTGTGGTCGTACATTGTACCTTTTTCCCATGACATGCATGGGTCTGTGTTATGGATGCTGTTTCCTGGGTGGGTCTACACAATTCAATTTGTTGTTTCAATTAGTTCTTGTCCTGAATATGACTGAACTATTGTTGACTGGACATAAAACAAACAACAAACTACAAACAAACAAACCATTTGCGATCTTTATTTTCTCCGGTATGTCTTCCTTGTTTTGTCTTTTCTCTTAGACATTTTAAATTGATACTGCTAGTTAAGAAGTTTTAAAACTTTTGTTCGTCCAAGGATGTTTTCATGTTTTCTGTGCGGGGCCCGAGGAGGCATAGACCTGCAGCAGCGCTAAGCTTGTTTGTAAAAGTCCGCTAGAGAGCGTTCAGCCGCTTAGCCCATAAAGCGACTTGTATGTGTGTAGGCTGGCATTTCTGCCCTCAACTGCAATACTTTCCTCGATTTGGAACGGGCATGGACGGGCGCCGGAAAATCAGGGACAGTAACACAAATCTAGTATGTGTGCCCAGGTGTTTGAATGGGACAGCCCTGTCGTGAGAAATTTAATTTATTGTTTCATTTGTTCTTATCAAGATTATGACTGAAATATTGGTGACTGGACATAAAACAACCAAAAAAACAAACAATCAAACAAATAAACTAAAACAATTTATCCAATACAACAAAACAAGGAAATTTGATTTTTTCTGGTTTATATTATGTGGGTTTGCTGTGCAGTTTCAAATGTAATTCTTTGTCAGGCATGACTTGATATACGTTGTTTGTTGCAACGAACAGGCACCGATTATTGGAGAGTTTTCTTCAGTTTGACACAAGTTAATACCATTGTTGATAGAAGCAGAGGTACCAATGGGACATCCGAATGGCAAAGTCCAAAAGACAGCACATCACGAGCAAACACAAACAAGGATAGGACGCAAAAACATAAAACATATTAAACATGGTGGAGTTTATATGGGGTGATTATTAGGGTCGAGTTGTTTTTTTTTTAGTACTGTTGTCTATGACATCTTCGATCTTTAATAACTTCATACAGTTTGATAGTCTAATAATTTGTCCCTTTTAAAAACAAACCTTATTTATGAAACCGATTTCCATTTTGAGATTTATGGCCGACAACATGTATTTCTTCAGTTATAAAATCATATTTCTTGTTCTTATCTTGCAATTGACTGCTCTATAAATGAGATATTGTTCAGCATGACCAATTAAAGCACTCAACAATACTAATAAAAAACACGGCCAATTGTCATGAGTTATAAAATTGCAAAGCGTGAAGCTAATTGTTTGTGATAAAAACAAAAAGTTTTATTCAACACGTCTTATCAGCTTTAATTTCAATTGTTTTAATTGTCATTTTAAAAAAGCATATCAGAGCCTGGGAAGATAATTTCAATAATTAATGGGAACTCTGGTTTTTCATATTCAATTAGAAGTTCTAAGATATCCTGAGAAATGAAATATGATATCTTTTTAAAAGAAAGCGAAGGAAGATAGCTATGCTTCATTGACCATCATTAGCAAATTCGAAACAATTATTGAAATTAATTAACGAAGATAGAGAAACATTGGAATAATATGAGGTACTGGTGAACACACATAAATTTTGAATAGTGTCACAAATTATATTCAATTATAAGCAATTCAATCAATTTAGTTATTGCAAAACAGTGTTTTTATGTGATATACTTGTATGCATGTTTCCATTAAGATTTTTAACATGAAATTGAAATAAGAAGAAACATGGAATTAATATGCATGACAGAAAATTAAATTTCAAATATTCAATTTAATAAAACAAAGAAACGAATCTACGCGTTAGCGCTTTTGGCTTTGCTTTATCGTAAATAGTCATTACCAGACTTTCAGGAGTGTCGCTTTTCACAACCAATTGGAGTCGAATCCTCGTAACATTCTATAGAGCCTCCTTAACGTGAATACAAGTTATAAATGCATACCTGTCAGTGATTGTGATTTAAAAAAAACCGACCGGGAAATCAAACGTTAATATCAAGACGAAGCTGATATATAAGTGAACAAGCCTTTTAGAGAGTACGACACCATTGAGTGCAACAAAAGGAACTGAACTAATATAGTATAGTTAGAATTAAAAAAAAAACACAAAACAAAAACAACCAAAAAAAGTGAAAAATATTATGTAAATAAATCCAAGCCTCTTTTTGTTAAGACATACATGTACATTTGCCACGCTTAAAGTAGTTCAGTTCAAAGAGAGCTAACTCACATTTTTTTTCTTTATTTTTTTATTTAAATACAAAACAAATCGATTTCAAATAAAAAAGGGAACAAAGGTTTAAATTGTTATCATCATTGCCATACAAATGTCATGTATTAACTTTTTGTGCTTTTATCAACAAACTAAGCTTAATCAATTTTTTATGCGTCAATACACTGGATAATTTTTGTCTCGCCTGCGAAGCAGAGCGGGACATAGGTGTTACTTTACCGGCGGCGGCGGCGACGGCGGCGGCGACGGCGGCGTTAACTTTTTGGAAAAGTTTTATGAGCACCTCCATATCTCAAGAACTATAGGTCCTAGGTTGATGAAACTTGGTATGCATATGCCCCAGTAGTAGCTTAGCACAGTTGCATCCCCATCTTTTGACCATGACCTTGATTTTCCGGTTGAGTGACTTTGACAATTTTCAATACATATAATAGCAATGGAAAAGTTTTGCGAGCACCTCCATATCTAAAGAACTATAGGTCCTAAGTTGATGAAACTTGGTATGCATATGCTCCAGTAGTAGCTTAGCCCAGTTGCATCCCCATCTTTTGACCTTGACCTTGATTTTCCGGTTGAGTGACTTTGACAATTTTCAATACATATAATAGCAATGGAAAAGTATTGTGAGCACCTTCATATCTCAAGAACTATAGGTCCTAGGTTGATGAAACTTGGTATGCATATGCCCCAGTAGTAGCTTAGCACAGTTGCATCCCCATCTTTTGACCTTGACCTTGATTTTCCGGTTGAGTGACTTTGACAATTTTCAATACATATAATAGCAATGGAAAAGTTTTGCGAGCACCTCCATATCTCAAGAACTATAGGTCCTAGGTTGATGAAACTTGGTATGCATATGCCCCAGTAGTAGCTTAGCACAGTTGCATCCCCATCTTTTGACCTTGACCTTGATTTTCCGGTTGAGTGACTTTGATTATTTTTATTGCATATATTTGCAATGTTTAAGTTCTATAAACATCTTTTGATCTCAGAAACTGAAAATCCATGATAATTCAAAATATAGTGGAAGTCTGAAAGAATAATTGTTTCTGATGGTGCCGGCAGGCGAGACATACTTTAGTGTTAACTCTTGTTTAAATAAGGGACAGACCATTTAACTTGAAAGGGGGGGGGCTTGGTTTTTTGTTTTGGTCAGAAAATCTTTTTTTCAGAATATTTTTTTCTTACCCTCTGCTGCCAAAATATTATTTCATCAAAAATAATCTTCAGAATATTTTTTAGGAAAAAACCAAGCCCCCCTGCAAGTTAAATGGTCGGTCCCTATAAGTTTCCCTACGATAAAACGTACAATGTATGTAAAACGTAGAATAGCCTAGTAATCAAATGCATACTTTTTTGTCCCCCGCCGCAACGCATCGGAGGGACCTAGTAATGGTCTCCGTCCGTCAGTCTGTCCGCCCGTCCGTCTGTCACGTTTTTTTTGTGGGAGCAACTCCTCGGATACTACTGAACGGATGTTGCTGAAACTTTACATACTGATAAGGTACGACTTTCAAACAATTATTAAAATAAGTATGATAGTCCTTTGCGGCAAAGTGACAGAGCCATTTAGTTATATTGTTCGGTCATCCACCAGTCACATTTTCTGTCCATGCAGCTCAATTAAAATGTTGACATTTTTTTTTTATTTTTAGTTATTCATCCCATGCTACCATTTTGATCAATCTTGTTCAATCTAAAAATGACTGTCCTATATGGCTGCCATATTTTGTATTTTGTTTTTACTTTCACATGTTTCCTTCCTCGTTTTGACTGAATGATTTCTTCTCCGAACCAACCAATTTCTATCGTTTCTCAGTGAATATATCGCTCGAATTTACATACCACACATGATGAGGCGGCGGGGGACACATGGCTACGCGTAGCAATCTTGTTTCTTTGATGAAGCAATTGACAATACAAGTAATATGACAAAAAGACAGGAATATGTAAATTAATGTATAGTTTAAAGGAAAAGTGTAACGATAGGGCAATCAAATGTAGTTAGTCCGAATATGCAAGGCGTACATTATAAAAACATCACAAAACAAAGAACTCAACAACATCACACAATATACACATTTAAAACTAAACAATCAGCAAAGGTGAAACAAGACAAGACAAGACAAGACAAACTTTATTTGCTAATTACAGCACCCTTTCGGGTCATAATTACAGGGTTTATAAAAACCAATCATAAATTAACAATAATTAGATTCATTACATTGATTAAGCGCAAGTGCATAAAAAATAAGATAAGTCAGGTTCTAATAATTAATAAAGAAGAAGGGGAAAAAAGTAATGATGGACATATTAATTCCACAGCCACACTGTTCATTATATTTTTCTTATTATTAAGGATTTTAGTTAGTAATTAATGATGACCTAGTATTTGTAAGCTCTTCCAGTAATTTGCATACTATTTCTAAAATATCTATGTCTTCCGAACTCATCAACCAGATAAATCTGGGTAGCTTATCTAAGGATGAAAAGTTTTTATTTATTCTTTTAATTGTATTTAAATGTTTATCTCTTATATCATTTAGCTTTGGGCATTGAAGAAGAAAATGAATTTCATCTTCAACTTCAATGTCACAAAGTTTACAAGTTCTTTCTTCAAGTGGTATTCTAGCTGTCCCCTTTTCAATTTCTAGGTTATGACAACTGATACGAAATTTACAAAATATATCTCTTTCTTTTTTATTTAGATTGAGCAAATACGTCTCTATTTTAAAGTTTGTTTTGAAAAGTCTATATGTTCTTAATTTGTTTCCATTTATATTGTTAGTTCTTTTATCTTCAAATATACTGTTGTACCATAAAGTTTCATAGTATGAACACATTTTCTTTAATATTGTCTTTTTGAATGTTGATTTATTTGTTTTATTACTTGGTAATGACAACTGGAAAAAATCTATAATACTTTTTGTAAAGCCAATCCAGGAGATTTTACCCAGCTGATGAAGCTCGGAAGATTCTTTGTATGCGTTTGAAAGTAGTATATCCTCAGTTCTACTTATTCTATTGTAAAACTTGATAACATTGAACAATATTTCTATAATTAAAGGAAATCTTCCTAATTCTCCCATAGTAGGTAGGTTTGATGCTTTTTTGTTTATATTTAAGATATATTTACACATTTTTACATATAATTTTTCACATTTAAGGTTATTGGACAGGTGTAGAAAGTAATTAATTTTATTTTCATTATTTAAAAGGTTATTATAGTTTTTTGCAAAACTCCATATTTCACTACCATACAGTAAAACAGGTTTCACTGTATGGTCATATATATGAAGAAATGTCTTAATGTTTGGTTTTTCACTTCCAAAGGTTTTACAAAGTTTAAAATATGCTTTAAGTCCTTTACTATATAGAAGGTTTTGTGCTTGGGAAAAAGACCCTGAGCATTGAAATGGAACTCCTAAGTATGTATAACTTTGAACATTTTCAAGTTTTTCATTATTACAATAAAATTCTGATTTATCGATTTTGCCCGCCTTATTAAAGACTATGCATTTGCTTTTTGATGAATTTATTTCTAAACCCCATTTTTTGCAATAGTTTCCTAGAATGTCAAGAGAGTTTTGAAGTCCCTTAGATGATTTTGAAAGTAATACTAAATCATCAGCATAGAGTAGACAGTTAAGGTTGAGGTCTCTAAGTGTTACACTATGTTCTTTATTTTCAAGTTCTTGTGGGAGATCATTTATAAACAATTTAAAAAGAGTAGGGCTTAGGTTATCTCCTTGTCTCACACCTACAAATGAGTTAAATGTTGGTGTCAATCCATTTTTTAGTTTAACACTAAGTTTAGTTTTGCTGTACATGTCCTTTATAACATTATAAAATAAATTGCTTATTCCATTTTTACGTAATTTATAGAATAGTCCTTTGGTCCAAACTAGATCAAAGGCTTTTCTAAAGTCAATAAAACATGTATATAACTTTTTGGAGCCTTTATCTACATATTTGTCTATAAGAGTTTTTAATACAAACATATGATCAGTTGTTCTTTTATTTTTTGAAAAACCAATCTGTTCAAGTCTTGAGATTTTATGCTCTTCTAAAAAACAGTTTAGTCTTTTATTCAAAATTTTTGTGAATAGCTTTGCTAAGCAACTGCTGACAGTTATGCCTCTGTAATTATTAGGATCTGAGCGTGACCCTTTTTTATATATTGGTGTAATAAAGCTACTAGCCCAACAATCTGGAAATTTACCAGTTGTTAGCACAGTGTTAAAGATTTTAGACAAGCATTTCAATAAAATATGTTTAGAACATTTAATCATTTCATTTAAGATTAAATCAAGCCCACAGCTTTTATTGTTTTTTAAAAGTGATATGTTATCAAGAATTTCTTTATCAGTGATTTTAAAATCAAGTTCATTAAAAATGTTGGTATTTTCCAACTTTTTAAGTTTTTCATCAATATTTAGAAATTCACCTTGAGATGGAGAGTTCAAGTTACTAAAAAAGTTAAACCATTCTTCATTGTCTATCTCATTATCTGTATTATCTCTATTTTCTGTTTGTTTCAATTTATCTAGTAATTTCCAATATGCTTTAGGATCCTTATCATAAAGAGAATCCAATTGTTCAATTATATTTTGTTTAAATTTCTTTCTTTGAGTTTTCCTTGCTTTCCTAAAAGTCTTAAGACAACTAAAGAATGAAGATCTGACTTGTGGGTCTTTACTATAAATTCTTAGTAGTTTAGCTTTATCATTTAGGGATTTTTGAAGATTTCTTAGAGACCAGTTGGCACTTGTATCCTGCATACAAGTTCTAGGTTTTTTTTTCGTATTTTTCTTATGTTTTATTGTTTTTTTAGCTAACACTTTCTCGCTTACTCTTAGAATTAGTGAGTTAAAGTCATTTACTAATTTATTTGAGTCTGAATCAGTACTATTTTCAATTTCTTTTATGTGAGCTTTATATTCATCACTTGTAAGAGTTTCAATAAAATCTATGGAGGACGACTGTTTCCATTTGTATTGGACAGGAAGAGGATGTTGTTTGATGTCTGATATATCATTTATAGTACAATTTACTCTTAATAATATAGATATTTGACAATGATCTGACAAATCACCATAAAGGTCTTCAACATTAAAATAAGTAATATCTTTTACAATATTTGCTGAAGTTATAAAATAATCTACAACACTACTACCCCTTACAGTGTGGCATGTGAATAGGCCCAAAAAATCACCAGGTGTACGTCCATTAAGGATGCGTAAACCAGTCTGAATACATAAATCATTTAGCCTATTTCCCCTTGGGTTTACTATATTGTCCTGGCTGTATCTATTATAAATGTCTGAGTCTGATACATAATCATTATATAAAGGAATATGACTACAGTTGTCATTCAATATAAAATCAGGATTTTACCCGTTCTAGCGTTTAAGTCCCCTGCTAATAAAATGTCACCAGAGTCTGAGTATGTACATATATCATTTTCAATTAGACTAAGAATATCATACTCTAACCTTTTTGCATAAGAAGAATTTTATGGGGGGTCATAGATAAAACATATATAAAGATCTTTTGACGTGTTAAAGAAATCTTTTTTTAATTTTAGCCATATATAATCCCCTGTCTTATTAGGTAAAAATTGAACTCCTGCTTTAAAATTCTTTTTTGACAAAAATTGATAGACCCCCAGATTGTTTAGTGGTTTTTGAATTTTGTCTGATCAAATGGACTGAGTGATAATCAGGGAGCGATAGACTTGAATCAAAGGGACAATGAGTCTCTAGTAAACAAAATATGTCCTTATCTGTTATCATTTTTAAAAAAGTAGAGTCCTTGTACTTGTTATGGCCCTTCATTGTAAACCCATTTATGTTCCAAACTGAAATCTTCAATTGCTTTGTATATCTCATATTCTTATGAGTATATTGTTCAATATAAATTATGAAATTTATACCAGACTGGAGTGGGTATTTATAACCTTACAAAAACTGCACACCAAAGTAAGTCATATTACAACAAAACAACAAGGTATATCTGATACCTAAAATACATGTACAATGTAACATCAGAATAATACATCAAATGTAATGACTTGTATTGAAAGTTACTATTTAACAAAATCACTTTGTTATAGGATATATTAAGTACAAATTAACTTCATGTATTTTCTTATACAATTTAAGTACAAACAAATAAGAAAACAAAATTAAAGCTATTTTATGATAGTACATTTCTTCAGATAGGCTGATGCTTATCATTATAAAAGTTCATGTCACTTTTACATTCAAGAAAACCTAATAGTTATACCAACTAAACCTGCCGTCATTTTCATAGTTATTAAAAGAGTATTTATCAAACCTCTCATGGTAATCTTGCCTGTTATTGTTTTCATCGAAATAACCCCTGTAATTTGAGTGGTAATCATTTGCAGCTCTATATCTTATCCCTTGTGTATTTCTTAAATTCAATTTAATGGCAGTTTTAACATTTGCTACAAAAATTATTGTACCTTGTTGGTTTAAATGTACTCTATCTTTAGAGAAATTTTTTTTTATCATATGTCCATTTCTACCCAAATTTGAGTTTTCACTAATCTGTACAAAACTTGAGTCAACAAATCTATATTGCAAAAGCACATTACATTTTTTCATTTTCTCATTAAGGATTTTAGAATTGCCTCTAGGCAAAAACAGGGATATAACAATTTTACAATTTGCCCATTTTGATCTAATAACACAAACTAATGACTCTATGTTTTCAACAACCTGACTCGGGTCATACATTTCTAAATCATTTGTAAAAACATGTACAAACACACAGTCATATTCGTTTTCTGAATTTGTTACAAATTCTCTAGCCTTAACACTATCATATACAATTTGTTTTGTTGTGTTGTAATCCCTAATAAAATTGTCGGGCCATACAGGTTTAAGATGAGAGTTTCCAAGTAAGAGAATGCGTTTTCCTCGTGACCTGACATATTCGTTGGATTGAGATGGAGATGAGAGTGGTTCATATCTGTTTTTAGTGGTACAGTTGTATGATAACTCATTGTAGTCATTGTTTTGCTCAGTCTTATTTTCAGATTGAGTGTCCTTTCTCATGTTTCTTTTATTTTCCATCTTAGCCTCTGAAGTTTTTGGTGCAAGAGTGTCCTTTGTTGAACTGCTTGATATTTGTTCTTTGTCATGGTTGTTGTTCTCATGAATGTCTAATTTGTCTTTTAGGGATTTTATTTCGTCAGTGATTTGGGCGAGTCCTTTACCAATTGTTGACAGGGACTCATTATATGTTCTATTCAATTCCTCTTGTTGTTTAGTGATGTCCTTTAGAATGTTGATATGTTCCTCATTAGTATTGTTTAGTACATTAAGGGTTTTGGATACTTTTTCTGATTCAGTCTTCATTTCATTCAGGGCTGTTGTCCTCAATTTTCCAACTTCTGCAAGATTTGACTCTGAGATTACTGAAACAAGAGTCTTTTCTAATTTTTTTGAAAGCACTTCAGATTCTACCTTAAAGTTTATTTCGGTTAAGGTTGCTGTCTTTAGCTTCTCTACTTCAAGAAGGACTTCATCATGATGAGTCTCTGAGATAGCTGAAACAAGAGTTTTTTCAATTCGCCGGAGTATTGTATCATTCGACAGATTTTTATTTCCTGTGGGATCAGTCTTTGGTAAAGTAACTGTTATATCACCCCACTTTTCTTTGAAAGTTTGCGGTATTTGTGTACAATTTTCACATGTAAATTTTCGGGAGCTCGTAGTTAATGTATATAGCTGGTATAGAGGTAACTTAGTGCATCGATGATAATGCACCCATCCCTTACAAACACTGCATTGGAGCATGTAGATGCCATTTGGACCTTAACATTTTTGAACACATTCACTATTGTCAATAGATTTTCTTTTCGCTTTGGTTATGGATTTAGCTTCTGTGTTTGGTAGGACTTGTAAAGTCTCTGTAGTGTTTGAATGAACTTCTTTGACTATAGTGTCGGTATCATCCTTAGCCGGGGAATTGGGTGGCGTGTTTATACCAGTGGTGCTTGAGTCAAGAACTTCTAAAAGGTTGGATTCAGTGTTATTACAGGCATTACAGTTTGAACACGAGTGACCAAGTTGGGAAGGGGTCTTGACTACTTCATTTTCACAGTAAACTGGAATAGAGATACAGTTTAGGTAGTTTCCGCCTAAGAGGATGAAATTTACTGCCTGATCGATGTTTATAAATCCTTTGTGGACCGCGCCCGGGAACCGTAAAGTACTCCGTTCACACTGGCTCCATTCTCTGAATATACCTGTCTTTCTCCCCTTACTAACGCTATAAAACTGTTTTTCTGTAGTTTTTGGTGGCATCGTATTTGTTTACAGATGTTATATGGTCCCAGTCTGGTAAAAAATTCACATTTCAAAATATTTCACTGGCCGTCGCCATTACCGGAAGTTCAGCAACCGAAAGTACTCCGATTAAACATTAGGGTAAATATATATACACCTGGAAAAAAGTTAAGCACCCTCATGATTTTTTAAAATCATATATTTTCAAAACACTTTTTAACCATTACCGGGGTATTTAACAAATAATCATTGTAGATTTTTATTGCAAACTAAAATATGCACTTTTAAACACAATGTAACATGTTTGTAACAAACAAAAAGTCATCGTTAATAACACGACATGGCAAAAAAGATGGCTTTTGTACATAAGCATGGTCTCCGAAAAGTATGGTCCCCTGAAGCTCGAAACTTTGAATTAATTGTCAAATCGCACTCGAAAAGGTAAATCATAATCAAAAGATTGATACTGTATCGTCAAAGAGTCAATTTCGAGTATTTCCACCTTTAGCACGAATGCCTGCTGTAATATTTGTCTTTTTACTACCAGTTTGGCGTCTTGTTTCCTAAAGAGTTATCTCCTATTTTTCAAGGTAAAAATGTGCTTTTAGCCGAAAGCTAACATCCTTCCAGTCACATATTGAAGAATGAAAACTGACCAAACTCATGAAAATTAAAAATTATTTTAAATCATCGAAAAGAATAAAAAGTCTAGGGTGCTTAACTTTTTCCAGGTGTATATATGGTTTCTGTTTGCATATATAGTACTCACTTCACTTTGAAAACGATTGATTTAGTATTGGATTAAATCCAGTTAAGGTCAAATATACCAAACAAATGTCCCAAACTTCATGTGTGCTCTTCTCTTTGATAGAAATCCCGAAATTTTCAACGACAACATGATGATTTTAATAACGACAAAAACCAGGGAGCAATATATAGGTCTTGTGTTAGCAATTTCTTTGTCAGACAAAAAGGTTTATCGAAGACATCATATTATCCCCCTCACAGGCTTTGAATAAAGCAATTAAGTTGTGGAAGTATAGAATGTTTCTACACAAAGGGAAAGTTGAGTTACTCGCTTGCCATAGTGCTAAGTGCAAAGACATCCTTGCATTTGATTTGAGGTATAAATGTATATATAAAGAAGACTTAGGATCTGTAGAGTCTTGTGTATTGAAAGGAGTAGAGCCACGAAGGCCCCAAATCGGCCCAAAAATTCATCTTTGATATACTTGCTTGTAATTGCTGCTTTGATGTTCATTAGACTTCATATTTTATAAATTGCAATATCTTTTTGTTTAATTGTTTATCAACAAGGAGGACAGTGAGCTAAAAATTAGTCTATTTTGTACAAAATCTCGTTTTTTGACATTTTTCATTGATTTTCATGTATAAATCGGTGAAAACGAAAATGGCCACACCCGTCGACCAAAATTATTTTGTGATAGAAATGTGTATTATTATGTTATAAATTAACTATCAAAAAATTACGATGGTCGACGAATGTGGCCAATACTATTTTTGGCAAAAAACGACGAGAAAACAGTGCAAATGGGCAAAAAATTAGGAATTGTATAATATATGGCGTGTTTGAAATGCCAAGGCTAGACCTGTGATGTAGATATTTTGTTAAATCTTACATATATGAAAAGTTCAGTTATGCCTTAACTCATTTTGGATAAATTAACGAAAAGTTGAAGTAGTTTGGAAATTAGTAAAAATACCGGGCCGATTTGAGGCATTCGTGGCTCTACTCCTTTGGGTTATGATTTTAAAGGTTAACCTCAAAATTCACTGTAGAACTGTGATGAGGATTGGTTAGAAAAGGCTTAATTTAACAGTAAGGTAGCTGTTTGTTTTTAAGCATTTCCCCTTTTTATTGCGTGGAGCATATTTGCCCTTTCAAATTGAGCTCTTATCCATACTCGACGTCTTCAAGCTGCGCGAATAAATTCTGTGGTACCAACTCCGCTTCATTTTTACCGGTAATTTAGAATTATTTCAAAAGACGATGTGTACATGTTTGCTGTTTATATATATAACGTATGAAGGCCCGATTATTTGGAGATAAGCTACATAAATGAACATCTTGGAAAAAAACCCACTGGCAGGAGCAGTGGAACTGTTGAAACTTTCTGTTTGAATCGCAGAAATTCAATCAATGTAACCAAAAAGTCATTGATTGAATAAATAAAGGTCAATCTTAATAAATAAATGATTATAACAAATAAAAAAACCCTAGGTCATAAACATAATGTACTTGTCCTGTTATAAATTTATTGTCATGTGATTCTGGACGTTAAAATGTACATCTCAAGTGCGGTTTCAAGTAAATTTTGCTTAATTCATACATGTCATATGATCATAGGGTAGGAGCTGAAGTTTCTTTGCAAAAATTGTAAAATATGGATGTTTTCAACTTGTTATAAAGTTTAATGAAGATTTATTTCATATAAAATAATGCTAACAATGAAAAAATATTTTGTCTCGATCGACACCTTTAAAAATAAATTTTGTCTGAAAACAAACAAGCCTCCCCCTTCACATTAAGTGGCTGGTCTCAGCTTTATAATAATAAAAAGAAACTCGCCACACACACGTGATACACAAAAAAACCCCGAAAATATACTTGACACTGTTTGATAAGCGTTCGTTTCAAAATTAAGGGAGGCATAATACATGTAATAAAGAATACTACACGCATATATTTAGATTACCTTCTATAACTGGTAAAATAATCGGGATAGATATTTTTCGTCAATTGTTCTGTTTTTTTTCCGTTTGCTGATTGGATTTTTTTATTTAATGCTGTACTTTAAACACCCTTACCAATCTCCGCAAAGATTTATAGGTTCTTACATAAGTTCTTGGAAAAGACCGGCTGATCTTTCACGAGTGATAGAATTTTTCAGTCTTTTTGCGAGTGGAGCGCAGCGGAACGAGTCAAAAGACCCAAAAAATTCTATCACGAGTGAAAGATCATTGCCGGTTTTCCAAGAACGCGTGTAAGTACCTATTTCTTCCGTAAGAAATTAAATTTTTTATTCTGAAACCTTAGAGGACTTCATTCTAAAAACCGAAAGTATAAAAAAACAGTGCATTTCATTGGTCGACATCATCGATCAATATCAGTACCGGCGGTTATTATTGGATAATTGACCAGTGTGAGATCGCTGCATGTGCTCGCATCTCAACCTGGTCATCTCACACTGAAAAGAGTCATTTACGGAAGAAATCTTGCTCCCCGTAATCTGCACGGGAGTTGTATATTTGGGCTGAAGTCTGACCTTCAAAAAACCAATCCACCTGAAAGTGGACACATACTTCATGAATTTAGCTTATCGCCAATATTATTAAAAAGGTATTTTATGACATCAGCATTAAATAATAATAAATATGATATGAAATCTCAACATTCATGACATTAACAATGACTTATCGCTCTTTCAACAATTTGTATGATTATTATTTGTAATAACTAAGTCAGGAAGTTTGGCATGAATAAATACCGGTGAAAAAATCAAAAGCTAAAAAGTAAAAACATCAAAAGATTGATTAATGGGATATTTTTATGCAATCCTTAAATAAAACAAATATTTCGTGTCTTTTTAGTCTTTCAGACTATTTGTAAATTGATATTGGTAGATTCTAATCACTTGTTAGTAAATCATCACATGTATCAATGCTTCCAGATAATATAATTCTAGCAGACACTAGCAATGTCCTTAGACAAAGTAATATAAAACTATAACACATTTTTCTGTTTAACATCATCTGTTCAAAAAACTGTTTAAACAAGACCATTTTGCTAATTCAAGGATTTTTTTCCCTTTAGCCTTTAGTTAAAGCATGGAAGTATTTAATTTCAATTTGATAATTTCCATGGTTAAAGAGACATACATTTTTGTAGTTATGGTTCCAGTGCAAATTTCGATTTTACGTTAAAAAATACAATTTCCTTTAAAATCATTTTTAGCATTTAAAATATCTTGCTCATCCTCAGCAAATAGTGTTACAACTTCTGGACTTTCCTTTTATCTTTTCCTAATAACTACCAAAAACATAACTAGGGACGTCTTATTTAATTTTTAACACCAAAGTTCACCTGAAAGTTCACTCTGACATGCTTATATGAATTATTAGTATAAGGATATACTTATTGCCAGTGAGTGAGTGAGTGAGTGAGTTGGTGTTTTTCACCGGTGCAACGCTATATAGGCTATTTACAGGCGATGGATCATGTGACATGAAAAGGATGGTAAAATGGACATGAAATGATGATGATGATGATAAATGAAATATGGGGATGGTGTGGGAAACAAAGGAACGGTAAATTTTGAAGAACTACAGAAAAAGGGGAAAGGTGGGTAAGGGCGGAAAATTTAGCCTACGTGGTGCACTGCTTGGCGGTCCACAAAGGGTCTTTTACGTGCATGAAGCGTAGCTCTCAACGCACTCGTTGGCCCACTATGGTAAGTGGTCAGGGTTTCCGTATTATAGACTTGACAACCCCCGCGGACGAGGGCCACCATATTCAGCCACCTAGGGTACACACTTGGTCGCTCTTTGGGCTGAGCACTGACCCGACGTCAGAATCCCAAGACCCTTAGTCGCCTCTTACGACAAGCTAGGCTCTGCTGCGGACCTATTCGGCACCTGGGCCCCGCACGGGACTATACTTATCGCCAAAAATGCTTAAAAATAAGTGACTTTTCACGACATCAGCAATTATTTATATCATGAATATTTTCCAGTATGCATGAAACGTAAAAATCTCTCTGAATTATCGTTCTTTGAACTCCTCTTACATGTATGATTAAAATCTAAATCTTGGCACTTTTGATATCGTGAACATAATGTTCTTCTGACTTATTTGACTGTATACCTACAATTTCACGCTGAGAGAAGATTGCAAAATTAGTAAGGACATAAATTGTTTTCTAATCTGTGTCATCTCTGTTCATAATTTATTTTAGTTTTACTTACATTTATGTCAATAATTTGACCGAGTTTTGCTGATTTGCTCGTTTAGAATCAGTCCGTCTATGTTTTTCTAAAAATTCTCGATATATCTGATATAATTTCCACCAGCCGGTAATCTGCATTGAAGGCATGCAGTTGTAAGTCAAATGTTGATTTACGCACCAGCAAAACTATATGGAATTTGTTATGGAATATATTCTCAATATATATAATCATGATGATGATGGGCACGAAAAGATGATAACAGGAATAAAGTACTACTTTTTTCGAAGAATCAGGCAGATGCCATTAATAGGGTGGCACATCGATAATAAATTCACAAAAAAAATCATCAGAATGAGGTAAAGCAACACCAGTAAACATTGTTTTGACCACTAAATTTTTCAGTCTAGCTTGTGTTTAGGAGATACTACATGTCAAAATTTAATTACATTGTATGGTGAAAAGTACGGGAAAATTTCCCGCCATATTTTTTTCTTATATATAACCAGTCAAAAAATATATATGCACCAAATATATATTAAGATGTAAAAACTGCAGTGGGTTTCTTTTATGGTAAAATGAATTCCTATATTTTACCCCAAAATCTGAAATTGGAAATTATCGATGTGCCACCCCCTGCCTGATTCTATGTGGAATAGTATACAGTTATTTAATGCCTGGTCATGGAGCAGTCAAAACTAGTATCCCGAGGTGCTGGAGATGATTCGGGAACTGTTGCCTGAGGCCGCAGGCCGAAGGCAGCAGTTCTTAAATCATCTCCTGAGCACCGAGGGCATAATAGTTTGACTGCTGCATGAACAGGCATTAAATAACTGTTTTATTAACTTATAGAATACATAGAGATAGTGTGCGCTCTTTTAACAGTGCGACGTTTAACGAATTTTACGCTTTATGTTTTTCCCTTATATTTCATATGATTCGTAAATTTTTCCTGTGCGTTTTACCGCATAAAAATGCACGGAGGAGTTCTCTTTCGGATTTCCAAATAAAGAAACTTCAGATAACTCAGCATAAAAATCTGTTGAGAAATGGCATAGGAATAATTTATAAAATATCAATTTATATGAAATATATAGAAAAATAGTAATTTAAGAGCGTCAAATACTTTTGACGTCGCTCTGTACTGCGCATCGTTCACGCGCATGGTACAGTTCGTTTTAAGAGTGCAACAGTTAGTTAAATGCTGACGTCATTTCGAAGAAAAATGAATGAAAACATCCAAAATTGCTTCATATGAAAAATATTCACTATAAGTTAATATGCGAGCGTAGCGAGCTCTCTAATGTAGAAAGTATGCCAAATTGCACGAGACTCAAAATACTATGGAAGAAAAATCATTCTGTTTCCGGTTGTCCGGACATTCGATTTTCGGAAGTTTTCGAAAATGTCTGCGCGTGCTGAAAAATTGCGGGAAATAGTAACACATCGTCCCAAATTATCTCGTCCCAGGCATTATTCGAAATTTTCAATGGAATTATCTACGCGAGCTTTTAAGGCAATGTCTTTCTCATATTAATACTTAATATGAAATGATGATGAAAAATATAAGTGTGGAGGGGTGAACATAATTGTCCGTGCGTGTGTGTTTGTGTTTAGCCTTTATGGTGTACTTCTTAGAGGTCAAGAAAGAGATTCATGTACGTGAATGAAGCGTGGTATTTCTCACATACAGTGGCCCACTTTTGTCAGCGGTCACTCTTTCCATTTCATAAACATGACAACCTGCTTTGACGAAGGCCAAGCTGTTTAGCCCTTCGGTATGTTCCAAAACGTACAAGTATTCAGACCATAGGCGTACGGTCCGACCATACGAGTAAACGCGTATGGTCTAAAACGAGCTGTACCGTACAAGTATTCAGACGATATAGGTATAATGCTCAAAATTGGTATTTATTCATATAATGTTAGGAAATATTTTTTTTTCAACCTTCTAAAATTGTAATCAACAATGTATTGCATTACAATTGTACAAGCTTAAAAATACGTTAAATGCCTAGTTAAGTTGTCAAAAAAAACCATTTACCACCACCTTAATCACGATAGAATTGCTCGTAAAATGAGTTTATTTGTCCTGTACATGTATGTTCCAACAGATCTGGTTAAAAGTTCTAAATCACCAATACCGTAACCAGAATAATAATAACATGCTGACAGCCTTGGATAACTTTTAAAAAACTTGCATCTTTACCTTAAATATCATCTACCCTTCATTACAATCGTGGACGATCTCCAGATTCCCTAACAACTAAATGTATTCTGTTACAAATTTACCCATTCCAATTTTTGCATTTGATTTTAATGCAGGCTTTCCATATTTCAATGTATGTTTTTGATTAGTATTTTAATTAAAGTACAACCACTTGTATCACTCACAACACTAAATTGATTTTAAATATTGATTTCATTCTGTCCAAAATAATGTACTAGTAAATTTGAACAAGATTAATGCATTGATTTTTACAGGATATACTTTATTTAATATTGATCTAGAAAATGCAAGTCGGACCAGACCGTACGCGTATGGTCTGGAACAAATACACTACTTGATTGCTATGTGGTCTGAGAAATAACGGGTGCATCACAAGGAAACTTTAAAATCGCTATTAAGAATAATGGCTTTATTATATTTTTTTCTAGCTCCTCTTCCGGTAGAATTGATCAATAATTTTAGATTTGTCATTGTTCAAATAATGGTCATCTTAGTGGATTTACATTGGATTTGCAATAAATGTTATTTAATTCAAAACACTGCATGATTCATATGTAACAATAGTTTATACTTATATGCATTTTATTTAGACCATGGACCAATTACAGAACCGCGAGCAGTGCCAAATGGCCTCATTGAAGGCTGCTGGCGGTTGTCCATTGTGGTTTTTTTTCTGAATTGCCGCTTGATTGTGGGCTGTGTCGCGTACGCTTATTCAACATCTCATTATTTTCTATTATCAACTGGGTATGAGGGAAATATATAGATTATTTTCCCCGAGATGAAACAATTGTATGAGGCAATAATCTATTTGTTTGCCTGATACCCAGTCAGTAAGTGTTTTATCTTACCAAAACGTTTAGAGTTTAGTTTAAAAATATATGTACTACTGATGCATATACATTGTATCATAAGACAGCAAAGTCTAAGAGAATAACAAAACAGTCGGGCGATAAGGTGGTAACACATGAAAAATATACCCAAAGGAGAATTTCTAGCACTTGGGAAACACAAAGCATTAAGCAAGGCCAGAAATGCTCATTTAGTGGTGATTAAACAAAGGAAATGAATAAAACAAGGAATTAACTTATTTGTGCTAAGGATACCCCAACACGACCATTTGGAAAATAGGCAGTAGATGCCTGACTGACCTTACAAGAAGATGCTCTGTACAACTCATTAAGCTAAAGCTGTATACCAAATTTGAAATCAATCTCTTCAATAGAGGTCAAGAAATCTGATACGAAAATTGTCTACTTTTGACCCTTATAAAGTCTAAGTCGGCTCAGAAAACAAGTAGATGCACGAGGGGAGGCACGGTGCAACTTATTGTATGCTTAAGCTGTATACCAATTTTGAAATCAATGCCTTCAGTAGTAGCCAAGAAATCTGTAACAAAAAATTATAACGGACAAGGTGATTGCAATATAGCCCACTCACTTACGAGTGGGGGTATAAAATGAAAAAAAAATATATATACTGGTTTTCGCTACATTGAATACTTTATTTATACTTATTATATATTACCAAATGTAGAGGACAGGTCAAAAGTTAAACGCCAAAGCAAATTTTAAAATTTATTCAATCCAATTCAAGCGAAATAAAACTTCATGGAAACTACTAATAACATATGTATATAAGTTTTGCAAGGAAAAGACGTGCAAAAACTATTTGTTCATATATGTGACGTAACATATGTTTAATATACCAATCAAAATTTAGTAATTAAAATGATTGGCTGAGGTGCTTAATGACTTCAGAGGCAAAACAAGTTCCGGCGAGGGGAAATAGTTCAACGCTAACAAACAGCTAAAATGTGAAAATATTGAATAATTATGCATTTCTGATAGAAGAATATTACTGGGGTATAATAATATTTATTGTTGAATTTCTTCCTTTGTAGCATTTTGTTTCAATGTAGCGTGTACAAATTTTATTTGTAGCACAAAGATTCTTATCTTCTGTAAAACTAGAGTTTATTACACTATCAATTTGATATGACAACTTATATAGTTATTAACCAATGAAATGCAAGTCTC
Source organism: Arcuatula senhousia (assembly GCA_963971305.1). Lineage (NCBI taxonomy): Eukaryota > Metazoa > Mollusca > Bivalvia > Mytilida > Mytilidae > Arcuatula > Arcuatula senhousia. The sequence continues at coordinate 54,483,340 of OZ020307.1, read as the reverse complement.
ATAGGTAATATTTGGCCAGCATGGCCAGCGCAATAGTTCACATTTGGAGTGTAATATACTACACGTGAGGTGTAATTAACTCTACAAGAGTGCAATAGTTAATTTGGCATTGCAAGACACTCTCTTTATAGAGGAATATACTAATATGACAGACAAATACTCGTAAATTTAATAAAAACGTTTTGTTATCATCTTTACAATTTTATTCTTTTGTCATATATTTCGTAAATGTTATCAGTTATTCATCAATTATCTTCATTTAACTTGCGGATGAATATGGGTTTTAAAGATAATTTCTTAATTTAAAAATGAAGCAACTCCCTAAGGAATAAAAATATTACAATAATTGAAGAAGCATCAAGTTGTGCACCGCTTTCAGCTACATTCAATCCAATATGTAATATACCAATGATAATCAGATATAGACAATCAGCCCGGGGCTCAAGTCATTCCTAGTACTTTTATTATATGAGTTTATAAAATGTTGGAAAATGTGACCCAACACTCACGTTTTGTCTTTATATGACATCGCATAACTAGTACAAGTGAACTAAATTGCTTTGCTTTCGCATTAAATATTTTGATTTATCTCATTTTAATCAATTTAAGCAAACCAAAATTATACACCTAGAGTAAAACTATGAGTAATATTGAGTAAAACTTAGTCTAAGTATTTTCTAAAAGTAGACATGTTGCGCTAAATAGTATATGCTATTTGGAGCATGTAGCGCTAGTGATTTTCTTGTGCTATATTTATAAGTCTATTTATATAGTTCAAAATCGCCTTTTTTAATCAGCCAATAGATTTCCTTTGACGAAAAAGCTATGTAACATGTGTAAGAGAAGTTGGTTTCGGCAACCCCTATTTTAAAACTCCTACCCGATTGGCCTTGTGTCCCCATTTCCTACACTTCATCATCATTTCATGTTTATTGTATCGTCACTTTCATGTTCATCTCCCGGATATAGCCGAAATCGTGCTGCTTGGGAGTAAAGCAATAACTAACTAACTAACTAACTACTGGCGAAACAACACACATGTAAAGCACAAGAATAAAAATAGGCCGTGTGCATATTGTTTCAACAGTGGCAGATTTTTAAATTAAACTAGAATATATCTTATAGACAATTAAAATGTCTTTCTAACAACTTATTCTTTTGCAAACACTGAGCCACGAAGTTGATAAAGCATACTTATTTTTTTTTGGAATTCACACTGTATAAAGTTGATGACGATACCAAAGACGATATTGACATGTGGAAAAAGTGTAAGGAGCATAACCCACAATATCAACGATAATTTAAAACATCCGCAACGGAAAGCAACCATCAGCCTTCAATGGAACCAGCGGTTGCTGCTCGCTGTTTCGCAGTTTGGACTAAAATGAAAATAAACAACATATACATAGTCATAACTACCATACTATAATAGCCATAAAGGATAAAGTCCGAGACTAGTCCAGTCTGTATGCAATTCGGTAACCAATTTATTTTTCATAGCGCCAATAAAAAGAAAAAATCAATTGATTCCGGAATAAAATCCGAAGCTTATTGGCAAATGGACTATTTTGTAAACAGCTTAAGTACGGCAATTTTTAATGTGCCTCGAGTGGGGTATCCCTAGTTTGACCTCGTCCAACCTCTTGTTTGGACAAAGAAAATGTGATTATTTATTTTTCTCCGTATCAAGAAACATGAAAAATGATAAGTGTACCGAGAAGATCACCTTATTAGCACTTTTATATCTTGACAACCGTGTTGTGTTTTATGTAACTACCGGATCATAAGATCGCAATGGAAGGAGGATGTTTGGAGCGCCTTAAAACCTGATTAAACCCACCATTTCATTCTGAATGCCTCTCAGGACCATTGTGATTTATAATTTTCCGATATGTTTTGTATGTTTTGTCTTTTCTCTTGGAAATTCTGTTATTACCCTTTTTTCTTTAAACTAATCCATTCGTCTTAACCCAAACTTTATTAATAATGACTGGTCCCTGTCTGTTTATAAGGCTCTCATGGTATTGTTTCAATTTCATACGAATTCAGATAGATAAACAATGTAACATCTAATCTTTGCTTTAGTTTATTGACTTTTCTCCCGTTTGACACTTAACTTAACTTTATTATCGTAACATTTCTAACAAAACAACTATTGATATGATATGCAGTGCTGTGTAAGTTAATATGAGACAAAAACAAGCTTATCTTAGATATTCCATCTCATTTTCTTCAGATGCAATATTTCTCTGACTTGAAAATCATATTGTCTCCTTTCTTACACAGTCCGTTTAATATTGAATCGTCTGAAATCAATGTCTGAATCGTAATAACCATAAAGCAATACTGTCAATCCCCTTCAGTATAAGACATTTCAATGTCCCAAAATTGGATGTCTGCGACCTTCACTTCTTTATATAGGAACATATTTCATAAAGGGTAACATTATAGTCACATGGCTTTCGTGTTATGATGAATGTCTCAATGTCTTATTACATTGATAAACGTGTCATCTTTTAATTGATTGACATTGTGGAGATAATTAATCTTATTTTTACATATTCTCTGTGATAAAGCAAATATGCCAAATTCATCGTCGAAGATAGCATATTTAAAAGATCTTAAACTCAATTGTGGTAGATAATGAATTTGTCAAGGTGATTACAACTGTCGCAATATACTTGTTAGCATATTTCAATAATATCAATTTTCACCATCGAGAGATTTTTAGAGGATAAGTACTGACATGAGTTTAGAAACACAAGAATATTTCTTTATCCAATTGCTTGTAAAAATTTTGAAAAAGATCTACTATCTTAAGGATATCATATTTTAAAACATTACGGGATAAAAGAAAGACGCTTAATAGGTCTGCAATTATTTTGTATTTTGTCACTTTTAGAAAATAAAGGTATTAACAAAATTATCGAACATGGAGGATCAATCTCAATGTCCAAGAGAAAAGACAAAACATGGAAGACACACTGGAAAAGTTATATATCGCAATGGTCCTGACTTGGTACAGGCATTTCAAATGACATGGTGGGTTAAACCAGGTTTTTGATACAAAGCAATACCAATTTGGCATTAGAGTATCAAAAGTTACAAAGAGACAAAACCGATCGATGCAAGCTAACGCAACACAATGAGGCAGGCAACATGCATATAAAACAAACCAAAATGCTATCAGCAACGAAACTCGAAGTATTAACGATGAACTCGAGTGCTCAGAAAGGGTAAGTGGTTCATGCATGTTGCAATTATCACACTTCACAACTTCAAATAAAATCAAGTTTTTAAGGTGAAAAAAATATTTTATACTAGATTGAGTGTTTTAGTGTGTAATGTTTTTGGTACTTTTAGCCACTTTTAATATAGAAGCAAATGAGCCCAAAATGTGCATTCGACTGTCAAAAGTCCGAAAAGGCAGAGTAAATAAGAACAGATTCTAGTTCACCCCCTCAATAGGTGGAAAAAATAATTAATTAGGTTAACCGAAAAGGTGACGAGTGACAGACCTGAAAACGCATCAGATTATATGGAGCCACTACATAGAGCTGCATACCAAATATCGAAAGCGTCTGAGAAATCTGTTCCAAATGAGAATGATGTTGCATTGCAGTGGGGAATATTCAATCGATGCAAATGAAGAATCAGATTATTATTAAAAAAAACAAAAGCAAAAACAAAAACAAACGACACACTGCGATCAGTAAAGCACAACATAGAGTATGTATACAAACCTTCCTCATCATCCTATTAAAAAGAGAGTTCCTTTACCGTCCTTTAGTTTGTTCTTGTTGTCTTTTGTCTAAGGTTCTCTCTGGTGGAATTGAACTTTGATGGATTTGATTTTTATTGTGTGCTTAGTTTTTGTGCTTTGTCTAGGAATATTGATAGGGGGCAGGTTGGGCCAAAAAAAAAACTAGTTTAATCCTGCAACATATTAAATGTGCCTGTCCTAAGCAAGGAGTCCTTAACAAAGCTTTCGTTTATACTTGTCTTTTTGATGTTTTTTTGTTCCTTGTTTAAGAAGGGGGTCTATCTGTGACTATTTCAGGACTGGATTTGAATTACATGTACATGCATTTTATTTAGACCATGGGCCAATGGCAGAACCGCGAGTAGCGCCTACTGGCCTCGTTGAAGGCCACTGGCGGTTGTCCAATGTGTTTTTTTCTGACTTGCCGCTTGATTGTGGGCTGTGTCGCGTACACTTATTCCACATCTCATTATTTTCTATTGAACATTTAGTTAATTGGTGCTTTGGTTAATCTAAAAGTGTTAACATATGTTCTAAAGTTTCAAGAGTATTGGATAAATTGTTTTTTCAATAACAAAACCCATTTAGGCTATGTTTATTGGACTGACGTAGAAATGATTAATGCATTTAACTTTCTTTTAGATAATATTGAAAACAACAAATATTGCCAAGTTATAGGTTTTCACATGGGAACCAAATGTGCCACTCGACCTGCGATAGATGTCCATTTTTTTTGGAAAATTACACACTAAAGTATATGATAAACGTGATGACTTTTCTTTCCCAATTGTAAATTTCCCTTTTCTTGAAGGTGATGTACCTCTAGCTCCCTCTTACGGATCGTACATTTCACAGTTAGTCAGATATGCTAGAATTTGCAGTGGTGTTTCTGATTTAATGAAAATCCGTTTCATTTCAAACAAGTCAAATCTTTTACTAAATTCGTTCATTAATATGGGCATCTTATTGAAAAAAATTAACTGTAAACGTCGATTTTTGATTGTAAAAGGAATACAATATCCCGAATTCTCTGGAAATGTTAATTCAAAACCAATCCTCTTGACATGGTAATTTGGCTTAAAAAATTATTAAAGAAAGGATACAAGTTGGAAGTTATGGTAAAAACTTTAAATTTGGTGTTTTATGGTAGAAATGTTGATAATTTGATTGTAATTCTTAAACGTTAATCTTTTAACTTTTGACAATTTTACTGTTTTTAAGCATTACAGCGATCAAATGTGTCGGTTAATACTAAATCATTAGTTGTTTGAAGTGTTATGTTGGATAAATGCTTCTAACATGTAGCCAGCTGTTCGTAACTGCAAGTATTTTCAAGAGAGTTCCTTTACGTCTCGTTGTTCTCGTATTATAAAAGTACTCTTTTCTCAGGTTCTCTCTTGGTGAATTGAACTTGTATCGATTTGATTTTTAAAGTGCGTTATTTTTTGTGTTTTGTACAAGATTAACAATTGGGAGAGGTTGGGCAAAAAAACACTAGTTTAACCCCGCCACATTTTTTATGTGCCTGTTTTAAGCCAGGGATCCTTTTCATAGCTTTTGTTTGTCCCTGCCAACTAACCGTTTTTAGTTTTTAGTCCAGAAATGATTCTTTCTTTGATAATATAGGGATTTGTTTGAATCTTATGCATTGCAGTTGTAGTCTTTGGGAAATGCAAGACAGCGGGAAGTGATCTCTGATCATGTTGAAGACTGGCTGTTTTCCATAGTGATTGTTTATTTAATGTTGGTTGTGTCGCGTACACTTATTCCACATTTCTTTATCGCCTATCGTTATGATCGAGAATTAACTTGGGAAGTTAAAGAAAATCTGCTTGTTGCAAAACGCCCATCTATATACATATGTAGGGGATTCGTGATCAAAATTTTGATTTGTTTTGTGGTGTTAGAATTATTTTTGTATTAATCAATTCTTTATACTGAAAAAAGACCTTTGTTTCCCTACATCAATACAATAACATTTAAGTAATAATTTTTTTTTTTCTCCAAAATATATATAATTACCTATCACATATTTACAATGTACTTTTCAACAGACAGAGATTCAGGAACTGACCAACATGATGAGAAATTCATTTTCTTAGAAATGTATTGTGGGACGAATGATATTTGAATCCAACTCTATTATAGTTTATATCATATTAGATTACAGCCCTGTCTCTTACTAATTAAAAGCACTCCCAAAGTGACAATAAAGAGTAACAAGACGTGGGTCTTTATCCATTGATTTAATAAGAAACTTTTATCACTCATAGAATTGAAAGTTAGTCTCAAACGAGATTTAACATCTCTTTTTTTACTTGAAAGCATACACATTTACAAGAATGTAATAATATACTATAAATAGTACATTTTGGATTTTCGCTTAACTTTACCCTTTAATTTGTTCCGTTTGAAGCATAGTCTGGATAAATATGTTTATACAAAACTTCATAGAATGTGTGTAATTATAGTCTACTAGTATATTTCTTAGAATGCGTAAGTCGTTGTCCTTTTCCTTTTGAATACTTTTACTATGCCTTGTTGACAAGGAAACTTTCAACAAAGCTCTATGACAAACGGGATGACTACAATATTCCAATCATCAACTTTCTTTCCTTGTGTAGCAACATTCCGTCCGCTCCAGCTTATGGGGTTATTAAATAAAATCATATAATAAAGGTAAAAGGAGTTGAGTCCAGGGCAATTGTCTGTATCTGATTACCATACGTTTATTACATAAATGACTTCAACTTTCCAATCATCAACTTTCCCTTCTTGTGTAGCAACATTCTGTCCGTCTGATACAAAATTGCTCAAACAGGGTTGCTCCCCCAGTTGCCGTCTTCACTCAAGAAATTTTAAGGAAGACATCATGCGCTTATAGATAAATATGAGATTTCGATCTCTCAGATGAGTGCAGATGTCGGATTGTCATAGAGTTTAGTTTTGTCTTCCATTACCCGATTTGACACACTGAATTGTTTGTTGGCAACACGACGGGTGCACTATAGTTATCAATAATTGCTTACTCTTCCGGAGCACCTGAGTTCTCTCTCATTACAACTAGCTGTTAATTGATATTCAGTAGATTTTGCGTTTCCGTGTTTTACATGTCTGTTTTTTGTTTCGTTATTGTTTGGTATTTACTGGTTTTGTCTATGCCCTTTCGGACTTTTTACATTCGGATGTCCCATTAGTACCACTGCTTCTTTAAATGCAAAAAAGCTTGTTCCTCGATACTTTATCTATTTATTGTTTTATTTGAATTCTTAAATTTGGTATTACCCTAGCTAGTACCCTTTTCAGTAGAGATTTGATCTAACCAAAGGTACTCACAAAATTTGCGACGTGTAAAATTTTGCACATTGGGTTGCTTACACTTCACAAACATTAGATGTGGAAATAGTAATTTCATGTTTGCTGTATTGTTTGATATATGTGGGGGGGGGGTCGTATGTTGTATAACTGTGCATGTTTTGTGCTGATATAAGAATGCTGGGGTTTGCTTAAAATCTATAGAGCAATTTTTTCTTCTTTGCAAATGTTTAAAATTACTTTTGCTTAAATGTTTCTGTTAAAAGTTGTAAAAGAACGTGCATGATTTTTAAGGATTCTTAGTGTTATAGTATATATATGTTCCTAATTTTGAATGATTTGAAATGTCTCTTAAGGGTGACATCGTAGTCTACGTAATTTTTATCGCTAAAATAATTATTTGTGAAACGCTAAGTTTGTTGCAATTCAAGCATTATTTGCTAATCGGAATTAAGAACGGGGGTCCATTCTCTTTCTGCTATTGTTGACTGCAGCTAATTTGTTTTATATTTGTACTCATATGGATTTTTTACCGTTTGAAATTGATAAATAATGCATGAAATAAAAATACTTTACGAAATAAAGAATATATATATGACACTATGTCACCTATTGTATCGTTATCTAGAACCCTTGCTGTTAATATTTATTTTGACACTTTTGAAAGACATGCGTATAAATTAAAATGACATGTTTTCAGACAATGACCTTTAAATTATCGACCTTTTAAGGATAAATATCCAATACAAAAGATACGGAGAAGAAGACTTTTGTAGAAAATTGAACAACAAGACAAGAAAAGAATAAAGTTCTTGCACAACAATCGACAAATAAAGTTTTAAAGTGTCGGAAAAGTCCGAAACCGGTGATACTATTATTTATGTTAGTTTCTCGATTGAACATTATGTAGCTACAAATTTCTCAGTTCCAATTTGACATTTCTCGGTTGCAACGTGTCCAAAATGATCATTATGATTTCCAAGTTGATATTTTTGACTTCCAAGTTGATATGAAAAATGTAAAGTTTGAACTAAGAATTTTCATTTTGGAAGTAAACAATGTCAACTAGAAAGTCAGAAATGTTACCTTAGATGTGAGAAATGTCAACTTGGAAGTCACAAATATCAATTTGGACATGTTGCAACCGAGAAATGTCAGCTGGGATCTGAGATATGACACTACCAGTCCTTCGTATATGAGAATACGACTTTAATATTGGTTGACTCTTCTCTGGCACATCAATAAATCTTTAGGAGTAAATCAGTCAACTTAATATGTGTATGGCCACCGTTATTTCCGGACGCGTTTAGTGTTTTATCATAACAGATTTTAAAGCATTCATTTTACATTTATATACTTTTTCCAATATAATTAAAACCGTGGCTCACACGTTTTTTTAGTCTTAAATTGTTTCACTTCTCTTTTCCTCTTTTTTTTTACTGACATTCAATCAATACCTATAGCCACACTTCATAATTAAAGTCAATTATTTTATAGTTTTGTTAAGCTTAATTAAATAGAAGTAACAATAATTACAAGTCTGAAGGTTGGTATTATTTCAATAACAACGTCAAATTTTTGTTATTATCATAAAATACTAATTATAAACATCATACCAGGGATATAATTACATAAAAAATATCTTGTTAGTAAGTAGTTATTAAACATAAATAAAACAAATCAGTTTTGTCAATTAAGGATGCTACAATTTAATTTTTACGGGGTCTAGGGATAAAATACTGGTCAAGTTCAATTTTCAGGATTGAAGATTTGCTACTTTGTTTATTTTGCAAATTCGGTAAAGAAATTTTCTGGTCTAATGAAGATAACTCATTTCTTTTCTGTCTCTATAAAGATGTATAGTATATACAGTATAGAATACAAATATATTCAACTACATGTATTGATGAATATCGTTACGGGGTATCATTGAAGAACTCAAAAGATTTGTTAGATCATTTTAAGTCTAGATCATTTTCTGGGGTTCACTCTTTGAAAACGTTCGATTTTTCAACTTTATACACTACCTTGTCACACCAAATACTTAAATGTCGCCTGAAAAAAACTTCTCGAAAAAGCCTTTTCAAACTCTAGGAATTTTGTTGTTTTGGGTTATAACTCTTAATTCTTTTCCAAAACATCTTTCAAAGATAAAATTTGTTACACACTGGAACAAGTTTGCAGTATGCTTGATTTCCTCATTGACAACATATTTGAGAGATTTTTCAACAACAAATCGGCATTCCAATGGGCACAAACTGTGCTCCTCTTCTCGCCAATTTGTTTTTATACTCTTACGATACTGAACTTCTTCAGGGAGTCGTAAAGAACAAGAAGATGAAAGAGGCAAGGTCATTTAATCTTACATTCAGATATATTTATGATGTTCTTTCTGTCAATAACACTTCATTTAGAAGATGGATTCCTTCAATATATCCTCCAGAATTTGGAGATTAAAGAGACCACAGAATCAAATTGCTTCACGTCTTTCTTGGATTCGCACCTCAATTTTGAACCAGGTGGTCATCTCAGTACAAAAATTTACGATAAAAGAGAGGATTTTAATTTTCAAATTATTAATTTTCCTAATCTACAGAGCAATATACATGTACCTACTTCCCCTGCATACGGTGTTTATATTTCACAACTTATTCGATATACCAGAGCTTGCACACATTTCACAGATTGTTTTATCAGACACCGATTTCTTCGTGACCGACTTTTGGAGCTATACGAAAATACGTCTCATACGATCCCTAAAAATTCTTTCTTCGTTATCAGCCACTAGTAGAAAAGTTCAAAATTGAGTTAAAAGATATGTTGGTATTTGATTTAATAAGTGTTTGACTGGTCTGCTGTACTGAGATGATCACCTCAATATCCCTATTGTGTCTCACAACTATGTTGTGTTCTATGGTCATAACCAGATCCTAAGATCGCAATGGAAGAGGGAAGTTTGGCGCAATAAAACCTGGTGTAACCCACGATTTCGTTTGAAATGCCTGTACCAAGTAAGGACCATTGCAATCCACCAATTCTCCGGTATAACTGATTCGTTTTTGTCATTTTCTCTGGACTATGAGATTGATCATTCAAGTTCGGTAATTTTGTTATTACCTTTATTTAATTATCTTGCAACGCTTGCTGGTAAGAATAAAAACAAAACATGTTAGTTCGTTTTATTACCCTTTGAATGTGCATCTCCCTAAATTAGCCGAACTAGCACTGTCTCGAATTAAAGCATTAGTTTACTTACCTATAAAGAATTAGTCTTTATATGTGGCTGTACCTTTTTATTCTTGCCAGCAGGCGTTGCCGGTTGCAAAGCGAGTACAGTAAGATCATTCGTCCATGGTATTGGGTACACATACAAAAAGATTGTACTTAAAAACATTTATAGCTTCTTTGAACACAATTACATTCCCTTGTCAAGGCAAATGAACTTACTGAATTTGTCGTCTCAACTTCCTGATGTTTACATCATTTTTTCTATCAAATTCAATTTAAGATCATGGCATAAAATCGACAAAGACGGAGGTGAGCGTCCTTTTCTTTTGATTGAATTATAAATAATCCCCCACAAAGTCTTCAATATAATCAGATTGAGTCAATCAACATACTAATGAAATTAAATCAAATATTAGGATTTAGTGTCAACTTAACTATTGAACTGAATTGCTGAATCGGAAAAATTATTTGTTATTATATTTTTTTAGAATGGTTTTATATTTTATTGCGTTTTGATTATTTTATTTTTCATGTAATAGAGAACGTTTGAATTTTACCCTTAATATAAAAGAAAAAAAGGAAAATATTACTTTTCACGCTTCTTCAGTCGGCCTTGTGTCCTCCTCAAACTTTTAACTTTACATCATTATTTCATTTAATGTCTATTATCACCCCTCTAATGTTCATCTCCCTGAATTAGCCGAACTGGCGCTGCCTCGAATTAATGCAATAGTTTACTTAACCAAACCTGACATTTGTTTTAACGTTGTACAATGTATGCACATACTTATGCTGATCAAGGGGCTTAATTGCTCTACTCCCAAACAGCTCGATTTCCGCTATATCCGGGAGATGAACATGAAATACGTTAAGTGGAAAAAATGGGGACACAATGTCAATCGGAGAGAACGCTTTGACAGCAACTTAAAAATGGGATGATGGGTAGGGACGGGCAATTAAGACTCCCGCATAAGGATCCTACGGGCCCTGATCTAGTCGAAACCTGTAGCAAATGTCTAAAACATATTAACATACATGTATCTCTGATCAAGGTGCATCACTATGGTTTGCCGTTAGGTTTTATGCATTATAGCCTGACAAAGAAGCAAAGGTATACCATAAGGGTAATCAGTATCATAAAACCGTAAAGACAAAGACAAAACCGGCAGACAAAAATCATCACAACAAAACAAACCACATAACAACATAAAACACAAACACACATAACAACAAAACCGCATTCAGCAACGCGAACTCAAGTCGAAACGAGAGTGAACTCAGATGCTCCGGAAGAGTAAGCAGTTCCTGCTTGCTATAGCACACCCGTCACGTTGCCAAAGATCGATTAAGTGTTGGTCAAATCCGGGAAGGATGACATTACAAAACTCTATGTCAAACCAACATCTGTGCTCATCTGAGAGATAGAAATCCCGTATTTGTATACAAGCACGTGATGTCGTCCGTAAAATTTCTTGAGTGATGACAACAACCTGGGAGCAACGTACCCCTGTGTTAACAATTTGCTTGTCAGCCGTGTGGCCCTATCAAGGAAGTCGTTGTACTCCCCACATGCTCTGGAATAGCGAATCAATTGTGATACGTAAACTCCATATGCTGGAGCGGACGGAATGTTGCTACACAGAAAGGGAAAGTTAACTATTGGAAAGTTGAAGTCATCACGTTTGTCATAGATCTTTGGACAAAGCCTTCCTTGTGTGTCAATTTCGAGAAATAGATCCAGATATGAAGCGGACCTCCTAGAATCTGTAGTGTCCTTTATCTCAAGTTCCTTCGGATATATGATATGTAAATAGTCACCAAATCGAGGATTGTTTAGTGAAAGGACATCATCAATATAGCGAAATGTGAGATTGAAGGATAAAGCAAGTTTGCAGTCCTTTTTGTCTAGAAGTGATTGTAAGAAGTCCGCTTCATATGAATGAAGAAACAAAGCGGCAAGCAATGGTGCACAATTTGTGCCCATTGGAATACCTATTGTTTGCTGAAAAACACGTCCACCAAACTATACAAATATGTTGTCGATTAGAAAGTTGAGCATTTCTATTATTTGATCTTCTGTAAATTTATTTTTCTTGCTAGACTCTTGGATGACAAAGTAAGTCTTTTTATAACCGACTACCAAATACTTGTACCTGCGTTTTCCGTTCTTTTTGATAAAGCTACGTTTAATCAGCTGTGCTAAACGAGATTTTAGTTGTGAATGTGGAATTGAAGTATATAATGTAGAGAAATCAAACGTTTAATGCTATTACATGATGAAAATGACTTAGAATGGAGATTTTCCATCAGTTCTTTAGAATTTTTGAGAATCCACATTTGATTGACGCCATTTCTAGAGTAACAACAATCGAAATACTTTGAATGCTTGATTTTATTGCCGTCAATATTGATGTTAACAAATTTGAAAGAGGCTTAGTTGTACATTTGGATGACCCAGCAATAAATCGTTGCTTGTATGGAGTTTTATGTAACTTTGGAATCCAATACAAGGATGGAACGTCATCGTTCTTTTTGTCAACAGAAATGCCAAAAGAAGAAATGACAGAATTATGATTGTTGATTATTTCCTCCTTTGACAGTGTTGTTGCTGTATATGTGGTGCTTTTGCTAGTACAACCAACCCCTAATTCTGCTGTCAAACAATCAATATAGTGTCATTTATTATGACAGGGCTGCCCCATGCAACCACAAGGATCACATATTCAAGTCACCTTGTGGGCAAAGCGGCCTGACCCGATGCCAGGTTTCTGATCACTCTTCAGTAGCTCATTATATCAAATGTTTCAGCAAGTTAACGTCACATGACCTCAAAATGCTGTATGAGGTGTGGTAGAGGCAAAGGCCAACCGGGAAAATAGTAAAGTATGATTAGGGGGAATTCAATTTTTGCGAATTCGAAACGGAAGCAGTTATTTCCATCGCTTTCATTGTGGTACGCCACTGGAATCAAGGTTTTTAAGTTTTAAGTATCTGCTGTGCTTTGTAATGTCGCAACTTTTTGCAGTCTAAAATCGCTTGAAGAAAATGTTCTTTCACTTTCACTTTTGTTTTTGCCCCAGTGGCGTCATTATAAAGCTACCACTTAGAATACTGACGAGGAATTTAACTTATTTGAAACTGTTTGTTCCACCAAACGAATTGAACGACAGCATTTTGACAGTTTAATGACTAAAGCATGAATAACTGATTTGGATCACGTGTAAGTTTGATTACATGAAAAATTGCACAAGCAAGGGCACCAAAAAGACATTGACCGAACAAAACAGTGAAAGAAAAAAAGGTCGGGAATAAGTAAACGCTAAATTGGACATTGAAGGAATATTCAACACATGAAACTACAATAATAATGACATCTCTACCACTTACGCTCTCTTCGGGACCTTATTAACCAATAAAATAATTGGAAGACAATAGACTAAAAGTAGGGTGCAATCAACTTCACGAGAGGCCAATAAGATAATTTACCGATACTGGACAATCAAAAGAGATGGAAATATTAAATTCTTATAGAACTCAAAATATCTTTATTATATACAACATTTTGCCATAATCTGTACAATTCCATCTTTTGGTAATTAATTTACTTGGTGATCTAACCTTTTCTTCATTAATTATTTTCGCTTAACCTATGGATAAATATGGCTTATAAAGATATCTTAATTTAAAATAAAGAAACTTCCTTGCAAATAAAAACACTGCAATAATTGAGGAGGCAACACGTTCTGTATTGCTTTCAGCTACATACATATTATGTAATAGACCAATGATAATCAGAGACAGACAATCTGCCCTGGGCTCAACTCCTAGTACTTTTACTATATGACTATAAAATCTTGGAAAATGTGCCTTTAGACTCACGTTTCGTCCAAATATGACATCGCATAACAGATAAAATTATACAGCTAGCCATTTTTATACGACTGCAAAATTTATTTGCTAATGTATACTGGTATAATGCTGTCGTCGTCGTCGTCGTCTGCGTCGTTGACTTATGTTCTAGTTATCCAATTGCTATGATATTTGACAATGATGTTCCCTATCTTACTGCTAATCAAGGACTATAATCCCCGTGTTTATATTGGTACTCCTTAATGAAATTAGGTAAACTACAACTTAATCCCTCTATTGAAATTTGCAACAATGGAAGATGATTAGCGTGATCAGTTAAATTGACATCTATACAGAGGAGATTAACTTGTTATGGGTATGAATTTTTTTGCTTGAAGGAAAAAAATCCTACACTAAGGAAAAAAACTCCTATACTGTAGGAAGAAAACTCCTACTCTGAAGGAAGAAAACTCCTACATCAAAGATGGTAATAGTGACCATCAATTTGACAGTTATTTACTTTTCAAATCAAAATCTGTTTAATATAATGTTACACTAAGGACAAAATCTTTTTACTTATGCATCATTTACATTTTACACCATAAAAGACCATACCATTTGATTCACATAGAATTGAAAATATATGTATAACATGAAGCAAATATGGAAACAGCTTCTGCTCATATTTTATTAATGGGAAATTTCAATCCTGATATGGGATATTGGCAAACACTTTTTTTCGGACTTGGAATATTTGATAAAAGATTTGGGGGGGTATGGAATATTGGTACCCCTTCTAAACGAGCCCAAAAACTATATATACAGATAGACACTTAAACAGTCAATGTTATCTAAAGTCATTAAACAGTATACTTTCGATAACAATGACCTTGTTTATGACTACAAATGTATAAGAAATCTGAATAATCAGTAATATCAGATATTTCAGATATATTTGAGGACAAACTATGATGAATAGTGTTGTAAAAACCATAAAAAAATTTGATTATTAAAGCATTTCATAAAAAAAATATTTTTAATATGCTAAAAGTACACTGATATGAAAAAATAGTTTTTAATAACAAGCATTTCCTAAAAAAAAAAAATATGTAACCTACTACAGGTACTCTGTATAGCATTTCATCAGTTCAGTTCGTACTATTCAATTTCTACAGGTAAATTTTTCAAACAGGTAAAATATTCATACAGGTAAATTTCTCTTTCCTAAAACAAGATAATCTTGTTTGTATAGCTGTTAATTTAACTGATCAAAGAGATCAAGTTCCATTGTTGCAAATTTCAACAGAGAGATTAATCTCAAGTTTACCAGAGTTCACCGGGGTCATGCAACCCAAGGTCGTGGATTGTTTGACTTTACTTGCTATAAAAGGATGAATTGGATTGAATTTGGGGTTCCCCCTTTTGTAGATTAGAAATAAGTGATCAAAAAATGCGCCAAATAATGCTACTTTCTTGTTAGTTCCAACAACGGCTTTGGTTCTGATTGGCCAATTGTTATGACATTTGACAATGATATGTCTTACCGTTAAACAATAGATGATTTTGAGGCCCACCTTTTCCCCCGCCGCAAGGATGAAAAGGAACATGAATTGATGATGGCAAATGAATCAGGGGGAGGGGTGGGAAACAAAGGGGCGAGTAAATTTTGAAGAACCACAGGTAAAGGGGAGAGGTGGGTAGGGGTAGACAATTTAACCTATGATGTGATCTATTTGGCGGTCCACAAAGGTGTCTTTTACGTGCATGAATCGTGGCATTCTCCACACTCTTTGGCCCACTAAGGTCAGTGGTCAGGGTTTCCGTATTAAAGACTTGAAAACCCGCGCGAACGAAGGCAACTCTTTTCAGCCACCTATGGTACACACTTTGTCGCTCTGTGGGCTGAGCACTGACCTGACGTTAGAATCCAAAGACCCTTAGTCGCCTCTAACGTCATTCTAGGCTCTGCTGCAGGCTTTATCCGCTACCCGGGCCCCGCAAGGGACGATAGTATTTTGGGTCACCTGCAATTTGACAGAATTTGTACATAAGTGAGCTCCCTATGCTCGCATATTAGGATAATGATGCTTTAAACACAGTTAAACTATTTTTTGTGGGTCAGTGGTTTGCTCAAAGTTTTTTTTATCAAAAACTTACAAAAATCATCCTTATTAGGTCAAAATGAACATAAAGCCAGTTTTTCAAAAGCTTTGTCCCAACGCTGATAAGAGACCTGATAAAACATATGTTTTAAACATACATGATGTTTAATTTTCATCATTTTAGAGTAAAAAATCCACATTTTGTCTAGAAAGGGACCAAAAACCATCCTAATCATACCTTGTCCTGCTCTGTTGCTTGCATTTTCGGCATCAGTACCAAACATGGGTCTTTCAAACTTCCTTCTTGGTGAACACACTCTATTCCGAATGTAAACCAATGTTATGACAAACGAAACGACCTTTCCGCCAAAAACCCTTCTTCTTTTGTAGACGGGTCTAAAATGACATTAGATTTACCTTTTTTTTTCTCTGACATGTCTATCAGGCTCTAATTTAAGAAACAATACTAAACCAATTAAACTTGAAGCTATAAAACTTTTCCATGTGTAATAACATGACTGTAATCTTTTTTTCCTTACTGAGCAAGGACAGCCCCTATAATTATATCTGTCACGTTTTGTCGTTGTATGTTACTTTTTTGAAAGCATATTTAATAGAGATCTCAAAGTCTTAAATCACTTGCATTTTGTATCCTGCATATCGCATGCTCTAAAACATTAAATATAGTTTAAAACAAAAATTCTTGGATTATTTATTTCCTCCTTTTCAAGAAACCTGATAGTTTAAACTTTCCATAATCAGTTAATAACTCATTTGTACCCATCCCTCCAAACCCCTTTTTATAATAATTAGAAATGACTGACACCTTACTAGGATCATTGTTTGAATTTCCTTCGATAAATGGAAAAAATCGGGATTGTACGTAGTTACTTGCCAGTTTGGGGAATACATGTGATCCCTAAAATTTCTTCGAATTAATTGTAATCCCTGAGTTTTTTATGCATTTTGAAAATTAACACGTTATCCCTGAAAGTCGGCTTACGAGTAAACTTTAATAATACCCTAGCTATACCAATGCTATGTACCTCATGTTGGGCAAACATTGTTTTGAGTTTCTTAACATAAATAGTATGTATATCAATTTGGAGCCTGCATATGTAAAAGATTTAAGATGCTTTTTTAAGTGAATGAAACAAAATCTCTTAGCGTCTGCTCCATAATATATCTTTTTCTTCATCAAATTCTTCTTCAAATTCAAATATTTTTAGCCCCCCTCCCTTTAAGTTAAATGGTAGATCCCTAAAGACATTTGTTTTTGTTTTTTCCCTTGTTTATGTGTTTCGATACACTTTTCGTTTTGAACTATTATTGTATATGTTATGTAAATGCTATATTCTTCCGGTCCATATTTTTTTGGCTTTCACAATAAAAAAATGTGTGGTTCAAAGTACCACTGAATCCAATCTAACATACCCGGGGTATAAAAAACACCAGAAACAAGCCAAAACTGTTAAGAAGCAAGCTGGATGGAAATTAAGGTCAAAGATTTCATACAGGCAGATCTGATAATATCATAATGTGGTTACATTTGAACTGTGAATCTTTGCACACAGGAAGAGGAATTTATTTCATTTAAAAAACGTAAAATAAACCTAGAAGTTGCAAACATTAGATGCTTCATATGACCATTACGATAATTTGTCTCATCTTCAGTGAAGCAAGCTTAAGGGTTTGAATATTGAAAGTCCAGCTAGAAATAAAAAAATCAAATCCGCCATGTACAATCACTGTTCTAGTTCCAAGGGTATTAAGTGACCATCTGTATAAATGGGGGTGCAATGACTCTATAGTTTTCTGTCAATTGATATTTTATAAAAGGATATGGAGTAAGTAAACTCGAAAAAAAACACATATGATTGCTCCAACTGCAATTAATTGCACTGACACTGTGTTCAGCAGCTGCAGCATCAGAACCCAAACATAGGAAATCTACATAATATAGAGAAATAAAAGATATTTCAAGATATACATAAAACAATGAAAAGGCACAATAAATTATAGATTTTTGTTTGAATTATGTTATTTTAAAATAGAAAGATAAAGAAAATGATTCATTTTTAGTCATTTTTAGGGTCAGGGAATTTTTTTTAAATGGTGAAAAAACAAGGTTTCATACCCTTGAAAAATTAGGAATTGAATGTAGACCCCAAGCGATTTAGTGATAACATGGAATTTTTAGGGATTGCATGTAATCTCTTTTTGCACAAATTACACACATTCCCTGTAACATATACAATACAGCATTTGCTTTAGTTTTTATAATCGATAGTAGAAAGGCAAGCTGATCTTAGATATTCAATCTCCTTTTCATCAGGTGCAATATTTCTCTTGAAAATGATATTGCCTTATTTTCCACAGAGTCTGACAAAGATTGAATTGTCTGAAATGTTTGATTGTATTGTAATAATCATATAGCAATATTATCCATTGTCCTGTCGTATAACTTCATTTACAATCTGCGACATCTTAATCTAGTAACCTATTGGTATCGCAATAATCATATGACTTACTCGTCTCTCAATGTCTTACTTCATTTATATGCATGCCATCTTTGAATAGATGGACATTGCGGGGTTCATTAAATTATTTATACATCATTCTCTGTCGTTTGACAAGTACACCAAATTAATAATTCTTGTATGAACCTTCGATGATTGCATGCCTAAAAGATCTTAAACTCAACTGAGGCAGATAATGAATTTGTGAAGCTGATTAAAACTGTTGCAATACATTTGTTAGTATATTCAAAGAATATCAATTTTCATCATAGAAATTATTTTAAGTGAATCTAAAAATTTTATTTTAAGTATAAGTACTGACATGACTAAGTCAATCGACACAAGAACATTTTTTATCCGATGTCTCGTTATAAATTTAAAGTAATATATTTTAAAGGCAATAATATTTTTAAACTTTTAGTTAGAGAAAAACAAGAAAGACTCTTTTTAGGCTTGCAATGATATTGTATTTTTGTCACGTTTAAGAAAGATTATAGAAGTGGTACCAATTTGGCTTTAGATTGCAAATTCGAATAGGCGAAGACAAAAACGGTCGATACAAACGAACAAAACACAAAGAGGCACACAACATGAAATACAACCGAAACAATCAAGACGGCAATTAGCAACACGGTCTCAAGTTCCAACGAGAATGAACTCAGGTACTCTGGAAGTCTAAGAAGTAATTAAAATGGCAGGTTTTTAGACAATGACATCTAAGTTATCGACCTTTCAACGATAAATATCCTATACGAAAGAAAGGGATAAGAAGCATTGAGCTGTAGAAAAAAAGACAACAGCAGAACATAAAAGGTGTGACATCGTTTCTCTGTTACTGACATTCAATCAAGACCTAAAGCCACACTACATTTTTATGGTCAATTTTATTCATACTTGATTTGTCTTAATTAAATAAAAGTAACAATTATTACAAGTCTGAAGGTAAGAATTATCTCAATTACAACGTCAATTCAATAGCTTGATGCTATAGCTACGGAAGCGTATAGTGGACTCGTATTGTCTTAATAAAACCCGTTATAACGCACTTTTTCTCTTAAATAAAACAACCGTATCTCCTTATAAGACAATAAATCGCGTTATTCGGTGTGATATATTGTATTATAAAGATATTTGTTGCATTAACTTAAGTCGTTTTATTCTTAATAATTTTTATTTTGTCTTAAATTACTGCAAAATACAATAATAAGAGATAAGAGCGTATTAATTTAACACGTGTTGTGCTATAAAAGGCAAAAACTTTTTTAGTTTAAAGTAATGTTTTGTGTTTTAAAGCAATAAGTCGTCTTAGTTTACTCGTTTTACTTCAGTAACAAAAAAAAACAGTGACACTGAAATGCACCCGAGACGTGCCCGGGAAGGAAAATGCACCCGAGAGGTTTTTAAATGCTTTCCGAGCTACATGTTAAATAGGTGTAACATGAACAGAGTAAATGTATTTTAATTGGACAGAGTAAATGTATTTTATCGCATCGTGGTTTTTGTATTCATTAAAACTCATTAAATAAATGTGATAATAAAATCATTGAGCTTTTCGAAGATCAATCTCAAATGTTCAAGAAGAAAGAAAAAGGAAGAAATACCAGAGAAATTGAAGATCGCAATCGTCTTGACTTGGTACAAGCATAAATTTCAGTATTGATTTGGTAAGTGTCTTTTCTTTAGGGTGGGACCATACCAAATGACATAGATCCATATCTTAATGAAAATTGGCAGACATATAGTTCTTATTGATATACATACATCCATATATGAAATAAAAATGGGGTTCACAGGGTTCAACAAATTAACATGGCGTTAAGGAAAAACGCAGCTTTTATACGATTTATTGGCAAGATTTCACGGAGTTAAGAATCTGGATTATAAAATGGTGAATGTCGACCGGCTGTCGGGCGGGGAAGAAATTTGCGGAACATTTTTTCAGCAACTACTTATCACAGCCACTTGATATTTGGTATACAGCATCATGGTGGGGTCTCATTTCAGGTCTTTCGCTCACCTACTTCCTGATCATTTAAGATGTCATGCCAATCAGTTCACTCAAAACGCTACATGTTTCAGGTCTGTCGCTCACCTACTTTCTGTTAAACGAAATCCGGTCATTTTTGACTTTGACAGTTCACTCCAAAAGCTACATATTATGGACATTGTCATAATTTCATCGATTTTTTCTGATTTTTGCACATTTTTTAGTCTAGAAGAATGAATGCACACATTAACAACAACTCTATACTTGCAAAAAATGCGTAAAATGATGAATGATTATTTCTAAAAAAAAATGAAGGTTTTCATGCACCAAATGATTCTAAAAAAGGAAAATATGTTCTGAAAGCATCCAAAGTTGCAGATTTTCTCCATTTGACAAATATGACCGTCTAATGTGATGCCATAATTACGCCACATTTAATGAAATTTGCCTTATTTGATGTTTTTTCTTTGTACATATACACATAAGTTGATAATACTTATAAATATCATAATATTTGAACCAACAACATTTTCTTTGGCCATTTATGGATCCTAATGCCCCTCATCTTTTTTATCCGTAACGTCGTTTTTAACGTAATGTCCCACTTTAAAAAAGAAGCGGTACCAATGGGGCATCTGAATGCCAAAAATTCGAAGGGGAGAGACAGAACCGGTAACAACCAACGAGAACAGGATTGAAAACAGAAAACATATAACAAAAAAATACATAAGCAACTGAAAAGCAATCAACAACGAGGACGCTCCGGAAGAGTAAGGAGTTCATGATTGCTTACCTGCTGCAAAGCCAACTGTCAATTAAGTGTGCCAAATCCGGTAAAGGAAGGCACAATAAAACTTATGACAGACCAACATCTGC
This sequence comes from Arcuatula senhousia, assembly GCA_963971305.1. Lineage (NCBI taxonomy): Eukaryota > Metazoa > Mollusca > Bivalvia > Mytilida > Mytilidae > Arcuatula > Arcuatula senhousia. Next base: position 54,461,701 of record OZ020307.1, on the reverse strand, counting down.
ACTCATCTGAGAGATTGAAATCCCATATTTGTCTATAAGCGAATGATGTCCTCGATAAAATTGCTAGAGTGAAGAAAGCATTCGAGGAGCATTATAACCCCGTGCAAGCCGTTTTTGCGTTAGACGTGACGTTCTGCCAGGGAAATCGTTGTAAGTCCTGCAAGCTCTACATAGTAACGAATGAATTGTGATACGCATACTCCATAATGTGGAGCGAACGGAATGTTGAATTGCATTACAAGAAAGGAAAGTTGACAATTGAAAAGTTGAAGTCATTACGATTTTTATAAAGCTTTGTTGAAAGTTTTCCTTGAGATTCTATTTCGAGATGTAGATCTCAATATGAAGCAGACTTCATAGAATACGTTGTTTTTTTTTATCTCAAGTTAACGAGGATACATGTACTTAGTATATAAGATGATTACAGTCACCAAATCGAAAGGATATCATGAATATAACAGAAAATTAAAAGAGAGAGCTGGTCTACGATCTTTTTTGTCTAGAAGTGATTTTAAGAAGTCTGCTTTATATGAATGAAGCAACAAATCAGCAAAAAAGGAGCACAATTATTGCACATTGAAGTCCCTATTGTTTGCTGAAAAACACGTCTACCAAACTGTATATATGTTGTCTGTAAGAAAGTTGAGGGTGTCCGTTATTTATTCTTCTGTAAATGTGTTCCTTTTCTTCTAGACTCACTGATGACAGAGTAAGCGTTAGTATAATCGACTACCAGAAATTTATACTGTCGGTTTTCATTTCTTTTAAAAGCTGCGTTTTATCAGCTGTGCTAATCGTGATTTGAGTTGTTTATGTGGAGTAGAAGTAGAAGAAATCGAAAATTTTGATGCTTGTGCAAGATGAAACGGATTTAGAGTAGTCGGTTTCTTTGTTATCAATGAACAAACGTACAGATGGAAGACAAAACGGATTCAGTCTGCTGAATTGACAGTTGGCTACGCGGCGGATGTGTTAGCGAGCAGAAACTGCTTTCTCTTCCGAAGCACCAGATCATGAGTTCACTCTCTGCCCTGCGGACTTTTGTCTTTCGGGTGCCCCATTGGTACCTCTGCTTTTTCAAATAAACCAAGACAAGACCATCGCGCTCTTCAATTTCTTGTTCTTTTTTCTTAAACAGTTGAGATTGATCTTTGAAAAGTTCAATGATTTTGTAATTACCTTTATTTAACGAGTTTTAATGAATAAAAAACCAAGATGCGATAAAATACATTTACTCTGTTCAATTAAAATACATTTACTCTGTTCATGTTACATCTATTTTACATGTAGCTCGGAAACCATTTAAAAACCTCTCCCATACATTTTCCTTCCCGGGCACGTCCCTGGTGCATTTTAGTGTCACTAGGTTTTTTTGTTACTGAAGTAAAACGAGTAAACTAAGACGACTTATTGCTTTAAAACACAAAACATTACTTTAAACTAAAAAAGTTGTTGCCTTTTATAGCACAACACGTGTTAAATTAATACGCTCTTAACTCTTATTATTGTATCTTGCAGTAATTTAAGACAAAATAAAAATTATTAAGAATAAAACGACTTATTATAAATTAATGCAACAAATATCTTTATAATACAATATATCAAACTAAATAACGCGATTTATTGTCTTTTAAGGAGATAAAGTTGTTTTATTTAAGAGAAAAAGTGCGTTATAACGGGTTTTATTAAGACAATACGAGTCCACTATACGCTTCCGTATATAACACCATGTAAGGGCTATAATTACATATAATTATCTTGTTAGAAAGTTATAAAACATAGTTAACAATTTTGTTTTGTCGATTAATTAAAATAATGATACTGATCAATTTCTTCACCTGAAATCAGACGATGCACTATCTCTATGTAACATTTAACAATCAATTACAATACTTGCTGATTATAATATCATACGTAGTTTCAAGGTTGAAGGGCGTGCACTTCAAATTGAGATGCTCGATGTCATACAACCCCCCCCCCAAAAAAAAATGCAAAAAAAAAAAAAAAAAAAAAAAAAAACAGATAAAAATAGTTATTTAAAATCTGACGTTTATCATGATATTCTTTTTATACATTTACCGAATCTTTGGTATTTTTAGCCTACGTTTGATCAAAATACAATGTAACCAATGTTACCGACATCAACGGGTGGCGGATCCAGAAAGAATCATGCAGATACCGGTAATAACATGATTATAGTCCACAAGTAAAAAAAAAGTCCTATAAAATGCCTATAAAATTCAAGAATAAACAGTTGCAGGACCTAGATATAATAATTTTATCTCCGAAATTGGAGATTAAAGAGATAACCGAATCTAATTGCTTCACGTCTTTCTTGGATTTACACCTCGAATTTGACCCAGGTGGTCATCTCAGTACAAAAATTTACGATAAACGAGACGATTTTAATTTTCAAATTATTAATTTTCCTAATCTACAGAGCAATATACCTACTTCTCCTGCATACGGTGTTTATATTTCTCAACTTATTCGATATGCCAGAGCTTGCACACATTTCACAGATTTTTTTGTCAGACACCGGTTTCTTCGTGACCGACTTTTGAAGCAGGGCTATAAGAAAATACGTCTCATACGATCACTAAAAAAATTCTTTCTTCGTTATCAGCCACTAGTAGAAAAGTTCAAAATTGAGTTAAAAGATATGATAGTTAATTGTTTTAATTAGTGTTTGACTGGTCTGCTGTACTGAGATGATCACCTCAATATGCCTATTGTGTCTCACAACTATGTTGTGTTCTATGGTCATTACCGGATCCTAAGATCGCAATGGAAGAGGGAGGTTTGGCGCCATAAAACCTGGTTTAACCCACCATTTCGTTTGAAATGCCTGTACCAAGTCAGGACCATTGCGATCGACCAGTTCTCCAGTATGACTGATTCGTTTTTGTCATTTTCTCTGGACTATGAGATTGGTCATTCAAGTTCGGTAGTTTTGTTATTACCTTTATTTAATAACTTCTTGATGTTGTATTCATATTTAATTCTATAGTTAATTACTGAATGTCCATGTGGGGTTTTGCAATCTTTAGGTGTCAATCGTCTTCGTTGTTTGTTGTCCGTTTACAAATTTTCGAAGTCTTCTGCTCCGAAACTACTGATCAGGTTTAAATAAAACTTGTTATGATTGATACTTAGGGTGTCTTGTCTTAACATTTGTGTTTCGAGTTTTGATCCACCAAAACACAGGACACCTGTTGCTAAAATAGACCAGGGGGTCAGACAACTGTTAATGTCTTATAAATCATAAAGTATAAGAAATAGGGAAATCTGATGCGATTTTCTTTTTTCAGCATTAAAAGGTCTACAAAACTCTCGTTGAGTTGAACTCTTCAACTTAATTGGCTCGAAGTTGCAAGATTATACCCATTATAGGAATTTTGGCCCTTCATTGGACAAAAATTTGTATTTTTCATGTTTGTGCCCGATATAATGAAAACTATTACACATAGAGAAAAGCTGTCGCTTCAGCTAATTGGGCATTTCAAAAGTCTCTATAGGGTCGAGCTTTTAAATGACCCCTATTTGGGGAAATGGTCCTTTAAAGGTAAAAAATACCATTTTTATCACGTTATATTAATAAATAATAAGAGCCTATTAAGATAAAGAAAAGTTATTGCTTGTTAAAACCTTCAGATTATTGAGATCTACAAAAGTCCCTATGAAGCCAAAGTTGTCAGATGACCCCTTAGGGGTATGGTACTTTTAGGGTCAAAAAAGCGTTTTTCATGTTTTGCTTTGACTATAGAATGAAAAATATTGCAGGAAGAGAAAAACTGTTGTTTGCTTTAACCTTCAGCTAATTGAGCTCTACAAAAGCGTACATTGGGTAAAAGATGTGGGATAACACATGATAGGGTTAACGGCCCTTAAAAGGTAAAATAGGGGTTTCATGTTTTTGGCCCATATAATAAAAAGTGATGCAGATCGATAGAGAAGCTGTAGCTTGCTTAAACATGTAGATTTACAAATCTTTCATTCAGTAAAATTAAGTTGTCAGATTACAACCCCTTACATATGGATAATAACTTATATAAGATAACAGTGTTGGTTCCGGGTGGCGAATAGGCCCACAGCACTGTCTGTCTGTCAAAGTCTAATAAAGAGCGTTTATATAAACCTGACATGAGGTCAGGCCGCTTAGCCCATAAAATGACTGTGATGTGTGTCTCTAGCGGTTGAATGGGTAGCTCTGTCATAATGAATGCCGGATTCGTCAGGCAAAAATGCGGAAAACCCTACCGCAAATTATAGTGGGTAATCTGGTGTGGAGAGGGCCACGCGTCGTGCAAGTAAAAGATCCCTTTGTTGACTACCAAAAAGGGCACCAACTAGGCTAAATTTTCTGCACCTACCCACCTCAATCCTTTTTTGTTGTCTTCAAAAAAATTAACTGTTCCTTTGTTTCCCATCCCTCCCATAATTTGTTTCTCATCATCATATCATATTCATTGTATCATCCTCTTCATGCTTATTGCCTTTAAATAACCTATATTGCGTTGCAAGGCCGTTAACACCAACTTATTCACCCACTCATCTTACAGCAAAAATTCAGCTGTGTAATTTAGGCTTCAGGGAGCCTCTTGCTAATTTCTGCTTTTTTCCATTTTCGGAAACAGCCGATTTTAGGCTTATACCACCCACAAACTTTCACGTGTACTTAAATCTCATACGGCATTTAATGATAATTTAATTAAAAGTGTCCTTATTCAAGATCAAAATTGAATCGAAAATCTGTACTGAAATAAAAACTGTCGAACTATACTTTATTTGTCTTAATTATAATATGCATTTTAGCTGTACATATAGTAAGATTTTCTGCAAAATAGTTCAAACTACCTTTATGATCTTTTAAATGTATTGTTACGAGACAATCATAGTATTACAAGACGACAATATAAAAATAATTATAAAACAGAAAATAGCTCAAATATATACGACTTTTTGCCACCATCTGTACAGTCATGACAGTTCCATCATTTTGTTATTAGTTTGTTGGTGTTCTTATTAATTCTTCACTAAATATTTTGGCTAAACTTATGGATAAATATGGCTTCTTAAGATTATTTCCTAATTTAAAATGAAGCACCTCCCTTGGGAAAAAACCCACAATAATTGAAGAAGCAATAAATTCTGCATCGCTTTCAAGTACATACAAATTATGTAATAGACCAATGACAATCAGATGCGGACATTCAGCCGTTGGGTCAACTTATTCCTAGTACTTTCATTATATGATTTAATAAAATCTTGGAAAATGTGACTTAAGACTCACGTTTCGTCCAGATACAAATAAAGGCAGTAACAAAATTACCAAACTAAGAGGATGAAATTCAAATATCCATGAACAAATACAAAGCATGGAAAAAAATAAAGATCATAATGGTCCTGACTTGGTACATGCATTTTAGAGAAATGGTGTGTTCAATCAAGTTTCATGGCACGCCGAACCTCTCCCTTCCATTGCAATCTTTGGCTCCGGTAGTTACACAAAACACAACACGATTTTGAAGACATAATAATGATGTTGATGTGATCAGAGTATAGGAACCAGCCATACACTAATTAAAACAATCACTAGCCATTGCGTCTAACATAATTTTGAATTTTTCCACAAGTCCCTGATAACGAAAGAAGAATTTTTTAGGGTCGTACGAGACATATTTTCTTATAACCTTGGTCTAAAAGTCGGTCACGGAGATATCAGTGGCATTTTCATCTTCTGCTTTTTTGGTCTGTGTTTAACATGCATGATTGCATGATACAAGTCTTCTTGTAAGTGGGTGAATGTTCATGTATACTAATATTACAACCTAGCAACACTATTAAGGTTACAAAAGTAAGGTGACTAAGAAGAGGATGATAAAATAGAAATGAAATGATGATAAATATTGGATAAGGGTTGAATACAAATTAAGAAACAGTAAACATAATTAGATTTAGGTAGTGGCGGAAAAATAAGTGTTTGAGGTGCAGTACTTGGCGGTCAACATAATCTTCTACGCCTTTTTGGTCAACAAGATCAGCAATCAGGCTTTCCATATAATGGACCTGGCAACCCTCGCAGACTAGGGCCACTCCTATAAGACAGCTAGGGTACACACCTTGGTCGGTCTATGGACAGGGCATATCACGATATTAGAATCTTAAGACCCTCATTTAATTTAGAAGTCTCTTACGACAAGCATGGCTCTGTTGTGTTTCTTTTCGCCACCCGCACGGCTCTTTTTAAACTCCTTTCATGGTAAACTTACTCGAACCTGAATGTTAACAAATGCCTTGAGAAACGAAGGTACTTCAACACTATATACCCCTCTAATTTTTAGACGGGACTCAGAATTATAATTAATTCTTCTTCTAGTATTTTGTCTCTCTGATAGGTCCATCAGTCTCTATTGGAGTAAAAACACTGGAGAAAATTCCAAAACGTGAAGCTATAAAATATGAATAATAAAATGTACTTTTTTCCTTACCCAAACAAGGACAGTCCTGCATTCCTGTCATGATTTCCGATGTATATTAGTTTTTTGGCATATCTAAAAGAGATATCAAAATCACTTACTTTTTGTATCCTGCATATTGCATGCTTTTAAACATTTAATACATTCTTGAACAACTTTTTTTGGATTATTTACTTCCACCTTATCACGAAACCTGATAATTTAAACTCTTCATCATCAGCTTATGATACCCACCCCTTCAATCCACAACCTTATTTTATAAAATAGAATGACTTGCCTCTGACAAGGATCAATTTCAATTTCATTGTTTTAATTTCATTCGTTATATACAATGTAACATACAGTACAATATGTGTTCTATTTTGAGGGGGGCATTTCTCTCAGTTGTCGTTTACCTATGTTTTGTCGTAACATAGTGCTGTGTTAGAAAATATTGAACAAAAACGAGCCAATCTTACTAAATATTCAATCTCATTTTCTTTAAGGTGCAATATATCTCTTGGAAATGACATTGCCTCCTTTTCCACAGAGTCTAACAAAGATGAATTGTCCGGAATCTATGTTTGTATGGTACATGTGTAATAACCATAAATAAAGCAATATTATTCATTCTCTTTTCGTATAACCACATTAACACTTCCACCTTTACTTCTTTATCTAGTAACTTATTGGAATCTCAATTATCATATGGCTTACTTGTCGTGATTAATCTCTCATTGTCTCATTTCATTGATATGCATGCAATCTTTTAATTGATCGATGCATGAGTTTATTAGTATAATTTGTATATCAGTCTCTGTCGCTTGACAATTATGTCGAATTAATAATTCTGATAAGAGCTTTCCACGATTGCACGCCTTAAAGATCGTAAATTCCATTGTAGCAGATTATGCATTTTTGAAGGCAGTTACATTCAGATATATTGATGATGTCCTTTCTGTCAATAACACTTCATTTGGTAGATGGATTCCTTCAATATATCCACCAGAATTGGAGATAAAAGAGACCACCAAATCAAATTGCATCACGTCTTTTTGGGATTTGCACCTCGAATTGGACCCAGATGGTCATCTCAGTACAAAAAGTTGCGATAAAAGAGGCGATTTTAATTTTCAAATTATTAATTTTCCTAATCTACAGAGCAATATACCTACTTCCCCTGCAAACGGTGTTCATAATTCACAACTTATTCGATATACCAGAGCTTGCACACATTTCATTTTTTGATCAGACACCGATTTCTTCATGACCGACTTTTGGAGCAGGGCTATAAGAAAATACGTCTCATACGATCCCTGAAAAAAAATCTTTCTTCGTTATCAGCCACTAGTAGAAAAGTTCAAAATTGAGTTAAAAGATATGGTGATTAATTGTTTTAATTAGTGTTTGACTGGTCTGCTGTACTGAGATGATCACCTCAATATCCCTATTGTGTCTTACAACTATGTTGTGTTCTATGGTCATTACCGGATCCTAAGATCGCAATGAAAGAGGGAGGTTTGGCGCCATAAAACCTGGTTTAACCTAACATTTCGTTTGAAATGCCTGTTCCAAGTCAGGACCATTGTGATCAACCAATTCTCCGGTATTACTGATTCGTTTTTGTCATTTTCTCTGGACAATGAGATTGATCATTCAAGTTCGGTAGTTTAATTATTACCTTTATTTCTGTTGTTGTACCTTTAGAATTATTTCATTAAGACACAAATGAGCCCAAATGAGTCATATGATTTTAATGTCAATCATCCGAAAAGGCAGAGAAGAATTTAGTCGGTACAAACGAAAACTGAACGAAGAAATAGACAAAAAAATACACTCACAACAACAACACTGTCATCAGCAACACTTACAATTGAAAGTCGTAACAAGGGTGAACACAGGTGTTCAGAAAAGTAATCAGTTCCGGTCTGTTGCAACACACCCGTCAAATTTCAAACGAATAAATTATCTGGTTGAAAAATGTAAAGGAGAAAAAACTAAATTACAAACCAAAACTGTACTTATCTAATATATTTAGATTGTACAGTTGCTCCGACCACGTTTTCTCGTTGTAAAAAGTAAGAAAACAATTTACTGATATAAAACAAATAGGAAACAAAGGTATTTATACCAATTGGACGGCAATCGATTGTCGTAAACCGATTATGCAAAGACAAAGTCGGAAGATAATCACAAAAATGAACCATACATCAACCAAACAAAAATATAACAACAAAACTGCAGTCAGCATCCTTAACTCCAGTGCCTCGGGCGAGTAAGCAGTTCTTGTAAGTTAAAAAGTTGTCTTCTTTGAGTGTTTAAAGTCTTAAACAGATGACACGAAGATAGCATCAAAATCAGCTTTTTTTGTGGTTTATGTATTATTTAATCCAAATTTTTTATACTGAAGCAGCCATTGGAAGTTCCGAGTACGGACGCTTAATTGTCGGTCAAATTCCACTAAATAGTGCTCAATATCTGACATCGCATCAGGTCACTTTGCCACAGAGCGAATGAGATGTATGCCAGGGTTGGTAAAATTAGATAGCCCTGTGATTATGAATGCCAGGGTCGTCAGTCTATAGACTATAAAGTGAAAAAAATATTTCAAGATAATACATGTAATAGGACCCGTAGGATCTTCTGTAAAATTTTAAATTGTTCGATTGTATCCATCTTTCCTTTTCCAGTGGCAGTTATTCATAAAACTTTTATTTCCCTATCGATATTTTGTCCCTATTTCATCCAAATCATCATCATTTCATGATTATGTATCCACCCCATTCATGTTTATCTCCCTGATATAGCCAATTCGGTCTGCCTGGGAATGAAAGAATACAATATATATACTGAGGAAATACATATAATTGTTCTACAAAATAACTATACAATAAAACAAACGTATACCAAAATGGGATTGTATTTTTTCTTTTTTAGTTTTCTTATTACAGATGTAAACGATTGGAAACCTGGATAGAATTCTAAGAATTTGCCGATATTATCTAAAAATACATGAACTTTTCCGTGCTTTTTAGTGTCGGACGAATGATATTTTTATCCAACTTTATTAGAGTTTATATCATATTAGACTACAGTCGTGTCTCTCACTAATTAAAAAAACACTCCCAGTGTGACAATAAAGAGTAACAAGATGTATGTTTTCGTCCATTGATTAAATAAGAAACTGTTTCCACTCATAGAATTGACAAGTTTTAAACAAGTTCTTACATTTACTAGAATGTACTACTGTATAATAAATTGTACCTTTGGGATTTTCGCTAAACTTTACCCTATTATTCGTTTTGCTTCCCGCAGTTTGGATGTTTATAATATTAGTCTACTATTATATTTCTTAGAATGTGAAAGTGGTTGTCGTTTCATCTACATTTTTCAAATGCAAAGAACTTTTTTTCATAAATTTTGTATTACATTTTGGTAGATACCTAACCTAAGTTGTGGTAAAAAGGGGGGGGGGGTCCTAACACGAAAACATGTGCTTCAAAAACGATGATAACGAAGCACGAGTTATAATAATCTCCAAACACGAAACACGAGAAAAATGAATTCAGATAATCGAAAACACGAAATCACGTGCCTCAAAAAGTCAGAAAACAAAGCACGGGTAATATAAATTTCAAAACACGAAACACGGGGCAAAAATACAGACAAAAACAGAACACCTACAACCCCCCCACACAACAAAAGTCAAAATCACGAACCCATGTAAAACAAAAACGTCGAAAACGTAGCACGAAAATAACCCTTTAACACCCTCACCTAAGGTAATCACAAAAATGCATTTTGTGATTAATGGATCATAACATAATGGGTTGCTTCCCGGGGGTTGCATACACTTAAAGAACTGTTTAGATGTGAAAATTGGTAGTAACATAATTGCTGTATTATTATTGCAATTTTTGGGTACCTAAGCTTTTTAGTATTTATAATTTACTATTTCATTTAATTTGCAAGGCAAACCGCCATCTGACTCAACAATTGCTAGCAGAGTGCAATTTTACTCTTCCCTTTTTTGATTGCTGTCTTTATACAATCAATTTTATGGAAGACATCGTATGCTCGTAGTCTGCATAATATTTATTGCTTAATTGATCATTTGTTAAACGCTAGGTTTGTTGCATCAAGCAAAATTTGCTAACCAGAATGGAGAATCTGGATCCATCCTCTTTCTAAAACTGCTGATTGCAGTTAACTGTTTTATTTGATTAACAAGTAAGGGTTTTCGCCGTTGAAATTTAATAAACAATGCAATTAAAAAAATACAAATGAAACAATATATAAATGACACAACGTCATGTATAGTATCGGGGTTTTTGGGCCCTTGTTGTTAAAATATATTTTGACACTTTTGAAAGACATGTGTATAAATTAAGATGAAAAGATATTAGACACTGACCTCCAAGTTATCGAATTTTGAAATAATGAAAGATAAATATCATATACGAATGAAACGGATACGAAGCATTGACCTGTATGGAAAAGATGCCAGCAAGACTAAAATAGAGTAAAGTTCTTGCAAAATAATCGACTTATAACGATTGTAAGTGTCGTTAGAGTAATATTAGAGAACGACAATCAGACTGGCTTTCACTTCTTTGCCACATCAAATGACATTTATAGGTATAAACGTATCAAATATATGTGTTTTGTCACCGTTCCTTTCAGGGCGTTGTTATTAGTGTATTTAGCTAGTACATGTAGATTAAAATTTTCAAGAAATGGGCGCAAACGGTTTTTAGTTTAAACTCACTACACTTCTCTTTACTTCTTTTCTCATTTACTGGCATTCAATAAGACCTATAAGAATACTATATAATTATGGTCAATTATATTTGTCTTCACGAAATAAAAGTTACAATTATTACAAGTCTGAATGTTGGTTTTATCTCAATAACAACGTAAATTCCATGGTATTACACCATGTCTGGGCTATAATTACATACAATTATCTTTTTAGTAAGTAGTTATTAAACATCATGAACATAGTAAACAATCTGTTTTGTCGATTTTTAACCAATCTTATGTCACTTATAGATTTCTTCTAAAGGTAGCAAAATATGACTCTATGTAACTTATAACATTCAGTTTTAAATTTTTGCTGATTTATAATATCATAAGCTTACATGTATAACTGGTTAAAATATTGAAATGCACTACAAGTTGCCATGCTCGATGTCATTCATCAGAACAAATCAAAAGTAAGTTGTCAAAAAGACCTTTATAAATATATTTTTCCTCAGCTTTGGTATTTGTAGACTTCAATTTACCAGCATACCATTATCCTGTAGCAGGAGTTAATCCCACTTTAACTGAAAAGTTTGAAAACAACAACATTTCATCAAACACAATTTTTGCCGACATCATAAGTTCAGCGTAGATGCAAAAAAATATACAGCATCTAATTCTGAACAACGACAGTGGGGCAAGAAAAAAAAATCTTGAATATAACATCATTGACCGTGACTGTTGATAAAAAGACTACTCGGGACTATCACAAGCATGGTCACATCCATTTTCAGACATCAGTCCTGAAAAAAGAACTGCTGTGAGAAATCGTTTATGAGGTTTAGGTTGCTTCTACCTAATATCCTTATGGATTTCATGATTTGGTCTTTTTCGTATCATCGATTACTAGAAGTTTGAAAGAATTTCCAACGATGTCTGGTAATTCTTAATCAATAAAGTCTTACGATGAACAAACAGCAATAACAGGACACGAATAAACAAGACAATGGTAATTTATTCAACCATTTAAAGAAATATAGAATAAGACCTAAAACTAACTTGATAGTCAATATCTAACTCACACGAAAAGTGTGTCTTGTTTTATGGCTCAAAAGCCACGATAGTCTCTGATAACAGTATTCAGTTTTTCAATAAAAGCAAATCTAGTCTTTCATTTTAAGCGAGCACCGAAACAGGTTTGGAAGATATTTATAAACATACGTGTAACACATAGCTGTATAACATGATTATATTATAAGAAAGCTCTTTACTTGTAGTATTCGAATCATCTGGTCGGAAATTGGCATAAGGGATTTTTTCTAATTTGAATAAAAAAGCAACAGTGAAAGGAAAGACGACCATGAGAAAGTTTAACGACCACCTAAATATTGAAAGATAATGAATGTTTTTTTTTCAAATAAACAAATGGTAGGCCGTGTGTAAGGTATTTTGAAAAAAATGAACTTAATGACTTTTTTTAAACATTGGTCATCGATTATTAACAAATGTTTCTGACGAATATTTAAGATCCAACGGTAAGGCTAAATTAGAAACAAGGATCTCCCGGAGCAATGGCATTGGAGAAAGCTGCCTTCATTAGGGCACAATGCAAGCTGAAAAAAAAATCCTTGAAAAATTACAAGAAATGCTCTTTGACGCACTTTGACACCTGAGGGGAGGAGGAAAGAGGTCAACAATGCAATTTGTCAAGGATAAATTAAGAACAGAATGACTTTTTATAGCAGGAAATGGCGCTGAAAGATCACGGTTGCCTATACTATGACAAAAATAAAACTAAAACATGTGATATTGCTTCGATACCTATCAACTGACAGAACTGAATTTTTTATATCTTACATGCACTATCATCCTTATATTAAAAAAAAACAGCAAATACATAGAATTTAGATTATTTGTTTTTACTTTGCTTCACACGTGAGCAAGGTATCGTGAGTTGTTAAATTTAATTAGTAGAAACCATGGTATAATAAGAAACTTATAACCTTAGGATCAGCAATCTATTCGGTAAATAAATAAACAAGAACTTTTAACGTACTGATTTGATTATCTTACTCAAGGGTAAAAGCATTCAATTATATTGCACTTTAAAAATATCTACTCAATGTTCGATATTCGAGCTTATAATTTAAATTTGCTTCCTAAGACAAAGATTTGATATTTCATTTAATATCATAAAGAACAATTTGTGAATGCAGCTTTCATAAACAGTGTAAAATTCGTTACATGTTTTGTTTATATTGGCTTTGCCTCAATATTGAATTTGATTTAGGCACATGATAAAAGTCAACATTTGTTTTAAGGATGACCAGATTATTATAATTCATACAGGTTGCCTTTGGTAAATTAAATCGAATGGATTTGTTTATTAAATGTTGTTCAATTTAATATTTTTAATTTTGATTTGACAAAACAATGACATTATGCAATACAAATTTTTACTCCCCACCCGAAAAAAAGTTTCATATTATACCTTTTTTCTATACACTCACATGTTTTTTTCGACTTTCTTGAAATTTGCTAGCTACAGGTAGTTTAAACCTTTTTTTATTGTACGTAAATCAACAAACAGTGTACTCGCCAGGCCTGCGATTGGTGTTCTCATAATGAAAAAACCATAAATATTAAGTAAAGTGACCTATAAAAAATGTACATGCTATTTCTTATATGGATTTATCAAATGTACGAGAGGAATGGGAAAATAATACAAAACCAATGAAAATATACATTGAAAGCCGTGACTTTAGGCTAGAATCCTCTACAGCGGCTGTTAACTTGGGACGTTATGTTCCAGGAATCGTCAAGCTCATGACACGCCACCGCCAGAGTTGGCTTCTCTAGTTACAGTCGAACTGGACACAGGAACTACCTCCCAACGCGTGAAGGTTCTGGTCGGAATTCGGGAGACCAAAACAGCACACATTTTAATGATCTTTTATATTTAAAGATAAATCTTTTATATGTGGCTGTACTTTTCTATTTCACTAGCGTTGCAGGTGGCCTAAGCGAGTCCACGACGCAGATAAGTTCGTCCGTTTGTCCATTTCTCTATGGGTACCTTTGTCACCTAAGTAATGTTTACATATTTGGGTACACATACATGAAGAATGTACATAAAAACTTAAAAACCTATATACTTTCTTTGAACACAATGACATTCTCTTATCAAGGCAAATGAACTTGTTATATTCGTTGTCACATCTTCCTGATGTGGAAAATGATTTTTTGTTTGTATCAAATTCAATATAAGATCATGGCATAAAATCGAAAACAAAGACGGAGGTGAGCGTCCTTTTCTTTTGATTGAATGATAAATAATCACCCACAAAGTCTTCAACAAAATCCGATTACGTCAATCAACATGCAAATGAAATTTATTCCGGTGTAAATCTAATATCAGGATTAAGTGTCAACATAACTATGACACTCAATTGCTGAATTGGGCACTAAATTTCTGAATCAGAAAACGAAATTTGTAATTATTTTTTTTTCGAATTGTTTTAATTGCGTTTTTATAATTTTTGGTTAATTACCTCCGAGCGTTAACATTTTATTATTCATAAAAAAGTTAATGTTCACTTCTCTATCGCGATAAACAGTGGACGTTAAAGAGAGATGTGGAACAAGTGTATGCGATACAACCAACATAAAGAAATGGCCGATAAAAAATCACAATGGAAAACAGCCAGCAGTCTTCAACATGACCAGCGGCCGCTGCTCGCCGTCTTGCATGGGCCCAAGGCAAGAAATGCAATGCATATGATTCCAACAAATCACTAAATTATCAACGAAAGGCCCATTTCTGGACATAAAAAAACAAAAGCAGATAGTTAACATGGGCAAACAAAAGCTTTGACATGGATTCCTGGCTTAGGACAGACACACATAAAATGTGGCGGTGTTAAAGTAGTTCTTTGGGCCAAACCTTACCCTATCATTAATCTTATAAAAAGCACAAAAATAAAACACTTAAAAAATCAAATCGATAAGAGCACCTGTGACAAGAGCACTATACGAGAACATCGAGACGTAAAGGAACTCGCAGTTACTGACAGCTAACTAAGAAGCATTTATTGACTGATGTAAGAAAATCAAACATTTCGATTCTCAACCCAACATAACACCTCAAACAACTAATGATTTAGTGCTTTATTATCACGCAAAACAGATATTTTATTTTTTTTTTAATTCAAGGTGCAAAGATGAAATTTGTTTAAATTAAACTTAACTAAAGATGAAATAAACAGATCAGTTATTTTTTATACAAAAACCAAAATAGAATAATAAATTTGGGGTTTTCAGGCTGTTATTCAGAAACGCTAACGACAACAATAGTGATGCATCGTCATGTTGAGACTACTAGGCTGAAGAACACTTCTGCAGGTTTCGGTAAGGGTAACGCCCATTTTTCAGTAGGTTAATTTGCCCAATCTTCGTTCTTTTTACGCTTCCTCGACCGGCCTTATGTCTTCCTCCAACAAATTTCTTCACATTATCATTTCATTTAACATATCTTTCATGTTCATCTCCCCAAATTGAACAAGCTCTGCTTCGAATAAAAGCAATAATTTACCTACCAAGAACTAACATGTATTTAGTAGTACAATGGTTGTACATATCTATGCGGTTCAAGGAGCTTAGTTAGTTTAATACTTATTGCTATGATCCTAAGCAGTGCAATTTCGACTACTAGTATATCCGGGAGATGAACATAAAATGATAATAAAGTCGAGAAATTGTGACACTTTGCAAATCGGAGAGAATAGTTTTGACTGCCACTGGAAGATGGAGTGATAGGTTAGCCTTTTGCAAGGGTGTCCTACGGGTCCTTCTTTTATCGAAACCTGCAGCATTGTTATTAAACGTATGAAAAGTGTGGCATTTGTCCTAACACTGTGCATCACAGGTGATTGCGGTCAGGTTTTCCACATTAATTATAGCCTGGCGACCTCAACATTCATTATGACAGTGCTGCCACTTCAATCACTTGGGCACACATCCAAGCCGCTTTGTGGGCAAAGTGGCCTGACCCGATACCACGGGGGTCTAATCAAGGAGCAACCTAAGGTGATTCTTTTAGAGTTGTAGCTATAAATCATCATCTTGTTGATAGCATATGTTTTATCATGTTTAAAAAAAAAATAACAGGACTTATAGTTTTTAAAACATTTTTTTTTTACAAAATTTTAAATTGACGAATACAAACATATGATATTTTCAGCTTAAACAAAAAATCTGTCGTGTTCTGCTCAATAAGTATCAGAGGTTTCCAGTTTTCTTATTGAGTTTCGCCATTACGTACATCATATTACCTGTACAAATATTTTATTTATGATTCTGTTAAAAAATATTTTTCTTAAATGCAAGGGTGATATTTTTTAACCATGTTAACACAAATGTACTTTCCTACTTCATGTGAACATACAATGTACATTGTGTTTAGATGAACACTTGATCTTCAAAAAGCTTATATTAAGAGAACAGTCTTGATCGCAAAGCGTGTAACCTTGAATTTGATATTATAATATAAACCCGAAAATCAGTGTCTTTCTCAAGGGACCAGTCTTAATCAAAGCGTGTAACCTTGAATTTGATATTTTAATATAAACCCGAAAATCAGTATCTTTCTTACGCATCATGAAATTCTATAAATGCGTTGTAAAGTTTTTGTTCGATCTTAAACTTTATTTTTGTTATAACTTGTGACCTGTCCTTGTGATCTAAAAATCAATCATCGGTTTGTTCCTTCCATCATAAACTGGAAAGTGTTTAGGTTCTATGATTTTATTTCAAGTCGTTCTGCAGTTATTTGAGTGCACCAAATGTAGTTAATTTTGACATAATGATTCACTTGGGTTTCTGAAATTTGCTTTTTTGTTCATTTGTCGATATTTTTGTTTTAGGTTTTCCCGTATTATAATTAAATCATGAATTTTGTAAAATTTTAATGTGTTTTTTATCGTGGTTACGTTATAAATCCGATGATAAAACAACCCAGTATTTACCTTTCCATTACAGAGTTTTAGAGAACTATAAATCTGTCAATGAAAATATATAAAGCATTACAAATTTATTCTAGGATAATTAAATCAGAAATAAAAGTATACTTTGACTACTCTTTATGACCCTCATCAAAGAAACCACAAATTCAACAGCTTCTGATACATTATAAGAATATAGTCTAATGCTGTATAATTTGAATACATTGTAGGCTGTGATAGATCTTAGTGCATCTAATTTATATGTTATATCAATGTGCTAAGATACCCCAGCAGCAGGCAACACTCCTAGTTATATGAGTTCAAGTAAAAAAGATTTGTGTTTCGAAATCACAGCAGAAATCAAATATGATTAAACATTATCTTAACGTGTTAACATATCTTGACAGAATCCTTTTAAATTCCCCGAGGTTAGCCCGCTCCGGCACCAACACTTTTGTTTCGGGAGTTTTGTCATTTGGTGACAGCATTGTATTGAAAATAAAAACCTCGCTGTTGTAACTTTATTAATATTGTTTCAACCTGAAATAAAATGAAAACATCATAAACATACAATTGCAAGTTACAATGAGTTCAATAAAACAAACAAACTGAGAAATAACGCGAGATGTCCTGATTCTCGATGTTAACAGTTTAAATTAACTCACACATTAACGGGATTTTAGTTTCATCAATGTTTCATAGTAATTTCCATGAACAGTACGACTGTTCAAATCACTTCAGTTGACAACTTTGTTTATTTCCAAAATAAGGGGATCTACACTGTCGGGGAATGAAACGGACCTAAGTTAAATACTTTACACTCCCCCACGAAGTTATATGTCCTATTGTTCCTCAACAGGCAATATTACGACCAGTCTATGAGCAGATCGCCGAATACGAGTGTCCTCACATCCGTGGTAGGGCTTCAAAGGATCTGTTACTTTATATCTTAGTTGAACGTCTCGAACTTTGCCGTCCTTTCCTGGATTCGCTTCACAAACTTGTGCTAATTTCCACTGTCCTCTAATCATGTTACTGTCTTGGACCATAACAACATCACCAATTTGGAGATTGCGCTTTGAGATGTGCCATTTTTGACGAACTATCAAAGTCGGGAAAAAGTCTCTTATCCAACGTTTCCAAAATGAATCTACAACCTGCTGAACAAACTTCCAACGCAGTTTGAAACACTCTTTCGAAGTCCATGAACCAGGTGGCACAGTGGTTGAGGATCGGCCAAGTAACAAGTCATTTGGGCACAAGTAGCTACCTTCGTTCGGATCATTTCCTTTAATTCCAATCGGACGCTCATTGATGTGATTTCCAACTTCAAACATGACAGTTTGGAGTTCCGCAAATGTCATAACGCTCGAACCTATGGCACTGGAAAGACATGTCTTGACTGATTTAATGAGAGCCTCACAGCACCCGTTTTCCCATGGAGCATCAGCAGACTTGCAGAACTCCCATTCTAAGCCCTTGTTCTCTCCAAACGAACCAACTTTGTTCCAATCAATGCTCGGAGTCATATCAGAAATTTCCTTTTTAGCTGCCACCAGCTGTGTTCCTACATCTGACCTCATTTTACGGGGTAATCCTCGCAGTGATACGAACCTTCTTAGAGTCAACATGAAACTGTCAGTACTATAGCTTTCCGAAATGTCAAGATACACTGCCCTTGACGAAAGACATGTAAAGATAACACCGTATGCCTTTCCATTTGTCCTCTTTTTGACGGAATCTCTGATTGTGAATGGCCCGAATAAGTCAACCGCACTGTAGTAGAATGGCGGGGATGGTTTCATTCTCTCAATTGGAAGAGAGCTCATCACTTGTCCTTCGAGAACTTTATTCTTCTTGCGGCAAACTATACAATTTCGTGCTATCAACTTCAGATACTTCCTAGCGCCTGGGATCCAAAATTTGCTTCTGATCTTGGCAAGAGTATGATCAATTCCAGCATGATCTGAATCGTGCATTGACTTCATGTAAAGTTCTGTAAATTTAGCATTTGACGGCAAGAGAATAAAATTGGTTCTATTCCAGGTTGCTTTCAGCCACTCTGTCATTCTGGTTCCGACGACAATGAGTCCATTCTCTGACAATTCTACCCCCAACCGACAATATGCAGTTCTCCAGTCAGGACGTAGATCTGCTTGTACGAACTTACACCATTCATTTTCAGCATCTTGAAGTTCGTTTGGTGAGATTTTTGTCGCGTCTTGAAGAAAACTTTTTCGCTTACAAATCCTGATAAGGATGCATGTTACGCGCAACAATTTGGTCATGCTACTAAACTTGTTAATGTCAATATCCACAAATGTTCGAGGTTTGTTATGACTAATTTCTATCTTTGTGGCATGAGCCAGTTTCATTGTTGGGCAGGTATCAGGCAACTCGACGTTTTCAGTGTAACATTCTTGCACAATAGGCCATTCATCGGTTGGTTTACTGAGAAAAGCAGGTCCATTTTGCCAGAAGGAATTTATACCAAGTTCAGATGGAGACGTAGCTCTAGTTGTAAGATCAGCTGGATTCATGTCTCCAGGTATCCACCACCAGTCCTCTGGTTTAGTCTTGGACTGAATTTCTGCAATTCTAGTGGCGGTAAAGGTTCCAAAACCATAGCTTTCTTTCTGCACTTGAGCCTTAACTATCATAGAGTCAACAACGTGAAAAATTCTTCCGAATTCTAAGTTCATATTCTTTGTTAACTTTTCCCTAAGACGAGTTCCTAATAGTGCTCCACACAGCTCCAATCGGGGTATAGACAGCTGTTTTAAAGGTGCTATACGACTTTTCGCAATAACTAGCTGAGTTCCGTAACTTCCAAATTTGTTCTTCCAACGAATGTAAGCACATGCTCCAAACGCATACTTGCTACCATCAGAAAATATGATGAGGATTGGAGGGTCATGATCAATGACAGAATCAGATTTCAAACACCTTGGAAATTCCAACAACTCTATGTCAAACATTTCGCTGAAAAATTGAATCCACTTGTGTCTCATGTCCTCGCTAATGGGCTCATCCCATCCACCCTTTCCAGAAGACTGGTTATTTTCAGAACAAAGCATTCTCATGAGCAACTTTCCCTGCAGGACAAATGGGGTTATTAGTCCCAATGGATCAAACAATCCAGCTAACTGACTTAAAACCATTCTCTGAGTCAAAATTTTCGGTATTCTATCCGGTAGGTCTTCTCTCGTTAAGTCAATGTCGGTGTGGTTGTTCTTGATTTTTCTAGAAAAGTTCAAACGAGCTTTGAATCTGAAGACGTCTCTTATGGGCTCCCATGTCATTCCTAATACTCTTTCCTCCTCGAATGAAAAACTAGATTCCTCCTTATCGACATCTTTCGCTTGTCCAGAAATGGTCCAGTGCTTCACAAGAAATTTTCCTTCTGCCAGTACACAATCTATGTCTTTTGCCATCGCCTTCGCCTCGGTGAGGGATTCTGCAGAGTGCAATATATCATCAACATAGCTATTATTCATAATGATGTCCGCCGCTTCAGGGTAAGTGTCACAACTAAGCTCGGCAGTTTTTCGGAGGGCAGTTACAGCAATGGCTCCACTCGGACGATCTCCAAATGCTACAGCTTGCATTACATAATGGTCTGGTTTCTTCATTTGATCCATATCTCTCCAAAGAAAGCGATGTGTATGCTGATCAAGTTCACTGATTTTAACGGCATTATACATCTTAGATATGTCACCTACCAAGGCAACCTTCTCCTTGCGGAACTTACACAAGACGGATACAAGGTCATTTACGATGTTCGGTCCCTTGGCCCAAAAGTCATTTAAAGTAAGTCCCATGAACGAAGATGATGAATTGAATACGATGCGCAAGGGTGTAGTTTTCGAACCCGGTTTGCTTATTTCATGGTGTGGAAGGTAAAACACGGGACCAGAATACATATCCACCTCCTCCTTGGTAAGTTTCCGAGCCACTTCACGTTCCAACATGTCCTTGATTTGACGGCAATAGAGTGCAACATATTCCTTGCCGTTGCGTGACAATCTTCTTTCTAAAGCCTCAAGTCTTGATTTTGCATTAACGTAATTGTTCTTTAGTTCACACGGGTTCCGAATCCATGGGTATGAAGCTATCCATGTCTTAGAATCCTGGTCATGTTTCAATCCACGACTGATAAGTGTAAGGTCTCTCTCGTCCTTAATTGTGTATTCCTTGCCACCTGTTGGACATTTACCGCACTTGCATCCTCCACATTTTGGTGAGCATTCCGTACCCATACTTTCAATTTCAAAGAATCTGCCTAAGTTGTTTGTAATGTCACTTATAAGAAGGTCCGTTCGCTGATTGCTGATAATACCAGATGCAAAGTGAATATGTACCGTATTACAACTACCTGAACCAGTGTTCAATAGTTCGTGCTTTCCTCTTAGACAATACCCGAACTGGTTTTTCATAAGCTGTAGGTTTCCTACTTCAGCCACCTTTTCGGGAAGAATAGTACAGCAGTCGGTACCGACAAGAAGATCAACGCTTCCTGTAGGTCGCTTAAGATCCTCTTCCGTGATAGATCTGAACAATTTACTGACCTTGTCGACTCGAATTGTTCCTATGTCTGCAGTGATCTGTTCAATACCATAAGCATGTATTTTCCATTCTTGTCCTATCTTATCCAACAGTGGTACGACATACTCCTGACTCTGAATAGTTTTGCTATTGTTTCCCACTTTAGTTAACGTTAGTGTTATCGGTTTGCCCTTCAGTTTAAGTCGATGGACTGACTGATGTGTTATTAAAGACATGTTTGATCCTGGGTCCCAAAGAGTGTTAAGTTTACCATTCGAACAGCTGACCTCACTAAGCATTAACAAAACATTCTCATTACGGTTGTACGATTCATTCACAACATTACAGCACTGTTTGTTACAAAGGTCAGAGTCATGTAAGATCTGGTGGTGCATTTGTTCGCAACCATTCACATTACATACGTTTCTGTCTCTGCACTTACTCGATAAGTGTCCAGGTCGAAGACAGCTAAAACATACTCCATTTTTTCTCAGAAGATCAAATTTGCTCTTGGTATCTAATTGCTTGAATGCTGTACATTCGGTGATTTCATGCTTATCCGAGTCATGGTACCAACATCGCCTTACTGAGCCAGAGAAACGCTTGGTCGTTCCTGGTTTTGCCATTTCAGACAAAACTTGCTGGAGCATCGCTTCCTGTCGATCAAGTCGATCTTGAATTAACGAGTAGTCAGTTACAGTATTGACGTGACCTGTCTCAGCTGACACGGAATTAACCTTTCCCCGTTGCACCTTTTCAGCATTCCGTAAATCATTTTCCATGTACTCTATAGCGTGTTTTTCTTCCAATAGAAATTCAAGAAAGGATGCAAATGTATTGCGACCACTCGAGTCCCTCTGCTTCCGTATTGCCCATTCACGACGCTGTACACGTGGCAACAACTTTTCTATCTCACTAACCATGGTGGCCGTATTCATCTCACCTTCAAGACTAATTTTCTTTAAATCTAGATAGCATTGTTCAATAACATCCACCGTCTCTACGAAAATACGATCGTTCCCTTCTGGAATTTGTTTTAGTCGTCTGAGCTCACTTAAAACTGCATCGGCTTGTTTTTCAGGTCGTCCATATTTAAGATCTAGTCTGTGGAACATTTCGTTATAGCTATCATCAACTCCTTTAACAGTACGTAAGGCTTCACCACTCAAACAGCTTTTCAAGGCAAAAGGGTCCTTACCATATGATGCAACCATGTGTCGTTCATAGTCTCGTTTAAAACTGGGGTATTCTCTAATTGCACCCGAAAATTCTGGTGCATCAAGCTTTTTGACTTTTAGGGTTGGAGTACACTCCTTTGTTGCGCCCACGGAGGCTTCTTTGATCTGCTTGTCCTTTTCTTGTTTCCTTGACATTATCGCCTTAATATCGTACAGTTCCCGATACAGCACGTCCATATCATCATGAAGTTCCTTGATTTTGGCAGAGTCGACGCTCTCATCTAAGATTTCAATGTAGTCCTCAGTTTTTGATTCAACTTCACTATAGGATTTTTCCAAATCAGCTAATAAGTCAGTTAAAACGCCTTTAGGGTCTTCCTCATGCACTGATTGCTTGAATTTCCTACATACCCTGTGGAATTTCCCTTTGGCCAGACTTCTGCGTTTTTTCCGAATCTCTCTTGGGTCATCTTTCCCTTTGTGTTGAAATGTTTCGGGAGTTTTGTCATTTGGTGACAGCATTGTATTGAAAATAAAAACCTCGCTGTTGTAACTTTATTAATATTGTTTCAACCTGAAATAAAATGAAAACATCATAAACATACAATTGCAAGTTACAATGAGTTCAATAAAACAAACAAACTGAGAAATAACGCGAGATGTCCTGATTCTCGATGTTAACAGTTTAAATTAACTCACACATTAACGGGATTTTAGTTTCATCAATGTTTCATAGTAATTTCCATGAACAGTACGACTGTTCAAATCACTTCAGTTGACAACTTTGTTTATTTCCAAAATAAGGGGATCTACACTGTCGGGGAATGAAACGGACCTAAGTTAAATACTTTACAACTTTTGAGTTGGAGAATACATCAAAGCTTTAAATTATCCGTCTAAATTTCAAAATTGTCTAAACCCTAAGGTTCTTCCTACCCCAGACATAGTTTGAATATCTTAGTAATAATTTGGTTCCCCAGTTTTTTTTATTTTTGGTTATACTGTTCTATGCTCTTCATATTCATAGTGTTTGGCATTTTCAATATTTTTGGTAGGGCGCCTTTGATGAGTCTTGAATAGACGAAACGCGCGTCAGGCGTAGCAAAATTTATTGTCTGGAACTTTGTTGTCATTTGTACTGATGATGTCCTTTCACTAAACAATTCTCGATTTGGTGACTTTCTTCATCTCATATATCCCCAGGAGCTTGAGATAAAGGACACAACGAATTCTAGGAAGTCTGCTTCATATTTAGATCTACAACTAGAAATGGACTCACAAGGAAGACTTTCAACAAGGCTCTATGACAAACGTGATGACTTCAACTTTCCAATCGTCTACTTTCCCTTCTTGTGTAGCAACATTCCGTCCGCTCCAGCTTATGGAGTTTATGTATCTCAATTGATTCGTTACTCCAGAGCGTGCGGGACTTACATCGATTTCCTTAGCAGAGCGACACGTCTGACGCAAAAAATTGCTCACACAAGGTTATGTTGCTCCTCGGTTGCTGTGTTCACTCAAAAAAATTTACGGAAGACATCATGCACTTATAGGCAAATATGGGATTTCGATCTCTCAGATGAGTGCAGATGTTTGTTTGTCATTGGGTGTTGTTTTGTCTTCATTTACCGGATTTGACACGCTGGATGGACTATTGGCAATGCGACGGGTGGGCTATAGCAAGCAGGAACTGCTTACTCTTCCGGAGCACCTGAGTTCACTCTTGTTTCGACTGGAGTTCGCGTTGTTGATTGATATTCAGTTATTTTGTGTTTCCATGATTATCATGTTGTCTGTTTTTACTGGTTTTGTCTCTGCCCTTTCGGACTTTTGATATTCGGATGTCCCATTGGTACCTCTGCTTCTTTCAGTTTTAGTGTGTTTTCCCTTAATGTTGTAACATGTACATTTATGTCAGATTTCCATGTCATTACAAAGCTACAATACTTGTTTTAGCAAGCTGCCTGCTATACGATGGTGTCTGAGGTGATTCTACTATTAGATAACCACTTATTGAATGGAAATATATCTCTACCCAGGAGACATATTCCATTTGTTCGCTGGTTTTACTCTGAGGAAAACTTATCATTAAACAAATTAATTTACTTTTTTAGATAACCTCGTTGCAAATTATCTTCTGGCAATTAATTTTGTTTTAAAATCATTAAGGATAAACCCTTTAGGCCAAATCTTGTTTTAAAACATCACATGTTGTTGTTTTATTATTATCTCTTTCCACGTTACTTTCATTGCAATGTTAATACGTAGTTACCCTTTGAGGATAATAGTATGTCAGTACTTTGTAATTATTGTAGCCATTTCATTTTTGGAGCATTAAATGTTATTTTAGGCTGCTTATCTGCGTGCAAACAGTTCAACAAATATGTAGAAAACCAAAAAACTGTGCTTGTCCCCATGGGATTCGAATAGTAGATACTTGACTTTATTTGTACAGTGAACTCACTGGTAATGTCCGACACATGCTTATCAAATAAGTTTAACTAAACATTACTTTCACTAAATTAGGGATGTCATATAAAAAAGGAATAAATTGTCAAATAGTCGATTGATCATTTTTAAGGAACACGAAGCAAGACAATTAGTTGTAAATGGTTGGTTAAATCAGGTTTAATAGATAATAGATGTTTTAAAGGTTCTATAGGTTTTGCAAAACATTTATTTACTAATAATAAATAATCATATCAATACAGCAAAAATCAGGTGATTTAATTGGACAGTCCTGTTATTATGAATGCCGGGATCGTCAGACTATAATGCGGAAAACCTGACTGCAAACCATAGTGTGCCAACGTGTTCAGGAAAATGCTACGTTCCTCGCACGTTAATGAACCCTGCTGCAGGTTTCGGTTAGTGTAGGACCCTTCCAGGAGGCTAAATTGCAAGTCCCCACCCATCACTTCTTTTTTTTCCAGTGGTTGTAAAAACTATTACCAGATTTGACACGCTGAATGGACTATTGGCAACGCGACGGATGTGCTATTGCAAGCAGGAACTGCTTACTCTTCCGGAGCACCTGAGTTCACTCTTGTTTCGACTGGAGTTTGCGTTGTTGATTAATATTCAGTTATTTTGTGTTTCCATGTTTAACATGTTGTCTTTTTTGTCCCGTTCTTGTTCGTGTTCACTGGTTTTGTCTCTGTCCTTTCGAATACCACATTGGTACCTCTGCTTCTTCCAATGACTTATATAAAACAAACAACTGACCTATACCATTAATTACATCTCATATCTTAATACTGAATAGACGGAACTAGCATTATTTTTTTTGCCATTAAAATTTGATAAATTAGCAGATTATCTATCACTTCCATCACAAGTTATAAAATCCTCGATAAAAAGTCAGTATTTTACTTTCCTTGAAGAACGTGTTTTTGTTTTGTAACCTTTTTTAGCTTACCTGCACGAAGGCCAGGTGAGCTTTTGTCATCCGTCACCCGTCGCTTGTCCAGCGCTAAACCTCTAAATTTTCGAACAATCGTCGTCTCTGACCCCACTTGTGTTTTGTAACCTTTTTAGCTTACCTGCACGAAAGCCAGGTGCGCTTTTGTCATCAGTGACCCGTCGCTTGTCCAGCGCTCAACTTTCCAATTTTCAAACAATCGTCGTCTCTGACACCACTTGGGCAATGTAACCAAATTTTGTGTTGTTGTTTTGAAGTATGTCTCTTACAATGCATTAGTTTGGATTTTTATTCGACAAAACACATTGCCGCCATGG
Source organism: Arcuatula senhousia (assembly GCA_963971305.1). NCBI lineage: Eukaryota > Metazoa > Mollusca > Bivalvia > Mytilida > Mytilidae > Arcuatula > Arcuatula senhousia. The sequence continues at coordinate 54,435,040 of OZ020307.1, read as the reverse complement.
TTAAAAATACAAAATGAGAACGAAAATCAAAGGTTTTTTTGCAAAGAACTAAAAAATGGTAACATATATTAAAATTCTGGCACAAGAGAAATGTTGAAGAAGATCAGAAAACCATTGTAAAAGTTATTGCCCTTTTCCAATATTTTTTCAAATTTTGAATTTCTAAGCCGAATATCTTGAAAACTGTTCAAGATATTTCAAAAAATAAATTGCATATCAGGATCTACAAAGATGAGTCGAAGTTGTAGGACTGTTCCGTTAAGATTTAATATCACTTAAAAAAACAAATTGACAATTTTCACAGCTTTTTGATTAACTTTAAAAACAACTTTCTTAAACCGTTTGCTGAAATATAACCAAACTTTTTAGAAATATTCTATAGTGTGTCCTCATAACATCTTTGCTTGGATTATGGCTTGACAAAAAACATTACCACCATGGCAAAATAACATAGAAGTAAGTTGGATTTTGCAAATGACTCAAAATTGCTATAGATATCAACCTAAGGGTAAATTAAAAACGATCAGCACCTCCAGATCTCTAGAAATCAGAGGTACTAATGGGGTATCCGAATGTTAAAAGTCTGAAAGGGCAGAGAAAAAACATTAAACATCACAAGAACGGGACACAAACAGACAACATGTATAACATGAAAACACAAAACAACTGAATATCAATAAACAATGCCAACTCCAGTCGAAACAAGAGTGAACTCGGGCAGATCCGTCGCGTTGCCAACATTCAATTCAGCGTGTCAAATCCGGTAAAGATAGACAAAACAAAACTCTATGACAAAAAACATCTGCACTCATCTGAGAGATCGAAATCTATGAAATGTTGAAGAAAATTCAACAACTGATGTAAGAGTTATAGCCTTTTCATATTTCAGTTTTATGCTTTGTCTAGGAATATTGAGAGGGAGAAGGTTGGGCCCAAAAAAAACTAATATAACCTCGCACATATTTTATGTGCCTGTCCTAAGCCAGGAATCTTTTACAAAGCTTTTGTTTGTACTTGTCGTTTTGATGTTTGTTGTACTTTGTTTAAAAATGGTGTCTATCTGTGACTATTTCAGGGCTGAATTTGAATTATAACCATTTTACATAGACCATTGGACAATTGCAGAATTTCAAGCAGCGCCTACTGGCCTCGTTAAATTGCTGCTTGATTGTGGGCTGCGTCGTGTACACCTATTCCACATCTCATTATTTTCTATTTGTCTTCTTTGTCTTGAAAACATTAGGTTAACAATCCGAGTTCGATACTTTTTTTATTTGCATGTCATTTTTCAAATAAAATTCAAGGAAAAGCAGAGGTTCCAAAGGGCTTCAGAATGTTAAATGTCCGATAGCGCAAAGACAAAAGCAGTAAAAAAACGAGAACAGCACGACGAAACAGACAACAAAAAACACACTAAAACAAAACAACTGAATAACAATCAGCAATGCAAACTCAAGTCGTAACAAGAGTGAATTCATGTGCTCCAGCGGAGTAAACAGTTCTGCTTGCTACAACACACTGTTGCACGGCTGATGGTCTAATCAGCGTTTAAAATCCGGTATAAATGTAACAAAACCCTATTGCGAACCAACATTTGCACTCATCTGGAAAGAAACCACATGTAATAATCTATGTCTCGTCTTTTTCAATTGCAAATCCAAAGCAGTATCGTTTTACGGAAACAGCTATATACACTTTGACTTCATTTCTTCTATATCTGTATGATAAGTTTATCCATTTTTATCTATTCCGTCACGTAACAATTTTTTTTTCACGACGCTTTCACAAAATCTTCACAAAAACAACAAGGAAATGGTAGTACAGGAATCTTTTAATGTTATAACCTAGTTACCTTAATCAGAAGACTATAACAAAGCATTCCTGTCAATCACGTATGAAGTTGACTTTTTAATGTCCTTTCTTTTCTGATAATTGACAAGTGAGAAAGAAAATAGAACAACAACACGTCTCTGGGGTTCATCAATTTGTAATTGAATGGTGGAATAACCTTATTAGTCGGTTAATGTCTACGTGACCAACAAAACAAATTAGAGCTTTAAGACGTTTCACTTGCTTAACAAAGATTGCGTCCCTGAGATTAGCCGTTTAATACACTCTGATTGGTTCTTGTTGGTACTTAGTCATATGGAACAAGGACAGTACAATTATCTTTCTTGTAAACTTGTGCACTAGCTGGCTATTTTGTCATGTTTGTAGCATGATTGAAATTAGGTTCATTTGTCGTTCAACAAAGTTGGAAGAAGTTTGTTTTGTAAAACACTATAAAACTACTCCTTATTACTGCATCTGATGTTTATTCCGTTTATTGATGATCCATTGAGGACTCTCAACGAAAAGAAACAAAATCCGAATGAAGCTTAAATAAAATGAACAAGTATGAGGTTTACAGTTCACCATTTTAGAATTTAATGCACTGGCTTATACTTTGTCTTTACAATGTAACCCCCTCCCCCTTTGATCTTCAAAATTTCACATGTTCATCATTTATTTTATACATGTTATACCAAATTTAACTTCAATCATAACAGTTTCAATAGACTTTTAGAAATGAAATCAGATTAATTGTTAAATTGTCCATACAAGATGTTACTGTCTATCCTTGTATCATGTTTGTTTCGGTCCTGGAAAATCGGAATGAACGCGTCTTTCGTATAGAATTCTTCACCTGAATATACCGACCACCAAAGGTTAGTTTCATCGACTTGACAAATCTTTTGTTAAATGCACAGTAAAATAAAAAGTTCATCGATAGATTGCACAATAGTAGTATGTTACTGATGTGACGTAGTTTGACGTAATGATCACGTGACATGTCGAGCAGACGAGTAAAGTCACTGATGGTTGATGGGAAAATGGCGACGATAGACAACAGAACAACGCTGATCAAAGTGACGGTGAAACGTCTCTGGTCGATTTGCCAGTCTTTTTCTTTATTATTACGGATATCATATTTCTTTCTCACCCATCTTGCTTTTTCCACTGCAAAGATTAGGTATATGTTAGCAAGAATGAAAATTATTAAAGGAGTAACGTGATAAAGAGCAATACATACTATGTCATATATCCTATAATTATTCGAAGATCGGAAGGAAGATGGAGCAATTTTATATTTCCTGGACGAATTATCTTGCTCCAAATTGTAGCAGAAAAATCTAGGAACTGTAGCGATTAGCGTAAAAATCAATATCAAAAAGATCCGGATCTTAGCTTTTCTTGTGGAAAATTGAGCTCTTGCCCACAAAGGTGCTTTGACGTATACAAATCTATCAATGGTTACACCGACTGTCAACCAGACACTGGACGCAGTAAAGAAATTGACAAGCGGATAAAAAATAAACGCATCAAACAGTCTCCATTCGAATGATGCCGATTTCTTTGACACAGTGAGATGTAGCAGTGACAAAAATAAGGCAAAGGTGTCAGTTATTGCCAGGGCTTTTAGGTATGAATAAGGCGAATCATTTAATAAACCACGGAACAAAACAATCATATTGAGTATGTTTCCGAAAATTCCACAAACGCAGATAATAGGCCCTAAGTATCTTTCACAGATGATGACAAGCAGATCTTCATTGTTTGGTTGCTGATGACTACTGTGGTCGTCTATTAAAGATCCATTATGGTACAACGAATCAGTTGTGGCTTCCGTGATATTCATTTTAACTGAAAGATAAAAAACTATAATAACAGTAATTTGCTAATTGATATAAATTTAATGCGTTTTATATCAATAGTTATGTAGAAAGCGTACGTTTCGGCATCTCTGATAACAGAACATTTAGTTAATTTAAATGTTAAATTGCAAACTTCAGATGAGCGAAAAACTTTAGATTTATAAATAATAAAAATTCTTACAGGTTCTAAAGGTTTCGTTCTCATATTTTACTTACCTATAACTGATGGCTTAGCCTTAATTGAAGTATGTTAAAAAGACCAGGTTTATGACACTTAACCTCACATTTCATTGTGGTACTTTTGGTCTTGCTGTAGACCAAACAAGAAGTAGCACATGCAGAAAGTGTATTACACTTGTAAAACATACCTTTCTTTTTATGTGGAGTTGTTTTATAATTATTTTGATCATACCTCAAACACACTCTTAATAAACTTGAATGAAATAAAACATATTTTATTCATAAAGTAAATGACTCACCCCCCTTGTGGGTCGTGGGTAGCGAATAGACCCACAGAAAAATTTAATTGGTCCGTTAAAGCAACGAAAAGCGCTCTGTACCCTTATAATGTATTGGGTCTTTTTACAAGCAAAACGACTAATATGTGCGCCTCAGGTTGTTAAGGGAACCTTGTATCTTGCATGCCGGGGCCTTAGGTAGAAAAGACGTTAACTTGACCACAAACCAGAGTGACGAGGTGGAGAATGCAATGTTTATTTCATTGCCAAATAGCGTTTTGGAATAAAGCTGTAACTGAGACCAAGCTGGTTTTGAGACGACACTCTTAACTCGTCTGGTAATATATCATTGTTAAACAAACGATTATGTTTTCGAATTTGTTAACTTGAATATTACAAAATATTACAGTTGGTAAGAAATATACGAAAAAAGCTTAAAAGTATGTTCGACCTTTATCATGTTTATGGCTTCGTGGTAGCTATTCAAAGAATCTGTTTTATATATTTTGTCATTTAATTATAAATTTTCTTTCATGAATAATGTACAAAAATACATTAACATTTGTTTCAAGCAGCTTAAATTTCATGCAATACATTGTGTTTATTAGGGAAGCCATTAGTGTCTTTAGATATTGCAGCTCTAAATATGAAGCGATTTGGTATTTTATTAACATGATGGGCAAAACACCGGAGGAAAGGCAGACTTAAAGCTATATATATTGCAATTCATAAATGCTCAAGAAAACTGGTATTCTGAAAGAATTTGATGTATGACTATGATATATAACCAGTAAATGCCTTACTGCACGATTCTCGTTCAGGAAACTGTTATTCTACCAAAGATGCAATGACTAATTAAAGCCAAATGTCTTCCGAGAAATACGAGATCCGGCGTACTTTATGTCCGACCATGCGTTTAATATAAATTCAGAAAATTAAATCACTGTATAAAAATGCATTTTCTAAATTCATCAAATAAATTCAATACTGTGCACGGATTCATTAAGTTTGGAATGCATATTTTTTGTATCCCCCGAAATACTAAAACCTTTAATTTTTTATGGGGAAAAAGAATTTGTTAATATGAATATCTTTTAAACAATAAATTTGCTGGGATAAAATTTTTCATGTGCCAGGTTCTGTAGGCTTTTGCCTGATTTCTGCATGGACAGCCTCTTTAAAAAAGTGTTATTTCAAAACTTGTGTTGATAAGATTTTTTATTTGTAATTTGTCTTTCACGATGACTTTAATAATTCATCTTTAAGATATTCTTTTAAAAGGCAGTAAAGCACAAATGTACGTCTGCATTTGTTTCTTAGTCAAATTGAAGTTATGAGCAGCTTTAATTTCATACGAAACATTGTTTTATATTAAAAGAATGAATTTCAAAGAAAACCGTGTAAGGATGGGATATCTTAATGCATTGCTGATAGGATCTTAAAAATGCCAACGGGACAAAGTATACTTTATTGCTTGAAAAATAAAATTAATATGCCAAAGATACTGGTATTCTAGAAATATTTTATTTGTCCTAAAATCAGTCAATAGTTTACTGCACGATTCCCATTATTTTGTTTATAAATGACCTTTCTAAATAGAAGTCAAACAAGGAGCGTACATGAACGTATTACAAGGAATACGAAATTTGACTTTAATTTTTTTAATCCATTTTTGTTGTAAATCTTAAAAGCAAATATGCAGAATATTTAGTTGCATCTGTTGAATATCTATCAATATACTCTGAAACTAGTAATAATGCTTTGATATTACTAAGTGTCAAATCGCCTTGAAAAAAAAGAAATGTGCTAGTATATAATAATAGGGTTTTTGTTTATTACTCTGGTATATTTATAGATTTAGGTGGACTTTTGTTCTTGTTTTTATCTTTTTTTTTCCAAATAGATCTATTAAGCTAGGCTGATAGATGACTAAGGTAAAATCAAGAATAAGCAACTCCTCTTCAATAAGGTATAGTTTTTCATGAAACTTTAACATTGTCCTAATGGCATAAAAGGGGCCTCTTGTTTCAAAATAAAAAAATACAAAATGCGTGACTATCGGATACATGTTAATTCGAACAAAAACAACTATCTATTTATCTTGGTGGATTTGATACATTTCTGTAATATATGATACAGATGAATACCTTCTATTATCCTAAGAAACCCAGGGTTTTTCCCTCCCATACTCATTCATCACCCCTGGGACATTTGGTATAATTTTGTTCGTTTTGCGTTCAGGATCTGATATTGAACTTCATAAAATTTATAGATGGAAACATGTTAAAAATTGCATTAGAAAAATGTAATGCGACCAATCAGAAGGCTCGATACAAGACTTTCAAAAACGAGGTAGTTCATGCGTTATGTCCCAGGGGTGATGAGTAAGCGAGTGAAGGACTCCTGGGTTTCTGATGATGACCTTCTATATATTTAGAAATTTAATATAGGAGCTACTAGCTGTACATATTTTACCCCTTTTCCCGCCCCGCCTTATTTTGCCTTTTGTCTTGCCTTGGGCAAAAAAAAAGAAACAAATATCTTTACCAAAATCCATCTCTAGTTGAAAATTTGAATTAAGGATGCTCGCTGGTTCTGTTTTGATATCACTGTCATTTTTTTCGGAATCTTTTTGGTTTTACCATCAAAATAACGTTAAAATTTTGGCCCTTGAGCCCCATATTTTTATGTTAGAAATGTTTTGATGTGTCATAAAGAGGTTATAAACAAAGTTTTATCAAATCCTATTTATTCTGTCATTGGTTTTAACAGCTTAATAGTGCTAATGCTAAACCTATGAAAAAAGCCAGAAAAAAACCTTTTCCCGCCAAAATCTTAACGTCAATTATCTTGAAAACGAGGTCACAAACCTATCAAAATGTTTTTTCTTATTTTATACTATTACTATTATCTTTTCATTTGAAGCATCAAATTTGAATCCTATTTATTTTCAATAAAAGTAGCGAACATCCATATAGCAGATACATGTAAATGTTGAATGTTTTATGTTTTTTTTCAGCATCTAACTGCAAACAGTTTAAAATCTTCTGCTTCCTTTACAAATTGACAAATTTAAGAAGATTATACTGAATGTTTGATTGTATTAATTTTCAAAATTGTCTAAACCTTAAGGTTCTTCCTACCCCAGACATAGGTTGGATATCTTACTAATAATTTGGTTCCCCAGTTTGGTATTTTTGGTTATACTGTTCTATGCTCTTCAAATTCATACAGTGTTTGGCATTTTCAATATTTTTGGTAGAGCGCCTCTGATGAGTCTTGAATAGACGAAACGCGCGTCAGGCGTAGCAAAATTTATTGTCTGGAACTTTGTTGTCATTTGTATTTCGAACACACGTGAAGGTTAGCACTGCTGGTGGAGTTTAAATTCCCCGAGGTTAGCCCGCTCCGGCACCAACACTTTTGAGTTGGAGAATACATCAAAGCTTTAAATTATCCGTCTAAATTTCAAAATTGTCTAAACCTTAAGGTTCTTCCTACCCCAGACATAGGTTGGATATCTTACTAATAATTTGGTTCCCCAGTTTGGTATTTTTGGTTATACTGTTCTATGCTCTTCAAATTCATACAGTGTTTGGCATTTTCAATATTTTTGGTAGAGCGCCTCTGATGAGTCTTGAATAGACGAAACGCGCGTCAGGCGTAGCAAAATTTATTGTCTGGAACTTTGTTGTCATTTGTATTTCGAACACACGTGAAGGTTAGCACTGCTGGTGGAGTTTAAATTCCCCGAGGTTAGCCCGCTCCGGCACCAACACTTTTGAGTTGGAGAATACATCAAAGCTTTAAATTATCCGTCTAAATTTCAAAATTGTCTAAACCTTAAGGTTCTTCCTACCCCAGACATAGGTTGGATATCTTACTAATAATTTGGTTCCCCAGTTTGGTATTTTTGGTTATACTGTTCTATGCTCTTCAAATTCATACAGTGTTTGGCATTTTCAATATTTTTGGTAGAGCGCCTCTGATGAGTCTTGAATAGACGAAACGCGCGTCAGGCGTAGCAAAATTTATTGTCTGGAACTTTGTTGTCATTTGTATTTCAGTAAAAGGTCAAATCAAAACAATAAAACAGTTTAATGGCAAAGTCAAACCAAATATTTTCCCCATTATCTGTAAAAAAACATGACTACGACAGTTACAAAAGTGATACCTGTACAAACAAGTGCTAGCTTAGGTTTGCTGCTACCTTAAAATTTGTTCAAGAAATTGTTCATTCGACTAAAAAGAAACTTTCATGAAATGCTCAGTAACAGTCTATCTAAGTTCGCACGATTTAATTTAAGGACAAGAATATTTTTGTAGTAAAAATATTGTATGCGTGTTTATCAGGGAATGGAACTCATTGTAAAGGGCAAAATGTTCTAAAACCGTCAGACTCAAGATTTATTCATGTAATTGTAAACCTTTAAGAGAGTTATCATGAATTAGAACTTTCAAAAATTCATATACAGTGTACATGTGTGTTTGAACATTTGCTGGTCACATTTCATTTTTTGAAATCTAATTGAGACAGTTAAATCGGTAAACAAGGACAGAAAAATGAAAGTACTATTAAATCTTTGATTTTTTTTCTGAAGGAGAACCCGTTTCTTCCATGCATTTTAGAGAAAACTTCTAAAATTCACACTGGTCGAATCTATCGTCGAAAATAGTAACATGCGGAGCTAGGATGGCAATTAGGCCCCCAAAGGAGCATAATTTGTCTCAGTTCGGTAGTTTTATTATTACCTTTATTTCAGTTGCTTACAATTAGGAAATAATACAACCTTAATTTGGAACTAGTGGTAAATATTTTCATTTGGTAATAAAGATAAAACAAGTGAAAACAAGGGCTTAGGCGAGTAAATCAATCGACATTTATTTAGAAGAACAAACAACTAAAGTAGTTCAATTTTTCATGGCATCACTGATCCCATGTAATGTATATTAAAAATGCATTCATTACGTTTGAAATCGCTTGATCACTCCATTAGAATAGAAAAACTGAATTAGGAATAATGTTTACAAAAAGAGAAGCTTTAATTAGTATACAACAAAGATTTTTTAATCAAATATTCTTTTTGTTAATGTCTTACGATAAAACTTATGTAGAGGTTTAGAACTCACTAAAAGGCTTTGTATTGTTAAGAAGAAGAAGAGAATTTCAAAAGACAGATTTTATCACTTTTTTTATGATTACGAATATGTTCTTATTAACCTGTATTTTGTAAACAAATAAATAATGGGGTTTAAATAAGATGCAAAGAACTTGATTAAAAACCAATACCATAACACAAAGGATGAACAAGAAAGAGTTTGTCCAATGATAAGATAGATTAAAAGATGTCGTTTTGGTTAACTTGGGTATATATGTCAGACAGAAGTTCAATCAACCGGTACTTGTTTACTAGAACAATTACTTCAAATTTCATAGCATCACTGATCCATTGCAATGCCAGTTAAAAAAATAATTCATTACGTTTGTAATCGTTTTATTACTCCATAACACTAGAAGTTCTGATTAAGTTATGATGTTAACAAAAATGGAGGGTTTAATTAGTATACGACAAAAAAAAAGAGTTTTTAATCAAATATTCTTTTTGTCAGTTACTTACGAAAAAACATGTATAGAAGTTTCGAAATTACCTAAATGCTTTGTATTGTTTAGAAGACGGGAATTTCCAAAGACTGATTTTATCACTATTTTCATAATTACGTATATGTCCTCATTAACCTGGTGGTGTAAATAGATAAATAAGATGAAGAGAACTGAATTTGAAACAAATACCATAACATAGGGCGAAATAGAAAGAGAGTGTCTTATATTGTAAAAAGATAGGTATAAAAACTTTCTTTTTGATTAACTTGGGTAAATTGGCCAGAGAGTATTTATCGCTACATTTTGCTTTCTCAAAAAAGATCATTTATAGAAAATTTATATGTCAAATCAGTATAATGTTAGTATCGTTGTGTTTTCAATGCTTAACTCTTGGTATTTGTGACGACGCGTACAGACACAACAATATTATTGTTACATTGACTCGACATATTTGTGTGTGGATGAGACTTAGCAAAATGAAAACTTGGGGTTCCGTCGAGTATTTTCCTCTGTCAAATTCGAATAGAAATGTTTATGTGCCAAGTTTATCTGAATAAGATACTTACATAATGTTTTGCAAAGTTTTACACGGATGCATTCTAAGTATATTATCAGTAGCGAAAATGCAAAAGATCAGGACTCAATCATGATATTGAATTATGGCTATATTACCTCCATTGTCATAATGAAGCATAATCGAGATGTTTTAAAAGCTGATTAAGCATATATAAACAGGTTTTATTGCATGCACCTGTTATGCATATATTGTTTGCAATATTCCTAGAAAATATGTAGAAAAATGGTTGTTTTTTTTGCCGGTCAAAATCATAATGAAGCACAATAGATTTAATAGATTTATACTAATTCAGTATAAAAAGGTCTTTTATGTGTAGGAGTTATAGAATTTCAAAATAAATAAAGGTCTTGTGCAATACTAAATTAGGGCTTGTAAAGAATGAGTAATTTTACTGTATTGACAGGGTAAAAATACTGTAGGTTTTATTGTCGACAAGTTGTTTTACATTGCGACGCAGTTTTTGTCTTTTCCTGTCTAAATTGATTTAAAAATGTTAAAGGATTCGGGTTTAGCAGTTTAACATTTTAGTTAAGTTTTGGGTCCTGATTTAATCATAGTCTTTGGTTTTGAGTTCTTTTCGTTTTCAACTGTTTTGGAATTTGATCTTCCAATGTTTTGGTTTAAATGCTACTGATGAGAGGTTACTCCTTGAAATATCGATATATAGCATATCCAAATTAACCGTTTATACCCGCGTTTTGGTATTTGTAATTTTGAAACCACTGGGCGATAACCGCTGCTGGTGGACTAGAGGTCCCCGAGGGTAATCACAAGCCTGGTAGTCAGACTTGTCTGACACGAATTACCATAAAATTTCTAATGTATTGTCGCTGAAATTTCCGATTGATAAATTCAAAATTGATGAAAACACCAGATTTCTTTCCTTGTAATGCACATGGTCGATATCCTCGGTGCTGGATTTGGCTTCCTTGTTCGAACGTTTTGGTTTTGAGTTCTTTTCGTTTTCAACTGTTTTGGAATTTGATCTTCCAATGTTTTGGTTTAAATGCTACTGATGAGAGGTTACTCCTTGAAATATCGATATATAGCATATCCAAATTAACCGTTTATACCCGCGTTTTGGTATTTGTAACTTTAGAAAAGCACATGTACCAGTATTACATAAAACAACTTTGGCTGCCACAACTTCTGCGGAATAATTTTGACTATTTTCTTCTTTATTTACGTGTGAAATTAATCAGCCTTGTTTGAAGATTATTGTAAATTTATCATTTATCGTTGAAAAAAAGTAAGCAGCAAATGACTTAAGATTGATAATAAATCTTAAATGTTGCATCTAAGAAACTGGATTAAAAAATAATTTCGTAAAAATTACTCGCGATTTTGATTTAATTTCCGGTACAACAAAACAATAGATATTATATTTTTAATCCCTCAGTTGACATAACAATTTAAGAATATTCTCACAGTTAAAAATATATTTTAGGTTTTGTTTCGCCGGGCCAGATGTCGTTAAGGTCAAATTCGTACATTTCAAATCCTGTCTACGGAAAAAAGAGAACACTTCCTTAAATGAGTATTTCTTATTTCCTTATTTTATCAAGTTCATATATGTTCTTGTTTGTCAACAATTAGCCATTGCTTGTCTACGTACATCTACCAGCTATGGAAATGTCGGGTTTTTATTAATTTTTTAATAATATTTAGGCGTTGTTCCAAATAAAAAAGTGTTAAGTGTTCATTTTGTAAATAGATACTTAGTGTAATTTTTGAAATTATTCTTTATGTTAAATTATGTTTAGAACATCGCCCGATATGAAGCAATTTGCGTTGTAGTTAAGATGTATACATGAAAGAACTTTCTAAAGAAAGGTCTTATGAAATATAAAAAAAAAATAAAACGCAATTTCTAATCAAAGGATTTGTTTACTAAGTTTGTTTTATCAGGTATAAAATGAAAATTCTAAATGATTCATTATGACAAAACACGAAAAAAACTTAAATTAGAATGCTTCAGTATCGATATTGTTTAATTACAATTGTTGTATTGTACAATTATTTATAAACTTCCTACCCTGTTCAAACATCTTATTATTATACATATTATTTATACTGGATTGTGAGCCAATCCCATTCTTTAAGGTAACCTCTTTGCGTACCCTTGGTGGCTGAGTATGAGTGTAATCACAAGCCTGGTTGTCAAGATACGCAAGAGCACGAATTGACTCCCTTAATTGGACAAATTTTCCAAAACTGGAATATTGAATTATAACGGTACTATTTTGTGATTCAGAAGTCATATTTTAGGGAACAGGCAAATTCTCATTGAAAATTTTACATATTGCGTAATTACGCATGTGCACAAAATGATAGAACTTTGAAATGTAGCGAAATTGGCTTAAAACATGTAAAATTGTTAAAGTGACAACGGTTTTTGTGAGATTTGAATATGAGCGGATCCACAGTTAAAATATTTGTTTGGGCCACTTGTCCGCTCATAGTTAGTTTAGCCAAAAACATACAAAAAATACCAAATTTTGAGTAATGTTGAGACATGGCAACTTTTTCATCAAGTTTGATCAAATGCTAAATCAGATTCGATCTATAATTTGTTTAGAACATTTAAATTTATTAACATTGATTACTTAATATCATATAAATCAATATTTAATCATAAAATTTCACATTTGAAAAAGGGGCCAAAAATAGCCCTAATCATACCTTGTCCTTTCTAATATTTTTATAGATATATATCATATCCAAATTAACCGTTTACATGTATACCCGAGTTTTGGTATATGTAATTATGAATTATACTAGATAAGCTTAAAAGTATGTTCGACCTTTATCATGTTTATTGCTTCGTGATAGCTATTCTAAGAATCTGTTTGTATATTTTGTCATTTAATTATAATTGTTCTTTCAGGAATAATGCATAATCTATTTTTTACTGTTGCAGAACTATACAAAAATACATAAACATTTGTTTCATCATCAAATTTATGTTTCAAGCAGCTTAAATTTCATGCAAGACATTGTTTTTATTAGGGAAGCCATACATTAATATGTCTTCAGATATTGCAGTTCTAATCATGAAGCGATTTAGTACTGTATGAACTTGATGGGCAGAACACCGGAGAAAAGGCAGACTTTATAGCTATATATACAATTCATAAATGCTCAAGAAACTGGTCTTCTAAAAGAATATGATGTATGATTATTGGATATAACCAGTAAATGCCTTACTGCACGATTGTTGTTCAGAAAACTGTTATTCTCCCAAAGATGCAATGACTAATTAAAGTCAAATGTCTTCCGAGAAATATGAGATCCGACTAACTATATTCCCGACCAAGCGATTAATATAAATCTAGAAAAATAAATTACTGCATAAAAATGCATTTTCTAAATTCATCAAATAAGTTCAATACTGTGCACAGACTCATTAAATTTGGAAGATGTTTTTTTTTGTATCCCCCGAAATACAAAGCATTTACTTTTTATAGGGGAAAAGAATAGGTAAATATGAATATCTTGGTTATCATGCCATTTTAGTTGTGGTAATATCGGAGACAGGGTTTCTTTTTGTTTAAATTTGTTATTAATTTTTCAGTCTAAAACACCATATCTTGCTTTTTTAATTAAAAGCAATGTCCTGCGTTATAAATTCTTTATATTTGGCATCTTGTCTGCAAAAACATTATCAATTACACCATCCCCTAAAATCAAAATGGTTTTGCATTGAAGGTTATTATGACACTGTTACATAATTTAAGTAGTAGGCCTATTGCTTAAAATGTGTTATTTCAAAATTTGTGTTGATAAGATTTTTTTATTTGTTATTTGTCTTTCACGATGACTTTAATCATTCATCTTTTAGATATTCTTTTAAAAGGCAGAAAAGCACAAATATAGGTCAGCATCTCTTTAATTTTTTAGTCAAATTGAAGTAATGAGCAGCTTTAATTTCATACGAAACATTATTTTTTATCAAAAGAATGAATTTCAAAGAAAATCGCGTAAGGATATAGAGATGATGGAATAATCCTATTCAATAGCAGCAAATTCGAACTTCAAACATATATTGATATTGAAAACAAAGGCCATCCATATCTTAAATTTATCTATGAAATGTCTACAGAAAAAAATCGTATTTTTAAATACAGAGGTTTATAAAGGTAATAAATTCCTATCATCAGGAATTTTGGATATCAAAACTTATAGAAAGCCAACTGAAACTTCTCAATATTTAGACAGAAAAAATTGTCATCCTAAAAGCGTTTTCAAAGGATTTATTAAAGGCGAAATAATAAGAAACATCAGAAACACAAGCGATGATCGTATTAAAACAAGATATTACAATCATTTATAGATAATCGGTTATGCTGACATTAAAAAAACAATGAAATAGACACAGTTTTAAGAGATACTGCAGACTTCGAGCGGAATGATTTACTAGTAGATAAGGAAAGGAAAAAGGAAGGAGCTATAATAGTATTTGTAACAAAATACAATCCATCAATAAAACAATTTAAACGATCTGTCATAAAACATTGGCATTTACTAGAGGAGAGCAGAAGAACTTCAAGTATATTTAATGAAAAACCAATAATAGCTTATAAAAGACACAAGAACTTACAAGAGATGATAAATCATAAGATACGTGTAACTTGGGTCAAATAATTAGACAAAAAACAACATAAATATAAAAGCATATTGATAATTCGGTGTACCGTCCAGTATCATTATAAAGAGCATATATAAGTGGAGACCGCTGACGTCAGTTTAAAAATAAGGGGTGAAACACCGATTGATAAATTATAAGAAAATATAAAGAAAATATAAGAAAAGAATATATATCCAATCAATTTGAAATTTGAAATCTATAGCGATCTTAAGAATATCATAGTATTAACCTGAGTGGGTTAAGATAACTTTTACTCTAAAAATACGGGATATCTTAATGCACTGCTGATAGGATTTTAATAATACCAAAGGGAAAAAAACATACTTTATTGCTTGAAAAATACAGTTAATATTCCAAAGATACTGGTATTCTAGAAAGATTTGATTTGTCCTAAAACCAGTTAATGGTTTACTACACGATTCCCATTATTTTGTTTATAAATGACCTTTCTAAATTGAAGTCAAACAAGGAGCGTACATGTACGTATTACAAGGAATATGAAATTTGACTTCAATTAATTAAATCCACTTTTGATGTAAATCTTAAAAGCAAGTTGCGTATGCACATAATATAAAGTTGCATCTGTTGAACATGTATCAATATACTCTGATACTTGTAATAATGCTTTGATAATGTTAAATGTCATATAGCCTTGACAAAAAAATGTGCTCGTATATAATAATAGAGTTTTTGTTTATTTCTCTGGTATATTCACATTATTTTACATCAACAAAACAATTGATTTTGGTGAAGTTTTGTTCTTGTTTTATTTTTTTTTCAAATTGATATATTAAGCTAGACCGATAGATGACTAAGAGTAAAATCAAGTATAAGCAACTCCTTTTCAATTAGGTATAGTTTTTCAAGAAACTTTAACATTGTCTTAAGGTTAATGAGGACAGATGTCATGTGACCAAGCACATCTAAATATGCAATGAAAATGCTAGCAAATCAATAAATACATAACAAAAATATTAAATGAGTTAATCAAAGAAATGTTAAACATATAATAATATTTTTTAAATAGAGTTATGACTATTAACTTAATGAATCATTGTTTTGAAAATATCAAGGGAGATAATCAATGTCAAACATGACAATCAAAATACAATGGATTCTACAAGCAGATTCGAATTCAAAACTAAGTTGGAGATCCTTTTTGTTCTCACTCTTATGTCAAAGTTTGCTTAATAATATTAATTCTGATCTAATAAAATCAAATTTGTAATGTAAGTTTTTTTTCTTGGGAAGGGATTTTATGCAATTCATATGTCTTTTCCTTTAATAGCCATTGTAATTTAGTAAAATTTGAACCCTTATATGGGAAAAGCAAGCCTGGTGACCTATCTTTATTTTAGTTTTATATGAAAGATATCAACATTAATTGATATTTAAGGCAATAAAATTGGATCTTTATTGAGCAGATATTTTCAGAGTCAGGTGACCTCATTAACCTTAGTGGCATTAGGGGGGGCTCTCGTTTCAAATTGATAATGATTTAAAAGCTTGACTATCGGATACATGTAAATTCGAACTAAAAAAAACAACAATTCATTGATATTTGCAGATTTGACACATTTCTGTAATATATGATACAGATAAATAACTTTTATATATTTAGAAACTTTATAAAGAAGCTTACAGCTGTACAGTTTTTAACCATTTTCTCGTCTTATTTTGCCTTTAGTCCATCCTTTGGGAAAGACAGAAACAAAATCGTTACCAAAATTCATCTTTAGTTCAATAATTGAATTAAAGCAGATACATGTACATGTAAATGTTCATTTGTTATGTTTTTCCCACTTTTAACTGCAAACAGTTTAAAATCTTCTGCTTCTTTTACAAATCGACAAATTAAATGAAAAAGATTATACTGAATATTTATTGGTATTCGTTTTCAGTAAAATGTCTAATCAAAACAATAAAACAGATAATAAAATTGCAAAGTTCAAGGAAACATTTTCCCCATCATCTGTAAAAAGGAATGACTACGACATTATATGAACGATTAACAAAATCAAAGTGATTCCTGTACAAACAAGTGCAGAAGCTCTGGTGTGCTCCTACCTTAAAATTAGTTTAACAAGTTGTTCAAAAAAGACACTTTCATGAAATGCTCAGTAAGAGTCTATCGAAGTTCGAACGATTTACTTTAAGGAAAACAATATTTTTTTAGTAAAAAATATTGTATGCGTTCTCATCAGGGCATGGAACTCTTTGTAACCTTCAAGACAGTTATCATAGGGTAGAACTCTCGAAAACTCATATATGTTTGAACATTAGCTCGTCATAACCCATTTTAGAAATTCAATGGAGACAGGTACTTAAGTAAACAACAGCAGAGAAATGAAAGAATTATTTAATCTTTGATTTTTTTTCTGAAGCAGAATCTGTTTTTTCCATGCATTTTAGAAAAAACTTCTAAAATTCACAGTAGTGGAAAACTCTGGTCGATAAAAAGTCGCATGCGGAGCAAGTAGGCCCCCAAGAAAGCGTAAATTGTCTCAGTTCGGTAGTTTTATTATTACTTTCATTTCAGTTCAGTTGCATAAAATTTAGAAATAATACAACCTTAGTTTAGAAGTAGTGGTAAATATTATCATTTGGTAAAAAAGATAAAACAATTGAAAACAATAGCTTAGGCGGGAGGGAAAATCAATCGACAATTATTTCCTAGAACGAACAACTAAAGTATTTCTAATTTCATAGCATCACTGATCCATTGTAATGCATGTTAAAATTCATTCAGTACGTTTGTAATCGCTTTATCACTTCATTACAATAGAAATATTGTGTAATGTTTACTAAAAGAGAGGTTGAATTAGTATACAACAATAGATTTTTTATTCAAATATTCTTTTTGTTAATGTCTTAGTAGAGGTTTTGAAATTACTAAAAGGCTTTGTATTGTTAAGAAGAAGGGAATTTCCAAAGACTGGTTTTATCACCTTTTTCATAACTACGTATATGTTCTTATTAACCTGTATTTTGAAAATAAATAAATAATGGGGTTTCAATAAAATGAAAAGAACTTAATTAAAAGTTCTTTTCATCTTATTTAAACCCCATCAAACCATCATGACACAAAGGATGAAAAGAAAGAGTTTTTTCCAATAACAAGATTTAAAAATTGTCTTTTTGGTTAACTTGGGTATTCATCATTTCAAGATCAACTTGCATTTCTTTTCAAACTGTCCAATTAATTTCACAATGAACGCTTAAAAATCAAGTGGCGAGAATTATTTTCTGGTGCGATCTACTCTGTATTAAAAACGAAAGAATATGGAATATGTGCCAGAAAGACACGATCCACATATTGAAATGATTTTGATAGATGTACAACAGCAAAATTTTACTGCGTGTGAAGCGCTTTTCTGGATTAACCTTCATCAGACACGCTAGGAGTATAAAACGTGGAAAACTGGTAGAATATTAGATTTTATAAAACAAAAACAGAAGCCAAAATATTACAACAATGACCAAACAGATAACTTTATCAATTACCCGTATATGTATGATTTTTTCAATACTTTATTTTTGATATTCGTTACAAATTGTAATTAGACAACAATATTTCACTGAACATACATAAAAATTGTAAACAACAGTAAAACGGGAGGTTTCTCCGAGCCAATTGGAAAAAAAATTGCAGCATTTGATCTGAATTTTTTTTCAGATCAAATGCTGCTATATAAAGCTAATAAAAACATATATAAAAAGGTTTCAATGCGTGCACACGTCATTCATTTGAAGGAGATTTTCCAAGTCTTGTGCAATGTTTTTAGAAAAAAGTGGCCTATTGCCGATCATAGTTATCATTATGAAGCTAATAGCTTTATACAAATTAAATACAAGTATAAAAAGGTTTAATCATGTGTAGGAGTTATTTCAAATTTCAAATTGAATATAGATTCTGTGCACTACTAGATTATAACTTGCAATTAAAAAGATTTGTTATTGTATTGACAGCTTGTACGACTTTACCCCCCACAGAGCTATTCAAATTCAGTACTTTAACGGGTTTTACCGCCCCTTTTATTTTTAGAACTTACACGGCCTGTTTATCTACAGGTCAACTTAGTTCATGCGTACTTTACGAAGTGATAGTTGTTAAATTTGGATGAAAGGTAGATTTTCTTATCATATTAAAGTTTATAACTTGTATAACATTTTGCATATGTATATTGAGTTAAAATCGTCTCGAAAAAATCCCTGTTTCGAGTTGGGTTAGAACCATCATTCCTTGTCATGCCAGACTTCAATCTTACCCACGACTACTGATGACTACATATAAAGTGGTCCTTTAAATATATATGAACACCAACTTTTACTACAATGAATAAATTTGAACATAAAAAGACACTTTCTGGAACATTTGTACATTTTGCTAACTTGTGAACAATAAAGTCTGTAAGAACATAACGACCAAAAACGGTCAGCCAGTAAAAAATAAATACTGGGTGAGATTTGAACTGAGTCTTGGACTCCACTACATGCTATAATCCTGTCTTCAATTATTCCATCCCATTACGGAGGCTTTCCTTTACTAAAACAATTTTAAAGATGCTGCTTGCGTTGAAAAAGAAAACTAATATGAAACTAGATGCCATAACAACTTCTCTGTGAATTACCAAAAAAAAAGAAATATTTGTATATCTATTAATGATATTGAAATTGGATTTATTAAACTTATGTCCATGAAGAGATAATAAAAAAGATAAATACTTATCAGAAAATTGAATATCTTTAGTTGTGCGTTTTAAAAAAATAAGTGGACTGAACAAGGTTTGATTGGCACCAAATCTTACTCTACGATTGAGATGTATATTTTGTTGAAAATAAAACTATGACGGGTTAAAAGATACATTTGAGCAAATAAGTTTTTTTTTCTAAAACCGAGAAAATCAACCAATTGATATGATGATGATGCAAAACAAGGACAACCTTGCGATTGTAAATTTTGGTTTTGATTATTTTGATTTTGAAACATTTCACACACACAAAAAAACAGAATCAATCCGTTCAATTACGATAAACAAGTTATCAATAGTAACAGCTTTATGTTTTATGTCCTACATTTTTCCCTTTACGGCAAGAGTTTGCTTTTAAGAAAAAAAAAACAATCGATATATTAAGTTTGTTAAAATCTGAAAAAGCTAGACAGCCAGCTGTATGTTATCAATAACTTTGAATGAAGACGAAATTTATTTTTTTTTTTCATTCAGAAACTAAGTCATATTTTCATTTCGTTCGCGTTGTTATGTTTCTGTTTCTGTTCTGATCAATTTGTGGGTTTTTATTTGTTTGTGTTTTGTGTTTCCTTGTGCTATTCTTATACGTGTTTGCCGGTTTTGTTGTTGCCCTTTTTGACTTTCGACGCTGGAATTGGTGCCTTTTTGCTTCTTTTATATCTTTTTTTTTCAAATAGATTTCATTTAAAGATGTATTTTTTTTTAAATATCTTACTCTAAAATGTGTGTCTTCTAAGCATTTGGTAATCTTAGTGTCTTTCTAGGGTAAAAAAAACTGACTGACAAACAGAGTGTCTGAACGGGGTTCGAACCACCAAACTGTGCCACTCTAAACTTTCATCTTCCCACTAGACCACAATGAGAAATAATATAAGTGGTTTACGTGTATATAAACACAAATTTTACGGCAATCAATTCATACATCCAATTCAAACCCATTACCGAACAGTTTTTCCGCCTCGGAATCAGGCAAAATCCTCGGCGCAAGCGCCTCGGACTTTGACCTGATTCCGCGAGCGGAAAAACTGTACGGTGACGGGTGTTACCGGCTTGTTTTTCTGTTACATATGTATTGTATCTAATACGAAGAACATGGGTTTTACTGTTGCTAAATAAGTTTTCTTTTCGACGCGATTTTTTAGTCTTTGTCTGTCTAAATTGTAAGAAGTTAAAACATTAATATCTCGAAACATTGCTGCTTCGAAATCGAATTTATTTAAATTAAACTTATCAGGGGTACTCTAGAAAGGGATAGATGGGATACTTGAATTTATAAAGATGATAACATGTGCATCGAAACTAATAACTAATGATTTTTGTCTGAAAGAAGATAATTAATGTGGATAAATATATGCGACAGAACTTACATATATTAATGAAAATTAAAATAATCCACAGTGGAAAACGAACAACAGTCTCCAACGTGTCCAGTGTTTTCTGCAATACGTTTTGATATTAACCCTAGATTGAAAATATACATACGATTCCAAATCAACCCTAAAAATATCAAAGACCACTTTTCGGGCATAGAAAAAACTAACATAATGACGGCAAATACAAACATAAGCTGTGACAGAAATTCTAAGGCCCATGGAAGGCACGTATAAAAAGATCCAATCCTCCCCCTTCTTATAATCTCTGATAAAGCACAAAACAACACACAGTAAAATTTAAATAGCTAAAATTTCAATTCGTTGCAAAGGCATATTTTTCTCCTCTTTAATTTGAGCTAGTAAAATGATTTTTTACATGTTAAATAACTGATTTAACAAACTCTTTTCTTTCAAAATGCATGGGGCAAGGTTATCGAAAGAATCACTAAATTGATCGTAAGACATGTCGCATCACAAAAATATAACTAAGTTGTGATGGTCTTACAACTAGTTGTTAGATGTAAAACAAAATCATTGGAATGATCATCTTTTGATCATCACAATATATAAAGAGTAGCATGAGCATAATAAATAGATCTTTGTCGATATACACATGCATAAGTTCATTGTATCTGAAGATTTATATTTATAACTTACATGACTTAGAATCCAACATTTTAAAAGCATATCCAAACTGCATATATATGTTAACCGACTTTTTTAATACTATGTATAGAAAGATGTCACCGATGTAACTAGTTACTTATATAAATAATTTTTTTTTTATTTAAGTTATATCTACTTTTAATTTTTAACATGGATCAATTAAATCATTGTAATCGTATGACCTCGTATCTTTATAAATTTCTATTATTGAAAATTTCGATTTACAGTTTATTCAGTATAAAAGGGACAGATAGCAGGCATAAGCATTTACATATTTGGAATAAACGTTTTTGTTGCTTTGGTCATGACTTTGTTAAGGCATTTTAAGCAGTTATCCTCCTCATTCCGTGTGTTGGAACCAAATTGTAAATGCATCATCTTATCTAGAATTCCTCATTTGTTTTTCATTTGCATGATGTTAACTTGGATTGTAGAAGTACATCATTCCAAAGCTACGCGTTGCATTAAATCGAAGTGCATCTTGATTTGAAAGTAAATTGGTAATGCATTTGATTTTCTTATAGGGGTGAAATATCATTCAAAAGTAGTATACTAGCGTTTAAAAATAATGGCCTTGGCAGATTATTTAACTGTTCATATAAGTCAATTCTTTTACTATGACATTTTATTTAGACATAAACATGTATTTTCATCTCGCATTTGCAGGTGTATATTTACATGTACTTAAAAAGCAATAACTTTATTTTTATATAAGCAGTCAAATACTTTTTGATCATCGTTACTCATTACGATCATCTTACAACACCTTCTTAATGGCCCTGTCACACTATAACGTTTTAGCCAACGTGTGCCAACGTTTTAGAATATATTTTCAACATGCTGGTGTGCGTTGTGTAAGTTTTGTATACGTTATGAACACGCTACAAACACGTTAGCGAACGTCAGCGTGCGTTGGTGAACGTCGTGTGCGTCGCAAATTTTTCAACATGCTTAAAATTTCCGACGTTCGCCAACGTGTTAGAAATAAATTATTCGAACGCTAGGCATAAGATAGACGTTATACACACGCTGATGTGGTCGTTGTGCGCACGTTGAAATGCGTTTGACGAACGCTAAGCTAAATGGACACGAACGTGTCTAGCAATAATGCAGCGCTCGTCTAGCGTCAGTCTAACGACCAAGAAACCTATTCAACGTGTTTAAAACGTGTACAGAGCGCACATTGCGTCATTGTAACGAACGAGTAGTGTATCAACCCCAGAATTTATAAGTTAGATTGAATAACAAGTGGGAAAGTCAATTTCAAAAGCTTCAAATGCTAATTCAAACCTGAAAAAAATCTTTAAAAAAATGAACAAAGCCAAAAAATCTTAACAAGGATGACTTAAATGGTCTGGAATTGAAAGTAATTCTTGCAAATTGTAATACACCTAACGTGATTTCGGTGGACATATTTTTGGTAAAAACAATACTCAAATACAACGAGTAACGACAGTCTAACTTCTGAATCAGTACTCATTTGAAATAATGTGTATTTTGAGAGTTTGTTAACAAGCGCATGCATTCCTATCTGTATAATTTGACAAATCAAAATATAAAATCTACACTATATTTTATTCTTTTAGACTGAGTGCAAAAATCATCTATTGGTTAAAAAACGGCTTTAGAATAATTATACATTCATTTTTTTTTTCATATTACCAGAACGCTGTAAACTAATATTTTTATAACGAGACTAAATTTACATGATGTATCTATACTTTTTAATTAATCCAGCAATACATTCAAGCAAGATAATAGATCTATTTGGTTTATTGTGAAATAATACTAAAGAAAAGAACAGAAATCCTAGGTATCCCCACCGAGAGAAAAAATCTTAAGTTAGACTTACGCTATGAATACGTTCTGCAATCGTCACACATGCGCTAGACAAACGTCAAGTACGCCGGACAGTCGCTATAGATAAGTTTTGAATAAGTTTGTCGTGCGTTGCTGGTAGTTAATCTGACGCTTTGTGGTCGTTCACCGAGATATGTTTTGAAACTTTTGACTGCGACTGCCAACGTGTTCCAACGTTTTAGAACATTATTCGATCGTTCGGCACACGTTGGCTGAAACGTTATAGTGTGACAGGGCCATTAGTGTCGTAACATTTTGGCAAATTTTGTGATATATCGTAATTAACAACCTTTCCGAAAACGCACTTTAAGACCACAACACGTTGTAAGACTACCTTTCGGCGCGTCGTAATCGTAACATACCTTCGTATACCCAGTCCGTGCATTTAAAAAAAAACAACATTGATGGCCACAACTTCTCCGGAGAATGTTTGCTTTATTTTGTCCTCTTTTTCGGTCTTTTTCTTTACTTGTGAGATTAATCATCCTTGTTTGAAGAATATTGTATATATGTTGCTGAAAATACACACATAAAGTGAATAAAAGAAGCAACTAATGACTAAACATAGATGATAAATCTAAAACGCTGCATCTAAAAAAGTGGATTAAAAATTATTGCGATTTCTATTTAATGTTAGGCTCCGGTACCACAAAACAATAAAATTTAGTATTATATTCTTAAGTCTGAGAATATTTTAAAATCTCACAGTTGACCTTACATGTACAATTTAAGATTATTCCTTCACTTATATATTTTTAGGTTTTGTGGCGTCGAGCCAGATGTTGTAAAGGTCACATTCGTTCATTACCACGGGAAAAAAACACTTCCTGGAATAAGTATTTCTCTTATTCCTCATTTTATCCAGTTCAAGTATGTACTTTTTTTATCAACAATTATACTTCACTTGTGTACATACATGTAACAGCTGTAAAAAATCGTTTTTATTTTCATTTTAGCTCACTCGACCCGAAGGGTCATGTGAGCTATTGTCATCATTAGGCGTCCGTCGTCCGTCTTCCGTTCACTTTTCTTCAAAGATCTTCTCTAAAACCACTGAAAGGATTGCTTTCAAACTTTGTACATTTGATCTTTTGGATGTCTTCTACCAAGTTTGTGAAATTTGTGCATGCCGACCAACCAACATGGCTAAAAATAGAACAGGGGGGTCAGACCATAGTTTTTAGCTTATATCTAAAAAAATATAAGAGATAGAAAAAATCCGGAGCAACCTACCTTCTTCAGCATCAAAAGCTCTACGAAACTCTCCATTGGGTCAAAGGTGTGGGATAACTCCTTACAGGAGTTTTTTCCCCTTAATCGTCAAAATTGACCATTTTTACAGTTTTTTTTTACTTTATATTGAAAACCGCAAGTGCTAGAGGAAAAGTTATCATTGCAAAATTGTTAAGCTTATTGAGAGCTACAAAAATTATTCAGGGTCAAAACTGTCGGATCAACTGTTTAAGAGTTATCCCCCTTTTACTGTGTTTTATATCAATTTTAACTGATTTTTGAATATCTTCATCTCCTTAAAGGGATTGCTTTAAAACTTTGTACACTATATCTTCTATCAAGTTTGTGAAATTTATGCATGCCGACCAATCAACATGGCCGCTGTTGTTAAAGATAGAACGGGGGGGGTAAAACCATATTTTGCTTAATAGCTCAAAAAGTATAAGAGATAGAGAAAATCTGAAGCAATCTTCTCTCTTCAGCATCAATAGCTCTACAAAACTCTCCATTGAGTCGAAGTTGTGGGACTACTCATTATTGGAGTTATTTCCCCTTAATCGTCCAAATTGACAATTTTCAGTTTTTTAACTTTATCTTAAAAACCTTAAGAGCTGGATAAAAAGTAAGCATTGCAAAATTGTCCAGCTAATTGAAATCTACAAAAATAATTCAGTCCCTGTATAGTAAAAGCTTCCCAATCTATAGTATATGGGGGATGGGGAATGAGGATGGAAATAGGGATGGTTAATATTACATGGTATGTGGAGAATGGTATCGTGCATGGGGATGGGGATAGTAAATATGAATTGTAAATGGGAATGGGGATGGTAAATGGTATCTCGAATTCGATTGGTCAAATGAATGGTAGATGGGGAATGGGGATAGACTGTGCAAAAGTTACCAGAAAGTTCAGGATCAAATTCAATGACGTACATGGATGTTGTTTTAAAATGAAGCCCCAAATCTCTATGGAAATCGTTACATTATTTTTGATATATTATTAATAATTTTAGAATAAATGAAATACAACTCCTTTTAAATTAAATATTTAATAAATAAATAGAAATAAACACTATATATATTTAAATATTTCTTGATAATTTGTTTGTAAATAAATATATAATAAAATTAATAAGTAGATTAAATAAGATTGTCGATAATAAACAATGGCATTGTGCGTATGGGGGAAATTTATGATGCATGGGGAATGGAATGGGGATTGGGATGGTAAATGGTGTTTGGGGATGGGGATGGAGATCGTAAATGGTGTATGAGGATGGGGATAGTATATGGTGTATTGGGATGGTATATCGTACAATAGCAAATGGGGAGAGAGGGAAGTTTTTGCCATACGAGTACTGTATCAGGGTCAAATCTGTCAGATCAACCTTTAAAGAGTTATCCCCTTTTAACTTTTTTTAATGGAAAGCTTTGTAACCTTGTATTCGTGACCTTAAGAGTGTTTTCTATCGTAACTTGTTGCTTTAATGTTACTTACGAAGTACATGTAGACCATGTTACACACTAGGTAAGAAGCTTTTACCATAAGAGATCAGGTGAGCGATTCAGGCTCCTGGGAGCCTCTTGTTTTTATAATCGTTGTATTGAATGTTGTTCATGATAACCAGTGTAAAGCGCTCAATTTTGTAATATGATACGTATACTATTATCTTATAATAAGATAAATTTGTTTAACATCACTCGAAAGGAAGGGATTTGGGTTGTATTTAAGATTTTTTCCCTATCTATGTTACAGTATCACCAACAGTAGTTAAATAAATAAATTTAACCTTTGAGTTAAGGCTAAAGCCATTGAAAATTAAGGAACAAAGAAGTAATTTAAAAAAAAGTCTTTTGTAAACAAATTCTTAAAATATTACAAAGTAAATAAAGCGTAACTTATAATCTAATGAGTCATTTATATACTCACTCAAAAAAGTTATGCAACAATACAAAATTTCCTTATATATTTGAATAAACCTACCTAATTTTAAATTTTTATTGCAAAGCCATTTCTCAACCGATTTTAATGAAATAAAAACCAAGAGAACGTAAAAAGACTGAAAATCATCTTTATGATTTTTAAAAAATGGTGACTTCACCAGTTTTTACAAAATCACAAGTAGAAATCAATTGTTAATTTTATGCATCAACAACCCGTTTAAATCAACCAACATTTTCCGTGGAAAAATATTGGTTGTGTTCTACTCGCGTTCTATCAAAAACCGTAACAGCTAGGATTTTGCCTAAATCAAAAGAAATAAACTTCATTTGTTTGTCTTTTTCTTGGTTTTTATTTGATAAAAATAGATTGAAAAACGGCTTGGCAATATTAATTTATAATAAAGTAGGTTTACATAAAACGTATAGGGAAATTTTCCACTGTTGCGTAACTTTTTTGAGAGAGTATATTTAGGTTTGATTTATCACCTATATGCATTGAACATTCTAAATAATTCATACTGGGAAACACGCTTTAATCAGAACGCTTCACTATCGATATTATTTTAATCACACTATAGTACATGTAGTAATTACAAACTTTCCTATTGCAAGAATCATTATCTTAGATTGAGAGCCATACAAGCCTTTACTTTCGAGTTTTCACTGTATGATTGTGGTCTTAGAAGCTAGGGATAAATCATTGAGCCTACTGTCATGGAATTCTTCAGAGAGGTCTTTAAAGTGTAAAAAGTGTTCCTTACTCCATAAAGTTTCTGTCGAAGGGCTAGCAACATTTCATAAGACCATCCATTTAAAGCAACTCTTGTCTAACTTATGCTTCCATTTTATTTAGATCCCGCCTACCGAATGTTTCCAAACGTCTTCTTTGAAACACTTAATTTTGGTTCATAAGATTAGAAGACACGTTTTTAGACAAAAAACCAAAATAACGATATATTAATTTAAATAATTCAGCGGTGTAAAATTTACTAAGGAATGAAAGCTAAATAAAATCATTTATCTGCTTTAAATTGTTATTATGTTTACAGGTATAGTTTGATTTAACACCTACATACGTGGAATTTATATTTAGACTTCTGCTTTGACACAATACAAATTATAGTAATTTTCTAGGAAGTGTACATGTCAGTTAAATATTTTCATCATTTCCAGAAAGCATGGATGACGATACCCTGTCATAACTGGCTTGCCAATTAAATGTCTATAAGGAAAAATGAAATTAATAATTGTTTTCCTGAAACGCTGTATGCGTAATATTTCGCGGATAAGAGCAGCTTTTTCCTGTGTCAGGGTAGCATAATAAAACATTAAATTTACTATAATACAATTTTAGTGCAAAATAAAAAATACAAAAAAAAATACCAGAGAAGAGTAAATTAAGATATTGTAATGAAATTGATTGGAAGATCCAAAGCTCAAGCGTTTAAAAAGCAATTATATTAACACACACAACTCAAAAGCTTGACTGTGCGCATTACAAGGAAAAACAAACCTGCTAACATATTACTTTTTGGGCAAGCACAGCGATGCCTTATGGAGTCTATAGAGCATGTAGAGTAGTAATGATTTTTCGCGTTGTTTTTTTTTTCAGTCTAGACGGAGTGATCTTCCTGCATCCTGTCTGGAAAAAATGCCTTAATTTCTAAATTACTTTTCAATATTTGTTAACATGATACACACTTTTATAAATCTCCATTTTTATTGGTATTTTATATGGCCAGCACAAGTTTTATTTATTCCTTTGTATTCTACATGACAAACTATTTAGTTAAAGGCAATATGATAAACATTATGTATTCATCTATTACTTTTTGGTTCGTGAAAATATTTCTCATATTTGATTGGTCAATGAAGGGATTCTATCTTCCATTCATAAATTCAGTACACAATGCACAGCATTGGGACGAGTGCATTTTAATCGAAGGGGTGTTTCATTTGATACCGTTTGTACACGATACCTGACTTTGAGAGCATCTGCATGACTATCCTTTCTTCGCTCACCAAAATTATTGTTTCGCAAACATTTTGAACAGTATACACTAACAGAGAATATATATTTTGCTTGCCTTTAAACGCTTCAGCGCTTTGATTTAGAAATGAAAGTGTCTTACAAATAAAACAAAATTTATATATTTTTTTTTATCAGAGCAACCCATTGTTTTGTTGATAATGTAAATCCCAGTTTTAAACGTACTATATAAAGATTGAAAAACTTTATATAATTCTCAACTGTGTCAATGATTCCTTTTTTAAAGTTTTTGGAATCAATTGGCATCCGTCGTGTCTGTCGACATCTGTCGTCGACGTCTATTTTTACATTTTTTTCCAAAACATGCTCTGAAACTACTGAACAGAATCGAATGAAATTTGATATAGATGATTCGTAGGGTGTCCTGCACAAAAGTTTTGATCAGACATTGACGCCTTTGTTAAACATCGACAAAGGGATCATACTACTGTTTTGGCTTATTTTCAAAACGTACAAAAGACAGAGAATATCTCATACAATCTTCTTTTTGGGGGATTAAAAAGGCTATAAAACTAGTTTTGGGTCGAAGTTGTCATATGATACATTATAGGAGTCATGACCTATTCATATTTTGGCCTATAGAATGAAAAATGTTGCAGGTAGAGAAAAACTTTTGGTTGAATTGTCATTTCGTTTAGCTCTACAAATGTCTATATTTGGTCGAAGATAGATGACCCTTTGTTGCCTCTTGAAAGGTAAGAAATATCTTTTTATGATGTTTTTGTCTTTAAGAATGAAACTTATGCAGATAGAGAAAACTGTTGGTTAAATCGTCATTTCGTTTAGCTGTACAAATGTCTATATTTGGTCGAAGATAGATGACCCCTTGTTGGTTCTTTATGATGCTTTAGTGTTTAAGAATGAAATCTTATGCAGATAAAGAAAAGATATTGCTTGCTTAAAAAAGCCCACTTAACCCCACAAAAGTCTGCATTGAATCGCACTTGGGTGTCAGATGACCCATTATAGGAGCTATGGTCCTTTAATGTAAAAAAAAATATTTCATGATTTTGGCCCTTTAGAATGACAACTAATAAATATAGAAAAAAAACTGTTGCTTGATTAAACCGTCAGCTCATTTCAGTTTACAAAAGTCACTATTAGGTCTAAAATGTCAGATGACTCTTTAAAGGGGGTATTACTCTTTTAGGTAAAAATAGTGTTATTTATGTTTTGCTCATTAGAGTGAACAGTGTTGCAGAGACAGAAAAAAATGTTGTATGCATAAACCGTCAGCTCATTGAGCTCTACAAAAGTCTCAATAGTGTCAAAGTTGCCAGACAATCTCTTATAGGGGTAATAGCTCATAAAAAAAGACTCCTATAGGTTTAGGACCAAGTGAGCAAATAACGGTCCGCAGAGCTAACTTATCCATAATTTTGTCATATTTACCTCGCACTTTTTGTGTTTCGATCTTTATTGAAATATAAATGACCGTTAATCGGCAGTGTTTTTTATCCGGGATCAACTGTCCTATTTCAGCTTTAGATAGGAATCTTTTCCAAGCAGATAATTGTTAATGAATTTTTGCACGGAACAATTCCAAATAAGCTGCTAAACATGCAAACAGATCATTAATAAAAATGAAACATAATGTTTAAAATCAGTTAATGTCTTTTCCCTGTTACATTTTTAACGTTTTAATGTAACAGAAAACAAAATAACTTTGTTAAGACAGCGTTTTTGAGGCAAAAAAAGAGAACAAACCGTTTTGCTACTATTTGCACTTCATTCCAACTTGTATAGTTGAAATCTTGTCCAAAATATTATCATACAACAGTTAATAAACTTAGCTGTTTTGTTGTTTTATTACTTTATTTAACCCCCTTGATATCAACAATAGCTTACATTATGATACAACTAAGTAACTGAAACTGTTTTGTATCTGCATATTATTCTGTTCTTTGACAAATCTAATTGGTTGTATACCTTTCTTTTATACTTTCCTTTAGATAGAAGATTTGTAGTCTAACAGATGTTCTAACACACAGCCATCAAAATTCTTCTGATAAATTCAATAACCTATTTTTTTTCCCTTTTTTACTCGATAGCTATAAAAATTAAAAGTGGTAGAATATTAAGTTTCTGTATCGACCCCCAAAGACATTATAATTTTTGAATATTTCACTGAACCCTTTTGTTATTTTCAATTTGTGCAATTCAAATCCCATGTATTTACTATAATCCGAGGACAGAAATAAAGACGTATTCCAAAATACGCCAATTCTTAAAAAACCATATACTTTGATACATGCATTATGATTTATGGCAATACATTTGATTTTTCACCTTCCATATTTTGATTCAAATGCTGTTGATGAGAGGTTACTTCTCAAATATCGAATTACAGCATAACCAAGTTAACCGTTTTTTTTTAAATTTTAAATTTTTTTTTAAATTTGTATTTTGTGAAAAACTTGCACATCTGAAAATTCAAAATAACCTTACAGAACTTCACGATCTGATAAATACAACAGGTAACTCAATTACTTAAACATTAACATTCTACAATATTTCGTTTTAAAAGTAAATAAAATTACCTGTTTATTTCCACCTCACACGTTCAAAATTCCCACCAGCATTTAATTGGCCAAAGTCCTTTTTATGCGAAATTCCTATTCTCGAATAATAAGCTTTTTCTCTGCTCGAAAAGTATTCGAAATAGTTTATTATTTCTTAGAACCATTGTTCATATAAGATTAACTTCAAATATTGACAAAACATATTTTCACCATTCTCTTCAAGCTTCTCTTAGCAAATAAAGACTTGCTTTGAGCTTGGATCTCAATACATCAGAAAAAAACTTATAAAGGTTTGATTACAGAATTTATCTAGTAGTAGAAGGCGGACTTTGAATTTACAATGTATTATTCCAAATCAATGAAGGAATCACAACACTGAGTTTTGATGTTATGACAGAATCATGGTTTAATTTTCCCATCTTAAATAATTGATTATATGTATGCCTTAAGTTACTTATTAAAGACAAACCGAGGAATCAGCTCACACAGAAAAAAGCAAACTGATATGGCTAAGTAATAGTTCCACAATAATGGAAGTTGTGATTTTATTATATTGATAGAAATACAGGCGATATTTGAGTCCATTGTTTAACTATTTTCCTCGAATCATGCATGCACTTAATCAATCTGGGCCCAAAAAAGTGTAAAAAATGGGTCCAAACCTAATCTGTATAAAAGTGAACCAGGAGCAAATATTTAGTTCACTTTTTTTAGGTTTTGTCGACAATCGCTTTGAAACTTAGTTTTGTAAGCTTACATGACTCATTATTATGTATAAAAATATTGTTTACAAATTAACATGATCAAAACATAAAATAGTTTATCAGCGTGTTTGTAGTATGAATTGTTGTAATTCGCTAGTTACATTAAAAAAGGTTTCATTATACACGTTTTTGAGGGTTGACTGCTTTTTGTCCTAATACTCATATAAGTTAAAAAAAACATGCATTAGATATACGTTAGAATCGTTTACAATTATTTTGTTTCTATTCCACTAAAATGTAAATGTCAAATATCATTTTGTAGTTATCTTGCAAATGCACAGTTAAAGTCATTTCTAGCATTTCTTTGAAACTGTAAGGAACTGTGTAGCTAGTTCTGGCTTCATAGAGTACGTCTCTTTTGAGAATTTTGGTTTAACGGCCAGCCAATTTATTTAATTCATAGACTTCTGATGAGATGTAGTTTTTAAAACATGGAAATATAACATAACAAAAGTTAGTTTTATTCAAATCAACCCTAGTTTTTTTATATAATGGACTTTGAGGTGTCTGTGCTATTTCGGATTATCTTTTTTTCGTTTTACTAGCACTAATATGAACAAATAAAAAGAGTAGGACGAAAACCAGAAGCAAAAAGAAAAGTTAGAATAAATAAGCACACCAAAATACACACCACCTACCTCGTAAGCTCCAAGGTTATCCATTTTTATTACTAAATAATTTATAGAGAATTAGGTTGGGGAGCTGCAATGGTTATCATGTTAATTTGATGCGATAGAAAGTTTTTGTACTAAGCTTATAATTACTTTTAACTGTTTTAGAAGTATAATTATGGCCTTAATTGTCATTTATCGAATTTGAATAACAAAATATATTTGACATTATAAATGTCGGGTTGACTTCCCACGACACCGATGTTAAATAATGCTTTGTATATATCTGACGTTGCGAGTTTTTATGATATTTGTGATTATATTCAGGACAATAGTCATCCATTTTGGACACTTATTTAGTTTTAAGTAATTTTGGGCTGAAATAACTTTTTGATTTTTAAACCATATTTTCATACCACTTTTAAATGTTTAAAGATTGTCAACGTTTAACTAAAATGGCCATTGGATTTAAGTGCCATTCTCTGTAAGAATCAGGCAATGGGTGCATCATGATTAAAAAAACACACGAGTTTGACTTCAAAATACTATTCAAAATGCTTAAAAAGTAACAAAAAATGCATTGGCACTTTTTTAAAAGTCAGTAATTTGAGATATATTTTGGTTAAAATGCATATAAAATTTGAATCTAAGGGAGATAACTCTGTCACACTAAGTTCCTATCATTTTAACAGAATTTTTTCTCCATCCTCTGACACTCGAGACAACAACTAATGTTTGTTTCTTCATTAGAGGGCTATTTTGAATGACAATTTATTGTCCAAACCGTGTGTTTTAAAATCATGATTCAAAGTTTTTAAATTTTTGCCTGATTCTTACAGAGAACTGCACTTAATTTTATATCAAAATTACCAAACAGGGATGATTAATCTCAATATTCAAAAGAAAAGTCATACCGGAGAAATTGGAAGGTCACACATTAGCATAGACATTTCAAATGAAATGGTGGGTTAAACTAGCTTTTATTGTACCAAAGCCCCTCTTCCGTTGTGATAAAAGGGTCCGATACTAATCTTTCATACACCACCAGAAACAAAATGAATACTGCTTGATACTGCCCTCTAGAAATGATGAATGAAGATTCCATAGTCATCTATTTAGGTTTGGGTAGCAAAAACACCTTAATTCATCATTTAAGGATCTGGTAATCAAAGTAGATACAGATAGGAGTTGTATTTCTTTGAATATACAAAAAATCTGGAAGTATAATATGGCCTTACACCATATGGTATTAAATGATAAAGCTATATGCAAAATATCAGGCCTGTGTGCCAAATAGTATGCGAGAAAACTGTGACGGGCACGCATGTACACTTTGTGTAAAACCTTACAGTATTCGGTAAACAGGAAGTAGATGCCCTAGGAAAATTAAATCGATATACACCATACTATAAGGATAGTACTATACGCAAAATATCAGATTTCTGGGCCATGTAGTTGCTGAGAAAACTGTGACGGAAATTTTGCATGTATGTACGCTATGTGAAAACCTAAGTATTCGTTAACCAGGGAGTAGATGGCATAGGAGCATTGCATTAGTATACGCCATATGGTACCATAGGATAAAGCTTTATCATGTTATGCAAAATATTATACCTTAGTTAATGTAGTTGCTGAGAAAACGGACGACGGACAAGTGTAAAACCGTGTACCCCTCTCTTTCGAAGCGGGATATAAACAATAACGCCACTAAATCGTCGAGAGATATAAAATCAATTTAAACGATGCGGAAATGTGTTTCAAATAAAGGTAATAACAAAACTACTGAACTTGAATGATCAACCCTCATAGTCCAGAGAAAATGACAAAAACGAATCAGTCATACCGGAGAATTGGTGGATCGCAATGGCCCTGACTTGGTACAGGCATTTCAAACGAAATGGTGGGTTAAACCAGTTTTATGGCGCCAAACCTTCCTTTTCCATTGCGATCTTAGGATCCAGTAATGACCATAGAACAAAACATAGTTGTGAGACACAATAGGGATACGTATTAAGGTGATCATCTCAATACAGCAGACCAGTCAAACATTAATTAAAACAATTAATCACCATATCTTTTAACTCAATTTTGAACTTCTCTACTAGTGGCTGATAACCAAGAAATACTTTTTTTAGGGATCGTATGAGACGTATTTTCTTATAGCCCTGCGCCAAAAGTCGGTCACGAAGAAATCGGAGTCTGATGAAAAAAAATCGGTGAAATGAGTGCAAACTCTGGCATATCGAATAAGTTGTAAAATATAAACACCGTATGCGGGGGAAGTAGGTTTATTGCTCTGTAGATTAAGAAAATTAATAATTTGAAAATTAAAATCGTCTGTTTTATCGTAATTTTTTGTACTGAGATGACCACCTGGGTCAATTTCGAGGTGCAAATCCAAGAAAGACGTGAAGCAATTTGATTCGGTGGTCTCTTTAATCTCCAATTCTGGAGAATACATTGAAGGAATCCATCTACCAAATGAAGTGTTATTTACAGAAAGGACATCATCAATATATCTGAATGTAAGATTAAATGACCTTGCCTCTTTCATCTTCACGAGTCCCTAGTTAATTTTCCTATTTCAGCTTTAAACTGTTATTTTTATACATTTGTAACATACAATCGGAAATATACAATAACTGCAAAGAGGCTTTAAAGAGACATCAATTGGCTATTGTTTTGGCTATTTCAATCGACTAACATTTTCCGTTACAACAATTTGAACAATTTGACAATTGTTGAAAATAATCTTTTATGTTTGTTGTATGTAATTCTTTTAGATGGTTTGAGATTGCATTGAAATGATTTTTTTTTTACATATGTGGCCTTTGCTTTTTCGTTCCATTGTATTTTCTGTTGTTTTATGTTCGTTCAATGGATCTATCAAATTTTAATGAATTGTAAAACATTGAATATTGTAAAAAAACTATTTTACTGTAATATATTTTTGAATATAAGGAAAAAAAGTCATTCGCCATTTTCTTTATACTTAATTATCTACCTATTATATGTGGTCACCATGTGTTCGAATCTAGACAATGCAATTTGTCTAACAACCCATTATTTTCGAGAATTCCGGACACTTACATATCCATTTCATATTTTTTTTACCTTACCTGGCCTGTATTTTATTTCAATCATTTAAAAAATAGTTCAAGTTAGCCATTTTTTAAACAAGTGTTATATGCTCTTCGTATTCATATTGTGTCTGCTATTTACGATCTTTTGGGTATACATGTAGCTCCTTCAGAGCGGCATGGAAAGATAAAGCGCGTTAGGCGTAATAAAATTCAGTAATTAAACACCAAAGCATTCCCTGGAACACTCAAAACGAGTTCAATACTAATACAAAACATGTATCGATACGGGTGTTGCAGAGAAAACGTTGAAACAAATAAAAGCATGCATAGATTAACAGAAATCAAGAGCGTACAAAATAACGCCAAATCTAGAGTGAGCTAAAGATCGTCTTTAGCACTATATACAGTAATTAAAGGTAAGTTAAACCTGACTAAATGTCCTGTTACGTCTAGAAATTCGAAAGTGTAAAAAACCTGATACATTCTGGGTCACTTTAGATTTGACCTTGACTTTGGACAAGATATGCCTTTCCAGGAATAATCAGTTTTATCTATTTGTTAGGAATGAACTGTTGTAATTGTTTGTTTACATTATTGACAAAATATTCAGTTACGGCATTTAGTAATACATCAGGAGTAGCACTAAGAACCTTTATTGGATTATGGTCTATATAACTATCTAACTATCCATTATTTAAAGTTGAACACAGATTGAATGGCAATGAAAACTGACAGATATATTCATATATTGTTAGTTTAGTAAGAAGGTGTAAAAACATTAAATTACTTCTTATAAATCTGAATAATACATATACTGTTGTATTTTACAAAAACTAACAATCACATTTAACTAATACCCATGTATTTAATATTCTTAAAAAAAACCAAAAAATCTCAAAGATGACAGCAGTTGCCAATAAAGGTATCAACAAAACTATCGAACTTTGATTTTCTATATGTCTAAGAAGATCATTACTAAATAAGACATGGACAAAACGAATAAAATGAATATCTCAATTGTTTTGAATTGATACATAATTATGTGTTAACAAAACAAAGTGGTTTGTTAAACAAGATTTTTGGGTGCCATCCTCCTAGTTACAATTCTATGACCCGGTAGTAACACACACAAAATACAGTTGAGAGAAACAAAAGGATTAGTGCTTCTTAAAATTTTACATGGTTTAAGCATTAGGTTTTTTTTTTATAGTTTTAGCTAAACTTATCTTTAAAGGTTGTAAGTTTTTTTTAATTTTTGGAAAAAAACACTTAACACAAATACAAGGCCGCTTAAAATGAAAACAAGCAAACATAATGACATACATGAAACGTGGGGACAATTGATATAACATTAATTTTTATTCTAAAAATAACAATAAAATGAAACTATAAAAGCTTGTCAAGAGAGAAAGCATCAAATAAGATTCCCCGGAAATCGTACAATTTCCCCAAAAATATAACGTTTTGATATTTCATTTAAAAACTGATATACAATGTATTTATAATTAAAAATCGGAAACGGGCAATTGATATCAAGAGCTTTGAAGAGAGTACAAAAGTATTGTTTCCGTAACAGCACTTTGTTAAAGGGCTAAATCAAATTTAAGCTATACAATATTTTTTTTATGAATTGGCGTTCTTGTTAATGTTTTAAATTATTTTAACCAGATCGAATCCAACTTCATTTGGTGAAAGTAGTATATTTTCATTGTAAAAATTACCATTTTCGTATAGATTTTTTTAAGTTGGTCAACATAAACTGAAATCCAATCGAATCTGAATTGCATGTACATTAGGTGGTAACTGCTGATATAAACAAACTGCTTCATTTGTTAAAAACCAAGCTCAATTTCAAAAGTTTTGATCACGCTTCTAGAGTTGTTTTTGTTAATCGCACAACTTTAAATAAACATCATATTTTAATCGTTTTTTGGAGTGTCATACGTAAATTCAGAGTGTCTTATAGTAGTCTCTGCATAAGCCCCGTTTTCGTAATGCTTGAAAGGCTTAACAGCAACAAGTGGCTTTCTATTGTTTCTTGCCTTAATTTTTTCTGGATGACTAGTTTTTTTAAGACTACACGCACTGTACGTATAATCCCCTATTTTGTTGCTACGGTCGTAAATATTATTGTCTACCAAAAGTGGATTGCTCTGCATTGTAAAATTTAAACTGTTATATTCACTATTATCATAACCGTATTTATGTTGATGTTTCACGTTATCTAGTGACGAGAGCATTACTCTAAGTCTGTCTTGTTTGTCCATTTCTAAATCTGAAGGTTCTGAATACACGTTGTTAGGATCATCATCGTAATCTATCATTGAAAAAGATGCACTTGGAGGGTTTTCCTTTTTCTGTCCGTTGTTATAAATTTGTCTCCGTTTTGTTCTACAAAATGTATTTAAAATAGTTTGAAAATATGTTTTTGATATCTAAAACAGTTTATACATATATATACCCACTCCTAAACACAATCGAGTCGAGTACTACAATAACTATTTTTACAACCGCTATTTGCATGTTTATGCACATTTATATTTTCTAACCGGTTATTCCTTTTTCCTTAGTCCGATCTGTGATGAAAAAAAAATATTTCACTCAATTCTTGACTGCTTGGTAAAGATAAAACAGTTGAGTGGTAAGGAAAAAAGATAGCGTTTTTTTGTAGGAAAAATACATTGTACTAGAATCTGCGCGTCTTGCTCGGAGTTATGCAATTGTTTGTACAAATTTAATTATAAAACGGTTATTCTTAAAGAACTGTAAAATTAAATATGTGTCTTTCAAAAGTAACTGACCAGGTTGACAAAGTTGATAATACTTGATAGGATAGCATGTGTTGTTTGGTTATTGTATTTATTGTTATTACAGTAAATTATAAACCTTTTAAAGCCTTTATAGATATTTAAAAGTTTTTTTTTTATTTAAGTCACTTACCTTTTAATATAGAAAATGACTCCAAAAATAAGAGTAACACCAACTAAGGACCCGACAACTACAGATAAAAAGAAAGCTGAAACAAACAAAATAAAATCATTAGTCCTTATAACTTCACTTGTCCTGTTCCAGAGCTCAAATTAAAATCGTATATTTTTAACCACGGTTTATTTATATTTTTTTCTTTTAAAATTTTTCATTTTGTATTTTTTATCAATTGAATTATCCTAGATTTGTATTAATCTTTCTTTGATATAATGATCTTGGTACATTTAGAAAAGTCCTTCATCGTCTTGATAAAGTACAAAATCACTTCACAGCACACCAATTGCTATTTTAAAACTTTGCATATTTAAATCATTTCATGCTGCTAAAAGATGAATGAATTTTTTAACTACCTAAATTTGACGTTGACCAATTTGAATCATCTTGTGTAGTCATAGTTTTATTTTCGGAAATATAAGTTGTTAAATTGTCCGGCCCACTTGTCGAAATTACTGATGAAGGTCTCCACTCTGTCATCGTTTCAGTTGAAATCAATTCTGTAGTGGAATCTATCATTTTTGTCGCTACAATTGATTGCATAGGTTCCGTCGATGTAGTTGTTGATTTTGTTGAAGCTGCTTGTGTATCTGTTGTTGCAATGATTGATGATGATTCTGTGGCTTTTGTTGCAGTGATTATCGCTGGTGTGCTGTTTTGGTCTGTCGAGGTAATTTTATATGCTTGTTTGCTCGAAATTGTTAGCGAAGTTGACGAAGTTGTCCTGTTTGATGTCGTTGATAAGACAACAAGTGTTGATGTCGTTGTTTGTGTTGTTGTATGAGTTTCTGTTGGCAATGCAGTTGTTGAAGGTTCCACACCTTTTTTGAATAAAAAATATATATACATTATATGAATTGAAACAGAAATATATCACAAGATGTCGCATTCTTTTTGTTAACTCTTTGTTAAATGTAAAAATTAGATAAAAAGTCTTTGTTAGATTAACAGTCGAGTGCATTTTATAATTCAAACTTCTGTGAATTGGATTAACACTTTAAAAAAACATTACTAAGTGTGCATTCCTTTTTCAAATTAAAAAACATAAATTGTTTCAATTTAAAAAAAAATAAAATTACCAGAACAATAAGGCTGATCGTCTTGGTGGAAACTATTACATGCAGCTGGATGTAAATTCGTACATGGTTCCTCGATGAATTCGACGCCATTATCTTTTCTCTTTCGAGCTAAAACACACTTAGTTGTGTGGTTTTGGAAGTATT
Source organism: Arcuatula senhousia (assembly GCA_963971305.1). Classification (NCBI taxonomy): domain Eukaryota; kingdom Metazoa; phylum Mollusca; class Bivalvia; order Mytilida; family Mytilidae; genus Arcuatula; species Arcuatula senhousia. Next base: position 54,394,998 of record OZ020307.1, on the reverse strand, counting down.
CTAGAAATAAAGGTAACAACAAATCTACAGAATTGCGATGATCAATCTCATTTATCAATACATAAAACAGACAAAAAAGACAAAAACATGGAACTTATTTGGTACAGGTAGTTTAAAAGAAATGGTGTATGAAAACTGGTATAAAGGCGCCAAATCTTCCACTTCAATGGCGATCTTATTATCCGGTTACACACAAAACAATACGGTTGTGAGACATAATACGGATAACGAGGTGAATAATCAGTACTTTAGATAGCCAGAAACTGATTGATACAATCTAGAATCTAGCGGAATTATGAAATTTGCCACCAGTTGCTTATATTGAAAGACAAATTTACTTAGAGCTTGTTTGAGACGTATTGTCGTATAACATTGATATAAAAAGCCAAGATTAAATCTTTTTTATGATTCAGATAACTTAATGATTGAATTGCATATCATTAAGAGAAACGAATCCATTGTTTATGACATCAAATGAGTAGGGCAATCGATGAAAATGCGTTTGTGTGTCTCTTGAATGAAGTAATTCCAAACTGTACCCTATTTTTTATTATCTATAATTAAGCAAAGCAGGTTCACTACCACAAACGGGACAACTTTTCTAAGAAAATAAGGCTAACATATACTTTTACATCTCCTTAAGGAATTTGAATCAGAGATGCGTTACCGAGGGACGTAAAAGGAGTAAAACAAAAATCGCTCACCAGGTCCTAAAGCTATATGGGTCTCTTCTATGAACTGTAACCTCTATAAGTGGTTACCTGACATTTTTGCTCCAATTGAGACTTTTGCAAAGATTAATGAGCTGAAGGTTTAAGCATGCAACAGCTTTTCTCTATCTGCTATAGATTCATTCTATGGAGAAAAACATTAAAAAAACTGTGTTTTACCTTTTAAAGGCCCCTTACCCATATAGAAGGTCATCTGACATCTTTGACCCAATGGAAACATTTGAAAAGCTTAATGACCTGAAGGTTTAAGCAAGCAACAGCTTTTCTTTATTTTCAATAGCTTTTTTATAGTGTAAAACAAGAAAATGTTTTTTTACCTTCAAAGGGCCATAACTCATATATTGGTCATCTGACATCTTCGACACATGAAGACTTTTGTAGAACTCAATAAGTTGATTGTTTAAGCATGAAACAGATTTCTCTATCTGCAATAGTTTTCATTTTATAGCACAAAAACATGGGAACTGCTTTTTTCACATTTAAAGGGCCATGACCCTTATAAGGGGTCATATTACATCTCAAACCAGATTTAGACTTTTGCTAAGCTTGTTGAGCAGGTAACACCACTTCAATAATTTTTTTGCAATAGTTTTCAGTCTAAAGGACAAAAGCATGAAAAAAAAACCACAACTGTTTACCTTTAAGGAGCCGTAACCCCTATAAAAGGTCGTTTGACAACTTTAACCCAATGTTGGCTTTTGTAGAGCTCAGTTAGCTGAAGGTTTAAGCAAACAAAAGATTTCTCTATCTGCAATACATGTAGTTTTCATTCAATAGGACAAACACATGATAAAAACACAATCGTTAACCTTTAAGGAGCCGTAACCCCTTTAAAAGTTTATCTGACATCTTCAACCCAATTTAGACTTTTGTAAAGCTCATTTTGCTAAAGCTTACAGCAATCAACAACTCTTCTCTATCTGCAATTTTTGTCAGTCTATGGCCGCGTTCACACTGAAGCTGTTTTGATTAATCATGTGTAGAAGTAGTTTAATGTTCTAAAAACTAGTTTCACACTAAATTTGTTCTCATTGATAAACCTAAATTAAATAACTTGACATATGAATTGTTCACATTATAAAATGCAAGTGTACATGTAATTTAAATGTACAAAAAAACATGAACGGATAAATAATCATGATTGTTGATTTGGCGAATAGACATTTAGAATAAGTACGGATTTTGATTTACTGTCTTTATATGATTTTCATTTTTATAGAATAATAATGAAGGTGTACACATTTTCTTGCACTTAAGTCCGTTCGTCCGTTTGTATTATTTTGAAATATATTGCTATAAAAAACATTGCTATACATAAATACCGGCGCAGGCCCGCAGCAGCGCCATGTTATCGGTAAATATCCACTAAAGGGCGCTCAGCAACGTGATATCGGGTCTGCCGCTTTGTCCACAAAACGACTGGAATGTGTACCTGGTGGTTGATTGGGGCAGTCCGTCATAATGCCGCGTCGTCACTCTACAAATGTAAAATGCGGAAAACCTGACCGCAAACCACAGTGGTGAAACGTGTTAGGGAAAAATCATTTTCTTCATACGTTAAAGAACCCTGCTGCATGCCTTGTTAAGAGAAGAACCCATAGGATTCCTGTGTAAAAAGCTGTCCATCCCTCCTTTTCCAAGTGACAGATAAAACTCTTATCCCCGATTGGAATGTGTCCCCCATTTCCTCCACTTCATCATCATTTCATGTTCATTTTATCACCTTTTCATGTTCATGTTAGACCGCTTTGCCCAAACAAAATTAGATCCGAATGAGCAAGACCTATTATGATATTCTATTCCGCTTTGCCGATTACATATACATTAAATATTTAGAAGTTACGTGTATCCCTGTTTTTATTTTTTATTCACCCGAGAAAATGTTGGAATAAACGATATTATGTACTAAAATTAAAGCTTTCAAACAAAAGTAATGCATATATATGCATGTCGTTTATTCAAAGAAATATGCGAAATCCATTGAACATTAAACGCACACAAGGACTACATTAAGTATCGAATGCATGTAATGAACACAACATTTAAACTACATGTAAACATCGAAATTTTACAGTGTGAACTCAATGCTGTTTAATGTTAGTGCGGACGACATTTAAACTACTATGAGTTTTGCTCAGTGTGAACGCGACCTATATTGCAAAAACATGACAAAACACCAGTTTTCAACTTTAAGGTACTGTAACCCCTTTAATAGGTCGTCTGACAACTTCAACTCAATAGAGACTTTTGTGGAGCTCAATTAGCTGAAGGTTTAAGCAAGCAACAACTTTTCTATATAAGCAAAATTTTTCATTCTATGCAGCAAAACTTAAAAAATGCTTTCTTTACCATCAAAGTGTCACAACCCCTTTAAGGGATCATATGACATCTTCGACCAAGTAGACACTTTCTTTTGTAGAAATTAATTTGCTGCAGGTTTAAGAAAGCATAGCATTTCTCTACAAGTAGTTTCAACACTATAGGACATAACATGAAAAACGCCAATTTTTACCATAATCCGTATAAACGTTCGTCTGACAGCCTCGATACAATGGAGACTTTTGTAAAACTTTTGATGCTGAAAATGGTGGTTGCATCATATTTTTTATCTCTTTTACTTTTTGATGAACAAACTAAAAACAGTAGTCTAAACCCCTGTTTTTTTTAGCAACGGCTGCCATGTTTTTGGTTTTTTTTGACAAATCAAAAATTAAAACTTTACTTTTGTGCAGGACACCCTAAGAATAAATAAACTTTGTTGTCATTTTTATATCATATCAAGTTTAAACTGTGTTCTGTAGTTTCATAGGAGAAAAATTGATAACGGCAACGCTGATGACGACCACGGTGGACGCCTAGTGATTTTAATAGCTCACATTGACCTTCGGTCCTTCGGTCCTGTGAGCTAACAAATGGACAAAAACTGCAATTCATTTATCATTTGTGACTCAGATCAAGAGTTTCAATGTTGGCCTTTTTAAACTGGAAAAGAGAAAATTATTTTTGTATTCAATTGTCCTTTGTAAATACGTATGAATCATTTACTTTTACATTGTTATTTTATTATGACAAGAGAATATCTTGGAATGATGTACAGATTTCAAAAAAATGTCATTCTTTTAGATTTGTAATATATAAATGTTATAAATGATTCTGTCAAGGTTTTGCTTTGAAACCTTCTATATGTAGAACATGAATTTATGTATATTGAAATGATATTTTTACTCCTTGCAGTATTTTTCACAGATATCCGTTATGTTTCTATCTTGACTATTTAATGTGGGTAATGAGTAAAATTAAATCTCACTTTCTTTAGTAATCTGAATTTCAAAAGTTATTTTATCTGAGCAAAACTGTACCAATAGGATTTTTAAAGTTCCAAAAGGACAAGAACAAAATCAGTTAACACAAATGATAACAACACACACACACACACACATGTACAAAAACTAACAACAAACAGCAAGGCAAACTCAAATCCTAGCCTCAAAATGGTGTTCATACCATTTTTTATAGATGTTATTAAGACTTTTGAGCATTAAATATTCTAATAGAATTTTCAAAAGAAAACTTCTTAGTTATTGAGAAAATAAAAATAAAGCAGAATAATGTATGATATAGGTTTAACCTGTACTACATAGATATACGCTAACTAAATTACTATAAATTATCTTACCACAAACTTTGTCAAAAAAACAGTCGTCGGTCCACTGAATGTATTTGTATCTTTGAAGTCCAACGCATGCATTTTCGTTTCTTTCTTTATAAAGAAAAAAAAAACATTTAAAACTAGTCGAAGCAGCCACGCTGCATATCCCCGCGCTACTCTGGTGTTTGATAGTATAAGGGTAAATAATTGAAAGAAATAAACTATGACCATAATGAGCATTACTTGTACAGTAGTTCCCCCATCAAAGGCCACCCCCGATATAAGGCCACTCCCCTTATGTGTCCACAATTCTTCGACAACAAGCACTTTTTCTTCAAAAGCCCCCCCCATATAAGGCCACCCCCATATAAGGCCACTCCCCTTATGTGGCCACAATTCTTTGGCAACAACCACTTTTAATCAAGTGATTAAACCCCCCATATAAGGCCACCTCCCTACTGTGGCCAGAGACTGTCAAAATTGTAAAATTCCTTCTTTTTGTGGCTAAAAAAGTAAAAATTCTAATTATTTTTAATATTTTAATCAAGAATGTATTTCATATAAAAAGCTTTTTAGTGTGTTTATCTATTTGTCTGATAAAATATCTACAAATCAATAGCAACATGGATTCAAAGACATATAAATGAAGTGTTTTTATTTCAATTAGTGATTAGACAATATGTCTGCAGGCTTTATATAATTATGGTTAAAATCTGTCAATAACTAATTAATATCAAAATAACTTATTAAACCTACATGTAGTAAGATATTAAGAAAAAATATAATGCACCCAAGCTCAGAACAAGTATATTACTAAAACACATCTTGAATTGGAAATCTTGTATCAAAATATTTAATCACAGAAAACCCCCAAATCTGGTCTTCTTGAAAATGGCAGAAATGAAAGTAATATGTGGGGATAAAATTGTACATATAATGAATAGCTATGAAGTTATGTCTTATCTTTTCTGAGTGTTACTTTTAGAGACCAACAAATTGCAATCCCCTCTATGAAAGACCACCTCCATTATAAGGCCACTTTTCTATGGCAACAAGGGTGGCCTTATGAAGGGGGGACTACTGTACATCAAAGGTATATGTATTAATATGAAACTTTTCCCTGGTAGTGGGAGTGATAGTAATGAAAAGAATTATGCATGACGAAGAAATGTGCCAATAGGCTACCTATGCAGCCCAGCTTCTAGGGGCCATATCAAAATTCCGAAACCTTTGCAGAATCTACATCCATAGTGCAACTACTGAGCCAAGTTTCAGTTCAGTATTCCAAATAACCTTGGAGGAATTGCGTGACGAAGGAATAATGTGCCCGTTGGATACCTATGAAGTCCAGCCATTAGGGGCCATATCGAAATTCCGAAAACCTCGGCAGAATCTACATCCATAGTGCAACTACTGAGCCTAGTTTCGGTTCGGTATTCCAAATAGCCTGGGAGGAGTTGCGTGACAAAGGAATGTGCCATTAGGCTACCTATGAAGCCCAGTCCCTAGGGGCCATATCAAAATTCTGAAACCTTCAGCAGAATCTACATCTATAGTGCAATTAATGAGCCAAGTTTTAGTTCAGTATTCCAAATAACCTTGGAGGAGTTGCGTGACGAAAGAATGCGCCCTTAGGCTACCAATGCAGCCCAGCCCTTAGGGGCCATATCAAAATTCCGAAACCTTCAGCAGAATCTACATCTTTAATGCAATTACTGAGCCAAATTTCAGTTCGGTATTCCAAATAACCTGGGAGGAGTTGCGTGACGAAGGAATGTGCCCTTAGGCTACCTATGCAGCCCTGCCCCTAGGGGCCATATCAAAATTCCGAAACCTTCGGCAGAATGAACATCCAAAGTGCAATTAATGAGCCAAGTTTCAGGTCGATATTCCAAATAACCTTGGAGGAGTTGCGTGACGAAGGAACAATGTGCCTTTAGGCTACATATGCAGCCCAGCCCCTATGGGGCATATCAAAATTTCGAAACTTTCGGCAGAATCTACATCCATAGTGCAACAACTGAGCAAAGTTTCAGGTCGGTATTCCAAATAACCTGGGAGGAGTTGCGATTGCGTGACGAAGGAATAATGTGCCCTTAGGCTGCCTATGCAGCCCAGCCCCTAGGGGCCATATCAAAATTCCGAAACCTTCGGCACAGTCCCCACCTACAATGCAATCAATGACCCAAGTTTTATCTTTCTACTCCCAGTGGTTACAGAGATTATCTGGACATTAATGCCATACGTACGGACGTACATACGTTCATCGAACAGCAAAACATTATCCCCGCGCTATCGCTAGCACATGAATAATTATACGTTGGGATTACATTAAATAAACTTAAGGCTAATAACAAAATTACTAAGCTAAATAATGATCAAGTTGACTAAGATGATTGATATCAGTATCCAAGGCGAATACACAAAGCAGGAAGCCATACTGGACAAATGGATAATCCCCATAATTCCGACTTGCGATGAGCACTGAAATAGTAACTTAAAGCAGGTGTGTTGAGCGCCACACCAACCTCTTTTATTGTGATTTTAAGTGATATTCGATAAAAAAAATCAGATTTTTTATATTAGATAGCCGCATAAAATGCGTGTCTGACGTTATTTATAAAATTCAAACATACTGAAAAGATAATCAAATTTATTAATTAAAATAATAATACATTATTGCTCAAGTTCCTAGATATATTCAAATTTTATCATTGCAATGAATAATCGATAAAAGTAGCAGCCAAAGCCAAAACGTTTCCTTGCCAAATTACATGAGCTAAATTTGACACTCACTGCACCACTCACAATCTACAGCGTCATAAAGAGGTAATTTGTTGTTCCGTCGTATTTCTACAGAGCATCTCAGGGATTGATCATAATCCCTTCTTGGTATTAAGTGTCCTATAAGTTTAAAAAATGATTTTTTATTACCATCTGAGAGAAGCAGGGAGATAGGTACCAACAGTTCACTCGAATGTCAAAGCTTATAAATTACAGGTTTAATTTTATATTCAAGTAACACAAAAACATAAAGGATAGAGCAGAGATATCGATGTACCAATGTATTAATTCAAAAAAGAAAAGAAAAGTAGACACTCTAAAAAAATGAACAAAATAATTTACAATGAAAACAGAAAAGACTAGTCACAGAAACAATACGATTTTCTTACTTACCATTAACATGTTGATATCCCTTGTACCAATTTCTACCATCACAAATGCAATCGTTGTTACAGTAGCGACTATCAATTATTGAGTTGTATTTTTCATGGAAATTCAAGCCAAAACAAACACACCAATTTTTCTTTTCAAATATATTAAGATTTTTAAATACAAATTGCATTATAGAAACTCTCTTTTTGATCCTTTTAACTAGTACAAGCACTAATATTGAGTTCATATAATGTTTTCAGCGTATGTTATTTTATTGTTAATGCTTTCACTAAAACAATAAACATTTAGGTGGATCTTGCCTAATTTTCAAGTAACGTTTGAAAGAGTCAAAGTAAGGGTAATAGAACAACATAAAAAAAAACTTAAACCGGACGGACTTAGAATTATGACTTTCTTGGAAGTTAGCTTTTTCAATGTAGTAAGCAAAAAGGTTGAGTTATTTTAATTATACATGTATATACATTATATAAAGAACTTGATTTTTTTTTGGAACGAAAATGACCAATTTACCTTTAATAAAACTAAGAGATGTTTACAATAGTTTTGTATTTTTCTTACTTGAATTGTGAATATATCATCACTCGAGCACGCATTTGAACAAAATGCAAGAGCTTTTTCCGTATCCTTCACGAGAAGTTGTATAATAGGTGTATATCTATTGGGGGTGATTTTGAAACATCCTGTAAAAAGTAGAGAGAAATTATATATAAAAAAAAATCATAATCGCAAACTTGTAATTATATTGAATCTTTAAACTTTTCCTAAGAGTAGATAAACAAACAACATGGTCAAATACAATATATAGGTACATAAAATTCTAAATAACTTTTTAACGAACCTATAAACGCCATCCATCTCGTGTTTGTAAAATATCCACCTATCCATGCCTCGTCCTTATCATGCAGAATTGCCGAGTTAACGTTTTCCCCAACAAGTTTACATCTTTTATAGCTTTCAAACCAGGTATGGGTGCCCTCTAGTGGATTTAAAGCTGGTAACCCTAAAAGAAAATAAATTGAAAATTGCGGTGTTTTTATAATGTAAATATAAATGACCTACATTGTAATATTTATTTCATAAGACCAATATTCAGCAACAGGGTCAACGATCTTTTAACAAAAACCTTTGATATAAATCTCAGATAAATTTGGACTAAAAGGCATGACACAATAAGAGGGAACTCCTTTGTATTGTACCAGAGGAAAAAGAAGCATTTTCCAGTGCCATTATTAATGATTATATATAAAAGCAAAATGTTCAATTCATAAAACATAGATCGGATGAAGTCCGTTTTATTGTAGAGTGTAGGTTATAAACAAAAATCGCATTTGTAAATCAGTTCAATATCCCCCTTGACATCTATGGAGCCTGGAAAACACCACTTAGGATATTGATCTGGATGTCAGGTAAACTTACTCCCGGTGTAAAATATTTTGTACTTCCATCAAATTTAAGGTACAATGTACGTACATGTATTTTAACACAAATTTTTCAAACTATGCAAAAGAAGGGAGGGTTGGGCTAAATTCAAGAATGTTGGTCTCTCAAAATTTAAATTGACCTCTAAGCTCATGAGTGACATTAGTGTACTTAAACAGATAATGACTATGAAGGCAGAGACTTAATCGTTTTAATTTTTTTTCATTCAAAAAGATGTGGGCTAAATTTACCACGACATTAAGCTGAAATAAATAAATATTTTATAATACGATATGGAGTAAAAAAAAAACTATGAGCTGTATGACCATTTCGGAATTTTATTCCTCATTAGCAGCAAAAGAATAAAAACATAAGGAATCCACGTTTAAAAAAGTGATGACAATGTATAAAACCCGAATAATCAGTAATAAGATAAATCTAGGGACAATAATATGTGATAGGCATTGCCTAAATGCGAGCACTGCAAAAATATAAGATGTCAATGAACAGCTTAATTGTATTTTTGAATACCTTTTGAGTTGAAGAAAGCTCCCCCTATACCATGAAACATCAAAGATGGATCCTCTTTTTGCCCTCATATGACAGAGTTACGCCTAAATTGAGGAATAAAATCGAATAGCATTCAGAATATAAGATCTAGAGGACCCCATTCCCGAAAAGACGTGAACACTTTTGATGCACTGTTTTGATTGTATTTATTTTTGTTTTAACCAGTTCATTTTCCAGCACGTTCAGTTTGGGACGGGGTATTTGGGGCGAATGACCTTAAAAAAATGTAAAAATAATGAAACAAATGTGTTTTACTTAAAAAATGAAGTAACTAATCGTCAGCAGAATATTTTTATCCTTGTTCTATAGTTACAAATAAAAATTTTGGAAGGCGATTCCATTAGCAAAATTGGTAATTATTTTTAGATTCACATCGAACTTGTGTGCACGTGAAATTGTGGGCAGCATATCCGGACTAAAAACATCAATATTATAACTAGGCATTTTTTTCGCGGGAACTTGCTTTACAGCTCTCTGCTCTCGCGGGCACGAATGCGAGCCGTGCTCGCTATTAATCTACCATGGAAAAACCTAAACTTTTTGGTTTGGGGTTTATATACATTAATACATTAATTAAATAATACCATGACAAAAGTATATACATGAGAAATAATACATATTTAAGAATAATATAAAGCATACATCTGAAACAACCTTTTTCACATTACAACCAATACAGAAAACACAAAATGTAAACATAAATATACATAACGGAAAATGAAGAAAACGAATGCTTAAACTTGGAACGGATTGGTTAGAAATACAGATTATTTTAATCAAAATTTAAAAAATACATATCGTTAACATTTTATTCTGTTGGTTTGAAATGAATTATTACCTTCAACGAAAAGAAGAAAGAGACAATAAAATGACATTCTCTCTGTTGATTCAATCATTCATCCTATGAAAACATCATTCTGGTATCAATTAAGGTAACTTCCTTATTGGTTATTTTTTAAACAATTGACAATACTACAAAAACAGCACATATATATATTTCACAATATTTCCTTGTGGATGGGAATGAAATTATGTAGTTCTCAATGATATGTGAAGCGTCAATTTCCCTGTGTTTTCACAACTTTAATAATTCAAGTTTTCTGAAAGTTTTAAAATTTTGAGAATGCTTTTTTTCAAGATATACAAGAACAAGTCCAAATGAAATCATGCCCCGCTAGTAGCGACCAGAGAACTACATATATGATGACAAGTTTTAATTTTTTGTTGTGCCTTTATTCTGATCTATGAGATCCTGAGATCTTTTTACATCTCCTCTGTACCCAGATAGCAAAAGTATGTTGGGCCCACGTTGGTTTATGGTTGGCAGTCTCGTTGGCCCATCGTTGGCTAAAGATATTGGTCCAACATCATTTTGCTCATCGGGCCCAAGTCATTCCCAACCGTTGGCTTGACGTTGGCCCGACGTAGTACAAATGTTAATGCCAACGGCGAACCAACGTTAATAGTATGAAGAGTTTATTAGATCTTATATTTATATTTACAGTAATATTCACACACTAAAGTGTATTTTACCGATCAGCAGTCAAGCAGTTTCATGTTGAAACTTGTCTTAGATCTTACTGATCTTTTCAAAAATAAGGCAATAATATGGGAAATCAATTCTTAAGGTCTCTGTTTTTCATAAAGTTAAAATGTAATAAGTTAAATTAAAACCTTAATATTGCATAAAATTGATTCGAATCGTCAGTATTGTCAAAACTTGTTAATCAATTAATAAAGTATGCTTTTTTTTGTTCCATAATATGAAAGAAACTTGAGTCTTGGTTTGTATAACTTGTAAAAATAATTTCATAGCATTGCATATTATAATGATTTTAAGGGGAAATAATCAAGTTTTTGACGTTGGCCTTTTGTTGGGCCAACGTTGGCCCAACTTTTAATTCTGAAGACAACTTAAAACCTCTTAAACGGATTTTCTGAACCCTTAGAAATTTGACAAATTAAGAGATGGGAGAATTCTATTCATTTTCAGGATATAGAGTTCCAAGTATAAATCATGCAAAGTCGATGTGAATTCAGATGAGTACACATTATTTGCACACAATATTGACACGACCACAAATTGATCGTAATTCAAAATGAATTTTAAGAATGATAATTATATCAATGCTTGATCCGTGTAATCCTTAAAATATTTACTGGATTAATTTAATAACCAAATCAATCATTCTCAGCTACCCAACGTTTTGCCAACCGATGGCTGTACTTTGGTGGGCCAACATTGGGTCAATGTCGTACTGCCAACCGTTGGTTTTCACACATCGGTCCAACGTTGGCCCAATGTATACAGGCCAATGCCAACCATACGCCAACCTTGCCAACTTAATGCCAACGTTGGCCCAACAATGTCTTGCTATCTGGGTAAGGCTACGGCACACCATTGACAGCTACACTAAGATATCATTTTATAACTGGAAGGGACAATTTTACTTAACAACTACTTTTACTGAACTCGCAAACTGGTCAGTTTATAAAGCAATTCAGTATAAATCCATTATATTTTCCTTGTAGATAGAAGTCAATGAGTCAATAAAGTAAAATTAAGATCGTGTTCATTTTAAACAAGAGATAGAACACTAGACTACCTGCGATCGCCTTGAAGATTAAGTAATTAATTTGAACTTAGTTGAAACACATTTATTAACCCTAGATTGGAAAACAAGCTTTATGCTTATGTGAATCCTGCTCCAGCTGGCAGTTTGCGAGTGAACTTGAACTATTTACATCACTGAACAAACAACAAGTCAAGTGAAAACAAGCATTGCTATTGCAGTGTATTCTGGATTAGAACTGTCATAAATTGACCTAACTTTTGAAAAAAGTTTCAGTAAATTTACGTCCATGATTGTTCTGTACCCCCGACACTTTATACGTATTGTCTAGAAATGCATGGATATAGAGTGTATTATGAAAAACAGAAGCTCAGATTAATTATATATTGAATTAAAACGAAGCAAATGAAAATACTTTTTGTGCTGTTAAAAGTCTGTTCTTCATCTCAAAAGTCATCCCAACGTGGAGCTCACATTCGCACCTCGATGTCTTTTAGGACGACCCCTAGCACCGCTTTAAGGTAGTAGGCCTGGGTTACTACAACATTTTGTGTAAAAACCAAGGTATTTGGTAAACAGGTAGTAGACTACCTTGGAGCATAAAATCGTGATACCTCATATTGTTCTATAGGATAGAATTGTATACAAATTGTCAACCTCTCTCTCATGTAGTTGCTTGGGAAACTGTGACAGAAATTTTGCATTTATGTCCACTCTGTGTAAAAACCTAAGTATTCGGTTAACAGGAAGTAAACTGCCAAGGAGCATAAAAAAGGTATACACCATATGGCACTATAGGATAGAGCTGTATACAACATATCAGACCCCTATCTCATGTAGTTGTTTAGAAAACTGCTACGGAAGTTTTGTTACCGGCGAACGGATAGAAGAACGGACGTTCGGACGGAAGAACAGACAGACGGACGGACGGATGAACAGACAAGGGTAAAACAGTACATGTATATCCCCTCTTTTTCGAAATTGAGTTCTAGGACATTTCAGCGTTTAGTTTTCTGCTAGGGTCCTGTACAATTTGATATTTCCAACCATTTAAGGCTTTTTAGCAAACATGAAAGCTTATTTGGAAATGCAATACAAAATCTTACTCCAGTTCATCATTTTCATTTGTAACTATCATTAACTATAAAATAACGTTCAATTAAGAATAAAATGGGACTAGCTGCAACCAAGAGAACTGATCCGGTACGACTAGATCAATACCGTTTTCTTTAAAATTTAACAGTCATTTGTTATGGAAAATTAATACTCTGTCAGTATTATAAAACTGCAAAAATACACAAAAAATAGAAAATTTTCTGTCTTGTTTTAAAGTTAATAAACTTTAAAGGTAGCATAAGCATGTCAAAATCTATGAAACACTGATGCAATGCACTCAATGCAAAGAAAAATGTCAGGCAAACTATGCTTAAAGCACACTTTGTGCTTTAATATGAGTTGTTTGTGAAATAAACAGACTTGACAACATTTCTATTACTTAAATGTAACTATTTATATTATGGACTTGAAGATCGCAATGGAAGTGGGAGGTTTGGCGCCATAAAACCTGGTTTAACCCATCATTTCGTTTGAAATGCCTGTACCAAGTCAGGACCATTGCGATCCACCAATTCTACGGTATGACTGATTCGTTTTTGTCATTTTCTCTGGACTATGAGATTGATCATTCAAGTTCGGTAGTTTTGTTATTACCTTTATTTATTAAACAGTAATGGGACCGCGATAACCTTTCTACTTGAAGCATATTACCTTCCAATCTTCCCCTATACCGTGAAGCAGGATATTGTGGATGTAGTCTGGTTTTGGTTTATTTAGCGCCTCTCCCGAATATGCCAAATTTAAAACCCCAAAATATGTTTATAAAGCAAAGAATTGAACATGTTTTATGTGCTAGAGACAAATTTTAGAGTTTGGGCGTGGACAAAATAAAGCAGAATAATGAGTCTTAATGGAAAAAAAATCCTTTAATTTCTTATTCAAAACTTTTTAAAGAACATTTTACATGATTGTTTACTCAATTAAGTTTAAGCTTGGATATAATTATTTGTTTTTCATTTCGTTATTCACACAAAAGGGAGTATATTATACTATACATATACTAATTAGCTTGGATTTGAAAACAAGGATGCTAATAAGTGTTTAAGAGTAGAACTGTGAATATAAATTAAACAACTTTTAATTGTACAGAAGAAAACGCCAAAATAAAACACACCAACATTTAAGATGCCCATTTTGATCTAAAACCGCAAAAATATCCCTGCACCAAAATATCCAAATTTACGGTACTGTATTCTCCCCTTTAGCAAAAAACGAAATTAAACGATGCATCTGCAATGTTTTTGTGATTACATGTATCTGCATATCAATGTAAAGTTATACTATTGGCATCAAGAAGTCGTTTTAGAAACCTAGCAGTAACTAACTGGAACACTTGAGCTGGACTTCAGATAAGACTTTTAAATTTCATTCATGTACTTATTTACTTAAAAATATCAGAAAATGAAAAACATGAAGTTGAATGTAAATTGACAAGAATCAAAGTATTTGTTTCTTTTTGATGAAAATGAAGCGAAATGTAGTAAATTAAATATCTATAAAACAAAGCTAGATCAACACCAATCAGATGTTTGGGAAATAACGTGAATATAATACATTCATATGCCGTTGGTTGGTTTTTTAACACGTCTCTTACTCAGGACCTACTACCTTAAAGTAAGTGGGGTGTCTAAAAATTTATCCATATAATTTTCTTAAATTTTTGCCACATTTAGCCATACATTGGTACTTCAAATCCAGATAAAAAAAAATAATATATTACATGTACTTATATACTAATATAATTTAATTTGGTATGTAACGCTCAATATGATTGGTTGGACCAACCCATGTTATTTTGTATAATATGGTTTGGTCTTGTGACGTCACAAACATCTTCATCCGCCACGGCATTTTCGAAATAGTCCCTATGATTTTTTGTTGTTGAATATTCGATAGTTAATATAAATCTTACGAAATTAAATTATAAGGAATGACTTTAATAGTTGGTCATTTTATAGGGATATAAAATGGGTAGGGTCGTTTTACGCTCTACATAAAGCGCTCGCGCTTTATTAAGCGTAAAACGACCCTACCCATTTTATTCCCGTATAAAATGACCAACTATAAAAGTCATTCCTTCAATATTAGTCCATCATAAGAATTGTTGTAAAAAAGATTTCGATAAATTCATGATTTTAGTACTTTTAATATAGAATCAATAGGAAAAAATCAAATTTCCTTCATTTCAGAAAAATCTACTCAATAGATTTTCTTAAAATTTGTGAAAATCTTTTTTGTACGTATTTTCTAATATACTTAATAAAAAAATAGGTTCAACATCAAAAGTTTTGAAACAGGTGAAAAATGTGTTTTTCCTTATTATTTCTATATAAATTATTTCCCCTTGAAAAGTGCAAAAAATACAGGAAAATATTGAAATTCGAAAATAAGTTGTTTTTTATCCATTTTAGTTGTTATTTTCAATTTCGATGTTTCATTTGCTCAATAGAAATCAATTAAAATAGCTAACATTACATAATTACAAGTAATGATAGATGTGCAAAAAAGATACTCAGTGATGGACACCCCATCTACCTTAATGGGAATTATTTGCTAAATGTCAATAATGCTAAACCTGTATTTTAAAGTACTCAAGTGCGGAGTAATCAACAATTATCATAAAATAAAATGAAATAAAGTAAAAGATAAAAGAAAGGGAACCTTTAAAAAAATATATGATTATACGTTGCCCGACAATCACATACTAATTTGATACATTTCAACAATATAAAAAGACAACTAGAGTGTTTGATGATAAAATTTTTTTTTCCATAGTAAAGTAACCTAAACTTGATAAAATACTTGGTTCTGGATGGACGAATGAACAAACCCAAACATTATACTCTCTACATTTGCTGAAACCTAGCTAAAACAGACGTGTTAACCATTCGGAAAGCTAGATTATCGTGTTTAAACGAAAAACAATGAACCATTGACTTTTCATTACACGATACATGATTCATCGATACACGAAACCCTTTTTCGAGTTCCAATTTCACCTTACACCAAAGACAGTTGACCGAAAATTGAAACACCACTTCACTATATAAGATCAAACGGAAAAGTTACACGATTCAATAACTGTAAAAAGGCGTCATCGATTATTGAAATCAAAAATTCGTATTTTTGAGTTTTTTAGTTAAGATTACGAGTGTAGAGAGAACGCTAATATGCGACGAATTCTACAATCAGATTGCCTGTTTACAAGATATTCTCATATATATTACATCGGAGAGAAATTCATCTTTTTACAAAAGTTTAACTGTTAAACAAAACCGGTATTGATCTGTAGCTCGAAATAAAAAAAAGCATTATTTCAGTCGACATGAAAAGTAAGCAGATTCATAAATCCATATACATGTAAGCTTATACAATTCTATTTGACTTATAAATGTAAACATGTTATGTCGGCAAAACAAATCATACACTGGCATATACATGTATATATATGCAAAGGTAAGCTGTAACCGATCTGAAGGTTAATTTTAAAAACTGTATAATTTTTTGAAGAGTAAAATATCTGCTGTGAGTACAAGGCGCTCTTTAATGATCATAAAGGGTATGCAGTAACTGCCTCTTATGTGCATGCCCAATTCATATCAACCTAGTAAAGCGAAGAAATCAAAAAAAATATTGAGCTTTAATGCTGCTCTTGGAGTTTTTATTCTCCGAGATTTACATGCTCCATCACAAATACTTCTTTGTTGAGGAACGCATCAAAGCCATGAATCATCCGTTTTAATTTAACTTAGGTTATTCCTACAGCAGCACAGGCATAGATGGGTCTTAGTTCATATTTTAGATGAAGTTCCAAGTTTTATGATTTAATTGTTTTATAGTCTTTATATATATATATACTCGTAAAAGAGTTTGGTTTTTTAATAACAGTGGTTTACTTATATAATGAAATCTAATGAATATGTTTATAGACGCAAAAGTGAGACAATTCAATAATCATTATTTTACCACGAACAAAAGATGGTTACAGATGTTAGTTTGTCATATTTTGGTCCACCTTTACAGGGCTACAACAAACCGTTAACCCTTCGGGAGCTCATGAGTTCACCCTCATGATGTTGTGTTATTGATTGCTATTTATCTAATCTTGTCTGTTTTTCCGTGTTGTTCTCATCCGTGTATACTAAATTAATCTTTACCCATTTTGACTATCTGTTTACAAAATGCAAATTACTCATATTTATTTATCAAGTTAAATTTAACAATATACAATACCAAAAACTGGTATGAAACGGTTAATTTGGTTATGCTGTATATCGATATTTCAAGGAGTAACCTCTCATCAGCAGCATTTTAATCAACACATTTGAAGATAACAAGATCACAAACCAAAAATAATTAATGAAAAGTTCTCAAAACCCTCAGTTCGACCAGGAAAGCCAAATCCAGCACCAAGGATATCGACCATGTGCTTTACAAGGAAATAAACCTGGTGTTTTAAACAATTTTGAATTAAAGACATAGAACCTATCATTTTGGCAATTTTTAAAAAAATTCTAAAATTCA
This sequence comes from Arcuatula senhousia, assembly GCA_963971305.1. Lineage (NCBI taxonomy): Eukaryota > Metazoa > Mollusca > Bivalvia > Mytilida > Mytilidae > Arcuatula > Arcuatula senhousia. The sequence continues at coordinate 54,377,239 of OZ020307.1, read as the reverse complement.
CACTATTTGAAGAATACATTGTAAAACCTTTGAAGAAACTGTTAAATTTTCAAAAAACCTGCGAGAAAGTATTCTTTTCGACGGAAAACTGATGAAAAAAACGCAGTGTCAAAAAAGAGGACAAACTAATTATAGAATGTAAACACTTGCGGGTACTGGTAAACTGAGAAACAAAAAGTAACCAAACGAAACGGAGCTGCACAAAAGCGATATCTGTAAAGAAAGAAACGTAATCAGTAGAATTAGCAACCGAAATCTGTATTTGGAAAGGAAACGAAATCAAGCGAAACTGGTAAAAAGGAAAATTGAATGATTTTAGCTGACACCATACGTTTTTCTCAATTTACCGATTTCGTTTTCTCTTCTCCTCGTTTGGTTACATTTCGTTTCTCAGTTAAACAGTACCCAGTTTACCAAATGTAAATATTTATGCTGGACAATACTTAATCAAAGCGAATAACTAAAATACGATTATTTTATAGAAAACTGCAAAATATTTAGTTTTTATGTTGGTGAAGGTAAGTTTTAGATAGTATATTTTTAATATATGTACTTTTTATTCAATGTAAAAAATTGCTAAATTGATAGATTCTATGTCTTTAACAACCGGAAATTTCAATGACAACATATATTAGAAATTTCTCGTGATAACCCTCGGGGACACCTGATAACCAGCAGCAGTTATCGGACCAGTAGTTTCAAAATACAATACAAAAAGCGGGAATATAACGGTTAATTTGGTTATGCTGTATATCGATATTTCAAGGAGTAACCTCTCATCAGCAGCATTTGTATCAAAACATTTGAAGATCTCAAGATCACAAGCAAAAACAATGAATAAAAAGTTCTCAAAACAAATAGTATGAACAGGAAAACCAAACCAAGCACCAAGGACATCGACTATGTGCCTTACAAGAAACGGAACCTGGTGTTTTATGCAATTAGAATAAAACAAACGGTTTAAATGACAAAAAATATTAGAAAGGATGGGTTGCGATAAGGCCCTATTTTGGCCCATCTATAGGCGAAAAATAAAAAGTTATTCATAGCATGTTACTTTATATCTGATTTTGTAGCAAAATGATTGTACTGTTGTAAAAACTACTTTTAAATACTTTTCCACGAACACAGCTTCGGAAATTGGGTACAAAATTGACCCATTTTAAATGAAAACTTCATCTTGATTGAAAAAGAATTTAAAGGTAGGGATTCAATGAATTGAAATTTTGAGCTAAAATACTTGAAGCCAGTGTTTACAATTCTATAAAAGGTTCATCATATATATACATCACTTTAAACAACAATTTTGAAATTGAAATGCCTGTTAATCTCAAGAAAAACGAAGAAAACGGAGAGATTTCGCACATTTTTTAACTACTGACAACAAGTTCAAAAATTATGGTCTTTTTAAATTTTCAGTATGTCTTTCACGCGGAACCAGCTTGAGAAACTTTCACAAAAGATGTTTTTTTAGTAATACAAGTTTTTGAATGAAATATGGATCTTGTTTCGCGTGCAAGGCTATACTTCCGGGAAGGAAATGTATCACTCATTTGTGCAACTTTCCCATAATCACAATATTAAAATCATTTGCAGTAGTAGTTCATTTTAAGCACCATTTACTAAACAATTAAATGAGCTTTTCAACTTCAGACATTTATCTAAAAAAAAAATAGAAATATTAACATTTCCAACAAGACCATTTGTGATAGAATTTGCTTTACATTTTTGACTTTCGCTGTGGGTTTGTCGCAACTCATCCTTTATTGCTAAAAGCGTGTCCGAAAGTCTGACACCGGGCTTGTGATTACCCTCGGGGACCTCTGAGTTAACAAGCAAGGATACTACACTTTTCAATAATGTTAATGAATATATCGCAATAACGAGGTTTGGAAATAGTAGTAATGGTGAATGATAGCTTAAGAAGCGACCATTTGAAGTTAATTGGGGGAGGGGGTATGGTGAAATTAAGATAAAAAGGCAAGACGGAAAACCAGAAAAAGAATGGCAGGACAGTGTGCGAAAAAAAATCCAGGCTCTCCTTTTTCCGAAAAGGAAAAATGCAGGATAATTACAGTATCAATAGCCCCCACATAAAACACATGTTCACTAAATAAATTCATGGAAACCAATAGTTTGTGAGGAATTTTGTTTTCAAAGGTAGTATAAGAGCCGTAAATTGTTGTATTAACTATACGTATAGTGATGTTACTATTATCAGTTTCATATGATTTACATTGTATTCCATTTTAATTAACTGAAAGTATTTTGTTAAGTATTTTTTATACACTTTATGATTATGAAGAGCATAAAACAGTGAAACCAAAAATACAAAACTGAGGAACCAAATTATTGTTAAGATGATCAACCTATGTCTTAAAAAATAGAAATGACGACACATTTCCAAACAATAAATTTTGCTACGTCTTACGTGCGTTTCCTCTATTCAAGACTCATCAGAGGCGCTCTACCAAACATATTGAAAATGCAAAACACTTTATGATTATGAAGAGCATAAAACAGTGAAACCCGAAATACCAAACTGGGGAACCAAATTATTACTAAGATGATCAACCTATGTCTGGGGTAGGAAGAACTTTAGGGTTAAGACAATTTTGAATTTTAAACGGATGATTTAAGGTGTTAATGTGTTCTCCAACACAAAAGTGTTGGTGCCGGAGCAGGCTAACATCGGGGAATTAAAACTCCACCAGCAGTACTAACCTTCACGGGTGTTTGGAATAGAAATGACAACAAAGTCCCAAACAATAAATTTTGCTACGCCTGACGCGAATTACGCCTATTCAAGACTCATCATAGGTGCTCTACCAAATATTGAAAATGCCAAACACTTTATGATTGTGAAGAGCATAAAACAGTGAAACCAAAAATACCAAACTGTGGAACCAAATTATTGTTAAGATGATCAACCTATTTCTTGGTAAGGAAAAAACCTAAGGGTTTTGACAATTTTTTAATCTAAACGGATAATTTAAAGCTTTGGTGTTTTCTCCAACACAAAAGTGTTGGCGCCAGAGCGGGCTTACCTCAGGGAATAAAAGCTCTACCATCAGTGCTAACCTTCACGAGAGTTCGAAATAGAGATGACAACGAATTTCCAGACAATAAATTTTGCTACGTCTAACGCGCGTTTCCCCTATTAAAGACTCATCAGAGGCGCTCTACCAAACATATTGAAAATGCCAAACACTTTATGATTACGAAGAGCATAAAACAGTTAAACCAAAAATACCAAACTGGGAAACCAAATTATTACTAAGATGATCAACCTATGTCTGGGTTAGGAAGAACCTTAGGGTTTAGACGATTTTGAAATTTAAACGGATAAAACGTTTTGATGTGTTCTCCAACAAAAAAAGTGTTGGTGCCAGAGCGGGCTAACCTCGGGGAATTAAAACTCCACCAGCAGTGCTAACCTTCACGGGTGTTCGAAATAGAAATGACAACAACGTTCCAGACAAAAAAAATTGCTACGTCTGACGCGCGTTTCGTCTATTCAAGACTCATCAGAGGTGCTCTGTCAAACATATTGAAAATTCCAAACACTTTACGATTATGAAAAGGAGACATCATGAACACAAACCAAGACTGTCATTGGTTGACTTAGCTTTAGCTGGCACTTAAATAAAGGTCCTTAAAGAATTGTTGTTTTGATGACACTGTTGTAAAATCTTTTTTTTATGTTAAGGACTTCATACAAGATTTTACCAGCAAAAGCTCATATAATTTAAGCAAATATGTCCGTTTGAAGAATTAAAAATAATATAAAAACCTCAGGGAAATCATTTGGTTGCTTTGTGCGTATTGTGCTACCACCGTTTAACCATATATACTCAAAACGATAAAAACTATATGAATTTCAAGTGCAAATAACAATAAAACAAAAAGAAACATGTATGTTCCGAAATGGAAAGCAAATTTTTGTGTCAATACTTTTGTAGCCTTGGTATTCATTGTAAGCGAATCCATTCATCGGTGCCATCATTAATATTGGTAGAAAAAAGGAGACAGGTATGTTTGAATTAGTTTGTAATTCAAATAGTTATATAGTGATAAAAACCAGGAACCTTTTGCCAAACAGAATATCGAGCCAGCATTAGAACAAAATATAATCTTGTCCTTAGCCCGGTCAGGTCATAGTGGAAATCAAATTTGAAAAAAAAAATGGTACATTCCGTAGCACATTATACACAATTGTATATACCATATGAATGTGAAGACATTTCTTTGAAAAAAAGTTTTGGCACAAGCGGTTAATATTTTCCTCATGAGGGACTTATTCTAACTTGTCGGGAAAGCTAAAATTATGCACTACACTGTGACATCATATAGAAAGACATTGTTGGGCCAACATTAGCAAGATTGGCAGATGGTTGGCAAAGTATACATGGGGCCAACGTTTGACCAGTCTTTCAATACCAACAGTTGATACATGTAGTACATGATAGGCCTATCATTGGACCAAAGTTGATAGTACAAAATTGACTAAATATTGGCCCACCAAAGCCCAGTCATCGAATGGCAAGTAAACGAGGATTAATGATATAGTCATTCAGTTAAATCCAATCAGTTATATTAAGGATAAAATGGTTAAAGCATTGACAATATTTTTTATCTTATTTTGAAATAACGATCCAATTTTACGGCCATGTCAGTATTGTGTTTAAAAAAGTATTCTTTGATTAAATATTCAAAGTCACATCGATTTAACATGACTTAGACCTTGAACATATATCCCAAAAATAGATCCCTTCCTTATCTGTTAATCTGTCAAATAAGAGTTTGAAAGCTTTGCCTAAAAAGAAAAAAAAATACACACAAGGTTATGTTGCTTCTCGGTTGCTGTATTCAATAAAGAAACTGTATGCATGGTAGACATCATGCATTCGTACATGTAGATAGAAGCAAAAAGGCACCAATAAAGTATTCGAGTGTCAAACGTCCCAAAGGACAACGCCAAAACCGGTAAACTAGAAAAAGAACAAAGAAACACCAAACACAAAATCAACCGAACGGAAATCAACAATGCGAACTTAAGTCGTTACAAGAGTGAACTCAGGTGCTCCGGAAGAGTAAGAATAAATATGGGATTTTTATCTCGCATATGAGTGCAGATATTTGTTTGTCATAAAGCTTTGTTTTGTCTTCCTTTACCGGATTTGACACACTGAATTGTAGAATGACAGTGCGACGGGGATGAGATAGCAGGCATGAATGGCTTACTTTTACGGAGCACCTGATTTTACTCTTAATACGACTTGAGTTCGTGTTGTTGATTTTGTTCGGTTTATTTTGTGTTTTTCATGTTTGATTTTTTCTCGTGCTGTTCTTGTTCGTTTTTACATATTTTGTCGTTGCCCTTTGGACTTTTGACATCAGAATGCCCCATTGGTGCCTATTTGCTTCTTTCACAGTCGGGCATTTGTTGGCCCAACAATAATCCAACGTAAACGAACGAGTTATTTCCCTTTTAAGGGGGCTCGAGGGTCTTAATTTGAAATTATTGATTTTTCTGTAATTTGGCACATTTATAATCCTTTGTGTATGGCTCAAAAATATGCAATAAAAATGGGGGTCACCGTTCATTTAAGCCCGCTATTAAGGTTATCAAAATAGGCTATTTCCCATCTATTTAATATATATACTATATAGGAAAAATGAAAATTTAAAGCTGAAAAATGACGTAGAAAAAATTCTTAACAACAGAATTTCTTCAAATTTGCAAAGAATGAGTGTTTTAATGCATTCTTCAAATTGAATCAATAACAAATGGGGGTCATCGTACAAATTAAAGAATGAAATTAAAAAAAAACTGTTGGAATTTTGGCATTTTTCACAAAAAATATAAAGATAATGAGGATTTCAATGTAAAATATGGCAAACAGAAAGAACTGAACAATAGAATTTCTTCAAATTTGCACAGAAGCTGTTTTTTTTTGGATGAAATCAGTGACGATGCTACAAACGTTGGGTGGATTTACCGATACAATACCGCTGCGCAAATTTAGACCCGCGAGCCTCCTTAAATCATTAAAATTTACTTTTCAATAAATACTTTCTTCATGGAATTCAAAGCAATGCAGAAGTTGCTTACATGAATTGTTATTTATTTATTAACATGTTTTAGCCATACCGATGATCCGAAGCAAGATTGGGTTGCTGGTGGTTTTCTTTCTTGTTTTTTCTAAAATACGGCTTGCTATGTGAACTGTGTAACCTACACCTATTCCATATCTTAATATATTTTTTAACCTATTAGATTTTGTCGGATCCTATGTGCCATTTATTTTTAAAAAGATCAGCATGATAAAAGACAAGTATTAATAAGAAAGATAAGAGTACCATATCAACATAACAATGATTTATCACTTTATATATCAACATTGTTTCAACGTTGACATATAGTTCTTTTCCTGCATTGGCCCTATGTCAAGCTAACTGTTGGGTATTACGTGGGACCGATGAGCGAAATGATGTTGGGCCTATAGCTTTAGTAAACAAGTGGCAAACGAGGCTGCCATGAACCATGGTTGGCTTACATACTTTTGCTATCTGGAACAGGTTAAAAAGGGAGAAAAAATAAAAAACTAACATTTGTGATCATCTGAGAGATAACAAAATCCAATCTTTATACCATTGTTTCAAATAATTCGAAGAGGGAGTATATTTTGTAACCTTGACCATACGTTCGTATCATGATCTCCGTCGCAATTTCTATGAAGGAATTTTATGCACTTTTGTCATCCACTTCCTGTGTATTGAATATTTAATAGTGCCGTCGTATCTCGATCATTGCCATCAAAATCGCCCTTTCAAGCTAGCTTAAAATTTAACTTAGATCGAAAAATGAACGAGCCTTAGTATTTCATCATATTGAACTTCTAGCTTAAGTTACATACAAAATATCATTTGATCGTTGCAACACGAACAGGAACAGCACGCAGAAACACAAACACAAAATCAAGTGAACGAAAATCAACAACGCGAACTCGAGTCGTAACAAGAGTGCACTAAGGTGCTCCGGAGGAGTAAGCGGTTCCTGCCACCCGTCGTGCTGCTTATTTCCAATTCAGTGTGTCAAATCCGATAAAGGAAGACAAAACAAATCTCTCCGACAAACCAACATCTGCACTCATTTGAGAGATAGAAATCCCATATTTTGTCTACGAGTGCACGGTGTCTATCGTTCAATTTCTTGAGTGAAGACATCAACCGTGGAGCAACATAACCTTGTGTTAGCAATTTCTGTGTCAAATTTGACACTCTGCAAAGTAAATTGAAAAAGTAATTCCCGTCAGCTCTGGAGTAACGAATCAACTGTGATACAAAATATCCATAAGCTAAAGCGGACAGAAGTTTGCTAGACAAGAAGGAAAAGTGGACGATTTGAAAGTTGATGTCATCACGTTTGTCATAGAGTTTGTCAAAAGCCTATACTGCGATTAATAGTTGCAGAAAAATATTCTTGGTTAAGGTCCATTACTCGGACAATATCAAACATATAGTGAAGTGAGTTTCAGTCGGCTTGCCAACGCGAAAATTGATCATAGATGGACCTGAACACGTAGTTTAATAAATAGGATCCCTACCTAAAGCTACATACCAAATATCAAAGGCATACGACTGAATAAGTTGCTGAGATACTGCTTCGAAAATGTTCAACCCTAATTATTTTGTGAAAAAAATCTCTGTCAGGCCATGAAACAGGAAGAAGATGATTGACAGACATGCAAAAGTATGACATCAAATAAAATCCCCCCTATATCTACACAAACCAAAAATCAATAGCTTATGTTTAATAATTGCTAGAACAATATGTTAGGGAAATTTTGATCACAGACGGACTCTAGAAAGAACGGACGGACTGACAGACAAGTCAAAAACACCATATCTTTTGCAACGTCGTTGACTGGGGTATAATAACTTGAACTCTATGATTACTTACACACTTTGAACAAGCAGTGCTTCTTTGAATTTAATATATGTTCCGCGGATAAACTAAAACATTACTTAAATTTAACCTAGAATCCCTCATTGCTGACAATCAATGTTAATAAATATATAAAGATAGACTTGTAATTTTTATCTTTTAAAACTTAAAAATACATATTAGACTTTTAAGATTACAGTAATCAAATTATACAAAAAGATAGACGTGATTGGAATTTTTGAAATCATGCATTTATATAGACTGGCATTGACTGCCAATGCTTGTTGTTTAAGTTGTTGTGCATTGAATTTTACGTGATGGTACATATGATTTTAAAGTTCCGTGCTTCTTGAAATGCCGTACTCAGCAGCTTGTGTTGTTCTCTCCCTTCTTTGTTGATTGATCCTCTTTTGTATGTTTGATGTTGACTCAGTAGAAAACACTTGCTTTAAAATCAGCAAGCTATTTTCATAACTATGAGATACAAGAAAATCAGTCCCGCCTGTTTTTATGTCCATGGGTTGTCTTGGTTGTCCGCTTTGTCTTTCATGTATTTCAAGTTCTTCATTGTTAGCTTGAGGACACAAAATGGTTGGGTCAATTTCTGAGACTTCTTCGTAGATATGACCCAACTCACTGTACATCTGGGCCTGCGCTCGGAGAAATTCTGTGTAGCGACTTTCTTGATAAAACCGTCGGTAGAGTATAAAACTGAAACAAAAACATCACCAAGGCTTTCCATTGCTTCATTATAATCAGATATAAACTAGATAAAATTTAAAAATGAACTTAGTTTTGAGAAGAAAAGTAAACACGTCATATCTGTTGAAACCCGTGTTGTAAATTTTTGTACCATGAAGAAATCTACATGTAGATCAACAAACATATTTTCTTGAACCCCATGTTGTAAATTGTTGTAACACGAAGAAATCTACACGTAGATCAACAAACATATTTTCTTGAAACCCATGTTGTAAATTGTTGTAACACGTAGAAATCTACATGTAGATTAACAAACATATTTAAATAAAGTAGGTTAAGAAGAACTATTATCTCCTATTAAAAGTATTGTTTGTTACATCTATACTAGCCATAAAAAGAAACAATACCAAAATTTATTAAGTAAACTTAACGCTGACTTATTAAAAAAGAAACAAAACACGGTTATAAATAAAAACTATTAGTTTTATCATTTAACGTTACAAAAATTGCGGAGGTTAAAAATTGGAAAAACAATCCTTTAATCTTTGGGGCGATGAAAGATCGAAATGATGCTTCTTTCGGCGATTGCCTTGCATTAGCACCATTTTTCAGAAGAACTTTTCTGGTGCTTTGATTGCTTTTTTCAAATCAAATTCATAAATGTTGTAAGTTCAGCATTAACTTTGCAAAAAATGCATCAATTTCGAGAACTGATACGAGATAAACGGTTGTTTTTACGTTTCAACGTTTTTCGTCGTTGACGTGTACGGAAGTAATTTGCAGTAGTAATGTTTGTTAGAAATGATTCACCAGACTTGGCTTTATCAGGTTTTAGTAAGAAACTAAGAATTCAACGTCATGTAAATGCAAATAACTCCGTACAGTTTAATGTCTCACTTTGCTCTGTTTTGACGTTGACGTTGTATTCGGTTTTCAAATTTTGCGATTTCAGTTTTGATCACCTTTTGTTTGTCTTGTGAAAAATGACACATTTCATAATCAATGTTACAATTTTCACTTTTCATTCAAGAGAATTTTCACTTTTAATTGTTTTGGAGAAAACGTCAAAATTGACGTTATTTGACGGCATAGAAAATGTTAATAACTTCTATTGAATGGTAAATTATTAATTCCATTCATATAACAAATTCCAGTCAAACAATGTCGTGCAACTATGGAAAAATTAAAATAGCCTTGGTATCGTTTCTTTTTGTTGCTAGTTTATATATACACTGCTAAAAATTTATTGACCTCTCAATGCACAGTTATTGCAATTTACATGTAGTTTTTGTCCGGCAAAGTACATTAATTTTACGCTTTTCTACGGGAAGGTCCTTATAAGCTTTATCCAACTGCCATACAGTACAACCAAGCATTCAGAGAACAATAAGGGTCAAGTTTAACTTACATTTTTATCATTACTAAATTCACTCACCGTCTAATAAAGTTTACAGATCCAATAATTAAAATCATTCCAAGTACAACCCCAACAGCTGCAGACATAAACAGAACTAAAACAAAAATAATGGAACGCCATCACTGCTTTATACAAAAATGTAAGACGAAACTATCAGGCCATACTATCAATTCATATTTGATGTCGAAAGAATTAATGTTGTACTAATGGACCAAATGACAAAATCAGGACGCATACAAATCATAAAAAACAACCATACCACTTTCAAAAGACACACATTACAACAAACCGTGTTTAACAATATTGCATGTAAGACCCTATACTTTATACTTCTATTTCTAACAAATTTGTTCCATGAAAGCACAATTCTACAATTCAAATGGTAGCATTATAGATAAGTTTTCAGAGATAAGCAAAATGCTTATTATATTCTGTCTCCTTTAAACACACAATAATTACAAACTATATACTAGTTCTTGTCAAAGCGCTCCTATAACATCTTAAAAAGCAAACTAAAAAGTTGAAAGATTCTTTATAACTTAATACTTTTGGCCATAATGTATTTTAAATGGAAAAAACTGAAACCCAATACTACCGCATTCAATGTGAATCGTTTTTATTCTGTATAAAAATGCAATAGCATGCAGGAACTTGGGATAAAGGACACAACGGATTCTAGGAAGTCTGCTTCATATTTAGATCTACATCCCAAGGAAGACTTTCAACAAAGCTCTCTGACAAACGTGAATACTTCAACTTTCAAATCGTCAACTTTCCTTTCTTGTGTAATTACATTCCGTCCGCTCCGGCTTATGGAGTTTTCGTATCACAGTTGATATGTTACTTCGCGGGATTTACATCGATTTCATTGGCAGAGCGTCACGTTTGACACAGAAATTATACATAGGATTATGTTGCTCAATTGTTGCTGTCGCCACTCAAGACTCGTAGAAACATATTGGATTTTTTTTCTCTCAAATGAATGCAGATGTTGGTTTGTCGTTGAGTTTTGTTTTGTTTCCCTTTACCAGATTATCAATATATATTGATCTTTTCGAAGTAGTAACCCCATCACATCATTGGCTTGTGGAATAATGTTCAAGGCGTAGATGTGCCTCAGTTAATTAAGCTATATTTTGTAAAATTAAGTTGGCCGAATTATCTTGGTCGCTAGCCTTAGCGATGGTGCCTTTGATGTGAGAAGTAGAGGGGTTCGATTCCCGCTTAGGATGCGATCAAATTTGAATCTCAATTTTGTTTCAGCTTTTAAGAGTAAATGTGGAAATAAAATTACAACAAATTTAATGAATTACAACAAAGCAAATATATTATGACTTTTAATTCCACCAAATGCATGGCCACCGTTGCGAAAAATAGAAATATAACTCAGGATCTGCTACTTACTTTGGCCAGCTGCAGATAGATTTAGAAATTTTACAAATGCTTTCAAGCATGTCAGCAAGCAAACAATTTTCTCTATTTGTAATAGTTTTTTTTGTTTTGTTTTGTTTTTTTGTCTCAAAAAGAGATTATTTTACAAAAAGAAGTTTCTATATCCTGTTATCACTTTACACCATATTGTGAATCTTTTGTTTCATATTCAGAAGGATTCCTATTTCATATATGTTTAGGAGCCTTATTTAAATTCATATTTACACCTCGAAACCTCGAAAAAACTGGCAAATATCTAACGTCTTTTTTCAGTCTGAGCAGTCTTAACTAAACAATCAATTGCTAGCTAAGGAATAACAGCGTCTGAACTAAAAGCATAAAAATTACTTTTATGACTGCTTTTATATTAATAAAAATAAAGCAGTTTAAAATTTGATGCTTTCAATGAAGATATAGGTAAAGATAGTAGGTAAATGTTTAGGTTGGTGACCCTGTTCCCAAGATAATAGACAAGAAACAATAAAAAAAGTGTTTGATTGTTTCATAGGTCAAATATATGCACTCCTAACTATTAAAACCAATGACAGAATAAAAAAGAATTGATGACATTTTGTTAATAACTTTCTGAGATAAATAACAGAAATAAATAATAAACTTGATCCGTTTTGCCAGTCCATTTTTCTCGTTTTCAGCCCACCCGGTTATTTTAAAAACCAAGAAGTACTTTTATTTGACCCGGTCATGCATAGTTATTTAAATATTGGTGTTATAGAGTATAGATCTAATTTATTCACGTTGTAATGGAAGTTATTTAGAGAAGCTATTCAATTCATGCTTAAGGTTCACTTTAACCAACAGGAAAATCAATAGAAAAAATCAACAACTATAAAAGTATATTTTAGTGGGAAAGATAAATTGCCTGTGATTTTCGTATAAAAATACTATGTCATACTTTAATGAAATTTGTTTTAACCATAAAAAACCCTACATTTTAATTTAATTTAAATTTTCATATCTTATTTTCCTTATTAAAGATCCATTTTTTGTTATAATATATATTCCTTCTCTATTTAAGGGGCAGAACTTCTTTACAAATACTTCGAACTTTCATATCGGAAACTAGTCTTCCGAATTCTCACCAAAACCCTGGTAAAACTGTATATGGAACTGCTAACTTTGGTGTAGTGGGCTGGACGATCCATGGCACACAGTCTTTAAAACGACAACCCGTGTGTCCATGTAGAGGCTTCTATCTTAAAGTCACGACTATAAACACCCTATAGATTGAACATAAAGATAATAACACATTTTCCGAACTTAGAGTAACAATCTCAATGTTCAAAAGAAAATACAAAACAACTAAAGACAAACCGGAATAGTTATAGATCGCATTGGTTCTGACTTTGTACATGCATTTCAAATGAAAGGGTGGGTTAAACCAGGTTTTATGGCGCGCCCAACCCCCCTCTTCCGACGTGAAACCGAAACTTCTTAATATGTACACTCTCGGAACGGAATCGGTTTCCTCTTCCAGACTATTTTTGGCATTTTACATGTAATGAGGGCTCATAACAAAATGCTGAAAAATGCTTCTGTACCAATGAAAATTAAAACTACACAATGGTTCCATAGCTATTTAGAATTTAAAAAAGACATGTGTATTAAGCAAAGTCACATTTCATTTTGATTTTTACATGTACAATATATTGTCTCCTTGTCTTCCGGTATATGAAGCTTGCTCATTGCATTTGATGATGAAACGGCAACTCGGCTTCGGAATGCGTCTCGTTATTTAAGTAGACACTAAGTGTGCACGTAGAAGTGAAGTTCAAGCTCAACATTGACTAATAAAATATGTCAAATATCTATAGTTTTATTCGAAGTGTAACCATGAACTAAAAAAATATTCAAGATTTCACATAGAAAAGTATAAGGATTAATCAAGTTATTAGTATTTGACATCAAATAATTATATTGTGCCATGATTGTTTCTTCATATAAGGCATAGATCACATCCCATACCAACACAACAACATCAAAGATAGTTGGATACATAGGCAGTTTATTGTAAACGTTAGTAGTTAATAGAAGTTATGCAAGTAAATTATTTGGGCTTATTTTTTTTTATTCAAGTTATGCACGTCTAAAGTGATAATTCATAAGTAGCGCTATACTCTACCTAAACTGAAAGTTGACCACATTGAATCAACCTTGTAATCGGTGGTTGTATTTTCTGGAATATGATTTGTTAGACTTTCAGGTTCACTGGTACCCAAATCGAGTACTGTTCTTTTGTCAGTAACAATTCTATTAACGACGATTTGGTCAGCGGATGTTATAAACGATGAATCTAGTGTTGTTCTTGATTTTGTAAATAAGGCAATTGTTGTTACTTCTGTTGTTCTTGCTTGAGTCGTTGCTGTTGTAGCTGCTACTGCAGTGGTTGCTGGTAAAATTGATAATATAGCTATTCAGTATAATTAAAAAAGACATGTGTATTTAGCAGAGTCACATATCACTTTGTTTTTACATGTACAATATATTGTCTTCTTGTTAAAAGTCTTTAAACAAAGAAATGTAAGTTGTATTATAATTTAAACATACAGTTTATTTTAATATTATTGATATAAGAACTTTAAGAACTAGAAAGCAGCATAAAAGTTGGATTCCATATTTTGCATGCAAACGTGTCCATTAACTTGTAGGAAACCAAATGAAATTACCAGGACAATGACGCCGATATTTTTGGTAGACACCGTCACAGGCAGCTGGATGTAAATTAGTACATGGTTCCTCTACTAATTCGATACTATAACTTCCTTTCCTTCTTGCTAATACACACTTAGTTGCGTGGTTTTGAAAGTATTCTTAAACAAAGACAAGAGCTACCATTTGTTAGGATTCAAATATACGGTTTTGAAATGCAAATTTTAAACAGAACTTTTTACACCTATTTTAAATCAACTCGGTCAATCACTACAGTAATTGGCATGTGTGTGTGTCACTGGAATCGTATTCAAACCATTAATTGTGAGTTTTTGTATCTAAAACAATCTTTTTGACATTGTGGGTGGTGAAAATTCGTACCACACGTACATACTTAATCAGCGAATGGTGTTTTTTATTTCACAATTTGTTTTTATATGCCAGTACTTAAACAATTTTTTCAGACATTCGATCCGACACCGTGACCGACTAATAGACCAACTAATAAGAAAATACATCTTATACGATCTCCTTCGTTATCAGTGAATGGTAGAAGAATTCTAAATTATGCTAGGCAAAAAGGGATGTTGTTGACTAATGTTTGGATGTTTGTTGTACTATTACCCCTAATATGTCCCACCACCTTGTTGTGCTCTGTGTTATTACTTGGCCATCAGATCGCAATGGAAAAGGACAGATTGATGTCATATAATCTGGTCCAATCATCTATTTTGGAATGCATGTATCAAGTCAGGATCATTGCTATTTTCAATTAGCAAATTGAAAAAATATTTTTGTACTTATTTGTCATTTGTCAGTTAGTATCATTTTTCTAATCACTATTCTATTATTACTAGAGTAATATTGAAACGATGTACGTTTGATTCAACAATTTAACCTTACAGATTTAACTAATTGGAATTCTTTAAGAGTTACAATCTGTTATAAATGCTGAAGACAATGTTTGCTTTAAGGCGGTGCAAAACAGTGATCATGAGACCAGCCAAAATTAAACTTCAAATTACCGTATTACTTCGTTTTACAAGGTCTCTTAAAATATTTTCTAAAATTTTCTTTATTTCATTCTTTAGACTTTGAGTCTGATTTGAAAATTATTTGAACATTTTTTGTTTTACTTTAATAAATAATATCATAAAACCAAGTAAAATTGTGTTTTCAGCATTTTTGCAAAGGAAGATACTATGTTTCAAAATATGCCATTTTGAGTCACTTTTTGGCATACTTTTTTCTATATTAGAAAAACGAAATGGGAAGCACCCCTTCTTCTTTTCATTTTTCTAATGCATTATACAAGCCCTATATAATATCAAATGAATACTAATATCATTTGACAAAACTTTTATACAGACATGATATTCCTTTGAAATTGGTAACTTTCTTTAATATTTCAATGAAACCATCCCGACTTTAGAGTCATTTAATATCAAAAACCAAGTCGGAATCATGCACTTTTCAAGATAGTTTTTAAAAGAGCATGTCATATAGCGCATCCATTAACAAATTGTGAAGAAAATTCATTGACAGAAAAATGTTGGTGCACGTGGCATGTACCTCCATAAACCTTTATGGATGATTCATTGACATTTATTTTTTTACTCCTTGTAGTTTTTTTAGTTTTTTTGTCACAGATATCCGTTTACGTTTCTATCTTGAATATGTAATGTGGATAGTAAATAAAATTAAATCTCACTTACTCTAGTTATCGGAATCATAAAAATTGTTTGATTTCAGCAAAATTGCACCATTAGGGTATACAAAGTTTCAAAAGGGCAAGGACAAAATCAGTTAACACAAACGATAACAACACACACACATAAAAAATATAAAAAATCAGCAACGCATATTCAAATAATCAAAATGCATTTAAACATGAAATAAGTATGAATTTTGATTTCCTGTCTTTTTAAATGATTTTATGTTTTTAATAGCAATTAAGGCACACAAATCCTTCTGGTGCTTTATTCCATTCGTCTGTTTGTAGCATTTTTTTAAAGATTTTGCTAAACTTATATACCCGTACGGGTTCCGGGATAGCCCCGCGTCAGCGCTAAGCATGACTTAAAGTCCCATTAAGAACGCATAGAAACGTTACATCGAGGAAGGCCGCTTTGCTCTTAAATTGACTGTAATGTGTACCAGGTGGTTGAATTATGAATGCCATTCTAACCGCAAACCATAGTGGTGCACCGTGTTGGAAAAAGTTATGTTCTTGGCACGTTAAAGCCCTGCTGCAGGTCCCGGTAAGAGTAAGACCCGAAGGATAACCATGCGGGAGGCTATCCATATCTCCTTTTCCCTGTGACAGTCAAACTTTTATTCCCGATTGGACTGGTGTCTCCATTTCCTCCACTACATCACCATTTAATGTTCATTTTATCACCTTTTCATGTTCATCTTCCTTATATAGGCCGCTTTGCCAACAAAAATAAGATATGAATAGCCACAACTTTCATTAATCCTATCCCGTGTGTACTTATGCATTGTTAATATATAGAAGTTAATAGTACTTGTATCCCTCTTTTTCACTCACCCGATCAAATGTTGGAATAGACGATATCATTTAAACTACATGTAAACATCGAAATTTTACAGTGTGAACGCATTGCTTTTTAAGTAATAGTTATACCATGAGGAAAAGGTGTTTCTTGATAAGAAACCCCGAGGACCGGAGGTCCGAGTGGGTTTCTTATTCAGAAACACCGTATACCGAATAGTATAACTAACTTACACCCCAGTAAACGTAGAACAAAACTAGATTACAATTTTTTATAGTAAGCAATAAAATGTGGCATTAATTATAAAACTGAGTTAGTAAACATATTTCTGATTTTTTTTCCCACACAGGGGCTTTTTTAATTCAAGATGTTAGGCAACTGAAATGATTTGAGGGTTAAAACAGATTAATCAACTTGTTAAACAGATTAATTACTTTGCAAATAACTGATGATTTTTTATCATGCTAATTAAAACAATGAACACTTCTTAAGATTCATTCAGTTTTGATATGACCATCAGGGAAGATGGATGTGCTTTGGCTGCTGTTCCTTTGAATATCATTAATTTCTGAGAGCAGGTAATTTTAGTTGAGGAAATTGCGTATTTGAAGAAAATTTATTTCATTTTAATTTTAAATTTTGTATTTTGATACATATGCAGTACGATGTCCCTTAGCGTGGGGTTAGATTAAAAGTCTTCCTCTCATCTACTTCCCGTTTGCCGACTTACTTAATTCTTTGCATAAGTTGTCAATTATGGACAATTTTCTGAACAGTTTTCGCAGCAACCTCTTATTATATGCTTTTGATATTTGGTCATCAGCATAGGTCCCATATATACCGTTAAATTAATTTCAGGTCTATTGTCTACCTACTTTTTGTTTAACGAAATCCGGTCATTTCTATCTTTGACCCATTTTGATGCCCCATCTCCGAAAGTCATTGGGATATACAGTCATCGGATACGTTTGTTTGTCCGTCCGTCTGTGTGTTCGTCCGTCTTTTATGTTGCGAAATATCGGCATTATGTCTATTGGACATATTCTTGCTTTGTTTTGTTTGTTTATTTTCAATTTTTTAATGATTTGTTTTATTTGTCTGTTTTTTTTTATTATTTTGCTACTTTTTAAATTAGAGTTGATTTAAAACCTTATAAAGTGAACTGTTTTCATTTCCTTCTCAGATGCCCTGGGTTGGCTATTACAGAAGTTTCTTTGTGTGAGAAGCTCTTTTGTTCTATGAACATGAGGTGTGTTCACAAGCGCAAAAGCAGGGGTATCTGGAAACCCCTGTTTTTGCCATTGTGAATTAAGCCTATTGTTCTTAGAACAAAAGAGTTAGTCACACAAAGAAATTTTCTGAAAATGAAAGTTCGACTTTAACCAATAGAATTGGGGTGTAATGTTAGTGCGGACGACATTTAAACCACTATGAAAGAAGCAGAGGTACCAATGGGGTATCCGAATGTCAAAAGTCCGAAAGGGCAGAGACTAAACCAGTAAACACAAACAAGAACGGGACAAAAACAGACAACACGTAAAACATGGAAACACAAAACAACTGAATATCAATCAACAACGCGAACTCCAGTCGAAACAAGAGTGAACTCAGGTGCTCCGGAAGAGTAAGCAGTTACTGCTTGCTATAGCACACCCGTCGCGTTGCCAATAGTCCATTCAGCGTGTCAAATCCAGTAAAGGAAGACAAAACAACACCCTATGACAAACCAACATCTGCACTCATCTGAGAGATCGAAATCCCATATTTGTCTATAAGTGCATGATGTCTTCCGTAAAATTTCTTGAGTGAAGACAGCAACCGAGGAGCAACATAACCCTGTGTGAGCAATTTTTGCGTCAGACGTGTCGCTCTGCTAAGGAAATCGATGTAAGTCCTGCACGCTCTGGAGTAACGAATCAATTGAGATACGTAAACTCCATAAGCTGGAGCTGACGGAATATTGCTACACAAGAAGGGGAAGTTGACGATTGGAAAGTTGAAGTCATCACGTTTGTCATAGAGCATTGTTGAAAGTCTTCCTTGAGAGTCAATTTCGAGATGTAGATCTAAATATGAGGCAGACCTCCTAGAATCCGTTGTGTCCTTTATCTCAAGCTCCTGCGGATATATGAGATGGAGAAAGTCATCAAATCGAGAATTGTTTAGTGAAAGGACATCATCAATATAACGGAACGTGAGGTTGAAAGAGAGAGCTAGTCTCTTTTTTGTCTAGAAGAGATTGCAAGAAGTCTGCTTCATATGAATGAAGAAACAAATCAGCAAGCAAAGGTGCACAATTAGTGCCCATTGGAATCCCTATTGTTTGCTGAAAAACACGTCCACCAAACTGAACAAATATGTTGTCAATAAGAAAGTTGAGCATGTCGATTATTTGGTCTTCTGTAAAGGGGTAGGGGCTATAAGGTGCTTATTTGGCCCCAAATTTGTTATGAAAATAAATTTGGAGTACAAATCAAGTTTATAATGTAATTGATTAATGTTATGTATGGTTGTAATGTAACAAGCTGAAATACACATGTCATCATTGACATGATGTCTTAATTGATTGCTTAATGACGTCATATTTTAAGAAAAGCTAAAAAAAACGGCCAAAATTCACAACTTTTAGACCAGTTTTTCAAAAAATTAAATACCTCCGCATGCCTCCACCAAAAAGATATTTCACACACTGCAATATTGTGTCATCTTGCATATTTTTGCTAAGTTTCATTTTGGTGGAGGCCTGTGGAGGCATTTAAATTTAACAAAAACCAATGTAAATTATGACGTTTTTTACCATTTTGGACAAATTCTATAAAATAGTCATATTTAAAAGACCCTTGTAGAGAAAAGCTCTCAACTTACAATGCCATAATTGCCAAACACTTTGTTTGCATCATTTTAAGAATGCAAATCAAACAAAGTTCATTCAAATAAAATACACTGAAAAAATGGGGCCAAAATAGGGTCTTAGAGCCCCTACCCCTTTGTTCTTTTTCTTGGACTCATTGATGACAAAGTAAGTCTTGGTATAATCGACTTCAAGAAATTTGTACCTGCGTTTTCCATTCTTTTTGAAAAAGCTGCGTTTAATCAGCTGTGCCAATCGCGATTTCAGTTGTTCATGTGGAATAGAAGTGTAAAGTGTGGAGAAATCGAATGTTTTGATGCTGTTACAAGATGAAACTGATTTAGAGTTAAGAATCTCCATCAATTCTTTCGAATTCTTCAGGATCCACATTTGATTGACACCATTTCTAGAATAACAACAATCGTAATATTTCTGGAGGCCGGATTTTACTGCCGTAAGTATTGAAGTCAACAAAACTGAAAGAGGTTTAGTTGTACATTTGGATGAGTTTTAAACCGTTAAGCTATAGATGTAATTAATTATTCTAGTTAAATATTCAAAAGATTAATATTTGATTATCTAGACGACAAAAATAAAGCAGAATAACATATGATATCAGTTAACATGTACTTCATAGATCTATATTTACATGATTGAGAATAATAAGCTTAATAGATTACTATAAATTATCTTACCGCATACTTTAACAAAAGACCAGTCGCCGGTCCACTGAATGTTTTTGTATCTTTGAATTCCAACGCACGTACCATTTTTTTCTTGATATAGTGAAAAAAATATATAATATGTTGGAATTACACTAAATAAGGCTAATAACAAAATCACCGAGATGGTATGATTAATATTAGTATCCAAAGAAGACATACTTGATACATTGATAATCCCATTGGTCCAACTTTATACATGGATTTCAAATAATATAATGAGTAAATTCATGTGTCAACCTCTTTTATTGTACCGATAAAGCAGCTAACAATGTCGTTGTGGTATGAAGAAAGTATAACCTTGAGGTTTTAATGCACGAAATAAAAAATTCGAACACTTTCGTTCCCGTGCATTCGACAGAATCAGGTATCAATGATGATCATATCATAGCGACCACAGCACTTCGATTTGCCCCGACATACTTTAAGTTACCTACTATGTACTGGATACCTTCATTGAACAAAAATCCATATAAATCTCGTTTTATCTCTGCTTCAAGTAAGTGTTCTTTAATCCATATTTCCAAAGTTCTATCTCTTACTTTAACTACTATGAAGGAATTTATTATTCAATACTGTGAAAGGGTATTCGAAAATAGTGGAATTAAATATTTTTGGAGCGTAAAAAATTCTCTTGGTGTTTTGGACAAGCTTCGTGCATTTGAAAATACTTTCCATACCGTTGATAGTTATGCATAATCTGATTAAGAATATTTGGTAAAATGGTGTTTTGACAAATTTAAAAGTGATTATATCTGATCTAGAGTTTCAAAATCATTTAGTAAATCACTTTTTAGTAACGAGACTCAAAAAGGTTACATTAACTGGACTGTTGCAGAAACTATTACTGCTCTAAATTATTTCTTAGATAATATTAACATACGTTTTGGTAAACAAATTTATCGCCAAATTATTGGTTTTCCTATGGGTACTAATTGTGCGCCACTTATAGCCGACCTTTTCCTATACTGTTATGAATCGCAATTTATGGCTAAATTACAAAAAGACCCCAACAAACAGAACCTAATCTAAACTTTCGATATTTAGATGACATTCTTGCACTCAACAATCCTTCATTTTCTAATTCTATTACAGATATCTATCCTTCTGAATTAACCTTGAACAAATCTAACGTCACCGGTGATAGATGTCCTTTTTTAGATTTAGATTTAAGTATTATTGACGAAAAATTACAAACCAAGGTATATGATAAACGTGACGAATCTACCTTCCCTATTATTAGTTTCCCTTTTCTTGAAGGAGATGTTCCACTAGCGCCGTCATACGGGGTTTACATTTCACAGTTAGTAAGATATGCTCGGATCTGCAGTGGTGTTTCTGATTTTAATAATAAAAACCGTTTTATTACTGAAAAATTATTAAAACAAGGTTATCGATACCACAAATTAATAAAATCTTTTTTCTAAATTATTCCACAAGTATCGATCTCTTATTGAAAAATTTAATTGTACACGTCGTTTTCTTATAGTGAAAGGAATATCACATCCTTAATTTTATGGTAATGTTTTTTATAAAGCTCATAAATTTAAAAGCAATCCATTAGAAATGAAAAATTGGCTTCAATATTTATTACGGAAAGGATATGAATTGAATATCTTGGTTAAATCTTTGAATTTAGTGGGGTTTTTTGGCATACATATTGATACATGTAACTTGATACTTGCTTTAAAACTTCCATAAACGTTTTTACTTTTGTAATTTTAAAGCATTATAGCGATCAAGCGTGTCGGTTTTGTGTGATGACACTTCACTAAATCATTATAGTTTGAGGTGTTGTGTCGGATTTAAAATTGATGCGTTTGATTTTTTTACATCAGTCGATTGATGATTCTCAGCTAGCTGTCAGTAACAGCGAGTATTCTATAGAGAGTTCCTTTACCGTCCTTTTGTTTGTTCTTGTTTTTTGTCTTAGGTTCTCTCTAGTAGAATTGGACTTTGATCGATTTGATTTTTATTGTGTGTTTAGTTTTTGTGCTTTGTCTTGGAATATTGATAGGGGGAAGGTTGGGCCCAAAAAACTAGTTTAACCCCGCCACATATTAAATGTGCCTGTCCTAAGCCAGGAATCTTTGACAAAGATTTCGTTTGTACTTGTCTTTTTGATGTTTTCTGTTCCTTGTTTAAGAAGGGGGTCTATCTGTGACTATTTCAGGGCTGGATTTGAATTATATGCATTTTTTTAGACCATGGGCCAATTGCAGAACCGCGGGCAGTGCCAAATGGCCTCGTTGAAGGCTGCTGGCGGTTGTCCATTGTGGTTTTTCTAAATTGCTGTTTAATTGTGGTATGTGTCGCGTACATTTATTCCACATCTCATTATTTTCTATTTAAGTGATATTCAATACCACAAAAAAAAAGATTTTTTTTATTAGATATCGGCATAAACTGGGTGTCTGACCTGATCTTTAAAATTCAAACATACTGAAAAGATAATCAAAAGTACAGATTGAAATAATACATGATTGCTCAAGTTCTAAAATATTTTCAACGCTTATCATTGAATCATAAAGTTAGATTTGTTCAAAATGAATAATAGATAAAAAAAAAGTAATCCAAAGTAATTGTTATATTAAAAAATATCTTTGTCCCTTTATACTCTCAAAAGTTAATGCCATTAGTGCAATTAGTCATAGTAGCGAGCACAGATCGTAGCGGGCACGATCGATTATTTTGATTACTTTTCTATTTTACATTAAATCGCCCCAAGCATCTCGTCGCAAAATGAACGTTCTAGAAAATACACCAAATAAATTTCAGATTATATTTCACTGCATCGATTCGAAATCAAAACTTTTTAATTTGGTAATTAAAAATTTTTACACTGGCAGTTTAAACACGTTAACATTGTATGTCTTCAGTTAAAATTTAATCATTCATAATATTTCATTCGGGTGACTTGGAAAGTTTACTCAAACGCACCTCATGTTTTTAATTTAAGGTAAAGAAATGACTATATTAAACAAATGCTTCAGTATCAAAAGTGTGCTCGTCTTTGCGGGAATGGGATTCTTTAGATGTGATTTTTTTTTATTTCTAAAATATTTTATTCCTCAACTGAGGTGTGGGACAAAAAAGCAAAAAGAGGATCCATCTGTTCTGTTTCTACTTTCATGTTGTAATGTAAGGAGTTTTTTCACAGGCATTTACAAATATATTTGTCAACCTTCAATTATTAGAATACTGCTGTGCTCGCAGTAAGGCAATGCCTATTTCAAATTATGATATTTATCAAATGCAAATGAACCTTTAAATTATCATTGCCAAATCACATGAGCTAATTATGACACTTACTGCACCACTCACAATCTATAGCATCATAAAGAGGTAATTTGTTTATCCGTCGTATTTCTACAGAACATCTCAGGGATTGATCGGAATCTCCTCTTGGTATTAAGTGTCCTATAAGTGCAAAAAAAAATGATTAATATCTGAGAGTGAGTGAGTTTTACGCCCGTGCAATGCTATATAGTTTTTTTTTACATGCGATGAACATGAAAAGGAAGATAAAATGACCTCCACACGGCTTTAATGCCGTGTGGAGGTCGTAGAAAGCTTCCCCGTGCTTCAGTTGTATGCTCTTATATATTTTTGGGTACTGCAATATGTGTTGGAAAGACACAGTTTACATTTTTCCAAAATTTGACAACGTTTGGCTGTTTCTTTAAAAATTGATAAATTTATCTGTTTGGTCATTGTTCTAATATGTTTTGGCATTTGTTTTATCAAATCTAAAATTCTACCGGTTTTCCAAGTTTTCTACTCCTAGCGTGTCTGATAAAGGTTAATCCAGAAAAGCGCTTCATACGCAGTGAAATTTTGCTTTTGTACATCTATTAAAATCATTGCAATATGTGATTCGTGTCTTTTTGGCACATATTCCATATTCTTTCGTTTTTAATGAAATGATGATGATGATGATAAATGAAATATGGGGGTGGGGTGGGAAACAAAGGAACGGTATGTTTTTAAGAACACAGGAAAAGGGGAACGGGGGCGGAAAATTTAACCTATGTGGTGCACTACTTGGCGGTCCAAAAAAATGGTCTTTTACGTGCATGAAGCATGGCACTCTCCACACACGTTGGCCCACTATAGTCAGCGGCCAGGGTTTCCATATTATAGACCTGACAACCCCTTACGAACGAGGGCAACCTGGGTACACACTTGATCGCTATGTGGGCTGAGCACTGACCCGACGTCAGAATCCCAAGACTCTTAGTCGCCCCTTACCACAAGCTAGGCTCTGCTGCCGGCATATTCGTCAACTGGGTCCCACACAAAACAAGAAACAGAGTGATAGATTACAATAGGTCACTCGAATGTCAAAGTTCATAAATTACTGTTTGATTTTTTCTATTCAAGTAACACAAAAGCATAAAAAAATGAAAAAGAGATGTACCAAAGGGAAAAAATTCTTTAATGAAGACACACTGAAAAAAATGCACAACATACAAAAATATTAACAAATTATTATATTAATAAATAAAACATAGCGAACAGCAATCAGCACACTTATTTACGATGAAAAGAGAGTAGACTGGAGTCACAGAAACAATAATATTTTTACTTACCATTAATATGTTGATATCCTTTGTACCAATTTCTGCCATCACAAATGCAATCGTTGTTACAGTAGCGATAATCAATTTGTGAGTTGTATTTTTCATGATACTTCAAGCCAAAACAAACACACCAATTTTTCTTTTCAAATAATAAAAATCAAGATTTTTTAATACAAATTATATTATATAACCTTTCTGTTTTGTTATATTTTATAAGTGAAAAATTTCACTAATATTGAGATCATATAATGCTTTCAGCCTTTTTTATTTGATTGTTAGCGCTTTCACTAAAACAATAAATATTAAAGTGGATCTAGCCTTAATGTTATGTAATGTTTAAAAGAGTCAACGTAAGAATGATAAAAAATCCTTACTTATTCTCAAACCGGACGGACTAAGAATTTTGACTTTCTTTGAAGTTAGCTTTTTCAATATAGCAAGCAAAAAGGTTTAGTTATTTTTTATATATATATATATCCATCATGATATAAAGAACTTGATTTGCTTTGGAAAGAAAATGAACAATTTACCTATAATAGTACTAAGGGATGTTTACAATAGTTTTGTATTTTTCTTACTTGAATTGTGAATATAGCATCACTCGAGCACGCATTTGAACAAAACACTAGAGCTTTTTCCGTATCCTTGGCAATAAGTTGTATAATAGTTGTATATTTATTAGGAGTGATTTTGAAACCTCCTGTAAAAAGTAGAAAGAAATCATCATAGGCAAAAACATCATAAGTGCAAAGTTGAAATAATATTGAATCTTTAAACTTTTCCTAAGAGTAGATAAACAAACAACATGGTCATATACAATGTATAGGTACATAATATTCTAAATAAGTTTTTAACGAACCTATAAACACCGTCCATCTTGTGTTTGTAAAATATCCACCTATCCATGCCTCGCTCGTATCATGTATATTGGCAAAGCTAATGTTTTTCCCAACAAGTTTACATCTTTTATAGCTTTCAAACCAGGTATGGGTGCCCTCTAGTGGCATTAAAGCTGGAAATCCTAAAATAGAATAATTTGAAAATTGCGGTGTTTTTATACTTTGAATATAAATGCCTTATAATGTAGTATTATTTTGATAAGATCAATATTCAGCAATGGGGTCAATGATCTTTTAACATAACTTTTGATTTAAATCTGAGATATGCGTGTGTGTGTGTGTGTGTGTGTGTGTTGGTGTTTAACGCCCTTTATTGACGCACCTGGGCCATGTAGGGCGGTCAGTGTTTAATGGTGGAGGAAACCGGAGTACCCAGAGGAAACCACCGACCTTGGGCAGGTAACTGACAAACCTAATCACGTACAGTTGGGGAAGTACCTTTTTTGTTAAATACAGACGGGACATGAACACCAGCTCAGAGGTGATCATCTAGTGATCAATAGTGTGGTATTTAAACCAGCGCCTTAGACCACTCGGCCACCCAGGCCCCTAAATCTGAGATATATTTGGACTTAAAAGACATGACACAATAAGAGTGAACTCCATAAATATGCATTATCTAACAGTTTTATTAGCAACAACTTAAGTACTTTGTATAGTACCAGAGGAAAAAGAAGCATTCACTGTTGGATATTCTGCAGTGCCATTATAATTGATTGTATATAAAAGCAAACGTTTAATTCATAAAATATCGATCGGATGAGGTCCGATTTATTGTAGAGTGTAGGTTAAAACCAGAAATCGCATCTGTATATCAATTCAATATCCTCCTTGACATCTATGAAGCCTGGAAAACGCCACTTAGGATATTGACTTGGATGCCAGGTAAACTTACCGATGTAGAAGATTTCGTACTTCCGTAAGATTTAAGAAAATGTTTTTTGTGGTAGCAACGATATAATTTGACTGTGTACTATCTAAATTAATTGATTTTTAAGCATCTATAATTTGCACTGAACAGTAAAGAAATTTAAGTTTCCTATCTGAAAATTCTTGAAATATGTTCAATCCTGCTCAGGTTCCTAACTCATGTATGCTGTTGTTACTAAACCGTTATTTTCCGCCAGAGTTTTAGAAAAACTTCTGAAGCCTCAATACGTAGAACTTAATATTGGCATGCAGAAAAACCCCAACACCTGACAGAATAAGTATCATATGTTTGTTGTCTGCTGGAGTACTAAATGTTTAATCTATTTATTCGCACTAATCATGTAATGTTTAATTTTTTAATAATGATTCATGGTACAGTACGTATTTTTAACACTTATTTTTCAAACTATGCAAGAGCTGAATGCGAGAATCTTGGTCTCTCCAAGTTTTAATTAACCTCTAATCGTTGCTCATGAGTGATCATGATTGTATTTAAGCAGGTAATGGCTAAGAAGGCAGAGTCTAATCATATTCTAATTTTAAGTGATATGGGCTTCGTCTGATTTTATGCTAAATATTTGATAAAAAGATATGACCATGAGACCATAACACAAATGTAAATTCCAAATGAAATCATTTTTAAGTTATACCTTTGGTTTTGGGATTTACATAAATAAATAAATTAATAACATAGGAGTATGAAAAAAGTATACACATGAGTAATAATCCATATTTTAAGAATAATATAGAGCATACATATGATATAGCTGATTACATATTACAACCAAAACAGAAAAAAAAAGATATACATACCGGAGAATTCAAACAACGCGATTGCTGAAACTTCAAACAAAATTGCTGGTTAGAAATACAAATTATTTTCATCAAAATAGAAAAATACATTTCGTTTAAATTATGTTCTGCTGGCTTGAAATAGATTATTACCTTCAACAAAAAGAAGAAAGAGACCATAAAATTGCATTCCCTTTGTTGATTCAATCCTTCATTTTATAAAAAAACATGTATAATTCTGGCATCAGTTAAAATGACTTCCCTATTGGTTGTTATAATGAAAAAATTGACAATACTACAAAAACAGCACATTAATTGTTCCAAATATTTCCTTGTGGCTGGGAATGAAATAATGTAGTTCTCAATGATATATGAAGCGTCAATTTCCCTGTGTGTTCACAACTTTTATAATTCTAGTTTTATGAAAGTTAAAGAATTCTTACAATCTGTTGCTTGCTTTGTTTTACGATATACAAAATCATGTCAAAATAACACGATGTCCCGTTAGTAACGTGTACTTTTTAACGCAATCAGAGAACTATAGACTGATCATGAGATGATTACAAGTGTTTAATTTTAATTATACCCTTTTTCTGATCTATGAGATCCTTAGATCTTTTTACATCTCTTCTGTAAGGCTACGGCCAACCATTGACAGCTACACTAAGAGATCATTTTGAAACTGGAAGGGACAATTTTACTTAACAACTTCTAAATTTACTGAAATTCTCAAACTGGTCAGTGTTTAAAGCAATTCAGTATAAATCCATTATATTTTCCTTGTAGTTAGAAGTCAATTAGTCAATAATGAAAAATTAAGAGCGTATCCATTTTTACCAAGAGATAGAACGCTGGAATAATCTTGATCGCCTTGAAAAAATTAAGTACTGAATATGAACTTTGTTGAATCACATTAAATAACCCTGGATTGGAAAACAAGCTTTATGCTTATGTGAATCCCTCTCCAGCTGGCAGTTTTCGAGTGAACTTGAACTCTTTACATCAATGAACAATCAACAGGTCAAGTAAAAACATGAAAACAAGAACTGCTATTATTCTGGATTTAGAACTGTCATAAATTGACACAATCTTTGAAAACACTTCGGTGCTGGATTTGGCTTCCTTGTTCGAACGTTTTGGTTTTGAGTACTTTTCGTTTTCAACTGTTTGGGATTTTGACCTTCCAATGTTTTGGTTTAAATGCTACTGATGAGAGGTTACTCCTTGAAATATCGATATATAGTATATTCAAATTGACCGTTTATACACGCGTTTTGGTATTTGTAATTTTGAAACCACTGGGCGATAACCGCTGCTGGTGGACCAGAGGTCCCCGAGGGTAATCACAAGCCTGGTAGTCAGACTTGTCTGACACGAATTACCATAAAATTTCTAATATATTGTCGCTGAAATTTCCGATAGTTAAATTCAAAATTGATGAAAACACCAGGTTTCTTTCCTTGTAATGCACATGGTCGATATCCTCGGTGCTGGATTTGGCTTCCTTGTTCGAACGTTTTGGTTTTGAGTACTTTTCGTTTTCAACTGTTTGGGATTTTGACCTTCCAATGTTTTGGTTTAAATGCTACTGATGAGAGGTTACTCCTTGAAATATCGATATATAGTATATTCAAATTGACCGTTTATACACGCGTTTTGGTATTTGTAATTTTGAAACCACTGGGCGATAACCGCTGCTGGTGGACCAGAGGTCCCCGAGGGTAATCACAAGCCTGGTAGTCAGACTTGTCTGACACGAATTACCATAAAATTTCTAATATATTGTCGCTGAAATTTCCGATAGTTAAATTCAAAATTGATGAAAACACCAGGTTTCTTTCCTTGTAATGCACATGGTCGATATCCTCGGTGCTGGATTTGGCTTCCTTGTTCGAACGTTTTGGTTTTGAGTACTTTTCGTTTTCAACTGTTTGGGATTTTGACCTTCCAATGTTTTGGTTTAAATGCTACTGATGAGAGGTTACTCCTTGAAATATCGATATATAGTATATTCAAATTGACCGTTTATACACGCGTTTTGGTATTTGTAATTTTGAAACCACTGGGCGATAACCGCTGCTGGTGGACCAGAGGTCCCCGAGGGTAATCACAAGCCTGGTAGTCAGACTTGTCTGACACGAATTACCATAAAATTTCTAATATATTGTCGCTGAAATTTCCGATAGTTAAATTCAAAATTGATGAAAACACCAGGTTTCTTTCCTTGTAATGCACATGGTCGATATCCTCGGTGCTGGATTTGGCTTCCTTGTTCGAACGTTTTGGTTTTGAGTACTTTTCGTTTTCAACTGTTTGGGATTTTGACCTTCCAATGTTTTGGTTTAAATGCTACTGATGAGAGGTTACTCCTTGAAATATCGATATATAGTATATTCAAATTGACCGTTTATACACGCGTTTTGGTATTTGTAATTTTGAAACCACTGGGCGATAACCGCTGCTGGTGGACCAGAGGTCCCCGAGGGTAATCACAAGCCTGGTAGTCAGACTTGTCTGACACGAATTACCATAAAATTTCTAATATATTGTCGCTGAAATTTCCGATAGTTAAATTCAAAATTGATGAAAACACCAGGTTTCTTTCCTTGTAATGCACATGGTCGATATCCTCGGTGCTGGATTTGGCTTCCTTGTTCGAACGTTTTGGTTTTGAGTACTTTTCGTTTTCAACTGTTTGGGATTTTGACCTTCCAATGTTTTGGTTTAAATGCTACTGATGAGAGGTTACTCCTTGAAATATCGATATATAGTATATTCAAGTTGACCGTTTATACACGCGTTTTGGTATTTGTAATTTTGAAACC
The DNA here is from genome assembly GCA_963971305.1 of Arcuatula senhousia. Lineage (NCBI taxonomy): Eukaryota > Metazoa > Mollusca > Bivalvia > Mytilida > Mytilidae > Arcuatula > Arcuatula senhousia. The sequence continues at coordinate 54,346,953 of OZ020307.1, read as the reverse complement.
ACTGGGCGATAACCGCTGCTGGTGGACCAGAGGTCCCCGAGGGTAATCACAAGCCTGGTAGTCAGACTTGTCTGACACGAATTACCATAAAATTTCTAATATATTGTCGCTGAAATTTCCGATAGTTAAATTCAAAATTGATCAAAACACCAGGTTTCTTTCCTTGTAATGCACATGGTCGATATCCTCGGTGCTGGATTTGGCTTCCTTGTTCGAACGTTTTGGTTTTAAGTACTTTTCGTTTTCAACTGTTTGGGATTTTGACCTTCCAATGTTTTGGTTTAAATGCTACTGATGAGAGGTTACTCCTTGAAATATCGATATATAGTATATTCAAATTGACCGTTTATACACGCGTTTTGGTATTTGTAATTTTGAAACCACTGGGCGATAACCGCTGCTGGTGGACCAGAGGTCCCCGAGGGTAATCACAAGCCTGGTAGTCAGACTTGTCTGACACGAATTACCATAAAATTTCTAATATATTGTCGCTGAAATTTCCGATAGTTAAATTCAAAATTGATGAAAACACCAGGTTTCTTTCCTTGTAATGCACATGGTCGATATCCTCGGTGCTGGCTTTGGCTTCCTTGTTCGAACGTTTTGGTTTTGAGTACTTTTCGTTCTCAACTGTTTGGGATTTTGACCTTCCAATGTTTTGGTTTAAATGCTACTGATGAGAGGTTACTCCTTGAAATATCGATATATAGTATATTCAAATTGACCGTTTATACACGCGTTTTGGTATTTGTAATTTCAGTAATTTTTAGTCCATAATTGTTCTCTCCCACTCCAACCGACAGTTCATATGTATTGTCTTGAAAGGTAGGGATATAGATTATATATGTAAAACACAAGCTCAGATTAAATATATTGAATTAAAACGAAGGAAAGGAAAATACTTTTAGTGCTGTAAAAGTGCAGTTCTTCATCTCCAAGTCATCCCGAAGTGGAGCTCATATTCGCACTTCGATGCCTTTTTAGGACGGTTTCTAGTACTGCTCTAGGGTAGTAGGCCTGGGTAACCACACAATTGTATGTAAAAAAACCTTAGTATTCGGTAAATAGGTAGTAGACTAACTAGGGTCATAACAACCCGAGAAGCCCATATCATACCGAGAGCTTTAGCTCGAGGGCATGATATTGGGCGAGGGTTGTTATGGGATACGATATGAAAAACCTCCATACTATATACTGTTTATCATATATTTGAAATAAAAAAAAAGTGTTTTTATGTTTTACTATTTACTAGTAATTAGTACTGAAATGCACGAATGTAAAATCAAATATTTTTTGATAACTTCTGATGAAGTATCTGGTTCTGTTGACGATTGTTAAAAACCTAGAAATATGCATGTGAAAGTCAACTACAATTTTCTATTGCATTATGTTACTTTGTTTCAAAATGTATCTGAACCATAACTTCACGGATTTTTTTTTGGCGAAACAAGATCACATTTGATGGATAAGCTCTTTATTTCTTTTGTTATAAATACAATTGTTTTCAAACTTTTTTTGATAAAAAGGATCTCACAAACTTTGCTTAAAATTGATTTTTAATGGTTAACTTAAAATTTCGTTGTTTTAAGGGACCGGTCAAAATTTATGAAAACATGGGACCGGAGCAAATGATAGTGGGACAAGTACTTTTTTTTAACGTTCAAAGAAGTGGGGCCAAGATTTTTTTTCAAATTAAAAGGCATGGGACATATCCTTTTTTCCTCCAACACAATATAAACAAGATTTTTTAATTTGCATGTTTAATTCAGTAATAGAAAAAAATAATTGCATATCCAGAACAATAAACAACATCAACAATATAATACAATAGCTTACATATACAATTTATTAGTATTTTTACGTTTGGTCATATATTCAATTTGCATTGGACAAGTCCTTTTTTCTTTATGGAAAGGCATGGGACCAACATTTTTACCTACACAATTAACCATGGGACAATGAGATTTTTTCACGTCAGAATTCTTTCTGCTCCGGTCCCATGCCTCGATAAATTTTGACCAGTCCCTAAGCATAGTTTTGGTAAGTACGTTTTATAGCTTTGAAGCATTGTAATAACATGTGCATGTATATAATATGTGTATAAATTTTATGATCCTTTTATGTTATGGTTGCATATGAATGATACTGAAAAAAAAATGAACAGTGTAACAAAATTTAATTAAACAAAACTGAGATATTAATTACAGTGCTTTTCTTTTACTTTTTTACTGTAAAAAAAATCAGTATCAGAATCGCTGTCTATCAATCAGAGGTGTTTGAATGTTTTCCTTTGGCTTGATGTATTAACATCTGAAGGGTTATGAGAACCATATCTAAAATTTAGAGTTATGTTTCCTTGTATGGTTGCACTATTCGAAACGGAGCTAAGTAGAAAGCTGCTAAGGGTGTTTGGCCATCTTTAAATTTCAACGTTTCAAACTTCAATATCCTGAAGTGTAGCAAATACTGGATTTTTATTTCTAACAGCTAATCATTCCCACTCTTTGAGACAGATATTTCGTATTGTTTTCAATTTTTCCTCGACCATATCTATTGAGGCGCGAACAAGAGTTTCATCTTCATTGTCGTCCAGAATCGCGTATGGATCATGATCGGGCATATCGGAAGCATTGACATTCAGAAGAGAATTGTTTGTTTCGAAATGACTAAGACCAGTCATTATATCAGACATTTGCTTCTGTTGGTTTACCGATGCTGAGCTATAATTGTTAATTAATTGTACATTTTTGTGACCTGAGAGTTGTGTTATCACAGTATATTAAACACCAGCAATAAAAAACTAAAATGGGGGGATGTTGAACTAATAAGAGATAGTACTGGTGCTGAATATCTAATACACAATGAAAGGGCAACAAAGACTAGAACCGGGATGACCAGTGATGATCGATCCTTTATGCTTAAAATGTTTGCAAGTCTAGGCAAATAAATAATATCAGTATTATATCAACCTCATATTTGTTACGTAGAACTAACTGATCATAAGGAAAATAATATATTAATAATGAATTTGAAATAACTTCTGTTCGTCTGTTAGTTTCGTGTATGGTATTTCAAAAAAAAGTGTGTGTGTGCATAGAACAGTTGAACTTACTGCTATGCTCGTAAATAGAAAAAATATACAATTTTCATTGATCTACCTAAAATCTTTTCAATATCCTACAGTCGAGTCTCGTTAACTCGAAGTCGAGGGGATCATTTTAAAATATAAGTGAATTTAATGTAATATGCAATAAATTCCTTTATTGAAGGAAGCCTGAATTTGTCCTTCGTTGCATCCACTTTTGGTTTAGACATGTCACTGGTTTTTAGTTAAACCTTACCGGAAGTAGTCTCTTTCTCAAAGATTCTGCTGTCGTCGAGACAGAATCAAATGTCTGTGTTGAGTATAAATCATTTAACCCACCCACCCTTCTGCATATTAGATAAATAAATAAACAGTACATTTCACCGTTTAATATTCTGCTAGGGTCCTGTAAAATTTGATATTTCTAACCATTAAAGGTTTTGTAGCAAACATGAAAGCTTATATGGTAATACAATACAGAATCTAAGTCCAGTTTAGCATTTTTCATTGGAACTATCATTAACTGTAAATTATGTTCAATTAAGAATAAAATTGGACAAGCTGCAAAAGGATCAATAGGGAAAATTCAAATTTCCTTCATTTAAGAAAATCTACTCCATAAATTCTTCTTATAATTTGTGAAAATCTGTGTTTTGTATGTATGTTTAAATATGATGCATACAAAACTACGTTCACCATCAAAACTTTTGAAAAAGGTGAAAATGTCTTTTTTCCTTATTATTTCTATATAAATTATTTCCCCCTTAAAAATTTTAAAAAATACAGGAAAAAATTGCAATTCGAAAATAAGGTGTATTTTATCCATGTTTGTTGTTATTTTCAATGTTTACTTTGCTCAATAGAAATCAATTAGAGAAGCTTACATTACAAAATTTAAAGTTATGATAAATTTGCAAAAAAACCTTCAGTGATGCACACACCCCCCAATCTACCTTAATAGGAAATATTTGCTTAATGTCGATAACACTACACCTGTGTTTTAATTAATAATAATAATTTGGTTCCCCATTTTGGTAATTTTGGTTTTATTGTTCTATGCTCTTCATAATAACATAGTGTTTGGCATTTTCAATATTTTTGGTAGAGCGCCTCTGATGAGTCTTGAATAGACGAAACGCGCGTCAGGCGTAGCAAAATTTATTGTCTGGAACTTTGTTGTCATTTTTATTTTAAAGAACTCAAGTGCGGAGTAATCAATAATTATCATAAAATAAAAAATCTGGAAAGGAAATTTTCAAAATATGATAATAAGTTGCCCGACAAATACATACTTGATTAATACATTTCAACAATATAACAAGAAAACTAGAGTCTATGATGAAAAAATACTTCTTCTATAATAAAGTCACTTTTACTCGACGAGAAAAATCAGCAAATTGATAAATCCATGTTAAATTATACAATTCTATTTGGCTTATAAATGTAAACATTTTATTTCGGCAACACAAATCATACACAGATATATATATATGCAAAAGTTAGCCGAAGGTTAGTTTTAAGAACTGTATTAATTTTGAAGAATTAAATATCTGCATTATGTACAAGTATGTGGTCGTTCTTTGACGATCACAAAGTGTATGCTGTAACTGCTTCTATTGTGCATGCCCAATTCATATCAACCTAGTAAATTCAAGAAATCCAAAATTATGATTGAGCTTTAATGCTGCTAGTGAAGCTTTGATTCTCCGAGGTTTACATGCTTCATCACAAAAAACTTCTGTGTTGACAAACACATCAAAGCAATGAATCATCCGTTTTAATTTAACCTAAAGTTATTCCTACCACAGCACAGGCATTGGTGGGTCTTACATTGTACATATAGTCCAAATTTTAAATGCAGTTCCAAGTTTTATGATTTAATTGTTCTATAGTCTTTATATACTCGTTAATTTTTTTAGATTGTGAATAACAGTGGTTTACTTATGTAATGAAATCTAATGACACCGTTTGCATATTATGAAAAATAGACGTAAAGCAAGACAATTCAATAATCATTATTTTTCCACGAAACAATAGATTGGTACAGAAGTTGTTGTCATTTTGTTGTGTTTTGTTCCCCTTAACAGGGCTTGACACACTTCAGTTGGGTAACCGGAAGTGCATTTTTGGTCAAAATGTGATCCGTCTCTGATCAGTGACCTTCCGCGTCGTCGGCACTATTTCGTGCACTTGCTGCGTCACAAATTGTCGCCGTGAAAGCGGCAACGCCAACGAACATCTCCGTATCTTCTAAACCGTTTTACGGAAAAGTATGAAAATTGGCTTGCCCAATCTAAAGAAGATATTTAATCATTTCCAATAGTTGAAATATAGTTTTAACCAAATTCTTTTGATTTATTTTTAATTCTTTTGAGACTTTTCAAAATCGTGTTTTCGCGATTCTGAAAAAAAACTGTAAACTTAAATTTGGTACAAAAAAATGTTCATTCAAGAACCATCGAAATTTTTTGTCTGGACATTGCTGTATATCGTGGCAACATTTCCTATATAGTTTCGTTGTGGAACACACATGAACAAAAAAGTGTACCAATTTTAAACTCAATTCCCTGAAATTTGCGTATTTTTTTCGCTTCTTTCACGATATCATTTTCATTTATTGATCGTTTACAGATATTACGTCATGCAACCTACTAAATACGTGGAAGTTGAAGTAAATACGAAAAAAAAAAAATTTATGCATGTTTAAAAAAAAAATCGGCAAAAATAACCGAATATATATGAACATCTTTCAGCTCTTTCAACCAAACTGCAAGGTGCGCGCCACGACGTCAAATCATTAAAATATCGGGGCACAGCTGAGGGGCACATGCCACATGGCATACTTCTGTTTGAAAGAGTGATTTTATGCCTATTTTCATGCATCTATTAACATGACAGTCGTAGGGACTGCAACACAGACACACACAAAGAGGCAAGGTCAAGCTCCCCTTCTAGATATTAATAAAAAAATGTGAAATGTTGAATGATCTTGAATGGTGAATATTGTCTCTATTTCGTGTGCATATCATCCCAAATTAAACATCTTTTAGCATTTTGATCAGATAATTTCTTAAACATGATTGTTTAAGTTTACATGCATACATGGGTTAATATTTGGGAGGCAATTAAAATTGTGTTAATTTAAAAAATAAATGAACAAATCAGTGATAACAGGGATGTCCAAGATCAGTTTTATTTAATGCCTGGTGATAATGAGAGAAAGCAAGCCAAAAAATTTCCCCAAAAAAATCATATAAATACTCTAACAGTTTTTAATAGAGCCCCTTAATAATTAGGATATGTAATTCTTTAAAAGGGAGATTGTTATTGTTTATTTTTTGTCTGAAACCTGTGAGTTTTAATTTTATTTCCAGCTGAAACATTAAAGACATTGGACATTTTTTAAATAGAGTTTCACTAATTATACTTCAAAACTGTCTCATATCCATTAGTAAGCAGACTCGATACATAAAACATATTATTAAAAATATCTATTTTTCTTATAAAAATAAGATTAAAATGAAAACAAACAATTTCAATAGATGCTTAAATATGCTTGTTGAAGGCTGCTGGCAGTTTTTTCATTGAGTTTATTTCTTTATTTCCACTGGTTATCCACATCTCATTATTTTATATTTCTATGCTATTAATAGCTGTTGTAATCTGTGTCCTTAGTGTCCATATACTGAAAATGTTATATATGTATAATACATGTACAGGACTATAGCTAGTGTAAATCAACATGATCAAGTTAATTAATGAACAAATTTGGATTATAGAGGAATTAAATGCTTTAACCATATTCATAGGTTGACCTTTCATTCCATAATTATATAACTCCCGTAGAAATTAGCGAAACTTGAACTTGATAGATCTGTAACTCATCATGGTAGACTCGCATACCAAAAATTAGATCATTATCTACAAGCATTTATAAAAAAAGTGTAGAAAACTGAAATTTTAGTGAATTTTCAAAGTTCAAAGGGTCATAACTCTTGTAAAAATCAGTGGACAAGAACTAAACTTAAGCTTGATCTGTAACTCATCATGGTAGACTTACATACCAAGATTCATTTCATTATCTACACGCCTTTAGAAAAAAAGTGTGGAAAACTGAGGCATGACATACGGACAGAATGCAAACCTAAAATTTACATTTGCAGGAAGGGGACAAATAACTAAAGAGGGATTTTAAGCTCTGTGCGAGATGAACTTTTTGTATTTTAAACTTAGTAGGCCAAACTGTAGCTTTTGACGGTTGTTTTATTGAATATGTAGTGTTGAGATATCCATCCAATATTATAAGGTCCAAATTAAGATGAATAATTCCAGGAAAAATTAGAAGATCAAAACAAATTGTAAACTTGATCTAATTCATCTACAAAAGATCAATTCAATATCTATAAGCCCTTAAAGCAAAGGCAGATCTAGGACCCAGCATACCGTCCCCCCCCCATTTGACAAAAAAATTGGTTAAGAACTGTATGAAACAAGAGATCCCAGAAGGTTTTTTTATAAGTTTGTAAATTTCTGGATCCGCCACAGCTTAAAGCAATAGTGTGGAAAACTTAAATTCAGTGAATTTTCAAAGTTTAATAGGCCATACCTGTATATTAAACTCCGGTAAAAATTGGTGGACTGAAATAAAACCTAAATGTGACCTGTAACATATGGTAGACTTATACATTGTGTACATCAAAAATCAATTATTAGTAAGTAAACACATGAACATGTACATGTATATGTATCGACACGTATAAGCATTTAGGGGTACGAGAGACATCCAATTCAGACTGAGTGCAAACCTTTGGCTATCACAAGGTAGGGGACTAAAAACAAGCTATACTGAGGGCAGCATGTTGAACTCCGATCACCAATTTTGTGCAGTCTTAAAAAAACCATGAATGCTGCAACATTGAAACAGTCAATGAATTATTACACACAGCCAGAACTTTATCTTGGCACAAATCCACCCGCATCATATCAAGTACATGTACATAATTAAAAATTTACATGTACTATAAAGTTTTAATATTTAATAGGTAATCTTATAATATTACAGTAATAAAAATATCATATTTACCTGGACAAGTTGAAAGTAGTTTTACTGTTGCCATTAAGAGATGAAAGTACATAGCCCAAAATAAGCATTGCAATTATTCATACGCAAAGTTGCTAATTTTGAGTATGAGTATGTCTAGATCTGCCATCACAAAAAGCTGAATGGTCTTCAAATATCTTCTTGGTCTACCATTTATACAAATGCTGGATCAGCATTTCTTTTGATGGACAATTTGAGAAAGATTTTTATTTCAACATGCCTAATACATGTAACATGTTAAAAGGTTTTTTTTTAAAGAATATATAAAAATGGATTTAAAAATGTGTTTTTATGAGATACCAGCATATGACATACAGAAGCATGCTTCAACTAGAACCTTGGCTTACTGACATGTTGGTGCAGTGCATGAACAGTCCTATCAGTACAAGTATATAAGCAAACAAATTTTGTTGTAGCTGAATCTTCGCCATATATAAAACACAAAACTTTGTGCATAAACCTACATGTATACCATTTCTTTCAAAAATATTTCATAAGCATAAATTTTATCGGTAAAAGAATGAGACATCTTTCTTTTTTTAGATGTACATGTGTAATACTAATATAGGATGAGTATTGACAATCTAATTTGACATATCATGCATATAGGCCTTTGCATCATGTAAGATCTACTGGTCAGACTTTTTATCACCTGGACACAATATAAATATAGATTGCAAATTCTGAAATGCATACCAAATGTTAATGGTGTGCTGTATTATCATGATTATATATAATTTACAATAAACATTTGTACATATGCCCAATCACAAATTTGTCAAAGAAATAGTTACCCTTACATGTAATTATGAACTAGTTATCTTTTATTTTATTTTTTATGTACAATTTTGGGGGTTTTTTTTTTTGCACAAAGTCCACCTAAAAACACTAAAAAGTTTTTAGGCCTCACTTTGCTGGGTGTGACAAACAATTTATATGTCCTCTTAAACTACTAGTAAATCATAGATTAGTCCATCATGATTTGAATGTTGATCCAGGGCTGTCAAGTTTTGATGGGCTGCTTGTGTGAGATTAGTTAAAAATTGAAAGATCAAAGAAAGGAGCATTTGTGGCAAACTTTGGGACTACATGTAGATTTGCGAGCCTCATGCGACTTGCATGACACTTGGAAGGTTTGTCTGTTGTTATGAGGCCAATGGGCACCACAGCCAAAAAGGAAAAAAAAAACAAGTAAACCACAATGTCAATGTCAGCTGTGTTCCTTACTTCACAACAGAATGACAGGCCATTGATACATGTACATGTTTATATTACAGGTCTATGATGTCATAGATCTTTATATTGCGAAGATGTTAAAGGGTTGTTCTGTTGTTTGATAAAATGCAAATTTATAAATGTAAGCAGAATTCGCAGGCGAATTTGCGTTTTGAAAGGCAGAACTACCGATATTGACCAAGAGACTAATGCATGTTCCTGAAGAATCATATGCTAGCATCTATTTCGCTAAAGTAGGAAACCCTTTTATGTAGAAAAATGTTTAAAAGTATTTAGAACATGTCCACAAATTTTGTTTATCGAAGGGAGACAACACAGGAGTAGGAAGTTCGATCGATAAAATCCTCCCCAAGACGGACGTAAAATCCGTACTTTTTGACGCAAAAGTTTCAACTTTGAAATTGGTACAAAAAAATGTTCATCTACCGATTTTACTCGGAGTGGGCTTGTTTAAAAGAACAGAATCTCAGCTTTCACCCCATATTATTTTCGTTGTGGAACACGAAACTTCGTCGCTTCGATTTTTTCAGTGAAATTTTTTGCATGATTTTTTCATGCCAAAATTTACCGATTGAAATTAAAATGAATGAAAGAAAAACATTGTACTCGTCCAAGAAACGAAGATGAATAAATAGAAATATGCAACTGTTTCCCTATTTTTATTAAAGTTAGTTGGAAATCGTTAAAATAACATCACAAACAGTGGAAATCCTTCTCTCCCATTTTGACCCTAAAATGGCGGCCATTACGGCTTCTCCGATAGACCCCTTTGATCAGTGATATTCCTACTCAGGCGCTTCCGGTTACCCAACTGCTTAACTGGCCTGACCGTTAACAGCTCGACGATGTGTGTTACAACAAACTGCTCACCGTTCCGGACCACATCAGTTTAGCCTCATGATGTTGTGTTATTGATTGCTCTTTAGTTAATCTTGTCTTTTTCTGCGTGCTGTTCTCACTCGTGTTTACTAAATTAATCTTTACCCATTTGGAGTCTTTCTTTGGTTTAAACTCTTATTTACTTTATCAAGTAAAATTTTACAAGCTAGGTTACTTCACTGTTCAAGTCAAATAAGATGTTAATGATTATATCACAATAACGTGGTTTGGAAGTAATAATATTGGTAAATGGTAGCTGAAAAAGACTTACTTAAGAAACGACAATTTAAAGTTAATTGGGGGAGGGGATATGGTGAAATTGAAATAAAAAGCCAGGATGGAAATCCGGAAATATAATGGCAGGAAAGTGTTTTGAGTTAAAAAATAACGCGCAGAAAAAAATCCAGGCTCTACTATATCCGAAAAGAAAAAAAAATCAGGACAAAAAAGATATCCATAGCCTCTCTCATAAAAATCAAATGGTTGTACATTAAATAGATTCAAGAAATCGATATTTCGTGAAGAAATTTATTTTATAAGGTAGTACATGTAAAAGAGTCGAAAAATGTTTTTATTAACTACGTATAGTGATGTTACTATTATCAGTCTCATATGATTTACATTTGTTTCCATTTTGATTGACTGAAAGTATTTTGTAAAGTAACTTTTATAAAAATGTTCCACGTTGAATTTAATTCTGCTAAATTGCCGCTGATAATTGTACGTTGTGTCGAGCGTACATTAATGATATTTTGTTCTTGTTATAGTTGGAGATTGTTTTATTCTTTCTATAAATTAACTCATCATACTGACAAAGGAGGCATATAAGGTTTTCTTTTTCTTTTCTAGCAAATAAAATGTTTACCCCAAACTGAAGACGGACTTATCAAGGTACTTTGCATTGGAGTGCCCATACTTAATCATCCTATTGAATCTGTTACAATGGAAGTTGATGTCTCTGATCAGTTTTAACTCATAGCTATAGAGAGAGGGATCATCTTGTTGTACGAATGAAAAATTTTCCTAGTATAAAAGATTTACTTGTTGAAAATTTCAAGTTGGCAAAATAGCTCTAAAGGGTTATTTATTCAAAGGAAAAGGTGCAGAATAAATGTCAAAGGGTTGTTTAAAACATCAAAATCATAAAAAAATTATTATTTAGTCGCATAAATCATAGATATATAAGCAATTATCTCTCAGAGATGGAAGTTTTTTTCCCTTCAGTTAAAACTCATCTACCTTTGAGTATTTTTAATTTTCAATGAAAGTGCGAGTTTAACTGATCAAAAAGATTAGCTTTTAACATTCTATAGATAGATTAAGCACCATCACTCCAAAGTACCTTGATTAGTTCCTGTTCAGCTTGGGGGAACGGAACATTTGATTCGAATAAATTTTATAACTGTATTTTATATGTATATTGTATGTATGAATAGTCTCTCATAATTCATTTAAAAATGGCTCATGCATTTCATCTTGTATGTTTTAATATTTTTAATGTTATCATATTTGATATGAAAGTATGTGGTGAGACTCTAATAAACTATTGAATATGAATCTACATTTTCTTTAAAAGCATACATCTTGTTCATTTGACAACACATACAGCACAAATTATGAACAGTGATCTTTATACTGGAGGATTCGAATGTCGGAACTGTCTAGACTTGTTAAAGGCAGGTGTAAGGTAGTAAAACACACTTCTAGATGAAACGTCAGAAACGTTCATAGCTTTGCAGCACATATGCTTCTTCCAATAACTATTCTAAAACTATATTTAACCCTATAAACACTTATCATACATCGTTGAATTCCTTACATTCCATAGATTATCTTCCAGTTAGTTGTTACTTACAAAAATAAGATCTTTTCATTACAACCCGGTAACTCCGAAAACAAATTATACATGCAAAAACACTAAAATTTACACATTTTTACCATAATTCAAGCCTAGATTAGACTCAAACCTGCACTAAATCCTTTATAGTGCTATACATGCTCTGAAAGTACATAAACCTGGCTGTTTATTAAAAGTAAAAAACCTATACATCGACCGGCTTATTTTTTTCAAGAAATGACGTCGCATTTTTTACCTGAAAAACAAGCATTAATAAAAACGTTCAAAAGATCGGTAAAATAAAAATGACACCATGCCGGAAAAGGGACGCTAAACTTCCGTTTTTTCGAATATTTTTATACTTTGTTAAAAATATTACCTCTGAAAGATTCCCTATCAGTTGAGCACACGTTCGTTACTAAATTATAAGGCATTCTTAATTTATAGCTACTTAAATTCGAAATTTGAATTTTACTTTAGAAATTCTAGGATGTCACTCTCCGAAACTAACTTGTAAACAAAACCGAACTGTGTCTTACTACCTAAGATAAAACATTTTAATCAAAATAAAGAATGGAGCGTACATTTTGTTTTCATTTTTTCTGTTAGTTTTAATCGAAAGAGAAAATAATTTATTACTTTCAATGAAAAGTAGACAAAGAAAATAATAGGACATTCTCTCTGTTCCTTCCATTCTTCTTTTTTGTGCAATTTTGAATGATTCATCTGACAATGAAAATGACTTCCCTATTTGTCGCCAATTTAATCAATGGACAATATTACAAAAGCACAGGATGCTGATTCTAAAAACAAAATTGTTTCCTTTGGCATACCGATTAATAGTGGGAATTAAATTATTAAAAGTGTTTTATATGTCGTACGCGGAAATCAAATTTTTGGGGTATTGGGGACATTAAGCGTCACTTTGATAAAAAAGGGAGAAAGGTGAGAAACACAGGAACTGTAAATTTTGAAAACCACGGGAAAAGAGAGAGGTGGATAGTGGAAGAAAATTAAACCAATAACATAATAACTTTAATAATGTTAACACAAATTATATATTCTCTAAAACTTTCGGAAATTTGGATTCTTAACGGGAAAGGTAATTTGAATAAAAGATCTGAACTAAATATTATCTAGGATCAAACTATTTGAAATTGAATCTAAACGTCTAATGCTGTCATCCTTTTCAGCTATCACGCATGCATTAAACTTGACTTACACATGTAACTGAATATGCACCCTTCAAATTATCAACAATGTACGCATTAAACCGCTCATCGTGAAACCAACGGCTCAAACCTTTTAAATAACAACATGAACAAGAAACAAACCTCTATGATGCATTAAATCTAATATATCCACTATACATATCCGTACTATACGGGCATCAAACCACAATGTTGCATAAAACCTAATATATCCGCTATACGGGCATCAAACCACAACGATGCATAAAACCTAATATATCCGCTATACGGGCATCAAACCACAACGATGCATAAAACCTAATATATCCGCTATACGGGCATCAAACCACAATGATGCATAAACTACTTTAATAATAAAATCATGCGTGTCGGTTTTGTGTGATGACACTTCACTAAATCATTATTGCTTGAAGTGTTGTGTCGGATTTAAAATCGATACGTTTGATTTTTTTACATCAGTCGATTGATGATTCTCAGCTAGCTGTCAGTAACAGCGAGTGTTCTATAGAGAGTTCCTTTACCGTCCTTTTGTTTGTTCTTGTTTTTTGTCTTAGGTTCTCTCTAGTAGAATTGGACTTTGATCGATTTGATTTTTATTGTGTGTTTAGTTTTTGTGCTTTGTCTAGGAATATTGATAGGGGGAAGGTTGGGCCCAAAAAACTAGTTTAACCCCGCCACATATTACATGTGCCTGTCCTAAGCCAGGAATCCTTGACAAAGCTTTCGTTTGTACTTGTCTTTTTGATGTTTTCTGTTCCTTGTTTAAGAAGGGGGTCTATCTGTGACTATTTCAGGGCTGGATTTGAATTATATGCATCTTATTTAGACCATGGGTCAATTGCATAACCGCGAGCAGTGCCAAATGGCCTCGTTGAAGGCTGCTGGCGGTTGTCCATTGTGGTTTTTCTAAATTGCCGTTTAATTGTGGGCTGTGTCGCGTACACTTATTCCACATCTCTTTATTTTCTAATTGAAACCGTTTCCGTATCTTCTAAATTATTTATTCAACTAACCTGGCGATCTTCACTCTTCGGAGTCTCGATCAAGAATAACAGTGATAGCTGATTTTCGGGCCTTTATATACTATGTGAACTGGTCCCACTGGCCGTAAACCAGTAACAGCAGAATCAGACTTCTTCATTGACTTCAACCTAATAACCATATCTTCCGAGTAAACATCGTAACAGCAATACAAAACAGAATATATATCTTAAAAGACTTTTATACCCATTAAACCGATTGAAATATATTTTCTAAATGAAACAATAAATGAGATGCATTTTCTTGAGGTTAAAATGATTGTATCGTATCTCAAGCTTTGGTATTGGTTGTAAACAACTGTCTGAAGTGTTCATGTCTTGTTAGCATATAGAAATCGGGAATGCAAAATATCAAAATAAAATTTATACAAACAAAAAATTGTACCACTATACTATTTGAATCAAATAAAAATTATCACATATTTAGCGTTTATATGTGTGAATTTGCCCAACAACCAAAAGTGTTTAGGCCATATTTGTAACCAAAAATCTTATATCCATGTCAAATTAAAATGTGGGCAAATTGACATCCCTATCAGACCTCCCGTGCTCAAAAGTGAGCAATATGGCATCCATATCAAGGCCTAGCGTGCTCATATTACGTCATTAACTCAGCCCTTAAAATTTACCTGTAATTAATTTAAGATTGTTCAAATAATTAAAAGCCATATAAGAAAGACATTTAAAATTATTTGGAAAAAACTAATTATGGTGAAATAAATATGAAATCATGTTTTAAAGGTTCAATTGAATTAGGTAAAATCTACCGTTTTAATATTAGAGATAATCGGAGAAGCGACGTACGTACCTACGTATCATTAAGTTGCCCTAAGAAGTATAAAAACGACATAATCATTACCTCCCTTATGCCAGGTGTCGATCCGCACTAGATTTGAACATGTATTATAATCATAGATGCATAACCCATATATATGTTACAGTAAATTCGTGTAATCAGTAAATACGTGAATTTCCTAAAGATGTCAGTAAATTCATGTATTTACTGGGCGATTTAGGAAATACATCAAATTTTGTTCATGCTTAACATTTATTAAGGGCCAAATAAGATTTTACAAGCTTTTTGTTATTCAATACTAAATATATTTTATAGTTAAGCTTTGTGAAACCCTTTTTTTCAAGTAAAATGGTAGTGAACATCCCTAATAATGCGCAGCAGCACTAAGTTTATCAATAAATTTACAATTTACGTTATCATAATCAGGTTAGAAACAAAACGGTTATGCATACTCCATGTACGTTATGGTCATTATTTATATGAGTGAGTGAGTTGGTGTTTTACGTCCTTGCAATACTAGATAGGTTTTTTAAAGGCGATGAACATGCAAATAAATGATAAAATGAACATGAAATGATGATGAGACATATGGGGTTGGGGTGGGAAACATAGGAACAATAAATTTTGAAGACCACATGAAAATGGGCGAAAAATTTAGCCTATATGATGCACAACTTGGCAGTCCACAAAGGGATATTTTATGTGCATGAATAAGCGTGACACTCTCCACAAACGTTGGTCCACTATGGTCACGCTTTCCGTATTATAGAACTGATAACCGCTGCGGACGAGGGTAACCCTATTCAGTCACCTAGGGTACACACTTGGTCGCTCTGTGAGCTGAGCACTAACCCGATGTCAGAATACCTAGAACCTTAGTCCCCTCTTACGACAAGCTAGGCTCTGCTGGGGACCTATTCCCTATCCGGGCACCACACGGAGCTATCAACCATAAAGCTATATATAATATGTAACAGAATTGAAAATGTTTAAAAAATGTACAATTCACAAACATGTCAAATTGGTGAAAAATAGTAAAAACATTGTTTTTGTTTTAACTTTATAACAAACTTGACACAGAAAATTATAATGTACAAAGTTTTATCTTCCAAAATAAGTATCAGTAAAAACGTGTAAAATCTCTTCAAAAGTTTAGGAAATTCATGTATTTACTGACCATTTTTAGTAAATACACGTATTTACTGGGTGCCTTAGTAAATTCACGTATTTACTAAATTTCAGTAAATACGTGTATTTACTATTTACACATATTTACTGTAACATATATATTATACATCTATGGTATTATGCATAGGAACTCTCGTTTATCGTTGTTTATTTATTATTTATTTTATATATTATTATAAATTTTTATATCAATTAATTTTTTTAATTCTTTATCTTTATCATTAGTATCATTTTATTATTATCATCATTTGGTGGGGGCGGGTATAAATATGTAAAATTAAAAAATAGAACATACATCTTATAATTTAGCGATTCCTCCGTTTAAACTTTTGTTTTAAAGATATTCAACCAGGCTTCCCATCTTTTATTCTGGAGATTTTTTTATCAATTTTTTAAAAATTTTCCACTGTTTTAATGAATAAAATTTATTGCAGAGTAACTTACTTTGTTGCGGATTGAGCGTTCATCTGCTAGTTTTTGTCAAACATATATGTATTACTTTTTTGTTGGAATTTGGTATCAAAAACCCCACGGATAGTAAACTGGATTGTAAGTACTGAACATTTGTATAGAAGAGGGGTTTTTTTACAAAAAAATAAGTTAAACAGTAGCTACATGTACATTTGTAGATAATTGTCTCTTAGACTGTCCAAATAACCTCTTCCTATGCATCAAAGTGGAATTTGAATAACATCTGGTATGAATTTAATAAAATCTTAAGCACCTATTCGTACAATTAAGAGAGCGATCATTCGATTTTTATAGGGTTAATGGGGTTATTGATATGTTTTTATACCCCCACTCGTAAGAGAGGGGGCTATATTGCAATCGCCTTGTCCGTCCGTCCGTCTGTCCGTCCGGTTCAATTTCTCTGCTTCTACTTGATGAATTGGTTTTAAATTTGGTACACAGCTTCAGCTTGATGAGTTATACCATACCTCCTCTTTCCAGTTCAGTCCATAATCTACGTTTTGTTTTTTGAGCCGACTTAGACTTTTTTAGGGTAAAAAAAATTGAAATGTGAAATTTTTCGTAACAGTTTTCTCAGCTTCAACTGGATAGATTTGTTTCAAATTTGGTACACAGCTTCAACATAATGAGTTATACCGTGCCTCCCCTTTCCAGATCAGTCCATCATCTACTTTCTGTTTTCCGAGCCGACTTAGACTTTTTAGGGTAAAAAAAAATTAAATGTGAAATTTTTCGTTACAGTTTTCTCGGCTTCTACCGGATGGATTGGTTTCAAATTTGGTGCACAGCTTCAGCATGATTAGTTATACCGTGCCTCCCCTTTCCAGATCAGTCTTTCATCCACTTCCTGTTTTCAGAGCCGACTTAGACTTTTTATGGGTCAAAAATAGACAATTTTTCGTAACAGATTTCTCGGCTTCTACATACTTGGGATTAATTTCAAATTTGGTATATAGCTTTAGTATATGATGAGTCGTACCGTGCCTTCCCTTTCCAGGTCAGTCGGTCATCTACTTCCTGTTTTCTGAATGGTCGAGTTGGGGTATGCTTAGTACGACTTAGTGCAACCCCTTGTTCATACAGCTAATTATTATCTGAACAATCAAAGCCTGGATGTTTTGCGAGCTATTTTTGAATTTTAAAATCATTCTGCCCTTTTTTATATCAAAGCGTTGTCCTGCATTTTTATTTTCTGATTGTTGTTGGCATACTGCTTTTTTATTTCAAATTTTACCATAACCCCCCCCCCCCTGCTGATATTTGGAAACAAGCTTTTTATGGCATGGTGTATTGAGAAAACGTTTTTGGATTTATCGGACATTTAATTCCTGTTTATCGAAGACTTTATATTTTCCGTCACACAAAATTAATTCTGCCCAGCTTTTAATTTACATTAAACTTGGCTTGGCAACTATTATCCCTAGGTTGCTGATATTTGGAAACAAGCTTTATGGATATGATGTATTGTGGGATACTTTTTTGATCCATCGGACTTCTTAATAAATTGCAGTTGGAGTCGACATATGTGTTGTAGTGTCATGTTTATTTACTCCATATCCTTTCATCAATAATTCTACTTCCTGTTAACCGAAAATTAAAACAAAAAACTGTCGCACATTTCATTCACTTACATGAAACTTAGCAACTCCTAGGTTGCTGATAATTGGTAACAAACTTGGTATTGACATGATGTATTGATACATTTTTGGATCCATCGAACATTTACTTCCTGTTTGTTGTAAACTTGATATTAAACACATTGCATACTAGTAGTAGTTGTGAAAGCGGGAGTATTACTGGTGAGCATTGGGTCACACATTTCTTGTTTCTTTTGTTTCATCGTTCTATGTTCTTTATATATAGTGTTCGGCTTTTTTTTCTTTTTGGTTACAGTGGTAATGATGAGACAAACCTTGCGTCAGTCGTAGCAAATGTTTTATGTTTGTTGCAACTGCAAGTGATAGAGCGATGATATTGGGTCAGTGGGTACATTTTGGACAGTAACCAACATCCGTACCAAAATTGGGTCACCTTGACCTACACTTTCCACATGAACGACTCTGGATTAGGTTTTGGTTTAGGTCTAAATCTCAGCAACTGCAATTGGTAGAGAAATTATGTTGGGTTAGTGTGATGATCTTAGCTAGATGAATAAAGGTAATAGCAAAATTACCGAGCTTGGAGGATCAATCTCATTGTCCAACAAGGTAAAAATACCATAAAAACTTTTACAATGGTCCTGGCTTGGTACATAATAGAAAATAAAGAGATGTGGAATAAGTGTACGCGACACAACCCACAATTAAACGGCAATTTAGAAAAACCACAATGGACAACCGCCAGCAGCCTTCAACGAGGCCATTTGGCACTGCTCGCGGTTCTGCAATTGGCCCATGGTCTAAATAAGATGCATATAAATTTTGAAGGGGGTCTGCCTATTGTCAACTAAAGAGGATTCCAGGCCATTTTTGCCTAAAATCTGCACAAACATATTATAAAATTTTCAAAGGATAGGGTGTGTTTCGACACCCCCCCCCCCCCCCCGACGGAACATCCTGTTTCTGGATCTGCCACAGCAGAAACTTTAAATATATTTTAAATGTTCCCGATTAAAATTTTTGACATGAAATTACTATTTGAATTAATTTTTATTTGAACGTGTAAAATAGGGATACAAAACATCGACGGAATTCGGATTGGATGTTTTACAAATGCCGATTGAAGAAAAACTGCATCAGTAAGATTTTTACTTCTAGGTAATAAAATGATGAATCTTCGAGGGCGGTCAATATGATTTGTTTTTGTACTGCACATTATTGCCCCACACCCTATTTAACAGATGGGGTCGGAGATGTTAACGGCTGATCAAGTTTTGATAAAAAAGTAGAAAAAGTCCAATATTCTGGGAAAACTCCGAAATTACTAAAAGTATAAACCGAAAACAAAATATTTGCTTGGACCTCCCCCTTTTTTCTTCCTTCTTAAATGTTTCATATGCAACTATATCGGTCATTATTATGTTCGATAACTCTTGTCAATTAACGCTTTGTGGTTTAGACGCTTGGGTACAAATAAAACAATATTGCATGTTTACTAGTCATGCTAGTTATCATTTTAATTTCAATGATTAAAAAAACAAATAAACACATATTTTTAAAAATTATAAAATATTGAAAATAAAACGTAACTATATAGTTTTGTAAAATTTTAGTTAGTATGCCCATTAGTATGTTAAAAAATTATTTTTATAAAGTTTCCATTTATGGACATGTATTATTCATGTACAATCATACGCAAGGGTAGCTTTAAATTAAAAGATCATGTGCTAATTACAATTATGATATACAATGAACATGCTAATTGTTATTTTAAATTATTACATGCAGCTGAGGTAATTAAGTTTCACGCAAACTGAAGGGGGTAAATCTTACACCTTAAAAAAATTATCTTAATAATTTATACTAGTAACTTTATTCTACATGTCTACAAAGCTTCATAAACGTGTGTGGCTGAACGATCAAAGTTTTCCAGATTGAAAGAATTAGCATGTCTGTCTGAACTACCTTTGAACTACTTGTGAAGGTAGATAAGGTCCAAAAGTATACAATTTTGAAGGTGAAAACAAGCAACCAAGAGACAAAAGATAACAGATTATATAATTGATATATTATACAGTAACAATAAAATACGCGTCTATAAAAGTAAAAAATATGAATTACTAAACTTGTGAATATACACAGAGGCTAAGAGAATAAACACGTGAAAATGGCCAATTTCAAATGAATTTAGAAGGATTAAATTGGCAATTTCAAATGAATTTGGAGGGATGAAAATAATAAATTAAAGTTTCAAAAGTCGAAAATCCGTGATGTATGATACTTGGTCTGTTGGTTTGGACGTCCGACTAGTCAATACTGTTTACGGCAAAGAAGAATTTTGATTTTAAAGTTGTGGTTCTCGTTCAATATTGCACTAAATCTAACAATACACAATAGGCTATTGTTAAGAATCTTAAATCTAATTTGGAAGGGCATAAACCAACAGCTTAACTATCGAAATTTAGATAGCTGGATTCCTCTTTGTCTTCTCTATCTTAATAAACGTCCGACTAGTAAAAACAATTTAAAATATTCTTTTAATTTGATAATTTTAGGCAAATCCTATGCATTTAACACTGACCAAATGAAGTCCTTCATAAATATCGATTTTATTTATCAGGTCACGTGATGACCGCTATAGTTGGATATGTCGTGAACAGTGTTCACAGTCATGACAGTTTAGCCATATAAGGTATTATAATTAAAAGGGAGATAACAAGAATTTATGCCCGACTAATTGACATTAGAACGTAACCGGTTAACGGCTTTATGTCAACATTACTCACGATACGGCTCTTGTCCGATTATCTCTAGTAAGATTTATGTGGAAATGTGGTGATAAAGAGATTATGACACATTCCTCGGCAATATTGATTATATAATAATCTATATTTATTTGTAAATCCCCCTTTCTAAAATTAGAACATTCATTCAACTTTGACAGTATCTCACACCCAGCTAGAAATAGCAATTGTACTGTCGACTTCCTAAAATATTCCTTCTTGGATTTTACAATATACAATGCTTAAACTGGTGAAACTGTATAAATTTTACTTTTTATTAATAATATGATTAAGGCCCTGCCTTTTTGGCAAGCATCGAAAATCTATATACCTTTTAAGAATACATCCATGTGCTCGACCAGCTAAGTGAAACGTAAAGAGGGAATTTTTAAAAAAAGAATTAGGTAGTAGCAAAGTCTGACCCACCCAATCCAAATCATATGCACTTGAGGAAGTTGTTGTTAAAATATCTGGGATCAATAACTACTTACTAAAAATTCAATTTTTAAAATATTTGTACAAATAATAAATCATGTAACATTCTGGGACGACACTTAGCGGGGAGGAAATGATCTCTTTATGGGATAAGGGTTGAGGAAGAGTATTCCATTATATATAATTCCAGAATAATGAAAAGTTTTCTTCATAAAGTTAGAATTTAGTCTAGGAACAAATAAATTGCGAGACTCAACGGATCTTAGTGAATAAGAGGAGATGTCTGATGACTTGTCGAATAAGGAGGACAAGTATATAGGAGCATATCCCCTAGTGCATTGGAACATAAATACACCTTTGTGATAATATAAGCAGTTTTGTCAATTTAATGACATCGTTTAGCCTAATTTTACACGTAGGAAAAATGCAATATGATAAATCTTAAATTGTTTTCCTTTTATTATCAAGTTAAAATTTTTGACGGTAAAACATTTTTGCATAAATTTTTGTAGTAAACTTACCAATATAACCTATTATATAAAATCTTTTAAATATCTAGCATAATAAATGGAAAACTTTATACTTTTGTTGGATTTTTTTTAATCGTCTAAAAACAGCGGAAACTAGATACCAGGGAGATGATAGCCATCTCCAAGGGCCCACTCCCATAAAAATTGTGGACCGGCATTAAACTCAAACTTGATCTGTAACTCATCATGGTAAACTCACATATCAAAAATCAGTCCATTATCTATAAGCGTTTAGAAAAAAGTGTGGAAAACAGAAATTTTAATGAATTTTCAAGTTTCAAAGGGCCATAACTCCCATAAATATTTGTGGACCGGCACGAAACTCAAACTTGATCTGTAACTCATCAAGGTAAACTCACATACCAAAAATCAGTTCATTATCTATAAGCTTTTAGAAAAAATGTCCGGAAAACTGAAATTTTAGTGAATTTTCAAAGTTCAAAGGGCCATAACTCCCATAAAAAATTGTGGACCGGCACGAAACTCAAACTTGATCTGTAACTCATCAAGGTAAACTCACATATTAAAAATCAGTTCACTATCTATAAGCGTTTAAAAAAAAAGTGCGGAAAACTGAAATTTTAGTGAATTTTCAAAGTTCAAAGGGCCATAACTCCCATAAAAATTTGTGGACCAGCACGAAACTCAAACTTGATCTGTAACTCGTCATGGTAAACTCACATATCAAAAATCAGTCCATTTTCTATAAGCGTTTAGAAAAAAGTGCGGAAAACAGAAATTTTAATGAATTTTCAAGTTTCAAAGGGCCATAACTCCAATAAATATTTGTGGACCGGCACGAAACTCAAACTTGATCTGTACCTCATCAAGGTAAACTCACATACCAAAAATCAGTTCATTATCTATAAGCTTTTAGAAAAAGAGTCCGGAAAACTGAAATTTTAGTGAATTTTCAAAGTTCAAAGGGCCATAACTCCCATAAAAATTTGTGGACCGGCACGAAACTCAAACTTGATCTGTAACTCATCAAGGTAAACTCACATATTAAAAATTTAAAATGCGGAAAACTGAAATTTTAGTGAATTTTCAAAGTTCAAAGGGCCATAACTCCCATAAAAAATTGTGGACCAGCACGAAACTCGACCTTGATCTGTAACTCATCAAGGTAAACTCACATACTAAAAATCAGTTCATTATCTATAAGCGTTTAGAAAAAAAAGTCCGGAAAACTGAAATTTTAGTGAATTTTCAAAGTTCAAAGGGCCATAACTCCCATAAAAATTTGTGGACCGGTGTTACATACTAGTTTTTCCCCCATACTAGAATTTCCCCCCGGAAAAATGAGTATATACTGAGCTTTCCCCCCGGAAGATCTAGTATATACTAGATTTTCCCCCGGGGAAAAATGAGTATATACTACGTTTTCTCCCAGGGGAAAATCTGGTATGTGTAAACACATACTCATTTTTCCGCCATACTAGTCTTTCCCCCAGTATTCAAGACCGTTGCACTATTATAAACTGTGAAATAGCTAGGTGAGACTTTCAATATCTTTAAGATAATTACTTACAATGAATTTTAGTTTAAGAGTAACCTTTTTTTATTGTTATATATATTGCGGATGTGATATCATAGATGTTTACAAAGATTTGAGAAGGGACATCTTTAGTGTTTGTGCTTAGATTCCGTGAGGATTTCAGTGTTCATAACAAAATGTTCAGTCTATTTGGAATATTCCTTATACATTTTATGGTTAATATCGTAGTCAACGTGACACAGAGAAATGACTATCTATCAACCTATTCATGATCATCTCAAAATACAAATGACAACAAAATTCCAGACAATAAATTTTGCTACGCCTGACGTGCGTTTCGTCTATTCAAGACTCATCAGAGGCGCTCTACCAAAAATATTGAAAATGCCAAACACTATATGAATATGAAGAGCATAGAACAATAAAACCAAAAATACCAAACTGGGGAACCAAATTATTACTAAGATAATCAACCTATGTCTGGGGTAGGAAGAACCTTAGGGTTTAGACAATTTTGAAATTTAGACGGATAATTTAAAGCTTTGATGTTTTCTCCAACTCAAAAGTGTTGGTGCCGGAGCGGGCTAACCTCGGGGAATTAAAACTCCACCAGCAGTGCTAACCTTCACGTGTGTTCGAAATACAAATGACAACAAAGTTCCAGACAACAAATTTTGCTACGCCTGACGTGCGTTTCGTCTATTCAAGACTCATCAGAGGTGCTCTACCAAAAATATTGAAAATGCCAAACACTATATGAATATGAAGAGCATAGAACAGTAAAACCAAAAATACCAAACTGGGGAACCAAATTATTACTAAGATAATCAACCTATGTCTGGGGTAGGAATAACCTTAGGGTTTAGACAATTTTGAAATTTAGACGGATAATTTAAAGCTTTGATGTTTTCTCCAACTCAAAAGTGTTGGTGCCGGAGCGGGCTAACCTCGGGGAATTAAAACTCCACCAGCAGTGCTAACCTTCACGTGTGTTCGAAATACAAATGACAACAAAGTTAAAAGAGAGCCTTAAATGCTATAATATTACTGTTGAACCACTTCTACAAATTAAAGCAATTGCACAAATAAAATTGTTTCGAGTATCCCAATAACTTGGACCGTGACCATAGAAATGCACCGGCGTCCGTTCGTTTGTGCGTTCGTCACAGTTTATTTATTCAGTAACTGTTATTTGCAGGCTTTAAATATTTGGTATTCAGCTTTAGGTAGGAGACTCAAATGGTGGGATGCGTTTTCAGGACTGTCGCTTATCTGTTTCCTGTTTAACAAACTGACGTAGAATGTTTTACTCTTGGGTGAGACAAAAAAATCTGTTCTTGTAGTTAATTCCTGAAAGCTTCGTTTACAATGCCTGTTTTGATATTTTTTAACTCAAATTGATGTTTATGTTTTTTCTAGTATGTCACATTATGAAACAAAAAGAATCTAGACAATTTTGAAGTTTAAACCAAATATTAAGGAATACAAATTACAACAAAGTTCCAGACAATAAATTTTGCTACGCCTGACGCGCGTTTCGTCTATTTAAGACTCATCAGAGGCGCTCTACCAAAAATATTGAAAATGCCAAACACTATATGAATATGAAGAGCATAGAACAGTAAAACAAAAAATACCAAACTGGGGAACCAAATTATTACTAAGATAATCAACCTATGTCTAGGGTAGGAAGAACCTTAGGGTTAAGACAATTTTGAAAAAATAAAATGAATTTTAAAAACAATTCTTGCAAAAAGATCAAGTTTTTTTTTCTCAAAGTGTATTATTAGAAGTGTAGCATTGCCATAGTGATAAAAATTATAGCATTAAATCAAGCAAGACTAAACGAAACCTTAATATGAAGGGGGAAAGATCAGTATGGATTTGCGAAAAGGGGAAAATCTAGTATATACTCATTTTTCCTACCCAAATTTAAGGGGGGAAGATTCAGTATATACTGATATTTCCGGGGGGAAATCTCAGTATATACTGATTTTTCCGGGGGGAAAGATGAGTAGGGGGAAAAACTAGTATGTTACACCGGCACGAAACTCAAACTTGATCTGTAACTCATCAAGGTAAACTCACATATTAAAAATCAGTTCACTATCTATAAGCGTTTAAAAAAAAAGTGCGGAAAACTGAAATTTTAGTGAATTTTCAAAGTTCAAAGGGCCATAACTCCCATAAAAAATTGTGGACCAGCACGAAACTCAAACTTGATCTGTAACTCATCAAGGTAAACTCACATACTAAAAATCAGTTCATTATCTATAAGCGTTTAGAAAAAAAAGTGCGGAAAACTGAAATTTTAATGAATTTTCAAAGTTCAAAGGGCCATAACACCCATAAAAATTTGTGGACCGGCACGAAACTCAAACTTGATCTGTAACTCATCAAGGTAAACTCACATACCAAAAATCAGTTCATTTTCTATAAGCGTTTAGAAAAAAAGTTCGGAAAACTGAATTTGTTACGGACGGACGCACGGACGGACAGACTGGTTACTATAGGGCGTCCGCAACAAAGTTGCGGGGCCCTAATTATTCCAAACATTGTAAAAAAGGGGAACAAACCATCGAATTAGCGCTGAAAATATATTTGATCATATAAATTTACATTTCTGATCTGACTTTTTTAAATGTGCTTCGCGAAATCAGTAAACAAATTATTTTACAGTCATACCTTATAAATTAATTTCAAATTATCAAGGCTTGAAATAAAACAAAAACCAGTAAGTATACATTTGTAACTTGTATTGGCCGAATATTATATCAATATATAACATATTATATAAAATCAAAATTCATACAAAAATATAAAGATAATATACATGTACTAATTAAAATTCATATCTAGAAAAACACAAATTTCAAAAATAAGAAGCATTTTTTGGCCACAAAGTCCGCTTATTGGTAATAACAAAAAAATGTATCTGAATAACAGGTGGGTGGGAGGGTAAATCAAACGAGCCCTTAGAAAAATATCCAAATAATAAATCCAAGAAATATCAACCTAACTAATAAAAAACCTCAAACAAAGAAATAATCTTCTTACCAATGAAATTTTATAAGTGAGAAGATGTAAGTCATACTTCTCTGACTTAGATCTAGTTAGAACTAGTAAATCCAATCAATCGTAAAAGGACAGATCTCAATTCTTACTAATTAACTAATTTTAACAGATTAAAATTAACCCAATAAACATAAATCATGAACTTTTCTGTTAAACAGCATATTCAGACGGGTTATCTTGCGCGGAGTAAATTATCAAGCGGTAATTCAGTTTTTTTTTTCTATTGGAAAATATTCTCAATTTATCGGTCAACAAGATCGCTGCTTTCTAAGGGACGGACCATTTAACTTGAAGGGGGGGGTTTGCTTTGATCAGAAATTTTAATCCGCGCAGAGTGTCGCGACAGAATATTTTATTTCATTATCAGCATTATTTTTTTATAGCAGAAATCCTTCTTCAGAATATTTTTTTCTTATCCTCAGCTGCCAAACTATTTTTTTGCATCAAAAAAAAATTTTCGATGAGAAAATCGATGTTTTCTTTTCTATTTTACCTCTTCACGTACTTCTAGTTTTTTTTATAGTATATTTATGTTGATACATCGATTAATTTAAAGATAATGTAACACTTTATAAACTTTTTTTTTTCATTTCAGATAAGAATAAACTTTTGAGTCTCGGGCGTCAAATCCCCGCTCGGGCGCTTCCTAGCGCTTTTTAGTATTACCACCGGAAACTAGTCCATATGTGTAATTCCGGAACGATGACGGCTATAATAACGTTTCCGGAACATTTAACAAGGTAATTTGCAAACTGCAGACATAATTGCATATGTGCTAATGAAATTTTTGAAGGGCACAATCCCCTGTTTTTGATATATGAAGCATAGTCGTAGCATTTGTTGTTTAGGCTGCAAAAACGCTTCGTTAATTCGAAAATTACATACCAAAGTATATGATAAACGTGACGACTTTACCTTCCCCATTATAAATTTTCCTTATCTTGAAGGAGATGTTCCACTAGCGCCGTCATACGGGGTTTACATTTCACAGTTAGTAAGATATGCTCGGATCTGCAGTTGTGTTTCTGATTTTAATAATAAAAACCGTTTTATTACTGAAAAATTATTGAAACAAGGTTATCGATACCACAAATTAGTAAAATCTTTTTCTAAATTCTTCCACAAGTATCGATCTCTTATTGAAAAATTTAATTGTACACGTCACTTTCTTATAGTGAAAGGAATATCACATCCTGTATTTTATGGTAATGTTTTTTATAAAGCTCACAAATTTAAAAGCAATCCAATAGAAATGAAAAATTGGCTTCAAAATTTATTACGGAAAGGATATGAAATGAATATCTAGGTTAAATCTTTGAATTTAGTGTTTTTTGGCAGAAATATTAAAAACTTGATACTCGCTTTAAAACTTCCATAAACGTTTTTACTATTGTCATTTTTAAGCATTATAGCGATCAAGCGTGTCGGTTTTGTGTGATGACACTTCACTAAATCATTATTGCTTGAAGTGTTGTGTCGGATTTAAAATCGATACGTTTGATTTTTTTACATCAGTCGATTGATTATTCTCAGCTAGCTGTCAGTAACAGCGAGTGTTCTATAGAGAGTTCCTTTACCGTCCTTTTGTTTGTTCTTGTTTTTTGTCTTAGGTTCTCTCTAGTAGAATTGGACTTTGATCGATTTGATTTTTATTGTGTGTTTAGTTTTTGTGCTTTGTCTAGGAATATTGATAGGGGGAAGGTTGGGCCCAAAAAACTAGTTTAACCCCGCCACATATTACATGTGCCTGTCCTAAGCCAGGAATCTTTGACAAAGCTTTCGTTTGTACTTGTCTTTTTGATGTTTTCTGTTCCTTGTTTAAGAAGGGGGTCTATCTGTGACTATTTCAGGGCTGGATTTGAATTATATGCATCTTATTTAGACCATGGGCCAATTGCATAACCGCGAGCAGTGCCAAATGGCCTCGTTGAAGGCTGCTGGCGGTTGTCCATTGTGGTTTTTCTAAATTACCGTTTAATTGTGGGCTGTGTCGCGTACACTTATTCCACATCTCTTTATTTTCTATTTAGTAGTATAGATATTTTGGAGACTAAGTTACCTATATGCTGTGACCATGATAATGTGTTCTCAATGGTTATACCCAGTAATTTCTCATATTCTACATACTGTAAAGCAGAATCATTGTAAATAACTCTAAGAACATTCGATTATCTAAAACATTAACTACGATTTGTTATTGTGATTAATCATAACATTACTCATACACCATTCATGTATACACCTGGAAAAAAGTTAAGCACCCCTAGACTTTTTGTGGTTTTCCATGATTTAAAA
The DNA here is from genome assembly GCA_963971305.1 of Arcuatula senhousia. Lineage (NCBI taxonomy): Eukaryota > Metazoa > Mollusca > Bivalvia > Mytilida > Mytilidae > Arcuatula > Arcuatula senhousia. The sequence goes on along the minus strand of OZ020307.1, from coordinate 54,317,895 downwards.
TAATTTTTTAATTTTCATGAGTATGGCCAGTTTTAATATTTCAATATGGGACTGGAAGGATGTTTGCTTTTGGTTAAAAGCACATTTTCGCCTTGAAAAGCAGGAGATAACTCTTTAGGAAATAAGACACCAAACTGGTGGTAAAAAACAAGGATTCCACCAATCATTCGTGCTAAAGGTGAACATACTCGAAATTGACTCTTTGACGATACAATACCAATCTTTTGATTATTATTTACCTTTTCAAGTGCGATTTGACAATTAATTAAAAGTTTTGAGCTTCAGGGGACCATACTTTTCGAAGACCATGTTTATGTACAAAAGCCATCATTTTTTACATGTCATCTTATGAACTTAAAAAATCGTTCTGTTTGTTATAAACATGTTAAATCGTGCTTAACAGTGCATGTTTTAGTTTGCAATACAAATTTACAAAGACTATCCGTTAACTAATGGTTAAAAAGTGTTTTGAAAATGTATGATTTTAAAAAATCATGGGGGTGCTTAACTTTTTTCCAGGTGTATATTTTTAACATATCTTAGACTACATTCAGTTAATAGTTAATATAAGGTAATGAGTTTGATGAGGGGTGTAGTGTTGTGTTATTTGCATAGAAGTCTAAAAAATTATGTTCCAAGTGCAGAGGCAAGTCATTTATAAAAAAAAGAAAGAGAAGAAGACCCCAAATATAGTCAAATATGGAAATCCTATGTCTCAGATGAGTTCAGATGTTGGTCTGTCATAGTTTTTTTTTTTTCTTTACATCATTTAACAGATGTGCTGCAACAAGCAGGAGTTGCTTTTAAGTCCAGGGCACCTCGATATGATTTGTTTTCGCATTACTTTTCAGGGTTTTTTTTATATTGGTTTCTTCGTTTTTTTTTTGTTTTTTTTTTATTTCGTTTTTTTTTGTATTTACATGTTTTGGTTTCATCTTCTCCATTTTGACTTTTGACATTCGATACTCTTATTTGAAGCTTTGCATTTGCTCAGATACAGTTAATCATAAGTTAGAAGCCATCGATTGGCAAAAAATTAAATGTAAAAAGAAACAAAACTATAAGTGTTATTTCCATTAAAATATTATTTTGGCATGTTTGAGTTTGCACAATAATATTTAATCCCTTCTGGCGACAAAAGCATATTAAGACAAAATTTACTCGATTGTCCTGTATTACTAATCAGTCAATAAAGATTTATTGGTCAAATTTATTAAGTGTTGAAAAAATACAAAAAAATAACCGATCAAAATACATACCTGTTGAGTTTTTTACTTCAAACTATCACCTGGGACGGGACTACACGGTCACAATCCAAAAGGGCATTTAACTTTAAATTTGATTGAGGACAATAAACATCAAATTAAAACAATTGGTATTTTTATTCATCAAGTGTGTATCTTTGACAACTAATTTAAGTAATACAACTTTAAGATATAAACTTTATTTTAAGAAGTTGATTAATTTCAATATATTTTTTAAACAGTTTCATTAGAATAAATAAAAAATAATAAACTAGAAATCATATTTATTCTAACGAAACACGGTGAATGATTTGTACACTTTGTAAATATGTTTTATTTGCCTTTGCTTTTGGACTGCGGACAATAAACAACAAAACAATTTATATTCTTATCTACCACGACCAGGCCTCGAAAGACAGCCATTGCATACCCCGCTGATTCCTAGTGTGCATTTTTTAACATTAAAATATAGTTCATAGAAAGTGATAGTGAAAACCCCTAAATGGGGATGAACTTTCATGTAGTGAAGACAAAATATAGAAACTTTTCCTCTTCGTTTTGGAGGGAAAATGGAGACAACACAAATAAATCGACGTCTCTTAGTGGTGGTTGTCTTTAAAACACATATACTACAAGCAACTTGCTTAAACACAGAAGTAAAGTTCCATGAACATAATCCTATATCCATCAGTGTGTATTTTTGCACTAACGGGATTTATTTTTGTTACTCTTATGCCTTTTACCATCCCCGTAGGATGTTCCATTATTCTCTGTTGGAAAGATGCTGTACTATAAAAAAAATCCCCGCTTTCTTCACATCAAACTTCTTGTCAAACTACTTATTTTCGGATAATAATTTTTGCTTACCGTTTTTCATTACTTAAAAGTTTTTTGATCATTTTTTTAGCTAAAATGAAAAACAAATCAATTTGTTTTTGCTATTTTCCTATGCTAGAGATCAATTTCTATGCAGTGTTTTCAAATCTTTGAATTACTTACGATCTTCTTATAAACGTTTGGACATTGTTAGCTCACTTGGACCTTTAATATTTGGTGTCCGTCGACGTTGTCTGAATCTAATGAAACATGGTATGATTGATCTCTAGGGTGTCTTATGTGTTTTGATTTTGATCCGTCTAAAAATATGACCGCCATGGTAAACTAGAGGCTCCCAGTAGCCTGAATCGCTCACCTGATCTCTCATGCCAAAGTTTGAATAAATTTCACAAACTTTCAAGTATACAAAGTTGCAAAACAATCCTTTCAGTGGTTTCAGAGAAGATTTATGAAAATCAGTTTAAATTTATAGAAAAATACAGTTAAACGGCAATAACTCCTATAAGGAACTTTTGATGCTGAACATGAAAAGTTGCTTCGGATTTTCTCTATCTCTTATATATACTTTTCGAGTTATAAGCCAAAAACAATGGTCTGACCCCCCTGTTCTATTTTAGCAATGGCAGCCATGTTGGTTGGTCGACATGTATATAATTCACAAACTTGGTAGAGGACATCCTAAAGATTAAGTGTATCAGGTTTCAAGGCAATCCTTTTGGTGGTTTCAGAGAGGAAGATTTTTGAAAATCAGTTAAAATTAATGAAAAAAAAACAGTAAAAGGGGAATAACTCTTAAATTGCTGATCTGACAATTTTGACCCTTAAAGCATTTTTGTAGATCTGAATGAGCTTAGCAATTCTGCAATGCTTACTTTTCCTCTAGCTCTAACGGTTTACAAGATATTGTTCAAAAACCGCAAAAATGGTAAATTTTGACGATTAAAGGGCAATAACTCCTATAAGGAGTCGTTTCACAATTTTGACTCAATGGAGAGATTTGTAGAGCTTTTAATGCTGAACATGTAATTTTGCTTCGGATTTTCTCTATCTCTTATACATTTCGAGTTATATGCCAAAAACAATGGTCTGACCCCCCTGTTCTATTTTAAGCTATGGTGACCATGTTGGTTGGTTGATGTGTATATAATTCACAAACTTAGTAGAGGACATCCTAAAATTAAGTATACCAAGTATCAATGCAATCTCTTCAGTGGTTTCAGAGAAAAATTTTTTTGAAAATCAGTGTTAATTAATGGAAAAAAAAACAGTTAAAGGGGAATAACTCTTAAACGGCTGATCTTACAATTTTGACCCTGAGGTCATTTTTGTAGATCTCAATGAGTTTAACAATTCTGCACTGCTAACTTTTCTTTTAGGTATAACGGTTTTCAAGATATAGTCCAAAAACTGCAAAAATGGTCAATTTTGATGTTTAAGGGCAATAACTCCTACAAGGAGTCGTTTCACAACTTCGACTCGATGGACAGATTTGTAGAGCTTTTGATGCTAAACAAGGTAAGTAGCTTCAGATTTTCTCTATCTCTTATACTTTTCGAGTTATAAGCCAAAAACAATGGTCTGACCCCCCCCCCCTGTTCTATTTTTAGCAACGGCGGCCATGATGATTTGTTGACATGTATATAATTCACAAACTTGGTAGAGGACATCCTAAAGATCAAGTATTTTCAGTTTCAATGCAATCCCTTCAGTGGTTTCAGAGAAGAAGATCGTTGACGAAAAGTTAACGGACGGACGGACGACGGACGCTTAACGATGACAATAGGGGTCAGGTGAGCTAAAAAGAACAAGGTGGTCAAATTAGTGTTTTGGCTTGTTAATCAAAAAGTAAAAGATATAGAGAAAATGTGATGCAACCTTTCAACTTCAGCATCAAAGGCTCTATAACAGTCTCCTTCGGATCGTAGATATCGATGTCAGATGACCCCTTATATTTTGTTGTGGCCCTTTAATGGTAAAAAATAGCGGTTTTTATTTCATTTTTATTTGTCCTATAGAAAACTATTGCAGAAAGAGAAAAGCTGTTGCTTGCTTAAACATTCTGCTAACTAAGCTCTACCGAAGTCTTCATTGGGCCGAAGTTCTCAGATGACCCCTTATTGGGGTATTTGGAATCTAAAAAGTCATTGTTTCATGTTTTTTTCATACAAATTGCATACTATTGCAGATAGAGAAAACCGTTTGCTTGCTTAACAAAACTCTACAAAAGTCTGTTTTGGGTATAAACGGTTAATTTGGATATGCTATATATCGATATTTTAAGGAGTAACCTCTCATCAGTAGCATTTAAATCAAAACATTGGAAGGTCAAATTCCAAAACTGTTGAAAACGAAAACAAGGAAGGCAAATCAAGCACCCAAGATATCGACCATGTGCATTATAAGGAGAGAAACCTTGTGTTTTAAACAATTTTGAATTAAAAATCGGAACTTTCAACGACAAAATTATTAGAAATTTTATGGTAAATCGTGCCAGACGACCGGGCTCTGGTGTTAATTATCATAAATTATTGTGACTCTGTCGAATATTATATTTGAGATAATAATAACTTTGAAGCTCATAATTGTCCGACTAGTTATTTAGATAGTATATCCAGTAGATCTCAGATATTAATAAATTGACCATAGGTTATCTCTTGAGAGGACAATTAAATTATTTTCCAATCACATATATTCATTGAAGTTTCAGTCCAAAGTAGTAGTCTTGGGCTTTTTCTTGAACGTACATATAACGTTTCCAGTTTCAGGAATAGCTTAACTTTCCTGGTTTTTAAATATTTTTCAGTCATCGAATACGCAATGGAAATTAAAAAAGATTGCACAATTCTTTTGGCTGACTTTGTATTCCAACTGCTTTTTCCTAATACTTTATTTAATATACAATATTTTTTCCAACTTTGCTTTTGTTAGATTACCCTCTTTACAAGTAGAGGCTAATTATACAAAACAAATCCAAGGCATTTATTATTCATACATGTGCATATAACTCTGTTAACTCAAAAATCATCCCTCTTTGTATAGTACATTTACGTGATCTAGAAAGGCGCCCTGTATACTTTAGATACTTTAATTCATACACAGGTGTTGGCAGCGGAAAATAACACACTAGACCCAACGGTCCAGAATTATAGTACCTCTCTCACGGAAGCCAAATTAGCAACATACAACTCTGATATTTATTCCTCTTATGAAGTGCGATACGATTTTTCTCGCTTCGAAACGTATATACCCTTTTTGATAAATAGATAACAGAGATGTGGAATAAGTGTAAGGGACACAAAAACATAGAGAAACGGCAATTTAAAAATAAAAAAAGGAATGTGTCAATTGGACACGGATGCCCCCGCTTGGCCCCAAACAGGAAGTAGATGTCCGAAAGACCTAAAAAAATTGTCATACTGAACCATCCTATGAACGATTTCTAGGAAAAGCTTGACGGAAATTTTCAAGTAAATTTTCATAGTTTTTAATATTGGCCTAGTCCCAAATCAGAAGTAGATGTTCGACAGGTCTGCAAGTTGCTTCGGACGTACAGTTTGTCATATACTGAACCACCAAAACTAGTCCAAAATCAATTCACGTCAAATCACGTCTGGTTTCTGAGATGAGCTGGACGAAAATTTTCAAGTCGATTTTAATAGATTTTCATATCAACCTGGTCCAAAACAGAACTAAGATGTCCGACAGACCTGAAAGTCACTAAGGACTTACAGTTTGTCAAACTGAACCATCATACCAAGTTTCAAATGATTCCCATGTACGGTGTTTGTGAAAAGCTTGACGGAAATTTTCAAGGTGATTTTCAGTGAATTTCATATTGGCCTAGTCCTAAACGAGAAGTAGATGTCTGACAGATCTAAAAGTAACTTAAGACGTACATTATGTAATATTAAACCATCCTTCCAAGTTTCAAATCATTCCCATCTATGGTTTTTGAGAAAAACTTGACGGTAATTCGTCAAAAGCTTTGACAAAGGTTCCTAGCTAAGGACAGGAACATATAAAATGTGCCAGGGTTAAAATAGCTTTACGTTTACGTTGAACACCTATTCGGCAAATATGAGATACAAATGACAACAAAGTTCCAGACAATAAATTTTGCTACGCCTGGCGCGCGTTTCGTCTATTCAAGACTCATCAGATACAATGATATTCCATCAGTATGGTTATTTGCTACAAAAAGGAATCATTATTTTTATCACAGGTCGAACTATCCCCTAACTGTCGACACTGACCAGGTAATTTGTTGGATTTTTTTTACACCAAGTTAATCGAAATTAAACCGTTTCGACTGGAATTGTGACAATTTGTTTATTGTAACCGATAACTATTCATTGCAATCTTATACTAAATAATGTAATGTATCGTAGTTGGTTTTTAGCGTATATTGTAGAATTGTTGATAGATGTGAATAAGTGTCCATGTTACGAAAGTACAGGATAAAACGAAAGTCAAACCACACTGAAGGAATAAGATTCTGGATACATAAACTGGTAACTTTGGAAATAAAAGTTCTTGAATGCAACATATAAACTGTTAGAATAAGTCCGGGATTGCAACTAATTATAAACTGTTTGAAATGAAACTCTTGGATATTTGAACGTTCACATATTTATTGTATTGTTAAAGTCCAGCAAATATTATAAAACCACAATAAACATATTTACATCAACGCAACCGCTCAAGGAGCGGAGTAAACCCGGAGTCTACATTTTGGCGTCTGGTCACCAACTCCTACTTTCTAAAAACCTTTATAAAAACTATCTTTTTTTTCAAACTTATGTTAGCACCTTTTACTAAAAAGCCTTAGCGACGGATTAACAAATTACAAGATCAAAAGAGAGGAAAAGACGGATTAAAAATTGACAGGAATTACTTAGTTTTGACATGTTTGTCTAATTGACTTTATTGTCGTTCTTGACTTAATCTTAATCTTATAAAATACAGGAAAAATGTGTGAAAAATAATGCAAACAAATAAAGTAAAAATATATGAAACTTGACGGTTGCTGATAAAAATAAAGTAAAATCGTGTAAAAATATAAAATCAAAGTTCTATATGAAAAATGAAATATTTTGATCCCTAACATGATATGAAAAGACGCAAAAATAGAAATTTAACATTTTATGAAAATCTACACTACGACAACTGCAATAGAAAGATTTTTGTTAAAATGTAATGGGTTGTGTGATTAGGTTCTGAGATTGTGACCATCTATGGGGGCCTGTTTTTTTGTTTTTTTTTAGACAAGGGGAGCAAAGCCCTATGTAGTCGATAGAAAAGTAATGATTTTCGCGTTTTTATTTTGGCTACACGGAGAGATCTTCCTGCTCCCAGTCTGGAAATATGCTCTTTATTCTGATCACGAGAGGTTTTGTTCTTTGAATACTACATACTTTAGTGATATGGAAAATATGAATCATATTTGAAAAAAAAATCTATAAACTACAAGTTACACCTGACTTGCCAAAATGTTTCATTTTTGAACTCCCGAAATCATGCACCTCGATACTGGTTGTATCAACACATTGTTTTTTACTTCTATGGTTCCATTAGTACGTTAAATTTTACGCGACGATACAGACAATTGTTTGTTGCTTCTTGGCTAAATGTAATCAATTTCGCACTCTTTATTGTCTGTTTCAGGTAAGAAAACAGGTGGATAAAACTCGGTAACCTTCATTAATATGATCTTATTCATTGTAAACTTGCACTTGTGCCCTAAGAGACTTTCTTGATAAAACTGTCGGTAAGCAATAAACCTGAAAAAATGAAAAGCATCTATTATATAGGAACAAAGATATGTATTAATTTGTATCATGTACTTAAAACATGTAAAAGATAATAATACTATAGACTGCTACATGTATTTTCCAAATGTCAATGATACAGTCAGGACAATTTGATACTGATTTGTTTTTGCCGTTCGTTTCATGTACAGTCCACAGTATTTTAGCACATAATCAGGACAAGATCTATTTGAATCAACATATTGAATCTTGAAGACCCACACAGGAAGCAACACTCATTACACGGACCCATGTATGTCATTCAAATATGGCCACTGTACGAGCACAAAACACACAGAAAATGCAACCTTTAGCGCACCATAGACAATGCACCAAAAAGTTACTAAGCTCTTGGCAAATAATTGGCAGATAATGACTGACAATGCACAAGCCTTTTCTGAAATGGGGTTTAAAGACTTACCTGAGTGGGATATAGCCAACCATTACACAGCTTCTAAAACAACCCTTATCTGTCGATACAATGGGATGCCAATGATAGGATGGGATGGAAAACACAATAAAATGAATGCCACTGGAAAAGGGAAGAGATGATTAGGTAGATGTAGAGACGATAAATAAGGTCTATGTTGCCCACTACTTTTCCGTCAACAAAGGGGTCTTTTACGTGCATTCAGCGTGGCACACTCCACACACGTTGACCCCTAAGGTTTTAAGCATTCTAGCCTGACGACTTCGGCATTATTTATAACAGGGCTGTCCAGTTGAACTACCTAGGGTACACACCCAGTGGCTTTAGGGGCAAGCTGCCTGACTCAATGTTATGTTTTATGCGCTCGTTATTGGACAGTTACCGACAATTTTACATTGTAGCGCTGCTTTGTGCCAAGAGTTAAATTGTTAATCGTGTCTGATCACGAATTTTGTGACTTTACTACATAATGTAGTGAAACATCTATAGAAAATATGAATATTAAGATTTTATAGCAAATGTAGCATTGCAAATAGTTGTTTAATTATTAACCTACAGTACTCTAGACACGTATCAATGACTAGTCAAAATACACACCGGCAACGGTAATGTTACATTTTGGAACTCTCGAAATCGTGCATCTCATGCAATTCAATGCTGGTCGTATTTTCAGACTGTTTTTGGCTGTCTACATTTGTTAGTTGTGTTTTGCATTGATCTTTATGTGACGGTATATACAAGTAATTGTTTTTGCTTCTCGGCAAGCTGTAATCAACTTCGTTCTCTTCATTGTTTGCATCAGGTAAAAAAACAGGTGGGTCCATCTCGAAAACTTCTTCATAAATATGATCTAGTTCACTGTACACCTGTGCTTGGGCTCTAAGAGACGCTGTATAGCGACTTTCTTGATAAAACCGTTGGTAAACGATGAATCTAAAATCATAATAAGCACCACTTAAACTTTCCAAATAAAAAAATCGTTTATAAAGTTTAAATTTGATTTAATTCTTAACAAGCTTATTGATATGTATCATACTCTAAAAATTATAAAATATGTACTGATAACTAAGAAAACGTTCAGTTGTTTCTCGTATACATTTAAGGCAATGTAGAATGAAATAAACTCGTATCAACTTGTTTGTCAAAAGGGGACACTAAGACAGTTCATCTTGACGTTTCAATAAACAGTTAATGCAACGTATAAATAGTTTTAAGGATGTTCGCTACTATTATTGAAAATAAATAGGTTTCAAATTTTATGCCTTGAATTAAAAGATATTAGTAAAAGGTATAAAATAAGCAAAAAATTTTGATAGGTTCGTGACCTCGTTTTCAAGATAATTGACGTTCAAGTTTTGGCGGGAAAAGGTTTTCTTTGACTTTTTCATAGGTTTAGCATTAGCACTATTTCGCTGTTAAAACCCATGACAGAATAAATAGGATTTGGTAAAACTTTGTCTATAACCTCTTTATGACATATTAAAGACATTAATAACAAGAAAATAGGGGGTTCGTGGGCAAAAATTTTAACCCTATTTTGATGGTAAAATCCAGAGGATTCCGAAAATATGACAGAAATACCAAAACAAGACCAGCGAGCATCCTTAAAGACAGAAAGTAACACATTTTTATAATTGAAATGCCGTTGATAACCAAAACCCAGCTAGAGATAGTGCAATCCACTAATGAAACTTTGTCAATGGCTACTTTTTAGGATAATTCATCCAGACCTTTATTTACGAAAATGGACCCCCCTTCTGTTTGTTAGTAATTTGGTTTTTGAGTTATCTAACCAAGATATCGGATTTCACCGGGTACTAACTCCGTTTTTTTTTCGACCATTGTAAACTTACTGTCAACAGGTGTGTCGAGAAGGGCAATACCTATAACACACAATCATACATAAAGAAGTTTGAAGTCACTTACCGTTTGATAAAATGCACAGATGCAATTATCAGAATTATTCCAAGAATAACCCCGACAGATATGGAAATAAACAGAACTACAAAAAAACCAATTATTAAATATGTAAAAACTACACAAACATCAGAATTATTCATAGAATAACCCCGGCAGCTATAGAAATATACAGAACAATAACAAAAAAAAATACAATTATAAAACATGTAAAAATTACACAAATATCAGAATTATTCATAGAATAACCCCGACAGCTAAAGAAATATACAGAACTATTACAAAAATACAATTATTAAATATGTAAAAACTACCTTAAACTGCATACACAGACAATTTGACACAAAAGTAAACCAAAGCTTTTTGACAAACGTACTACACTGATTTTAACTTTCCATCGTCAACTTTCTCTCATTGTGTAGTCATATTTCATATATGCTCTAGCTCATGGAACTGCTACGTTATTTAAGTGCTTATTGGAGGTTTTGTGATTTCTTTAATATTTCATCATGTCAGACAAGCCATGCATAGGTTTATATTGCCCATCAATGTTGCCTGCACTTAAAAAAATTAACGGGAGATAAAATGTTACGGGATTTCTATCTCTAAGATGATCATGAGCGCAAATGTTGGTTTGACATGGAGATTTATAAATCGTATAAATTAGTATAAATTGTTGCCGTTTACCTTTAACAACACTGAATAATCGCTGGCAATGCAATGGATGGTCAATAGCAAGTAGAAATTGCTTACCCTTTCAGAGCATCTTTATGCCCCCGCGACAACATGTCGGGGGCATTTTATTTTTTCACTTATGTCCGTCCGTCCGTTTGTCCGTACGTCCGTTTGTCCGTACGTCCGTACGAATTTCCGTCAAGCTTTTCTCATAAACCGTTCAAGATAATGATTTGAAACTTAGTAGGATGGTTCAGTATATCAAATTGTTCGTCCTAAGCAATTTTTAGACCAGTCAGACATCTACTTCCTGTTTAGGACTTAGGCCGATGTGAACATAATATGCAAATTTCTGTCAAGATTTTCTCAGTAACCGTATTCAAGAATTAAAGTTTGTTTTTGCCTACAAAAATGATGTCTCCCCCAATGTCCCGTAAAAAGTTCTAAGGGCCATAAAACCTGTAAAAATTTCCTGCAAATGTGAACAACTTCACATGGTGTCCTTCCCTTATACCAAGTTTCATTGAATTCAGGTCATTAGTTTCAGAGGGAGTTGCGCTAACAAGATCATAAATGAGGAGTTTAAGAAAATTTCAAAGTTCAAATAGCCATAACTCTCAAAAAAATTTGAGGATCAAAATTCCTGGTAACATGCACAACTACATATGGTGTACTTCCTATATACCAAGTTTCATTGAATTCGGTTCAGTAGTTTCAGAGGAGATGCGTTGACTAACTTTGTGACGGACGGACGGACAAGACAAAAAAAATATGTCTCCCCACAATAATTTGAACTTTGTAGGATGGTTAAGTATGACAACCTGTATGTCCTTAGCAACTTTCAAACCTGTCGGACTTTTAGTTCCTGTTAAGGGCCATCGGGGGCATCTGTGTCCCATTGACATGTTCCTTCTTAATTTGTTTTAATAACATATGCTTTGTTGGTTGTAACAGTTTTTTATAGTACGTGCTTTTGTATGTTGTTTGGATTTAATGTCTTCTTATATTGACTTTGTCTCTCGGAATTTTGTAGCAACATCGATACACTGATGCCTATTACAACGACAGTGTTTGCATATATTAATGTATTTGACACAGGGTTGCTGTTCATTGAAGAATTTTTAATCTATGCACCATTTATAATAAGTAATATTTTATAATATAAGTAGCATTATAAATGTACTTGACCTATACTGGACATTGACCACATTGAATCGTCCTCTACAACTCCTGGTATACAAGTTGTTTGACTTCGGGGCTCATTGGTTGCAGTTTCGTTTACAGTGTCAGTAACGAACTTGCTGTCGTCTCGAGTTTCTGTAACTTTGATTGGTTCTGTAGATACTACCGACCATAAAGCTGTTGTATCTTTTGTATTTGGAGACGTGTTGACATTTGACTGATTGTCTGGAACATAAGGTGTCGGTAAGGTTGGTGAAATAATCATATTTAAAGTGGATGATTGACAATTTGTTGTTGATCAAACGGTTGATGATGTTGCAATTGTTGTTGTTGAAGGATCGAACGCTTTTAAGAATAAAAGGGGTACAGAATACAATACCAAAACGGGTATATAAACGGTTAATTTGGTGATGCTGTATATTGATATTTCAAGGAGTAACCTCTCTTCAGCAGCATTTTAAAAATCAAAACATAGTAAGGTCTAAAACCAAAAGTATTGAAAGGAAGTATTCAAAGACAAAAGGTTCGAACAGGTAAGCCAAATCCAGCTCCGAGTATATCGACCATGTGCAATATAAGGAAAGAAACCTGTAGAATTAAACAATCGAGAATTTCAAAAACATAAAATATTAGAAATTTAATGATAAATTCGTGTCGGACAAGTCTGCTTGTGAATACCCTCGGGTTACAAGTTTAGAATTATAAGTCTTCTGAACAATGTTTAAACTGAAATATAACACAAATGTAGCCTATATATAATACAGGAAATGTGTGTAATAAAGGATTTCTTGTAATCCCTGGAAAAATTTGCGATTTCACGTAATCACTGTACAACATTACCTTTATTCCTCTTGTGCATATCCTATGTTTTTGTAAATGCTATGTAAAGTAACAACCGATTTGTAATAAACTCAAACGTATTATTAGAGATAATCGGAGAAGCGACGCACGTATCTACGTATCTTTAAGTTGCCCTAAGAAGTCTAAAAACGACATAATCATTACCTCCCTTATGCCAGGTGTCTAATTGATCCGCACTAGATTTGAACATGTATTATAATCTATAAATATGTAAAATTAAAAAACTAAAAATACATCTAATGATTTAGCGATTCCTCCGTTTAGACCTTTGTTTTAAAAATATTCACCCAGGCTTCCCATCTTTTATTCTGGAGTTTTTTTTTTTTTTTATTAATTTTTAAAAATTTTCCACTGTTTTAATGAACAAAATAACTTATAATCTGCTAGTTTGTCAAAGACATATTTATTCCCTTTTTGTTAGAATTTGGTATCAAAAATCCCACGTATAGTAATCTGGATTGTAAGTACTGAACATTTTTGTAGAAGAGGGGATTTTTTTTTTACAAAAAATAAGTTAAACAGTAGCTACATGTCATTTGTGGATAATTGTCTGCAACTGTCCAAATAACCTCTTTCTATGCATCACAGTGGAATTTGAACAACATCTTGCATGAATTTAATAAAAGCTTAAGCACCGTACATTTAAGAGAGCGATCATTCGATTTTTATGGGGCTAATGGGGTTATTGATATGTTTTTTATTCAGCCTAAATATTATCTAAACAATCAAAGCCTTGATGTTTTGCGAGCTATTTTTTTGAATTTTAAAATCAAATAAAAAATTTACAACAAAAAAGACCAAACTGCCCTTTTTTATATCAAAGCGTTGTACTGCATTTTTATTTTCTGATTGTTTGTTGTTGGCATACTGCTTTTTATTTCAAATTTTACCATAGCTCCCCCCTCCAAAACATAATCAAATGGTCGCTCCCTAAGTTACATGTGGTTTATTTCTACCTCAGGCACATTTTTGACTCATCTAAAACAAATTTCAAATTTTGTATTCAATTTGGCATTTTTATGCCCCGCTTCGAAGAAGAGGATGGTATACTGTTTAAACTATTATTTATAGATTGCTGATATTTGGAAACAAGCTTGTTATGGCATTGTGTATTGTGGAATACGTTTTTGGATTTATCGGACATTTAATTCCTGTTTATCGAAGACTTTAATATTTTCCGTCACACATAATTAATTCTGCCCAGCAGAATATAACACAAATGTAGCCTATATATAATACAGGAAATGTGTGTAATAAAGGATTTCTTGTAATCCCTGGAAAAATTTGCGATTTCACGTAATCACTGTACAACATTACCTTTATTCCTCTTGTGCATATCCTATGTTTTTGTAAATGCTATGTAAAGTAACAACCGATTTGTAATAAACTCAAACGTATTATTAGAGATAATCGGAGAAGCGACGCACGTATCTACGTATCTTTAAGTTGCCCTAAGAAGTCTAAAAACGACATAATCATTACCTCCCTTATGCCAGGTGTCTAATTGATCCGCACTAGATTTGAACATGTATTATAATCTATAAATATGTAAAATTAAAAAACTAAAAATACATCTAATGATTTAGCGATTCCTCCGTTTAGACCTTTGTTTTAAAAATATTCACCCAGGCTTCCCATCTTTTATTCTGGAGTTTTTTTTTTTTATTATTAATTTTTAAAAATTTTCCACTGTTTTAATGAACAAAATAACTTATAATCTGCTAGTTTGTCAAAGACATATTTATTACCTTTTTGTTAGAATTTGGTATCAAAAATCCCACGTATAGTAATCTGGATTGTAAGTACTGAACATTTTTGTAGAAGAGGGGATTTTTTTTTTACAAAAAATAAGTTAAACAGTAGCTACATGTCATTTGTGGATAATTGTCTGCAACTGTCCAAATAACCTCTTTCTATGCATCACAGTGGAATTTGAACAACATCTTGCATGAATTTAATAAAAGCTTAAGCACCGTACATTTAAGAGAGCGATCATTCGATTTTTATGGGGCTAATGGGGTTATTGATATGTTTTTTATTCAGCCTAAATATTATCTAAACAATCAAAGCCTTGATGTTTTGCGAGCTATTTTTTTGAATTTTAAAATCAAATAAAAAATTTACAACAAAAAAGACCAAACTGCCCTTTTTTATATCAAAGCGTTGTACTGCATTTTTATTTTCTGATTGTTTGTTGTTGGCATACTGCTTTTTATTTCAAATTTTACCATAGCTCCCCCCTCCAAAACATAATCAAATGGTCGCTCCCTAAGTTACATGTGGTTTATTTCTACCTCAGGCACATTTTTGACTCATCTAAAACAAATTTCAAATTTTGTATTCAATTTGGCATTTTTATGCCCCGCTTCGAAGAAGAGGATGGTATACTGTTTAAACTATTATTTATAGATTGCTGATATTTGGAAACAAGCTTGTTATGGCATTGTGTATTGTGGAATACGTTTTTGGATTTATCGGACATTTAATTCCTGTTTATCGAAGACTTTAATATTTTCCGTCACACATAATTAATTCTGCCCAGCTTTTCATTTGCATATAACTTGGCTTGGCAACTATTATTCCTAGGTTGCTGATATTTGGAAACAGGCTTGATATGGATATGATGTATTGTGGGATACTTTTTTGATCCATCGGAATTCTTAATAAATTGCAGTTGAGAAAGAATTATTGTTTCCAATGGTGCCCGCAGGTGACACATACTTTAGTGTTAACTCTTATTATGGTCAAACAGCAGAATGCGTTGGGATCTGCAATATAGTGAAAAAAAGCTTAGAGTGAAAAGCAAAAGAATAAGCATAACCTAGAGCATTGTAAAGGATTAACAAGAAATGTTTCATTAAAAAATATGTGTTGTACATAGTGTCATGTTCATATACTCCATATCCTTTCATCAATTATTCTACTTCCTGTTAACCGAAAACTAAAAAAAAAACTGTCGCACATTTCATTCACTTCATAGGTTGCTGATAGTTGGTAACAAGCTTGGTATTGACATGATGCATTGATACATTTTTGGGTCCATCGAACATTTACTTCCTGTTTGTTGTAAACTTGATACTCAACGCATTGCATACAAGTAGTAGTTGTGAAACCGGGAGTATTACTGGTGATTATTGACTAACATAAAAATATTTGTCTAAATATGATGAAAACAGCCTATACTATATAAACACAAAACTACGCCAATATGTAATTTATCCGTCCAATATGGATATTGGACGGATACCGCCAGTCAATATGGCATATTGGACTAGTCAATATGGCATGTCAGCCATATTAGTCAGGTTAGTCAATAAAGGTATAATTGCGTAAAGTTATACATATTGGCTTAGTTATTGGTCCTCGGCTAGCCATATTGGACTTCGGCTTCGCCTCAGTCCAATATGGCTAGCCTTGGACCAATAACTCAGCCAATATGGAAAACTTTACGCAATAATACTATAGCATTGGGTCACAGATTTCTTGTTTCTTTTGTTTCATCGATATGTTCTTTACATATAGTGTTTGGCTTTTTTTTTCTTTTTGGTTACAGCGGAAATGATGAGACAAACCTTGCGTCAGTCGTAGCAAATGTTTTAGTTTGAATGTTTGTTGCAACTTTCATTCATTGTATGTACCATCTACTTCAGATATATCGATGGATACACCACTGAACAAAACTGAGGCAAAAACGGAAGTTTGAACAAATACAAGTTTATATGACCACAGCAAAAGTCTTTTAATCTGTTACAAAAACACGCTGAAATAGGTTTCACAACAACTGTGCGAATTTCCTCTTAATTTCATCTATAAAAATATAGAAATGTTGGGTATCATTTATTTTTTTCTACCCGAGCCCAACAGAGTTGGGGAGGGGATATAGCGTTTAGTTTGTTCGTTCATACGTTCGTTCGTTCGTTCATACGTCCGTACGTTCGTTCGTTCGTACGTATGTACGTACGGTATTTGTTTTGTCAATAACTTGGGAACTAAACATAGAGAGATGATATTTGGTAATGTGGGTACATCTTTGATGGTAGTCAGAATCAGTACCATATTAAGTGGCCTTGACCTATATTTCCGCATGAATGACTCCGGTTAAAGTTTTGGTTAAGGTCCATATCCCAGCAACTGCAAGTGATAGAGCGATAATATTGGGACAATGGGTACATTTTGGACAGTAACCAACATCCGTACCCAAATTGGATTTTCCGCATGAACGACTCGGGTTTAAGTTTTGGTTTAGGTCCAAATCTCAGCAACTGCAAGTGGTAGAGAAATGATGTTGGGTCAGTGTGAACACCTTGGAAAGTAACCAGCATCCGTACCCAAATTAGGTCACCTTGACCTACATTTTTCAGATGAATGGTTCAGGTTAAAGTTTTGGTTAAGGCACATATCTCGGTAATTCCAATTAGAAGAGGAATGATATTTGGAAAGAGGGTATATCTTGGATAGTAATTGACATCTGTTCTACTTACATTTTAATGTAACGGGCGTGAGGATAAGCTGTCGTGTGCGACTGCTCCGATTCTTTTTTAGAATTATACCATTCATTGTCTGATAGTTGTAAGTAAGAATATGTCCAAAGACATGTCGACCCTATTCGCCCCGTATCATCGCACCATGTTCTTCATGCACTCGTATTATAAAGTTTTTTCTCAGGCGTATAATATTTTGGTTTTTCATTTCATCATAAATCTGTCTATATATATACTATTATGCAAATATAAATAAAGTTTCATGATAATTTATTATTATACATGCTCTATGGAAAAAAACTTTTACCTAAAGGTTGTTAACTTGCCGTAGTGTACGAATGGACGGACACGAACACAAAATTCCGCACTCCGTTACAATAAACAATGGAGAAATGTTGAGATAAAATACAACTGTAGTTGGAATTCATAGGATCCCTTTCAAAAGGTTTAAATGTGGGCATGAAGACATTGGAATATATAGATCTACATGTAACTCGAAAACTTACATGAGTTGTCGCCATTTTTAACAAAAATTTGTAATTTTGGTCTAGTTGCTTGCAAATGAAAATCTCGTTGAGATCTTTTTTTGGTATTTTATATGAGAATCCGTGTGTTTATCCGTTTTTCGACCTTCATGTATATGCAGAAGAGCAATTCATTCAAAACAAACCATAGTAGAAGCTCATACTTATTATTTAAAATCGACCCCTCAGTTGGTGATCATTTATTATGAACACAAATTAAAATTATCAAATCTAAAGCGGGCGTAAGTAAAACCATTAATAAGCTGAAGCTGACCATGTAAATGCATGCATATTTGAGGTATATATTAAAGATAAACTTAAGTTTCTTTCTAAAAGAAAGTTAAAATTTCTTTGAGTGTCAAAAAACCCCGATGACGTACACACCAAAGCAATAAAATTAGAATTATCCGTTAAAATTAAAAATTCTCTGATGTTATTGGCCGATCTTGGGTCAAAATTGGGTTCTTGCTTGACATATAATGTTTTTAAAATCTTTGCTTTTCATGTTCGTATCTAGTGCATGTTTGGAATTTTCAATCTCTCCGGCATCAATACTTAGATTGTTAACAAACACATCAAAACAATGAAATTCTCCGTTTAAAATTTCAAAATTGTTAAAATCCTAAGGTTCTTACTACCCCAGACATAAGGGACAGGCCATTTAACTTGAAAGAATTTAAAAATATATATATTTTTTTGAAGGCATCGCGACAGAATTTTTTTTTTCATTATTTGCATTTTTTATGTAGCTGAAATCCTTCTTCAGAATATTTTTTTCTTATTTCTTACCCTCTGCTGCCAAAATACTTTTCTATCAAAAATAATTTCCAAAATATTTTTGGGGAAAAAACCAAGCCCCCCTTTTCAAGTAAAATGTTCGGTTGTTTTTTTAATAGTCCAAATGCGGCATACATTTTTATTGGGGTTGCATTGATTTTAATTATTATAATACTTTATTGTCATGTAAATCATTACAATACAAATTGAATGTTTGACAAAAAATTAAAATTAAGTTATAAACAAACAACAAAAACCAAAACCATCGACAAAATCATAAATTAGTCTATGAGCCCGCTGTCCTCAGTTCTGATTGGTTTTGTCAATCTTTTGGATAAATCGCATCTAATGAATCTTTGAATAAAGGTAATAGCAAAATTACCGAGCTTGGAGGATCAATCTCACTGTCCAAGAGAAAAGACGAAACAAGGTAAAAATACCATAGAAATTGAAGATTGCAATGGTCCTGACTTTGTACATGAATTTTGAAAGGGGGTCCACCTATTGTCTACTAAAGAGGGTTTCAGGCCATTTTTGCCTAACATCTGCACGAAAATTTTACAAAACTTTCAAAGGATAGGGTGTGTTTCGACCCCCCCCCCCCCGGAACATCCTGTCTCTGGATGTTCCTGATTAAAATTTTTGACATGAAATTATGATTTGAATTGAATTTTTATTTGAACGTGTAAAATAGGGACACAAAACATCGACGGAATTCGGATTGGATGCTTTACAAACAGCCGATCGACGAAAAAATGCTTTGGTAAGATTTTTACTTGTAGGTAATAAAATGATGAATCTTCGTGGGCGGGCAATATGATTTGTTTTTGTACTGCACATCATGACCCCACACCCTATTTAACAGATGGGGGCGAAGATGTTAACGGCTGATCAACTTTTGATCAAAAAGTTGAAAAAGTCCAATGTTCTGGGAAAACTCCGAAATTACTTAAAGTATAAACTGAAAACAAAATATTTGCTTGCCCCCCCTTTTTTCTTCCTTCTATGATACATTGATTCAAGTTTGAAAAATAAATCTTTTCGTGAGCAGTGTTCACAGTTTAGCCATATAAGGTATTATAATTAAAAGGGAGATAACAAGAATTTATGCCCGACTATTTGACATTAGAACGTAACAGGTAAACGGCTTTATGTCAACATTACTCACGATACGGCTCTTGTCCGATTATCTCTATTACAACATACTGTTATTCAGTATGTTCATGCTTTAAAAATAAAGGCATTTTGAACTTAAAGGATGACCTTTCGTATATACTTTAAGTCTACCAATTATATAAAAAATATTGCAAAACTAGGGGTAATTTTCCGCTTTGTTGCCTTATAATTCAATTTCAAGAAAGAGGTGTCAACCTAAAAGGAGAAAAATGTCTAACAACAAAAGTACTGTGATACTATAAATGGCACCGTATGGATCTAATAGATATATAAACAATATTTTTACCTAGGAGTGATATTTTGACTTTTAACATTTGTAATATTTCTAGCCATAAGGTGAGTGTGTTGAAGAAGCTTATGCGATGATTGCAAAAGGATGAATATGGAATCAAGATGAGAATAATTTGAATGGGAAACAAAAAAACAGTACCCATTGAAGATCTTTGAAAAAGAGGAGAGCTAAATAAGGTCGAGAAAATGAAACCTATGTGATTCAAGATTTTGCGGTCCTCAAGAAGAAGGGATTTTATGATGTTAAATATCCAATCCTGATACAATATAAATCTACTGAGTAGTCCGAATTGTAATATTGTTTATAGAAGTCTTACCGTAACGTTCGGAATTGGTTGTGTTTCTATCCTCCTTTAAATGGGTCGCAATAGTTATATCGTCTGAAATCATAAAAAAGATTATAATGATTGGTAAGTTTTGGAAAGATTATGTACAGAAAACAATCTAGTAAGCTGTACAGGAATGCAGTGGGCTCCTAATTATTCAATGCTGTATTCTTAGTTTGATTCTTATTGTTCTACTCCCAAGCATCACGAATTCCGATGAATGAGGTACATTTTGTAGATGAACATGACAGGAGTGATAAAATGAACATAAATAATGATAAGGTGGTATAATGGGGACACAAGGCCAATCAGGGATGAGAGTTTTGACGTCGAATGTCACTGAATGAAGAAGTAGTGGGTTAGATAATACAATTTAGCCTCCGGCATATTCTACGGGTCCTACTCCTATCGATACCTACAGCAGAGTTCTTTAACGTGCTAGGAACGCGCCCGATATTGTTGGATTTAAAGTGATGAGATGCGTCTGACCCATTATCGTATTTCATGAATTTTGTTAGATAAATAAAAAAATATGATAAATATCAAATATGCACTTACCTCCCAAATGCCATTTTGTGGGTTGTGTCATACACCCAAAGACTGAATCACATCTGTTAACACAATAGTTAATATGAAAAAAGGAATTATTGTATCCTTAATTTGCTTCATCTTTGCGTATGCAGGACACAATTTATATTTTTATGCAATAGACCATTTGCCAATTAATATCGGATTTTTATTCCGTGATCGATTTAATTTTACCGTTTACAATACCGTTATGAAAAATCCCGTTGGTTTCCAAATGGATAGAAGTAGGACAAGCCTCGGATTTTATCGTGTACGTCTTGGATAATTCACGTGAAAAATATAAACAACTTACAGAGATTTAAATGTTTTTGACACTATATTCTAATAATATATACCACATCATTTCATACTACGATATCAAAATTATTAAAATATGCTTTGATTAGTGTATTCAAAAGATCAGAATTGCATTGAGAGCAAGCGATGTTCTATTTTTTGTCCGGTGGCTGGTTACCGACGGTTACATTAAAATCCTGTAAAATATGACTAAGTACCCAAAATAATCAAAGTGAACAACAATTGGCAAATGCACTATTAATAGCGAGCACAGCTTGCAAGCGGGCACGAAGTGCCTGCTTGAGCGGTGAGCTCTACGGTATTTATTCCCGCGAAAAAATTGCCTAATGCTGATATTGATTTTTCATGGCCCGGAAAGGCTCTCAAATTTTTACAGGAACGGAGTGAATTTGAAAATAATTACCCATTTTGCTAGTCGCATTCCAAAAATTATCTATTTAATAATGTAAAAAGAGAAAAATATTCTGATGACGACGAGTTGCTACATTTTTTGTAGTAACCAAATTTTAATCGATTTTTTCTTACTTTTCTATTAAACGTTCAATCGCCCCTAGGATCTCGTCCCAAATTGAACGTTCTAGAAAATTAACCAAAACAAAAATAACTTCGATGGTTTCAGATCTTATTTGACTGCATCGATTCGAAATCATTTTTTTATTGAACAGAATTATGCTGTGCTCGCATTTAGGCACTGCCTATTTCATATTAATAGATTCACATATATATGACTATATTTCAAATAGCTGACAATGACTGAAATGCTTTAATTTTTGTAAGGATAAGACATGAAGTGTAACAATGGTATAAAATTCCAAAAGGCAAAAACAGAAAATCATATAATATGAAGATAAGTATAGGCGATAAAACCTAGAAAATAGTACGCGACACGTCCTGCATATATCAGCAGAAATTTTAAGAGACACAACGAAATACAGAGAGTAGTCGCTATTCGCCGCATTCTATTGGCGCTACAACAAAAGTATAGTTAAAATGATTTAATATCAGTACTGGAAAGCCCTTTTACTGGACAAACAGATGGGATAAGTTCTAACATCTTCCGGGGCACCTGAGCTCACTCTTGTTTCGACTGGAGTTCGCGTTGTTGATTGATATTCAGTTATTTTGTGCTTCCATGTTTTACATGTTGTCTGTTTTTGTCCCGTTCCTGTTGGTGTTTACTGGTTTTGTCTCTGCCCTTTCGGACTTTTGATATTCGGATACCCCATTGGTACCTCTGCTTTTCTCTTAAGAATTGTCATTAACTTTCAGGTAATTGTTCTATTTCGCTCTACCGACAGTTCTAGAACATATCATCGCAAGTCCTGTCCTGCCATAGAACATTTTTGGATTTTTTTTTCAAATTTTCCAATCGATTCAATTTTGGTTCTATCCCATGAAATATGTTCTAAACCCTTATATTCTAAACCTGCAATACCCCTCGTCAGTTCAAAATCTGTTCTGCACCCTGATGGTTCAAAGTTTTTAATCATTTCTTGATCGTGACTCTATTAAAGTTAAAGAAAGGCTATCGTGATAGTTTATTGAACCACTTTGGATACGTTTCACCGCATTAAAGCTCATTTGGACCAAAGATCCATGTCATCTTATGCTTTTACTTGGCGTCCGACGTCGTCTTTCAGTCGTCATTCGTTGTCTACAAAAAATGTATCATCTGTTCACAGTTTTTTTCTCCTCTGAAACTAATAAACAGAATCTAATGAAACTTGGTACGATTGATCCTTTAGGATGTCTTGTAACAAAATTGTGTTTCGATTCTTGATCCGTTATAAAACAAGACCGCTGTTTATGAAAATAAACCAGGGGGGGGGGGCAGACTACTGTTTTTGGTTTGTAATTCAAAAAGAGTAAAAGACAGGGAACATCTTACGCCACTTCCCTTTTCAGCATGAAAATCTGTGCCGAAATTTCCATTGAGTCGAACTGTCAGATGACCCCTTATAGGGGTTATGACCCTTTGAAGGCTAAACACCGCTTTCTTATGTTTTGTTCTATAGAGTGAAAACTATCGCAGATGGATTAAAGCTGATGTTGCTTAAACCTACAGCTCATTGAGCTCTACATAAGTAAAAGATGTAAGATGACCCCTGATAGGGGTTATGGTCCTTTTAATGTTAAAAATAGCGCCTTTTTCATGTTTTGCTCTAGAATGAAACTTTTGCAGATAGATGTAATGTAGATAGAGAAAAGTTATTTCTTGCTTCAACTTTCAGCTGAAAAAGACCTTCATTTGGTTGAGGTTGTCAAATGACCCCTTATAGGAGTTATAGACCATATTAAAGGTGTTTGTTCCTGTAAAATGAAACCTTTTGTAGATAGAAAAAAATATGTTGCTTGCTCAAAACTTCGGCCCATTTAGCTCTACCAAAGTTCTCAATTAGAACAAAACTGTCAGATGACCCCCTTCTAAGGGTTATGGCCCTAGCCTTAAAAGGTCAAAAATAGCGTTCTTTCATGGTTTTGCTGAAAAAAATATAAACAATTGCAGACAGAGAAAAGATGCTGTTGCTTTAACCTTCAGCTTAGTAAGCTAAACAAAAGTTTCCATTGGGTCGAAGTTGTCAGATGTTCCCTTTATAGGAAACCCTAATGACTTAAGGACCAGGTAGGGGAGAGCCTCTTATTATATTAATTAGGCAAAATTGATCATTTTTGGGGTCGTGTAACAAAGTTGTGTTTTGATTTTTGATCCGTGAAAAACATGGTCGCTCTTTGTGAAAATAAATTTCTACCTTTCGATGTCTGAACAAGTGCATCTTCCTTCACAATGTTTTCCGTACGTGCCACCATCACATGTCTTGCAAGTTGTGTAATTTATTCTTCTTGTTCCAGGGGTACACTCTGTTACAAGGGTCAATCTATAGTTAATTATTGCTAACTTCTCAATCAGCACGAATTCGCCGATATAAAAGAAAATGTGAAAATTGAATATGAAATGATGAACAGAGACGATTGGTGGCCCCGGGCCAATTGGGGTTTGACTGCCAAAAGGAAAAAGATAGATGGGTAGAACTTGACAATACAGCGTCCTGCTGGAGTAGTCTTTTCGACACTTTTATTTTTTTATATTATTTTTGTTTGGATAGATTTATTTACATAAATACATGTATATATATTTAACGTAAACTTTTAAATATTGGGACTACTAGTTTTTTTTACATAAAAATATACATGTATGTGTACTTTTAATTAGGTATCAGAACAGTCTTCAAAGTCAGCAGCATATCATTTACATGCAGTCTCTTTGCGACACATTGATAGAATGTTCATTACGATATTCTTCAATAACAACTTTATAATAAAGTTAAGGCAATAACAAAAACTTAAATGGTTGATCGATCTCAAATGTTTAAAAAGACATAACAAATCAAAAGAAATAACGGAGAAATTAAAGATCACAATAGTTCTGACTTGATACAGGCATTTTAAAACAAATAGCTTTTTCAACCAGATTCAATGTTATTGGGACTAACCTTTCGTTTTTCTTGTGAGAAAAGCCATAAAATTTTGGGGTTTTTTTTTACTTCATTTCCCCAACTGATGAAAACGGTAACGGTACAAAGATAGCATTGGGAGTAATCTTTAATAGCAATGTTCTGTTAAAAATTTACCGTAGCAGAGATTATTCCTTTCAACATAGGGTGAACAGCAAATTCTTGTTGTATATTTTACGAATGTGTTTCCCTGTTGTATTCTGAAATATACCAAGAAATTGATTTGATGTTAACATTAACCTGATAAGAAATTGTTTTTTTTCATTAAAAAAAACAGTGAAGACATCCCATTCTACATTCTGCTTTGATGATCTTTTTTCGGAATCCTCTTGACTTATCATAGAAAGTAATGCTTCCAAAATCTTGGAAGCTGCAATCTGATTGGTCAATTCAAAAGGTCATCAGAACAGAAAGTAGAATGGGATGTCTTCAGATCTACTATGCAGAGACTGAAGAGAACAAATGATAGATCTGATTTTAATCATATTTGGCGAATTCATTTTGATTAAGTGTCTATGTTCCAGATGTTTAAAAATGATTTGACTTTGATGTGCCAAAAAGTAATTTTGAAGGTGACTTCTTATAAGGACAAAATAACATATATTGCACATAAGTTCAACTGTTTATAAAATATGCATCCTTAGAGTATATCAAAACAATACATAGTCCCCTACCAGCCGCATATTTCAGAATTCAAATGGGAGTGCATTTTGTAATTCTGGTACAAATTAGCTAAACAAACAAACCATATACTTAATCAGTTCAAAAACATACATACATATAAATAGGCTCTTCATGTTCGACTTAACAACTGTCTGTTTAACGTACTAACATCGCATTTGCTGTCCAAGAAGGACAACAGACATACTCTGACACCATAATCGTACATTTAGTAGTATTTATCGTTTAGTTGATTTTAAAGAACGCAAACGATTCGTTAGGTAATTTCAAATCCCAGTCATTTTCTGAGGTTCATTCTTTGAAAATTTCCGATTTTGCACACCACATTGCCACTCGAAAAAACTTAGTTTCGTCTGGAAATACTTCTGAAAAAACATTTTTTCCCAAATTCAGAGATTCTTTGTGTAAGGTTATAATTCAACATTTTTCTGAAACATCTTATAAAGATAAAATTTGTTACACATATGACCAAGTCAGCAGCATGCTTGCTATTTGTCACATTTAGAGGACAAAAGTTCCAACAACGAAATCTGCATTCCTAGGGCACAAATTGTGCTCTATTCCTCGCCAACCTTTTATATCTTTTTGAGACTGACCATCAATTTATCAGTAAAGCTCTTTATAAAACAAGGTCAAAAGACCAATGATAAAACAAAATGTATAACAAGATAGATAGATAGATAGAAACGAAAAGTAAACAACACACTAACATTATTAAATCATTAAAAATAATAATAATATACACATAATCACACATGGGAGCATTAGGCCTACATGTATGTGGTAGAATTGTTGCGAATTGGCGGATTGTGCCAATTGTGAATAATGCGTCTGCGAAAAAGCCAAGATGGTTGGAATTTTGCAATTGATCATTCTTCAGGGAATCCTAATAATATCGAGACCTTAAGCGGGATTAATATTCTAAAGATGCAAGGAACGTAATATTTTTGTCCCAACACTACTGGTTCAGTGGTGATTTTTTCCTAATTATTGCTTAACAACTCCAACGTTGAAAATAACAGGGCTATCCCATTTGATCACAAGGGGCAAAGACTCTAGTCGCTCAGTGGACATAACGGACCATCCCATCGTTAGGCACTGACCGCTCTTTAGTGGACTTTTACCTTCAAGATTAGCGCTGCTGTAAGCATATTTACCATCTGGACCAATACTAATGCAATCATATAGATTTGTATAACCTCTTTTATGAAATCAAGATCAAACAAACTCACTGTAATACATATACAACGACTAGCATACAATGCATGCATGGTTTTAAAATACAAAACTTTAAAACTAAAGATGTTACCTTCTTGTACCGGAACATTTTTTCTTTGAAATCCTTTGACAAGAACTGAATACAAGAAACATGAATGCTAATATCAATTGAACCATTTTGACCAATATATACCAATTTTGAATATAATATAAGGAAATATTGTATTTCTATACGATTAATTAGAATATCCGGTTCTTATTGTGCAAATTCAACAATTTTGCGTTTCATTTGATTTTTTTTCAAAATATAAATGTACTTAAGGTATTTATTTAGTTCATCTGCATGATAATAAAAAATAATTTGAAAAACACATAAAAAAGCTCGAAAAAAATAATAATACAAGGTATTAACTGTGGATTTAATTATATTTGCCGTTCGTCGTCTATAATCAAAATCTTCTTCTCTGAAACTACTTAACCAATTTGACTGAAACTTGGTAGGAATGATATATGATATGTTGGCTATTGATAAATTGATCAGTTAAAAACCATGGCTGCCGTTGCTAAAAATAGAGCAGGGGTTAAAACAGGATTTATTTTTTCAAATAACTCAAAAACGGTGACAGACATCAAAATTTTGGCGGGGTAAAAGTAATCAGCACGCCAAGATCTGCATACTCCTAAATTTTGAAGAAGTTCCAACAAACCGTGTTATTGCCCCTTTTCTATTTATTTCTGCTTTTTCCACTTATTGGTCTTATATCTCAAGAACAACATATGATATTGAAGTAATGTCACTTGCATATTGTTCTGCTAAGTTCTGCTAAGTTAGCTCTACAAAATTGTCCAGTATGTCGAAATTGTCAGATGACCACTTATAGGAGTTAAGGCCCATTAAAGACCAAAAAATAATAATTTTAGCCTTGTATATTGTGAACTATAGAAGATAGAGAAACGATTTTGCTTGCCTAAATGTTTAGCAAATTGAGATCTACAAATTTAAATTGTTCATTAGGTCGAAATTGTCAGATGACCTCTTATAGGGGTTATTGCCCCTTAAAACGTCAAAAGTACTAATAGTGGTTTTAGCATTATAGAATATAAACGTTAGTAGATAGAGAAAAGGTTTTGCTTGCTTCAATGTTTAGCTAATTGGGGTCTTTAAAAGTCTCTATAGGGTCGCAGTTGTAAGATGACCGTTTAAGGGGTAACGGCCGTTTAAGTAGCATTTAATCATGTTTTGTCTTAAATATGAAATTATTGCAGATAGAGAAAAGCTGTTGCTTGCTGAAATGTTTAGCTAATTGAGCTCAAATTATCAGATGACTATTATAGGAGTTATGGAAATGTTTGGTGTTTTTTTTTAGGATTCGATTTAAATGGGGACATCAATTTTGGGTCTTGCGTTGGCCAGTTTTTTATGGTCTTTATGACTTTGATGACTTCATTTAAGGATGGCACTGAACAGTCTATCTTAAGGTGGTCTGCAGAAAGCTGAGTATATATCTTTGTTTCAGGTGCTTATATGACAATTTATACATCTAAACACAATTCTAGTCTGACTTCTAGATATGTTTTTATTACTGTACACTCCCCGGGTATCTTCAAACAGAATCAACTTCTATTTTGTTTGAGCACATATCTATTGTGTTCATTCATATTTTGGTCATTAATGACCTTCAACAAACATGATTTTATATTCACTCCAAGGAACACGCAAATCGAGACAGGTAATTTTTACTTACACTTTATAAAGGCGAATAGAGTCTAAAGATTTTTACTAACATGTGAAGGATTTTTCATAACCCTAATTTTATGTCGTATGGAAAGCCGTAGTGGATCTCCGCATTAACAATTTATTTACAACTGGTGTCAAGTGGGAAATGTTTAAGTTCCATGAGTTCGACAATTCAATAATTTGACGAACGTACAAATTATATTTCGAACGAGCGCTGAATGATTTTTAAGAAAAGTTATTTCATTCGAATTGCTTTGATAAGTATAAAATTAATGCAGTTGATTATAAGATAAATCTTTTGCAGAGTTTAGTAAAAATTACCTGGATCGATTCGCGTGTTCCTAGGAGTGATATTGTAGATATATATTTTAGTTCTAAGGTAGTCATCTTTAAAATGACAACCATTTTCAATATAGGGCAAACCATTTTCTATTATAATTTTAAGAATATTTTCGCTGCTATTATACACAAAGGTGTGCTTTTATCTAAACTAAGTACAATTTTTACTGAAATTTTTTTGGATTTAATTCTTAAATTTACATTCCATAGGGCGGCTATCTTGAAAACGACCGTCACTTCGAATTTTAGAGTAGGTTTCTATAGCTAATATTGTTAAGACTAGTATGCTGTTTTCTACCGCTGTGCCAAATATCATGCTTTTACCATACTTTGAGCAATTTCGCCGAAATCCTGCACAAATCAACTGGACAGCAGAGTTAAAACAGTTCTGAACTGTCAGTAGTACCGTGAAAGTAGAGATGTTAGAATAGAACTCAGCTGTAAACATGTATAATCAGCAAATTTTGGTTGATGCGTCGGCTCTTATATCATGATATGTATTAGTTTTTCGGTGACTTGCTCTGGGACATAAAAAGTTGTTTTCAACCACCGCTTATTGATTATTTAAACTAGTTTTCTCGTGTCGAAGGCTTTACATTTTCCGTAATGCTGATTGCGTTGTTAGTATATCAATCTCGGTAATGTGCTGTCATTTTAGCAATAAGTATACTAGGGCAATCCTATGTCTTTACTATACCAATCTCTATGACACTTGTAGTTGCTGTGAAACTTTGTAAAGATATTTAGATATTAAAGAAAAAGCTTGTGATTGGATCAGGTATACTACAATAGCTTTTTCGGGGGACTGTGCAGGCTTTGGTATGTATAGACGTCTTACTACAATCTTCCTGAGAATTGAGAGAAAATTTTAGATCTCTTTGTTTTAAAAACATATGGCTGTACGATCTTGTATGGGTCACTTGATACGATAATCTCTAAAACACCGGTTGTTTAAATCATATCCATTCTTTTTTTCCGGTGGTTATCAATATAACATGTAAGGCGCAAAGAGAAACAACAGAGACGAAATTAAAATACAGCACTCGAAAGTGTGTAGTAATATTTTACATGTACAGGTTTGCATAATTCAAGAAGCTTCTCGGTACAGGTTTCGTATAATTGGAAGATATGGAACACCAAAGTCCATTTCAAGTCTAATGATAAGTAAATAATAAAAATGGTACATCCGAATGCCATTGTATGTAGTTGCCTTTTATCTTTATCTTTAATTCTTCTGGTTTTGTGTTTCTCTCAAATAAAAATTACAACAAAATTCCAGACAAAAGCTTCTGTATTTTGTTCATGATAATTTTCATATCCTACATGTCTTATCATGTTCGACATATAAAACCTAATTCCAAGAAAATTTTACAGTGTCACACTATTTTCGTAACTATATATTATGGGTTAAGCAAATTTTACAGTGTCACACTATTCTATGTAACTAGACATACTATGGACTTGAAGATCGCATTGGAAGAGGGAGGTTTGGCGCCATAAAACCTGGTTTAACCCACCATTTCGTTTGAAATGCCTGTACCAAGTCAGGACCATTGCAATCCACCAGTTCTCCGGTATGACTGATTCGTTTTTGTCATTTTCTCTGGACTATGAGATTGATCATTCAAGTTCGGTAGTTTTGTTATTACCTTTATTTACATAAGTATACAATATTGAATGTAAAAATTTAAGAGATCCTCGACAGCAACCTATTGATTTTCAGCTAGATGGGCATTAATTGTTGTTTAAGAAAACGTTTTGAGTCAGAAAGCAAAACATTGCCAAGAGATTTAAATGATGACTGTCTTATTAATGGGTAACATTGATCTTTCCAAATTTAAGCATAAATGCATCACATTATATACAAATTTTCATGGGTGGATGAGAGTCTTTAAATTTACTCAACGTTACATGGTTATGTGTGATTAGAACTTTTTCTAGGCCAGATCCAGGAATTCTTTTTATACCCCCACTCGTAAGAGAGGGGGCTATATTGCAATCACCTTGTCCGTCCGTCCGTCCGTCCGTCCGTCCTACTGTCTGTCCGTCCGGTTCAATTTCTCTGCTTCTACTGGATGGATTGGTTTCAAATATGGTACACAGCTTCAGCATGATGAGTTTTACTATACCTACCCTTTCCAGGTCAGTCCATCATCTACTTCTTGTTTTCCAAGCCGACTTAGACTTTTTTAGGGAAAAAAATTTGAAATGTGAAATTTTTCGTAACAGATTTCTCAGCTTCTACTGGATGGATTGGTTTCAAATTTAATACACAGCTTCATCATGATAAGTTATACCGTGCCTCCCCATTCCAGGTCAGTCCATTATCTACTTCCTGTTTTCAGAGCTGACTTAGACTTTTTATGGGTCAAAAATAGACAATTTTTTGTAACAGATTTCTTGGCTTCTAGAGAAGGAATTGATTTCAAATTTGGTATAAGCTTTAACATGATGAGTTGTAACGTGCCTCCCCTTTCCAGGTCAGTCAGTCATCTACTTCCTGTTTTCTGAATGGCCGAGTGGGGGTATGCTTAGCACGACTTAGTGCAACCCCTTGTTGAAAATCTTTTGATTTCTTAATAAAAGGAGAGATTCTGTATATTTCTAATATTTTATGATTTGATCTTTATTTTGCCTATTTGACAATAAATATAATGTTTTTCATCAAAAATGAAATGGGGGGCCTACCTTCAATACTCAATGCATTAAATTAAACCTTATCTATAATTATGGGGACGTTGTGGACAAATTGGTTTTTTTTACAAATACTCCCACCCCATTTCCCATTTTTCAATTTCAATCAAAATGTTGTCGCCTTAAAACAAACCTTTATTGATTACAATGACGATGGGTTTTTTTAAACACAAATATTATTTAAGCTATTTTTAAACCAACGTTTTTTCTCCTATCTTTGGGAATGGGACTTATTTTCACAATTGAAATGTTTCATTTGTGCTGCTCTGGTTTTTATAATGGAAAGCTCTTAATGATTATAAAGAGATTTCTTAAAAACAGAAATGATTAAAGCTAATTTAAAATCGCAAAATAATGATTCTCTTCTTTTGGGGGGGGGGGGTTGGAAATAATCATAATCAAAATGCGTGCGTTTGTGCTGTTCCTGGTTTTCTATATGCATTTGAAAGTTCTCTAGACCGGCCATTAGAAGCAATGCAATCATATTACAACCTATTAAAGCATTCGGAAGGCCTTTACAATTCAGGTATTATACATTTCAACCTGATGATAAAATATTTCTCAAAATCGCAAATTTGAATTTTAAAAGAATATTGTTTTATTTAAAAATCACCCTCAATTTTGAAGCAACTGGAACAGGTCGAGGAATTTACCTTTTAAGGATAATGATTACATCAAACTTTTGACCAATGGTTTTTGAGAGTATATAAATAACTACGACCACAAACACGTGCTTTTTAAGAAATAATTAAACAAAAAATGACTTGCTCAACAAATGTTAAAAATGAGCGGTCAAAAATTTTGTTAGTCTATTTGCATCAATATTACATAAAATGTTAAGGTATAAAGGACACCAATTTTCTCCCGGGGAGCATTGTTCAGTAGGGAGATTTTGGTGTTATGTTTACCTTTGTTATTGTTAATTGACCAATGCACCGAATGAAAAAGGAGTCAAAATGTGGAACATATCATTACTTTATTAGGAGAATTTACCCATGCCAAATAAAACTATGTTTAAAACCAAAACTGTTTAGTATTGGGGTAATATGAGCGAGGAAGTTAAAGAAAATATGGTTATGTTCAAATCTTTTCTAATATGATACAGGTTAAACCTGAAAAGCTCCGGCAGATTAAGTAACTTTCTTGTATATGGTTCCTTATAATTTAATTATTATCTTTCAATAACAGCAAGAAACGCAAGCTTTTGCATGAATTTAAAAAAGGAACACAACTGCAAACAGAACAAGGAAGTGAATTTGTGCGGAAATCGCAGAGAACACCCTAAGAATTTCTACTTTTATTTTCGAATTTAAAGCCGGCAAGAGAGAAATTAACAAAAACAAATTTGTTTACTGGGGACAAAGTAAATGTAATGACTGCAGGAAATGAAATTTGTCTGCTGAAACATTCAAGTTATTTGTTTGGTTGACAATGCACCTCTTTTTAAGGGGGGTCTTGTTTCGCAAAAATTAGAATGACAGGTTCCCGCCCTTCTGTCATTTTGTTATGATGGGCGCGACCTCTAGTGATAAGAATGGACGCCAAAATAGTAGTACTTTTTTTTTAATTCTTTATATCTAAAACATTTCATAGCTGGAAATACTTGAAAAAATATTTTAATACAATTACTATGTTTATTATTTTTTAAAATTGAAAATTACAAAAAAGGAATTTAATTTTGCATTCCGTGTTATTGGGTGCGGATTTCTGACTAGCTTATACTTCGACCGGTTTTAGGCATCATACTCAGTCAATTTAGCTCCCGCTAAGCGGGAGCTTATAAAAAAAGTCGAAAAAGTTTTACTATTTTCTCCCATTTGAAAGGTCAATTTTATAAAATTTTGATTGATTGATAGGTCAAATGGAATCTAAATGACTCGACCTGGGGAAGTACCTGTTTTTGATTCAATGACTGAAGAGTAAACAAGGCACGGTATCGGGATACTCATGAACCATTCGATTAATGGGGCCAAAGTAAGTAAACATTAATATGATAGGGGAATAAAAGAACTTTTCCAGGATGTAACTTTATATTTGATTAAGCTAATTTAAGAAGGAAAAATATACTTAACAGATTGAGTTCAAGTGCCCTGGGAAAGGTAAAATGTCGGATAGTTTCCTTCACGAATGGAAAGAAATGACTTAATTTTTCTGAAACAAGTTTCTGTGAAAACAAATAAAAATTTGCAGACATACGATTGAAACACCGCACGATATATCACAATGAGAAACAATTAACAGTACGCAAATTAAAAACACAGAACATAAAAAACATACAAAATCAAATGATAAACAATTACATGGATAAACAATATATTATAACCCTATGACAACACACTTTTCGAAGGGGATACATGTAACATTTATTCGTTTGCTCTGGAAATTATGCAATTCTCAAACAATTGTTTCTATTTAACTTTCTAATTTTATCTTCAAGTAGGTATTTAAAGTTTAAATTGGAAATAGACAATAGATATCAAGAACCTTTAAAGATGCTACAAGTGGCTATTGTTTTAACTATTTCAGTCGACTTACGTTGTCCGTTACAACATTATGTTGAACAAAAAAATATGTTTTCTTATTATACAACCCTTCTGATTATTAAACAGGTCAAACTTTAAAAATAAAAATATGTGGTCTTTGCTTTTTCTTACATTGTATTTAGATGGTTTATTGTTTCAGGTGTCAAATCATGATATATTATCAACAATTTTATACATGTACATGCATTATTTTGGTTAAAATGGAGAAAAGGAATTTGTCACATGTGGACATAAATGCACAGGAAAGGACATTATTTCAATATACGATATGTTTTGAACAACATTTAATTCTACAATCTTTGGACATCTTTTTTGCCTTATTTCATGATAGTTGTTATTCATTTATTACATTAAATCCATTTAGATCGTACAAATTTGACAATTGGGTGATAATATGGGATAATTTCGGTACTTCCTGAACAAACTCCTTTATCTGACATTTTTGAAGACTGGGGTGTAAATCAGTAATTATATTCGGACTTGGTGTGTCAGGAAGATCACCCACTCTGGCCTTTGGGCATCGGAGTAACCCATTTACTGACATATACTGCGTCTTTATGTAAAAAGTATTACTCCATTTGTTCTTGGAATGAAGCAGATGCACCAATTGGTCATGCGAGTGTCAAAAGTCGAAAAAATAAACGAGAACAGCACGCAAAAAACACAGAACATAAAAAACACACAAAATCAAACAAACAGAAATCAACAAAGCGAATGCCAGAAATAACCCATAAAGAGAGTTAACCAAGGTTTAAACAGTTTCTGTCTGCTACAGCATACCCGTCGCGCTGTCAATATCCGACTATGTGTATCAAATTCCATAAAGAAAAACAAAAGTCTATAGCAAACTACCCTGTGTTAGCAATTTTTGTGTCAGACATGACGCTCTGCCAAAAAAAATCGATGTAATTCCCCCAAAACTCTGGGATCACGAATTAATTGTGATACGTTTAATCCATAAGATGGAGCGGACGTAATTTGTTGGGTTTAGTCCTGGTTTGCCCACATTTAATTAGGTGTATAATCAATTAAGTTGAATAAACAAAAAAGACAATGGGTTCACTGACCATGAACATCTAAAGCCTGTTCCATTTTAATAGGTACTAAATTAATGTATTTGTAGTATTAATATTTTATATAAAGAAAGAAAGTGATAATATTGTTCTTATATTGTAACATTGTTTAGTGTTTGAAGGTTTTTGTGTAGTTTTTTTTTTCTTCAATGAAAAAGGTGTTTCCATTATATTAGTTTTGTGTTGAAATGGGAAATATTGTTTTTGAAATGTTGAAATGGTAACTTGTTTTCAACAAAATAGTAACAATAATATAAAACATTAAATATGTTTTTATTACAAAATATTGAATATAACACTTCCTGAGTGCTCTGTAAAACCTTGTCGATCTCGTAGATGTTGGGATGTGAGTGTTGAACTTTCTTCTTCATCTTGTTGTGCCATCCTTCAAGGTGGTTTGTAGTACGTGGTCCTTCTGTATGGTAGTGGTTCTATAGGAAACACTGGCCTTCTACCCAGTACTCAGTGACGTAGTCTGTGAAAGAAGTAGTGTTTGGTACGTTGTCGGCGTCGTTGATATCTTCTAGGGCGTTAAACCATACGTCTTCTACTAGATGTCGTGGAACCAAGGGTAGAACTGCTGCTCGTCGTACAAGTCGAGTGATGTCGTCGTTCTGCTTGTAGTAGGGCTGTAGTCACATTTCCGTGTCCAAATACACTGGGTGAAGTGAAAGAAGCAACCTTTAACTGTAACTCCTGGGAAAACGACACGTGCTGCGTTATTTGTGGCAATCTCGTAGTCGATGAAAACTGTGTCTGGGTTGAGTACTAGTTTTTGCTGTTCTGAAACGTGTTTTATTTGGCTGAAGAAACGTGTGTAGATTGTCTGATCTTTTCCTGGAAGGAGGGAGAATACTAGCGGGTACATAGCACCATCAACCATGGCATGAACTGTAATAAAGAGAGAAAAGGTTAGGAAATAAATTACATACAACAGGATATAAATATAATACAATTAAGATACTTAAGTATGATATCAGACAAATTCAATCAATCAAGAAGAACGTGTAGAAAGTGTTATTTTTTTTGTCACTCATATGCTGTATTTATGAAAAAGTCAGTACAAAATGAATAATATATAATTTAATTTAAAATTCAAGGGTCAATTTGAAACAAACAAAAAAGTTGTATATTATATACCAGTATATAGCTGTTAAAAGAGAGTAGGACATGTGTAGAAGGTTCCGTCGCAGAAGATAGTGTTGGCAGCAGCAAGGTGAGTAAGGTTTTCTGTTGTTGTGAAGATCAGCATTGGTGGGTAGATGTCGTCGGATGGTAAAAGAAATGGAGCTCCAGCAGTGGTAAGGCGCCATTTATCTTCGAGTGTGATGTAGAATACTGTCTTTGGTAGTCCAGGAAGGTTGAAAGATCTTTGGAGGTATAGTGAGGTCTTGCATGAGTAGTAAGTTGGTAGTTGCTCAACAATATTCCTTGTGTCGTCGTTCCATTCTGGTGTCCTGAGTTTAACAAGCTATTCCTCGTAGACAGTGGGTATTGGTGTCACTTCTTTCCGGGCTCGGTCTTTCATGGTTTGTATGATCTTGGCAACTTCTATCTTTGCTTGGTTTGCTGGGTGGTTGGATGCTGGACCAAACTTAAATATATGACCATCATGTGTGTTGACTGTAAATGTGCACGTTGGTACAGTGCATCTCCAATAAACTCTGTTGTTGCGGTTATTTTTAACACGGTAACGGTAGCAATCTAGGATCAAACTGTCTCTCCCAAATTTGTTTAGGAAAAATTTGAGGGGTTGAAGTTGAGCGTTTGCCATACTTGGTTATAATGACAAAAATTGAATGATTTAATATTTATAGGAATTGTAGATAATTGAGAACTGTTCATGTTCTTATAAGTAGCAGCTTGGGAGGACTGTTTTGGTGTTATAATAAGGTAGAGCTTATGTGCTTCAAAGAAAATCTAAGCTTGGCCAAAGAATATTTCTCATCGTGTTAGTATAAAAAGTAACAGGAAAGCTTGTGTACTAATGATCATTAATAAGGGCTTATGTACTTTAATGTTAATTTTTCATAACTAATTATAAATAATATACTTAATGATTTTGTTTTAATCGCAAATTAAAATATTCAATCTTCACTAATCAAATTTCACTTAACCTTATAGATTACTCTATTTATTATGGCTGTTTAAAACAAGAGGCTCCCAAGAGCCTGAATCGCTCACCTGAACTACACAGATACATATATTTGTAGATATTATTGTGCTTAACCATATGCGATTTAAATTTATGAAATATCTTGGTTAGTTTTCAAGACATTGGGCATAATAAGAGCAAAGTTGGCAAAAGTTAGGAAAAAGAACAATAACTCCCACATCAGCAGTCAGATCTTTTCCGAAATTTCAGGACAGGTAGATCTTATTATGCTGATCACTTTTGATTCTTGCACAATTTTGATATCTGAAACCAGTTTTGAGTTATTAGCAAAAAAATGAAATTTGCCCCTATGTTCTATTTTTAGCCATGGTGGCCATGTTTTTGACCTAATTACATGAATTGTAGATCTTGATGTGCTTAATCATATGCAATTTGAATTTTTGAAATATCTTGTATAGTTTTCAAGATATAGGGCTAAATAAGTGCAAAATTTTGAAAAAATCCAGAAAAAGGGCAATAACTCCTATGTTGTTTGTTGGATCTTCCTGAAAATTTCAGAGCAGGTAGATCTTGAGATGCTAATCGCTTTTGAATCCCATCAGAATTTTGATATCTGTTACCGTTTTTTAGTTATTTGCAAAAAACTGTAATTTGACCCCTATGTTCTATCTTAAGCCATGGAGGCCATATTTTTTGACGAATCAAAAATCCGAACGATAGAATTGTAGCATTAATGCTATTAAACAACTGTGCCAAGTTTGGTTGAAGTTGGATGTATGGTGTCAGACAAGTTAATCTTTGAAATTCAGGGTAAAAGTAATGAAAAATGGTAAATTTTGACGCTTTAAGGGCCATAACTCCTAAAAGAAATGGTTCTACAGCTTTGACCTAATTACATGAAATGTAGATCTTGATGTGCTTAATCATATGCAATTTGAATTTTTAAAATATCTTGTATAGTTCTCAAGATATAGGGCTAAATAAGTGCAAAATTTTGAAAAAATCCAGAAAAAGGGCAATAACTCCTACATCGGTTGTTGGATCTTCTTGAAAATTTCTGGGCAGGTAGATCTTGAGGTGCTGATCACTTTTACCCTTGCCAGAATTTTGATATCTGTTACCGTTTTTGAGTTATTTGCAAAAAACTGCAATTTACCCCTATGTTCTATTTTTAGCCATGGCGGCCATGTTTTTCAACGAATCAAAAATCCCCACGCTAGTTTTATACTACCTATGCTAATTAACAACTGTGCCAAATTTAAAAGCCATTGGACTTATGGTGTTAGAGGAGTTAACGTTTGAAAAATGTTAACGACGACGGACGACGGACGACGACGGACGCCAAGTGATGGCAATAGCTCACATGGACCTTCGGTCCAGGTGAGCTAAAAATGGTATATTCTTCAAGCATTACCATTTTGTCTCCAATTATAAAAAAAATCTTCCTTTTACTTCATTTTAAAATCTCAATTTTATTTTTCATATTCATTATATTTCTATGTTTTATGCCACTTTTTTATTGCATAAAGGTATCAAATACAGGTGAAAAATCAGACTATAATTTCAAGAAATAAACTATAATTGGTAAAACAACAAAACACCTTATGTTTGTATATGCCCCTAATTCAAAGTGGGCAAACCAGGATGACACCATTTGTTGCTACATTGTACACCATAAAGAAAAGTTTATGATTGTAAAGTTGAATTTATCACATTTGTCATAGAGCTTGTTGAAAGTTCTCCTTGAGAGTTTATTTCTTTGACAATTTTATTGATCATCCTTATCCCAGTTTGATAATTTTGTTGCTTACTTTACCATTGAGGTTGCAATCTCTAAAACGCAACAAACAATTTTGCTTTTGTTTAAATAATATATTCTATGGATAAATTGACGTATTTAAGAATTCCAAGTTGTAATATTAATTTATCATTAAGCCAATTTTTTAATACTAATTAGTGCATAAAAATCATATAGTAAAATATTATGACATGTAAAAATAAAGATTTTGTTCAGCAAACATTAAACTTGATTTTCTTTACTGTACACAAAGATATTTTGACATTAAAAAATAAAGATTTTGTTCAGAAAACACGAAAATCATATGTCTAGATTGATTACATTATGCTTTTATTACTGATTGGAAGCGGGAAAAGAATGCATTTCGATACTTGAAATACCGTACTCTGCAGCTTGTCTTTTCTGATTGATTCTCGTTTGAATATCTGATGTTTTCTCTCCAGATAACACCTGTTTTAAAATTTGCATACTGTTCTTACAACTGTGGGATTTAGAATAACCAGCCTCATCTGTTTTTATGTCGTTTGATTGACTTTGTTGCTGTCTTTGAAATTGAGGAACTTCGTAATCCTCATTGTTTTCTTCACGTAACAAAACATAAGGGTCTAACTCGGAAACATCTTCATAAATATGATCTAGCTCACTGTAAACCTGAACTTGTGGTCGAAGAGTCGTTGTGTAGCGACTGTCTTGATAGAACCGTCGGTAAACGATAAAACTGAAACATAAAAAGCACCACATAAACATTTCATATTGAAATTCTTCGTTCAAAGGGAAATAAATCAGACGTTTTTAAAAGATTACCGTGTTTAAGCATAACAACATCAAATGTAAATGCAATTCCACTTTTTAATCGGATGATTACAGATTACATGTTTGGATAAAAGCGATACATGTACACAGGTATAATATATATCTTTATTTAAGTTAAGCAGTGGGGTATTCTATAGAAAGCAGAAATTGCTTAATCTTCCGCAGCATCAATATTCACATTCGTTACGACTAGTGTTCACATTTTTCATTGATAGATAGTAGTTTATATGTTTTCGTATATTCAAGTTATCTGTTTTTTCGTCCTGTCCTTGTTGGTGTTTACTGGTTCTGTCTTTGCTTTTCTGACAAACGCGAAAACGCCCTTTGTGTCCGGAAACATTATGATTTCATTTTTGCAGACATTATGCAAATATCGCTTGTACAAACCATGACGCCCTTGACTAAACCATGACAAAATCTCTTAACCAAACGTTATACGATATGACACATTACTACATGTGCATCTGCTTTGATTTGTATAAGTAACTTTAACATAAAATCTGCACTTTGTCATTTAAATTGTTTTTTACTAATTTTCTGTAGTTCTTCTTAACGTACATTTAAGGTCATATAAAGAGAATAAATCCTACTTCTTTACACCAAAAAGAAACTTTAAGGATGTTCGCTACTATTATTGAAAATAAATAGGTTTCAAATTTGATGCCTTAAATGAAAAATTAATAGTAAAAGATATAAAATAAGCAAAAAAAAATTGATAGGTTCGTGACCTCGTTTTCAAGATAATAGACGTTAACGTTTTGGCGGGAAAAGGTTTTCTCTGACTTTTTCATAGGTTAAGCATTAGCACTATTTAGCTGGATTTGATAAAACTTTGTCTATAACCTCTATAATTATGACATATTAAAGACATTAATAACAAGAAAATAGGGGGTTCGTGGACAAAAATTTTAACCCTTTTTTGATGGTAAAATCCAGAGGATTCCGAAAAAATGACAGAAATACCAAAACAAGACCAGCGAGCATCCTTAACACTGATCTGTATAATGAAGACATGAAAATCAGGAATCATTTTTTTTTTTAAACACAAATATGGGTTCCCACGAAAAAAAAATGATTAAACAATAATTCCCCACCAAACTTAGAATTGACAATAAAATGAGTAGATGAGAAACAATGCATATCTTTATCAAAAGTTAATTTATGTACTTCCGTACGCTGACACAGTCTATTCTTGTCTATTAATATGCAGTTTTTGCTACATTAAAAGGCAGATAATAAGCACTTGACCTTTATTTAATCCGGCTAATATGTAAGTGTTGAAGTCTCACTTACCGTCTAATAAAATGCACCGACCCAACAATCATAATAATTCCAAGAATAACACAAACTGCTAATAACATATACAAAACTATAAAAAAACAAGAATTAAGATTGTAACAAATTTCATCATGGCTGATATTGTACGATATTTTTTTTGAAATATATGTTTCTTATTTGAAAATTGAGTAGAATTTTGTTATGCATGCACTAATTAGAAACAAAAAAAAACTATAGCAAATCCTTTGCTCGATTCGGTGATTATATACATCTTAATATATACAGGTGGAAAGTAAGCTCGAGAGTTAAATTTTTATTTCGAAATCGACACACAAGGAAGGTTTTGTACTTAGCTCTTTGACAAATTTGATGACTTTTTTATTGTTACCTTTACCTTTTCGTGTATCTATATCCCGTGCTACTAAGCTTATGGTGTTTATGTATAACAAATGTTTCGTTAGTTTAAAGCTGGCTTACTTGAGCAACATGTCCGACAAGCATCTTACTAATCTAGAATTGTGATGGTCCATATGTGTTTTTATTTTAGTACGAATATTCACGGAAGACTTCATGTCTCTAAACAAGATGTCTGTCTCCATGATGAGCACAGATGTTGGTTTATTTTGTAGGTTTGGTATAATTGCTGTCCTTAACTGTTTTAAGCGCATAATTAATTGATCGTTGTCAGTGTGACATGTATACTATACCAAGCTTGAAATACTTACCCTGCCGATGAGCCTGGGTTTTAATCCCTTTAGTTCACGTTGATTTGTCGTTTATCTATATGTGTTTTTTGTATGTT
Organism: Arcuatula senhousia; assembly: GCA_963971305.1. Lineage (NCBI taxonomy): Eukaryota > Metazoa > Mollusca > Bivalvia > Mytilida > Mytilidae > Arcuatula > Arcuatula senhousia. Next base: position 54,275,877 of record OZ020307.1, on the reverse strand, counting down.
TTGTGGTTTGTTTTGATGATTTAATTTCTTCCGATATTGTCTTTGTTTCTTTTTGATTTACCAAATTTGATTGCAACATGGATACACTTATATTTCTTAGAACGAAAGCGTTTAAATACAATCGTAAATTTGACAAAGTGATGCTGTTGTTTGAAACATGTGCATGGTTTTACTTCAAATCAATACACCATAAATGCAATGAGAAATACTTTACCTAAACTGAACATTGACCAATTTGAATCGCCCTTGTTATTCCCCTCTTCTGTTATTTGAGTCGTTTGACTTTCAGCCACAGTGTATGTTGGTTTACATTCGGACACAGTGGTTAATGTTTGACTTTCGGACACAGTGGTTGATGTTTGACTTTCGGACACAGTGGTTGATGTTTGACTTTCGGACACAGTGGTTGATGTTTGACTTTCGGCCACAGTGGTTGTTGGTTGACTTACGGACACAGTGGTTGATGTTTGACTTTCGGACACAGTGGTTGATGTTTGACCTTCGAGCAAAGTGGTTGATGATTGAATTTCGGGCATCGGTAATGATTTACTTTCGGGCACATTGGTTGACCTTTGACTACTAGTCACATTGCTTGAAGTTTCGTTCACAGTCACACGAGCAATTTTGCTGTCCAGAGATTCAAAAGATGTTGTCGCTTTTGATTTTTTCATTGTCGATGACGCACTTTTGGTCTTTGGATTGACATTTGACTGATGGTTTGGTACATTTGTTGTCGGCAAGGTTGATATAATCGTTTTACTTTCGGGAACAATTGTTGACGTTTCATTTACAAAAGCAGCAACATTCTTGCTGTCTCGAGTTTCTTAAACTCCGACCCGTTCTGTAGTTGGTATTGACCATAAATGTGTTGTCGATTTTGATTCCCTAAATGCTAATGAGGACGTTTCTTTTGTCGTTTCGGATGTATTGATATTTGATTGATTGCCTGGTTCATTAGTTGTCAGTAAGGTTGGTAAAATCGTTTGACTCTCGGGCACATTGGTTGAAGTTTCTTTAAAAGTTTAAGTGTCGATCATTTTGTTTCGAGTTTCTGTATCTTTGATTGGTCCCATAGATTGTATCGACCATAAAGCTGTTGTCGTTTGGGATTTTCTTATTGTTAAGGACTTTACTTTTGACTTAAGGGAAGTGTTGGCATTCGACTCATTGTCTTGTATATTAGTTATCAGTAAGCTTGATGAAATCGTTTGACTTTTGACCACTTTGGTTGAAGTTTCTTTAACGATGTAAGTAACGATCTTGCTTTCTCGATTTTCTGTCACTCCGTTTGGTTCTCTAGTTTGTATCGACCATAAAGGTGTTGAAGATTGTGATTTTCTAATTTGTAAGGACATTCCTTTTGTCTTTGGTTTAACAGTTGTCAGGAAGGCTAATAAAATAGTCATCTTTGATCTGGCTAATTGGTAATTTGCTTTTGATAAGGTGGCCGTTGTTTTTGCAGTCGTCGTTCTCGGAATATGGAACGCTATTTATATTATTAAAACATACAATTTTACAATCATAAGTATTGTGAACAATGTTAGAACTGACAATTTACAACAGGGTGTGTAACATACATGCATATCATGATACACCATGAATGCAGTTCAGCAACATAGGTTAGTTAAGAGAGCCAATGGGTTTGGACAGCACTACAATAGGAATGAAATTCAGCACAGTAGGGTAGTTAGAAGCCGGTGCGTTATGACAAGCAGGATCTGCTTACCTTTCCAAAGCAACTTGAGTTCGCGTTGTCGATTGCAGGTAAATTGTTTTTTTTTATGTTGGATTTATTTTTTTTTTGTATTTGTGCTTTTCGCATTTTTTTCCCGTCTTTTATGTATAATGATATTATCTGGGCTTTTTTTATCTTTCGCCTTTAAAACATGTAAGCAAATTATAAGTAAACCTTTGCTTCATTCAATGTCATTTCGATATAAAATACATTGTACTGTCAAACAAAGTATCCAAATTTATATATGTCATACCTCTTCTGGTACATGTGTACCATGTGTTCATTGGATTTTATATTTTGACATGATTCAAGATTGATAAAGTATAATAATTTTTATATAAATCTGATGATGTTCTTAACAAGATCTAAAATACAAAGCAAAAAAGAAGAAAGTTACATATTGCAACATAATTTCCATTCAAATATTTTGTGTCCTTGATTTTTTATACAGGGAAAAACTTGAAATATACATGTACATGTAACTGAAAATAAAAGAAAAGACTCTCAAGTATCTTTGAAGACTGAAAATTTAAAACTCATGGTTGAATTACATTACCAGATCTATAGGTATTAACACGCTGTAATGTACATTTATGCATGAAAGAAACCAACAAAGAATTACCAGAGCAATAAGGCTGATTTTCTCGGTAAAGACTCTCACACGCAGCTGGATGAAAATTAGTGCATGGTTCCTCAATAAATTCGACATTTTCATTTTTCCTTTTTCTTACTAAAACACACATTGTTGTGTGAATTTGGAAGTACTCTAAAACACAGACAAGAACATACATTTTTTCTAGGAATCAAATATACATAATTGGAATGCAAATTTTAACATACATTTTTACAAAATAATAGTTTTAAAATATCTTGTTCACTAATAGGTGCATCTCTACAGTCGGGCTACTACTGACAGTTTATACGTATACCTTAACTGTCATATCTTTAGACAGCAAATGTCATGAACTGTCCTGTGGTAAAATTGTCATATACAGGAGAAAAGGTTTGACTCAACAAGAGCTCGATGGATAAAGTATGTCTTTCGTCTGTTCTAATGTCAGACTCACGACACCCGAATGTTTGTACTTCTTTGCTTCTTTTATAATTTTTTTTCAAATACAAGGTCATTTCTAGGGTTATCTAGACAACACAAATAAAGAAGGATAACATATAATGATTTTAACTACATTGATCTACCTCTTTATAATAATACAATATAAGTTTAATTACAAAACTCTTAACTTACCACAAACTTTATCGAAAGACCAGTCGTTGATCCACTGAATGTATTTGTATCTATGAATTCCAACGCATGTACCGCTTCTTTCTGAACACAATGTTAAAAATTAGTATCATACATTGTATTATCAATATCATCTACAGTAGATAGAAAGTTATAATAAAATTGTCCTTAAAAATCGTTTTACAAAAATGTCTTACGAACTGGAATGATCTATTTCAATTTCCAAGGAAAAAGACAAACCAGGAAAACATTACAGAGATAATAAAGATCACAATAGTCCTGACGTTGTACAGGCATTTCTAAAGAATTGTACACAAACCAAGAAAACATATCGGAGAAACTAAAGATCTTGATAGTCTTGGCTTGGTGCAGGCATTTCTAATAAAATGATTGGTAAGCCAAATCGCCTTTTTTCATTGCATGCTAACGCAATAATTAATACAAATAAAATAGCTTTTGATGAATGCAGTGATATGACAGATGTTTTGAAGCCATATATTTAAACGTATTACAACATGTATGATATACTTATAAACGTGCTAAAAAATACAAACTTACTGCACCACTCACAATCAGCAGCGTTATAAAGAGGGTTTACATTGTTTTGTTGTGTTTCTACAGAACACCTTAAAGATTGATAAAGTCCCCTCTTGGTATGAAGGTCTCTAACAAAAAAAAGATGGTGATTACATTATTCCCCTTTTATCATTATCATTAGACGGGGATATCTGTTAAGTAAGCTTGTTGCATAAACATTTGCATTCTAGTACTAAATTTAGTTCTGTACGGGTTATCAGACTGCAATTGGTAGATATCTCTGTGTTGGATTTTGCTTAGTTTTTCGAATGTTTCTATTGCGAGTATTTTCTCTCAATATTTTTGAATTCAACCATAGAACTTTTTTTTATTTAAATGCTGCGGTGGTGTAGCTTAAATGCCGAATTTGAGCTATGAAAAATCAAGCATTACCGAATAATACCCCCTTTCTATAAATTAGCAGTCAAAGATAGTTCATTATATTTCACTTCTTTGAATCGGTTAAAAATAATAAAGCCAAAGCAAAGGTAACAACAAAACTACCCAACAAAGATGATCAGTTGCTTACATCAAAGAATAAAAGACAAAACATGGCAAATGCATTCCAGAGAAATTGAAGATCGTTATTATTCTGACTTGGTACAGGCATTATATTAAAGATTACTAGTTGATGGTGTTATGGATTCTAGAAAGTCTGCTTCTTATCTAGATCTACATTTTGAAATCAACTCTCAAGGAAAACTTTCAACAAAGCTTTATGACAAACGTGTTGACTTCAACTCTCCAATCGTCAACGTTCCCTTCATAAATAGCATCATTTCGTCCGTTCGAGCTAATTGGGTTTATTCTATGTTTATAGCCTTTATATACCCAAAATAGTGTTGCAAGGGCGTAAAACACTTACTCACTCGCTTATTCCAGAGTTTGCGGCGCTTAAATCGATTTCATGGGCAAAGCGTTACGTCTTACACAAAAATTGCAATTTTGCTGGTATGTCTTTGCCTTTTTTTTTGTCTTTTCTACTTTGATATATGAGAATGATCATCCCAGTTCGGTAATTTTGTTGTTGCCTTTATTTACATAGGATTATGTTGCTCCTCGGGTGCAGTCTTCACTCAAGAAATTTTACGGAAGACATCATGCGCTTAGAGAAAAATATGGAATTTCGATCTCTTAGATACATGCAGATGGTGGAATGTCATAGGGGCTGTTTTGTCTTTTTTTACCATATTTGACGCACTGAATTTATTGTTGTCAACGCTACGGGTGTGCTATGGCAAGCAACAACTGCTCACTCCTCCGGAGCAGCTGAGTTCACTCTCGTTATGAAAAGAGTTCACGTTGTCAATTGATATTCAGTAGTGCTAGTGTTTCTGTATTTTATATGTTGTCTGTTTTTGTTGATGATGTTGTTGATAATACTTGATAATATTTACTGGTTTTGTCTCTGTCATTTCGAACTTTTAACATTCGGATACGCAATTAGTACCTCTGCTTTTTAGATACACTACCATTATCAAATAAATGCTGTCAAAATAGTTGTGGTTTTATAACATACCATTTACGTGTTTATATCCGATATAAAAATTCCTGTTATCACAGATACAATTGGTGTCACAGTAGCCTTCATAGATTTTGACGTTGTATTTGGCATGATAATACGAGTCAAAACACACACACCAGCCTGCCTTTTCAAATGATATTCAAATAAAATTAATTTAACAAATATTGCATATTTTTTTATATCTTAAGCTCATGTTTAAACGTTCAAGCAACATTTTTCTCCAAGTAGCACGAGTTCAACTATCTTTCTGTACATCATGCTTATGGTTTGCAGTCAGTTTTTCTGCCTTATAACCTTACTACTCCGACATTCCTCATTACAGGGCTGTCTCATTCAAGCACATGAGGTACACTTTCTTGTCGCTTTATGAGCAAAGAAATGTTTCAATAGAGGTATTTCTGAATGCTCTTTTTTTTTGCATTTTTATCAACAAGATTTGCGAAACGAGTTTCCAGTACAAAGGCTTGGTCAGCAGTAAAGCATCTTTTAGTTTGAATGTCTGCTTAGTATCTAGCTCACAGAATGACATCTTGGCAATCGTGCGCAGATGCTATCAATTCATAATAAGGAAAATCTGATCACTGACAATAGTGAGCCAACTTACGTGCCACGCTTCGTGCACATCCTTTGTGAACCATCGAGTAGGCTGAACTTACACATCGCTCCCCTATGCAGTGGTATTTTAAGTTAATAATTATTTTTCTCGTCATTATGTTCATTTTGTTATCTTTTAGCTTTCTATATTTTGAGAAGAGTGCCTCTAAAATGTCTTGAATAGACGAAACGCGCGTCGGGCGTAGCAAAACATATTGAAGTCGTATATGTAGGCTTCAAAAATAGACTGCAGCTGGCACGGAATGCAAGAATTAAAAAAAAAAGAAAATTGCTTATTTTAATTTTCAATATAGCCCGTAATGCATAAAAACAGGGGAAAAATTAATTGATTGATTGATTGTTAGTTGTTTATTGTCCCGTCGGCGATATTGCAGCCATCATCGGGACATAAACAAGTTGAAATTATTATTTAAATAACAAGTTAATATAAAACAAAGTCAAAAGACCGTAGATAAAATAAACAGAATGACTAGAAATAAATAGATAAAATAATCATTTAAAATTAACACACTAAAAAATAAAACCATGTACAGCGATAGCAAATAAGAACTTGACAATAACGAGCTAAAGATTAATTATAATAGCAACAAAAGAATTTACAAATGGTGATTTTATTTTAAGAATTATAATTTTGAGTACTGACCAATTTCTTTTAAAAATGATAAAATGACATCGGCTGGGATGCCGCTGAACAAATCGTGCATGGATGCACAGTTGAAATACTTCATACGAATAGGAGCAAGATCAACACAGTCAAGGAGAACATGCCTCAAGCAAAGCCCGAATGGTCGAAATCTTCAATGCCCACTTCTTTCATTTATCCATTGATTGAATTCTAATCAATAAAGACAAGGGTGGGCATGGATTTGATGATTAAATTATTAGGTATTTCTATTTAAAATACAAATGACAACAAAGTTCCAGACATTAAATTTTGCTACGCCTGACGCGCGTTTCGTCTATTCAAGACTCATCAGAGGCGCTCTACCAAAAATATTGAAAATGCCAAACACTGTATGAATATGAAGAGCATAGAACAGTATAACCAAAAATACCATGAATGAAGGAAGTGGAAGTTAATTTCGATAATCGTATTGGAATGAAACTAAATTTCCGGATTTCCAGGAAATTCAATAACCTAAATGAATTGAATAATAATTATCTTCAATTTATCACTTGTTCTGGAAACATTTTTCCAACTAACAACATGTATATGACCCTTAGAAAATACCTTGCCTAAGATTCTATTAAACCTGTGAAATGAAATATATGAATTTAAACATAATTTCGTTGAAAAATAAATGGCTAGGAACCCCTATGAGGGGTCAGTTAAAAAATTACTAGATGGAGACTTTTTTATAGCTAAACAGATGAAGGTGTAAGCAAGCAACAGCTTTCTCTATCTGCAACACTTCATTTTAATTATACGAACAAAAAATAATATGAACAAACGCTAGTTTTACCTCTAAAGAGGCACATTGCATATAAGAGGAAAACTGACGCCTTCGACATGGAGACTTTTGTTTATTTCAATGAGCCGAAATTTTAAGCAAGCAACAGTTTTTCGCGTTTTCAACAGCTACAATTACAATTGTACTTCAAATTGAAGTTGGAAGGTATAATAAGATACCAAGAGATAAAAGATTATGCACTTTCTGTAATAAAGTAGAAGATGAGAATCATTTCTTTTTTCATTGTCAAAAAAAACCAGGCACTTCGAAATATAATGTTTGAAAAATTGAGATTAATAGATTATAATTTTGAATCTTTAATGAAATAAATAAATTGAAATGGCTCTTAAATCCATCAACACCGGATCAAATCTCCATAGTTTATTCTTTTATTATACAGTCATTAGAACTGGGGAGAGAGGATACTCTATAGATAATTTGCTGTATTTTCTGTTGTTGTTTATGTTGTACATTGTATGTTTCAATTCTGTATTTATGTTTGTATTGTAAATGTATGCTGTTATCCCTAATTGGGACATGTTTGCATTAATAAACAATTTATAAACAATTGTAGATTTCAAGAAGGGGTCATCCGTTGACTTCGACAAAATAGAGACCGTTTTAGAGCTTTTGATTCCTAAGTGCCTACGGTCCCTTGGATTTTTTGTCTCTGATATAATTGATGAGTTTTAAACCATTCAAAGTGATTTAACCCTTTGTTTAATTTTAGTAAGAATGGCCTTAATTTTTTATCAAATCATTTCCAAATGAAGATCGTTTGTTGCCAACATGTCATATATTATTCGTGCGATATTTGGGTTGATTTGGTTAAGTGGTTGTAGAAGAGATTTTTTTGTATTGTATGGGGAGAAAGACAACGACGGACGCATAGTAATGGCGACTCCCATAGTTAGCCTACTTTCTAAACTCTGCAGATGGCATCATTAGCTTGCGAAAGCGTGAAGTTTCAAGCCCATGATGACAAGTAATTTATTTTCTTACTTGGAATGTGAATATCTCTTCTGTCGAGCACCAGTTGGAACAAAGTACACGGGCTTCATCTGTATCTTTGATTAGAAATCTTGTAAATTTTGTGTAGCTATTTAGAGTTAGTTTATAACATCCTGAAAGCAACAGACATTAAATAAATTGTAATATATCATTACTAATCTACAAACCAACACCACATAATCTAGTCCCGTGCGGGACCCAGGTGGCGAATATGCCCGCAGCAGTGCCTAGCTTGTCGTAAGCGGCAACTAAGGGTCTTGGGATTCTGACGTCAGGTCAGTGCTCAGCCCACAGAGCGACCAAGTGTGTACCCTTGGTGGCTGAATAGGGTGGCCCTCGTCCGCGGGGGTTGTCAGGTCTATAATACGGAAACCCTGACCGCTGAACATAGTGGGCCAACTTGTGAGGAGTGTGCCACGCTTCATGCCTTCACCCCTTTGTGGACTGCCAAGTAGTGCACCACATAGGCTAAATTTTCTGCCCCTACCCACCTCTCCCCTTTCCTGTGGTTCTTCAAAATTTACCGCGGTCCTTTGTTTCCCACCCCTTTACCATATTTCATTTATCATCATCATTTCATGTTCATTTCATCACCCTATTCATGTTCATCGCCTGTAAATAACCTATATATAGCGTTGCACGGGCGTAAAACACCAACTCACACACTCACTCGCTACATAGGCGAAATTTTCCTCCCTTACCCACCTCTCCCCTTTTAAGCGTTCTTTAAGAATTCGCAGTTCACCCATTTTGAAACTAAACGGATACTTTACTGAGTTCCTGAACACAAAAGTGTTAATGCCGGACTAGACTCGGGGGATGTTTTTCGGGCTAGCACCACTACATATGTTATTCAAGGACTATGAACATGAAAAAGATTATAGAATGAACTTGTATTGATGAGATGAAATATGGAAAAGGACTATAGAAACAAAGGAACGATAAACTTTGAAAACCACTGGAAAAAGGGGAGAGGTGGGTAGAGGCAGAAAATTAAGCATATGTGGTGCATAACCAAGTGGTCAAAAAGAGGCGTTTTATATGCATGAAGCGTGTTACTCACCACCTTTTCGACGCACTTAGGCCATGTACGACGGACAGTTTTTATGGTTGAGGAAACTGGAGTACCCAGAAGAAACCACCGACATTGGACAGGCAATTTACAATACTAATCACATACAGGTGCACGTGGGAAAGTTCCATTTTTGAAAATAACAAACCGAGAGTCAATCCCTCAACCTCAGCGGTAATTAACTAATAATCAACACGTATATTATAAAAGCATAAATAGCAAATAATCTTCAATCAGCAACGCAAACTGCCGTCGTGTTGAGGGTGAACTCGGTGCCAGTTTATGCATGTTGCAATACATCCGTGGCATTGTCAACAATAATCTAAAAGTACCAAATACCACATGTGCAAATTATTAAAACATACACTGCAATTAAAATCATACATATAATACTAAGTTTTATTTTACCAATAAAAAAACAAGAGGCTCCCAGGAGCCTGAATCGCTCACCTGACATATGTGCCTGAAGTAAAGGTTATTACTAATAGGCAAAATCTATATGACATTGAAAGGGTCATAAGTTTGAATCTGGTTTACCTTAATGTAGAAATGATTATACAGAGTAATATTTTAGCAATTGAAACCTTTTAATAATTTTCTTTCCTTCAACATTCTAGAGGAATAACCTCTAAAATGAACAGTATTTATTTAGAATCTTGACCTTCTTTCAAATTTTGTGGATCATGATGTGCTTAACAATATGCAATTCGCATTTCTTAAATATCTCATATAGATTTTAAGATATTGAGCTTAATACATTTTTGGAAGTGCAAAATTCATAAAAAAAATAAAATAAAAGGGCAATAACTCTTTCAGGGGTTTACCCTTTGTTCTATTGTAAGCCACGGCGGCCATGTTTCAGGACATTTCTCCAAAATGTCAGGGTTGGTTGATCATGAGGTGTTGATAACTTAATTCTGTTATCAACCAAAATTTAAAAATCTGTTTTATTTGCAAAAAGTGAAATCTTCCCCTATGCTCTATTTTTAGCCACAGTGACAGCGGCCATATTTTACGACCAATCAAAAATCCCCACATCAGTTCTATACACCTAATGCTAATACAACTATACCAAGTTTGGTTCCAATTGGACCTTAAGTGTCAGAGGAGTTAATTTTTCAATGTAATGAGGAAATGCTGTAAAAATGCTAAATTTTGACGTTCTAAGGGCAATAACTCCTAAAAGGAAATGTCCTACAACGTTGACTCTATTACATATTCTATAGATCTTGATGTGCTAAACAATATGCAATTTAAATTTCTAAAATATCTTGTATAGTTTTCAAGATATTGAGCTAAAGAGTGCAACATTTGCAAAAAAATCCACAAAGCATTAACTCCTACATGGGTAGTTGGATTTTCTTAAAACTGTCAGGGTAGTTAAATCTTGCGGTGCTGATCATTTTTATCCTGCCAGAATTTTGATACCTGTGACCGTTTTTGAGTTATTTGCAAAAAAACTGCATTTTACCCTATGTTCTATTTTAAGCCACGGCGGCCATGTTTTAGGACGAATCAAAAATCCCCACATTAGTTCTAAGCAACAAATGCTAATGAACAACCATACCAAGTTTAGTTGCAATTGGACTTATGGTGTCAGAGGAGTTAACGTTTTAAAAGGTTTTAGGACGACGGACGCCAAGTGATGACAATTGCTTCGGGTCAGGTGAGCTAAAATACAGCATGGACTTTCAAATTACCAACACCATGCCAAAGAAAAACAACATATAGAAAGATTCAGCATTATAACTGTTATAAGCACAAAGTAATAAAATATGTTATTAATTTACCTTCAAACACCATCCACTTCGTGTTCGTGTAAAATCCACCGACCCACGCCGCATAAGTGTCACTTGGATTGTTTGGCCATCCATTACTGTTTTCACCGACAAGTTTACATCGAGTAAAGCTTTCAAACCAGGTCGAACCATCTTGAAGAGTCGCAAAAGCTTTAAAACCTATTATTGCAAGCAATACATGTTTGAAATTAATCGTTAGTAATGTTCAAAACAACTGAAGACTTTGAACATGGTATCTGTTAAAATAGTTAACTTATTGGTTTATGAAAGTAACAACCTTTTTTTTTCTCTACAAATTTTCAATAGATACTTTTACAAAGAACGCACAAGAGAAAACATATAGAAAAAATATTTTGGACAGGGTAAACACACAGGCGTTTCGGTCCAGGATTTTATTTTATTATTAATAACGTGTATATAAAAATTTTCATATAGTCTCTATACTATTTCCACAATGCAAGAATGTTTGACAGCTCTAAAAATAGAACAAAATTTACTCGCGGAAAACCCCCATATTTTCTCATAGACATAAATGTTTTACATGAAATATTGGTGATTCTCTAAATCCTTTCAGTTTAATCTCACAATTTGGAACACATTTATCGTGAAACAATTCGCAATGACTTTGAATCTTATCTGTTTTCCCCTGAAGCGAGCCAAACAAACCACCACGGACGGAAGTAGTTTAAAATTTCAAAGGGAGACAATATTTTTCTACTATTTTCAATATTTTCAATGAATATGAAATAACCGCGTATTTTTTATCCTTGAATGTCTTTTTGAAATTTTATGGAACACACATCGGGTCCTAGTTTGTAGGTACATTTTATTGCACTACCATCTCGTCAGTAAAAATATTTCAAATAAAGTTGAGGCCACATTTTCCGCCAAATGATTTTGTTCGAGCTCGCCAAGATTTTACCTTACTATAGTGTCACTCGGAAGTCCTTATATTTGGCGGAATGTTGTTTCCCTTGAAAATCTTTGGCCACTTCCGTCCGTGGTGATCTTTTGTTTCGCTTCGTAGGAAAAAAGACCCGATGTGAGATTTATACATACTGACACGCTTTACTTTTGCTTCCGAAAAAGAGTCAAAGCTATAAGGAGTTATAGAATTTTCTAGTTGTTTATGGTAAAAAATATTTCTACAAGAAAAAAGGGAGTTTCCGTCAGTTCTTTTTTTAGAACTTTGAAACATTCTTGCCTTGTGGAAATAGTATAGAGACGAGGATGAAATTTTTTATATACACGTTATTTATAATAAAATAAAATCCTGGACCCAAACGCCTGTGGGTAAACAGTACTGTAGTGCACTCACAAGGTAAAAGTAATGCACTCAGTTACAAATGAAACGGTAAATTCCCCTCAAGTGCAACACTTTTATAAAAAAAAATGATTTCTCATAAAATCGATCATTCAGATCGTACAGTATTTCTTTTGGTTTATCATGCCCCCCCTTTCACGTAGATGTATTATCATGAGTTCTTATTCTTTTTTTTATCAAATATATCACTTAAAGTTTATTTATCACATGTTGTTAACAAATAGTGTATAGCGCACAGCTTCCGTTATACACTCCCTTCATCTTATTCTTATTCTTCTCTTCGAAACTTTAACCGGTTCATAATTTTTTTTTCATCGGCCTTAGAACTTTGGTATGTAGGAAAGTCAATACAAGACGATGTGTCACTATTATTAACCTTTAAACTCAAGGTCAACTTTATGATATGTTGACCATAGTCTTGTATGGGAAATAACTCTTTTGTCATCTGACATAGACATCAGAAATATTGTATGTAAGTTGGTCACTTATAGCCGATGTGTCCTGTACCAAAAGGGTAAACCTTGACCTTTGATATCAAGGTCATTATTCATAATATTGAAGACTATTTTCTTGTCCTGGTCATAACTATTTTCTTTTCATATTAGGTCTTTATTATGTAGGTACGTCACTATATGATGATATGTAGCGTACAACTTGGATGACCATGACCTGACCTTGACCTCAAGATCATTGTTGATGTTATTTTGGACCATAGACTTGTCAGGGCCGTAACAGTTTCTTGTTATATATAGGCCTTATATATTAGGTATTAATGTGGGTCATTACGAGACAATGTGTCGCGGAAAAAAAATGGCTGACCTTGTTCTTTGGCCTCAGGGTAATTTTTAATGAACCATTATTTTGTCTTGGTCATATTTTTGTCTTTTGACGTAGACCTCAGGTATTCAGTATGTAAGTAAGTCACTTTAAGACAATGTGTCCACGCCTACATAGTTGACCTTGACCTTTGACCTAATACCTTCGGTATGTATGTAAAAAACGGGCGTAAGACAGATTAGAACTGACAGCGCGTAGAACAGTTATAAATATGACGTGGATTAGAACTGTCTAGAACTGTTCTATGACAGGACATGGCTTGTAATATACTGTCGTAGAACTGTCAGTGGAACAGAATTAGAACAGATTCCTGACAGTACTTAAGAGAGGTTGCTAAAACTTGCCTTAACTGTTTACATGTGTAGAGACATTTTAATTCATTGTTCAGAACACAAAACTGGAGCAGTACATTTACTTAGTATAAAAACGAAAGATAAACCCTATACATATAGTAAACAATTTTCAAAAGACGCAATTTTCGGTAATACATGTTACTATTAATAAAATTAAGGTAGTTACCTTCATTCAAAACAAGATAAAGAACACAGAAGAACATTTTCACTGTTGGTTTGAATCTTTCGAACACATGTATGGTTCCTATAACAATTTAGCTGTATTCCTATTGGTTGGAATTAAAACAAATGACATTCAGGATTGTCAAAAATACCGGATGCCAATGGAACCATTTATTAATGAAAAAATAATATTTTCGAAATATTTTTTAAATTATTTCCTTAAGTGCCAGTTTCACTTTCACGTTTCGAAATCTAGCCTCTGTTACGTTTAATAAGTTTTTTTTTTCATTTGTCGGATTTGACTTACAGAATTGACCGGAACAACAAACCGAATGTAACTGTTACCCTTCTCATAAGGACTTGAGTTTGCATTGCTCACTGCTGATCGGTTGTTTTTCGTGTGGGATGTCCAAAAAATTATCCATAGAATTTTCTTTAATTTTGGCCACATTTAGCCCTAGACTGGTACTTTAAATCTAAAAAAAAATTCACCATCAGAATTGTTTGTAGAAACCAATTTGAAAAATGCCTGTCTTTTAATAAAGGATCAATAAGGAAAATTCAAATTTACCTTTTTTGTGTAGCAACATTCCGCCCGCTTCTGCTATCACAGTTGACCCGTTACACCAGAGCTTGGGAGAATTACATTGATTTTCTTGGCAGAGCGTCACGTTTGACACAGAAATTGCTGACACAGGGTTATGGTGCGACACGGTTGCTGTCTTCACTGAAGAAATTTTACGGAAGACAACGTGCACTGGTAGACAAATTTGGGATTTTTATCTCTCAAATGAGTGCAGATGTTGGTTTGTCGTACCGGTTTGACAAACTGAATTGGAAATTAGCAACATGGCTTGTGTCCTATAGTAGGTAGTAACCGCTAACTCTTCTGGAGCAACAGAGTTTACTCTTGTTACGGCTTGAGTTTTCGTTGATGATTTCCAATCGGTTGATTTTGTGTTTTGTGTTTCTTAGTGCTTTTCTTGTTCTTGTTTGCCGGTTTTGTTGTTGCCCATGCGGACTTTTGACACTCGAATGTCCCATCGTGTTTCTTTTCTTCTTTCTTCATCTAAGAAAATCTACTTCATAGATTTTTCTTAAATTTTTTCGAAATCTTTCTTTTGTAGGGAATTTTCACCATAAAAAAAAATGTTTTGCTATAATTTTAAATTATTACAAAGTATCTCCCCTTGAAAAGTACGGGAAAATATTGAAATTTGCAAAAAGGCGCATTTTTCCAATTTTTTGTTGTAATTTTCACTACTGATGTTAACCAAGTCCAACAGAAATCAATTAGAGTAGCTAGCACAATCAAATTAAAAGTTATGCTAGATGTGAAAAAAAGATGCTCAGTGATAGACAACTCATCTACCTTAAGTTTTTTCATGTAATTCTAAATGATTTAACTGATTTTAAGCGAGTGAGTGAGTGATTGGGTTGGTGTTTCATGCATGTGAACGCCCTAGCAACACTTTATAGGTTATACAAGGGCGAAGGGCATGAACCAGATAATAACATTAACATACGAGTAAGAGAAACATAGGAAAAGATATATTTTAATAACAACTGGAAAAGGTGTGTACTTTAGGGATCTTTTACGTACGTGAAACGTGGCACTCTCCATATATTTTGGTCCAATATGGTCAACAATCTAGCTCAGACTGGTCTATTATAACGCACTGGCAGCGGTTTCTTAAGGCAAGGACAGCGGAAATATACAGTGTGTTGTAAACAATTGCAAGATCGTATAGGGTCAGGCTTCATATTGTGAATTTAAGGATTTAATTTATTCAGGTCAAATAAAAATTTACGCACATGGAATGTAATAACTATTAAGGATTTGACTTTTAAGTAAAAGCATCGCTTTGAAAGGAATACATGTAATATGCAGTACTTTCAATGATAATAAACGAGGATTCATAGAGTTTCTTAATTTTTCGTTTCAACATATATATTTACGAACAAACACTTACATAGTAAAGCCAAAATGACTTTTGAACACACGCTATGTATCTATTTTGTTCCAAACCCATTAAAACAACGAAATATTTATTGATTTAGGAATACAACATAGGTGGCAAAGAATACGATGAAACGCATATGCAACAGAGGAATTCACATTTATGTATGAAGTAGTCCAGACCTAAATCTTTGATTTTCTTTTCGAGAAATACTACAATAATCGAACTAAACGAAGTACATTATCAAGTGTCCATAAGTAACAACCTTATATCTTTTTAGCTACATTGTCTTGTCCAAAAGTTGTCTCGCCCCGAAAAAGGGCCACATTTTATCTGCATTAAAACAGCCAATGAGAACATAGTCTAAATGCTAGTTTGATTTCCAATGCCTTTATGGCGCGGGCTTGAATGGCAGGCCCTTGGAATGAAACGGGTACATGTATAACAGGGGTAAACTAACTCGTACATGTATCTTATATATGATGTGAAAAAAGAACATATTCCTAGTCATATGATGTGACAAAATAACATATTCCCTGTGCTGATTTATTCGAAAACCGTAATGATTGTACCTCTTCCAGACAAAAGAGAAGCTAAATTAAGAGGTTTTTATGTAACAATTTCCATATGGCATCCATTACCAAACATAACTCGTCATGTAAGATAAAAAATCGGTTACTGATTAACTGAATTGCTTTTACTATATATCTGAAATGTGAATAAATCGGGAAAAAAACTATATTTGTCATAAGGAATTTTTTAATAGAAAATAATGAGATGTGGAATAAGTGTAATGCGGCACAGTCCACAATTAAGCGGCAATTTAAAAAAAAAACAATGGACAGCCGTCAGCAGCCTTCAACGAGGACATTTTTCACTGCTCGCGGTTTTTAAGTTTTCATTGTTTTTATTCTTTAGCTTTAACAGTCAATACGTTTGCTGTTAAAAATCTGTATTTTATTAGTTTTCATCAACTATGATATTAGGTAAATAAATAAACAAAACTACCGAAATGGGATGATCAATCTCAATTAATTGTCGAAGAAGAAAACACTTGACAAGGCAAAAAAATACCAGAGAAATTGAAGATCGCAATTGCCCTGACTTTGTATACATGTATTCAATAAGATAAACAGGTTAGTCTTGGGTCAATGCAAGACAGCAAGCAGTGACCGCTGGTCATGTTGAAGACTGCTGGCTGTTTGCCATTGTGATTTTTTAAAAGCAGAACTTTACTATTTGTCCGGCTAGCCGGAAAAAATAGTGAAAATGTTATTTGTCCGTCTACTAACAAAAACCATAGAAATATCAATAGTGCATTTGCCAATTGCTGTTCACTTTGATTATTTTGGGTACTTAGTCATATTTTACCGGATTTTACTGTTACCGTCGGTAACCAGTCACTGGACAAGGAATTGAACATCGCTTGCTCTCAATGCAATTCCGATATACCGAATACACTAATCAAAGCATATTTGAATGATTTTGATAGCGTAGTATGAAATGATGTGGTATATATTATAAGAATATGGCGTCAAAAACTTTTAAATCTCTGTTAGTTGTTTAAATTTTTCACGTGGATTATCCTAGACGTAAACGATAAAATCCGATGCTTGTCCTTCTTCTATCCATTTGGAAACCAACATGATTTTTCATATTAACGGTAGTGTTTACGGTAAAATTAAATCGATCACGGAATAAAAATCCGACATTAATTGGCAAATGGTATATTTGTCTGCACAACCGATAAAAGATACCAGAAAGATAAAGATTTTTGCATTATTGTTTTGTACCCAGTGAAAAAAAAAATTCTTTAACGTTTATAACATCATATTGATTATTTTGTATTTTACCCGGGGTATTTTAGAAATGTAAACGTTGTTTGAATATCAAAGAAAGCAAATAATTATATAACAGCACAGTTAAAAAAAACAGATGTTGATTTTACTATTTAAATAAATAAGGTTTTTGCTGAAATATTTAGTTTAAACACCATATTTCATATTTTATCTTTACTTAAACATATGTACACTAACCTTAAAAATATTTTACTTAAATTTCATAGAAAAAAGTGGTTCAAATATTTATGAAAATAAAGTGAGTGACCAGAGTAACAAACTGTCAAAATACAAATGAAATATCCGAAGTAAATAATATTTTCAAGTTTGAAATGATTTTTGCCCATGTTTGCTAGCAATATACCTTATACAAATATTAATAATCGATAGGTCATGTAGGTTATCGTAGGGATTGTATACTGCGTTTTAAATAGCCGGAAAAATAGCGCACAGGCTATTCGTCCGGCTAGCCGGACATATAGTCATTCCGCTTTTTAAATTGCCGTTTGTTTTATGTTGGTTGTGTCGCACACTTATTCCACATCTCTTGATCGTCTATGATATTCTTTTTAACACTCAATTTACATGACCAATACCTATACTTTCAAGACTATGTACCCAGTAGTTAACATGAGATTCTTTGGTTGATAATGTCAATAATGGGTGCGTTATGGAATTGTCATAATAACCTCTACTATAGAAATTTTTTATAACTTTAAATTATGATGGGAAATAATGTAACAGTTTTTTTTTATATTTTGACATAGTAATAGAAGCAGCTTCGTTCCTATTTAAATTCTTCATTTGATAACCAAAAAAAAATAATTTGTCAGAAAAAGGATAGCCTCTTATGTTTTGTTTAATGGTGTTGTGACTTTACGTTTCAGCGTAGAATAAGGTCAAAGGGGTGTATCAAAAAAATAAGACAAAGAACGAAACTCCTTTTAGTTGTACATGAAGAGTAAAACTGTTATTTGTAGTGCAATCTGATATGATAGGGACGTGATTTGGTTTGCTTTAACATATTTGCAAGATCATAATAAAAAGTTTAACCCTGTACATGTAAAGCCCAATAGTAAGTTGTTCTAAACCTATGCAGTCTATGATGGACACGCAAAAGTTTTTAGTGGACTTTTCATCGATATTTTCACATTTAATCCAACCAATGCAGTGTTAAAATGAAGAGTGATACTGCATCTTATTCCCTTTTAAGCGATGCTTTTACTTAAAAGACCTTCGAAATCTATTCTTTATAAGTTATTTCATTCCGTGTGGGTATTTTTGTATTTTACCAAATATCTTGAAATTCACAAAATTGAGACTGACCCTGTATAATCCTATACAAAACACAGTATTTTTCTCTGTCAGTTAATTGTCCATGCGTAGAATACTATTGACCACGGTCCTACTTATAAACGTCCTGTTGCGTCCGGCAGGGTAAAATGCGCCCGGCAGTACATAAAAAGCGTCCGGCAGAATATAAAATGCGTCCGGCAGAAAAAAAAACCCGTAAGATAACTTTTTTTTTTCAAATTACAGATTTATGAATATATATTTGTAATTACTTTTATTATACATCATTAACTACTATTATAGTTAACATAGATTTGCATGATAAAAGGCGTGAAAATAAGATAGACCTGTATATACAGGTCTATGAAAATAATAATTAAAACTGTTTTCATTATTATTCTCAATATTTAAAAGTTTTTGCTTTTGAGTTTTAAACATAGGAAACATATTCTTATAAGTAAATCATGAGTGGAAATGACAACACTTGCTTGCAAGTCGAAAGAATTTTAAAAAGCATCAGATATGCTTACGAAAAATCCATTTAGGTTCTTCTGTTAGCCACAATTCATTCTTCATTGTTCCATTTTCAATCAGATGGATAGTAGTCTGGCAGGGAAAAGTTTGCAAGGATATTTGCTTTTCCTCGTTATTTTCCGTAGATTTTTGCATTCCATTTGATGAATTTCAATTCAGCAATGCCGGTGTGAGTTTTTCTCTTTGAATTGGCATACTTCCAAAACTTCTTAAGTTCTGCTTTGGCATTTTTATCCATGTCTTTTTCCATTTGTTTCTTAGCTCTTTTTACTAAATTTTTAGCTTGGCTCCTGGCTTTCTTGAAATCTTTATATTTACTACTCTCTTTGTTTTCCATGTATTTTAAATATCCAACATTTGTGCTTTCTGATCAAGGGGTAAGTATGTTTTAAGTAGTTGATGTTCTTTCCTCATTTGGACTGGAATAAATTTGCTTAATAAAGAATCACTTATTATATAATGTTTTCAGTCGAATGCCTTTTAATACTACCGGACGCCTTATGTTTTCCCCCGGATGCTTTTTTTTTATGATCTGCCGGACGCTTTTTATATTTTGCCGGACGCATTTTACCTTGCCGGACGCAGCCGGGCGTTTATTGGTAGGACCCATTGACCATGTTGCTAGTGCATAATCATAGACCAGCGTGAGGCTTAAATTGGTCAAACTTGTTGTTCTGTCTGACCAGTTTACGTAAGGCTTTTTGTATAATAAACCTGGCCGCCTCTGCAAACGAGGGGCAGCCGTTATAACAAATGGTTCACACATTGGTCGCTCTGTGGGGCTAAACATTTCCGATTTAAGAATTCCTAAGACTCTTCGTCGCCTTCTTCGACAAGCTAGGCCCTGATTCGGACCTACAGCTACAAGCTACCAGGATCCCACACGGGATCGTCTTTGTCCTTCTCGTCCTATGACATGCAAATGCTCTTTTGATAGCTTTCTATTTCTTGTAATGTCCAACACACATTCAATGGAACTTTTTGACGTTATTTTACTGTTTCTTCACATATGTTGTGATTAGCAAATCCTGCTTTTTAAATGCTTTTTATTTTTCAAAAGGAATGAAAACTTGTAACATACAAGCTTTTTTATCATAATTTTTGTGCATAAAATCAGTATATTGTTATTTTGAAATGAATGAATGAACTTTCGTTACAATTGAATAGAAATAATCTGAATAGATTCTCTTATTATATAATTATAACCGTTATCATTTTGCTAGGGCTTATAAATCCAACTTGCTCTCCCTCCAACTTTTTAAGTAGGTTACAAAGAAACAGGTAACTTTACAGGCATAGTATTTGGGAAATTAAAATAAATGATTTGTGCTTATATGTTACCTTGAAACTGTTGAAAGTTTAAGGAAAACGTTCGGTGTACAGCAGCGTTAACATCTATATTTGAAAAAAAATGTGTCAATGGGTCAAAACCGAAACACGATAATAGTCGCACAGTTATGAAAATTGGCTTGGACTTCTAGTTTTACTTATTTCCAAACCAATGCAAATTGTCTTAAGTACAAATGAATGTACATTGGGAACAGCTGAACTGAAGCTGTAGTACGAATTTGCATGTTATGATTGTCGGAAGGACATAATGTTCATGTAAGTAAAACTTGATGTAAAGCCTCTCTTAGAATTTATTGTGGTGGTTATTCTGTAGGGCACAAAATCTTGAATCACGTGAAAAGAAAAAAAAACAGCGTCGTTACACATTTATTTGTTTTGCGTGTTAATTTTACATGTTGTATACATTTTTGTAACACATGTTTGGTCACTCAAATTATTGAATTGCTTCATTTTCTTGCATTCTTGGCATCGTTCTTGGGGCAATATCATGATTGAAATAAGAATAAACAGCAGCAGTGGTTGATCCTAATCCGATTTTAGTTCCAAGGCCTAAGCCAGCGGCTCCTATTGATTGAAGAGTGGCAACAACACCACCAGCGGCCACACCACCTCCGTTTGTCGCTGCCGACATGGCCATAAGAGAGGCAGCTAAAGATCCAGCAGCAATTCCAGCAGATTTAAAACCTAAAGCTCCTACAACTACTGGTCCCAAAGCAATAGCTCCCACTCCTATAAATATAGGAACTCCGTACTTTTTAGTGAAACACCATACATTATCTAGCGTTGGCTTTTTCATATTTTCTGTAACAAAATAATCGATAGATGCATATGACATGTTAAATTTAAAAAAAAATCAAAAAATAATAATTTATCAGCATTTAGGATTTATCTCTGGTCCGCCAATTAGTACACCACATAGCCTAAATTTCCACTCGTTCCTCTTCTCCTCTTTTTTCTAAATAAAGGTAATAACAAAACTACCGAACTTGAATGATCAATCTCATAGTCCAGAGAAAATAACAAAAACGAATCAGTCATACCGGAGAACTGGTGGATCGCAATGGTCCTGACTTGGTACATGCATTTTAAACGAAATGGTGGGTTAAAAGGAACCATTCTCCATGTTATTTATCATTATTTCATGTTCATGTCATCATCCTTATACTTTTGACTCGGTATGAGGGAAATGTATAGATTATTTTGCCCGAGGTGCAACTGTCTCCAAGGATTTTTTTCTACTCCCAAATAACCAAATCCATATAACGAATGTTGAGTTTTTATTTTAAGAATTCGGTATTTAGTGTTTTAATTTCCTACATAACCATGTACATTTTATACAAATTTTTTCTCAAAGAAAATAACACTAGTAAAAACACTGTACTAAAGTAAATTTCTACTTACCAGAATTTCTTTTGATTGAGTACCACTAACAAGTTCACAAAAAGTACAAAATTTATGATTTGTCATCAATATAACTACAGTACAAAAGCGAGAATATGTTTAAAAATCTATGGATCAACTTTAAAAAGTATTGATTGAAAATTGTTAAATTCTTTACAACCAGTCTGTAAAAAATAAACATTTGGCTTTGTATATAGCTAGGCACTCAAGAGGAAATTTCAATACAACATATACTAGAAGAATATTATCATGATCATTAATCTATATATACATTTAACTTTATCATGGTTATTATATACATTTATATATACAACAAAAAGTTTCATAACACATGGAAAAGGGTAGAAAATCGTGAGTTTTTCGGATAATATTGCATCCTCTAGCAAAAAAAAACGTGCTCAATAATACTTGTACATCTTCACCCTTATTTCTCGTCTTCATAACATCATCTGCATGTTCATCGTTTATGGAATGCCGTAGCTGTCTTTACATACGGATTTATATTCGGTGGTTTCGACATTATATTCGATAGAAAGAAGTTTATATTGAGTGCGTATGTTTTTTATATTTGGTGCTAATGTCTTTATATTGAGTGCATTTGTCTTTGTATTTAGTGGATATGTCTTTATATTGAGTGATTATGTCTTTATATTAAGTGGATATGTCTTTAAATTGAGTGTTCTTGTCTTTATATTGGGTGCTTTAGTCTATATATTAAGTGGATATGTCTTTATATTGAGTGTTCTTGTCTTTATATTGGGTGCTTTAGTCTTTATATTAAGTGGATATGTCTTTATATTCAGTGATTTTGTCTTTATATTTTGTGATCTAGTCTCTATATTAAATGGATATGTTTTTATATTGAGTGCTCTTGTCTTTATATTGAGTGCTTTAGTCTTTATATTAAGTAGATATGTCTTTATATTGAGTACTCTTTTCATTATGCTGAGCTTTTTTACTACATTCGATGGTATTGACATTATATGCGATAGAAACAAGTTTATAATCAGTGTAAATGTCTTTATATTGAGTGCTTATCTCTTTATATTAAGTGTGTATGTCTTTATATTAAGTGTGCATATCTTTATATTAAGTGCTAATGTCTTTTTATTGAGTGCTTATGTCTTATATTGAGCGCTTTAGTCCTTATAATAAGTGGAATTGTCTTTATATTTAGTGCTCTTTTCATTATGCTGAGCTATATCATTACATTCGGTGGTATTGACATTATATGCGATAGAAACAAGTTTATAATCGGTGTTAATGTCTTTATATTGCGTGCTTATCTCTTTATATTGAGTGCTTATCTCTTTATAGTAAGTGTGTATGTCTTTATATTAAGTGTGTATGTCTTTATACATATAAAGTGCTAATGTCTTTATATTGAGTGCTTATGTCTTTATATTGAGTGCTTCTGTCTTTTTATTGAGTGCTTTAGTCTTGAAAATAAATCGATATGTCTTTATATTTAGTGCTCTTGTCATTGTGTTGAGCTCTTTTATAACATTTATTCGGTGGTATTGACATTATATGCGATAGAAACAAGTTTATATTCAGTGTTTTTGTCTTTATATTGAGGGCTTATCTCTTCATATTAAGTGTTTATATCTTTACATTAAGTGGTAATGTCTTTATATTAAGTCCTATTGTCTTAATATTGAGTGCTTATGTCTTTATATTGAGCGCATATCTCTTTCTATTAAGTGGATATGTCTTTATATTGAGTGCTCTTGTCATTATGTTGAGTGGTTTTGACTGTATGTTGGGTGGGTTTTCCATTATATTCGGTGGTTTCTGTCTATACGTTGAGCTCTCTCTTTTTTTTTGGTAATTGATTTATATTCGCTTGAAATTATGACATCGACTGATCGGACGAAAAAATTATTGGCGATCTTTTTTTTACTAGAGACAACGGTCAACTACGTGATCGAGATTCCAGCCTGTCGTCTGCAGCAGACTCACGACACGATGATGGAGAAGAATGAATCGGGGAATTATATACTACAGGTCGCTTTAATGCAAATAGGACTCGGCACATTAATACAAAAGTTTACCGAAGAAAGAATATGGGACGACAATTGCAGTTACATGTTGGATGCTGACCTCAGCCGATTTGGGGTTGAAACCATAGGAGCTCGAATAAATATCAGAACGGAGATGAAAAAAATACATGGCATGATACCTTTAAAACTCTTACATGCATGTTCATTTATTTTGAAACACATTTGAATAAGTTTTCAGTATTTTGGGGCGTTTTCCACTGCAGGCCTTCAAGTGTTCAATTGGTCCTAATTTTCCTCATGTTCCTCCGTTTTTAGGCAGCCCTGCAGTCCTACAATAATTTACCTTATTAACCCATTAATTCATAAATTCAAGCAAGGAATTCGCTAAGAAAGCCTGATTCTTAGGTGGACTTCTACTTAATTGACTAACTGAAAGACATCAAAGTAATGTTTAAATTTCCTTTTTCCTTTGATTTTCTTCTTGGAATTACACTTTCTTTAAAAATTCCACAGCTCCCATAAAACCTCGTTCTGTGCAAATTGTATGCTAATGTTTCGATATTGATTATACCAAGCTGCTCAAAGTTTTGTTCATAAGAAAAAATGTTGCAAAATTTATACCCATTAGCAAGTAAAAATCAGGCACACCATCTTTTTCCATCGTAGCACCTTCTGTGGAAATTTTCTGACTTCGGGCTAAACTTAGTTAAGTGCTTTCGAATTTTTTTAACATGTTAGAAAACTGCCGAAGATTTGTGCAAAGGGCCTTGTTCATGTTGCGTTCGTTAATCCATCCTTTCTATTGTAATGCCTTCGTGAAACCATTTCTGATTTAGTGTTGCCTTCTAAGTGTCGCCGGTTTCATTTATCTTACGATGGCGTTACGAACAAAACGAAAAACTCACCAAAGGTGGCACGAGAAACATGGCGTCGCAAAGACCTCGCCATGTATTCGTATATCCATCGTTACTAGTGTAATGGCAAAGAGTGATGGTACGGAGATGGAAATACGCCACTGCTCAAAGCAATACGATTTCTTATGTATGTAAAATATCAAACGTGTCAAAAATGCATTACATGTAACATGGAAGAAGACTTACAAGACAGCAGCTTACGATACAAGTACCCTTATTAATGCTCTATTCATAATTTTCTTTTTTCCAAAAATTAATTAAAGGAAATAAAAAAAGAACTACAATGATCAGTCTCAAATAAACAAGAAGAAAAGACAAAACAAAGCGAAGACACTATCCTGACGCTATCGTCGTCTTCATTCAAGCCAGGCGCTTCGTTCTTCCACGACCTCGTCCAGGCTTTGTTGACATCTTTAATACTTAAATTTCAATATCAGAAATAAAGATTTAAACATTTTAAACCTACTTAAGTTTTATCAGTCCCCTACCGACAAAAGCCGATGGGGACACACCCGTTTGTGTGTCTGTCCAGCCCGGCCGCCTCGCTTTCACAAAGTTTTCCGAAAAAACCCTATATAGGTATTAAACTGATTTTGGTATGTGAGTCTACAATGATGATTGAAGATGAAAACGTGTCGTTCCGGTGCACATATTTTTACAGGTGTCAGCCCCCTTTCACTGGAATTTCAGTTTCCCACACTTTTTTTCCTTAACCCTTATAGTTATTAAACTGCGTTGTGGTATGTACTATATGCGAGTCCACCATTACGGGTTACAGATCACGTTTACGTTCCGATTCGGTCTGCAAATGTTGACAGGACCTTTGGACTTAAAAATAAAAGTATATATGTAATTCAAAATGACTGACAGGGATTAGTTGACAATACATCTTCAATCAATGTCAGTCATTTTAAATCAAGGTAAAGTTCTGTTAATGACTGACAAGGACAGTTACATACCACATCAGTGATTTTAAATCAAGGTAAATATTTAAAATGACTGTCATGATTTGTTACAAATAACAAAATTGACTGATATAAACTGACATCATCTGTAACAGTTAAGGACAATTAAAATCAATACAAACACAGAAATAGATAATTACTGAAGATATTGCACCGAAGCAAATCAGCATTTTACAGATAAATTGTGGTAAATTACAGTTCATTTCAGTCATTTTTAATCGAATTTGAACTGTACATGGTAATGCCAGTCATTACTTTCGTTCAAAGTGAAATTAGCTTTAGATCAAATGTCTCACCTACTCTTACTGATCGACATCAGGGACAGCAGGGGTATACTTGTAGAACCTGCGTTTTTACTTGTAATCCATACATACTAATAAGAGGCAGCTAAGGACAATTTATATAGATCTTAACAATATAATCATACTGCAAATCACGTTATTACATTTCATACTTCGTATGATAATATGGAAACAACTTTGCAATCTGTTTGCAGCTATTCGTATGTGCTACTTTTCTAATCGTTTAGCCATCGGTTCTACATGTTCTAATCGTATACCCTTCGGTTTCGATTTTGATTTTCAGGAAGTTCGGGTCTAACTTCGCGCGAAGTTGAAATTTTTACAATCGTGTGTCCATCGTATGTCAAAATCGGGACAGTGTGACGCCAGCATAAAGAATGACAATGACTGCGTTTCCGTCTTACGGTTTTTTTCAAAGAGATTCATCACATTTATATCTAGGGCTTGACAAATTATATATACTCCAAACATTGTCGTAAGATATTGCGGTTCCCAGTCGTCTAATCCAGAATTTCTTGCCCTATGTAAAGGTGTGCTCAAAGTGGGAATGTTTGTTTGAAAGTATTTTTTAGACAATCGTTAGCTGTTTTATATACAAAAATGTAGTCATACATGTAAGGTTACTGCTGGCTTTCGGGTTTTTTTTCCGTCTAGACGGCGGAATCTGCCTACTGTAATTCTTTATTTTCTATATTACCTTTCAAAATACAAATGACAACAAAGTTCCAGACAATAAATTTTGCTACGCCTGACGCGCGTTTCGTCTATTCAAGACTCATCAGAGGCGCTCTACCAAAAATATTGAAAATGCCAAACACTGTATGAATATGAAGAGCATAGAACAGTATAACCAAAAATACCAAACTAGGGAACCAAATTATTACTAAGATATTCAACCTATGTCTGGGGTAGGAAAAACCTTAGGGTTAAGACAATTTTAAAATTTAAACGGATAATTTAAAGTTTTGATGTATTCTCCAACTCAAAAGTGTTGGTGCCGGAGCGGGCTAACCTCGGGGAATTTAAACTCCACCAGCAGAGCTAACCTTCACGTGTGTTCGAAATACAAATGACAACAAAGTTCCAGACAATAAATTTTGCTACGCCTGACGCGCGTTTCGTCTATTCAAGACTCATCAGAGGCGCTCTACCAAAAATATTGAAAATGCCAAACACTGTATGAATATGAAGAACATAGAACAGTAAAACCAAAAATACCAAACTAGGGAACCAAATTATTACTAAGATATTCAACCTTTGTCTGGGGTAGGAAGAACCTTAGGGTTAAGACAATTTTAAAATTTAAACGGATAATTTAAAGTTTTGATGTATTCTCCAACTCAAAAGTGTTGGTGCCGGAGCGGGCTAACCTCGGGGAATTTAAACTCCACCAGCAGAGCTAACCTTCACGTGTGTTCGAAATACAAATGACAACAAAGTTCCAGACAATAAATTTTGCTACGCCTGACGCGCGTTTCGTCTATTCAAGACTCATCAGAGGCGCTCTACCAAAAATATTGAAAATGCCAAACACTGTATGAATATGAAGAGCATAGAACAGTATAACCAAAAATACCAAACTAGGGAACGAAATTATTACTAAGATATTCAACCTATGTCTGGGGTAGGAAGAACCTTAGGGTTAAGACAATTTTAAAATTTAAACGGATAATTTAAAGTTTTGATGTATTCTCCAACTCAAAAGTGTTGGTGCCGGAGCGGGCTAACCTCGGGGAATTTAAACTCCACCAGCAGAGCTAACCTTCACGTGTGTTCGAAATACAAATGACAACAAAGTTCCAGACAATAAATTTTGCTACGCCTGACGCGCGTTTCGTCTATTCAAGACTCATCAGAGGCGCTCTACCAAAAATATTGAAAATGCCAAACACTGTATGAATATGAAGAGCATAGAACAGTATAACCAAAAATACCAAACTAGGGAACCAAATTATTACTAAGATATTCAACCTTTGTCTGGGGTAGGAAGAACCTTAGGGTTAAGACAATTTTAAAATTTAAACGGATAATTTAAAGTTTTGATGTATTCTCCAACTCAAAAGTGTTGGTGCCGGAGCGGGCTAACCTCGGGGAATTTAAACTCCACCAGCAGAGCTAACCTTCACGTGTGTTCGAAATACAAATGACAACAAAGTTCCAGACAATAAATTTTGCTACGCCTGACGCGCGTTTCGTCTATTCAAGACTCATCAGAGGCGCTCTACCAAAAATATTGAAAATGCCAAACACTGTATGAATATGAAGAGCATAGAACAGTATAACCAAAAATACCAAACTAGGGAACCAAATTATTACTAAGATATTCAACCTATGTCTGGGGTAGGAAGAACCTTAGGGTTAAGACAATTTTAAAATTTAAACGGATAATTTAAAGTTTTGATGTATTCTCCAACTCAAAAGTGTTGGTGCCGGAGCGGGCTAACCTCGGGGAATTTAAACTCCACCAGCAGAGCTAACCTTCACGTGTGTTCGAAATACAAATGACAACAAAGTTCCAGACAATAAATTTTGCTACGCCTGACGCGCGTTTCGTCTATTCAAGACTCATCAGAGGCGCTCTACCAAAAATATTGAAAATGCCAAACACTGTATGAATATGAAGAGCATAGAACAGTATAACCAAAAATACCAAACTAGGGAACGAAATTATTACTAAGATATTCAACCTATGTCTGGGGTAGAAAGAACCTTAGGGTTAAGAAAATTTTAAAATTTAAACGGATAATTTAAAGTTTTGATGTATTCTCCAACTCAAAAGTGTTGGTGCCGGAGCGGGCTAACCTCGGGGAATTTAAACTCCACCAGCAGAGCTAACCTTCACGTGTGTTCGAAATACAAATGACAACAAAGTTCCAGACAATAAATTTTGCTACGCCTGACGCGCGTTTCGTCTATTCAAGACTCATCAGAGGCGCTCTACCAAAAATATTGAAAATGCCAAACACTGTATGAATATGAAGAGCATAGAACAGTATAACCAAAAATACCAAACTAGGGAACCAAATTATTACTAAGATATTCAACCTTTGTCTGGGGTAGGAAGAACCTTAGGGTTAAGACAATTTTAAAATTTAAACGGATAATTCAAAGTTTTGATGTATTCTCCAACTCAAAAGTGTTGGTGCCGGAGCGGGCTAATCTCGGGGAATTTAAACTCCACCAGCAGAGCTAACCTTCACGTGTGTTCGAAATATGTTCAAATATGTTAGCATGCAATGCATTTTTATATATGTCCAATTTCAAACGACACACACCGAGTTTTATGAATTCCTTGTTTGCAATTTACAAACCGCACTATTTAATGATGGGCTCCAGAACTAACATCAATATTTATCTGTAACTTGATTGGTCATGCACTCTACTTTTAAATATTGCTGTGATTTCCACTTTAATACTTATATATTTCGCTTGCCTTTTAACGCATTGATTTTTTTTCTAGAATGCCGACTTTAAGAGACAGAATGAATGGTAATTAAAAACAAACCAAATATTTCAATGTTTCAATGCCTGGTTCATATCAACATGTGCGGCTAATATTAATCAGGCGGATATCAATCACTAAGATCATTGTCTTAACATTGAATGACGATTTATAAAATTCATTTATTGTCTCGCCTGCGGCTTTAGTCGCTGAAGGCGAGACATAAGTATTCCTTTCCCATGTGTTTCCGGCGGCGGCGTAATTTTTTTTGTAAGACTTTTGTGGAAAATGGATTACAAGAAAAGTTTAATAGCTAGGCATCTGATATTTGGTATACAGACAGTTGGGATTATGGTCTACGCAACTGGCACAATGTCGTATGACCCTGACCCCAATTTTATGGTTCAGCGACTCTGTGAACTTAGATCTTTGTTTTTTTTTTCGTGCCAAAAAAAACCTTTGTAAGATTTTTGTGGAAAATGAATTACAAGAAAGGTATTTTAGCTAGGAATCTGGTATTTAGTACATGTATACAGACAGTTGGGGTTATTATCTACGCAACTGGTACGATGCCTTTAGACCATAAATTTGGATATATGCATGAGACTAAATTCTTGTAAAATAAATATGTTATGGATGTGGGTAATCATAATGTCAGCCAATATATCCCCCAAAAAAGATTCTTAATTTCAACAAAGCCGGAAAACTTTTTGTTTTCAAAGTTTGAGACTGTACAGACCTTGGTAAAATATTTACATCATCTGGCTCCTTAACAGAGGCTTGGATTTTCCAATGCTGCTGGTGAGATTTTACTCCTTGAAATATCAATATAGAGCATAACCAAATCCATCGTTTTATACCCGTTTTGGTATTTGTATTTTGAAACTACGGGGTCGATAACCGCTGCTGTCGAACCAGAGGTCCCCGAGGTAAATCATTAGGCTGGTCGTCTGAATTGTCTGACACGAATTTTCCATTAAATTTCTAATATTTTTTGTTAATTGAATTTCCGTATGTAAAATTCAAAATAGTTTAAAACACCAGGTTTCTTTCCTGGTACTGTACATGGTCGATATCCTAGGAGCTGGACTTTGCTTCCCTGTTCGAACTTTTTGGCGTTGAGTACTTTTCATTCAATACTTTTGGTTTTTGACTTTCCATTTTTTGATTCAAATGTTGCTGATGAGAGCTTACCCCTTGAAATACCGATATCCGGCATAACCAAATCCACCATTTTATGCCTGGGGCGGTGTTCTCGAAAGTGTCCTAAAATTTGTCTAGGACGCGTCTAAAGTCAAGGTTTGAGACCGAGTTTGGACCATCAGATCTTTAGACTATCTTAATCTGTTTCTCGGAACATTCTTAAATGCGTCTTTTGTTATGATCTCTCAATAACGATTTAATGAAATTGTAATTGAAACAGAATTAGATAATAACTTTTTAAAGAAGATTTTACTCCATATTAACACCAAAAGGTTAATGATTTTCATGCTTGAAATAAAAGTCATCGTTTCATTAGCAATAGTTTTTTTATTTAAAATTATAACCTCTTTGTCCTAAAATAATTAAAATAAAATAGAAAGTCATCGGAGAATGTAAAGAAAAGTTCAAAGTTTAAAAATCATACATATCGTCTTGAATGTAAGTCAATAGATGATAACATTTTTTTGAGCGTACAAATGGACAAAATTTAGTGAGTTTTAGTGTATAAAATATGTACACAGGGAAATTTTGTTCATGTGAAATTTCCTCTTACCTGAAAAGTAACATACCAACGTGACCTGCATACGGTGTCTATATTTCACAACTACATGTAATTCGATATGCCAGGGCTTGTACACGTTTTTCAGATTTTTTTATCCGACACCGCTTTCTCCGTAACCGACTATTAGACCTCGGTTATAAGAAAATACGTCTCATACGATCTCTAAAAAAACTTCCTTCGTTAACAGCCACTGAGATGATCACCCTCGGATATGTCATCACAAACCTGTTGTGTTTTGTGTAACGACCGGACCCAAAGATCACAATCGAAGAGGGAGGTTTGGCAAGCCATAAACCTGGTTTAACCCACCATTTCTTTAATTTGAAATGCTTGTACCAAGTTAGGACCATTGCGGTCTTCAATTTTTCCGGTATGTCATCGTCTTATGGACATTTAAGATTGATTTTTGTTATTACCTTTATTCACGTGAAACATGCATATGACTTTGATGTTAAACGAGCAATTTAACGTGAATTTCACGTGAAATTAACGTTAATATCATGTGAAACTCACGTTAATTTCACGTTAACTTTTTCAAGGGAATTTCACATGAAAATTCTGAAAAATGAGAATTTGTTACTAGATATTTGTAGAATTGCATAAAAGTTATAGAACATTAAAAATGTTGAGAACATTTTTTTCACGTGAAATTCATGTGATCTTCACGTTAAATTGCTAGTTTAACGTGAAATTCACGTTACGTTTTTCACGTGAATTTCATGTTGATTTCTTGTGAATTTCACGTTAACAAAATTTCTCTGTGTAGAATTAAAGATCGGATGGTCTAAAGACATATAATTAGGTGTCTTAATAGAAAAATGTAACCAAGTCTTCAATTAGATAGCTTCAAAAACACGACTTAAGATGGTCTATAGACGTATTTGAGTCCAAAGATAGCTTCGAGAACATTGCCCCTGTTTTAGTATTGTCTTCTAAAATAATTTATAAATAAGCTGTTAAAGTGTTATTGCAACTTAAAACAAATGTTGTTTCCTTTTACCCTCTACCAAAACCCAATCTGCATATATTTGATCATACTATAAAGCAAATCTTACTACATGTATATTCTAAAGAAATATGCGGCTGCTACATACCAAAGTCTGCAGATTCTGACCTTTTGTAAAACTACTCAAGAATACTCATGTATCATGCCCTGTGACAAACATTATATGCACATTTGTAAATATATACTTGGTGTTGGCAAAATCAGGTCTAACTTTGCTACTTTAAGGATGTTTGCTGGTCAGTTTGAAAAAAAATATATATTTGATAGATAGACCATGGTGTAAAGGTACAAAAACAGCTATAGAAATTCATAGGTTGCTGGACTCGTTTTCGAGATATCACGCATTCAAAATTTGGCGGGAGGGGCTTTCTCTAGCTTTTTATAGGTTTAGCATAAGACTTGTTTTAGTGATAAACCTATAAAGAAATAACAAGAAATTTTTAAAACTTTGTATATTTACTCCTAATGACCCAATAAACCGTATTATAAAAAAGAAAATAGGGTGTTACTGGGAAGAATTCCGACCAGTACCTCCCCGTTGTGGAAGACGGGGCCTGCATCCATCGATAACAAAGGATACTATGGAGCAGAGGTGTGCCATGGGCTAGACGACCCATGGCACATAGCGAGTCTATACCTGTATAGGTAATAGTAGATGGAGAGGGGCATTCCCCTATAGCCACGACAATAAATACCATCAGGATACTGGGCAAAAATATTATCTGTATTTTGATGGTAAAATCCAGAGGATTTTGAAAACTTGACAGAATTCTCAAAAATAGACCAGCGATTATCCTTAAGTGAATTAGGTAGAACACCATTTGCTTCAGATTGCCTAAACTGAGTCTTCCAATATTGGATCCGTCTGGATACATCTAACAGTAATCTTATAGATCGATGCATACAAGGAGAATAAACAACTTCACATACAAGAATGTATCACGATTATCATGTATAATACGAACTCTAATAAAATTTCTTCTTTCTCCGTTATCAATCAATCACTGGTCAACATTGTGTTAAACGAAGTGGTTATTTGTTGTTTTGATTAGTGATTAATTGAGTGTTGTACTTAAATAAATATTCCTTTTTTATGTTTTCAAAACCATGTTGTGTTCTTTTTACTTCCAGACCCTAAGTTAAGGTAAAAACAAAATTACCAAACTTAAGAAGGACCATTGCGATCTTCAATTTTTCCGGTAAGTCTTCCTTGTTTTGTCTTGATTTATTGACATTTGAGATTGATTCTCCAAGTTCGGTAATTTTGTTTTTGCCTTTTTTTACAATGATTTAATAAGATAAAATAAACTTCTGAAAATAATTTTAAAAATTAATTAATCAAAAGCCAACTGAAGCGTTCGAAAGTCAAATCAAAACTGGTCGGAACGTTGGGAAAACGTCGATGTTGGAATGTTGGAATGTTGCATGAAGAGTTTATGTTCCCTATCTTCAAAACTTCTTTGTTATTTAACTATAGAGTTTTATTACAATACAAATAAAAAAGAAATCTACACTATCAATAACTTAAAAATAAATTATATTTCCGCGGCAATTATACACACATGACACAAGCAATTTTGCACCCCCTGGATAATTCTTTACTCGGCATACATAATCAAACGGTACGAGTATACAATTATCATCCCCGGCTTTTCGTGTCATATATATAGTCCCTAAAATAGTGCCTGTTTTGAAAAAAATCTTATAATAGTTTCTCAATAGCTATAGTTATTTAGGAGGTGAATTATTTCAGTTCATAGACCCCATGAAGTGTCATTAAAATTTTGGATCTCAATTCCTAGTGCAAATTTGATTTTCATCCACGGGAAAAAGGTCAAAATTTAGGACTTTAAGAATGTGAAAATTTTTAACAACACAAATTTTTAAAGCTTCTCTCTTGAAAATTGTTGAACAGATCAAATTTGAAGTCATTCTAAATCAAATTTGAAGTCATTCTAAAAATGTTTCAAGCTTATGACAAGGAGCAAGTGGCAGAAAAAAATTAAAGAAACGATTGATAATTTTTTTTTATTTCAAAAATGCTATAAAAGAAGTGCATTGTAAATTAATTGTATACTCGGGCCAAACGTTGAACAGTCTACGGAGTATATAGCTATCTGCTTATTGGTACGAGACCACATTTAATTTTCCCTCTTTGTTCAATAAAAGAAAATTTCATTTAAAAAAAAATTGCACCTGCTCAAACCAAATACTTTTAAACACACTTTCTCATTACCACAATTGCAAACAAATAATTCAACAAATTCTCCTTTCACAGATATCAAACTTTTGTGACAGTTGAAAATTCTGGGGTCCTAGAGAGGATAAATTGAATTTGGATTTTTAGGGATGTCATTAAATTTCTTCATTACTGTGACATCAATTTGAGACCAAAATCAACCTCTAAAAGTGAATAGAACACACACACACAATACTTGTTCATAGGTACTATTTTTAATAGAACTATATTCGTGGACAACGAAAATCCAAGGGCGATAATTGTGTACTCGTACCAATTGATTGCAGGGTTTCGCCCTATATCGGGATCGCACTATATTGTGTGTTGCTTTTTCCGATAGTCTCCCTAAACCAGGATCTCACTGATATGTGTGCTGCTTTTTTCGAAAAAGTCTTTGATTGAATCGGGATAATCAAACAATGAGCAGTCTTTGAAGTAAATGGGTATCTGATTGGATGGTTTCGCTCTAAATCAGGATCGCAATTAATCATTCAAGTATGTGATTGAATTGGGATTGCATACAGAAATTTTGTTTACCCTTTTATTAAGGTAATAACCACTGGCGTTTGGGTCCAGAAATTTATTTTTTATATTTTTATTTATTGTGTTTAAATAAAAAAGCCTGACCCTCGCTAAAATAATATTTCCACGAGATGATTTTTTTTATATACACGTTATTTATAATAACATAAAATCCTGGACCCAAACGCCTGTGGTAATAACAAAATAACCGAATTTGGGGGATCAATCTCCATGTCCAAGAGAAAAGCCAAACACGGAAGACACACCGGAATAGTA
Organism: Arcuatula senhousia; assembly: GCA_963971305.1. Classification (NCBI taxonomy): domain Eukaryota; kingdom Metazoa; phylum Mollusca; class Bivalvia; order Mytilida; family Mytilidae; genus Arcuatula; species Arcuatula senhousia. Next base: position 54,240,363 of record OZ020307.1, on the reverse strand, counting down.
ATAGATCGCAATGGTCCTGACTTGGTACAGGCATTTCAAATGAAATGGTTAGTTAAAACTGAAAAAAAAACACGAATCAAGGAATGCTTAGCACGTGCAATACATGGCTTAGCTGTGACCAGCATGTCTGTATTAATTAGATTTTACATTTTCGTCTTTTATTGACAAGAGCTTCCATGAAATATATTGCTATTGTAATTGCATCCTCAAATGCTTAGCACAATGATTTTTTAATGCTGGCTGTACCCTACAATTTTTACTTGGATAACCACCTTAAGACCATACAATGAAGCAACGATCTCGAGTTGTGCAACTATTTTAATTTATCTGAACCCACATTTTGAACTTAAAAATAATAAAGCAGCTATGAGACGGCTAGCTTAACTTGTTATTCTGTCAGAGTTGTCGGTCACTCTACATGTCATACATGTAAAGCAAGTCTTATTAGCCATTCACTGCAATTAACATACATTCATATATCATGTGTATCTAGTATGTGAAAGTAAAATACATGGTTCTTATAAGTATATTCATAACAAACAGGTATACTCATATACCTTTAAAATTTACTATAAAATTAAATACAACGGATGTCGATATACATAATACAGCACAAAATTCATACAGTTTTATCAAACACACAAAGCAACGAGCTGACTTTACAGACATGACAAATGAATATGAATAAGTGGTATACCACTAGAAAGATACATGTAACAGTATAAAATTGCGAACATAATAATTGCAATTCAAATCCAATTTATGATCAGAATTAAATCTTAACAATATTATATCTGATAATAATCAAGCAACGAAACCATTATCAGTAACCATAATCTAAAAAGTAACTGAGATACTTTCAAAACCAAAAACTCCCTTGGCGGACCGTATATGTGATTAATGTTTTTTTATGAAAAAATCCGAGGAACATTAATTTTCTACTTAATATTATATCCTTCTACGACATTTAAAGAAACGTCCTTTTAAATAAATATATAAATCAATAAATTATCCTATTTACAATAACATGGCCTCAAATGAAAAATTGAGTAATGAAACTAAAAAAATATTATAAATCATTTGTGAATTCCTTTCGAACAGTCCCTGCATCTTATGTTTAAATGAAAGAGGCATTGACTTACTGCAAGCAGAGCATAACTCTGATCGTAGTTATTTCTATTTTAGTGCATTTTCTAGAACGTTGAATTTGAGATGAGATGCTTGGGGCGATTGAACGTAAAATAGAAAAGTAAGATAAAATCGATTAAAACTTGGTTACACAAAAAAATGAAGCAGCTCATCGTCATCAAAATATTTCACCTTTTACTCTTTAACAAAGATAATTTTTGGAACGCGACAAGCAAAATCGGTAATAATTTTAACATTCACTCCAGATTCCTTTGAAAAGCATGTCCATATCCGGACGAAAAAAAACTCAATATCAGCATTAGGCAATTTTTTTGCGGGAACTTGCTGTAGAGCTCTCCGCTCTCGCGGGCACTTCGTGCCCGCTACGAGCTGAGCTTGCTTTAAATTATATTTGATATCATAAGACTTGTTAAGGATGGTCACTCCTGAACTTTTTTATATCAAACATTTCATGATTTATGGTAGAAATGATAGATAATTGTTAACTTAATCAAATAGGAAAAAGAAAATCCTTGGTATGTGTGCTTGGTTTGGATTTTACATCGTGACGTTTTGGGCCTTAAAAACCATAAAATTGTATCAAGAATTTAAAGAAAGTTTATACAGTTGGTGGTTAAGCTCATATAATCAGAAAATATCATACAATGTAGGTGTCAGTGTGCAAAAAAATTCTTCAATATCTAAAGGTAAAGTCTAGAGGAGTTCCTAAATTAGACTCAAATTCTGAAAAATGAAGAATGACCATCCTTAAACACAAAAACTTGTTAACATCTGTCATATATATTTTTTATCCCATATTTGAAATATATGTGCATGTATATATATATGAAAAATGTTATTTTAATGATATTTTGTACAATTAATATCTTTGTTATTTATGTTTTGTATGCCTATTGTCGCCACATACCCTTGATTTGTTGAATTAACTGATGTCATTTATGTCTAATGGATTTTGGTCTGTGTTGGTTATAACAAAAATTAACTAAAAGTTTTAAAAATCATGTTGATTGTTTAGTTAACCAAACTATGGACAAATGTTATAATTTAAACAAAAATTCTTAAAAAAGAAATTTACTTGTCACTTTTCTCTTGTTTTTCTTTCTTCTTGTTACAATCAATATCTTCACTCTAAAAAATAAATTACTCAGTATCTTGGAATTACTAGTTTTGAGTATTTGGAATTACTTACAAATACTAAGTAATTAAAAAATAATACTAAGTAATTTTATAAGTAATCGGGTTTTACTTAAGTCAAGTAAAACAAATCTTAAAATAAGTAATTCAAATTTGTGTTAAATATAATTACTTATTTTGAGTATTACTATTACTTGTAGCAAAACATGAAATCATTCACCAAGTAAGAATACTAATTTCAAGACATTGAATTACTAATAAACTTCAAATCACTTATTTTAAGTAATTCAATTACAAATATTTTAATCTTTTTACAAATGGCAGAATTTAAAGAAAACTCTCAAATGAATGGAGCAGTATCATTTGATCTTGCATGTATATAGAGGCTGTAACATTATTAACCTTTATAAAGCAAATGTAGATAAAAATAATATACAGTGTCCTTATTACCTCTTCACAACAATTGGCATTAATTAATAGATACTTAATTCTATATAAGTTTTTATATATGTCTGTGCATGTTAAACACATTATGAAATAATATTGTGTGAAAAAAAAAAAAACATTTGCCACTATTGCTGATTGAAATGAAACATCTTTTGGCAAAAAAATACGGGGCTAAGTTAAAGTACTAAGTAAAACTGAATTACTTACTAAGTAAATGGAATATGAATGAAAGAAGGAATTTGATTGGTTAATTAAAAAGAGGCAACCAATGAGATGATCTGTAACTTTATTCTTGTTTTGGCGCTTTGAATTGCATCAAGTTGGAAGAGGAATTCACAGAAGATGTTTTTTTTATATATATTTTCGGAATTCCAGTGATTATACCGAGTACATTTGTCAGATAAGTGTATTTTTAATATATTTTATTATTTTTAATTCCTTTTTAATGTTTCCATTGCATTCTAAATCATTATGTTAAAGACCAACAGTTAAATTATTTAGAAAATGTAAACAATTGTTTTGATGTTTCACAACTTTTATGCATGTGTGACAAATATTATACACAGTGTTATATTTTCTTCAGAACTAAAATGTTTAAAAGAATATAGCACACGAAAGATGCAAAACTGTCAAGCATTCATACCGACTGGTTCTCGATAATTTTGTTTCACTGAAAACGATACTTTGTGGAGTACTCTTTTCTTTTCAGACAACAAAAAGGACACGGGAAGGAGGAATGGTGAATCGTGAACAGATCTAGGAACAATTCATAATGATGCTAGTGACAGACCGACGCCAAGATGGCCCATATGAGATACAAAGGAGTCGTTAAATATGTAGAAACAAATAAAATAATTACTTAAACTGAGTAAAATAATTACTTGAAATAAGTAAATGAATTTCTAGAAATAAGTAATTGAATTTCTAGAAATAAGTAATTGAATTTCTAGAAATAAGTAATTAAATATCTTAAAAAACAAGTAAAACAACTACTAGAAGTAAGTAAATCAATCTATGAAAATAAGTAAAATAATTACTTGAAACTAGAAAATTTATGCCTTAAAACAAGTAAAACATTTACTTGTTTCAAGAATATTTGAGTTCTTAAAATAAGTAATTTCGAAATACTTAGTAGATACAATAAAATTACTGAGTAATTAATTTCTCAGTAATTTTGAATTACTACGAATTACTCCCAGATATACAAATTTTTTTACTTAGTAATTTACTTAAAATGAGTAATTAAATTACTTGAAATAAGTATTACTAAGTAATTTATTTTTTAGAGTGTTTAGATGAACAGCTTGGAACAAAATAAGAATAAACGGCTGCAGTAGTGGTTCCTAACCCGATTTTTGCTCCGACTCCTAACCCTGCAGCTCCTATAGATTGAAGAGTGGCGACAGCACCTCCAGCAACCACACCACCACCGTTCGCCACTGCCGATGCGGCCATAAGTTTGGCAGCAGTAGATCCGGCGACAGTTCCAGCTGATGTAAAGCCTAAGGCTCCTACCGCCATTGGTGCAAATGTAACAGCTCCCGCTCCTAAAACCACAGCACCTCCATATTTTTTTGTGAAACACCATATGTTATCTAACGTTGATGACTCCTCATTTTCTGTAACAAAACCACGGATAAATGCATCAGAATTTTTAAACATCTGAATCTGTTTTATTTAAAAAAAAAGAGGAAAAAGAATATCAATGAGGCATTCAAATATTGTTCGTCTTGAAAGGCCTCAACTTTAGTAGTACACAAATCACGACGGGTCATAATAAAGGGAAACTCAAAGTGTTACAGAAATACACACATCATAATATAATTTACTAAGCACCAATTCGAAAGGCGAACTGAAATTAAAATACTTAGCTAGAGAACTCAGGTTCTCCAGAAGCAGCTCATTCTTGTTACAACACAACAGTGATGTTGCAAACGTTTCACTTTGAGTAGTCAAATCCAATAAAGGACGATAATATGTTTCCTCCTTCAGTTCAAATTCAGTATTTGTTTTACTTTCGTAAACTTGATGGAGCCTTCCCCGGATGGCATAATTCGACTGCGTACAAGTATCTTTTTTTTTGGTAAACAGGAAGACGAGTTATGGGCATCGCTCTACAAAATATAGTCTACATGCAGGTTAAAAGCTACATGCGAAATTGTCCTGTACGGCGCCCGGATACATTTGTACCATTATTTATTGCTTGATTTAAACAAAATATAATATAAAACCCAATTATTGTTAAAAAAAAAATGATTAAAACATTATAAATAACTTTAACGATACAAAATGGATTTATCTATTTACATGAAATATTTATTATTATTATTAACATATAGATTTATTTACAGATTGGTTTATTTAATAGGAAATTTTATTTAATTAACATAGTCCGGCAGGGTGTTTAGTAAACTACAACTTATTATTCCATTTTCAATTAAAACATATCAATATCTAAAGCAACTAATTTATTTTAATTTAAAAGAATGTTTATTTGTTGAAAATAATCATTATCATTTTAGCTAAATTGGTAGTGGACCATGGTCTACTCAAGTTAAAAAAAAGCAACCTTAATGACTGTCTAAAGTTGACTTTTATATACAGCTTATGTCTCGACCCATCTGTATGTTCATTAAGTATTCAGTTCACCGTTTTAGTCAATAAATTGCAATAAACCTTTCTAAGTTCTATGCAATAGAGCTACAAAATGTATATACAAAATATCAATAGGCTGTGTCATGTAGTTGCCCGGCTAATTAACACTGACATATATTTTTCATATATGTTCTTAATATTTAAGAACTTAAGTATTCGGTAAAGAGGAATAAGCAACATTCCAGGTATAAAATTGCTTTAAACCTTAAAGTACTATGCGACGAAGGTATATGTCAAATATTAAGAGGCTGTGGCATGTAACTGCAACATAATTTTTTGTGGAGAACTGTGTTTAGAAAATAAACCCTGATGCAGGTCTAATAAAAGTCTGACCCGCGAGCTCTCAATGCAGGATACTATCTTTAATCTTATCAGATAATACTAACCTTCCGTATAGCTGTGACAGTCAAAAATGTCCTTCTTGATTGGCGTCATGTTCCCTTTTCATGCATTTCAGTTAGTTAGTTAGTTAGTTATTGCTTTACTCCCAAGCAGCGCGATTTCGGCTATATCCGGGAGATGAACAAGAAGTGGTGATACAATGAACATGAAATGATGATAAGTGGAGGAAATGGGGACACAAGGCCAATCGGGTAGGAGAGTTTTGACTGCCACTGGAAAAAGGAGTGATGGGTAGGGACAGGAAATTTGGCCTCCTGCATGGGGATCCTACGGGTCCTACTCTTACCGAGACCTGCAGCAGGGTTCTTTAACGTGCGAGGAACGTGACATTTTTCCCAACACGGTGCACCACTATGGTTTGCGGTCAGGTTTTCCGCATTATCGCCTGACGACCCCGCATCTCTCGATGTTAGGGCTGCCCCATTCAACCACCTGGGGCACACATCCCAATCGCTTTGTGGACAAAGCGGCCTGACCCCGATGTCAGGTTTCTGAGCGCTCTTTAGTGGACTTTTACCGACAAGCTTATCGCTGCTGCGGGCCTATTCGCCTCCCGGGCCCCGCACGGGAATCATGCATTTCATCATCATATCATGTTTATTTGATCATATTTTCATCATTATCTTGCATTGAAACAATAACGAACTAACGAATTAATAATGTTATCTTACCAGAAGCACACGTTCCATAAACGTATGAAAAACTTGTTACCCTTAGCAACTCTTAACATATGTCAAAAATACGCAAAAATCGGGGTTTTGTCCTTTTTTTAATGTTGTCAGTAATTGAGCTTTCTGTTCAGGTGAAACGTAACATGAATGAAATGAAAGCCCCAGAACAGTCTTTTCTTTTAAGACCAAATAAACCTATCCGACTCCGGCTGTTCTTTCCGCTAAAATTGTTCAAAATCAAACATCTAGAAATAGCATATTTAAATTTTAGCCAATCCGCTGGTCATCATGCCCAGCCGGAAGCGACACTTTATGAGCATTTGGATCGATTTTTCGAAATTAATCTTTAAAACAATAATCTTGGATCGTAATTTTTATATAACAGGTCCAATTTTTTATTGTTCTTATTTTAAGACCAAAACAAATCAATATTAATTTTTCATTTAGCAAAAAAGTGACATCGTGTGTTTGCTCACAGAGAAACTTGTACATATTATGTGTGCCCCAGTTGGTTGAATGAAAAGTCTTTGTATACTTCAGATGAACATGTTATGTATCGACAGCAGGGAAGGAAGTATAACAACTCAGTGTTTTAAACAAAGTCCGGTGGGGCGTTCTCTTTCATTTATTTTTTTTTTATTTCTATTAGACTAGTGTACATGTATTCTGTATTCCAAACCCTTTATACACCTGGTCCAATTAACGGAAAATATTATTCAGGTTATATAAACCGCCTTACCAATTTAAACCAATTGTTATATATTATCTACATCATTCTATGGATTTATTCCACACCGCTAAAACATGAGAAGCGTCAAGTTGGTTCCTTATTCCCGATTCCCGATTCCCGATTCGAAAGTGAATCGGGAACAGTTCCTTATTCTATATTCAATTCCTTATTTGTATATATTTAAATGAATAAGAAATGACGTTGTGAATAAGGATCTGTTCCCGATTCGACATTCAGAAATTGTGACGCAAATAATCAGTAACAAACAACACCCTACCTAATGTACACTTGACATTTGATTGTGAGTTGGTCGCAAATGACATAAATTAGGACGCCTCAAACTTTGCAAGGTAAGAAAAACATCATTATGAAATGATTATTTATTATTTAGTTGCACAGTTCGGGGGCCTGTTGATAAAGCTATATTGCAGTACCATTCTTTTTCAATTTGGTTCAGTCATTTTATCGTTGCACGTGTTTTAACAAGATAAAAAGGGGGTGTCTTGAGGGTAAACATTGCATTTTCTATGTTGTTTTCAAATAAGGTCATGTTTTCTTCATTTATCCACTTTTTTTTTCAAATGTTGCTTTAATAATTGTTCTTATTTAAGATTTAACTTGCTTAAAAATATGATTTTCGATGAATAAATAAGGAACACACAATTTGCAAATGTGTAGATGAAGAACAAGCATTTTCGTTAAGAGGTTGTCCGTTTCACTTGTTACAATTAGTATAAGGCTATTGCGACTTCCGTTCGCGTTTCCGTGAAGGATGGAAGAAGTGCGTCTTCGAGGTTAGTCTATACAATGAACTGCGTGGTTGAAAAAATGCATTGTCTTGAAGGTTTGAGTATTTTTATCTATTGTTCCTTAGCTCTTGTTGATTTAATTTGAATGTTTATTGAATAGTTTATTATTGTATGCGTAAGTTTTGTGCTTTGTTAAGGATAATTAATTCTTCTGTTAATGCCTCTTTTCAGTGTGAGATGACCAGGTTTAGATGCAAGCACTTGCAGCGATCTCACACTGGTCAATCAACCAATCATAACCACCGTTACTGATATCCATTGATGATGTCGACTAATGAAATGTAATGTTATTTAAATCTTTCTGTTTTCAGAATGGAACCACCTAAGGTTTCAGTATATAACAATTAAATTTTTATTGAAAAAAAATAGGTTCATACGTGCGTTCTTGGAAAACCGGCAATGATCTTTCACTCGTGATATAATTTCTAAGGTCTTTATGCTCGTTCCGCTGCGCTTCACTTGCAGAAAACCTGAAAATTTCTATCACTTGTGAAAGATCAGTCTGTCTTTTTTAAGAACTTATTCCATACTGCATTATCTTCCATAATGGAGGGATGGGGCAAAATAGAAACCAGGAAGACCCGAGGCAGTTATTAATATACCATAACGATTGAAGGAAGGCATTTTTATATCAGAGAGTTGACAATTACAAGAGGATCTCAGGAGCCAGCATGAACCTCTTACTTACCGCTTAAGCCATAACGGTCTCTTTTATAAAGGGTTATCTGACAACTTCGACCCAATAAGGACTTTATTGGAGCTAATGCGCTGAAAATTTATGCCTCCAACAGCTTTTCTTATTCTGTAATAGTTTTCATTCAAAAGTGCAAGAACATGAAAAACGCCATTTTTATCATAAATGGACCTTTACTCCTAAAAGGTATCATTTGTCGACTAAGACTCGACATCAACGTCTAATTTCTATACCCTGTCACACGTAGTGGCGAGTTACCCTCACTTTCTTTCGGTGTCTGTCCGTCCGTCCGTCCGTCTGTTCGTTCCCCGAAGGTTTCCGAGTGATAACTTAAAAACGTGTCAAAGGATTTATATGATATTTTGCACAGCTGTTGAAAACTATAAAATACAGGTCAAGTTTATAAATTTTCCAAATTTGAAAATGATGAAATTTTCTGGTCAAAGAAATTTAACTCATTTATTTTCTGTCTCTATTTAGATGTATAGTATATACAGTATAGTTTACAAATATATTTGATGAATATCGTGGCAGGTACCGGTATCATTTAATGTCCCATTACATGCCCTATTATTCCTTTTGTCATAGTCGCCGAGTGATAATCCAGTTTAAGTGATTTTACCCTCCCTATGTTCTATTTTAGTACTTGTAATTTATCGATTCCCTTAAAAAAGGGACCGCTTGTTGCCAACGTCATACATCATTCGTTCCTTAATTGGTTCAGAGGTTTCAGAGGAGAAGCTTTTTTTATATTATTTACATACGACGGCGGATGAAAAGTGATGGCATAACTTATATGTCCAGGTGAGCTTAAACAAGGGCGTTGATTAAAATTCACATGAAATGCAATCAAGTAGGATTTAGACACTGGAAAGTGAGGAATAGTTAAAGTCGGACAACCTAGCCTTATTCAGAGGGTCCTATGATTACATCTGCATTAGTGTTTAACGTACAAGGAACATGTCATTTTTTACTACAGCTTTATGTGTAGTTAAGGCTTACCATATGTAGGCTGGAAAAAGACTTAATATCTATAAATCAAAGTTTCACCATAGCGAATATACCCAGCTTCTTGTAACCTTAAAACATATTTGTAATATATCATTTTTCTTCTTTAAATAAACGCACTACTATGTCGTTGTATATGTTTGTTAACCTTTTCCAACCTCTCTATCTATATAACGTGTTACAGACAACACCTGATCAATTTAGAGTGTACTGTTAGAACACTACTTTTTACTATGTTGCCCCGTTAATATTATGTATTGTCATTCTTATTACATTATAATGATATCTATATATATAGCAGGGCAATATTTAGCAATTATCGAAGTGTTTTGATAATTTAAGACCTCGACAACATCCAATGTACATGTGCATGTAATGGTTAAACAAGTTTAACTTGTTTATATCCAATTTAAACTTCGAGCATGTGTGGCAATTATTTTGTGCATAGTTTGTGTTACCGAATGAGCTATTTAAGTTTTATATTTATTATTCCGATAATAAGAAAAATAAGAAAAAATAAACTTTTATTGGAGAAAAAGTTAAACTCTTTATTAAAAAGTGGTGTTTTCGACAACACATAGTTCATTTTTAACCTAAACATTGGACAGGGTGAACAAGGGTCCAATATAATTAGTAATCAAAACGTGTATTTTGGTAAGTGAAGTGAAATACGGCAGATTATGGCCGCTTGGAAAGTGGAAGGTCAGTTGATTTAAGTGTCGTACCGACGTATATTTTCTCAAATTGTCAGTCACAAATAGCATGATTCAGGCGGGTGTGTATATCGTTATTATTATTTATTCTACTGTATTAAAAAGGTTATTGAAAGAAAACTAACGAATCACATTTCTAAGGTCGATATCTTTACTTTCAGTAATCTTAAAAGTGTGATTTTGGTACCAAAATTTTCGTTATTGATAAAATATTGTTCTTTAAATAATTAGCCCCACCAGTATAAGATTTAAACGTCTTTTGGGAATAACCATTTTCTTGAGTGAGTGAGTCCAAGTGTACGTCCAATTTTCGTCGGTGCATAATAAGACGAATTGCATTAAAATATTAATTCTGGTCAAATACGGCAATTAAACAATACAATAATGCATGAAGAATTATACTAATAATATGGTTTGTTTGTAATGTCACAACTAAGGAACAAATACTAGTATGTTAAATATGTTCATTCCAATCCCCTTTCCTATGTATATTTGAAAAATGCCGAAAACAATACCTGGCCAGTTTTGATTCTTCATAACTCAAAGAAGCAGAGGTACCAATGGGCATCCGAATGTCAAAAGTCCGAATGGGCACAGACAAAATCAGTAAACATCAACGAGAACAGGACGAAAAAACAGACAACATAAAAAACAAAAATACAAAAAAAACCCAACTGAAAAGCAATCAACAAAGCGGACTCAAGTCGTAACGAGAGTGAACTCAGGTGCTCCGGAAAAGTAAGCAGTTCGTGCTTGCTATAACACATCCGCCGCGTTGCCAACTGTCAATTCAGTGTGTCAAATTCGATGTTTAGGAAGACAAAACAAAAACGTATGACAGTCTAACATCTGCACTTACTTGAGAGATTGAAATCTCTTATTTGTCTATGATGTCTTCGTAAAATTTGTTGAGTGAAAACAGCAATCGAGGAGCAACATAACCCTGTGTAAGTAAAATTTGTGTCAGACGTGACGCTCTTTCTAGGAAATCGATGTAAGTCCCACAAGCTCTGGAATAACGAATCCATTGAGACGATTGAGAGCGGATGGAATGTTGCTACACAAGAAGGGAGAGTTAACAATTGGAAAGTTAAAGTCATCACGTTTGTCATAGAGTTTTGTTGAAAATTTTCCTTGAGAGTCTACTTTGAATATGAAGCAGACTTCCTTGACTCCGTTGTGTCAATCGTGATTTGAGTTGTTCATGTGGAATAAAAATGTCAACTACTGTCATCCTTTCATTGGCTTCTTGAACCTAAGGTTCATGTATGTACCAATGAAAAGTCTCTCAGGTATTGCAACCTCCCCCAAACAACTTACAGCAGTTTTATAACTGGTGCGGTGGCAAACACATTGTTTTGTATCTATTGCCAACTTCAGTTTAATTAAGTCGGAGCTCTATAAAAGGTTTTCTCTCTTTTTTGACAACGCAGTGACATTGTGCTTCAATAAACATTATTTTACACGATTATTTACAGGTAGGTTCCTTTTGGATTTGTATTTAACAAACGTGGATATTTAAACCACAAAATATAAATAAAAAGTGCACGTATCTGCATGAAATGCTTGTAATAAGCAAAAATGTACCAATAGGGCATTCGAATGTCCAAAGCCCGAAAGGGCGAAGACAAGACCCTTAAACACAAAAGAGAACAGAACGAAGAAACACAAAACATAATAAAAAGCTTCGCTGAGCGCATCACACGACCGCAACACGTTGAACCCTGTACTTTTTAGTGTAAATTTAAAATAAAAATCAAATTTTTTTTAGATGGTAGGATTTTCTGAATTTTTAACTAATGTTCGTGAAGCCGCTAGACAACTGGAACAACATCTCGCAACGTCTGGAACTTTGTTTATCTGACATTAGTAAATGGATGTGCGCAAATATGCTTAAACTTAACGAAGATAAGACAGAGCTGATTCTTTTCGCCCCAAAGCATCGAATAAAAGCTAGACCTCAAACACAGTTTAGTTCCAATTGGTAGTAGCATTGTCAGCAGTGCTGAATGCGTAAAGAGCCTAGGAGTCTACTTTGATCAGTCTCTGTCAATGACAAGACAAATAAGCGCTATTTCAAAGTCATGCTATCATCAGATTCGGAACATCGGCCGTATTCGACAATACATCACGACAGATGCATGTAAGACATCAATGTGTTCATTGGTTACTTCCCGTCTCGATTATGGAAACGCTCTACTTTTTGGACCCAGTTGTCATTTACAACGACTATACAACGAGTGCAAAATACTGCTGCGAGGGTTATATCATGAACACGAAAATCAGATCACATAACACCTGTGCTAAAGTCTCTTCACTGGCTTCCCATATCCTATCGATGCCAATACAAACTTTTGCTTTACGTCTTTAAAGCCCTCACTGGGAATGCACCATCTTACCTAGAAGAAATTGTATAACTGTACCATCCCTCTGTACCATCCCTCTAGACCCTTGAGATCAGGAAAGAAATGTTTATTGGTGACCTCAGTTGTTCGAACACACGGGGAGAGAACATTTGACAAGGGCGGCTGCTGTTCTTTGGAACGATCTTCCTTGAACTAATGCATATTATTAATACTTATCATTTATGTAACTAATACAAGTTTGATAACTTCCTGGCGGGACGGCTGATGATCGGAAGCCATTATAAAATCCGTGAAATATACATGTGTTTCATATACATTATTAATTAATGTTCTATACATTCTAGTTTTAAGTCATTAAACTAATTATATATTTGAATTTTTAAAATCCGTGAAATATACATGTGTTTCATATATAATATTTAGGAATGTTCTATACATTCTAGTTATAAGTCATTTAACTTATTATATATTTCATCTATAAATTTAATGTACAAAACATTAATAATGAAATAAGATTTTCATTATTTCCTGCCATAATATGCATATACACGACAGTACAAGGGCAATCAAAATACAGGTTATCATTAATTCACCATGTATAATTGATTGTGGCGCGGGCTCTGTTATGTTTTTGAAACATTCTATAGTTTTTAATGTAAACACGTATACATCATTGTTTCCTTTGTTGTTTTATTTAAATGAATTTGTACAGCGCTTTGAGTATCATATGAATAGATTGAGCGCTATATAAGAATTGTAATAATAACAATGTTCTGGAAGCTTATGAACTTTATGTGGCCGAAGTTTCATTTTAAAAAAATGGTGCGATTTTTATAAAATTGACATTAGGCTATATTGAAAATGCATTAAAGAAAAAAAAATAACCATGGTCTCGGACCAAAACGCACGAAACTGGTGATATCTTAAAACCTAAAAATGACAATGACCTACGATTTTCCATTCATTTTTAGCTCACCTGACCCAAAGGGTCATGTGAGCTATTGTCATCGTCAGGCGTCCGTCGTCCGTCCGTCGTTAACTTTTCTTCAAAGATCTTCTTCTCTAAAACCACTGAAGGGATTCCATTGAAACTTGGTACACTTGATCTTGAGGATGTCCTCTACCAAGTTTGTGAATTATATACACGTTGACCAACCAACATGGCCGCCGTTACTAAAAATATAACAGGGGGGTCAGACCATTGTTTTTGGCTTATAACTCGAAAAAAAAAGAGATAGAGAAAATCTGAAGCAACCTTCCTTTTTCAGCATCAAAAGCTCTACAAATCTCTCCATTGAGTCGAAGTAACGAAACGACTCCTTTATGAGTTATTGCCCTTTAATCATCAAAATTGACCATTTTTTGCAGTTTTTGGACAATATCTTGAAAACCGTTAGAGCTAGAGGAAAAGTTAGCATTGCAGAATTGTTAAGCTCATTGAGATACAAAAATGACTTCAGGGTCAAAATGTTTAAGAGTTATTCCCCTTTAACTTTTTTCCATTAATTTTAATTGATTTTCAAAAATCTTCCCTGAAACCACTGAAGGAATTGCTTTGAAACTTTGTACACTTGATCTTTAGGATGTCCTCTACCAAGTTTGTGAATTATATACACGTTGACCAACCAACGTGGCCGCCATTGCTAAAAATAGAACAGTGGGGTCAGATCATTGTTTTTGGCCTATAACTCGAAAAGTATAAGAGATAGAGAAAATCCGAAGCAACACAACCAACACAAATCCGAAGCAACTATTCTTGTTGGTCAGATTTCACGGAGTGAAAATTCCGGGTTATAAAATGGTGAATGTCGGTCGTGCGGGCGGGGAAGAAATTTTCGTAACAGTTTTCTCAGCAACTACTAATCACAGCCACTTGATATTTGGTATACAGCATCAGGGTCACACAGGGGTCCCATAACGTGGGATGCGATTTCATGTCTGTCGCTCACCTACTTCCTGTTAACCGACTTAGTAAATTTTTGACAATAATGTCCAATAGTAGAAAAGTTTCGTAACAGTTTTCTCAGCAACTATTTATCATCAGCAACTATTTATCACAGCCACTTGATATTTGGTATACAGCATCAGGGTGGGGTCCCATAACGTGGGATGCGATTTCAGGTCTGTCCCTCACCTACTTCCTCTTTACCCACTTAGTTAATTTTTGACAACAATGTCCAATAGTAGAATATTTTCGTAACAGTTTTCTCAGCAACTATTTATCATAGCCACTTGATATTTGGTATACAGTATCAAGGTGAGGTCCCATAAAGTGGGTTGCGATTTCAGGTCTGTCGCTCATCTACTTCCTGTTTACCGACTTAGTTTTTGACAATAATGTCCAATACTAGAAAATTTACGTAACAGTTTTCTTAGCAACTACTAATCACAACCTCTTGATATTTGGTATGCAACATCAACATGGGCTCCCATTACCTGGGATCGCTCACCTAGTTCTTGTTAAACGAAATCCGGCCATTTCTGTCTTTGACCCATTTTTCAGCATCAAAAGGTCCCAACAGGAGTTATTGCCCTTTAACTGTATTTGTCTATCAATTTAAACTGATTTCCAAAAATCTTCTCTGAAACCACTGAAGGGATTGTTTTGCAACTTTGCATACTTGAAAGGTTGTGAAATTTATTCAAACTTTGGCATAAGAGATCAGGTGAGCGATTCAGGCTCCTGGGAGCCTCTAGTTTTATATTTTTTTCCCAAACTGAAAGGTTATCATTCTTTCAATAAAATATAAAAGGATTTAAGTCTTATGCAGTAAAAGATAAATTTCGTCCATAACACACATTATGACAATGTTTGTCTATTATATTTGTTTTGTACGACAAATGTACGATGTACTGACTTTTGCTGAAGGGTTTTCTAGGTATTGATTCGGAAAAGGGGGCGCTTCCTAAATAGAAGGTAAAAGGACGTGACGCTGAAATGGGTACATTTTTTCAAATGGATAATAAATTAATTAGGTTGGGAAAACAAACATATAAATACGATAAGGGCAATAATATTTACTTGTTAATTATATGACATGCACAGGCAATTTATCAGTTAAAAGAAGAACAAGGCAACAAATCGATCCAAATGTCTTTGTTTATTCTTTTCATGTATGTATTAAAGTGTATGTTGATTGAATAACAGCTACCACCTTTAATAGTTGAATTGAATATATATACCTGATATCAATCTTTATCTCAGTTCTCAGTGTCAATTATGGGATAAGGGTGCCTTTTTGTAAAAATGTATAATAACGCATCTAATTTTCAAGTTTTAAAATATACGAAAAGGGTTGGGGTATTCAAAACATAACCTCCCTATACATAAAGTAAAGAAGTGGTATCTCTAGGAGATTAATTATATATCCCAATGACGACATGTGCGGAGGATGTATGCATTTAATGGCCAATGTCCGTCCGTCCGTCCGTCTGTCCTTACGACTTTTCCAGCTGTTCTCTTAACCGTATATTACAATGGTTTTGAATTTATTATTTTGGTCCAGAATGATACACTGAGCTTCCTATCTGACTTTCAGACTCGCCAGACTTCCTCCTTGTGTGTATAAAATATTATCACATGAAATAAAGGTAATAACAAAATAACCGAACTTGGAGAATCAATCTTAAATGTCAATAAGACGAGACAAAACAAGGAAGACATACCGAAAAAAAATTGAAGATCCCAATCGTCCTGACTTAGTACAGGCATTTTTAAAGAAATTATGGGTTAAACCAGGTTTTAAGGCGCGCCAAACCTCCCTCTTCCATTGCGATCTTTTGGTCCGGTAATTACACAAAACACAACATGTTTGTGATGACATATTATGGATGCTAAGGTGATCATCGCAGTACATCAACCAGCCAAACACTAATCAAAGCAAGAACTAACCATTTCGTGTAACATGATATTGAATTTTTCTTCCAAAAAATAAAGATAATAAAAAAACTATCTAACTTTGAGGACCAATCTCAAATGTGTAAGAGATAAGAAAAAAAAGACCAAATACCGGACAAATTTTAGATTCAAATAGTCCTGACTTGACCAAGGCATAATATTTAATATTACATAGCAAACGATCGTTGCTTTATATCATCACATAAAACTCTAGAAGACCTGCATACAAAATAATGGAAAGAAATATCTCTGTTCTACGCACAGGTCAGGATATTTTACTTCCGGGTCGGCATCCTGTAAATAAGTTCTATATAGAAAAATAACAAAAGCAGTAAAACATGTTTTATTACTCATCTTTTGAAAACAAATTGAACAAAAAATAAAGTTCAAACACATGGTGAACATTTAAAACATATATTTTGCAATATTATGAACATCAATTGAGACTTACTTTTTAGTGGGTAAAATGTCAACTTAAAAATGAAGATCCAAAAGCTTGGGCCAACATTTGCCGTAGGGGCTTAGCATAGACGGAACCAAGAAAAGGGTTATATGGCCCGCGGACCCTACTTTGACCTAGGATTGTCGGGATCCTGCGGAAGTTGAAGGGGGATCCTTGCCCTACGTAACCTATATCTCCGATACGAGCGCCAACTTCCGGTTGTCTGTGCATCCCGATTCAAAAAACTACCCATTGGACCAATATGGTGACACATCGACCCCCCTCCGGAATTTTTCCCTGCCGTTCAATTTCCACGGGATCCTGTGGAAGTTGAAGGGGGATCCTTGCCCTACGTAACCTATATCTCCGATACGAGCGCCAACTTCCGGTTGTCTGTGCATCCCGATTAAAAAAACTACCCATTGGACCAATATGGTGACACATCGACCCCCCTCCGGAATTTTTCCCTGCCGTTCAATTTCCACGGGATCCTGCGGAAGTTGAAGGGGGATCCTTGCCCTACGTTACCTATATCTCCGATACGAGCGCCAACTTCCGGTTGTCTGTGCATCCCGATTAAAAAAACTACCCATTGGACCAATATGGTGACACATCGACCCCCCCCCTCCTCACTATCGATTTCAGAAGCAAATTATATTTTATCGAGTTAAAAGGAATAAAACAGCTTTTTAAGTAGTAAAAATGTCCATATGATTTTTATTAACTGTCACAAATATATGAATAAGTGAATAAGGAACTAAACATTGAATAGGGAACTGTTCCCGATTCATATTCAAATCGGGAATCGGGAACCGGGAATAAGGAACCAACTTGACGCTTCTTAAAACATGTCTATATCAGACGTATAACATAATGTAAAGACCTGTTACTACGAGAACAAAGCATTTGAACGTTTGCCAAACTTTAAAAAGTACATTTAATAATATAATTGATTCTTTTGAAAATCATTCGATTTCTCCCGTTACGATATGTAATAATTATTTAAGCCAATAGTTAAAGGGGTTTATAGTCATGATAGTGTTGCTTCGTCGGAAAACACAAATACAGTCTCACTGTTAGGTAAAGAGACAGAAGAAAACAACTTATTGGGTCGGCGGTTTTTTTTTTTTTAACATTGTATTCGGCTTTAATACTTTAAATAGAAGTCCACCTTAGAATCATGCAAAATTGAAGAAAGGTGATTCATCGATAAAAAGGCTTCAGTGGTTTATAAGATAACAAATAAATTACAATTTGCTAATAACTGTCTGGTCCTGGGAGAAATCTTGCCATTTTATTACAATGGTTTCTATTGAAATTATTGACATTTTTAAGAGTTATCTCCCTTTCTTAATTTTTTCCAATGCATTCAATATTTTTTTATCTCTCGGGACCAGGGTCAGTTTTGAAAAAGAGCACATTAGATCAAAGCAGGGTGCTTGTAGGAGTAACGTATCAAAAATATTGGTGTAGGTTTTCCACCAATGAATCGCTCTTTGCATGCTTTTTATAAAAAGTGGTACTTAATTTGTCATATATCATGTATACTTGTTTATTTTTGTTATAGTCTTTTGTAATTTCCATTACATGGTAATGACTATAAATAGGATATTTCTTATCTATCACCTCTCCCCTTTCCCTCTGGTTCTTCAAAATTAGCCGGTCCTTTGTTTCCCATTAAACCTCCATTTTACATTTATTATTATCATCATTTTATGTTTCTATTTCTATGGAACAGGAAGATGGCAAATTTTATTGTTGCTTAAGTAATAGTCCACCTTAGAATCATACAAAATTGAAGAAAAGTGATTCATCAATAAAAAAAGTTTACAGTTGTTTTTTTTTTCAACCAAAGATAGTTCAAAGTACAAAATGTATATAAAATAAGGAATAAATAACAATTTGTTCATAGCTGCCTGGTTCTTGGAGAAATCTTGCCATTTTATTACAATGGTTTCTATTGAAATGTTTGACAATTTTAAGAGTTATCTCCCTTTCTTACATTTTTCCAATGCATTCTATATAGTCGTTCTCATACGACCAGGGCTAGTTTGGAAAAAGAGCACAAAGGATCAAAGCAGGGTGCTAGTAGGAGTAAATGGGTGTAGGCTTTCCGCCCATGAGTCGCTCTTTGCATGATTCTTATAAAAAGTGGTACTTACATTAATTTTATATGCCTCCATCTAAGAAATATCCCATCTTGATCTGTTATCCGTTCCATATTAATATAACGCTTATTCAAATATATTTTGATGAAAAGGCCTAAACCGTTCACAAATCACAACGGATTATAATAAAGTGAAATTCACAATGTTACAGAAATACAGACAACAAATCTTAGTTTACATATCTGCAATTGCAGAGGGAATTCGGACGCTCAGGAAGCAGTTCATTGTGTAATAAAATTACCGTCACGTTGCAAACGTTCATTCTAGTTTTGTCAGATCAAAATCAGGACGACACTATTAAACCTCTTTCAGAGAAAATCCGGCATTTGTCTTTCTAACGAAAACCAGATGGAGCTTTCTCCTAAAGTCATATTTCGCCTGCGTATCTGTTTTTTTTTATTCTTTTTTCGGTAAACAAGGGGACGACCAGTTATGGGCATCGCTCCACAATATATATCACTACAGTTTAAAGCTGCATACAAGGCTGTCCTGTACGGGACGCGTTGGCAATAGCTATAGGCTTGCAGCAGAGCCTAGCTTGTCGTAAGGGGCGATTAAGTGTCTTGGCATTCTAACATCGGGTTAGCTTAACGCGTCGCCCACAGAGCAATCATGCGTGCACCCTAGGTGGCTGAAAAGGGGGGCCATTCTCCGCGCGTGTTGTCAGGTCTATAGTACAAAAACACTGACTGCTGACCATAGTGGGCCAATGTTTGTTGAGAGTGACGCGCTGTATGCACGTAAATAATTCATTTGTGGTCCACCAAGTAGTGTACCACATAGGCTTAATTTTCTGTCCATACCCACCTATTCATCATTTCCTATGGTTTTCTAAATTAACCGTTCCTTTGTCTCTCACCCACTCAAAATTTTTCATCATCATTTCATGTTCATTTAATTATCCTTATCATGTTCATCGTCTTTATAAAACCTGTATAGTGTTGCAAGGGCGTAAAACATCAACTTACTCACTCACCCATGCATGCAAAGTATCAATAGGCCATGATATGTAGTAGCACGGACAACTGCAACAGAATTTTTCCATCTATGTTCATTAAGTATTCGGTAAACAGGAAGAAGCAACCTTTCAATCATTAAATCGCATTAAACCTCTATGGTTTATGCCATAGAGCTACATGTATATGCAAACATAAAGAGGATGAAGCATGCATTTGCCCGGCAAGCTATTGGGGAGATTTTGCATATATGTTGTTCTTTAATATGTTGATATAAAACTTTAAATATGGAAGTAGCAATGTTAAAGGCAAATAATCGCTGTACAAGTAATTGTACTGTAAGAAGAAGATACATGTCAAATATCAAGAGACTGTAATTTGTAGTTGCCCAGAAAACTGCAGCTGAAATATTTGTAAGCCGCACGACGAAAGACGATGCGGCAAGACGACATATATTGCATGAGTGACTCCTATACATGTGTGTCGCCTCTTCAACATGTTGCAGGCGACAAAAAAGCTCGAGTTGTGACAACAACCGATAAACAACACAACCCTGCTGGTTCCGGATGGTGAATAGGCCCTAGCAATGTTTTACCTGTCGGTAAAGGGCTACTAAAGAGCGCTCAGAAACGTGACATCGTGTGATTGCTTACAGAGCAAATTGTACATGCATGTGTGCCCAGGTGGTCGAATGGGCGTGCATGTTACTATGCGGAAAATTCGCCTGACAGCAAACCATAGTGGGGGACGTTGTTTTGACAAATAAAGCCTGTTGCATGTCTTGAAAGGAGTATGACTCGTGGGATCCCAATGCAGGGGATTGAGTTGTTCGATACTACCCATCAATTCAGCCGTGGCAATTAAAAATGCATCCTTGATTGGCGTAGTGCCCAACTTCCAACACTTCTTTATCATTATTCACTTTATCACATCTTTCATGTTCATCTCGGGGTAAAGCAATAACTAACTAATAAAAAAAATATAATCTTACCTGATGCACACGTTCCACAAACAAGTGAAAAAATCAACCAAAATCTATAATTCGCCATTTTCTGTGTATAACGTAACTCGAATAATTCAAGACCTTTCCGTCTTCGTATACTTCAACTGAACAGGTAATGCGGAAGTAAATATATAGGGTTAACCCATTTAAACCAATAATATTATATTATCTATATCTATGGATGTATTTCACACCGCCTAAACATATCAATAAAGGTAATAACAAAACTACCGAACTTGAATGATCAATCTCATAGTCCAGAGAAAATGACAAAAACGAATCAGTCATACCGGAGAACTGGTGGATCGCAATGGTCCTGACTTGGTACAGGCATTTCAAACGAAATGGTGGGTTAAACCAGGTTTTATGGCGCCAAACCTCCCTCATCCATTGCGATCTCCAAGTTCATCATATATATAGTTACATAGAAAAGTGTGATACTGTAAAATTTGCTTAACCCATAATATATAGTTACGTAAAATAGTTTGACACTGCAAAATTTTCTTGGAATTAGGTTTTACAAGTCGAACATAATAGGACATGACTGTAGGATATGAAAATTATCATGAACAAAATACAGAAGATTTTGTCTGGAACTTTGTTATAATTTTTATTTGAGAGAAATACAAAAACCAGAAGAATTAAAGACCGCAATGGTCCTGACTTGGTACAGGCACTTCCAAAGAAGTGGTGGGTTAAACCAGGTTTTATGGCGCCAAACCTCCCTCTTCCATTGCGATCTTAGGATCCGGTAATGACCATAGAACACAACATAGTTGTGAGACACAATAGGGATATTGAGGTGATCATCTCAGTACAGCAGACCAGTCAAACACTAATTACAACAATTAACTATCATATCTTTTAACTCAATTTTGAACTTTTCTACTAGTGGCTGATAACGAAGAAAGAATTTTTTTAGTGATCGTATGAGACGTATTTTCTTATAGCCCTGCTTCAAAAGTCGGTCACGAAGAAACCGGTGTCTGATCAAAAAATCTGTGAAATGTGGGCAAGCTCTGGCATATCGAATAAGTTGAGAAATATAAACACCGTATGCAGGAGAAGTAGGTATATTGCTCTGTAGATTAGGAAAATTAATAATTTGAAAATTAAAATCGTCTCGTTTATCGTAAATTTTTGTACTGAGATGACCACCTGGGTCAAATTCGAGGTGCAAATCCAAGAAATACGTGAAGCAATTAGATTCGGTGGTCTCTTTAATCTCCAATTCCGGAGGATATATTGAAGGAATCTAACTACCAAATGAAGTGTTATTGACAGAAAGGACATCATCAATATATCTGAATGTAAGATTAAATGACCTTGCCTCTTTCATCTTCTTGTTCTTTACGAGTCCCTGAAGAAATTCAGTCTCGTAAGAGTATAAAAACAAATCGGCGAGGAGAGGAGCACAGTTTGTGCCCATTGGAATGCCGATTTGTTGTTGAAAAATCTCTCCTCCGAAGGTGACAAATATGTTGTCAATTAGGAAATCAAGCATACTGCAAACTTGTTCCTATCAGACACATTTAAAAAAAAGCATTTGAACGTTTGCCAAACTTTTTAAAAAAGTAATTGCACGGTAGGTCCCGTGTCCGGCGACAGGATTGTTTTTTTTTAGAGAATAATCAATAAAAATGATACAGTTTCAAGAGAATAATCAATAAAAATGTAAACTTTGTTGATATTTAGTGATTTTTAACTGAAAGTGAAGAAAAAATGCTACCAACGGGTAGGCATATTTTTGTATCATCATATTGTATAACAACACCAATTCCTATAAAAACAAGAGGCTCCCAGGAGCCTGAATCGCTCACCTGGTCTTGATGTTGACCCAGACTATACTTTTGTAGATCTAAATGAGCTGAACATTTAAGCAAGCAACAGCTTTTCTCTACCTGCAATAGTTCTCATTCTATAGGCCAAAAACACCATTTTTCACCTATAAGGGGCCATAACCCCTATAAGGAGTCATCTGACAACTTCGACCCTATGGAGACTTTTGTAGAGCTAAATGAGCTGAACATTTAAGCAAGCAACAGCTAATCTCTATCTGCAATAGTTTTCATTCTGTAGGCCAATAACATGAAAAATCGCATTTTTTCAGGGGCCGTAACCCCTATAAGGGGTCATCTGACAACTTCGAACCTATGGAGAATTTTGTAGAGCTAAATGAGCTGAACATTTAAGCAAGCAACAGCTAATCTCTATGTGCAATAGCTTTCATTCTGTAGGCCAAAAACATGAAAAAACACTATTTTTCAGGGGCCGTAACCCTTATAAGGGGTTATCTGACAACTTCGACCCTATGGATACTTCCGTAGAGCTAAATGAGCTGAACATTTAAGCAAGCAAAATCTAATCTCTATCTGCAATAGTTTCCATTCTGTAGGCCAAAAACATGAAAATCTTTATTTTTCAGGGGCCGTAACCCCTATAAGGGGTCATCTGACAACTTCGACCCTATGGAGAATTTTGTAGAGCTAAATGAGCTGAACATTTAAGCAAGCAACAGCTAATCTCTATGTGCAATAGTTTTCATTCTGTAGGACAAAAACATGAAAAATCGCTATTTTTCAGGGGCCATAACCCCTATAATGGGTCATCTGACAACTTCGTCCCTATGGAGAATTTTGTAGAGCTAAATGAGCTGAACATTTAAGCAAGCAACAGCTAATCTCTATCTGCAATAGTTTTCATTCTGTAGGACAAAAACATGAAAAAACACTATTTTTCAGGGGCCGTAACCCCTATAAGGGGTTATCTGACAACTTCGACCCTATGGATACTTTCGTAGAGCTAAATGAGCTGAACATTTAAGCAAGCAACAGCTTTTCTCTATCTGCAATAGTTCCCATTCTGTAGGCCAAAAACATGAAAATCTTTTTTTTTTCAGGGGCCGTAACCCCTATAAGGGGTCATCTGACAACTTCGACCCTATGGAGAATTTTGTAGAGCTAAATGAGCTGAACATTTAAGCAAGCAACAGCTAATCTCTATCTGCAATAGTTTTCATTCTGTAGGCCAAAAACATGAAAAATCGCTATTTTTCAGGGGCCATAACCCCTTATAAGGGGTCATCTGACAACTTCGTCCCTATGGAGAATTTTGTAGAGCTAAATGAGCTGAACATTTAAGCAAGCAACAGCTAATCTCTATCTGCAATAGTTTTCATTCTGTAGGACAAAAACATGAAAAATCGCTATTTTTCATGGGCCGTAACCTCTATAAGGGGTCATCTGACAACTTCGACCCTATGGAGAATTTTGTAGAGCTAAATGAGCTGAACATTTAAGCAAGCAACAGCTAATCTCTATGTGCATTAGTTTTCATTCTGTAGGACAAAAACATGAAAAAACGCAATTTTTATGGGGCCGTAACCCCTATAAGGGGTTGTCTGACAACTTCGACCCTATGGAGACTTTCGTAGAGCTAAAAGAGCTGAACATTTAACCAAGCAACAGCTAATCTCTATCTGCAATAGTTTTCATTCTGTAGGCCAAAAACATGAAAAAATGCTATTTTTCACCTTTAAGGGGCCGTAACCCCTATAAGGGGTCATCTGATAACTTTGACCGAACGGAGACTTTTGTAGAGCTTTTGATGCTGAATCAGTACCGTGGCCTCAGATTTCCTCTATCTCTTATACTTTTTGATTTATAAGCCAAAAACAGTAGTCTGACCCCCTAGTCTATTTTTAGCTCACCTGGACCGAAGGTCCATGTGAGCTATTACCATCACTTGGCGTCCGTCGTCGTCGTCTGTCGTCTGTCGTCGTCTGTCGTCGTCGTCGTCTGTTAACAATTTTTCAAAAATCTTCTCCTCTGAAACTACCAAACAGAATTTAATGAAACTTGGTATGAATGATCCTTAGGGTGTCCTGCACCAAACTTGTGTTTTGATTTTTGATCCGATAAAAAACATGGCCGCCGTTACTAAAAATAGACTAGGGGGGTCAGACTACTGTTTTTGGCTTATAAATCAAAAAGTATAAGAGATAGAGGAAATCTGAGGCCACGCTACTGATTCAGCATCAAAAGCTCTACAAAAGTCTCCATTTGGTCAAAGTTGTCAGATGACCCCTTATATGGGTTACAGCCCTTTAAAGGTGAAAAATAGCATTTTTTCATGTTTTTGGCCTACAAAATGAAAACTATTGCAGATAGAGATTAGCTGTTGCTTGCTTAAATGTTCAGCTCATTTAGCTCTACGAAATTCTCCATAGGGTCGAAGTTGTCAGATGACTCCTTATAGGGGTTACGGCCCCTGAAAAATAGCGATTTTTCATGTTTTTGGCCTACAGAATGAAAACTATTGCAGATAGAGATAAGTTGTTGCTTGCTTAAATGTTCAGCTCATTTAGTTTTACAAAATTCTCCATAGGGTCGAAGTTGTCAGATGACCCCTTATAGGGGTTACGGCCCCTGAAAAATAGCGATTTTTCATGTTTTTGTCCTACAGAATGAAAACTATTGCAGATAGAGATAAGTTGTTGCTTGCTTAAATGTTCAGCTCATTTAGCTTTACAAAATTCTCCATAGGGTCGAAGTTGTCAGATGACCCCTTATAGGGGTTACGGCCCCTGAAAAAGCGATTTTTCATGTTTTTGTCCTACAGAATGAAAACTATTGCAGATAGAGATTAGCTGTTGCTTGCTTAAATGTTCAGCCCATTTAGCTCTACAAAATTCTTCATAGGGTCGAAGTTGTCAGATGACCCCTTATAGGGGTTACGGCCCCTGAAAAATAGCGATTTTTCATGTTTTTGGCCTACAGAATGAAAACTATTGCAGATAGAGATAAGCTGTTGCTTGCTTAATTGTTCAGCTCATTTAGCTCTACAAAATTCTCCACAGGGTCGCAGTTGTCAGATAACCCCTTATAGGGGTTACGGCCCCTGAAAAAAGTGATTTTTCATGTTTTTGGCCTACAGAATGAAAACTATTGCAGATAGAGATTAGCTGTTGCTTGCTTAAATGTTCAGCCCATTTAGCTCTACAAAATTCTTCATAGGGTCGAAGTTGTCAGATGACCCCTTATAGGGGTTACGGCCCCTGAAAAATAGCCATTTTTCATGTTTTTGGCCTACAGAATGAAAACTATTGCAGATAGAGATTAGCTGTTGCTTGCTTAAATGTTCAGCTCATTTAGCTCTACAAAATTCTCCACAGGGTCGAAGTTGTCAGATGACCCCTTATAGGGGTTACGGCCCCTGAAAAAAGTGATTTTTCATGTTTTTGGCCTACAGAATGAAAACTATTGCAGATAGAGATTAGCTGTTGCTTGCTTAAATGTTCAGCTCATTTAGCTCTACAAAAGTATAGGGTCAACATCAAGACCAGGTGAGCGATTCAGGCTCCTGGGAGCCTCTTGTTTAGTAACGGCGGCCATGTTTTTTAACGGATCAAAAATCAAAACACAAGTTTGGTGCAGGACACCCTAAGGATCATTCATACCAAGTTTCATTAAATTCTGTTTGGTAGTTTCAGAGGAGAAGATTTTTGAAAAATTGTTAACAGATGACAACGACGACGACAGACGACAGACGACGACGGACGCCAAGTGATGGTAATAGCTCACATGGACCCAGGTGAGCTAAAAAATGTGATTCCTAAATAAAATTGTGGGCTGTTTTTTGAATTTTTACCTTTTTGCTTTTTTTTGCCCCTTAAAAGACAAATATGTTGAACGAGATTGCTAACCATTATAAGTGAACAACAATGTTATATCATGGCATCCTTAACATTGATGCCAAAAAGTTGCGTCTTACATATTCTTAAATTAAAATAAAATACATGTCCAGGCTTTTTCAAGAAGCGTCCAGATTTTTGCAAGAGAGGTCCAGTTTTTCCATACTTTAGATAGACAATTTGTGCGTGTTGTTTACCTCTTAAATCATATTTAAAAAGACATTGTATGTTGTTAAAAAATAAGAATACTGTACTATCATTTCAAGGGTTTTGGACAAAAATATGTCAGTTAAAGTCAAGAATTCAACCTTATATAGCCTGTATAAACAGGCAGGCAAATATAATTGACGCCTACAACCAGAACCCATTAATCTATTGTCTAAGCATAACTACCAACTGTTACCAATTGAAAATAGCCTCCTTGAATAATTGGCTGGAAACAAAATGTTTGTGTTGCGACAAGCAGAAAATGCTTACAGTTCCTTGGATACCTTCTTTTAACTTGACTTGTACTTGTTTCTTGGATGTGTTTGTTTGTATCATAGAGACGTCTTCTTTCATGTCTGCTGTTTTATCCAGGATTATATAAGACTCGAATGTCCTTTCAGTACGTCTGAATTTTTACACATATGTATTTATTGTATATATTTAAAGTTTCAACAAAAAACTTCATAAGAGAATGCTCCCGTGCGTGACCCGGAAGGCGAATAGGTTAGCAGCAGCGCTAAGCTTGTCGATAAAAGTCCGCTAAAGAGCGCTCAGAAACCTGTCATTCATCTTTCCAGGCCGCTTATCCCACAAAGCAACTGGGATGTGTGCCACAGGTGGTTGAATGGGGCAGCCCTGTTACAATAAATGCCGGTTCATCAGGCTATACTAATGCGGAAACTTGACCGTAAACCATAATGGACCAACGTGCGTGGAGAGTTCCAAGGTTCATGCACGTACATTGTAAAATATCCCATTGTGCACCGTCACAGGCTAAATTTCCCGCACCTATCCACCTCTTCCCTTTTCCAGTGAACTTCAAAATGTACAGATCCTTTGTTTCCCACTCCAACCCCGCTTCTCTTTTTCAGTGAGTATAGGTTTAAACAGGATTCAGCATTGTATTTTCGACAGATAAAGGATGGTTATGTGAAACTGGGTAAGAGTTGGCTATATCCCACACAGGTAGATGTTCCATCTAGTATGACCTCATTTCGGGTAAGGGTTCTTCATTGTCAGTCACCGTGTGGAAGGGTTCCAAATTGTGCGAAACTTTTGAGGAAGGATTTCGTCACTTTCTGGATGCATTGGCCTATCTTGTGAGTTTGTTCGTTTTACTTCTGGTTTGTGGTCGTGCATGGGGCCTTCGAATGACATACATGGGTCTGTGTCCTGGGTGGGTCTACAGAATTCATTTTGGAGTTCCAATTAGCTCTTGTCCTGCTGATTATGACTGAAATAGTGTCGACTGGACATAAAACAAACATAAGAGTATGAGATTCAAATGCTATTTAAGTTTCTGTATGTGTACATACATATGTATACGTTAAGGGGTTCCAATATCTCATATTCCCCAATGTTTTTATCAAATATCCCGTATCCAAAATAGAGGTTATTTTCTTATCCCATATCCCTGTAAATAGAATAGATTTAAATATTTTATATCCCAGTTTGTTTTGCCTCAATTATCCCTTATCCCAGGAATAAATATGTAAATATCCCATATCCCAAAACACCCTTAAACTCTTGAAATAACAGAAATGCTCTTTTTGTATTTATTTGTTTCTGACATACATGTAGATTTTATAGTTTCAAAGACTTGAAAAGGCACAAAAACAGGATTGCAACTTACCTTTCAAAATTTTGCCCACCGTAACAATCGCTCTTGTTGAAAATAAAGCACATCAAGAAAGTCACAAATGTACAAATGTACCATAAAACTAATTTTGTCAAAATACTTATTTAGTCTTCAAAGATAATGCATTTGGGCAGCCTACTTATGCTTTAAAGTTAGTAACAAACTTATTTTGCATGTAATGTGTTTAAATGTATGTTTATTGAGTAGGAGGGATACATGTATTAGTTTTCATTTAAGTCGTATAGTTTCCACAAAACCCAGTGCCTCTCTTTTGTCGAAATTTTCAAAAAACCAGGACACCTCTCGAAAAAACCGGACAAGTTGTTGTGCCTCTAAAAAAAACTGATCAATTTTAATAAAACATTTAACTGATGCTTCTTTTTTGGAAGAAAAGTAATAATTCGAACATTTTGAATAATTTTATTCCTCTTTTTTGTTTTGTTTCACTTACAGTTGAGAATTAAGCATTTTTTTTTGTAAACGGACAGGCGAAAAAACCTGGACCTCTCTCGAAAAAACTGGACAATGCCTCTCGAAAAACAATCATGTCGCCGGACACGGGACCTACCGTGAATTGTTTAAATTGATTGTTTTAAAAATCATATGATTTTTCTGGATATGGTTTATAATTATTTATAAGTCAAAAGATTTTAGGAGGTCATAGTGTTGCTAGGGCGGAAAACGCAAACTCACTCACTCTTTGGTATAAAGACAGAATAAAACATCTGGTCAAGTTTTTAGTCGGGTTATTCTAATGGAAGTCTTAAAGTATATAGCTAGTACATGTAGTAGAAGTTTTACACACATCGTACACAATCATGACAGTATAACATTCATTATTCCTTACGGCGTCCAAATGCTCGCCGTTTTCCGAAGTTAAAAGTTTCAAGTTAAAAGTTTCCTGTGAAAAATCATTACGCAAGGGGTACAAGTTTATAGCTAGAAATTGTCAAGGAGTAAATAATAAAAATATCTGTGGCACAAGAAACTATTTTAGCGTACAAATTTTCTTAATTTTTAAAGTTAATTTCTAAGAAAAGGGCAAAATATTGCTTTCCGATCGGCTGTTAATGTGTAAAATCCCTCAATAGTATAAATTTGCATACATTTATACATGTATCAAGTTCGATGTATTCCTATTAGATGAAAGAAACAAAGAGGCATCAATAGGGCATTCGAATGTCAAGGTTCGAATGGGCAACGACGAAACCGGTAAACACAAACAAAAACAGCACGAAGAAACACCAAACACAACATCAATTGAATGGAAATCAACAACGCGAACTCAAGTCGTAACAAAGTGAACTCAGGTGCTCCGGAAGATTAAGCGGTTCCTGTCTGTTATTGCAAACCCGTCGTGTTGCTACTTTCCAATTCAGTGAGTCAAATCCGGTAAAGGAAGACAAAACAAATTTCTACGACAAACCAACATCTGCACTCATTTTAGAGATTTGTCTACGAGTGCACGGTGTCTACCGTAAAAATTTTTGAGTGAAGACAGCAACCGTGGAGCAACATAAACCTGTGTCAGCAATTTTTGTGTCAAATGTGACGCTCTGCCAAGGAAATCAATGTAATTCCCGCAAGCTCTGGAGTAACGAATTAATTGTGATACCAAGACTCCATAAGATAAGAAGTCAAGTCTTGAAATTTGCATTGATTTTTTGACATTTTTTTGTTGTAGGAATTGTATATATATAGACATGGTGGAATCGAAGAAGTTGTATGATGTTCTATACATGTAAATGATCATAATGAAATAACCCCTTGACAAAAGAGATAAAGGAGCAAGCATGTTTTAACATTTTTTTTTGTGAACATTGAAATAAATATAAAAAAAACTGTTGGTTTGAGGCTATAAGTTATTTTACACTGAGTCAAATTCAGAAAAAAATGTCCCCTATTTTTTATGGGTGTGTTCTACGTAACGCCATTATCTTTACTTTGCAGTTTATGAAAATATACAAAATTTCTATAATATAATTATGAAGTGCCTCTTTTAAAAAAATCAGTTTAAATTTTGTTGCTGTGTGCAATTAAACATACGTTGAAGACAAAATAGGTGTCGAAATCGGGGAATCGAATATCTGTTCTACATAACGCCATCTTCCGTGCGTCTTTGCCAGGAATGACGTCGAAGTAAAGTTTGCATTGCAAAAATGCATGCAATTTTGTTTCTTTGATTTCTTTTATTCGAATAACTTTGTGTATATCATTTCTTCAAATGACTTTTAATCGAAAGGCGCAAACAAAAAATGAAAAATAATAATTTCATTTTGTAAGTAAATTTCCATTTTGCGTAGAACGGGCGATAAGCTATTTGAACGGCGTATTTTCTTTTTGGTATGGGTTTATGGATTTGGTACTTTGTATTACGAATGACGTATGCTCCCTTATTTTGTCGGTCACAAATTAAGTTGACGCTCATTCTAAAAAAATTTTTATTATGGACTGGGGAAGTATGTTATCATTATTAATGTTATATATCTATCTATATCTATAATTATACTAGGAACATGAGTTTGAACAAACAAAACATATCTTAAATCGATGTATAGACATGCAAAATAATCACATCTATTCCATTTGTGAATAGATGAATTTTATCAAGAAACACTTTTTTGCTTGCCATCTCTCAGTGCGTCAGTACTTTGACTTGAATTATCCCCCTTTGTACTATATAAAGAAGCTGCAGCGCAGTTTTTCGTTCCTTTTTCGCGCCACAGCCTGCCTGGTAAGAAGCCTTCATATGCATGTTACATTTTGCAAAAAGTGGACATATCAATAACACGAGCTTACATGTACATGCATTAATCAGATAGTCATGAAACTTTCTCCCATACACTACATTCTTATCAGGCAGCCATATTTTTGGAGTTTTGTTGTTTTTTGGGTTTTCTTTGATAATCACATCTATTCCATTTGTGAATAGATGAATTTTATCAAGAAACACTTTTTTGCTTGCCATCTCTCAGTGCGTCAGTACTTTGACTTGAATTATCCCCCTTTGTACTATATAAAGAAGCTGCAGCGCAGTTTTTCGTTCCTTTTTCGCGCCACAGCCTGCCTGGTAAGAAGCCTTCATATGCATGTTACATTTTGCAAAAACCCTCCCTCAACCTCCCAATTCAAATAAATGTAAATAACATTAAATTTTGTATTGTGTATTTTTTAATAACATGTATTTTTGTATAAGGAAAGATACTGCTGTTTTTTGTAATATTTTACAGAGTTGGACTTGGTAACTTTATTAACCAGTAGGAAGGATGACTTCTCCTGGAAATCTATGGGAATCGATAAATCGTCTACATCTCGTATACAACATTCCGTCTTGAAGAAAAACACTTCACCAGGACCTTCCTACCGGCTCGGCTGTTACCGGACTCGTATGGGAATCATTGCGCGTCACCTCGAATTAAATCTTGACAACTGGTTACCCAGGGTCAAGTGCTATTTTCAATAACTTTGTTGATTCACTGGATAATGTGAATTTGTATATAATTCATTGATCTATAACTGTTGCTGTGAAAACTGTATTTTGATGCGGGAGTTGTGTGCCTTATATTATTGCTGTATATACTACATAGATGTGTGCTACTTTGCCATGTGTGCAGCCTTTGTGTTAACTTTGCAATATTGATGCAACATGTGCGGGAGTTATTTCCCTTTCAATTGTTTTTATTTTGCTGGGGCTGCAGCGTACAAGCATTTGTTGGCAGCCCCACCTTTTGGATTTATGATTCACAGCCGAGTCCAACAGTGCCAATACTTTCATTTAATAATTAATAAAAGTAAACTTTATACTTGTTTTTGATTATAATGGAAAAATAAAACAAATGTCACGACAAAAAATACATGTACAGAACATGCCTATATTAAGGCATCGCAATACTTTCACTCATGAAACTTGCACAAATAATGCACGAGTATAGTTAAAATACCATTTATGTCATTCATGAAACATGCACAATTAAAACTTAGTTGTAAAGCAAAGTGGACATATCAATAACACGAGCTTACATGTACATGCATTAATCAGATAGTCATGAAACTTTCTCCCATACACTACATTCTTATCAGGCAGCCATATTTTTGGAGTTTTGTTGTTTTTTGGGTTTTCTCTGATAATAGATTAAATGTCACGAGAGACAATGTCCGATACGTGTCTAAGGCTTATCAAAACTTTTCCTTTTTATGTAAAACGGATGATTCTAGCCATATTACTGTCTATTCATGCTATACCCATTAAAATCCATAACATACCCCAAATATCCATTACACACCCCAAAATTCCTTAAAATAGCCCTAAAAGATTTTTGAATAAAAATCTATAATTTTACTGAAAAAAGATTTTTCCAAGATGCCTATGCATTTTGATAATTTTAAAATTTTGTTATTTTAGGGAAAATGTCTGAAATTTAAATATTATAGCGCTGTATTCATCCGTGGAACTATTGTATGTAAAAAATAGACTATATTGCCTCAATGAAACAATATACACCAAAATAGTTTTTTTTCTGTATTTCCACTTTTATTTTGTAAACTCGCGGAGGAGACATTTTCGAAAAAATTTTTAATAAAATTTGGTGTGCTTTGATAATTATCAACATTAATACATTCATAATTGAGTCATAGTTGAATATCGGGTAGGTACACCATTTAATTCTTAAAATATATGCTTAAATATAATATGGCTTTTTTCAATATACATATCCCATATCTCCCTCGACCCATATCATACCCTCTAGCTCAAGTTCTGGGGATGATTTTGACGTGTAAGGAAGGTATGATATGAAAACAGCCATATGATCTTTTATATGTATCAAATGTTAAGAGCAAAAACTGCGTATAAAATTGAAAACAGACAAACGGTAATTTTTTTTAAAGTTCTGCTCATTTCTGAGAATGGTCGATTTAAGGTTAATATCATTAACCTGTCACTTTCGATATTTTAAATGAATTATTAATAGAGTTATACATGTATATACATGTACATTTACATCGTTTTACTTGAAGTTTACAAGATGTTAATCCCGCATCACACTAGGTCAATAACAAATGCAGTAACAGTATCTCTTGGCAAGCAAATTTGCCATGGAAAATCTCATGAATCTACAGTATCATTGAAAAGCGTACCATATAGTTGAAAATCTATAACTGTTACAAATGATGTCGATCAGGTGCAGATCTAGATCCGCTTCTATGGAACGCTAAAGCGGCCTTTTACCGACCTTTTTGTTGTGGTATTTTTCACATTGCTGTAGTATTTTTTAACTTTGTTATGGTAATTTTGACTTTGTGGTATTTTTTAACTTATTTTTTGTTATTGTATTTTTAGAAAACCTTTAGCTTAAAATATCGGGTCATGTCGATACTTCGATGTATGATACAATGAACATGAAATGATGATGGTTAATTGGATAATTGAGTTTCATTCATGAGGATCCTAATTAAGGGTCGTTTTCTCACCGAGACATGCAGCAGTTTTATTAAACCTGCTAGGAACATGACATGTTTTCCAACACGGTGTACAACTGTGTTAATATCCAGGGTTATATAGTGATAGAGATGGCTGTCCTTTCGTCCGTTCTTCTATTACACATCAGGGTACCCTCTTATTATCTGCAACTTCTCCTAAACCCCTTGATGGACTTTCATAAAACTCCCACACAATCTTTATGACATACTGTAGATGTGCACCTTCTATAAGTTTTATCTGAATGATTTTGGGGTTTGCGTTGCCAAAAATAGACTAGGGGTCGGACTGCTGTTTTTGGCTTGTGTTTCAAAACCTATAAGACATAAAGAAAATTTGATGCAACCTTCCGTCTTCAGCATCAAAAACTCTACGAAAGTCTCCATGGGGTCGAATTTGTCAGATGACTCCCTAAAAGGGTTATGGCCCCTTAAAGGTAAGAAATTGTGTTTTGATGTTCTTTGCGTAAAGAATGACAACTATAGCAGATAGAGAAAAACTTTTAGCTCATTTGGCTCTACAAAAGACATTGGTTTTTTGATGTACAAAAGACTCCTTTTAGAGATTATGGCTCTTCAAAGGTCAAAAATAGTGTTTTACACTGTACAATAAAAACTATTGCAGATTAAGAAAAGCTTTCGCTTGCTTAAACCTTCAGCTCATTGAGCTCTACAACAATCACATTGGATCGAAGCTGTCAGATGATCCATTTTAGAGTTATGGCCATTTAAGGGTCAAAAATAGCTTTTGCCCTATAGAATGAAAAGTTTTACAGATAGAGAAAAGCTGTTGCTTGCTTAAAACTTCAGCTCATTGAGTTCTACGAAAGTCTTTATTGGGTTTAAGATGTCAAATGGCTCATTTTAGGGGTTATGGCCCTTTAATGGTAAAACATGGTGGTTTTTCACCTATAGAATGGAAACTATTGCAGATAAAGAAAATCTGTTGCTTGATTAAACTTTCATCTCATTGAGCTCTACTTATTTCCATTGGATCGAAGTTGTCAGATGACCCCTGAAAGGGGTTATGACCCATTAAAGGTCAAAAATAACCTTTTAGCTCATCTCAACCGAAAGGTCAGGGTCATGTAAGCTATTGCCATCACTTGGTGTCCGTCGTCCGTCTGTAAACTTGTTAAACGTTAACTCTTCTGACACTATAAGTCCAATTGCAACCAAACTTGGTACAAATGTTAATATATTGGTATATGTGCTACAAAAATATCGTATGGATTTTTATTCGTAAACAAACATGGCCGCCATTGCTGAAAATAGTACATAGGGGTAAATTGAAGTTTGTTGCAAATAACTCGAAAACATTGACAGATATAAAAATTCCGGCATAGGCTAAAATTGTCAGCATCTCAAGATCTACCTGACTTTTTTTAGTACCGTTAAAACTACTACGATATTGCTTAGTTAGTCAAGCCCTACAAAAAACTCAATATAATGGAATTTTTAAATGACCCCTTATAGGAGTTATGGTTTCTTAATGTCAAAATAACTGAATTGATTTTGTCAATCATCAAAATATACCTGCCTATATGGTAGGATGTGATGTAATTTGCGTAGATAAGATGTCATTTTTCTTAATCGTTTCCAGCATGTTGATGTGAAGAACGCCCACAGATTACTACATGTATAACTTTATGATCATCTTCTTCTCTCTCATATGTCTTTATACCGTGTTGTGTTTTGTGTTACTACCGGACCCTATGATCGCAA
Source organism: Arcuatula senhousia (assembly GCA_963971305.1). NCBI lineage: Eukaryota > Metazoa > Mollusca > Bivalvia > Mytilida > Mytilidae > Arcuatula > Arcuatula senhousia. The sequence goes on along the minus strand of OZ020307.1, from coordinate 54,204,380 downwards.
TGGAAGAGAGAGGTTCGACGTGCCATAGAACCAGATTTAACCCACCATTTCATATGAAATACCTGTACCAAATAAGGACCATTGCGAGCTATAATTTTTCCTGTGTGTTTTCCATGTTTTGTCTTTCCTCTTGGATATTGATTGATCCTCCAAGTTCGATAATTTTGTTATGACCTGTTTTGATCAGATAAGTGCGAAAGCAAAGTAAGACTTACTTGTACATAAAAAAAAATAACTTTCTATGTTTGGAAAATTGTACATCCTAGATAGAAACATTTTACCAAGGAACGTTTTTCTTTGTTGGTTATACACATATTTGCTTGATGTCATTATGTATGTCATATGAATTTTGTTTTCCATTGTGATTTTTTGAATTGCCGTTTCTTTAATGTTGGTTGTGTCGCGTGCAATTATTCCACATCTCTTTATCGTCTATTTATACTTGAGAACTCTAATATTTTATAAAAAATATAAATACAGACTAGAAACGGCTACTCGACAGTTTCTCGGAAGAACAATTGAAACAATTAGTCAAAACTGCTACTGACACGACACAGTAGTTGTCAAACTGTTCATTCTGGCGCACTTTTGCCCATGTTAAACCTATGGAGAAATCTATGTTGTGGATATACTTTGTGGATATACCTAGTAACCTTTTTTTTTAATTAAGTGATTGATTGACATGAAGTGACAGATTGACATGTAGTGACGTACACACCCATGGACAGGAAGTGACCTAATTAAACCACACCCACATCGATGGGAAATTCCAACCACACCTCATGAGGGAAATTCCCTAATAAATTCCCTAAAGTTTTTTTAATGTTGGTTTCAACCCCAAACATGTGACAGATGTGAAGGGCCATCAATCATAAAAATCGTGAAATTCCTTAAAAGACTGATGTTGAATCAGTTGTGTAAACTAAAGTTTTCTTTATAAAAACCGGAAGTTGTAAGGTGTTTTTGGTCGGAATTGTGAAAATCTATAGATAATAAAATGTAGACTTCGCGCGCGGGGGGCTTCGGCGGCGGCGGGCGGGCAGCCGGCCGGGACAGAATAATTTCGTAACGGGTTTTCCAGCAGCTTATTGCCATAACTTGTGTTCGTAGTTTATTTTTGTTGTATTTCTTATGTTTTTGTTGGTATGTTCCTTTTTTAATGTTTAGTGTACAGTTTCAGCATCGAGTCCCATATTGTATGGTTCGATTTCATGTGCGTCACCCACATACTTTCTGTTAAACGAAATTCGGTCATTTATTTTAGTACTTTGAATATTTGGTTGAAGATTTTCATACATCATTATTTTGCTTCGAGAACTGTGGTGTCTCTAATGAGTCAAACAGAGATACAGTCTCAAAGATTCTTTTATTTTACAGGTTGGTCACATCTCTAGCAGATATCCATGAGTTAAATTTCTTTGGCCAATTTAACCATTTTACGAAATATTGTTTTGTATGTCCCTTTCCTCTTGTCTTTATAACGTTTTCTATTTTCCACATATCGTCATCTCGCACATCGACTTTTTGTAACTCTGATTGATAAAATGTTCCCTTTATTTCTTCATCATTAAAATCCACCACTCTGTATACCGGTAGTCCACCACGTAGGATGCGTTGAGAGATTTTGAATATTTCACCCGACCATTTTTCATCGTATTCCCTAGTAAAAGGATTTCTGATGTAGGTCACGCGAACTTTGTCTCCTAGTTTTAAACGAAACGGCTTTCTTGTTGTCTTTGTCTATTGAAACTGTTTTCTTAAGCCAATACATTTTCCACCATAAGTTGGTCTCTTTACTTTTTGTAACTTTTTCTGGTGGTAACCCAATAGTTCTATGAAAGGTCTTGTTGTAGCTGCTGGCGAAATCATATATGGTATCTGTATAATTGTAGTTCTGCTTATAGGTCATGTATCTTGTTATCTTAGATCTAATGGTTTTTATGACTCTTTCTACATAGTTAGCCTTAATTTCCGTATTTTGAGCATATAGATGTTGTATTCCTCGTCGTTGAAGTACTGCCTCTACTTCCTTTGACTTAAATTCTTGCCCTTTATCTGTGCGTATTCTGTTTGGTGATCTTCCTTGTTGGAGAATGTCTTTCAATGCGTCGGCTACAGATTTTCCCTTTTTATCTTTTAATGATCTCATCCATACATATTTGGAAAAAATGTCTATAACCACAAGAACAAAACTTAATCCATGATTATATTTAGCAAATTTTGTCATATCCATCAAATCTGCATCCCACTGATCATCGATTCCAGTTGTTATGACTATATTTCGTGTGAACGATCGTTTTACAGGTATTTGTAGGCTATACGGTTCTTGTCGTTGCAACCATTTACGTATTTTATATCTACTTAAGACGAATTTTCTCTCTTTTCGGACAAATCTGTACAACTTATCGGGTCCGCTAAAACTTGCAGGGTTAGATGTATTATAATATATCTTTTTAAGATATATTTCCGAGGGAGAAGACATCTGTTCAATTCAAATTACTAACTGATTCTAATAAAAACAATATTTTATTATTAATTTATACTGTCTATTCTCCCTCCTCCCCTTTCTCTTCTTCCTCCTTGCTCTCTATCCCATTACTGTCTTCATCCTCATCATTTTCATATGTTTCATTTTCGATGACATCAACAAGATAGCCTTCTAGCACTGGTTTGTATTTTCTGGTGGAAATTTTTATTGCTTTCTTATAGTCCATTCCATCCTTAACTAACCTTTCTATCATGGTTATAACTTTTTTATGTAAGTGTCCATCCTGTAACTGTAGCATATATGTAAGCAGATCTGCATATCTGGAAGTGAAATCATCCATTTCTTCAGCTTTAAATTTATGATTAGCTTTAATTCTAGCCTTTTTGTCTACCAATCCTTCTGAGATATATTTATCAACTTTGGTTTGCCACTCATTCTCGTTGCTTTCTCTAGTATATGTTGCTATACGTTCAAATGCGACTTCCTCACCGTCTTTGATGACAATTTTTCGTTTTTTAGTAGTAGGTTCATCAACCTCAATATCATTGAACTTTCTCTTGTTCTCAGGACACCATCTATTTATATGCCTGACCAAATCAGGTACACTTTCGAAAACTAATCCGCAATCATCACAAAAAGGCATCTTATCGTTTATATGTTTATCTGTGTCGTGGCTATTTCCTATCTCTATGTCTTTGGTATCTAGACTTTCGTCACAATGCGTCTGTTCACCTTGATGTCTATACTTTAAATGAGCAATATCAGATGTATCTCTGTTTGTATACTGACTGCCACCAATTAGAACTGTAGCACCTTCAAAAACATTAGTTTTTAGTCGCTCATTATCGGGTGTGGTCTGTTTCAAATCTATAAACAAATATCCATATGGCTGTTTAGTTCAATCTGTATATTTTTTCATGAATCTATTAGAGTTTTTGGGATACATTTGTCTTGCTAGAGTAGAAGGCCCAACTTGATCACGCGGGTTTTTAAAAAGAACCAAATACTGGCTATTGATACTCATGGTTCTGCTTCCTTTTCCTTTATAGAATGGGTTTTGTACCAGACATGCCACACTGAGATTCCTATGGTGACTTCCTTCCACAAAGAGTTCACAAACATCTTGACTTGAAGCAACATCTTTCATGAGATCGTCTAAGATAATTAAAGTAGGGAATTTTGTGTCTATAAATGAATCTTCATTTAGGTCCTCTGGAATACCATGAACAAATACTATGTGTTTAACTGTCTGCTCCATTTCGTTAAACATTGGCTGCCATCGTTTGTAACACCAAATAATGCGTTCAGGATTCGGTTTTATCATAGATTTTGTATTTTCTAGGAGTCGTTTCATCCAAAACGTCTTCCCAGATCCAGTTGGTCCTGCTAACATCATAGTGAAAGGGTGCTGTAGTGTCACCCCTCCCTCACCATCTCCTACTCCTCCTGTTTCATAATCAATATATCCATGCTTATTTTTCAAGTGTCGCATTAAATTGTCTTTTCTAGAAAATTTCAAGTCACAATCACCACAACTGCTCATTATAAGAACACGTCTTACTCCTTTAATTGCATAGAAAGAAATGAAATGGCAGTAGTGTTGGTGTGATTTATATTCTCCAGTGACCATATGCTAGACTGCTTATTCCATCTTCGAGAATATACCTTTTATCGTCAAATGGTGATAGTCCTAGTTTGTTGATAGTTATGTTATACAACTGGTGGTCATATGATCTGATCTGATTCATTGAGGACATGTGAATGGTTTTATTAAACAGACACTGTTTGTAATCTTCGTGTCTGGTATGATGTTTAATGACACATTTCTTGATTCCTTTTGCTGTTTTCTTTTCAATCATCTTGTCATCTTCGTTGTAGATAAGGGAATACATTTTTGATTTGAGTCCTACAAATTCATGTATAGGAATGCCATGTGTCTCATCTTTCATCTTACCAAGAACTTTCTTGTTAACCGTGCTATGCAGTGGGTGGTCTTGCTTATACTCTGATGTGTCGAACAATTCTTTGTCATTGAGCATATCGCTGTATATGTCACGTGTGTAAACGCTGTAGCAAAGGCTATCTGTATCTGTAAACAAGAGTTGTGCGTTTTGTCTATACTTCTGTTTCATATAGTTATAATGAAAATCGTACATCAATGTTTTTGACACGTCCAGTATGGAAAACCCTACATAGATGGGTCTGTTCAAATAGAGCTTTTGTTTCAACATATGTACGGCGATCAAATCCTCGTTGAAAATCTTAAAGGCATTGAATGTTGGTTTATTTGTTAGTTTTCTTGCCTTGGACTGATTGTTTACCAGATGAATATCGATCCTTTTTCTGAGGTTCTCCATAGTTTTTCCTAGTTAAATAAACAAATAAATAAATAAATTAATTAATAAATAAATAAATAAATAAATAAATAAATAAACACATAAATAAATAAATAAATTAAGGTATTGGTAGTATATAAATCTCGAAGCAAATTATTCTTAGATTCAGTATGTGAATTTCACTATATAGCTAGTATTATTATCTTCATTTAAAGTCACAGACTATTAAATGTTTGAGTATAATTACTAATTGTGCTGGCTACTGTGTTTCTATAACTTTCGTTACTGTTGCTATTATTATATATAATAAATGAACTTACGGAATACTGCATTGTTCATTAGTTTGAAGAAGTCTTTCTCAAAATCGTTCTTGGCCAGTTTTCGTTTCTCTGTATTGAAGTCGATATACCTCTTCAACCATGACTCTTGTGTGAAGGCCAGCACGCGGTGTATCTTGGAGACTTTCATACCCAGAGACATATATAGTTTTAGATTTCTATAGTGAACAACATATTTCTCTTTGGCTTTAAGGTTTGGAATTAGTTTTTCTGTTGATGTTCCCTTGAGGTCAAGTTCTGCTAAAAGTATTTTAGCATATGGTGATAGCATTTCGTCTGAAACTTTCATTTTCTCAGGAGCTAGTGGATATTCGTTATGAAGATCATGAAGGTCTTCAGGATAATCTAGATCAACTTCCAATATATAGCCACTATCATTACCATCTTCAACATCGTTTATCCGTAGACTCTCAATTTCATTTTCATTCAGCCATCTGAAGTCTTTTACAGGAAGTGATTGAGACATTGCCCAGCCGTATAAATTATTTCCATCTAAATAGATCAGATGGTTTCTTTCCTCTTTTGGATTATAGTCCGGAACATATTTGTTGTTGGCTTTGGAGAATCGATGTGTGATCGTTGATATTCCTCCTCGAAGGCCCTTTTCGATGAATAGATGCATATCAATATCTGTCAATAATTCTAGTTTTACACCTGTCATTTTGAGCGCGGCTTGCCATGCGAGACCTGGTGATGTATAAAAATGTGCAGCATCCAGATCATAATAATTCAGACAAATGTTTCTAAAGTTCTCAAATACGTCAGCAAGCAGCAGCACGTCGGTTAATACATACAAGTCATGATATTGTCCAAGGTTCTGTATAGAAAATGTCTCCCATACATTTTGTGCATGTGCATAATCATCATCTGAAATCCACTCCCCAGATAATGTGCTGTAAAAGGCGGATATCGGTGGTAGTTGTTGTTCTGAAAATTTAGCTTCCGAATCGAAATACTCATATGGATAGACCTGCTTTCTTAATAGAAACTTATTGTTTTCGCTTCCAAATGTTTAAAATGTAACGATCCTTCTTTAGCAAGGTTTCCTACAAGTGTCTCCAAAGACGATGGCATAAATTGAAAAGAGTCGATGAAGTCCATACACCCTAGAGAAAATGAAATGTATTTCTCCATGTTATTGGGTATACATCTCAGTTGTTTGTCAACTTTTCCTATTGCTTGCATAATCAGGTGACTGTCATAGCCTCGAAGATTATGAAATATAACAGGAATGCGTCCAGTAAACTTGTAGTTAATGTTGCAATCTCTGTGAGCTGGCCCTCTAAACTTCCCGGTGATGTGACAATGGTCTCTAACTCGGTCATCTCCCAATGGTTTGGTGCATATATGACAATTTGCAGCCTTTTTGAATAACTGCCAGTCACTGCCTGTCATTACCATTGGCTCACAGAGTTTAAATTTTTTCTCTATATTTTCCTGCTCGGTGACCATAAAATCTATAAACTTATCAGCTGCATCCAAACCCCTATAGACAACAGGATTTTTTGAGGTTCCTGAGTTTAGCCCAACAACTTTGTAGGCAAATCCACATGGTACGTGTTGTGTTGACCTCGTCGTCGATGATTTGGATGGATCTCTCTCACAACCTTCAATGGGCACTTGAAGACTTTTGAAGTCAGCATAGATAACATAGGGTACTTTGAGTTGTTTACGAATGTCTTTGTAAAATAACCATTTATCCTCTTCCTTCGGCATTTCAGTTCTCTGTACTCCATGTGTCATGCAGTATGGTTTGTGGTCATTGAGAATACGTTCTTTGGTGAAGCCATGTAAGCAATAAGGACAATAATGGTATCTTCTATGGTTAGTGTGTTGGTCCCCCAATAACTTGTTTAAATCCTTTATATAACAATAGTGGGATTTTCTATTGTCCGATATCAATAACAGGTTTATCTGTGTCTCAAATCTATAACTAGTGATATGTATTGGGGAGACGCTCTGCTTCTCGTAACCAAACACATTGATAGATATTTCGTTCTGCTTCTCGAATTTGGGAATGTCTTCCATTTTCACGGGAAATGATATACCTTTAAAGTTTAATTTCGATTCATGTTCTTTATACTTCAAAACACGCTCCCCATCACGTTTTGCTGGATACAATGCAGCTAGAATTGACCACATGAAGCATTTATTATCCCTGTTTTTCACGTTGATGATAGCATATTTAGAACTTAACTTGATTGGGAGTGGAATATAACTGGATCCTTTCAGTGGTCTGTAGCGTGCCATATGTATGGTTAAATCTACAATTTTATCTATTGTCCAATTACTGCCTTGTCTCTGGTATTCGATGAATGAGTTGAATACTTTCTTTATTGATTCCTTTAAACCACCATCTAATTGTCTTCAAATTTCAAGCTTGTTTGACACTTCCCGCGGAAATGTGGTTCTGCAGTTTCTAGTTGATCACCATTTCTTCTCGTCATTTTGATGTTCAGAGATAAGTACCACTTTATACCACCTTTTTCTTTAATGGTCTTTTTAAGCTTGTTTTTTACATCTTCATATTTACTTTTTAAAAAAGTCATCGGGTCGAATTTAACTTTTCCTTCCGCTGGGATAATATAAGTCTCCACTGTTCCATTGAGTGCTTTAAAAGAACATACATCTTTTATGTTGTCTTTTTCGTCTTTGTTATTGACTTTTTTTCCACCTCCTGTTTGATTCTTTACTATTAAATGCTTCTTAATATGACGCAAATAGCTGTCTTTCCTGTTACCTTGAAACCTACATTTAGAACATGAGTATATCGTTGGTGAATGCATCGCCTTTTTATGCCGATATAGATTTGATTGCTGACTGAATACTTTGCCGCATACATAACAATCATAGGTTTTGGACTTGTTCATCGTTTTGATAATCTACAACGAGAATGGTCAAAGTTTTTAATGCATTGAATAGATAAGGCATTAAGTCACATTAAATGTTAAGGTATAAAATCCTCAATAAAATCCAAAATGTTTGATCAAGACTGTCGTCAAAAAGCCACGGCCCTTCGACACCACCTTTCAACGCTTATATCACTACAAAACGGAGCTTCCCTCGAAACCAAGGCTTACAGGAGTATACTTCGAACAACAGATAATAATTTCGAAGTATAAAATAATGTTATAACTGGTTTAACCCCCTTTTTCATTTACAATCAAAGTGCGGTTTTTTTTTTACACACATTGGTAGCTTACTTGAGTCAAATCCAAATATCGTTGCATATAAATAGTTAACATACTTACCCACTCCGGTTACTAGTATTAACGTCTTCACCTTTCAACTTGTCGATTGACTAATGATTTTTTAATTATTTTCTCGCTTATATAGGGAATTTCCTATAAAATTTATGGATTTATTGTTTAATGTGACAAATAAGAACATGTTGACATGTGTCATTAAAATATTTTAATTTTTTTTAGATGATTGATGGTACTGGTTTTTTTGTTTGTTTGATACAACCTTACTTCCTGTTTTGGGGGTTATAAAATAAACACTTGTTGACATGTGTCATTAAAGTATTTAAATTTGTTTTAGATGATTGATGGTGCTGATTTTATTTTTGTTTGATACAACCTTACTTCCTGTTGTGGGGGTTATAAAATAAACACTCGTTGACATGTGTCATTAAAATAAATTTCTTACCTGTAATTAGGGTGTTCGTAGTTAAAATATTTATATCCACTTTTTAGACTTTTAGAGAATCCCTACCTGTTTTGCATGGTTTGAAGTGGGGGCATAAATCTATTTGTATCATTAGGGGATTTCCCATCTGATAGTTAAAGGATAAAACATAACCCTCTTCTAATGTTATTAAGAAAGTGACACGCAGTAATTGGGTTTTAATTTTTAAACTACAAATGGTGTAAGTCACTTAATTGATACGATGACTGTCTTAACATTTTAACTTGGTGTGGGTATAGGGTACAATTTTTATCTTGTTTTATATCTCAGCGAAATAGCGTTTAATGCATGCAAGATCAACTGATAATAATCAATTAGCTGTTATAAAATAAAGGAGGAAGAGGGAGGGAGGAGGAGGAGGAGGAGGGAGGGAGGGGGGAGGAGGGAGGGAGAAAGGAGGTAGGAGGAGGAGGAGGAAGAGAAGGAGGGAGGAGGAGGAGGAGGAGGAGGGAGGGAGAGAGGGAGGGAGGAGGGAGGGAGGGAGGAGGCAAGAGGAAGAGGAGGGAGGGCGAAGTGAGGGAGGAAGGAGGAGAAAATTTTAACAAGGAAGGAAAATCTTTGTGAATTTATTATACTGGTCTAGCTTCGGAATTCAATTTTTATGTGGAAGCTTTTGACAATGTTTAATTTTGATTCAATATGAACATGTTAACATATGTTAATTCCTTTCAATAAAGTATTTAAGTATACGAATATGTTGTCATGTTTTTCGCGATGATGGATGACATTGTAAAACCAATTTTACCTGTAAAAATATTAATTATGTAATATATTTGTTATGTTTTTATTTACGTTTGTGACAACGTAAGTGTACTAAGTGGATACTAATGATTGTATAATTTTATTAGAAAGTCTTAAATTATTTGAAATCACGCATATGAAGAAAAAAAACCTGATGCTCCATACCATATATCAAAAAGGGTGTGATTAGTAGTTATAACTGGGAAAGCCGTTAAAAAATTATTCTGTCCCGGCCGGCCGCCCGCCCGCCGCCGCCGAAGCCCCCGCGCGCGAAGTCTACATTTTATTATCTATAGATTTTCACAGTTCCGGCCAAAAAACACCTTACAACTTCCGGTTTTTATAAAGAAAACTTTAGTTTACACAACTGATTCAGCATCAGTCTTTTAAGGAATTTCACGATTTTTATGATTGATGGCCCTTCACATCTGTCACATGTTTGGGGTTGAAACCAACATTAAAAAAACTTTAAGAATTAATTAGGCAATTTCCCCCATCAATAAGAGGTGTGGTTCAATTAGGGAATTTCCCATTGATGTGGGTGTGGTTTAATTAGGTCACTTCCTGTCCATGGGTGTGTACGTCACTACATGTCAATCTGTCACTTCATGTCAATCAATCACTTAATTAAAAAAAAAAAGGTTATTAGGTATATCCACAAAGTATATCCACAACATAGATTTCTCCATAGGTTTAACATGGGCAAAAGTGCGCCAGAATGAACAGTTTGACAACTACTCTACACAACAGGAGAACTGGACTTTTTGTGTGAGTGTTGACAAAGATTTCGAAACGCTCTATAGTGATAAATTCTAAAGTTATGATAATTGAATCATTTTCAATTCATTGCACATATCTGAAGTGGCTCTGGCATTTGGTCAATCACAGAATTCAAGTCATAATATTCAGCTTACATACAGTTACACAAACTTGCATAACATGAGCTTGTGCTTTAAAATAAATACTAGTATCACACGAAACTCATTTCAACCTTTTTGAACACCCAACTAGTTTTAACTAGTTTCAAGTCACAACTTCTTACTTGTCTAAGGCCTGGGTGGTCAAATGGTCCGGAGCGCCGGTTTAAATCAATATATTGTCTTTATACCACCTCAGGTTGCTTGATCTAATCCCGGTTTATTATTAACAAAAACGGGACTTTCTAATATGTATGTCTGTCAGCCTCCTGCTCAAGATCGGTGGTTTCTTTTGGGTGCTCCGTTATTTCCACCATTAAAACTGTATGACCTAGGTGACTCGAAGAGGGCGTTAAACACCAGGATAAAGGACACAAAAACACACAAACACACAAAAGTTCATTCTTTTCTGAAGTCCTTTGATGTTATATGTGAGGGTGTCGTTTTTGTTTTGTCTTTTTTTGTGTTTGAGTTGGATATTTATTATTTTTATAATATTTTTCTGCTGTATCGTATTCTTATTTTGTTTTTATTATATATTTTAATGTTTTAAATTGAAACCATATCTGCACCGGACACGCATTTTTAATCAAGAGCTAGCTCCACCTTATACTTTGCTGAATACGAATTGCTAACATGTTAGGGCGACGGGTGTGCTCAAGCAAGATGGAACCGCTTACTCGTCAAGAGCACCTTAGTTCACTCTCGATCGTTGCGACTTGACTTCGTGTATAGTTTATTGGTATTCAGTTGAGATTTTTTTCTTTTCTGTTTCTTTTTGTTTGTGTTTATAGTCGTTTTGTTTTTTGGCCTTTCGGACCTTTGACATTAGACTCCTCCATTAGTAACTCTTTGTTACATATTTCATTCAGATACAAGCACCCCTTTTCTTATATTTTATGCACATGATTTGCTTAGAGAACATATATTTAAAAAATTGTGTAGAATAATGTTTATTGACACTGTCAATTGAATTGTCGCTGCTTTGTCAGTGAAAAACAAAAAAAAGGGACCGGTGCTCTCTTGTCATTTACTGCTTGGTTTCATGGTTCATACATGAAACTTTTGTTCGAGATGTCAATATTCATACGATGATAGTAGTTGAGTGACGTAGAATCAAAACTGGCCAGGTATTTTTATTTTTAAGACTTCTTCAAATCTTCATGAATTTTACCCAAATTAGTTGAAAATATGATTTCATCATATCGGTAGTCAATTTATTCCTGGGGAGAGGTTGGTATGAACATGTTAAACATATTTTTATTCTCTAGTTGTGACATAACAAACATTCCATAAGTAGAATACTTCCCTGATTTTTGTACTGTTTCATTGCCATATTAGACACCAAATTGAAGTTGATCAATGCATTTGTCTAATTATGCACCGACCAAAATTTGACGTACACTGAGACTCACTCGTCAAGAAAATGCGTATTTCACAAAAAGACGTTGAAATCTTATACTGGTGGAATTCATGAATTAAGCGAACGATATATTAACAATCAGGAACATTTTGGTACCAAAAACCCTACTGAAAGTAAAGATATCAGCCTTAGAAATTTGACGTGCCAGATTTTGCCCTAATGCGTCGTAGGTTTTCTTTCAATAACTTTTTCAATACAGTAAAATAAATATTAAAAACTATATACACGAACTCCTGAAATATGTTATTGCCGACTGGCAGTGTTTATTACTTTATTCGAGAAAATATACGTCGGTACGACACTAAATTCAACTGACCTGTCACTTTCCAAGCGGCGATAATCCGCCATATTTTACTTCACTTACCAAAATATACGTTTCACTTACCAATTCGATTGGACCCCCTGTTAAGTACAAGTACATGTACATAAGGAACAGCTGAACTGAAACTTATTTGCATGTAATGATTGGTGGGTGACATAATGTACATGTAAGTAAAACCTGATATAATGCCTCTCTTAGAATTTATTGTGGTGGTTATTCTGTAGGGCACAAAATCTTGAATTATTGTGGAAAAAAGATAACATTTATTTGTTATAAGTGTAAACTGTATAAGGCATATTTGGTCTCTTGGTTTGCTCCAGCCAAAGAAAAGGGAAAGGGGGCACGGTTCAACTCACGGACGGACGGACAGACAGACGGACAAGGTTATTGCAATATAGCCCCCTCTCTTACGAGTGGGGGTATAATATCTTAAGATATTCAAAGACAAAAGACGGGGATTCCGCTCTGTTGGTTTAGAACCGGAGAATATATATACCAAATTTTTCTCATACCCCCGCTTGTAATTTGGGCGGGAGATTGCCACATTGGTACATATTTGCTTCTTGTCCACAGTCTTTGTGACATTACGTAAATATGTACATTTATTGTTTTTTAATTATATCTACACATAAATCTATAAATGAGTGTATTGCAAGGCGACTACCTTAAACAGTTAAAAAGAAGCAGAGGTACCAATGGGGTATCCGAATGTCAAAAGTCTGAAAGCAGTAGTCACCAACAAGTGTTATGTTTGCCAACATTTATGTAATTGCGCTTTAAAGTAAATATTCAGCTCGAATCTAACTCGATCTGTAACTCGAACTCCAACTCGAACTCGAGTCGTAACTCGATTATTGCCATGAAAATCACTGTTTTAAGTTAGCTGAAAATTTTAAGTCGAGCTCGAATATTAACTCGAACTCTAACTCGAACTTTAACTCGAACTCAAGTCGTAACTCGAACTCCAACTCTGGCTCGAACTCGATGATAACTTACACCCAACTTTGCATCACGTTCAAATGCTTTGCATCCAGTACAAATGCCTAGCAGTTCTACTTTCACTTTACTTACTATTTTACCAGTATCTGTTTATGAGCACTGGTACTCTGGAGCTATTTTTATATATTTCTATAAACAGCCATTTTCTTTCGATTTTGCTGCCATAAGTTACAAAATAAGTTAAACATTTTAGCCTTCATTATAGATGAAATTGTTAGTTGCATTTAGTAACAAGAGGCTCCCATGAGCCTGAATAGCTCACCTGGTCTTGATGTCAACCCTATGAAGATTTTTGTATAGCAAATATGAATTTTAACAAAGTTCCACACAAATTAGTTTACCAAATAAAGGTAATAACAAAACTACCGAACTTATTAGTTTTGTTATTACCTTTATTTGGTGACTATTTTAATCTAATATATCAGAAGGAACTTGAGATAAAGGACACTACAGATTCTAGGAGGTCTGCTTCATATTTGGATCTATTTCTCGAAATTGACAAACAAGGAAGGCTTTGTACAAGGCTTTATGACAAACGTAATGACTTCAACTTTCCAATGGTTAACTTTCCCTTTCTGTGTAGCAAAATTCCGTCCGCTCCCGCATATGGAGTTTACGTATCACAATTGATTCGTTATTCCAGAGCATGTGGGGAGTACAACGACTTCCTTGATAGAGCTACACGGCTGACAAGCAATTTGTTAACACAGGGGTACGTTGCTCCCAGGTTGTTGTCATCACTTAAAAAATTTTACGGACGACATAATGTGCTTTGTTTTTCTTGCTTGGCTATTACATGATGAAAATGACTTAGAATGGATATTTTCCATCAGTTCTTTAGAATTTTTGAGAATCCACATTTGATTAAGCAAGCAACTTTCCCTTTCTGTGTAGCAAAATTCCGTCCGCTCCCGCATATGGAGTTTACGTATCACAATTGATTCGTTATTCCAGAGCAAGCATGTGGGGAGTACAACGACTTCCGTGATAGAGCTACACGGCTGACAAGCAATTTGTTAACACAGGGGTACGTTGCTCCCAGGTTGTTGACCATTGCGATCCACTAGTTCTATTATTTGATCTTCTGTAATTTTTGCCTTTATAGGGCTGTAACCCCTATGAGAGGTCATCTGACAATTTCGACCATATGGAGACATTTGTAGAGCTAAAATAGCTGAATTACAAATACCAAAACGCGGGTATAAAATTTAAAGCTGAATATTTAAGCAAGCAACAGCTTTTCTATTTCTGCAATAGTTTTCATTCTATAGGTCAAATCGAGGATTGTTTAGTGAAAGGACGTCATCAATATAACGAAATGTGAGATCGAAGGATAAAGCAAGTTTGTGGTCCTTTTTGTCTAGAAGGTATTGTAAGAAGTCTGCTTCATATGAATGAAGAAACAAATCGGCAAGCAATGGTGCACAATTTGTGCCCATTGGGAAACCTATTGTTTGCTGAAAAACACGTCCACCAAACTGTACAAATATGTTGTCGATTAGAAAGTTGAGCATTTCTATTATTTGATCTTCTGTAAATTTGTTTTTCTTGCTTGGCTCTAGGATGACAAAAAAAGTCTTTTTATAACCGACTACCAAATACTTGTTACATGGGCGTAGGAAGCGGTACGGTTGGTACTGCTCCGACCGTACCAATAAATATATCAGGTACGGCATGCCGTACCAATAAATTCCTTCATTAAAATCAATTTAATGCATAATTTCTGTGTTTTATTCACTTTTGTTAAACTGTTTTATTTTCTAATGACTTTGTTTCTGCTAAAACAATTATAAGTAGTAATCATCAACAGATGTGTACTTTTACATATGGTCTAAACAATTTTATGACTGACTATTCTGCCTCCTTCAGTCATGTCAGTTGCATGAAATATTTGACGTCCTCGTTAAAAATTGCCTTGAAATTTAAACTGCCCAACACGTAGCATCTTCCTTATAAAATACGGAGAGCAATTCCAAGACATCGAGTATCAAAAGTCCAATCAACAAAGAAAAACCAGGACACAAGTGTAGTCTGATGACAACAATACTTAGAAGAAAGTCGTGTAGCTAAACTGCAATTTAGCAACGCAAAACCCGAGAAAAACAAAAGTGAACTCAAGTTCCATGGAGGGGTAAGCAGTTTGTGCGACACCCGTCACGTTGTCAATGCTTCGTTAATGATATACCAAGACAATGCATCGGCACTCCTCTGTGATATCGAAATTCCTATGTATTTTAAAAGTGTATATGATGTCATTCAATTTCTTGAGGCAGAAATTCTACATAAGAGTGACATAAACTTATAATAACAATTTTGGAGCTAACGGAAAGTTCTTGCAAATTCTTTATAAGAATTGATTGTCCGATAAAAAAAGCAAGCACCAAACTGAACAAATATGTTGTTGCATTTCAATTATGACTTTATAAATAAAAAAAAATGAAAAAAAAACGGATAAAAGTTTTTAAAAATGCCTGTAATGATAGGAATAAATACAATAAACACAATAAATAAAAGTAAAATAGGAATATACTTTACACAGTTTTATCATATATTTTGCATTATGACCTACATGGCTAAAAGAAAAACTTTTTTCCATTTTCTATAAAATAAAATGCCTATGGTTTATTACGCTACATGTATGCTTTGAATGAATATGTGCATGTAAATGTACATTTGCTTTTAGATTTTTTCTTATTAAAGCTGTTTTATAACAAACCAAAAACTATTTCTTTAAATATAAAGTTTGTTTCAATGACAATAAGGCTTCCGGAAACGCTTAGAATGCAAGATTTTGCACCATCTAACCCAGAGCTTCTGGAGGCCTTGAGTGGCCCTAAAACCCCTAGCCGAAAAAAATTTGCCTCGCTTCTCTCGGCCATCATAAATTTGCCTCATTATTGATTGGGTCCTGTGAATATGATCATCTTGAACATTTGAAGATCGTTGGCGCAATATTAAATCTCCAGACTCGGCTTTTTCCGGATATAAAAAAGCAGGACGAAGAAAATCACCATACCCCCCACCATAAAAAGCAAATGGTTGCTCCCTAACCGCATTTTGGCAAATACCTAGAATAAAGCATGAAACGGATTCAAGACCAGAAGCCCTCGTACAAGGCGCTAATAGGTGATTTTAAAAATCATATTCTTTTCGTGTTAAAAATTTAACCAAAAACATGAAATTTTAGAAAATTATGTTATAAGAATAGGAGTTCATAAACATAAAAAATAGTCACAGGAAATGCCCAGAATGCAGGATTTTGCACCATTTATCTCAGAGCTTCTGGGGGCCTTTAGCGGCCCCCAGACCCCCTGCCGTACATACCACCTCGCTACGCGAGGTGGGAAAGGCACTTCGTGCCTCTTTATATTCTGGTTCAGCAGTACCAATATTTTTTTCCTTCCTACGCCTCTGTTGTACCTGCGTTTTCCGTTCTTTTTGATAAAGCTACGTTTAATCAGCTGTGCCAAACGAGATTTTAATTGTGAATGTGGAATGGAAGTATATAATGTAGAGAAATCAAACGTTTTAATGCTATTACATGATGAAAATGACTTAGAATGGATATTTTCCATCAGTTCTTTAGAATTTTTGAGAATCCACATTTGATTAAGCAAGCAACAGCTTTTCTCTATCTGCAATAGTTTTAATTCTATAGGCTAAAAAACTATTTTTGCCTTTATAGGGCTGTAACCCCTATGAGAGGTCATCTGACAATTTCGACCATATGGAGACATTTGTAGAGAAAATTAGCTGAATTACAAATACCAAAACGCGGGTATAAAATTTAAAGCTGAACATTTAAGCAAGCAACAGCTTTTCTATTTCTGCAATAATTTTCATTCTATAGGTCAAAAACACTATTTTCGCCTTTAAGGGGCTGTAACCTCTATAAAAAAGTCAGCTGGCAAGTTTGACCTTATGGTGACTTTTGTAGAGCTGAATGAGCTGAACCTTTAAGCAGGCAACAGCTTTTTTCTATCTGCAATAGTTTTCATTCTATATGCCAAAAACATGAAAAAACGCTATTTTTTATCTTTAAAGGGTCATTAACCCTATCAAGGGTCATCTGACAACTTCAACCCAATGGAGACTTTAGTAGAGCTTTTGATTCTGAAGAACCTAAAATCCTTCTGATTTTTTCTATCTGTTATGGTTGCTGAATTATAAGTTTACCCTATGTTTTTATCGAATCATTTTAAAATGAGAATCGTTTGTTGCCATATACCATTCCTGCAAAGTTTCAGTTCAATTGGATTTGTGGTTTTAGAGAAAAAGATTTTGAAATTGTCAACGGACGATGGAAGACAGACGACAGACGACGGACGCATAGTGAAGGCATAAACTCGTATGGCCTTTGGCCAGGTGAGCTAAAATGAGATCAATTTCAATAAATCTAGCAAATTAAAGATCGGAAGATCAATTCAACACATTTCAGGGGCAATTTTGTGATTCTTCCGATCGCAAAGTTTTCTTGCTAAAAAGGGAAAAGGGATAATTTTTTAGATTTATAATCCAAAATGAATTCTGGCGAACAAATTTGTCAATGGTTTTTATCGGAATATTGCTTAGCTGGGAAAATGGATCAAAGTGTGGCCCAGCATCCTCCCTTCCAAAAAAAAAAAAGAAAAGTACTCACATTCCGCAAGAGAACGAAAACAGACTACAAAAGTGAACCAGTTTACTTCTGTTCAGGTTAGGTTATGTATTAACTATACCTTCGTAATTCGTTGTGTTGATATGCCGTACAACGTATTCGATATAGGCTTTGATCCCAAAAAGTAAATTTGGAGATGCATATTGAATTTACAATTTAGCCATATGATCTAACATTATTTTAATTAAATTAACAACAATTCACGTTTGTTTCATTAGATAAATTTTATTACCTTTGAAGTTGTTCGTCAGATCAATCATTGATTATCGCCTTTTCCTTTTGGCGTTTTTCAGTTCGTTTTAAATGTGTATTAGCATTTGGGGAATTGAAATTTAGTTTATAGAATCAGTATTTGTTTGAAACGAATTCGTTATATCCCCCACATTTTACATTGAAATAGCTTGAGTTTGGTTGGAAAGAAAATCGTTATAAGCATAAATTCGTTGTAAGCGAGTTCATTTTATTCGAGGTTTGATTTTTTTGCTCCTAAAGTAAGAGGTACTAAATTACTAACCATGCATATGATGCAACCACAACATGTTAAACACTGCATGTTGCAGGTATAATAGGAACTGCGAAATGCTATGGACACATGCAGCCTATAGTGTTGACTTTCAATGTATATTTTTATATACAATCCATTAAGGAAGACCCTTTTACTGTTCCTAGTCTGTTTTGGTTCTCTTGCTCAAACCAAGTAGCAGATCTAGGTCAACTTTTCTGATTTTGTTTGGTTTGGTCTGGAAAGCAGACCAGACCTCACCACAAGTCATTTTCAGTTAAAATTCTGATCAGGTCTGCTTTCTATAGTTACATAAGAGTACACCAGACCTAAGTTGTTGTCTGATCTGCTTTCTATAGAGACCTTAGAGTAAATCAGACCTAAGTTGTTGTCTGGTCTGCTCTCAATAGAAAACAAAGAGTTGACCAGACCTAAGTTCTCGTCTGGTGTTCCAAAACTCAACTTAGAGTAGACCAGACCTAGAGTGGACCATTCCTTAAGTCTTGTCCGCTCCAGCAATGGTCAGATCTTCATAGGTTTGGTCTGCCTGAAGTCAGAGTGAACCAAACTAAGAGAAAACCGAACCTGGAATGAACCAGACCTAGGACAAACTTAGGAAAGACAGAACCTCGAATGCACCAGACCTAGGACAAACTTTAAAAGTTTGCTTTTGAAGTGAACTTTGAGAACAGACCTTGGTTCCCTAAAACCAAACCAGTCCATAAGAAATAAGATCTGGACTAGACTTCTGGCCCGCTTTTAAGTCTGGTGGGCATACAGGTAGAGTTTGGACTTATTTTTAGTAAGCAAATTGTTTAAGCAATTTTTAGACTAGACGAATTGACACTGTCATGATATGAAAAATTCCTTTAAACTTTTCCCCCGTCAACAGAAACTACTTACATGCATGATCAGAATGATTTGAAATAAATATTGTAATAAGGTAGAGTAGGATGGCAAACTGTTCATATTGCTGAATCATCATAAATTAAACTATAGAATATTTATTATGTAGTATTTAATATTCGCCTCCTTATCCTGTATTTTATTACATGATGAGCAGATGGTACATTATGTTCTCCTTATTGGGAGCGAGGCCAAATATTCATTAGAAATGCGCAGTTTTGTCACGATGGGTTACTGTGACACTTTTAGGTCCAAGGACATTCATTTGATGCTTATTTCAACAAGAATTTTTGGGGAATTTAATAAGATGGCTACAGCTGTGTCAAATTTTTAGAAATTATAAATGATAGTTCTAGTATATAACTCAGTTAAAAGTCATCTTACATTTATCCTGTTCACATACTGTTTGAAACGCTAATACAGGGTAAGTCGTTTTCAGACTTTGTTAATTTGATTAGATTTTCTTCTTAAATAATACTCATTCAACTTTACTGCAGAAATCTATTTGATAAAGACCGTGTGACCACTATCACTCCAAGGAACACACGAATCGAGCCAGGTAATTTTTACTTACACTTTATATAGGCGAATAGAGTCTAAAGATTTTTACTAACATGTTAAGATTTTTTTCATAACACTAATTTAATGTCGTATGAAAAGCCGTTACGGTAGTGGATCTCCGCATTAACAATATATTTACAATTGGTGTCAATGGGGGAAATGTTGAAGTTCTATGAGCTCGACAATTCAATAATTTGACGAACTTACAATTTACATTTCGAATAAGTGCAGCCTTAATGATTTTGAAGAAAAGTCATTTCATTCGATTTACTTTGGTAATTATAAAGTTTATGCAGTTGATTATGAGAGAAATCCTTTGGGAAGTTTATTAAAAATTACCTGGATCGATTCGCGTGTTCCTAGTAGTGACTATTAAGCTTGAAAATCTTAGCACCGATGTTAGACCGAAAGTGTCAGTATAAACTTTCCAGTTCCAGGTTGGCATTCCTTATTTTTAACTGGTATTTCTCAATCTTCTCAAGTTCAAGTTACTATTTCTCACCTCAAAATTTCCACTTTTTAAATTATTTGTTCGAAGTGTGAAATGTGAAAAATTGGAGGAGAAAATGTTAAATAAGAAATAACAAAATGTTTGAAAGCCAAACTGAGAACAATTGGAAAGTTGATTTGAAATTTTCATCGTAAAAAAAAAATATTGTAAATAAGGTGCTTCCGGTCTTTGTACTTACTTTTTTTAGTTATTCTAATTCGCTTGTAAATAATTTTAAAAAAGGGTTCTATTGTCATTGTAAAGTAGGGTCCTGGTGTCTTCGAATAGAAATGTCCCAAAGTCTCTGAATGAAATTCATTATGTTATCGTTATTAGGGATGAGCTATGGATATTTTATTCGTCCCGCCTCTTTAGTTTCGGAAAACTAAGGTTTTGTCATCCCGCCTTTAATTTCAAATTTCACCATAGCCCCCCCCCCAATATAAAATTGCTCCCTAATGATAGATTTGCTTTGTCTATTATAAAAAAAAATTACACACATGTTTTTTTTTCAAGATTGTTCATTTCAATTAACATTTTAGTAAAAATTAACCAAACTTTAGGCCATTTTTAATCCAAATGAGCAGCATTCATTTTTTATTTTTTTATTTTCAAAAGGCATATCATGATGCATCGATTTTCAAATTTTATAGAAAAAACCTCCTCAATGTAATCTTATGCTATCAGTTGAATATTAACATATTAAACGTTGTTATCAACTTCCGAATTATTTTTTGTAGAAACCCAGCAGATAAAATGTTCCTGCCTTTCATCTTGTGCTTCGTTGGAATTGTGGTCACTATTTCGTCGCTGAATGTCTTAGAAATGTTTCCAGAGTTTGATTCGAATTTAGCGAAACCAATTAGTATATATTCTCAGTTTTATTTCAACTTTCAATTTTAAGATTGACACTTAAGAAAAAAGAAAATTGTATAAATTTCTACCTTCGGTGGCTTTTTCATGCTATAAGAGCGTGTTTATGAGAAAATCATGTCAAATTGAAATATATCAGATTTACAAAATATAAGGAGTCAATGATTTGAAATGTCATTTAGGGATCCTTTTATGCAAAATACTTATTTATTGAGAAATTTAAGATGGCCGACTCATGTGCATCAATCAAAATAAGTAGATTACTTGGCAAAACTAACTGCACATGCAGTGCTGATTACAAATATATAAAATTATGTTTTTTTTCAAATTTGAAAGGGTCACATTCCAGCTTATATTTTTGACGTAGTTAATCATCATTTCACTACTCACATCCGTTGGGAATATGGGCTATTTTCCCAAATTCTTCAAAAGCATCAAATTCCTCAATTTCAAACATCTTGATTTGTCACAAATAGTATTTTTATTTTAATTTTATTTTTGTTCTAAATCACGCAGAAAATGTATGCGTTAAAGAACAAGATAGCAAATGGAAATGCTTTTCAAATGAAAATGGCATTTCTATAAGTCAACAACCGACGGCATGTCCCAGTTTTGGTCAGAGAATTTGGTATTTGGTATGTTTTTTTTTTACAAACAATAATCATTTTTGTCGAGTTGACATTTGGTGTATATGTTACAGTACAAGTGTATAATTAGGCCTTATATATAATTTCTGAAATTTAAGTAAATATATATGATTACTAAATGGGTTACGAAATATATATAATTCCTAATTCTGACCAGCTGCAGTCATTATACATAATAACTGATTTTTTAAGAAGTTTTTATACAATTTACTGATTTGATTTTAGTTACTTGGCAGAATAGAGCACACGCATCCAATACATTATGTACCATAGCTGTTGAAAAATTTCAATCCCTCATTAAAAATTTATAGTTTTAAATAAGTTTGATTTTCAATAATTCTCTTTTTATAATAAACTTAGTATTTTGATAATTTCAGATATGGTATGATAATAAAACAAAACTACAATATTGACTTAATTTCAATAAATTTTAAGGTACAACTTCATGAACTTAGTTAACACATTTTACATGTTTTGGGGCTAAAATTTAGTCAGAGGGGAAAACAGCTTAAAAATCT
The DNA here is from genome assembly GCA_963971305.1 of Arcuatula senhousia. Lineage (NCBI taxonomy): Eukaryota > Metazoa > Mollusca > Bivalvia > Mytilida > Mytilidae > Arcuatula > Arcuatula senhousia. The sequence goes on along the minus strand of OZ020307.1, from coordinate 54,181,972 downwards.
TTAATCAGTATTTTCTATTTAAATAGCAGTTGACTTACATGTATGTTCTACCAGAAAGTGTCTCAAAGAAACTGAGACTTTTTAGGCTTAAATATTTCTTCGCATTGAATAACTTTGGTAAAGGTCCAGGTTAGGCAACTGTTTATGACTCTTGTGTATTTTGGGTAGTGTGGTCTGGATCTCTAGCCTTACAGTCAACTTGTGTACTTTATTTTTATCAAATACATGTACTGTAGAAGCAGAAAAGTTCGTGGGGGATTTAATTTGTTTATTTCGTGGATAAGAGAAATCTACGAAATTAAATCCCCTCGAATTAAGAATATTTAGTTGATGAGTGTATATTAAAATAAGATATCCACGAAAATTTGTCCCCTCCATTTCAGTTTTGTGCCCCAAACCACGAAATTTTATCCCAACAAAAATTAATGATTATACAGTATATCAAAACACTTATAGTTTCGAGTATAAATCTGACCGCCATTTTATTTGTAAGGATAATTCTATTGTACATGTAGTACCTTTGGTAATTTGAGACATTCATTAAAAACAATGGGGAAAGGTCACAACATTTGAATGTTTACTTAGTTGTAAAACAGGTTTGACATATAAATGCGCAATGAGTTGCCAATTTAACAAATTCTTTAATAATGTGCCACACTTACACACTAAGAACTTGAGTTATTTCCAAATCAAATATTAATAATAAATATGTTTAATATGAAGGGGTTAAAAGTCTGTGGAATGTATTGCTTTGTGCTTATTTGCTTTGCTTGACATGTGTTTTTAAACAAATCAGACCAAGTTTAAAACCATTCCTTTAGTCATTAGGATTTAAACATTATTACTGCTAAATATTTTAGTAATTATGCATAATTCCTGAAAATTTAAGTAATTATGTATAATAACTAATGAGGCCCGTCATTATACATATTTACTGAAAATTTCAGGAATTATGTATAATTTATAATTATACACTTTTACTGTAACATATACACCTTGGCAATGTAGAATTGTACCAATGAAGATAAAAAAAAGTTATTTTTGTTTGAAATAGGAAAAATGAAAAACAAAATGTCAATCAAAGGTGAAAAATAATTTTAAACTAATTGGATTTATCTAAAAGAATCCTGTTACTTTTAGTGTCTTAAACATGATGTTTACAACTTGACTTGACTTAAGTCTTTTGTACCTATGTGGTTCATATGCCACTTATGATTTGCCTCCTTTTTGTTCTTTGTTGGAAAAATCAGACTAGGTCTTGTCATTTATATCCTGGGACTTCCAACTCTTGAGTTGTATCCATGTGTTACTTAGACGTCCAACTAACTTTTTTCTTGTGGATTCCACTGCATGGCATTTCGAGTGATAAAATTTGCTATTTTTCTTAATGTATGGCCTATCCATCGTCATTTACTTTTTATATCCTATTCCAATGGTATTGGGGGTTCTATCCCCTAAATCGGTGTTCTTGATCTTTTCTTGCAATCTGATATTGATAATGCGCCTCAGATAGTTGTTTATGAAGACTTGTACCTTGTTTGTTAGATTTTTATGGTTTTGCAAGTTTTACAACCATAAAGAGATAGACGATAAAGTGATGTTCCACATATAGCTTCCATCTCTTTAAAAGCAGTCCTTGGTTTTCCGATCCTGACTTTTATATCAAGCTCGAAGCTACATATAATGTTGTGTTTACGTGAAGACAAGTTCACTTGTTTGCGTTTGCTTTTAGCACTGTGGTCTTCTTTATGCCGATAATAAGTCCTGTTTCTGCGTCTCTTTATCTGCTTGTTTAAATGTCTTGCATTTGGTGTTGATTATAATAAAATAAAGCAATGTCGTCTGCGAAGTCAAGATCATCAAGTTATTCAAGCAAGGTCCATTTTATCCCATTTCTCATATTGATGGTGGCTTCCTTGTTTCCTTCATTGTTCAATCAACAGCTATAAGGAACAGCAGGGCCCAGTTGTTCAAAAGTGTCGTTAAATTTAGCGATGATTAGCCCTAACGAGTCGTTAAAATCTAACGTTAAGATTAACTAACATCTGCGTTAAATTCTGTTGTTGAAAAAAAAAATAATCACTTGATTAGCTAACACTGTGATAACACTGATTAATCACATGATTAATTAAAAATACCCATAATCCTTTGCGAAAATCCCTTTCCCTCATTTCCAATATGGCTGCTGTCCCTACCCCCATTAAAACTCCTAGAGAGAGAAAAACCAACTTTACCACTGCTGAGAGCAACCTTATAACAGAGACTTCTTTTTGTTTTCCTGCTCAAGTCATCTCTTAATAAATTAGTTAGAAATAAAATTTCATCACGACCGAATCTGTATCTAGCTCTTAATTCTGAATCGGTAAAATTAAGAGATAACCCTTCCTTGTTCCTATAAACTCGCTCTTTTCTACCAAGGGGCACCTGCATAAATGCAATGGCGGCCATATTTAACGCAATGTTAGTTTACTAATCCACCTCTAAAAGGTGATTAAATTTAGCGATTTTTTAACGACAAATTTTGCGTTAATTTTTTTTAACAACACTTTTTGGTTGTCGTTAAATCTAACGACTCGTTAACTACATTTTAACGACTGCGTTAGCCTAACGACACTTTTGAACAACTGGGCCCAGATGTGATAGTAAATAACCCTGTCTTACACCTGTTGTTATATCAAATGTTTTAGTAAGTCTGCCGTCATTTACAATCCTACATTAGTTTGCATTTCTGAGTTTTTTATGATATAGACAAATTTTTCGTAAAGTCTATAGCGCCTCATTGCATTTAACTTAAAAACTTCTCTGTTCTAGCTATCATAAGCTGTTTGAAAGTTAATGAACACTGTATACGTTGTAGATGGAAGAAAAAATTCTAAAGCCTGTTCTAGTATGATGCGTAATGTTGCAATTCGGTCAGCAAAGGACCACCGATTTTGCCGAAACCCATGTATATTTCCATGAAGTAAGGACAAATTTCCTTTTGTTTTTTCCGGCATTGCTGTTAACCTCCTTTTCAGCCTGCTTATAATCTTCTTGTGCTTTTTGTTTTGCTACTATTGTTCTGAAGTTATTCAAAGCTTCCTTGGCCATTTCCCTCTTTTCCTTGACAGAAACAAATACATGTAGGCACCATAGGGACATTCTAGTGTTAAAGATGAAACAACAAAACCAGTTAACACCACACAAAATAAACTCAACAGAAACAGATATCAACAACACGAACTTAAGTCGTAACAAGTGTGAACCCAGGTGCTCTGGAAGAGAAAGCGGTTTCTGGTTGTTTTATTCCTGTTAGCACACCCGTCGCACTGCTAATAAATTCAGTTTGTCAAATCCGGCAAGTAAGACAAACATTAAATTCATAATATCGTTATACAGCATTACCGTATAAATCGTTTATATAACCTTTTATTATTTGTATTTTGAAACCACTGGCCGATAACCGCTGCTGGTTGACCGGAGATCCCCTAGAGTAATCACATGCCTGTTCGTCGGACAAGAGTTTACCAATGATCTTTTTAATATTGTTTTTAATTTCTGTAATGAAATTCAAAATTGTTTAAAACAATTCGTTTCGATCCATGCACTGCATATGGTCGATATCTTTGTTGCTTGATTTGGCTTCCCTGTTCGAACCTTTCGAGTACTTTTCATTCAATACTTTTGTTTTGTTTTTTAACTTCTATCATTTTGATTCAAAAGCAACTGATGAGAGTTTTTTTTTCCTTGAAATTTGGATATATAGCATAGCCAAAATATCCGTATATATACATGTTTTGGTATTTGTATATGTGTATTTTATGTTAAATACTTTTCTTGTGCTTTTTGTGTTTTAAATTCAACAGCTGTTTCATTGGTAGATGTTAGAACTGTCTTTACTTGCCGCCAATAGTTTGCTATAGAGTTGATGGTTTCATCGATGTTTTGAAGTGCATTAATTTAAAAGCAGTTTCTCAGATCAGTTTAAATTCTTTTAGTTTGTTCTGAATCCTTGAACTTTTTTTTTCCATCAAAGCGTTTAATAACTGATGGACCTTTTTGGTGCTTTTTAAGTTTAAGTTTGATGTTTGCAATAAAGAGATGGTCATGGGCACCTCGTTTTACTCTCACATCATGCAAGCTTCCTCGAAATTTCCTAGAGATACAGAGTTGTTTTTCTGCATTTATTTCAGGAAATAGTCGTGTAGGCAGATGGCATGAATATTGTGGGAAGGTAGTTTCTCATATACACAAATTATGTGTTGCACAAAGCGACTGGGATGTGTGCCCCAGGTGGTTGAATGGGGCAGCCCTGACATCGAGAGATGCGGGGTCGTCAGGCGATAATGCGGAAAACCTGACCGCAAACCATAGTGGTGCACCGTGTTGGGGAAAAATGTCACGTTCCTTGAACGTTAAAGAACCCTGCTGCAGGTCTCGGTAAGAGTAGGACCCGTAGGATCCCCATGCAGGAGGCTAAATTTCCCGCCCCTACCCATCACTCCTTTTTCCAGTGGCAGTCGAAACTCTCCTACCCGATTGGCCTTGTGTCCCCATTTCCTCCACTTCATCATCATTTCATGTTCATTGTTTCACCACTTTCATGTTCATCTCCCGGATATAGCCGAAATCGTGCTTCTTGGGAGTAAAGCAACAACTAACTAACTAACTAACTATTCCTCTAGTCTAGTCAAACCCAATACTATTCCTACTTTTCCATTCATATTTCCAGTTAAGATGGTTATATCATTTCTATTGCATTTTCAGATGTTTTCCTCTAGAACCTTGTTGTACTGTTCCTTTGTTTCTTCCTCAGCATCATTCGTTGGTGCAAAGCATTAGATACTGGTTATTTAAAGGGTTATCGTTTGTTTGCTGTTTTGAATTTTACAGAAACTAACTGGTTCCAAGCCAATGAGTGTTTCCTGTGCTTCTCGTGACAGCATGATGGCGACTCCTTCCGAATGTATGACAATATCATCCATGGTCCTAATAATAATATGTTGTCACAAAATGTCAAGCACATTAGTCCTGTAATTTTACATTTTACTTAATAATATGATATTTCCAGTATATTCCATATGTCATCATTTCATTTGCGATGATTCGGGACTTTCCAGTAATATTAATCGTGTGGACATTCTAGCATGCCACTTTGGTGACATACTCAACACTAAAAAGTTTGCTTTGGCTTTGGCCACCAGATATCATTCCCCCCTGCTTAAACGCTCACTGGTTTAAATTACCTTGGTGTATCATTCAGTGTTTCTTTAATTGGAAATTGATCTCTGAGCAGGGGATTGGCCTACCAAGAGAGCCTTCCCCTCTCAGGCTACTGGCTGATGGAATTCTTGTGGTCACTCTCATACGCCCTTTGCAGTTGTAGCTATTTGTTCTAACATCCGCCGAGGGGGCGGGGTGGAAAGCCCACAATTTGTCCATAGCTGGATCTGTCTTGATTTTGGGGTATCCTTCTCTAAGATGAGTTTTCGTCCTGAACTGTTGACACTCATGCCATGCTGAGGCAAGTATAATGAGTGCTAGAGCATTTCCACACACCGGTAGGCTTACAAAATGCCTTTTTTTCACTCTTCCGAAATTCTCTACAGTTAAGCTATAAGTACTAGACTCTAGTTATTGTGCAATGCCACAAAGTGGCACCGGTGAGGTCTAACATTGCAGTTGCAAGAAAAACAGAAGCATTCGGCATTATCTTCCACTCACAAAAGTAAGGTAGCTAGGGGCAAGGAAGAGAAAAAATTCTTCATTAAAGACGGCAACCAAGGAACAACATTACCCTGTGTGAGCAATTTTTCGTCATACTTGATGCTTCATAAAGGAAATCGATGCAAGTCCTTCAAGCTCAAAACTTACAAATTTATTGAGATACGTTAAGCTGGGGTGGGCGTATTGTTGGTACACAAGAAGGGAAAGTTGAAGATAAGAAAGTTGAAGTCATCACGTTTGTCAAAGAATTTTGATAAAAGCTTTTCTTTAGAACTATTTAAAGATAAAAAAAAATATGAAGCAGACATTCAAGAATACATCTTGTCCTTTATGTCAAGTTCCTGAGGCTATATAAGATGGAGAGTCACCAAATCGACAATTGGTCAGTGGTATATAATTGTTGTTCTAATGATTAATGTATTCAAAAGGTGATCTTTTGCCAGTTTTTGGAAAGTGCTAAAATTAGCTCTTGACAATATTTGTATCATTAATAAAGTACATTTGCATACCATATTGAAAGCATGTCAGTGCCCTCGAACATGGACAAAAATGGCAGAAATCCATCTACCAACACGCATAATAATGTCTCAAGACTTTACACCGTTATTGACATTAAATAGTTTGCCTTTTTATTAAACTTTTCTTGGTGTTTCGCTGTTTTAAGCAAATCTCCCAAAGATGAAAAATCAATTGATCGATCAACATCAGTGGTATTTGCAGGGTCCAGCTCTTCAGAAGTCCAGCCCAATTTATTAGTTCTCATTGTGCATTTTAAAACTTTTGCTCTCTTTTCATATCTTGTAGGCATGTGTTTTCTCTGAGCCGACACAAGGCCGACTGATTTTTAAAAAAAATATATATTTTAAAGAATATATTAAATCTGCAGATAAATAATCTGAATTGCACAAATTATTATTAAGCAATAAAACATGATAAAAGTGGAAAACTAAAAGCATGTCTACAAAGCAAAGAAGAAGCATAAATCGATAACATGGAAAAGAATGTTATTGATTAATTAAATAAAGATTCCACTACATGTTATGATATTTTTAGATAAGAAGGTAGGTCACACAGGCTAGTGACCTCGTATAACCTTTACAGCAACAAATGATCTGCAGAAAATATTTTTAAAAAATTAGTCGGCCTTGTGTCGGCTCAGATAACACATGCCTACAAGATATGAAAAGAGTGCAAAAGTTTTAAAATGCACAATGAGAACTAATAAATTGGGTTGGACTTCTGAAGAGCTGGACCCTGCAAATACCACTGATGTTGATCGATCAATTGATTTTTCATCTTTGGGAGATTTGCTTAAAACAGCGAAACACCAAGAAAAGTTTAATAAAAAGGCAAACTATTTAATGTCAATAACGGTGTAAAGTCTTGAGACATTATTATGCGTGTTGGTAGATGGATTTCTGCCATTTGTGTCCATGTTCGAGGGCACTGACATGCTTTCAATGTGGTATGCAAATGTACTTTATTAATATGAAGCAGACATTCAAGAATATATCATGTCCTTTATGTCAAGTTCCTGAGGCTATATAAGATGGAGAGTCACCAAATCGACAATTGGTCAGTGGTATATCATTGTTGTTCTAATGATTAATGTATTCAAAAAGTGATCTTTTGCCAGTTTTTGGAAAGTGCTAAAATTAGCTCTTGACAATATTTGTATCATATTTAAAGAAGCTGTTTAGTAAAGTTACAATCATTTTAGGTATCTAAAAGTTTGAAAAAGTGTAGATCCAGATAAAAATATCTTTAAATAATCTGTTGAATATCAACTAAAAAGAAGTGAATATGTCGGCCATCTTGAATTTCTTAAAACAAGAAAATTGCTAAAAAAGAGTCTTGAAGGGAGTGGTTTTAGTTGCATCAACTCTATAAATATGAAATTTTTGCATCTAGACGCAATTGCATCATTTTCTCGAAGACGAGCTACACGTTGATGACTTGTTTTATACAAATAAGTAAGCTTAGAATACAGCAAAAATTAAAATAACTGACAGATATCCCCGAACATATTATTTCAATTGTGAATGAAATATCATTTTATGATCAAGTTTTTAAATATATGAATGATTTTGTATTATAATAAAGCATATCATAATAGGACAAGTAAGTCTTTGTACAATTTTAACCATAAATAATTGTTCAGAGTATTTATTATTGCAACACTGCAATAGTTTTCATTCTTTAGGTAAAAAATAGAAAAAAAAATGTTAAAATTGGCATTTCAACAACTTGAAAGTAATTGTTGCTTTGTTTGATTGAATTCTAAAGTTCAACTTCATATCTTTTCAGCTAAGCAGGAGCAAGGTAAAACATTAGTTTATATACACACAAAGGATGTTTGCAGGTCAGTTTTGAAATAACAGTGATCTATATTTCTAAAGTGTTATATGAAGATGAATAAGGCAAATATAAAGGTTCAAAATAAACAAAAAAATCATAGGTTACCGAACTCGTTTAGAAGATAATAAGCGTCCAAATTTTGACGGGAAAAGGTTTGCTCTGAATTCCCATAGGTTTTGCATTTGACTTGTTATATATCATATGAAAAATAACAAGAAATTAAAAAAAAAAACTTTGTAAATTAACTCCTTATGACCCAAATAAGCATTTTTATTAATAGAAAATAGGAGGTCACTGGGCAAAACTAATATCTTCATTTTGATGATAAAATCGTGAAAATGCCAAATATCTTGCACCAAATCCCATAAATTGACCAACTATCATCTTTATCATTATTAATTCTTTGGGTTTTTTTGGGGGGATATAATACGTTAATTGCAAGCCTGGTAAGATTCGCAAGGTTAAATAAAATTCAAGCTTCATATGAATGTAATAACGTAAACAAACGAAAATAAAGGCAATTTCCATTGTGAATTTTTCTTAAGTTGCTGTTCATTTATGCAGATTGTGTTGAGTACACTTATTCCACATCTCAATATTTTCTATTTCAATTATATTTAAAACAACTATGCACCAAACAATACAATGTGAGTTTCCGAAAAATCTTAGCCTTGATAAAGATTTTAATGAACATAGCCCTTATATGATGAGGTCGGTCTTACTGATTGAGGAAGACTGAAACAACATTGTAACCATTGTGAGAAAGCTTTTTCTAAGTTTGCATTTCGTAGTTGAGTGCATGGTATTTATAACAGCACATATGATCTTCCGTCCACCAAGACATCGTTTCAAGTTTGGACCGTTTCTATTGTCTTTAGCTTGTCTTAAGAGTGATTTTGTCGGTGTTTCATCCCCTTACAATATGAAAAGAATGGTAAAATGAAGATGAGATGATAATGAGAAATATTGGGTGGGATGGGGAACAAGGGAGCAGTTAATTTTTTAGAGACAAAAATTTTTGCCAATGTGTTGAACTACTTGGCGGTCCACAAAAAGATTTTTTTTATTGCATGAAATAAATAAACCTTTAGATCACTAAGATCTAATAAAGTCTTTATAGGATATGACGTTAAAGTTCGAAGTTGTCAGGGTTTTAGTCCTTTAAAGGTGAAAAATAACGTTTGTTTTTAAGTTTTTGCCCTATAGAATCAAAACTAAATGATAATTAAACCTTTCTCTCATAAAGCTTTAAATAAGCCTTTTTAATATGTCAAAAATTGCGGTTTTTATGGGTTTTACCTATAAAATAAAAGCTAATAATTTCAGAGAAAAGATACTGCTTGCCGAAATCTTTAGCTGACTCAGCTATAATTCTACATAATATTTCATTGTGTCAAAGATTTCAGACGACCTCTATTAGGGGTCATGGCCATAAACAGGTCAGAAATGGCGTTTTATTATGCCCTCGCTTGAAAAGTGTGGGGTATATAGTGATAGAGGTGTCCGTCCACCCATCTCTTATCCGCAACTCCTCCTAAACTCCTTGATGGATTTTCATAAAATTTTCACACACTCTTTGTCACATAATGTAGATGTGCACCTACTTTAAAAAAAATGATCAAAATGATTTTTGGGGTTTCCCATAGCAAAACATGGACTTAGCCATTCGACAACAATGGGCTACCCATCTCTTATCCGCAACTCCTCCTAAACTGATGGATTTTCATGAAACTTTCACGCAATTAATCTTTGTGACATAATGAAGATGTGTGCTACCTATTTTAAGATTTTATCCGATTAGTTTTTTCGGTGGGCGGGGGTATTTATTTGTGATCTGCTGCTCACAGTTTTTTTTTCTAGTTTTCATGCTTTGTCCTATAAGACGCAAACTAATGAATAAAGAGAACGCTGTTGCCTTCTCAAACCTTTAGCTCATTGAGCTCTACAAAAGTCCTCCTAGAGTTAAAGTTGTCAGATAGCCCCTTATTGGCGTTATAGCTCTTAAAAAGATCAAAAACAATGTTTTGCAATATAAAAACATATTGCAGATAAGGAAGAAAACTGTTTATTGCTGAAACCTTTGGCCTTTAAAAGCTACACTGAAAAACAACTATCAGATAATATCATATAGAAGAGCCCTTTGTGCCCCCTTGGGCCAGAAGATAGATCGATTTAGGCTTCTTAGCGTCTCTTGTTCATCATTATTTTTACCTTTCAGTTGCTGTTACAGCCTGTTTACCCGCTGGTTATTCTGTGAATTCGATAGCAAAAGTCCCTTTTACAACAATTAAATCAAAGATCGGGCCGATAGACACCGATGCTCTAAAAGTCGGAGAATTTAGATGTCCCTCAGCAGGACTGTACATGGTGTCGTTTACATGTACCGGGAAAACACTACAATATTTTAATGGTTTCGCCGTTTACAAAAACGACAACAAAGTCTTCGAGAAAGGTCCCTTCTTTGACAACAGTTATGAAAGCCGGTCAGATATTTATGCTATCAAACTTAATGTTAACGACAGGATTTCAGTCAAAGCATTTAAAACGCAATTCGCAGATAGTGGTGAATCATGTTTGACAGCTATTAAAATGTATTAAATGGTGAAGTTGACATCAATGTTGTTATCTTAAAGCCATTATGAATGTTTTTATTTCTTCAATAACGACTTTAACATAAAACAAGCCAAAGAAGAAGGAAGCTTTTTTCAGTCTTGTTTCAAGCAAACTTATTTGATAAATTTAACTACAACATGCACAAAGAACAACTCAAATAAAACTAAATTTTATATACATGAGCGGGGCACTGTAAAAAAAGAATATTTTGGTCTACGAAACTTCGACAATCTTCCGTGTACAAAAGAAAAAAAAATAAAGTTATCAGAAAAAAAAACATAAACGTAAGGCGTTTAACCATTTGTTCATGTCTGATTTGGCTTCATGTTGGTTGTTGTGTACTTGTTAGACAAATTTTCATTGCTGGTCCTTGAGCATCACAAGCACTTTATTACAAAAATACCCCCTAAAAGTAACTGAACATATAGATACCTTGTTTCAAAATTTCCAAAAAGATTGACAAAAAGTCTTAAAGTGCTCACTGAATTATGTGAAACAGTTGAATCGCAAACAGCATGCTCAAAGCATGATATAAAATCGTTATTTTCTCTCTGGATTATTTTTCAACGATAAGCCAATTTTGGCATTTCCTTGTTTACATACATATATGTATATAATATAAAAAGTAGTTTATCTTTCTGTCAGTGCGTCTGTTCACACTTTCATGACAAAATTGTTATTTCTTATAAGAAAGATAGACTTCAACTTTAGTACACAGCTTTTTTTTATGAGTTGTACTATAGTGACCTTTTTTTCAGTAGATCATCTAGTTTCTGATTGTGGAGTCATTTATATTGTTTAGCATCCAAAAAGGAAATTTCCATTTCACATCTAGCAAAAACAGATTTCCGTTGGCTCCTTTAGAGCGCAAAAAAATAGTCGGCTCATCAATCAAGGAGTAGATACCTGACATACCTGAAAACACACTTTACTGCATTAGACCCTACTTGAATCTTCATACCAAACTTAAAAAAGCTTTTAAGAATAGTAGCTGCCAAATGTGTTACGGAAACAGGTGTGACCAATAATAGTACGTCACATCTTTCGGTGCCAACACAGAATTCATTTCAGGTCTGGTCTGCAAATGTTGACATAATACTTGACATAAAATGGACAGTTGAGGTCAAGGTCGTTTGGTAGGTTACAGAAGCAAAACATACAACAAAGTTCCAGACATTATTTTTCAACGTCTGTCGTGTGTTTTGCCCAATCAAGGCGCATCAGATGCACTTCATAAATCAAATGTAAAATGCAAAATACTTGATAGATATCGAGAGCTTAGAAATATACAACTAAAATATGTCAAAGTGGAAACACAACTCACGTCCCCTAAAGTCACGTATATCAACCTTTAAAGTTGTTATGGGTAAGAGGAACCTTACGGGTTTAACAATTTTGAAATCTGCATGAATCATTTATAGCTTTAAATTATTCTTCATCTCAAATTTCATTTAAGTACCATGAAGAATTTGTGGAGCAACTCAATGATTAACGATATCAGCCAGCCGGGGACCATCTTGTACAAGTCAGATTTGTCAGATCCAATCTTACTTATACATGTACAAGTCAGATTAAACAAACTAGAGTTATCTTCTCCTTATGTAGAATTTTCAATCTGACCTCTACAAGTAGATTGTACTAGAATGTCTTTTTATCAAAGTCTCTTATCTAGAGATATTCTGTTTGATTAAATTACTTTTCTATAATCATGTACTAAGAGATATTTATAAATCTTACAAAATAGTCATGGGTCTGCAATTTAATTTTTTTATCTTAACATCATTCTGACTTGTACAAGTCAGAATCAAACTTTTACTGCCTTACTTTGGCAGTAAATTTCTCTACTTTGGTGCTCGTGAACACCAAGGTCTTTAATTATTCTAACACCAATAAAGCCCCAGTCACACTGTCACGTTTAGGCATCCCGTTTTACTACGTTTCTAAAACGTAGTGAAACGGCTATAAACGTAACGAAACGTATCGACACGTAGTTGAAACCGGCTAAATACGTAGACTTACCTGGACAGAAACGTGACTCGTCCCGTTTGTGTCGTTTGCACAACACAAACGTGGCTGAAAATATATACGTAGCATATACGTACTAAAACGTAGTAAAACGTTAAAACGTATTAAAACCTAGTAAAAACGTAATGAAAACCTAGTGAAACGTAGCGAATGACAACCAGCAGGTTTTACTACGTTTCCCTAGGTATTTGTTGCGTTTCACGAGGTTTCAATAGGTTTTAGTACGATCCATTACGTTTTATGTTACATTTTGCTGGGGTTTATAACGTTTTCTCGCGTTTTGGAAGAGATCATGACGTTTTACTACACATTTCTACGCTTACTGTCACCTTTAACCAATTTACGCACATAATATTAAAAAATAAATTATGGAGTTGGTTATTACGAAATATTGCTACACATTTTGCAGATGATGCTGTTGTTGCTTCTGTATAACCAGAGCTGGAGGTAAGAAGAGCGCGTTGGGTGAAAGATTAAATAAGTAGAAGAACCTAGTTCCTTGGATCGCAATGGAAGAGGGAGGTTTGGTGCCTTAAAACCTGGTTTAATATACCATTTCTTTGGAAATTCTTGTACCAAGTCTAGGCCATTGCGATTCTTCTTGCCATATGAGATTGAACATTCAAGTTTTGTAGTTATGTTGTTACCTTTATTCGGCATATATATATATATATATGAACAACTTCTAGATTAACAGAGATGTGAGGATATCGTTTCTTTAAAATATCTTTTGCGTGCTGAACATGATATTTTCCATGCGATTGTGGCTTGATTGACACCAAGACTTGATATGAAAAATGCTTGGTTCGAAAAGGTACTGCCAGTTGGCCTTGAAGTTGCTATTATTCTTCGATTTTGAATAGACGAAACGCGCGTCAGACGTAGCAAAATTTATTTGCTGGAACTTTGTTTTTTGTTTTGTTTTTAACATCCATGTGGCTAGCACTGCTGGTGGAGTTTTAAGTCTCCTAGGTTAGCCTGCTCCGTTATAAACCTTTATGTGCTGAAGATCACATTAAAGCTAAAATAAAATCCGTGTTATTTTTATTATTGTCATAACTCTGAGCTTCTCCCTTCCCCAGGCATAGGTTGACCTCAGTTTTAATAAAGTAGTTCGGTTCCAGTTCGGCATATTTTTCGTTTTTTATTCTATGCTATTTATATTCATGTAGTGTTTGACTTTTCAATATTTAAGTAGAGAGCCTCTGACGAGTCTCAAATGGACGAAACCCATGCCAGGTGTAACAACATTTATTGCCTGAATGGAACTTTGTTTTATGTTTGATTGCTACTAGGTACAGTCACTAGTACCATTCTCTATGATGTACTCACTTGGTTCTCTATAAAACACCATTTCAAATATCGTACTTGGAAAACGAAAGCGAGGCAATGATTTCTAAATACGCGGAAGATGCAACTAACATATGAAAATGGATGGAGAATTATAGCTCAGCAGCTTAGTCCTATTTGCAGTTCCACCATGCCCTTATTTGAGTTGACAGAAAGCATGTGGCTACAAGATGTTTATCCGATGGAGTTCCAAAGAATTTAGTTAAGCCACCAATAAAAAATGATCGTTTGATGTTTCCGGTCCAAGGGTTCTTAACGTTGGGTAGGTAGGTAGGTAGGTAGAGATTTTTAAGTCAAAAATTTACATGCAATCATACCGACTGCTGAAAATGGAAAGAGAAGTGTCTCAAACAAGACTCGCCATATCAAAGTGTAAAACATTTCTATTTATATTGTGAATGTGCAATTTGAACATGAAAAAAAATCTCTTCAGAGTGTGAAATTCGAGTAATTAAAACAATTGGTAAAATATCATGATAAAAATGGGGTACATGTATATAGAAGGGGTCAATTTGTTCTGGGTAGAAAAAAACAATCAAACATTTTTTTCTTTTTGGCCTTATGAAATACAACTGGCACGGAACATATTTTATAACCTCTTAATGCATTAATCTAAAAGAGATTTTGAAAAAGGTGAAGTAGTCTCATTGTGTCAGTCTTACAATTTTTAATACATAATATAAATGTTCTAGAATCTGAATGCTGTTACATTCTTCAAATTCAAGATTGCTTCTTTTCGAGAAGCCTGATTTAAAAGTGAAACGATAAAATTTTTTAATGAGAAACTCGAAATGACGCGGTTTTCGCATTGAATCAATTACAACGTACTGACACGTAGTAGTACGCAGTTAAACGTAGCACAAACCTAACAAGACCGCATCAATACGTAATCAAACGTACTGTCAACCTAGTAATCCGTGACAAACCCTAGTAATACCCGATTAAACGTACCTGATACGTAGCAAAACGTAGTAAAACCTAACGAAACGGCTATTGTTAAACCTGGCTAAACGTATTTAAACGTATTTAAACGTAGGGAAACCTTTCAAAACGTAGCATATACCTAGTCAAATGTATAAACCGAAAACTATGACAATAAATTACATTGAAACGTGACGTTTTAAAACGTAGTAAAACGGGATAGCCAAAACGTGACAGTGTGACTGGGGCTTAAAAGCCCGAGTCACACTGTCACGTTTCGGCATACCGATTACGTTTCTAAAACGTAGTGAAACGGCTAAGTATTTTAAACGTAACAAACCCTATCGACACGTAGTTGAAACCGGCTTTTTACGTAGACTTACCTGGACAGAAACGTTGCACGTCCCGTTTGTATCGTCTGCACAACATAAACGTGGTTAAAATAATATACGTACTAAAACGTATTAAAACGTTGTTAAAACGTATTAAAACGTAGTAAAAGCATAATGAAAACCTAGTAAAACGTATCGAAATCCAACCAGCAGGTTTTACTACGGTTCCCTAGGTATTTGTTGCGTTTCACGAGGTTTCAATCGGTTAAAGCACAATTCATTACGTTTTATGTTATGTTTTGCTATGTTTTATCACGTTTTGTCGCGTTTTCTTAGGCATCATGACGTTTTACTACGTATTACTACGCTTACTGCCACCTTTCTCCTATTTTTGCACATGTTATTAAAGAATAATCATGGAGTTTGAATATTGTTGCACGAACACATTTTGCAGATGAGACTGTTGTTGCTTCTGTATAACCAGAGACGGTACCATGCAAGGGGTAAGACGAGTGCGTTTAATTTGGTTAAGATATTAAATTAGTAGAAGACCCTAGTTCCTTGGATCGCAATGGAAGAGGGAGGTTTATTTTAACACTTCATTTCTTTTTGAAATTCTTTTATTGGGATTTTCAATGTTTTGTCTTTTGTTTTTGCCATATGAGATTGAGCATTCAAGTTCGTTAGTTCTGTTGTTATCTTTTTCGGCATAAATGAACAACTTTTAGATGAACTGAGACTTGAGGATATTGTTTCTTAAAATACCTTTTGCGTGCTGACCAGGATATGTTCGCTGCGATTGTGGCTAGACTGACACCAAGTCTTGATAATAAAAACGCATGATTCGGAATGTTGGCCTTCTTAAAGTTGATATTACTCTTCAATATCCCTGATGAGTCTTGAATAGACGAAATGTGCGTCAGCCATGGCAAAATTTATTGGCTGGAACTTTGTTTCATTTATTTTTTGTATTTCCAACAAATGATGGTAAGCACTGTATTTTGAATTTTCATGGCCCGAGGTTGACCCGCTCCGTTATCAACACTTATGTGCTGATTATCATATGAAAGCAAAAAAATATCCGTTAATTTTTTTATAATTGATCAAACTCTGAGCTTCTTCCTACCTCAGGTATAGGTTGCTCTCAGAGTAAAACATAACGGTTACAGTTCGACATATTTTTGTTATTTAGTAACGCTCTTCATATTCATGTAGTGTTTGACTTTTTCATTTTTTAAGTAGAGCTCCTGCTGATCAGTCTTGAATAGACAAAACGCATGCCAGGTGTAACAAAGTGTATTGTCCGCATGGAACTTTTTGTTTGTACAGTTACTAGTACCATTTTCTCTAATGTACCCACTTGGGGCTCTATAAAACACATTTCAAATGTCAGTTATTTTGTGTTTTCATGTTTTACATGTTGTCTTTTTTGTCCCGTTCCTGTTGGTGTTTACTGGTTTTGTCTCTGCCCCTTCGGACTTTTGATATTCGGATATCCCATTGGTACCTCTGCTTCTTTCGTACTTGGAAAACGAGAGCAAGGCAATGATTTCTGAATACACGGAAGATGCAACTAACATATATATATGGAAATGGATATATAAATGCAGCTCAGTAGTTTAGTGATATTTGCCAGTCCCACCATGCCCTTATTTGAGTTCACGGAAAGCATGTGGCTATAAGATGTACATCCGATGGAAGACGAAAAAAATTAGTTAGGCCATCCCAAAAAAATGACCGTTCGATGTTTCCGGTCCAAAGGTCCTAGTCCTGGTTAAATAAGGAATTTTAAGTCAAAAATATAAGAATTTGTAACTCAAGTTACAATTTTATGTTTTTATTTTACTTACCAAATGAACTTATAACTATTAGGATTCCGTTCTCGGTTCAACCGTCTTTGACTCGCGTATTACACATGTGTTTTAAAACACCTTCCTAACTCGGAGTTAACCTATGTAATACTGCACATGTCCCATACCTGTACCCCTCAGTTTATCGGCGGAAACAAAACTAGAAATTGTCTCTGAAGCCGAAACTTATCATAGGGGTTGCGGTGGGAAGCTATTTGGTAAGTAATATAATAACATAAAATTGTAACTTGAGTTACAAATTCTTAATTTAATTAATATTATTATACTTACCAAATGAACATATAACTATTAAGATATGCTTACCCAAGCAATGCACTCCAAATAGCTGTAGCAGGTGGTGTTCAAATGCTCGTTTTTTTCATCAATTCACCATTCATTCCATTCATCCATCCCAGTGAATCTATAAAATTGCAGTTCCATTCATCCATTTCAATTAATTTAAAATTGTAGTATAAACGTATGTGCAGCATACATAAAGTTATATTCAGCAGACAAAAAGTTAAAATTCATCATGATATATCAATACCATCACCAAAGTAACTATAAAAAAACTTATCACGAGCGACTCGCCTGAAATATAAACATAATACTGTTTATTTAACATAATTAAACATTCTGTAAAACACTGACATCTAACACTTCTCTTAAATAAAATCTATTGAATGTAGCTTCTAAACTCCAATCTGCGGAGTCTAAGACCTTCTGAACAGATGTAACTTTAAATAAGGCCCACGAAGAGCAAATAGCTCTAGAAGAATGAGCGTGAATATTTTTTTTCACTTGTGATGTTCGCTTTAGAATGTCAAGGTGTATTTTTCATGAATTGTAGTAATTAGTTTTTGTTTAATATTTTTGTAATCATTTAGCTAGATTTATAGTTTTAGTCATATGTATCGCATTATATAATCCTTATCAGTGTGTTGTTAAGTGGAAAAGGTGCAGGGATATCATGTTTCATTTATGGTTAAGTTCAGAGGATGCTAAATCTCAAGTACCTGTCTTTATAATTTGATAAATGGGTTTTTGGTGCTGATTTGGTGCTAGTTTGTTGTTCAATATAGGTCAAATATGCTGATTGGAATGTTAATTAATTGTTGGTGCAATTTTGGTGTTGGTTACTATATAAGACCCTTAGGTTTTCGGTTATGGGTAATTCTACTTTAGATATTGTTAGAGGTTGATGTTTCGAGGATTTTAGATGAGTGTTTGAGTATTATGAGGAATAGTTTTGTGGTTATTATGTAGTTGTAGCTTTTATGAACTGTCAGAATTGACTGATTCAGCTGTAGCCTTCACAGGTATAGCCAGTTCTCGTGTTGTTTGTGAATTGGATTATGTTCTAAGTGGACTGTTAGCTGTAGCCTACGCAGGTATAGCCAGTTCTAGTGTTGTGAGATGTATTGGTGTTTTGGAACTGATGTTGTTAGCCAAATGGTATCCATGCAGTTCTTGATGTTGATGTTAATGTAAATACGGAATACCTTGCCTACACAGGAAGTATTGCCGTGATGAGTTCCTCAGAGGTGTTAAAGTGATAGTTGATAAGTCTTGGATAACTGAAAACTTATGGCGTCGTAATAGTTGTTTTTATTTCATAATTTTTATAAACAGAAGCAGTGACATATGTTTTGTGAACTTCAAGATTTTACAGATTAATTCAAATTCATCCTGTACTTTGTTTAACCTCATTGTAAAATATGTTTGTGAATGCCGCTATTAAATGTATATAATAAACTGTAGAACTAGAAAGCTTCGAGAATCTTATTACCATCAAAGAACCCACGAACAGATAATGAAGTGTGAGCAAAGCTAAGCATTTTGTTGTCACAAATAATAGCCTGGAGCCTTGGCCAAACTCGACCGCCATGGCATTTTTGGTGTCAGAAGTGGGATATTAGAAAAAATAAATAATGTGCCAGTGGTTTATTAATTCAGTGGGATATTATTAAAAAGGAAAGATCGAAAAGTGCGAGTAGATTGATTCTCTAGAAGTAAGTTAAATTCAATATGCCTGGAAAATCAAGAAAAGGAAGACAACGCAGTCCATCACCTGATATAGAAATGGAAAGATCACCCCGTGTGCGTAATGTGTCACCGGTAATGCTGAGAGTAAATCGAGATGCTGGTGATTCTAAATCTATTGTTATGCCGTCTAAATTCTGTGGAGATGTTGAAGATTTTGAAATTTGGATAAGAACATTCAAAGGATAAGTTCCGCAAATCATGATATATGAATGTTGCCATCGTTCTGAAGTGGAGAATACGTTAACTTTTTTTTTCCAAAATTTGATTCCTGTTTTACTCGTTTTGTTGATTCCTGAAGATTTCCTTAATAATAAGTGACCATTGTTGCATATGTGCTTTAAATTCTTGAACATTTGCAAAAGTTACAGAAACATGAAGAGCAACATACAAGTGCAGAAACTGTTTAAAGCTAAAATTCATACTTTTGGACAAAGTGAATTGCAATAGATAATTTGGACAATTCTGCGAAAGTGTTAAAAGTTTTAAAATTCATTTTTCTTAATTGGATAACAGTAAAGTTAAATAGTTATTTTGGATATATTTTCCCTTTTTTTGTAAGTTAAATGGTGTAAAGAAATAATTTTAATTGATAATGATTTGTTTTGTTAACGGATAATTGTTATCAAATGTACTTTAACAGATATTTTTTTGACAATTTTATGATAGGCTTAATGTAAATGCCACGCTTCTGTATGTTAAAGAATTTTTATTGCTAGTTGTTAGAAATTTATGACTGAGGGCAGTCAAAGACTTGGAGGTGAAGGGAATGTCAAGGTGTATTTTTCATGAATTGTAGTAATTAGTTTTTGTTTAATATTTTTGTAATCATTTAGCTAGATTTATAGTTTTAGTCATATGTATCGCATTATATAATCCTTATCAGTGTTTTGTTAAGTGGAAAAGGTGCAGGGATATCATGTTTCATTTATGGTTAAGTTCAGAGGATGCTAAATCTCAAGTACCTGTCTTTATAATTTGATAAATGGGTTTTTGGTGCTGATTTGGTGCTAGTTTGTTGTTCAATATAGGTCAAATATGCTGATTGGAATGTTAATTAATTGTTGGTGCAATTTTGGTGTTGGTTACTATATAAGACCCTTAGGTTTTCGGTTATGGGTAATTCTACTTTAGATATTGTTAGAGGTTGATGTTTCGAGGATTTTAGATGAGTGTTTGAGTATTATGAGGAATAGTTTTGTGGTTATTATGTAGTTGTAGCTTTTATGAACTGTCAGAATTGACTGATTCAGCTGTAGCCTTCACAGGTATAGCCAGTTCTCGTGTTGTTTGTGAATTGGATTATGTTCTAAGTGGACTGTTAGCTGTAGCCTACGCAGGTATAGCCAGTTCTAGTGTTGTGAGATGTATTGGTGTTTTGGAACTGATGTTGTTAGCCAAATGGTATCCATGCAGTTCTTGATGTTGATGTTAATGTAAATACGGAATACCTTGCCTACACAGGAAGTATTGCCGTGATGAGTTCCTCAGAGGTGTTAAAGTGATAGTTGATAAGTCTTGGATAACTGAAAACTTATGGCGTCGTAATAGTTTTTATTTCATAATTTTTATAAACAGAAGCAGTGACATATGTTTTGTGAACTTCAAGATTTTACAGATTAATTCAAATTCATCCTGTACTTTGTTTAACCTCATTGTAAAATATGTTTGTGAATGCCGCTATTAAATGTATATAATAAACTGTAGAACTAGAAAGCTTCGAGAATCTTATTACCATCAAAGAACCCACGAACAGATAATGAAGTGTGAGCAAAGCTAAGCATTTTGTTGTCACAAATAATAGCCTGGAGCCTTGGCCAAACTCGACCGCCATGGCAAGAATAAGCTTCTTTAATGGTTTGCACAATCCAACTAGCAATAGTCGTTGCTGCCACAGGTTTATGGGGATCCTTAATTGCCAGAAACAAACATCTTTTATGTTCTTTTGAAAGACTTTTCCGAAAAGCAGATGTTTTATCTAAATAATTATTGTAATAGACATCTTCTAGGATCTATCTCTGTTTTGTCTGTATAAGTAGGAACAACAATTTTGGAACCAAAGTGATTTTCCCTATCTTGCTTAGCCAAACCTTGTCTGATGAACGTTATTCCCCTTTGTTGAACTCTCATGCTCTGTTCATCAACTCTTAAAATCTGAAGATCACTAAATGTCCTGAAAATAGTAATTGCAATTAAAAAAATACAAATTTCAGAGTCAAATTTTTCAAACAAATCTTATCAATAGGTTCAAATGGACTCTTCGAAAGTAAATCTAGTACCAAATGCAAATCCAATTCTCACTTGTAATAATTTCTTAACTGGAGGCCTGGAGTTGAAACTCTTTTAATTAACCTTATAATATGGGGATGCTGATAAACTGGAAAATAATCAACTGTAGGTAAAACGGCTGATAACGTAGATTTATATCCAGCAATAGTTCTGCAATGTAAGCCCCTCTCAAACAAAGAAGACAAAAAGTCTTCCGTTTGACTTTGGATCAATTTCCCATATATGACATCAGCTAATGATCTGTTTGATTTTGAACCAAAATCTTTCTGGGTCCTTTTCCGCCAGGATGCGGACAATAATTTCCTAGACTCTTCCGAAAATCCCTCTGACTCGTATCGTCTGTCGATAGAAGATATGCAGACAGACTGAAGACTTGAGGGTCCGGATGATAAATCTGAGATTTGGGCTGGCACAGTAACTCCGGAAACACTGGTAATCTGACTGGTGATGCTACAAGTAACTGGAACAACTCCGGATACCAAGGTCTCCGAGGCCATGGTGGGGCAATCAATAGAATCTGACAACGGTAATGCCTCAAATATTGGATAATCTTTGGGATCATGATATCGGAGGGTAAGCATACTCATACACCCTTTCCCATGGAATTGACAGAGCATCTAGAGCTAGAGCTTCCTGATGGTGACACTATGAACAAAAACATGTTTGTCGATTCTCTGCTGAAGCAAATAAATCGATCAATGGATATCCCCATTTCTGAAAAAGAGCTTGTACTACTTGAGTATTTAGCGTCCTTTCCTAGGCAGAATCTTTCTTCTGCTCAACTGATTGGATCATAGATTTTGTGCCTCCTTGCTTGTTTATGTAACAAACAACTGTCGTATTGTCCGATCTTATCAAAACAACCTTTCCTTTGACATGAGGTAGAAAGTGTTTCATTGTCAAATAAACTGCTTTCATTTCTATACAATTTATATGACGTTTGCTCTGAGTCTCTGTCCAAAAACGATCCGTGCGGGTTCCGGTGGCGAATAGGCCCGCAGCAGCGCTAAGCTTGTCGGTAAATGTCCACTAAAGAGCGCTCAGAAACCTGACATCGGGTCAGGCCGCTTTGCCCACAAAGCGACTGGGATGTGTGCCCTAGGAGGTTGAATGGGGCAGCCCTGACATCGAGAGATGCGGGGTCGTCAGGCGATAATGCGGAAACCCTGACCGCAAAGCATAGTGGTGCACCGTGTTGGGAAAAATGTCACGTTCCTCGCACGTTAAAGAACCCTGCTGCAGGTCTCGGTAAGAGTAGGACTCGTACGATCCCCATGCAGGAGGCGAAATTTCCCGTCCCTACCCATCACTCCTTTTTCCAGTGGCAGTCAAAACTCTCCTACCCGATTGGCCTTGTGTCCTTATTTCCTCCACTTCATCATCATTTCATGTTCATTGTATCATAACTTTCATGTTCATCTCCCGGATATAGCCGAAATCGTGCTGCTTGGGAGTAAAGCAATAACTAACTAACTAACTAACTAACTGTCCAAAAACCCTGAAAAAAATTCTCCCCCATAAAACCGTCAATACCTGTTTTTGAAGCATCGGTTGTTATGGTTACTGTAGTTTTTTTGGAAATTGAAAAGATTTGCCTCTCACTGTGTTTGCTGAATTGTTCCACCACATAAGATGGGATTTCAAATGTGGCGTAACAGGGATCAGTAGTGTAAGATCGTGTGAACTCGGGGTCCAAAAACTCAATAAATGGAGTTATATTGGTCTCATAAATAGACGTGTATTGGGAATCATTTGAATGCAGGATGTAATTATTCATAGCAAACGAAGAAACAACAACACTGACGCTTTCTGGTCTCGTGTTATTCTTGTATTGCTAGTAATAACTTCTCTTTTCTTTCCAAAGTTGGAAAGACCAACCCTTTGGCTAACTGAAACAGTTCCCCAAGTACAATGCTGTCGGCCTTTTATATGCACCTAAGGGTTATAATTGCAAAAAACTTTTAAGTTCTTTAACAACAATCATTTTTTAATAAAAGTTCACTAGCTGAATGTTTTATCTATTTTGCATAATTTTCATTTTTTGAATAGCATAATATAAAGCTCTAATGAAAGAACCTTAGTGAGCACGCCCACATACCCCACGCGTGCCGCTAATGGACTATCAATGTTATTCTTGAGGAATTAGTATCAAGCTACAAGAATCAGACAATAATATTGAATGATTGTAAAAGTGAATGTGCAAGTATTTGAATATCATAACAAAGTTATGTCAAATTTCTTAGTCCATAGGGCCATAACTCCGAAAAAAAAATTGGGATAAAAAATTCCTTGTAATATGCACAACTACATATGGTGTACTTCTTCCATACTAAGTTTCATTAAATTCTGATCGTTGGTTTAAGAGGAGTTGGGTTCACAAACTGTAATCATGATTTTCTGCAAATTTCTAAGTCCAAAGGGCCATAACTCCCACAAAAAATTGCGGATCAAAAATTCCTGGTAATATGCACAACTAGATATGGTGTTCTTCTTGCATACCAAGTTTCGTTAAATTCTGTTAAGTAGTTTCAGAGGAGTTGCGATCACAAACTGTAATAATGATTTTCTGCAAATTTCTAAGTCCAAAGGTCCATAACTCCCACAAAATTTGCGAATCAAAAATTCCAGGTAAAATGCACAAATACATATGGTGTACTTCTTGCATACCAAGTTTTGTTAAATTCTGTTCAGTAGTTTAAATCTAAGTCCAAAGGGCCATAACTCCCACAAAAAATTGCGGATCAAAAATTCCTGGTAATATGCACAACTAGATATGGTGTTCTTCTTGCATACCAAGTTTCGTTAAATTCTGTTCAGTAGTTTTAGAGGAGTTGCGATCACAAACTGTAAACATGATTTTCTGCAAATTTCTAAGTCCAAAGGGCCATAATTCCCACAAAAATTTTTGAATTAAAAATTCCCGGTAACATGCACAACTACATATGGTGTTCTTCTTGCATACCTAGTTTAGGTAAATTCTGTTTAGTAGTTTTAGAGGAGTTGGGATTACAAACTTTGATCACAGACGGACGGACGGAGGGACAAGTCAAAAACATTATACCCTTCGCGACTTCGTTGCGTGGGGTATAATAAATGGTACTGAACAGGAGCACCGAACTTTTTTTGTCGACATAAAAATGTCGGCTTTATTTATGCAGTCAAAAATTAGGTCATCGCAGTTTATCCCCCTTTATGCAAATGAATTCATTGCACACTTTGTATTGACCTGTGGTCATTTCCGGAAAACATGTAAAAGTAAAAATATACGCTGTTTCCAAAAAGTGTGCTTTGAAAAAAACTAGTTTTACCGACAAGGTGGTACTTTGTCATAGCAGAAGTAATGTAAACTATACAAAAGTACCAATTTTATTCAAAATTAAGAAATATTGCTTCAAGACAAAAATTAAATTTCATTTTTATTACTTATTTTCATTCTTAGAAAAAGAAAAAAAAATGAAAATGATCTTATGTTTGTGTTTACAAATTACCATGTGCGTATAAATACACGATGCGTATAAATACCCGACAAATCTGTAGACTAAAGACTGTGTGGAAATCAGAGATTAACACTCTTTGTTTACAAGAAACTCCAGAGCTTGTAGAAAACCTAGACATTTCTCTCGATCTTTCAACAATTGGTTTTTGTCTTGATTGATAACTAACCAATCGTCTAGGGAAACTGCAAGTCTTATCCCCAGTGTTCTGAGAAAAGCTGCCACTACCGATACTACTTTTGTGAATACCCGAGGGGCTGATGTCGGACCAAAACAAAGAACTTTGAACTGGTTGCTTTGATTTTGTATGCAAAACCATAGAATTTTTTTGTGTTTTGAGAATATTGGAATGAGGAGATATGCTGCACTTAGATCTAGAGATATTGCCCAATCTCCCTTTTTCACTAAATTCAGAAAAGAAAGAAGCAGATGTACCAATGGGGTATCCGAATGTCAAAAGTCCGAAAGGGCAGACACAAAACCAGTAAACACCAACAAAAACGGGGAAAAACAGACAACATGTAAAACATTGAAACAAAAAACAACTAAATATCATATCAACAACGCCAACTCCAGTCGAAACAAGAGTGAACTCAGGTGCTCCGGAAGAGTAAGCAGTTCCTGCTTGCAATAGCACACCCGTCGCGTTGCCAATAGTCCATTCAGCGTGTCGAATCCGGTAAAGGAAGACAAACATTACCCTATGACAAACCAACATCTGCACTCATCTGAGAGATCGAAATCCCATATTTGTCTATAAGTGCATGATGTCTTCCGTAAAATTTCTTGAGTGAAGACAGCAATCGAGGAGCAACATAACCCCGTGTGAGTAATTTTTGTGTCAGACGTGTCGCTCTGGTTAGGAAATCGATGTAAGTCCCGCACGCTCTGGAGTAACGAATCAATTGAGATACGTAAACTCCATAAGCTGGAGCGGACGGAATGTTGCTACACAAGAAGGGGAAGTTGACGATTGGAAAGTTGAAGTTACCACGTTTGTCATAGATCCTTGTTGAAATATACGATATTGAGATGTGGAATAAGTGTACGCGACACAACAAACATAAACAAACAGCAATTAAAAAAATCACAACGGAAAACAGCAAGCAGTCTTCAACATGACCATAGGTCACTGCTTACCGTCTTGCATTGGCCCAAGACTTATTATACAATACAAAAGTATCAAAACCAATCCCTAAATCATCAACGAAAGACTCAATTCTTGACATAAAACAGTTAACATAGAATGACAAGGACAAACAAAGGCTTTGGCAAAGTTTCCTGGCTTAGGACAGGCACATATAAAATGTGGCGGGGTTAAACTAGTTTTTTGGATCCAACCTTCCCCCTATTGATAAGCTTGCACAAAGCAACATATAAAACACACTGTAAAACTCAATCGACAAAAGTTCAATTCAACAAGAGAGAACCTAAGACAAAATACTGTACGAAAACAACAAGACAAGGAGGAACTTTCTTGAGAACACTCGACGTTACTGACAACTAGCTAAGAAACATTTATCGATTGATGTAAAAGAATCAAATACATCAGTTCTAAATCCGACACCCCACGTCAAAACAATGAATGATTAAGAGTTGTATCACCATACAGAACCGACATACTTGATCGCTGTGGTGCTTATAAATAATACAGTGGATACAAAGTGAAAATTTAACGTTTAAAAGCTATCAATATTTCTGCCAAAACATACCAAATGCAAAGATTTTACTAAAACATTGAATTCGTATCCTTTTTTCAAAAGGTTTTTAAGCCAGTTTTTAATTTCCATAAGTTTGTTTTTGAATTTTTGTGCTTTATAAACTACATTGCTATAAAAGTCAGGATGAGATATTCCTTTAACAATCAGAAATCTACGTGTACAATCAAATTTTTCGATGAGATGTCCATATTTATGTGCAAATTTTGTAAAAGATTTGACTAATTTGTGGTAACGGTAACCTTGTTTTAGCATTTTTTTCTGTAATAAAACGGTTTTTATCATTAAAATCAGACACATCACTGCAAATGCGAGCATACCTGACTAATTGTGAAATGTATACCCCGTAAGCTGGAGCTAATGGTACATCTCCTTCAAGAAACGGAAAATTAACTATTGGGAATGAAAAGTCATCCCGTTTATCATATACTTTAGTGTGCAATCTACCATTGATAATGCTTAAGTCCAAATCTAGAAATGGACATCTACTGTCGGTTGAGTTTGCTTTATTTAGGGTTAATTCTTTAGGATATATATCATTTATAAAATTTGAGAATGTGGGGTTGTTTAGAGCAAGTATGTCATCTAAGTACCTATATGTATTGTTAAAAGTTTCGATAAGGTGGTTTTTGTTTGGGTCTTTTTGTAGCTTGGCCATAAACTGTGATTCGTAACAATATAAAAACAGATCAGCTATGAGTGGAGCATAATTGGTTCCCATTGGAATACCAATGACTTGGCGATATATTTGTTTACCGAACCGGATGTAAATATTATCTAAAAGAAAGTTTAATGCAGTAATAACTTCTATGTCGGTCCAATTAACATAACCTTTGTGGGTTTCGTTACTAAAAAACGATTTACTAAATACTTGTGACACTTTAGAACAGATGTAGTCACTTTTAGATTTGTCAAAGCACCATTTAATTAAATATTCAAATTTCTTTTTGATAAGATTGTGAGGTAGATTAGTATATAAAGTGGAAAAGTCATAGCTGTCTACGGATTGAAAAGTATTTTCAAATGCCCGAAGTTTGTCTAAAACATCAAGAGAATTTTTAACACTCCAAAAATGATTTATTCCACTATTTTCGAAAATTTTATCACAGTATCGGATGATAAATTCTTTCATTGTAGTTAAAGCAAGAGACAAGACTTTAGAAATATTGGTTAAGGAACATTTACTTGATGCAGAAATAAAACGGGATTTATATGGGTTTTTGTGTAATT
Source organism: Arcuatula senhousia (assembly GCA_963971305.1). Classification (NCBI taxonomy): domain Eukaryota; kingdom Metazoa; phylum Mollusca; class Bivalvia; order Mytilida; family Mytilidae; genus Arcuatula; species Arcuatula senhousia. The sequence goes on along the minus strand of OZ020307.1, from coordinate 54,154,043 downwards.
TAGGTATCCAGTACATAGTAGGTAATTTATTGTATGTAGGGGCTGCTCGAAGTGCTGTGGTTGCTATGGTATGATCGTCAATAATACTGGTTTCTGTATCTTGCACGGGGACGAAAGTACATGAGCCTTTAATTTCATGCATTAAAACATCCAGATAATATTTACGACATACCACAACAACATTGTTAGCCGCTTTATCCGCAGGAACAAAAACATATCGTGAACTTAATAATTGTAGTTTTGATTTAATTCTGTTTATATAAGTTTGGGGTCGATATTCTACAAAGGTGTTTTGAAAATGGCTTATTCGTAATTTTACAATGGATATGAATTTATTCTTAAACTTGTTCTAAAGATTTGGAATCTGCTCCTTCTCGTCTAATCCAGGTCTTACTTGAGAGACAATTTCGAGATGTAGATCTAAATATGAAGCAGACTTCCTAGAATCCGTTGTGTCTTTTATCTCAAGCTCTTGTGAATATATGAGATGGAGAAAGTAACCAAATCGAGAATTGTTTAGTGAAAGGACATCATCAATATAACAAAAGGTGAGGTTGAAAGAGAGAGCTAGTCTACGGTCTTTTTTGTCTAGAAGAGATTGCAAGAAGTCTGCTTGACATAAATGAAGAAACAAATCAGCAAGAAAAGGAGCACAATTAGTGCCCATTGGAATCCCTATTGTTTGCTGAAAAACACGTCCACCAAACTGAACAAATATGTTGTCAATAAGAAAGTTGAGCATGTCGAATATTTGGTCTTCTGTAAATTTGTTCTTTTTCTTAGACTCATTGATGACAAAGTAAACCGGGAAATTTTCGCGGCATTTTTATTTTTGCGATTTTCGCGAAAATTTCTCGGTTAACAGTAATCAAACATACTGTAAACCTAGTAATACGTGACAAACCCTAGTAATACCCAATGAAGCGTACCTGATACGTAGCAAAACGTAGAAAACAGAACGAAACGGCTTCTGTTAAACCTGGCTAAATGTAGTAAAACGTAATCGAACGTGGGGAAACCTTTTAAAACGTAGCATATACCTAGTGAAACGTTGAAACCGAAAACTTTGACAACAAATTACATTGAAACGTATTTTTTTAAACGTAGTAAAACGGGATAGCCGAAACGTGACAGTGTGACTTAGGCTTAAAGCAACTTTATTTATCTTGTATAAACCACTTAGTTAGTTAGTTACTGCTTTACTCCCAAGCAGCACGATTTCGGCTATATCCGGGAGATGAACATGAAAGTGGTGATACAATGAACATGAAAGTGGTGATACAATGAACATGAAATGATGATGAAGTTGAGGAAATGGGGACACAAGGCCAATCGGGTAGGAGAGTTTTGACTGCCACTGGAAAAAAGAGTGATGGGTAGGGACGGGAAATTTAGCCTCCTGCATGGGGATTCTACGGGTCCTTCTCTTACCAAAACCTACAGCAGGGTTCTTTAACGTGCGAGGAACATGACACTTTTCCCAACGCGGTGCACCACTATGGTTTGCGGTCAGGTTTTCCGCATTATCGCCGGAAGACCCCGCATCTCTCGATGTCAGGGCTGCCCCATTCCACCACCATGGGCACACATCCCTGTCGCTTTGTGGGCAAAGCGGCCTGACCCGAGGTCAGGTTTCTGGGCGCTCTTTAGTGGACTTTTACCGACAAGCTTAGCGCTACTGCGGCCAATTAGCCACCCGGAACCTGCACGGGTTGTATAAACCACAATTGTGTTCAAAACAGTAGATCTACTTCTTTTGAACACAATTGTATAAACCACATAAACCACGTGAACAGGGTTGATGTCGTTTATTCATGAAAATAAGTACCCGCAAAAATCAGTACGTTTACAGTATTTGAGATAAAGCAAGTCACAAAATAATATAACATAAAGGGATGTTAAAAGAGATTAAGTTTTCAATTTATGTCTAGAAGTGATTGTAAGACGTTGGTTTCATGTAAATGAAGAAACAAGTCATCATACAAAGGTGCACAATTAGTTCCCATTCCATTGAGATTCTAATGTATTGTAGAAAACCACGTCAACCAAAACTAAACAAAGATGTTGTCACAGAAAGTTGAAATGTCAATTATTTGGTCCTTTGTAAAGGACAAAGTAAGTTACGCCCATATTTGACCCTCACTATCATTGGAAATAACAAAATTGTTATGGAAAAGGTTTCTTTTGCTATTACCACATAGGCTTAATTTTCCGCACCTACCTACTTCTCCCCTTTTTCTGTGGTTCTTCAAAAATTACCGTTTGTTTCATTTAGCATCACCATTTCGTGTTATTTCAACATCCTTTCCATGTCATCCCCTGTAAATAACCTATATAGCGTTGCATAGGCGTAAAACACCAAATGACTCACTGACTCACTGCTATTTACATGATTGGGTGATTCTGATATTTTTTTAAACAAACAAAAACAAACGTTTATCTAATTTGCTAAAATCGAATCAATTCAAGGTCGTTGTTTTTCAAATTCTTGATCCAGAAATTTGTTAATGAATTTTAAAATTCATTTCAATTAAAGTGTCCATCAGTTCAGGAATGCCTGGGTCATGTAAGTGTAAGCTCAAGCATTTGAAAATAACAATTCAACCTCCGAGTGAACCATTGAATACTTAAATTGTGGTTCTTCAAAATGTTTTGTTCCCAAAACTTAATAAGCTTTATACATTGTAGTAACAAATGAGCAAAATTTATATATATATGACACATGATTTCACCAAAACTGTTGAATATGAATAAATAAACTGTCTGCTTTAATAAGATTCATAACTTAGCTTCTATTATAAGGATATTTCCGAAATAATTGACGAGGATGAGAATATTTCGTTGGGATTTCTTCTGATAAATTAACAGGCCCAAATTAATAAAAAAAACCTCGAATTTGAGATTTCTCTAATCTGTCCCCAACTCAAATATTGGCCGATGAAATTGCAAGAAATCTAAGTTGAGGAAAGATTTAAGAGAATCTCAAATTTGAAATGTTTTATGAAATTTGGGCCATTTAACGTGGCAATTAACGTATCCAAGATCAAGCAATATGCTGCAAAATGAACAACGTTTGAATCATTCAATAAGTTTAATATTGAAACTGCTGAGACATTATAAATTGGTAATCCATAAAATATTATCTATTCTATTTTGCATCTTTAATGTGTGTTTTAGGTACTTATTACATTTAAAGCAGATGATACATTTTGATGTTTCCATTATTGAGAGCGAGGCCACAACTTCATTAGAAATGCGCAGTTTTGTCACGACGGGTTACTGTGACACCCTAAAGTGCAAGGACATCCAGCTGATGATTTTTATCTTCAACCTGAAATATTAGGGATTATCAAAAAAGCACCGTCTATAATGTCAACAGCTGTATCAAATTTAAAGAATTAGAAATAGTGGAACTAGTATATAATTCCATGCTACGCTAGCTTAACTTATCCTGTTCAAAATCTATTTTGAAAAGCTTGTACAAGGTAAGTCGTTTTCAGACTTTGTTTATATGATAAAATATGTAGTAAAGTGATCTGAGTTGTTCTTACCTGCGTCGCCGAAGGCGAAAGCAGGTCTAGTAGTCGGGTCACTCCGTCCGTCCGTCTGTTGCACTATGGGGTACCTGTCTTGTGTAATCTGAATCTCAAAAACTAAACATTAGATCTTTCTGAAATTTTACACAGTGATTAGATATATTGAAGATTTGCGCCTCTCCTTTTGGGATCATTTTATAATTTCGTTTAAATTAGGGACCCTAAAGGGGCCAAAAAGCAATTTCTTTATTTGTTTCCACAATAACTTTTGTTGTGGTTGACCAAATGATATGACACTTTACAGTAATGATATTAACTACAAAAAAAGCGATGGGCTGAATTTGGATGTCCCCTGTTTTTCCGTTTAGAAATTAGGGGCCCTAAAGGTGCCAAAAAGGCGATTTTATATTTATTTCCACAATAACTTTTGTTCAGGTTGACCAAAGGCTATGAAACTTTACATGTATGTTACTTACCATAAAAGGAAGGATTAGCTTGATTTTGGGTGTCCCTTCTTTTTTTGTTTCGAAATAAGGGGTTCAAAAAGGGCCAAACAAAGCAACTTTTATATTTGTTTTCACAATAATTTTAAATTTGTTCAGGTCGACCAAATGCCTTGAAACTTTACAGTTATGTTACTTACAAAAAAAGTAAGAATAAGGTTGATTATGGGTGTCCCCTCTTTTTTAGTTTAGAAAAAAGGGCTGAAAAGGGATATTTTGATTTGTTTTCCACAATTACTTTAGTTCTTGTTTTATATTCTTGTTAGATATGAGGATCTTATTTTTTTCTTCTAAATATTCATTGTCAGTCTATAAATTGGGTTGCATGTGACAAATATGCTTTGTCAGTCCACCATAGGATGCAATTGTCAAAATCTATTTACTGTTCATATTGGGCCTTCAACGTTTTGCCGTGCGACGCAGGGCCAGACATCGATTGGTCCTGTTTTTATTTCAAATTATGAAATTATACTTATGAAGCTTAAACGGCAGATTCGTTTGATAAAGAACATTACTATTCTTTTCTTAATTCCGTATAATAATTGATAATATAACTAGCTGATGAAAGACCGGAAGTGTCGCAACAAATTCCTCAGTTCCACTTTCAAGTATCTACATCTGTAGATTGACTCTCAAGGAAAACTTTCAACAAAGCTCTATGACAAATGTGATGACTTCCACTTTCTTATCGTCAACTTCCTCATCTTGTGTAGCAACATTCCGTCCGCTCCAGCTGATGGAGTTTACGCACCTGTTTTATACCCGTTTTGATATTTAGGGGCCGAATACCGCTGCTTGTGGAAGAAAGTTCCCCGAGGGAAATAGCAAGCCTTGACATCAGACTAGTCTGACACGAATTTGCCAATAAGTTATTATACTTTAATTTGTCACTGAATTTTTTTTTTACATATGAGTACTAGGATACATGTATGTTGCAAAAAAAGTCCTGATGTCTTTAAATGATTCTTTGTCTTTGAGGGCAAATATCTCAAACTCACTTCTTAGCAAGTTTAATATGTCCTTGAGTAGAATTGTCCTCATCTATTTGAAGAAAAATGTCATTTTGTCATTAGGTATCAATGGCAATGTTAGATTCTTATGCTATTGAATAAAACAGTCGTGATGTCATTTCATAGATACAGGTAGACCATAATATTACTGGTTCGAAGACATTAAACTATAGTTTAGTTTAGAAACTAAGGAATATATATGTTACAGGGATGTGTGTAATAACGGATTGCATCCCTAAAACAATTGGAGATTTCATGAAAACACTGGCCATACACTTATTCCCTAAAAATTTCTGAGGATTACACGAAATTACTTATTTATTTTCACGTTTCCCCAAAAAGTTAAATTTAATATAAATATTTTTTGGTACTGCTTTGATGAAGGTTTAACACTTTATAACTTGGTTTTATTTATTTAAACAACCAAAAAATAAAATTTATAATTCTGCAATATAGAATTACAGTTAATATATAATATTCATTTCATTCATTATACAAAGATTTTTGCATAAATCTTGGTTCTAACTTTTAAATTGGTCTTATCAAGGTATTGCTTTTTCTGACTTACTACTGGTTTTATTTGTTTCATGGTAATAAGAGCATTATTGCTGTTATTAACATATTTCTTCAAGTTTAGGTAATAAAAATTTGGCGAAATTTTGCTTTTCTCGGTTTAAATATTAAGATGAACCAAGTAAGTTGAACATCATTTTAGGCAAGCGCCAGCGAAGCCTTATGGAGTCTATAGAGTAGTGATGATTTTTGCGTCTTTTTTTTCAGTCTAGACGGAGTGATCTTCCTGCAACCAGTCTGGAATAAAATGCTTTATTTTCTATTACTTTTCAATATTTGTTAACATGATATACACTTCTATAAATCTCCATTTTTATTGGCATTTTATATGACCGGCACAAGTTTTATTGATTCCTTTGTATCTTACATGAGGATCTATTTACTTAAAGGCGATAGAATATACATTATGTATTCATCTATTAGGTATAAAATAACTAATTCAGGCTCCCATTACTTTCTATGTTAAACCTGGTTTATGGGGGTCACTGTCAAACTCAGAAATGAATTTTTTGGGGTGTGACAGTACTTGTGCCTTAAAGTAGATGCGTAACAGTACCTTTCATGTAAATCTCTTATAAGGTTTCTCGGCATCTTGGAGAGAACGGTTAACCGGAAGTTGCATGTGACATAAAAGGGGAACTAATGTAAACATTCTAACCAAAACACATGGCCATAAATTACTACTCACTATTTTTTTAAACATCATAAAAATGACTGTTTCATGGGCTCAAAATTTTCCCAAGTCTTTAAGCTTTTAAAAAATACTACATTTATTGGTGTAGGACATGTCATTCTAAAGATACAGTACCTTATATGGACTACTTTGTCTCCTATTATGTACTACTTTCTTATATGTGCACCGACTGGATCCCGAATTAGTTGTTTTACACCTATTACTTGATTTGTTGTATAAATATTTCTGTTATTTGATTGGTTAATGCAAGGAAAATATATTCTCCATTCATACTTGGGACGAATGCATTTTAATCGAAGGGGTGTTTCAATCGATACCATTTTTACACGATACCTGTCTTGTGTGTGCAATTGTGTTCAATAACTTTAAATTTGAGGGCATCTGCGTGACGATCCTTTCTTCGCTCACCAAAATTAATATTTCGCAAACATTTTGAACAATTTTAACAGAGAATAAATCCATTATAGTTCTTATATATTTCGCTTGCCTTTAAACGCTTAAGCGCTTTGATTTCTTTAGAGGATGGAGGTTTATGTAGAAAATACTTAAATAAACATATGATCATCATTTTTATTTGACATGCTATATAAATTAGATTAATTTACTAATTATTTTATTACATAGAGGTTAAAAGTGAAGCCACAACAAAACTTAAAATAAACCTTGGAGTTGAAAAACTTTAAATGCTGAATATTGTGGCAATTTCTAAATGTGTTTCTCTTCAAGCGAAGCAGATTGAAATGAGAAAAGTGCATATATACTTCATCTAGTCAACTATATATCTCTCCAGGTCGTGTAAATAATATATATACTGAAATGATAAAAATATATTAGAAAAAAATATAAGATATAAAAAACAAAATGAAAAGGCACATACAAATATATTTTTTTCATTTGATATTATGTTGTAACACAAAAGATGATAAAGATAATCTGAAGTCTTTTTGAGGGTCAGAGAAGACGTGTAAAATGTTGAAAAAAATCAGGGATTGCATGTAGTCCCTGGGAAAGTTAAGTGATTACACGTACTCCCCAAGCGATTCAGCGATTACACGTAGTCCCTGAATTTCTGGGGGTTACACATCATCCATAATTATAAACTCTGCTGGTGGACCAAATGTCCCCGAGGTTACTCACAAGCCTGGTTGTCAGACTTGTCTGACACGATTTACCATAATATTTCTAATGTTTTTGTCGCTGAAAATTCTGATTTTTAAATTTGATATTATTTAAAACATCAGGTTTCATTCTTTGGAATGCACATGGTCGGTAACCTCAGTGCTGAATTTGGCTACTTTTATTTTTCAACACTTTTTGGAAATTTACCTTTTAATGTTTTGATTTTAATGCTACTGATGAGAGTTTACTTCTTGAAATATCGATATATAGCATATCGAAATTACCGGGTTATACCCGCGTTTTGGTATTTGTAATTTTACACACATTCCCTGTATCATTTACATGTTTAAGAAGCGCCCTAGTGGCACTGAATAGTAGGCTCATTATGTCATTGGAAAGAAGATTCCTTATTGTGTTAAATACATTTATGTAACCTACTGTCATTTAATAAATGTGATTATATCATGTATGTAAAACATAGTTATAATCCCGCACTATTTTTTGTAGAAATCCAAAAGATAAAATGTTTCTGACTTTTATCCTGTTCTTCGTTGGAATTATGACTCCTTTGTCGTCGCTGACTTCCTTTGATATATATACAGACTGGAGTACTGTGAAAGGTACTTTTATAAAGTTTGAGTTTTAGTGCCTTAAAAAACTTTTCTCAAAAAACTGTTCGCAATACTTTTTAGGGTTTCAAATTAATTCCATTAAGGAAGCGACCATATGATTTTAACGGTGGGTTGTTGAAATTTGATAAAAATCTAGGAATAAAAAGGCAGGACTCTGCTTTGAATTTATAAGGGGAAAGGTTTTTCTTTGGCTAAAAATTTTACTAAAAGCTTTAAGACAACTGGCACGGGCCATCGCACAAAAACAGTGGAGGCTAAGCTTTTCAGCTTTTCCCAAAATAAAGAGGCAAGGCGAAGAAATTGTCTATAGCCCTCACCCTCAAAAAATTATAAAATGGTTGCTCCTTTACAGAAAATGATATTCAAACAAATGAAACGGATCTTGGTATCTTTTTTTTTATTAAATTGTCAACTGTATCGGTTTCTTCCTTTACTGTCAGATTTGCAGATTTGAAATTCAAAACGCTTATTAATAAAGATTCAAGATAGGATTTTTTCTATCTTCTTGATGAAATAAAATTTTAAGCGAGAGCTAGCTCTATATTCAGAAATGAGTAATTCACTGATAAATTCGAAATTGATTTCGAATCTTTTACATCTTTTATATATATTAAAGCAAAGTTGTGCTAAAGGGGTAATCAAACATTACTATTCTGAAAAGACGAAAATAAAATCAGTAGACAAAAAATTATCACAACGAAACAAACCGCACAGCAAAAAAAAAAAACACATATAAATACTTTACCACATTTGGCAACGTGAACTCGAAACGTGAATGAACTCAGATTTTCTGAAAGAGTTAGCAATTTCAGATTGCAATAGCACACCCGTCACGTTGTCAAAAATCTATTAATTAAAACCCCAGCATTGTGTAAGATTAAGAAATACAAATGACAACAAAGTTCCAGACAACAAATTTTGCTACGTCTGACGCGCGTTTTGTCTATTCAAGACTCATTAGAGGCGCTCTTCCAACTTAGAACATATGCATAATATATTCTTGGCCATTCTTTGCTTTTTCGTGCTTTCAGCAAAATTCAGCTTAAACTGAAATGACACATGTTCCTGAACAAATAATTTTGATTAAAGTTTATTCAGATAGAGAATTAAGAATAAAAGCAATAACAAAATTACCGAACTTCGCGAATCAATCTCAAATGTCCATATGACGAGACAAAACAAGAAAATAAATACCGGGAAATTTGAAGATCGCAATGGTCCTGACTTGGTACAGGTATTTCAAAAGAAAGGGTGGGTAAAACCAGGTTTTACGGTTTTTAAAAAATGATTTTACAGCAAAATCAACATTTCAAAATTAAACCAGTGATTATGCACATCCATGTTTGATATCCCAGTTTTGTTACAACTCTCATATCCCACTTTATACTTTCAGGACTGCTGGAGCAAGGTAAAAGAATTGTTTATATATGTCATAATCATCATCTTAATTATTTCAATTTGTAAATTGATTGAAAAAATCTTTAAAATGCCAACCGATTTAAGAAATTCAAAAGAATGACGGACCATTAAATTAATAATACTTTTTGTTTTTACTGTTTAAGTATTTGTATTTTGAAACTACTGGGTCGACTACCACTGCTAGTGGTTAGAGGCCTCCAAGGGTTATCACCAGCCTGGTCGTCTGACTAACCTGACACGAATTTACCATAGAATTTCTCAAATTTTTGTCATTGAAATTTAAGATTGTTAAATTCAAAAAGTTTTTGCCTTGTACTGAACATGGTCGACTGCCTTCCCTGTTCGAACCTTTTTGCTCTGTACTAGAAAATCGGCTCTGCTGACCATCATAAAGCTGTAAAGGTACATGGGGTGAAGTTATTTGGCACCCTAAGAATCCTTGAGACAAAGGTGGTTGAATCTGGGTCGGTCTGAAAATTTGGGGAACTGGAAACTCTCAAAACTCGTGCTTCAATTCTAATGAGCTTACATGTACATGATGTAATATGTGAAAAACCTCCTTGAAGTCGTAACCTTACAATATTTTAAACTAATTATAAAAGAGTTACACCCTAGGCAGTTGTGTAGAACTTATCTTTACATCAGTAATAAGAAAAAAAACTATAATGTTGAAGCACTCAACTGATTTTCATAATGTAAGACTCATGTTGTGCTTATGTACAACAAAACTAGTGTGTGCATTTGTTGTACCTTTAAAAATGTACTTCTCAACGTAAACAAGAAGAATTTAATTTGCCTTGGCAAAGTAATCAGTATCGTCTTCAATAATTTTATTTCGACCTCTATTTAAAAGTTTTATAGGCCATGATTTAATGTGTTACATGCGTGTGTATATACTACATACCTTCTTTCGTTAGCAGTGTCAGGACAATTGTGTATTTTAGGAAAGTTTCTGATAAAAAAACTGCAAATTAATGTGTATCCATAATTGCACTTTGAAAAATATACAAGATATAAGAAGGTCATTTAATAGTAAAATTAAATGTATGGAACCTAAGAGAAAAATTAAAATAGAGATAAATAATGGATTGACATATTTTTGGCAATAAAGGAATAACGTTTAGCGAACAGTTTCAAAAATCATCACACAAAATAAAGTCATGTTGAAGACTGGTGGCTGTTTTCCATTGTGATTTGCAAAAACACTATACATGTATCGATTGCTTAACAGCTAAGTAAGGGTTTGGTTGTACCAGCAAAAGCATCACTTATACAGCAACAACATTGTGACAGTCATAATAATCAACGTTCATAATTCTGACATTTCCTCTCTTGGCATTTTTGATATTTTTGACAAAAAGAAATAGGACGTTCCATTCTTGTATTGGATTCCAAAATTACATAAAACGCCATATTTCATCATTTTATTATTCATCGATATGTCAATATTTCATCATTTTATTACTTATGCATCCATATGTCATGTTTGTACAACTAAACCTCTTTTAGTCTTGTTTACATTCATATTAACGGCAATAAAATAAAGCTTTCAAAAGTATTTTTGATTGTGAATCTTTACTCTAGAAATGGCGTCCATCAAATGAGGATCCTCAAATTCTAAAACAAATGATGGAGTTCTCTATTGTAAGTCATTTTTATCTTGTCATATCATTAAAACCTTTGATTTCTTTACATTATATACTTCAATTTAACATTCACAATTCAAATCTCGTTTTGCACAGTTTATTAATATAAGCTTTATTATAAAGAACGGAAAACGCAGGTACAAGTACTTGGTTGTCGATTATTGAAAGAATTATATTGTCATCCAAAAGTGTTGTAAGAAAACCGGCTTTATAGAAGATCAAATAAAAAAATAATGCTCAAATTTCTTCTCGACAACATATTTGTAGTTTGGTGGACTTGTTTTTCAGCAGACAATTGGTATACCAATGGAAAAAAATTGCGCTAAAGCAAGCAGTTCTTTCGTGACGAATTGACAGAACGCTAATAAATGTTGTTTTGTTGTTATGTGTGTGTTTTTCTGTTTTCTTGGTGTGTTGTTTGTTTCGTTGTGACTTTTTAGTCGATCAATTTTGTCTTTTTCTTTTCGGTGTTCTAGTAATATGTTTGATAATCCCTTTTGTACACCTTCACTTCTTCCAGATTTAGAAGAAGGGGGCCACACATTGGTCCTGTTTCAATGATTTCCTATAAGGGGGATCCAGGCTCCTTGATCCCCATCTGGGTCCGCCCTTGATAATCATAATAAGTTTTCAATTACATTTACAGTTCTTCGAATACTTGCAAATCACTATAATTGATAGCGAGCACAGCTCGTAGCGGGCACGAAGAGCGGAGAGCTCTACATCAAGTTCCCTCGAAAAATTTGCCTAATGCTGATATGGATTTTTTTTCGTCTGGATATGCTTCTCACAATTTCACGTGCACAATTTATACAGGTACGATGTGAACTTGAAAATAATTACCAATTTTGCTACTCCTCTTCCAAAAATTTTCTATGTAAAAATAGAACAAGGAGAAAAATATTCTGATGACAATGAGTTACTTCATTTTTTAAGTTTTTTTTTTATATTTTCTTTTTTACGCTCATTCGCCCAAAATACCTCGTCCAAAACCATGTTAAATCATATAACTTCCATGCCCAAACTGAACATTCTAGAAAATGAACTGATTAAAGTAATAATAACTACGATCAAAACAGTTAACATTTGCATCAACAGTGTCCACGTATTTTCGGGAATGGGGTCCTCTAGATCTTATATTCTGAATTCTAAACGACTTTATTCCTCAATTGAGGCGTAGAACTCCGTCATATGAGGGCCAAAAAAGGATGCAAACAGTTTTATTGTATGGGAGTCTACAGGGGGAGCCTTCCTTAACTCAAAAGGTATGAAGAAATAACTCAAAAGGTATGAAGAAATACTATTAAGCTGTTCATTGACATCTGATATTGTTGCTGTGCTCGCATTTAGGCAATGCCTACCTCATATTAGAAAAGAGGGCATTTAAGTGGACATAACAGGATAAATGCCCCCTGCTACCATTTTTTTTTCGATAGTTAAATATATTCGTTAAGTTTTGGGAGACGGTAGGAAGGTCAAACAGACACTGAAGAAAACAGACGGTATAATATAATACCTTGCCGATTGAGGGGTATATAACGGATCCACAACGTTATTTGATCTTAAAATGTGTGTGCGTGTGTATTGGTATTTAACTCCCTTTATCCACGCACCTGGACCATGTAGGGTGGTCAGTTTTAATGGTGGAGGAAACCGGATCACCCGTAGAAAACCACCGACCTTGGGCAGGTAACTGACAAACCTAATCACATACAGTTGTGGAAGTCCCGTTTTTGTTAAATACAAACGGGATTCGAATACAAGCTGAGAGGTGATCGGCTAGTGATCCATAGTGTGGTATTTAGACCATCGCCTTAGACCAAATGGGCCACCCAGTCCCCCGATCTTAAAATGAGCTTACCATAGTAAATTCAATAGTTAAAATTTAAAACAGATCTAGAAAAGGATAAAAAAAAGTCTCGTGTTAAAGTATTTCAAGGGTCAAAGAAAACAAGGTAAATGGTGAATCTTTTTAATTAATTAAATTATTATTTTCCGTTATTCTATACCTTTCAGTTGCTGTGACAGCCTGCGTACCTGATGGTTACTACAGCTACCCGTCTAAAGTGCCCTTTACAGCCATAAAATCACAGACCGGACCGATTGACTCCAATGCTCTAAAGAACGGAGACTTTATATGTCCTACTGCGGGACTGTATATGGTTACCTTTACGTTGTCGTCAGAATCTTATGGGGCTAGTTTCATCATTTACAAGAACGACAACCAAGTCACCTCACACTTAATCAATGACGCCGGGAACAGAGACGACAGCGGGACGTCAGTTATCGCACTAGAGCTCAATGTAAACGACATCGTGTCAGTTAAACCAACAAAAAGTAAAGTACACTTTGCAGATGCAGGATCATGTTTGACAATATTAAAGATAAATAACTGGCGGTGATGAGTTAAACCATCACTTTTAACCGTTCTCTGTATTAATATAAATAAATTATACAGGTAAAAACATAAGTTTCGTTTGAATCAATTGGATAATTAATAGATAACTTTTGCAGTTAAAACTTTAAAACGCACCCCGTCTCAAACCAAATAAATAGACGGGGGAAAAACAGGGAAAACAATAGTATACAGATAAAACAAATGTAATTGTTACATTGGTAATATACTTCATTGGAAACAATTAGATGTGTAATAAATGCACAGAAGCAGTCACTTGTGTGTGTGTTATCTGTTGTCAAAAGAGTTTAAATTTGGTCACAAACCTCACCAAATGAGATGTTAAGGTAACATACGTTTAAATATCATATGATAAGCTAACTGGTACAACATTTTGCACTTAAAACTCTCAAATTATCAATCGGTTAAAATATGATGTGAGTTCAACCTTTTGTTTATTTCTTTCTTTACATGTGTCGGTTGTTTCTTCTTGTTTAATTATTTTTACCCTTTTCGTCGACATAAATAAAAGTGTAACAAATGCTGAAAATATAGATACATTATATTTATCTATGAGTCAAAGAATATTAAAAGAACAAATCAACACATAAGGCAAAATAATCAAGATGATCAACTGTGTAATAGACTAAATATTTCTGCACTTTTGTGGACGTTTCTTACAGCAAATAATATGGATTCCAATGGGCACATATTCTACACCTTTACTTGTTGATTTATTTCTACATAAGGCAGACTTCTTATAATTACTTCAAACAAAACAGATCGTAGATATGCTCTCTTTAAAACTTGTAATATTGATGATGACCTTTTTCTGAAAATTTTCGATTTGGTGATTTTTTTCTATTTCATAGATCCTCATGAACTTGAGATAAAGAACAAAACAGTTGCGATGAGGTGTGTTTCATATTTGGATCTAAATCTCCAAATAAACTCTAAAGTTCAGCTTTTAACATTTGTCTTCGACAAGCGTAATTGCTCAACTTTCCAATCGTCAACTTTTCCATTTTGTCTAGCAACATTATTTCTGCTCTAGGTCATAGCATTTGCGTATCACAATTGATTGGTTATTCCAGAGCATGTGGGGCTTAAATCGATTTCAAAGGCACGTCTGACAAAAGAAACTGCAAACATGATGTTTTGCTGCTCTCAAGTTGTTGTTTTCACTTATTAATTAGAAACTTCATGGACGACATCATGCGCTCGTAGACAAATGCAAGATTTTGTTTTCTACAATAAGTGCAGATGGAGTTTCTTTATCTTCTTTAGCAGACTTTACACGCTGAATTGGCCGTTGGCAGTGCAACGGATGTGCTTCAGTAAGAAGGAACTGCTTAACCCCCGAAATTTCACTCTCGTTACGACTTGGGTATGCGTTGTTGATTGTTATTCAGTTGTTTTGTGTATTTCTGAGTTTACTGCTTTTATTTTAATGTTCTGTCTATTGGTGTTTACTGATTTTTGGATTCCTTTTTCGGACTTTTGATATATGGATGCCCAGTTGGTATCTCTGTTTTATTTCTTACAAACAAAAAGAATGAAAAAAGTTTACAATTCAACTTAATTTTCACAACCTCTTCTCATGGGTTATTCCTCATTTAATTTGAAAAATGTGTTTGGTTAGCCTACATAATTAAATATTGCTTGCTGATCTGTTAAAAAAAAGTCGTAATAAACTAGATCAAACTATTAAGAGGAAGTTGTCTGTTAATAATTGTCACACTCTATATGGTAATAAATAATGTTAGTCCATATCACCAGGAAAAAAACAACACTTTTATTCAGGTCAATTCCCAACTCTCAATTTTTGCGATCGTATAATGTTATGAGGATGTCGTCGTCTGCGAACATTTGTTTTCCGTGCAATAACTTATTTAAATACAGATTGATTGTAATGAAACCACTAATAAAAAGAACGTTGGTATTGTTTGTGGGCGTTTTGGCCCCCATTGTTTTAGAAAAAAGGCCCTAAAGGGGATACAATAGGTGGATTGACAAAAATCACTGATGTACAATGTTTATTATTCATTTTTTTTTCAAAATTCTTTTTTTATTGATTTTCTCATTTAATTTTGTCAACTTAATGTGTCAATGGTTTCATTACATTGCAACAAAGTGTCAAAAGGGGCAATTCCGCCTTAAATCGACTTTTTTATTTGAGCTTCGATTTGCAAATGGAATCCTAGTGAAAATCCCTGTCTACTTTTCACAATCAGATTTGCAATATTTCTTACCATCTTTGAGAAATTAAGTGTTGAATGGGGAAAAACGTCATGTTTTAGGGTTTGTTGAGGCAAATAGTTTTGCACAACAAATAAAGTTATAGTGGGCCAACTAATTGTTATGAAGCTTTAATATGATCATTATAACCACTGAAGGAACAACGGTGTTGTATTTGGGGTTTGTAGCCAAAAGGGGATACAATGGGTGTTTTGG
The DNA here is from genome assembly GCA_963971305.1 of Arcuatula senhousia. Taxonomy (NCBI): domain Eukaryota; kingdom Metazoa; phylum Mollusca; class Bivalvia; order Mytilida; family Mytilidae; genus Arcuatula; species Arcuatula senhousia. The sequence continues at coordinate 54,138,062 of OZ020307.1, read as the reverse complement.
TTGTAGAATTTTATTATTCATTCGATTTGGAAAATTCTTTTATTCAGTTCCTCATTATATTTTGTCAACTGAATATGTCAAAGGTTTTCATATATATTTCACCGTACATTGACACATGGATCCAAAGACAGGTCACGCCCACTTTTTTTAAATTGGAATCCTTGTGAAAATCCCTTTTACACAAATAAAGGTAATAACAAAACTACCGAACTTGAATGATCAATCTCATAGTCCAGAGAAAATGACAAAAAAGAATCAGTCATACCGGAGAATTGGTGGATCGCAATGGTCCTGACTTGGTACAGGCATTTCAAACGAAATGGTGGCTTCAACCATGTTTTATGGCGCCAAGCCTCCCTCTTCCATTGCGATCTTAGGATCCGGAAATGACCATAGAACACAAGTCGGTCACGAAGAAATCGGTGTCTAATAAAAAAAATCTGTGAAATGTGTGCAAGCTCTGGCATATCGAATAAGTTGTGAAATATAAACACCGTATGCAGGGGAAGTAGGTATATTTATTGCTCTGTAGATTAGGAAAATTAATAATTTGAAAATTAAAATCGTCTCTTTTATCGTAAATTTTTTGAACTGAGATAACCATCTTGGTCAAATTCGAGGTGCAAATCCAAGAAAGACGTGAAGCAATTTGATTCTGTGGGCTCTTTAATCAACAATTCTGGAGGATATATTGAAGGAATAGTATACAAAAGTCTTCATAAGGTGATAGTTGTCAGATGACGCCTTATAGGGGTTACGGCCCTTAAAATAACGTTTTTCATGTTTTTGGACTTTAAAATGAAAACTGTAGCAGATAGAGAAAAGCTGTTGCTTGCTTAAATGTTCAGTTCATTTAGCGCTTCAAAAGTTTTCATAAGATGACCCCTTATATGGGGTTTTGGCCCCTAAAATAATATTTTTTTTTCATGATTTGGGCCTTTGGCTTCAGAATAAAACTGTAGTAGATTGAGAAAGCTGTTACTTGCTTAAATGTTCAGCTCATTTAGCTTTAGAAAAGTTTTTATAGGGTAGACATCAAGACCAGGTGAGCGATTCAGGCTCCTAGGAGCCTCTTGTTTTGTATAGAATATATAGGAAGAAAATCTACTTAAGGAGAATTCCTACTATAGAATCAGCAAAGTCCCTTTTCTAAAGCTTTTCGAAATTGTTTGAAAAAAACATAGGTTCTCCGTTTATTTTTTTTAAATGAATTATATTCCTTTGATTTAGTTTTGAAATTTTTTAAAATGATTGAAAACAGCTTTTTTGTATTACAATTGCTAATTATTTGATAAAATATATTATAACGATTTCTTATTATCTGCCATGTTAAGTTAGCTAATCAATTTTAAACATTAATCGCTCAAATCGCCCAAATCGTTAATTGCGCTTATTTTGCACTGATCATTCGTTTATTGTGTGTTCAAAGTGCACTCATCGTACATTCATCTTCTGTGTGTAAATTGTGTTTTTTTTTACAAAAGTTGCACTGTCATGAGTTTTGGTCGACAATGGGTTACATGTCACTCTGTCGTAAACTAGTGTTAACGATATTTAGACACTTACATACAGGGCATTTAAAGAAATAAGCAGAGGCACCAAAGGGGCATTCGAGTGTCAAAAGTCCGAAAGGGCAACGACAAAAGCGGTAAACATGAAAAAGAACAGCACAAGGAAACACAAAACATAAAAACAACCGAACAGAAATCAACAACGCAAACTCAAGTCGCTACAAGAGTGAACTCGGGTGCTCCGGAAGAGTAAGCGTTCCCTGCCTGCTATAGCACAAACGCCGCGTTGCCAATTTCCAATTCAGTGTGTCAAATCCGGTAAAGGAAGACAAAACAAAACCCTATGACAACCAACATCTGCACTCATCTGAGAGATAGAAATCCCATATTTATCTATGAGTACATGGTGTCTAGCGTAAAATTTCTTGAGTGAAGACAGCAACCGAGGAACAACATAACCCCATGTTAGCAATTTCTGTGTCAAACGTGACGCTCTGCCAAGGAAATCGATGTAATTCCCACAAGCTCTGGAGTAACGAATAAATTGTGATACGTAAACTCCATAAGCTCGAGCGGACGGAATGTTGCTACACACGAAGGGAAAGTTGACGATCGGGAAGTTGAAGATATCACGTTTGTCATAGAGCATTGTTGATAGTTTTCCTTGAGAGTCTATTTCGAGATGTAGATCTAAATATGAATCAGACTTCCTAGAATCCGTTGTGTCCTTTATCTGAAGTTCCGGGGGATATATGAGATGGAGAAAGTCACCAAATCGAGAATTGTTCGGTGAAAGGACATCATCAATATAACGGAACCTGAGGTTAAAAGAGAGAGCTAGTCTACGATCTTTTTTAACTAGAAGAGATTGTAAGAAGTCTGCTTCATACATGTATGAATGAAGAAACAAATCAGCAAGCAAAGGTGCACAATTGGTGCCCATTGAAATCTCTATTGTTTGCTGAAAACACGTCCACCAAACTGAACAAATATGTTGTCTATAAGAAAGTTGAGCATGTCGATTATTTGATCTTCTGTAAATTTGTTCTTACATTTAGACTCATTGATGACGAAGTAAGTCTTATTATAACCGACTACCAGACATTTGTACCTGCGTTTTCCTTTCTTTTTGAAAAAGCTGCGTTTAATCAGCTGTGCCAATCGTGACTTAAGTTGTTCATGTGGAATAGAAGTGTAAAGTGTGGAGAAATCGAAATGATGCTGTTGCAAGATGAAACTGATTTAGAGTTAAGAATCTCCATCAGTTCCTTCGAATTCTTCAGGATCCACATTTGACACCATTTCTAGAATAACAACATTCGTAATATTTCTGGAGGCCGGATTTTATTGCCGTCAGTATTGAGGTCAACAGGACTGAAAGGGGTTTAGTGGTACATTTTGATGACCCTGCAATGAAGCGCTGTTTGTATGGATTTTTATGTAATTTAGGAATCCAATACAGTGATGGAATGTCATCATTGTCAGCACCAACAGAGATTGATGATTGTCAATAATTTCCTCTTTAGACAATGTTGTAGCTGTGTACGTGCTGCTATTGTTGGTACAACTAACCCCTAATTCAGCTGTCAAGCACTCAATATAGTTATTCTTGCACACAAAAATGATGTTATTTGGTGCTTTGTCTGCAGGTACAACAACACATTTGTCGTGTAAGGTGGACAGTGTTTTTGCAACATCAGCGTTGTTAAATATGGATGTTGCTTTAGTGCTCATTGAGCTCTTCAAAGAATTAATTCGTTTCAAAATCAATGACCTCGCAAGCTCTATCCCACTCTGACGAAACGTCAGTTTCTTTCTCCTGTTCTTTTTGGGCCCATTTTCTGACATAGTTTTCAACTGAATCCATAATTGTTTTAAAATTATATTATGGTTCCAGTTGATACGTCTTGGCTCACGGTATTTTGGTCCTTTAGCCAAAACATCGCGAAGTAAGTAATTTTCCACGATTTTCAGGTCACCAGTTATAACATGGCCAGAGGGACTATAATTGAATGGGGACTTTTCACAAGAACGGTCTGGAGGTTTTGCTTTGAGGTCATTGATTTGGAAATCCCGCAACACTTGTCTGTAGTTGAAGACCTTGGGTGCAATAGTGGAAGTATAGGTATAAGAGATGATTGGAATACTTTTATCTTTGAAATAAGGAGGAATATGTGCCGTAACAGATTTATGATGTAGAATATTTCCTAAATTAATGGTATCTAAACCTTTGTTTAAAAAGGGTAGTGAGAGAAAAGAACGGTTGTCTTTGCTGTTTTCGTGTGGAAATCCAACAGGTTTGAATAAGCGGTTGTTACCGATATCAAGCACAATAGCGGTCAGTCGTTAAGGTTGAAATTGGGTCAGTGACTGTATTTTCAAGACATTCTTTATATAACTAAGGTGTACAAAAGGGTTGATCTTACATTTTTATCCAAAACCGACAAAGACAAGATCGGTAGACAAAAGAGTTATCACATCGAAACAAACAACACAACGAACAGGTAAAGGGAAAGGTAAAGTGAAGATAAATTTATTTAACGTTGGTGAGTACACATAAATGATGTGTACACAAGTCACACAAATTACAGAAGCTCAGAAGAGCTTTTGACCGACGGCAAAACTAACGACCGTTTTGGTTTATATGAGGCCCTTGCATGGTCGCCAGGCTTGCATGGGAGGAAAGCCCGATATTCCAAGCTGGAAAATCGGTGAAACCCACATGCAGCGGTAGGTGCCTGGAAACCTTGTCACGTGTGCGGCTCGAACCCAGAGAGGTGTCGACCTGTGATTTAAAGTCCAGTGCCTTCACAACTCGGCCACCGCGCTCACTAAAACAAACAAGACATAACAAACCGCAATATGTTAAATGAATTGTAATCGAAACAAGGGTAGACTAGGGTTCTCCTGCTCAGATCATACAGGGCATTAAAGTTACATAAAAAGTTAAATAAAGTAAGCAATGACATTTTTTCATGTGGGTAGTTGTCTCATTAAATGAATAAACTAGCTTACAGATCTCCCATAACTAACAATTTGGCGGTGTCTTAATAGCACCCAAACATTTTCTAAATGTAACATAAAACAGGTTGCAAATATATTATGGAAATGTAAAAAGGTAACAAACAAAATGATCGAAGAAGATAAAAAATCTAAAGGAGATATCAGAAAAAAAATTCTTTTGGCAAAAGTTCTGAAATAAGCATAGGTACCAATGGGGAATCCGAATGTTAAAGTTTGAAAGAGCAAATTCAAAAACACCAACGAAAAAGCTCGAAAAAACACTCTAATACAAAAATGATTGTTAAATAGAAAAAAATGAGATGTGGAATAAGTGTACGCAACACAGCCCACAATTAAGCGGCAATTTAGAAAAACCACAATGGACAACAGCCAGCAGCCTTCAACGAGGCCATTTGGCACTGCTCGCGGTTCTGCAATTTTGGGCCCAACCTTCCCCCTATCAATATCCTAGACAAAGCACAAAAACTGAACACACAATAAAAATCTTATCAATCAAACTCCAACTCCACTAGAGAGAACCTAAGACAAAAAAGTCAATTTTTAGTGTAATATTTCATTTATTTGTTTCTATTTTTTAATTCATTTAATATGATTATAAATGCTTTTAATCGGTTGAGTACTGGATTATTGTTCACATACTTTATCTTTCTTTTTATCAGATTAACATTTTGTTTGATAAAACTGGGGTATTCGCTTAATAATTTGTCTGTTTTACACTGTCGTGTCGGGTATTTTCTAAACAAATACGTTTTTTAACCTTGTGTGCCGTTACAAGTTTTCCAACTTACAAAAAGTTGTATTTTGACAACGGAAAACAAACAATTGAGGAACCAAAGAAATTGCTGTAATTGTCAAAGCTCTTGAGTACCGAATCCATTATGATACGTTAACTTTATAAACCCGGAGCAGACTGTATGTTGCTACCCAAAAAGGGAAAGTTGACATTCGGACAGTTGAAGTCATCACGTTTGTCATAGAGCTTTGTTAAAAGTTTTTTGAAAGTCTATATCGAGATGAATATCTATATATGAAGCAGACTTCCTCGAATCCGTGTTGTCTGTTATCTCAAGTTCCTGAGGTTATATCATATCATATACATTATTTTTTTGGAGATGTAGAATGTCACCAAACCGCGAATTGCTCAGTGAAACGACATTATCAATATAACGGAAACTAAGCCAATCTTTGATCCTAAGACAGTTAAGATAACTGGTTTATAAACACACCTGTAAATATCAGAAGATCTGTTTGGGACAAAATAACTACAGTTTATTACAAATCTCTTTAACAAAATAATTGTCATTTTAGCAAAACATGAATTTAATGAGTAAACCACGATCAAGCAATATGCTGCAAAATGAACAACGTATGAATCATTCAATAAGTTTAATATTGAAACTGCTGAAACGGTATAAATGCATAAACCATAGAATATTATCTATTCAATTTTGCGCTTTATTGTGAGTTTTATAGACTTATTAAATGATAAGCAGATGATACATTGTGATGTTGCCATTATTGGGAACAAGGCCACATCTTCAATAGAAATGCGCAGTTTTGACGGTCACTGTGACACCCTTAAGTACAAGGACAATCAGCTGATGATTATTATTTTCCACAAGAAATATTTGGGGATTCAATACGATATCAACAGCTTGGTCAACGTTTAATAAATAATAAATAGTAGTTCTTGTATATAATTCCGTGAAAAGTTACCTTAACGGTATCCTGGTTGAACGCTAATACAAGGTAAGTGATTTTCGGACTTAAATAATATGATTTAAGATAATATAGCACGACCGGCTTTCTTCCTCAAATTATACTGACCATACTTTTAGTACATAAGCCCCATGTTAATTAGTGTTTTTCAGAGCAGATGAACAGGTGTTTTGTATATGCGAGAAATGTGCAGCTAACTCACACTGTTCAAACAAGCACACGATGAAAAAAATATGATTTTGTTTCATGATAAATATAATTATGTTTTTATAGAATTTTATATTAAACATGCAATTAATATCCACAGAAATTCGTGGGAGTACAACAAAGTGACCAGAAAGACACACATTTGCTTGAAATTCCCTTAAAAATCCATTGTTAAGATAGTTGGTCATTTAATCTCCCATTGTTGGTCCTTTCAATTATGTTAAGGTTGAACCATGGATCCATGGCTGTTCCTCGATTTAAAACACACATTTCTATGTTTTTTTAAGAACTTCATAAATTATTTACCACTTTATTATATAAAAAAAAACTTTTGTTTGAGGATATAAAATCCCGATTTTTGTTGTTGGATGGACTTAGTCTTCTGTAACAGAAATATTTTTCTTTCAAAAGTGTTTTTTTCTTTTTCAAGAGACAAACAGTGTCCGCTGCGCTCCACTCGCAAAAATACTGAAAAATTCTATCACTCGTGAAAGATCAGCCGGTCTTTTGCAAGAACTTATGTAAGAACCTATAAATCTTATGCTTTTTGATTAACATGAATATGTAAAACGTTGTAAAACCTGAACAATATTTTGTAGAAACCCAGCGGATAAAATGCTTCTTACTTTCATTCTGTGTTTGGGGATTGTGACCCCTATGACGTCGCTAAAAGTGTTGGATATATTTCCAGAACTGACTTTAGCTTTCAAAGGTATTTTAATATTCTTATATTTATGTTGCCTCTGTACTTAAACAATTAGAATTTGATCACAATGTTACAGAAATGTTGCTCTTTATTGTCATACCTACACAATTTACTACAATATGAAGCAAATGATTTATCAGTTAAAAAAAAAAATAAAAACAGCATAAACTGGAATTAGCTTTTCTGTCATTTCAAATATCCCCTCAACTTTCAAACTGAATCAACTCCGCACGATCTCCAAAACCGTGTATAAGAATTTTTCAATCACATTCTGTACTCCATTAGAGCTGTATTTTGTGTACATTGCTTTATTGGTGCAGAGGTCACTATATCTAGTATACCATACATTTATTCAACATTTTCAATTGTTAAATTTAATTTTAATTTTAGTAAAAAATTATAATTCAGGACTTTGCATCTTTTAAAAAAATATCAAAAGCATGTAGTACATTTTTTTTTATCAGTGTCAAAATGTTTTCTTTTTCGTTTATCCAATTGCTTATCGATAAAGGTTCTGGACAATATTTATTGTTTTTTTTTCTCGATTTCGTGAAATTTGAAGCTGTTAGTTTTTTTCTGTGTCTAGAAATAAATTTTAGCTGATGATTTTAGGATTGGTTTTGAATCTTAAGGTAAGTGAGGACACCTGACCCCAAAAATCATGCCGAATTTAAAATGTCATTGAGGCTCAAAGTTTTCCAAAATTACTATAGATTATATAGGAAAATCTAAATAGTAAGCATAAATTCATGTCGCAGAAAATAATCTACGAATTTAAATTCTATTTTTAATATGATAAAAATCAATGAAATACAATATATTTTGAAATAAAACAATAAAAACTGGGGGTCACTAGCTTATTTTTCTGTCTACAATACAAATCTTTGTAATTTTTTGGTAATTTTTCAAGTGAATTATCTCCCTTGTTTTATTTATAAGTTATATTTATGAAGGAATGGTTGTTTAATTTGTGTTTAAATTAATTTATTTGTATTACGTTTAATGAAATGGAACTATTTAACACAAAAAAATTGCTAAAACAGGGTTATGTTGCTTCTATATCTAGGTATAGTCACGACGTTAAACTCCCCAGTCAGTCAGTGGGCGAATGAAAGACAGCAAGCATTTACCGTTTTTCACATTGATGCTGCTGACTGTCTTCCATTTTGAGTTTTCTTTTGCAGCTTGTTAATATAGGTTGTGTCGCGTTTACTTCAGATATTTTTAAGAACCCTGTTAATATCATTAAGATAATTGCCGAAAATAAATGAATGTATGTTTATTAGTTCCAAACTACTTGATATTGCTCGAAATATAATTTTCGATTTTAAAAAATTAACAGCATATCAAAAGTGTGTAAAAATGTATTTTTATGTAACAGTTGCACTATTTCTTTATATACAAAATATAAAAAGTAGTATTTTGGACTAGAACTGAATAAAATTATATATGCTGACAGTTTCTTTTAGAATGAAGCTGAATTTTGAACAAAAGTCAAATATAGTCTTGTTACAAATGTACAAAGTACAAAAAGGCACAAATTCTATTACAATTTATTTCCATGAAAAACAATAGGTTACTTTTTGTATTCTCTATACATCTAGGAATGTATGGCCTATAGTGTTGAAAAAAATAAAACAAATGTTCATGTTATATGAACTTTCAATTAATCATTAAAGTTGAACTTATCTATAGCAACTTGAAAGTTTTGAGGCTGCTGGCAAGTCATTTGAACTGAAATAAGATATATGAATAAGATCGACAATAAATTATAGTAAAAAAATCAAGTAAACAAAGGAGAAGTTTTGTCCTTTTTAGTAACTACCTGACCTGAGATAAATATCCTGGGTTAATATGATAAAACAGTTCCATCAAACTCTGAAAAAGTAAAGGGTGTCGCGCATTGTTGGCTATATTCAATGTTTTTGTGGGTGAAACCTGGTTTATAGGTCAAATAAATGTTAATTTATTATGATTTTAGAATTATAATGTGCTCCAATGGTAGACATATTTGTCTACGAGAGTATGATTACCGTAAAATGTCTTGAGTGAAGACAGCAACTGAGAAGCAACATAGCCCTGTGTAACCAATTGTTGTTTCAAACGTAACCCTCTGCCAGGGAAATTGATGAAATTCCCACAGTTTTGCAGTAACGAATCAATTGTGATACGAAAACTCCATAAGCTGGAGTGGATGGAATGTTGCTACAAAAGAAGGGGAAGTTGACGATTGAAAAGTTGAAGTCATCACGTTTTTCATAGAGCTTTGTTAAAGTTTTCCTTGAGAGTATATTGCGAGACTTAGATCTAAACTTCCTTCATGTAGATTCCGTGGTGTCCTTTATCCCAATTTCCTGAGGATATATGAATGGAGAAAGTCACCATATCGATAATTATTCAGTGAAAGGACATCATTAATAAAACGGAACGTTAAGTTAAAAAGAGAGAGCATGTCTATGATCTTTTTTATCTTGAAAAGAATGTAAGAAGTCTGCTTCATGTGAATGACGAAGCAAATCAGCAAGCAAAGGTGCACTATTAGTGCCCATTGGGATCCCTATTGACTGCTGAAAAACATGTCCACTAAACTGAACACGGTTTTTGAGGTGATGCAGAGTAAATTCAGATTATATGGAAGTCTCTGAGATATTTGAAATGACAGAAAAGCTAATTTCAGTTAAGTCACGTATGCTGATTTTTATTATTTTTTAACAATTAACATGAGTTAGTCATGTTTAATATTGAAGTACATGTATGTATGTATAGATGTCTCCATAAAATGCTACATTTTTTTCACTCTAACGGTGTCTTCCTTATCAAAACAGTCAAAAAAGGGTACAAAGTGTGATGGTTGGACTAAAACACTTTGCTATTGTGTTAATTTTTTGACAAAAAAAATTTTAAAAAGCAAAGAGGCACCAATTGGGCGGAGGATTCAAAGTGTGAAAAGCAGAAAACATGAACGAAAACAGCTAGAAGAAACACAAAACATGAAAAAACACAAAATCAATTGAATTAAAAGCAACAACGCGAACTCAAGTAGTAATGAGAGTAAACTAAAACACTTGTCATCTGTCGCGTTGCTAGTTCCCAATTCAGTGTGAAAAACTGGTTAAAGAAAACAAAAGAAATGTCCACACAACCTGGAGTAATAAATCAACTGTGATACATAGATTCCATAAACTGGAACTAAAAGATGTTGCTGTTTAAAATAGAAAAGTTGAGAATGGGAATGTTGAAGTCATCACATTTGTCAAAAAGTTTAAAGTTTTCCTCGGAGTCTTTTTCGAATTATTGATCTAAATAAGACTTCCTTGATATCGTCGTTTGGTTTGGCTTTATGGAAAAGTTTCTTAATTTCAACTTAATCTTTTTCAGAACTGCAGGACAGGCGAAGGCAAGGTAAAACAAAAGTTTATATAGATATTAATTCTACACAGTGCATTTTAGGTAGAAAATGACTCTATTCCGCCATAAAACTCTTTCCGTCAACCAAATTTGAAATAAAACCCATCAAAATCAATTAAGTAATTCATGTGAAGGTTAAAGGAATTTGTTACATATTGATATGGGCAAAAATATCTTAGGAACGAAAGGAGCAAAATCCTGGAATCTGTGTTTCATTTTGTCATTTATGATAGTACTTGGTGTTTCAGTATCTAAAAAAATGTTAATGCTTTATTTCAAATAGAGTGTGCATGATTTTAACGTTGTTTTAGCTGTATAGAAGCAAATTTTCACATTTTACGGCTTTTTAGAAAATTTCAGTCAAATTATCACCAAATCCGACCAGCAGACATGAAATAGATTTTAAAAATAATAAAATAACATTTCTCGAATGGATTTTAAAATTGAAATAAAATTTAGTATTTACTTTAAATAATGAAGCTTATTTTTCAAGAGAAAACGTAAAAGAAAAAAGTTACCCCCATATGCAATACATGGGTTGCGCATTTAATGTGCCCTTTGGCTACCTATGCAGCCCAGCTCCTAGGGGCCATATCAAATTTCTAAAACCTTTGGCAGAACCTACATCCATATCGCAACCACTGAGCCAAGTTTCAGTTCCAGATTCCAAATAACCTGGGAGGAGTTAAGTGACAAAGGAATTATGTGACTTAGGCTACCTATGCAGCCCAGCCCCTAGGGGCCATATCAAAATTCCGAAACCTTCCATAGAATCTACATCCATAGTGCAACTACTGAGCCAAGTCTCAGTTCTGTTTTCCAAATAACCTGGGAGGAGTTGCATGACAAAGAAATAATGCTACCTATGCAGCCCAGCCCCTAGGGGCCATATCAAAATTCCAAAACCTTCGGCAGAATCTACATCCATAGTGCAACTACTGAGCCAAGTTTCAGTTCTGTATTTAAAATAACCTGGGAGGATTTGCGTGACGAAGGAATAATTTGCCCTTAGGCTACCTATGCAGCCCAGCCCCTAGGGGCCAAATCGAAATTCCGAAACGTTTGGCAGAATCTACATCCATAGTGCAACTACTGAGCCAAGTTTCAGTTCTGTATTCCAAATAACCTGGGAGGAGTTGCGTGACCAAGGAATAATGTGCCCTTAGGCTACCTACGCAGCCCAGCCCCTAGGGGCCAAATCAAAATTCCGAAACCCTCGGCAGAATCTACATCCATAGTGCAACTACTGAGCCAAGTTTCAAGCCTGTATTCCAAATAACCTGGGATGAGTTGCGTGACGAAGGAATAATGTGCCCTTATGCTACCTATGCAGCCCAGCCCAAGGGACCATATCAAAATTCTGAAACCTTCGGCAGAATCTACATCCATAGTGCAACTACTGAGCCAAGTTTCAGTTCTGTATTCAAAATAACCTGGGAGGAGTTGGGTGACGAAGGAATAATGTGCCCTTAGGCTACCTATGCAGCCCAGCCCCTAGGGGCCAAATCAAAATTCCGAAACCTTCGGCAGAATCTACATCCATAGTGCAACTACTGAGCCAAGTTTCAGTTCTGTATTCCAAATAACCTGGATGGAGTTGCGTGACGAAGGAATAATGTGCCCTTAGGCTACCTATGCAGCCCAGCCCCTGGGGGCAATATTAAAATTCCGAAACCTTCGGCACAGTCCCCACCCACAATGCAATCAATTACCCAAGTTTCATCTTTCTACTCCCAGTGGTTACTGAGATTATCCTGGACATTAATGCCATACGTACATCGAACAGCAAAACATTATCCCCGCGCTTTCGTTTGCGCGGGGATAATAATATATGTAATGTATGCATGTATACGTGAGTCAATTATGATTAGTTACAGTTCAAGTATATTTCGTGTCGGACGCAGATTTTTACAGGATTTATTGCCCTTAAAACTTTGAAAATTTGAAAATTTACTCAAATTTCATTTTTCAGCACTTTTTTATGTGAGTCAATCAATGATGAGCTACAGATCAAATTAAAGTGCTTTGCCGGTCAACAATTTAAATTTTTTTACAGCATGTGTAGTCCTTTGAACTGTCAAAATTCACTTTAATGTCACTTTTCTTCACTTTTTTAAAACGCTGGTAGATTTTTTGGTTAGTAGGTCTACCATGATGAGTTACAGATTAAGTTTGTGTTTCAGTTCAAGCCGTAATTTTTTACAAGAGTTATGACCCTTTGAACTGTATAAATTGTCTGAAATTCTATTTATTGCACTTTGTAGTTATTGCTTGTAAAAATAAACTGATAAAGTTTAGATTTGGATTTGTTTCGTAAATTTTCACAAGTGACTGGAATATGACATGTATGAGCCGGTAGGGGGCTATGTAATGTTGATACTCTCAGAATGCTTGTTATAATTAGAGAACTGACGCAATCTCGGAACTACGACAAATGTTGACATTAGAAAGGGTTGAATGAGCTGAAGGTTTATGCAAGGAATCGATGCTCTCTTTCTGCAACTGTTTTCATCTATTGGAGCAAAAACATAAAAGAAACCTGAAGAAGACCATTGAGGGCTACGACTCTCACAGGGAGTAATAAAGCAATTTTGACCTAATGAGACTTTTGCAGAAATCAATACAACAAAGGTTCAAGGAAGCAACAGCTTTTCTTTATCCATGTTATTAGCATGTTTTCATAAAATAGGACAAACACGAAAAATAACCGCAATCTTTTACCTTCAATGGGCAGTTAATTTTAAAAGCCTTAGAGTTGTGTGACAACACCACCCTAAGAGTAGTTTTTTAAAGCTTAACGGGCATTCATTATAATTCTCATTCAATAGAGCAAAATATGTAAAAATGATATTTTTTATCTTTAATGGGTAGTTACCCGTACTCCTCTTGATTTTACATTACTTCAAAATTGTTTATATTATTTATTATTAACAATACTTATATAGCGCGTGAACTAATTAAAAACTACTTTCAGCACTTTACAATTTAATATGAACTATAATACAACATACAATATACAATTCATTAAAAAATAAATTAAAAAAAATAAACAAAGGGATAACTTACTTTGAACATTGATAAAAATTGTGAGGATTTCGACCTTTTAAACAATAAAGTTGACTGTATGAAAAAATTTCAAGTAATTGTATACAGTTGGTTCCTTAATATATATCTTTATTCTCTAAAACAAAAATATAATGAAACAAAGTCTTACCCCGGAGATTCTATCTTTTTGTTGATAATCCTAATAAATTTGCAAATATTATTGAGGTCTGGAAAAAGTTTACTGTTCATAACTTCGTATGAAATTTTAGAATATTTGGTCTATGTCTAAATTTTCAAAAATTTCGAAATTCGAGATACGAGATTCAAAATTCGAAATTCGAGATTCGATTCGAGATTCGAAATTCGAGATATGAGATTCGAGATACGAGATTCGAAATTCGAAATACGAGATTCGAAAACTAGAAATTCAATAACCATGAAAATAGGTCACCGTTGAATTCCAGAAAACCCCTATTTCAACAATGTAATCCATATTTTTGAAAACTCAATATATTAATATTTTGTTTGCTGTTGGTGATTGAGATATATTTACCTGTCATGATTTAAAGTTCAATTGGCAAAACACCTATGGATCTTAGTCGCATTTGTATAAACGATTTAGATAATTGATATTAATGGCATTAATGTGTATTTCCAATCACCTGACTGTTGATTTTAATACGGTTTAAATCAAATGCTGCAGTGGCAGATTCAGAAAGGGTTTCGTTGTTGAAATCCTCCAGATTACATGTACATGTAGCGATTGCTTACTTTAATACCCTATGTGTGACATGACCCGTGTAGCTAATGACAAACCACCACCAGAGTTAGCTACTCAAGTTCTCCCACTACGTAGGGGTTCTTCGGGAGACGCTCATTGGCAAGTCATTTCAATTCATATCACCTATTATCTTATGTATCCCTTAATTACATAAGACACACTTAATGACTCATCAATTTGAGTAGCTGCGAAGTTGAAAACAACTCGCAAACTAAATAACTCGTGTTTTTTCTCGGGCATTTATTGTTTTTGATTATTTGCGATAGTTAAAAATCGCGAAAATAAGAACACTCGAAAAAAATATCGTAAATAGTTTCCAAACAGTATATACCGTCATATAAATAATCACGAAAATTGAATTCTGCGAAAAAAGACCTTCCACTTTGTTACAAAATTTGGCTCTAGAAAAAAAAAACAACTCATACGGTATATTGAATTTCGAATTTTGCTCGAATGTCAAATCTCGAATCTCGAACTCGAACTCGAATCTCGAATCTCGTGTTTCGAATTTCGAATCTCGTATTTCGTTAATTTTACTAAACTCAGCAAAAGATTTCTCTTAAAATTAACTGCATTTATTTTATACTTATCAAAATACAAATGACAACAAAGTTCCAGACAATAAATTTTGCTACGCCTGACGTGCGTTTCGTCTATTCAAGACTCATCAGAGGCGCTCTACCAAAAATATTGAAAATGCCAAACACTATATGATTATGAAGAGCATAAAACAGTAAAACCAAAACTACGAAACTAGGGAATCAAATTATTACTAAGATGATCAACCTATATCTGGGGTAGGAAGAATCTTAGGGTTTAGACATTTTTTTATGAATTTAATAAATTTTCTTAAAAATCATCAAGGCTGCGTTCGAAATATAAATTATATGTTCGTCAAATTATTGAATTGTCGAACTCATGGACCTTAAATTAACATTTCCCCATTGACACCAATTGTAAATAAATTGTTAATGCGGAGATCCACTACGGCTTTCCATACGACATAAAATTAGGGTTATAAAAATCCTTAACATGTTAGTAAAAATCTTTAGATATAAAGTGTTAGTAAAAATTACCTGGACCGATTCGCATGTTCCTAGGAGTGTTCGGCCCCATAACCTTGTGAATACATAATACACTTTTACGATCTGCTCTTGCTATATTTTGCCATCTACCAGTCTCAATAGAATACTAATGGTTCATTATTCTAAATCTACATAATGTTACTATATTTTTATCGTCAAGTAGGTCAAAATAATGTTCGAATTCTAGTTTATCTTCATAAATTCTGTAATTTAAAGACTTTGGTGACTCTTGCAAACCAGCATTTCACGTTTGTTGGAACTTGTCCATAAGATTTTGTTTTACTAAACTATACAACCAATTTTTACTCACAAATTGTTGAGTTAAAAAAAAACATTTGATAACATCATGACTATATAATCAGAAAATGTCATAAAATAAAGTGCCAGTTGGCAAAACAAAACAAACATTCCAAGCAATTAAGGATCGTCAGTCTTTCTGTTTCCTATTTTCAGTCTGATTTCAGACCTCTTCTATACTTTGCCTTAAAGTACTGAAGAATTTTTTTGCCAAAAAGTGATAATTTTAACTGTTTTTCTTTTTTGTATGATTTTGAACAAAAATTGAAATCATTTTTATCGGTCGGTAGAAAGTCCACCAAAAAAAGATTTGTTTGTCCATCAATAGGCTGCATTCTTCCAGAGCAAATTGATATTTATATTTGGTTCAAAAAGTTCAGGGTTCGACATATTTCATTTTTAATTATTCAATTTAAAAAACTAAACAACGAATAATGAACCGTTCATTAAACCTTATTAAAAAAGAATGATGAAAAATGATAGAAACCTTGGTGAGCACGCTCATATACCCCATGCGTCCACATTATGATAAAAAAGTATCTATTTCCAGTAAGGAATAAAAATGTCGTTGTCTTTCCAAGTCGGCTCGTGAAACTAAAAGTAAATGATTGACAGACCCGAAAACGTATCCCATCATATGGGGCCCCTAGCTACATACCAAATATCATAAGCCTAAAATTAATAGTTGCTGAAAAATCTTTTACCCTGAAAATTAGTGGAAAAGTCGAATTCAGCTCGTTAAACAAGAATTAGATCATCGACAGACCTTAAAATAAATCCCACCTTTTAGGACCCCAATCCGAGTACTTGATAAGTGTTACGCCTGTGCAACGCTATATAGGTTATTTACATGCGATGAACATGAAAAGGATGATACAATGAACATGAAATGATGATAAATGAAATATGGGGGTGGGGTGGGGTACACAGGTCCGGTCAATTTTGAAGAACCACAGGAAAAGAGGGAGAGGTGGGTAGGGGCGGAAAATTTAGCCTATGTTTTGCACTACTTGGCGGTCCACAAAGGGATCTTTTACGTGCATGAAGCATCAAATAACTATACTCTGCAAAAAAAGTAACGCATAGATAGAAAATTCCCCGTACGTTTAATGCAAATCGAAACAATTTCAAAACATTATTGCCTAGCTGTTCTGCATCCGATTTTCACGAAATAAAATCCAGTAAAAAGAAAACAAAATAGAGATTGTTTGTTTAATTTTGAGTAAAATCGTAACATCGCTGCTTTTTTAGATATTGCAAGTAGAACTCAAGTGTACATTTTACGATTCAATTTTTCAACTTTTTTTTAAGAGTATACAATTTATAGTTGCTTAGAAAATTTCAACCCTGAAAATTTAGAGAAAAAAGTCTTAGGCAGCTCGTTAAACAGGAAGTAGATCATCGACACACCTGAAAGTATATCATATCATATGGGACCCCCAGCTCTAGCTATATACATGTACCAAAATTAATATCAAAATCCTACAATTAATAATAGCTAAAATATTTGTTACAAAAATTTTGATCACGGACAGGTTGAATGACGGACTTACCAGCCAAAAACATTATACCCTACGCAACTTCGGTGCGTGGGATATAATAAATAATTACTACTGTGGATTCATTTATTTTTGTAGTTACAATTTTTGTGGTTAGTGAAAATGGATCAATTCGTGGAGTCTTAAGTTAGTTGTTTTGAAGTCTGTAGGATTTAGATCCATGTTAAATATCATTTTCGTGGGATTTCAAATTTCGTGGGTCTATAACACATTTGAAAATAACGAATTGAAATCCCACGAATAATAATGAAACCACAGTCACTTCAACACGGTTTACTTAATTAATTCCCTGTTACACGTGCAATGGGGTTTGTCTTTCCTAAAATGAAATAACAATCAACAAATTATAAATCATTTTTTAGTTTTTATTCAGACATTTCGAACTTATTGAATCATTAATTATATTATATTTTACCTTTCAGTTGCTTTTACAGCCTGTGGATCCTATTCCTTCCTAGGCCAGAGTTATAAAATACCTTATACAGATATCATTTCAAAGGCTGGGACGATAGACACCAATACCCTAAAGAACGGAGTCTTCAAATGTCCCTGTAAGGGACTGTATTTGGTCGCCGTTACATTGCAGTCAAGTAACAAAGGAGCAGGTTCCATTATTTACAAAAACGGCAATAAAGTCATATACAACCGCATCTCTTGGGACATCTTGAACGACAGCGGAACGACTGTTGCGGTACTGGAGCTCAATTTAAACGACACAGTGTCAGTACAACCTGCATTGATCGCCTATGGATACGAATTCATCGGTCTATCATGTTTGACAGTTATAAAGTTAAAATAACTGGTGATGATAACTTGAATTCAAACAGAGATTAATATCTTATAATCATTGTTATTTGTTTCTTTATTAATAGATATAAACAAGAAATACTGTGAACGAGCTCACAAAAGGATACCCCCGCTTCATATTGGACCCTGTACTGTAAAAAAAAATTCAAGTCCAGTTATCGACCCTCGATGATAACCGAGAGCAATTCAAATTCTTCATGCACATCTACATATTATGTACTTCCTTCATGTAAAGTTTCATCAAAATCCTTCATACAGTTTAGGAGGAGTTGCGCTTACGATGTCTCCTGTTGAATAATGTATTTAAAAAATTCTAAGTCCAATTATCTCCCCTGAATGATATCCAAGAGCGATGAAAATTCGTTATACATATTCATATATGATGTACTTCCTTCAGGTAAAGTTTCATCAAAATCCATCAAGCAGTTTAGGAAGAGTTGTGCTAACGAGATCTACCATTGAATAATGTATTTAAAAAGACTAAGTCCATTTATCTCCCTTGAATGATGTCTGATTGTGATGCAAATTCTTCATGCACATATACATCTACATAATGATGTATTTCCTTCATGTAAAGTTTCATCAACATCCTTTAAGCGGTTTATGAGGAGTTGCGCATACGAGGTCTCCCATTGAATAATGTATCAAAAAAGTCTAAGTTAAATTATCTCCCCTGAATGATGTCCGAATGCGATGAAAATTCTTCATGCACATCTACATATGATGTACATCCTTTATATTAGGTTTCAGCAAAATCCGTTAAATGGTTTAGGAGGAGAAGCGCTTACGAGTTATGTTGACAGACAGACGGACGGACAGACAGACAGGGTGTTTCCTATATACCCACCAAACTTTGTTTGCGGGGGTATAATAAATCATGCAAAAGATAAATCCTAGTCTTTGCAAGGAAATGTATATTTAAACGGAAGCATATTATTATGAAGTTAAAACTAAAGAACACAACCCGATTAAAATCAAATAATAGCTGACCAAAAAAAAAGACACACACAAAACAATTAATCAAACAAACATTATAAATAGATACATAATATAGATGTTAAACAATGATCATGTACTTTCACTGAAAGTAACAAAATATGACAAAATGTGTGCAATGACTTTACAACTATATATTGTCAGTCCGTTTTCCACCGTTAAAAAATTATCTGCCCTATTTTTTCACTCTCCTGTAAAAAGGTTAAAAATAGTACCTTAAAAATACATGACGCTAAGGTGAGATGCACTCTTATACAATGTGCGACTAATAATCAGGTGTTGGATTAAGCGACTTGTAATTTAAAAGGTAAGGTCTAGACATATTTTTGCCTCCTAATGATAGAGATTCATATTTTTAACACAAACACGTCGTTAAGGCCAAGCGGAACTGATAGTCTGTTTTTGTTAAAAAATTCTAGTGTATTTATTTCCATGGGTGCCACTTACACATTCAGTTTACTAATTGCGAATACAAAAAGACACCAAATCAACTAGTTGGAAAAATTCTATGTACACGGGCAAAAAAGTGTAACACTTTTGAATAGCCCGTAGTCAAGTAATTTCAGGGGAATTAATGTTATATTTGACCAAGTACAAGTGGTGCGTTTGATAGGTTTTTATAGATATGTAACATCGCGCAAAAGAAATAACAGATATGTAATTTACATAATTTTGAAATGCAGACTTACTACCTCCATCTAAATTCTAATTCATGCATCGTTTTTCTTTTAATTTCAACATTTTGATAGAAAAACTTTTGTTGCAGGGACAGATCCAGAATTGATTCACAGCGGGGGGTGGGGGTGTTACCGCTTATAGTCTACCGAGGAAAAGAGGAGGGTTCAGGGTCAATTTCGCAAACTTATTCAATGGAAAGGGGATTAAAAACCCCGATAATCCCCCCTCTGGATCCGACATTGCCATGATAAAAGAGAAAATTTATTGCTCAGATTTAAATTTGTGCGACTGTTATCCTTGAAATTATGAAGATGTTGAGGCTAATTGAAACGACCACTGTTAATATTGAAAAGAAAACTTCTTAATTGCATGGAAGTTTTGAAATGACTTTGAAAAGGGGGATGCGTGGATCCGAATATACAAAAGTCGTCAAATTTGTACAGCTTCAATACATTAAAACAAATTCACTTATTTATAATATTACTATCCAATTCATTTATATTTTATATATAAAACAGTTTGTGTTGCTACTCAAGCGATACACATTGTTTTTGTTTTCTTAACGGGTACTTATCATTCAATTTGTTTATCAATCTTATATAAAACCGGTTCTCTATTAATTTCGATAAAGCGGTCAAAGATTAACAAGAATTGGCTTTGTATTTTGATTTGTATTTAAGTAGATCAAATCCTCGTGACTCAAAATAAAATTAAATATCCTTTTGATTCCTTTTAGGAAAATATGTTTTATTTTTTCAATTTTCATACAAATTTAATGAAACTATTTTTATAAAGTTAACGAAAAATGTTTTAGTGAATAGATAGCATTTTCTTTTGTTACTTATCGCAATGTCAAGGACGGGTGTGTTCGTTTGGGTAAATAGTTACAACACAGGCACTAAAAAAGAACCAACTTTAGAATTACGTATCTCTTCAAATGTTTGAGGTGCCACCTTGACTGTAGCATCAATTTATAAGAAAATATTTACTGTGTAATTGGATTTTTTTGTAGATTTTTCATGTTACGGGCAAAAAAGTGTAACAGTAAATAACAACACCCCCCATTTGACACAAAAGTAAAAATATTTGTCAACGTAAACCATTTTCGGTCGTAATATTTCGTATGTAAGTTAAGAAATAAATCTTTAATCTTTATTTAAGAACAATTTTGTCCAAAAGTGTCTTTTAATAGCTTTTTAAATGTCTTGACAACTGCGTAAACAACCCAATAGCACTTTTCTACCTCGTTTGATAGAAGAGTTAAATTCCTTTGTTCTCTTTTCGGTGGAAATCGGACTGTTGTAACATGACTGATGTTTCTTTTTACTTCTGGGAATTTTTTCTATGATTAATTACATGACTACTGTAATTTGATTTTGTAAAACATCTTATTTAGGGATTGTTATCCTTCATGTTTCAGAATTTAAATATAATATCGGAACTTTTGTAGACTTAGCCCTAATTACTGAATATTTTTTTGCACACTGACCCTCCTATTTGACTTTTTTTCCTTAAGACCTTAAGAACCCAACTTTATAAAATGATGCAACTCCATGGATTATAAGACCAAAACGTAAAAATGATATAATTAAGTAAAATCGAGAGGAGTTTGATTTTTAGAACTAAAAAACCTGAGTTACTTCAATCTTTTAATACACCTCTTTGAAGGGTAGAAAACTGAAGAAAAAAAGAAATTTATACAGTCATAAGTACAGAGAAATTATAAGCACTCAATCACAATGCAATACCATACAATATTTAATAACATTATGACATACATACCTTTCCATACTTTTGGTGAAAATTAATTATTGCAAAAATACACATTAATGCATACCAAATATCAAACAGTTAAAAATTTAAGAGTAAGACTTTATAGTCTAGTCACTTAAAAAAAATGTTCTCCAAAAATTTAAACCTGAATGGCTTTTAATCGAAAAAATATTTAGACAAACTGACGAGGACAAATAAAAAAAAATTGGCCATAACGGGTAATAAATGAAAGCATTCAAAAGATACAATAACATGTAACATTTATGCCTAGTAACAATGAAATATTCTGACGAAAAACATTGAAATCGAAAGTAGAAATAAACAGACATGACGCGACGCTTCAATCGATAAAAATAATACAAAAGGTTAGTTGTACACTTGACATTTTAGATGAGGTTACTCCAACTGCATTAAATATAATTATCATCATCATCTTCTGGTGAGTGAGGAGTTGACTCAGTTTTAGTGTAAATACCCCTGTCGTACAGCCAAAACTATCCTGCTATATACAATAAAACTTTGATTGGTATATGCGTACAATCAAAAACAGAGCTGATGAAGTTAGCAGTGGATGAGGGTCGACAGCCAAGTTGTGTCGAAATTGTTCCACTGTAGGTGCTGGCACGAAGTAGAACTTGTAGAAGTCAAGTCAAGTATATATTTGACTGATGTTGTAAGCAGCTGAGCTTCGTGTCCTGGTGGTTTGGACGTGTAGTAAGTGTTGTTTTGGCACCTCAACTATGTGGTTAATGATTTTATAGAACATGATGGCTCTGTTTCTGGCTCGTCTGTGTTGAAGTGGTTCCCCATGAAGTTGCTCACGCATGTTGCTGACGCATCCAGGTTCCCGGGCTGCCTCACGTAGGACAGCTTCTAAGCGCTGAATGTTCTGTAGTTGGTGAGGGTCCCACATAGAGCTACTGTACTTAAGTACCGGTCTAATTAGAGCAGTGTATGCCTGGCTACGGACTTCTTGCGGGCAGTGTATAAGGTTTCTTCGGAGAAATCCAATGGATCTTGTGGTCTTGGCAGCTGTATGGTTTATGTGTTCTTTCCATGAACGATCTTGGCTGATATACACGCCTAAGTATTTCCCTCCTTGTACACCATTTCCAATGTGTGTTTATGTAGCTGGTAGCTTGTCTTAAATGGGACCTTTTTATTGATGATGTGTATGATGGTGCATTTCTGTGGATGGAATGCAATCTGCCAGTCTTCTTCCCACTTTTGTATTTTGATCCAGTTGTTGGTGTTGTTCCGGATGCCGTAGTAGTCTAATTTATTGAGTAATCGTCAGTGGGGAGCCTTGTCGAACGCCTTGGCGTCAACTTCCAAGCCGTCTGAAAGTCCACTGGCTAGATCCCGGATAGAAGTAAATAATTGAGTATTACAGGATCGTTAGGAGCGGAAACCATGTTGAGCTGGGGTGATTATTGAAAGCTGTTCTAGGTGGTCCATTATTTGTGAATCCATTACTTTTGAGCAAACCGAGATGAGTGATAGCGGTCGATAGTTGGCCGCTGAGCTCGTCGCCTTTTTTGAAAACAGGGACTACGTGTGCCATGCGCCAGTCTGGAGGGACATTTCCACTGTCAATTGAGGTCTGGAAGATGTATTTAAGAGCTGGTGCTAGTTCAACTGCCAATTATTTGGGTAGGCAGGTTGAGATCAAGCCAGGACCCGTTGTTTTGTGGGTGTTGAGATTCTTAAGAAGCTTCTCTATGGCATTGATAGATTTGGACTTGGTCCTTTATCTGGCATTGAATTGGTATCCTTTGATGAAGACTGACATAAATACGTCTGTTGAGGATGTTGACCTGTGTTTCAGGGTTGCTGTGGATAAGCCGATCAGGGTTCCGTAGTGGAGCTACTCGAGATGCATCTGGTTTCCTGCTTTTTAAGAATGACCAGCACTTTTTTGGATTGTGTGTTTGGCTTTGGGGCTGATGATGTTGTTGATATAGTTTCTGTGAGCAGTACTAATTTTACGTTGGTATTCACCTTGAAAGTGTTTGTATCTTCTGATGTCCTTAGCATTCTTTGAGTTGTTAGCTTTCTTATGGGCACTTTCTTTTCGACAAGTAAGTCTGCGTGTTTATGTGTCCATCCAGGGGTTAGTGTGTGTAATCTTGTGAGCTTGTGTGGTATATCGTAAAGCGGGTTATTTTAGCGGGGTCCAAATTTTGGCGCATTTTAGCGGTCAGACTGAAATCGGCAAAATAAAAACCGCTAAAATTTCATGATTGATAAAATGTTATGCAGACGATCGGTATCTAATCAATTAAAAATTATAGTTAATAAAATAATCAATCAGCAAATCTGTATATAATTTTGCAAAGAATGCTTCTTGCGAAAATTTTACTCATATATAAATCAGTTTGAAGTTATTTAATTAAAATTACCTAAATTATTTTGACTAATAACGTCATCTGTTTTACCCGTGTTTATTAAAGATCAAAGGCCTGATTGTGATCTTATTGTCAAAATGACAAATCGTAAATGAAACACGGGGATTAGCACAATAAACAAGACTCACAGTGAATAAATCTGTCAATATTACTTAGTTGGTGTGCACTGTTATTTTACATGTACTAGAATTCAAAAATGAACTTACAAATTATAAATAAATAACTAGAAATTATACTCAATATTAATGTTACTGAAATTAATACATAAACAGAGATTATTCGGGAGACTTGATAGACCGTCAATTTTTATCCCAGCACTCGTAAGAGAGGATGCTATATTGAAATCACCTTGTCCGTCCATCCGTCTGTCTGTCCTCCCGTCTGTCCGTCAGGTTCATTTTCTCTGCTTCTACTGGATAGATTGGTTTCAGATTTGGTACACAGCTTCAGCACGATGAGTTATACCATGCCTTCTCTTTCCCATCTTCGCTAGCCAAGGGTTACGATCCGCTATCTCTCATCTTCACCCTTGGCAGATATAGAAGGATTTTTGTGGTCATACATTCTCTCATCTGATTGGATGCAGTGAAAGTTGGCTGCATCCATTCAAATTGCTCCATTTCCATTTTTAAACAATCTGTTAACAAACATGTGGGTTTACAAAGGTGATAATTAATTATTATTTTTGCAAAAAATATTAGCAGTTTTGATCAAATCTTACCACAATTACCTTTATTTTGTCTTTAGATAAATGTTTGTCGTTAATGAAATGAAATATTTCCTATTTTTGCAACTATCTGTATGAATTTTTTTTTTAACTTGGAATAGATATTGCTTCAAGGGAGATAATTAAAAATGTTGAGATTACAAAAACCTTCTATATCTGCCAAGGGTGAAGATGAGCGATAGCGGATCGTAACCCTTGGCTAGCAAAGATGTCTCTTTCCAGGTCAGTCCATCATCTAGTTCTTGTTTTCCGAACCTACTTAGACTATTTTAGGGTAAAAAATTTGAAATATAAAATTTTTCGTACCAGATTTCTCGGCATCTACTGGATGGATTGATTTCAAATTTGTTACACAGCTTCAACATGATGAGTTATACCGTGCCTCCCCTTTCTAGAACAGTTTATCATCTACTTCCTGTTTTCCGAGCCGACTTAGATTTTTTGGGGTAAAGAATTTGAAATGTGAAATTTTCGTAACAGATTTCTCGGCTTCTACTGGGTGGATTGGTTTTAAATTTGGTACACTGCTTCAGCATGATTAGTTATACCGTGTCTCGCCTTTCCAGATCAGTCCATCATCTACTTCCTGTTTTCTTAGCCGACTTAGACTTTTTATGGGTAAAAAAAAACAATTTTCCGTAACAGATTTCCCGGCTTCTACAGAAGGGATTAATTTCAAATTTGGTATACAGCTTTCGCATGATGGGTTGTACCGGTCGTCTACTTCCTGTTTTCTGATTGGTCGAGTGGGGGTATGCTTAGCACGACTTAGTGCAACCCCTTGTTTTCTATGGTTTTGCCCATCGGCCAAAATAAAAATCACCAAAATTTTTGCCATGCATTTCAAACGACAAACCGCCAAATTTTACACCCGCTAAAACAACCCGCTATGTGGTATGTTTGTCTGAAAGGTTGATCATTTCATCTAGAAAGGTGGTCCAGCAGGAGTCAATATCATAATGTTTGTCTACGATGAATGATGATACAAAAGATTTTGTGTCATCTTTTAGTTGGTTGATGTTGCCTTTGTCTCATCTGTAAAATTTCGTTTTCGGCGGTTTTGATATCTGGAGTGTACTTTGGATATTAATTAGCACAGCATCATGGTCTCCTACTCCAGGGAGGGTCTTATATTTATCAATGAGTCATTGATGACTTGTGAGGTCAAGGATGTTGTCTCCTCTTGTTGGAGTACTTACATTCTGCTCTACGCCACAGAGGCATGGTTTATTCAGATATTCTAGTGACATACGTGTAGAGTATTGGTTGGATGCTGTAGCTCTTCCAGTCAGTATCTGGTAGGTTAAAGTTGCCTGATATCCAGAAGTCACATTTTAGGTTGTCTCCTCGTAGATTAGATAGTTCCTCTACGATGTTCTTGGCATCAACTTCTGAGGTGCAACTAGGTGGTCTGTAAAGTGATGATATTATTGATCTGGATATGGATAAGTTTGACTGCCATGTGCTCATAGTCTTTGCTGGTATGTATTGGTATGCAGACTAGGTCAGTTTTGACTGCAATGAGTATGCCTCCGAAAGTAGGCTCTTTTCTGTCCCACCTGAAGACGTTGTAGTTAGTGGGAAGAGCCTTTGGTGAGAGGATCTCGTTGTTAAGCCATATCTCTGTACACAGGTACATTACATCTGGATCGGCATCTTCAATAAGCACTTGAGTCTCAGGTCCCTTGTTCCGAATACTTTGAAAGTTGACTGTCAGGGCTCTAATATTACGTCTTGGTTTTGTGGTACATTTTCAGTAGATCTAGAGTCCTTCTTTTGTGATGATGTAGCGCATGGACTTCCAATTGATGAGATGGAGCTTAAATCTAACGTCAAACTGTTACGTGAAGTCGTGTTCAGGCTGTCAAAGATGTTTTCTTCGACTGATATTGATTTGAAGATGGTAGACTGGTTTGGTATTTTACAGGCATAACATATATCCATGTTATAGATGAGTTTAAATAGATCTGAAAAATATATCCAACAGATAAGACTCCATTCTATCTGATATCAAAATTATGAAGTCGTCGTTATAGTTATATTGATAAGATATATGGTCAAAGTTGTACTTATTTCATAAGTTATTTGTAAATTCCCCTTTCTTAATATAGAATTTTCATTCATTAATTAAATTAACATTGAGAGTATATCATACATGGCTAAAAATAGCAATGGTCCACTCGACTTGATTAAATACTTTTCTTGAATTCTGTAATAAAAATGCATAAACTTGTAAAGCTGTTAAAATATTACTTTTTATTTATTCTAATGCATGTTTTGGACATGGAAAGGAAATAAGCAAATGTTAAATAACCTTTTTGAAGAGCGGTTCATCAGCTGCGGATTGTTTGATTTGTTTAATTCTATTCACCTCCACATTTTATCCTAGCAACGTTTTAAATTTGCTTGTGACAAAAAAAACATCATTCTCCGATTTCCTTAAAATTTTGACAACACAAACATCACAGGAATGGTCTTCATGCATCTGTCAAAGTATGTAATTCGTCGCACTTACCATTTATTTTTAATTACAACATGGTTGTCATGTTTATAGAATTCTGGTTGTTCCTATGAGATAGTAAAATCCTTTTTTTCTCACAATATTATTATTCTATGAGTTAAGCATCCCAACTAACAAGAAAGAATTATATTTGGTTCATTTACTTGTACCCGAACTTAGAAATAAACATGACCTGCATTTTACTAATCAAAAGGGTAAGTTGGTGATTTCAGCTCAGTGTGTCACTTAAGAATATTTACAGGGGAGATAATATTTTGTCACCACATTTCTGACTGGATGAAAGAGGGATATCTGTCTATTTTAATGAAATGTATAAAAATGTACATACACAACCATTTTTACGAAACTAATTTTCATAAATGAAAGGTTGGACTATTAACCTGGAATATATTTCCAAAAGACAGTTATATTGTGTCTACAACAACACATATTTATAACAAACAGAACCCTTTCCAAATGAATAAGGGTTATATCATCGTAAACTAAAATAAATAACTACAAAATGGTATGTGTAACAACTAACTTCACTGGACCTCAACACCACAAATGTGACTGTTATTTCTGACTTTACACAAACGACGTCATCCCAACAATACTTCGGGATGTCTGCAGCAGCGGTAATTTATTTTTTGACCCTTTCAAAGCCAAAATAATTTACAATAACTGCCCACTCCTCAGGTTTAAATGATCGTCTTCTAATAACAATATTTTTCAAATGACAACAAAGTTCCAGACAATAAATTTTGCTACGCCTGAAGCGCGTTTTGTCTATTCAAGACTCATCAGAGGCGCTCTACCAAAAATATTCAAAAAGCCAAAAGCATATGATTATGAAGAGCACAGAACAATGAAACCAAAAATACCGAAATGGGGAACAAAATTGAAACTTAGATTGTCAAACTATGTCTGGATAAGAAAGAACTTGAGTTAATTTAAACGGAAAATTTAAAGCTTTGAACACACAAAGTGTTGGTGCCAGAGCGGGCTAGCCGCGGGGAAAACTCGACCAACAGCGCTAACCTTCACGGGTGTTAGAAATTCAAATGACAACAAAGTTCCAGACATTAAATTTTGCTACGTCTGTAGCACGTTTCGTCTATTCAAGACTCATCAGAGGCGCTCTACCAAAAATATTGAAAAAGCCAATAACATATGATTATGAAGTGCATTCTATTGAACAATATCTAAATCGCTAGTCCAACAACTATTTACTGAAATAATAACTTGAACTGAATTGATTTGCACAGCCTCAAAATTATCTATCTGTGCATGTGCAGGATGCAAATTTTAATAAGGAAGACAACAAGTGCCAATTACACTAGGATAAAATAACGTGACTTCATGTGACCGGTTTAGTGGTTAACGCACTGATGACAATAGCAATACTCACTTCTATGAATGCCACACATTTAATAAATACGATGTGAACCGACAAAAGTGGAACATAGATGATAGATCCTTTTAGTGATTAAGATATTGTCTTATACATGTATATAAATCATGCATTTCATCCACAAATTAGTTAAAAAAAGAGGAATAAAAATCTTATAAAATGCAAAACATCAACAAGAGGCTCCCATGAGCCTGAATCGCTTACCTGACTTTAATGCCTTTTCTAACATTTAAAGGGCCATATTGTCATAATAAGGGGTCATCTGATAACATCAATTTACTTAATCCATTGAAATATAGAGTTTAATTAGCTGAAAATTTTTGCAATCAAAAGTTGTTCATTATTTTCTAAATTTTGCCGATGATATTTAAAAACAGTTATTATGACATTTAAGGAACTATAACTACTATAAGGGTTCATTTGAAAATCCCATTGTATTGAGTTTTTTTGTAAGGCTTGGACTAACTAAGCAATATTGGAGAGAACCAGTGGTTAACGCTTCAGGCTTCTAACACCAAGGTTCGTGGTTCGAAATTTAATGGACCGATTTTCCAACTCTCTCTTAATTGACACCATTTGCGAGGATGGTCTCAAGAAACCACACTAGTCCTTCGGAAATGATGAAAACAGTTGTCTCGTGTATGGAAAGAGCAATATCCTGTGCACTTTAAAGACCCCTTTGTAGATTTCGACAAGAATAGGATAAATGGGAGCCACTACAAAGGCCATACTCGAAAACTGCAAACTTGATAGGGGTTTATAGAAGCATTTAGCTTGTTTCCCAATAAGTATAAATAAATATGTTTAAACTGATATTGTAAATAGCACCTTTTCTCTAGTTTTAACGGTTTGAAAAACAAAAGGGCATAAGTAAGAAAATATTCAATTTTGACGTTCTAAGATTAATAACCCCAAAGAAGAATAATCCTACAACTTTGAATCCATTATATAATTTGTAGGTCAAAATGTGCTTAATAATATGCGATTTAAATTTCTCAAATATCTTGTCGAGTTTATTTAAGACACCGAGCTTAACATGTACAAAATTAGCAAAAAAAAATCAAGAAAAGGGGAAAACATGTAATTTCTAAATTGGCGTTTCGATCTTCTTCAAATTTTAACAGCAAGTAGATTATGAGGTGCTGAACCCTTCTCGTCCCATCAGAATATTGAAACCGTTACTGTTTTTGAGTTATTAGCAAACCATCTACAATATACCCCATATTCTATTTTTAGCAACAGCAGCCATGTTTTCAACAAATCTAAAATCAGTATGATAGTTTTTACCACACATGCTAATGAACAGCTATACCAAGTTTGGTTGCAATTGAAACTAAAGTGTCAGAGGAGTGAACCATTTTAATAAAATGAGGAAAAGCTGTTAAAACGGTCGGTTTGGCATCCTTTGGCGAATAACTGCTAAAAGAAACAGTCCGTCAACTTTAACATCTTTAGTAGATCTTGATGAACTGAACAATATGAAATTGAAATTTCTTAAATATCTTTTATTGTTTTTAAGATATTGGGCTTAATAGGTGCAAATTTCGGGGGGAAAAATCCAGAAACAGGACAATAACTCTTACATGAATTATTGGATCTTCTTCAAAATTCCCAGGCACTTAAAAGATCTTGAGGTGCTGATAATTTTACTTTACCCGAATTTTGATATTTGTCACCGTTTTAGAGTTTTTTTTTTTGCATAAAACTGCAATTTACCCCTATGTTCTATTTTAGCCAAGGTGGCCATGTGTTTTAAAGAATCAAAAATCCAAACATAGCATTGAACCACCCATGCCAAATAAAAACTCTTCCAAGTTTCGGTCCAATTGGATTTATGGTGTCAGAGGAGTTAATGTTTGAAAAAGTTAACGAACGACAGAAGGACGGACGGACGTCGGACGCCAAGTGATTGTGAGCGTTATTATCAGTTCGCCATGTGTAAATCAAGTCTTATCAACAATTCACGGCAATCATGCATATATTTTTGTATATGTTCATGTATCATGAATATCTAGAATGGAAAAGTTAAATATATGCTTCTTATAATCTTACTCAAAATGTACTTCATAACAAACAGGTTTACTGACGTACCTTTAAAATTTACTTTTACATATAACAAATGTCTATATACATATACAAATTCATGCATTTTTTTAAACACACACGTGCTGACTTTACAAACATGACAAATGAATATGAATAAGTGGTTTACCACTGTAAAGATAACAGTATAAAATTGCGAACATTAATCAAAGCGCTAAAGCGTTTAAAGGCAAGCGAAATATATAAGACTTATAATAGATTTATTCTCTGTTAAAGTATATTGTTCAAAATGTTTGCGAAATATTAATTTTGGTGAGCGAAGAAAGGCCCCCAAATTTAAAGTTACACACACAAGACAGGTATCGTGTTAAAATGGTTATCGATTGAAACACCCCTTCGATTAAAATGAACTCGTCCCAATGATGTGTATTGTATACTGAATTTTATGAATGGAGAAGATATTTATTTTCCTTGCATTACCCAATCAAATAACAGAAATATTTATACGAACAAATCAAGTAATAGATGAATACATAATGTATATTCTATCGCCTTTAACTAAATAGTTCCTCATGAAAGATGCAAAGGAACAAATAAAACTCGTGCCGGTCATATAAAATGCCAATAAAAATGGAGATTTATAGAAGTGTGTATCATGTTAACAAATATTGAATAGTAATATAGAAAATAAAGCTTTTTATTCCACACTGAATGCAGGAAGATCACCCCGTCTAGACGGAAAAAAACGCGAAAATCATCACTACTCTATAGACTCCATAAGGCTTCGCTGGCGCTTGCCTAAAAATGCATTTCAAGCTCAATTTCTGATAAGAAATAAATCTTGTTATATCTGATTATAATCATGCAACGATAAAATTGTCGTGATCATTAACTAAAAATAGAAATTGGGAGGCTTTCTTAACCAAAATCTACCTTGAAGGACCGTATGATTAAGTGATATTTTTTTTTTATAAAAAAAAAATCAGAGGAACATTTTCTACTTAAATTCTTCTGCGACATTTGTGAATTATTTTCGAACTGTCCCTGCGTCAAATGATATTAATTACATTAAATATCACTCAAGACTTCTTAAACACTTGTTTCTATCTGGCATATACTTGTATGACCAATGTTATTTCTATGATTTTTCATACAATAATATCTTGGAAATTGATGGTTTGTATGCCTCTTGGGGGGGCCCTTGATTCGTTAAATTACCTTATGTCTTACATGTATTCTTATGGTCTTTATTGATCACAATTAGAGGCTCCTAGGCGCCTGAATTGCCCAAACGACTTCAATAACTTTTTTTTGTTTAATAAAAATGCATTGATACTTACAAAAATGTAACATATTTGATCATCTTTTGAAAAGTAGTATAGAAAATAAAGAATACAGTAGGTAGATAACTCCGTCTAGGCTGAAAATATAATTGCTAATCAAAAGCAAGCAGTAATCTTATTACTACATATGGCAGCTAATGCTTGCCTAAAAACCAAATATTAAATCTTTCTAGAATTTTACACGCCATGATTACAGATATATTGAAGATGTGCACCTTTCAGGATAATTATATTATTCCGCTCAGAAACTAGGGGCCCAAAAGGGGCAAAAAATGCGACTTTTTTGTGTGTTTGTTTCCACAATAACTTTTCTTCTGGTTGACCAAATGCTAAACAGAAGGATGGGGTTAATTTTGGGTGTACCCTCCTTTCGTTTGGAAATTAGGACCAAAAAGTGGCTTAAAATGAAACTTTTTTGGTTTTGATGAAAACTTAAGTTTTGGTTTGCTGATTGTTTTGAAATTTTACAATAATGTTCCTTATCATTAAATAATTGATTGGCATATTTTTTAGGTCTCCCAAAATTATGGGCATAAAAGGGGTAAACATTCAACTTTTTAAAAGCAGCTTAATCTACTATATCAAATCTATTGAGTAAAATCTACGTATAGAATTTATAAAAGACAAGTAGTAACTAAAAAAATCTTTTTATTTTAATTTGTAAAACTTTTTCTGAAAGGCTTATGTCTACCAAAATCATATTTTTTTCGTCCCCAATTTATTAATGTCATTTGGACCCAAACGTAATAAAAGAAAGCTTTGAATATCAATTTGTTACCCAATTTGCCTTAAACTAGGTTTATTTCGCTCAAAATTATTCGACCATATTGATTGATTAATGGTCAATAGAATTATAATCCTTGTCTGCATTCTACCTTATTTCTACTATTGTTCTCTTTCTGCCAAAAAATCACACACCATTATTTTTTTAAGAACGTTTTCCAGTTTGTCAACGCTAAACCATAGTCGGTAATATCCAGTGAAAATTATTCCCATGGGATTTTATGGGATTTTGATTAGATCCCATGGGAAAATGACACATTCCCATGGTATTATCATTTTTACCATGGGAAATTAAAAATCTTATAAATTTTGAATTCAAATTATCATAAAGTTCTTAAGTCATCTTAGTTTTTGTTATTATAAACTCTTACAGATATATTGAATATACGTAATATCTTCATAGTATTTTATAGTATTTTGGGGTATTATTGGATATTTTTGGGTATTTTGGGGTATTCTTGGATATTCTGGGGTATACATTGACCGTATTTTTAGTGTACATTATATTTATTACGGCAATTGATCGGGATCTCAATTGTTTTGTACCTGAAGGCATTAATATGCAATAGATTAAACAAATTAAATGTGAACTATCTTCATCATCTTTATTTATGAAATACAAGCCATACATGTCATTTTCTTTGTTTGGCGACTGGTGTTTTCGTCGTCGTGAATATTTCTACGGGCTAAAATCTCGATACACAGTTTTGGTCAAGCAAAGTTTATAAACAAAATAAAAAACAGTGCACATGCTTAAGGCGGGATTAAGCTCATGAATATGATTTTTTGTAAAGTTTCACAAATATTTTTAAGTTATAATTGCTTTTCGATTTGTAGATTAGTTTAGTACCATAGCCGTATTTTTGTTGTTCATATGTTTAAAATCAAACCAAAAAAATTGTCTGTTGGCTTTTTTTTGTTAGTAAACAAATATTTTTTCGTAGACAAATTTGTAAATGATTTTCGCTATTGAAAATGGTTGATTTTATGTTTATATCCTATATTGCTTTCGATATTTTATATGAAACTAGGTATTATAGGTTCTTACATAAGTTCTTGGAAAAGACCGGCTGATCTTTCACGAGTGAAAGAATGTATAGTCCTTTGGCGATTGGAGCGCAGCGGAACGAGTCAAAAGACCAAAAAAAATTTCACGGGTGAAAGATCGTCATCAAGAACGCGTGTAAGTACCTAGTTCTTCTGTAAGAAATTTGTATATTCTGAAACCTTAAGTGACTTCATTCTAAAAACCGAAAGTTTAAAATAACATTGCATTTCATTAGTCGACATCATCGATCATTATCAGTACCGGCGGTAATTATTGGTTACCTGCATGACCAGTGTGAGCTTGCATCTCGAGCTGGTCGTCTCACACTGAAAAACAACTATGCGAAACAAGATGGATACAAAGTGGGAATTTCAAGACAAATTCAGGCCAAACTATCATATTCTCAGACCATGAGGATGACAACGCACATCATACAGAGGGGGTGGCAATCATGCTTTCCAAACAAGCAGAAAAAGCAATGATTGGATGGGAACCCATAAACTCCAGAATGATAAAAGCTAAATTCAGAACTTCAAATAAGAGAATCAACCTGAATATTATCATGTGCTATGCACCGACTAACGATGCAGAATATGAAAAGAAAGAAGAATTATATACCATACTACAAGCAGCTTTGAAGGACAAAAGGGAAAGGGAAATGACAATTGTAATGGGAGACCTCAATGCTAAACTAGGAAATGATAACACCGGATATGAAAGAATAATGGGGAAACATGGAAAAGGAGAGATGAATGAAAATGGGCAGCTATTTGCAGATTTTTGTGCTGAAAACAACTTCGTAAAACAGTCACACAGTCTTCCCGCACAAAAACATACACAAAATCACTTGGTTGTCTCCTGACCATCGTACCCAAAACCAAATAGACCACATTAGTATTAGTTTCAAGTTTAGAAGATCATTATTGGATGCAGGAGCTATGAGGGGAGCAGATGCAGCATCTGACCATTTTCTGGTAGTAGGAAAAATCCAGCTTAATTTGATGAGGTGCATTCAAAACAACAGTAAATATAGATATGAGGTAGAAAAACTTAAAGATGACAACATCAAACATCACTTTACAATAAGTCTGAATAACAGATACCAGGTTTTAGAAGAAAAACCTCAGGACAACTACACAGTTAAAAATAATTGGGCTGATATTAAAGATCTAATCACATTAACTTGCGATGAGGAATTAGGGAGGAAGAAAAAGAAGAACAAGCCATGGATTTCCCAGCATACACTCCAAAAAATTGATGAAAGACGAAAAATACATGAACAATGTATAAGCGTAAAAACAAGATCAAAGAAAGCCAAATATGAGTCAGACTATAAAGAAAAACATAGAGAAGTGAGGAGAAGTGTGAAAAATGATAAGAACTGCTATTTTGAAAAACTTGCAACAAGAGCGGAAATAGCATCAGAGCAAAGAAATATGAAAGAACTGTATGAAATCACACGACAACTATCAGGGAAATCTTCAAAATCAGAAAAAAACAGTAAAAGACAAAAATGGCAATACCTTGAACTCAATGGAAGAACAAAGACATAGATGGGCAGATCACTTTACCGAACTGCTTAACCACTCAACACCAGAAATTATGGCAGATATTCAACCTGCAGCAGAATACCTTGCTATAAACTGCTCAGCTCCATCAACAAATGAAATTATAAAAGCCAAAAAGACCCTGAAAAATGGTAAATCCCCAGGACCAGACTTAATACCAGCAGAGGACCTGAAAGCAGACACTAAAACAACAGCGAAGATATTAAAAACCTCTCTTAGCAAAAATTTGGGTAACAGAAGAACTTCCAGAAGACTGGAAAAAAAGGATACATCATAAAACTTCCAAAGAAAGGAGACTTAAGCCAATGTAAAAACTATAGAGGCATAATGTTACTTTCTGTACCTGGGAAAATACTAAACAGAATCATTCTTGACAGAATTAAATCATCTGTAGACAAGAAACTGCGAGACCATCAAGCAGGGTTTAGAAGAGAGAGATCTTGTATTGACCAAATAGCCACCTTGAGAATGATAATAGAACAGTCAATGGCATGGAATAGCTCTTTCTATGTCAACTTTATTGACTTTGAGAAAGCATTCGACAGTCTTGACAGAGAAATCTTATGGAATTTCTTGGACAGCTATTGAGTACCATGCAAAATTGTCACCCTTATTAAGAATATGTATGAGGGAATGAAATGCCAGGTGGTACATGGTGGCGACACAAGTAAAGAATTTGAAATAAGATCAGGTTTCAGGCAAGGCTGCTTACTTTCCCCTTTTCTTTTTCTACTGGCCATTGATTGGATCATGAGGCAATCAACATCAGGGAGAAGAAATGGAATCCAGTGGAATCTTGTAAACCAACTAGATGATCTGGATTTTGCTAATGATCTGGCTCTTCTTTCCCATACTCATGACCAAATGCAAGATAAAACATCCATATTGGTTGAAAATGCAGCAAAGATAGGACTTCGTATAAACAAGGAAAAGACCAAAATTATGAGAATAAATACAAATAACATCAATAATATTGAAATAGAAACCACACAACTTAAAAATGTAACATCATTTGTATATCTGGGAAGTGTAGTAAATTACCTTGGAGGAACAGAAGATGATGTGAAAGCAAGATTAGCAAAAGCATACACTGCTTTTGGCATGCTAAGAAAAGTCTGGAAATCAAGACAGATAACAACAAAGACGAAGCTTAGAATATTTAAAAGCAATGTCAAGTCGGTCTTGCTTTATGGTTCAGAAACATGGAGCCTCACAGTCAACAACATAAACAGGCTGCAGATATTTGTCAACAAATGCTTGAGATCCATCCTTCAGATATGGTGGCCCAACAAAATCTCGAATGAAGAACTTTGGCAAAGAACAAATCAAACACCTATTGTTCAAGAAATTAAGAAAAGAAAATGGAAGTGGCTGGGTCACACTCTACGCAAAAGCAAGTCAAACATCACTTGCCAAGCACTTCAATGGACACCTCAGGGAAAAAGAAAAAGAGGAAAACCAAGACTTACATGGAGAAGGGTACTGGAAAAAGAAATGCAAGAGAAGGAATATACATGGAACAACATTCACCAACTTGCGAAAGACAGAGACAGGTGGAGAAAGATTGTCAGTGGCCTATACTCCACAGGGGAGTGAAGAAGGCTTAAGTCAAGTAAGTCATATGATTATAAATATTCGCTATAAATGTACATTGTTTCCATTTCACTCCCAGGTAATTTTTACTAAACTCCGAAAAAGATTTCTCTTACAATCAATTGCATTAACTTTATACATATCAAAACAAATTGAATGAAATAACTTTACTTAACATTCATAAAGGCTGGGCTCGTTCGAAATATAAATTGAACGTTCGTCAAATAATTGAATCGAACTCATGGAACTTAAACATTTCCCCTTGACACCAATTGTAAATAAATTGTTAATTAAGAGATCCACTACGGCTTTCCATACGACAATATAGTTAGGGTCATGAAAAATCCTTAACATGTTAGTAAAAATCTTTAGACTCTATTTGCCTATATAAAGTGTTAGTAAAAATTACCTGGCTCGATTCGCGTGTTCCTTGGAGTGCATTTGAGTGAACAAGATATTAATCCCGCATCACACTAGGCCACTATCGTGTGACCAAACAAATGCAGTAGCAGTATTACTTTCCATGGAAAATCTACAGTATCTCTGAAAAACTAACCAAATAAATAAAAATCCATTACAAACGGTCAAACTCCTCACAGTTCCATTTTTCATCCCTTGGTCTGTGCACTAATGACTGCAACAGGCTTGCCGGACTTCTTCTGTGATGACCTCTTGTGACCCCAAAGTGACCAATTGTGACCCCAGTTTCTATAAATACAAACCATGACAAGTACTCTCTATACCACGATGCATTACACAACCACGTTGCTTGTAATAAAAAAAAATATGGGCCATAAATTTGGAATTTAAATAAACAATAATTAAAAAATGAACAATTCATAAAAATTAAAATGTTCGACAGAAATCTAGTCGAATTCATGAAAGTATCCAGCGGTGGGGATTATCCGGTACCACTTTCAGTCAGCAAAGATAAGTACCTACTGCGAAAGAGTTTGACAAACGGTATCGATCAGTGGCGGGTCTGGATTTTTTCCAACACTGTGAACTTATTTTATTCGTATTACAATTAAAGCTTGACGACCCCGGTATTTTTTTATTGCAGAGCTGCCCCAACCAAACACCTGGTCACATATCCAACTCGCTTTGATTTTAAAACGGCCTGACCCGATATCTGGGCTCTGAGTGTCCGTATTTGGGGCAGCATTTAATCAACGATGAGTGATTTTTTTTTACAATGATTGTATTTTCACTAACTTCTTTGACAGAAGTTTTCATATAATTACTTATTTGGTTTCTAAATATTTTGTCACCTTTAAAGTTTCATTGTCCCGTTGCGGGGCTTGGGCTGCGAATAGGCCAGCAGCAAAGCCTAGCTTGACGTTAGAGGCGACTTAGGTTCTTGGAATCTTGGGATTCTGGCATTGGATTTAGTGCTCAGCAAAGGGAGCGACGAAGGTGTATTTCTAGGTGGCTAAATAGGGTGGCCCTCGTCCGCGGGAGTTGTCAGGTCTATAATACGGAAACCTGACCGCTGACCACAGTGTACTAACGTGTGTGGAGAGCGCCACGCTTCGTGCACGTAAAAGACCCCTTTGTGCACCGCCAATAGTGCGCCACATTGGCTAAATTTTCCGCCCTTACTCATCTCTCCCTTTTTCCTGTGGTTCTTCAAAATTTCCTGTTTTTCTCCAACCCACCCCCATTTTTCATTTATCATCATCATCATTTAATGCAATTGACTATATTAATCTTTAAAACCTACAACCAAAAGCGAAATTAAGAAGTTAATTCTGAACTATAAAGTACTTCATATTGAGTTGTTTTAACATTTTATAAACCAAGTGCACATGAACTGGAAATAAATAAATAGCTGAGAAATGATCTATCCCGATTGGGATAGTTCCATCACAAAAAGGTTGAAACCTTACAAACAAGAAGCTCCCAGGAGTCTGAATCACTCACCTGGTATTGGTGTCAACCCTATGAAGACTATTGTAAAGCTAAATTAGCTGAATGTTTAAGCAAGAAGCTTTTCTCTATCTGCAATAGTTTTCATTCTATAAGCAAAAAAACACTAGGAACTGCTTACTCTTCCGGAGCACCTGAGTTCACTCTTGTTTCGACTGGAGTTCGCGTTGTTGATTGATATTCAGTTGTTTTGTGTTTCCATGTTTTACGTGTTGTCTGTTTTTGTCCCGTTCTTGTTTGTGTTTACTGGTTTAGTCTCTGCCCTTTCGGACTTTTGACATTCGGATACCCCATTGGTACCTCTGCTTCTTTCATCCATAAAGGGCCATGACCCCTTTAAGGGATCATCTGCCAATAACATGATGTTAATTTAGGGAATGTAACCCCTATAAGGGATCATCTGACAACTTCGACCTATGAATGCTTTTGTAGAGCTAAATGAAGCTGAACATTTAAGCAAGCAACAACTTTTATCTATCTGCAATAGTTTTCATTCTATAGGCCAAAAACACTATTTTTGCCTTTAAGGGGCTGTAACCTCTATAAGGGGTCATCTGACAACTTCGACCTTATGAATGCTTTTGTACAGTTAAATGAGCTAAACATTTAAGCAAGCAACAGCTTTTCTTTATCTGCAATAGCTTTCATTTTTTTAAGCCAAAAACACTATTTTTCGCCTTTAAGATACAGCAACCCCTATAGGGGGTCATCTGACAACTATGGCCCGATTAAGACTGTTGTAGAGCTAAATGAGCTGAACATTTAAGCAAGCATCATCTTTTTTCTATCTGCAATAGTTTTCATTCTACTTGCCAACAACACTATTTTTTCACCTTTAAGGGGCTGTAACCCCTATAAGGGGTCATCTGACAACTTCGACACTATAAAGACTTTTGAAGAGCTGAATGAGCTGAACATTTATGCAAGCAACATCTTTTTCTCTATCTGCAATAGTGTTCATTCTACAGGTCAAAAACACTATTTTTCGCCTTTAAGCGACTGTAACCCCTAAAAGGTGTCAACATTTACCTTATAAAGTTTTTTGTAGAGCTCAATGATCTGGACATTTAAGCAACAGCTTGTCTATATCTGCAATAGTATTCATTCTATTAACCAAAAACAAGAAAAAACGCTATTTGTTCACCTTCAAGGGGATGTAACCCCTATAAGGGATCATCTGACAACTTCGACCAAATGGAGACTTTTGTAGAACTTTTGATTATGAAGCAGTAAGGTGTATCAGATTTTATCTATCTCTTATACTTTTTGATTTACAAGCAAAAAACAGTAGTCTTACCACCCTGGTCTATTCTAGTCATGGCGGCAATGTTTGGTTTTTTTTGATTGACCAGAAATCAAAACACAAAGTTGGTGCAGGACACCCTAAGGATCCTTCATACCAAGTTTCATTAAATTCTGTTCAGTAGTTACAGAGGAGAAGATTTTTGAAAAATTGGTAACAGACGACGACAGACGACGACGGACGCCAAGTGATGGCAATAACTCACATGGACCTTTGGTCCAGGCGAGCTAAAAAGTACGCTTCTTTAGTTAAATACAAAGCTTTGAAGATTCATTGTTTAATGATTTGATTAAATGATATATTAAAATTCAAATACTTTATTTTTGTTTTTCTTCTTGATATGTTTTGGTTCATTGAATTTTTTGCCTTTGTGATTTATTCTTCGGATACGATTAGTTAAAATTCGATTGGTCGTTTTTTCTGATTTCTAGTCATCAAAATTAGTTTCGTTTGGTGTAAAATGTATGTCATTCTAACACAGACATTTCATTGAGCAGGTCGTGTTTTTTTTTCTCAAGTTGAAGCGTCGACCAACTTATTTTGTACATTTTTATCCCCGCGCTGGCGGAGTTTCGCTTTTCGATGTACGTACATATAAATGTACGTTAATATAAATGTACGTTACGTACGTATGGCGTTAATGTCTGATAATTTCTGTAACCATTGGTCATTAATTACACTGTGGTTAGGGACTTTGCCAAAGGCTTCGGAATTTTGATAATGCCTCTAGTGGCTGGGCTGCATAGGTAGTCTAAAGGCACATTATTCTTTCTTTTCGCAACTCCTCCCAGGTTATTTAAAATACTGAACTGAAACTTGGCTCAGTAGTTGCAATATGGATGTAGATTCTGCCGAAGGTTTCGGAGTTTCGATAATGCCCTTAGGGGCTGGGTTGCATAGGAAGCCTAAGGCACATTATTCCTTTGTTACGCACCTCCTCCAGGTTATTTGGAATACTGAACTGAAACTTGGCTCAGTAGTTGCACTATGGATGTAGATTCTGCCGAAGGTTTCGGAGTTTCGATAATGCCCTTAGGGGCTGGGTTGCATAGGAAGCCTAAGGCACATTATTCCTTTGTCACGCAACTCCTCCAGGTTATTTGGAATACTGAACTGAAACTTGGCTCAGTAGTTGCACTATGAATGTAGATTCTGCCAAAGGTTTTGGAATTTTGATATTTCTCTTAGGGGCTGGGCTGCACAGGTAGATTTAGGGTACATTATTTCTTCGTCCATCACTCCTCCCAGGTATTTTGAAATACCGAACTGAAACTTGGCTCAGTAGTTGCACTATGAATGTAGATTCTGCCAAAGGTTTTGGAATTTTGATATTTCTTCGTCCATCACTCCTCCCAGGTTCTTTGAAATACCGAACTGAAACTTGGCTCAGTAGTTGCACTATGTATTTAGATTGGCAGAAGGTTTGATTATGTCCCTAGCGGCTGGGCTACTTAGCTAGCCTTAGAGCACATTATTCCTTTATACTCATTCCAGGTTATTTGGAATATGGAAATTAAACTTTGTTTTTTGTGTCAGATACATTACTTCAGAATTAGTAAAGATACGTGTACATGTACCTATCCCTTAACCATATATAAATAATATGTTTTCTAATGTTTTTAAATAAATTCATCCCTTTAAAATTTCTTTTTATTTTCGCAATAAGTTTTTAGGATATTTTGATATGTAAGACGTTATATGATTGTCTTGTAGTGTGCTTGGGATGTTTAATATGCGAAGACCTGTGTCTTTTGCAGTGCAGATCCCAAAATTCCTCGAGGTTAGCCTGCTCCGGCACCAACACTTTTTTGTTGGAGAACACATAAAAACTTTATATTATCCGTTTAAATATCAAATTTGTCTAAACCCTAAGGTTCTTCCTACCCCAGACATAGGTTGATCATCTAAGTAATAATTTGGTTCCCCAGTTTTGGTATTTTTGGTTTTACTGTTCTATGCTCTTCATAATCATATAGCGTTTGGAATTTTCAATATTTTTGGTAGAGCGCCTCTAATGAGTATTGAATAGACAAAGCGCGCGTCAGGCGTAGCAAAATTTATTGTCTAGAACTTTGTTGTCTTTTTTAATC
The DNA here is from genome assembly GCA_963971305.1 of Arcuatula senhousia. Classification (NCBI taxonomy): domain Eukaryota; kingdom Metazoa; phylum Mollusca; class Bivalvia; order Mytilida; family Mytilidae; genus Arcuatula; species Arcuatula senhousia. The sequence continues at coordinate 54,095,717 of OZ020307.1, read as the reverse complement.
GAACACCCGTGAAGGTTAGCACTTCTGGTGGAGTTTTAATCACCGAGGTTAGCCCGCTCCGGCACCAACACTTGTGATGGAGAACACATCAAAGTTTAAATTTCAAAATTGTCTAAACCCTAAGGTTCTTCCTACCCCAGACATAGGTTGATTTTCTAAGTAATAATTTGGTTCCCCAGTTTTGTATTTGTTTATATTTTCTGTGCTTTTCATTATCATATAGTGTTTGGCTTTTTCAATACTTTTTGGTAGAGCGCCTCTGATGAGTCTTGAATAAACGTAACGCGCGTCAGGCGTAGCAATTTTGTTATTTGGAACTTTGTCTTTTTATTTCTAACTTAATTTAACAATAATTAAAGTTTTAGAGGTGCCCATATTAAAAGTGTAGTTGTAAATGTAACAACCGTATATTTGATCATTTTCGTCTATTGCTTTCCTTCATTGTCACATGTGGAGTCATGCTTTTCTTCATTGTTACATGTACATACAACATCTTCCGATGAGCAGCCTGGAGTTAAATAGGAATACGTAGCGGCAGTTGTTGTTACTATTCCGACTTTAGCCCCAAGTCCTAAACCAGCGGCTCCTACTGATTGAAGAATTGCCACAGCACTGCCGGCAGCAACACCACCGCCATTTGCTGCTGCCGATATAGCCATGAGTTTCGCTGCAGTAGATCCGGCTACAATCCCAGCAGATGTAAATCCTAGAGCTCCTACGGCCACTGGTGCCAATGCAACAGCCCCCGCTCCTAAAGCGACAGCTCCTCCATACCTTCTTGTGAAACACCATACATCATCTAGTATTGACGATTCATTATTTCCTGTAACAAAATAAGGAATCAATGTATCCAAGTTTTCAAGTGATTTAAAACAATAAAAAAAGGACCAAGGGGCACATATATAATAATCCGAAGAAAGGCCGAGATAAAGAACAAAAGATGACGGATAACAAAGAAAGGAAGCAACAATGTTACAAAAATACACACTAAACAGTAACTTAACTATATATAAAAGCTTTAATTAGGAACGCAAAATCAAGTCAAAACCTGAGTGAACTCGGGTATTGCGGCACTATGTCCTTCTAGTAATTCCTCAACAGTAACGTAAACTAGTAAAACCTGTTGTTCTGTACGAATTTAAGAATCCATTCACGAACTTATTCTTTCTCATCAAACCGCAAAAATTGGTAGCCAATAAAAGAAATGATTCCACGGTATCAGGTTTTCGAATATCGTAAGTATGAATACATTTAAATGAAGCTACACCGAGCGCAGCAGTTACGACCGCAACAAGTTGACCCTGTGTAACGTTGGAGGCCCAATATGGATAGTCTATTGCTTTGGTCACTTGAAGCCCATGGTGGAATTACAAAACTTTTTAATATATGCACTATGGTGGACTTTAAAATGCATATTTGACACATAAATAGTTCGATTAACATTCAATTGTAAAATCTTATTTATATCTTAATTGATGTTTTGGGGACTTTAAGACGCTTCCTTTAGTGAATATAATCATCATATTACATGTAACTGCGTGTAGCAATGCTACGGTGCAATATATATCATAACCATTGACACATTTAGTTGACAGAATTTAATTAGAAATTCAACAGAAAAAAAATTAAAAAAATCAAATGAATAATAAACACTTTGCTCTATACACCCGATAAAACTTCATAACAATGGGCTGGTCTAGTATAACTATTTTTTTTTTTTGTCTTCAACTATATTTGCCTTGACAAACTTTTTAACATGGTGTTTTTTCCCTTTAACCCCTAATTTCTAAAAAAAAAAAAGTGGTAACAGATATTGCAAATCTGATTAAAATAGCAGGCAGGGATTGTCACAAGGATTAAAATGAAAAAAAAAAGATTTTGAATGTCGGACCACAAACAAAAAAAGTTGTTTTTTGGGGGCGTTGCCTGTCTTTAGCCCCGTGTAGCAATGTAACGGTGCAATATATATCAAAATCATTGACACGTTTAATTCACAGAATTTAATGAGCAGTTCAACAGAAAAAGATTTTTTTTAAATCAAATGAATATTTAACATTCCACAACAGTTTTGTCAATACACCCGTTTTAGCCCCTTTAGGTCCTTTTTTCTCTAATGTTAAGGGTTCGTCTTTGGCCCACTGTAGCAATGTAACGGTGCAATATATATCAAAACCATTGACACATTTAGTTGACAGAATTTAATGAGTTAAATAAAAGTAGAGTTTTTAAAATCGAATGAACAATCAACATTCTACAGCAGTTTTGTCAGTACACCCGTTTTGGCACTTTAAGACGCTTAAAGAGTCCACCAAAGAGCGCTTAGAAACATGACAAAGAGTCTTTTCCCACAAATGAATGTGTGCCCAGTGAGGTTGAATAGGCAGACAGGCTTCAACCGACTTAAACCATAGTGGAACATCATGTTGAGAAATTGAACTCTGTCGATAAGAGTAGGATCCATAGGAGACTATATCGTGGGAGCCAAAAATCTCAACCTCGATGGGTGTTGGGTCGTTTGCTAAACTTTATCATTATCTCATGTTTGTTTTATCACATCTTTCATGTTTTTGTCAGACTCGGTTTAAAGCAATAACTGTTACTAAAGGCAAATAACAATATAAGTTCTGTTAAGTAAATTTATTCTTACCAGAAGCACTCGTTCCGCAAACAAGTGCAAAAATCAACAAAAATTTATAATTCGCCATTTTCTGTATAAACCGTCTAACCAAGGTTTAAAATCAATTGTATCTATGGATTTATTTCACATCGCTAAGAACATATCTATATCAGACATATTAAATGTATTATAAAACTAAATGACCTGTAAAAAAGAAAACAAAGCATTTGAACGTTTGACAAACTTCCAAAAAGTAATTGCAATAATTGATTATTATGACAATAGTTAGATTTTTCTGGATACGGTACATAATTATTCAATCCAATAAATAACGGGGGTTTCCCTCTTCATATTCTTCGGCCTTTAAACACCTTAGTATGCAGTCATACTAGGGCGGAAAACGCCAACTTACTCACTCACTCACTCATAGATAAACTGACGGAAGAAAACATGTGGCAAGTTTTTAAGTCTGGTTGTTATACTTATATAGGTCTTAAAGTATATAGTTAGTTAGTTAGTTAGTTATTGCTTTACTCCTAAGCAGCACGATTTCGGCTATATCCGGGAGATGAACATGAAAGTGGTGATACAATGAACATGAAATGATGATGAAGTGGAGGAAATGGGAACACAAGGCCAATCGGGTAGGAGAGTTTTGACTGTGACTGGAAAAAGGAGTGATGGGTAGGGACGGGAATAAAGTATATAGTTTGTAGAAGTATAATACACAAATTCATATATTGTATAACATATTTGGTCGGGGTATATTTATCACACTCCTCCATTTAGCTCACCTGGACAGAAGTGAGCTATTGCCATCACTTGGTGTCCATCGTCGTCTGTTAACAATTTTCAAAACTCTTCTCATCTGAAACTACAGAACAGTATTCATTGAAACTTGGTATGATTAATCCTTAGGCTGTCCTGTACAAAAGCTGTGTTTCAATTTTTGATCCGTCAAAAAACATGGCTGCCGCAGCTAAAAACAGACGGCAGGGATGTCAGACTACTGTTTTTTGCTTGTAAATCAAAAAGTATAAGAGATAGATTAAATCTGGTGCTTGTAAATCAAAAAGTATAAGAGATAGATTAAATCTGATGCTTGTAAATCAAAAAGTATAAGAGATAGATTAAATCTGATGCCCCCTACTGCTTCAGCATCAAAAGCTCTACAAAAGTCTTCATTAAGACGAAGTTGTCAGATGACCTCTTATAGGGGTTACAGTCCCTTAAAGAGGAAAATAGCGTTTTTTCATGTTTTTGCACTATAGTATGAAAACTATTGCAGATAGTGAAAAGCTGTTTCTTGCTTAAATGTTCAGCTCATTTATAATTAGCTGTGCAAAAGTCTCCATAGGGTCGAAGTTGTGAAATGACCCCTTATAGGAGTTACGGCCCCTAAAATAACATTTTTTTTAATGTTTTTGGCCTATGGAATTAAAACTATAACAGATAAAAGGAGGCTGTTTCTTGCTTAAATGTTCAGCTCATATAGCTCTAAAAATGTCTTCAGAGGACCCATTATAGGGGTTACGGTCCCTAAAATATTTTTTTTCATGTTTTGGCATATAGAATGAAACTATAGTAGATAGAGAAAAGCTGTTGCTTGCTAAAATGTTCAGCTTATCTAGCTCTTCAAAAGTCTTCATATGGTTAAAGTTTTCAGATGACCCCTTAATATAGGCGTAATGGCCCTTAAGATAACGTTTTTTCATGTTTTTGGCCTATAGAATGAAAACTATAGAAGATAGAGAAAAGCTGTTGCTTGCTTAAATGTTCAGTTCAATTAGCTCTACAAAAGTCTAAAATATAAGGTGGAAGTTGGCAGATGACCCCTTATAGGGGTAACAGCCCCTTAATGGTGAAAATAGTGTTTTTGGCTTATAGAATGAAAACTATTGCAGATAGAGAAAGCTGTTGCTTGCTTGAACCTTCAGCTCATTAAGCTCTTTGAAAATCTTAATAGGGTTGAAGTTTTTAGATGACCCCTTATAGGGGTTATGGTCATGTTTTGGGCCTACAGAATGAAAACTATAGTAAATAAAGAAAAGCTGTTGCTTGCTTAAATGTTCAGCTCATTTTGCTCTACAAAAGTCGTAAAGGGTCGACATCAAGACCAGGTGAGTAATTCAGACTCCTGGGAGCCTCTTGTTTATGTTTTTTTTTATCAGACTGAGTAAGTATGTCATAATCATTATTTTTTATCTTAATTTTGTTTATCTATATGCATTATACTAGCAGTAAAGTTTGAAGAAATAAAAAAAAATCTTAAAATGATGAACAAACATGACGGATAATAGAAAAATACCATTGAAGACAATGTCTCGTCACACCCAGACCTGAATTCCACCAAACACCGCATGCGCTTCACAACCAATGGATCAAGGAATCATTCAAGCGACTAAACTAAAATATCGAAGAAAAGCATATGCTTTACGTTATCAGACAAATGGAAAAGCAAAAAGATAAGTGTGGTTCACACATGTAGAAACAGATATCAGTGCTAGTTGCATCTTATAGGCCCATCAAGCATGGAGTGAAATGGAAATTTCCACCAACCGTTTGTGTTTTGGAAAAGCTTGTTTTAATGAAGAAGACTTGGTGAATGAGGACGATGAGAATTAAGAAGAAAATAATGATGATAACATTCCGTTAAGAGTCGTTCAAATGTCGAGAGAAATTTTCGGAGGTACGTGACTTCCAAGAACTTGTGGAAATTGATAGACATGTCAAGACATGTAATGAAGAAGTCATCGACTGGGGAAAACCAGCGACAGAGCTTTTGCAAAATGAAAGTGATGGTGATGATGTGCAAGAAAATTAAGTTGAAGACATTACATGTACATGTATGACTGTATCCGAGGAAAACATTATGTTGATCGGGTAAGAATGCATGCGTGAATGAGTGATCAGTTGGTGTTGTACGAACGCTATATTTACAAGCGGCGATGAACATGAAAAGGATGATAAAATGAACATGAAATGATGATGATTAATGAAATATGGGGATGGTCAGGGAAACAAAGGAAGAACCGCAGGAAAAGGGGAGAAGTGGATGGGTAAGGGCGGAAAATGTATTCGATGTGATGCACTACTTGGCAAGAATGTCTGCATTTCACTCTGGAAAGGTGTCACATCTTAACAAAGTGATGGAACCAGACAATGAACTTATGAATATGATGACAACAAATGTTTAATTAACCATGGTATCCAACTTTTTAGACCAGTTTGATTTTAAACATAATAGGTGTTTTAATTGTGCAGGTTTTTTTAACCAACAGTGCTACTTGGAATAGAATAAATACCAATGACATATATGGCTCTATATGAGGAAGGTCTCCCCGTGACTAGAGCTGGAAACACTTCTTGCCAAGTGACTAACATGCCTCAAATATTATAGTTTTCAAATTATAAAACTACAAATCTATTCTAATATTTTTTTATTAATATTTAATTATTAGAGAAAAAAAACATTAGAAAAAAAATAATTACAATATATGCATACACAAATCATCCACATGTCAATATAAAACAAAATCTACAGCATTAGAATAGATTAATAGTGTCTGTATATTAAAACCGAATTTGGCTTATAATTTGGAAATGGTGCTTTGACAAATCTAAAAGTGACTACATCTGTTCTAAAGTGTCACAAGTATTTAGTAAATCGTTTTTTAGTAACGAAACCCACAAAGGTTATGTTAATTGGACCGACATAGAAGTTATAACTGCATTAAACTTTCTTTTTGATAATATTTACATCCGGTTCGGTAAACAAATATATCGCCAAGTCATTGGAATTCCTATGGGAACCAATTGTGCTCCACTCATAGCTGATCTGTTTTTATATTGTTACGAATCACAGTTTATGGCCAAGCTACAAAAAGACCCAAACAAAATCCACCTTATCGAAACTTTTAACAATACATATTGGTACTTAGATGACATACTTGCTCTAAACAACCCCACATTCTCATATTTTATAAATGATATATATCCTAAAGAATTAACCCTAAATAAAGCAAACTCAACCGACAGTAGATGTCCTTTTCTAGATTTGGACTAAAGCATTATCAATTGTAGATTACACACTAAAGTATATGATAAACTGGATGACTTTTCATTCCCTATAGTTAATTTTCCGTTTCTTGAAGGAGACGTACCATTAGCTCCAGCTTACGGGGTCTACATTTCACAATTAGTCAGGTATGCTCGCATTTGCAGTGATGTGTCTGATTTTAATGATAAAAACAGTTTTATTACAGAAAAATTGCTAAAACAAGGTTACCGTTACCACAAATTAGTCAAATCTTTTACAAAATTTGCACATAAATATGGACATCTCATCGAAAAATTTGATTGTACACGTAGATTTCTGATTGTTAAAGGAATATCTCATCCTGACTTTTATAGCAATGTAGTTTATAAAGCACAAAAATTCAAAAACAACCTTATGGAAATTAAAAACTGGCTTAAAAACCTTTTGAAAAAAGGATACGAATTCAATGTTTTAGTAAAATCTTTGCATTTGGTATGTTTTGGCAGAAATATTGATAGCTTGATAGAAACTTTAAAACGTTAAATTTTCACTTTGTATCCACTGTATTATTTATAAGCACCACAGCGATCAAGTATGTCGGTTCTGTATGGTGATACAACTCTTAATCATTCATTGTTTTGACGTGGGGTGTCGGATTAAGAACTGATGTATTTGATTCTTTTACATCAATCGATAATGTTTCTTAGCTAGTTGTCAGTAACTTCGAGTGTTCTCAAGAGAGTTCCTCCTTGTCTTGTTGTTTTCGCACAGTATTTTGTCTTAGGTTCTCTCTTGTTGAATTGAACTTTTGTCGATTGAGTTTTACAGTGTGTTTTATATGTAGCTTTGTGCAAGCTTATCAATAGGGGGAAGGTTGGATCCAAAAAACTAGTTTAACCCCGCAACATTTTATATGTGCCTGTCCTAAGCCAGGAAACTTTGCCAAAGCCTTTGTTTGTCCTTGTCATTCTATGTTAACTGTTTTATGTCAAGAATTGAGTCTTTCGTTGATGATTTGGGGATTGGTTTTGATGCTTTTGTATTGTGTTATAGGTCTTGGGCCAATGCAAGACGGTAGGCAGTGACCTGTGGTCATGTTGAAGACTGCTTGCTGTTTTCCGTTGTGATTTTTTGAATTGCAGTTTGTTTATGTTTGTTGTGTCGCGTACACTTATTCCACATCTCAATATCGTATATTATAAATGTTTTGTCACTTCTGTAGTTTAAATTTCAAAATGCAATATTTCAGGATTATTCAAACTAACTACGGATTCTAGAAAGAATATCGATATACATGTATGTCTGTAAATTTACACTTAAGGAAGCTTTCTTTTATAGCTATATAACAAAGCGATGACTTAATTTTTTTTCTCATAACAATCCGTCAAATCTAGCTTATAAAGTTAACTTTTAAAAGCCTGTGGTAAAGATTTCATTCTTATAGCAACCCGCCTTACATAAATAATTCACACAAGGTTACATGCACGCTGCTTTTCTTTAGTCTGCACTCAAGTAAATTTTCGAAAGATATATATTCTTTATTACATCTCGACAAAATTTAACTTACTTCGTTATTATATCCCACACAACGAAGTTGCGAAGGGTAAAATGTTTTTACTGTTCCGTCCGTCAGTCCGTCAGTCAGACAGTTCGTCAGTCTGTCCGTGAACAGATTTCTCAGCAACTATTAATTGTAGCTATTTGATATTTAATATTTAGCTTCAGGTAGTCGTCCCATATGGTGAGATTCGTTTTCAGGTCTGTCGATCATCTACTTCCTGTTTTACGAGCTGACTTTTTGTCACTATATTTTCAGGGGTTGAAAATTTTCGTCACAGATTTCTCAGCAACTATTAATTGTAGGCTTTTGATATTTGGTATGTAGCTTATGGTAGGGGTTCCATACATTTTCAATTTCGACTCCATAACTATATTTTTTACGATTTTCTGATGAAGAGAAATTTGGATACAATTGTTTTCCAATAGACATGCACAGTTTCTTTTTTCCATGAGTATAGCTCCGTTAAATGTGCTGACGTGAACAACTTTATTCACTTTTTAAAGTTTGGAATAACATGTTACCTTGTTGTTCGGGGTATGCGGTTCTATGACAGGACAACCTAATGTTTTCCAAAATTTTAAGACATATTAATAGCTAAAAATCTTGAAATTTACATTCAGGGTAACCTCCTTTTTAAAACAGTTTCATACGCTTGCCCTTTTGTGACTGCTATACTCACTGAAGTCATCCGCTGTAGCTACAATTATGTGAACAGACGCACAGAACCACTAAACGTTGCATGATTAACCGTACTTTGCATTATGCTCATTTAAAGATGCTGCGCTAAGCTTAATTTATGTTAACAAGCATCCAGAAAACTCAACAATTTCAACGACGATAAACTGTGCTTTAAAAAAAGTTATACAACAAATAAAGTCTTGCGCATGACGTACGCATTTACATATAAACAATGTAGATGAACAAACTGACAGAATAACTCAACGTTGCACGAAAAAAACTGTGATTTGCTCTTATCACTAAACGATGAACCGTGATTGGCACATTTTGTTAAATCGATCAAAGGCTCTCAAATAACGTTTCATTAAAAGACAAATCTCAACTAGCCTGATTGACAAATAGCAAACAAAGGAGTCGACACAGATCTTGATAATTTCCGTGTTATTTTATTACTTTTTTAAATTACTAGACATTTGTGACTTTATTATAAAAAGAATGAACAGTCGAACTATAGAAGATTTTGTCGCATAATTACCTTCGAGGAAACTTGTTTATAAGCTAGTCGTGAATTGGGCACTTGAAGGAGTCACTAAACATAAAGGCTGTGTTTTCATTCTTGTGTTTTAATTCTCATTCTTCGGTGTAACTGCCGTCTTCAAAACTACTCGTACGATGGATCCAACTGATTTAAAAAGTCTACATAGTTACTTTGAAATTCCTGAAAACATAACAGCAGAAGAACTGAAATTTTTGGAACACTTTACAAGAAACGTGTCTCGTAATGCTGAGAATTACGATGTTTCAGTTGGAATACTTGCACTTTTGATAATTCTATATGGTTCGATATCTCTCATAGCAATTCTTGGAAATAGTCTAGTTATATTTGTCGTAATGCGTAAACGTAATATGCAGACTATAACGAACGTTTTTATTGCAAATTTAGCTTTCGCTGATGTAGCCATTGGGATGTTCACTATTCCTTTCCAGTTCCACGCGGCCCTCCTTCAGAGATGGGTACTAGCCGAATTTATGTGCAAGGTAGCTCCTTTCGTTAAAAACTTATCGGTGAACGTCAGTATACTGACATTGACGGTGATTGCGTTCGACAGATATATTGCAGTCATGTACCCGTTAAAGGCAGGAATCCGGAAACGAGTGGCAATATCGGTGCTTTGTACCATTTGGGTTATAAGCACCATTTCAAGCGTACCGGATGTGATATATCATGATACGCAGACCATTTTTGATATAAAAATCTGGACAAAAAACGTTATCTGTCACGTCAATTGGCCTTCGCATACTTTCAAAACGTGCTACTTTTGTTATTTGTTCTTGTTGCAATACCTTGTGCCTTTGGTTGTTATAAGCTTTTCGTACATCCGCGTGTCTCATAGGATTTGGGGCAGTAAACCACCAGGGAATGAAATGGCTGCTAGAGATGAAATGAGAAGTACCCACAAGAAAAAGGTCAGATTTATTTTTTTTATGCAAAAACATCAAAATGTACAAAATCCTATTTCAGCTCAACACTGATAAGTTTACACTTAAAACTTACAAAGCTTGATCAAATTCAAAACTTTTGAGTAAATCGTGCTCAACCAAAAGAAAACAATTCTTTACACTAGCTTCATTTCAGAGATTTTTTGCTAATAATTAAAGCGACAGAAATGTGCTCTGGGTGGTCGAATGGGATCAATCTGCCATCTTACATAAAGGGATCCCAAAACCTGACTGCAAACCATAGAGGTACACCGTGTGCGAAAAATGACACTTTCCTCGCACGGTAAAAACATTGCTGCAGTTTTCGGGACGCTTGGATCCCCTCAGTGAAGCAGGCGTAATTGACCGACTTAGTTCATTGCTTCATTTTCCATTGACAGTCTTAACTTTTCCCTCTATTTTTTTCCTTTCCGAAAAATGCTACGTTCCTCGCACGTTTAAGAATCCTACTGCAGGTCTTGATAAGAGTAAGACCCATAGGAACCCTATGCTGGAGGCTAAATTGACCGTCCCTATCCATTACTCCATATTTTACTCTCCTCCCCGATTGACCTTGTGTCCCAATTTCTCCACTCCGTCATCATTTTATGGTCATTTTATTAGCTCACCTGGCCAAAGGCCATGTGAGCTATTGCCATCACTTGGCGTCCGTCGTCGTCGTCCGTCGTCGTCGTCGTCCGTCGTCGTCGTCGTCGTCGTCCGTCGTCGTTAACTTTTCTTCAAACTTCTTCTCCTCTGAAACGGCTGCACAGATTCAAACCAAATTTGGTCTGGTGGTACTTTAGGGTATCCCTCACAGAACTGATGTGGGGATTTTTGATTCGTCGAAAAACATGGCCGCCGTTGCTAAAAATAGACCAGGGGGGTCAGACTACTGTTTTTGGCTTGTAAATCAAAAAGTATAACAGATAGATGAAATCTGATGCCACGCTACTGCTTCAGCATCAAAAGCTCTACAAAAGTCCCCATTGAGTCCAAGTTGTCAGATGACCCCTTATGGGAGTTACGGCCCCTTAAAGGTGAAAAATAGCATTTTTTCATGTTTTTGGCCTATGGAATGAAAACTTTTGCAGATAGAGAGAAGCTGTTGCTTGCTTAAATGTTCAGCTCATTTAGCTCTACAAAAGTCTCCATAAGGTCAAAGTTGTCAGATGACCCCTTATAGGGGTTATGGCCCCTTAAAGGCAAAAAATAGAGTTTTTGGCCTATGGAATGAAAACTATTGCAGATAGAGAAAAGCTGTTGCTTGCTTAAATGTTCAGCTCGTTTAGCTCTACACAAGCCTCCCTAGGGTCAAAGTTGTCAGATGACCCCTTATAGGGGTTACAGCCCCTTAAAGGCAAAAAATAGTGTTTTTGGCCTATAGAATGAAAACTATTGCAGATAGAGAAAAGCTGTTGCTTGCTTAAATGTTCAGCTCATTTAGCTCTACAAAAGTCTCCATAGGGTCAAAGTTGTCAGATAACCCCTTATGGGGGTTATGGCCCCTTAAAGGCAAAAAAATGAGTTTTTGGCCTGTAGAATGAAAACTATTGCAGATAGAGAAAAGCTGTTGCTTGCTTAAATGTTCAGCTCATTTAGCTCTACACAAATCTCCATATGGAAGAAGTTGTCAGATGACCCCCTATAGGGGTTACAGCCCCTTAAAGGCAAAAAATAGTGTTTTTGTCCTATGGAATGAAAACTATTGCAGATAGAGAAAAGCTTTTTATTGCTTAAACATTCAGCTCATTTAGCTATACAAAAGTCTTTTAAGGGTTGACATTAAGACCAGGTGAGCGATTCAGGCTCCTGGGAGCCTCTTGTTATCTTTTTCAAGTTCATTTCCCGGATAAAGTATAGTCGAGTTCGTGCTGCTTGGGAGTAATGCAATAACTAACTAATATAACTATCCAACTTCATCATCATTTCATGCTCATTATATCACCCCATTGATGTTCATCTCATTGATATTGCCGATTTGGCACTCTTTTGGACCAAAGCAGTGACTGAGTAAAGAAATCTTGTGCTCGTCAGTAAAAAAGTTACTTTAAAAATGTTCAAAAGGGGGGAAACAAGTTTTTTTTCGAGAATAATGAATCATTTGCATACGAGAACTAAGACATGTATAGACACTCAGTTTCCAAGTTATGTTATAGAATATTTTTTAAAGTTGTATTTTATTCTTATGTTCGCCTTAACAATATCAAGACAAAAGCGCATATTTGTATTTCATTCTGTCGAAATAAATATATACATGTATTTTTATTAAACCTTTATAGGAATCTCAACATTGAGGAATAATATGCCGTATCTAATGCAACTTTAATTGAAATCTACTTAAATCACCCAAAAGAGTAAGATTACATTTTGTGAATGAAATAAAAGTAAAAAATTGCACGCCAAAGGTGGCTTAATAATGATAGACCATAGGTTAACTTGTAGCGTTAAATGAAAAAAAAACCAAACCAAAAACTACCTTTTTTGAAAATGTTTGTTTGTTGATTGTATTAAAAACGAAAAATATGGAACCATGCCTTTACTTTATTAATCTACAACAACAATGCGATTTCTAAAAACTGTTTTTGGCTTTGATCCAAAGAACAGAACTTTTTATTGCAATGTTAAATTTACAAACATGAGTAAAAAAAAAACTACATGTATATACTAGGCAAAAAAAATGTTGAACAAACTAAACAGGCTTTACGTAACTGTGGCAGTGTGTGTTATTTTATATAAAAAAAATATATTCTTCTTTGAGAAGTTTAAATTGTGGTTCAATTGAGCATTGGTCATTAGAAATGTCTACATGTATGTAAACAAATTTCTCAGTCTCTAGTGGTCTACATCTTCGCTAGCCAAGGGTTACGATCCGCCCCCCCCCCCTAAGTGAAGAGGAGGGGGCGGATCGTAACCCTTGGCTAGCGAAGATGAGTGGTCTATAACTGAAAGGTAATGAGTCTACCATTACAATGGAACTATTATCATTAGGGCCCCGCATCGAAGATGCGGACGCCCTATAGTTTTCACTTTGTCCGGCCGTCTGTCCGTCCGGCCGTCTGTCCGTCCGTCAACAATTCTTGTGAACACTTAAACTCAAAAACTATTAACACCACAGTTCTGAAACTTTGCACAGCTGCTAAGTAGCATGTCATGATGTGCATATTAAAATTTCGTGCAAATCTGATTAATATTTTTGGAAAAAATCTTCATTTTTTATCGAAAATCACAGATTTTGAGAATTGGACTTTGTGAACACTAAAACTCAAAAACTGTTAACAATACAGTTCTGAAACTTTGCACAGCTGCTAAGTAGCATGTCATGATGTGCATATTAAAATTTCGTACAAATCTGTTTAATATTTTTGGAAAAAACTTCATTTTTATCGAAAATCACAGATTTTGAGAATTGGACTTTGTGAACACTAAAACTCAAAAACTGTTAACAAAACAGTTCTGAAACTTTGTTCAGCTGCTACATTTGTAAGTAGCATGTCCTGATTTGCATATTAAAATTTCGTGCAAATCTGATTAATATTTTTGGAAAAAACTTCATTTTTTATCGAAAATCACAAGAATTTTGAGAATTGGACTTTGTGAACAATAAAACTCAAAAGCTATTAACAATACAGATCTGTAGTTTCATATGCATTCCATGGAACATGCCTTAGTGGTTATAATTAAAGTTCGTATGATTTTGAAAACACTTAGATATTTTGCCGCGGGGCCCTTTCTGACTTTGTCAGTATTCTAGTTTTGGGTTTTTTTTAAATAGTTTGAGTTGAAACGTATACTGCGTCTATTTTTTTGACGAATCTAGCTGAAAAAAGAATGAAAATGTACGTACCATTTTGTTATTCCGAATAAAGAAGCTCTATTGAAAACACATTGCATGGCTATAGGTTGGCGTGTCGTGTTTTTTAATCAATTCCTTTTAAATTTACTCTTTTAGAGGCGCTTAATAAAAACGTTACAAATTACCTATAAAATTTGTTTTATTCTTTTTTTTTTTAATTGCTAAATAAAATGTAATCTTACGACATATAATTCGAATGAATGAACTGATTAACTGCTTGGACTGAATCACAAAGCTCGTAAAGATGAAAACAAAATATTTTATGGACATGGTATGGAAAATAAGAGCATGTTTTATAGCTTTAATGAAGTAATTATGGGATTCTTTCTTAATTTCAAGAACAAAAACTAGAGAATTACCATCCTAGAAAACCCATATTATTTATTGTAAACTATGCAATGTTTCTAGCATGGGGTCAACAACATGTCAATACAAAGCGTAAAAAATTACCATGATTTTGTCATTTGGAGCATAAGTTGATATTTTGACATGTATTTTACTTGCAAAAATCTCTAAACTAGAATAGAATAGAATGGTTTATTAAATCAATTATGGGCCCATCACTGGACATGTATATACATACACGAATTCAACTGAAAACATCATACATAACTAAAACAAAAGATATAGACATATTTAACAAAAGAAAAAAAGTGATCAATGAAAATAAACACAGTAATTATTATCTAATTTAGTTTTTCTCATACCCAAGCTATTATAAATAAATGAGGATAATTCATTACAAATTAACTTGTCTTCACATATGTAACATATTATTTGACTTTATAGCAGTAGAGATGTGTTATTATAACAAAACGAGAACTTTTCAATAACAGTGTTGTTTAAGTACATAAAAAAGGTATCTAAATATAAAATAATATCAATTCTAAACTTACATTTTATAAAGAACATATTCACTTAAAGGAGTTTAAGGAGGCACGAACCTGTGGTTTTGAATATCGGGAATATTTTTCGATATCCTCTGCCTTTATCCATTAAAATGCATTGGAATTAGTTTACCCGCTGACCCCTTATTTTCTTTTCATTTTTTTTTAATAACGTGTATAAATAATGACATACATGTTTACCAAATTTCAGTAAAGTTTGATAATTATTTCTATGCTGAATAGGTCAAAAACTGTCAAGAGGAGTCCGATTTCACGCCAAACTTTTAACTCTTACATCTTAAAATCCATAGGTACATTATGATTTTTTTATTATTAACCTTTATTTAAGTTTTTCTAACACGAGAGACCATCTTTAGGGACATTTGATTACTTTAATTTTCAGGTTCGTATCTCCTTAAGACATCAGGTAAATCAGTGTAAATGAAATAAAAGATTTTTACGTGCTTCTTAGTTCACTCTTGTTTCGACTTGAGTTCAAGTAACTGATTGAAGTTTAGTTGGGGTTTCGTTGTGTGTTTGTTCTTTTGTGTTTTGTTTTTGATTCGCCTTGTCTTTTAAGTTTACTGATTTTGTTGTGGCCTCGACATTTCAATGTATCATTGGTATGCACTGTTTCATTTTGAACACTAACTCACTAAGTCTGTCCATCTTCCTCTGGGAGGTCCCAAGGGAACGACCATTTGATTTTTTATGTGGGGTATGGTCAAATTTTAATGAAAAGGCAGGATGGCAAAAATTCTGTATTAAAAAAAGCCAGGACAGTACTTTGAATTAAAAAAAGGCAGAATGGCGTTTTTGGCGGAAAAATTTATAGCAGCTTTAAAAATATTAAAAATTGCTCGACTTTTTGCAAAAATAAAAAGGCAGAATGAATGAAATATCCATAGCCTGCCCCCCTAGAAATTGAATACTAAGTAGTTGCTCCCTAGCTGTATCCAGTTATTGTTTGACTGTCATTTAAGTAACCAGTCTAAGACCAGTAATATTTTGATATATAGCGATGACAGTCGACTTATAAAAATATATTTGAGAAGTCTATGTTTCAACTGCAGCAGCTCGTACAACTTGTTCCGTTAAACATAAAAAGCGATTGGGTTGAGATAAAATAATTTTACATTTTCATTAAATAACATGTCATAACGGCAATTTATCGAGAGTCACCAATGCATAGATCTGACGATAACTACTATCTGCATGGAAACATTGCAATTGGAGTCCAAAACAATATGATATATCAAGTGAAAGACTGATAAGATTCATGCAATTGCACCAAATTCTATTGTCATAATTTAGTTTGAAATTAAAGCTTCTGATTGTTAAATCCGAAATAGGAAAGAAAAGGAATGGTATTGATACAAATCAAATACAATTGTCGGGATTGTGTCTTGATTTGTTAGATGATATTGTTTTGTTTTGTTTTGTTTTATTACATTATTATTGTCTCGACGTAGACATAAAAAATTCTAAACATATTACTTTGTTTCGAAAATGAGCATAGCTGCGTTTGGTGAAATGACCAATATACTTAAACAAATTTAATTTTGAAGTTGCAAATGGTATACATTGTAAGGTTTTGGACTTACCCACCCATCCAAGCAAGAGTCCGTGTTTAAAATTTCTGTAACAAACTCAGTAGGCATAGCGTTTTTTTTTACGTTTTTGCCCTCTATAATGAAAAGAATTGGATACAGAGAAAAGTTGCTGCTTGCTTGCATAAATCACCAGCTCATTAACTTCTTCAAAAGTTTCCATTTGCTTGAAGTTGTGAAGACGGCCCCTTTCAGGAATTTGGCTTGTAAAACAAAAAGTATAAGAGATAGAAACAATCTGATGCAATCCTCTTCAGGAGTTATGTGTTTTTTCCATGTCTTTGGTCGTTAGAATAAAAACTAATACAGATAAAGAAAAGCTGTTCTTGCTTAAACCTTCAGCTCATTGAGCTTTACAAATTCCTTATTGAGTCGAAGCTGTCAGATGACATCTTATAGGGTAATGACTCTTTAAAAGTAAAAAATAGTGTTTTTTTCATGTTTTTGTCCTATAAAATGAAAACTATTAAAGAAATAGAAAAGCTATTGCCAGCTTAAACCTTCAGCTCATTAAGCACTTCAAAAGTTGTCATATGACCCATTATAAGGGTGGTCAAAAATAGCGTTTTTTCATGTTTTTGCCCTATAAAATGAAAACTATTGAAAGGAGAGATAATCTGTCGATTGCTTGAACCTTCAGCTCATTATTTTCTGACAAAACAAGGACAATTTTAAAATATAGTATTATTTACTTACAAAAAGGATATTTTTGCATTTCTTTTTTTTTCGTTGCCACCTTTTCGTTGACTTGTGGGGAGGGGGGCTTTTAGTATCTCGTCAAGCTTTTCTCGGAAATTTTACACGAAAATTGTTTGAAATTTGGCATGGGGTCTAAAAATTGTTCAAGTGAATTTGAAAAAAAACATTCCATAGCTGATGATATTGAGAGTTTTGGAGGTATCTTTCATGGGATAACTGCCTGTTGGTATGGTAGTTTGATCTAGAAAACCCCAAGATAGCACCCAGTAAACCCCAGTTACCTGAGGTATCATATAGATACCAGGTTCATGCCATACCTAACACAACTGCGATATTTTGTCCTGTTATGCGGTGTAATACGATTTTTTCTCGCTTCAAAACGTTAACACCCGTTTTGTTAAGTTAACATTGAACACTTATTTCTTTATTTGGAAAATACGAGAATGCTATTCGATCAGTAGGGTCATTTGCTACAAAAAGGGGTAATTATTTTTACCATAGGTCTAAATACTCTTTCAGCAATCGTTTTGTTCTGTCGACTTAACGAGATTATTTTCAACACTGAGTATTTTGTTGATTTTGTAAACAAAAAGCTCATTGAAGTTAAAACTTTTGGACTTAAATTGTGACAATTTGTTTACTGCAACCGATAGTGACTCGTTGCAGTCTTATATATAATTATTTAATGAAAAAGAACGGTTTCATAAAAATGTTATGAGTTGTATGAATAAGCTGTGAGTTTTAGGAGCAGTTATGATGAGTTGTTGAAGTGATTTTTTAGATTTTAAAAAAATACATGTAACTTGATACGAAGCCCCTGTCTATCTCCTTGTTTGCATTGTTGAAATGTATCAATATACCTAACTAATGGTAGACAAAAACAAATACTGTGCGACAATATTTCATAGGACGAAAACAACACATATATGGATGCCAACCTTTCCGATTTTCATTAATTTCACAAAACTGTTTCTTGATTTAATCATAACAAAATTGTTTGCATAAGTTATAAATATCCTTGGAGGGTTTCTCTTACTTTTTCCTGAGAGACCAGAAAAAACTGCTTGCATTCCTACATGGTTTGTGCTGGCAGCCTGGATGGACTCTTGTTTAAATACCACACTATCATGACTATTGATCACTAGTAAATTACCACTTCAGGTAGTTTGATCGAGTCTACGTTTGTTATTTATTAAAAAAAACGGGACTTTCCCTTCTGAATGTAATTATGTTTGAAAATTACCTGCCAAAATCGGCGGTTTCCTTCGGGAACACTGGTTTCATCCACCATTAAAACTGACCGCCAAAGAAAAAAACGTAGTGTTTTTGGAGAAAAATTTTAATTAAACTTTATTGCATTCTTATATACATGTAAAAAGAGAGACGAAGAAGAAATGGAGCATTTCTACTCTCGTTGTAAGAAGAAATTACGATTTTTGTTAATTTGGTATCATTCTGGGGTTTTTTTCACTTAACCGACATTCAACTGTGTGAATATGACTTGGGATATTGACGTATTTTCTGCAAACCAATTAGGCTTTTAACTTAATTGACCTTAAAAAAGCCTGATCGTCTTCTTCTTCCTTTGCTTTTTTCCAGAATTCATTTAGGAGATAAAAAACAAACTTATTTATATCACGAATATAAAGAATAATTTATCGTGTCCGCACTTTGTATAGATTGGTAGGTGCAGACTTCTAAAATGATATTCTACAACTGTTGAAATGCTTGGTTAGGTAAAACGTAAAAGAGTTTATTATTATAAAATTATTAAAAACATGAAACATGTTTAGAAAAGTTTAGTCTTTTAAAAATCTTATCCTTTAATTAATGTTGTGCAACAATTAAAAAAACAAAAATATAAATTCTAATGTTGCAAATATTTTTGAACATTGATGCATACATTACATGTATGATAATTCATGTTTAGAAAAGTTTAGTCCATAAAACGATTCGTGAGAACCTTTAATGAATGATATGCAACAGCTAGAAACAAAAATATGAATTTTGATGATGCAAATATTTTTGAACATTGATGCATACATTATAATAATTCATGTTAAGAAAAGTTTATTCCATAAAACGATTTGTCAGATCCTTTAATAAATGATATGCGACAGCTAGAAACAAAAATATGAATTCCAATGATGCAAATATTTTGAACATTGATGCATACATTACGATAATTCCTATTTAGAAAAGTTTATTCCATAAAACGACTTGTCAGATCCTTGTGCAACAATTCGAAGCGTAAATATGAAATTAATTGATCTAAATATCTTTGAACATTGATGCATACATTATAATAATTTATGTTTAGACTAGTTTAGTCCATAAAACGATTTGTCAGATCCTTTTATGAATGATGTGCACCAGTTTGAAGCGTAAATATAAAATATCATTGAGCAGTGATGTACAATCGATGTAAACGTTTTTTGCTATCATAATGCAAAAGACTAAGTGCATAGAAATAAGAAATTATTTCATACATGTGAGAGGGTTAACGTTATAGCAACACATGTTTACAAATAAGAAAAGAAACAAACTGCATCAAATATTTTCAAATTCAATGTTTTGTTAGATATATTATACTCTTTAACAAAAAAAGGATAATTGCAATATCTTTTCCTTTATATCTTTTTAAGACTCTAAGAGAAATCTTGCTGGCAGTTGGAAATCGCCAAGTGTCAATCTGCATTTTACAAATTCACATTTTTCTTGAAAAAAAGACACATTTTTAAAATTCAGGTCCCTCCATCAGCTGAATTTTACCCTTCCACCTTTTTAAGGTTATTAAAAACGCCTTTTTGAGTGAAAGTTTCATTTTTTTTATTTTTGGGGTAAAATGTGGATTTGTTTTAAAATATCATATAATGGAATTATATATTTTTTTCCAATATGGGATCTATTATCGTTCACTTGACAAGTAGTGCCTAATACTTGATGGTTCACGATTTTTTGGGGGAATCAAAAGAAACTCTAGTACAATTGATTTAACATGGGCATGTACAGAGAATATGAGTATGTGTTATACACTCACAAACAGAAATTTAAATGGCGGTTCAAATTTGATTGGGAATCCATAAAAAGTTGCGTAATAGCTGACTGGGTTGCATGACTTACATGTACATGTATGGTTTATAAAAATTGACCAAACCTTAATTACACTTCTATTGAAATGATTCTTATAGTGCGGTGACCACAAGTAGAAAAGTTTGATTTTAATGTCCCTACCTGACACACGGCTATATTTGATATCAATCGAAAGGGGAATGTGTGTTCTTTCAGAAAATTCCTGTCGTAAAAATGGGAAGTGGTCACGATTTTTCAAAAATGGGATAAAAGTTGATTTCAGAAATTCGTGAAAATTCTTAAAAATATAGATTTTACCCTCTTATTTTATCTTTTGTGTGCAAAATGATACCAATAGAAATATGTTTGTAATATTTAGTGATAAAGTAATCACTATTAACAAAATTTTGAAATTTTTCATAGAAGGGAGGTAAGCAGAGACGCAAAATTCGAAGGAACCATTAAAAACCGACATGTTGACTCAAATTCTACCTTGGCTATTTGTGTTTTAAGTCAGCCGTTAAGTTTTTAATGTTTTATAACATTCGACTATTATTTAAGTTTTTTGTGTACTCTAATTTGTCATATCTATAAAACAATAAGTGCAAAATGATATCCCAAAAAGTGAAGAAACGTACGTATTGGAACCTAACCTTGTTGAACACCGTTTTGTGTTTGTTTTTGATGTAAAACTATTTATGTTGTAATCTAGTAGTTTTGAATTACAGCCAAATGTGGAATAAAGGATTATATCCACAACAACATTAATATTTGTAAACTGTGGTGGATTTTTATTGATTTCATGCCATATGCATCAGACATGCAATTTTTGAACCACATTTAGCCAAATATTGTCCGCGATAAGGCTTTTATTTCATTTTATGACCTGACTACCCCCAGTAGTTTCCTTTCAAAGGACATTACCCTATCCGCAACCTGGGAACGCGCCGGGTAGGGCTATGGACAGACCGTTTGAAAAAAATGTTCAGAAGTCCCGGTTATATATGCATAACAAAATACACACTATACCTTAACAACCTAATCTCAAATGAACTGAATAACAAAGAAATTAACTGCTCAGGCTGCATGGTCCCCATCTTCCTCTTCAATTAGATGTATGTTGACGTATTTGTAAACAAGGATAGAGGTCGGTACAAGAGGTTTTGTTCAAAACACACGCAGCCTTTTGAGCAAACTAGTTTGCCTTTACATGTGCAAACTAGATCTTGTAAAAAATCAGATGTCATATGACCTTCAAACCGTACAAGCTGTAAAACATTTTGGTTACACCATCCATGCATAAGAATTGACTTTGGAAGAGGCTTAGCAATGGGTGATGTTAACCAAGTATGAGTTTGAAAGCATGCTCGTAATGCGTGTTGCCGAAATGTAGACTCGCACAGTGGTAGCTTTGCAAGGCTTGTGGCTTTACCAGTTTGTTAAGTTTCCAGTGAATCATCAAAATCTGACAAACAGAAAGAAGACAGAGTACTTAATTCATCTGCATTTTCTTTGAATGTTTTATATGCTGCTTTTTACCAATACCAAACATTGATGACGTTGAATCAAATCCGGTAATTGAATGTACAACAAGAAGACATTATTCAGTAATGAACAGATTTCGTGAACTGGAATATATCGACGTCCATCTGGGTCCAGACACAGTTCCTGTTTCAAACAAAAGTTCTTTTGTATTTAAAGGCGACAAAAAGTAATAAGTGCAGAGTAACAAAAGATCATTATCATGAGACTTTACAATTATCCTTCTTTGCAACTGTTTCGATTCGTATTTCAAATCAGCACCAAGAACATGTAGAGTGATTTGTGTATCACCTTCTTCTTGGATGCTGAACAGACTTGCACAATCAACAAAACCACTGGCTGAGATCTGTTTTACAACTTGGGGATCGTCAAATAAACCAGCCATAGTAAGAACATTGCCTTCTTCAATGACGTTTTCTTTGTTTTGATAAAATAAATTTTCCTAGAAAACCCAGCAAATATTGTTTATTCTGGTTAACAGCAAGACATTTCTCCCATTCAGGAATCGATCGCTCCTCAATTACCTGAAATAATTTCTCTCTCTCTCTCTCTTGTGATTTGATTGAAAGTTGGAAGTCATACCTGTCATACACGTATACGATTGAAGATGTGTTTTTTAAAGCAACCAACTAGAGACTGAACAAAGTCATGACCAAGATTCCAAAATGTTTTAAAACGCTTAGACTTATCTGCTTAAACATGGGCAACACCATTTCTTACAAGTGTTGTTTATAATTTGTCAAATGGTGGAAGGAAAGCGACAGTGTGGGCTTCAGCTCCAACTTGGTGACAGAGATCTGCTTTACATGTCTTTCTCATTGTTTCATCATCATGAAAAATAGACGTTTGGATAGGACCACTGGGAAGAGACAAAACACGCTCTACTGTAACATCTTTGCGTGTATTTGCCAACACTAAGGCAAGACGGAATAATTATTCAGGGTTAATAATATGAACATTAAGGATGTCACAAGACCTACATTTTAACCTGATTTCTTCATTAGATCACCAAATGTAGACAACTTTGAACGGGGGATGGTGTCATAAAAGCTACTGTTGGACTCCATTTCAAGTTTGAAAAGAAAAAGTGTTCTTTTCCTCGCCATCAAGTCGTTGTTTATAGCAGAAATAAGCTTTTGAAAGGCGGTTTCGTGTGCTGATCTTCATGATATGTGGGATTTGGGATTGGATTACCTTCCTTTTCAACATATACTTGGTGATGCAGGCTGAATGATACACTCGAAAATTCTGATAATTTTCATTGGAAAGAATTTGAGGGAAATAGTTACATTATCTGAGTTGGTTTCTGCTACAAACATTAAACTCCCAACTCCGTAACCGCTCATCTGATTGAAGCTTGTGCAGTTTTGTGTCTTTTGGAAAGATTTTTTGTGACCAAACATGCAAGTATTTGAATCAAACGACTGAAAAACTGAACGCGTCAACACACCTTGTTATGACGAAGAAGGGTTGACTTGAGCTTGAAGTAACCCAGAAAGTAAAACATCACAGTTTTGCTTGCTCGTATAGCTCTTTGTTACAGAAAAGATGATATGAAATGTGTAATTCATCAAACTCAGGACTGTCAAGTGAGATGGGGATAACCTGGTCTAGGATTCTATGATAAACCATATCCTTTCTGTTTTTCATAGCAGATTCCCCTGTTAATTAGCTGACTTAATGATTCTGTGTTAGATAAGTCAAATGACACAGTTTTCAGACTTAAATCGTTTTGGGCTCGGATGGGCTTTGTTGTTGGGTTGGGCAGGTTAGACATGGTCAAGTTACAATAGAACAAATAAACAAAGTAAAATTAATGCTACTTTCTCATACAGTTCAACATGTAATAAAAGAGCAATATTGGCCCAAGCAACAAAAGTGGTCTTCACCAAGTTGTCCTAAGAAATTGCCGATATGGTAAAGTCAATATAACAATATATAGTAAAAACACTTCAGTAAACAAAGTAATATATCATAACACTTTGATCCTAAACTTGCATATTAACCTCGCACAAAAAAAAATCCGCCATAATGATTAAATCTTGAAATATCCTATTTACCTCTATGTCAACACACACTATATCAATCCTTATATTTTTAATAGATTTAATGCATATATAATCATACTCAGGTTATTTTGTTCTAATACTTTAAGGTATTATTTTTTTATGAAGAAAATTTATTTTAAAAGCAATGTTCAAGTTTAAAAAAATAATTAATTTTGATTTTCTACAAAAAAATGCATTTTTGTAATTTGCCATTTTTAGCCTAAAAGAAAGTTTTATCTATGACTTATTATTATTTTTCCTGACTCTCCTAATCGTGATCAAGTGTGTCCAAAAAGAATTGTTCCATTTTAGAAAGACCATTTGAAATTATACACGAAAAGAAAATGCGTGTTAAGATAACGAAAATTAGGGTTTTCCCCGAAAAACGCAATTTTCATAGGGTTCTGACCATACGAATTTCTTACGACAGGGCTAAAAATGAAGCAGAGATACAGATTAGTCGTTGCAAACAAAAGTTAGCCGTGTGTCACATGGGGACATTAAACTCGAAATTTAGAGGCCTTTTCTTTACTTGGTCACCGCACTATTATGAGTGAGTGAGTGAGTGAGTGAGTGAGTGAGTGAGTGAGTGAGTGAGTGAGTGAGTGAGTGAGTGAGTGAGTGAGTGAGTGAGTGAGTGAGTGAGTGAATAAGTGCGTGAGTGAGCAAGTGAGCGAGTAAGTGTTTAACGCCTAGGCGAGTAGACGTCCAGGGAACACGCCGAAAATCACTTCTTATCATTGCATACCTAACAGTACGAGTATAAAAGTTCTTGACATAAGGATAGGCAATGATGATAAGCCAATATTCAAGATAATTTTGAATTTAAGGATGGTCACTCCTGAACCTTTTTATGTCAAAGGTTTTTTTTAAATTTGTGATTGAAATGATAGATAATTGTCCATTTAATCAAATAACAAAAAGAAAACTATACGTCCGTGTGCTCGGTTCCGAGATATATGACGTCAAAATTTTGTCGGGAAATCAGAATCCTCTAGATTTTACATAACTTTAACATTGTGACGTTTTTGGCTTTAAAAATCATGAAGTTATATCAAGAATTTCAAAAAATTTTATACAGTTGGTTTGTAAGGCCATTATTATCAGAAAATGTCATAAAGAAGGGGTCAGTGTGCAAAACATTTCTTCAGTATTAAAAGGTAAAGTCTAGAGGAGTTCCGAAATCAGACTGAAATTGTAACCATCCTTAATGTAGCAATAGATATCGCAAAGTTATCATAATACTACAATCTTTTGCTAAAAAAAATATTTAAGTAACGACGATCTTGCAACATTATTCTGTTGTGGATATTTCGAAAATGGACGAGTGTTGATTCAAAATATATTTCTGGTATTTTACTGGTCAAAAGACCTTAGCAATGAATAAGTATGATTGTGTGTCATTTCGTTTTGAATGAATAAAAAGTGGACGTTTATTTTACGGGGGTTTTCCGTCGCAATCATCGCTGTAATTGCAGTTACGATAATTTGCCTGTCGACAGTGAATTATCTACATGTAAAACAAACAATACAAATCGATGTCTGGCTCTGTGTCCATTTTTGTATCCATTAAATAACAAAAAATTGTTTTACTTGCAAAAAAAAATTCAAAATCGGACCTTAAATAAAAACAGTTGGATTTTGCCCGGTTTGGGCCCCTAATTTCTCAAAGACAAAAAGGGAAGACCTACAAAATCATGCCAATCAATCATTTAATGGTTAGGAACATTGTTGTAAAATATCATAGCAATCAGTCAACCAGTGGAAAACATATACAAATTTTATTTATTGCCCCTTTCGGGCCCCTAATTTCTAAACGAAAAACGGGAGACATTAAAAATCAATCCCACTATCCTTTTATTGTTAAAAAAAAACTTTAATGTAAAGTTTCATAGCATTTAGACAGCCAGAACCTTAATTACACTTCTATTGAAATGATTCTTATGAGTGAGTGAGTGAGTGAGTGAGTGAGTGAGTGAGTGAGTGAGTGAGTGAGTGAGTGAGTGAGTGAATAAGTGCGTGAGTGAGCAAGTGAGCGAGTAAGTGTTTAACGCCTAGGCGAGTAGACGTCCAGGGAACACGCCGAAAAGCACTTCTTATCATTGCATACCTAACAGTACGAGTATAAAAGTTCTTGACATAAGGATACGCAATGATGATAAGCCAATATTCAAGATAATTTTGAATTTTTTAAGGATGGTCACTCCTGAACCTTTTTATGTCAAAGGTTTTTTTTTAAATTTGTGATTGAAATGATAGATAATTGTCCATTTAATCAAATAACAAAAAGAAAACTATACGTCCGTGTGCTCGGTTCCGAGATATATGACGTCAAAATTTTGTCGGGAAATCAGAATCCTCTAGATTTTACATAACTTTAACATTGTGACGTTTTTGGCTTTAAAAATCATGAAGTTATATCAAGAATTTCAAAAAATTTTATACAGTTGGTTTGTAAGGCCATTATTATCAGAAAATGTCATAAAGAAGGGGTCAGTGTGCAAAACATTTCTTCAGTATTAAAAGGTAAAGTCTAGAGGAGTTCCGAAATCAGACTGAAATTGTAACCATCCTTAATGTAGCAATAGATATCGCAAAGTTATCATAATACTACAATCTTTTGCTAAAAAAAAATATTTAAGTAACGACGATCTTGCAACATTATTCTGTTGTGGATATTTCGAAAATGGACGAGTGTTGATTCAAAATATATTTCTGGTATTTTACTGGTCAAAAGACCTTAGCAATGAATAAGTATGATTGTGTGTCATTTCGTTTTGAATGAATAAAAAGTGGACGTTTATTTTACGGGGGTTTTCCGTCGCAATCATCGCTGTAATTGCAGTTACGATAATTTGCCTGTCGACAGTGAATTATCTACATGTAAAACAAACAATACAAATCGATGTCTGGCTCTGTGTCCATTTTTGTATCCATTAAATAACAAAAAATTGTTTTACTTGCAAAAAAAAATTCAAAATCGGACCTTAAATAAAAACAGTTGGATTTTGCCCGGTTTGGGCCCCTAATTTCTCAAAGACAAAAAGGGAAGACCTACAAAATCATGCCAATCAATCATTTAATGGTTAGGAACATTGTTGTAAAATATCATAGCAATCAGTCAACCAGTGGAAAACATATACAAATTTTATTTATTGCCCCTTTCGGGCCCCTAATTTCTAAACGAAAAACGGGAGACATTAAAAATCAATCCCACTATCCTTTTATTGTTAAAAAAAAACTTTAATGTAAAGTTTCATAGCATTTAGACAGCCAGAACCTTAATTACACTTCTATTGAAATGATTCTTATGAGTGAGTGAGTGAGTGAGTGAGTGAGTGAGTGAGTGAGTGAGTGAGTGAGTGAGTGAGTGAGTGAGTGAGTGAATAAGTGCGTGAGTGAGCGAGTAAGTGTTTAACGCCTAGGCGAGTAGACGTCCAGGGAACACGCCGAAAATCACTTCTTATCATTGCATACCTAACAGTACGAGTATAAAAGTTCTTGACATAAGGATACGCAATGATGATAAGCCAATATTCAAGATAATTTTGAATTTAAGGATGGTCACTCCTGAACCTTTTTATGTCAAAGGTTTTTTTTAAATTTGTGATTGAAATGATAGATAATTGTCCATTTAATCAAATAACAAAAAGAAAACTATACGTCCGTGTGCTCGGTTCCGAGATATATGACGTCAAAATTTTGTCGGGAAATCAGAATCCTCTAGATTTTACATAACTTTAACATTGTGACGTTTTTGGCTTTTAAAAATCATGAAGTTATATCAAGAATTTCAAAAAATTTTATACAGTTGGTTTGTAAGGCCATTATTATCAGAAAATATCATAAAGAAGGGGTCAGTGTGCAAAACATTTCTTCAGTATTAAAAGGTAAAGTCTAGAGGAGTTCCGAAATCAGACTGAAATTGTAACCATCCTTAATGTAGCAATAGATATCGCAAAGTTATCATAATACTACAATCTTTTGCTAAAAAAAATATTGAAGTAACGACGATCTTGCCACATTTTTCTGTTGTGGATATTTCGAAAATGGACGAGTGTTGATTCAAAATATATTTCTGGTATTTTACTGGTCAAAAGACCTTAGCAATGAATAAGTATGATTGTGTGTCATTTCGTTTTGAATTAATAAAAAGTGGACGTTTATTTTACGGGGGTTTTCCGTCGCAATCATCGCTGTAATTGCAGTTACGATAATTTGCCTGTCGACAGTGAAATATCTACATGTAAAACAAACAATACAAATCGATGTCTGGCTCTGTGTCCATTTTTGTATCCATTAGATAACAAAAATTTGTTTTACTTGCAAAAAAAAATTCAAAATCGGACCTTAAATAAAAACAGTTGGATTTTGCCCGGCTTGGGCCCCTAATTTCTCAAAGACAAAAAGGGAAGACCTACAAAATCATGCCAATCAATCATTTAATGGTTAGGAACATTGTTGTAAAATATCATAGCAATCAGTCAACCAGTGGAAAACATATACAAATTTTATTTATTGCCCCTTTCGGGCCCCTAATTTCTAAACGAAAAACGGGAGACATTAAAAATCAATCCCACTATCCTTTTATTGTTAAAAAAAAACTTTAATGTAAAGTTTCATAGCATTTAGACAGCCAGAACAATGTTATTGTGGAAACAAACAAAAAAAGTCGCTTTTTGGCCTCTTTAGGGCCGGTATCTGATCAGTTTGTCCCAAGTTCAATTTGTCCCATACGAATTTGTCCAACTATTGGTCAATTTGTCCCACATCTAATTTGTCCCAAGTCATATTTGTCCCAACATTTTAAAAAGCAAAAATTGTGCATTACATTCAGAGTTTTCCTTGGGTGTGTAACAGAGGTTGTGTTGATGGGCTGCATATTTTACCAGTAGCATTTAATTTACACATTTTTTTTTAAACTTTTTAATTACAACCTATGTTTTTATATGTTGTTTGAATCGGTTTGGCTATTTTAAATGTTCACAGACATGGACTACCCTAATATCCCTGATTTGACATGCAAAACTGACCATTAGCAGCACGACTGTACTATAGCAGACGGGGACCGCTTACTCTTCCAGCGCACACGAGTTCACTTTAGTTACGACTTGATTACACAAGACAGACACCCCTATAGCGCTACGGATGGACAGACGGACGGACGGAGTGACACGACTCCTAGACTTGCTTTCGCCTACAACGACGCAGGTCAAAATTATGATAACAATGGCCAAGAAGAAATCTAAACATTTATAACGAAAATGTAAATGAACGTACAAACACAGTGTGTATGAAACAATATGACCAGTAACTTAACTCAGCACACAGTGATTCGAAAGGGAATTAATTAAATGGGATTTTGATGCTCAAATCATTATATATTTCACATGGTATTCGCAAAGTGTTTTGGGGAAATACTTACAGTACTTCAAACAAAAAGGAGGGCGACTTTGTGTCACTGATCAAACTTTTAAAGTCAGCTATAAATAAAATTAAATAAAGAATAAAATTACAATAAATTCCAAACTTTGCCAAAAAAAAACTCCGTTGACATTATTAATGGCTTTGGTGCCTCGTGTCATAAGACATATAACAGGGACTTGAAATAAATCGATGTTAAAGTGAGTGGGCGAGGTCTTCATGGTCTTGTCAAGAGGGCGACTGTCCGCCCTTGTGGGTTTCATAGAGTAGCGGGTCGATTTTTTAAAAGTCGATATAAATGACGAAAATTGAAACCCACGTGAGACAAATATATAATGTATTTAGCTACATAATAATTGCGTCTTACTGCTTGCAACTCATAAACACTATCGATGATACATCTCGCAACATATACTTCTATAATGATGATTAATTTATTTTTAATCAATATATAAAGATGAAAGTCCATTATAAAAATATTACATTGAACATAAAAACTGCGTCCATTTTTGTCTCGCCTGCGACGAATGTCGCAAAAGGCGAGACTTAGGTATGGTGATTCCGGCGGCGACGGCGGCGGCGGCGTCCACAATTGGTTAAAGTTTTTGCTTAAGTCTGTTTTGTGTGAACTAGTTATGTTACACCATTGATATTTGGTATGCAGTTGCATCAGCATCAGTACAGATCAGTTTTAAAAGGATTTCACCTGTATGCTCCTGCAGTCACGGTCTACTGACTTTGAAATTTTACACTGATTTTGCCGAGGTTAACCTTTTTTCTTAAGTCTGTTTAACATGAAGCAGTTATGTTACACCATTGATATTTGGTATGCAGTTGCATCAGCATCAGTACAGATCAGTTTTAAAAGGATTTCACCTGTATGCTCCTGCAGTCACGGTCTACTGACTTTGAAATTTTACACTGATTTGGCCGAGGTTAACCTTTTTTCTTAAGTCTGTTTAACATGAAGCAGTTATGGTACATCATTGATATTTGGTATGCAGTTGCATTGGCATCAGTACAGATCAATTTCAAAAGTATTTTATCTGTATGATCCTGCAGTCACGGTCTACTGACTTTTAGATTTTACACTTTTTAACTTTTTACTTATGTCACAAGTGTTTTTTATAAAGCAGTTATGGTTCACCATTTATATTTGGTATGCAGCTGCTTAAGCATTAGTTAAGATCAGTTTAAGGAGGATTTTTACTTCATTTTATACTGTGTCCAGTTGCGACAGGCGAGACATGTCTCTGTGTTAACAGTTTATTTTATACAAAAAAGTCAATATTGAGCATTGAAAGAAATTGAGAACATAACAAAAAATATGGGAGTAGCCGGTAGAACAAAACAATTCAGAAGATATAAGACACTGCAGAAACAAATAAAGAGCTGATAACACAAGTAAACGATCGGAGGCATCGAATAGCATTCTTGAAATGTTAGTTTTTTGTCTATTTTTAATGATCTATAACCAGACAAAACTTGTACTTACAGTCTGAAGCGAAGAAATTGATATCAAAATGATATCCCGGAAATATCAAAACGATTTTTATTATGCATTAACAAAACACAATGGAAGGATTTTTGGGATTGTTGGTCGTGCTGTCGGCACTCAACCTCCTGTTTGCCTTAAAGGGCGATATTTTTTTTTAATGTGACTTCTTCAAATCATTATTTCTTATTATCTGAACATTGTGTTTTAGAAATAAGTGAATATTAAGGTGATTCACGTAGGGAACCCAGTGACTTCTGAAAATTAAATCTCAAATTGCAGAGACAACAGTGTTAAAAACAACAAAGTTAGTAGAGTGCATAAAGTATTCGTCTGAATTATCGCAGATAACACAACGCGAAAGACGTGAGAACAAAGAGAAATCACGGCAAGAATTCAATTAGAAATAGATTTTAGAGAATGAAACACTACGAAATTGTTTAGGAATATAATTAGACATTGACAGACAAATGTGGTAGTGGGGAAGCTAATATATACATCATACGAAAAAAATAACGAGTGACTTAGAACCTGAGATATAGTTTTGACACAAGAACGTAATGAAAAGTTTATTTGACAAGCCACGTTCTTGTTTTACAGTGAAAACCTCGAAGGAAAAGTTGCAATGGTGTTTCAGTTACTTTCTATTATTCATTTATATTTATATTAAGTAACCTACCATCAGAAAAATCATGCCCCCTTCTTTAAATGACGAACATGTGTGTATTTTCATACTATGGCGCAAAATTCTATATACATAACTAAGAACTCAAATTTTAATAAAATAGATTCTGCAAGCATTTATAGAT
The DNA here is from genome assembly GCA_963971305.1 of Arcuatula senhousia. Taxonomy (NCBI): domain Eukaryota; kingdom Metazoa; phylum Mollusca; class Bivalvia; order Mytilida; family Mytilidae; genus Arcuatula; species Arcuatula senhousia. The sequence goes on along the minus strand of OZ020307.1, from coordinate 54,063,901 downwards.
TATTATCAAGACACAAAACTTTTTATTCATAAACTTTTTTTAAATAAATACAAATTCATTTTGCAACTGATAGTTGTCCCCCAGGTGGTTAAAAGGGGTACGTGTAACCCTAAAATCTTATATTATGATGCAGGTTAAACTTGATCACAGTGTATAACCGGACAGTAAGCGATCACGGAAGTTGATCACTGTCCGGTGGTAAAATCCTAGTTGATTTTGAAAAATGGTATGATTTTCCCATGAATTTAAGCTTTTATTCCACCGAAACGAATTTTTAATAAAAAATGAAGCGTACAATTTGTTTACATTGTTATTTATCACTATTCAAATTATCAATATATATTGTGGATGGTTTAAATTTTCTAAAAAAGTGGTTTAATCATTGATTTTTTTGACAATGGAAACTCATTTCGGCGAAAGAAACAACAAATTATTAGTGAACTACTTACATTGAAATAGTGCATTGCATCTCCAATGAAAGCTGTTTAAATAACAAATCCTTTGGTGTCAATATTATTTGATAAAATGGTTTAAACTGTTCACAATAATCAGATTTGTAAGAGCACTACTCACTCCATCTCTGTCCGACCACTTGCCACTGTACACAATCATTAATTGTTCGAAAGCTATATCTATCTGTCCAATTAATTGTTGGGTTCAAAGTAGCAGTATCAAGACAAAAATCCTTACAAACCATTATTCACACGATTTAGCTTGGGCAAAATGATATGAAAAAAACTGGAACAAATATATAAGGTAATTATAGCTTATCCAAACAAAGAATTGCAACAAGATTTCATTACAACATAGGCATATTTAGGATTCAGATTTACTTTTTAGCTCACCTGGTCCAGGTGAGCTATTGCCATCACTTGGCGTCCGTCGTAGTCGTCGTCGTCCGTCGTTGCGTTAACTTTTCTTTGAAAATCTTCTCCTCCGAAAGGACTTAAGGGATTGCTTTGAAACTTTGCACACTTCATCTATGGGATGTCCTCTACCAAGGTTGCACAAATGGTGACCGCCGTCCAAACAACATGGCCGCCATTACTAAATATAGACCGGGGGTCAGACTACTGTTTTTGGCTTGTAAATCAAAAAGTATAGGAGATAGATGAAATCTGATGCTACGTTACTGCTTTAGTATCAAAAGGTCTACAAAAGTCTCCATTGAGTCGTAGTTGTCAGATGACCCCTTATAGGGGTTACAGCCCTTAAAATAACGTTTTTTCATGTTTTTGGTCTTTAAAATGAAAACTATAGCAGATAGAGAAAAGCTGTTGCTTGCTTAAATGTTCAGTTCATTTAGCGCTACAAAAGTTTTTATAGGGTCGAAGTTATCAGATGACCCTTTATAGGGGTTATGGCCCCTAGAATAGCATTTTGTCATGATTTGGGCCTATGGCTACAGAATGAAACTATAGTAGATGGAGAAAAGCTGTTGCTTGCTTAAATGTTTAGCTCATTTAGCTCTAGAAAAGTTTTTATAGGGTCGACATCAAGACCAGGTGAGCGATTCGGGCTCCTGGGAGCCTCTTGTTGTAATTCCTCGTGAGTTGGAAAATAATCCGAACATTTTGTCAAGCTAGTAAAGTTGTCGAATAAAAACTTTTGACCATGCAAATAAGCTTTGAAATTGAAAATTTTAGTACATACAAATTAGATTTAAGATTTAGGAAGTTGGCCTTTCTCTTAAAATCTAGCTAGCTTTTCAAACTTTGCAAATGAAGATATGTATCTATAGTTGATATACTGTTCTTGTGTTATATGTATATATACATCTTTATGCCTCATTTTTTTTTTTTGGCCTTTAAATCTCTGATAAACCTTATTACATGAAACAATCCAATTTAATCATAATCGAAAAGTACAAAGTTTAATTATCATGCAGTTTTATGGAGAAATTAGCATTTGAAAATAAACATGTTCAGTCGGGAAAAGCAGATATTTTAAAGCAGGCCCCAAAACCTGCAAAGCCCATTAAAACTCATATTTATCGTTTGATGTTATTAGATAACGACATTTTAGAGAAGTGTCATGTGAAAGATTAATTGAAAAATGGTTTGCTTGAATTGCCTGCTTCTTTTATTGCTCTCCGAAACTTGAATTCAGGATCGGGAAAAATCACACAATACTTTATACCCATATTTTTAAAACCTTTATTAATTTTCAATTTTTTTATGATGCAAAATTGTTTTAATATCCAAAGGTTCTTGTGTACAAAAGATCAGAATATTTCAATAAAAGATAAAACGAGGGTGCCAATTAAAAATGCGGTGGTGCTTAACTTTTGGCGGACTGTTTACTTTCGTCAATTGTAATGTTCAACCAAAACAAAGTAATGTGAGATGAAAAGTTTGAAGAATATTTAGGAACTTTGTTTGACAGGCCTTCCAAGCAGTTGTTTACCCGTGAGAAGACGGAGAAAATAACTAACTGCAGATGGGGGAGGCTAATTCAGCAAGATTTCGGCAATATGTTTTAGCCAAGAATGTTTACGTTATGCGCAGTCGATTTAACTGTCTACATGTATTGTCGTCTTCCTCAAACTTTATATATTCTTTTTAAGTCATCAACAGTTACACGAAGTATGACACTTTTTCGTGGACCCCTTTATACCGGTGAAATGAAACCAAAAAAAAGCTGAGGATAAAAACAAACAAATTCTACAAATATCAAACATCACATTTCCCTATTTTATGTTTTGATTCCATCTTTTTGTTTTTATTTGAGGTCCCCTATTTTACTGTATGAATCTGGGTGTTGTCAATTATAATTGAGAAATACCTATATGGTCTGAATACTTGTATGGTCCCACTGGTTTTTAGACCATATGGGTATACTTGTACTTGTATGGTCTGTACCGTACGCGTACGGTCTGAAACATGTATATGTCATGGCTTAAATCTAATAGGAATTCAGATTTAGTCTACAGCATGCGCATGGCAATATAATATCCCCTAAGTCTTTTACTTCTTGAGATATGTAGGCATCCAACTAAAACCTAGCATACATAGCCTAAGCATGAAATTCACGTGAATTTAAAGACAAAGTCAAGTGGTGTAGGTGTTCGCTTTTAACGAATTTTTTAGATATCGAATAACAGAACGCGGTTAGTTTATCGCCTATACTTTTTGGAATAGAGTTGGAACAGATCTAACATATGCCAAGTCGATATTCTCAGAGCCTATGTTATTGTTGGATTTTGGCTTCCCTGTTCGAACGTTTTAATTTTGAGTACTTTCCTTTCAATGCTTATGGTTTGTCTATCTTTCAATTTGTTTATTTAAACGTTGTTGGTGATCGGTTAGTCATTAAATATGCATATATCCTATAGCGTTGCCAAATTTCCGGTTTTTATGTCACTCTGCTTTTATGATTGTATTTCTGTCAGTTTAGAACACATCAAATCTATAATGTTTCATGCGTTTAAAGTTTAAAATTGTCTAAACCCTTAGGTTCTTCCTAGCCCAAACCTAATTTTATCTAAGTCATGAGTCTTGAATATTGGAGAATCCTGAGTCCAACTCCTTACTTGAAGAGGAAGAAGAAGAAGAAGAAGAATAGACGAAACGCGCGTCATACGTATTGTTTGGAACTTTGTTGTATACTAGTATTTTTATTATGGACTTTGTGAATACAACCAATTTACCGGCAATGACTAACGCATATTAAAGCAGTCCAAGATAAAAGATTTTTAATGAACAAAACAGGTAATTAATAACTGTCACCAGATTTTAAGCATTAAACATAGCCGGCATTACTCCGCTTATGAGGGACTTATACTGATTTATCATGAATTCGAGGCTGTAAAAGAAACCTGTCATGATAACCTAGCTGTCACCACAGTCGCTAAGGCTAACCACATTTTTAAAAACAACTCAAATCATTGTTAAGCTTTTTATTAATATAAGACATAGATTTACCAAGAGATGACCGCTCCATGATGTCCATAATCTTGATCAAAATGGTTTTCACATCTTAACAGACTTTTTTATGTTGAGCATGTTGGTCATATTGTACAAGTAAGTGACAATTCATCAAAATATCTAGCACACTGGCTGTCGATGCTATAAGAAGATTTCAGTTTCACAAAAGTCAATGGAAAGCTTCTAATGAACAATTTTGACAGTAGCATTGATTAGTCATACACAAGTGAACATACTTAGGTAATCATAGCTGTTAATCGCACTTCTTTTTATGAGCTTGATGAATGGATTTCCATTTTGTTATAAGATGAACACTGCCGCAATTATGTTTTCGAATCCAACAGTAGAGACTATTTTGAGTTCTCATATTTATTCTGCAAAGTAAATAAATGAACCAAAATAGACAATGACATTAATTATCATAAAAATATGAAAACATATATTCACAAGCCTGGTTATAAGCAAATTGTAGAATAATATAATAAACTAAGATATAAAGAAATGAGGAGCAATGTGAAATAATAGCTTTTTATTCAAACTCTGGGGATTCAAAACAGACAATTAATCGGACACTCACAGAAAATAAATAACCAATTAATCGGACAGTAAACGATTATGCCATAATTACAAAACTTAATGTTTTTAACAAAATTGCGTATTTAATCTCCATCTATCCTTTTCAATGTAGAGAGTCTAACAATCGCCCTTTTTGATAATAATAAAAAGGCTAATAAAAGCATTGTGGTTTGCGAGTAAATTCCAAATATGTGCTAAGAGGTGAAGGAAAAAATGTTCACCCATCGATGATCAATCGAAAAATTATAATAGTTTAAATTGTCCTGAATACAAAAAGAAACGTTAAAAAGTTGTGTAAATGAGCAAGCTTTAAAAACGACTCACCTTTGTTCCTATTCGATATCGTAGTACGTTCATGCAGCCTTAAAACCACAAAAATCTGGCGAAAAAAATAACATGCAACTAGGATTTACCATCGGACAGTGATCAACTTCCGTGATCGCTTACTGTCCGGTTATACACTGTGTTGATAAGCTCCCGCAGATATCTATGGTACCTCATACTTTAATAAAAGCAAGAACAGCAAAAAATGCAAGCTTTTGCATGATTTTGAAAAACTGAACAAGGAAGTAATTTTATTTAAAACCATATATGGTAAAAATAGACGATTGTTTCGGACGTCGGAGTAGACACCTTAAGAATTTCTACTTTCAAAAGCTAAAAAGAAAAATGACAAAAACAAATTTGTTTACTGGGGCGGACAAAGTAAATGTAATGACTGCAGGGAATTTAATACGTCGCTTAATCAATAACGTTTTTTATTTGGTCGACAATGCACGGCTTTTGTGGGGGTCTAACTCTTGTTTCGCGAAAATTAGAATGACACGTTCCCAAGCTTCTGTCATTTTGTTTTGATGGCCGCGACCTCTAGTGATAGAATCACAGGGGCCCTGTTTGTAACATTACAGAACTATATGATTCACACGTTAAATAAACCCTGCTGCGGAGATTTCTGTATTACTGTGTCTCAACTACACATGTAAAAAATGTTTCGTCTCAAGGTCGTCTAATTTCGAGTAAATGAGGGAAGTACGGAAAGGGGCATACAGTCCCAATTTTATTTTATTATGACATTATTAAACCTCTCACCAAAAATCATGATCATACAATTTCGTGCGATATAAGCATCATAAACGAGTAATAGATTTTCAGCGATTACCCGGTTTCGTTTGTTAACATTTTTTTTACCTCACTAAACCGGGTTTTTCCTAAATTTTCTGTGTCTTATATTCAAGCTAACATTGAGAATTAGTGCACAGATTTTGATGAACAGATTCACAATATTATCTAAACAAATAGTTTTATAAAATTTTAGTACATTGAGAAGGAAAAGTCACTTTTCATATGCCCGTCAATATTCTGTATTTAGATTGCATCGATTGGATCATCTCAAGATCTTTTCTGCCCAAATATTTTGAAGATCCAACAACCCATGTAGGAGTTATTTCCCTTTTCTATATATTTTTTCCAAATTTTGCACTTGATATCGTGAAAATTATACAATATATTTGATAAATTTGAATTGCAAACTGTTTAGCCCATATGGGTCTATAATTAATTAAAAGGGGTCCAGTTCTTTTGGAACTCGTTGCCCTTAAAATGTCAAATTTGGCAATTTTTACAGCCTGTTCTCATAATATTGAAATTGTTAACTTCTCTGATACAATAAGTTAAATTGCAAACAAACTTGGCCTAATTAGTCTTTGACATGTGTGCTAGAATGGATCGTTCAGATTCTAGATTCCTTTAAGAAAATTGCTAAAAATAAAACATAGGGGTAATTTGACCAGCGTCAAGTTGATTCAATATTCAACATTCAACATTCAACATTCAAATTTTTTTTTGTTAGTTCAACATTCAAAATTTTTCTTAGTTCAATATTGAAACAGATTTTGTTTCAACGTTCAACATTCAAAATTTTTTTACTTCAATATTGAAACAGATTTTGTTTCAACATTCAACATTCAAAATTTTTTTACTTCAATATTGAAACAGATTTTGTTTCAACATTCAACATTCAAATTTTTTTTACTTCAATATTGAAACAGATTTTGTTTCAACATTCAACATTCAAAATTTTTTTACTTCAATATTGAAACAGATTTTGTTTCAACATTCAACATTCAAAATTTTTCTTACTTCAATATTGAAACAGATTCTGTTTCAACATTCAACATTCAAAATTTTCTTACTTCAATATTTAAACAGATTTTGTTTCAACATTCAACATTCAAATTTTTTTTACTTCAATATTGAAACAGATTTTGTTTCAACATTCAACATTCAAAATTTTTTTACTTCAATATTGAAACAGATTTTGTTTCAACATTCAACATTCAATTTTTTTTACTTCAATATTGAAACAGATTTTGTTTCAACATTCAACATTCAAAATTTTTCTTACTTCAATATTGAAACAGATTCTGTTTCAACATTCAACATTCAAAATTTTTCTTACTTCAATATTGAAACAGATTTTGTTTCAACAATCAACATTCAAAATTTTTCTTACTTCAATATTGAAACAGATTTTGTTTCAACGTTCAACATTCAAAATTTTTTTACTTCAATATTGAAACAGATTTTGTTTCAACATTCAACATTCAAAATTTTTCTTACTTCAATATTAAAACAGATTTTGTTTCAACGTTCAACATTCAAAATTTTTCTAAGTTCAATATTGAAACAGATTTTGTTTCAACGTTCAACATTCAAAATTTTTTTACTTCAATATTGAAACAGATTTTGTTTCAACATTCAACATTCAAAATTTTTCTTACTTCAATATTGAAACGGTTTTGTTTCAACGTTCAACATTCAAAATTTTTTTACTTCAATATTGAAACAGATTTTGTTTCAACATTCAACATTCAAAATTTTTTTACTTCAATATTGAAACAGATTTTGTTTCAACATTCAACATTCAAAATTTTTCTTACTTCAATATTGAAACAGATTCTGTTTCAACATTCAACATTCAAAATTTTTCTTACTTCAATATTGAAACAGATTTTGTTTCAACATTCAACATTCAAAATTTTTTTACTTCAATATTGAAACAGATTTTGTTTCAACATTCATCATTCAAAACTTTTCTTACTTCAATATTGAAACAGATTTTGTTTCAACATTCAACATTCAAAATTTTTCTTACTTCAATATTGAAACAGATTTTGTTTCAACATTCAACATTCAAAATTTTTTTACTTCAATATTGAAACAGATTTTGTTTCAACATTCAACATTCAAAATTTTTCTTACTTCAATATTGAAACAGATTTTGTTTCAACGTTCAACATTCAAAATTTTTCTAAGTTCAATATTGAAACAGATTTTGTTTCAACGTTCAACATTCAAATTTTTTTTACTTCAATATTGAAACAGATTTTGTTTCAACATTCAACATTCAAAATTTTTTTACTTCAATATTGGACAGATTTTGTTTCAACATTCAACATTCAACATTCAAAATTTTTCTTACTTCAATATTGAAACATATTCTGTTTCAACATTCAACATTCAAAATTTTTCTTACTTCAATATTGAAACAGATTTTGTTTCAACATTCAACATTAAAAATTTTTCTTACTTCAATATTGAAACAGATTTTGTTTCAACATTCAACATTAAAAATTTTTTTACTTCAATATTGAAACATATTTTGTTTCAACATTCAACATTCAAAATTTTTCTTACTTCAATATTGAAACAGATTCTGTTTCAACATTCAACATTCAAAATTTTTCTTACTTCAATATTGAAACAGATTTTGTTTCAACATTCAACATTCAAAATTTTTCTTACTTCAATATTGAAACAGATTTTGTTTCAACGTTCAACATTCAAAAATTTTTTACTTCAATATTGAAACAGATTTTGTTTCAACATTCAACATTCAAAATTTTTCTTACTTCAATATTGAAACAGATTTTGTATCAACGTTCAACATTCAAAATTTTTCTAAGTTCAATATTGAAACAGATTTTGTTTCAACGTTCAACATTCAAAATTTTTTTACTTCAATATTGAAACAGATTTTGTTTCAACGTTCAACTTTCAAAATTTTTTTACTTCAATATTGAAACAGATTTTGTTTCAACATTCAACATTCAAAATTTTTTTACTTCAATATTGGAACAGATTTTGTTTCAACATTCAACATTCAAAATTTTTCTTACTTCAATATTGAAACATATTCTGTTTCAACATTCAACATTCAAAATTTTTCTTACTTCAATATTGAAACATATTCTGTTTCAACATTCAACATTCAAAATTTTTCTTACTTCAATATTGAAACAGATTTTGTTTCAACATTCAACATTCAAAATTTTTCTTACTTCAATGTTGAAACAGAATCTGTTTCAATATTGAAGTAAGAAAATTTTGAATGTTGAATGTTGAAACAGAATCTGTTTCAATATTGAAGTAAGAAAATTTTGAATGTTGAATGTTGAAACAGAATCTGTTTCAATATTGAAGTAAGAAAAATTTTGAATGTTGAATGTTGAAACAAAATCTGTTTCAATATTGAAGTAAAACAATTTTGAATGTTGAATGTTGAAACAAAATCTGTTTCAATATTGAAGTAAAAAAATTTTGAATGTTGAACGTTGAAACAAAATCTGTTTCAATATTGAACTTAGAAAAATTTTGAATGTTGAATGTTGAAACAGAATCTGTTTCAATATTGAAGTAAAAACATTTTGAATGTTGAACGTTGAAACAAAATCTGTTTCAATATTGAAGGAAGAAAAATTTTGAATGTTGAATGTTGAAACAAAATCTGTTTCAATATTGAAGTAAGAAAAATTTTGAATGTTGAATGTTGAAACAGAATCTGTTTCAATATTGAAGTAAAAACATTTTGAATGTTGAACGTTGAAACAAAATCTGTTTCAATATTGAAGTAAGAAAAATTTTGAATGTTGAATGTTGAAACAAAATCTGTTTCAATATTGAAGTAAAAAAATTTTGAATGTTGAACGTTGAAACAAAATCTGTTTCAATATTGAAGTAAGAAAAATTTTGAATGTTGAACGTTGAAACAAAATCTGTTTCAATATTGAAGTAAGAAAAATTTTGAATGTTGAATGTTGAAACAGAATCTGTTTCAATATTGAAGTAAGAAAAATTTTGAATGTTGAACGTTGAAACAAAATCTGTTTCAATATTGAAGTAAGAAAAATTTTGAATGTTGAATGTTGAAACAAAATCTGTTTCAATATTGAAGTAAAAAAAAATTTTGAATGTTGAATGTTGAAACAAAATCTGTTTCAATATTGAAGTGAGAAAATTTTGAATGTTGAATGTTGAAACAGAATCTGTTTCAATATTGAAGTAAGAAAAATTGTGAATGTTGAATGTTGAAACAAAATCTGTTTCAATATTGAAGTAAAACAATTTTGAATGTTGAATGTTGAAACAAAATCTGTTTCAATATTGAAGTAAAAAAATTTTGAATGTTGAACGTTGAAACAAAATCTGTTTCAATATTGAAGTAAGAAAAATTTTGAATGTTGAATGTTGAAACAGAATCTGTTTCAATATTGAAGTAAGAAAAATTTTGAATGTTGAATGTTGAAACAAAATCTGTTTCAATATTGAAGTAAAAAAATTTTGAATGTTGAACGATGAAACAAAATCTGTTTCAATATTGAAGTAAGAAAAATTTTGAATGTTGAATGTTGAAACAAAATCTGTTTCAATATTGAAGTAAGAAAAATTTTGAATGTTGAATGTTGAAACAGAATCTGTTTCAATATTGAAGTAAGAAAAATTTTGAATGTTGAATGTTGAAACAGAATCTGTTTCAATATTGAAGTAAGAAAAATTTTGAATGTTGAATGTTGAAACAAAATCTGTTTCAATATTGAAGTAAAAAAATTTTGAATGTTGAACGTTGAAACAAAATCTGTTTCAATATTGAAGTAAGAAAAATTTTGAATGTTGAATGTTGAAACAGAATCTGTTTCAATATTGAAGTAAGAAAAATTTTGAATGTTGAATGTTGAAACAGAATCTGTTTCAATATTGAAGTAAGAAAAATTTTGAATGTTGAATGTTGAAACAGAATCTGTTTCAATATTGAAGTAAAAAAATTTTGAATGTTGAATGTTGAAACAAAATCTGTTTCAATATTGAAGTAAGAAAATTTTGAATGTTGAATGTTGAAACAGAATCTGTTTCAATATTGAAGTAAAAAAAATTTGAATATTGAATGTTGAAACAAAATCTGTTTCAATATTGAAGTAAAAACATTTTGAATGTTGAACGTTGAAACAAAATCTGTTTCAATATTGAAGTAAGAAAATTTTGAATGTTGAATGTTGAAACAGAATCTGTTTCAATATTGAAGTAAAAAAAATTTGAATGTTGAATGTTGAAACAAAATCTGTTTCAATATTGAAGTAAAAACATTTTGAATGTTGAACGTTGAAACAAAATCTGTTTCAATATTGAAGTAAAAACATTTTGAATGTTGAACGTTGAAACAAAATCTGTTTCAATATTGAAGTAAGAAAAATTTTGAATGTTGAACTAACAAAAAAAAATTTGAATGTTGAATGTTGAATGTTGAATATTGAATCAACTTGACGCTGGTGGTAATTTGAAGTTTGTGCAAATAACTAAAAAATGGAAACAGATACAAAAATTTTGAAAGTAAGCAAAAGTAGTCAGTACTTCAAGATCAACCTGGGTTGTAATTTTAAAGATGATCCAACAGCCCATGTAGGAGTCACTGCCCTTTTTCTTGATTATTCCAAATTTAGCACTTTTCAAACTCAACATCTTATAAACTATAAAAGATATTTGAGAAATTAAATTGCATATTGTAAAGCACATCATGATCCTCAAATTATTGAATAGTGTCAAAGTTTTAGGAACATTTCTTCTAGGGGTTATTCCTTTAATAACGTCAAAATTGACAATTTTTACAGCCGTTCGCCTTTGTATTGCAAACTTTTAACTACAATATTGCTTAGATAGCCAATCCCTCAATCCCTACAAAAAAAATATATTACGATTTTTTTTAATACTCGTATAGGGGTTAATTAAGGTTGCTTATATTTCAAAATACCTGTCTATAGCTTATAGCTGGCAAACTGTAGAAAACAATAAATTAACATCTTTGGATTGCTAAAATATACTCAGCTTATTGAACTTTACACGTAAATGCGTTTAGTTTATTGATGTTGTCAGAGGACCACTTATTAAACTTATGACCCTTTTAAATGTCAAAAAGGCATTTAAGTCAGGCGAGCGATTCAGGCTCATGTGAGCCTCTTGTTTATGGTACATTAATTTAAGCGATGTAAGGACACTCCGGGTATACCTCCCCCTACTGATAATCAATAACAAAGCACAAACTAACACACAGTATAAATCAAATCGATAGAAGTTCAATTCAACAATAGAGTATCTGAGACAAAAGGACAACAAGTAATTTGACAGCTAGCTAAGACATCTATCAACTGATGTAAAAAATCAAGTATGTCGATTTTAAATCCGACACAACAAGTCAAACAATTTTGGTGATGCATCATCACACAAAATCGACACACTTGACCGCTGTAATGCTCAAAAATGACATAAGTATTAAAAAAAAGTATTAAAAGGCAATTAACATTTTAAAGTAAGTATCAAGATAAGTATAAAGGTAAGTATAAAGAGTTTCTTTCATCGTAAATATGACATTTTATACCTGTACGAGCATCCAGTTTTATTATGAACGAGACTTATGCAGAATAAAAGAAACTTGCTTCAAAATACAAATCTTTTGCAGTAATTTTGTATGTTCTTAATTTTTTTCGAACATATTTGTAAATGATAATGTCATTGCACTCACGGTGTAGTAGGCTTTCGAATTTCAATTTACAAAATTATATTAGTTTCTTGGATTCAAATGTTTGAAATATATCTTGCATTGTTCTTAAATCGTTATTAATCATTATCAATTGTTGACAAACGTGAAGAAAAAAGCAATACATCTCAATTTTTCTTACATTCTCGTTTAAGACATTATACAAATCTGATTTCACACATGCATATTACATAAATGATGAATTAGTATTATGTAAAGTACCTCAAATTCGTTCTTTAGTTTTTGCATTACTCAATAGCAGTATTAATTTGGCAATTTAAGTGAGATAAACCCAAATAGAGTGATGAAGAAAACATATGAGGGCATTTTGTCATCAAGGTGAGCGAGTTTCGATAGCAACTGGAATAAGAAGGGAAAGGGTAGTGGTCGGAAATTAGTCACAAACAACGGATTCGAGAATCCCTTTTAATATATCTCAGCAGACAGGCGAAAAGGAGGTGGCATATTCCCAAATGGTACATCCAAATTGTTTGCAACCAGGTTTGTTTATGCTGACCTGACGACCCGAAGTACGAAAGATGACATTGTTACCACATTTTCATCAGCATTTATTCAAGTAGTTCTGTTGGAAAAAAAAACATCAAGATAACGGGAGCAATTTAGCGAACTTTAACCGAAAAGTAGTGCATGTCTTTTGTTTCGTCATTCCTACCCCCAATGTGTTAGTATTCATTGAAGACTTGCTTTTTAGATTAATCCATTGTTTTCAAATACGTTTCTATACGTGTTCTTTTTGTTGCATGCAGTTGCGTGACTCATTTCATCACCTTCATTCTTTTGCAGCAAAAATGAACTGCCTACCCTCCCCCTGGAACTCCAAATAGAAGATTATGGGATGTGGAATAAGTGTACTAGACACAACCTACAATACAATCGACAATTTAAAAAATCCACAACGGAAAACAGCCAGCAGCTTTTAATGTGACCAGCGGTCGCTGCTTGCGGTTTTGCAATCGGCACTGTAGAAGATAAAGTACATATGATTCAAGCCCAATCGTATAGTGTCAATGAAAGACCCCCTTCTTGACAAAAACAAATAACATAAATTCGACGAATACAAACATAAGCTTTGATATAGATTCCTGGCTTAGAACAGTTCACTTCAAGTTAAACAGGAATTCTATCTTTTAATAATGATTTGGCTTTTTTAATGATGTTCGAGGGTGATTTTGAAAGTCATGAGGTTTTGAAATTGATGCCTGAAATCATAAGGGTATAATTTAAAATACAAAATAAGCAAAACATTTTGATAGGTTACCATACTCGTTTTAAAGATGATAAGAGTTCAAAATTTGGCGGGAAAAGGTTTTCTCTGGGTTTATCATACTTTAACTTTAACTTTAAAATTAGCGTAATTTATCTGTATTAAACGTTACCGTGCAAACATTTTGCCTTATTTGGTGTTAAAAAAACCGAGGATTCCGAAAAAAATGTAAAAAAAAAACTCAAAAGCTGACCCTCCAACATCCTTAAGTGTCGTTTTTTGAATGTGGTTTTGTTTTTGGGAACCTGAAAATTCGTTGATGTTCGTTGCTTCTTAGATATATATTGGCCAAGCACATATGCTAACTATTATTTTTTATTGTCATGTATTGAGTGTATATGGTCTTTGTACGCTTGACAGGTGTCAGTTTTATCTCATATGCAACTGTTTTAAATTTTTTACATGCTTCATATACATGTATACAGTCTAATATCTAGTGGTATTCAATTATCTCCCCTGCAGAAAACAGCTAATGTGTTTTTAAATTTTTAACGATGACAACAACGATGGCGACGGCATATAAACAATCTTCAATTTTCATTTATTACGCATGGATTTGACTACTATCATATACGTTGGACATGTTATGTTATTAACGAATCTTTTCTGTTGCGTAAACAGTTGTTTATAAGGTCAACAAAAGTGCATATTTTAACAAATCGAGTGAAACTTATTGGCCGTTGGAAAAAATTAAAATGTCAACTCAACCTTTAAAAAATCACACAAGGCGTAATACCTGCAGTACATTTTCGAAACTTGTAGGAAAGTTAGGTTATTACCTTTTCTTTCGACAGATATTAGTTTGAAAATTATATTTTACTGTTATCATATAACGATCCATTTGAATTCAATGTGTAACTATGAAAAACTTTCAAGGGACACAACCAAGTTCTATCTTTAATAAATTATAAACATGATAAATGGGAGTCATTCCTATTTTTAAAACGGATGACTGAATATTGAATTGGACATTTACTCCAATACAATGCAAATTCACATACTGTTGATCCCAATTTACGGATACCGGTCAAAAAGGTAAACATGTTCTATGACATAATCGAATTCAACAGGTAAATCGTGTACTTTTAAAAAGAAGATTGTCAAGACGGACTAGAAAAATAGGTGTTTTTCTTCATTTTATTTTGGCTTTACCTCTTGCAGTACATGTCTGAAAATTTGCAGATGGGAAGATATACATTTAAACAAATAGTGTGATTTTTTTCAATTTTTTATATAAAAGTTAAAGTTGTGCGATCCATTTCAGTTTGCACCGTATGCATTTCATAAATATCCACATAATAACATGCATTAAAATGCAATCTGTTACTTTTAAAAACTCTTTTTAATTCAAAAAAGTTTATTTTATCAGCATAACTTAAAATTGGAAGAAATTTTGTACTAAAAAGAACTTTTGATTCACTTGACAACCAGGATAAACATTCGAATTGACTTTCCTATCTTTTCCAATGAAGAGCTCACATTCTATTGTTTAAATACCACCGGTTTTCGGACTGTATACTAAATGTACAGATACAGTATAGTCAATTTCCCACTAAGATTTAGAATCGCACTATTATTCCATTGCGAATATCCATATTCAATCTCAGAAACGGCGTCTCACAACACTTCTTTGGTAGTTCTGACGTAGGATAGATTATACTCTGCATGATAAATATTCTGAACAGATTTGAGAAACGAGGATGATTGAAATTAAAGGTCAAAGGCAATTTGTCAAGCTTATGGTCTCTACTTTTATCTGTTTCCCTTGGGGTAAGGAGCATTTATTAACCATTGTCGCTTGACAGTTGATTGTCATATTTTCAATTGCATTATCATGTTTCAGTAATAGTTCGAATGAATAGCCTGACAGACAGATTTAAAGCCATCACAATTTTATGACCTTTTGTGGTAATTCTGGAAAAAGGTTCCTATTGCGTGTTTTTGTTCAATTTAGTGCCAATCAAAATGTGAAAGCTTATATCTAAAGAATCACTATATAACTATACAAAGATGTAAGTTGGACAGCTTTGCGTACAGTTATGTCCATTCCCACCGGAACATCTGATTTTGCTACAAGGGTTTTACTATGAATCTTTTCAAACTGATTTCTGTTCATGTAACCCGTTATCTTTCCAACAGTCGTACCAACACGGTAACCAGATTCATTTTTTTCCAGAATAATACCTTTTATATTACGACAGTCTGTTGGACCACGGTCTACTCGAGGTACAGGAATCACAATATTATCACCGACATTAACTTCACAAACTCGTTTCTTTGTGTTGTACCTCATTTCATCAGCCTGAATTTGCTGCCCAGATAAAGCTCTTTTCCTAGCACGTGCAATGTTTGTTTCTGGAACTGGTGTGTCTTCAGATGCAACTTCTTGTACTGCAACAGTATCAACTTCATTTACGTTGACAGCAAACTCCTCTTCGGTATCAGCATCACTGTTTGTTCCAGTTTCACCCGTTTCTCTATATGTTCCAGTTTCATCCGTTTCACTATATGTTCCAGTTTCATCTGTTTCACTGTTTGTTTCTGTGTCATTTGTGTCAGTTCCACTTTCCGTTTCAGTTTCTGCTATAAGATTCTCCAAATCTTCCTCTGTTGTAATTGTACAGAGTATATCTCGGGGAATGTTGGATGTTGTCAGTCCAACCTTGGGGTCATGTCCAAACAATGCTTTGTATGGAGACTGGTCAATTATTCTGTGGTGCGACCTGTTCTTCTGGAACTGAACAAATCGTAATCCTTCTGCCCAGTGAGTGGTCTGGTTTTCTTGAGTCCATGTTATAATCATGTCCTTTATATCAGCATTTCCCCTCTCGACTGAGCCCTGACTCTGTGGATGACGGGGCCGACCATGAACTAGTGTCAATTCTGGCCACAAAGATTTGAGCTCGGTAATGATTTCGGCTGTGAACTCTCTGCCATTGTCGCTTTGTAGTATATGGGGTGCCCCTATAAGAAGAAATATGTCCATTAGCTGGTGAGCAACCTCGGCTGCCCTTTTAGAAGTCAAAGGTCGTAGAATGCAGAATTTAGTGAAGTGGTCTTGATAATGCATAACCCACTTGTAATTTCCGTCAGGATGAGACTGATAGTCAACCAGGTCAACTTGGCCACGAGAATTAAAGTCTGAAGACGAAATAGGCTTTACAACTAACCTTGATGTCTCTGTTCTTTTCTTCTTCAAGATACATTGCTCACAAAGTGTTACATAAATCCTAATTAATTCCCTACTTATGTTTGCAAATTGCCTCTTTAGTTCTTTGTAAGTTTTATGTAAGCCACCATGTCCAACTGCCGAATGTGCTGTTCGAATTAATGTAAATAACTCATCAGTAGTGACGAAATAAAGCACGGCTCCATCAATTTGCTTTCTGATTAATTTTTCCAATCCAGCCACAGTAAGAACATCATACTTTTTTAGCACATATCTGTCCATAGCAGTTTTTGTTTCTTTTAGTTTTGCATTTTTCACTTGGTTTATAGTGTCATAATATCTCTCCTTTGTGAATAAAACATTATTTGAAGATGTATTGTCCGTCAGCAGTTTTTCTATTTCAGTTTTAAATTGATCTTCGCTGTTTACCATTTTGTCAACTTCTATGAATAGTCCCTGAACGTTTTGAGTACTTTTAAGTAAATGGTGTACCTTTTTACAGTGGGTTAACAGTTTTTAAAATAAATGCCAGAAGCTAAATTGACTTCAAATATGTTTTTCTTTATTTTACAGACTTAAAATAACTCAAGATTGAACTTTTACATGCAACACTAAATATTTATTCACAATAGCTGATTTATTCTCATTGCCAAGTTAACCTTTTAATCTGTAAACTGTTCTTAAAAAATAACTGTTTATTTTCCAACAGTTTATTAATAAATACAGTTAGACCATATTGTAAGGTTGCCTCCTAGCTTTTGAACATATTTCTTATATTATTTTACAGTTAAGCCCTTGTACAAGTTATTATTTTTTCATGAAAAATTTCCGTACAAGTTATTACTTGTACAACTGCGCTTGTACAGGTTATAACTTGTATGATGCCATCATACAAGTAATTACTTGTACGATTTTTTCATACAAGTTATAACTTGTACAAAATAATAACATGTACACGACATATATATAGATAAGAACAAATTAAATTATTACTTTGTTTCAATGAAGTTGATTTCTTATAGTACAAAAAAAGATTGCATACTTGCTCTATTCTTTAACATTGAAGATGTCTTTGCTATTGAAAAAAACACTCAATTGGATTACTTTCTCGATTTCATATACATTTATCGGTGTCTTCCCATTTATCCAACTTTTTAAAAATTTATCCTTAGGAAATTAAGACTCAAAGAACTATACAAAATCTAGGAAGTTTGCTTCATTATTTGAATCTATATCTTGAGATTGAGATTGAGATTGATTCAAAGGGAGACTTTGTACAAAGCTCACTTATCATGATCATATTTTTTTTCGAAATTGGACAAGAAAAAGAGGAAATTCTGTTTATTTTGGCATTCAATCGTCTTACGGAAAACGGGAATTACACAACAACAAAAATCCACCATTTTGTATTCATTTTTATGTGCTACAAAAATAAATTAGCTAAAAGTTTGGGGTTGTTTTTTTTTTCAAAATCTGACAAAAAATTAGATCATTGGCATTTTTCCCTGTTTCCTTGTATTATCCTCCATACATTTTGACCCCAAAAACTAATCAGAAGAAATCGAAATCAGACGGTAATAAAAATTGAATTTTCCCCCTTTTTTTTCCTATTTCTTAACAAAAAGGGGGTCGTAAAAATTTGTATCCATTTCTTGACAAGAATGAAGTCGCACCCTTTTGACCTCTTATATTTCCAAAAAAGATGATATTCACAATCCATCCGATCTTTTATTTAATGATGTCAGATAAAGAACATCATTGTAAAATTTCATAGCGATCGGTCAACCAAAACCAAATGTTGTGGGAACAATACATTTTGCCTCTTACGGGTCCCTTATTTCAAACGAAAACAAGGGACCCTAAAATTTGTCCGATTAATCCTTTTACGGCAGAGAAAATAACTGAACATTGAAAAATCACCAAGCAATATCTAAATTATAGAACCAAATTTGTTTGGGATCGATCGAAGACTAAAATTGACATACGATGACTGAATCATATCATAATACATGTAATATGTTAACATTTTTGCGGTCGTATACATATAAAATAATTATATTCATGACATTCATGATGAGAAAATATAATTAAAACGATTTCTGAGAAGAGCTGTCGTGTGTGTTATAGCTAAGTTCTAAGAAGAAATAAGAGCCACGATAACCTAATTCCTAGATTCCCATCCCATTTTCTTGAACATATTTGGCGGGTAGGGAGTTTTATTCTCTATTTTTGTCCATTTTGATAAAATATGCTGCCATTTTAAAAGAAATTGGGTCAAAATTTACCCCAAAAAATAATATTTCTAAGGGGGTTGAAAAAAATAGGACAAAACCGGCACGGCAGGAAATGAGAATCTAGAATATTTTCATATCAGTCAAGTGAGATAATTCAAATTTTCTGAGATATAAATCCAGTTTTGCTGTATAATGACACATCTGGTCAAGTTTTTCATATGAAGGTCTAACGACACAATCATGAGAGATGACATGGCTGTCTCATCCACTACTTACACACATAGTACCAGTCTAACAGTGGGCACAGCATTACAAATCAGAGTACTGGTCACTCTTCAGTGGATTTAATCCGGCAAATTGAGTGCCGTCTTATCTTCACCCTATGAGCCGCACGAAACTTGAGATCAATTAAAGTGGGCATTCGTAATCGAGAACGGATATCACATTTTGTTCAAAAGTTTGGGTTATTTAAATAGTCTGCCCTTTATAAATTCCAATTTACTTTGTCTTGACATCGTTTAATAGCAGTTCTTTGAAGAATGTTTTGTACATGAAATGTAGCCGGTTTGCTATAATGCCGGACAGCAGCAAAACACTTGTCGATAAAAGTCCCCCATAGCGCGCTTAGAAATTATACACTGGACTAGGCGGCCGCTTTACCCTTAAAGATACTTCTTTTGGATGTATGCCAGAGGTGGTTGAATAGTTTTAAAGCAAGGGTTTTCCAGTGGCAGTTCAAACTCACATCCCCATATTTGCCTTGTGTCCCAATTTTTTCACAATATTCATATTCATCTTCTTGCTTTAAGCGGATGACAAGCTGCTTATTAGTCCAGCAATAACGAACTAGTATTTTGATTTTGCTCAGAAATAAGCTGTTAGTTTTTTTTGTACCGCTATCAGTGAGAACCTCAAATCTGGCTGATCTTTCATAAAACGCATAGAAAATGTATAGATCAAAAACAAGGAAAATTAAATCAAGGGGGGTAAAAACCCGCTTCTTTGTTAGATTATATTTCCATTACGTGATAGTCTATAACTTACCAGATTTGAAACTTCGAGTGAAAACCTTTATGGCCACAAATGCATTAGCTCAATAATCATTGTTTGTAAAATTAGCATCAGTAATAAATATTTTAACTAATTTTATATTATTCCGAAGGTTTTCCCGGGATAACTAATCAACTAGCTAATTGAGCCGCTTATTTGATAGTATTCACTAAAAGTTAAAGCATTAAGCTGTCAATAAGTACTTTACAATTAGATTTTAATTAATTTTGTCAAATGACGTAATTTTGAAACCGAAACGTTAGCACCACGGAGTATTGATTATTTATAATCCGTTGATGGACACAAAGTTTCATGGCAAAAACCTCTTTTTCTGAATGTAAAACTTCGTTCAGTTCAAGCGTTCATTTTCTAATTTATATTCTTATTAATGGTATAAGAATCTTAATATGATATCTTGAACCCAGTATCAAATTTATATGAAAAGCCTATGAATCACAACTGATTTGTTGTTTCAGGGCTTATGATGATCAGCGTGATTTTCTTGATAAAGCGTCACGTCTGACAGCCAAATCCTAGCACATGCTTAAGTTGCTCCTTTTCCGTTCGTTGTGTGTCCCCATTTCCCCCACTTCATCAACATATCATGTTCATTCTATCACTCCACTTCATCTTCATCTCATGTTCATTCTATAACTCATCTTCATCAACATATCATGTTCATTTTAACACTCCACTTCAACAGCATGTCATATCATGTTCATTTTATCCCCTTTTCTTATTTGTCCCAAAAAATATTGGGTTGCTTGAGAGTAAAGCAATAACTATCAAACTAGTTCTCTCGGTATCAGCAATGGGCAGAAAAAATTTAAAATGTGTCTGAAAAAAAGGATTTTTTTTAGGTTTTGGTATGTGAACAGTGGTATTCACCTCAGTAATACTACAATGTATATTGTGATTTTCAATTGTGGTCTATTTTGTGTTACTACCGACCCCTTTGGTCTCAATGGAAGAAAGAAAAGGCAATGGTGTAACAATAGACCAATCGAAAGTCCATTAAAGCCAAAACAAAGACAGTTGACATAAATATATCCAAAACAATAAAGGCATCAGCATTATAAAACCATATTACAAATTAACTGCAATTAGCAATTTGAAGCGACAGTGAACGCAGGTGCTCCAGAACAGTTAGCATGATATTTATGAAGATTAGTTATTCAATTTAGAAAATCAGTTATTGTTTTACTCGACAGCAGCAAAAATTAGGCTTTATCAAGGAGACGATCATGAAATGGGTGATAAAATGAACACGAGATGAAAATAAAGTGGAGTATTAAAATGAACTTGAGATGATTATGATGAAGTGAAGAAAATTGAGTCACAAGGTGAATCAGGCACAAGAGTTACTGCCACAAGAATAGGGGTGGGATCACGGTGCACCACTGTGGTTCGGGGTCAGGTTTTACAACAAAACATGTATACATTGCATGTGGACCCCGGCATTCGTTAGAACAGGTATGCCACATTAAACCACATGGGGCACTTCTTAGTCGCTTTGTAGGCAAAGCGGTCTGACCCGATGGCAACTTTCTGAGCTCTTTTGAATAAACTTTTACAGACAAGCTTAGCCCTACTGCAGGCCTATTCGACGCTCGGTACCCATGTGCTACCGGTGATGAGTGTTTTTATTCCACTGAAAAAAACAGGGGTTGGCTAATTAGCTCGTGTGGGCCCCACTGTAGCAGGGTTCTTTAACTTGCGAGGAATGTTACATTTATCCAACCACGATGAACCATTTTCTCTTTTATTGCCCCTGAAGAAAGACGTAAGGTCCAAAAATTTAGGCACCTTCTTTTCTGCCTTTGTTTAATTTTTATCTTTTAATTGTGATTTATTTATTTTGATTTTTCCTTCTAAACAGTTCTTTTATTTCCACATTATACCTTAACGACCTCAGCTTACAAGATGACAGGCAAGTGGAATTTACCCGACATGCTTGGAAGAAAAACTTTTTTAAGGGAACGTATTAGACTATTAGCTAAAAGAACATTATACTTTTCATTACAGGTTGTCAAGATGTTAATTATTGTTGTGAGTTTGTTTGCGTTGTGTTGGTTACCTCTCCAGGCATACAACTTCACATCAGCAGTTTATCCAGATATCAACGAGTAAGTATATAGTCCAAATATTTTATTACATGTATTAGGAAGCGTCCATTTGATTTTTATTAAGGGGCGTTGGTGAAATTTGAAATATAAAGAAAAGGATTGAAAAACCAAGAGATAGAAAGGCAGGACAGTGCTTTGAAATAATATAAAGGACAGGATGCAGTTTTGGGCTAAAACACTTATGTAGAATTTAGATATAAAAATATATTAAAAAGACAGGATATCCACACATCCCCCTAATAAAAATCGAATGGTTGATACCTTAGTCACCAATAATGTCATATTTGCTACAATAAACGATAATTCAATGTAGAATAAGATCTAACTAGGAAACATAACCTACAGAAAAAATCCACAATTAAAACAGTCAGCAGTTATATAACTCATACAGCTTATAACAACATCATTACTACTAGAACCACATCGTACGTATAACAAGCAGGAACTGCTTACTCTTCAAAGCACCTGAGATAACTCTCATTTCGACTAGAGCTTACTTTGATAATTGATATTCAGTATACATGTAGTCTCTGCCCTTTGGTACTTTTGACATTCGGATGCCCCATTGGTACCTCTGCTTCTTTATCTTCTTTCTTTTATCCTTTCTTCAAAGGCAAATCTAAAATGTTAACTCTCCCAATGAACATTTAAAAACCAGAGTACCAAAGCGGGCGTCAATATAACGTTTTATTTGATTACACTGCTTTGTATGTTTATTTCGAAGAGTGACCTCTTATCAGCAGCATTTTCATCAAAATAATCAGAAGATATAAAACTTTAAGTATCAAAAGAGAAATATGTACACACAAAAAGTTCAAAAAGTGAACCAAAAATTACCAAAACATTGATAATATCTATCATGATAATAACATTGTATTAGGAAAGAAACCCTGTGTTCCCAATTAACGCTATTTTAATTTTAAACACTCAGAAAATTGAATACATTTGTTGTAATATCATAATACATCATGTTGTTTCTTTTTTTCTATACAGATTCAAATACATAAACATCATATGGTTTTGTTCGAATTGGCTGGCTATGAGTAATTCATGTTACAACCCTTTTATATACGGTCTGCTTAATGTAAGTAATGTATTATATCAAGTCATGTCCTAACGTATCAAAAAAGGGGTCAGGCATATTAAGTTCATTTTTATAACTTTTTTTCATCTCATGGTCAACAAAATTGGACAAATTAATCTTATTTTATGATTTCATTAATCAAGGTCCAGTAGAGCAGCACAAATTGAAATGATTTAGACAGACAAGAAACCAATAAGACCATCACAATTAATTCATGGACCGACCATATAAATTTCATAAAGAATGTACATGTATGTTATTTGTTTTGTTTTCCAATTGAACGATAGCAACGCGACAATTGACAGTGTTTCAACAAGCAGGGACTGCGTACTTCACTCTCATAACGTCTTGAGTTCGCGCTGTTGGTAGCTTTTCAGTTGTTTTTGTGGTTTTATGTTGTCAGAATTTCGTGGTATTTTAGTTTTTGATTACTGATCTTTTCTTTGCCTTTTTTGACTTTTGACAATCGAAAGTCCCATTAATTAGTGCTTCTTTGCTTCTTGAACAGAAGTTTTCTCATTTTTTCGATCGTTCTATCTAAATAGTTTCAATTCTACCGGCAAAGAAATTTTAGACTGCATCGGGTCCACGTCTTATCCATGAAAAAAATGTCAATGATGATTAATGATATTTTTTTGATAAGAATGTCGGTAAAAGACTTGGCGTTCAGAAATCTGACATCTGGTCGGACCGCTTTGCCCACAAAGCGATTCAGAAGTATGCCCTAGGTGGTTGAATGGGGTAATATTTTCATTTTGAGAGCCGAGGTCGTCAGGCTAAAATGCGGAAAATCTGACCGCAATCCATAGTGGTGCACCGTGATAGAAAAAATATCCCTTTTCACTTTAAAGACCCGTGCTGTAGATCTCGATAAGAGTAGGACTCGTATGATACACATGTAGGTGGTTAAAATGTCTGATACTTCCAATTCCTCCTTTTTCCAGGGGTAGTTAAAATTCTTATCCCCGATCAGCCTTATGCCCCACTTTCCTCCACTTGATTAGCATTTTTTGTTCATTGTGTCGTCACCCTTTAATTGATTTTCATCTCCCTGATACATGTATTGCCTTATTTGTGCTGCTTATTAGTAGAATAATCACAAAATTAATCACTCAAAGAAAGTTTAGGACGGACCCTAGCGCCGGTTAAAGCAAAATTCTTTGCTTAATGTCCTTTGCACGTTAGAGACCCCTTTGTAGAGTTCGAAAAGAGTTAGTCCTTCAGAATTCGAAAGAGACGAAAAAAAGTTGTCACGTGTATGGGAAAAGCAATGCCATTTGCACGTTAGAGACCCCTTTGTAGAGTTCGAAAAGATTTGCTCAATGTGGGCTGTCTACAAAAGCCACACTTGATTACTGCAGGCTTGAGAGGGATTTATAGAAGCATAAAGCTTGTTTCTCAATCCAGGATGAATAAATATGTCTAAACTAAACTAAAATACACATTTAGTTGCCCACCTGAAGGGAGAAGGTCCAGGTGAGCTATTGCCATCATATTGGCGTCTCTCGTTGTCTGTCGTCTGTCGTCGTCGTCTGTTAACAATTTTTCTATAACCTTCTCCTCCGAAACTACGAAACATAATTTAATGAAACTTAGTATGGTTGATCCTAATGAGTTTCTTCACTTAAGTTTTGTTTCATTTTCCGATCCGTCAAAAACATGGCCGTTGTTGATAAAAATAGACTTGTGGGTCAGACTACTGTTTTTGGCTTGTAAATCAAAAAGTATAAGAGATAGAGAAAATCTTATGCAACCTTCCTTCTTCAGCATCAAAGGCTCTGCAATAGTATCAATTTTGGTCGAAGTTGTCTGATGACCTCCTAAAGGAGTTTTGGTACCTTAAGGTAAAATATAGCGGTTTTTTTCATGTCTTTGACCTATAGAATAAAAACTATTACAGAAAGAGAAAAACTGTTCTTGCTTAAACCTTCAGCTCATTGAGCTTTACAAAGTCACCATTGAGTCGAAGCTGTCAGATGACTTCTTAAAGGGGTAATGACCCTTCAAAGATAACAAAGTGGTTTTTCATGTTTTGCCCTATAGAATGAAAACTAGTGCAGAAAGAGAAAAGCTATTGCATCCTTAAACCTTCAAGATATTGAGTTTACAAACGTCTCCATTTGGTTGAACATGTCAGATGACCCTCATAGAAGTTATTGCCTGTTGAAGGTCAAAAATAGCATTTTTTAATGTTTATGACCTATAGAATAAAAACTATTGCAGATAGCGGAAAGCTGATGCTTTCTTAAACCTTAGGCTGATTGACCTCTACAAAAATCTTGATTAGGCGAGGAAGTTCGATGACGGTTAATGCTCTTTAAAGGTCAAAAATACCGTTTTTATGTTTTTTCATTAGAATTAAAAAGTACTGCAGATAGAGAAAAGTTGTTGCTTGTTACAACATTCAGCTCTTGAGGCTCTACAAAAGTCTCCATTCAAACAAAGCTGTCAGATGACCCCTTATAGGGGTAACAGTTCATAGAAGAGACCCTTATAGCTTTAGGACTAGATGAGCGATTCAGGCTCCTATGAAGCTCTTGTATCTAAGTCCGTAAGAGCAGGGCAATCAACATACAAAAATATCGCAAAGAAATGTAACAGATTGTATATGCTTCTAACAATTACATCCTCATTTGCTTCACTGCAACAATGCAAACAAGAAATCCGACATATTAAATTTGTCATGAGCACATGGGTAATTCGCTCTTCTCTGTCGTTTTAATCGACCCATGTTCATGACCGTTTGTATATGCATATCAGTATTTCTTTTTTCCATTGCAGGAAAAATTCAAACGGGAATTCAAACAGCTCATACGTATGTGCACGTGTAGACGTCATAGCCAACGACAGAGAACAGGACGTTATTTTGTCTACAACAACTCGTACGAGAAAAATCAGAAGAAGGGCTTTTTAGACCATGGTAGCCAAATCAGCCATTTGCCAAGATGCTCAAGGAATCAGAGGCGGAGTGTCAACTCCAGTCCCGGCGTTCAATCAACTAGCTTTTAAAAGACAAGATAAGAAGCTAACTAAAGGCCGGTTTTTCAACAGACTTAGCTAACTGTTGATAGGCTTCATCAAAAAGGCAACTTTTATAGCCAGGTGTTTGACCTATTTACTAAACAATGCTTTATATTTGATCATTATATTTCGTTGGTACACGCTGAGGTAAATGCTTATCACGAAACAGTATTTTATGTCAATGGACTCGTGCGAAAAAACAATTTCAGGCCCCGTGTTTTGCTTATAATTTTATAAACTAAACAATGCTTTACATGTGTATTTGACTATTTTATTTCTTGGAGACTAACCTAAGTAGAGAGTTTATTAACAGCAGCTTGTTTTGTCAGTTCACTCTTTATAGACTCAAACAAAATGGCAACTCGATGCATGATGTGTCGTAAACAAAATTAAAGTATGTCTTTCGTGGCTTTTGTGTAGTTGCCAAAGTAATATCAAAAATAATTATAAAACCATTCTTTTACATGATAACACGTTTTTTGATATGACATTGTATTCAGTAAAGGAAAGCCCCATCACCGGCAAAATTAACATATATATTCATTGTTTGAACAAACAGAAAGATAAATATTAGCTTGGCGTCTTACAATACACTGCATTAAGGAAAAAAGTACCAATTAGTCCAAAAACAAAGAATCAAGTGGCATTGAAGACAAAAAGATTGAAACAAAAGGCTCCCATGAGCCTAAATCGCTCATCTGCTCCTTAACCCTTAAATAAGAGTCTCTTCTATAAGCCATTACCACTCATATGATCGACATTTTGACATTTTTGACCCAAAGAAGACTTGTGTATAGATCAAAGATAAAGCACTCAAATCTGCAAAGTTTTCATTCCATAGGGTAAACGTGAAAAGGGTTATTTTTATCTTTATAAAAGGGCCATAAACCCTAAAACGGGTCAATTGATAACTTCAAAGCAATGGACACTTTTATAGATCTGAATGACCTGCAGGTTTAAGCAAGCAATAGCTTTTCTTTATCATTTTCTGGGAGAACGTGAAAAACGTTATTTTTATCTTTTATAAAAGGGCCATAAACCCTAAAAGGGGTCATCTGACAACTTCAAAGCAATGGACACTTTTATAGATCTGAATGACCTGCAGGTCCATGCAAGCAATAGCTTTTCTTAATCATTTTCTGGGAGAACGTGAAAAACGTTATTTTTATCTTTTATAAATGGGCCATAAACCCTAAAAGGGGTCATCTGACAACTCCAAAGCAATGGAAACTTTTGTAGATCTGAATGACCTGAAGGCCTAAGCAAATAAAGGTAATAAAAAAATAACCGAGCTTGGATAATCACTCTCAATGTCTAATATAAAAGACAAAACATGGAACACACTCTGAAATAGTTATAGATCGCACCCCTCTTCCATTGCGATCTTAGGGACCGGTAGTAACACACAACGCAACACGGTTGTGAAGACATAATAGGGATAATAAGATGATCATCTCAGTACAACAATCAACAAAACACTATTCAAAACAACCATTAACCAATAAGTTCAACTTAATTTTGAATTTTTCCACCAGTGGCTGATAACGAAGGAAGAATTTTTTAGGGACCGTAATAGCTTTTTTTTCTTAATCTACGAAATTTCATTCGATAGGGCAAACTAGTAAAAAACGTTATATTCCACATTAAGATGACCAGAACTCCTATAAGAGGTATCTTTGCAACTATAGCTAAACAGAGACTTTCAATGAGCTTTTGCTTCTGAAGAGTTCACAATCCTTCGGATTTTTCCTATTTGTTATGGTTGCTGGGTAACAAGCCATTTGAAGTGATTTAACATTGAGTTATATTAATTTTGTAGTTACAGTGGCCATGGTTTTTATTGAGACTTTTAAAAATGAAATCATTTATAACCAACACGTCATTAAGCATTCCTGTAAAGTTTCAGTTAAATTCATGAAATTGGTTCTGTGGTTTCAGAGGAGAAACTTTTTGAAATTGTTTACAGACGACACACGCATCGTGATTGCATAAGGTCAACGGCATTTTGCCAGGTGAGCTACTATGGACAATATTGTAAACAAAACAACGTTACTGGAATCAGCATGGCTCAATCACGTTGAAGTGATCCAAGCTTTGCCAACTAGAAACTCGAATAAAGACTTATAACTTGTAAAACTTTCCGACCGTAAGCCACTGGCTCGTTTAGCAAAGGCTTGAAAAAAATGTGTGAAAAAAACGCACGGGGCGGCCACAGCGCGAGGCTTCGGTTTCCGTTGTAACAACTCTAGCGAGAAAATAGATCGCACAGTGTCAACTATATATCTAACAGACTCAAAAGTCAAGTAAATACTAATACAAGGCCTAAGAACTATTAAACACCCTTTTTTTAACCCCAAAAGCCTTAGATCCATATAACACACTGGTAACACAACAATAAGAACTCAACATAATAAGTTAACTAAAACTTCTGAAATAGTTAAGCAATTAGAAACCAGGACCGCTGGGTACGTTGAACAAATTAAGGACTTTTCAATTTTCCTATTACATGTATGTCTTCACAACCGTGTTGCGTTGTGTGTTACTACCGGTGATGAAATTTCTTTTATGTACTAAGGATTTTATTTTTCCAAAATTAGGGGGCCAAATAAGGCCCTTACCCTATCTTGTATTTTGCTAAAAATCTATTAATTTCATCAAATCATATGGTTTCGAGACCAGTTTTCTCCAATCTGTTGAGCATTTTGAAGGAATGTTTTGTAAATCCTTAAATTACAACATTTCAAAACATATTTGGCAGTAATTTCAGAACGTTTAATCAGAGTTTAAATTTGGGCCAATTTTGGTTCTAACCGTACCCCTTTATGGTATTTTGTAAGTACTTCTATCCCACTCGTAAGAGAGGGGTCTATATTGCAATCATCTTATCCGTCCGTCTGTCTGTCCAGTTCAATATCTTGGCTTCTACTGAAGGGATTAATTTCTAATTAGTAGACAGCTTTAGCATGATGGAATGAACATTTGCTATACTTTTAAGGTCAGTCAGTGATGTACTTCCTGTTTTACGAGCCGACTAAGACTATTTTAAGGGTCAAAAATGAAAAAAAAACAATCGTAACAGATTTCTTGGCTTCTTCTAAATGTTAATGTTTCAGACTACTTTAAAAACCTTCAAAACTTTAATAGTTGAAAAATACTTACCAAACTACATGTTAGTGACCATAATCTAGAGATCTAACGTGGTAGATAAAAGAATATACCAAGAGAACAAAGACTTTGTAAATCAAGCAAGCTAATTGATGATGAAGCTCATTTCTTCTTTCATTGTCAAATAAATAATAATATATAAAGAACATTTATCAACTCAATACAAACACTATATGCTAATTTTAACCAGCTGGAAACCATTGATAAATTATTTTTTGTCTCGCCTGCGAAGCAGAGCGGGACATAGATGTTACTTTACCGGCGGCGGCGGCGTTAACATTTTTGAAAAGTTTTATGAGCACCTCCATATCTCAAGAACTATAGGTCCTGGGTTGATGAAACTTGGTATGGATATGCCCCAGTAGTAGCTTAGCACAGTTGCATCCCCATCTTTTGACCTTGACACTGATTTTCCGGCTGAGTGACTTTGACAATTTCAATACATATAATAGCAATGGAAAAGTTTTGCGAACACCTCCATATCTCAAGAACTATAGGTCCTATGTTGATGAAACTTGGTATGCATATGCCCCAGTAGTAGCTTAGCAAAGTTGCATCCCCATCTTTTGACCTTGACCTTGATATTCCGGTTAAGTGACTTTGATTATTTTTATTGCATATATTTGCAATGTTAAAGTTTGATCTCAGAAACTGAAAATCCGTGTAAATTCAAAATATAGTGGAAGTAAGAAAGAATAATTGTTTCTGATGGTGCCGGCAGGCGAGACATACTTTAGTGTTAACTCTTGCTGTACTTAACCTAAATAGGATGTTTTGCTCACGGTTGTTGATTTTGTAAAGCAATCATTTGAGTTGCGACAATGAGATCCACATAAATACATATTTGTAAATACTATAATATCGTTGGATGTATTCATTTGTATGTACAGTTACATGTTCATTGTTTTTTGTATGTTTGTATTTGCTTAACCTCTTGGGGTTTTTATTATGCGATAAAGATATAACTAAAGGGATTGATTTCAAATTTGGTATACTGCTTACGTATGAAAAGTTGTACCATGCCTTTTATTCCAGATCAATCAGCCATCTATTCCTTATTACTGAGCCGACTGTCACTGGAAAAAAATGGTGACAGATATCTTAGCTTCTACTGAAGGAATTACTTTTTGTTCTATGCTAATCATAATAGTATAGTGTTTGGCTTTTTCAACATTTTTGGGTAAAGCACCTCTGGTGAATCTTGATCTGGAACTTTGTTTTCATTTTTTATTTCTATTTGGTACACAGCATGATAAGTATCGTGTCTACCCTTACCAGGTCAGTCAGTTATCTACTTCCTGTTTTTGAATGGTCCAGTGGGGGTATGCTTAGCACGACTTAGTGCAATCCTTTGTTTTTTGGCTTGCAAGTTTCGACTGTGTAATTTTAAAACTGTTTTAAGGTTAGTGAGGACACCTGACCCCTAAAATAATGCCGAATATAAAGTTTCCAGTCTTTGTCTCGCCTGCAAAGAAGAGCGGGACATAGATGTTACTTTACCGGCGGCGACGGCAGTGGCGTTAACTTTTTAGAACCGTTTATGAGCACCTCCATATCTGATCGAAGAACTATAAGTCCTAGGTTGATGAAACTTGGTATGCATATGCCCCAGTAGTAGCTTAGCACAGTTGCATCCCCATCTTTTGACCTAGACACTGATTTTCCGGTTGAGTGACTTTGACAATTTTCAATGCATATAATAGCAATGGAAAAGTTTTGCGACCACCTCCATATTTCAAGAACTATAATTCCTAGGTAGATGAAACTTGGTATGCATATGCCCCAGTAGTAGCGTAGCACAGTCGCATCCCCATCTTTTGACCTTGACCTTGATTTTCCGGTTGAGTGGCTTTGAAAATTTTCAATACATATAATAGCAATGGAAAAGTTTTGCGAGCACCTTTATATCTCAAGAGTTATATTGCAGAAAACCTGGCCGCAAACCTAAGTGGGCCAACGTGTGTGGAGAGGGTCACGCTTCATGCACGTAAAAGATCCCTTTGTGGACCGCCAATTAGTGCACCACATAGGCTAAATTTTCTCCCCTACCCTTCTCTCCCCTTTTCCATTGGTCTTCAACATTGACAGTTCCTTTGTTTCCCATCCCACCGCCATGTTTCTCATTCGGTGTGTGTAGGTCCAATTAGGATTCATCATTGTATTTTCGACAGATAAGGGTTGATTGTGTGAAATCGGAAAAGGGTTGGCTATTTCCCACATAGGAAAGTGTTCTAACTAGTATGACCTCATTTCGGATAAGTGTTCTTCATTGTTGGTCACCATAAGTAAGGGTTCCAGATTGTGTGAAGTTTTTGGGGAGAGATTTCGTCACTTTCTGGGTACATTGGTCTATAGTGAATTGAGTGTACATTGGCCTGTCTTGTGAGTTGGTTCGTTTTCCTTCTGGTTTGTGGTCGTACATTGGCCCTTTTTGCATAACATGCATGGGTCTGTGTTATTGGTGCTGTTTCCTAGGTTGGTCTACACAATTCAATTTGTTGTTT
The DNA here is from genome assembly GCA_963971305.1 of Arcuatula senhousia. Taxonomy (NCBI): domain Eukaryota; kingdom Metazoa; phylum Mollusca; class Bivalvia; order Mytilida; family Mytilidae; genus Arcuatula; species Arcuatula senhousia. Next base: position 54,031,897 of record OZ020307.1, on the reverse strand, counting down.
CAATTGGTTTTTGTCCTGGTTATGACTGAAATATTGTGTACTGGACATAAAATAAACAACAAACAAACAAACGAAACCGTATCACAAGAACTATTAATCATAGCTTGACGAATCTTTGTATGCATATGCCCCAGTAGTAGCTTAGCACAGTTGCATCCCCATCTTCTTCCCTTGTATTGCACATCGGTGCTGGAATTGGCTTCCTTGTTTGAATATTTTTCGTAAGATGTTTTTTTTCTGGTTTTAATGAAACCTTCAAATGTTTTGATTCAAACGCGCTGATGAGAGTTTAGTCCTTGTAATATACATATATATACATATATAGCATAACGGAATCTACCGTTATACTGTAAACCAATTAACTTTCGTGTGCGATCAACGTTCGCGGGATTCGCGAGCACTTTACATCCGAGAAAGTTTGTAGTCGCGAATAAGTCAATGAGAAGTTGTATTCATTAAACGAATCTCGAAAACCGCGAATGTTTGTCTTCGTGAAAACGTCCAATGTAATGAAACCGTGAAAGTTTGTAGCCGCGAAAGTTTGTTGGTTTACAGTATACCACTTTAGTATTTTGTATTTATTCAAAGACAGAGAGGTACCAATGGGGCATCCGAATGTCAAAGTCTGAAAGGGCAGAGACAAAACCAGAAAACACAAACAACGACAGGACGAAAAAACATACAACATTTAAACCACAGAAACACCAAAACTACTGAATATCAACTAACAAGTTGTTCCGATAGTGAACTCAGGTGATCCGCGGAAGATAAAGCGGCTCTTGCCTGCTAAAGCAACCCGTCGCGCTGCAAATTTTCAATTCAGTATTTTAAATCCGTAAAGGATGAGAGATAGACATCCCATATTTGTCGTGTTTTTACTGTAAAATTTCCTGAAAATTGTTTGATGTGAGGTCGCTTCAAGAAAATATATTTTCATTATCATTCCATTATGATTTTAGTCATGTTTCTTGTTCGCCTCCCTTTTGAAATGTACTTGGGCGTATAACACCTAATTAATTATTTATTTTCAAGTGAGTCTTCACTACAAAAGACGCGCGTCGAATTATTACATGTAGTTGCTTCGTATTTTGTTGTCGGATTTCACGTAGTGACAAACCCGGCTAATAAAATCGGCGAACAGGAGGGGAAATTGTTTTCGTAAAAGTTATCTCAACAAGAAATAATTACATTTACCATGCATATAATTAAAATGCAGTATTTCTATTGGTTAATCAAATCCTTGAATCGTCTTTCATACATTTGTACCTCGATGAAATGTCACTTGTTATGCGTCGTCGTACCCGGGTAATAACCTTACTATACGCATAACTAAATTTTCTTCTTGTCCAGGTAAATTCTCACAACTTGCATTCGCATTTGGATATTAATGCGCAAATAAAAAATACTCAAACATACACTATAAAACAAAACGAAAAATTAGAAACAAATATAAAAACGTTTCATTGTAATTATAAGAATTGAATGTTTGTATTTTGATGTTTCATAGGCGTGTAAAACCTTTTACCGGTCGCACATTTTTAACAGCGCTAGCGCGCTACATTCAAAATGTGCTACGGTCAACAGTTTTACACGCCAATGAAACATCAAAATACTAACATTCAATTCTTAAATATCGCAGCCTCTTGAAATTTGGCATCCACCATCAGCAGGCAGTTCCATACCGTGGGATACGATTACAGGTGTGTCGCTCACCTGCATTTACTGTTTAACGTAATTTGGCAATTTTTATTATGACGGATGTTAATTTTGTTTTATGTTCTACAACTAATTATCTTAAGATATGGAAAAATTATGCATTAAAACTTAATCTTAGGTGCTTTATAGCGTTATGTTACATTTAATTGAATTATAAGTAGAATGGATATATAACATGAACTGAATCCACAATAGAAATAATTGTGTACTTGTTAGAAATAAAGTGCACGGAATTAAATTAGTGAGTAAGTGAATGAGTTGGTGTTTTACGCCCGTGCAACGCTATATAGGTTATTTACAGGCGATGAACATGAAAAGGATGATAAAATGAACATGAAATGAATGAATCTCATGACAACGAGATAAACTTATCAACTGCATTAGAGATAGCCACATTTTAAGATCAGAACGTCAAAAAACTGGAAATATGTAAACAGTGACTTTCAAATCATATTCTAGTACTCGAAAATATAAAAGAGCATACAACTAATTTATATTCATTTTTTGAACAAACAGAAAAATAAATATTTGCTTGGCGTATTACAATACACTGCACATGCTTTAAGGAAAAATGCTCAATTTTGGCATTAGTTTAAAAGAAACAAGCGACGGGTGTGCTATAGCAAGCAGGAACTGCTTATTCCTCCGGAGCACCTGAGTTCATTCTGGTTTCGACTGGGGTTCGCGTTGTTGATTGATATTCAGTTGTTTTTGTGTTTCCATGTTTTACATGTTGTCTGTTTTTTTGTCCCGTTCTTGTTGGTGTTTGCTGGATTTGTCTCTGCCCTTTCGGCTTTTGACATTCAGATGCCCCATTGGTTCCTCTGCTTCTTTGGTGGGTTTACCGTAGATTTTTCTTGCAATTAATATTGACCGCATTCGTCGACATCATTAATTCTTTGTCATTTATTCATCTTTCAAAAATCAGCATTACATTACAAAAGTAACCTTAAACATGTTAAATATTTGTTTTACACTAACCCAAACCTTAAATATATGTATACACTTAACCTAACACAAAATTTATGTAATACACTAACTCTCACCCTAAATGTATGTTTTTCAATTACCCTTACCCTAATTGTATAGTTTTATACAAACCCAAACCTTCACCCTAAGTGCATACTTTTACACTGACCCCTAATTAATGTTTTACACAAACCCTAACTTTCGTTGTATGTTTAACACTAAACCTTACCCTAATTGAATGTTTTACACTCACCCTAACCATATCCTTAATTTTGTCTTTTGCACTAACCTTAACGATATTTCTAACCTTAACCCTTAAGGTTTGTCATAGGGTGTTGTTTTGTCTTCCTTTACCGGATTTGACACGCTGAATGGACTATTGGCAACGCGACGGGTATGCTATAGCAAGCAGGAACTGCGTACTCTTCCGGAGCACCTGAGTTCACTCTTGTTTCGACTGGAGTTCGCGTTGTTGATTGATATTCAGTTGTTTTGTGTTTCCATGTTTTACATGTTGTCTGTTCTTGTCCCGTTCTTGTTGGTGTTTACTGGTTTTGTCTCTGCCCTTTCGGACTTTTGATATTCGGATACCCCATTGGTACCTCTGCTTCCTTAATGTATGTTTTATACTAGCCCTAACAATAACCCTTATTGTTGGAATAAAATCGATTTCTTTGGCAGAGCGTCACGTTTGACACAGAAATTGCTAACACAGGGTTATGTTGCTCCACGGTTGCTGTCTTAACTCAAGAAATTTTACGGTAGACATCATGCACTCAAAGACTGATGTGGGATTCTATCTCTCAAATGAGTGTAGATGTTGGTTAGTCGCAGAAATTTGTTTTGTCTTCCTTTACCGGATTTTACACACTGAATTGGAAATTAGCAACACGATGGATGTGTTATAGCAGGCAGGGACTGCTTACTCTTCCGGAGCACCTGAGTTCACTTTCGTTTTGACGTTCACATTGCTGAATATGGTTTTGTTGTAATGTGTGTGTGTGTATGTTTTATGTTGTTGTGTGGTTTGTTTCGTTATGATGATTTTTTTCTATCGGTTTTGTCTTTGTCTTTACGGTTTTATGATGTTGATTACCACTCAAGAAATTTTACGGTAGACATCATGCACTCATAGACTAATGTGGGATTCTATCTCTCAAATGAGTGTAGATGTTAGTTAGTCGCAGAAATTTGTTTTGTCTTCCTTTACCGGATTTTACACACTGAATTGGAAATTAGCAACACGATGGATATGTTATAGCAAGCAGGGACTGCTTACTCTTCCGGAGCACCTGAGTTCACTTTCGTTTTGACGTTCACAATATGGTTTTGCTGTTATGTGTGTGTGTTTGTGTATGTTTTATGTTGTTGTGTGGTTTGTTTCGTTATGATGATTTTTTCCTACCGGTTTTTTCTTTGTCTTTACGGTTTTATGATGTTGATTACCCCTTTGGTAAAGAAAAATTATATGCTTTTTACAACAAAAAATATATTTTGATTATCATTCCATCTTTACTTTAGTCCTGTTTCATGTTTGTCTCCCTTTTATAATGTACTAGGGCGTATAACACCAAATCAATCATTTATTTTAAAGTGAGTCTTTACTATATGAGTCTCGCGTCGAATTATTAGTTGCTTCATATTTTGTTGTCGGATTTCACGTAGTGAAAAATACGGATAATAAAATGCAATCGGAACACCACTCGGCTAATTCCGCCAGTGAAACTTGCATGTTTCTAGCACGCATGACCATTCCATAAATCTGTATTTCCATCTGGTAAAGCTGTGTTCAGAACCTCATACAGAAAGGGGACCTTATTTTCAAGTTCTTTAGCTGCATTTGTTAGCTGTTCTTCAGAGCTAAGCTGATCGGTGCCTTTTTCAAAAGGCAGCTTGTACCTCTCCTAACAACACTTAGGCCTTGTAGGATTGAACTTAAAATCCTTTTTCTCTGTAATTCATTTTTAAGGTCCTCTGCATTTAAAGAAAATGTGTGAAAAAAAAATGCAATGCCTTTATAATTCCCTTGCAGTTTAAAAAAGTTGAAAAAGAAAACTACACGTTCAAAGAGAAATAGGGCAGAAGGTCATGAAGAAACAAATAACAATTTTCATATTCATAGACTGTGAAAAAAGTATTTTTAAAATCCTACATATAAAATAAGGTTGGTCTCAGTTTCAGACTTTAAAGAGAAGCTACAAAACAAACCGTATATCAAAAAAAAAACATTTTAAACTTAATAAAAGATACATAAAAAAAAAACATTTAACACCAACAAACAACAAAGTTAGTTGTCCTCTCATTAAAACAATTACAGGGTATGAATAAATCAAAACTATGTCATTGTCCTGTAATACTTTGGTAACACTAGTGTTATGATTGTGATATTTTCTGCATAATTACATGTATCAGCTTCATTAGCTATATTTGGAAACATGTGAAAATACCACATTTTTTTCATTTTTACCTTTTCATTTTTAAAATATGTTTGTTATACATAATAATAATTATTAGTGTATTTAAGATGAAGCAAAAAACTGTGAGCCAAAACTTACTAGTAATATCCCCCACTTTTGCAACTATGCCTTGTCTTAATTTAACGGCATTACTTACACACATTTTGATAAGATTTTATTCTAAATAACATCAGTTTCACAGTAGTCAAATGCTCCATCCTTATATTTTTAGTACCAACAGACTGTCCACAAAACTTTAAAATATCAGGCAAAGGAGCTTAAAGAGAAAAGCAGCTAATTACTGATCAAGGAATAAATAAGATCAGATTTTTAATGTTGTTTACAGGACTAAGAACACACACTTTCCCTTTCATCTTTTTTAATGGATTGAAAAAGAATGAAAAAGAGTGAACAGTATTAAATACTACTCTTACATAGTCAAGTCAGTCACATGAAACTTCATCAATTACTCATACTTTCATATACAGAACCACTTTTTATTTATAATATAAAAGCTAAGGATTAACATAAGCCACTGAAAAATTTCTTCAACAATCATCATTTTAAGAGTTCTGTATAACATCCTGAAAAAACACAACAAAACCCCACAAAGTATCATATTTTTTTACACCCCCTAAAACACCAAATAGCCCACAGTTTTTGGATTTTCAATGAATTTTAGTATACATGTATTTTACAATGATTTTAAGTTACATGTATAATACAATATGTTAATTACATTTTTTTTATAGTTATTGTAGTTTTTTTCTTTTTCTAATTTCATTTAATACTCTGTCTCATTTATGCTTTGTTTGTCTTATGTCCTGCCAACATTTAAATTGATTACATGGACTTGTTCTGTATGTATATAACCATTACTAATTCAAACAATGATGTATATAAATATGGAGCAAATACTTGTATGAATGTGTTTTTGTATGAAGAAGTTTATAGGATTAACACATCCCAATTTGTTTAATAAAAAGTTTATTATCTGAGTTAATATCTTCTCCAACCACATAGATTAAAACCACCCAACTCGCATCAGTTAATAGGATAGCCTGTAAAAAAACATGTTAATGTTTTATCCCAGTTCTAAACTAGATAAACTGTGAGCCGCAGCTCACAAATTAATACCCCCACCCCCCAAAAATATTAATCAGATAAAATTTTAAAATAGGAGATGCATATCTACATTATGTCACAAAGATTGTGTGTAAGTTTCATGAAAATCCATCGAGTTGCAGATAAGAGAAACCCCAAAATCATTCTGATCAAACTTTCAAATAGTAGGTGCACATCTATATTATGTTGCAAAGATTGTGTAAAAGTTTCATGACAATCCATCAAGGGGTTTAGGATGAGTTGTGGATAAGAGAAGGGTACCCCCATGTAGTCGAATGGCTAAGTCCATGTTTTGCAATGGGAAACCCATAAAATCATTCTGATCAAATTTTAAAACAGTAGGTGCACATCTACATTATGTCACAACAATTGTGTGTAAGTTTCATGAAAATCCATCAAGGGTTTTAGGAGGAGTTGCGGATAAGAGATGAGTACCCCCATGAAGTCGAATGGCTAAGTCCATGTTTTGCTATGGGAAACCCCAAAAATCATTCTGATCATTGATCATTCTGATCAAATTTTAAAATAGTAGGTGCGCATGTACATTGTGTCACACAGATTGTGTGTAAGTTTCATGAAAATCCATCTAGGGGTTTAGGAGGAGTTGTGGATAAGAGATGGGCACCCCCATGTAGCCGAATGGCTAAGTCCATGTTTTGCTATGGGAAACCCATAAAATCATTCTGATCAAATTTTAAAATAGTAGATGCACATCTACATTATGTCACAAAGATTTTGTGTACGTTTCATGAAAATCCATCAATGGGTTTAGGAGGAGTTGCGGATAAGAGATGGATACCCCCATGTAGTCGAATGGCTAAGTCCATGTTTTGATATGGGAAACCCCAAAAATCGTTCTGATCAAATTTTAAAATAGTAGGTGCACATCTACATTATGTCACTAGGATTGTGTGTAAGTTTCATGAAAATCCATCAAGGGGTTTAGGAGGATTTGCGGATCAGAGATTGGTACCCCCATGTAGTCGAATGGCTAAGTCCATGTTTTGCTATGGGAAACCCCAAAAATCATTCTGATCAAATTTTAAAACAGTAGGTGCACATCTACATTATGTCACAAAGATTGTGTGTAAGTTTCATGAAAATCCATCAAGGGGTTTAGGAGGAGTTGCGGATAAGAGATGGGTACCCCGAAGTGTAACGGAAGGAAGGACGGACGGAAGGAAGGACGGACGGACGGACATATAAAAAGGAATTTATCTATCATGTTCCTATCCATTAAATCATGGTGCTTTTCTTTTTTTAATTCTGCAAAGTGAGCTACAGATTCAACTTTTTAGTAGCACGTCTCCCCTTTTTCAGGTTTTTTAATGTTTTTGAACTGCAGATTCAAATCATTTCAAATACAAGATATATTTATATGTAGTTTTGTTCACTCTAAAAGGACAAATACTATTAAACATGAGTATACTCAACTCCATAATTGTTTGACTTGTGATTTTAATAAAATTAATGACATTACTTGCAAACAGACATCATAATAATTTAAATAAAATAACACTAAAAGTGTGTTTGTGTTCATTGAAAATCAGTATTTAATCACAAACCACAACTTATCTTGTATGGTGAACAAGTATATCCATGTTTAATCGCAAAAAAGTGGCAAAAATCAATAAGGGGACGACCATTTGATTCTGAGGGGGGTCTGTCAGTTTCGGTCGAGACAGATTATTTATAATCAAAATTTTGCGAGCCAGAATATTTACTTTTCGCCGCTACGCGACAAGAATATTTATTTTCTGCATATAATAGTATAATTGAGCAAGGATTTGAGGACAGATTATTTATTTTCTTGCAAACAGAGGCCAGATTATTTATTTCCAACTTTTTCCAGGCCAGAATATTTATTTAAAAAAACTGCCAGGCCCCATCCTCAAAATCAAATGGTCGTCCCCGAAATTGAAAAAAATGCATGCTATTCAAAGTGGTGTGAAGAACCCATAATAAATTTTTCAGGTATACATACCATACTTTTTCACATCTATATTTGCTGGTGCAACTTCTAAGAAAAAATACATGAAGATGAAAAACATTGAAGAAATCAAATGATGAAAAAATGAATTAAATTAATGAGATGTACATGTCTTTTTTAATACTCAGCATTTATAAGGCAAAACAAACCTGCTTCATTTCAGAAAATAATAGGGGGGATATAAGTTTTAACATCGAGGTATGTTTTTGTTTTGTATGCTTTAATAGGTTCTATTGAATCAGAGGGAAATGGATTAAGGGAGTACGAGCTTCAGAAATTGAACATTTTCGAGATCCTCGGCTTTTATCCATTCAAATGCATTAAAAAAATTTCAACATGTTTTCTTAATATTTGTTCAGAACGATTACGAGAAGGTCATAATAAACACCCTATAACAATTTAATTCAATTCTAATTACAATTTCTATGTTAAATTAGAAGATGAACTTTCAATGTATTTCCTATGAAAAATCTAGAGAAGTTTATTTCCCGCCATATTTTTAGGTGCTTATATCTTGAAAATGGCTCCATGTTTTTGAAAACTTTTTTCATAAAGTCTAGCTATTTTGAACTATTCTTTCCAAATTTTCTATTCTAAAAAAACTTTTAATTACAAAAAATCTTAGGCTTGTACTCCCTTAATTAAAAAAAATAAGTTTAATGTAAACAAATGGAGAGTGTGTAAAAACCTCTAAATGTAGTTTTGTTTATAACAGCACTACTCTTTCCTGTTCCAGAATCTTCATCCATAGAACTTCTATAATATCTGATAAAGCACCAGTTGTCAGCGGGGTTCCACAAGGAAATGTGCTCAAACCATTAATTTTCTTCATTTTCATTAACGATTTTCCGGAATGCGTAACATCTAGGACTAAACTTTTTGCTGATGGTGCTATAGTATATAGAGAAATAAGATGTGACAAGGATTGTGAGGATCTACAAGCTGCCCTTATTGCCTTAGCCAAATGGAAAAACTTTGGGGAATGTCATTTCAACCCGATAAGTGCAACGTCCTTAGGGTGACACGATCTAAGAAACCAAGGATATTCAACTACCAACTAAACGGTCACACATTAGAAGCTGCAGAAACAACAAGGTACCTAGGAGTTGACATAAGCCACAACTTGTCTTGGAACCATCACATAGACAGGGCAGTAAAGAAAGGAAACAGCATGCTGGGTTTCCTTAAAGAAATCTTAGGATTAATATCCTGGAAACAGTCATTAGCACTCTTCACACTTGTAAGACAAAACTTAGAGTACTGTGCAATCTATCTGGAATCCCTGTAGCCACCAATTAATACAGAAACTGGAAATGGTACAATGCCGTGCTGCCAGATATGCCACAACTAGATACAGGAACACCAGCAGCGTAACTGACATGCTAGGAAGCTTTGAGTTGGAGACACTAGAATCACGAAGAGCAAATATTCAACTGACTATGTTTTTAAGATAGTACACGATCTTGTTGATATTCCATCATCAGATCTTGTTGATATTCCATCATCAGACTACCTCATACCATCATACAGTAGGACAAGATCTAACAACTCCAAGAAGTTGCAACAATACCACACCAAGTCAGATGCTTACAAGTACAGCTTCTTCGAATTCCCTCGAACGATCTGCACCTGGAACCAACTGCCAGCTTCCATTGCTGAGAGCCCCGACCTGGTATCTTTTAAGTGGGGGTTATCATCTGTTACTTTCAAGTCTGCTTTGGTCCATATTGTAAGTAAGTCCTAATGAAGATTAGAGCTATGCTGAGTGTGTGTATGCCCAGGGGATGTTACGGAAGCCGGATAGGTCTAATTAGAAGGACCGAAAATGCAATAGGGAATTTGTTTCTGTCCTTTAACTTTTTCTTTGCAGTACAGTTAGATACCCTATTATTCTTCTTCAGTTCATAATTTCATTAGAGTGTAATTTTTTGTTATTCTAACCGCCCACGCCTCTGCATACGTCCGACATACGGTTGTAAAAACGTGCGTCTGATGTAGCGCATAAATGTACGTTAAACATTTGTTTCTAACAGTCGAATCTTAAAACATACGTCAGATGTACATTTTTAAACGTGCGTCAAACATACGTTTACCATACGTCAGACGTGTAGTTTCCTAAAATGTATGAAATTATAAGTGAGGTTTTTATTTAGTGTGTTTTATTATGAAATAAAAATATTGCCAAAATAAATTTTTTACGTGCGTCAAACGTACGCGGTAAGAAACGCCAATTTAATATGCGTCAGATGACATGCTTTTAACATACGTCAGACGCACGTTAAACGCAGTCCACGTTTTGCCTGTGTAGTGGTCTATCAAGACAGTGTTTTGTTCAACATAGATGTAGATGATTGGAATTAAGCTGTTTCTATTTCTATGGAACAGGAGGGAAAATTTTATTGTTGCTTTAGTAATAGTCCACCTTAGAATCATGCAAAGTTGAAGAAAAAGGATTCATCAATAAAAAGACTACAGTGGATTATTTTCAACTAAAGATAATTCGAAGTATATAAAATAATAAATAAATAACAATTTGCTCATAACTGCCTGGTCCTGGGAGAAATCTTGCCATTTTGTTACAATGGTTTCTATTGAAATTATTGACAATTTCAAGAGTTATCTCCCTTTCTTAAATTTTTCTAATGCATTCTATAATTTTTTCTCTCTCGGGACCAGGGCCAGTTTGGAGTGAGTGAGTGAGTGAGTTGGTGTTTTACGCCCGTGCAACGCTATACAGGTTATTTACAGGCGATGAACATGAAAAGGATGATAAAATGAACATGAGATGATGATGATAAATGAAATATGGGGATGGAGTGGGACACAAAGGACCGGTAAATTTTGAAGAACCACAGGAAAAAGGGGAGAGGTGGGTAGGGGCGGAAAATTTAGCCTATGTGGTGCATTACTTGGCGGTCCACAAAGGGGTCTTTTACGTGCATGAAGCGTGGCACTCTCCAAACACGTTGGCCCACTATGGTCGGCGGTCAGGGTTTCCGTATTATATACCTGACAACCCCCGCGAACGAGGGCCACCCTATTCAGCCACCTAGGGTACACACTTGGTCGCTCTGTGGGCTGAGCACTGACCCGACATCAGAATCCCAAGACCCTTAGTCGCCTCTTACGACAAGCTAGGCTCTGCTGCGGGCCTATTCGCCACCCGGGCCCCGCACGGGAAAAGAGTACAAAAGATCAAAGCAGGGTGCTTGTAGGAGTAACACATCAAAAATAAATTGGTGTAGGCTTTCCAATTGCATGATTGTTGTAAAAAGTGGTACTTAATTTGTCATATTTCATGCATACTTCTTTATATTTGTTATAGTCTTTTGTAATTTCCATTACATGGTCATGACTATAAATATGATATTTCTTATTTATCACCTCTCCCCTTTCCCTGTGGTTCTTCAAAATTAACCGATCCTTTGTTTTTCCATCCCCCCCCCCATTTTTCATTTATCATCATCATCATTTTATATTCATTTTATCATCATTTTCTTGTTCATCGCCTGTAAATAACCTATATAGCGTTGCATGGGCGTAAAACACCAACTCACTCACTCACTCACTCACTCTTATTTATCACTCATAATATTAGACAAAATCACTGTTGTTTATACCAGGTTTAGTGTAAGACGTGTGATCAATCAACCGTCGTTTTACCGTCACTGCAGTGCTGTTTTGGTTTGACGTTTCTTGATGTGGGGTCTGGTCATGACTTTTAAATCGTTTTGACACTGGTGATGCTGAAAGAGAACGATGGGATGTGACCTCATTTATCTGAGACTGTGATTTTGCAAGATTTTGTTTTATGCGAATAAATTGTGTTACCATTTAAAGACACGATTCACCAATAGATAAAAAAATACGACAAATTTAAACCCAATGCAAATATAAAGTTTTAATTTGTAAGGTCCTTGATTCCTATCGTCCTTCCGTCTAATTTGAAAACTCTATTTGAAGTCTTCTCAGTTTTACAGAAATCACAAATTGACGCCATTTATTTGCATCACGTGATTTGCGTGAAAGTAGTTTCAATATGGATCCTACTTACACCCGAGGTTATTTTTGACCTTAGGTGGAAATGGCCATATGGAGTTCCGATATAATAAAATGACGAATGTCGGTCGGCGAGCAGGAGGGGGAATGGTTTTCGTTAAAATTTCTTAACAACAAATAATCGCAGTTTCTTGATATTTGACATCTACTATCAGCAAGCACACAGAAGCAGTTGCATACCGTGGGATTCGATTTCAGGTATGTCCCACCTGTGTTTCCTGTTTAACGTAATTTGGCAATTTTTTATTATGACATATGTTAATTTTGTTTTATGTTCTACAACTAAGTATCTTAAGATGTGGGAAAAGGATGCATCAAAACTTAATCTTAGGTGCTTTATAACGTTATGTAATATTTAATTGAAATTTAAGTAGGATGGATAGACAACATTAGCTGGATTCACAATAGTAATTATGTACTTGTTAGAAAGTAGTGTTATGCAGCAAACATCTTAAGGTTAGTGAGGACATCTGTCATTTGACCAAAACAATTAAAACCGAAAAAAAACAAGTGCAAAGGTCACAAATACCTTGAAACTTGAGTTAAATAGTTGTGTTTAATAAAACTTAACCAAAATTAATTAATTTTAGCATAAATAAAACAACCATGCCTTTAAAAATGAAATTGTCAAATAAAACAAGGGAGATAATCCACTTGAAAAATGACCAAAAAATTACAAAGATTTGTTTTGTAGACAGAAAAATAAGCTGGTGACCCCCAGTTTTTATTGTTTTGTTTCAAAATATATTGTATTTCATTGACTTTTATCAAATAAAAATACAATCTAAATTCGTGGATTAGTTTCTGCGACAAGATTTTATGCTAATTATTCGGCCATTCCTATATAATTTATAGTAATTTGGGAAAATTTTGAGCCTTGATTTTGGGAAAACAAGCATGGAAAGTTGGTCCAATATTTTTACACAAGATAAAGTTTATACCTAATAATAATATATATAAAAAAATTGATATTTTAAATTATTTTGGGGTCAGGTGTCCTCACTAAACTTAAACTAAGAAAATATTTAAGTTTCTACTTAAGTGTAAGGTACCTATTATGGTACCTTAAGTTTTACTAACACTGTGAAAGGGGGTTAAATTTGAACGTCCCGACTTAATTAAACTTACAATTTTAAACCTAACACTCCTTTACTTTCCCTGAAAATTACCATTATATGTGCTTTAGTTCATTTGCCCTTATTAGACAACACACAACAATTCATACATATAACCTCGGTGTAAGTGTACTTCTATTCAATCGAATGTTAGCCCATTTGTAACGGTGAGAAATATTCACATGAATGAATGTTGAAATGTACATGTACACAAACTCCACCAAGGATCTTCACTTAGTGGAAACACAAAATGTTTCATCTTGATTAAAGTTATAATTGAGTAAAACTAAAGTTTACTTTTGTCCTACAAATTTAATTGCCAGTATATAAATGCATTACTTCCACTTGCAAGTTATTCAAAACAAGCGTTATGCATACTGAAAAGGATAACAAAATGAAGATGAAATGATGATGATAAATGAAAAATGGGGGCAGGGTTGGGAAACAAAGGAACGGTAAAGGAGTAGAGCCACGAAGCCCGAAATGGCCCAAAAATTCAACTTTGATACATCTGCTTGAAGTTGCTGCATTTTTGTTTATTAGTCTTTATATTTCATGAATTGCAATATTTTATCCTTCAATTATTTATCAATAAGGAGAGCAGTGAGGTAAAAAATAGACTATTTTGTGAAAAATAACAATTTGTGACAGTTTTCCTTGAATTTCATGCAGAAATCGATGAATATCTGATTATGAAAAGGGCCACACCCGTCGACCAAAATTATTTTGTGATAGATATGTGTATTATGATATCATAAATTCATTATCAAAAAATTACGATGGTCGAGATATGTGGCCAATACTAATTTTGACGAAATATGCAGTGAAACCAGTGAAAATGTGTGGATAATGAGGAATTTTCAAATTTATGGCCTGTTTAAACACGGCCGTCATTCGGTATCGTGAGTTTTTGACTCGTGAAGGAATCGACAACGGCGGCAAAGTATAGAAAGCTGCTCGTGGAGGAAGGAGGTGACGGTTCGTGGTGGAGCATAAACTATAATTTTTCTGAAAGTTGATTTATTTCACTCAATATCAAAGTTATTTGAAGAAAAATAAAGAAAATAAAACTGTCTCACAAAATGATTGTTTTTACTCTGTTGAATGGGAAAAAAAGTACACGAAAAAGCTTTACCAATTTCGAGAATTAATTAAAGGCGTTACTGCACCCTTAGTAGAGTAGACGGAATGTAAAAAGACGCTTTATTTAAAAGTTTAATGTCCCGAAAGAACATACTGCTGATTTTGGGCTTAAACGAAAGGTACACGCTTCTAGTTTGACTTTTTACTTGTCGTAAGAAGTTCGTATGGTCGAGTTTTTCTAAATATTACGTTAAATAGGGGTACCCTCGACCAACTGTCTCATAGTATGATAATATAACATCATATTCAAAGCAGATAAAAAGATTTTCAAGTTGATTTTGCATTTATTACCTACAAAATAGACATATCTTGACTACCAATGCAGTAGGTTTACTTAGAGGGTGCATCTTTGTATTCAAATTACGATTTGAAAAACGTCTAAAATATTAGCAAAATCAAGGCGATTTTAACTTACCATTTTAAAACTCTTTAAGCATCATTATTGAAACTTATATGGCGTATCGACACATCCACAAACTGATTGTTCCCCAATTTTGATAGCGATAGGACGAATAGTTTTGATTTTAACGAGGAAAACTATTTAAAAAAAATTGTCAATTGTGGTCCGGAAACCCCAATTCCGTACTTGATACGTCTTTTACACTCTAGTTAAATGCAAATCTTGTATTTCTAAAATGCAAGTTTTGTTTCAAATAACGATATTTTTTGTGTTTATTGTGTCGTTTTGATTTGTTAATTTGTTATTGTGTTGATTTCCATTCGAATTTACTCTTTTTCTTGTGTCTTCATATTTCAAAGGTCAAAAGCGCCGTAATCAATGAATTCAGTAGTCATGTTAAAATTGGGCCATCAAGCCCAAAAAGGGGGTTTTATTCACACGATTGGGACAAATGTATTATTTGTCAAGTTGTATCAGAAGAGCCGACAATCATAATGCGCACTGTTGGTAAAAATACCCTTCTTAATGCTATTTTTAATTGGTTTTGAAGTGTACATTTCTGTTTTTAGGTATTTGACTCATGTATTTTTTTCCTTTATAAAGCACAGATGCAATGTTTAGTGGATTTGAAGATTTGAGAAATACACTTTTATATTTTCAGGTTTAAAGAGGAGCGAATGATATTCAAAAAGTATATAGTTAAAGGGTTAAAGACAAAAAAAAATCTTGCAAATTCCGACCAGTACCTCCGCGTGGTGCAAGACGGGCACTGTTCCAGCGAAAACGATGGTTTTCGTACCGTGTTCGCTCGAGCAGCTTACACTGGCGTCGGTGTGTCATGGGCTCGATGACCCATGGCACACAGCGTGTCTTAAAAAGTCGCTGCAGAGGAGTATTCCGTTGTAGTCACGACTATAAAAATTCAAATTGAGTTGAAAAAAAATGAAGAATAGAGGATAATTACCATTCTGTCTGTCGGACTATGTGCGCCTCTCTTTTAAGCACAATTTCTTCTTAAACACCTTTTGGATTTTGAAGTATAGCATTAAAAATTGCGCTGTGATATCTTTCAAGGAAGATATTTTTTATATAAATCTTTTATAAGTACAATTTCTTTGTAACTGGCCAATTGGTTTTTGATCGAACTTAACATGAAGTATGTATACTGTGTATAAACATGCTGATGAAACTTTTTTTTGATTTTGGATATCAATCAAGCGAGAGAATTGAACTTTATTTTTTTCTACATATAGATTCCATTATGAAGCGGGGGAATCATCAGTGAGCTTTCTCGCAGTTCTTGTTTAACATCAGATATACATTAAAGACAATTTGTTAAAAAGATTTTGCGATTTCATTAAGTTTCAAGAAAAAAAATTAAAAGTTGTGAATAACAGACTAGTACTTCTAGTTAAAACATGGCTATTTCATGTTTTACTGAACATCGATCACAAAGGGAATTATGACACGAAATATAATAAAATAAAAGATTTATTAGACATTTCGTTAATTTTAAAGCATTAGTTAACGTTTATCAGGACATATACAATTAGTGCCCTTGTGTCCAAAAGCCATTCTTGAATGATTTGTTGTAAGAATCGCTGAATTCGAGATTGAACAAAAAATAATCATAATATGTGAATCAAAATAATTTTACCAAGATTTTGTCAAAAAATTATCACATTTGTAATTGTCGTTAATGAGATATAGCGAAAATTATCAGTGTTTTTTTTTTCATGGTCAGAAATTAAAAATACGATATATTACCAAACTACAAACATCTTTAGCAGGTTTTATACAAAATAAACTTTTAAAATGGAAGTATCATTATGTGAGAAAGATTCTGTAAAGTTTTGTGAAATTTGAAGCAGTAATAAAGGAGTTGTTGAGGCTAAAAGTGGGGTACCCCCCTCACCTCAGCCTAAAAATTTCCTTACTTTACTATGGCGAATCCTTATTTTTCATTCAATGAATAAGGTAAATAGATATGTTGAACTACAATATGTAACAATACTTTTGCCCAAGTTTTTTGAATTTTTTAGCACAGATGGCGATTCCGTGCTGGATTAGAACTGTACGGTCCTATGGTGGCTTTGTTTTAGTCAGCATAAAACCACAAAGATTTTCTAGATACAATCTAAAGCATAATTATTACAATTACACATTAAGGAAAAGAAAATACCCGAATTTCGAAAAAATCAAAGATGGTTCAAAGGAAAAAAATGGCGATAAGAGTAAAATAACACATTTGTGTACGGATGACAAAACACTTGTTTCGCTTATCAACGTCCTCTTTTTTTAATTCTTATCAAAGTCTTATAGGTAAAAACAAAAATAACAACATGTGACCACATTTGTGTGAAATTTTCAGCGAGATTTGTGCAATAATGTAGAAGCAATAGCGGTTACAAGAAAGGTGCACCTTCGTCCAAATATACAAAGTCCCTATTTTCCCACGAGTATACCCCTAATTAGACTCGAATTAAAATTTTTCGTATTCAACAATCAATGGTGTAATATTCAAAATATTATGTGTAACTTAAATCAAATTCTATAAAGTTCTGTAGATATAATCAGTCATTCTATATTGGCGCCCCTTGTATTTTGGACAGGAGTGTGGACGATTACAATATAAGGCTTGAAGTCCTAAAAAACTAATCAAGTAGGCCTATAAACCTTACTTGCCCTAAATGTATTGAGATAAATCACCGGGTATAAGCGTTACTGCGGGAGAGTCGCTAAAACGTAGGGGAGAGTCGCTTTGAACGTAGGGGAGAGTCGATATTTGACCTAGATTGGAGCACACCAGGTATGTAAACGATAAAATCATCTTTTTTCATTGATCAAATGTTACAAATAAATATTGCACGGAACATTAGAATTATTTAAGAATGTGTACACGCTAAAATTGCCTCCCAGAACCTTACATTTCATACCAAACACCTCGAACTTTTCCGGACGGTCAGCGTAAATTTGGTGACATCGCATCTTAAAATCTGATTTTCTCCACAATAAATACATTGTATGACAATCGCATGTACTCGGTACATGCACAAGATTGATATCTAGAAGAGAATCTTCCCCGTTACCCTTTACAAAGTCATTATAAAATTTTATTCGTTAATTTTTCAACAACAACGTAAGTGCCGTAGGGGAGAGTCGATTCGATTTGTCTTGAACGTAGGGGAGAGTCGATTTGGATTATTGTGAACATAGAAGAGAGTTGTATTAAATTGGCTTTCAATCAAAATTTATAACAACAAACGGTGCAAAATCTTGAAAAAAATCATTATAGGATTATGTTGTGTTTTATTGTACTTGTCGATACTATAGAACCTACATTATCAATGTTAACAGCACACATGTAGGTCTAATATCAAAGACTCACACTTCCAAACCCTTGCTCAAAGTTCCATCACTTAGTCGTTCATGCAATATATTTTTTTTTTATATAACGCCCTCATTGATACTGATCCCCAGATATACGGATAAGAACGTTGCAAAATACCTGTATTATCAAGCATATGAAATCATTATGTTTTTTTCCAAGACTTAAGTATTATGATTATCGTTTTTTTATATTTTTCAGAAATAATTCGTTTGATTAAGTAGAAAAAAGCTGTGAAGGAGCAGAATATTAAATTTGGAAGTACATGTATATCAAAGCCGATTTAACCCTCCAGTTGTATTACCAGTTCGACAAATCCATAGAAAAGATGAAATAAAAATTCTACCGTCAAAAAGACTTATGATGTTTGATGAGTAGTGTCTTTGTGCTGAAGATGTTTAAATTTTATAAAAAATATATAAATATAAATTAATTTATCTAATGTCGTTCATCAGTGTTCAGTTTTGAGACAGAATTGTAGGAACAGTTTTTTAGCACATGGAACCACAAAATAGAAAAAAATGAGATGTGGAATAAGTGTACGCGACACAACGCACATAACAAGTGGCAATTTAGAAAAAAACACA
Source organism: Arcuatula senhousia (assembly GCA_963971305.1). NCBI lineage: Eukaryota > Metazoa > Mollusca > Bivalvia > Mytilida > Mytilidae > Arcuatula > Arcuatula senhousia. Next base: position 54,012,949 of record OZ020307.1, on the reverse strand, counting down.
ATGAACAATTTAGAAAAAAACACAATGAACAACCGCCAGCCGCCTTCAACGAGGCCAGTAGGCGCTGCTCGCGGTTCTGCAATTGGCCCATGGTATTAATAAAATGCATACAATTCAAATCCAGTACGGAAATAGTTATAGATAGACCCCCTTGCGACCTTTTACCATCAATTGGTCGTCGTCGGTTGTCGTCCGTTAACATTAAAAAAAATTCTTCATTGAAACCTCTGAACAGAATTTAATGAAACTTTGTATGATTGGTTCTTTGGGTGTCCTGCTGCACAAAAGTTGATTTCTGATTTTTGATCCATCGAAAACACATGGCCGCCGTTGCTAAAAATAGACGCGGAGAGTCAGACTACTGTTTTGATTGTAAAGATATAGAAATAATCTGATGCAAACAACCTTCTTCAGTCTCATCAGATCTACAAAAGTCTCTCTTTGGTCGAAGATGTCAAATGACTTCTTATAGAGGTTAAGGCCTTTTAAAGGTAAAAAATAGCGGATTTTCACGTTTTTGCCCTACAAAACAAAATATATTGCAGATAGAAAAAAGCTGTCGCTTGCTTCAATCTTCAGCTCACTGAGCTCTACAAAAGTCTGCATTGGTTCGATCATGTCAGATATGACCACTAATAGGGTTAAATTCAAGAAAAGCGTTTTTTATGTTTTTTTTGTTCTAGAGGTTCACACGTATTGCAAAACCTGCTTAACCTTTCATCTCATTTAGTTTTACAATAGTCCCTTATTAGAATAACAGCTCATATAATGAGACCTTAAAGCTTAAGGCCAGGTGATCGATTCAGGCTTCTTTCAGCCTCTTGTTCAGTAATGAGAAAATATAGTAATTGAATGCCCAACCTACGAAAGAAGAGGTTCATATATAGGGTCCTAAACTGTTTGTCCGTCCATCAGTCCCAAATTAGACTTACGGCCTTCTAGTTAAAATTGTTTTCAAAGTAAGAACTATGAGATCATCATAAAACTTTATACATGAATTGTATGCATCATAGTATGAACAAACAAAAGTCTCCATAAATTATTCCCTACCTATGTAGTGAATCATGCCAGTTTGCCTGTCTGTCTTTCGAGCTTTCCATCTAATAATCTTTTACGTGTTCGAAAATATTTGGTCATACTTTGCACAGTTGTAATTGTACAAAATGATTGTCAATTTATTTCGATTTCGAGCAGAATTTGAATTATATAGATTTTTCTAGTTGCTCCGCTTTAGTTAAAGACAGGGAAAGCGGAAACTTTTATATGACCACGAACAGCTAAAAATTCAACAATAAGCAAAAAGGCCAATATCACTCCTAGGAACACGCGAATCGATCCAGGTAATTTTTACTAATCTCAGCAAAAGATTTCTCTTATAATCAACTGCATTAACTTTATACTTATCAAAGAAAATCGAATGAAATAACTTTTCTTAAAAATCATTAAGGCTGCGCTCGTTCGAAATATGAATTGTACGTTAGTCAAATTATTGAATTGTCGAACTCATGGAACTTAAACATTTCCCCATTGACTGTAAATAAATTGTTAATGACGAGATCCACTACGGCTTTCCCTACGACATTAAATTAGATTTATGAAAAATCCTTAACATGTGAGTAAAAATCTTTAGACTCTTTTCGCCTATGTAAAGTGTTAGTAATAAAAATTACCTGGATCGATTTGCGTGTTCCTAGGAGTGAATATATGTGTTATTTTTTGTGTTGGAAAAACACGGTAGACGACAGACTAAAATGAGACTGCTGTCTACCCATTTCTTCTATTCTAAAAGTCAAGCACATGTAAATGTTTTGAACTGCCCTCAGTTTGCCATTTGTCTGCAAATCTATGTATCCACAAACAAAAATTTAAGAAGAAAAAAAAATGAAGTTATTCATATAAAACATTTATTTTAAGCATCAATTACACAAATATTTTGGAAGTTTAATCAGTCACTTAAAATGGAACACCAAATAACAACCATTAAGTATAGTCTTTTCCACTTTAAGTTGTCCACCATCCACATCACCATTATTCAGTCCTTATACAGAATACAGTGACCACCATACAACTGTTGGGAATTCCGACCGGAACAGAAGACGGGAAGTTTTTAAGCTCCTCATGTACTAGTGATTGTAATTTAATTACCAAATTCCATTTCGCCGTCACCTAAGGGCCGTCACATATATGTATAAGCTGAAATAAAATAAAATAAAAACAGGTTAAACTTTGTTTAACGAATTAACAAACAAAAAGTCTATCGGATGCACAGATAGATGAATTCTCAACTAGGAGGTGAAGAGGGAAGATCGCAATCTCCGCCCGGAATCAGATATGAAAGTAGGAGAAGTTTATAAATCAATGCCCGTCTATCTGCTTCCGGGGATAGGGATCAAAGAGGGCGTTATATATTGCATGAAGGACTAGGTGCAGAAAAATTGAGCGAGGGGCTGGAAGTGGTGTGAGCCCTTGCTATTAGACCTACATATATGCTGTTAACATTGATTATGCAGGTATTTTAACATCTGACAACACGTACAGTAAAACCGTAACATAATCCTATGATACCTTTTTCAAGCTTTTGCAACGTTTGTTGTAAAAAGATGATTGAAAGCAAAAAATGCAACTCTCTTCTACGTTCACAACAATCCAAATCGAATATATATATAAAATATTTATGACTTTGTAAGGGGTAACGGGTAAGATTCTCTTCTAGATATCAATCTTGTGCATGTACCGAGTGCATGCGATTGTCATATTGTATTTATTGTGGAGAAAATCAGATTTTAAGATGCGATGTCACCAATTTTACACTGACCGTCCGGAAAAGTTCGAGGTGTTTGGTATGAAATGTAAGATTCTGGGAGGCAATTATAGCGTGTACACATTCTTAAATAATTCTAATGTTCCGTGCAATATTTATTTGTAACATTTGATCAATGAAAATAGATGATTTTATCGTTTACATACCTGGTGTGCTCCGATCTAGGTCAAATATCGACTCTCCCCTACGTTCAAAGCGACTCTCCCCTACGTTTTAGCTACTCTCCCGCGGTAACGCTTATACCCGGTGTAAATGGTAAAAGCATTAGAACCTTTGACAATGTGTTAACTTAGTTTAGAAGGTTTGTTTTACTCTATTGTTCATAATATCCCCCCTTTTTAAGGATCTTTTAAACACAGTTTTTAATAATTATATGGCCAAATAACATTTTAGAAAACATATTTGGTATGTTTACTGTAAGACAAACTTGAAACAAAAACAGAAAATTATATTTAAATCAAAAAATAATAGCGCAGAAAATTCCTCCACAAAAAGGGGGGAAATTCGACCTTCATGTAAATTTATCAAATTATTAATGATAAACGGTAGTACTATCGAAACTTTTTCAATTAAAATATTTGTTTAGACATTATATCATATATTTCCCATCAGTTGTTTCAATTTTGACTTCAAATAAATACGGAAATGAAAAACACTTTTACGGTTGTTTTTTAGTTGTTTTCGCCTATTGACCTTTGACCTTTATTTTCTGAATACTCGACCAACTCTGATTCTTACGACAAGCATATTTCGATTGCTTAGGTCCCGCTCTTTCCAACGATATATAATATGTGAGTATGTTCGGTGGGGACATTAAATTTTTCAAATCAAGGTGCCGTCTACTCTACTACCTATATTTTGGGGGGTTATAAAAAGGACATTTTTTTATACAAATGTGTATTAAATTGCACAAAAATGACGTTTTAAGCATATCATTATATCCAAAACAATTTTTGCCACATCTGGACAGCTAATATGAAACGAAAAGTTATTAAAATGTAATGAAATTTCATTTTTTCCAAAAAAAGATGCTGTTATTGCTCGTGAAGAATGCGGCGACGATTTATCGCTCGTGAAGTAGCAAGCGTGACCAGTAAAAAATGGCCTCAAAATAATTAGATCAAACAATAAATCGGCCATTAAGTGACACAAAAAGTAAATCCAAATAAAAAAATATATATAGATACGGTTATCTCTGATGCATTAACAACAATAAAACAAACATGATGCAGTGATAAGTTTCGATTTTTTCTGCTTTTAACCAAACCTCTCTTGCTACTAATGCATACCCAATTATATCTAAGGGGGGAAATGAAAACTCTTTGTAAGGTTTGGCATTATTGGGCCTCAGCTTTAATAAGGATTTACAATAATAAATATGAATGATTTCTCATATATCATATAAATCTAGATAATCAATAAATAATCAATAGATAATCAATAAATAATCAATAGATAATCAATAAAATAAATTCCACCGTGGGATGCACGGGTGGTTAAAGAAATGATATTTTCAGATAATATATAATAAACATAAAATATCAACATTCAATGATCAGATAAATGGTTACCGAATATTGTGAATGGCAACCAGAAATCAATACAAATATAAATATGCAGAATAATTTGGCGTCACCGTGGGATACACGGGTGAATAATATTTAAGACCGAAACCCCTTAAGAACCACCGTGGGATACACAGATGGCTGAATCAAAGAAATTTTGGATTACTGTGGTATACACGGTTGAAGAGACCAAAACCCCTTAAAATGTTCTTTAAGTTCACGAAGCAGCGAATCATTAAAGCACACATATAACGACATATCGGTGTTGAAATTTCTAAACGGTTCCAAAGCACATAACTTTCTCTTTGATTTCCGACTATTTCTTATATAAAACATCTTTTACATGCGTTGAGATATCAGTATTTAAAACTATTCACGGAGAGAATGAACGCTGATAATTTTCCTCATTCAACAAGTAAACAGCTGAAAGTTCTTGCGTTGTTCAGAATACGGCACACTTCATGTTTTGAGTTAAGTTTATAAGTTGTTAGCCTAGCGGTTCAGACGTTTTATACCTCTTAAAAAAATAACCATTTCTAACGGTTTGAATTGCACTCCACCTCTGTTATATAGTTCTTATTATGATTTCCACTTGATTGGTTGATTGATTGATCCAAATGATTAATTAGTGGATTGATTGATTGATGTTGCTTGTCCTGGAAAATCTAGCAGCACATATCTGTACGCGATTGCTTGATCGGTAAAATGTACGAATCCATTATTCTAAACCTCGTACTTAGTTAGAGCTTTCCACTTCTCCCGGCTGAATCCTCTGAGAAAAGATTTGACACTTCAATCAAAGAAGCCTGCTCCCCAAATCGAGCTCGTGCCAGCTAAAGCATAGGTCATGGATACTTCCACCAATGTTCTTGCATCTGAAAGTATAAATTCTAATCCCCGGCAGAATCATATTCTAAATAAATTAACTTTTTATCTTATAAACATGTGACTTTATATAGTTAGAAATAATTAAAGTTCACCGAAAAGGACACTTCAAGTATTTAAATAATGTTGTAACAATATTTTAGATATAACTACCAAGTATAGTAAATTAGGTTATCTTATTTCTCCTTAAAAATGGGTGGGAATGTATGTGGTGGGATAAAAAATTGTATAACAACCACTTTTACGTCTTGTCTGCAAGAAAATCAATGAAGTAATGACGTCCTTGACATTGTGACGTAACAATTGCACGACGTAATTTCTATAAACTAACAACCATTAACAAAAGTACTTACCGCGATAACCAAATTTAAGTATAACGTACTTAAATTTCATTATCTCTGATGCATAAACAACAATAAAACAAACATGATGCAGTGATAAGTTTCGATTTTTTCTGCTTTTAACCAAACCTCTCTTGCTACTAATGCATACCCAATTATATCTAAGGGGGGAAATGAAAACTCTTTGTAAGGTTTGGCATTATTGGGCCTCAGCTTTAATAAGGATTTACAATAATAAATATGAATGATTTCTCATATATCATATAAATCTAGATAATCAATAAATAATCAATAGATAATCAATAAATAATCAATAGATAATCAATAAAATAAATTCCACCGTGGGATGCACGGGTGGTTAAAGAAATGATATTTTCAGATAATATATAATAAACATAAAATATCAACATTCAATGATCAGATAAATGGTTACCGAATATTGTGAATGGCAACCAGAAATCAATACAAATATAAATATGCAGAATAATTTGGCGTCACCGTGGGATACACGGGTGAATAATATTTAAGACCGAAACCCCTTAAGAACCACCGTGGGATACACAGATGGCTGAATCAAAGAAATTTTGGATTACTGTGGTATACACGGTTGAAGAGACCAAAACCCCTTAAAATGTTCTTTAAGTTCACGAAGCAGCGAATTATGCCAAATTGACAGTGAATTCACTGTCAACCGCCACTTAAGTAAGTGCGGAATGCAGCTGCTTCGCGGCTGAGGCCCAGCTGAAAGACCCCCTTTACTTATATAATTACATGCCTTTTTACATGAAAACTTAACTAATAATCAGTAATAAGGCATTGTATAATGGTATCAATCTAATAGAAATGTTATTACAGTACAATTCTTAGTTTAATACCGAAAAATTGATAGTTGATATCAGAAACCCCTTCATTATTTCGTAACTAAAATTACTAGTTTTTATCAAAAAACCATTATCCAACGGACCAGACTTTATCCCTCTCGCAAAATAACTATGAATCACTGCTATAAATAAAGCTTTTATACTTGTATATTCATCTTCCGAATTTTATGCATCAGTTTCTATATATACAATAGGTCTTGTTTTAATTGTGACCAATATTTTCCGCATGTGTACATGTAAGCGAAGTTTGTAAAAAAATGCAATCGAGAAAGAAAGAAAAAAAAAATACTAAATCACGCGCTCCCGGTAAATTAATAGAGCAGAAAAACGTAGAAAAAAAAATCATCCCGAATTCCCCAAGTTTTGTGGGTAAAATTCCGAATTCCCCGAGTATAAATAAACATTTCCAGCTATCTCGTAAAAGACCCTACCGACCCTCATGTATGTAGTATGTAATTATGTCGCCTGCAACGTGTTGCAGAAACGACTTTTATGGGTTGCATTAATTGGCACCATCCGTCGTATTGCGTCGTCCTGTGCCGTAGTTGTCCTGCGGCGTCACGATTTTTTTTTTTTCTTCAGTTTTCAGAGCAACTACATTCACAACCTCTTGATATTTGGTATTTAGCTTCCTCCTTTAGTACTATATGGTGTAAATCGATTTTATGCCCGTAATTCATCTACTGTTTACCGAATATTTAAAGACACAGGCGATATATACGTCTTCCATGGAATACTGCCATTCTAGTTTGTAATGTATGTTTGTTTGTTTGTGTGTATATACATGTATATAATGTAAGTTTGTTTGTATGTGTGTATGTAAGTAATGTATGTATGCTTGTATGTATGTATGTATGCATGTATGCATGTATGTATGTTATGTATGTTATGTATGTAATGTTATGTATGTATGTATGAATGGATGGATGGATGGATGGATGGATTACGTATGTATGCACGACCACTTATGCAAAATATTTCATCAGACAGTTGTTTTCACATTACAGGACCGATGATGAGTGTATGTATGATCGTATGTAATAATATTAACATATAAAGACAGAATAAATCCACACACTAGATCGGTGCAAAGTCCGTTGTTTAACAAAATTATGTGAGTGACATGACTTCAATGTTTCTTCATAGTGTGCGATCACCCCGTTTGGATATTCATTTTTATACGCCCTTGCATTGAAATGAAAGATGTATGATTACGTCATTTCTCGAATGAAGTATATAGGACGAACATGCTTCTATAAAAGGTTGTTCCTTGAACTATAGATAACTGTGTACAGTGTATAATTTATGATTTCCTATAGAAGTTAAGCATCGATCATTTTGGCTACAAACTAGGCTTCTAATAAGCAAAGAACTTATATGCAATTTATACGCTCAACTGGTAACGAAATTGTATAGATCAATATGATACTTTGTTTTTTCTCGCAACAAACAATGTTCCGTCAAGAAAACAGTACAGACAGAACTTGAAATAAATATCTGAAATCCAAAATTAGCTGTTCTAACTTCTGCATAAAGACTGATATTTAACGATTTTAGAGAGTATGGTTATACTATCGCACTTTGCCAGTATGCATTTTTGACCCGGCCCTCTTGTTTGAGTGGCTAATATGCATAAATTTGAACACCAAAAGCCCATTTTCCATCCGTTGTCGTCGAAATCATGCTTCCCCTTTCTCGAAATAGAATTCTAAAGCCTGGAATGAAATTATTCAACAATTCGAGGCATTTATAATGCAAATATGTGTTACTGATGTGTAAAATGCAGGGTAAATAGTGCCATTCAGAGTCAGGGCTGAGTATCCATATAATAAATTCATGAGACGCATCTTGCCTTATAATGTGAAATTTAAAAGCTGACTTAACGAGTGAGTTGGTGTTATACATTCTGAGAAAAATAAATATATTGTTACTATATTGCGATAAACGTGAACTCTTATGCTAGAGCAAACACTCTTGGTAGCCTTGTTCCGATTTTCCGGTCGTCTAAACTCAAAATTGTGTTGTTGTTTTTGATACTTCACTTTCTTAACTTTAAATACACAATTTTCATGAACAAAAAACTTTGGTGTTTTGAATTACTTGTTTGAACTTTTTGGGTAGAGTACGTCTCTTATGATTTTCTGTCTTGCAATTATTTTGACTCAAATGCCGCAATTCAATAGAAGCCATTTTCAGAATATGCATAGATTAACAGGGTTAGATTGCTACCCACCTTGGTACTTCGAATTCTTCTGTCCAAAAAGAAATCTGAAAATTTTTGCATAACAAACACTACCCAAGAAAATTTATACTAACATGCATATGAAATTAAATACCAATTAAAAGTATATATTAGTCAACACAAATAACTAATTCCTTGCAAACTTGGGTAAACATGAGGAATGTGGTGTGGTGATTTATCACTTTCCCAAAACAGTTTAACTCTTTGCCCTTCTCTTTTAACTCATCAATTCTTAGTATGTTTTGACGATTTATTAATACATAGAAAAGAAGATAACCGTAACATATTCTTCAAAGTTGCATGTGCTTTTAGCTATTCTTGAGAATTTATAGCACACCTGTAAGGACTGTAAAACTAGCAATTTTGATTGGAGCAACTTACCGACGAATATTGTCACCTTTGAATGAATAAGCTATGACTTCACTAAATATCAGTATTCGACAAAACCGGATAACTGGAAAATTCTTAGAAAGGGGTAACAAACCATTTATTCCCCGATACCAAATTTGTTTACCAGAAAATCGATAAACCCTTTTATCCTGGCTTCAAATGAACAGAAGATCTAAAATTCAACAAAATTTAAAATAATAGGGACTGGACTATATATAACATTATTATAGGCCTCTTTAACTTCTAGACATATTAGAAGATACAAGCAAAAATTTAACCACCGCCGTTTACAAATTGCTGAGGCGGATCCAGAAATTTTCAAATGGGAACCTTCTTGGACCTCTTGTTTCATAGAATTCCTAACCAAATTTCTTATCAAACAGGAGGACGCGCGTCCGGCACGCCGGTCCTAAACTATATTCGCCTTTGACGATTGTTTTCAAAAACTACCATAATGATTGAAAGACATTTTCAAATGCATTAATATTACCCTACATGTCTCTAAGGGTCGTCTGACCAACAGTCGCATTTTTCTTAATCGAATTTCGTAAAAACCACTAACCTTCATGTGCTTAATATCTAAGTTTCATGAATTTTTGATTACCTCTTAAGCGTATTTTGTAATGCATTTTACACGTCTGATTTAGAACCGATACATAAATATAACAGTCATTCTACCTTATAAAGCTGAGACGGGTTGCTGGGATTTGAGTATAATAAAAAGAGTAAACCATTTATTTCTATGCGATAATGTTTCACTGGATAGTTAAACACCACCGAGAATAAAAACATACAGAATTTTGCTAATAAATTGCATATTTAGAAGCAGCAGCATTTTTGGGGGCGAACAATAACGGTAGACTGCTGTACATGTGTGCTAACACGTGTCATACATTCAGACTAAAATAAACAGTAAATCACACAATATGTTACCTTTCTCTCATTACTTGACATTCTTAATTCAAAAATATCCAATTATTTCACCCAAACTAGTCGATGGACCTCGATGATAAAAAAAATATAATAAAAAATTGTATAACAACCACTTTTACGTCTTGTCTTCAAGAAAATCAATGAAGTAATGACGTCCTTGACATTGTGACGTAACAATTGCACGACGTAATTTCTATAAACTAACAACCATTAACAAAAGTACTTACCGCGATAACCAAATTTAAGTATAACGTACTTAAATTTCATTATTCCGGTAATCTACAGATCATGAGTGGTCAATCTCTAATAATCAAGGCAAAAGATCTACTTTGCGGAAATGATTGACTTGACCTTTTTACTGTCTAATCGCTCATCACAATTAAATATTGGATCAGTTTAAGTTAATAGTATATGATTGGGCCCGACGCGAGTTTTGCCAATGAAAACTTATCAACACAACATACCCATATCAGAAAGGTGAGTTAGATGGTGCATCACCTCGATTTTTTATTGTGAATCTCTATGGTTATTTATACATGTTTTAAAACAATTAATGGGAATGAAAATGTTAAAACAATTATTGGGTAGAGTTGAACTTTCTTGTTAAAATTCAATTTAGTATTCTTTGGCAGCAATATTAACCATTTGATATTTACTTTAAATGTAAATTTCAATTTTAAACTTGTATCACTTTTTAAGCATTACAACGATCAAGTGTGTGAGTGATCACGCTTCACTAAATTATTATTGTTTGAAGTGTTGAGTCGTATTCTAATTCGATATGATTCTAAGTTACATGTAGCAGTCAGTTGATAACAAGTGTTTACACGAGAGTTGCTCTATATTCCGTTTATAATATATTTTTGTCGTCTTTATGTCTGTTTTTCTTCTGTTGAGCTGAACTTTGAGGGTAATTAGTACAATTTGAACTTTAATGAAGAAAATCTTAGTATATGTACAACTCAAACGGCATATTATCAGAACAAATAAAGTATAGTAGGACCTTTTTATTATATTGACACATTTATTTAGTTGAAGATAATACAGGTTTTTTTGTTACAGTTTTTTCCGCTATGATTGATTCTAGTGCCGGTACAAAGTTTTAATAATTGATAAATTCCTCCATCACGAGCATAATTCACGAGAAAAAAAATACGGTACACCATTCATCACGAGTCGATTTTTCGGTACCGAGCATATTTTTCTTAGCTTATTAATACTTTTTTTCTTTAAATCATTATAATGGTGTGAAATATGTAAAAACAAAAGATGCTGCACACACACATACCAAATTTGTAACGTTTTATGCAAAAGGCAACCTGCAATTCGTAGAATAACATGTTTGATTACAGAAAAAATGATGACGAAATATTCGCCTTGAATGAGTTTGAAGAAAGTAATGCATTTTCATTTTTATTTTTTGTTGGCTTTTGTTCATAATGTTCATTAATTTTGTGAGACATATTTGTTTTTTGAATATTTTGTATATAAATATAAGAAAATTAGAATAAAAGACTGACCTTCTATTTGAAATGTCCGAATTCCTCCACCACGAACCGTCACCTCCTCCCTCCACGAGCAGCTTTCTATACTTTGCCGCCGTTGTCGATTCCTTCACGAGTCAAAAACTCACGATACCGAATGACGGCCGTGATCAGTACAGATCAATTCAAAGACGATTTTATCTGTATTTGCCTGTAGTCATGGTCTACTGACTTTATAAATTTAAAACTGAATTGGCAAATGTTAACTTTTTTCTCAAGTCTGTTTAACATGAAGCAATAACGGTACATACCAATTCCAGGAGACTCCATCTGTATGCTTCTACGGTCACAGTCTACTGACTGAGATTTAAAACTGATTTGGCCGATGTTTACCTTTTTTTCGGAAGTATGTTTAACATGAAGCAGTAATGGTACACCATTGATATGTGGTAAGCAGTTGCATTGCCACCACAGTGATGTTAGTGACGTTAGTTCCGCCAAAAGTTAAAAAAAAGTTTCCAAGAGTTGTCCCCCTTATTGCTACTAATACTCGGAAAAATAAAATGCCTGTGCCATATAGATTTGATAAAATATTTGGAGTTTTATTGTCTTATGTAATCTGACATAATTATTTACAGTTATCCAAATATTATATTTTATTGATATTACTCAATAGTTAGAAAAACCCGAATAATAGAAGAATTTTCTATTGGAAATTAAGTCCCGCCCCTTTTACCTTATTTGGCAAATCAGACAAAATTTGATACCTCATTTCCTAAATCGGATTTAGCACCCCGAAGATCGACATCGATTGTTTTAGAATTTCACCACATGATAGATCATAAAATATAGAATTTGAGAATTGCTGCTCATTCTTTTGTATTTTTGAAAATTATAACAAAAAATTTATTTCAGATGAAAAACGCAGTTTTACTCATTCTGATTTACCTTTTTCGTCCAAAAATTAAAATTATTCTTAACATTATCAACAATGAGCACCTAAATCCAAATAAATTGATCAAAAACGAACCCAAATAAATGATGTTTAATCAATTCGATGGTGCTTATCGGGGTGCTACACGTCTCAGTTTCCAAATCCGAGAAAAGTCATGTTGCAGACAACATCATTGCCATGGATACTTATTTATGGTACTATATGAACAGTATTTTAACGCATTTACATATTTTGTAAATACATATCAAATTCCTGATCATTTTGATATAAAATAACTTTATAATTGATTTTTAATTTTTTAAGTTTGAAAGGGTCGGGATACGGACGATTTTCCGGAAAAGTGCATTACCCAACCTGCGACCAGTATAATTCAATTTCAAAAACTTTATCTGTATGCTTCTGCAGTTACGGTCTACTGACTTTGAAATTCTATAATCATTTGGCTACATGCATATGATGATGCTTTTTCTTACAACAAGTGAGCAGACACCATGGATATTTTGAATACAGTAAACAGTTATTTGATGCTTAGATAAACTATTATCCCGAGGTGCTGGAGATGATTAAGGAACTGTTGCATGGGGCCGCAGATCGAAGGAAACATTATTTAAATCATCTTCTGAGCACCAGTATAAGGAAACAATTTACATCAAAACCGCTTGATCATTAATTTGCTCTACAGTGCTTTTGTTCTCTGTTTGCTTTTCTATGGCCCTCTCTTGTTGAAATGAACGTTTTATTGTGTGTTAATTTTGTGCCTTGTAATGGATTATTAATGAAACGATTTTGCCAAAAAAACTAGTTAATCCATCCACATTTATTATGTGCCTGTTCAAAGAAGCAGAGGTACCAATATCCGAGTGTCGAAGTCCGAACGAGCAGAGACAAAATCAGTTCACACAAACAAGGACAGGGCGAAAAAAACAGACAACACACTAAACACGGTAACACAAAACCGCTGAATACCAATTAACAACGCGACCTCTAGTCGTAATGAGAGTGAACTTGGGTGCTTCGGAAGAGTAAGCGGATCTTGCCTGCTTTAGCACACCCCTCGCGCTGCCAATTTCCAATTCAACGTGTCAAACAAAAACAAAACAAAACCCTATGACAAACCAACATCTCAACTCTTCTGAGAGATAGAAATCCCATATTTGTCTATGAGCGCATGATGTGTACCATAAAATTTCTTGAGTGACGACAGCAACCGAGGAGCAACATAACTTAGTAATAAAATTTTTTGTGTCAATCGTGACGCTATGTCGTAGAAATCGATGTAATTAGCGCAAGCTCTGGAGTAACGAATCAATTGTAATACGCAGACTCCATCAGCTGGAAAGGAAGGAATGCTGCTACACAAGAAAGGAAAGTTGACAATTGGAAAGTTGAAGTAATCACGTTTGTCATAGAGTTTTGTTGAAAGTTTACCTTGAGAGTCTATTTCGAAATGAAGATCTAAATTTGAAGCTGACTTCCTTGAATCTGTTATGTCTTTCATCTCAAGTTCGTGAGGATATATGAGATGTAGAAAGAGACCAAATCGAGAAATGTTCAGTGAAAAAACATCATCAATATAACTGAAAGTGAGGTTATAAGAGAGAGTCAGTCTACGATCTTTTTTGTCTAGAACAGATTGTAAGAAGTCCGCTTCATATGAATGAAGAAACTAATCAGTAAGCAAAGGTGCACAATTATGGCCCATTGGAGTCCCTATTGTTTGCTGAATATCACGTCCACCTAACAAATATCTTGTTGATAAGAAAATTGAGCATGTCGATTATTTGTTCTTCTGTATATTTGTTCTTTTTTCTAAGACTCACATTTAATTGACATCATTTCTAGAATATTAAACAACAATCGTAATATTTCTGGAGGGCTGGTTTTATTGTCGTAAGTATTTAAGTCAACATAACTGAAAGAGGTTTAGTGGTACATTTTGATAACCCTACAATGAAGCTCAGATATTCAATTAACCAGTAATTATATCTAGGTTATTAGACAGACACTCAAATGATAATAAAAACTCTACAAAAAAGAAGATTTTGATAAATATATAATAAAAGAACCATACCGCACATGTAAACACTCCAACTGCAACTAAGTTTTATGAGCTTTATGACCCTTTTAGAATTTTATATATCATCTGCAGCACAAGTGTATTATACATTGACTAGGTAAGTGCACTTGCTGAACAAACTAATGACGAAGAAAAACAATGGTGTCAATTATTTGGTGTTCTTGAATCGGCAATAGAAGAAAAGGTTACGAAAAAAGTGATCGATCCAAATGCACGGCCGTCATTTGGTATCGCGAGTTTTTGACTCGTGAAGGAATCCACAACGGTGGCAAAGTATAGAAAGCTGCTCGTGAAAGGAGGATGCGACAATTCGTGGTGGAGTAATTTGGACATTTTTGATAGAATGTCAGTCTTTCATTCTAAATTTCTTACATTATGTACAAAAAATATAAAAAAAAACAAAAATGTCTCACAAAATTAATAAACATTATGAACATAATCAAACAAAATGAAAACGCATTACTCTCTCCAAGCTCATTATAGGAGGATATTTTGTTATCATTTTTAATGTAAGAAGAAAATATACTTACATATATTTTTCTTCGAATAGCGGGTTTCTTTTCGTATATAACGTTATTTTGGTATGTGCATGTTCAGCAGCAGCATATTTTGTTACATATTTCACACCATTAAAATGATTTAAGGAAAAATTGTATCAATAAACTCAAAAGAACATGCTCGGCACCAAAAAATCGGCTCGTGATGAATGGCGTACTGTATTTTTTGGCACGTCAATTACGCCCGTGATGGAAGCATTTATCAATTCACTCGAACTATGTACCGGTACAAGAATACAATCATAACATAGTTTGAAAAAAATCAACCCAATATTATGGTATTGCATATATACTTATTTACTTTTATAGCAAAACCACACAGGTATTTATTGTCACATCAATTAACGATTTTTGACATTTGACAAAAATACTATTAAATTGAGATTTTTACAATGAGACTACAGGTAAGGTAAGTGACGACACCTGATCCAAAAAATAATGCCGAATTTAAAATGTCAAATTTCCGATATGGGTATGTTGATGAGTCTTTCATTGACGCAACTCGCGTCAGGCCACAGTTATGAAATATAAATGAACCTTAACTGATCCCATATCAAATTGTGATGAGCGATTAGAAAGTATTTTAATGGCTCTAGTCAATAATATTTTTCCGCGGAAATTTCACTGATACAATGAAGAAATTAATAAAAATAACTAGAAGCACTTTTACAAAAGGTAATATGTTAATGAATGTTTGACTGCATATAATGCATATAATAAGAAAATGTTCATTGATGAATGGTATTTCCATTTTTTTTTCAACAAATCTATATATTTTTCTAAAACCTTTCCTTGTCAGTACAGAAGAATGGTTAAGATCCATATACGCCTCATCAATGATATTGGTACGGTCGGTGCACCTGGTGATGCTTAGCACAATGCATGCTTTGGATGCTGGCTGTGACCTTTATTTTCCGCATGGATGACCTCTAGTATTGTATCTAAATTATAAGAGATTGACCACTTATGCTCTTTAGGTCACTGGTATCTAAATAATTATATGTTTTAATATGACTTTACTTTTTGTGTCTACTTAATGTCCGATTCTCTGTTTAATCTGTTTTGATAACATCTTTTACTGGTCACGAGCGATAAATCGTCGTCGCATTCTTTATGAGCAACACAGCATTTTCTTGAGGAAAATATGATTTTTTTTTTGCGTTCTACTACCTTTTCGATTCTTATTAGCTATCAAGAAGTTGGGAAACTTATTTAGATATAAAGATATGCTCAAAAATGTTTATTTTTATAACCACAAAAAAAGTATAGGTTGCTGCAGTTACGCCTTTTGTCAATTCTCGAAACCGGTGAAGCTTTTCATGTACTTTTTTCTCCATTCTACAGAGTAATATCAATCATTTTGTGAGACAGTTTTATTTTGTTTATTTTCAAAAAATCTAATTAGCTTTAATATACAGTTAAATAAAACAATTTTGGGTTAATTGTAGTTTATGCTCCACCAGCAGCTTTCTATACTTTGCCGCCGTTGTCGATTCCTTCACGAGTAAAAAACTCGCGATACCAGGAGACAGCCTTTACACGACAAGCGAAATAACAAAGGGAATGTCCAATAACAGTGATAAAGAAAGCTTTTGCAAAGATTGTGGGCTTGCTTAGAAGAAGAATTGAGAACATGGACAGTACAACATTTAAACTTCTAACTGTGGTCGTACTTAGACAGCTCCTGCAATACGCCAACAAGGAATACATCGGAAAGGTACAAATACTAGAAAGAGCAACCGACCAAGTGCCAAGACATACAAATCTGTCTTACGATGACCAACATCAGAAGCTTGAGCTACCAACACTTGCCTGTAGATGTTCAAGAGGCGAACTAATAGCAATGTAAAAAATCTTATTGGGAAAAGAGATGAAAAATCAAACACCATAGGTCATAGCAAGAATCTTGTTCAAGGACAAACAGAGACTAGACACCAGAAAGCAACTAGCTTATTTACAATCATATCAAAATACAATACCAAACATAGGTAATCTATCGATTACAAAGCTCGTCTCGTTGCAAATAATTGTCACTAAGTGGGAATTGACTTTAACTTTTCAAAATTTTAAGTCACAGCCTGCATTTGAAGCATACATCTTGCTAAGCATTTGTAGGTGCACCTTATTATACCACTTAAGATGATGTGGTACTTGTCAGTTAGCAGGAATAGACTTTAACCATTTTTCTGTAAGTGGTCATCCATGCGGAAAATATAGGTCACAGCCAGCATCCGAAGCATGCATTGTGCTAAGCATCACTACGTGCACCTACCTTACTAATATCATTGATGTGGCAATTGTCAGTAAGCGGGAATGGACTTTAACCATTCTTCTGTAAGTGGTCATCCATGCGGAAAATATAGGTCACACACATCTGAAGCTTGCATTGTGCTAAGCATCTCTAGGTGCACCTACCATAGTAATAACATTGATGTGGCACTTGTCAGTAAGCGGGAATACACTTTAACCATTCTTCTGTAAGTTGTCATCCATGCGGAAAATATAGGTCACAGCCAGCATCCGAAGCATGCATTGTGCTTAGCATCACATGTGCTTAGGAAAGCTAAATCCAGCACCGAGGATATCGACCATGTGCATTGAGATATAAACTGACTTGCTATCCTCTGTCGTAAATGCACCGAAATGCACTCCTTTAAAATAAAACTTGACAGATACTGGAAAAACCAAGACGGAAAATACGATTATCAGTGCATTATGAACACAATTCGACATGACCAACGTAAAAGCTGACAACAGAAGACCTACAGTCACAAGAACTACCAGAATTTTTTTTTCATTTAAAAGGGCCTACTCCTTTAAATCGTTACTTACCTCAAACAAGAAATGCACAGTTTGGTACCTAATATGGTCTCGCTTCAAATTGGATAATTAGCTCGAGAAATGAAGAATCAAAGCAAGTAATTCTGAAGATGTTTCTTTATCTAAAAAAAGAAGATTTAGAAACTTGAATCCATTTTAGGATGGAACATTGTTATCGTCCCGATGCATTCTTTTCTTCTTATTTCCAATTTGATCGCATACTTGATAATTCTAACAAATCTTTATTCTGGGAACCAAACCATTATAACCAATAACATACGGAACAATAGAAAAAAATTAAGTGGTACTCTAACATCGTATTTATCAACGGAAATACCATTGCCATTTAAATATCTACATGTCTAAATATAATTAGATACTAATAGAAAAAAGAGACATATCTATATCTATCCATTCTTGTGGTAGTTTTGAATTTGCCATGGGAAAAGGCAAGATGCAGCATTTGGATAATGATGTAAATGTGAACTTTTGTTTGAGTCTTGAAGAAATCAAAAAAGTTCCAGGCGATCTGGTTAAAGTCAGATCTATCAATTGTTCCCCATCGATAGATATGAATTTAAAAAGATTAGTGAATTTTAATTGCTCCTGTCTTAAAGGGATATTGTATACGAAAAATAAAATGCTTGAAATAAAAAAAGACCAACGGACAATTAACCTATCTTGTCTAACACATAAACAATAAAAAATAAAGTTAAGGTACTCTATTAATCTAAAAATTGAAAAACGATCATCACCAAATAATATTTGTAAAGCTTTACAAAAATTCATATTCATGAGCTCATGTCCAACCTTTACTTAATTTGCTGGTTCATACACGCGGCCAGTTATCTATATCTCGAGGCTATAGACCGTGTAAGAATCAACATCAAAGCTGCCAAACAAAATAAAATCACAATAATGGCATGTATTTAAGTAATGAAGTTGATTTAGATAGTTAACGTTGAATTTGTCACCATATTTAAGTCTTTGAGAACAAAACATCCAAGATCCCGATTGATGTCTGTATTAAATACAATAAAATGTATCTGTCGTCACGAAGGTAAACAAATAAAAAAATCATATGGTCGAATAATTTTGAGCGGAATAAAATTTAAGACAATTTTGGTATAAATCAACATTCATAGTTTTCTTGTATTACATTTCGGTCTAAAAGGCATCAAAAAATAGGGAACGAAAGAAAATGTTATTTTTGTAGACAAAATGCCTTAAGAGAGTTAAGTGCCTAATGCTGTTATACCTTATAAATGTGAATATGACTAACATATATCAAGCAGAAGCATTCCTACAAATATTTTGTTTAGACTTCCATGAGACATGTACATGATGTAAGAGTACATTTTGTTTTTACATTATATATGCCCTTACAATTTTCTGGTTTTGAACCCCAGATATTGGATTTGAACTTTCATGTAACATGAATTCAAGCCATTCAGGTCAGCCATACAGAATCAAAAAGACACAATTAAAGATTGACTTTTTTTCCATTTGAAATCCCAGGTTTTAGATCATTGTTATTGTGAACATATCAATGCATGTATGTCTCACTGTTCCCACCTTGTTTACCTTTTGTGAGCCTTCTTGTTAACTTCTATTTTGACATCAAATTGCGTTATGGATTGTTGCTTTTGTGGCATATGTAAGAAGCAGAGGAACCAATGTCAAAGTCAATGTCAAAACCAGTAAACACAAACAAGGACAGGACGAAAAAAAAACAACAAAAAACAGACAACATATAAAACACGGAAACACAAAAAAATACTGAAAAGCAATGAACAACGCGAACTCTAGTCGTAACGAAAGTGAACTCAGTTGCTTTGGAAGAGTAAGTGCTTCCTGTCTGCAGCATTGTGTAGCACACCTGCATGACGCAATGCCAATTTCCAAGTCGGTGTTTAAATCCAGTAAAGGAAGACAAATCAAACCCTATGACAAACCAACATCTGCACTCATCTGCGAGATGGAAATCCCATATTTGTCAATGTGCATGATGTCTATCGTATAATTTCTATAGTGACGACAGCGACCGAGGAGCAACATAACCTTGTGATTACAATTTTGCGTCAAAGTTACGCTCTGCCAAGGAAACCGATGTAATTCCCGCAAGTTCTGGAGTAACGAATCAATTGTAATACGTAAATTCCATAAGCTTGAGCGGTCGGAATGTTGCTATACAAGAAGGGAAAATTGACAATTGGAAAGTTGAAGTCATCGCATTTTTCATCGAGCTTTGCTGAATGTTTTCATTGAGACTCTATTTCGTGATGAAGATCTAAATTTGAAGCAGACTTCCTAGAATCTGTTGTTAAATAGCTCTGTTCTTCAACCTTAACAACCATGCATCCGATTTCAGTTTAGTTGTTTTCACTTATAACTACATGTATATTTCCGTTTAAAAAAGGGAGTATACTGTCCCACTTACAACTGTAGTTTTGTCACAACTTTTTAAGGGGTTAATGCAGGGTTATCACTAGTGAGCATTGACTTACATATTTGATGTATTCTGGTTTGTACAAAGATACATGTTTTCTTCCGATAAAGAATGTCCTTATGATGCTTCCTTGCTTTAATGGTTAATAAAATAAAGTGTAAATGGATAATTATTTATATTTGGGCTTCAAAGTAAAATGGATTTTGGGTTAATTCAATATAATGCTGCTTGATACTCATTATGCAACATTCACTTTTTGAAAACTTCCTCTCACGTACGTTAAAGAACCATGCTACCGGTCTCGTTAAGATTAGGACTCGTAGGATTCCCATGCACCAATATTTTGCAGTACTACGAAGTCGTCAATTACTACGAGTTCCTCCTGTGTAGGTCTGTAATCCTTCGATTCGTTCATGTTCGTTGATCATTCAGTCGTTTCAGTTCTGCATATTTCCGAGTCGGTTGACCTGAATTCAAATCCCATGTTTTGGGAGCTCATGCTAATTCTGCATACTAAATATCTAGAGGCTGTGATAAGTAGTTGCTGAGAAAACTGTTACGAAAATTTTATATTTTTGAACATTAATGTTAAAAATTAACTAAGTAGGTAAACAGGAAGTAGGTGAATGACAAACCTGAAATCGAATCCCACGTTATGAGAGCCCATGAGGATGCTGCATACCAAATATCAAGAGGCTGTGATTAGTAGTTGCTGAGAAAAACTGTTACGAAAATTTTCTATTATTGAACATTAATGTTAAAAATTGACTAATTCAGTAAACAGGAAGTAGGTGAGCTACAGACCTGAAATCTATTCCCAAGTTATGGGAGTCTATATGCTGATGATGCATACCAAATATCAAGAGGCTGTGATTAGTAGTTACTGAGAAAACTGCTACGAAAGTAATTTTCACCATTTTATAACCCGGATTTTCACTAGTGAAATCTGGCCAAAAATCGTACACTAGCTCTCTTTTTTAACATCGCTTTAAGTTATACTGATAATGTCCTTTCGTGGAACAATTCAATATTTAATGCACGACTTTTCCTATCTCCTATATCATCAGGAACTCAAAATGAAGGACACAGCGATTTCTAGCAAGTCTACTTCATATGTAGATCTACATCTCGAAATAGACTCTCAAGGAAAACTTTCAACAAAACTATGACAAACGTGATGGCTTCAACTTTACAATTGTCAACTTTCCCGTTTTGTGTAGCAACATTCCGTCCGCTACATCTTTTTGCGTTAACGTATCATAAGTGATTCGTTACTCCAGACCATTCGAGAATAGCATCGATATATTATATATACTCGCTATCAAAATCAGCAAGAATGGAAAGATCTATTTATTGACTGATGTAAAAGAATCATGTTTATCGATTCTAAGGAGATAAAATTGCATTACCTCAAACTAGAAAGAAATGCGTAGTGTGGTACCCGGTATGGTGTGGTTTCATATTAGATAAAGATAATCACAAAACTACCGAACTTGGAGGATCAATCTCAGTATCCAAGAGAAAAGACAAAACATGGAAGACACACCGGAATAGTTATAGATCGAAATGGTCAGAATGCAAAGACAATTAGTTCGAGGAGATAAAGTGATTAGTTCCAGGATGTTTCCATGTGTCAAAATACATTTTTTAAGAAACTTTTATCTATTTTTAGCATGGTACATTGGTACATTTCTCGGGTGGGGGCATTTTATTCTTCCTATTCCCAGTTTGCTCGCATGCTAAAAAAATTAATCAAATTTTTAACCATTATAACTGAAGCAATAACACTCCAGGTAACGTGTGGGACATAAAGGATGGGTTGCGATAAGGCACTATTTTGGCCCATCTTTTGGCGAAAAATAAAAAGTATTTCATAGCCTTCTATTTTATATCTTATTTTGTAGCAAAATGATTGTACTGTTATGATATAATACTTTTTAATTTACTTTTGCATAAATGCAACTTTGTAGGCCTTCATAGATTTGAAAATTTGTGCTAGTATACTTGAAGACAGTGTAAACAATTCTATAAAAGGTTCCTCATATATATATTCATTTTTTGAAGAACAATTTTGAATTTGAAATGATCGCCAATCTAATGAAAAACGAAGAAAACGCAAAGATTTGCATATTTTTAAATTACAGACTACGTAGTTAAAAATTTCAGTCTTTTATTTTTCAGTATCTTCCATTCGGAACCAGCTTGAAACTTATACAGAAAATGTGTTTTAGAAAAAAACAGTTTTGAAACAAAATATGGAGCTTGTTCCGCGTGAAAGGCTATACTTCCGGGAATATATATCACTAAAATACGTCACTTTCTCACAGGAACAATTAATGCTAAAATCATCGCAGTGGTTCATTTCAAGCACCATTTACTAAACAAATAAAAAAAGCTTTTAAACTACAGACGTTCATTTTCAAAAACTAGAAACATAAAGCTTTCCAACATGACATTTTGTGATATAATTTTCTTAATTCTATTTTTTACTTTAACGGTGGGATAAAAAGGGGTATTATCGCAACCCATCCTTTGATAGGCGATGCTTTAACATGGTAAGTTATCAACGGAAATAAAGATATTTAATATTCACATGTCTCAATATTATATCAAACTAATAGAAAAAATAGAAATCTACGTCTAACTATTCTTGTGGCAGTTTAAGAGTTTGCGATGGATATAGGCAAATGCAGCGTTTGGATAAAAATCTGAATGTTGGCTTTTTATACCCCGCCACACGAAGTGGCAGGGTATTATGTTATACCCTCAGTTTTTTCAGTGTCTGTCCGTCCGTCCGTCCCCCGAAGGTTTCCGACCAATAACTTGAAAACGCGTCAAAGGATTTGAATGATATTTTGCACAGCTGTTATGTACAATAAAATACAGGTCAAGTTTAATTTCCAGCATGGTCCAAAAAAACAGTTTTTGAGATAGGCCACTTTGAAAAATCAAATTTCATGAAATTTTGAGTTTCCGACCAATAACTTGAAAAGGCGTCATGGGATTCAAATGATATTTTGTACAGCTTTTGAGTAAAATAAAATACAGGTCAAGTTCAATTTCCAGCATGATCCAAAAAACAGTTTTCAAGATAGGCCACTTTGAAATCAAATTTTATGAACTTTTGATATTATAACGTGGCGGGGTATCATTTAATGTCCCATTACATGCCCTATTTTTGTCTTAGTATTGGAAAAATTAAAACAAAGTTATTCGCATTCTGATTAAAATCAGGTCTATCAATAAGTTTTTATCAATAGATCTGAATTTTAAAAGATTGGTAATTCAAACTGCATCTTCCTCAGACACATATGGACAGGCACACTCTAGCCTAAAGCTGTAGTGCATTATAAATGTGAATATGACAACAAAGTTAAGAAAGTATAAAAACTAAAATCATATATCAAACAGTGAGTGAGTGAGTTGGTGTTTTACGCCCTAAGTCTTGTTACATTATATAGGTTATTTAATGGCGATGAACATGGAATGATGATGTTAAATGATATATGGGGATGGGGAGGGTTACAAGGTAACTTTAAATTTTGAAGACCACAGGAAAAGGGGGGAAGTGAATAGGGGAGGATAATTTAGCCTATATGATGCACTATTTGGTGGTCTACTAAAGGGTCTTTTATTATACGTGCATGAAGCGTGGCACTTTCCACACACGTTGGCCCTAGTAGACATGTACGTGATGTAAAAGTACCTTTTTCTATATAATTTACGCCCTTACAACTTTTGGATTTGATCCACAGATATTGGATCTGAACATCTAAGTCACCAGAGCGCAAACCATTCAAGTCTTACAGATATCATTAAAAAACACAATGAACGATCTGGTTTTTTTAATTTGAAATCACAAGTTTAAGATCAGTGCTATTGTGAACATATCAATGTGCACGTGTATCTCTTTTTCTGACCTTGTTTACCTTTCGTGGGCCTCCTTGTTAACTTCTATATTGACATAAGTTCGTGTTGCGGATTGTAGCTGTGTTCTTTAAATTTAACAACCATCCCATTTAAGTTGAGTTGCGTTTTCACCTACAACTACATTTATGCATCCGTGTTAGAAAAAAAGGAGATAATCTAGCTGCTTTGCCTTTGCTTTGGGCATAAAATTATAATGGATTTAAGATGCAATATTTTACAGCTTGACACTCTGTACTCATTATGGGACATTTTATTTATGTGTATAAAATTTTCGTCTCTGGTCTTTTACATCTTTCATGCTTTAAACATTTTGTCCGTTATCTTTGTTTTCTTTTTGTTATTCAAAAATATTGAATGAATTTTTATTTACTCATTTACTCTGTTATAACTTGTGCCTATACAAAACTTTTCACATTAAAGAGCCATGCTGCAGGTCTGATAACAGGTAGGGCTCGTAGGATTCTCATTAAGGAGAATGAATAACCAGGTCGTATCTACCCATCACTCCTTTTTCAGTGGCGGTTAAAACTCTCCTCCCCGACTGGTCTTTTGTCCCATATCCTCCACTTCTCTATCGAAGTATCACCTATTTATGTACAAGTCCCTGATATATCAATATTGTGCAGCTTACGAGTAAAGCAATAACTGACTTATTAATTAACTTTACTTAAACAAAGAAACTTAGCTTTTCTCACCACAATTATGAACGCTAATAGCATAAATACGAGCACATGGCCACATGGACCAGCATTTTTCTTTTCTTTTTTTTTTTTGTGACCATTTGTCTTTAATTTCTCAAATAAATGCAACCTTATCCATTTCTGTTTACTTTGAGATAGATGAGCAAAACCCTTAAGATGTAAATACATCTTGTATATAAAAAAGATTTTTTTTCCATTTACCATGTTTACAAAAAAATGCAGTGCGTAGTGAGTCTTTTATCCTACCAGACATTTGTGAAAAATCTATTAGTGATGTATGTTAAATGATAAGGAAACAGTTCTTTAAAAATGATGTATTTAGCGTTATTCTAATAACAAAATAATATACAATAAAGTCTAGACTTTTTAATGCACTTTCAGGCATAGAAATATATCAAAAAGGATATTGTAATGATTTTTTATGGTTACATAGACATTTCTCAATTTAAGTTCCCATGTTAACATATAAATCAACGGCATGAAGCCTTCTATTCTGACAACATTTGAGTTTGGACTGCATGCTTATTTGTACTGTGACTTCCCTTGTGATTTTTTGAATTGCCATTTCTTTATATTGGTTGCGTCGCGTACACTAATTCCACATTTCCTTATCGTCTATTGTAGTCAAAATATGAGACCCCTGAAATTAATGTCATGTTGAACAAATTTGCATAGCACTGTTAAGGGAAGAATATTATGACGACAATAACATTTCATTAATATCTCAATGACGGAAACATTTAACAGTTTTAGGCGACTGGTCTAGCTAATATTAAACATTTGTGATCCATTTGTATCAATGAGTGACTATTTCTGGTAAAAATAAATATTTGAATCAGAGATAAAGAATGTAACAATATGGGAATTAATACATACATTTGTTTATAACCCAAGAGGGGTTGTGTCAAGAAAATTCATAACTTGTCACAAGATATTGGGTATATATTTCAAATGCTAGACCATGAAGGAAACGGTTTTTGTTTTATACTAAGTACTACCCGGAGGATTTTTTTTAATGTTTGTAATAATGATCCGTAGTATTTAATCTCAAACAAAAACTACTAAAAATACATAAGAACGATGAACACGAAATGATGATGAGAAATATGGAGGTGGCATTATTCCCTGATATTGAAGAATTTGTGCTGCTTTGGAGTTGAACAATAAAATAACGTTACTAAAAAGTCACATTTAAACAAATTAAACACCTAGCTAGCTGCATTTCACGTAGACCATCGTCGTCTTGCTATTGGTCCATAAGGGGCCGACCTTTAAACGTGAATGGGGTCCCTTGGTTTTTTCCAAAGGATATATTTTGAAATTGATTTTTTATTAAAAAAAAGAATATCTGCTATATGTTCTTTATACCGGTACTAATGAAGAACAAGAGGTTGCACTAGTAGTCGTGCTAAGGAAACCCCCTTTCGGCCACTCAGAAAACAGGAAGTAGATGTGTGACTGACCTGAAAAGGGGGCACAGTTCAACTCATCATCCTAAAGCTGTATACAAAATTTGAAATTAATCCATTTTGTAGAAAGCTGAGAAATCTGTCTATTTTTGACCCTTAATAAGTCGGCTCAGAAAACAGGAAGTGGATGCGCGACTGACCTGGAATGGGGAGGAACAATACGCCTTATCTATCAAATTTGAAATCAATCCCTTGAGTAGAAGCTGAGAAGTCTGTTACGAAAAGTTAGTTACGGATTGACAGACAGACGGATAAGAAGATTGCAATATAGCCCCCTCTCTTACGAGAACGTCTTCAAAACAATTATTTTTTTTTCTGACAAAAAAAAACAAGGGACCCCTTTCAAGTAAAATTGTCTGTCCCTAAAATATATAATTGTTTTAAAATGCTATAATTACCCCTAGTAAGCTCACCCGCAGAAGTACACGACATGAAAGCCCTCGAGTTCAGGTGAAAGTAGTTCTAATGTTGTTTAAAAGATGTTGTGGTTTCAAATGTACAAGTGTATACGACACAATTAACATCGGCAATTAAAACATTCTCATTGGAAAACAGCCAGTAGCATTCCATGAGACCAGTGGTTATGGTCTGCTGTCTTGCAATTGGCAATTGATCGAAGCTAAAATGCTTGTGAATTAAAAAAAACAATCATAAAATTAAATGCTTGTGATTAAAAATACAATCATAAAATGTCAAAGAAATGCCCCTTTCTGGATATTGAACAAGTAAAATGAAGAAGAAAGTTACCATGGTTGTACAGAATCAAGACTATAGCGGTGGTTTATTTGTCTATTGGGTCTTTCTTGATTTTTTTTTTCATTTTGCGGACCAAAATTAAAAGGACCTGAAGAGTTACAAACAACCGCAGCTCACCCAAGCCTTGTTCATGTTGTTAGATTTTTCTACCATAAAGGGGTTTCACTGTCTATTATTATTTTTTTTTAGCAGGGGTATCTAACCTTCATCTTATTGATGGCCATAAATAATCTTTAATAAAGCCAAAAAAATACACAGTATAAATCAAATCGAGTGAATAAACAATTTTCAAAACTCTCAATGGAACCACCTAATACATACTTGTACGGCAAGAAAAAGAAGTGAGACATAAAAGGGTTCTCTAGGGTACACTCTGTGTTAATTATTGATACATGTAACAAGCTACATGTATGAAGCACGACTGGTGTTAAATAAAATAAATTCTACCGATTCTTATAGTGGACAGAAATTGACCTTCCTGAATGGTGTATTTGTTGCCTAAAAAATAGAAAGCAATGTACCTTGTCATCTCAAATCAAATTACATTAGCTAAATAAGCCTCAAATAGAAAGAAAGCGAGTTGTTTCAAGGATGCTTCCTTGTCTCAAAATAGCTGAATAAAAATAATATTTAAGTATGATAAAATATCAAGGCATTCAATCCCTCTTACTTTCAAATTGGTTTCTTTTTGATCATTCAAATCATATCTTTAGTCTGGAAACTAAACCTTATAATTAAAACAGAATCACACTGAGTAACGTATTGGGACAGGAAAAAAACTGACATGTGATGCTTTAACATGAAAATTTATCAAGGAAACGTAGAACCATTTGTTATTCACTTGTTTCAAATTAGTAACATCCTAACAGGAAAAAAGGAAATAGTTCCTTTGTAACCATTTTGTGACAGTTCAGAGTTTGCCACATGGGAATAGCCAAGATGCAGCGTTCGGGATATCAATCTAAATGTTTTCTTTTGTATTAGTCTGGAAAACAATTAAAACAAAGTTCCAGGAAATCTGATTAAAGTCAGATATATCTATTGTTCCTATCGATAGATCTGAATTATAAAAAAAAAACATTGTAAATTTTAATTGCGTCTATCTGAGAGACACGTCGGTGACACTCTAGCCAAAGCTGTAGTGTAGCTGTGAGTAGGACAACAAAGTTAAGAAAGTATAAAACCAAAATCATGTGTCGAACAGAAGCAACCCTTAAAATATTATGTTTAGATTAATGTAAGACATATAAGAATACATTTTGCTTCTACACTTTGCTGTTCACCTAAAATTGGCAATTTCTTCATTCTTCCTTAATTCTTAAAAAAAAAATTGCATCTTTGTTTCTACATTTTCTGCACCACAAATGTATATACAGTTAATTTGATTGTCACTAACTGTCTTTGCACTTGTCAAAAATGGCTTTTCTTTGATCAAATATTCTTTCACACTTTTACCATAGTTGTTGAAAATATTGTATTGTATAGCAAATCAGGGGATTACCCCACATTCGTGGACTTGTAGAGTTGCCAAAATTCATACGCAAAGCATTTCATTTGCTATTTTGTTCTTTAATGCATACATTTTCTTCATAGAAAAGCAAATTGAATTTTAAAATTTTATTTTTCACATACGATGATGCTTAAAATGGAACATTTTGATGTTTTTGAAGAATTTGGAAAATAACCCATATACCGCCTACGGGTGCTGTATAATGGAAATAGTGATTTTCAAAAATTTCTTAGAATTTAGAAGCAGACATATGACCCTTTCAAAATACCTCTTTCAAATTTGGATTATTGGAGAAAAATAGAGAATAAACCATTAAAAAGGTTAGATATTTGAATTCAGCACGGTTCAGTATTAATAATTCTTCCATAAAACCCAGTTATCCTGATAAGGCACGTAGGTCGGCCATCTTGAATTTCTCGGAAAAAATATTTTGCGAAATAAAGTCTTGAAGGGAGCGCTTTTAGTTGCCCAATCCCTTTTTGTAGATCTGCAATTCTCGCATCTGAATGAAATTGCATGGTTTTTCTCATAGACACGCTCTTAAATGGAAGATCATATTGAGGACAATGAGTAGTAATGTGTGCCACTATAGGTAAGAATGTAATTTTAATTTCCCATAGACGAAGGGTTAAATCTTTTGGCGACAACTGTCGCCTCAGATCTCTTGCATGTTAAGTCGTGTGCAGTCATGCGGAACGGCGACTCGTCCCATAATTTCGTCTCTTTGTTTCGCCCCATTTATGTTCGTCCCCCTTAGTTACTGACTATAACCCTTACCCTAATCTCTTACTCTAACCCTAATCTCTAACCCTAACCCTAAAACCCTTCATCGTTACTTTTGTTAGTGTCGCCCTTTATGTGCTCTTGATTCCTTTTTTTTTGTTTTTTTTTTTCTTTTGGTCGTTTTCTATAAATTTACACTTTGTATGCTCTTGTGTTTTGTATTCCTGTGTTGTTGTATAGTTTCCTCCTCCTCCTCCTCCCCACTCCTCCTCCTCCTCCTCCTCCTCCTCATTCCCCCCTCATTTCACTTCATCCTCCTCCTCCTCCTCATTGTTTTTTGTTTGTTTTACCTTTGTTTGTTTTTGTTATGTTCGCCCTTTTTGGGCTCTTTTTTTTGTCTTTGAATTGATAGGTTTTAATAAATACTCGAGATAAGGTACAACTTTTATTAATACTCTATATTACAACATTTTACAATATCCATAGGGTCTGGAAGTTAAATCCTTCATAATCACTCTTTTGTCATATACAATTCTATAGTCCTTTTTCTGGCTAACAGTTAGTAGTTTCTGATGGCTTCTTTGAATCTTGTAGTCGTCTCTTACGGTCCTAGTGTCGTTTCTGTTGATGGTGACCATCTCCTTGACGGTGTTGTAGTTGATATTAAGGCTATTTTTAAAAAAAGTTCAACGTAATTCCACGAACTTTGCACATGTTTCTGTTTCCTCCTTCTCTGGGATGGCTAGTTTATATGCATAGTTCTTTGGTCCTCCTGTGACAAACTCTGTGATGGTGTTTCCAGGTACTTTCTCGGTAAAGTCTCCCAAGTAGTCTCCCAGTTGTGGTTTCTGTGTAGGTTTTTAGGTGGTAGTACTTTGCATTTCACCAAGCCTTCGTACTCGCAAATGTCCCCAAAGTTTTCTGTGATGATGATGGGATGTCCTTAGGGTACTTTTCCGGTCTTGTTGACAAACGGGTAGAGTAATGTCACATCATAGTAGTTGAAACTGTTCTCTCCTGCCTCTTTGTACAGGGTAAATGCTTCTGTTCTCCCTCCATAGAAAGCCTCGCGTGGTTCTAAGGCTGGAATCATCTCTAGGGAATTGACATAGGCCCGAAGTGTTGAATCTTGTTCTATCTCTTTATCGAAATCGCATTCCCATTTTTCTACGTAGTCGTACCCTTCTGTTTCCAAATAAGTCTTCTTCTCTAAGGTCCGTTGATGTAGATCATTCATAAACATGTTATTGACGACATTGATGGTCTCTTTGGAATAACATTTGGGACAGCCGTGCCAGTAACAACCGTGGAATTCATATACGGTTCCATCGTGGTATCCGTCTACTCTGTAGGGTCCAATCTGTTTCTCTCCTCCGTTTTGGGCGTGTTGGATCTGTTTTTCTCTGGTTGCGGATACGTATTTTATCCACTTCATAGCTTTGATGGAGTGCTTGTGTAGAAACTTGGATCGGAAGACAAGGTTGCAGGCGGATGCTATACTGATACTCTCTTGGAAAAGGTCGATTGGGGTTCCGTCTAAGGTGCCCATAAACAGTTGTCGGAAGGTTCAACAGGCTTTCCTCGGGATGTCCACGTCTGTGATGCAGTACCTCAGTAGTTCTTTTTGGAAATCAAAGGGATCGTCTTTATGGTCTGCGTACCATTTCATGAATGTTTCCCGGTCTTCGGCTTTCATTCCATCGGGGTTGTAGAAACGAATTTCGGGTAGAGTCCCTAGTTGAGCCTTCTGGTTTTCCTTTCTATTAAACAGATGTGGAAAGTATCCTTTGTGGAGTTCTTCGAATCCAATCATTTTCGGGAGCTTGGCTAAGGCAGTGGGTAGAAAGTTGAGGGAATCTATCATCCGAATGCTGCAGTTTGGAATCGTTACAGACATGTTCTTGACGCCGTTGGGGATGATCTTGGGCTGAATTCCATGATGAAACAGGTATTGCAGAACGGGGATGGAATTGTATCCTTTAAAGTTGTGGCAGATAACGGTGGAGTACTCGTTGTCTCCGGAAAATAGCCAGTTGCAAAAGCCATTGTTGGTGTTGTGTCCTCTAAAAATGAGTTGATTCTGTCCACAGTTCTTACAGGTGCTCTCTTCAGTTACTTCCTCCTCCATGCATTCGGTGCACACTTTATGAACCACGCATAAGTTGGGTCGATGTTCCATGGCTCCGCAAGTACTAGCTTAACAGTGTGCACATCTTCCGTCGGTGTCAGGTTGGTATCCCATTTCGCACTCTACTAGGTCGTCTTGTGTGCATTTAAAATCAGTAATAGTTTCTGGTCAAGAATCCTGTTACCGTAGTGATGACATTGTAATGGTCGTCGTGGTGGTAAAGGTAGATCTTCTTTTCCGCTTCTGGTCCCTCATAGACGATCCCGTTGAAGTAGTCCTTAGAAAAAAACGGTTATTTGATATTCTGGTAGTACAGCTTGGAATTTTTTGAGTTCTTCGATGCCGCATGGTCCTTTTGGTACATAGGCTTTCTCGTGCAGTTGAAGGGCCAGGTATTCTTGCATGTATTTGCCATGTCGGATGCTCTCCCATTTTGAGTGTTTATCGATCCTTGCTTTAGCGGTAACAATGGCTCTAGCACAGCACAGCTCGTCCTGGTTCCGGATTCTTATGATACTTCGCTTGTCTTCAAGGACTCTAATTAAATTCCACAAAGTCCAAGGACAACCCAAAAGATGTAATGAAGAGAAAATCAGTCAAGCACGTAAAAACCTGCAAAGGGAGACTTGAAAAGGAAGCAAGGAACCTCAGAGGAAGAAAGCCAAGATGTACAAAGAACCCCAAAGGAAGACTTGCAAAGGCAAACACTGAACACCCAAAAGAGGCTAGTCAACCCATAAAAGAGGAAAGGACTGTGTAAAGAAGATAGTATTTAATCAATAAAGTATCCGAACTTGTATTAGCGTTTTCATTCATCCCATGAAACAACGAGACCCCCCCTTCTGCAGGAAGAGCAGCCAATTCCCCCTTTTTCACAGTTACACAGCAACTGGAGCAGCTATTTCCCCCCTTTTCAGCAGCAGCAGCAGCTGTTTTACCCCCAAACCCCCCATTTAAGCCTTAAAAGCGCTAAATAAATCGTTTTCCATGAAACTTTACACCAAAAAAAAGAAAAACGTCAAAAAGATTGACTTGAAAACGAAAATCGGTACACCAAATTCATATAAAATCAAAATCTGTTGACGAAAAACATCAAACTATGAAAAGAGGGGGGCAAGGGGGGTAGCTGTTCCTGTGTTATTGGCTTAATTTGGTACTCTGTTAGCTGTTATTGTAGATATCAGATTTAATGTTAGCTGTTATTGACCAATTCTGTGTTAACTGTTATTGAAGAAATTCAGTTTACTGTTACCTGTTATTGAATAATATAATTTTATGTTATCTGTTATTAAAAATAGTATGTTAGCTAAATTGAAAGGGTCAGCCCAAAAGTGGTGCTCCACATTTTGGAGAAGTCATCATAGATGATAAGAACATCATAAAAGATCTTTTAAGGGTGTGTTTTACGTAACGCCATTATCTTTACTTAGCAGTTAATGAAAATATTCAAAATTGTCTAAACCCCAAGGTTCTTCCTACCCCAGACATAGGTTGATTATCTTAGTAATAATTTGGTTCCCCAGTTTGGTATTTTTGGTTTTTACTGTTCTATGCTCTTCATATTCATATAGTGTTTGGCATTTTCAATATTTTTTGTAGAGCGCCTCTGATGAGTCTTGAATAGACGAAACGCGTGTCAGGCGTAGCAAAATTTATTGTCTGGAACTTTGTTGTCATTTGTATTTCGAACACACGTGAAGGTTAGCACTGCTGGTTGAGTTTTAATTCCCCCAGGTTAGCCCGCTCCGGCACCAACACTTTTGAGAAAACATCAAAGTTTTAAATTATCCGTCTAAATTTCAAAATTGTCTAAACCTTAAGGTTCTTCCTACCCCAGACATAGGTTGATTATCTTAGTAATAATTTGGTTCCCCAGTTTGGTATTTTTGGTTTTTACTGTTCTTTGCTCTTCATATTCATATAGTGTTTGGCATTTTCAATATTTTTGGTAGAGCGCCTCTGATGAGTCCTGAATAGACGAAACGCGCGTCAGGCGTAGCAAAATTTATTGTCTGGAACTTTGTGGTCATTTGTATTTTAAACAATTCCCCGTGTTTTAGATGGATGTTCTTTATTTTTCTTAAATATGGTGAACGTCTATGGTAGAGGCTTTCATTATAACTATTATCTTAATTTCCATAAGCACCAATGTAGCATCCAAATGCCAAAAGTCGGAGAGACAATAACAAAACCAGTCAACACCGATGAGTAAAGAAAACAAAAGCAACTGAATAGCCACCAACAACGCAGAGAGCGAACTTCAGTGCTCTTGAAGAGTAAGCAGTTCCTGCTAGCTTTAGAACACCTGTCGCCCTGCTAACTGTAAAATCCGATTAGCGGAGACAAAACAAAACCCTATTAAAAACCAATATCTGGTCTCATTTGACTTTTTAAATGCTGTTATCTGTTATTGAGGATATCAATTCTCTGTTATCTGTTATTGGGAAAATCAATTTCCTGTTAAGGTGTTATTGGACCCCCCTTGCCCCCCTCTGAAAAGAAACTCATAAAATCTTGTCACGAAAGAAAATCTGTTCACGAAAAACATCAAACTATGAAAAGAAACTCTCAAAATCTTGCCACTTAAGAAAATCTGTTGACAAAAAAGATCAAACTTAGAAAAGGAACTCATAAAATCTTACAAAAAAAGAAAATATGATGACGAAAAACATCAACTTGAAAAAAGAAACATGATAAAATATTACAATGAAAAAAAATATGACAAAATCCATAATTTTTTTAACGAAAAGCAAATGATCAAAATCTAGTTCAAACCAGTTCTAACCGGTTTGATTCAAAAGTCACGTGACATGATCACGTGGTACACCCTATGATACAGGTAAACCATTTGAATTTCAATCATTTTACGATCAGACGCCAGAGAGTTAAGACGTGTTTTCACGACAATGGTAAGAGGTGTGACTCATATTCAACTTAACTTTGAAAGGCATGCTATTAAAAGAGAAGGCAACAATAGACAACATATACTTTGAAAGACACACAATTAAAAGAGAAGGAAACAATAGACATCGTATACTTACCTGTGTTCTTTTTTCAGATGCCTAAGCAATTTACTTTTAACCAATGTGAAACTGGTTTTGAGAGGATGAGTCACCTCCATTGTCATAGACGATTGACCAACCACAGAGACGTTTACCTGTGTACGAGATGTACAAAGACATTTACGAGACGTGAGAATCTACAAGCCCATATGGCTCGTCACCAACTTGGGTACGAATGTACCAAATGCAACCAGGCTTTTGCCACCCAACGGCATTTTGAGCTACATAGACAAAGACATGGATAAAGAGGAGCATGCCAACAGTTCAACATGGATGATCCAAAAACATACTATACCATCATACAGAAAGAGAAGAAAACAATACCTAAGTTTGGAACTACAAGAAACCACTATGCCGTCACCTTTAACCTTTAAGGAATTCGAAGTAACGGACCTGCCTTCCATCATGAGAACACTAGATCAGCTATTTGACTCCATCTTGCAAACCATTGGAGCAGAGATGACAGAACACGACCTTGTGAAACTGAAGATACAAACCAACTCGTTAGATTTCCCGATCGCCTTGTCCCTTCTACAACTCAAGGACCTGACAACTGAACTATTACTAAAGGAAATAGAGAGGGTATTACAGTACCACGAAGAATTTGTCCTGGATGGAAGTTTAGCATTGGATATCCTACACGTATCTATTCCCGAAGGAAGCGGGCGCAAAAGATGCAACTATGTAAATTTAAATAGAGTCCTTGAAGACAAGCGAAGTATCATAAGAATCCGGAACCAGGACGAGCTGTGTTGTGCTAGAGCCATTGTTACCGCTAAAGCAAGGATCGATAAACACTCAAAATGGGAGAGCATCCGACATGGCAAATACATGCAAGAATACCTGGCCCTTCAACTGCACGAGAAAGCCTATGTACCAACAGGACCATGCGGCATCGAAGAACTTAAAAAATTCCAAGCTGTACTACCGGAATACCAAATAACCTTTTTTTTTCTAAGGACTACTTCAACGGGATTGTCTATGAGGGACCAGAAGCGGAAAAGAAGATCTACGTTTACCACCACGACGACCAATACGATGTCATCACTACGGTAACAGGATTCTTGACCAGAAACTATTACTACACTACTGTGTAAAAAAAGGATATAGTAACAGGGAAAGACATGTCTGCAACAACCCATGCGTCCTTTGTAAGAAGATACACGATCCCTGTGAAGACGACTGGATCAAATGTAACCAGTGTGATAGAAACTTTAGGGGAAAAGAGTGCTTCCAACTCTATTTTGAGCAAACAAAGAAAACCAACTCAACGTGTAAATGGTACTACAAGTGTAAAGACTGTGGCCATATCGTCAACATGGAACGCAGAAAAAGCGAACACGTGTGTGGCGAGATGTACTGTTCATCCTGTAAACGATACTGTGATACAGACCATCAGTGTTACATGACACCTATAGTTATCGAAGATCCTCCAGAACTACAAACCTACATCTTCTTTGATTTTGAATGCACACAAGACGACCTAGTAGAGTGCGAAATGGGATACCAACCTGACACCGACGGAAGATGTGCACACTGTAAAGCTAGTACTTGCGGAGCCATGGAACATCGACCCAACTTATGCGTGGTTCATAAAGTGTGCACCGAGTGCATGTAGGATGAAGTAACTGAAGAGAGCACCTGTAAGAACTGTGGACAGAATTACTCATTTTTAGAGGACACAACACCAACAATGACTTTTGCAACTGGCTATTTTCCGGAGACAACGAGTACTCCACCGTTATCTGGTTATCTGCCACAACTTTAAAGGATACGATTCCATCCCCGTTCTGCAATACCTGTTTCATCATGGAATTCAGCCCAAGATCACCCCAAACGGCGTCAAGAACATGTCTGTAACGATTCCAAACTGCAGCATTCGGATGATAGATTCCCTCAACTTTCTACCCACTGCCTTAGCCAAGCTCCCGAAAATGTTTGGATTCGAAGAACTCCACAAAGGATACTTTCCACATCTGTTTAATAGAAAGGAAAACCAGAAGGCTCAACTAGGGACTCTACTCGAAATTCGTTTCTACAACCCCGATGGAATGAAATCCGAAGACCGGGAAACATTCATGAAATGGTACGCAGACCACTAAGACGATCCATTTGATTTCCAAGAAGAACTTCTGAGGTACTGCATCACAGACGTGGACATCCTGAGGAAAGCCTGTTTAACCTTCCGACAACTGTTTATGGGCACCTTAGACGGAACCCCCATCGACCTTTTCCAAGAGAGTATCACTATAGCATCCACCTGCAACCTTGTCTTCCGATCCAAGTTTCTACAACCGGATACTATAGGACTCATCCCAGCGCAAGGATATCGACCAGAACACAAGCACTCCATCAAAGCTATGAAGTGGATAAAATACGTATCCGGAACCAGAGAAATACAGATCCAACACGCCCAAAACGGAGGAGAGAAACATATTGGACCCTACAGAGTAGACAGATGCCACGATGGAACCGTATATGAATTCCACGGTTGTTACTGGCACGGCTGTCCCAAATGTTATTCCAAAGAGACCATCAATGCCGTCAATAACATGTTTATGAATGATCTACATCAACGGACCTTAGAGAAGAAGACTTATTTGGAAACAGAAGAGTACGACTACGTAGAAAAATGGGAATGCGATTTCGATAAAGAGATAGAACAAGATTCAACACTTCGTGCCTATGTCAATTCCCTAGAGATTATTCCAGCCTTAGAACCACGCGTGGCTTTCTATGGAGGGAGAACAGAAGCATTCATCCTGTACAAAGAGGCAGGAGAGAACAGTTTCAACTACTATGATGTGACATCACTCTACCCGTTTGTCAACAAGACCGGAAAAGTACCCTAAGGACATCCCATCATCATCACAGAAAACTTTGAGGACATTTGCAAGTACGAAGGCTTGGTGAAATGCAAAGTACTACCACCTAAAAACCTACACATTCCCGTTTTACCCGCCAAGATCAACAACAAACTGATGTTCCCGCTATGTCGTACCTGTACGGAAACCTACCAGCAATAACTTTGCGATAACACCGAAGAGGAAAGAACCATTAAAGGAACCTGGGTGACAGATGAACTGAAGAAGGCAATGGAAAGGATATATCATCTTAAACATCTACGAAGTATGGCATTTCGAAGAAGTACGATCCAAAAAGGAAATCTGGAGGACTCTTCACCGACTACATCAATACCTTCCTGAAAATGAAACAAGAAGCTAGTGGGTGGCCGGAGTGGTGCCAATCTGAAGAGGCTAAATGGAAATACATCAAGGACTACGAGGAAAAGGAAGGAATGCAGTTAGACTATAGCAAGATAGAAAAGAACCCTGGCATCAGATCATTAGCCAAATTGACGGTGAACAGCTTTTGGGGTAATTTGAACAGAGATCAAACATGCAACAAACATCTTACATTACGGAGCCCTCGAAGTACTTTGACAAGTTAACCAGCGATAAAATTGAAGTGACTGGGATCCAGTTTGTCAACGAGGAAATGGTAGAACTAAGATGGAAATATAGAGAAGAATTTATCGAAACATCACAAAAAACCAATGTCGTCATAGCAGTCTATATAACCGCGCAGGCCAGACTTAAACTGTATTCCTATCTGGAAAAGTTAGGACCAAGAGCACTTTACTGTGATACCGACTCCATCGTATTTACATCGAAACCAGGAGAATGGAAACAAGAACTGGGAGACTACTTGGGAGACTTAACCGACGAAGTACCTGGAAACACCATCACAGAATTTGTCACAGGAGGACCAAAGAACTATGCATATAAACTAGCCATCCCAGAGAAAGGAGGAAACAGAACCATGTGCAAAGTTCGTGGAATTACGTTGAACTTTAAAAATAGCCTTAATATCAACTACGACACCGTCAAGGAGATGGTCATCATCAACAGAAACGACACTAGGACCGTAAGAGACGACCACAAGATTCAAAGAAGCCATCAGAAACTACTAACTGTTAGCCAGAAAAAGGACTTTAGAATTGTATATGACAAAAGAGTGATTATGAAGGATTTAACTTCCAGACCCTATGGATATTGTAAAATGTTGTAATATAGAGTATTAATAAAAGTTGTACCTTATCTCGAGTATTTATTAAAACCTATCCATTCAAAGACACAAAAAAAGATCCCAAGAAGGGCGAACATAACAAAAAAAAACAAAGGCAAAACAAACAAAAAACAATGAGGAGGAGGAGGAAGTGAAATGAGGGGGGAATGAGGAGGAGGAGGAGAAGGAGAAGTGGGGAGGAGGAGGAGGAAACTATACAACAACACAGGAATACAAAACACAAAAGCATACAAAGTGTAAATTTATAGAAAACGACCAAAAGAAAAAAAAACAAAAAAAAAGGAATCAAGATCCCATAAAGGGCGACACTAACAAAAGAAACGATGAAGGGTTTTAGGGTTAGGGTTAGGGTTAGGGTTAGAGTTACAGTCAGTAACTAAGGGGACGAACATAAATGGGGCGAAACAAAGGGACGAAATTATGGGACGCATCGCCGTTCCGCATGACTGCACACGACTTAAGGTTAGTGAGGACACCTGACCCCAAAAATAATGCCGAATTTAAAATGTCCATTTTTTGGATATATTAGTATTAGGTATATACTTTATCTTGTGTTAAAATATTGGACCCCCTTTCCAGGCTTGTTTTCCCAAAATTAAGGCTCAAAGTTTTCCAAAATTACTATAGATTATATAGGAAAGGCCAAATGATTAGCATAAAATCTTGTCGCAGAAAAAATCTACGAATTTAAATTTTATTTTTATTTGATAAAAATCAATGAAATACAATATATTTTGAAATAAAACAATAAAAACTGGGGGTCACCAGCTTACTTTTCTGTCTACAATACAAATCTTTGTAATTTTTTTGTCATTTTTCAAGTGGATTATCTCCCTTGTTTTATTTGAAAATTTTATTTATGAAGGAATAGTTGTTATATTTGTATCAAAATTAATCTATTTCGATGAAGTTTTATTAAATGAAACTATTTAACACAAGTTTCAAGGTATTTGTGACATTTGCACTTGTTTTTTGCATTTTTAGCTGTTTTTGATCACATGACAGGTGTCCTCACTAACCTTAACATGCAAGAGATCTGAGGCGACAGTTGTCGCCAAAAGATTTAACCTTTCGTCTATGGGAAATTAGAAGTACATTCTAAGCTATAGTGGCACACATTACTACTACAATGCCAATTTGTTTTTTTTTTTTAATTAATTCAGTGTCAAAAACATTTAGATTAAAGAGTTTAATGTTTAGTTTAAACATTTTGTTGAAAAGTCCCTCTTAGTCAATGGATGACTATTTCTGTTAAAAAAAATATTTGAATAACGGATAAAATAATAATTATGCAATATACGTATGGGCAGCCATTCGGGCAAAAATTAACAAAATAATGAAAACAGACACAAATTTTAAAAAAACAGACAAAAATACAAAAACAGACATAAATTTTACTAACAGACAGACGATTCTGTAAAACAGACAAAATATGAAAACAGACAAAAATTTTAAAAACGGACAAAAAATACAAAAACAGACATAAACTTTACTAACAGACAGACGATTCAGTAAAACAGACAAAATATGAAAACAGACAAAAATTTTAAAAACAGAGGTAAATTTATAAAACAGACACCAAATTCAAAAACAGACGTTTTTAAAAACAGACAAAAAAAACACATAAAACATACATTAGTTTTAAAATCAAACATGAAAATTCAAAAAAAACAGAGATAAATTTTACTAACAAACAGACGATTTTATAGTAAACCAGACACAACAACATAAAACAGTCTCAGAAATAAATTTCATAATCAGACGTACTAAGAAAATAACGTAAACTTGAAAAAAAAAACGCTAGAGGTCGCATTGGCATTTTCCTGTACTAGAGGTCGCACCATTCAATCTAGCATCGTTTGAAAAGAATGGCAGTTAATGGTGCTGTAAGGTTATTGAAAGAAGCTTCCGATCTAATCGGGAAGGCTGCCACTGAACTTGGCGACTCATCTCACGCACAGGCACAGTCATCTTCTACCTCCCAAGGCCAAGATTCTGATATACATGATATACAGCTGTTTATCGACTGTTTTTTAAAAAACGTCTGTTTTTGAATTCGGTGTCTGTATGTAAATACAAATGACAACAAAGTTCCAGACAATAAATTTTGCTACGCCTGACGCGCGTTTCGTCTATTCCAGACTCATCAGAGGCGCTCTACCAAAAATATAGAAAATGCCAAACACTGTATGAATATGAAGAGCATAGAACAATATAACCAAAGATACCAAACTGGGGAACCAAATTATTACTAAGATATTCAACCTATGTCTAGGGTAGGAAGAACCTTAGGGTTTAGACAATTTTGAAATTTAGACGGATAATTTAAAGCTTTGATGTATTTTCCAACTCAAAAGTGTTGGTGCCGGAGCGGGCTAACCTCGGGGAATTTAAACTCCACCAGCAGTGCTAACCTTCACGTGTTTTCGAAATACAAATGACAACAAAGTTCCAGACAATAAATTTTGCTACGCCTGACGCGCGTTTCGTCTATTCAAGACTCATCAGAGGCGCTCTACCAAAAATATAGAAAATGTCAAACACTGTATGAATATGAAGAGCATAGAACAATATAACCAAAGATACCAAACTGGGGAACCAAATTATTACTAAGATATTCAACCTATGTCTGGGGTAGGAAGAACCTTAGGGTTTAGACAATTTTGAAATTTAGACGGATAATTTAAAGCTTTGATGTATTCTCCAACTAAAATTTGTGTCTGGTTTCATATTTTGTTTGTTTTGCTGAATCGTGTGTCTGTGGTTTTGTGTCTGTTTTCAGTTTATCGTCTGTTTTTCATTTTTTTGTTAATTTTTGCCCGAATGGCTGCCCATATATACGAATCAAAATACTTATTCGTTTATAACATAAGGAGCTTGTGTCAAGAAAATTCATAGCTTATCACAAGTTACCTTAGCTAAATATATTAAGATTTGGTTTGGTTTTATGCATTTTGGATATCTTTTGAATTGTGGGTTCCTTTGTTTGGGTGCTGCTGATGAGGAATAATTTTCCGAAATGGCCATACAGCTCATAAAAAATAATTGCAGTTGGAGTTATCATACATGTATTTTGGTATCATGTTCATATCCTTTCATAAATTATATATATTTCAAATGCTAGACTATGAAGGAAAATGAGATATTTAGTAACACTTTCTAAAAGTTTCGCTTTCATAATTCATGTTATTTAAGCTCAAGCAAATACTACGTATATAACATAGGGGCGATGAACACGAAATGAAGATGAGAAATATGGGGGTGGCACAAGTGATCTAAAATTAAGTTACAAAATAAATCGCATCTAAACAAATCAAACTACATGTACATGCATTATAAAATGTACCTACGGAAATGCCAGCTGCATTTTACGTAGACCAACGTTGTCTTGCTATTGGTCTATAAGGGACCGACCATTTAATTTGAAAGGGGCCTAGGTCGAAGTTTTTCCTAAAAATATATTTTGAAAATAATTTGTGAAAAAAAAAAATATTTTGGCAGCAGAGGGTTGAAAAAAAATATTCTGAAGAAGGATATCTGCTATTAGTTATGCTAATAGAGAAAAACATATTTTGTCGCAACGCCTTAAAAAAGTAAATGCGCGCGGGAAAAAAATCTGTCCAAGACAAAAAACATGTCCCCCTCACAAGTCAATTTGCCTGGCATAACGGGGTTATTTTTTTTAACCTTCTCTTCATTAATGGCCATACAGAAACAAAAAACGAACATTTAGTAAATCAAATCGATTAAACGAAAAAGACAATTCAACAACATACAGCCTCCTAAAAAAACGACAGTCCCGTGCGGGGCCCGGGTGGCGAATAGGCCCGCAGCAGAGCCTAGCTTGTCGTAAGAGGCGACTAAGGGTCTTGGGATTCTGACGTTGGGTCAGTGCTCAGCCCACAGAGCGACCAAGTGTGTACCCTAGGTGGCTGAATAGGGTGGCCCTCGTCCGCGGGGGTTGTCAGGTCTATAATACGGAAACCCTGACCGCCGACCATAGTGGGCCAACGTGTGTGGAGAGTGCCACGCTTCATGCACGTAAAAGACCCCTTTGTGGACCGCCAAGTAGTGCACCACATAGGCTAAATTTTCCGCCCCTACCCACTTCTCCCCTTTTTCTGTGGTTCTTCAAAATTTACCGGTCCTTTGTGTCCCATCCCATCCCCATATTTCATTTATCATCATCATTTCATGTTCATTGTATCATCCTTTTCATGTTCATCGCCTGTAAATAACCTATATAGCGTTGCACGGGCGTAAAACACCAACTCACTCACTCACTCACCCAAAAATACGACAAGAACAAATGATCGAGACGTGATGAAACCCTCTTAGGTACACTCGCTGTTAACAAGCTGTGGAGCTCGAATGATCAAGTTTATCGATTTTCAGTAGACCGACATCACGCACTCCTATAAGTGGTGTAATCATTGCTTGTCTTGTTTTGGTATTTCTGTCATTTTTCGGAATCCTCTGATTTTTACAATGCAAATATGATTTTTTTTGCCAACGAACCCCCTATTTTCTTTTGATTGATGTCTTAGATATATCATTAAGAAGTGATTCACAATTATATCCAATCTTATTTATTCTGTCATGGAAATTAACATCTAAACAGTGCTCATGCTTAACCTATGAAAAAGTTAGAAATTCTTTTCCCGCCAAAATTTTAAAGCCCCTGTCACACTACGTCACGATCACCACGGCTCTACTACGATCTGTGCATTTTAAAGATTGTAGCGCGGTCGCGGCACAATCGGCTTGATTTTGACATTTTCAAGATGTGAAATAATGCTACGACGACTAAACTACGACGATACTACGATTTCACTACGACCTGAAACCGATCTCATCATGACTAAGCCACGACCTTATTACGACCACTGCGTTCTTACTGCGACCTTACTACGGCTATCCCGATTGCACCACGACCTAACTAAGATTTCACCAAGACTATACTGCGATTAAACTAAGACCTTACTACGATTTTACCATGACGTCAATATACGATCTGGACTCGTTATATATACTTTCCAATTGACAAATCATTTATTTCCGATAAGTTCAACATGCCACCAAAATCAAGGGCAATTAGAGGTCGTGGGCTTAAGGGCCTGGGAAGAGGTAGAGGTGTTCCATCGGTTAGCGTTATTGAAAGCGAAATTGAAAAAATCGATGGACCGATTATACAAGAATCGCAACAAACTATAAATCAAACCCTTACTAGGCAAAGAGAAGACAGTGGGGATGAAACTGATGTATCAAGTGTTGCTGGAGGCAGTAAAATGGAGAAGAAACAAAAGGTTGTTGTTGACCTTACCGTAGAAGAAGAACAGAATATGGTAGAGTGCCTTCAAGCAAATCCTATATTCTACAATAACAAGATGTTATCTTACAAAGAAGCAGCGAAAAAGGATCGCATGTGGATAGAGAAAGCTATGGAGCTAGGAAAAACTGTAATGATTCTAAAGGCCTGGTATGCAAGCATGAGAACACGGTATGGAAAGCTGAAGAAGACTAAATCGTGCGACGCAGACAAAGGGGTCACTGAGAGAGATGACTGGATCATAAGAAATTTTGAATTTCTTCACTCCCATATCCATGAAGTTCAAAAAAAGACCACTGTTAGTGTATGTATAGTTAACTGGCCACTTTAAGGGAACCAAACCTATCGGTATACTAAAAGAAGGAAAAAACAGACAGAACACAAGAAACAACTACCTACCCCCACCACCCCCCAAAATAATAGATTAGTAAAAAGCTAAAATCTTAACGGGCGATTAGCCAGGACTATTTATTCTGGAACAAAATTTCTTATAGCCAAGTGTAAACTCAAAATTTAGTGTAATACACAAGTAAGTAAATTTCCTAACCCATCGTCTGATTCCGATTTTAACTTTGTGACCAAAATTAAATATGAATGCCACGGAAGTTGAAACTTTTTTCTAATCCTGGTTAGCCGAGCTGAACGTTTAAATCTTTGCAAAAAAAAAACAAACAACAAACAAACCAAAAACAAAAAAAAACTTGTGATTGCTGTTTTATTTACAGATGAAGCAGAAAATAGCAGCCAGTTGCACTTTAACATCGGCCACTCCTATGGATGAATTGAATGACAACCTAGGCGAGCTTCCAAAATCCACAAAAATAACTACCTCCTCTAGATCC
Source organism: Arcuatula senhousia (assembly GCA_963971305.1). Lineage (NCBI taxonomy): Eukaryota > Metazoa > Mollusca > Bivalvia > Mytilida > Mytilidae > Arcuatula > Arcuatula senhousia. Next base: position 53,968,010 of record OZ020307.1, on the reverse strand, counting down.
AAACAAGGAACACATATATCCGAGGCCGAGGATGCTGTTCTTGCCGGGATTGAAGATCGGGGCCAAAAGATGATGGCATTACAACAAAAGATGTTGGACCAACTGAGACCAGCTAACACGGACAGAGAACGAGACGCGTTCGTGAATTGGATCCGAACAGTTGTCAACGAACTTGAGCACAGCCTTTGGAGACGTTGCCAACAGGAAATAAGTAACACTCTTTATCGGTATATTAACGACAATGACCAATTAAAGAGAAACCCAGCTTCCGGGCATTCTATACCACAAATTCAAAGCCACTCTATGACTCCACTTCAGAGCTCTACGCCGGCTTGCTCAGCCAGATGGCATCCGCCACCTTCCCTTCCCAATGGCCGACTAATCCTACTTCAAATTTATCCGTATGGCAATCTAAAGAAGCTAACTGGATGGCACAGCAGATTATGGTTCCGGAACCAATTCAGCACATTTTGACTCACCTACAGCCGCTTCGCACTGTGTCGACTGGATCATCTGTAGCATCTTACGATAGTGTATCGGTCGTATCTACTCCGCCCACTACTTCACAGGGTGACAATTCACGCGGAAGTCAATCATCCTTCCATCTGAGTGACTTGATAAACATGCCGGAGACTGGACTTGATGATACACAGTAAACTTTGTCTTATAGAGTTAACTTTAACTTTTTCGCTTTACGATTCTTTTCGGTATAACATTTACACAGACATTGAAGAAAAATGTCAAATATTTATGTAAATTTATTTCAGAACTGTATATGATTCTAGATGTATTAACTACTCATTTTTGTTTTTATTTCACATTAAAATCAAACGGAGAAAAATTCAATGGCAAGTTCGTGTTCACAACAATTTAAGAATCAGAATGCTTTTTTAAATAAATATTTTGAGCCTAAAATTTGTGACAAAATATTTTGACAAAGTTTGGAGGTATATGAATTACCCTGTCTGTCTATTCGTCTGCCCACTTTTTCGCGTAAGATCAACTCATAAACTGCCTGAAGGATCTTCATGAAACTTTACATAAAGGAAGGACAGTTAAGGGAGTTAATTCAACGTAGACTTTTCATTGATTCTCGTCTTGTTTTTTTTTACTGTGTCTGTTTTTTGTCTTAGTTTCCCGACTCTTTGTTGTTTGTGAGTGAGTTAGTGGTTGTGTGGTTTTTGTTTGCTGTTTTTTGCTTTTTAGCTAACCAAATTTGAACCAAACTTGGTCGCTATCATCTCCGGGGAATTTAATTCAGAAATTGCCAAAATGAAAAAATGTCGGGCGGAAACATGAAGTCAGACAACTGTTTTTGGCTTGTAAATCAAAAAGTACAAGGGATAGAGAAAATCTTTTGCAACCTTCCTTCATCAGCATTAAAAACTCTACAAAAGCTGTGTGATAGGGGTTATGGCCTTTAAAGGTCAAAAATAGCGATTTTCATGTTTTGGCCCACAGAATGAAAACTATTGCAGAAAGAGAAAAGCTGTTGCTTGCTATACATTCAGCTCATATAGGTCTTCAAAGTCTTCATAGAGACGACATCAAGACCGTTCAGGCTCCTTAGAGCCTTTTGTTTGTTTTTGTAATTTCTTTTTTTCTTTTTCTTTTTTTTTGGGGGGGGGGGGGGAGTTAAAAAGACGATTACACAAATAATCTAATTAGTATACTAATAATTTATTTTTAATTTCTTTATTTATTTTATTATTTCAAATAATATCCGAAAATGCATACAATTGTTATATTCATTGTCTTAATATCATACGTTCCTGCCACGGTAAACCCTGTCGGGCTGTTGAAGTAAAGCTTTAAGTACTCTCTTTGTTTTTTGGCAATAATTGTGTCTCTATTTGGTCCAACAACATTTTCAACTTCATGCATGTTTGCATTGGTTCTCCAAAGTCCTGAACCAAATTATGCAGATCGTCCTCTGTATCTAAAAGCGCATTTTGAAGTGTTGGATATCTAATTCTCATCAAATTGTGAAGACAAATGCATGACTCTGTTTCAACACTCACAATGTCCGGACCCTGCATCAGTGTTGTCAGCAAGACCTGCCATCGCTGTGCCAAAATCCCAAATGCATTCTCCACTACATGTCTCCCTCTTGAAATTCTGTAATTTGTAATTGCTTGTTTCCTTGTCATACCTCTAATAGAGTATGGTTTCATCAGGTATGACCTCAGTCCAAATGCATCATCGCCTAAAATGAAATAGGGGATGTCACGGTCATCATTCGGCAGCGGATCAGGATCTGGAAAACCAATGGTCCCATCTTCTAAACATTCTTTTAACTCTGATGCATTAAATATCTGGGCGTCAGACATAGAGCCGTACCCACCTAGATCTATCCATAAAAACTTATAGTCGGCATCTACCAGTGCAAGTAGAACCACAGAAAAGAACCCTTTGTAGTTATGGTACATCGACCCGGTTTTCGGTGGACATCTAATGGCAATGTGTTTTCCATCTAATGCTCCACATGCATGTGGGATGTTCCATCTTGTAACAAATTGTTCTGCAATGGCCTTCCATTCCTCTGGTTCTGTTGGACAGGAAATTACTTCATCCTTGAACTCCTGGACGATTTCTCTGCATACTTCGGGAATGAATGTACATATAGTATTTCTTGGGACTCTAAAGTCATACTGAAGAGTGGAATACCTGTCACCAGAAGCTAAATGCCTAATGGTAATTGCTAGTTTGAGACCTGGTTCTAAAGCTTTTCGAAATCGGGTATCATTCTTTTTGATGCGAGGACCAACCCTGTTTAGCAACTCATCAAACATGTTTGGAGACATCCTCATGAAGTTAAAGAATGATTGTTCATCCTCCATCCTCAGTTCATTCATAAGTTGATCATAATGTCCAAACTGTAGTCTTCTGTCAGCTGACAGCAAAGGGCGTACCCAACAGGACCTGCGTTGTCTAATCTTCCGCATTTTTCGTCTTCGTCTTCTTAGTAGGACATGAGTCGTTAAGGTATAAATAATTCATATGAAGGAAAGCTTGTAGCAGATATTCCTCGTTTTGCATCTCCATGATAACCAATGGACAGATTTTGTATGCTGTATATATACCCAAGTTGCATCGTGGTAAGGTCGTTGTGTCATCTCAGTGCGCTCGTATTAAAGTCGGCATGATCGTAGAAAGGTCGCACTAGGGTCTTCAATGCCGTAGTGCAGTCCTGCTATGGTCGTAATAGAATCGTAGGCAAGTCGTAGTAGAATCGGGGGGTCGTAGTGAGATCGTAAAAGCACCTCGACGCGGTCGTAGTGTAGTCGTATCTCCATTCACCACGATCCCAAACCGATGCTACCACGACCTGTCAGATCTCACTAGGAGTCTACGACGATCACAATACGACCCCACTACGACCAAATATGACCACGACTGTGCTACAATTTTTTTGAGCATGTTCAAAATTCTTCCACGACAATCACGACAATCAAGCAATTACTACGACCGAATTGCGACCCTACTACGATGGCCCCGATCGCACTTCGATCTCCGCTTTTTGCTAGGTCGTAGTACGATCATGGCCTAGTGTGATGGGGGTATAACGTCAATTATCTTAAAAAAAGGAGGCAATGAACCTATCATTTTTTTTTTTGCTTATTTTATTCCTTTACGTATTACATGTATTATCTTTTGATTTAGGGCACCAAATTTGAAACTTATTTATTTTCAAATAGTACCAAACATCCTTAGAGAATGATAAAAGTACCTGATAAAAGTACCTTTTGGTCCCCGGTATGTTTTATATCTAACAAGATCATTGAATTAGCTCAAGAAGCCAAAAATAGAAAGACAGTACTAAGTAGATCCAAGGATATGTCTCCTTGTTTAAAAATAGCAGATGAGTAGAGACTTCCTATTACGACAACATCTCAAGGCATTCAATCCTTATATCTTCCAGTTTGGTTGCATTTTGGAAATTCACTTAAATCTTTATTCTGGAATACAACTTTATTCTGGAAACGAAATCTTTATGATTAAGACAATGTAACATCGAGTATCGTATGGGACAGGAAAAACTGATATGTGCTGCTTTTACATGACAATTTATCAAGGAAAAGTAGAGCCATTTGTTTTTCCCTTGTCTCACATTAATTACATACTAATAGAAAAAATGAAACAGATCCTAATCTAACCATTTTTGTGGCAGTTGACAGTTTGCCATGGGAATATGCAAGATGCAGCGTTCGGAATATACATTTAAATGTTGGCTTTTTGTCTTAGTCTCGAAAAGAATTAAAACAAAGTTCCAGGCGATCCGATTAAATTCAAATCTATCAATTATGTTCCCTATTGATATCTGAATTTCAAAACAATTGGTAAATTTTAATTGGGTCTGTCTGAAAGACCCCTTTGAGACACTCTAGCTTTATGCTGTAGTGCCTTGAAATTTAATATGAATGGGACAGTAAAATCAGGGGAAAAAGAAAAAAATATACATGAACTGCAGCATAATATAAAAGTACATTTTGTTTTTACATTTTATATGCTCTTACAGTTATGACTGTGCCGTTTTCTAGCTTCGATCCACAGATATTGGGCATGAATTTGGTAGTCAAAAGAACGCAAATCATTCATAAATATAGAAATTGAAACTGTGGAAATAATAATACTCCTTTTGATCAGATAACATGTCAATTATGTAACCAGACAGTTGAAGATGAAATCCACTTTTTGTTTTAATGTACATTTTGTACATCACTTAATCATGTCATGCATGTAAGACTGCCTATTATTTAATAAATTATTCTTTAATTAATATATTTATTTATATAACTAGATATTAAAAATAAATGTGTGTGGCTTTTATCTGTTTAAGATAAAATGTATCTATAGCAAACTTCAACTTTTACTTACAATTTTTTTTTAATGAAAGGAACGAGAAACTTAATGATTTTAAAATTGAAATAGGTATTTTATGTTTTAATATTGTAATCTTGCCTTTCAATATTCAAAAGATCAACCAAGAAAATCGGTACATTTTAATTCCTTTTGTGGTTGTTTAGCTCCTTTTGGGGCGTCTTAATTGACAAACAAAAAATATTTTGTCTTATCTAACTACATTATACCAGATTTGCCCCTAAACCTAAAATGCGGAAAATCTAGAACTTGTTTTATGTAGATTAAGATTTTTGCACATTGAATTCCTTTTTAAAAGACTTTAAAATTAAAAACGAAAGAATATGGAATATGTGCCAAAAAGACACGATCCACATATTGAAATGATTTTAATAAATGTACAAAAGCAAAATTTCACTGCGTGTGAAGCGCTTTTCTGGATTAACCTTCATCAGACACGCTAGGAGTAGAAAACTTGGAAAACCGGTAGAATATTAGATTTGATTTAAAAAATGCCAAAAAATATTACAACAATGACCAATCAGATAAATCTATCAATTTTTGAAGAAACAGCCAAATGTTGTCAAATTTTGGAAATATGTAAACTGTGTCTTTCCAACACATATTCCAGTACTCGAAAATATATAAGAGCATACAACTGAAGCACGGGGAAGCTTTCTACGAGCATTTATATTGCTCACATTACTGGAGACTTATACGTTATATCATTAAAAGGGTTCATATTGCAGAATTTTTACAAATCGACAAAATTCGCTCCTTTTTGCACTTTAAGAGCTACCTATCATTCAAAATTTATTAACTAAGAACTAAAAAAACAATGATTTTAGTTTAGTTAGTTATTGCTTGACTTCCAGCTTTATCCTGGAGATGAACAGGGGTGACACAATGAACATGAAATGACGATGAAGTGGAGTAATGGGGACATAAGACCAATCGGGGAGGAGAGGTTGATTGCCCCTAAAAATAGGAGTGATGGGTAGGGACCTGAGGCAGGGTTCTTTATCGTGCGAAGAACGTGACATTTGTCCCAGCACGTTGCACCACTATATATGGTTTACGATTTATAGCTTGACGACCCCGGCATTCATTATGACAGGGCTGCTCCATTCAACCACCTGGAGCACACACACATATTCCATTCGGTTTGTGGGCATAGCAGCCTGTAAAGTACAATGACATTTATGACTTCTAAATGCTTGAATTTTCAGGGCTAAAGCTCCAATATGTACAAGGGGCCTGGGTGCCCGTGTTGTCTAAGGCGCTGGTTTAAATACCAAACTATTGATCACTAGCCGATCACCTCTCAGCTGGTGTTCGAGACCCGTTTGTATATAACAAAAAGGGACTTCTCCAACTGTATGTGATAAGGTTTCAATTGCCAGTTACCTGCCCAAGGTCGGTGGTTTCCTCCGGGTACTCCGGTTTCCTCCACCATTAAAACTGACCGACCTACATGGCCCAGGTGCGTCGATGAAGGGCTTTAAACACACTAACACACACCAATATGTACAATTACATTACAGTTTGTTTATTTTCTTCCACATTTGGTTTGGAAGAGCACAGGCACTCTCAGCAAAGCACACGTACCTTTGCTGTCCCTCAGGATACCTTCAGAACAAATACTCTTATGAACAATACATGACTTAAAGGTTATAGCCTTATTTTTAAAGCTTATATCATGTCATACTAGAAATGCATGTATATACAACAAGGCATAGGAAAAAAAAACAATGGTCTAAACATGAAGATTGGCCATTCTAAATAACACTTTCAAATATTCATAATTCACTGAAAATGCTATGCTTGCTAAAATATTATATAATTACTTTTTTTCAAATTTTGAGATTTAAGTTTAGCTTGTGTCTACATCATTTCAGACTAAACATCTAAACAAGAAGAGATGTCCTTCCACCTTTGGTATGGCATCTCTTTGACATTGGTTTTTGATAATTGTGAAATAAGCATATAGAATCACAATAAATATCTTGTAGCAGGCAGGCAGGAACCGCTTATACTCTTCTGGAGTACCTGAGTTCACTCTTGTTACGACTTGAGTTCGCGTTGTTGATTTCCGTTCGGTTGATTTAGTGTTTTGTGTTTCTTCGTGTTGCTCTTGTTCGTGTTTACCGGTTTCGTCGTTGCCCTTTCAGACTTTAGACACTCGAATGCCCCATTGGCGCCTCTTTGCTTCTTTTACCTGAGACTACCAGTAATTGATAACTAAGGAGGGTGAGGATGGGGTAAATACAAAAATTAATCAACAGATAGAGAATGAAAAAGGCATCAAAACAGAAGAATAGAGAACAAGTATGATGTGATTGCAAGCAAGTCACAAAGTCCCCCAAACGACCCGTATTTGCCACTATTCTCTTCAGCATGTCAAAAAAAACCAAAATATCAATTTTCATGTAAATCGGTGCACTTTGAAAATTTTGACCCGATTATCTCCCTTTGAAATCACATTTTTATTTATATCTCGAAAACCGTAAATATCGCTTCAAAATTTTTTTTCATATTATTAAAGAGAATGTTTTGCTCTATCAACCTACAAAATTTCAGAACCCTGCGCACCTAGGTAACCGAGATATTGCAATGTCCAATATTTAGTCCATTTTCCTGTTTCCATGGAAACGGCCGCCATTTTGAAAATTCCGATTGTCAACGAAGCTTCCTTATTTTACAATCTATTATCCTGCCAAGTTTCATATTGATATGTGGAATCGTTTTCTCTGGGATCTCCAGACAAGTTCACGACTAAGCGGAAGAATCGGAAGAAGAAGAATAATAATAATAAGAAACGGTGCAAAAACAATAAGTCCCCAAACATTGTTTGGGGGACTTAATAATTATATTCAAAGTATAATAAACGGGAAATTGACCAAAGCATTTAAAGGATAGAGAATAAAGGACAAAAATAGAGGGCACTACCATCCATAACCTCACATTGTTGGGTTTTTTTGTTTGATTCTATCGTATTATTTATTGATCGTTGTGACATTAGGTACTGAATACTGTGCCATGTACATTTATTCCAAACATGCGATCGATTTTAAACAATCAACTTTTCTGTCTTTCAAAGCAAGGGCATTATGCCATGATTTTCAGATGATTTAACAAAACATTTGTTGACTACAAATTGAAGAAACTTAGTGAGCCATATACTTTAAATCAATGCTACTTGGGATATTACGAAGGCTATCATGGCTATAGCAGAAGCTCAGTGTCGCAAACATTTAGATTGAATGGTTTTATGTCTAGCTAAAACACTTGCGACAGGTCCCTGTGGTTTTAGATGACTATTTCTGTTGCTGGATTGTCTAATATGTATAAAGAATATGCATTGTGGGAAACAAAACACCTATTCTTTCATGGCACAGGGGGATTTTTGTTATGGAAATTCGTCGCTTAATTCCCATCTGTTATACATATACTATATTCAGTGCTCCATATTCCACATGTGTAAAGGTGCATAAAGTAAAAACTATCTTAATCTTGATTAGAAAATGATATCATTTCATGATTAATTCGGAAATGTTTTCAGCCATTTTAAGCAAACAGCTTATTTACAGATTTGGTAGACCGAACATAATTATCCAGAGAATTACTTTTGTTGATAACAATATATCGTCTAGCCACTTAATCCTGTTCTGAATAGTAATAGTCTACAAAATTCTGTTAGTAACAAGAGAGAATAATATAAATTACATTCAAGCCGTGTTTCTACTTTTAAAAATTAATTTTTATTTTTATGAAATGAAGAAAGGAAAGTACAGTGAAAAGAACATGGAGACAACGAACCCCAGAGAATTCAACACATGAAACTCCAAAACTTTAATAAGATAATTATAATGCAAGTATACATTTAACATGTTTAAAGTCTCTTATATCACTATTAAAGTGTAAGTCCGCGATTTTTGAGTTATTAGTTTATTTGATTTATTATAATGAGAGTAGGCATCATGCCGGGTTTGGGTATTGAAAACGATACATTAAGAAAGATATTTGTTATTTTATTCCAATACACAAGACCATATGGGCGCGTCCATGTTATGAACAATGATGAATTATGGGATAGCTCAATTGGAGATGTGACGTCACATCTCCAATGATAAAAACATGAACCAATTAACGATATTTGTAACATAAGACCGATGTTGTTTGAAATATGAATAATTTGGCATTAATATTTTTTTTTAATCCCGCGATTAGCAAGATAATAGTTTACTTAAACCTTAAATTGTTAAATAAAAATTATAATTCCAAATAGTAAATAATCTTAAAACATTTAAAGACACAGTGGCCCTAGTTTTCAATCCTTTTTCGAATATTTAAGACAATAAATTCAGTTCTTGGTGAATACACAGGTGTCAATTAAAATCATTAACCTTTTGGACGATCTGCCACGCCCCGTTGGTTAATTACAGGTATAATTGACAGATATCATAGATCAATTAAGGTGCTCCTCCAATCAAAGATTTCCTTGCAGCACTCAACCCGCTTTAGACACACCCACCACAGCTCGATTTTAAGAATTTCGACCGGCACATCTTTTGATAATTTCTTAATTAGTATACGGTATAATTAATCAGCAGGTGTCAATATCACCTGTTGAGTTCACTTCATTGACTACCTTTCTCTTACAATTATCAATCAGCCAAAGCGTGGTGCTACATTTTTGTACATCGTGTTTGTGCATGGTTTGTGTAATACTAGTACCCAAATTAAAAATGTGTCTAAAGAGTTTTAGTTCCCACTTTTTTCCGTTTTTGAAGTGTTGGAAAAACAATTAATTAACTACATAATTATTTGCAAGACAAAAAAAAAGATTCCTACAGTCTGAGACAATAATTAATTCGATATGATTTTCTCAGCTATAGTTTATTGTTTTTATATGTTTTTGATAAGAAAGGGTATTTTATTAACATTTTCGCATTTCAATGTTAAATAGACTCTGGTGGACCAAAGGGGTTGATTTTCGTTAAAAGAAAGTGTTCTAGAACCCATTCCAACCAGGTAAATGTCAACTTCAAATACACAGGAAACAATATTAAACCCCTGTGATGCCGATAGTTTGCACGGGGGGTACTAAACATACACAGGAAACGGCAGGTGAACCCCTGTTGTGCAACTGGTTTGTAGAAGGGAATAAAGTCTTATACACAGAAAACCATAAGTAAGCCCCTGTGGTGCGATGGTTTGCACAGAAGGACTAATTATCAAAATATCACTTCAAACGAATAATGCAAGGTAATCCCAGTAGGGTGTCTGGGAACCATGAATTTTAACAGGATTTATAAAAGAAATAGTATAGGGCAATTCTACATACTGAAAATAGAAATATATATTTTCCGAAAATGTCTGTAAGGCGTATAAAAAAAAATTAAAAATTCTATATTTTTCTACAAATAAATTCTGAACTTAACGATTGGTACTATTTTAAAACGTTTCACAATCAATCATTAGACTGACTTTTATTTTATCATTCCCGACTTAATTTTAATTATTCCAAATTGTCCGTTGTGGTACACATCGGTAAATACCACATGGGTATAGGATGCAACATTCACTCTGTGTATTGGCTTTCAGCAGCGCCATCTAGTACAAATCACGTGACCCTCCATGGATCGATTTTTTTTACTTTCAAAAGCCAATTTTATCCTAACTATGCATATTTGAGCGCTAGGAATTTCACCAAAGCTATTTTTACATGATAGTCTTTCAATATACAAATTTTGAAAAAATCGCGAACTTACACTTTAATAAGCGATAATAATTACATTTACCGTGCATATAATTAAAATGCAGTATTTCTATTGGTTAATTGACACCTTGAATCGTCTTTCATATCTCGATGAAATGTCACTTGTTTCACGTGGCCGTAGCTTAAAAAATTATTTGTGCACTATAATTGACCTTGAATTAGGGTAGCAATTCTAATTGTCTCGCCTGCGAAGCAGAGCGGGACATAGGTGTTACTTTACCGGCGGCGGCGACGGCGGCGTTAACTTTTTGGAAAAGTTTTATGAGCACCTCCATATCTCAAGAACTATAGGTCCTGGGTTGATGAAACTTGGTATGCATATGCCCCAGTAGTAGCTTAGCACAGTTGCATCCCCATCTTTTGGCCTTGACCTTGATTTTCCGGTTGAGTGACTTTGACAATTTTCAATACATATAATAGCAATGGAAAAGTTTTGCGAGCAACTCCATATCTCAAGAACTATAGGTCCTAGATTGATGAAACTTGGTATGGGTATGCCCCTGTAGTAGCTCAGCACAGTTGCATCCCCATCTTTTGACCTTGACCTTGATTTTTCGGTTGAGTGACTTTGACAATTTTCAATACATATAATAGCAATGGAAAAGTTTTGCGAGCACCTCCATATCTCAAGAACTATAAGTCCTAGGTTGATGAAACTTGGTATGCATATGTCCCAGTAGTAGCTTAGCACAGTTACATCCTCATCTTTTGACCTTGACCTTGATTTTCTGGTTGAGTGACTTTGATTATTTTTATTGCATATATTTGCAATGTTTAGGTTCTATAAACATCTTTTGATCTCAGATACTGAAAATCCATGTCCGTTAAAATTCAAAATATAGTGGAAGTAAGAAAGAATAATTGTTTCTGATGATGCCGGCAGGCGAGACATACTTTAGTGTTAACTCTTGTTTTAACAACTGTACATGTCTTAGATAACCAGGGGAGCATTTACTGTATAGTCTTTTTGGGGACTCTTGATATTTGACTGCCCCGTCAACTTGAATATCAAGAGTCCCAAAAAGACTAGACATGAAAAACGTTAACAAGACATTACAAATACCAAAACGTAGGTATAAACGGTTAATTTGGATAAGCTATATATCGATACTTCAATGAGTAACCTCCATCAGTAGCATTTAAATCAAAACATTAGAAAGTCAAATTCTAAAACTGTTGAAAACAAAAAGTACTCAAAACAAGGTCGAACAAGGAAGCCAAATCCAGCACCGAGGATATCGACCATGTGCATTACAGGGAAAGAAACCTCGTGTTTTAAACAATTTTGAATTTAAAAATCGGAAATTTCAGCGACAAAATTAAATATAAGAAATTTTATGGTAAATCGTGTCACACAAGTCTGGATTACCCTCTGGGGCCTCTGGTCCACCAGCAGCGGTTTTCGCCCAAACATGGTTTCATTTCTAAATTTATTATTTGAAATTCTGACTGTAAAATTAAGTGACTGATTTCCAGTACACTAAACATTCAATTCATAGCGAAATGTAGAACGCGGTAAGATCAGCACAACACAGTTACTTCAAAGCGAAACAGTATTGAGATAAATCTTACAAAATTGTGTCTATTTAGTATAATTGATAAGATATTAACAAATAAAAAGTCCCACTATGTTTAAAATGCCTAGGCGTTCTGAAAATGTAATTTGTGTATTGATTACTCCTACTTTACCTTTTGCAAAACTTTACCCTTGCCGAGAAGTTTGCCTATCATTCTTTGTAACTCTAGCTACGTCCCTGTTTTCCTTTATGAGAAATGGTCAATAAGAGGCGAAAATGTACTATACAAAAGGGCAAAAATATATATATAAATGAGGTAAAAGTTTTATTTTTCATCCAAAGGTTTAATACTTGGTTTAGCTGTACGTTTTCAAAACTATGGCATTGGAAGTAATTTTGAAATCAATTATCACAGTCCTGGGGCTGAAAAAGTTTCCTTGCGGCGAGGGCATTGCTGTCCCCTCAACCCCGGCCGTGACTAAAGGGGAAATCTTCCTCCATTAGGAACCCCCATCCTTAATTAAACATCTTTTTACTCCCGAACCGCGAGAAAGAAAGTAACAACTCCCTCACAGATTAAAGCAACCCTATTTGCTAAAATGGCGTTTAACATGTTAATACAGGTTGATTCAGAGGCTCTAGGGGTTCAGAAAAGGGAGGGGTCACGAAAATGAGTGGCGTCTCAAGTCTTTAGATGTCTTTATAAAGGAAGTTAAAAGGTTGAAAAAAAGATTATTTTAATAGTAAAATGTGTATTTTAATAGTAAAACATTTTGTAAAATGTGTTAACAATTAAGAAAAACGGTAAACTTGTATAAGTAGTTTTTGTAGTCTGTCATATATTAACGTTAACTTTATTTAATCATGAAATAAATAAATAAATAAAACATAAAGCCGCCTTTGTTCCCTAAAAATCCCAAGCTCCAAGGGTCATTACTTCCATAAAATGTTGATGAAACAATTTTCATAGAGATATAAACAAGTGTATATGGTGTACTAGCTAGAGTTTCGTTATATTCTGGTTAGGTGGAATAACTTTGTTGAGAACAGACGAACAAGACAAAACAAAACATCTTTCCATTACTAGTATTCACTATTGGTAGAGACAGAAACATACGTTACATATGTATAAATTTACGTTCATAGGAATTCGAATAGTTAGTGTCGTCTTCAGCTTATCCCCCCTCTTTTTACTTCCAAGTTGGAACTTTGAACTGAGAAATGTCAAGTTGGAACTAGGTATGTCAACTTGGAAATGAGAAATGTCAACTTTTCTAAGAAGTAAAAAATGTCAACTTGGATGTCAGAAATGTCAATTTGGAAGTAAGAAATGTCAACTTGGAACTAATTAGAATTGTAGCTACAATCGAGAAATGCCAAAGAACTAATGACATTACCAGTCTTTCGTACATACTGACAAAGCTCCTCTTTAACTATGAAAATGAAAATGTTTTAAAATATAAAAAACTTTATTGAGAATATCTCTTTTTCAGTATCACTTTAGGTTAATGCCTTGTCGGGGGGGACTTTCAATTCGTTTTGAAGCTGTCTAAGAGTATAGCACTTCACACGGAGAGAATATGTATGAAGTATACTAATATATAGGTCCTAGGAAACCCCCATTTTATCAAACAAAGACCAATTAAAACTAAATGTTTAAATACACAGATGTTTTACTGATTGAAATTCCTATTTAAAAATGGTATATTGAGATTTTACTGTTTTAAATGCCTATACTGGGATTTCTTAGCACTATTTCACAATCATGCGTACAAATTCTCGTTAATCGAATTGGTATAGTAAGAACCTTAAACTCGTGCTGTTCTCGATCGTGTTTACTGGTTAGGCTTTGCCCTTTCAGACTTTTTACATTCAGATGTCTATTGGTACTTCTGCTTCTTTGATAGTTAACAACGTGACCGCTGTGTTAACAACAAACAAATACATGTAACAGCTGCTTATCATCCCTTAGCATTTGAATTCACTTTCTTGCCATCTTGCGTTACTGATTGCAGTTTGGTGTTTTCGTTGTTGTTGTTGTTGTTGTTGTTTTGTTGTTGTTGTTGTTGTTTGGGGTTTTTTTTTTTTTTTGTTTTTTTTTGTGTTTTTTTTTTGGTGGGGGTTATTTTGTGCGTTCTTGTTTTGTCATGTTTTCTGAAGCGCAGTATTCCAAGTTTAATTGGCCTTATTAAAGAGAAGTAAGCTGCAAAACGGGGACTATGCTGCTGATTCTGAGGTTTACTTGCTGTTAGCCTTTTTCATGGTTCTGTCAATGTGTTGGTTCCATGAGAGGTGCATATCTACTCCAAGATACTTGATGATTTCTGCTGCTTCAAGTTGATGTGCCCCTCAAGATGGTAAACCATGTCTTGTTGGAGGTTCTTACAATCGTTGGTGTTCCAGATCTTCTTGTATACAAATGCACTATCAGCGAATAGTCGAGCTCTGGGTCTGACGTCGACTCGGGCAGGTCGTTGATAAGTACATGCGTCAGCAATAGCAAAGGCCCAAATGTAGGTACGGTTCCTTGGGGTACTAGTACTCAACTATGGTGACTGGTGCTCTGTTTTAGGAAGCTCTATATGTACTATGACTTGCTATGATCTGTTGGCAAGGAAGGTTTCGATCCTTTTGTTTGTGTATTCCCTCTATATTCCATAGATGTTTAGTCAGTTGGTAAGAGGTCCTCCGCACCGAGTGGTGAGGGACTTTGTCAATTGCCTCAGAAAAGGCAAGCTGTTCAGATAGTGTTGTTCACCTTGATCCAACGACATTGACATCTTAAGTGCTTTTAAAAAAATGTACTTTAATTGATTAAAGATTTAGAAATATTTTATTCACAGTATTTTGGGGATTTTTTTCATCATAGACCTATATATATTAAATATGCAGGCCAGGTCTATGTTTTCATTTTCCAAAATATTTCTACATGTTCTAGTGTAATTATATTTGTTAATCTTTATTGAATTTCACAAGTTTAAACACAAAAATATTGTGACATAACAATTTATCTGTTCAAATAACTGGGGAACTTTACTATAGTGTCATCAAAAGTCAGTTGTGTTTCAGCTTGAATTGAAAATAAAAATAATAATATTTAAAATTCATTCATCATTATTGTTCAAATGGTATTTTTCAGGTGCTTATGTATACAAAAATATTAGTAATCTACTTTAATAATTGGCACCAAGGCAGGCTGCATGTGCAATTTTCCGGAAAGTAAACTCGATGCCGGTCCGGATGACAACTAATTTTAAGATAAAATGATGACATGGTGGCGCAATGTTGTTGATCTGAAAAACGGATAGAATGTTTATTTAAAGTCCCATTTCAGGTATATTGCATCAGCGTTTCCAATCTACTTATAAAATGCAATTCGAGATATTATTATCCTTTAATATTCACAGTCAAGGCTATAAGCACACATGCATTTTGCTACAAATGAACTTGTACCAGATGTTTCAAATTTGTGCTTTTTCAGTTAAAAACAGCGTATTTCTTACATTAATACTAAAATAGTTATGTAAAACAAACATTGTTGAACTGTTGGGTTCCGTTAGCGTTGGAGTAAAGAATGGTTACTTAAAGGACAACCAAAATAAATTGTAAGTACTAAATAGAAATGTACAAAATGCACATGCTGACCTAATGAATCCCTTTTTTGGGAGCTTGTATTTGGAGATATTATAGGCAGCACAACCAAAAAAAGAGATTAATGCTGACCAACAGGTTGCAAATGGGAATTGGTACGAAATAAATTAGTCTTATTAATGTATCTTCAGTGCCTTTTAATACGTATTGACATTGCTACAATGTACATGTACATTGTAGATTGCTATGATGTCTTTAATGGCTTTCTTTTTATTCAAGACTTTCTTTTATGCCAAGGCTGTTTTTCTTTAGCATTTTCCTATGGACATGCAGGACAAATTTCTGACATCCCAAAATCAACTTAAATCAGGCTTAGTCCCTCTCTCAGAATAGATGTAATTAATCTTGACTGTCAAAACTGTAGGCCAAGGAAAGATTTCTGGACTTAACCAAGACTGAATGCAGACTCCCCCATACATGGGTTGCACATTTGCGGGATCGGTCACTTTTTGAGCCAAACGAGGAGGAACTGGTAAAAAAACTGGTTCCAACATGCTTATGGACGAAGAAAGTTATATCTTTATTTCCGTTCAAGATTGATTTTTTATGGGTTGGAAATGTTGATTGTTTGTTTATTTGTCAGTTGCAAATGATTTTTACCCTATATGTTGAATTATTACAGAAGAATCATTGATAGAAAATGCTGTTCCCTTTGTCCCATGTTGATTGACGTCGTTTTTCCTCCCCGTGACCCCTGATGATCTCGTCTGAATGACGAGTCAAATCTGGAATGGATATATTGTGCAACCCATGTATTGTCAACTGACTATTGAACATGTGTTCAGAGTCAGTCCAGTAAACTGTAGTTCATCTAAAGATCAAATGTAAACTTTTATTTTTAGATTGGCTTTGCCATATTTTTATATGACCACACAATTTTTGCCATTGTATGTGTATAATGTTAAATGTACAAAAAATGTACATGTAATGTCAATATCTACATTTGTACTTCATGTTCAACTGTTGTATTTGTGGTCTGATTTTTCAAAACCTATTTTTCATTTGAATCCTTGTGAAAATTTCTGCCTGTGTTTTTCAATCAGATTTAATTGCAATATCTTTTTCTTTTACAGCATTTGAGAAATTAAAATTACATTTGTATGGGTCTAGGCACCAAAACATCAATATAAAGAGTTTTATTTTGCCTTGCATTGAAATAATTATGTCAAATATGCATACATGTAAGTCCACCACAGAATGCATGTTTCAAAGACCTTTTATGACTCAACCATTGGCTGTATGTGTCCAGAGCAATTACTTTAACTATATTACAGATTTCAGGAAATTTATCATGTTTATATATATTGATATTAACTTTTAATTAATATTTATTTAGTCTGATGAAGTTATTGTCTGAGTAACAACATTTGACCTTAAATCAAGCATACATTGGTACATGTACATTTTTTGAAATTGTTCTGTATAACATAAAAAGAATTTTTTTTTAAATCTTCAATCAGAATAAAGATATTTGTTTTGTCTGCAATAGCAGTGTACCACTATCATGATGTTCAGTCATGGTTAGTCTGTTAGTAAACTGTATATCATACATGCATGTACATGTAGGCATCATTAAATCATCTAATCATAGGTACACGTAAATCAGTTTAATCAAAGAACACATATTTCTACTTCATGTAATATCAGTTTGTGTTTTTGTCTTTTTCAGATACATGTACATGCCTCTTCAGATGTATATAATTTAGTATAAGGGCAATAATTCAAATTAGTGTTCTGTCAAACAGATTCCTCACCAATAGAAACCACCAACCTCACAAGACATTTTGTAAATTGTTCATTTCTTGTCATTATCCAAAGAGATTAATTTTATATATAAAAGAATACAAAACTAATACCGGTAACAATGGCAGCAGCGGTGGATATGCCTTCACCTGGCAACAGTCCAAGAGAACAACATGAAGACGATGAAGGAAATCTTTTTTCTCCTACTGATGATATAGAAGTAGATGCATCCCCTTTAACCTCTAAGGTACACAATATATAACTATCATGATAAACATGTACATGTACAGTGTACAAAAAATGTATGTTCCCCGTGTCAATTAGGGACTGGTCCACAACAATTTTTTTTTGTGAATGCCAATTTAACCCCAAAACTAAAAGGTTGAAATTGTACACAGTTATAAAGTACATTGCACCATTAAAGAAATTGCATATACAAGGGGCGCTTTCCATTATGCGGTTTGTACCAGTTGAACCTTAGATTCGTGTTCCATTACCTGGTTCGGCACAAGCCGTTTGCATCAAAAGACGAACCAGACGAACCGGTGACAACACAAAATAAACCGGTATGAACCACATAATGGAAAGCAACCAAGGTGTATCAAAATTTCATGAAAAAGATTCCAAGTTTTTTTGGGGGGAGAAATAATTAAGGATTTTTTGCCCATGAGGTCCTTCCAGAATTTGTCTTCCACAGTGAATTAGCTAGCGCTCGTCATTTTCGACATTGGCGAAAATAATTTTCAGATTACGAAAATTTATCAAACCATTTTCCTCACTTAATTTTTCAAGAGTGTAAAAATTTGTGTCATGAAATTTACGAAAATCGCTTTAAAAACTCGTAATTGTCGAAGGTAAAGTCACTAAAGTGTCACTTTCGTCACATTTACATGTATCATGCATTTATGAAGCCATTTCGTTTATGACCACAAGCTGACCGCCGATCACCGGATATGTTTTGACAATCAATTAACCTAAATTGTCTTGGGGTCATTAAAATCAATAAATTTGTGTGGAGTCACTCATGGCTGAATAATTTGTGAATGACCAATCAGCTATCGGAATATATTTAGAACAGGTATTTCAGGTGTCAATCATTATCATTCATGTTATGACAAACACGTGGTCTAGCATTGGCAAAGACTTTAGTTTTAAACAGAAAAACACTGATTGTCCAAAGCATGAATGTAACTATTTACCTTTTAATAAGAATTTAAATCCCAAGACAATATTTTTGCACTCACTATAACATGTTAAGTTCCCTTTCAAACTTCCAAACTTCTTGAACTCAAAAATCGGCCCCCATATACCTGTAACATTGAAAATTCAAAACATTGCATATAATTTTTATCAATTACTTAATAACTTATATACCTTTAACTTAGGTTAAAAACGTTTTTTTAAATTTTAGTAAGATAACAAAAATATTGTTTAACTCACAGTAATATACCAGTAATCTACATGTATTTCTTTAATGTCCCTTAGGATGTGAAAAATTTATAACTGAGTTGTCTTCCTTTTTCTACTAAAATTTTTCTGAAGGGGGGCATAAAATAATTATGTGGAAATTAGATTTGTAAAGAATTTCAAGTAAGGCTGAAAAGTAAAAACAAAACAAACACGAAGGCTGTAAATATTTGTAAATACTTTATTAAAAGTCAATGAAATCCTTGATTAGAAATCCATGTACATGTAATACTAATCAGAACTTCTTTTCTTCTGTGTACCTGCAAATCAAAATAATACACTACATATATGCTTGTCGGAAAAGTGACTAAAGCCTAATAATTCTGGCTAAAACCCTGCTTCCAGATTTATATTGTACGTGTATGTCATGTTTGTTACATGTTCATTGTATAAGTCTTCAGATCTTCAATTCCTCTGTTTTATAATACAGTACATTTTACATGTATTAAGTTGGATAATGCAAAGTTTAGATACAGTGTATGTGTTCTGAAATAGCATAATTGTAGGAAATGTCAATTTTGTTTTTTAGGGTACAGTACAACAATTGGAACACATGTTCTTGCTAAGTTTAACATGCTTTAACCCATCATCACAACACTGTTTTCCTTTTTGTATGCCTGTTAATCCATGTAATATTACATGTATTACCCTATTTAATTTTTTATTCATGAGGCGAATGTTTTCAGTCATGTCAGTCTTGGTCAAGCATGTTTTGGTAATATTTGAATGAAGAAGTGTAAAATATTAACCTGTACTCAACCTGCATTTGAATGTGATAACAGGAACAATGTATTTAAGCAGTATTGTAATAAATGTATCAACTGTCTATAATTCCCTTTTCTCATATATTTTAGGCATCACTGATTAGCCCAAACCATGAAGAGTACGAATTTGTCAGTGATTTGATCAAAGAAAGAATTGAGGAAGGCCATGGTGAAACCATATTTGAAGTTGGAACTGGAGGTTAATTAATTGAACAAAACATGTGCATTCACATCATTTAATTATCAAATATTTTTAAGGTTATTCAAGCAAAACTTGTACACCCCTCTAACACATTTTAGCTTTCAGCAGAACTTACATTCTCGACATTGAAAACATAAAAAAAATTAAAAACTGGCTGGGTAAAAGTTTTACTGAGAATATATATACATTTGTACATGTATACATTTCAGTGTAACAATTCATTTGAACAAAGTTTTCAACTGATACTTGCTAACAGTCATTACTTGATGATAGTACTGTAAAAGTATTATTGAAAGAGTCTTTAACTTGTACAAGTAAGAATCAAAATTTTACTACCCTGCTTTGTAAAACTTGTGTGGTTTAGAATGAAAAGCTTGATTTTCTGCTGGATAGTAATTAATATCATATTAGCAATGTATTCGATTTTTTTAGTGCGTTTTGTACATGTGTTACTACCTGTTCATAAGCATGATAAGGTCACAATGGCAATGAATGAAAGATGTATGTAAATTTGGATCCATAAAACCTGATTCAAACCACCACTTCTGTTGAAATGCCTGTATCAATGCGGACCCTAGCTTTTCATTGCCATTGTTAGCTCACCTGGCCAAAGGCCATGTGAGCTATTGCCATCACTTGGCGTCCGTCGTCGTCGTCCGTCGTCGTCGTCGTCGTCGTTAACTTTTCTTCAAACTTCTTCTCCTCTGAAACGGCTGCACAGATTTAAACCAAATTTGGTCTGGTGGTACTTTAGGGTATCCCCCACAGAACTGATGTGGGGATTTTTGATTCGTCGAAAAACATGGCTGCCGTTGCTAAAAATAGACCAGGGGGGTCAGACTACTGTTTTTGGCTTGTAAATCAAAAAGTATAAGAGATACATGAAATCTGATGCCACGCTACTGCTTCAGCATCAAAAGCTCTACAAAAGTCTTCATTGAGTCGAAGTTGTCAGATGACCCCTTATGGGAGTTACGGCCCCTTAAAGGTGAAAAATAGCATTTTTTCATGTTTTTGGCCTATGGAATGAAAACTATTGCAGATAGAGAGAAGCTGTTGCTTGCTTAAATGTTCAGCTCATTTAGCTCTACAAAAGTCTTCATAAGGTCAAAGTTGTCAGATGACCCCTTATAGGGATTATGGCCCCTTAAAGGCAAAAAATAGAGTTTTTGGCCTAAAGAATGAAAACTATTGCAGATAGAGAAAAGCTGTTGCTTGCTTAAATGTTCAGCTCATTTAGCTCTATGCAAGCCTCCATAGGGTCAAAGTTGTCAGATGACCCCTTACAGGGGTTACGGCCCCTTAAAGGCAAAAAATAGTGTTTTTGGCCTAAAGAATGAAAACTATTGCAGATAGAGAAAAGCTGTTGCTTGCTTAAATGTTCAGGTCATTTAGCTCTACGCAAGCCTCCATAGGGTCAAAGTTGCCAGATGACCCCTTATAGTGGTTACGGCCCCTTAAAGGCAAAAAATAGTGTTTTTGGCCTAAAGAAAGAAAACTTTTGCAGATAGAGAAAAGATGTTGCTTGCTTAAATGTTCAGCTTAATTAGCTCTACAAAAGTCTTTTTAGGGTCGAAGTTGTCAGATGACCCCTTTAAGGGGTTATGGCCCTTTAAAGGTGAAAAATAGTGTTTTTTGCTTTGGAATGAAAACTATTGCAGATAGAGAAAAGCTTTTTATTGCTTAAACATTCAGCTCATTTAGCTATACAAAAGTCTTCAAAGGGTTGACATTAAGACCAGGTGAGCGATTCAGGCTCCTGGGAGCCTCTTGTTTTATTAAGCACAGTTAAACTTGAAATCTTCTCTCCATTAACTCAAAGAAAAAAAATGATGAAAATAAATGCCTACCTATCGACTCTATTTTTTTTCAGGCATGAAACCTAAAACACACATACATGTACTTTTTTGGGCGCCAGCCACATTTATAACTCATGTGTGGCACTGCCTTGTTTTGTTCATGTCTCGGACATTGATTGATCCTCCCATTTAAGTTATTAATATTTTTATCTGCCCTGTTTTTTAGATGGTGAGACACCAGGATTAAATGAAGAAGATTTACAGGCCAGTATTAACACATTGAAGATGATCACACAGACCTTGGGACTCGAGATGGTTTTGTTGAGGGATAAAAAGGAAGTGGATGGAGATGTTCACGAATATTTGTTACGGAAAAGATTAGAGGCAGCCGATTTTATGGAAGTGAGGTGTGTTTTAGGTTTTTATAACAAACACAATAAATCTAGGTATTGAAAGTAATGATAGCCAGGATAATCTACAAAGGACAAGGTACAATAAGGGCCATTTGTGCCCCCCCTACTTGACGAAAAAATAAATCCAATGTAAATTACTAAATTATCTTAAAAGTTTCAAGTAAGATGGTTGACCTTTGTGACTATAGCTAGCATTGTTTATAATATACTCTGGTTTTATTTTATAGAGACCTGAAATAGGGAAAGAGTAGCCAATTATGAGAAAAATGTCATTTTTCATGATTATGTCATCATTTTCATTTGTCAGCGACAACTTAGACCATTGATTTTTCAACTGATTTATAATAATTTCAGAGTTAAATTTAAAATTCATAAACAATTACTGTGGTCTAAGTAGTTGCTGGCATCTAAAAATTGAAAATATTACCCTTAATTTTGCTATTTTCGGTCAATTTGGCAAAAATCATGAAAATTTGTCATGTTTGACATGATATTTTAAGTAAATAATCAGTACAATTCTTAAAAATTGAGTTGTACATGCTTTTTTATTCATTTGACTTGCTGAATAACAAAAGAACTTTTCTCTTTATCGATGCTCAACTTTTCAGTCTTACAGGGGGCCAAATATGGGCCTTACTGTACCTTGTCCTTTTAAAGATTTCTGATCATTAGTATAAAAGTACAGTAGTATTGGATATTGGAAAAGGAACTATGTTGCGAGCGTGTATTGATATGTTAATCAATATGTGATGAGGCAACATAACCATCAGCTACCTTTTGATTGGACAGCTACTGAAAGGCTATCCTACCTATAGCCATGGCTAATCACTCCAGCAATTATCCTGGATAAAAAGCAGAGAATATATAATATGCTTGACTGGTTATACCTATTGTTCATCTGTCATCATTGCAACTGCTTTTACTTACTTTTAAAACAAGCTATATACTGTACATTTGATAAAGAAGGAATATGCATGACACAAATACATAACAGATGTTAAAATGCAGCAAAGAATATTTCCATCCTTTGTCATTCAAGTGCACCTATAGTATATATTTAGCTGTGTTTTCTATTTTAGAGTTGCAGTAGTAGGCAATGTAGACGCAGGAAAGAGTACTTTACTTGGTGTATTGACACATGGAGAACTAGACAACGGCAGAGGACATGCTCGTCAAAGACTATTTCGACACAAACATGAAATGGAATCAGGGAGAACAAGCAGTGTTGGGAATGATATTCTTGGGTTTGACGCAGTGGGGAATGTCGTAAACAAACCTGATCATGGCAACTTAGACTGGACAAAAATTTGTGAGGAATCTTCAAAGGTTGGTACCAGTCCATTGTAGAGGTCATAAAGGTTGTTTCAGCTATCAGAGAAAACTATGATTTTTGAACTAAATTTGGTTAATGGGGTTTTCCTAGGAGTATTTCTGTTCTAGGGATGGGATGTCTAAAAAATGAATTATGTTTCACAAAAGTTGGAGAAAATGTCAATCTATAACATGTTTTATTTGTGTTAACTTTTAATGTTTGGATTCGAATTATTAATCGAGCCCACAAAACATATGTAGTATAATTTGTAATGCTAATTAGCATATATATATGCAATTATTATAGAAGTGGAAATTTGATTTTGATATCATTTTTGTACAATTACAGGTCATCACTTTTATTGATCTGGCAGGTCACGAGAAATATTTAAAGACGACAGTATTTGGCATGACTGGACATGCTCCAGATTTTGCAATGTTAATGGTATGTGCACGGTATAAGTTTGAAATTTAAAATTTACTAATACATGTACTACAACACCATCAGCGTGAATTTTAATTTCTCAACGCCACACGGTGGATGTGAAGTTGAGTAGTTATATTGACATCCACTGATTTTCACGCAGTCTCCACCCAGCACCGTGGAGAATTAAAACAACACGGTGAATCTCGGTGGAGTTCAATCGTGGTGTAAATGTGGAGGAGAGTGGCGTTAGTGTGGCGCCACGATGTTGATCGATCGTCATGATCGTAATCTTCAAGTATTATTGTAATTGAATAATATTTCGATATGCTTTAAAATTATTTCTTTTGAATGAAAATTCAATAACTTTTGCCGAAAACGGAAAGTGTCTTGTTAAAAAAAAAAACATTTTATAGATCTAACTGGCGGCTGGCCTACGTTGATGGTATCACTTTATAATTTTCAGATACGTGTTTTTCCGTAATTATTTTGGTAAACTTTTTACCAAGTGTAGAGTAAATAAACTTAATTAATCGCTAAATAAACCTGTTGACGGCTGTTTCAATAATACCAAATACAAAATATTTCGAATTGTTTGTCAATTGATACTTTACTTGTCTAACAAAAATTAGAAATAACTTTTGACTGAAAGAGATTACGGAGTCGTAATTCGGTAAAATGTATCCTTATGTTATGATTTATATGGCAACAAAAGTTGATTGATTGATTGATATCAATGGAAAAGACGGCTTATTGACTCGGAAATGAAATAGTAGCTGTTACCTTAACGCATAACTAAGTAGTTCCATGGGCATCCGAATTCGCGAAAAATCTTAATTCATAGGCGGAGTTTTCCGTCCTATCTGAGAAAATCATAACAAATTATTAATTAATAATTATTAATGTAATTATTGTCTCAGGTCCTATGAAACAGTCTTCTAGTCAGTCTCTAATTTGTTGAAGCACTCAGATATACGCGAAAAGTATGATTAATTTCCTTGCTTCGGTGTGTGTGTGAGAAAGATTGAATTCGGAGAAGCTGGACTTAAATTAAATTGATTTCCCGGAACATTTAATTTAAACTAAACAAAATAGAGGCGAAAATTTCTATAAATGTGTTTATATATAATATATTCGCTTATGTTTACCAAACGAATCGTGTCTCAAAAGATTAACCAGCGGACATTCGTACAACAAAATTTTTTTTTTATATTCAATTTTTTTTTTGCTGAAATAGTCATGATAGTGTTGAAAAAAAGACATCGTAGTAACTAACGAAGCATATTTACATATGAATATCTCATTGAGACTATTTTTTCAACCTTTTGCCGTCCATGTCGTTGAAACAATATAAAACTTAAACTAGTAAGACATTGCGTGTTGAAGCTTTATTTGACTTAAAAGAAACCTAAAGATTCTGTAATGGACAAACATGCATTACGTACATTTTCCCTTTAAAAAAATATTTGAATAGAACACTATAAAATAAATTCTTTCGCGTTTCTAATACGCTCGGCCGCGATGTATTTATATGCTTACAAAAAATATTCCCGGTCTTGTATCCCGGCATTGTCAAGATAAAACCTTAATGTTCGCTAAGAATCTCCAACTTAAAAGAGCAAAAATCCGACAACATGCAGGAACGCCGAGAGACAGTCAGGAAATTTAATCCTTATACTAGGACCTCTTGCTTTTAGTTAAAACATATTTTTTCATATAAAAAATATATATCATGTACATATGTATACAAGCACCATATATGTATATAACTGTTCACAGTTATGAGCTGCTATTACTTTTTTTTTTAAATATTCCGATGCTAGTTTATTTCAACATAGAAGAGATTTGCGGGTAGTCATAAATTCATAATTTGGTAGTATGTCGTTGGAGTAAGATATTGTCTTGTTACAGAAAAGGGTAAATTCAGTTTTCTGCGAATGAGTGTTTATATATTCTTCACGAACATATGCACATGCAGGAGCAATTAAAATTACTGTTACTATTTTTTTCTGTATTAGCCTATATGAACATTTAGACAGCTTCACTGCAATTGTAGCGGCACCGTAAATATATGGTGGATGTGAAGTCTGTGTGGCACAACAACTGTCTATTTGCATATACTTATGATTGTGTATTACTTTCAAGAGACTGGAATTAATTTTTATACCAATATACAAATTTATCAAATTATTCATGCTGAGACAGGAACAGGTAAGTTTTTACGATTGGTTGTAATTTATACGGGCGTGACTTGTGCAAATTTACATAGAATCCAAATGAATGGATGGCTACACTGTGTCACAAAGGAGTAAGACGATTCAAGGCGGTGCTTCTTTTATTCTCAATATCAATGGAGCGACGTAATTTTCATGAATTTATTTCTTGCACAACGAAAGCAAGTATGAGTTGTGCCAAGCTCACCCCCACTAGACCAGTCAGAAAAATGGTAGATACACGACTGACCAAATCAGCATGCAGCAATTCTACTAAATTTATAGAGGAAGCAATTTAATTTCAATCTATAGTCAAACACCATAAGTTATTTCGACTCGGAAACAGGAAGAAGATGAGATTTGCCTGTAAAAAAAGGGGGCTGGTACAAGTCTTCATGCAAATGCAATGTACCATATTTAGAAATCCAAAATCGATTACTGTAGTAGATGCCAAGAAATCTTTAACATGTGTAACAAAAGTTTGTACTGGCCTGTGTGAGAGACAGATGGATGGACGGATTTATTAGAATATAACAGCATCTTTAATGGCGGACCATTTCATTTTTTCTGTGATCAAATACACTAATAAATCTCTATCCCACGATGTTCAACGCCTAATATATACGGTGGCAGAATGCAGCCTTGAGAAAATTATTTGTCGTTCTTTCAATATTTAAGATCTTATGGGAACGAGAGAAATCATGTCCGAAAAAAAAAAACAACTTTTCTTTTGCATGAAAGCGCTATAAAAAATATTTGGTTCATTAAGCTTGTATCATTATCGCAGCGGGAATACAGTTGCTTTTCATGGCATCCGGTCTTGGCATGGTACAATTTAATCTGATCTGAGATTCTGGAGAAGACGTTTTTGTCACAATTTATTTATAATATATTTATATACTTCCATTGAAAATTTACCCGTACCCAATGTCATACAGGGCCTTTTCTAACCAAATAAGAAACATATTTGTTTCAAGCATGACTTAAAGTATATTTCTTATATAAACACCCATCAGTCAGTAATGTATAGTTGCTTAGAAAACTGAGACAGAAATTATGTTACGGACGGAGGGAAGACGAACAACTCAAGGTCTCTAGATTCTTGGCGACATTTATTAGGTATATCTTAAAATATCACATATATATCAATAAAAAAAAGCATTTAACTTCTTAATATGTAAATGCCACAATTTCAACCAAACATTTCAGTTTGGCCTGAGAAATTCATATTTAAATATTGCCTCAGCGTAAGACTATTTCAGTTAGTTTATATTTATGAAGAGAAAAATATTTATTGCATTACAATTTCGCAACAAATATTGCTGGCTATTAATATTAATATTTTTATAAATATACAACCAGAAGATTATTTGTTGCGACAAGCCTCCGGCAAATTTTAATGACATTTTCCCACTTGAGCCCCGTAAAGGTGTTACAAATCACGTGTCACATGATCAATACACACGTATATCGCTGGAATACACAAATATGGCAGCATGGATATGGACTCGATGCGTCCTTGTTGAACAAATTTTGTACTGAATTGGTGTATTAAATAAAGTTTAATTATTTTCACATCAAAGGACTTGTGTTTGTTTTGTTTTTATTACGGTAAGGTCTGGTTTTAATTCAGAAACGTGTTCGCCTACCATATGATGTGTAATGTGTGCCATTACAGTACTTATTTGTACTTGTATGTTATCGTGGTCTTTGTCGGTTAATTTAGATTAAACATATTTATTTATTCTGAATTGTGAAACAAGCTTAATGCTTTAAAATTTTAAAATCCCTCTCCAGTTTGCAATTTGCGAGCGAGTTTGCGAGTGTGGCCTTTGTAAACGGCTACAAGTTCTGACAACTCGACGAACTTGCATCGAAAAAACTTGATTCACCTGATTATAAGCCCCTCGGATAATTTTGCACGAATATAATGCTTCTTTAAGGAGCAACCATTTGATTTTTATGGGGGCTATGGATATTTCTTTCGTCCTATAGTTTTCACTTTGTCCGTCCGTCTGTCAACAATTCTTGTGAACACTAAAACTCAAAAACTATTAACACCACAGTTCTGAAATTTTGTACAGCTACTAAGTAGCATGTCATAATGTGCATATTAAAATTTCATGAAAAATGTGAAATATTTTTGTAAAAAAACTTCATTTTTTATCGAAAACTCACAGATTTTGAGAATTGGACTTCGTGAACACTAATACTCAACAACTGTTAACAGTACAGTTCTGAAACTTTGCACAGCTGGTAAGTAGCATGTCATGATTTGCATATTAAAATTTCGTGCAAATCTGTTTAATATTTTTGGAAAAAAATCACAGATTTTGAGAATTGGAATTTTTGAACAATAAAACTCAAAGGCTATTCACAATACAGCTCAGAATGTTCTTACACATTCCATGGATTATGCCTTAGTGGTTATAATCATATTTAATATTATTTTGAAAACACTTGGATTTTTTGCCGCTGGGCCCTTTCTGACTTTGTCAGTAATCTAGTTTGCGCGCCTGTGCACCCAATTTTTTTTGAAGTAACTATAAATATTTTAGCCAAAAATAACATTCTGTCTTTTTTTTTTACTCAAAGCACTGTTCTGCCTTTTTATTTCTGGCATTTTGCCATCCTGCCTTTTTATTTCAAATTTCACCATAGCCCCCCCCCCCAATAAAAATCAAATGGTCGCTCCCTTATGTACCCGTTTGTTTTGTTTTTTCTTCGTGGTCATCAGGCAAAGTACATTTAGTCATATATAGCACGAGAAGACAATCCAGAATACATTAAAAAAAAATAAGAGTTTGTAGGATATAATGGTGCATTTTAAATGGATAGAAGCAAAATCACTAAAAGGGGGGTAACCTTCTCATTAAACGTTACCAATGGTACTGGTCACTGGTGCTGCAATATAAGGCCCGTTTAATCAGTCTTTAGGGTGTACAACAGGGTTATAAATTCAGCCAAGCTGTTTCCAACAGGGTTAACAAAATGTTAAAGCAGATGTTAAATAGTATTGTAAACGAGACGAGTTTTGTCAGTTTAATAAAATAAACATGAAATTATAACATGAGAAGACTGATAGAATGGTAGTTCCTAATCTAGTTAAGCTCAAAATGTTCTTCCTGTGTGAATCTCCTCAGAATGGCTATGAATTTACAGAAAACTACATAAAAGCATGTTTGACACGGTCATAACACGGTACCGGTATGGTATACGATGTCCACTGGTATGTCAGGGTATGTTGTCGAAATTGATGCTAAAAGGGTTCGATTCAGAGATGGCCAACGGCACAGGTATACCCTAAATCATAGGTAGTACCCACAAACACCAACACCCCGTGAAATCTATTGTTTATAGAAATAATTTCCATTAGGAAACAAACTTTTATACATAACTTGACATACTGTTAATCTGAAAATGTAGCGATGGACTCACTCCGAAATTTACTTTTTGTGTAGATTTCCACAAAATGCACACCCTTATCGGAATTATCTGGATCTGCCTCTGAAATATCGTCATTTAATCCTAGTTGCCCTGCTGACAGTCTGATTAGAATTATCCTGCTGAGAGTTGCCCCCAGTAGACAGAATGTTTATTGTGAATAACATGTATCATGTATATTACGGTACCTGTCTTGGACCGAGAATGGACCGGTAGCCGTTAGTTAATTAGTCACACATACATTTAATATAACTTCGCTGTTTTGAATTACCAATTACCAAGTCTTTCAAATGAGTGCGCCCATCAAAATCAGATCAAAATATAAAGAAAACTTCAACGACAAAAAATAGAATTAATATTTTTAAATAAGAAAATTGATAAAGAAATTCGGACTTATTTTAAGACTTACATCATCATTGTCAGTGGTCTGTGGTACAACGTATATATTTCAAATGATCCGATAGGCAATAAAATAAGTTAAGTTGAACTAAGTTTACGTTTTTAGATAAAATTTCTAAGGGACACCGCTTAAAAGGTAACAAAATAATGCCCTTTGCATATAACATGACGTGTTAAACATTGAAGTATAACTTTTTAAAATTATGTAAACCCCCCCAAAGAAAACAACAACAAAAAAAACAGAATATGCCGATCATATACTTAAATTCTAATAACTAAAAGCTTTAGCACAAGCAAACCGAAAAAGACTAAAAAGTGGAGGTAAGTAGTAAAAAAAAAATTCTGTCCGACCATTACACCTCTAGCAGAGTTTTCATTTCACAGAATGTTTATGACATGATGTAAATGTGCAACTCCTATTTTACATTTGATGGAGGGATTTGGGGGGGGTGGTATTTGTGTGCTGCGGATCACCGTCTTTCGTACTAATAGTTCAAGCATAGCAGTACCTTTAGATGCATGAATGTGTATGATAAATTCTAATTTCTTATTTGAATTATAGCGGCATTCTTAATGTTCATGATGTTTATTGCTTTTCTTTACCCATGCATAACAGATCAAATGCATAAAAGTAGAAGCAAATCCATACTATAATTATGTTTTAATTAAAAGAACTTGCTTAAAATTTTAAAAAGTAGAAACAAGGAATGGAGATTTTTATGGCTAAACGAAACTAATTGTTAATTGTAACATTCTTATGGCGTAATGAAATGAAGATGAAAGTACTTACAAGAAGACTACCTGTTTATCTGTTACCTCCCGCAGTGCTACAGGTCAGCCCATTTCCTGTATATTTGTTATTCTCACAAGGACCCTCAAACGTTCGAAATGTGTATTGCATGCATGTATCTTAACTTCGATTTTTAAAAATTAAATCAAATAAAAAGAAACCAACTTAAGCCCGTATGGGATATCACCAGCTATCATTAACGCAAGCAAACTTGACCCCCCCCAAAAAATGACTGTTTAATTTATAACAAAGAAAAGGACATAAGATGGTCTGGAAGTGGAAGACAGTGGTCTAATCCTAGTTGGCTGTCTACCTTTTTCTCCTATTGTCATCTTCTTTGTAAAAAAATCGAGCACTGTTAATTTTTTGGACTGTCTTCAGTTTCCCAGCGGTATAAGCTTGGCCGATAATACCCTGTGCTCAGGCCTTTGTTTCTGACATATGTGTCTTATAATTAATTATAATTAAAGGCAGTTGATGATTAGATTGTACCCCTATACGATTTTCTTCATTTTTTTAATTTGATTTTTAAAGTGTTTTTTTTTTCTTTGGAAAAACGAATACATCTTTAGGTCTTCACAAAACTATATCTTTGTTTGTATTTTAGAAGATTGCTGGATATAACGTATGCATGCAGAGGTGTTTTAAGACAAATTTGGCCGAAAATCCACACGAAAATAACTAATTTTCTGAGAATAAGGGGGTTCAAACCCCGGGTCCGCCACTGTGTAGCTGTAACTAAAATGGGAATTGAAATCGGCAGCGGGACGGGTGTGCTGTAGCAATTAGCAGGAACTTGGCAAATATGATTTTTTTTTAATTTAGCATTTAAGTTGTGGGATTATATGATAACTCAGCAAGTTTACACAAGAAAATTCAAGTAGATATGCCACGCAGTCACATCATAGGCTAAAAAAGGGCGTCGGTTTGGTTTATCCAATTTGCCGCTTTTTAGAGTGTGGTATCAAAAATAAAACATTGGCATGCCAATATTAAGCAGCTACATTGATTTAAGTGAAGTAAGAGCTCCGAGGAAAGAAAGGAAAATATTTTAGATAGACGAAGGAAGAATAACGATATACTAAAATTCGCCATGAGTTTTTCGTTCGCATTGATGATAGCAATTTCAATGCAGAATTTGTCTTCTAATTGTATATCCGACTTTTCCGACTTGTGCAACATTCGAACGCCTTATTTGTTTCATTTGAATTAGAGCTTTTTGGGGTTTAAGTAATACATATAATATATAGCAATAACTTGCATCAACATCGTTTGAAGTATATGCATTCATTCTTTACTAGTCCGATAATACATTTCCGGTGGTGGTGTAAAGTAAAGAGAAGAAATCGGTTTCAAATATAACAATTGTACAAATAATATTTAATTTTTGACAACAACAATTGTAATAATTTCACGCAATGATTGAATGGTCATAACATTCCCGAAAAAGTTCTGCCGCTCTATCCTCTTTAATCCTAAATTCATGTGAAATGGAATGCTTAACCGTTTTTACAGGTTCACAAACCACTAGCACATTAGAAATTTGAGAGATAAAGATTTTAACATTTCGGCTATATACCCATCCAAAGTACATACCATTTACGATCTCACATGCGAATTCAATTCTTTTCAGATCGTAAATAAAATTTGACCTTTTTGATTGACACATTTCAATTACAGTTTCAGACATCTTGTCACCACTGTTAAACTATTTATGAAACAATGACAAGAAATTAAATGATTCCCGATTATTGATTGATAGACAGTCGGCTCCACGGTACGTCATTCTCACATTACATTCACCACGCTATCGCCACGATGTTACCGCCTCCACCGAGAGCTATCGTGGAGTCACAGATCGTGGCGCCACGGTGAAAATATGTGTGGCGCCACCGAGGTGCTGGCCGGGTGTGGCGTGGTGAAATTAAAATTCACGCTGATGGTGGTGTATATGATTTAAATAAGAGCTTTAGGTTGGATTACTCTAGAGACGGCAACAACATTAAAAAATAAAACCCAAAATACAGAAGATGGTTGGTGTTGATTGCTTTAAAATGCAATTGATTACATTATGATTACATGGCCTGAAAAATGTAATCGATTACATCATGATTACTCAAATTTTCAGGAGTAATCGATTGCTTATGATTATGTTTGTCCAAGTAATCATGATTACGTCATGATTACACATGATTACTCTGGAGACGGCAACAACATGAAAAAATAAAACCCACAATACACATTACACAAGTACAATGATCTTTGATTTTTAGAAAAAAAATGTTAGTTTCCTTATGGCCCTGTCACACTATAACGTTTTAGCCAACGTGTGTCGAACGTTCGAATAATTTTCTAAAACGTTGGAACACGTTGGGAGTCGCTGTAAAAAGTTTCAAAAAATATCTCAGTGAACTACCACAAAGCGTCAGACTAACTACCTGCAACGCACGACAAACTTATTCAAAACTTATCTATAGCATTCATCCGGCGTACTTGACGTTTGCCTAGCGCATGTGTGACGACTGCAGAACGCATTCATAGCGTTAGTCTAACTTATATTTTTTTTTCTCGGTGGGGAGACCTAGGATTTCTGTTCATTTCTTTAATATCATTTCGTAATAGCCCAAATAGATCTTTTATCTGGCTTAAATGTATTGCTGGATTAATTAATAATTATAGAAATTTAGTTTCGTTATAAAAATATTGGTTTTCAGCGTTCTGGTAATATGAATGTATACTTATTCTAAAGCCGTTTTTTAACCAAAAGTGATGATTTTTGCACTCAGTTTAAAAGAATAAAATAAAGTGTTGATTTTATATTTTGATATGTCAAAAATATACAGAGAGGAATGCATGCGCTTGTTCACAAACTCTCAAAATCTCAAATGAGTATATACATGTAAGAAATACCGGTCTGTAGATGACTAATCCTAAATGATGGCAGACAGCATGACGGATGTCCTTAATAGAGAAAAACGCGTGTGCTTATTGAATATTCAAAATACACATTATTTCAAATGAGTATTGAAGTTAGACTGTCGTTACTTGTTTTTTGAGTATTTTTCTACCAAAAAAATGTCCACTGAAAACAGGACAGGTGTATTACAATTTGCAAGAATTTCTTTCAATTCCAGACCATCTAATTATACCCCACGCAACGAAGTTGCGAAGGGTATAATGTTTTTGACTGGTCCGTCCGTCCGTCCGTCAGTCTGTGATCAAAGTTTGTAATCGCAACTCCTCTTAAACTACTGAACAGAATTTAACGAAACTTGGTATGCAAGAAGAACACCATATGTAGTTGTGCATGTTACTGGGAATTTTTGATTCGCAAATTTTTGTGGGAGTTATGGCCCTTTGGACTTAGAAATTTGCAGAAAATCATGATTACAGTTTGTAATCGCAACTCCTCTTAAACTACTGAACAGAATTTAACGAAACTTGGTATGCAAGAAGAACACCATATGTAGTTGTGCATGTTACCAGGAATTTTTGATTCGCAAATTTTTGTGGGAGTTATGGCCCTTTGGACTTAGAAATTTGCAGAAAATCATGATTACAGTTTGTAATCGCAACTCCTCTAAAACTACTGAACAGAATTTAATGAAACTTAGTATGCAAGAAGTACACGATATGTAGTTGTGCAAATTACAAGGAATTTTTTATCCCCAAATTTTTGTCGGAGTTATGGCTCTTTGGATTAAGAAATTTGACATAACTTTGTTATGATATTCAAATACTTGCACATTCACTTTTACAATCATTCAATATTATTGATTCCTGTAGCTCAATACTAATTCCTCAAGGATAATATTGATAGTCCATTAGCAGCACGCGTGGGGTATGTTAGCGTGCTCACTAAGCACCTTTGCTTGCTGATTTGTTTCTTCATTCATATGAAGCAGACTTCTTGCAATTTCTTCTAGACAAAAAAGACCGTAGACTAGCTCTCTCTTTCAACCTCACGTTCCGTTATATTGATGATGTCCTTTCACTAAACAATTCTCGATTTGGTGACTTTCTCCATCTCATATATCCACAGGAGCTTGAGATAAAGGACACAACGGATTCTAGGAAGTCTGCTTCATATTTAGATCTACATCTCGAAATTGACTCTCAAGGAAGACTTTCAACAAGGCTCTATGACAAACGTGATGACTTCAACTTTCCAATCGTCAACTTCCCCTTCTTGTGTAGCAACATTCCGTCCGCTCCAGCTTATGGAGTTTACGTATCTCAATTGATTCGTTACTCCAGAGCGTGCGGGACTTACATCGATTTCCTTAGCAGAGCGACACGTCTGACGCAAAAATTGCTCACACAGGGTTATGTTGCTCCTCGGTTGCTGTCTTCACTCAAGAAATTTTACGGAAGACATCATGCACTTATAGACAAATATGGGATTTCGATCTCTCAGATGAGTGCAGATGTTGGTTTGTCATAGGGTGTTGTTTTGTCTTCCTTTACCGGATTTGACACGCTGAATGGATTATTGGCAACGCGACGGGTGTGCTATAGCAAGCAGGAACTGCTTACTCTTCCGGAGCACCTGAGTTCACTCTGGTTTCGACTAGAGTTCGCGTTGTTGATTGATATTCAGTTGTTTTGTGTTTCCATGTTTTACATGTTGTCTGTTTTTGTCCCGTTCTTGTTGGTGTTTGCTGGTTTTGTCTCTGCCCTTTCGGACTTTTGATATTCGGATACCCCATTGGTACCTCTGCTTCTTTCTTTCATTATCTTTGTTATATTCAAGATTTTTTTGGCTTTGTTCATTGTTTTTTTTAAAGATTTTTTTTTCAGGTTTGAATTAGGATTTGAAGCTTTGAAATTGACTTTCCTCCTTGTAATTCAATCTAACTTATAAAATTCTGGGGTTGATACGCTACTCGTTCGTTACAATGACGCTCGGTGCGCTCTGTACACGTTTTAAACACGTTGAATAGGTTTTTTCGTCGTTAGACTGACGCTAGACGTGCGCTGCATTATCGCTAGACACGTTAGTTTCCTTTTAGCTTAGCGTTCGTCAAACGCATTTCAACGTGTGCACACCGACCACATAGCGTACATCAGCGTGTGTATAATGTCCTTCTAACTTATGCCTAGCGTTCGAATAATTTATTTCTAACATGTTGGCGAACGTCGGAAATTTTAAGCATGTTGAAAAATTTGCGACGCACTCAGCAATCACCAACGCACGCTGACGTTTGCTAACGTGTTTGTAGCGTGTTCATAACGTGTACAAAACTTACGCAACGCACATCAGCGTGTTGAAAATATATTCTAAAACGTCGGCACACGTTGACTAAAACGTTATAGTGTGACAGGGCCATTAGTAACTACA
This sequence comes from Arcuatula senhousia, assembly GCA_963971305.1. NCBI lineage: Eukaryota > Metazoa > Mollusca > Bivalvia > Mytilida > Mytilidae > Arcuatula > Arcuatula senhousia. The sequence continues at coordinate 53,931,890 of OZ020307.1, read as the reverse complement.
ATGTACAAATGTACTAACCAAAGCCCTTGATATTTGTTATATAGTATCTGCATGGCTTCCCAAAGCATTGGATTTGATCTCACAGTGTTGAAATTAGGCCAGACCTACTGGAAATATCCAGTTAAAATTGGTTCGGTGCAGTTAAATTTTGCATTCATTTATGTTAAACATATAGGAAAAATTAGCAAATTTGTTGTTCACTAACCTGTTAATAATGAAATCCAGCCATTTTTTACTTGAAAGATTTTTGTTTTTGTCCTTTTAAGGTTGGGTCTAATGCTGGTATCATAGGAATGACCAAAGAGCATCTAGGGCTGGCCCTAGCTTTAAGTGTACCAGTTTTTGTCGTGGTGACCAAGATTGACATGTGTCCACCTAACGTACTGGCAGAAACATTAAAACTTCTACAGAGAGTTCTCAAATCACCTGGTTGTCGAAAAATTCCTGTCCTTGTTCAAAACCAAGATGACGTTGTTGTCTCAGCAATGAATTTCACTTCTGAAAGGTATTTAGTATGAACATGATGACAGTATTTTTGTTTGGTACAGGTGTACTTAAATCTTGATTTTAAATTTACAATATTATTATTCATGAACCAGAACTGTATCGAAATTCTTACTCACTGGTACACACAAATATATGTTTTTAGGGTTGAAATAAAGAATCTTCCTCTAATTATATACATACTTATTTAAGAATCTTTTTGATCTATCATACTTTTCAAATGCATGATTTTATACAACTTACACATCATCATGATCATAGCACCAATTGCAATTTCAAATCATGTGTATTTTTCTGTATGTGACATTAACATTGTTTGCTTGTTGTTTCATTAATCATGTTAATAGCATTTCTTCCAAAACAAAATGAGAGCATTGAATTTGGAGTGATTCTTTGTGAAAAATAATCACCACAATTCATGTATATGTATCATATACATGTATGTAGTTGAAATTAATTATTTTGATGTGGTTCCAATTATTCATGTTTTTTTAAGGGTTCTCTGCAAATAAGAAAATTTACATTGCTTTCAATAATGTCAATAAATAAAACCATAAACTCATGAGTAAACATATATGATATTTATTTCCATAAAAATAGATGCCCACAATTTTGTAGTGTTCACAGGACTGAGGACATTTGATTTCAATATAAACTGAAATGAATTTGTTTCATTTGCTTTTCAGAATGTGTCCCATCTTCCAAGTGTCAAATGTAACAGGAGAAAATTTACCACTTTTAAAAATGTTTATGAACCTGCTTTCTACAAGATTAAAATGTCAACCTTACGCACCAGCTGAGTTCCAAATAGACGATACATTCTCTGTTCCTGTAAGTTTAAATTTTATATCCTGCAGGTTTCTTGTTTTATATGTCTCTGTGCATTGCTTGTTCTTTCAAAATCAATTGATACATTCTATGTCCTTGTTATATGAAAATTTATTATCACAAATTTATTTGCTTATTAGAAAGAGCTTCATAAAATTACATTAAGATATTTAGTACCATTGTTTAAATCTATAAATGCATGTCTAAAGCATTGAAATCAAAGCAAATGAAACTCTATAAAGAAACAGATTAGTTGTCAAAAATATTTAGAATTTAGCATTGAATATTGAGCATCCTACAGCCTCAGTTGTCACTTCATGGCCTGATTTCAATAAATTTATGAATATGAAATAGTTAATGTCAGGCAGCAGACAGGCAGACACAAAAAAGAAATCATAACAGTATCTCATGATCAGCAACTGCTCATCACAGCCTCTTGATATTTGGTATGCAGAATTAGCAAGAGGGACCCATATTGTGTGATTTGAATAGTCTGTGGCCTACCTATTCCCTGTTAAGAAATGTTCCATTTTTATTTTTTGCATATTTATCCATCAACAATTTGTTGTGAACACTAAATTTTTATAGTGCAATTCAAAAACTTTGTACATTTAACAGGGTTCTCCATCTTTTCAAAATGATGGAAGTCCCATGACCCCCATAAAAACAACTTGAGAGTCCTCAGGACAAAATGAAGAGTCCCTTAAATATCATTGGAAGTCCTATAAAAATAGATACTGGTAATTAATTTTTTCTTTATATTGTAATGATAGTCTTTTATTGCCTCATTAGTGAGTCCCGCATGAGCCATGGTTAATCCATCTTTATTCAACCAATCTGCAATCAACACAGTGTGTGTTTAAGAATAAAAATAAATTGTCTTTTCACACCAAATAATAAAGCAATTATCCAGTGCAATTATCATTTCTTCTAAAGAATTCTTTTCTTTCGTTTTCCAAAAGTTTATTGTTGACTTCTATTTTTAAACCAGTCCACGTGAACAAAAGGGATGTGCTTGTTTACGCAATTCAGCAAACACGGGTTAAGTTTGTTTTTGAAAACCCAAATTAGTACACATTTTACATAATTGTTTTCTTTTCTTTCACTAGTTTGGTAAGATATGATTAATATCCTTTTGAAGATATTTTATATCCTTGTGTACACCTATGAATCAAATAAATAAGATTACGATTCTTGGACATTCCGGTTTTTCATAATAAAGTACGACCAGATTATGTTAATGAGGCAAAAGTAAAAATAACATGTTCCGATTAATTTAGACACCTAATTGCCATTGATCAACAATTTATTGGCCATTAATGATTGCACTGTGTTTACACAGTAACTTAACTGGCTGGGGGTCAATGTTTGAACAACTATTAAATTAACACATAAAAGGTGACAACGGCTTGGGAGAAATGGATCGTTAATTGCGAAGTAGCCTTGGTTTTATTAATCCCATTTGTACTTCCTCTTTAATAAAAGATTAACACGCCCTGTACAAAGCAAGAGTCCCCAGGACGTTTACTAATCCTAATCAAGCGTCCAAAATGATATAAAATCGGATTTGCTGCGTCCTGGACTCGGGAGCTCGGGTCCTGGAGAACCCTGCATTTAAGCAGTAGCATACAAAGTATGTTTTAAAAAATTCTTGTTGTTTGGATTTAGGCAGCAGTTTCCTGTTGGGTACAGATTATTGTGGTTTTCGTAGTGATGTAAGAAATCAACAATGAAATGTCTATTTTTGGGACACCATAAGAATAAATAAACCTACCTACCTACTTTTTCAGACATGTAATATGAAACACACATATTTTTTTTTTCTGGCCTTACAGAGCATGTAGAGGGTATTATGATATGTTTCAGTATTATGAAGGATTTTTTAGTTTGATTTCAAACCTTCACATGCTCTATGAATTGAATCTATTTTATGATCTATAAATTTGACATATTTATTTAGGGTGTTGGTACTGTTGTCTCAGGAACATTACTACAGGGCTCTATAAAGATCAACGATACTCTACTGCTGGGTCCCGATGCTTTAGGGAACTTCCAACCCATAGCTGTTAAAAGCATTCACAGAAAACGTATGCCAGTCAGAGAAGTCCGAGGAGGTCAAACAGCGTCATTTGCTCTTAAAAAGGTAAGAATGATTTGAGGCTGTGTTGCTTACTTTATTTAAACTTCACAGAGCTATTTAGAACAAAGAAACACAAGAAGTGCTGTTTGGGCTGTGGTATTTTAAACATTTTTTGGTTTAATTTGTCCATTTATTGTACACCTGTGCACATGATGCCTTAATTGATCATGGTAATAAATTCAATTTTTCAATTAGTTGATCCATTGGATTTCGTGCAGTACATTTTTGGTTAGATCTACCTCTATGTGGAAGCCGGTATTTGTTGCAGGTTATGAAAATTTCCATGAAACATTATACATAAACCAGCATACTACATAACAAGGCAAATGTAATTTATTTTTGTCTGATGATGGCTGAAAAAATGCTGACAGGGCAAAATAAAAAGAAACTTAACAATCAATCAATCAATCATTATCAAGGAATTTATGTATGAAAGAACAATCATCTTTTAAGAGTTTTTATTGGTTTAATTTCATAAGTCATGTGCTTTTGCAACGAGAATAACTGGGGACCTAGGAAAATGATATCCACAATTTTACCTTCTATGTTTTTTTTTTTTCAGATCAAAAGATCAACAATTCGAAAGGGTATGGTAATGGTCTCTCCAAGGATTGACCCAAAAGCATGTTGGGAATTTGAATCAGAAGTTTTGGTGCTGCATCATCCGACCACTATTAGTATACGTTACCAAGCTATGGGTAAGGTGTTTGAATATTAAAAATATTTGAATAACATGTTAATTTTACGTTGCTTTAATACAGAATTATTAAAGCCATAAATTCATGCAATTTACTCTCAATCCAAGAAACTTGATACCCACAAAGTGCTTTCACAGAAAAATAACACATTTAATGATGCATTTATCATACACTTCAACATTGGACTATGGAAAAAACTACATTGTAATATGATCATTATTTTATAATTGTGCTTGAAGTTGACAAGAATGTCTGAATCCACCAGTCAAGGCTCATTTTGTTGCATGATCCATTATTTTATTGCCTGTGACAAAACCGAAAATGTTATGTCATTCAAAGTGACTTAAAAAAAGCAGCGGAATTCAGGAATTCCATGAATGATGTCAGACTTCCAAAAAGTGAAAGATAAGGGTGTGATTGATTACTTCAAGCAGGTGTGATTAGCCTTGGAAGATGACATCAAAGCTTTATCAGTTACTGGAGCAAAAAGTTTAAAGACAATAGGTTTATGGCTGTGTGAAAAAATTCCTGTATTTTCTATATGATAAATAAGTATATCATATGGAGAATGCTTGAAAAAATTTATTGCTCTTGAATATCAAATATCATTCAGGAGAAAAATTATTGAACAAATGGTTTGGGGTTTTTTATGCCCCCGCGACGACATGTCGGGGGGCATTAAGTTTTACTCATGTCCGTCCGTCCGTCCATACGTCCGTACGAATTTCCGTCAAGCTTTTCTCAGAAACCGTAAATGAAAATGACTTGAAACTTAGTAGGATGGTTCAGTATGACAAACTATACGTTTTTAGCGAATTTTAGACCTGTCGGACATCTACTTCCTGTTTGGGGCTGGATCAATACTGAAATCGACATGAAAATTTCCATCAAGCTTTTCTCAGAAACCGTACATGGGAATGATTTGAAACTTGGTAGGAGGGTTAAGTATGATAAACTATGCGTCCTAAGCGACTTTCAGACCTGTTGGACTTCAACTTTTTATTTGAGGCCAGCGGGGGCATCCGTGTCCCATGGACACATTCTTTCTTTATTGTCAATACAATGTATCACTACCAATATAAAGCAGGGGTATCATTTTGTGAACTGCTTTCCAGTATTTATTGTTATTTTTACCTTTCAAAATTTGTTAATTTTGGTGAGTTTTTAACTTTTTTGAATGAATGTATGTCTTACTTTTATAGTTGTTATATATAACATGTATAAAACTTTCTTTTTCATTTAATGTCATGACTTTGTAGTTCAATCTGTACAACATGTTCAAAACATGCAAAAACTGACTGCTATATTGAATTTGCTATGTTTCTCCTTTTTTAGCTGGAAATTGTATTACAAAACAAGCTGTCACATTTATTTGCTGCTAATATTTTTATGCCCCCGCGACGACATGTCGGGGGGCATTAAGTTTTACTCATGTCCGTCCGTCCGTACGTACGTCCGTCCGTACGTCCGTACGAATTTCCGTCAAGCTTTTCTCAGAAACCGTAAATGGGAATGACTTGAAACTTGGTAGGATGGTTCAGTATTACAAACAATACGTCCTAAGCGAATTTTAGACCTGTCGGACACCTACTTCCTGTTTGGGGCTGGATCGATACCAAAATCGACATGAAAATTTCCGTCAAGCTTTTCTCAGAAACTGTACATGGGAATGACTTGAAACTTGGTAGGATGGTTCAGAATGACAAACTATATGTCCTAAGCGAATTTTAGACCTGTCGGACATCTACTTCCTGTTTGGGGCTGGATCGATACCAAAATCGACATGAAAATTTCCGTCAAGCTTTTCTCAGAAATTGTACATGGGAATGACTTGAAACTTGGTAGGGTGGTTCAGAATGACAAACTATATGTCCTAAGCGAATTTTAGACCTGTCGGACTTCAGCTTCCTGTTTGGGGCTGGACCGATACCAAAATCGACATGAAAATTTCCGTCAAGCTTTTCTCAGAAACCGTACATGGGAATGACTTGAAACTTGGTAGGATGGTTCAGAATGACAAACTATATGTCCTAAGCAAATTTTAAACCTATCGGACCTCTACTTCCTGTTTGGGGCTGGACCGATACCAAAATCCACATAAAAATTTCTGTCAAGCTTTTCTCAGAAACCGTACATGGGAATGACTTGAAACTTGGTAGGATGGTTAAGTATGATTAACTATGCGTCCTTAGCAACTTTCAGACCTGTCGGACTTCAACTTTTTATTTGAGGCCAGCGGGGGCATCCGTGTCCCATGGACACATTCTTTCTTTATTTCTTCTTTTTATGCCCCCGCGACGACATGTCGGGGGGCATTAAGTTTTACTCATGTCCGTCCGTACGAATTTCCGTCAAGCTTTTCTCAGCAACCGTACATGAGAATGACTTGAAACTTGGTAGGATAGTTCAGTATGACAAACAGTACGTCCTAATCGATTTTGAGACCTGTCAGACATCTACTTCCTGTTTGGGACTTAGGCCATGTGAAAATATGTGAACATGACTATGAAAATTTCCGTCAAGCTTTTCTCAGCAACCGTACATGAGAATGACTTGAAACTTGGTAGGATGGTTCAGTATGACAAACAGTACGTCCTAAGTGATTTTGAGACCTGTCGGACATCTACTTCCTGTTTGGGACTTAGGCCATGTGAAAATATGTGAACATGACTATGAAAATTTCCGTCAAGCTTTTCTCAGCAACCGTACATGAGAATGACTTGAAACTTGGTAGGTTGGTTCAGTATGATAAACAGTACGTCCTAAGCGATTTTGAGACCTGTCGGACATCTACTTCCTGTTTGGGACTTAGGCCGATTGGAAAATATGTGAACATGACTTGAAAATTTCCGTCAAGATTTTCTCAGGAACCATACATAAGAATGATTTGAAACTTGGTAGGATGGTTCAGTATGACAAACTGTATGTCCTAAGCGACTTTCATGTCTGTCAGACATCTACTTCCTGTTTGGGGCCTAGCGGGGGCATCCGTGTCCCATGGACACATTCCTTCTTTATTTTTCTTTTTCTTCTTCTAAAAATATTCATTTATTGTATGCTAAAATATGAAACTGATCAAACATACGGATTTAAGATTTTAAACACAATAATTCAGAACCATTTGAGGATAAAAATTTAATGCAAATATGTCAAATATTAGTGGGAAAATTAAGTTTTTGTCTACAGAGCCCTTCTTAACTGAAGCTAATTGTAATTCTGGTTTAATGTAAAGCAACAACAACCAAAACACTAACAGGCAATGCTTCCAAAACACTAACAGGCAATGCTTCAAACACTCAATTTTATTGTAAATAAAGGTAATAGCAAAATTACCGAACTTGGAGGATCAATTTCAATGTCCAAGAGAAAAGACAAAACATGGAAGACACACCGGAATAGTTATTGCTCGCAATGGTCCTGACTTGGTACAGGCATTTCAAATGAAATGGTGGGTTAAACCAGGTTTTATGTCGCGCCAAACCTTCCCTCTTCCATTCTCAATTTTATTGTAAACTAAGTAAGATTCTTAAATTCTAAATGTTGCTGTGTAATGAAAATTTATTTCTGTATTTAACATTTGATGTCTGCTTTTTCAGTGCATGTTGGTAGTGTTAGGCAAACAGCCACAATAATTCACATGACAAAGGAGCATTTACGGACAGGGGATAAAGCTATGGTGAGATTTAGATTTATCAAAAACCCAGAATATCTCAAAACTGACATGAAAATGGTGTTCAGGGAAGGGCGAACAAAAGCTATAGGTACAATTATGAAGCTGCATCCACACGTCAGTGCAGTGGCTCAGAACACGCGGCAGCAGAGGGCACAGAAAAAAGCCATGGAAGCAAATCATCAAGCAAACCCTGCAAACGAACCCCAGAAACCCAGCAAGAAGTTGAAACAGAGTGATATACCGGTAGCTGTAAATTCCAGTGATAGTGTTATGGATACCAGAGTTCACTCCCCTTCTGCAGTGACAGTTGAATCTTAAAGTGTTGAATAGTCCAAATTCTTTTGTGTTTTTATGATTTTGCCCCCTTGGATAGGGTATTCTTCAATAAAAGATGAATTAAGTTAAAAAAATCTTTATTTATATTTTTATATGACAACAAACGTATAATGGTATGATGCTCTTGTTGTTGTTTGTTACCTTTAGTGTTCCCACACTAGTAATAGTAAAATCTGATTGCTTTGAAATTTGACAAGGATGTTCTTTACCATAAAAGGACAGATTGGATTTATTTTGAAGGTACCCCCATTTTTCATTCAGAAATTAGGGACCAAAAATGCTACTTTTTTGCTCACCTGACCCAGGTGAGCTATTGTCATCATTAAGCGTCTGTCATCCGTCCGTGGGTCTGTCTGTCTGTCCATCCGTCAACAATTCTTGTGAACACTTAAAACTCAAAAACTATTAACACCACAGTTCTGAAACTTTGTACAGCTGCTAAGTAGCATGTCATGATATGCATATTTAAATTTGGTGCAAATCTGTGAAATATTTTTTAAAAAAACTTCATTTTTGTCTCGCCTGCGAAGCAGAGCGGGACATAGGTGTTGCTTTACCGGCGGCGGCGACGGCGGCGTTAACTTTTTGGAAAAGTTTTATGAGCACCTCCATATCTCAAGAACTATAGATCCTGGGTTGATGAAACTTGGTATGCATATGCCCCAGTAGTAGCTTAGCACAGTTGCATCCCCATCTTTTGACCTTGACCTTGATTTTCCGGTTGAGTGACTTTGACAATTTTCAATACATATAATAGCAATGAAAAAGTTTTGCGAGCACCTCCATATCTTAAGAACTATTGGTCCTGGGTTGATGAAACTTGGTATGCATATGCCCCAGTAGTAGCTAAGCTCAGTTGCATCCCCATCTTTTGACCTTGACCTTGATTTTCCGGTTGATTGACTTTGACAATTTTCAATACATATAATAGCAATGGAAAAGTTAAGCGAGCACCTCCATATCTCAAGAACTATAGGTCCTAGGTTGATGAAACTTGGTATGCATATGCCCCAGTAGTAGCTCACCACAGTTGCATCCCCATCTTTTGACCTTGACCTTGATTTTTTGGTTGAGTGACTTTGACAATTTTCAATACATATAATAGCAATGGAAAAGTTTTGCGAGCACCTCCATATCTCAAGAACTATAGGTCCTAGGTTGATGAAACTTGGTATACATATGCCCCAGTAGTAGCTTACAACAGTTGCATCCCCATCTTTTGACCTTGACCTTGATTTTTCGGTTGAGTGACTTTGACAATTTTCAATACATATAATAGCAATGGAAAAGTTTTGCGAGCACCTCCAAGAACTATAGGTCCTAGGTTGATGAAACTTGGTATACATATGCCCAAGTAGTAGCTTAGCACAGTTGCATCCCCATCTTTTGACCTTGACCTTGATTTTCCGGTTGAGTGATTTTGATTATTTTTATTGCATATATTTGCAATGTTTAAGTTCTATAAACATCTTTTGATCTCAGAAACTGAAAATCCATGTAAATTCAAAATATAGTGGAAGTAAGAAAGAATAATTGTTTCTGATGGTGCCGGCAGGCGAGACATCCTTTAGTGTTAACTCTTGTTTATCGAAAATCACAGATTTTGGGAATTGGACTTTGTGAACACTTAAACTCAAAAACTGTTAACAATACAGTTCTGAAACTTTGTACAGCTGATAAGTAGCATGTCATGATAAGCATATTAAAATTTGGTGCAAATCTGTTAAATATTTAAAAAAAACAACTTTATTTTTTATCGAAAAACAGATTTTGAGAATTGGAATTTTTTAACAATAAAACTCAAATGCTTTTAACAATACAGCTCTGAAGTTTCATACACATTCCATGGTACATACCTTAGTGGTTATAATAAAAGTTTGTATGATTTTGAAAACACTTAGATTTTTTTTGCTGCGGGGCCCTTTCTGACTTTGTCAGTATTCTAGTTTCCCCTTAATCATCAAAATTGACCATTTTCACAGTTTTGGACTTTATCTTGAAAACTGTAAGTGCTAGAGGAAAAGTTAACATTGAAAAATTGTTCAGCTCATTGAGATCTACAATAATGATTCCAGGGTCAAAATTGTCAGATCAACAGTTTAAGAGTTATACCCCTTTAACTGATTTTTATTCCCCCACGACGACATGTCGGGGGCATTAAGTTTTACTCATGTCCGCCCGTCCGTACGTACGTCCGTTCGTTCGTACGAATTTCCGTCAAGCTTTTCTCAGAAATTGTAAATGGGAATAACTTGAAACTTGGTAGGATGGTTCAGTATGACAAACTATACGTCCTCAGCAAATTTTAGACCTGTTGGACATCTACTTCCTGTTTGGGGCTGGATTGATACGAAAATCGACATTAAAATTTCCATCAAGCTTTTCTCAGAAACCGTACATGGGAATGATTTGAAACTTGGTAGGATGGTTTAATATGATAAACTATGCGTCCTAAGTGACTTTCAGACCTGTTGGAATTCAACTTTTTATACGACCGCAAATTTTTTGCGATCGTATAATGTTATGGCGATGTCGTCGTCGTTGTCGTCGTCGTCGTTGTCGTCGTCGTCTGGGGACATTTGGTTTCCGTGCGATAACTTAAGTAAATATTGACCAATTGTTATGAAATTTTAATATGATGTTTGTAACCAGTAAAGGAAGGTTCCTATTGTATTTGGGGTTGGTGGCCCTTACCGTTTTGGAAAAAAGGGCCAAAAGGGGCTAAAACGGGTGTATTGACAAAACTGTTGTAGAATGTTTATTATTCAATAGATTTTGATAATTCTTTTTTTATTGAATTCCTCATTAAATTCTGTCAACAAAATGTGTCAATGGTTTTGATGTATATTGAACCGTTACATTGCTACAGGGGGTCGAAAAGGGGCCACACCCAAAAAAATGACTTTTTTGTTTGTGGTCCGATTTTCAAAATCTTTTTTTCATTGGAATCCTTGTGAAAATCCCTGCCTGCATTTTTCAATCAGATTTGCAATATCTCTTACGGTTTTTGAGAAATTAGGGGTCAAAGGGGCCAAAAACACCATTTTTAAAAGTTTGTCAAGGCAAATAATTTTATACCAAAAATTTAGTTGTACTGGGCCAGCCAATTGTTATGAAGTTTTGATATGATGTTTGTAACCACTAGAGGAAGGTTCCTATTGTATTTGGGGTTGGTGGCCCTTACCGTTTTGGAAAAAAGGGCCAAAAGGGGCTAAAACGGGTGTATTGACAAAACTGTTGTAGAATGTTTATTATTTTATAGATTTTGAAAATTCTATTTTTATTGAATTCCTCATTAAATTCTGTCAACAAAATGTGTCAATGGTTTTGATATATATTGAACCGTTACATTGCTACAGGGGGTCGAAAAGGGGCCACACCAAAAAAAATGACTTTTTTATTTGAGGTCCGATTTTCAAAATCTTTTTTTCATTGGAATCCTTGTGAAAATCCCTGCCTGCATTTATCAATCAGATTTGCAATATCTCTTACGGTTTTTGAGAAATTAGGGGTCAAAGGGGCAAAAAACGCCATTTTTAAAAGTTGGTCAAGGCAAATGGTTTTACACAAGAAATTTGGCTGTAGTGGGCCAGCCAATTGTTATGAAGTTTAAGTATGATGATTATATACACTGAAGGAAGCTTTTTATTGCATTTGGGGTTTGTGGTCCTAACCTTTTTTTTAAAAAGGGCCAAAAGGGGCTAAATTGTGTCAAAAAGTCAACGAATTTAGAAATAAGATTTTTTTTCTATTAAATGTTATTGTATATGTTATTGTATATATATGTGTCAAATATGCATTTTAAAGTCCACCACAGGATGCATGTGTAAAAAAGGCTTTGTAAGTCCACCATGGGCTGCATGTGACCAAAGCAATAGACTATCCATATTGGGCCTCCAATGTACAGGATTCATCTTGTTGCGGTCGTATCATGCTGCGCTCGGCGTAGCTTTTTATTATTTGAGGCCAGCGGGGGCATCCGTGTCCCATGGACACATTCTTTCTTTATTCTATCAATTTTTACTGATTTTAAAAATCTTCTTCTCTGAAACCACTGGTGGGATTGCTTTGAAACTTTGTATACTTGATCTTTAGGATGTCCTCTACCAAGTTTGTGAAATTTGTGAACGTCGACCAACCAACATGGCTGCCGTTACTAAAAATAAAACAGGGGAGTCTGACCATAGTTTTTAGCTTATAGCTCAAAAAGTATAAAAGATAGAGAAATTCGAAGCAACCTTCCTTCTTCAGCATCAAAACTCTTAATTGAGTCAAAGTTGTGGGACTCCCTTAATCGTCAAAATTTAACCATTTTCACAGTTTTTATACGACCGCAATTTTTTTGCGATCGTATTATGTTATGGCGATGTCGCTGTCGTCGTCGTCTGTAGACACTTTGGTTTCCGTGCGATAACTTTAGTTGTAGCTTACCAATTGTTATAAAATTTTGATATGATGTTTATAACCACTAAAGGAAGGTTGGTATTGCATTTGGGGTTTCTGGTCCCTACGGTTTTAGAAAAAAGGGCCAAAAGGGGCTAAAACGGGTGTATTGACAAAACGTCTGTAGAATGTTTAATTTTCATCCGATTTTAATCATTCTTTTTTAATTGTATTCCTTAATAAATTCTGTCACCAAAATGTAACAACATCTTTCATGTATCTTGTACCGTTACATTGCTATAAGGGGTCAAAAAGGGGCCACACCCAAAAAATCGACTTTTTTATTTGTGGTCCGATTTTCAAAATCTTTTTTTCATTGGAATCCTTGTAAAAATCCCTGCCTGGGTTTTAATCAGATTTGCAATATCTCATACCGTTTTCCAGAAATAAGGGGTCAAAGGGGCCAAAAACGCCATTTATAAAAGTTTGTCCAGGCAAATTTTTTTTAATAATATCAAGTTGTAGTAGGCCAGTCAATTGTTATGAAGTTTAAATATGATGATTATATCCACTAAAGGAATGCTGGTTTTGTATTTAGGGTTTGTGGCCCCTACTGTTTTAGAAAAAAAGGGTCAAAGGGGGTAAAACGGGTGTATTGACAAAACTGTTGTAGAATGTTTATTATTCATTCAATTTTGAAAATTCTTTTTTTGTTGAAGTGTTAATAAAATTCTGTCTTGATTTTGATATGTATTTCACCATAACATTGCTACAGGGAGCTAAAGACAGGAAATGCCCAGAAAATCAACTTTTTTATTTTTGGTCAGATTTTCAAAATCTTTTTTTCATTTGAATCCTTGTGAAAATCCCTGGCTGAGTTTTACAATCAGATTTACAATATCTCTTACTGTTTTCTAGAAATTAGGGGTCAAAAGGGCCAAAAACACCAATTTTAAAAGTTTGTCAAGGCAAATAGTTTTATACTTAAGATTTAAAAGTTGTAGTTATTACATGTATATAAATTAGGCTTTTTGTATTAGATGTTGATGTAAACATGTATGTGTCAAAAATGCATTTTTTAGTCCACCACAGGATGCATGTGTCAAAAAGCTTTGTAAGTCCACCATGGGCTTCATGTGACCAAAGCAATGGACTATCCATATTAGGCCTCCAACGTACAGGGTTAAACTTGTTGTGGTCGTATCATGCTGCGCTCGGCGTAGCTTTTTATTATGCCCCTGCGATGAAACATGTCAGGGGGCATTAAGTTTTACTCATGTCCGTACGAATTTCCGTCAAGCTTTTCCCAGTAACCATACATGAGAATGACTTGAAACTTGGTAAGATGGCTGAGTATGACAAACTGTATGTCCTAAGCTATTTTTAGACCTGTCGGACATCTACTTCCTGTTTGGGACTTAGGCCAATGTTAAAATATGTGAACATGACTTGAAAATTTCCGTCAAGATTTTCTCAGGAACCATACATAAGAATGATTTGAAACTTGGTAGGATGGTTCAGTATGGCAAACTATATGTCCTAAGCGATTTTGAGACCTGTCAGACATCTACTTCTTAGGCCAATGTTAAAATATGTGAACATGACTATGAAAATTCCCCGTCAAGCTTTTCTCAAGAACTGATATGAAACTTGGTAGGATGGTTGAGTATGACAAACTATACGTCCTAAGCGATTTTGAGACCTGTCCGACATCCACTTCCTGTTTTGGACTTAGGCCAATGTTAAAATATGTGAACATGACTATGAACATTTCCGTCAAGCTTTTCTCGGGAACCTTACATGAGAATGATTTGAAACTTGGTAGGATGGTTCAGTATGGCAAACTATATGTCCTAAGCGATTTTGAGACCTGGCAGACATCTACTTCTTAGGCCAATGTTAAAATATGTGAACATGACTATGAAAATTTCCGTCAAGCTTTTCTCAGGAACCGTACATGAGAATGATTTGAAACTTTTTAGGATGGATCAGTATGACAAACTGTATGTCCTAAGCTATTTTCAGACCTGTCGGACATTCCTGTTTGGGACTTAGGCCAAAGTGAAAATGTTAACATGATATGAAAATTTCTGTCAAGCTTTTCTCTGGAACTGTATACCAGAATGTTTTGAAACTTGGTAGGATGGATCAGTATGACAAACTGTATGTCCTTAGCGATTTTCAGACCTGTCAGAAATCTACTTCCTGTTTTGGGCCAGCGGGGGCATCCGTGTCCCATGGACACATTCTTTCTTTATTTTACTTTATCTTAAAAGCCATAAGAGTTAGAGGAATAGTCAGCATTGCATAATTGTTCAGCTCATGAAGATCTACAAAAATGATTGCAGCGTCAAAATTGTCAGATCATTCTTTTAAGTGTTTTCAATCAATTTAAACTTGTTTGGTTTTTGTCTCGCCTGCGACGAATAGTCGCGGAAGGCGAGACATAGGTATTACTTTCCGGCGGCGGCGGCGTCGTAAACTTTTTTGTAAGACTTTTGTGGACAATGAATTGCTTGAAAAGTATAATAGCTAAGCATCTGATATTTGGTATACAGACAGTTCAGGTTATGTTCTACGCAACTGTCACCATGCCATGTGACCCTGACCCCATTTTCACGCTCCAGTGACTCTGAACTTAGGTCTTTTTTCCGGCCGTTAACTTTTTTGTAAGACTTTTTTGGACGATGAATTGCTGGAAAAGTATATTAGCTAGGCATCTGATATTTGGTATACAGACAGTTCAGGTTATGGTCTACACAACTGTCACCATGTTTTATAACCCTGACCCCATTTTCACGCTCCAATGACTCTGTGAACTTAGGTCATTTTTCAGGCCGTAAACTTTTTTGTAAGACTTTTGTGGACGATGAATTGCTGGAAAGGTATATTAGCTAGGCATCTGATATTAGGTACACAGACAGTTTAGGTTATGGTCTACGCAACTGTTACCATGGCCCCATTTTCACGCTTTAGTGACTGTGAACTTAGGTCTTTTTTCAGGCCAAAAAACTTTTTTGTAAGACCTTTGTGGACGATGAATTGCTGGAAAGTTATAATAGCTAGGCATCTGATATTGGGTAAACAGACAGTTGGGGTTATGGACAACGCAACTGTCACCATGCCATGTGACCATGACCTCATTTTTACGCTCCAGTGACTCTGTGAACTTGGGTCTTTTTTTCAGACAGAAAACTTTTTGTAATACTTGTGTGGACAATGGATTGCTTGAATAGTATAATAACTAGGCATCTGTTTTTAGGTATACAGACACTTTTTGTGTTTATATCAAGAAATGAAAGCTTGGGTAGTTGATTTTAGTGATGTTGCCGGCAGGCGAGACATACTTTTAGTGGCCACACTTGTTTTTTCAAATGGAAGGCTTTGTTACTTTGTATTCTTGATCTTAAAAGTGTTTTCTATCCTAACTAGTTTCTTTAATGTTTAATACTTACCAAGTACATGTAGACCATGTTGCACACTAGGTAAGAGACTTTAGCATAAGAGAGCGATTCAGGCTCCTGGGAGCCTCTAGTTTGTCTGTTCCCACAATAACTTTTGTTCTGGTTTACCAAATGCTATGAAATTCTACAAAAATATTTCATACCATAAAAGGATGAATGGGACTAATTTTGGGGGTCCCTTCTTTATTTGTTTAGAAATAAGATTTTGTCTCGCCTGCGACAAAAAGTCGCAGAAGGCGAGACATAGGTATTACTTTCCAGCGGCGTAAATTTTTTGTAAGACTTTTGTGGAAAATGAATTACTTGAAAAGAATAATAGCTAGGCATCTGATATTTGGTATACAGACAGTTGGGGTTATGGTCTATGCAACTGGCACCATGCCCCTGACCCCAATTTCATGGTTCAGCGACTCCGTGAACTTAGATATTTTTTCGGGCCATAAAACCCCTTTGTAAGACTTTTGTGGAAAATGAATTAAAAGAAAGGTATGAAAGCTAGGCATCTGATATTTGGTATACAGACAGTTGGGGTTATGGTCTACGCAACTGGCAGCATGTCGTTTGACCCTGACCCCTATTTCATGGTTCAGTGACTCTGTAAACTTAGACGTTTTTTCGGGCCATAAAACCCCTTTGTAAGACTTTTGCGGAAAATCAATTAAAAGAACAGTATGACAGCTAGGCATCTGATATTTTGTATACAGACAGTTGGGGTTATGGTCTACGCAACTGGCACCATGACGTTTGACCCTGACCCCTATTCCATGGTTCAGCAACTCTGTGAACTTAGATGTTTTTTTCAGGCCAAAAAAACCCTTTGTACGACTTTTGCAGAAAATGAATTACAAAAAAGCAGAATAGCTAGGCATCTGATATTTGATATAAAGACAGTTGGGATTATGGTCTACGCAACTGGCATCATGCCGTTTGACCTTGACCCTTATTTCATGGGTCAACGACTCTGTGAACTTAGATGTTTTTTCGGGCCCAAAAAACCTGTTGTAAGACTTTTGTGGAAAATGAATTACAAGAAAAGTACTTATAGCATGGCATCTGATATTTGGTATACAGACAGTTGAGGTTCTGGGCTACGCAACTGGCACCATGCCGTTTGACCCTAACCCCAATTTCATGGTTCAGCGACTCTGTGAACTTAGATGTTTTTTTCGGGACATAAAGTCATGTTGTGTGACCCTGACCCCATTTTCACAGTTCAATGACTTTGTGAATTTAGATGATTTTCGGGTGGAAAATTAGTTAAGTGAAAAGTATATTAATAGCTAGGCATCTTATATTTGGTGATTATGGTATACACAACTGACGTCACCATGTAATGTGACCTTGACCCCATTTTCATGGTTGAATGACTTAGTGAATGTTGGTCTTTTTTCATTGTTTCTCAATAACTATGGTATCTAGAACACACTTTAGACATTTTTGTGATGGTTAAATGGAATTCTGTCATCTGTCACATGTCATCTACCTTATCTTTTCTGAAGGCCCAGCTAGACCTTCAATGAGTTCTGTGATGGTGCCGACAGGAGCTTGACCTTCAATGAGATCTGTGATGGTGCCGACAGGCGAGACATACTTTAGTGTCAACTCTTTTTTTTATTCTGGTCTGATTTTGAAAATTAATTTTGCATGTTAAGTTTTGTCAAGTAGTCAATACAAAATAAAGGATTGATTATTGCAGCCTCCCCTTTTTAGCTCACCTGGCCACAGGCCATGTGAGCTTATGTCGTAACTATGCATCCTTCATCGTCTGTCGTCATCCGTCGTCTGTTGTCCGTTAACAATTTCAAAAATCTTCTTCTCTGAAACCGCTAAACCAATTTAAATGAAACTTTGCAGGAATGATATGTGATATGTTGGCATCAACCGATCCTCATTTTAAAATGATTCAATAAAAACATGGCTGCTGTTACTAAAAATAGAACATAGGATAAAATCACTTAAAATGGCTTAAAACTCAGCAACCTTTACAGATAGAAAAAATCCAAAGGATCATAGGCTCTTCAGACTCAAAAGCTCTACAAAAGTCTCCATTGGGCTTAAGTTGTCAAATGACCCTTGATAGGGGTTATGGCCCTTTTAAGGTAAAAATTTGCGTTTTTTTCATGTTTTTGCCATATAGAATGAAAACTATTGCAGATAGAGATAAGCTGTTGCTTGCTTAAATGTTCAGTTCATTTAGCTCTACAAAAGTCTCCTAAGGTCAAAGTTGTCAGATGACCCCTTATAGGGGTTACAGCCCCTTAAAGGCAAAAAATAGTGTTTTGTCCTTTAGAATGAAAACAATTGCAGATAGGGAAAAGCTGTTGCTTGCTGAAATTCTCAGCTCATTTAACTCTTCAAAAGTCTTCATATGGTCGAAATTGTCAGATGACCTCTTATAGGGGTTACAGCCCCCTAAAGGTGAAAAATAGTCTTTTTAACCTATATAATAAAAACTATTGCATTGCAGATAGAGAAAAGTTGTTGCTTTACTTAAATGTTCAGCTCATTAAGCACCACAAAAGTCTCTTTTGGGTCAAAGTTGTCAGATGACCCCTTATAGGGGTTGTGGCCCTTTGCAGGTGAAATAGTGGGTTTTTTCCTATAGAATGAAAACTATTGCAGATGGAGAAAAGCTGTTGCTTGCTTAAATGTTCGGCTCAATAAGCTTTACAAAAGTCTTCCTTGGGTCAAAGTTGTCAGAGGATCCGTTATAGGTGTAATGGCCCTTTACAGGTAAAAAATAGTGTTATCTCCCTATAGAATAAAACTAATGCAGATAGAGAAAAGCTGTTGCTTGCTTAAATGTTCGGCTCATTAAGCTCCACAAAAGTCTCTTTTGGGCCCAAGTTGTCAGATGACCCCTTATAGGGGTAATGGTCCTGTACAGGTGAAAAATAGTGGGTTTTTTATACCCCCGCGACGACATGTCGGGGGCATTTAGTTTTACTCACGTCCGTACGAATTTCCGTGAAGCTCTTATAATAAACCGTTCAAGATAATGATTTGAAACTTGGTAGGATGGTTCAGTATGACAAATTGTACGTCTTAAGAAATTTTCAGACCTGTCAAACATCTACTTCCCGTTTGAGACTTAGGCCGATGTGAAAATATGTGAACGTGATATGAAAATTTCCGTCAAGCTTTTCTCAGGAACTGTATACCAGAATGATTTGAAACCTGATAGGATTGTTCAGTATGACAAAATTTACGTCCTAAGCGATTTTCAGACCTGTTGGACATCTACGTTCTGTTTGGGACTTAGGCCGATGTGAAAATATGTGAACATGATATAAAAATTTCCGTCAAGCTTTTCTCAGGAACTGTATACCAGAATGAATTGAAACTTGGTAGGATGGTTCAGTATGACAAACTGTACGTCCTAAGCTATTTTCAGACCTGTCAGACATCTACTTCCTGTTTGGGACTTAGGCCGATGTGAAAATATGTGAACATGATATGAAAATTTCCGTCAAGCCTTTATCAGGAACTGTATATCAGAATGATTTGAAACTTGGCAGGATGGTTCAGTATGACAAACTTTGCGTCCTAAGCGATTTTCATACCTGTTTGACATCAACTTCCTGTTTGGGATCAGGCCGTTGTGAAAATATGTGAACATGATATGAAAATTTCCGTCAAGCTTTTCTCAGGAACTGTATCAGAATGCTTTGAAACTTAGTAGGGTGGTTAAGTATGACAAACTGTACGTCCTAAGCGATTTCCAGACCTGTCGGACATCTACTTCCTGTTTGGGACTTAGGCCGAGGTGAAAATAGGTGAACATGATATGAAAATTTCCGTCAAGCTTTTCTCTGGAACTGTATATCAGAATAATTAGAAACTTGGTAGGATGGATCAGTATGACAAAACTGTATGTCCTCAGCAATTTTTAGACCTGTTGGACATCTACTTCCTGTTTGGGGCCTAGCGGGGGCATCTGTGTCCCATGGACACATTTTTTCTTTATTTTCCTATAGAATGAAAACTATTGCAGATAGAGAAAAGCTGTTGCTTGCTTAAACATCAGCTCATTACAAAAGACAACATGAAAGATACACATAAGTCTGCATTGGGTCTCATTTGTCAGACGACCCCATAAAGAAAACTCCCTTATGGTTAAAAGACCAAGTGAGCGATTCAGGTTCCTGGGAGCCTCTTGTTTACGTTATAAAATTGGGGGCAAAAATCAAACTTTTTTTATTTATTGTCCAATTTCCAAATTATTTTTGCTAATTATTTCTTGTCAAATAGTGAATTTACAAAATTGAGGAATAAATTTGTGACATTCTCTTCCCCTAATTGCTGTTAGGGACCAAAAGGGGCTCAAATGAATTTTAGCCAATACCCTAATTAAGGACCAAAATGGGAAGTATTTTAAGCTATTGCCATCACTTGGTGTCCGTTGTTGTCTGTCGTCGTCGTCTGTCGTTAACTTTTCTTTGAGAATCATCTCGTCTGGAACTACTGAAGGGATTGCTTTGAAACTATGCACACTTCATTTATAGGATGTCCTCTACCAAAATTGCACGGATGGTGACTGCTGACCAAAAAAACATGGCTGCCGTGGCTAAAAATAGAACAGAGGGGTCAGACTACTGTTTTTGGCTTGTAAATCACGAAGTATAAGAGATAAATTGAATCTGATGCCACCTTACTGCTTCAGCATCAAAAGATCTACAATAACATTCGGTCAAAGTTGTCAGATGACCCCTTACAAGGGTTACAGCCCCCTAAAGGTTAAAAATAACATTTTTTCATGTTTTTGCCCTATAGTATAAAAACTATTGCAGATAGAGAAAAGTTGTTGCTTGCTTCAATGTTCACCTCATTTAGCTCTACAAAAGTCTCCACAGAGTCGAAGTTGTCAGATGGTAACTTATGATTACGGCCCATAAAATAAAGTTTTTTCATGTTTTTGGCCTATGGAATGAAAACTATAGCAGATAGAGAGAAGCTGTTGCTTGCTTAAATGTTCAGCTCATTAAGCTCTACAAAAGTCTTCATAGGATTGAAGTTGTCGGAAGACCCCTTATAGTGATGTTTTTTCATGTTTTTTTGGCCTATAGAATGAAAACTATAGCAGATAAAGAAAAGCTGTTGCTTGCTTAAATGTTTAGTTCATTTAACTCTACAAAAGTCTCCATAGAATTGAAGTTGTTAGATGACCCCTTATAGGGGCTATGGCCCCTAAAATGATGTTTTTTTTCATGTTTTTGGCCAACAGAATGAAAACTATAGCTGATAGAGAAAAGCTGTTGCTTGCTTAAACATTCATCTCATTTAGCTCTACAAAAGTCTTCATAGGATCGAAGTTTTCAGATGACCCATTATAGGGGTATGGTCCCTAGATAACGGTTTGCCATGTTTTTGGCCTACAGAATGAAAACTTTAGCAAATAGAGAAAAGCTGTTGCTTGCTTAAATGTTCAGCCTCTTGTTGTAATTGTAATTTATTTTGGTCTACTCTTGAAAAAAAATTTAATATTTTGTGAAATGTGGTTCGAAAGTCCACCAAAGGCTGCATGGTCAAAAAACTTTGTCAGTCCACCATGGGCTGCATGTGTCCAAAGCAATTGACTATTCATATTGGGCCTCAAATGTACAGGGTTGTGGTCGTATCATGCTGCGCACGGCAAAGATTTTTATTTAACAATGAAATGATCATTTCAAAATCAAATACATGTATCATGAAGGATCTGTTTTATACCCCACTACAAGATGTGGCAAGGTGTTATATTATACCCTCTGTTTCCTTCAGTGTCTGTCTGTCCGTCTGTTACCTGAAGGTTTCTAGATGAAAAAAACTGCTGGTCCGATTTTTAAGAAAATTATTTACAAGGTATAAGTGGTATGCCAAGTTCATTTTTGGTATGGATTTTTTTCCTCGACCATTTCCAAAATGGCCGCCATTTTCCCGCCAAAAAATAATCTTGCTCCGATTTTGATGAAAATTTGTATTTAGGGTAATAGTGGTATGCCAAGTTCATTTTTGATATCCAAATTGTTTTATCGTCATTTACCCGCCAAAAATTAATGCTGAAAATATGCATATATTAGAAGTTTTTCAATTCATGAACGCCTACGCAAAGTGAAAGCTGTTGCATGCTTAAAAACTTTCACTAAATATAACTCTCCATTTGGCCAGTTGATTCAAGACAATGTTAGATGATCACACCATAGTGATTATGTGAATGAGTGAGTGAGTGTTTAACGCAAAAGGAACACTATAGGTTAATGATGATAATGAGAAATACGGGGTATGAATAAGAAACAAAGCAACAGTCGATTTTAAAGACCACTGGAGGTGGAGAGTTGGGTTGTGACGGGAAATTTAGACTACGTGATGTAATGCTTGGCGGCTGGTTCACAGAGATTTTTTATGTACATGCAGCTCGACTCTCTCCACACACGTTGACCCACTAGGGTCAGCGTTCAGGCTTTCTGTATTTTGACCTGATAACCTGTCGTGACGGTGGTCACCTTCTGCAGCCACACCCAACTAGGATACACACCACGGTTGTTCTGTGGGCTGGGCATTATAATTACGTCAAATCCAAAGACGCTTGATCGCCTCTTACGAACGCTATTAAAAAATAAGTAAAAACAAACAAACTATACAAAAACAACAAGAGACACAAATTCACTTTAAATAATAACAGTACTTAAAATGTTTGGTAATATATTATAATGTTACATTGACATCTTCAATGTGTCTGTCTCACGTGTGTGTGTTTTCGGTGTCAGTCGAGGCAATCGAATGTCTAAAGAACGAAAGGACAGAGTAAGACCCAGTTAACACACACGAGAAGAGGACATAGAAACACACAAAACAACTGAAAATCAATCGACAACGTGAACTCAAGTATATTTAATTTAATGAGCTCATGGAAAAGCTCAATGAGCACTAAGGCAATATCCATTTTCAGCAACGCTGATGTTGCCAGATGTTGCCAAAGCACAAACTTTGTTGTACTGGCAGACAAAGCAATAAATATCATCATTTGTGTGTGCAGAAAACACCATAGGTGACTGTTTGACAGCTGAACTAGGGGTTGGTTAATTAACGTTGTACTAGCAATAGCACCACCTACACAGCTACAACACTGTCTAAGGAGGAAATTATTGACAATCACAAATCTGTCATTTCGTTATTTGGCCTTTCTGTAGGTGCCAATAATGATGACATGACATTCCAGTATTGGATTCGTAAATGAAATAAAAATCCCTGCAAACAGGACTTCATTGCAGGGTCATCCAAATGTACCACTTATTAATAACCTCTTTCAGTTCCCACTAGAAATAAGGACACTGCGACCTATATTTTATTTAAGAAATAATTCATGTCCGGCCGTGGTTTATTTTCGAAATAAAAACCATGGGTGCCCATTATTTTCGTGGAAATTTTACCCAGAGCGTAGCGCAGCGGAGCGAGGGGTTAAAATACACAAAAATAATGGGCACCCATGGTTTTTATTTCGAAAATAAACCACGGCCGGACATGAATTATTTCTATTCTAATATGTTAGTTGTGCCTTTAGAAGCACGACAACACCCACTAGAAACTTGGTCACTGCAACCTACCGTATAAGTTGTTTTATTCGCGGGTATCTAATTTTCGCTTTTTCGCGGTACCTGGCAACTCGCGAAAATTAAATCTGGTAAATGGTATATGCAAAGTATAAACTCGCATTTAAGTAATCGCTAAAATAGAATTCCGCGAAAAAAAAAATCTTTCATTTTTTAAGAAACCCGCGAAAAAACAACTTATACGGTATATTGTACGGTTAAACAACTTAGGTTAAGGCTCATATCTGCGTTTTTGTTGTTCAAAGCACTTTCTTGCCTTTTAATTTCGTGATTTTGGATATCTTGCCTTTTTTATTTTAATTTCACCATAACCACCCTCCTACGAAAATCAAATGGCTGTTCCCTGACAAGACTAACTTCATTGGCCAACAGAAACCTAAACACTCTTACGCTTACTATGCTCATGATGTTTTTTCCCTTGAATTTAATACACGTATGCCCAATCTTACTCTTCCTCTATGGCTTTATTCTGGAATTGCGTTTAAGATAACTGAGATGGACCATAGCCAACGTTAAATCACGCTTGAATATATAATTATGTTGTTTCTATGTTTTTATATTATCAGATTCTCGGTGCTGTTTTCGTATGTGTCGCATGTTTTGTCTTTGTCTCTTTGAACTTTTGAGATTCAAATGCCCCATTGCATTCATTCAACTTACGATGTGAACAAAATGCAACTATTCCTATTCAGATTCAGATTATAGCATGATCAGAACACAAAGTTGAATATCGTTGCCTTGTAACTTCCGTTTGTCTTGCAAACTGATGGATCATGGTGTGTAAACCACCTTTACATTTGGTTTGTAAATCACTAGGTAATATGTCCTGATCATATAAACATTGCACACAAGTCTGCAAAAGGTCAGGCAATTGATGAAGTTTGTAGTTTATGAATCTTTCAAATTCATAAATGTCAAAGTTAAGATATATAACAAAAACAAACAAAATAATATTTGATCATTTTTTAAGTCTTGTTCACCCATTTTGAATTACAAAATGTAATTTTTCTAGTACTTCTTATAGCTGTGCCTTTGGCGTTTTTGTTTTAAATGTTCATTATACATTTGTACGGAAGTCATGAAGGGATATTTAGATACCAAAACGTTGACAGAAAACCTCATTGGTTCAATTTTGTAGACCAAAATATAAAAAAAATCCCAGTAGTAAAAAAACACACCAGTGGTCAGGTCGCTCTACTTGTATATTAATTCCACATCCCTGTTCGAAACTTTTGGCTTTGGGTACTTTTCATTCAAAACGTTTTGGTTTTTGACCTTCCAATGTTTTGATTCAAATGTGGCTGATGAGAGGTAACTCCTTAAAATATCGATATACAGCATAACCAAATTTACCGTTTTTACACCCGTTTTGGTATTGTATTTTTCAATGAATGTTTAACCTTTATATTATGTGCAATACTAGTATATCTCTGTTGGTTATTTTCAGATAAATATTTGGTTTTATTTTGGTTTTATCTTCATATACATCAATTTATATGTGTATTTGCTTGAAACGAGACTAAAGTTCTTCATCTGCATGATTTATTTTCATATATAATAGGATATTCAGCTTTAAGTCAGCATCATCAGTTATTTTATCTTCATAACTGTTAAACATGATCCAGCAGAGTTGACTGCTACCCTTCCAAAGTCTGTTACTTTAACTGACACCGTGTCGTTAACATTGAGCTCCATTGCCATAACAGACGTTCCACTGTCGTGATTGTCGTCAGTAGAGATGAAGTGGTAGATGCCTAATTTGTCGTTTTTTAAAAGGACGAAATTAGCTCCTGAGGAGCCGGACACCATTGTAAAGGAGGCCATGTAAAGTCCCGCAGAGGGACATTTGAAGTATCCGTCCTTGAGCGCATCGGTGTCTATCTGTCCGGTCTGGGATTTAATGTACATAAAAGGTAATCTAGACGGGTAGGTGTAATACCTTGCGGGTACACAGGCTGTAACAGCAACTGAAAAGTTTAACATTAGATGAATAATGATTCAGTAAAAAATAAAATGTCTGTTCTAATGAACAAGGGGATACACTAAGTCGTGTTAATTATAAGGAAACCCTTACTCGACCATTCTGAAAGATCGATTGTCCAGGTCATTCATTTTAATTGACCTGGAATGGGGCAGCACGTTACAATTCAATAAAAAAGCTGTGTTTTAAATTTGAAATGCATCCTTTAAGGGAATGTCGAGAAATCTGTTATGAAACATTGTCCTTTTTACACTATAAAAAGACTAAGTCGACTCAGAAAACAGAAAGTTGATGCGGGCCTTGCAAGTAAAGAAGAGGCATGGTGTAACTCGTCATGCTAAAGCTGTGCACCAAACCATGCGTTCTCTCCATTCTTTTTGATAAAGCTTTATTTAATCAACTGTTCCAAATGGGGTTTTAATTGTGAATGTGGAATGGTATTGATAATGTAGAAATATCGAAAACTTTAATGCTATCACAAGCTGAAAGGCACATGTAATATTCTGGGAATATTTAATAGGGGTAAGATTGAGCCCAAAAAACTAGTTTAACCCCGTCACATTTTATATGTGCCTATCCTTAGATCAAATTATCTGTCGTTTAAAAGCTTATTTTATCATTCCATATTTACTTTTTTCTATTCTGACGTTTATTTTTTATTTTTATGTAAATTTTGACAAAAGTAACATAAAAAATAAAAAAATAAACGTCAGAATAGAAAAAAGTAAATATGGAATGATAAAAAAAGCTTTCATTCGGTCTAGCCTAGTATCCTTAGCCAGCAATCTTGGACAAAACTTTTGTTTGTACTTGTTATTTGATGTTTTCTGTTCCTTGTATAAGAAAGGGGTCCATCTGTGACTATTTCAGGACTGGATTTGAATTATGTGCATTTTTTAGACCATGGACAATTTGCAGAACGACGAGCAGCGCCTACTGGCCTCGTTGAATGCTGCTGGCAGTTTTCCATTGTGTTTTTTTTCTAAATTACCGCTTATGGTGTTAATTAACTGTGTCGCGTACACTTATTCCACATCTCATTATTTTCTACTGTACATGATTGTACATTTTGTAAACCCAAACCCCGGGACCCAAACAGTAAACCTGAAAGAAACAACAGTGCTGTTATTTCCCTCTGTCATGTCTGTTAAGTATTGGAAATTTAAGAGTGTGTGATTAGTAGTAACAAAAATATAATAATAATAATTACAAAAATATTTTCCGGCCAGCCACTTTTACCATGTCCATGCAGTTGGTATTGTTTAGATTGTAAATTTGTTGTCAAATTCGTGCTACAATGTATGCTTTCCGCGCCCGAAATCAAAACACGCGTGTACATTATCAAATCTAAACAAAATAGTATTTATCACTATTTTCACCAATACTAGTTTAATATCGTCTTGGTAAACTAATGCTTTACTTATAATGTTGATAAAATACTAGAACTAATGTATAAAAGTATGGCCACTAAAAGTATGTCTCGCCTGTCGGCCACACTGTCAAACCCATAAAGGTCTATTCAGGCCTTTAGTCTTTAGGTTAGAAGGACACTATTAAAGCATGTGACAGAATGAAATCTTACCACAAAAACTGAATCTGTTGACCAACTAAAGTGGTTCTAGATATCATAGTTCAGGACTGACACAAAAATCAACAATGAAGTAATGAAAGTGTAAACCTTAGGTCGAGGGCATGTAATGCTTAGGTACTTAGTATAAGACTTTTAAAAGCAAAAAGTCTTACAGCAAAAAGTATTAACAAAGTTCACAAGATCATTGAAGCATAAAAATGGGGTCAAGGTCACATGGTATGGTGACAGTTGTATAGACAATAAACCAAAAAGTTGGTAAACTTAATATCATATATCTAATTATTATTCTTTTAAAGTCATTGGTTATCTATTAAAGTCTAACAAAGACGTTTGTGACCCTTAAAAATACAAAGTCGTAAAAGTGTGAATATTGTGTCAAGGTCAATTGGTTTGGTGCCATTGGTGTAGACTACAAACCCCATGTGTCTGAATACTAAATATCAGATGACTACTTGTAGCTATTATACTTTCCAAGTAATATGGAAGTAATTTGTTTTCCACAAAAAATTTACTTAGAAGTATTATTCGAAAAATGAAAAAAAGTTCACAGAGTATAGTTGAGGCGTACAAATTGGGTCATACGGCATGGCACCAGTTGTGTACACCACAACCCCAACAGTCTGTAAGCCTGGCTATTATACTTTTCAAGTACCTCATTTTCCGCAAAATTCTTACAAAAGAGTTTAACACCACAAAAAGTACATGTATATAAGTTCACATAGTTGTTGAAGCATGAAAATGGGGTCAGGGTCAAACGGCATTGGGCTTTTTAAGCAATTTATTTTGCACAAAAACCTTACAAAACAGTTTATGCCGTCGCCGCCGGAAAATAACACCTATGTCTCTGTATTTGTATTTGTCGTAGGCGAGACAATAAACTATTGTTTACCTTTCTCCTGCATAGACGCTGAAAAATATATAGTTGAACATTAGAATTAGGCCATATCAAATACGGACAAAGTTACTGTGAAAAAGTATAGAAAAAGTAAATTAGTTAAATTTGCAAAGCTTATGATTCAAAATATTTCTTTTTTCAAAACTCGATCTGCGTTTAAAAGACTTTCAACGTGAAAAGGATCTGTACCAGAAATATCTGTCGTTGGCTGAATGATAAGCACATATATTAGTCTTCTGGTGACTTAGAGCTTAAAACTAGAATGTCGTCTTCAAGGAAAGACGTTTGTCGCCTGCGTCTTAAAATATTGGGTAATTAGGAAGTAGATAACTTACGGGCATAAATTCCCTTTACACCATATATTACTATAAAAGGAAGCTACATGCCAAATATTAAGAGGCTGTGACATGTAGTTGCTGGGAAAAATGCGACGAAGATTTTTGTGAAGCCGCATGACGACGACGCAAGACGAAGCCGCAGGACGACGACGCAAGACGAAGCCGCAAGACGACGGATAGTGTCATAGTAACCTCTATATGTCGCTTTGCAACACGTTGCAGGCGACATAAAAACATTATATGTTAGATAAAAGAATCATGTACTTTGGAGCAGGTAACTTATGGTTTGTGTTGTTTTTGTCTGCAATTATGTTCGTAATATTTCAATTTCACCAATGAAATAGTGAAGAGCTTAAAATTTTACTTTTACCAAGAAGTAACAAAAACTCTACAATTCATAAATGTTTGGTACATGTCGTACCCCAAAATCATATCTATATGCTGTGTACAGGTGTGTATTATTGTACAAGTTATAATATGTACAAATATTTCGTACAAGTTATACCATTGTACAGTTCAAAACATCATATCTTCAAAATAAATTAGATTAACCACAATTTTATGTTGCTACACAAGAAGGGGAAGTTGACAATTAGAAAGGTGAAGTCATAACGTTTGTCATAGAGCTTTGTTGAAAGTCTCCCATGAATGTTTGTTTTTAGATATAGATCTTAATATAAAGCAGCCTTCCTGGAATCCCTTGTGTCGTTAATGAGATGGAGAATGTAACCAAATCGAGTAATACGTTTCGTTCAGTGAAAAGACTTCATCAATAAAACGGAAAGTGAGGTTAAGGGTGATCTTATTTGTCAAGAAGAGTGCTTCATATAAAAGAAGACAAAGTCAGCAAGCAAAGGTGCTAAAAAAGTTCCGATTGGAATCTCGATTGTTTGCTGAAAAACATGTCAACCAAACTGAACGAATATGTTGTCAAAGAAAGTTGAACATGTCGATTATTTGATCCTATGTTAATTTGTTTGACGTTATGTTGTTGTTGTGCTTTTGCTAAAAAAACAATCCCTAATTCAGTTGTTAACCAGTAATTGATTTTTTTTTCTTGCACACAAAATCATATTATTTGGTGCTTTGTCAGTAGGTTCAACAACATATTTATCATGTATACAGTAATGTGGACAATGTTTGGTAACACCAAAGAATTAATTAATCTTGGTTTTGAAATAGGAACCATGTTCAATATCATTGAAATTTGCTACACAGGCTGTTGATGATGAATGTTTACCATTTTGTAATCATTTTTTTTTAAACCACATTCCTTGCAGCAGTATTTATGTGTTTCTTTACCTTTTTTTTATGCGTTACCCATAAAAAACTTTTTCAGACGGCGTTACTTTAATTTTTGGACATAATTCTCTTTAAACGTTTGACGACTACATTTTTGTAAATAATTTCAGTATTTGGATACATTTCATTGACTGAAAAGCAGTTATATGCACATTATGTTCCCAAAAAGGGTCATATCATAAGAAAAAAAAAACTTTTTTTTTGTTATTTTTTTTTGTAACATCATTTTGTCACTTTTGTCAACTTGGGCGACAGCTGAAACATTCTACAGAAAAATGTTTTGCCTCTTTTAAAAGGGAAAGATATCAGGTGTTCCGTGTACATTGCATTTAATATTCAGTTCGGATCCTCGTTTTGATTTCCATCTGTTTATCCGCAGGCACTTGGTTCTGTCAATAATGGGGGGGGGTCGAGAATATACAAAATAAGTTCTTTATTTTATATATTCTTGACCCCCATTATTTATAGAAACAAGTACATGAGCGTTTATCCCCTTGCAAAATTTGTGATTTACCTTTAACGTTTTTCTCCGGCCACAGTGTACTGCTAAATCTAAACAGTGTTTTCCTACACTTAAAAGCTTTATGGTGCAATTACCTGACAAAATTGTTTATAAAATTCTGTAAACTTATACACAAAAGACCACACATTTTGCTGTTCTTTCAGAAGTGGGAAAATGTCCACTTGGTTTAGACAATGTTAGACATATGATCAATTATTGGATCGTTTAGAAAACAATGAATCAATTCCACTCTTAAATTATACTTACTAAAAACCCAAACTTTAAAATGAACAACATTAACCTTAATGGAGTGCTTCTATCCATAAAGTTATAGAAAATACACCAAAATTGTAGGACAATTACAAATCAAAAGAGAATATTTAAAATTTTAAACTAGTCATGGATTGATTACATGAAAATAATTTTGAGTTTTATTGGCAATTTAAGTGGCGGAGAAACCGAACACAACTAAGAGTTTCATCTCATCATTTGCGGAGTGAAACTGGTAAATACCAGGATATACCTCCACACCTGAAACATTGTCTCCATTGTGACTTTGTAGAAGTAGAGGATGAGATACATTTTCTTATAACTTGTAAACAATTTACCAGAGAGAGTATCAGCAACTTTTTGAAACTATTTTCAAAACATGTCATAATAATGAAAAAAATAACTTTGGTCAATGACATGTGAAGATGAAGCTGCAATTCAATACCTTCGCACTTTTATCAAAAATGATAGCAAAATGAGTTTTATACTTTAACCAATTCTGCTTGCCTCTCAACTGTCTTTCTCGGACCGAAAATAGAGAAAAAAGCACTTATGCTTTGTTTATTTGCTTTAGTCACGAGCAGGAGAACTGTTTTTATTCATGATTTTATACTTTACAAATTATCTCCTAAAGTCATAAGCACCGGTACCACCCTCTGGTGTCTCAAGCACTAAAACAATAAATTTGTTAATTAAAGTTTATCTTTGCTTTGGACATGAAAAGACACTATAAAAGTACTATATTCATATCTTTATTATACACTTATTTATATATTCATATTGCCGGCAAAGATCCTTGATTGGTTGAAATGAAGAAATGTCTATTGTCTATATTTCACAAGTTAAAACATGTACAGGAAAATATTTGTACGCATTATAACTTGTATTTTAAGTCCATACAAGTTATTATAACTTGACACAAATTTTGTACAAAATTGCAACTTGTACACAACATATATTCTTCAGTGTATTAATGGCCCGGGATTAATGTTCATTAATGATAGGGAGGTTGAAGTTTAAATATCCTAACAGAGATAATCCTTAACCATACAGTTGACGAGAAAAAAGATTTTTAAAAGATATAGAGAGCTGTAAATGTATCATAAATGACTGTGTTGAATATAAAAATGTAAATGGTATGAGTTCGAAACCCTACATAAGAAAATTGCGAACAAATCGTAGTACATGTAGGACAATCAATGTAAGGCAATAGAACTTTAAGAATATTTATAATTACCATTCAATGATGCTACAGAGTTCTTCAGAGCTGCAAATTCTGGAAATAACTCTAAAACCTCCTGTGACGACAAAGGGGTCAAAATCCCCACGAAGCACAAGATGAAACACAGCAACATTTTTTTCTGATGGGTTTCTAAAAAACATGGCGCATGTTGAAAACGACGTTAAAAGATGTTACAAGGCTATTATGTTAATATACATTAAAACAGAAAATCTGTGAGCTAATGCTCATTAGTGATACCCTCACTTTCACAACTACTAATAGTATGCAATGTGTTAAATATAAAGTTTACATCAAACAAGAAGTAAATGTTTGATGAATGCGTCTTGTATCTTGTCCATGCCAAATATCAGCAACGCAGGAGTTATAGTTGATGAGTTATACATGTAAGTGAATGAAAAGTATGACAGATCTTTTTTAAGATTTCGGTAAACAGGAAGGAGATGTCCGATGGCCCACAATACATCATATCCATATCAAGCTTGATACCAAATATCAGCGATATAGGAATAAAAGATGTCAAGGTGTGAGCAAATGAAAAGCGGGACGGAATCAAAGAATGACGGACAAATTTAAAGTTTTCGGTTAACAGGATGTCTGATTGACTTTAAACATATCCCACTATGTATCATGTCTATATAAAGCTTGTTACCAAATATGAACAGCCTAGAAATAATAGTAGATGATTTATGAGTGAACAAAAAGTTGGACGAAACTTTGGAACCTCAGAACACATGCACGGACGAACACAGGTAAAACAGTATATCCCCCTTTTCTTCGAAGCGGGGATATACCAATTTTATTCAATGACATGAGGGCATTTGTATTAAGTTACATTGAGATATTTCTAGTAATTGATATTGGGACACTGTTTATAAGTTGCTTTAGGGCACTATTCTCCAATGACATTAAGACAGGGGCAATAAGACACTCACATTTCAATACTTGTATTTAATGACATTAGGACTTTTTTTTATTACATTAGGATACTTCTATCTAGTGACATAAGGACCATTTTATTATCTAAACATGCCAAATTGGATGGTAGTGAACTAAAAAGAAAAAACAACGATCTATTTTGTTATTAAAGATTGCTAAATATTATAGTTTCCCTAATGATTACTTTCAGCAAGATTATCAAGCATTATACGACTGTTAATAGAGAAACTTAAGTGTTAACACGGTCTTTCTTCAATGTAATTAAAGCGAACAGTAGATCCTTAATCAGTTAATGATATTAATAAATTCTGAAAATCACTTACCTTGTTTTACCGATTCAAAATAGTTTTTTGAAGTGGCTACTTTCAAGCAAACATTTATGGAATTATATACTAGTACTTGCATTCGCAATTTCTTTAGATTTAAGACAGCTGTTGCGGTGCTTTTTGAAAATCCCATCGATATTTCTGCTCACTTGTCTCTTACAAACCCTCTATTACAAGCTACAAATAGCATCATCGCACCTAAAAATAGAAAAGCATCTGCTTATCATGAAATATAAGTTGATAAAACGCATCTAAAATGGACAAAAATAGCATTTTATGGTTTATAGGTATTTACAAAATGTATAATGTTTAAGCAGTTTTACTAACAAACTTATATGATTCATGCAATATACATTTTGTCCTGTATTGCATAATAATTAATGCGTTTCCATATTTCATTGGACCGGCTAATATCGATAGAGCTCCCGAAGAAACATCTTTATCTCTATCAACTTTATTTCGGAAACATTAGCACAATGAAAGGTAAGTTGTCTTTATTCATAATATGAGGTAGGCATTGCCTAAATGAAATCACAACAAAAATATAAGATGCCAATGAACAGCTTAATTATATTTTTACATACCTTTTGAGTGCTTAATTGTATTTATCTCATGGATGTCAGTCTTTTAAGTCTCTCTCCCCCAGTGTTGGCTAATTGCGATTGTAAAGAATTTCGGATTCGTATGATGTGCTGCGATTGCCTAGCTGTACCATTTCTTGTTTATGTCCGTCTTCTTCAAGTATCGGTCCCAGGTGGTCAATGCATACTCAAGAGTAGGTCTCACCAGTGACTTGTATATCTTTATCTTGATTTTTATTCCTGATGATTCTGTTCAGTCTTTAAAAAATGATGATGCCGTTTGCTTTCTTTTCAATCTTAGTCCATGGGTCAATTTCAGAATGGCGAGCTGTGCCTACTGGCATCGTTATTAAGTGGCTGCGGATTTCCATTGTGGTTTTTCTAAATGATCGCTTTTTATGTGAGCTGTGTCGCTTACACTTATTCAACATCCCATGATTTACTCTTCTAGATCTGGAGCATCTGAGTTTACTCTTGTAACGACTTGAGTTCGCGCTGCTGATTTCCGTTTGGTTGATTTTGTGTTTTTATATTTCTTAGTATTGTTCTTGTTCGTGTCTACTGGTTTTGTCGTTGCCCTTTTGGACATTTTACACTCGAATGCCCGATTGTGCCTCTTTGCATCTTTCTATTTAGAAATGTGACATTATCATCTTATAAATCTGATGTGATTGAGATAAAAAATATTTTGCCATTGATACATGTTCAAGATCGTAATAATGAAGAATGAAGTTTGTCTTGACCGGTTTTTTTTCTGAGAAACTGTGATCATATCACATTGTTCTTGATAGAAGTC
Source organism: Arcuatula senhousia (assembly GCA_963971305.1). Taxonomy (NCBI): domain Eukaryota; kingdom Metazoa; phylum Mollusca; class Bivalvia; order Mytilida; family Mytilidae; genus Arcuatula; species Arcuatula senhousia. The sequence continues at coordinate 53,897,517 of OZ020307.1, read as the reverse complement.
TGTTCCTATACATTTGTACTACATGTTTGTCTATATCTTCTTGGAGATTTATCGTTGAATCCAGTTCTGCTGTGATTGTATTACCAGCAAATAGTCTTGTCGTTGATCTTATTGAGGCTTGTTTAGGGGGGTCTCAATATCCCGTATCCCAGCACGTTTTACCAAAAATATTCCGTATCCCTTTAACAAAAACCGCAAATATCCCTTTAAATAATTTCCCATAATATCCTTTATTCCTGTATTTTTTCCAAAATATCCCAATAAATCAATTTTCAAAACCATTGAAAATAGACCAAAATATAAATTAGGCGTAAGGGACGGACCATTTAACTTGAAGGGGGGCTTGTTTTTGTTTTTTGTTTTTTTTTTGTTTTTTTTTGTCAGAATGTTTTTTTTCGCGCTCTTTTTTTCATTATTACCATTAGTTTATATGACAGAAATCCTTCTTCAGAATACTTTTTTCTTACCCTCTGCCGCCAGAATATGTTTTCATCAAAAATAATTTTCAGAATATTATTTTAGGAAAAAACCAAGCCTCCCCCCCTTTTTCAAGTTAAATGGTCGGTTCCTAAATGCTTTCAATATAAGTTTACACATCGTACAGTGAAGACATAGAAGGTATGCTGATAAATCTTGATTTCCTTACTTTAATCATCTACAGTGCCTTGAAGGCTTTTCTTGAGACCACCATCGTGTAATTGTTGTCTCCATCGAGAAATGAAACTTGATTGCCTGATAACCAATCAAATCGCCGTCATAAATACAAAATGAAAAGAATGTATTTATTAGGGATGGCAACGGTTAACCGGTAAACCGATTTTTCGGTCGGAAAGATCATAACAAGTTACTATTTCGATAATCGATTAATCGTTGAAAATTAAAAGAAAATATATTGTTTCGTTATTTTTTCATTGTACATTTCAAACTCAATATATGGACTTAATTAATTATCGGTATCTATGGCACGCCACAACCACAATAATGAGAAAAACCTAGATTAAGTTACTTAATCCTAGATAAACTGAGCTTAATATAGGATTAACTGACCTAACTAACATTAACATGAGAAAAACCGACTTTTTCTAAAAGGAAACTGCTTAAACTAAGATTTTCTCGTATTTTTCAGTTAATCTAGGTTTTTCTCAGCTTAATATGAGTTATAAGAAAATTGAAGTTTTAGTTAAGAAAATCTAGGTTTTTCTGTAATTCACAAAGCTAACTTTATCTGAGATTAAGTTCCCAGAAAATATGGGTTCTGTTCTGGCCAATCATAATTCCTCCCAGAAAATATGGGTTATCTGATGGCCAATAAAAATGCTCGATACATACGACTGATCTTACTTAATCTTAGTTGAAGTAGCTTAATCTAGGATTATCTGAAGTATCTATCATTAAGTTGAGAAAAACTAGGATTTTCTAAAAGTTTTCAAGAAAAACTAAGTTTTTCTATTAAAACTCAGTTAAACCGACATTTTCTTAACTTAATGCTAGTCACAAGTTAATCTTAGTTTAAGTTAAGAAAATCAAGGTTTTTCTGTAACTAACATTTAGCTAGATTAATCTTAGTTTATGTTACTTAATCCTAGATTAAGCTCAGTTAAACTAGGATTAAGTAACTTAAACTTAGATTTTCTCATTAAAGTGTTTACGGCGTGCCATAGGTATCACAAAGAAATTTGATTACAATGGGAAATTAGCGATAACCGCTCCAAGACCTAGAATAAGTTTGGACAAAGTTGTTTATACAAACGATCACTTAAAATAATAAATTAAAACATTTCAGATTTAATGAATTGCTAATCGCAATTTAATCGAACTTATTTTTGTTAGTTGAAACTGTTTCGTTTTACATTGTCTGTCTCGTTTTTTTCCTCGTAATGTCCATTTGTGTCTTTTGAATTTGTCATTGCCTTTTTTTTGGCTTGCGATAATTATTTGGCCCAACAGAAGTCCTTTGCATCTTTTCATTGCGCGTTAAAAGTAACATTTTTACTTTTATTCCCATGATTTCAAATCACACGTTGTAGAATTCATCTAACTTTTCCGCCCCTACCCACCTCTACCCTTTTTCCTGTGGTTCTTCAAAATTTACCGGTCCTTTGTGTCCCACCCCATATTTCATTTATCATCATCATCTCATGTTCATTTTATCATCCTTTTCATGTTCATCGCCTGTAAATAAATAGCGTTGCACGGGCGTAAAACACCAACTCACTCACTCACTCTTTTTCACTGACCCTGGCATCATTTAATTATTGACTCATCAGGCTTAATATATTGGACTAACAAATTTGGAAATAAACGGCCACAGTCGAAAAGATTTGACGAGACTTGGCAAGATAATCAGATTACCAAAAAATACCGGGCATGTCTGCGCACCACTGGTAACAGTGGATGCAAAATATTCCTCTTGTTAAGAACCACCAAGAGAGAACGGGGCCCCGCTTTCCCAATACGACGGGTCATATCCCAGCACCCTCTGGTATAAGCAACTTTAAAAAGTTCAGAGGAGACAAAACCAAAATTTATACAATAATATTTTACTAATAGTAAATCATTTAACATGTAACTCAAACTGGTAACAGTCCAGAGCCGACAACTCATGGTAACATGAGATTATCAAACCTATTAATTTAGGAAATAATTTAGCATTGTATCTATTCAAACCCTACACGAACTGGTTACAGTTCAGAGAAAAATGATTATGATCCGTCATACAATTAAAGGAAGAAAAGGGGACCCTTATCTTGCGAAATCCCGCCAAGTCAAACTGTGACAAAATATTTATTTAAAAACATAATTAAAAACAATTATAATGCATGTCAAAACAAAACAATTCTTTATAAGCAAACTTTTTCATGAAGTCCGACATCTTATGATTATAAACGAATTCCAGATGATTATGTACAGCAGTAACACTTTCAGTTTCCTCCAGTATTTGACGTCTCATGATAGTTCCTGCGTTACACTGACAGTTTTATAAAAGTTCTTGACGTGCACATCATCTCCTCCGACCTGCAAAAACAATAAAACAGCAGCAGCAAAAATATTCTATAACGATGGCTGATAGGGGGAGGGAGGGGGGATTTCAAAACTTTTTGAACGAAAATGGCGTTATGTAGCAACAAGGCGTTTTACGAATGGATTTATGGGTAATTTAGTTCGAAATACGGGACAACTACGGATAATGGTTGAAGTTCCGCATAATGTAAATAGCGTTCGCAATAATTAAATTGGTTTATCTAATAGGCGATAAACGTAATTAATTATTGACTCATCAGGCTTAATATATTGGACTAACAAATTTGGAAATAAATGGCCACAGTCGAAAAGATTTGACGAGACTTGGCAAGATAATCAGATTACCAAAAAATACCGGGCATGTCTGCGCACCACTGGTAACAGTGGATGCAAAATATTCCTCTTGTTAAGAACCACCAAGAGAGAACGGGGCCCCGCTTTCCCAATACGACGGGTCATATCCCAGCACCCTCTGGTATAAGCAACTTTAAAAAGTTCAGAGGAGACAAAACCAAAATTTATACAATAATATTTTACTAATAGTAAATCATTTAACATGTAACTCAAACTGGTAACAGTCCAGAGCCGACAACTCATGGTAACATGAGATTGTCTAATTCAATCTTCTAGTGGTAACACTAGAAAGTATAAAAATGATTATGATCCGCCGTACAATTATCAAAAGATTCGAGGCCCCTTATCTTGCCAAGACCTGCCACATGGATGGGTCTATACCCATTCACCCATGGAAAGTACATATATTTAAATGAATAATTCATTTATTGAATTGTTTCTGGACAGCAAAATATATTGTCCGACGCTATAAAAGCTTTGCCAAGATTTTGAATCGTCCTGACTGCCTCGTCAATGCTGGAATACACTACCGAACAGCAATCCCGATCAATGTAATCATTATATAAACAGAATTATTTGCGGGGAATGAAAAGCTGTGAATCATGCGAAACTCGGAACTAGACTTTTTTAGGGATGACTGATATAGTTGATACTCTGAAAGAAGGAAAAGGGGGGAGTGGGAAATAGCCCATCTACTCTGCCTAAAGCAATTTCATTGTCAATTGTGTGCTGCGCAATAGATGCCAGTTTTCCAGTTATTTGTTTACAGGTATTGGAATCAAAAGGTGTGCGGAGTCTGGAATATTGTAATTTAAACCAATTTTTTAAGCCCGTTCAATAGTTTGATAGTCTCTTCCTTTTGAGGGTAATTTAATAGAGACTCTCGCACTTGGTTAACTTTAATCAAGGAATTCAATTCTTGCCTTCCTGTGGACAAAAATCAAGTACAAATTAAAAAATATAAGGCCACGAAGAACAAATGTGCAGTATAAATTACAATTTACAGGTATTAGCAGGGTGTCTACCATTACAGTTACAACATTTGTGTGAAAACCTGCAATTTAGTCCATATTTACAATATGACCCTTGTTAAATATATTACATGTCAGTTGTACTCCATTTTTTTGCTTTCATTCACGGACATAATTATTCGTGCTTTGTCCTTGTTCCCTTGAATTAGGATTATCCCTATTAATGTTCGAGTTTGCATTTGATGCTTGGATTTGCCTTGATGGAGCATGATTATTTGTTAACTCAAAATTGGGAGAAACAACATATAACATCCACAATTCCATGTCTATGACCCCCCAAGATGATGACGGAGTACGACTTTTCCGAAGGCGATATTGCTCGTCATACAAGACCCATCCCGATACACAACCTCTACTTGCTGCTGTTCTTATAATATGCATATATTTCATCAATTCCATACCTTTTTCTGGCCATTTTTCAAGTACAACGCTTGAATAAACCATGAATGCCGAGGTCCATAAGTGAATACTATTAATACTGTTATGTTTTTTGGGAACAAGGGACAGGACCCCGGCTTTTACAGTAAGGTCCCCCTCAATGTTGTCATCGTTTAATGAAGAGCTTGGATTAGCTTTTAATAAAAGATTTAAATCAATAAATTCTCCATTCCATATTTTTGCTTTGATTTTTTGAGGAATGGATGATGAAATGGGTTCAAATATGCTTGATGTGGCTTCTGGGTAGTGTTGTACTTGTATTTTATTACATAAATCTAAATTTTGATAGTTTGGGTTAGGGGGGCCTGTCTGGATAAACGTACCCTGTGATTGTGTTGTTTGGCCAGACGTGGAAGGACCTGGAGCTGCTTGGTGGGGCACTGTAATGGGATCTGTTCTTGTCGACGACGAACGAAGATTCTCCTGCTCGTTATCTGCAACGATATTGACCACTGGTCCATGGGATATTGAGAGATGACTTGTAGTTGCTCTAGCTGGACGACGTGCACTATTTAGATTTAAAGTGTCACAGACGCCCGACCCAGAACTGGAAGAACTTGATATGGCGTTCTCTACTGGTGCAGAATTGCTCGTCTGTCTTGTCGAATTACACGTATTGTCTATCAGTTTGCGTGGCTTCTTTGGTGGTTGTTTGTATCTGTTGGGTGCCTGAAGATTTCTTTTTTGTGGTTTCATCTTAATATTTCACCACACTGTCGAAGATTCGATGGATTGAATTTCAAAACTTTTTGAACGAAAATGGCGTTATGTAGCAACAAGGCGTTTTACGAATGGATTTATGGGTAATTTAGTTCGAAATACGGGACAACTACGGATAATGGTTGAAGTTCCGCATAATGTAAATAGCGTTCGCAATAATTAAATTGGTTTATCTAATAGGCGATAAACGTAATTATTGGTGCATAACATTGGATAAAGGTGCTCATAGGAGGTTTGGGACCTTGCTGGCATTAGTCGTTCAATGTATTGTTTCCATTCAATCAAACACTTAGCTGCTGTTTTGCTGACTATAATTGCAATTTCCGCCATTCCTTCCTGAGAAGTATACTTTTGCTCCTGAGTTACGTATATTTGTCCAACGACAATCCTTTTATTCCTTTAATGGTAAGCAAATTGTAAAATAAAGATAACCACAAAAAATATTCTGTCTTGAATACATGATGTTTCATCTTGGATTTGTGGAATCATGAACTTGATATTAGTATAATGTATAATAATCTTACGATTTTGTTCGCTTATAAATATCACGATGTTTAAAGAGGGTTGGTATGATTTTTTTCGGACAGCGGGAAAGTCTTATTTTTCACCGGGCATACAAGAACAGAATTCCTGAGTCGCTCGTCGATCGGCAAAAATTTTAATCAGGAAGTAGATAAGTGTCAGACCAAAGATATCCACCACATGAGACCCATACCTGAAGCTGCATACCAAATGCATGTGAAATATCGAGGTTTACGTATAATAGTAGAAGCTGATAAAACTGGTATTATTTTTTTTTCCATTTCCATGTTTGACCATTAAATAAGACTAAGTCAGTTCACTACACAGAAAGTAGGTAAGCGACAGACCTGGAAACGCTAGGATTAATAGAAGATAAGAAGTTTGTTTCTAAAAATCTGTGATAGTCGCACGAACGCACGAACGGACAGACGCACGGCATTTCTATGTCCCCGCTCTGCGAAGCGACGGGGGGGGGAACTGCGAGAATTCGGAACTTTTTTTTAGTTTTGCTCCATTATTTTACCTTGAAAGCGGAATTCAATATCTTTTATCTACTTAGTATATTGTATCGCCAATTTTGCATAATGCTATAAGATAATCTCCATTAAATCAGTGTTGTTCTGTATATGTAATCTTTATGATTTCTTGTACAGTGACGTGCCAACTAAATTAATCCCTATAATTAATCAAATTCAATTTTGTTTTAAAATTATTGTGACTTCATTTCTCAATCAATTTTCATCAAATTTTCACAAAAATAAGAAGATATTTGGAATAATTGCATCAATATAATATGTTGTTTTTTTTAAATAAATTATAAGTACATGTATGTTATGTATGTGTAAAAATTAGCATGCTGATGTTATTGATACCATTTTATTTTGTCAACCTTAACGATGTTTGAAAACCATCAGATGTTTTCCGTATAAATATTAAGTAGCATAATTTTACATGATAATTTGCCAAAATTCCCATAACCCAGTGATGAAAAACACTTCGAGTTAAATGCAAATGTTAAGAGGGTTCAAAGTAAAATATTTAGTTAATTACCAAAACTCTAATGTAAATTTCCAGTACTTATAAAGTTTGACAGTATAAATATTGGGATGCAATTTGGCAATAACTACATATTACTCTTTTTGCAACGAAAATGGTTGTAATGGTATTTTTGCTTGTTGGTCTTATAGCCATGACGTTAGGAGTGTCCACGGAGCAAACCGATGAGCTTTCACTACCCCTGCTGGATAACTTGAAGGCGCCCTTACTCGCAAATATTGATGTCTCCAGCCTACATGATCACATAAAAAAAATCATAGAGAAAGAAGTCGACAAAAAAATTAAGGCAGCCTTAAATGACACAGTTGACAGTGTTACGAACGAAATGAATGGAGTAAAGGCCGAATTGGAACAATCAAACAAAGGTAAGCGCATTTCTAACCTTATTTCTGACAGTTTTTATACGACCGCAAAAAATTTGCGGACGTATAATGGTATGATGCTGTCGTCGTTGTCGTTGTCGTCGTCATCGTCGTTGTCTGTTAACTTTAGTGTATACACGATAACTTTAGTTCTAGTTATCCAAATCCAATGAAATTTGACAATGGTATTTCTTACCATTAAAGGATGGATGGGAATGATTTTGGGAGTCCCCCCTTTTTTCGTTGAGAAATTAAGGGCCAAAAGGGGCCAAATTGCAACTTTTAGTTTGTTCTTACATTAACTTTTTCAAAAATCTTTTCCTCTGAAACTACTGAACAGAATTCAATGAAACTTGGTATGAATGATCAATAAGGTGTCATGCACTATAGCTGTGTTTCAAGTTCTAAATTGTCAAAAAACATGGCCGTCGTGGCTAAAAATAGACCAGGGGGGTCAGCCTACTGTTTTTGGCTTGTAATTCAAAAAGTATAAGAGATAGATGAAATCTGATGCACGCTACTGCTTCAGGATCAAAAGTTCTACAAAAGTCTCTATTTGGTCGAAGTTGTCAGATGACCCCTTATAGGGGTTACAGCCCCTTAAAGGTGAAAAATAGCATTTTTTCATGTTTTTGCCCTATAGTATGAAAACTATTGCAGATAGAAAAAAGCTGTTGCTGGCTTAATTGTTCAGCTCATTTAGCTCTACAAAAAACTCCATAGAGTCGAAGTTGTCAGATGACCCTTTATTGGGGCTACAACCCCTAAAATAATGTTTTTTCATGTTTTTGGCCAATGAAATGAAAACTATAGGAGGTAGAGAGAAGCTGTTGCTTGCTTAAATGTTCAGCTCATTTACACAATTAAGAAATTAATTTTTGCGCCCCCCCCCCCTTTTCCCCCCTATTACGTAATTAGGGGCCAAATGGGGCCAAAATCGAAACTTTTTTATTAATGGTCCGATTTTGAATTTTTTTTTTGCAAGTTAATTCTTGTCAGGTAGCGAATCCAAATTTGAGAATTAATTTTTGTGACCATCCCCTTTTTCACTTGTTTTGTAATTAGGGGCCAAAAGGGGCCGTAATCAAAACATTTTTATTTCTGGTTTGTTTTTGAAATTTTTGTTTGCAAGTTTATTTTTGTCAAGTAGTGAATCCAAATTTGAGAATTTATTTTTGCAACCCCACCCCTTTTTTACCTGTTACATAATAAGGGGCCTAAAGGGGCCGAAATGAAAATTTTTTTAATTCTTGTCCGATTTTGACAATTTTTTTGCAAGTTTATTCTTGTCAAGTAGCAGATATATTTTTGTGTCCCCTTTTTTTAATGTTATGTTATTAGGGACCAAAAGGGGCCAAAATCCGAACTTTTTTACTTCTAGTCCGATTAAAAAAATTTTTTTTACAAGTTTATCCTTGCCAAGTAGCGATTCTAAATTTAAGAATAAATTTTTGCGACCCCCACCTTTTCTTCGCTCATTACCCAAGGGGCTGTAATCATAATTTTTAAAAAAATTCTGGTTCTATTTTTAATTTTTTTTCCCAAATATTATTCTTTTCAAGAGTAGAATACAAAATTGAAAATTTATATTTTTACCCCCTGTGTCGAAAGTCCACCAGAGAAGCATGTGTCAAAAACCTTTGTCAGTCCACCATGGGCGGCATGTGTCCAGAGCAATAGACTATCCATATTGGGCCTAAAATGTACAGGGTTCAACATGTTGAGGTCGTATCATGCTGCGCTCGGCGAAGCTTTTTATTTTTTATGATAAGGCATCGAAAAATGTTGTTGTTAGCTAGATCAATATTGAATCATCTTTGTTAAACGTTCTTGATCAACATTCAATTTTTTTTATTGTAATATTGAATCAGAATATTGAATTTTAAAAGTTAAACTAAATTTTGTTTCAATATTGAACGCTGAGAAAAATTGAACGCATATGTCGAATGCATATGCTGAACGTTGAATCTGGAATCAACTTTACTATGGTTTTAAGGGCCCGACCATTTAACTTGAGAGGAGGGGGCTTGGTTTTCCCCGCAAAAATGTTCTGAACCGGATTTATTCTTGCAGATGTTAACACAAAAAATATTCTGAAGAAGGATAAAATAAGGCAAATAATGAAAAATACTGTGTCGTGGTCCTTATAGAAGATTAATATTTTCGGAAACAAGTTTTCTGATCACATAAAAAAAGTCCCCCTTTCCATTTAAATGGTCTGTCTCTGAAATTGATATTTTACTAAAAATGTGAATGAAAGGTGTAAGCAGTATTTGCTAAATTAAAGCAACGCATATCACCATTTCAACTATAAATTTATGGTCATTTAAGGGCTTAAACAAGTTTGGGTTTATTCGGGATTGGTTTAAACATTTTTAAGTTATTCGATGTAAATTTCAGAATATATACACGAAATCCTTCCTGATTTTGCCAAGCTACGAGAAGAGACAACAGAAGAATTACAGGACATAAAGAATGATTTAAATGGTCTAAAAGGTCAGTAAAGAATTGTGTTTTTACAGATTTTTCAATACTCGGAACTGTTCATACTAACAGTTCTTATAGAGTATTATTGGATTTGGTTTGAGTTTGTGATAAGGTTCTGCGTGCGCTAAAAGATATAGTGCGTGATGAATGTTCAAATATTGAACGCTTTTTATTCACTAGTTACATCTACTGTTGGTCTGAATTGAAAATTTTCAAAATAGCGTTGTTCCATACCATTATAATGATAATTGAATGGTTAGTTTCAATTTTGTCAGTCAGTTATGTATTCCTACATTTGTCCTAGCTGGACGACACTTTCTCCATTCGAATTTTATGAACAGTTATACACAATTAAATCCCATGCTTTGCTGTTTTCATCTAGAGATTTTTTTTCACAAAATAGTTATACTATCTATTTTTGATATAGATTTTAGGTATTATACATGAACTGGTCACTTATTTGACAAAATTTCGACAACTGCCCATCCCCCTTTTTGCCTTTTTTGTGTATTCTCAAAAGCCGGGATCAATTTTTATAATAATAACTTTTATCAATGCATAGATATGTACTAAATTCTTTACCTAATCAAATCAAAGATTGTACATACATGCAGCATACGAGATTCAAGACGTAAACAAATGTGTTAGAAATAAACAGTTAATATTATATTGATCTATAAATACATTTGGTGTGCACACATACGAGACAATTATAAAACATCTACTTTGAAGATTCCATTGATCATTGATTGATTTGCACTTGTGTGAATGCGGCGATTTTTTTTCAGTTTTATGGATGATTATTAGAATGTAGTTTGTACATTCAGAATTAAAATAGGTGGACAGATTAGGGACTGACCATTTAACAATACTTGTTTTTTTTCCTTAATTATTTTGTATGAAAAAAAAATTTTTGAAGCAGAGGGTGGGTAAAAATATTCTGAAGAAGGATTTTTGCCATATAAAATAATGCTATAAGAGACGGACCATTTAACTTAATTAAGGGGGGCTTGTTTTTTTTTATCAGAATTTTTTTTTCACAGAGCGCGGACAAAATAGTTATTTTTCAAAGGCGTCGCAACAGATATCAGCATTATTTTTTATAGCAGAAATCCTTCTTCAGAATTTTTTTTTACCCTCAGCTGCCAAAATATTTGTCTCATCAAAAATAATTTTTCAGAATTTCTTTTATTTTTTTGGAAAACCCCCCCCCCTTTTCAAGTTAAATGGTCGGTCCCTTAATGAAACAATATTCATTCTCATCACCTTCGATAAATATATATTTTTTTTCTTGCCAAAACGAAAAATCAAGCCCCCGCCTTTTCAAGTTAAATGGTCTGTCCCTGACGGCTTAATTTGTTATCGGTCAATGCTATGTTTTTAATTCGAAAATTTGGAAGTTTTTACTTGTATAATATCCAGTGCAACTGTTAAGTTTTATTTATTAATTTGTGACATTTATTTTTGAGAAAGCCTCCAAACTGAGACAATAATTCGATATGATTTTCTCAGCTCCAAAGTAACAAAAACTCTTTAACATGCTTGAACCGTCTTCATTCAAAATCCCATTAAACTATATATCCGACCGTGTGTTGTTAAGAATTTAAAGCGACATTATATTCGGCACATAAATGAATGTTAAAAAACTAAAAAAACACATATTAAAGCAAGAACTGGTACCCTGACTTTAAGGTGTTTACTTTTCTTTTTGTCTTTTTCGTCTACTGAATCGTGATTTTGTCGTGTCATTTTATATAATAAATTTTCCGATTTTCGAACGACCCTGTACCCTGTACTAAGTCTTTACACAAAATATATTCGTAATTTGGTTAGCTATAGTTATTGCTATTCTCTATATACATATCCGGGAGATTATCATGTAAGGGGCGATACAATAAACATGAAATGATGATGAAGTGGAGGAAGTAGAGACAAAAGGCCAATGGGCAAGGAGAGTTTTGTATCACTGGAAAAAAGGAGTGATGGGAAGGGACTCGCAATTTTGCCTACTACAGGATGATCCTACGGGTCCTATATACGCTCTCACGGACACCTGTTACAAGGTTGTTTAACGTGCAAGGAACGTGACAATTTTCCCAACAGGGTGCACCAAAATAGTTTGCGTCAGGTTTTCCGTATTATAGCCTGACGACCACGGCATTCATTATGACATTGCTGCCCCCATTCAACCACCTACGGCACACATCCCAGTCGATTTGTGGGTAAAGCTGCCTGACCTGATGTCAGGGTTTTGAGCGCTGCTCGGTGCACTTTTCCCGGCAAGCTTAGCGTTGCTGCGGGCCTAATCGCCTCCCAGGACCCGCACGGGTAAAATATTCGGCACATATAACTACTTTAAAACGAACAAACACATGTATACTAATGTTTAATATTTAAAAGATATAATAATGTTTATAAAAAAGCAGGAACTGATAATCCTTTATAGGGAACACTGACTTCAAAATGCTAATTAATATTTAGTATTTTGTACGGTAATTCATGGTAAATGTCGGGTGCAGTGTCGGATCCAGGAGGGGGGTTCCGGGGGTCGGAACCCCTCTTTCCTCCGAAATTTTTGAATTTTTGTGTAGATTTTCAGCAAAATTGGTCTGGATCCCCCCTCTTTTGGCCCACAGAACCCAGTATGTGGGACCCCCCCCCTTTCGAAAATTTCTGGATCCGCCCCTGGGGTGGCTAAAGAAATTTTCGTAACAGGTTTCTCAGAAACTACTGATCCCAGCCACTTGATATTTAGTGTACAGCAGCAGGATGGAGTCTTATACCGTGGGATTTGATTTAAGATCTGTCGCTCATCTACATCCTGTTTAACGAAATCCGGCCATTTCTGTCTGGTAATTATTTGCTTTTTAAATCAAACACAAATGATTATAAGTTTAACCGAGTATCTTTGGATATGGGTTTATACCCATATCTTTTCTTGTTTATAACCGATTTTGGTACTTTATCCAGGGGTACTTACGTTTATGATGATTATAAAAACACAATGAAAAATCCACATCTGCAATTATTTTAGAGATTATAAACCTTTCTAGTTTAGGCTAGTTTAAACATATTTTAATTGTAATAAAACAAATAAATTTGACACAAGTAAATTCATACTTAAAGACTCCGCGATACAATAGACATTAAAATGAAATAGAAAATAATGTAGAAGATCGTGCATTTTAAATGAAATAGAAAAAGAAACAAAATTACGAGCTACACTCAAAGCGTCAAACAAAAATAGAAGCATGCAACAGTAATGTAATTTCACAAAACGAGAAAAAAGAGAGTGAGTGAAGAAGAAAAGGTGCTGATGAGATGATTGTCCGCTTAGAAAAAATGAGTAATTGTAAATCTTTTGAATCGTTTAATAAACTCAAAAACATTTCTAATCAAAGTACTGAAAGTACTGGTAGCCGGGGTAATCTACAAATTTTAAATTGTTCATGTGTAGCAAAAAAATAAAAATAAAAATAAAAAGCTACTTTTTTGTAAAAGGAATTTTCACACGGATTTCAATGAAAGTAAAGATTTTGAAAACAAACCAAAATTTTTAAAAGTTGATTTTATAGGCGTTGCCTGTCTTTGGTCCCCTGTAGCAATGTAACGGTGCAATATAATTATATGAAAACTATTGACATATTAAGTTGACAGAATATGATGAGGAATTCTGTTCAATAAAAAAGAATTTTCAAAATTAAATGAAAAATAAAAGTTCTACAGCCATTTTGTCAATACACCACTTTGAGCCCCTTTTGGTCACAAACCCCAAATACAACACCGTTCTTCCTCCAGTGGATATAATCATCATATTAAAGCTTTATAACAATTGGCTGGTCCACTACAACCATAGAGCTGTATATCAAATATACAGGGGCCGTGTCAACGAAGCTATCTTAGGATTGAGACATGTCTTTGGACCGTCTTTAGATATGGATTAGTCTTAGGACGGGTCAACGAAAGGGTCCTAATTTGAGATGCGTCCTAAAATGTGACCAAAATTTGAGATAACAATTGAGTTGACTTAAGACCATCCTAATTAGTACGGACTATCCTAGCGTATTGAAATTGCTCTTGTGAATACTTATCTTAGATGACGAGCGAAATACATCAGACGGAATAAAGTATTGAGAGATACAGCTTATTTCTTAGACTGTTGACCACTGTTATAGCTACAAATCATGGGAGCTTTTCCGTTTTATGCTTTAAATTACTCATAATAGTGGTCCATTTTTTGTGAAAATCTTGAATGTACGGATTTTTGGTGGTTTATTTTGGCACAGTTTGTTATTCCATACTTTCCCATGCTTTCTATTTTGTACTATGTGTGGCGTGGCCAGAAAGCTTCGAAAAGAAAACATCATTCTACTTTTAACGTTTGATGAAAAAACAACTTTGTCTGAAAAAGTTGGTTACTACAATTTCTGGTCATTGTTCAAATAAAAAAGTACACCAAAGTTTCAGGCAAAATATTTTATGACACCGGACTCACGTTTAGTCTATTGAAGACTTATAAGAGGCGCTCTAGTATTGAGTCCTTTTCTTTCACTAATTTTCTCCTTTCTTCCTTCCAGTGTTTCAAGTTGATTCAAATACATTCTGCTTCTTTCTAAGCAATTTAGTTAGTTAGTTATTGCTTTACAAGCAGCACGATCGGGAGATGAACATGAAATGGTGATACAATGAACATGAAATGATGATGAAGTGGAGGAAATGGGGACACCTAGTTTTCTGAAGATAAATTATGACCAATAATAGACCACTCTATTCCCGATGTGGGAAGAAGAGGTCAGAGTTTTGGTATTTTTGAAAATGTATTTTGACAAAGTTGATGCCGGAATTTAAATCAAATTTTAAACTAACTTCAATCTAAAAACGCGTGTGGTTTTTTTTTAAGCAATCGAGTTTTCCGATGAGATTTCGTTCATTTTCATTTCAACTACCGATTTTCTTATGAATGAACGGGAACAAACTATTTGCAATTTGTATAAACCTAAGTATTGAAGTTTGTAAAGTTGTTTACGTTATTTACATATTTCATTTATTAAAACAAAACAAAAAACAAAAAAAATAACTAAAAAGAAATCAAGATTTTATAAATTGTTCACACATTGTTTTATAAATGTAGAAGTTTATCATTCATTTTGATATGCTACGAAATTGTTAATTAAAGTTATTTAAATATGAATTGCATATCAGTTATTCTAAGACGGTCCTTAGACCATTATATATAGGAATGTCCTAAGACAGCTTCGATGTACATCCTACCCAATATCTTTAGATGGTTCTAAGACCATCCTAAAGTAACTCCTAAACGATGTCTTAGGATTTGTGTTAGGATAGTTTCATTGGCACGGGCCCAGGTCTATATGCTACAACTTAATTTCTTGTGTAAAACTATCTGCCTCAACAAACTCACATTCACGCGTTGTTTTTTTTTTTCAGGAACAGATCGTTTGTGTTTTGCATCTTGAAAATAAATATATATTCAGTGGTTCTAAAGATAGAAAATTTGGTTGATTAAAAATTTTCAATGAAAAATTACTTGGTCCAGAAACAACTTTACAGTAAATTTATATTTAGGTCAAATTTTCAAAATCAATTATGGTAAAAATGAATAAATTCTTATTCAAAGAACAGTTTACAGAACCATTTCATCTGATCGAATAAAAAAGTTATGAGGATTTGAATTTTGGGAAAATTATCCTGTCCATCAATGATTGTTCATTGCACTGTGTATTGCCATCCAGATTGACACTTAATGAGATGCAAATTAGTGAATATGACATCACTAATGAGATCGACGAACACTCCTATAAACAAAATATCAATCCGCTTTTGTATTCTATATTAATCATTTTATGCTATCGCACCAGATAGGCGTCGTACATACTTGTACAAAATTTGAAAACTAAATAAATAAGTTTTATAACATAATTGAGAGTGAAGCGACCAAAAAAAAAGGACTTGAAAAGAGCTATATTGCAAGCGTGTATTGATATTTTAATTGATAGGTTTTTGGTGAACCGCCGAAAAAACCATTTACCTTACCGAAAGGCTATCGTAGCTATAGCCGTAGCTAATTGCTAGCGATTACCCCGGCTAAAAATAAGAAAATTTTCATCATAGGATAAATCTTTACTTATTTGGATACGACGGCTTATTCGTGCCAAACAACAAAAAGACAAAATAATTTTATTTCATTTGTACGATTTATTAATCCGTTTATAGAACGGTTTAAAATTAAATCGTTTAAACAGTTTATTAAACCATTGGAACGGTTTATTACTCGTTTAAATAAACCGTTCTATCGGATTCATAAATCGTACAAACAATTTTTTCTAATTGTACAATATAAAATAAAAATGACAACAAAGTTCCAGACAATAAGTTTTGCTATGCCTGACGCGCGTTTTGTCTATTCAAGGTTCATCAGAGGCGCTCTACCAAAAATATTGAAACTGGGGAACCAACAAACGAAGCTAACGAATTAGTAAATCCGTTTAAACGATTTAATATTTAATCGTTTTAAAAGATCAATAAATCGTACAAACGAATTAATAAATCGTACAAACGAATTGATGAATCGTACACACGAATTAATAAACCGTTTAAACGATTTGATAAATTGCACAAACGAAATTAGATTTTTTTTATTCCTTTTTGTTGTTTGGCACGAATAAGCCGACGCACTTGGGTAACCTTTCTAAGGAAGTAGGCTTTTAAATTTTAAATTTTTAAATGAAAGGCAGAATGCCAAAAATTATGAATGAAATTGGCAAAATTGTGCTTTGACATAAAAAAAAAAAGAAAGGATGGTGCCATTGGCGGAAAAAGTTATAGAAAATATTGCTCTTCACTAAAAATCAAATGAGCACATGATGTCTCCGTAAAACATCTTTATTGACGACAATGACCCTGCGTAAGCACTTTGTGTTTAAAAAATACAAGAACAATTTATTCACCGCGTACATGTATACATTTGGGGGTACGGCACGGTGAATCACGGGGACTCGGATTAGAAGCGGACGATTGACAGGTAAGTCATCTTTTTTGTCTGATTCTAAAAAAATAAAGATTCTTCTGCGAAAAGCGATTTGCCGACGGAACTCTATGTCATTAAAGCTTTCTTTACATCACTTTTCCGTAGTCGAAAGCATTCCGTGAATAGGTAAACACTTCAACAGTTTGCCGAAGGGGGTACGTCAAAAGTAATAAAATGACCATTTGGAACTGATTTTCTACTATAATAAACACGAAAAGGATCTGCCTACCTTCGTTTCATTGTGCTCCATTTGTCCAACACCGTTTACTGTCAAGAAATCGAGATTTAAGGACATACCAACCAATTTTCACAACTCGGCTTTGTGACGATAGGGGGTAAAATTTCTGGTGGCGATCGGGGGATAGGATTGACTATCAAAATTGCCCAAAAATGAAAGAAAACCTGACCATTTTTATTGTTTCAATTCTTTTAATGTTTTTTATGGGCCGAGCACGTATGTGGATCGGCCATGTAGTTATACTCTTGTCCGTCCGTCCATCCGTACGTACGTCAGCAACACTTTAGTTAATTTCTTGGTTAAGGCCCATTACTTGGATACTAGATGTTGGGGGGCAATGATATTTCACCACCAGATGGGGCTTGGGTAGGGCTACACCACCCACTAGAAATAAGGTCACTGTGACCTATATTTAATGCATGAACAACTTTGGCAAAGTTCTTGGTTAAGGTCCATAACTTGGAAGTAGATGTTGGGGGTCAATGATATTTCACCACCAGATTGGTCTTGGGTAACGTGACACCGTCCAATAGAAATAAGGTCACCGTGACCTATATTTTACGCATGAATGACTGGTCCATATCTTGAATACTACATGTTAGGGATCTATGATATTTTATTACTCGAAGATCTTGGTAACATGGCACCACCCACCAGAAAAAGGTCACACCGACCTATATTTTACGCATGAACACTTTTGAATAATTTCTTGGTAAAGGTCCATATCCCAGGTAAAACAAATTGAGGGTCAATGATATCCTGTGGCTCATAGACACATTTTCTAGTTGCCAAATGGTTTAACTCATTTTATTTCCA
The DNA here is from genome assembly GCA_963971305.1 of Arcuatula senhousia. NCBI lineage: Eukaryota > Metazoa > Mollusca > Bivalvia > Mytilida > Mytilidae > Arcuatula > Arcuatula senhousia. The sequence goes on along the minus strand of OZ020307.1, from coordinate 53,879,424 downwards.
CTTACTTTAAATCGCACAAACATTAACAGGCATATATAGGAATACATACTTATAGAATAAAGGCACAGAAAAATATGGACCCATGAAGGTGCAATACAATATGTTGGTTAGAAATCATGAGCGTAAAATGTTTTTATTTCGCCTGAATGTGTTGCAGAAGCAGCATATAGTTGTCACTTTGGCACTATGCGTCCTCCGTCCTGCGGCGTCACATAAAAAATCTGTCGCATTCGGCCGGGCAATTACATGCAGCAGGCTCTTGAAACTTGACAGACAGCCTCATCCTATAGTACTATATGGTGTAAAGCGATATTTTGCCCGAAAATTAACTACTCCCTGTTTGACGAATGCTCAATTATATAAAAAGGACTTGACTACACATTTTTGTCACATTTTTCTAAGGAAATCTCAAATCTTGCATAAAGCTTTATCTTATAGCGCTATGTGGTGTATCGCGATTTTATGTCCGAAAACTATATATAACTACTTTCTGCGTGACCAAAACTAGTATTAAAGATTTTATACATAAAGGACTTGAATAAAATTTCCATAGCACATTTTCAAGCAACTACATGCAGCAGAGTCTTTATACTTTGCATTCAGCTTCGTCCTTTAGTACTATATATGTACAGCTATTTTCCATTACTCATGTACTACTTGTATCCCAAACCTGCAAAAATACGCAGACGGCATATATGCATTCCGGGAAAGCCGTATCTAGTTTACATATTATTGTATTAAATACAAATGTAAATTCAAGCATTTTAAAATCATTACTATATCTCTGTGCAATGTTGATAAAGTAACGCAAATATTATTATATTTTTTTTAGATTTGGGATTCAGAAAAGATGGCACAGAATGCAGAAGAATGTAGCTTTTTATCTACAGCTTCCAATGAAAATGATGCACATGTATGTGATACCTGTGGAAAACATTTTATATCCATATCTAATTTGAACAGGCACATGGAATCTCATTCCGGGACAAAATTCACTTGTGGCATATGTGAAAAACAATTTACTACGAAACGTTATCTGAAATGTCATATTGAGAGACACACATACACAGAACACTTGTGTTCTGAATGTGGACAAAGCTTTAGATCTAGAAGCGGATTGCTTTCTCATATTAATTTCAAACACAATAAAAGATCTGAAAAGTGTAAGTTATGCGAGAAGAAATTCAAAGACAAATACGCGTTAGAGAGGCATATGAAAAGACACAATAACACAAAAGAAATATGTCCAAAGTGCAACAAGTTATTTAAAGATGTAAATGCTCATCTTCGGTCCTGCAAAATAAAAAAGAAAAGTGTTTATACTTGCACGACCTGCAATACGTCATTTGTGGAAAGACGATACCTAATGGTCCACAATAAGCGGAAACACACACACCAGGTAGAGCACCATTGTGTTTGTGGACGGAAATATAGGTACAAATTTGCACTGAACCGGCATCAACTGAAGTGTGTTAGCCTAAAACCAAAGGACTGAGCAAAATTTAAAGATTTTTTTTATTTTGTTTGTTTTTTTGTGTATGTTATTATTATTTTTTTTTTTTTGGTACTGGGAGGGGGTGTTTTTGTTAACGAAAGAGAATTATACTATTTAATTGGTTTTGTTTTACTTTGAAACAAGAAGTTTCTTTGTTAATGTCAAAATAAACATATTTGCACTGTCTTTGATTTTTTGTCGACTCTAGCCGATACTGAGCTATGGAAGATATAATTGTAAAACAAATTATAGTATTGAGAATTAAGGTCAAATGGAAACTGGGCAAAGACCAACTACTTTCTATCAACAAAGCATAACTTATTATTATAGGTTATAATGATAATTTGCACAACTACCTTATGAAGCTACATACCAAGTTTTATTACATTCCATACAGTAGTTTCAGAGGAGTTGCGTTAAAAAGAAGATTTAATAGTGAGGATTTTCAGAAAACTTCTAAATCCAAAGTGCCATAACTCCAACAAAAACTTGAGGAACAATATTTGATTAATTGAAATATGCACAACTACATACATTGTACTTACTTTTTAACCAGGGTAATAAAATCCCATACTGTAGTTTCAGAGGAGTTGTGCTAACAAGATGATAAATGAGTTTTTTTCAGCATATTTCTGAGTTCAAAGGAACATAACTTCTACAAGAATTTGAGCATAAAAAATACTTAATTCACATGATGTATTTGCTACATACCAAGTTTCGTTGTATTCAATTAAGTAGTTTCAGAGTAGTTGCTTACAGACGGACGGACGTACATGACACAAACTATACGTCTCCCAACTAAAAAAGGGGGAGACATAATGAGACGTGGGGAATAGATACACAGCATACAGCAAATAAAAAAAAAACAGTCATCAGCTGTAAACAATAATCGCTGCTGGTTCACCGACAGTTGCATGGTCCCCGGCTTACAATGTAAAGCAAATATTCTAAACTGCATAAATGGTCTTACAAAAGAATATATTTTTTGGACGAAACATGAGAAGTCAAAATAGGTTCTAGGCAGTTATTATTGTCAGATGCAGGTTCCACTAATCATTTTATTTGAAATGCACGTACCAATTCATGCCCATTGCGATTCTCAATTTCTCCTGCATGCTATAAGGGGCATATACTTTTATAGTCTCGGTTCGTACGTCAGTTCGTCCCAGAATCAGTTTAAAAGTTACTTTTTCATGAAGGAGGCATGGCATCTTTATAAAACCTTGCACATGCACACATGCATGATCCGGATATAAGCATATAAATCTCTTGTAAAGTCCTTTGTCTTTTGTTCTTGGATATATGAGATTGATCATCCCAGTTCGGTTATTTTGTTGTTATCTTTATTTGAAACTTAAAAGAGTCTAAGTCAGCTAAGAAAACAAAAAGTAGATGCGCAACTAACCTTGAAGGGGAGACAGGTCACAAGTCATCATGCTTAGGCTGTATACCAAATTTGAAATCAATCCCTTCAGTAGAAGCCCAGAAATCTGTTACGAAAAATTGTTACGGACGGACAGACAAGGTGATTGCAATATAGCACCCTCTCTTATGAGTGGGGGTATAATAAAAACTTTCAGATCATGTTCACATCTATGCAACAAAACTGGAATTCTAACTTTTTTATTATCTTTTTTGTAGTACCTACATGTATTTGTAATAGTTCATATCTTTTTCAAATCTATATTTTAAAATTTTGTTCTATAGAAAGACAAACAAATTTTAGCGATATTTGTACACAGTAAATGTTCATGTTCGTAATTTTTTTTAACAATTCTCCATTTCAAATATTGTCAAATGTAAGCAAGCCTAATCGTTTAGTTGCAAGAATTTTGGACTCATCTTTACGATGCCATTGACGGACAGGCAGTGCCCCTCTAGACGGTTCCTCTGGCTTTGATATGGAGCCAAACTTTATTCTTCTTGCAACTTTTCGTCGTTCTACATAGTCAAACGCATGATCTCTGTAAAAAATGCAAGATAATATAAACCTAAACTTGCAAATATCATAAAATTATACATGTTATAAACTAACTTGGCGGCATAAAAATGCACTTTTTGTATTTGAAGCAATTCGGTTTTGTTTTTTTCAGTGAGGAACAACTTACATAACCCCTAGTAAGGTGTGTTCCGGTAAAAATTGTTTTTGTGCACAATTTAAATAAATTTTTCTTTACCGGACAAAACATACTTTAGAAAACCGAATACAAACCGGCTTTTTCTTTACCGGACAAAACTCTATTTTTATGTCTAACATAAACTGACTTTACGTGAATCTTGAAAAGTTTTGTTAATCTCTTGTGAACTCCTCCACGGTGAAGCTTAACTGATGTGCACAGGCTTCAACTTATTTAAATGTATTTGCTTAATTAAATTAAAATAAAATATATAATAAATGTGACAAAAATATTGAACGGGAATGACCAGTCTCAGATGTCTGACAAAAAAAAAAAAACAACAAAAAAAACAAAACAAAAAACAAACAAAAATCACATCGATTCTTTATAAATGTATATGATAATATTGATTCATTTGACAACATAAAATTTTGTAAATGAACAGTATGGACAGATTTCCTATATTCAACCAAGTGCTTGCATATAAAGAAATAGTAATAAGAAGTATTTGAACAACGAATTTTTACCTTGGTGTAATCATTCCAGTTAAGCAAGTTGGAGTCTCCTCGTCTATGCTTGTAGGTTCTACATACATGTCTTCAGATTCATGTGTGGGGTAAATTCCACTTAACTTTGATGTACGCATATGGAATCCCCTGGAAGAAAGTACCATGTATATCAATATCTAGGAAGCAAAAAAGTTCTTCGTTTAAAATTGACCCGGCAGCTAAAACTCACTATTTGAACTAGCTACACAAAAAAAAAATACACGAATCATTGCTGTACTCAAGTTGTACTCACAAGTTGGAACCACAGGCACTTCATATCTGTGCTAAGCTTCACAAAACAACGTGAATGTTCTACACTACATGTATATTGTAACATTTCATTTATATAAACTGCTCACTCTGCCGTAGCACCTGAGTTTGCCAACGTTACAACTGGAGTTCGCGTTCTTGATTGATATTCAGTGGTTTTTGTGTTTCAATGTTTTACATGTTGTCTGTTTTTGTCTCGTTCTTGTCGGTGTTTACTGGTTTTGTCTTTGTCTTCTCTGACTTTTGACATTCAGATACCCCATTGGTACCTCTACTTCTTACACGTGTTAAGTCTTTTAGCTGACAAAGAGGGCAAAACTTTTATTTGAAATATGCACAATGATTTCATTTGATACACGCGTATATTAAAAGATCAATTAGAAAACCTTTGTAGCTTAGAACTAATATTAATCATACCTTTCCTTGTCAATCTTGCATGTCATAATCTCTGTTACATTTCCAATTAAAGAGGGTACATCTACAGCTTTTATAGACACCTGACTGTTTGGATTTAATGCTTGTAAGACTCCAACAGTTGTTTCAGCTGCTAACGAACCGACGCTCCTGATATTGTAGGTATTAGCTAATCCATACATCTGCAACTTTGTATCTATGTCGATGCACAAACCTTCAAATGTAACACAAGGAATAGATTTAATGTAGCGTCCTGGTGGAGGAAAGGACCCAAAATCAACATTCTCTAATAAAAAGGTTCTCATATCTAACAGTTTCTGGATTCGTTCTATGGCTGGAATGCCGGGCAAATCACAAGCATCATACCAGTTTCTGATGAGTTTTGTTAGTCTTGCACTAGATTCGTGTCCATTTTTGACCATCCATTTTTCAACATCGAGCGCAAAATTAGTTCTCGCATTTGGTACACTCTGTTTATCAATAAGATCGTCTACTAATGCCACACTCAAATTAGTTTCATTAGACTTTGCACATTGTTTCCAGGCATCACTGGAAATACCGGCAATGCCAGTTGTACAAGTACGCACCCTCAGATGAGTAAGATTGTGGGAGCAGTCAATACTTTTTGCCAAGAGTCCACCACTGCTTTTGTTAGATTCTGGATAAGAATACCAAAATGGCACACTGTCCTCAAATCCTTCTAATTTAACATCTAATGAGATAGGTGACCTAATTTGCCAATCTTTAAACCTTTTCTGGAATATGTACCTGGCATAGGCTACATTTAGAACAGCCTTCGGATAAGACTTCGATCTTAATACTTTGATGCACAAAGAAGACAACTTTGGTGCAGTTTTCCGTCGGCATTTTTTGTTTGATTCCATTTCTAGTGAAGTTAAACCTAAAAGTGCTTGAAGCATTTCTATCTTGTTTTCTTTTTTCCAGGAATGCCTCGCCTGTGGAAGTGTTGTTGGCACAATAGCTCTGAGTGATTCGCATAAAACATTTAGTTCAAAATGGGTTAGTTTCAACATGAAGTCTCTGGATATCAGTTTCTCTTTTAAAACTCCTTCATCCGAGCCCATCCACTTACGTTTTGTCTTTTCATCTGATTTAAGTGCAGATAGCAAATTACCTAAAACAAAATTGTCATTCAAAAGAACTTTTGCTTCCTCTGTTTCCATAACTGACGGTTCATCACCAGTTACAATATTGTTTATATCATCATTTAAGTTAAATGTGTCCTCTATGTTCGTCTCAGAAAATAGCGCTGAAACCGCTTCCACATTCTGTAGTATATCAACAGTTTCTTTATAGTCGGAATTCAGTTCATTATTTACACTTGCAATAACCTCTCCAATGTCATTGTCCTGAATAGATTCTATTATATCGTTCGGTAACCAATCTGTATTTGGTTCTTGTGCCGTGTCTCTCGGAGGATTATTTGTTGTTTTTCTACGATCATTTTTCCACAAATTAGGTTCTCGTGAAGTACGAATCTTTTCAAATGCTACGTCCGAGCTTTCCAGTGTGATTCGTTTGCTGGTCTGTTTTATACACGGCGTTATGTATGATTCTAGCATCTCTTCACTTCTAATAATATGAACACGTTGTTCTTCTTCGTTGTTGTTAACAATGTTTAGACCACTGATTAAAGTGATTAGACTTGATTTTGAGTGTTTTTGGACCTCGCTCCAGACATCTTTTTGAAGTTGTAATATAGTAAGTGGTCTATTATCTCCGTCTCGAGTCATCAATTGGATCCATTGTCCATCCGTTGAAAATGACAGTATCTGTAATCCTCTTTCTTTGCACTCTGACAATACTTTGTCTGTTGCATGTCTTAAGGCCTCTGATGTCAATCTATAATCCTTGAGTCCATAGGCAATAGGGATGGAGCAGGGTATTTCCACTTTAGAATTCCTGTTTTTATTCGTTAGTACCCACACCATTATTTCAGTAGCCTTCTTCCTTTGAAGCATATAACCTGTGTTAATACAAGATTTAGTCTTTTCTAATAAAAGAAGAAGGTCCTCTAGACTTTCATGGGAAATAGGTTGTTCTGGTTTATGGATTGGCCATGCATAAATGAATGGCTGGTTCTTACATTTCTGACTAAGACCGGAATTTTCCATTGTTACCGACTGAAACTCGCCTAAAAAGAATACATTTGTCTGAGTAAATTCTTTTATATGATTTTTCAAAATCAACGTAGCTGGTCTTGACTTTGTTAAAGAAACTGGGTTTTCTTTATCATATATATCTACCGTCTCTTGCCAAATTAAATCCCATAGCGCTTCGCTGAAGTTAATTTGAAAAAAAGTAGTACTCTCGGGAGTGTAAGAGACATAAACAAGTTTCTGTGTGTTCAAAACTTTCATCTCCGCCATACACTGACAGACATAGTAATCTGGTACTTGGTAATGAATAGTCAGTTTATTATCACATGGAAACGGACATTTTATCTCAACGGCCGCGATCGTTTCTTCAACCTCCAAAATATTTCCGTTGTGATCTTTCTTGACTCTACGAATGCTGCCATCTGGAGACACTTCCATTAAAACCTCGACTGAGTTTCCCTTTAGTACGTAGCATCCTTCCTCAACAAAGTAAGCATCAGGGTAATAAAGAGGCAAAAATCTTCCGACAATAGTTGCCACTGCATTTTCTTCATTGGTTGTCCCATAATCTAGTCTTGCTTGTACGTCCGGTGTTATATTCCTCACATTTAATACATGTTCTCTTTGGCTTTTCAGTCCTCGCAATGCCAGCCCAGTATGCAACGTACTCCCTGTTACCTTAGCTTGGTCTCGAATGATTTTCCAGAGGTCAGTTCTTTGCTTGACGAATCTGGTTTCTATATCTGTTATAGAAACATCATCAGTGTTCATAAGTCGTATCAAGTTTTCTTGGTATGACGCATCTACAGTGTTACCAAGGACTATGTCTGACACGTGGGGTGTAAAATTTGATGCATGCAAACATAAACTTGTTAAGCACGTTAGAGAAGTCTGAATGAACTCTTTAAGTTGGAACAGAGAAGCTTGTAAACTACTTATTGCAAATACGAATTTGGAGTTCCTCCAATCGTCTCCTCCCATAGATAGAAATTTTGTTAATCCATATTTCTGCTTGAACTGCAATTCTCGACCCTCTCTTACACGAAAGCCTACCTTAACGCAAAGATTTGTCAATTCATTTTGTATAAGACCCCGTTGATCATTACTTAATTCGTCAAGAGATGGTTGGTTCATATGAGTATCTACTTCCGTCTTGATGTGGTCTACAAATTTAATGTCGTCTTCCAAACGATCTTTTCTTTGTGACAAAGTTGGCGGAATCTCGTGTTCAAACATATCAACATCACCGCCCTTTTTATTTATCCCAGCAGTAATTTTCTTTGCATCAGCACACATCATAAATTGCTTATCGGGTGACGACTGAAGAACATCAAGAATGGGATAAATAATTCCTGGTCGTATTTCGTTTGGAATATCAAATTCGTTTATTTTGAACTCCTGAATAGCTTCTATCGAAGGGACTGCAAAATTTATCGAGGCAGCACTAGATTGCAAACCTCCCCTGTGTTCTGGATTCTCCTTGACCTGACCAATACTTTTCGGACCTCCCATGTAATAAAGAAATTTGCCATGAAACAATCTGTATCCAATTTTCCAAAACCTTTTTGAAATATCGGAGTACCACATTTTATTAGTTGATGATGTTGCATAGAAGCGAATAGTTTCAAGAAAGAGAATAAATGCTATATTGTCTAATGGAAAATACCCATTCGATATAAGCCTCAACATATCTTTAAAATCATTGAGCTTACTTGTATCATCACTTTCCTTTAATTTTGATATTGTACTCTCAAGCAACGAGTGAAGACTATTGTTACAATCTGTGACAAAACAAGTTTGTGTCTCTTTATCTAAGCAGGGAATGTCTTCACAATCCTGCCACTCATTTGCAATATGTATTTCGTCACATTTAGAAGCTGGTGTAGAATGTTTCAAACGTTTGGGTGTTCTGTGTAACGGTGTACAAACTCTTTTTGATGCTGGACTTTTTGGGGGTTTGCGTTTAACATCTTTTTTTGGTGTAAATTGACTCTTTCTTTTGGGTACATGAAGCCATAAACTACTCTTTTTTTTGGTCATTTTCCATATCTGAAGAACATAGAAAATTTAATAGTATCAACATGGGGTTATCAAATAGCTTGATCAAACCAAATAAAATAGATCAGTGGTCGGTTTTACATCTAAAAAAAGTCTTACATTTAACAATAAATAGACGGACATTTGTAAAGCAATTCATAAACTGGTACATGTAAAATGTCCGTAGCTAGTAGAATGTTTCATAACATTGTTTATGCAAAGAATAAGTGACAGTTATAAGTCTTAATATGAAAACGTGTTTTTAATGTTATTTCACTTATGATTTAATTTTTTAAAGATGATTTTTTGCGACAATCAGGGCTGTAAAAACGATTTATAATAATTTTTGGGCAATTTTGATAGTCAATCCTATCCCCCGATCGCCACCAGAAATTTTACCCCCTATCGTCACAAAGCCGAGTTGTGAAAATTGGTTGGTATGTCCTTAAATCTCGATTTCTTGAAAGTAAACGGTGTTGGACAAATGGAGCACAATGAAACGAAGGTAGGCAGATCCTTTTCGTGTTTATTATAGTAGAAAATCAGTTCCAAATGGTCATTTTATTACTTTGACGTACCCCCTTCGGCAAACTGTTGAAGTGTTTACCTATTCACGGAATGCTTTCGACTACGGAAAAGTGATGTAAAGAAAGCTTTAATGACATAGAGTTCCGTCGGCAAATCGCTTTTCGCAGAAGAATCTTTATTTTTTTAGAATCAGACAAAAAAGATGACTTACCTGTCAATCGTCCGCTTCTAATCCGCGTCCCCGTGATTCACCGTGCCGTACCCCCAAATGTATACATGTACGCGGTGTTATTCGAAGAACAGAAAAGTAATTTATTTTGTTTGATATTTATGTTTTCGCTTATTTTTCAGCACCCAAACCACTTTGTGAGTATGTTTAACTTTATTTATGCTTGAGTGTAGTCAAGTTAAGATAAAAATCATGAAAATCCATGCAAGGAATGTGAAGAAGCCTGAATTGCATAAACTGTGCCTAAGTTACCTTCTTGTGCCACACCTATTAATGTTATCTCGAATAGACGGAAACAAATATCGTCAAAATACTTGAAATATTTTTTTTTAAAAAGGGTTAAAGTTTTATGTGTGTGTGTGTGTGTTTTTTTTTTCTCTCAATTTCTCAGGAACTGCATGCATAGTTTGTCCTCTTGCGTGACGTTTTATTAATGCCTGATGTATCTGTTTTTCAATACTCAATTACAAGCCCTTAATTGAAACCCACAATAAGTTTTACTTTCTTACCATGAACGTTTCACTAAAATATTTTCAATCACACGAGTCCGAGGCCGTAAATAATCAAATGACAAACATAACGTTGAATAAATACGTACTAACTTATCATTATATTTTTGTTTGTGACATTAACTTGGTTTTTTATTTATAACAGGCCAAGAAGGTCATCTTGCAAAACGGGTGGGACGGTACAGACAAGTGATTCAGACGTTCACGTTTAACCCGCCATTTAAACATACACCTTCTGTGGTTTGGGGCTTCGACGCGCTTGATGCTGAATGGAATTACAATTTTCGTGTTAAGGTCGACCTTCACGAAGTTAACAAGTACAGAGTTAAGCTGAAGGTATATACTTGGGATAATACTAAACTATGGGAAGCAAGAATTCGCTGGATGGCATGTCCTAAATATATTTAAAGGACAGTTTAATTCGTGTGTCATTTTATTGTAGCCCGATAAAGATTGAGTATTTGATATAAATAAAAATTGTTATATATAAACAAGTGTAATACTCAAAAGTAGAAAGGCGATAATGTTTCCCGAGTCTTTAAGTATTCGTAGACTGGAAGAAGACGGGTTACAGTTGAAATTGCTTTACACCATGCTACATGAAAGTTATTCAGATTAATAACAGTGGGCCAATCGTAAAAACGATGAACAGCGCCCGTTAGTCACATTGAAGGCTGTTTTTCATTTGGGTTTTTTAATTCCCGCTCGTTTATGTGGGCTGTGTCGCGTACACCTATTCCACATCCCATTATTTTCTATAAAACGAGTGATGTGTTAATGCTATAAATTCATATTTCAAGGATCAGCAGAATTGGGAGATAAAAAACGACAAATATTGAAAGAAAAGTACTTGTTACTAACCAAAATTCTTTAACAAATAATCCATAATCAATTCAAACGAAAAAATATATATGTTTATTTAATCAAAAGGCCCTGCAGAGATTGGATTCTAAATCAGAACAAATACAAAACATCAACTTTCACAACAATAAATACTGTGATTAGTCAGATATAAAAATGGTTGAGACTCAGAGAGGCAATAGGAATACATATACATGTATGCATGTATATATAAAATAAAACAATAGCCCAAACTGGGTTCTCCTCCTATCACTTGAAACTTGAAACTTTAGACCCAAACTGGGTTATGTACTTGATCACTTGCAACTATAGGCTAGCTGGTATCCCCCCTGTCACCCTTTCTCGGTTGCCAGCTTTTCGCAATTGATTGGTATTGAATCTTATGTATTGTATATTAAGTCTTGTGACAAAACTCGACTGCGAGCAGTGACCTTTGGTCATCAGACATGTTGAAGACTGAAGGCGGTCTTCCATTGTGGATTTCTGAAAAAAAAATACCGATAGTGTATGTCGGATGTGTTGCATGCGTACATTTATTACAAATCTCCTTAAAGGCATATTGTCTACGAAAAAATATTTTTTTTACTAACAAAAATAAGGTCAACAGACAACTTGTTTTGTCTAATTTTAAACATATGAGCAACAAAAATACGGCTATAGTACCTAATTAATCTAATAATCGAAAAACAATAATCACTAAATAATATTTGTAAAGCTTTACAATAATTCATATTCATGAGCTTAATCCCGCCTTAAGCATGCGCACTGTTTTTTATTTTGTTTATAAACTTTGCTTGTTCAAAATCGCGCCAGTACACTGTATCTCGAGGTTTTAGCCCGTGAAAATATTCACGTCGACGAAAACGCCAAAGTCACCAAACAAGGAAAATGATATTTATGACTCGTATATAATAAATGAAGATGATTTAGATGGTTCACATTGAATTTATTTATTTTTTTCACCATACTAAAGTCTTCAGGAACAAAACATCCGAGATCTCGATCGGTGGCCGTAATAAATACACTAGAATTATATCTGTCGTCACGAATGTAAACAAATAATCAATCAACATGTTCGAAAATTTAGAATGAAATAAACAAACTTTTAGGCAAATTTGGTAACAAATTGATATGCAAAGTTTTCTTTTATTACATTTTGGTTAAAATGCCATTAGAAAATCGGGGATGAAAAAAATGTGATTTTGGTAGACAATATGCCTTTAATATGATACAGGTTAAACCTGGTAAGCTCCCGCAGATAAAGTTTATTACTTATATATGGTGCCTCATGATACCCATTATTTTGAAGAAAAAAAAACGAACCTGCTAACAGAACAAGGAAGTGAATTGCCTCGGACGCGGACCTCGCAGAACGCACCTTTTAAATAATATTTCTACTTTCATTTTCGAATGCAAAGCCGGTTAGAGAGAAATTTGTTTACTGAGGACAAAGTAAATATAATGGCTACTGGAAATGAAATTTGTCCGCTGAAGTATTTAATTTATTTGTTTGGTTGATAATGCACCGCTTTCTTTGGGGGGGGGTGTCTTGTTTCGCGAAAATTAGAATGACATGTTCCCGCGCTTCTGTCATTTTGTTTTGATGGACGCGACCTCTAGTGATAAAATAGACGATGCCTGAAGTCCTTATTTTTTATTTAAATTCTTTACATTTAAAACATTTCATAGCTGGAAATACTTGAAATAATTTATATTAATACGATAACTATGTTTATTATTTTTTAAATTGAAAATTCCAAAAAAGGAATTTAATTTTGCATTCCGTGTTATTGGGTGCGGATTTCAGACTAGCTTATACGTCTTCCGGTTTAAGGCATCATACTCAGTCAATTTAGCTCCCGCTCTGCGGGAGCTTATTATCTATGGTTCCCGCCCCTCAATTAAGAATCCGGTTTCTTCTACACTTCCTGATGTTTTCAACAAAATAACAACGCGGTTTCCGATCGATGATAGTTTTTATCTCAACTTTCAAAAAACAGAAGTATGACAACGTGAAAATAATTAGACTCTCGGACTATCGAACTGTCGGATTATCGAACCGTCGAACTAACGGCAGGTCGGACTAACGAACTGTCGGACTAACGGACTGTCGTACTATTGACACGTCGGAATATCGATCAGACCCCGTTAAGTCATTGGTATCCTCATTGCAACTTCATGTATTTGTGCGCTAATTTCTCACCTTTTCTTAAATTGTTGAAAATATCAAGTTTTGAAAACACTTCAACAAACATCATCTCATCAGTCTAATATCTATTGGTATTCAATTATCTCCCCTACAGAAAACAGCTAATGTGTTTTTAAATTTTGAACGATGACAACAACGATGGCGTCGGCATATAAACAATCTTCAATTTTCATTTATTGCGCATGGATCTGACTACTATCATATACGTTGGACATGTTATGTTATTAAATAATCTTTTTTGTAATGTAAACACGGTAGGTCCCGTGTCCGGCGACAGGATTGTTTTTTCGAGAGGAATTGTCCAGTTTTTTCGAGAGAGGTCCAGGTTTTTTCGCCTGTCCGTTTACTAAAAAATGCTTAAATTCTCAATTGTAAGTGAAACAAAACAAAAAAGAGGAATAAAAGTATTCAAAATGTTCAAATTATTACTTTTCTTCCACAAAAGTCCGTAAAGAAGCATCAGTTAATGATTTATTAAAATTGACCAGGTTTTTTCGAGAGGCACAACAACTTGTCCGGTTTTTTCGAGAGATGTCCTGGTTTTTTGAAAATTTTGACTAGAGAGAGGAACTGGGTATTGTGGAAACTATACGACTTAAATGGAAACTAATATCCCTCCTACTCAATAAACATACATTTAAACACATTACATGCAAAATATTAAGTTTGTTACTAACTTTAAAGCATAAGTAGACTGCCCAAATGCAGGGATTCCAATGGGCACTAATTGTGCACCTTTGCTTGCTGATTTGTTTCTTCATTCATATGAAGCAGACTTCTTGCAATCTCTTCTAGACAAAAAAGACCGTAGACTAGCTCTCTCTTGCAACCTCACGTTCCGTTATATTGATGATGTCCTTTCACTAAACAATTCTCGATTTGGTGACTTTCTCCATCTCATATATCCACAGGAGCTTGAGATAAAGGACACAACGGATTCTAGGAAGTCTGCTTCATATTTAGATCTACATCTCGAAATTGACTCTCAAGGAAGACTTTCAACAAGGCTCTATGACAAACGTGATGACTTCAACTTTCCAATCGTCAACTTCCCCTTCTTGTGTAGCAACATTCCGTCCGCTCCAGCTTATGGAGTTTACGTATCTCAATTGATTCGTTACTCCAGAGCGTGCGGGACTTACATCGATTTCCTTAGCAGAGCGACACGTCTGACGCAAAAATTGCTCACACAGGGTTATGTTGCTCCTCGGTTGCTGTCTTCACTCAAGAAATTTTACGGAAGACATCATGCACTTATAGACAAATATGGGATTCCGATCTCTCAGATGAGTGCAGATGTTGGTTTGTCATAGGGTGTTGTTTTGTCTTCCTTTACCGGATTTGACACGCTGAATGGACTATTGGCAACGCGACGGGTGTGCTATAGCAAGCAGGAACTGCTTACTCTTCCGGAGCACCTGAGTTCACTCTGGTTTCGACTAGAGTTCGCGTTGTTGATTGATATTCAGTTGTTTTGTGTTTCCATGTTTTACATGTTGTCTGTTTTTGTCCCGTTCTTGTTGGTGTTTGCTGGTTTTGTCTCTGCCCTTTCGGACTTTTGATATTCGGATACCCCATTGGTACCTCTGCTTCTTTGAAGACTAAATTAGTATTTTGACAAAATTAGTTTAATGGTACATTTGTGACTTTCTTGACGTGCTTTAATAAATTACCGGTTTCAAAAAGAGTGATTGTTACGGTGGGCAAATTTTTGAAAGGTAACTGCAATCTTGTTTTTGTGCCTTTTCAAGTCTTTGAAACTATAAAATCTACATGTATGTCAGAAACAAATAAAAACAAAAAGAGCATATTCCACTAGTGCATTCTGTTATTTCAAGAGTTTAAGGGTGTTTTGGAATATGGGATATACACATATTTATTCATGGAATACGGGATATTTGAGGCAAAACAAACTGGGATATAGAATATTTAAATCTATTCTATTTACAGGGATATAGGATAAGAAAAAAACCTCTATTTTGGATACGGGATATTTGATAAAAACATTAGGGAATAGAGATATTGGAACCCCTTAACGTATACATATGTATGTAAAGATACAAAAACTTAAATAGCATTTGAATCTCATACTCTTATGTTTGTTTTATGTCCAGTCGACACTATTTCAGTTATAATCAGCAAGACAAGAGCTAATTGAAACACCAAAATGAATTCTGTAGACCCACCCAGGAAACAGACCCATGTATGTCATTCGAAGGACAAATGCACGACCACAAACCAGAAGTAAAACGAACCAACTCACAAGATAGCCCAATGTACCGTTAACGCACCATAGGCCAATGCATCCAGAAAGTGACGAAATCCTCCCTCAAAAGTTTTGCACAATTTGGAACCCTTCCATATGGTGACTGACAATGGAGAACCCTTACCCGAAATGAGGTCATACTAGATGGAACATCTACCTGTGTGGGATATGGCCAACTCATAACCAGTTTCACATAACCATCCTTTATCTGGCGAAAATACAATGCTGAATCCTGTTTGAACCTATACTCACTGAGAGAGAGAAGCGGGGTTGGAGTGGGAAACAACGGATCTGTAAATTTTGAAGATCACTGCAAAAGGGAAGAGGTGGGTAGGTGCGGAAAATTTAGTCTGTGACGGTGCACAATGGGATATTTTACGTGCATGAACCTTGGAACTCTCCACGCACGTTGGTCCAATATGGTTTACGGTCAAGTTTCCGCATTAGTATAGCCAGATAAACCGGCATTTATTATGACAGGGCTGCCCCATTCAACCACCTGTGGCACACATCCCAGTCGCTTTGTGGGCTCAGTGGCCTGGAAAGATGACAGGTTTCTTAGCACTCTTTAGTGGACTTTTACCGACAAGCTTAGCGCTGCTGCTAACCTATTCACCTTCCGGGTCCCGCACGGGAGCATACTCTTATGAAGTTTTTTGTTGAAACTATAATATATACAACAAGTCGAAGCAGCCACGCTGCATATCCCAGCGCTACTCTGGTGTTTGATAGTATAAGGGCAAATAATTTAAAGAAAAAAACTATGACTATAATGAGCATTACTAGTACTATAAAATGTATATGTATTAAAATGAGACTTTTCCCTGGTAGTAGGAGTGATAGTAATGTAAAGAATTATGCATGACAAAGGAAAAATGTGCTCTTAGGCTACCTATGCAGCCCAGCCCCTAAGGGCATTATCAAAATTCCGAAACCATCAGAAGAATCTACATCCATAGTGCAACTCCTGAGCCAAGTTTCAGTTCTGTATTCCAAATAACCTGGGAGGAGTTGCGTGACGAAGGAATAACTTGCCCTTAGGCTTCCTATGCAGCCCAGCCCCTAGGTGCCATATCAAAATTCCGAAACCTTCGGCAGAATCTACATCCATAGTGCAACTACTGAGCCAAGTTTCAGTACTGTATTCCAAATAACCTGGGAGGAGTTGCGTGACGAAGGAATAATGTCCCCTTAGGCTACCTATGCAGTCCAGCCCCTAGGGACCATATCAAAATTCTGAAACCTTCGGCAGAATCTACATCCATAGTGCAACTACTGAGCCAAGTTTCAGTACTGTATTCCAAATAACCTGGGAGGAGTTGTGTGACGAAGGAATAATGTGCCCTTGGGCTACCTATGCAGCCCAGCCCCTAGGGGCCATATCAAAATTCCGAAACCTTCGGCACAGTCCCCACCCACAATGCAATGAATGACCCAAGTTTCATCTTTCTACTCCCTGTGGTTACTGAGATTATCCTGGACATTTACGCCATACGTACGTACGTACGTACGTACGTACATCCGTACATCGAACAGCAAAACATTATCCCCGCGCTTTCGCTAGCGCGGGGATAATAAAGAATAAATACATATGTGTAAAAATTAAGACGTACTGAAAGGGCAATCGAGTCTTATATAATCCTGGATAAAACAGCAGACATGAAAGAAGACGACTCTATGATACAAACAAACACATCCAAGAAACAACTACAAGTCAAGTTAAAAGAAGGTAGCCCAGAAACTGTAAGAATTTTCTGCTTGTCGCAACACAAATATTTTGTTTCCAGTCAATTATTCAAGGAGGCTATTTTCAATTTATAACAGTTGGTATTTATGCTTAGACAATAGATTAATGGGTTCTGGTTGTAGGCGTCAATTATATGTGCCTGCCTGTTTATATAGGCTATATAAGGTTGAATTCTTGACTTTAACTGACGTATTCTTGTCCAAAACCCTTGAAATGATAGTACCGTATTCTTATTTGTTTAACAACATACAATGTCTTTTAAAATATGATTTAACAGGTAAACAACACACACAACTTGTCTTTCTAAAGTATGAAAAAACCTGGACCTCTCTTGCAAAAACCTGGACGCCTCTTGAAAAAACCTGGACATGTATTTTATTTTAATTTAAAAATATGTAAGACGCAACTTTTTGGCATCAATGTTCAGGATGCCATAATATAACAGTGATGTTCACTTATAATGGTAAGCAATCTCGTTCAATATAGTTGTCTTTTAAGGGGCAAAAAATGCAAAAAGGTAAAAATTCAAAAAACAGCCCACAATTTTATTTAGGAATCACACTTTTTTATAGGAATTGGTGTTGTTATACAATATGATAATACTACAAATATGCCTACCCGTTGGTAGCATTTTTTCTTCGCTTTTAGCTAAAAATCCCTAAATATCACCAGAGTTTGCATTTGTATTGATTATTCTCTTGAAAAAACCAGGACAATTGTAAATCCCTCTCGAAAAAACAATCCTGTCGCCGGACACGGGACCTACCGTGGTAAACAGTTGTTTATAAGGTCCACAAAAGTGCATATTTTAACAAATCGAGTAAAACTTGCTGGACGTTGGAAAAAAATTAAATGTCAACTCAACCTAAAAAAAATCACACAAGGTGTAATACCTGCAGTACATTCTCGAAACTTGTGGAAATGTTAGGTTATTACCCTTTCTTACGACAGATATTAGTTTGAAAATTATATTTTACTATTATCATTAAACGATCCATTTGAATTGAATGTGTAACTATGAAAAACTTTCAAGGGACACAACAAATTCTATCTTTAATCAATAATAAACATGATAAAAGGGAGGCATTCCTATTTCTAAAACGGATGACTGAAGATTGAATTGACATTTAATCCAATACATGTTGTTGATCCCAATTTACGGACACCGGTCAAAAAGGTAAACATGTTCTATGACGTAATCGAATTCAACAGGTAAATCATGTACTTTTAATAAAAAGGTTGTCAAGACGAACTAGAAAAAAATGCTTTTTTCTTTATTTTATTTTGGCTTAACCTCTTGCAGAACATGTCTGAAAATTTGCAAAATGGAAAGATATACATTTAAGATAATAGTGATTTTTTTTTTCAGAATTTTTTATAAACGTTAACATTGTGCGATCCATTTCAGTTGCACCGTATGCATTTTATAATTCAAAATAGTTTATTTAAACAACATAACTTAAAATTGAATGAACTTTTTGGCTAAAAAGAACTTTTAATTCACTTGACAACCAGGATATACATTCGAATGGACTTTCCTATCTCTCTCATTCTATTGTTTAAATACTACCGGTTTTCGGACTGTCATTGAAAACTTTAAATAACACATCCAGATATTAATCGCCATTAAACAATCCCACATCATCTAATATCCTTACCGAAATCCATCCCACAAAAATCTCATATCAATAATTATTCCTCCAAAAAAATAGTACAAAAAATTGCACTTTTGTTGTTGTTTTTTGCTTTTTATTTGTTTTGTGGTTTTTTGTGTGTTGTCTACTTGTGCTGTTCTCCTTTATGTTTATTACTTTCGTACTTTTGACATTCGAATGCCCCGTTGGTATATCTATGTTGCTTGAAGGTTTTAAGCAATTCCATATCTCAAGAACTATTAGTCCTACTTTGATGAAATTTGGCATGAATATTAATGCCCAAGAAGTAGCTTTCCACATTCGCATCCCTTGACCTCGATTTACTGATTTTATGACTTTGACCATTTTCAGTACATAGAGAACCAATATTAAAGTTTTATAAGCATCTCCAATCAAAGAAATACAAGTCTGATGTTGATGTAACTAAGTTTATAGCTACCTTCCCAATCTTTTGACCTTGATCTAGTTTTCTGGTTGAGTGGCATTTCAATTTCAACGTAAAGTTTTATTAATACGCTATCAAATCTCAGGAACAAAGTCATAGATAAATGATATATAATTACATTAACCGTGCATATAATTGAAATGCAGTAACTCTATTGGTTAATTGACACCTTGAATCGTCTTTCATACCTCGATAAAATGTCACTTGTGTAAGAAATGTTAGATGTGTACATTTAATATACATGTACATTATTTTCTGTGAGTATCTTTTTTTTTATTTGTTATTTTTTCTTCATATGTTTGTAGAATTGCAAATAAATGTACAAATAACACAATGTCAGGGTAACTAGGGTTTATTTTGTCATCATCAAAGTGAAAACGTATCAACAATTACAGGATAATAAAAGACCCTGAAATAACAATAATAACAATATTTACCAAATCTTAAAGATATAGGATCTATGATTTTGGCAATTTTTTTAAAGCATTTATTTCATTCATGATAGCTTTACTTCATCAAAATATGAGGTGAATTCATGAAAATTTTGAAATTCATGAAATAATTAGCTTAGAATTTGGATTTAAAAGTTATTTTTGAATTATTATCTGCCAGACAGAAATCCAAGTGTTCCACCCAAAGGCATCAATGACATGCCAATCAAATTACACTTAAATGTCTTATCCAATGGTTTTGACCTATTTTCAAAACATTTCACAGGATCATGATTACCTCTGACCAGAGCACACATGTTCTCTTTGTTAGAAAGTTGATTGACAGCATGTGGGAGTTACAAAGTAAATTACATGAATTTTATTTCATTTTCTTGAAGCAATTAATGCTCAATTAATGTATCTGATTAAGATTTTATCTATCATAATTGATAAGTTGCAATATCTTAAGAACAAAATGCAAAAAAAACAAAATTTCACCAAAATGGTAGATCCTATCACTGAAATGTGACTTTATATAAGAAGATAATATAGAAATTCTTACTATCGTCGAAACAAAAAAAAATAGAAAATACTCTGACATTAACTTATCAAATATTGTAAAAATAGTAAATTACGCTGAACTATTAATTGAAAACTTTGTAACAATAAATAGTATATTTACTGCACATCTCATATAGAAAATAAATGACTTTAAAACATAAAAACGGACATTACAATTAACCAACATAAACCAGTGCAGTTATGTCAAAACGAATACGACATAATACGAAAATTACGGACAATACGTCCATAAACACAAAACTACGTAAAAACATACCTCACATGCATGAGGTGTAAGAGGTCATTAACAGCAAACTACTAATACCAAAATATATCCACCTTTAATATATAAATCATGCAAACTTGCAAGGAATAAGAAATATAATATCCAAAGTGAGAACAAATAAATATGGCACCAAACTGCTACGATATCAAAATGAAAAGAGAGTTAACAAAGAGGTCAAACTAAAGAATTCCGCTCAAAACCAATGAACCTTGAATATAACCAATAGAATAAGAATACGTCTAATAAGTACAGTTACAAAGAAAATACTAAATTTATACAGGGATAGCATGAAAATGAATACAAGTACATCAGATATATAATAAATACAAATAACATGATAAAATACAAATACACTTGAATATCACTATGCCACATGTTCAGTTTAAATTGGTAAACAAAAACTTAGGCACGTGATCATCGATTATCGATTTTAATACATAGTAATGTCTTAATAGAACAAGAAGATAGTTGGGATTGCCTAAGTAAAGAATATAAAAGTAAAAACAAAACTACCGAACTTGAATGATCAATCTCATAGTCCAGAGAAAATGACAAAAACGAACCATTCATACCGAAGAATTAATGGATCGCAATGGTCCTGACTTGGTACAGGCATTTCAAACGAAATGGTTGGTTAAACCAGGTTTTATGATGCCAAACCTCCCTCTTCCATTGCGATCTTAGGATCCGGTAATGACCATTAAACACAACATAGTTGTGAGACACAATAGGGATATTGAGGTGATCATCTCAGTACAGCAGACCAGTCAAACACTAATTAAAACAATTAACCACCATATCTTTTAACTCAATTTTAACTTTTCTACTAGTGGCTGATAACTAAGAGAGAATTTTTTAGGGATCGTATGACACTTTTTTTACAGCCCTGCTCCAAAAGTCGGTCACGAAGAAATCGGTGTCTGTTCAAAAATCTGTGAAATGTGTGCAAGCTCTGGCATAAATTTTGTGAAATATCAACACTGTATGCAGGGGAAGTATGTATATTGCTCTGTAGATAAGGAAAATTAATAATTTGAAAATTAAAATCGTCCCTTTTATTGTAAATTTTTGTACTGAGATGACTACCTGGGTCAAATTCAAGGTGCAAATCCAAGAAAGACGTGAAGCAGTTCGATTCGTGGGTCTCTTTAATCTCCAAATCTGGAGGATATATTGAAGGAATCCATCTACCAAATGAATTGTTATTGACAGAAAGGACATCATCAATTTATCTGAATGTAAGATTAAATGACCTTGCCTCTTTCATCTTCTTGTTCTTTACTAGTCCCTGAAGAAAATCAGTCTCGTAAGAGTTTCTGAGAATGTTTCGAGAAAGTTTGTCTAAGAACCCTTCTTATGGCCATTCTTTGGAAAGCTTCGAGACCGCCACCCTTGATCATATTAAGGGATGAAATAGGTTAGGAACGTCCTAAGTCAACTACCTAGGTGTCCTAGATTTTTGGGGGAATTACGGTGTATCCCAAATTAAGAGACCTTCGAGAACATTATTTAAGTTTGGGAAGCCTGAAGCTTGAAAAAGGACTCTGGAAGGGTCCTGGAGATAGGAATGCTTCGAGAACACCACCCCTGGTCCCAAATTATCGAGAGAAAAAAGAACGAAAACAATTTCCATAGCCCTTCACTAAAAATCATATGAGCATATGATGTCTCCATAAAACATCTATTGACGACAAAAACATGCAAATGGGGTGTCTATCACTGAGCATCTTTTTTGCACATCTATCATAACTTTAAATTTCATACTGCTATTTATTCTTTTTTACTTCTTTTGGGATAGGTAAACATCGAAATTAATAATTATTTGTAATAATATTACCTTAAAAATGGGATAAAATATACCTTCTTTGCGAATTTCAATATTTTCCCGTACTTTTTAAGGGGACATAATTTATATGAAAATAATAAGGAAAAACACATTTTTCACTTTTTTCAAAAATTTTGATGGTGAACTTAATTTAGTATATTTAAAAATTCATACAAAACAAAGATTTTCACAAATTTTGAGAAAAATCTATAGAGCATATTTTTTTCAGGGAAAGGAAATTTAAGTTTTCCCTATTGATCCTATATAAAAAGTACTAAAATCATGCATTTTAAAAGTCGTTTCTACAAAAATTCTGATGGTGAGCTTTTAATTTTATTATCAAGTTTTAAAGTCTTATTCTAGGGCTAACTGTGGCCATAATTTAAGAAAATACCATGGATACATTTTTAGACACCCCATCTACCTTAAAGAATACAAGAAAAAATTCGATGAAAAGAAAAGAAATTAAGGTTAGTGAAGACACCTGTCATGTGACCAAAAACAGCTAAAAGTGCAAAAAACAAGTCCAAATGTCACAAATACCTTGAAACTTGTGTTAAATAGTTTCATTTAATAAAACTTAATCAAAATAAATAAATTTTAATTTAAATAAAACAACCATTATTTCATGAATAAAATTTTCAAATAAAACAAGGGAGATAATCCACTTGAAAAATGACCAAAGCATTTCAAAGATTTGTATTGTAGTCAGAAAAGTAAGCTGGTTAACCCCAGTTTTTATTGTTTTATTTCAAAATATATTGTATTTCATTGATTTTTATCAAATAAAAATAAAATTTAAAATTTGTGGATTTTTTCTGCGACAAGATTATATGCTTATTATTTTGCCTTTCCTATATAATCTATAGTAATTTGGGAAACCTTTGAGTTTAATTTTGGGAAAACAATCCTGGAAAGGGGGGTCCAATATTTTTACACAAGATAAAGTATATACCTGTTAATAATATATCCAATAAATTGAACATTTTAAATTCGGCATTATTTTTGGGGTCAGGTGTCCTAACTAACCTTAATTTTGTTTGATATTTATGTTTTTGCTTATTTTTCGGCACCCAATCATCTTTGTCAGCATGCTTAACTATATCTTTGCCTGAGTAAAGTCAAGTTAAAATATAAATCACAAAAACCCACGGAAGTATTTGTTTCTTTCTGAATGTGAAGAAATAACATAAAATGTGGCTTAGTAACCTTCTCGTGCCACACTTTTAATGTTATTTCGAATAGACAGAAACAAATATCGGCATAATACTTTTTTTTTCTTTTTTTCTCTCTCTCAACTTCTCGTGCAATGCATGAATTATAGTTTGTCCTCTTGCATGACGTTTTTTCAATGCTTGATGTATCTGGTTTGTTTTTTTCAATGTTCAATTACAATCTCCTTGGAGCTTGTGTTTTATATTATAGTTTAATCATACTAACCCAACATAAAGTTTTACTTTCTTACCATGAACGTCGTTTTACTAAAATAATTTTCAAGCACACGAGTCTGAGACCATAAATATTCAAAAACATAACTTTTAGTAAATACATACAACATTTTCATGATCTTTTGATATGTGACATTAACTGGCTTTTTATGCATAACAGGCCAAGTAGGATATCTTGCAAAGCCGTTTGGGCTTGTGTATTGAGAGGCGATTCAGACGTTTACGATTAACTCGTCATTTGAAAATATAAATTTCAACAAAGTACCATACACCTTCTGTGGTTTTGGGCTTCGACGCACTTGATGCTGAATGGAATTACAACTTCCGAGTTAGGGTCGACCTTCACGAAGTTTACAAGTACAGAGTTAAGCTTAAGGTATATACTTGGGATAATACTAAACTATTGGAAGCAAGAATTCGCTGGATGGCATGTCCTAAATATATTTAAAGGACAGTTTAATTCATGTGTCGTTTTATGGTAGCCCGATAAAAATTGATGTTTTTATACAAATAAAAATTATTATATATAAACAAGTCTTTTATTATTCAAAACTAGAAATGGTCTTCCAATATCATAACGTATTATTTCGCCTGAGTCTTTTAGTATCCGTAGACTGGAAGAAGACCACAAGACGGGTTTCAGTTAAAATCGTCTCACCATGCTTCATTACAAATATAAAGCGCCTGGTGTATGAAGTTGCCCGGAAAACTGTGACGGAAATATTTGTGACGTCACATGACACAGAACGCGGCAAAACGCCAGTTAGAAACCCCAAGCTCTTATTGAAACTTTCATATATATCGACACTAGTACTTAACTTAAACAACCCCACATCATCTAATATCCTTACCGAAATATATATCCCACAGAAATCTAACATCATAATTATTTCCCCCCAAAAATCAGTACATGTACAAAAATTAGCACTTTTGTTGTTGTTTGCTTTTCAATTGTTTTGTAGGTTTTTTGTGTTGTCTTTTTGTGCTGTTCTCTTTTATGTTTATTAATTTTGTACTTTTTGACATTCGAATTGGTTTATCTATTTGCTTTAAGGTTATAAGCAATTCCATATTTGAGCAAGAACTATAAGTCTTACTTTGATGAAACTTGGTATGCCTATAAATGTCCCACTAGTAGCTTTGCACATTCGAATAGATCTCTTAACCTCGATTTTCTAATTTAGTGACTTTGACCATTTTCAATACATAAAAAAATACCAATGTTAAAGTTTTATAAGCATCTCCAATCAAAGAAATACAAGTCCTAGGTTGATGAAACTAAGTTTATATTTCGATATTTATATGCAAGTAGCTACCTACCCAATCTTTTAACCTTGATCTCGTTTTCTGGTTGAGTGACAATTTTAGTGCATTACATTTTTATCAATACTCTACAAAGTCATAGATAAATGATGTATAATTACATATACCGTTTATATAATTGAAATGCAGTAATTTTATTGGTTAATTGACACCTTGAATCGTCTTTCATACCTCGATGAAATGTCACTTGTTTCACGTGGCCGTTATCCGGGTCATAACCTAACTATACGCACAACTAAATTTTTTCTCTCACAATTGAATTCGCATTTTTTCCGTGCATATAATTAAAATGCAGTAATTCTATTGGTTAATTGACACCTTGAATCGTCTTTCATACCTCGATGAAATATCACTTGAATCACGTGGTCGTAGCCAGGTCATGACCTTACTATACGCACAACTAAAATTTGTTCTTATCCAGGTAAATTCTCACAACTTGAATTCGCATTTGGATATTAATGCGCAAATAAAAAGTACACGAACATACACCAGAAAACAAAACGAAAAATCAAAATCAATTTAAAAAAACATTAAAGTCATAGAACCTATCAATTTCGCAATTTTTTACATTGAATAAAAAGTACATTTATTAAAAATATACTATCTAAAACTTTCCTTTACCAACATAAAAACTCAATGTTTTGCAGTTTTCTATAAAATAATCTTATTTTAATTATTCGCTTTGATTAAGTATTGTCCATCATAAATATTTACATTTGGTAAACAGGGTACTGTTAAACTGAGAAACGAAATGTAACCAAACGAGGCGAAGAGAAAACGAAATCGGTAAATTAAGAAAAACGACTGGTGTCGGCTAAAATCGGTTCAATTTTCCTTTTTACCAGTTTCGCTTGATTTCGTTTCCTTCCTTAATACAGATTTCGGTTGTTAATTTTACTGTTTACGTTTCCTTCTTTACCGATATTGTTTTTGTGCAGCTCCGTTTCGTTTGGTTACTTTTTGTTTGTCAGTTTACCAGTACCCGCAAGTGTTTACATTCTATAATTAGGTTGTCCTCTTTTTTGACACTGCGTTTTTTGCATCAGTTTTCCGTCGAAAAGAATACTTTCTGGCAGGTTTTTTTTTTAAATTTAACAGTTTCTTCAAAGGTTTTACAATGTATTCTTCAAATAGTGTGAATTTTACTATTTTTTAAAAATTGCCAAAATGATAGGTTCTATGTCTTTAAAATGTAATTATAAGTATTGAATGTTTGTATTTTGATGTTTCATAGGGTTGTAAAACCGTTGACCGGTCGCACATTTTTAACATGAAGTGCTAGCGAGCTTCATTCAAAATGTGCTACGGTCAACGGTTGTACACGCCAATGAGGCATCAAAATACAAACATTCAATTCTTAAATGAATGCGGAAATAAAAAATACACAAACATACACCATAAAACAAAACGAAAATCAAAAAACAAATACAAAATCATTAAAATGTAATTTTAAGAATTGACATGTTTCTGCATCAAAGCTAGAGCTTGACCAGTAGTTTTGAATACAAATCGTCCAGATAAAAAAAGGTGAGTCACTTTTTTAACGGAACATTGAACATTTTCTTATCTAATATTTAAATTTTTAGTGTGTGTATAAGGTTTTATTTGTGCTGCATGATTGTTATTAATTTTGGCTGTTTTAGCAATCAAGTTCATATCGTAATCGAACAGATCGATATGATTTTATTAATAGGAAAAATGCATTTTCTGGTATCGCACCTCGGGCCTTATTTTCGAAACTTTCATAGGAATTTCCTAAATTACGTCTCAGGAATTGATTTAGGATGATCTTTGGAACGCCCTAAGTAATGTCTTAGCAGCCGTACCGAAGCGTTCTTAGACGTTCCCCGGCTAGGAATTTTTATCTTTGTTATACATGTAACAAACTTCCCCGAGGTTAGCCCGCTCCAGCACCAACACTTTTGTGTTGGAGAACACATCAAAGCTTTAAATTATACGTTTGAATTTCAAAATTGTCTAAACCGTAAGGTTCTTCCTACCCAAGACATAGGTTGGTCATCTTAGTAATAATTTGGTTCTCCAGTTTGGTATTTTTGGTGTAATTGTTCTATGCCATTCATAATCATATAGTGTTTTGCATTTTCAGCGCCTCTGATGAGTCTTGAATAGACAAAACGCACGTCAGGCGTAGCGAAATTAATTGTCTGGAACTTTGTTGTCATATTTATTTCTTAAGTATGGAAATACGACATAGGACTAAGATGTGGTTAAGGAGGCTGCTTAGCTGTCTCTTTGTCCTCAGGTAGCTTCGAAAATAAGGCACCTGGTCTTCAGCAGTACTGTGTCAAACAATGTTATTTTTTGTTCTTTTTAGCTCACCCGGCCGAAGGCCATGTGATCTTATGCCATTACTATGCGTCTGTCGTCCGTCGTCGTCTCTAAACAATTTCAAAAATCTTCTCTGAAACTACTGAACCAATTCGACTGAAGCTTAAATTGGTAAATGACATATTGGCTACAAACGATTATCATTATAATTTGGTTCCCCAGTTTGGTATTTTTGGTTTTACTGTTCTATGCTCTTCATATTCATACAGTGTTTGGCATTTTCAATATTTTTGGTAGAGCACCTCTGATGAGACTTGAATAGACGAAACGCGCGTCAGGCGTAGCAAAATTTATTGTCTGGAACTTTGTTGTCATTTGTATCTTAAATTGATCAAATAAAAAACATAGCCGCCATTGTTAAAAATATAACAGGGGTTAAACAGCAGCTTTTTGCAAATAACTCAAAAGCGGTGACAGATATCAAAATTCTGGCAAGGGTAATCTACCTGCTCCGAAGTTTTAAAGAAATGCCAACAAACCGTGTGGGAGTTATTGCCCCTTTTCTTAATATTTTCTGAAATTTGCACTTATTTTGTCTTATATCTCAAGAACTATATAAGACATTAAAGTTATTTTAATTGCTTATTGTTAAGATAATTAAGCTCTACAAAATTTTCAATGTTGAAATTGTCAGATGACCCCTTATAGGAGTTACGACCCTTAAACGCCAAAAATAATGGTTTAAGCCTTATAGATTGTGAACTATAAAAGATAGAGGATAGGTTTTGATTGCTTAAACGTTCAGCTAATTGAGATCTACAAAATTGCTCATAAGGTTGAAATTTTCAAATGACTCCTTTTAGGGGTGATGGCCCCATGAAACGCCAAAAATAATAGGTTTAGCCTAATAGATTGTGAACTATAGTATATATAGTAAAGGTGTTACTTGCTTAAATGTTAAGCAAATTGAGTTCTACAAAATTGTCCATTAAGTCGAAATTGTCGGATGACCCCTTAAAGGGGTATTGGCCCATTAAACGCCAAAAATGATGGTTTTAGCGTTATACATTGTAAACGTAAGTAAAGAGAAAAGGTTAAGATTGCTTAATTGTTTAGCTAATTGAGCTCTTCAAAAGTGGTCATAGGGTCGATGTTGTCAGATGACCCCTTTTAGGGATTATGGCCCCTTAATAGGCATATTATCATGATTTTTGCCTATAGAATGAAACTATTGCAGTTAGAGAAAAGCTGTTGCTTGCTTTAATGTTCTACTAATTTAGATCTAAAAAATTGTCTATAGGCATAGATTATCAGATGACCATTATAGGAGTTATGGCCCGTTAAATGACAAAAAAGAAGATTGTAAGTGATATTTATATAATGATTCATAGAAGATAGTGTCATCCATTTGCTTGCTTAAATGTTAAGCTTAATAGAGCTCTCCAGTGGTTTCATTGTCATGATGGGGTGTTAGCTGAGGGAAATATTGTTACATTAAGTCATTGAAACCAGGTGAGCTATTCAGGCTCCTGTGAGCCTCTTGTTTTGCATTGCGAAGAGGTTTAAATATAAAGTATTGCTAACTTTTGTCCAACACATCTTAATATATGTAATAAAATATGCGGCTATCACTAAAACAGTTTATTTGGGAATGCTATTTAGGCATATTTCAAGGAGTAACATTTCATCAGCAACATTGAAAGGTCATATCAACCAAAAGTATTGAAAGAACTCAGAAACTGTGAGCGCTAGCTCAGAAATATATATCACTACCCCCAAATATCAATCAGAAGAAATTTTAGATAAAAGGTGTACATCTACATTATGTATTAAACAAAGATTATGTGAAGATTCACGAATACCCATCTAAGCGATTAGGAAGTCCCTTGTAGTCGAACAGAAAGGTCTATGTTTTTATGGGAAACCAAAAAGATTATTTGATCAAATTCTAGAATAGGAAGTGCACACGCATTTATACATTATATCACAGTTTTTCTAATTAATTTACATTATATCACAAGATTGTATGAAATTTTCATCAAGAAAATCCATTAAGGGTTTAAGAAGGGTGTTGTGGTTAAGAGATGTAACGGAAGGTTGGATATATCACTATATACCCCCTCCCACATTACAAGCGGGGGATATAAAAATACCCGCACCCAAAATGTTCATTAAAAGAAGCCAACTCCAGCTCCGGTGATATCTAGATGTCGCAAAAGACGAGATTTAGGTATGATATTTCCGGCGACGGTTGCGTCGTCCACAATTGTTAAAGATTTTCATAAGTCCGTTTTATGTGAACAAAATATGGTACACCATTGATATTTTGTATGCAGTTGCATTAGCACCAGTACTAATCACTTCCAAGAGGATTTTATATGTATACCCCTGCAGTCACTATTTAATGACTTTGAAATTTTTAACTGATTTAGCTAAATGTTAATGTTTTTTTCTTAGGTCTGTTTTATGGGAATAAGTTTTGGTACACCATTGACATTTTTAAAACAGGTGCAGTTGTATCAATACAGATAAATTGCAAGAGTAATTGCTAGTACATTAGTAATTTTTAACTTTATTTTATGTTGTGTCCAGTTTGTACAGGCGACACATATGTGTTAACAGTTTATTTTAAGTAAGAAGAAATTGGACAGAATAACATGACATTTAAGACCAAGTTTAAATCACTAAATACACTTTACAACACACTTAACAGCGAAACATGTTTGCTTTAATTCAATGCTTCATATAAAGATCTTTGCTTTAATGCAGAGGCCTAATTGCAACTTATCAATGTTTGTTTTCAAAAATACAAAATCATAATAATTTCCTATTTTTCATACTAAATCAGTCTGACTTTAATAACCGTCAAACATGACCCGTCGTGGTGGAACTGATGAGAACCTAGCTAGAGCTCGACCAGTACTTTTGAATACATCGTCCAGATAAAAAAAAGGCGAGTCACATTTCTAAAGGCATATTGTCTACGAAAAATTATTTTTTTGTAAAACCAAAAAATTGTCGTCATACTATTCGTTTTGTTTATCTAGAAAGAATACCACTAGGGTACCTTATTACTTCAAAAATTGAAAAATATATGATATTTGTAAAGCTTTACAAAAATAAATATTCATGAGATGTAGATGAGCTGTAAGCATGCGCACTATACTTTCTTTGATTGAAAACTTACATGTAGTTTTAGCTCGGAAGAAAATTAAAACGGCAACCGAATATTAGAGCTACTTAATGGATAAAACTGACAATTATTGTCTGTATTAAGTTTTGAATCTGATTTAAAACACAGGGTGGGAACGGAAATTGTATAGTTTCCGGAAGCGCCGTTCTTATGACAAGGAATAGGTAGCGCCAAGTTCAAATCCCATGGACTCGTTAATAAAAGTACTTCTTATTTAGTTAAATACACAATAACGTTCCATCATTGCTATCAATATAGTGCACATATAAGCTTTCTGTAGTGACAAGTATCTGAATTAAATGCGTTTTATTTGTATGTTTGCGTTTAAGCATGGATTTTTTTAACAAAAATAGTAGCTCGAACATCTCAAAAATACAAGACCATCTTCTTTTTTCGATCGATTTTAAAGAAAACACACATTGAACGAATGTCGATTTGTATTTTTTGTAGCCTCTTGATATTGAACATTAAAAATCAAATGCATTTATAGAGCAGATATCAGTTTTTTAAGTGATAATTTATGATATTGTCTCAAAATCTTGAAATCAAAAGTGAACGGGTAGCGTCAAGGTAAGAAAAAATGTATGAATAGGTAGCGCCGAAATTATTTTAAATACCAACAACCTTTCTAACTCATCACAAGCCGATCTAGGAATATACTTAGACGTTCATTCGATATAAACTAGCGTTAGGTAACTTTATTCATGACTTCGTGGCATTAAGTTGTGCAACTAATTTACGAGTCTATATTTTTTACGATGCCATACACAGTTTCGTATAAATTACTAGTGGTGGTATCCCAATATATTGACCAATGAGTGGAGGGAATCCTGTCTATTTTTATACCGGAAGTAAGAATGACCATTTATTTTGCACTCTTGTGAATGTTTACATGCTTCTCTGCACAGAAAACTTTAAATCAGGTCTGCTTTTGCAAAATAAATTATTTTTATGTTGATATTTGTATGAAGGGGGATAACTACAAAAAGCACAATTTTTTCCATGTGACAAACTGCCACATTTTATGCAAACAAAAATATTTCTGAAAAATGCAACATAATGTACCCCAATATTTTCACAGTTAAAACTATGAGACATGCTCTTTTAGATATTCTGTGTTCAGGTTTTGGCATATTTATAGAAATGATCAAATTCAGGTCTTAGAAATGAGATGGCACCTATGAATTTTTCATTAAAATAGCCCCCTCTTTGTCAGATTTTGGCACTTTTTTAAACAATATCTGTGTTAAATATGTTTATAAGATCAGGAACACCAGAAAGAGGGTAGTTTTATCTTTTTATTGATATATAATTGTCCATAGTACAAGTGATATCCAGATTTTCTTCCTTGAATGGAAGTGACATTGCTTTTGTCCAATGACGTCATTTTGAATAACTATTCTTGCACCCTTTAAAAGCATATATTTAAATTTTGTATGCTTTATCAATCCCAGCACACTTCATTTTAGTCTTGCATTCAATTGTGAATTTGTTTATACACACAATACCAGTGTAATGGTCCATTTATGACTTTCTGAGATTCATATTCTATGCAAAAACACCATAGCAACCAATTAAGTATGCAAAGTCAGTATGCTTTATTTGACGTCATTTGTGACGTTCCATTGTTTTCGCCTTCTCATTGTGAAGTCAGGTGGTTTCGAAACCAAATGTAGTACATGAAATTGGAAAATATCAATTGGCTCGGTGTAATTTTTTTTTCATCTTCATACATTAAAACAAAGTTTAATTAAAAGCTAAATATAAATGTTCTTTACGTACAATTATATGTCTTCTGTTAAAACTGTTACTTAAAAGACTCAGATATGGCCATATTATAGGAAAATCATAGAGTAAAACCAAAAATTTACCTTAAGGAAAGAAGGATTTACCATAATATTGCAATAAAAGTACTGCAAAAATGATGAAAATAATGTAGAAGTATAGGAAAACCATTGAAAAGTACCAAAATCAAAGAATCTGGTTAAAGGATACCAACATAGGCAAAAAGGGCCAAAAAACTATTGCAAGGTCTTGTATAAGAATCGCAATGTTTTCACTATTTTTAAAGCAAATGACAAAAAGAAGGTACCATTTTGTTCGCAATTAGATAGCGAACAAGAAAAAATAAGAAAAGGTATATATTTTACAACTTATTTGTCTTAAACGATGCCATACACAGTTTCGTATAAAATACTAGTGGTGGTAGCCCAATATATTGACCAATGAGTGGAGGGAATCCTGTCTATTTTTATACCGGAAGTAAGAATGACCATTTATTTTGCACTCTTGTGAATGTTTACATGCTTCTCTGCACAGAAAACTTTAAATCAGGTCTGCTTTTGCAAAATAAATTATTTTTATGTTGATATTTGTATGAAGGGGGATAACTACAAAAAGCACAATTTTTTTCCATGTGACAAACTGCCACATTTTATGCAAACAAAAATATTTCTGAAAAATGCAACATAATGTACCCCAATATTTTCACAGTTAAAACTATGAGACATGCTCTTTTAGATATTCTGTGTTCAGGTTTTGGCATATTTATAGAAATGATCAAATTCAGGTCTTAGAAATGAGATGGCACCTATGAATTTTTCATTAAAATAGCCCCCTCTTTGTCAGATTTTGGCACTTTTTAAAACAATATCTGTGTTAAATATGTTTATAAGATCAGGAACACCAGAAAGAGGGTAGTTTTATCTTTTTATTGATATATAATTGTCCATAGTACAAGTGATATCCAGATTTTCTTCCTTGAATGGAAGTGACATTGCTTTTGTCCAATGACGTAATTTTGAATAACTATGTCTTGCACCCTTAAGCCTTGTGAGGTTACCCTTCCCCAATTTCCCCGGTCTAATCATTTGTACCCTTGTTGATATTGTTTCTTTAATTTTAGTTTCTTATATTTTCAGTTCTTTTTTGGGGGACGGGGTATATTTTGAATACAAATAACCCCCTTTCTTTAAGCTCGAACTGCTCGTCTTAAACCGCTTGGAAAATCTTTATTTAAGACTTTACACACGACATTTTTTTGTCAAGTCAAGTACTAGTAGTGGTCCTTAAAAGCTCACCTTGCTAGGGGTCAATTGAGCTTATAAATGCCAACACTATGCGCCATCCGTCCGCCGTCGTCAATTAAAAAAATCCTCAGTTCCTCTGAAACTACAGATCCAATTTAACAGAAACTTTGCAGGAATGATACATGACATGTTGGCAACAAACGATTCTCATTTTGAACCGGTTTGATAAAAAAAAACCGTGGCCGCTGTAACTAAAAGTAGAACATAAGGTGTGTGTGTGTGTGTGTGTGTGTGTGTTGGTGTTTAACGCCCTTTATCGACGCACCTGGGCCATGTAGGGCGGTCAGTTTTACTGGTGGAGGAAACCGGAGTACCCGGAGGAAACCACCAACCTTGGGCAGGTAACTGACAAACCTAATCACATACAGTTGGGGAAGTCCCTTTTCTGTTTAAATACAAACGGGACTCGAACACCAGCTGAGAGGTGATCGGCTAGTGATCAATAGTGTGGTATTTAAACCAGCGCCTTAGACCACTCGGCCACCCAGGCCCCAGAACATAAGGTAAAATCACTTAAAATGGCTTTTATAATTAAGCAACTAAAACTAAGAGAAAAGCTTAAAAGCTTGCTTAAACCTTTAGCTCATTCAGCTCTACAAAAGTATTCATTGGGATTATTTTGCCAGATGACCCTTTATAGAGGTTAAGAGGTTATGGGCCTTTAAAAATAAAAAAAAAAGTGTTTTTCATGTTTTTCTATAGAATAAAAACTATTGCTAATATATGAAAGCTGTGATTTGATGAGTCTTGAATAGACGAAACGCGCGTCAGGCGTAGCAAAATTTATTGTCTGGAACTTTGTTGTCATTTGTATTTGCTTAAGCCTTTGTCAGATAGCCCTAAAGACCAGATGAGCGATTCGGGATCCAGGGAGCATCTTGTTCATGTTTTTGTTCCATAGAATGACAACTATGTCAGATAAAGAAGAGCTATTACTTTCTTGAACATTCAGCTTTTTAAGCTCTATAAATGTCTCTTTTGGACAAAAATTGTCAGATGACCCCATACAGAGGAGATCCTTGGTGCCCTTAGTACCACGTGAGCGATTTAGGTTCCTGGGAGCCTCTTCTTTGTATAAAAAGAAGTAAAAAACATGTTTGCCTTTTCTGTTTGTTTTATGCTTGTTGGTTTTGTTGTATATTCAGTGACGGATCTAAAGAGGTTGCTCGTCTGTTGGAACCCCATGTCAACTAAAATTTTATTACTATCTGCTATCTGCTTGATTTGCAAGTTGCAGTTGCATATCTACTTCCGAGGCCTGGTTGGCCGAGTGGCCGAGTGGTTAAAGGCTCAGGTTCAAATACAACACTTTTGATCACTAGCCGATCATCTCTTAGCTGGTGTTCAACTCGCGTTTGTAATTTACAAAAACGGGTGTTCCCCAACTGTATGTGGCTTTGTTTGTCAGTTACCTGCCCAAGGTCTTTTTTTTACTCCGGGTACTCCAGTTTCCTCCACCATTTAAACTGACCGCCATACATGGACCAGGTGCGTCGATAAAGGGCGTAAAACACCAACAAACACACGAACATCTACACCCTGTTTTTTTTTCAGCCGACAAACTTTTTAGATAGAAAAAAATTGTAAACCGATTTCTTCGCTTCTATAAAATGGTTTGAATCAAAATTTGATGCAAAGATTTATTACGATGAGTTATAACGTGCCCCGCCCTTTTCAGATCAGTAGGGCTGTATCCTTAGCTCGACTTGGACCAAACTGTTGTTATGAACTATCTTCCCTAAAATGCAGTCAAATGAGTCAGGATTAAAGATCATGTTGTTATCAAAAAACCCACAAAAAGACACAAAAGAGGGAGGTCTAGTGCCGTTAACCTAGTTTAACCTACCATTTCTTCGGAGGTGCATGTACCTAGTCAGTACCATTGCGGTCACCAATCTATCCGTTATGTCCTGTTTTGTTCTTTCTCTCGGTAGAGTAGATAGGAGTAGGTGCCTAAGTGGTCTAATTAGTTCGGGAATCAGTAAAACTGTCAGCAGAACTAACTCTCGTGGTTATCGGAAAGCAACAACAGAGTTCTAGGCACTTGATTTTATAACTGACGAGCATTTCGTATTAGAGACGCACTAAACACAAAGTCAGTGGGTGGGTGAATGTAATTGTTTTAATTGTTTTACGTTCTTTTCTTTGCACATAAATCATAAGCTGGCAACTGGCTCCCTACTCTTCAAATAACAAATGGAGGACAGTCTACGGTATATCCGAAAATCTGTTCAGTGCTCAGAATGTTGTTACTAAATTGCTGATAATTAAAGATGCTGCATAAAAATGCATTTTAACAATAAAACGCGCGACCACAGGACAATTTTAATGATTTAATATAAATAAAAGAGATGTGTATTGCTCTGTATAGATAACAAACCATATGTTGCTAATAAACTACATGATGTTCCTAGGGTATTTTCACCAATTCCTAATGGTCGGCTAAGTCGTTTTTTTTTAAGTTTCTTCTTAGCATTTTTAATGTAGCAATTAATGAATTCAAAAAGAGTATTCAAATATTTGATATAATCAATTTGGTGTAGAGAGTTCATTTTTATGTTCCATTACTAACCTGTTTTATATTTAACTGCGCTATTCAAATGAATTATATATATGTATTAGTGTGAGCTACCCATTCAAAAAAAATGTGAATTTTGGAGCTACCTGTTCAATACACAGGGCGCTCCCCGTTCAACTGTTGAAATTTAGGGGTGATATAAAAAATGCAATTATACAATTAAAACACAAAAATAACACAACATTTTTATAATGGTTTGAATCTTATTTATTTGATCTGTGGATTTGTGTATTAAACGAGGTCCAGATTGAAACCGATTTCACATCAGACCCCGAAAAAGACACACCGTGTCACATTTTTCGTCTACTTCTCAATGTTCGCGATGAATTATATAGTCAAAAACATCAATGATCGCAATATTATGAGCCTTACTGCGTATATAACTTACCTGCAACTATTTTCGTTATAATTTTATTATTTTTTCTTCATATTGTGCTTGCAAATGGCTGCTGATTCCCGTGTTTTGACATTTTTGAAATTGTCGCTACCTGTATTAGAAAATCTTCTCGCTACGCGAACGGCGCTTCCGGAAAATGTACAATTTCCGTTCCCACCCTGTGTAAAAGGTAAACACGAAAAATATTTTTTTAACATATCAATGAATTCGGGGACAAAACCCGAGATTCCGATTAGTGCCCGCGTTAAAACTACTCTGTCTAAATCTCTGTCAATGTGACGTTATGCAGGTAAATAAAATATCAATCAATATTGTCGAGCTTTTTTGATCAAAATAAACTACTTTTGAGGCAAATTTGTTTTTCAATATTCATTTTATAGCACCTCGGTCTAATTAACACAAAAAAATTGGGGGAAAAATGAGTTTGCCGTAGACAATATGCCTTTAACGGAACATTAAACATTTTCTTATCTTATATATAAGTGTGTTTATAAGATTTTGTTTGTGCTGCATGATTGCTATTAATTTTATAGGAATTTTCTAAATAACGTCTCAGGGATTGATTTAGGATGTTCTTTGGAACGCCCTAAGTAATGTCTAAGCAGCCGTACCGAAGCGTTCTTGGACGTTCCCCGGCTAGGAATTTTTATCTTTGTTATACATGTCACAAACTTCCCCGAGGTTAGCCCGCTCCAGCACCAACACTTTTGTGTTGGAGAACACATCAAAGCTTTAAATTATCCGTTTGAATTTCAATTTTGTCTAAACCCTAAGGTTCTTCTTACCCCAGACATAGGTTGATCATCTAAGTAATAATTTGGTTTCCCAGTTTGGTATTTTGGTGTAACTGTTCTATGCTCTTTATAATTATATAGTGTTTGGCATTTTCAATGTTTTTGGTAGAGCGCCTCTGATGAGTCTTGAATTTGAATGGATAAACCGCGCGTCAGGCGTAGCAAAATTAATTGTCTGGAACTTTGTTGTCATATTAATTTGGTTAAAACTGCTGGTGTAGTTTTAATTCCCCGAAGTTAGCCCGCTCCGGCACCAACACTTTTGTGTTGGAGAACACATCAAAGCTTTAAATTATACGTTTGATTTTCAAAATTGTCTAAACCGTAAGGTTCTTCCTACCCCAGACATAGGTTGGTCATCTAAGTAATAATTTGGTTCCCCAGTTTGGTATTTTTGGTGTTATTGGTGTATGCTATTCATAATCATATAGTGTTTGGCGTTTTTAGCGCCTCTGATGAGTCTTGAATAGACGAAACGCGCGTCAGGCGTAGCGAAATTAATTGTCTGGAACTTTGTTGTCATTTATTTTCTTTAATAAGTATGAAAATACGACATAGGACTAAGATGTGGTTAAGGAGGCTGCTTAGCTGTCTCTTTGTCCTCAGGTAGCTTCGAAAATAAGGCACCTGGTCTTCAGCAGTACTGTGTCAAACAATGTTATTTATTGTTCTTTTTAGCTCACCCGGCCGAAGGCCATGTGATCCTATGTCATTACTATGCGTCCGTCGTCCGTCGTCGTCTCTAAACAATTTCAAAAATCTTCTTCTCTGAAACTACTGAACCAATTCGACTGAAACTTAAATTGATAAAATACATATTGGCTACAAACGATTATCATTTAAAATTGATCAAATAAAAAACATGGCCGCCGTTGTTAAAAATAGAACAGGGGGGTTAAGCAGCAGTTTTTTGCAAATAACTCTAAAACGGTGACAGATATCAAAATTCTGGCAAGCGTAATCTACCTACTCCGATTTTTTAAAGAAATGCCAACAAACCGTGTGAGAATTATTGCCCCTTTTCTTAATATTTTCTGCTTTTTGCACTTATTTTGTCCTTTGTCTCAAGAACTATATAAGATATTGAAGTAATTTTAATTGCATATTGTTCAGATAATTAAGCTCTTCAAAATTGTCCATATGTCGAAGTTATCAGATCACCCCTTTTAGGATTTACGGCCCTTAAACGCCAAAAATAATGGTTTTAGCCTTATAGATTGTGAATTATAGAAGATAGAGGAAAGGTTTTGCTTGCTTAAATGTTCAGCTAATTGAGATCTACAAAATTGCCCATAAGGTTGAAATTTTCAAATGACTCTTTTTAGGGGTATTGGCCCATTAAACGCCAAAAATGATGGTTTTAGCCTTAAGCTTATAGATGTGAACTATAGTAGATATAGTAAAGGTTTTACTTGCTTAAATGTTCAGCAAATTAAGATCTACAAAATTTCCATTAAGTCAAAATTGTCGGATGACCCCTTATAGGGGTATTGGCCCATTAAACGCCAAAAATGATGGCTTTAGCCACATATATTGTGAACTATAGAAGATATAGTAAAGGTTTTACTTGCTTAAATGTTCAGCAAATTGAGATCTACAAAATTGTCCGTCGGATGACCCCTTATAGGGGTATTGGCCCATCAATCACCAAAAATGATGGTTTTAGCCTTATAGATTGTGAACTTAAGAATAGAGAAAATGTTTAGCTTGCTTAAATGTTAAGCTAATTGAGCTCTTCAAAAGTCGTCATAGGGTCGACGTTGTCAGATGACCCCTTTTAGGGGTTACGGCCCATAAATAAGCATTTTATCATGTTTTTGCCTATAGAATGAAACTATTGCAGATAGAGAAAAACTGTTGCTTGCTTCAATGTTCAGCTAATTGAGATCTAAAAAATTGTCTACGGGCCTAAATTATCAGATGACCATTATAGGAGTTATTGCCCGTTAGATGACAAAAAAGTAGATTGTAAGTGATATTTATATTGTGTTTCATAGAAGATTGTGCAATCCATTTGCTTGCATAAATGCTTAGCTTATTAGAGCTTTCCAATGGTTTCATATTGTTACATTAAGTCATTGAAACCAGGTGAGCTATTCAGGCTCCTGGGAGCCTCTTGTTTTGCATTGCGAAGAG
This sequence comes from Arcuatula senhousia, assembly GCA_963971305.1. NCBI lineage: Eukaryota > Metazoa > Mollusca > Bivalvia > Mytilida > Mytilidae > Arcuatula > Arcuatula senhousia. The sequence continues at coordinate 53,839,624 of OZ020307.1, read as the reverse complement.
GATTGCTAACTTTTGTCCAACACATCTTAATATATGTGATAAAATATTCGGCTACCACTAACACAGTTTATTTGAGAATGCTATTTAGGCATATTTCAAGGAGTAACATTTCATCAGCAACATTGAAAGGTCATATCAACCAAAAGTATTGAAAGAACTCAGAAACTGTGAGCGCTAGCTCAGAAATATATATCACTACCTCCAAATATCAATCAAAAGATATTTGAAATAAAAGGTGCACATCTACATTATGTATTAAAAGATTCACGAATATCCATGTAGGCGTTTAGGAAGTCCCTTGTAGTCGAACAGAAAAGGTCTATGTTTTTCTATGAGAAACCACAAAGATTATTTTGATCAAATTTTAAAATAGGAGGTGCACATGCAAATGTACATTATATCACAGTTTTCTTATTAATTTACAATTATACCACAAGATTGTATGAAATTTTCATCATGAAAATACATCAAGGGTTTAAGAAGGGTGTTGTGGTTAAGAGATGTAACGGAAGGTTGGATATATCACTATATACCCCACATTACAAGCGGGGGATATAAAAATACCCGCACCCAAAATGTTCATTAAAAGAAGCCAACTCCAGCTCTGGTGATATCGAGAGTGTTTAAATATCAAACTGGTATTTCAAACTATTTTAAAGTCAGACATTCAGATAAAACATACTCTGCAAAAAAAGTTACGCATAGATAGAAAATTCCCCGTAGGTTTAATGCAAATCGAAACAATTTCAAAACATTATTGCCGAGCTGTTCTTCAACCGATTTTCACGAAATAAAATCCAGTAAAAAGAAAACAAAATGAAGATTGTTTGATAAATTTAGACCAAAATCCTAACTTCAATGGTTTTTAAGAAATTGGGAGTAAAACACGAGTAATGTTTTTCATGGAACATTTTGCATTGATTTAAACGGGAAATTGAATCGTAAAATGTACACTTGAGTTTTAATTGCAATATCTTAAAAAGCAGCGAAGTTAGGATTTTACTCAAAATTAAACAAACAATCTCTATTTTGTTTTCTTTTTACTGGATTTTATTTCGTGAAAATCGGTTGTAGAACAGCTCGGCAATAATGTTTTGAAATTGTTTCGATTTGCATTAAACCTACGGGGAATTTTCTATCTATGCGTAACTTTTTTTGAAGAGTATATACTCTTTAAATTATTCATATCATTCTGTATTTGTCTCACCTGCTACGTGCACACTGTTACAGCAACTGAAAATGTAAGATGAAGATTAGCTTTGAAACATATTTTCTACTTGTTTTATTGACCGGTTTGGTCAAATGTCAATAATTTCGGACTTGTTCATTTAAAATCCAACCAGAAGACCAAGCTCCGCCGCTCCCTATGAAAAGAATACGGTGATAAGTACAATTCTTAATGCTCACTTTCTTGCTCTTGTTTCTTGATACGCGACGCTGTTTTTGAATACGAATTTAAACTTAACATTTTAGCTGGAACCTAACAAGCCGAAATGATTTAGTGTGGTGTGCATATTTTTTTATATACCTTTAATGCTATAGCAAGTACCAATTATCTAATTTTAGTGTTTTACAAGAACTTTTTATGTGAGTTTTACGTAATATAAGCCCGATTCGGGTAATTTCAAGTGATTTTTTTTATGTGAAACTCATGTGAGTCAAAATTACAAATACCAAAACGCGGGTATAAACGGTTAATTTGGATATGCTATATATCGATATTTCAAGAAGTAACCTCTCATCAGTAGCATTTAAACCAAAACATTGGAAGGTCAAAATCCAAAACTGTTGAAAACGAAAAGTACTCAAAACCAAAACGTTCGAACAAGGAAGCCAAATCCAGCACCGAGGATATCGACCATGTGCATTACAAGGAAAGAAACCTGGTGTTTTCATCAATTTTGAATTTAACAATCGGAAATTTCAGCGACAATATATTAGAAATTTTATGGTAATTCGTGTCAGACAAGTCTGACTACCAGGCTTGTGATTACCCTCGGGGACCTCTGGTCCACCAGCAGCGGTTATCGCCCAGTGGTTTCAAAATTACAAATACCAAAACGCGGGTATAAACGGTTAATTTGGATATGCTATATATCGATATTTCAAGGAGTAACCTCTCATCAGTCAAATTTGCCTGTGTACATATACATCTCATTTAACCAACTTTTGTTTTGAAAAATGTCTTTACAAAGTCAGAACCGTTGCTTCTACGGTGTTTCGTTCACCGTTGAATATCTAGCTGCTTTTATCTGCTCTTTTTTTCTGATCAACAAAAGTATTTCGATTACGTAATATCATTATATTTTATGTTTAATGATTGATTTTGATTGCAATATTAAATAAATATATAATTTGATAGTTATACCATGTTCTGCAAAAATTATATGCTCGTGTTTAAGTGATAACAGTTCGTATTCTAAATTTGAAATTGAGATATTTAAGCTTGTCTGAAAGTTGTCTATCACTGATTGTATTTTTCTATTAGTTTCTTTTCAGAGTTTATTGTCAAATTATATACCGCTTAATAGTCCTGGGCTCTTGGTTGCTGGATTGATGCCAATTGTTGCACTTCCATATTTATTTTTGATACATTCTGTTGTAAAGCCGTAACTGTCTGCATATCCTTCAGGATGTTCGCTTCTATTATTGAAAATAGATAGGTTTCAAATTTGATGCCTTAAATGAAAAGATAATAGTAAATGGTATCAAATAAGCAAAAAAATTTGATAGGTTGACTGTAAAGTTTTGGCGGGAAAAGGTTTTCTCTGACTTTTTCATAGGTTTAGCATTAGCACTATTTAGCTGTTAAAACCCATGACAGATTAAATAGGATTTGATAAAACTTTGTTTACAACCTCTTTATGGCATATTAAAGACATTTATAACAAGAAAATAGGGGGTTCGTGGGCAAAATATTTAACCCCATAACCCCCACAACCAGAGGATTCCGAAAAAATGATAGAAATACCAGAACAAGACCAGCAAGCATCCTTAAGAGCAGTAATATTGTGAATTTCATTTTCCATGAGCTAGTCTGATTCTTAAGATACGAAACAAGTGGCTTAACAACGTTTTCCTTCATTAATTCGAATTCGGATACTAGCTTTGAATATTTATCTTCCAGATGTCTGTATTTCGTTTCAAGACAAGACACTCCGAGTCATTTCTTTGTTCAATAGCTCCCACCTTGGCCAGTTGGCATGAAGAGTATTTAGTTCCGGTTGTAGCTGCTAAGCTAGTAGTTTCAAATTATTTTCGGTTCTAAGATTATATTTGACTTCGTACTATTCAGAACGAAGCACAAAATTAGAATTACTTGTCACGGAATTCTGCAGCAACAAAAATCCACTTGAATAATTTACTACAAGTGTATATAAGAACAAAAGAAAACAAAAACCTGCATTATTCATTTTGTCCAAGTATAACTGTCGTATCTGTAGGAAACTTTAAGGTTTTTCTTAAGTGTTTGAATAAAATTTGCAAATGAACTTTTTTAGCTCAACTGACCCGAAAGGTGAGCTATTGTCATCACTTGGCGTCCGTCGTCCGTAATTTTTTTAAAACGTTAACTCCTCTAACGCCATAAAATCAATTGCAACCAAACTAAAAATAGAACATAGCAGTTTTTTGCAAATAACTCAAAAACGGCTACAGAACTCAAAATTCTGGCAAAATAAAAGTAATCAGCACCTCAAGATCTACCAACCCTGAATTTTTGAGGAAAATCAATCAACCCATGTAGGAGTTATTGTTTTTGTGGATTTTTTTTTTCAAATTTTGCACCTTTTTTTCTCAATATCTTAAAAATTATATAAGATATTTGAGAAATTTAAATTGCATATTGTTAACTTAAGCACATCAAGATCTACAAAATATATAAAAGGTCAACGTTGTAGGACCTCTCCTTATAAGAGTTATTGCCCTTAGAACGTCAAAATTTTTCACAGCATTTCCTCGTTACATTGAAGACGTTAACTCCAATTGAAACCAAACTTGGTGTTGTTGTTTATAAGCATTAGGTATTTTCACAGCATTTCATGATTACATTGAACATGTTAACTCCTCTGACAGCATAATTCCAATTGAAACTAAACTCATTATGCGTATAGAACTGATGTGGGGATTTTTGATGGGTTGTAAGACATGGCCGCTGTGGAAAAAAAAAATAGAACATTTGGGTAAACTACATTTTTTTACTTACAGCTCTAAAAGGGTGACAGATTTTTAAATTCTGATTGAGAAGAAAAGTGATCAACATCTCATGATCAACCAGTCCTGAAATTTTGAAGAAGATCCAACAACCCATGAAAAAATTATTGCCCTTTTATTTTTTTATTTGTATCAATTTTTCACTTACAAAAATGTATTAAGCTCAATATCTTAAAGTCTATATGAAATATTTAAGAAATGTAAATTGCATTTTGTTAAGCATATCATGATCTACACAATATGAAATAAGGTCAAAGTTGTAACACTGTTCATTTTAAGGATTTTTCCTCTTAGAATATTGAAGGAAAGAAACTTATTAAAGGTTTCAATTGTTAAAACATTACTCTGTACAATAATATCTACATTGAGTTAAACCATATTGTCAGATGACCCCCTTATTTGAACTTATGACCCATTCAATGTCAAATAGATTTTGCGTAATAACCTTTACTTCAGGTACATATGCCAGGTGAGCGATTCAGTTCCTGGGAGCCTCTTGTGCTCTTAAACAAACAAATCTATACATGTATTAATCAATTCAAACTGGTTATTCCGAGGTAAATCAACGATAGCACGTCTAAAAAAAGATTTTTTAGATAAAAGTTATTACATACATGTACATGTATACACTACAACAAGTATGAAGCAAAAAGGAAACTTAGAGGTACAAATGAAGGTCAAAGTCCGAAAAGGCAAAATCAAATTTTGCCAATACCATTGAAACAGCACAAAAACTAATTAGCTTCAGTCCTGTTAGAGTAGACTAGTTCGAAATTTTGATTCAACAAAAAACATGGCCGCCATGGCTAAAAATAGAACATAAGGGTAAATTGCAGTATTTTGCAAATTGCTCAAAAATGGTAACAGATGTCAAAATTCTGTTTGAGTTATAATGATCAGCACATCAAGATCTACCTGCCCTGAAGTTTTGAAGAAGATTTGACAATGGTTGTAGGAGTTATTGCCCTTTTCTTCTTTTTTTTCAAATTTTGCTCTTTTTAGACTAATATCTTGAAAACTATACAAGATATTTGAAAAATTTAAATTGCATATGGTTAAGCATATAAAGATCTTAAAATTATGTAATGGGGTTAAAGTTGTAAGACCTTCCTTGATAGGAGTTTTTTCCCTTAGAACATTAAAATTGATTATTCCACAGAGTAGCAGTCGTTTGTTAAAATATCCAGCTTATAAGTATCATCGAATACAAGGTGAGCGATTCAGGCTCCAGGGAGCCTCTAGTTTTATTTTGACGAGTAGTTCGTTTGTTGTTGTTTTATACTTTAAGTTTTGATATTAACATGACTCCTGTGTAAATATGCATTTGTGCAGCCAGTCGAAAAAAATAAAATCAACGAGGGGGAAAACTCAATCAAAACAAGCCATATTTTTTAACAATTGGTTATACTGTGGTTTCATTATCATTCTTGGGATACACATTTCGTGGTTTTCCTGGGTAACAGTCAACAATGAAAATAAATATCCAACGAAGTGTCATTTTCATATTTATAACTATAAGCATTATGAACAAACCACGAAATTAGAATTCCAACGAAATGTCTTTTATGAGTAAACCACGAAAATGTTTACCCACGAAAATAAATGAATCCACAGTAGTATAATAATTACATATTTATAACAGCGATTTCGATTGGTTAATAGCATTTCGGTCATGAAGTTTCATTCCTCGATAAAACTAAACAACACATGGGACCTTGACAACGACTTACGCGGAGTAACATTAAAAGAATGCTTATTGCATTTTGTGCGATACATGTGGAAACACTTGAATATTTTTTACGGAATGTAATTATATACGTTGAATGCAATATTTTGTAGGTTTCTTTGGTGTGTAAAATCGTGGTTCTTTACGCACATTTTAAACATGAAGCACGCTATTAAATGTTTAACACAATTGTATATAACAACCCTAAAATGATATTTCATTTACCAAGTGTCATGAATGTTTTGTGTTTTTAATTAGCTCAACTTACCGAAGGGTCGGGTGAGCTTTTTTCATTATCAAGAGACAATCGTCCGTTCATTTTTCATCAATGATCTTTTTCTCTAAAACCACTGGAAATGATTGCTCTTAAACTTTGTACACTTGATTTTCGGGAGATCTTCTACCAAGTTTGTGCAATTTGTGCAGACCAGACAATCATTTTGCCGCTGTTGATAAAAATAGAACAGGGGATCAGACCATAGCTTTTAGCTAAGAAAAGTATAAGAAATGGAGAAAATCCGAAACAACCATCCTTCTTCAGCATTCAAAGCTATAAAAGCTATTCAAAACTCTCCATTGAATCAAACTTGTTGAACAACTCTCTGTCAAGTTTGTATGATAATCCTTTAATGGATCCTCAGATACCCTCAAATATTCATTCCATCAGTCATTGAAGTCAGGTGAACGATTTCTTGTTTTATTAGATACGGATACGAAAGATGCATATTATCACGCCAATCAAGGACCAACCAGATTAACTTTTTTTTCGAGAATCGCAGAGCAAATGAAAGATATTCCATTGGAACTGGGTTTTTTTCATGTACACCGATTTCTTCGTGACCGTCTTTTGGAACAAGGCTATAAGAAAATACGTCTCATACGATCCCTAAAAAATCTTTCTTCGTTATCAGCCACTAGCAGAAAAGTTCAAAATTGACTTAAAAGATATGATAGTTAATTGTTTTAATTAGTGTTTGACTGGTCTGCTGTACTGAGATGATCACCTCAATATGTTGTGTTCTATGGTCATTACCGGATCCTAAGATCGCAATGTAAGAGGGAGGTTTGGCGCCATAAAACCTGGTTTAATCCACCATTTTGTTTGAATGATTATCCTAAGAGCCATCACACTCCAAGTAACTAGATTGTATTAGTATTGGAGGTGAAAATTTGAGGAGCATCCAGTTCCTGGAGTGTGAAACACTGGTCAAATAAAACAGGGTGGGGCGGTGGGAAAAATTACAGATTCATAAGCCTAAACCCCTTCATAACCACAACCATAGTCATAACCACAGCTTAATCGAGAGAAAAGAATCACTTTCAATCCATAACCTGACTGCGTTTCGAAGAATGATTTAAATTGATAGATCTCGTGACTTCTCGTGTGATGTCGCTTAGGATAAATGATTATCCTAAGAGCCATCACACTCCAAGTAACTAGATTGTATTAGTATTGGAGGTGAAAATTTGATACGCATTAATCATCCTTTGTTATGTGAAATCAGTAACTATTTCACACTCACCACAAAACCCCCAAAACTCAAAACTCACCCAAACTTGTATCTTAAATATGTCTAGCCAATATACAAAAGTAAATTTTGAATACAATCCTGAAAATTACCCATAAATTGACCTACCATGCATATGTATATTCATTTGATTAACATGCAACTGTATACCAAATATCAACACTGTAGACGATAAAGAGATGTGAGATAGGCGTACGCAACGCAACCAACCCAAAACAAAATCATAAAAGGAAAACAGCTAGCAGTCACCAAGATTACCAGATCACCGGTCACCGATCGCCGTCTTGCGTTGGCCCGACTAAGACTAAAAATTTTATACACAAGGTTGAACACCACTGCCAAAAATTATCACCGAGACAGACGACATATGAAATGTACCATTATCTATTCGCATAAAAAGACTAGAAAAAAAGCATTAATATATAGCCAAAGGAGCAAGAACCCTTATAGTCAGTAGACCATGTAGGGGCGTATATGTAGATGATATCTTCCTCGAATAGACCAGTACTGATGCTTATGAAAACAGCCAACCAAATATCAATGATATGTCATAAACGCCAACGCTATTTGTTAAATAGACAGAAGAGTATGCCAAATCAGTATACAAAAATTCCTAAGTCAGCAGTAGACCGTGCAATATATATATATATCATCCGCCTGTATACCCAATATCTATACTTTTCAAGCCATTCAATATACACAAAATTATTTCAAAATGTTTTCCGCCTGAAAAAGACCTAAGGTTATCGAGTCACTAGAGCGTGAAAATGGGGTCAATGCCACACGGCATGGTAGACCATAACCTCATTTGTCTGTTTACTCAATATCAGATTCCTATCTTTTATATCACCAAGTAATTCATTGTCCACAAAAACCTTATAAAAAAAGTTCACGGCCTGAAAAAACGACCTAAGTTCAGAGTCACTGGAGCGTGAAAATGGGGTCAATATCACACGGCATTGTAACAGTTACGTAGACCATAACCTTAACTGTCTGTATACGCAATATCAGATGCCTAGCAATTATACTTTTCAAGCAATTCAAGCAGTTTTCATTGTCCAAAAAAGTCTTACAAAAAGTTTACGACATCACCGCCGGAAAATAATACCTAGGTCTTGCTATTCGTCGCAGGTGAGACAAAAACTAAATTTGCACTGAAGCTAACGCAATTGCATAAAATCAATGGTGTACCATGCCTGCTTCAAGTTTAACAGACTTGAGAACAAACCATAGCATTAAGCCAAATCAGAAAGAAATCACAAAATCAGTAGATCGTGGTTGCAGGGGCATACCGATGAAATGCTTTAAAAACTGATCTGTACCAACTCTAAAGCAACCACATACCAAAATATCAATGTTGCGCCATAAACTTGTTCACAAACAAATATAGGATTAGATTGAAATAAAGTAAACATGTGTAAATTGTGCCCGATAGTGGCACCTTTATTCTCATTTTCAGCCACAGCTTTACTAACGAGTCTTTCAATGAAACGTAGACCATCATTTTGACCTTATCAAAAATTTGCTTACACCAATTTAAACCTCATCTCACCCTTTAAATGTCAATAAGGCATAAATCCAATCTTAAAATAAAACAAATAATAATGCAACAAATTTATTCACAAATATACAGTACAAACTGACAAATGAAACGGCAAAACTATCAGTCAATATTTTTTGTCCCCGGGTTATCATTCGCAATATTGAAAATAAGCCCAGTTTTATATCACCAAAACGTTGATAGTAATTAACCGATATCCCAGCCTAAATCCAAAACCCTACTTATAAATATATGGCCACCACAAAATAAAATTGAGAAAAGGCTTTTCCCTATCTATGAAAATAAATTTGCAAACTTTCGGCATTCAGAATCGAAATTTCACCGAATTTCCTGTACATTATAACATAACAAAAGATTTAGCCTGTATAATAACATTTTAATCGGTCTAACTAAAAGGCTTCTTCCTTAGCGTTTCAACATTTCAACAATGATTTAATTGATTAATGTGAACGTTTGTCCCCCAATACTGTAACTTTTCACAGGAAATTATTCTTCATAAAAATTATAGCTTTCAAAAACATTCTCTGCTTTGTAAAACCGATTAGGAGGTTGAAGAACTTCTCCTCTGTAGTTTCAACAAAAAATTCATGGTCAACAAAAAGTAGGATCAAAAGAAAATCTCAACTTCAATTGATTGACTAATTTTAGCATGATCAGTTTACAATAAAAATGTTATAAATATATCATTGTATAAAGAGATAGATGAAAAATTTTCAAAAGGAAATTACAGAGAAAAAGCTCTCCAACCCCCATTCCGCGTGACATAAGCCACTAAGGATTAGATTCCCTGGAATGGAAATTAGAAAACTATCTCAAGTCAATTATTCTTACAGTAAACGTAGCACTTGAAATTTCTGAGTATACAACAAGGTCCTCAAAGTTAAAATAAGTTACAAGTATCATCATGCGCTTCAAATTGTTTATATGCCTGGAAAGCTTTACTATAGAACTCAATTTCCGGATGGTTCGTTTTATGATCGAGCACTAAGCTATAGAACCTTCAAGGCGGCATCAAGGACACTAACAGGCATCAATTTAGGTCTTCCAGTCATAGCTCTGACGTTTTTACGTCCCTGCCTATCATCCAAATCATTTTCCAATTACTGATGTCTCCCTTCGAGATCCCACTTGCAGACGTTATATAGTTACACCTGTGTTGTTAACCGAAACTGGCTCCGATCTTTCAATGCCTACAAAACGACATAATATGCTACTAAATATATATAACTCAATATACCTATAAGAAACGCAAACCCTATGTCACATACAAGTATCTGTTACTAAACCATTTAAACATACTAGACATTCAACTTTAACTTCCAATTTGTACAACACCCATGACATACATGGCAATTCGGGACGAGATAATGCCCCGACGCAAAAACATGAACTATCTATAGCTAGAACATAAAAGCTCTTAAAGTCCCTGAAAGAGCCAGTTTTTTTTTTCTTTATGTTTTCCCGCGATGAAAAAACGTACATGAAACTAGATTGTGTTCAACAATATCTTAAACTAAAGTATTAATTACAAACTTTAAAAAACACAATATGCATTGCTCCACAGCATCTAAATCTTACCCTTTCGATCCTTCAACTAAATTAACCATTAAGGAGCCAACTGCTAAGAACTTCCAAGGTGATGTTCAACCATCTACAAGTAAATTAAAATACACTACATAAACATAATTGATCCAAGCATGTCGTGAGTCGATATATTACTGGACGAGAACATGTTTTTTTTTTGTTTTTTTTTTACATTTAAGCCGCTTCAGAATATACATATAGAATATAACCGATAAAATCAGCATCCATTCTGACCACAAGAATACAACAAAATTGTACCAGGTTAAACCCCAATCATATCAAACAGCGGTGGCACAATCCACTCTAATTTCGAGGTCCATTCTCCGAAACGTCATTCAACAACCGAGGCGACACTATCCGCTAAATGATTTTAAATTCTATAAACAAACGGACGACAGCATCCGCACTTAAAATATAAATTGCCAAGCTACGTATTATACCATCCGTACTAAAAAAAAAATCAAAATATGAACCAAACGAGCAACACCATCCGTCTGGACAACATGCTCGTACTTCAAAGGGAAAAATCAACAAAACGGACGACACCATCCATGCTTCTGAAATTATAAATTACCAAGACGGACACCATATGTTTACTTTAGTCAAAATTAAAAATTCACCAAAAAACACACCAAGTCCTTGCTCCAAAATTATTGAATTTACCAAACGGACACCATGCTCGTACTTAAAAATAAAAATTAATCCTAGACACCATGCTCATACTTCAAATTAAAAATTAAATCCTACAGACATCATGCTCGTACTTCAAAATAAAAAATTAATCCTACAGACACCATGCTCGTACTTCAAAATAAAAAATTAATCCCACAGACACCATGCTCGTACATCAAAATTAATCATACAGACACCATGCTCGTACATCAAAATTAATCATACAGACACCATTGCTCGTGCTTCAAAATCAAAAATTAATCATACAGACACCATGCTCATACTTCAAAATAAAAAATTAATCATACAGACATCATGCTCGTACTTCAAAATAAAAAATTAATCCTACAGACACCATGCTCGTACTTCAAAATAAAAATTAATCCTACAGACACCATGCTCGTACTTCAAAATCAAAAATTAATCCTACAGACACCATGCTCGTACTTCAAAAAAAAAAATAAATAAATAAAATAATCCTACAGACACCATGCTCGTACATCAAAATTAATCATACAGACACCATTGCTCGTACTTAAAAAATCAAAAATTAAGCATACAGACACCATGCTCGTACTTCAAAATCAAAAATTAATCCGACACCATGCTCGCACTTCAAAATCAAAAATTAATCTTACAGACACCATGCTCGTACTTCAAAATAAAAAATTAAGCTTACAGACACCATGCACGTACTTCAAAATCAAAAATTAATCTTACAGACACCATGCTATGCTCGTACTTCAAAATAAAAAAATAATCCTACAGACACCATGCTCGTACATCAAAATTAATCATACAGACACCATTGCTCGTACTTCAAAATAAAAAATTAAGCATACAGACACCATGCTCATACTTCAAAATCAAAAATTAATCATACAGACACCATGCTCGTACTTCAAAATTAAAAAATAATCCGACACCATGCTCGTACTTCAAAATCAAAATTTAATCATACAGACACCATGCTCGTACTTTAAAATCAAAATTAATCATACAGACACCATGCTCGTACTTCAAAATCAAAAATTAATCATACAGACACCATGCTCGTACTTCAAAATCAAAAAATTTGCCAACTGAACACTAAGTCCTTGGCCTTGCTTCAAAATTAAAAATTAACTAAACGGACACCAGGTCATTTATATTGCTATAAAATTAAAAATCAACCAAACGGACACCATGCCTGTGCTTCAAAATGAAAAAATAATCATACAGACACTATGCCCGTGCTTCAATTTAAATAATTAACCAAACGGACCATGCCCGTGCTTCACAATTAAAAAATTAACCAAACGGATCCATGTCCGGGCTTCAAAATCAAATATTTACCAAATGGACCCGTGTCCGTGCTCCAAAATAAAAAATTAACATAACGGACCCATGTCCGTGCGTTATAATTGAAAAATTAACCAAACAGACCCATGTCTTTGCTTCAAAATTAAAAATTAACCAAACGGACCAATGTCTTTGCCTCAAAATTAAAAATTAACCAAACGGACCCATGTCCGTGCTTCAAAATTAAAAATTAACCAAACGGACCAATGTCCGCTTCATCATTAAAAAATTAACCAAACGGACCCATGTCCGCTTCATCATTAAAAAATTAAACAAACGGACCCATGTCCGCTTCATCATTAAAAAGTTAACCAAACGGACCCATGTCCGCTTCATCATTAAAAAATTAACCAAACGGACCCATGTCCGCTTCATCATTAAAAAATTAACCAAACGGACCCATGTCCGTTTCATCATTAAAAAATTAACCAAACGGACCCATGTCCGATTCATCATTAAAAAATTAACCAAACGGACCCATGTCCGCTTCATCATTAAAAAATTAACCAAACGGACCCATGTCCGTTTCATCATTAAAAAGTTAACCAAACGGACCCATGTCCGCTTCAAAATTAAAAATTAACAAAACGGACCCATGTCCGTACTATAAAATCTCTCAAAAGGACCATAATGTCCTCACAAGCATGCAAATAAAAAGAAAAATATACTTACATAAAAGCAATGGATAATTTCCGAGACCGTGTAATACAAGGCAACGACTTGCACGTGCTCAAAAGTACCGCGAAAAGGAGAGGACAGGAGAGCGACTGTCCTCGCCGACTGCGTTTCGAAGAATGATTTAAATTGATAGATCTCGTGACTTCTCGTGTGATGTCGCTTAGGATAAAATGCCTGTACCAAGTCAGGACCATTGCGATCCACCAATTCTCCGGTATGACTGATTCGTTTTTGTCATTTTCTTTGGACTATGAAATTGATCATTCAAGTTCGGTAGTTTTGTTATATATATATATATATTTTATTTAGATCTACCCCTTTACAGTGGGGGCGCCTACTTCCAGGGTATAAAAGTGGCGCGTCTATAAATATTCTATACAAGTTGAAATATACACTATAAACATAAAATGCATTCTTTCAGCCTATAAAACAACAACAACAACAATATTGAAATTTTAAAATATTATATTGACAAAGATAAAATGTCTTTCAATTAAAAGTCTATTCAGTTTTCCTGTAAAAGCTTGGACCTTAAATTAAAACATTCACTTAGAAACATTCTACCTAAACAATCATAAAATTGTCCTACATCATTGCTAAAAACATATCCAATATCACCAATTAAAAATTGTAACTTTGTATTAGGCAACAGTTCTGTGAAATAGACAGTTGAGTTTTCTCCAGTATGATATGGGAAGTCAATATTGGATTCTAAAAGTTCTGAGTATTCCTTACGAATATAGTCATAGATTGGACAATCAAATAAAACATGTGAGAGGTCCTCGCTTACGTTTTCAGTACATAGATCGCAAGTATTATGCTGTGACATATTCATCCTATGGAGATATTCATTTATAGGCAGCGTTTTCGTTCGTGCAAGAAGTTTAAGGCGAGATTCGCGGAAATTCCCTTCATTTAGATACGCTTGTCTTCCTTTTATAATATGGAACTGTCTATAGTTATCTAGACTACTCTTAGATTGTACTTCTTCAAAGAGTTTTTCCCTGGTATAAGATCCAATGAGACCAGTAAGGTGCCTCTTATTTAGGCTTTCAATAGGGACATTGGTATTATTTACATTGGAAATAGTTTGCAAGATCTTACTTTCATATCCCCAAAAAGATTCATTCGATTCATTCATTTCATTAAATACCATTTTACATAATCGGTGTTCTGGAAGTTCTAAAAGGCGCTTAAAGTAGGTGACCCTTTGTCGATCTATAAAAGCTGTTCCCATCCCAACTCAAGTAAAATAGCTACCTTGGGTACATTTAGTTTGGTTCGTATGATAACTTTAGCAGCTTTATACTGTTATTACCTTTATCTTCTCCATACTCCATATTTATTTGTAATCTGCATATGCATGTGTCTGTTTACATTAAAAATGTTCAACTTCGAATTTGTTGTTTAAAATTTAATAGTACATGTATGAGTATATTTTGATTTACCATATACTCGGTTTTAGAATACATGTATCTGTTTCCTTTTAATTGTGTGATATCTATATTTTGTTCTTTAGCGATAGTGTATCCTAATAGCACTATTGTACGTTTTTGGTAAGATCGTAATATAGAATGGGAAGTTTGGTTCAATGAAAAAGTTTTAACCTATCACAGTTTTCAATAGCTGCACTTAGTCAAAACCGATGCCATCTTAATTTTAAGGCAGCATATTCCTGTTCGTTGATTGTTTTTTGGTTGTTTTTTTTTTTCGTCCGTAACACCTTGGCTAACTTCTTGGTAAGGGTCCGTTACTCGGATACTAGATATTGGGGGTCAATTATATTTCACCTTAAGATGGGCCTTGGATAGGGCTACACCACCCTCTAGAAATGAGGTTTTAAGCATGAACGACTCTGGTTAAGTTCTTGGTTAATGTCTTTAACTTGGATTCTTAGTATTTTTGGGCCAATGGTATATTACCACTAGATGTGTCTTGGGTGACTTGACACCACCCACTAGAAATTAGGTCACTGTGACCTTTATTTTACGCATGAATGGCTTTGGTTAATTTTTGTCTCGCCTGCGACGAATAGTCGCGGAAGGCGAGACATAGGTATTACTTTCCGGCGGCGGCGGCGGCGGCGGCGACGGCGGCGGCGTCGTAAACTTTTTTGTAAGACTTTTGTGGACAATGTATTGCTTGAAAAGTATAATAGCTAGGCATCTGATATTTGGTATACAGATAGTTCAGGTTATGGTCTACGCAACTGTCACCATGCCGTTTGACCCTGACCCCATTTTCACGCTCCAGTGGCTCTGTGAACTTAGGTCTTTTTTCAGGCTGTAAACTTTTTTGTAAGACTTTTGTGGACGATGAATTGCTTGAAAAATATAATAGCTAGGCATCTTATATTTGGTATACAGACAGTTCAGGTTATGGTCTACGCAACTGTCACCATGTCGTGTGACCCTGACCTCATTTTCACGCTCCAGTGACTCTGTGAACTTAGGTCTTTTTTCAGGCTGTAAACTTTTTTGTAAGACTTTTGTGGACGATGAATTGCTTGAAAAGTATAATAGCTAGGCATCTGATATTTGGTATACAGACAGTTCAGGTTATGGTCTATGCAACTGTCACCATGTCGTGTGACCCTGACCTCATTTTCACGCTCCAGTGACTCTGTGAACTTAGGTCTTTTTTCAGGCTGTAAACTTTTTTGTAAGACTTTTGTGGACGATGAATTGCTTGAAAAGTATAATAGCTAGGCATCTGATATTTAGTATACAGACAGTTCAGGTTATGGTCTATGCAACTGTCACCATGCCGTGTGATCCTGACCTCATTTTCACGCTCCAGTGAATCTGTGAACTTAAGTCTTTTTCAGACCGAAAAAAAATTTTTGTAAGACTTTTATGGACGATGAATTGCTGGAAAGTTATAATAGCTAGGCATCTGATATTGGGTAAACAGACAGTTGCGGTTATGGACAACGCAACTGTCACCATGCCATGTGACCATGACCCCATTTTTACACTCCAGTGACTCTGTGAACTTAGGTCTTTTTTTAAGACAGAAAACTTTTTGTAATACTTGTGTGGACAATGGATTGCTTGAATAGTATAATAACTAGGCATCTGTTATTAGGTATACTGACACTTTTTGTGTTTATATCAAGAAATGAAAGCTTAGGTAGTTGATTTTAGCGACGGTGCCGGCAGGCAACACATACTTTTAGTGGCCACACTTGTTTTCGTTAAGTTCCATAACTTGGATACTAGATTTTAAGGATCAATGGTATTTCAACACTAGGTGTGTCTTAGGTAATGTGACACCACCCACTAGAAATTAAGTCACTGCGACCTAACTTTTACGCATGAATGACTTTCACTTTCGTTAAGTTCTTGGTTTAGGTCCTTAACATGGACACTAGATGTTAGGGGTCAAAGGTATTTCACCACTAGATGTGTCTTAGGTAATGTGACACCACCCACTAGAAATTAGGTCACTGCAACCTTTATTTTATGCATGAATGACTTTGGTAAAGTTCTTGGTAAAGGTCCAAAACTAGGATAATATATGTTTGAGGTCAAGGGTATTTCAATACGAGATTTGTCTTGGCTAACGTGACATCAAACACTAAAAATAAGGTCACTGCGACCTATATTTAACACATGGATTACTTTGGTTAAGGTCGTGGTTAAGTTCAATGTCTCGGATTCTTTATGTTAGGTTCAATGATATTTCACTACTAGATGAGTCTTGGGTAACAATACACCACTCACTAGATATAAAGTCACTGCAAACTGAATTTTGCGCAAGGTCTAAGGTAATACACATTGAGGTTTAATGAACGTTGAAGAACGGGATGACATCATATGGCTCATTGACACATTTTCTAGTTTATTAATATTCTTTGGTTATTGACTCTATTTCCATGCTATGAGATGAAGGCTGTCATTAATCTGTTTAATTAAAGTTTATTATTATACATTTACAATGATTAACTTAAGAGATTCAAGTACGATCACTTATTTTATATATGTTACAGTAAAATTCGTGTAATCAGTAAAAAAATCTGTAGATAAATTTGTGTATTTACCGGGCAATTTAAAGAAATACATGCATTTCCTGATGTGATCAGTAAAAACCTGTATTCCAGATTTTTCTTTCACATTTTACATGTATCAACTGGACATGTTTGATGACACAAAATTTAGTATCCAACTTTACTTATAGACACATAAAACGAAATCAAATTTGAAACAGTGTGAACCATAAACCTTCAATTGTTTGAAAGATGGTAGCTGGCCTATACTTGTCAATGAGATTTTTTTCATGTGGTTTTAACTTTAAATCATCAAATTGTGTTATTTGCGTATGCATAACTTTTATCAAGGACTGAATTAGATTTTACAAACTTGTTCATAAAAGTACTAAATATAGTTTTATTGAAAGCTTTATGAAACTGTTTTGTTTTCAAAAATGGTACTGAACATCCATTAAGAAGAGGTCTAACTTGTGGAATGGAGCCTTACCTCAGTGAGTTCACATTCTAGTTTTCATTACTTTTAATCTACAAAACCCGATCAATGCGGCATGCTAACAGTCCACTAAAAGAGTGCACAAATCTTGACATCAGGTCAGGCCACTTTGACCAAAGGTATGTGTAACCAAAGTGGTAGAATAGAGTGCCCAAGCGTAATGAGTGTCGGTGTTTTCAGGTTATAATGCAAAAAACATGACCACAAATCATAGTGATGTATCTCCCCTAGAAGAGGCTCTTATTGTCTTATTCTGCCAATCCCAGTATTTTTCCAACGATAGTCGAAACTTTCCTCCGGATTGGTTTTGAGTCCTTATTTCCATCATCATTTCATGTTCATTTTGTCATCCCTGTTATATTCATCTACCTGATAAGTCTAAGATAATGCTGTTTTGGAGTAAAGCAATAACTAACCACATGTAGCTACATGTTACTTTATTATAGAGCAACTTACCAAAGCTGATGTTTGTACTCGTGGACTTTCTGTTGTTTGGTCTTCGTCAAAAAGGGTGTCTTTCTTTGACATTCTAGGATTGGTATGGAATCATTTGCATTGAAGGCTGTTGGCTGTTTTCCATTGCGGATTTTTTAAATTTTCGTTTATTTTGTAGGTTGTGTCGTATACACATCTCAATATCTTCCATTATGAAGTTTTGATTTCATTACACTTTTTGAGACGGCTTTGTTTGGTTTATGAATGAGTTATTGTCAAGATTACAAAATATATGAAACATAGTGAATTAGAAACAAATTTGTTAAGCATACTTTATGACTTTTGTTTATAAAATATTAGTATTATCATTATGAAATGTTAACCAAAAAGCTTTTAATTATCGAAAAGTAATGAACAAAATGTACAATCAAGAAACATGTAAATCTTGTGAAAAAGTAATGAAAAGAAGTTAAAACATTGTTTTTGTATAAACTTTATATACAAATTTGACCCAAAAATTATAATCTTCAAACTTCCAACTTCCAGAAAAAAAACAGTAAAAACGTGTTAATTCCCTTCAAATTTTTAGAAAATTCATGTATTTACTGACCTTTTTTAGGCATTTCACGTATTTACTAAATGTCAGTAAATACGGGTATTTACACAAATTTACTCTAACATATATACAACTGTGGAACATATTAACTATAGTCAATGCGTTGAAAACCATTCGTGACCAATTCGTTTACAAATTGAGCTCAAAAATGAAATATATTGTAAAAGAAATAGTCTATAACATTTTAAAACAAGATAAAGCATCAAGACTTGATCATCACCAATTATGCTATCTTGATAATTGTCAAACATGATCCATTAGATGCGAACTCTACATCACCCATTCCTGGCCTTATTGACACGGTGTCGTTTACATTGAGCTCTAGTGCCACAACAGATGTTCCGCTGTCAAATTGGTCGTCATTAGAGATGTAGTTGAAGTTGACTTGAACGTCGTTTTTGTAAATACTGAAATAAGCTTTTCCTTCGGAAACCAATGTAAATGAGACCATGTACAGTCCTGCAGATGTACATTTGAAGTATCCGTTGTTCAGAGCATCGGTGTCTATCGGACCGGACTGTGAGCTAATGCTTTTAAAGCGGACTTTAGACTGCCAACTGTAAGTATAACTGTAGCCTACACAGGCAGTAACAGCAACTGAAAGGTAGAAAATGTTGATGAATAATGATTCAATAACAATTCAAAACTTGTCTAATCAATTAATTATTTTATCTTTTTATTTATTTTAAAATGAAAATGTATACAATGCATATAGATAATCAATTTTGAATCGCGTTTCATCACTTTAAAGCAAGAATGAACAAGGTATGATTGTAATGGGATGTCAAGACAAAGGTAGCCAAAAAACGCCTCGGATAGTATTCCATTCATATAAGTATATCAAATATACCTAGAAATCAAATTTCGTTCAAATCGGACAAAGTTCACATTTTAACTTGGCGGGAGTGTAGTAAAATGGCCTCTATTTTGAAACCGGATGCCGGTTCAAAATGCAAATTGCACCGTTGAATTCAGCATACCTGATTTACCAAGATAGGTATTGCGATCCATCTTAGTAGCAGCCACCATTTCGAAACGGTGGCCATTTTTAACATTTTAAAAGTGGATTGCACAAGTAACCCCCTACCATCTCAGAAAATTTCCTTTTCATGTATCGAACCAATTTTCCATAATGCTTAGGAAGAGTTTGCTCTTAAGAAAGGAAAAAATCAGAAAAATAATTCTTTCCCCGTCTCTTGTAAGTAATTAATTTAAGAAAGGATATGGAGTAAATGAACATGAGACCACAAAACATATGTTAACTCCAACTGCAATTAATTTTTATGAGCTGTATGGCCATTTCGGAAAATTATTCCTCATCAGCATCACTAGAACCCAAACAAAGGAAATCCACAATTCAAAAGATGTTCAAAATTCATATAGCCAAATGAATTTTAAATATAAATATAAATAAGGGCAAAATAACGATGGAGGGAGTTTTACCTAACGTTTTAGAATTTACAAAAACAAGTGTTATGATATCCTTTACAAATACTTAATTAACTTTGTTTACAATAAAATGTTGCAAATAGTTATTATATAGGTTCCAGAATAAAGATCAAGGGGCCTTGGGTCAAATATTGTTCAGGAGTTTTTGTCGGTTGCTATGGATAGATGGTCACTTCCGGTTATAGAAACTTACTTCCCAACTCAGAAGGTATCGTTGGTGAAGAATACCTTTGATCGCTATGGACTTTTCATAAACGTTACCTTTTTGCTAGGAAATGACCTTGACCCATTACCTTTTCCCTTGGACTCAAATTGTAGCTATTTGTATACTGACTCATTTACTATCTAATACAGTTTCAAGTTATTGACAAAAACATGTTTCGCGAAACTTGTTTTGGCCGCCATTTTGAAACCGTTCTACTGAATCATAAACTTCTTGGACTTGAATTGTACGTTTTTATAAGAGGAACAATTTAAGTATACAAGTTTTTTATAGTATCTGTTACAGTTTCAAAGTTATTTGCAAAAAAAAAACTGTTTCGCGAAACATCTTTTGGAAGCCATTTTTAAACTGTTAGACCGAATCATACACTTCTTGGACTCAAATTGTAGATGTTTTCCTTGCGATTTGTTTGTTCATATATTGTCCATTACCATCTCTAACGATTTAAAAATTATTTTTAAAAAAATATATTTTTAATTGTTGGCTGTGTCGCGTACACTTATTCCACATCTCATTATTTTCTATTTGATGGCAGGCAGCCATTTTGAAAATGGCTACCAGTAGCCATTCGACTTTTGCATCAAATGACTATATGATTACTGGGTTATCGCGAACCGTTTTCTAGTTATAAGCTAAAAACCGTTTAGCCGAATCGCGTTAAAAGCCACAGCTTGAAAAATGGCTTGTCGTACAGTGTTTGACCATGTATATCAAATAAAGTTCTAAATGAGACGAATTTTCCCCAATACATGTCTGCTTTAATTTGGTATGGCTTTTGAGCTTATCTGCAGACAAGGAGTGTCATGACCTCTGACCTTAAGATTTGTCCTTTGATCTTGATATTTTTGGATGCAACATATGTCACCTAGGATGATTGGTAAAGGTCCCAAGTCTATAGGACTAACCGTTTTGAAGAAACAAAATTGACGAGTTTGGACACTTTTCGGGTAAAAAGCGCGTAACCAGGAAGTTGATCGAATATTAACCATTTTCACGCTTCAGAATTTTTATATCAGTTACTGTTACTGAGGAGATCTGGTAGCAAAAATTTTGAATGTCGGGCAGATAACCCCTTCACTAAAAAAGATCGATTTCACGATATAGGTCAAGGCAAGTACCCGTATGACCAAATAATGGTACCAGGTATCGGAAAGATATGTTGTGACACTTTTCGTCAATTGAAGGCAGAAAGAACTAGAAAAACTGTGAGCCGCAGCTCACAAATAAATACCCCCAACTCCCCCCAAAAATTAATAGAATAAAATTTAGAATATGAGATGCACATTTAAATTATGTCACAAAGATTGTGTGTAGGTTTCGTGAAAATCCATCAAGGGGTTTAGAAGGAGTTGCAGATAAGAGATGGGCACCCCCATATAGTCAAATGGCTGAGTCCATGTATTGCTATGGGAAACCTCAAAATCATTCTGATCAAACTTTCAAATTGTAGGTGCACATCTATATTATGTTACAAAGATTGTGTGTAAGTTTCATGACAATCCATCAAGGGGTTTAGGAGGAGTTGTGGATATGAGATGGGTACCCCCATGTAGTCAATGGCTAAGTCCATGTTTTGGTATAGGAAACCCCAAAAATCAATCTGATCAAATTTTAAAATAGTAGGTGCACATCTACATTATGTCAAAAAGATTGTGTGTAAGTTTCATGAAAATCCATGGAGGAGTTGCGGATAAGAGATGGGTATCCCCATGTAGTCGAATGGCTAAGTCCATGTTTTGCTATGGGAAACCCCAAAAACCATTCTGATCAAATTTTAAAATAGTCAGTGCACATCTACATTATGTCACAACAATTATGTGTAAGTTTCATAAAAATCCATCAAGGGGTTTAGGAGGAGTTGCGGATAAGAGATGGGTACCCTGAACTTGGCCTGAAGTGTAACGGAAGGACGGACACCCCTATCACTATATACCCCAAACTTTTGAAGTGGGGGTATAATAATGGTATTAATAAAAATAATCAGAAGAAGAAATGCAGTAAGGTCTTTCCTTCCGTTGAAGGGAAAGACCTTAGTTATATATAAATATACAAATTAATGCGGTAAAAACTATAAAAAAAAAACGTTTTTATTTGTTATAGCAATAATATGAACATACCATAATAGACCTTAAAGAGATGTAGAATAAGTGTACGCTACACAACCAAAATTAAAGTAACGGCAATTTAAAAAATCACAATGGAAAACAGCCAGCAGTCTTCAACATGACCAGAGGTCACTGCTCGCCGTCTTGCATTGGCCCTAGACTAAAAATACAATACATAAGATTCAAACAAATCCCTAGAATATCAAAGAAAGACCCATTTCTCGACATAAAAAAACAGATAGTAGACAAGGATAAACAAAAGCTTTGACAAGGATTCCTGGCTTAGGATTGTTTCCCCCTATTGTTTATCTTGTACAAAGCACAAAAAATAACACACTTTAAAAATCAAATCGATAAAAGTTCAATTCACAAAGAGAACCTGAGACAAGAGTCATATACGAGAACAACGAAACGTAAAGGAACTCCCTTGAGAATACTCACAGTTACTGACAGCAAGCTAAGAAGCATTTATCGACAGATGTAAAAAAATCAAATATATCGATTCTTAATTCAACATAACACTTCAACAACTAATGATTTAGTATTATATCATCATCAAAAACCGACATATTTGATCGCTGTAATGCTTCGAAACAATACAATAGTCAAAAAGTAAAAGATTAATGTTTTAGAGTTACTATCAAATTATCAATATTTCTACCAAAAAACACCAAATTTAAAGATTTTACTATAACTTCTAACTTGTATCCTTTCTTTAATAGGTTTTTAAGTCAAATTACCATGTCAAGAGGATTGTTTTTGAATTTACGTGCCTTATAAACTACATTTCCATAGAATTCGGGATGTGATATTCCTTTTACAATAAAAAAACGACGTGTACATTTAAATTTTCAATAAAATACCAATATTTATGAACGAATTTAGTAAAGATTTGACTAATTTCTGGTATCGATAACCTTGTTTTAGCAATTTTTCTGTAATGAAACGGTTTTGTCATTAAAATCAGAAACACAACTGCAAATTCAAGCATATATCACTAACTGATAAATGTACACTCCGTAAGATGTAGCTAGAGGTACATCACCTTCAAGAAAAGGAATTTACAATTGGGAAAGAAAAGTCATCACGTTTATCATAGACTTTAGTGTACAATTTTCGTTTGAAAATGCTTAAATCTAAATCCAAAAATGGACATCTATCGCCGGTCGAGTTAGATTTATTAAGGGTTAATTCTTTAGGATAGATATCATTCATAAATTTAGAGAAATTGGGGTCGTTTAGGGCAAGGATCTAAGTATCTGTAAGTATTGTTAAAAATTTCAATAAGGTGGTGTTTTTGTGTCTTTTTGTAGTTTGGCCATAAATTGTGTTTCATAACAATATAAAAAAAAAGATCCTCTATAAGTGGGCGCAATTGGTTCTCATAGGAATACTCATAACTTGGCGATATATTTGTTTTCCGAAACGTATGTAAATATTATCTAAAAGAAAGTTAAGTGCAGTAATCATTTCTGCGTCTGTCCAAATAACATAGCCTTTATGGGTTTCGTTACTGAAAAAACGATTTACCCAATACTTTTGAAACTTAAGAACAAATGTAATCACTTTTAGATTTATCAAAGCACCATTTAACTAAATATTCAAATTTCTTTTTAATTAGATTATGAGGAAGATTTGTATTTAAAGTAGAAAAATCGCTGCTGTCAACTGTCTTGAAATAATTTTCAAATGCTCGAAGTTTGTCCAAAACATCAAGAGAATTTTTAACACTCTAAAAATGATTTACTCCAATATTTTCAAAAATTTTGTTACAGGATCGTATGATAAACTCTTTCATTGTTGTCAAAGCATGAGAGAGAACTTTAGAAATATTGGTCAGAGAACATTTACTAGAAGCAGAAATAAAACGGGATTTATATGTTTTTTGTGTAATTTAGGTATCCAGTACATATAGTGGGTAATTCATTGTGTGTAGGGGCTGCTTGCAGTGCTGTTGTTGCTGTGATATGATATGATAATACTTGCTTCCGAAGACTGAACGAGGATGAAGGTGCACGAGCCTGTAATTTCATTGTTTAAAACGTCAACGTAATATTTCCGTCATACCACAACAACATTGTTAGTTGCTTTATCAGCAGGAACAAAAACATACCGCGAACCTAGCAAACGTAGTTTTGACTTAATTCTGTTGATGTAAGTATGGGGTCGAAATTCTACAAAAGAGTTTTGAAAATGGGTTATACGTAATCTAATAATGGCCATTTAATTATTCTTAAAACTGTCTTAAGATTTTGCATCTGCCCGTTCCCTTTTAATCCATGACTTATAGTAAGACTGAAGAGCTGCATCAACACAATCAAAACATGAATTCCAGTTTATTTTTTTGAGGAAGGTCTGAATTTAGGACCTTTTTCAAAAAAAACTAATTACCTCTGGATCATTGACGATGTTAAGGTCGCCGGTAACAACATGGCCACAAGGAGCATATCTAAAGTCAGAATCAGCACAGTCGCATGATAAAGGAATATTCGTGTCTAGTTCTTCATCAATTGTAGTGGATGTATAGTTAAAAATGCGCTCCTTCGTATAAAAAACTGGCATGAGATATAGTTTCACAATCTAATCTGATTTTATTTAACTTAGAAATAGGTATGGAGCATATTTTACAAAAAAAAGATCATGCCTTCCGTTGTTTTTAAATATTCTAACAAGATCAGCAATACTAAAATTGGAACGATGCTGCTTTCTAATATAACGATTTATTTGTCTACCATGCGACCGATTGTTCCGTTTACGAGGACTTACCAAATTCATGACATTTATATTCGAAGAACTGATATGTTACCTTGTCCCATGATGTTATCATTAAATCCTAGAGGATAAGCCGTTTGTAGCTTCTTAATCCACTCGAGATCTGCAAGCCGTCTTGACTTGCAAAACTCTCGTTTGCTTAAATTTGGATCTCTTTGAATGATCTCAAGAGGTTGTACTCTGATATGTGTTGATACAGCAGATATGTATATCTTTTAAAACGACGAATGCGATACAGATGTTCTGAGGTTCTTTTTGATAAATATCGACCCGTTTCCTCTACGTACTGGATATTACAATTAGGTTTCGATCAAATTATTAAGTAAACTAAATTATTTGTTCGTCAGTTAACATCTTGGGCTAAATTTATAGAGAATTTGCGACCGTTTATATTTGATTGTACAGTGGTGTCTCTGATTAATATGATACATGTCTGTCATTTCGAAGCCTTACATGGTAGAATTTTATGATATCCACGATAGTTTTACCAGTTAATTTACTAGAGATCTAAGTTTTGGTTATTGCGGATTGAAAAATTGGTTTGGTGTTACTTCGGGTGTTGAAAGGGTGACAGGAATTAACATTGAAATGAATGGTTCTATTAGTAGTGGATATCCTTGTATGATGTTTATTATCAAAATATCTTTTTCCGTTTCGTAAAATCATGATATTTGTCGTAAGGAGAGAAATGAGTGTCCAATTAAAAAATAGGGACTGCAAGAAAACAAATGTACTAACAGTATATATATATATATATGAAAAAAGTACCACGGATTAAGACTGCCTACTGACACTACTATTGATTCCAGACAAAGAAATTTAAAACGCAACGACATAAAAACAATAACAGGGATTAATAGTCAAAGTAGTAAGACCATAGAAATGGGCGAACAAAATTTAAGTGTAAATAGTAAAATTTATGAGGTAGAAAATAACATGAAAGCTATCTCGTGTACAAGTATACCATCATTAAAATATATAAGAGCATACACAATTGCTATCGGCCTTCAAACTTTTGAGGGTGACAGTCTTTTTTAAATTAGGTTATGATAGAAATTATCTTCAACAGCAAGACAGAAATGTAACCAAAAATTTTTGAGAAATATATTGTCTAAATTCCTTTAAATAAACGAAACATCAAGAGACCAAAGGTACTCCGATTTTTATTCGAGCAATGATTCGAGTATTTTAAGATATTTACCTGGTTTAACGTACCCATTTATCCTTTTCCTTAGATTACCTTCAGTATGTATCTAGAGGATATTTATAAATAGGTAATAAGGGGGTCACAATTAAAACGTTAAAACACAATGAATGAAAGGCTATAAAGTTTATACGTTGATCGTAAACAACGGGAAATTCCCCTTTTCGTAAAATGTTCAGTTTTACAGTCCAGTTAAATTAAAATAATACCCAAACGTAATAACTTAATATTTTGGTGGAAAATATATGGGGGTGTCTCAGTCCCCGCCTCCGGAATACCGAATACCGTTTAAAAAAGGACAGGATTCCATTAAAAAGACTGGAATACCAAATACTCTAAAGATCACGGCGTAGGCGTACGAAAAGCCTAAAAAATCGGAACATCGCGAACCGCGTACCACACCTTGGAGTACCGAATACCCTTTACAAAGCACGGAATACCGCGTACCAAAAGGGCTGTGACACCCTCATATATTACATGTGTATCATCATTTTAGACCCATATTTATCTATTACTCACGCTGTGGATTGCCACAAATCACAAAAGATGTCCTTGTTGTTCAGAGCGCAAGAGTAAACTGACAAAGGGGAAAGACACGTTCTAGATGGCCCGGGTCCCCTGCGGGGCCCGGGAGGCGAATAGGCCCACAGCAGCGCTAAGCTTGTCGGTAAAAGTCCACTAAAGAGCGCTCAGAAACCTGACATCGGGGTCAGGCCGCTTTGCCCACAAAGCGACTGGGATGTGTGCCCAAGGTGGTTGAATGGGGCAGCCCTGACATCGAGAGATGCGGGGTCGTCAGGCGATAATGCGGAAAACCTGACCCCAAACCATAGTGGTGCACCGTGTCCGGAAAAATGTCACGTTCCTCGCACGTTAAAGAACCCTGCTGCAGGTCTCGGTAAGAGTAGGACCCGTAGGATCCCCATGCAGGAGGCAAAATTTCCCGTCCCTACCCATCACTCCTTTTTCCAGTGGCAGTCAAAACTCTCCTACCCGATTGGCCTTGTGTCCCCATTTCCTCCATTTCATCATCATTTCATGTTCATTGTATCACCACTTTCATGTTCATCTCCCGGATATAGCCGAAATCGCGCTGCTTGGGAGTAAAGCAATAACTAACTAACTAACTAACTAACTAACTAGATGGCCCGAATCATTAGGGTTATCACACGGATCAATAATCATAATAAGAGATCAAAAATCCAGAAGGGTATCGAATGTCCAAGCATGTATTGTTAACGACCATTTAATACCGATTTCAAAGGTGATAAAGAAAATGTCTTTAACAATATCTATAACAAATGGAACACAAAACATGTGACATAACACTCTCCGACTGATATTCAGGGGTATATCACCATTACTTCCATTGCGTTATAAACACAAAACTCCCAATGTTATTTAAGAGCCTGTTCATGAGAAAACCATGCAAAATTGAAAATTTTGTCCAGTAGCAAGGTTTTTAATTATGTAAAAGGTATATTGCAACTGAAAGACCATCCTATAAGACTTATTCAGGCAAATTTATTTATTCGAAAAATTCAAGATGGCGGCCCTACAGGCCTCAATAGCTATATATAGCTTTCATTTGATTTATCGCTTCTTTCAATCAAATTTTATTTGAAAATTTGACATTTTCATTGTATTTTTTTCAGTATACGTAGATGAAATTAAAATTGTAGCAATACTTTTTTAAATAGTGATGTTTTGTCTTACAAATTCAATGCAATTTTCGTAATTCATAAGTTTGGTTCCTCTTGTACCTTTAGGTAGGACTTGGGTAGTATTCCAGACTGTTCAAAAATGCTGAAATTTGTTATTTTTAAGGGTACATATTATTGTCCAAGGTAACGCTTGTTTATCCCTATCTTTTAGACATTAAAAAACAATAACATATCAAGACATACATATCAAAAAGCCAAGCTGGGATTTTACATTTTGACTTAGCCACAGCCCCGGGAAACAATGACATGTTTTGATAATTCTACAAAAAATCCACTTTTTGGGGCATGCAGTTAAAAAATCTGAATGTGATTGCAATGAAACAAAATACATTTAGAACATGTGATACAACAGATGATCACAATACAAGTACCATTTAAAGGTCGGGAAAGACATATACTTAGGGATTAAGGGTGAAAGATGGGAATATCAGTGTATTTTGACACTGAAGAACCACCTAAACAACCCCCTTACTTTATTGCCAAAGATTAAATTATTGAAATAACTAAAAGATGTACAGAGCAGCAGACTTTATAGGCCAAATGTATATAACTTGTTCTATATAAACAAATAATATTGTAGAAATCAAACAAAAGACCACTTTCTACTTGGTGGTCTAATCAGGCCAATATTATTTATTTATATAGAACAAGTTATATATATTTGGCCTATAAAGTCTGCTGTTCTGTAAATCTTTTAATTATTTCAAAAAGATGCCACTATTAGGCCCCAAAAGCCCATTTTAGCCATGTGCGAAAATGGCCAAATCTCCATTTTTGTAATGCTGTAACATGTAAGGGATGACCGAAAGCAAAGTTACAAATATGGTTTTGTACAGACCATATATCAGTCTTTTGGAAAGATATTCCATATTAATAGTCCAACCCTTCATTCATGAAAAATAGTCCCCTAAAGTTGGTCATTTCTGTACATTTCATCAAAATACACAGATATTCCCATCTTTCACCCTTAATCCCCATGTATATGTCTTTCCCGACCCTTAAATGGTTCTAAATGTATTTTGTTTCATTGCAATCACATTCAGATTTTTTAACTGCATGTCCCAAAAAGTGGATTCTTTGTAGAATTATCAAAGCATGTCATTGTTTCCCGGGGCTGTGGCCAAGTCAAAATGTAAAATCCCAGCTTGGCTTTTTGATATGTTTGTCTTGATATGTTATTGTTTTTTAATGTCTAAAAGATAGGGATAAAAAAGTGTTACCTTGGACACTATGTACCCTTAAAAATAACAAATTTCAACATTTTTGAACAGTCTGGAATACTGCCGAAGTCCTACCTAAAGGTACCAGAGGAACCAAAATTATGAATTACGAAAATTGCACTGAATTTGAAAGACAAAACATCACTATTTCCAAAAATATTGTTACAATTGTCATTAAATATACGTAAACTAAAAAAAATCACAATAATAATGTCTTATTTTCATAATTTTTTTTATTGAAATCACTAAAAATCAGATGAATGCTATATACAGCTATTGAGGCTTGTAGGGCGGCCATCTTTCATTTTTCGAAAGAAAAAAATTTGCCTGAATAAGTCTCATAGGATGGTCTTTCAGTTGCACTATACCTTTTATAAAAATGAAAACATTGCTATTGGACGATTTTGCATGGTTTTCTCATGAACAGGCTCTTAAGAATCAAATATAAGATGTGTACAATGTACACTACATGTCGTGCACCGATCGTACGCGAGGTAGCTCCAACGTGGTCTGGCTTTCAGCGTTGCCCATTGGGAGTGTCCAATGTTGACCCACACGGCGTGGTGAGGAACAACGTGTTCCAAAAAAGAAGTATCCTCCTGGTATTGACCATTACAGGAAGGAATTTCTAAAACAATGTATTTACAAATATATACAGTTTGCACACGGTGCAAATGAGTTCAAGTTTCTATGGTTCGTCGGCTGTGACTTATAATTACAGAACCAGTTTGGCGATCGGTCGGGTATATGTCTTAGGTTCCCGTCAACAATGATACGGACTTCCACCTTTCGAACGTGGACGTTTGAACCTTGTACGACGTTGGTGATTATGCAGTTGGCCTTTGCGTCCTGCATAAACTATTGTCCTTAACAAGATCCACGTCGCCTAAACGAAGGTCTCCGCACTTCTGTTCATGTTCGACTTCATTGTCAGAGCGGTAAATATTCTCTTTTCCAGCGAGTCAAAAACATACTGGCAAACGCTGGAACCCGTTTCTATTCGATTCTGTTTAAACCTCGTTTGTCTGCAGGTTCTTGGTTGTCTATCGAATAGATGACGTCTGTCTTTTGAGTCAATAACATTGCCGTTGTTAGAATGAACGGAGATCCGGGGTCGGAAGATACGGGAACTAACGGTCTTGAGTTAATTATAGCTTATGCTTCCGCCATAAAGTTGATTAACACGTCATGTTTGACAGTTTTTTCAGGAATGTTCAAGAACCAATGATTCCAGAATTCTCCTCCTGACTCATGCGTTCCCAAGCACCAAACATGTTGGGCGAGTGAGCTGGGTTGAACTGCCACGTCGTGCGTGTATCGTGAAGATACTTTGATACGGCCGGGTCCTCATCGACGTTCATTTGCGTGTGTCCAGGGTTGATAGTTTTGGTGTTTAGTTCTTTTAGCGCACCGACTGAATGTGTTCCTTGGTCGGACCAAAAGACCCTTTCCTCTGACAGATGTGAAACGTTTAAGGGCGTTTATGAACGCAGATGACGTCATTTCCTCCACGAGCTCGTATAACAAAAGACGTGAACATGACCGCCCATCGTTTCATTCGGAGTTACGATATGAAAAACATTTTTGATTTGAAGATGTCCAAATTTAGCCTCAAGAGTTGTCTTTTGGTTCCGCCTTTGGGTGGCGAACAAGTGGTCGAATTCCAAATCAAGGGTTTTGGCGTAGGTTCTGGAACTCGATGATTGCCTACACCCGGTTAACATGCGAGTACGTTTCTACATCATGCTTTTCAGATGTGTAAAATTTAATTACATAACAATTTATAAATTATGTTATAATCACATACACTAAGAGTAATGACAACTCCCATTAATAATAATCATGCACTTACACTTTTATTTTCCTTATTTATGATCGTGACCAGCAGGAATACAAATTTTCATTGTTTATTTTTCATGTTTGGATTTACTATCGAATTCATTTACATAAAAAAAGGATATGTAAAAAAAAATAATAAAAATAATGAAATGTAATAAAATAAAATAAAATAACGTAATAATTCATTTATATATTTATATTTATATACGTCATATTTTCAAGATATTCATTCTTTTGAATTGGTTATGTTATTGTATTTGTTTCATATAAAGTGAGAAATCAAAAGATTATGTTTTGGCTTTCTACCTTTCCTCGGATTATAGGGGCATTACACATGTTACAACGACATTTTGTTCTTCTTTCTTCTTACTTATCTCTTTCATAACATTATATGATGAAATTCTGAAAATTTCAGGGGAAATTTTGGCTTAACAACGGGGATATGTTACACTAATGATTTATGGCTCCTAAAGTACAAGCAATGTAGAGCAAACTAAAATTACCATCAGCGCTAATGCAATTTTGATATTTCAAAAGATGTTCATAATGAATGAATAACTTGTTATAGCATCTGTTAAGATAAAATGTAAATCTAATTACTGATAATGAGTAACAACAGATGCGAGAGCTATTATATAATTGAAAATGGAAGTAACTTTCAAAAGACTTAACATAAGTAAATTGATGCTAATTTTTAGATAATTATGTGTTCATTTGTTAATGAATCATCAAAAGGCATTGTTTTATGCAAGCTAGCATTTTACAGTTTATCACTGGAGTCATTAATTATTTGTTGTACGTAATTTAATATGTAATAATTTAATCTTTGGCAATAAAGTAAGGGGGTGGTTTAGGTGGTTCTTCAATTCGGAGTTACGATATGAAAAACATTTTTGATTTGAAGATGTCCAAATTTGGCCTCAAGAGTTGTCTTTTGGTTCCGCCTTTGGGTGGCGAACAAGTGGTCCAAATCTAGGGTTTTGGCGTAGGTTCTGGAACTCGTATAAAAAGCGATGTTCTGATGTCTTCACCAAACTCTGGTTTGGATTCTGTTATTATTATTTAAAATTTAATTATTATTTATTTTACAAAAGGTAACTATGATTTTAGTACTTATGTTTATTTAGCTAGACAAGTTAAAGTTAAAGTTTTAAAATGTTTATTTTATATAAGTCTAAAGTAATTGTTTTATTTATTTTGATTTATATCTCTTATGATTGATATCGTCTGGAAGACCTGAAGAGACACTTTGAATGAACATTCTATCTTAATTATGTTAAGTTCTGCTGAATATTTATTGTTATCAACATCTTATTATTATTGTATCGTAAATCTTCGAATATAAAAAAACTCTGGTTTGGATTCTGTTATTATTATTTAAAATTTATTTATTATTTATTTTACAAAAGTTCCCATCAGATTGGACGGTCAAAGCAAACAAACAAAGCACAAACAGATCCAGGTACCAGTTCAACAACTTGATACTCTATACATGTTTCATCACACCTATTATGGTCAACTTTCCAAAATAATAAATAAAAGTCGAAAACTGGCCGGAAGATCAGCAATGAAATGATTTCGGACATCTTGCTAATTTGAGTCTGCATATCAATTAAAATAACTCACAATACTAAAAGAGATGCAAAATTTAATTGTTTATTTTATTTTATGAATGAAATGAAAATAACATTTTTTCAAAAAATTAAGCTTCTTATAAAAAGTTCTATTTTCAGGGGTAATAGTTTGCGGAAAAATGTGCAACACATTTCTATAAAGAAACGTGTAGGAAAATAAGTTTTTTCTTAAATATCCAGAAAAGAATGTCCATGACCCTAAGTTTTTTTTTCATGTTTTGAAAAAGAGATTATACCAGTATATTGCTTGTCATTTGTGATATACATTGTAACTAAAATCTTAGAGATTTTCGGCTTATAATGATGATAACACTTTTCACTTTATTATCTATTGAAAAGCAAATCTTTAGGTCACCAAATTCGCAAGGTCATGAATCTGAATAAAGGTCCGTGACCCCATTATTTTTGCATTTTTTCAATGTTCATTTCAGAAGTTTATTTCTGCAAAATTACAAAAAAACTTATGGATTTTGCTTATTCCCCTGAACTACCTTAATATGTTGGGTTTTTTTTATTTCGGGATGACATTTATAAATGCATTTGTTATAGATACCTGCGAAATCTTTTAACATGAACCCACATATTTGACTAGAGGCCGATTATATGGAGCACTGTTTAACCTTTTCTTATTAGTATTAAATTATGTAAAATTATATTTAACTCTGAAAAATGCTCTAGACCTCTTTTAACATTTCTTAAAGCATACAAAAGATGAAAAGCATGATAATAACTGAATATTTCTTTGAAACAATGTATAATATCTTTTGTTAATTATTTCAGATGCTGAATTTAAACTAATGATGTTTTAATTAATATATTGCAGAAAGGAATAAAAGGCACTAAGGACAAACGGGCCAACCTTGCCTACAGAGATAGTATAGATATTTTATAGAAAGAAATCTTCTTATGAAAGTGTCACAGTAATAGTAAAACAGGCATTCTTAGCGCATTGGCACCTGACGGAACACACATAAAAACACAAAAACAACCCAAGAGGAATATGAGCAAGGAGGCCATTCATCGCAAGAATATATTTGACTTATCTGTGTTGTTAAACTGATAAAGATAAAGGAAAATGTGTGTTTAATAATGCTATACGGAAACTTGAACCCACTGTAGAAGCTTGCATTTACCAAATGCGGATTGAAGAACCGACTCGTAGTGGTCCACCCCTAACAATTGAGACGAATATTTGGTTGGGCATTGTATGGAAAAAGAGGCCATCCTGTTTGAAAATATCCGAATCCGCAACAGCTAACCATTACCTTGTTTATGCATGAACCTACAATTTCTTAGCAGAATATACGCTGTGCATGATTTTTTAGCGACTTCCGTCTATGCAAGTCGTATTTTAATATGAAATAGGCATTGTCTAGCTACGAGCACAGCATAATCTTGATAATTAAAGGTTGAAAAAATATTTTTGTAAATACATGTGAAAAAAAGTTCCACCTAACAACATGTAACAGAACAGATGGATCCTCTTTTTTCTCTTTTGCTCATATATGGCCTCAGTTGAGAAATAAAATCTTTTATAAATCAAAACATCACATCTAATGAGCCCAATTCTCACAAAAACATAGACACTTTGATACTAAAACATTTGTTTACTTGTCATTTGTTTAACTTAAAGTAAACACATGTGCGAAATGCGTTTTGGTAAATTTCCAAGTTACCCAAATGAAATATTTTAATTGATTAATTTTGAACAGAAGACATAAAAAGTTTATGTGTTCAAAGTGCCATTGTAAACATTTTTTTTAATGAACAAATAAAAAGATTTGATTTCGAATCGATGCAGTGAAATCTGATCTGGAATCTTCGTAGTTTTATTTATTTCAAATTGGGGCATTTTCAAGAACGTTCAATTTAGAACGAGAGGCTTGGGGCGATTGAACGTACCGGAATCCTTTGAGAAGCATATCCGACGAAAAAAAATTATTATCAGCATTAGGCATTTTTTCGCGGGAACTTGCTGTAGAGGTCTCTACTCTTGCGGGCATTTCATGTCCGCTACGAGCTTTGCTCGCTGTAATTTTAACTTTAGTTAACTTTTGTTTCCGATAATTGAAAAAGTAAAGAATAATTATAGGAATTACATGTCTATTATTTTTTTTAAATTATGCAAAATTAAAATACATTCAAGATTAAAGCTTTTATTTTATTTTTGCATCAGTTCTTACTTTATCACTCTAGGACTTTTCAGCTGTAAGATATTGCCATTACTTAGTCTGTCGTCCGTGTGCCGTTCAAGTTTTCAAAAATCTATTTTTTTCTGAAACCACTGAACTAGTTGAGCCGAATTTAATAGAGTTGTTTTATTAAGTGACATTGAAAAAAATGGGAGTTTGTCGAGAAACGTAAATTTTGTAAACTCACTTTAAACAGCTTATAACTTTCACGTATCAACTATTACAGAATAAGAAAGAACCTATCTGACAAATGGTGGACCCATTAGAATCAAATTTTTGATCTACAAAAGTCACCATTGCGTCAAAGTTGTCACACGTCCGTTTTAAGGGATAAAGATCCCTTAAAGGTTACATATCTATAGCATTTGTGATGGTTTTTTTTCAATAAAATAAAAAAAAATCCGTCAAAGTATAAAATGGTATAAAAAGTGTTAGATGTATGATACCGATATTCGGTTAGTAGTTACATCTTGGATAGTTATCAAAAGAAGGTCACATAGACCTACATTTTCTACATAAATGACTGCGGTTAAACTTTTGGTTGAGGTCCATATCTCAAAAACTTCATCTTTACCAAAATTAGGTCACCTTGGCCGTTTTGTCCATGAATACGGTTACTCAGATAACAGTTTTGGTTAAAGCCTATATCTCAGCAACAGCAAGTGATAAAGGGATGGATGATATTGGGTCAGTTGGTTCATCTTAATAACAGCATCTGTGACATTGACTTACATTTATGACTCGAGTCAAAGTTCTGAATACGATCCATGTTTAAGCAACTTCTTAGAACCAAAATTTTTTCAAGATTAAGGCTTTCTTGATCAACATTTTCATGTAACGGACGAGGGCATAAGCTTTCGTGTGAAGCTGCTCAATTCAATATTTTATTTTGCAATGCTATTATACTTAACCCTAAGAGTGGCTATGGAAGAAGGGTTGGATCCCAAAAACCGTGTTTGACCAACCATTTCATTTGAAATCTTGTAATAATTTTGGACCATTAATGCTTCATTATGTTCTTGTTCTGATTGTGGTATTCGTCTTTGACATTTCTGACTGATCATCCCAATTTCGTTTTTTTTCTGTTATGAGCTTTGTTAAAATGTTCAGCTTCAACAAATCTATAAGTTTTCATTGGGCCAAAGCGGTCAAATGACGGAATGGCCAAAATATATTCGTTTTTTTGGTCAACTGGAAGAGGATGCCCAATGAATAAAATAGATATGTTTGATGATACATCATGTTTATATAGTTTTTTTTTACAAACTATAAGCAACCTTATGTCCTAAGAGCAATAATTACTTAGCCATGAGTAAATAAAAATTTGATGGAACAACGAAAGTGAAAAGCACACGACTAGAAAAAATATTTTAATATTTCTATCTTATCTAAATCACTGGTATATAATCAGTACACACAGAGGACAGCAACATTAACATCGGGACAAGAGTTAGTTCAAGTGACGAAGAAGGACAAATGTTACCAGTTCTTATCAATTATCACACATCATATATATTTAAGTGGTATGTATATAAATATTTTATCAAATAAAAGATATTTGTGTATTTATGTAACACGGTCACACTTGTAATAATAATAACATGACTAAGAAGAAGCGGTACAAAAACAATATCTTAAGTCTACCAAACTATGTTTTGGGCGACTTAATTTAAAATACAGATGTATTAAAGTACACAAATTTAGATTCGTACATACCTCTCGGACCAGGCTTTTCTGACTTTAGAGCGTCCAAACTAGTCTGAAATCCTGATAGTTGTTGTGTTACTTTAGTTGCCGCTGCGATGATAACTTTTGATTTTAAATTATTTAAAGTCTGTTCAATTTTGTTCGATTGTTCAATCGCCACGGCATTTATTTTCGATTCAATGACGTCATTTATATATTTTTCAATGTCATCGTTCATTGACGTCATATCTATGTCGGCAACGAGTGGTGCCCTTATATTGTCCAGTAAGGGCAGTTTCTTTCTTAAACACTTCATATCTCCACAATCTTTTTCTCCATTAACAAATGCAAACAACAATACAAGAAACCAAACCGTTGCCATTTTTTTGTACTAAGCGACAAGTACTCAGAGTTTTAGCGAACACTGTTTTTTTTTCAGAGCGATTTGGCAGCGCGTGTTTGTCTTTAAATACATGGATTGGTGTAATTGCATAAGTAAAGATTGCTTAATAAACAAACAAAACACTTGTTGCATTGGCAGCTATATATCTAATTTGATGCTTAAGATATGAAACGAATGCTTTATTTGATGTATATTCTGCAAATATCTAATAACATTATACCTATGGTTTATAATTATGTTACTTTGCCATAATTGAATTTGGTCAGCTTGAATCAGTTTACAAAGTGAAGTAGAAACTACTTCTTGAATCATAGAAAAAATGCTTCGTTTAATAACCCAATCTACATGTATAATTCTAAAAGATATGTATTTTCTTCTTGTATTTTTTTTATTTATTTAATTTAATTTTAATTGAATGTTTGTATACGACTTGACACAAAGCGCGCTTCATTCAAAATATGCTATTACGGTCAACGGTTTTACGCGCCTATGAAACATCAAAATACAATCATTTAATTCTTATAATTACATTTTGATGTTTTTTATTTGTTTCTAATTTGTTTTTTTTATATTTTACGGTGTATGTTTGTGAATTCTTTATTTGCATATTAATAACCAAATGGAAGTTCAAGTTGTGAGAATTTACCTGGATAAGAACAAATTTTGGTGCGTATAGTAAGGTCATGACCCGATTACGGCCACGTGAAACAAGTGACATTTCATCGATGTATGAAAGACAATTTGAAGGGTCAATTAACCAATGTTACAATCCAGGGGCGGTGTTCTCGAAAGTATCCTAAAATTTGTCGAAAGACGCGTCTAAAGTCAAATTTTGAGACCTAGTTTGGACCATCTTTAGACCATCCTAATCTGTTTCTTGAAACTATCTTAGACGCGTCCTTTGTTAGGACGTCTCAATATAGATTTAATACAATTTTTATTTAAACAAAATTTAATAAATTTACTTTTTAAAGAATATATTCCTCTGTATGTACACCAAAAGGGCTACGATTTGAATGCTAAAGCTAAAAGTCAACACTTTATTAGCTACAGTTTTTATTTTAAATTCATAACCACGTTGTCCTAAAATAATTAAAACAACATACAGGGTCATCGAAGTATGTGAAAATAAGTTCAAAGTTTAAAATCATGCATGATGCCTTGAAAACAAGTTAATCGATGATTAAATGTCATTAGGTGGACACTTGGACAAAATATAGTGAGTTATAGTGTATAAAATAAGTAAAATTTAAGATTGGATGGTCTAAAGACATCAAATTTGGTATCTTAGTTTTTATCCTAAAATAAGACAAGAGCTTAAAATAGGACTGCTTCGAGAACACGACTTAAGACTATGACGAGTCTTTAGATGGTCTATAGACAAGTCTTAGTCCTAAGATAGCTTCGAGAACACCGCCCCAGTTCTATTGTTTAAAGTCGAACTTTCATTTTCAGAAACTTTCTTTGCGTGAATAACTCTTTTGTTCTACGAACAATAGGTTTTATTCACAATGACACAAACGGTGGTTTTAACATTCCTCTGCTTTTGCGCTTGTGAAAACATCTCATGTTCATAGAACAAAAGAGCTGGTCACTCAAAGAAGCTTCTGAAATAGCTAGCCTAGGGCAACTGAAAAAGAAATGAACACAGTTCAATTTATAAGGTTTAAAATCAATTCTATTCTAAAAGTAGCAAACTAAAAGAAGAAAACAGCCAAAATAATACAAAACATTAAATTAAAACACAAAAAAAAAATATGTCTAAAAGACATATTACCCCCATATCTCATAACATTTGAGACGGACTAAAAAAAAACAGACGTGTGGAAGGAAGAACGAACGGATCCGACGACTATTTGAACCCTCCCTTTGATTCGAAGATTGGACATAGAATAGGTCAAAGACAGAAAAAAACTGTTAAGAATTTTTTCTATTGTTGACCATTAATATCGTAAATCAAGCAAGTCGGCAAACAGGAAGTACATGAAAGAAGGACCCGAAATCGAATCCCACGATATGGGACCTCGTACTACATATCAAAATATAAAATTAAAATTAAATATTTTTTCTTCAATACGTAGTTTCCTAAACTATGAAATACCTGCTCTCAGAAATCAATTATATACAAGAGGACAGCAGCCAAAGCACGTCCATCTTTCTTGGTGGTCACATGAAAACTTAACGAAACCTAAAGGTATTCAGTTTAGAAGTGTTCACTGTTTCAAATTGCATGATACAATTTTATCAGTTATTTGTAAAGTAATTCATCTGTTTAACAAGCTGATTAATATGTTTTAATCTAAGTAGATCATCTTAGTTGCTTAAAGACTTGAATTAAAGAGGCTCCTGTCTTGGAAAGAAAAAATCTGAATTATGTCTACTAACTCAACTTTATTAATAATGCCACATTTTATTTATTTCGATCAAGATATTATGAATTAGTTTTTGTTCTAAGAGGTTAGCCCGCTCCGGCACCAACACATCAAAGCTTTAAATTATCCGTTTAAATTTCAAAATTGTCTAAACCCTAAGGTTCTTCCTACCCCAGACATAGGTTGATCATCTAAGTAATAATTTGGTTCCCCAGTTTGGTATTTTCGGTTATACTGTTCTATGCTCTTCATAATCTTTTGTTTGGCATTTTCAATATTTTAGTAGAGCGCCTCTGATGAGTCCTGAATAGACAAAACGCGAGTCAGGCGTAGCAAAATTTATTGTCTGGAACTTTGTTGTCATTTTTATTTCTAAGTTTACTAGGGTGTAAGATAGTTGTACTATGCGGTCCTAGGGTTTCATATCCAGAAACATTTTTACCTCATGGTATAATTACGATTTACCGCCTTTTAGATTTTATCTGTGGTATTGTAGGATTAATTTAGATAAAAATAATTCGGAAAACTAAAACGATCTTTTACAAGGAAGCTGGCAGAAAGAGCAAGAAAAACCAGTTACCTATTAAGAAAACAATTAATATTGCTGGAAATCCAAATTCATGTTCAATTAAAATTGAATAATTAAAATAAAGTGCTTTAAGGTGGTTCGGGAGTATAACACGGAGCATCTTTTTCAGACATCGTGCAAATTTTTAATCTGCATATCAATTAAAATGGATAAAATACCTCTAGAGATGTAAAATTTAATTCTTTATTTTGTTTTATGAATGAAATAAATTTAACAAAAATATTTAAAAAGAAATTAAGCTTTTTCTAAACAAGAGGCTCCCAGGAGCCTGAATCGCTCACCTGACATATGTGCCTGAAGTAAAGGTTATTAGGCAAAATCTATTTGACGCTGAAAGGGCCATAAGATTAATAAGGGGGTCATCTGACAATATGGTGGATCTTAAGGTGCTGATCACTTTTGTTCTCAATTAAGATCTAAAAATCTGTCACCCTTTTTAGCTCACCTGACCCGAAGGGTCATGTGAGCTATTGTCATCACTTGGCGTCCGTCGTCCGTCCGTCGTCCGTCGTCCGTAAAACTCCTCTGACACCATATGTCCAATTGCAACCAAACTTGGTATGGCTGTTCATTAGCATTCGGTGCTCAGAACTGATGTGGGGATTTTCGATTCGTCGTAAAACATGGCCGCTGTGGCTAAAAATAGAACATAGGGGTAAAATGCAGTTTTTTGCAAATAACTCAAAAACGGCTACAGATATCAAAATTCTGACAGGGTAATAGTAATCAGCACCTCAAGATCTACCTACCCTGAAATTTTGAAGAAAATCCAACAAACCATGTAAGAGTTATTGCCCTTTTTGTGGATTTTTTGCAAATTTTGCACCTGTTTAGCTCAATATCTTGAAAACCGTACTAG
Organism: Arcuatula senhousia; assembly: GCA_963971305.1. Taxonomy (NCBI): domain Eukaryota; kingdom Metazoa; phylum Mollusca; class Bivalvia; order Mytilida; family Mytilidae; genus Arcuatula; species Arcuatula senhousia. The sequence goes on along the minus strand of OZ020307.1, from coordinate 53,798,515 downwards.
ATATTTGAGAAATTTAAATTGCATGTTGTTAAGCACATTAGGATCTACAAAATATGTAATAGAGTCAACATTGTAGGACCTTTCCTTTTAGGAGTTATTGCCCTTAGAACGTCAAAATTGAGCATTTTAACAGCATTTCCTCATTACATTGAAAACGTTAACTCCTCTGACACTTTAAGTCCAATTGGAACCAAACTTGGTATTGTTGTTTATTAGCATTAGGTGTATAGAACTGATGTGGGGATTTTTGATTGGTCGTAAAACACAGCCACTGTGGCTAAAAATAGAACATAGGGGTAAATGTCAGTTTTTTGCAAATAACTCAAAAACGGTGACAGATTTCAAAATTTTGATTGGGGACAAAAGTGATCAGCACCTCAAGATCTACCAGCTCTGAAATTTTGAAGAAAATCCAACAACCCATATAGGAGTTATTGCCCTTTTTGTGGATTTTTTGCAAATTTGCACCTGTTAGCTCAATATCTTGAAAACTATACAAGATATTTGAGAAATTTAAATTGCATATTGTTAAGCACAACAAGATCTACAAAATATGTAATTGGGTCAACTGTGTAGGACCTTTCCTTTGATGAGTTATTATTGCCCTTAAAACGTCAAAATTGAGAATTTTAACAGCATTTCCTCATTACATTGAAGACGTTTTTTTCCTCTGACACTTTAAGATCAATTGGAACCAAACTTGGTATTGTTGTTTATTAGCATTAGGTGTATAAAACTGATGTGGGGATTTTTGATTGGTTATACAACATGGCTGCTGTGGCTAAAAATAGAAAAATAGGTTAAACTGCATTTATTTGCTAATAACTCTATAAGGGTGACATATTTTTAGATTTTGATTGAGAACAAAAGTTATCAGCAACTTAAGATCCACCATATTGTCAGATGACCCCCTAATTAATCTTACGACTCTTTCAACATCAAATAGATTTTGCCTAATAACCTTGACTTCAGGCACATATGTCAGGTGAGCGATTCAGGCTCCTGGGGGCCTCTTGTTGAGTTATTAGCAAAACAATGCAGTTTAACCTAATGTTCTATTTTTAGCCACAGTGGCCATGTTTTACAACCAATCCAAAATCCCCACATCAGTTCTGTACACCTAATGCTAATAAACAACAATACCAAGTTTGGTTCCAATTGGACTTTAAATGTCAGAGGAGTTAACGTTTTCAATGTAATGCAGAAATGCTTTATAAATGCTCAATTTTGACGTTTTAAGGACAATAACTCCTCAAAGGAAAGGTCCTACAACGTTGACCCTATTACATATTTTGTAGATCTTGATGAGCTTAACAATATGCAATTTAAATTTCTCAAATATCTTGTATAGTTTTCAAGATATTGAGCTAAACAGGTGCAAAATTTGTAAAAATCCACAAAAAGGGCAATAACTCCTACATGGGTTGCTGAATTTTCTTCAAAATTTCAGAGCTGGTAGATCTTGTGGTTGTGATCACTTTTGATCCTATTAAAATTTTAAAATCTGTCACCGTTTTAGAGTTATTTGCAAAAAAACTGCAATTTACCCCTATGTTCAATTTTTAGCCACAGCGGCCATGTTTTACGACCAATCTAAAAATCCCCACATCAGTTCTATACACCTAATGCTAATAAACAACTATACCAAGTTTGGTTTCAATTGGACCAAAAGTGTCAGAGGAGTTAACGTTTTTAATGTAATGAGGAAATGCTGTTAAAATACTCAATTTTGACGTTCTAAGGGCAATAACTCCTAAAAGGAAAGGTCCTAAAACGTTGACCCTGTTACATATTTTGTAGACCTTGATGTGCTTAACAACATGCAATTTAAATTTCTCAAATATCTAGTACGGTTTTCAAGATATTGAGCTAAACAGGTGCAAAATTTGCAAAAAAATCCACAAAAAGGGCAATAACTCCTACATGGGTTGTTGGATTTTCTTCAAAATTTCAGGGTAGGTAGATCTCGAGGTGCTGATCACTATTACCCTTGCCAGAATTTTGATATCTATAGCCGTTTTTGAGTTATTTGCAAAAAAACGCATTTTACCCCTATGTTCTATTTTTAGCCATGGCGGCCATGTTTTACGACGAATAAAAAAATCCCACATCAGTTCTAAGCACCGAATGCTAATAAACAACCATACTAAGTTTGGTTGCAATTGGACTTAAGCTGTCAGAGGAGTTAACCTTTGAAAAAGTTTACGGACGGACGACGGACGCCAAGTGATGACAATAGTTCACGAGCTAAAAAGTTCTATTATCAGGGAAGATAATATGCGGGAAACTGTGTGACAAATTTTTATATAGAAATGTGTAGGAAAAAATAGCTTTTCTTAAATATCTAAAAAGGAAGGTCCGTGACCCCAAGTTTTTATGATGTTTTTTAGAAGATAGTATATGTGGCTTGTCATTTGTGAAATATTACTAAACTCTGATGTGGTTTCAGCTCACAGTGATGCTAAATAACTCTTTTCCCTTTACTATCTATTCAAAAACTGAACTCTAGACCACCAACTTCGCAAGGTCATAAATCTGTAGAAAGGTCCGTGACCCCAAATTATTTTTGCATTTTTTAAATGTTAGTTTATCAAAGTATAATTCTGCAAAATATAACAAAAATCTGATGGATTTTTCTTGTACCTCCGAACCACCTTAATTGATTCTGGTGCTGAAGTTTCTTTAATTAATGAAAGAACATTGAAAGCTATCAAAGATTAACCTAAAATATCAAAAGCAAATTTAAGTTTAAAATCAGTAAATTGTTCTGTAAACTTCCATTTCAAATGAATGGTTTAAAATTAAAACATTTGTATTGTGTACTTTCAAATACAAATAGGAATGTAATTTTAAATACTTGGATAAGATATTCTCTCAAAAACCGGTGTTCGGATTATTTGGATTTGAAATGTTTGAGAATTCAAAAACAATATGTACCCTTAAAAATTAATTTGCATATAGCTTCAATATTAAGGCTTCCAAAGAAAATACAAATTTTACAACTAGCAACGTAAAAGCTACTTTCCGTCAAAATTATACCAAATTTCTGCAATAGACAAAGATGTAAATAAGAATTCTAGAAATAACTACCCTAATAATTATGTCAACAACAATTGCGTTACACAAAGGTTCTGCGGTAGGTAAATTAGATCCAGTTAACGAGGTAGATGTTGTGTTGTTGACCTCAAAGATTAATAATAAACGTTCCACACAAGATGTACTCAAAGATCTTCACGTGTCAGATGAAAATAGTAAGTTAATTCAAGATAATTTAGATAATTGAGATCAATAATTATATGCACATGTTAATGATTTATTTATTAAGCTCAATATGTATTTTCTAACATGTTAATTAATATGATATCTAATAACCTGTTGTTATATAATTACAGTTCCATAAATGGTATGATATTGCTGTACACATGTCGGCCCAATAATCTGGACACAATATAAGGTCGTTTTATGTTTACAAGATTCAATAGTTTATTTGAGTCTCACCACATACATTCATATAAAATATGATAGCATTAAACATGTTAAAAAGATTAAAACATACAAGATAAAATGCATGAGCCATTCTTAAAAGAATTATGAGAGACTATATATATATATATACAATATACATATCAAATACAGTTAAAAGATACAATTTATAAAAGGTATCTTAGAATTAATGATATAAAAAACTATTTCTTCTTAGTAAAATATTATGTCAGGTTTTGGCAATTATGCTACATACATTTTCATTATTGAATAAAAATATGAATTTATCATCATCAGACAATGACATAAAATTTTCATTATAACCAGTAATATCTAAAAATAGTGACTGTCTTAGATCTTCATACAAAGGAAGCAAAGGTGTATCAAAGGGGTAATCAGTATCATAAAACCGTAAAGACAAAGACAAAACCGGCAGACAAAAAATCATCACAACAAAACAAACCACAAAACAACATAAAACACACACACATAAGAACAAAACCGCATTCAGCAACGCGAACTCAAGTCGAAACGAGAGTGAACTCAGGTGCTCCGGAAGAGTAAGCAGTTCCTGCTTGCTATAGCACACCCGTCACGTTGCCAAAGATCGGTTAAGTGTTGGTCAAATCCGGAAAGGATGACATTACAAAACTCTATGTCAAACCAACATCTGTGCTCATCTGAGAGATAGAAATCACGTATTTGTATACAAGCACATGATGTCGTCCGTAAAATTTCTTGAGTGATGTCAACCCTATATTTTGTAAAGCTAAATGAGCTGAACATTTCAGCAAGCAACAGTTTTTCTTTATCTACTACAGTTTTCATTCTATAGGCCAAAAACACGAAAAACCGTTATTTTAGGGGCCGTATCCCTATAAGGGGTCATCTGACAACTTCGACCTTATGGAGACTTTTGTAGAGCTTTATGCGCTGAACATTTAAGCAAGCAACAGCTTTTCTCTATCTGCTATAGTTTTCATTCTAAAGGCCAAAAACATGAAAAAGGTTATTTTAAGGGCCGTAACCCCTATTAAGGGTCATCTGACAACTTCGATCCTATTGAGACTTTTGTAGAGCTAAATAAACTGAACATTTAAGCAAACAACAGCTTTTCTCTATCTGCTATAGTTTTCATTCTGTAGGCCAATCACATGAAAAAAACATCATTATAGGGGCCGTAACCCCTGTAAGGGGTCATCTGGCAACTTCGACCCAATGGAGACTGTTGTAGAGCTAAATGAGCTGAACATTTAAGCAAGCAACAACTTTTCTCTATCTGCAATAGTGCAAAAACATGAAAAAATGCAATTTTTCACCTTTAAGGGGCTGTAATCCCTATAAGGGGTCATCTGACAACTTCGACCCTATGGAGACTTTTGTAGAGCTAAATGAGCTGAACATTTAAGCAAGCAACAGGTTTTCTCTATCTGGAATAGTTTTTATACTATGGTGCAAAAACATAAAAAAAACGCTATTTTTCACCTTTAAGGGGCTGAAACCCCTATAAGGGGTCATCTGACAACTTGGACCAAATGGAGACTTAGTAGAACTTTTGATGCTGAAGCAGTGGGGTGGCATCAGATTTCATCTATCTCTTATACTTTTTGATTTACAAGCCAAAAACAGTAGTCTGACCTCCCTGGTCTATTTTTAGCAACGGCGGCCATGTTTTTCGAAGAATCAAAAATCCCCACATCAGTTCTGTGGGGGATACCCTAAAGTACCACCAGACCAGAATTTGGTTTGAATCTGTGCAGCAGTTTCAGATGAGAAGAAGTTTGAAGAAAAGTGAACGACGACGACGACGGCGACGACGGACGACGACGACGGACGCCAAGTGATGGCAATAGCTCACATGGCCTTTGGCCAGGTGAGCTAAAAATCCATCAATTTTGAGAAAATTTTATGCTTATACAAATGAGTAACCAGAAAACAGTAACGAAAGCTTTATTTTCACCATGGGGGTAACTCAAAGTATTTTAGGGTACAGATGTGCGGCCCAAAAATGTTGAACCCCCCCCCCCTTCTTCATATATTGGCCTGCTTAAAAAAGACACCCATTCATATATATCATAGATATTCTATTAAAACCAAAGTTTGAATGGTAAAAGTTATCAAATGAATGAACAATTAGGGTTACAAGGAGGCAAAATGTGGAAGCTCGGTCACCTTTTTTTCTATTGATATATGACATTTGTGAAGAGTATACCTTATCATATATGCCACATCTGAAAATTCCACCCTTTTCACATATTGACCACCCGAAAAAGTAGATGCTTTTGGGCCGCACATATGTACCTACCTTTATAATGGAAGTTAACCACCCCCTCCCCCCTTCCAGTGATTTTCACAAAACTGGCCAAACTTTGCGGATACACACATGACAATCTAACTTGAACATCGTTTTAGACTTGGTAATCAGCATTTTGTTTATTGAATTTGATATTATTTATCATTGTACATAAGAAAGTTAATATTTTTTTTCAAAATTACGAAAGCATTCTGAATACAAAGACGCGGTGCGTTATTTGTGTTACTGAGTATACATTTACAATGATTTTACAATGATACTGTATTGTAATAAATTATACTCCCACTATTCTCTGAACGGGTTCGTTCACAAAGTAAACTCAAATATGAAATATATTGTAAATGAAATGTTGTATTACAATTTGAAAAAATATAAAGTATCAAGACTTGATCATCATCAATTATTCTATCGCTATGACTGTAAAACATGATCCATGAGCACTGATGAATACATCCTTGCTTCCTGGTTTTACTGACACTGTTTCGTTAACATTGAGCTCCAGTGCCACAACAGACGTCCCGCTGTCAGAATTGCCGTCATTAGAAATGAAGTGGTAGATGATGACTTGGTTGTTGTTTATATAAATATGGAAATTAGCATCTACAGTGGTGTGGGACACCAATGTAAATGAGACCATGTACAGTCCTGCAGATGTACATTTGAAGTCTCCATTGTTGAGAGCATAAGTGTCAATCGGACCGGACTGTGATTTAATGTCTTCAAAGAGGACCTTAGACGGGTAGCTGTAAGTAGAACCGGGGGATACGCAGGCAGTAACAGCAACTAAAAGGAATAAAATAATGATTGAGAATGATTCAATAATAATTTAAAACTTGTTTAACCAATTATTTTATAATAATTATTTATTTGTTTGAATGGTAAAAGTTTTCAAATTAATGAACAATTAGGGTTACAACGAGGCAAAATGTGGAAGCTCGGTCACTCTTTCTCTTTTGATATATGACAGCAACATCTGAAATTTCCACCCTTATCACATATTGAGCACCCGAAAAAGTAGACTCTTTTGGGCCGCACATATGTACCTACCTTTATAATGGAAGTTACCCCCCCCCTTGTGATTTTCACAAAACGAGCCAAACTTTGCGGATACACACATGGCAATCTAACTTGGACATCGTTTTCATTTTGGTAATCAGCATTTTTTGTTTATTAAATTTGATTTCATTTATCATTGTAGATAAGAAAATTAATTTTTTTTTTCAAAATTTCGAAAGCATTCTGAATACAAAGACGCGGTGCTTTATTTGTGTTGCTGAGTATACATTTACAATGATTTTACAATGATACTGTATTTAAAACTGTGGGATGTAATAAATTATACTCCCACTATTCTCTGAACGGGTTCGTTCACAAAGTAAACTCAAATATGAAATATATTGTAAATGAAATGTTGTATTACAATTTGAAAAAATATAAAGTATCAAGACTTGATCATCATCAATTATTTTATCGCTATGACTGTAAAACATGATCCATGAGCGCTGATGAATACATCCTTGCGTCCTGGTTTTACTGACACTGTGTCGTTAACATTGAGCTCCAGTGACACAACAGACGTCCCGCTGTCGAAATTGCCGTCATTAGAGATGAAGTGGTAGATGACTTGGTTGTTGTTTATATAAATATGGAAATTAGCATCTACAGTGGTGTGGGACACCAATGTAAATGAGACCATGTACAGTCCTGCAGATGTACATTTGAAGTCTCCGTTGTTGAGAGCATAAGTGTCAATCGGACCGGACTGTGATTTAATGTCTTTAAAGAGGACCTTAGACGGGTAGCTGTAAGTAGAACCGGGGGATACGCAGGCAGTAACAGCAACTAAAAGGAATAAAATAATGATTCAATAAAAATTTAAAACTTGTAAAACCAATTATTTTATTATAATTATTTATTTATTCTTAAAATGAAAATAATCATGATAATAGAGTAATAAAAAAAAAGAGAAAAATCTGATTATCACAATATAATACATGTAATATACCAGGCATAACGATAATCAATTTTGATTTCAGTTTTAAAATCCTTTATAGGCGTTAGTAGTTAGATTGAGCATCATATTTTTCATTACTTTAAGAAGCAAGAATGAATCAAAAATACAGATCTATGTAAGCACACAAATTTAAAATTCATACATACCTCTCGAATCAGGCTTTTCGACTTCTGACTTTAGAGTGTTCAAACTAGTTTGAAATCCCGATAGTTGTTGATTTACTTCAGCTTTCGCTGCGATAATGACTTTTGATTTAAATCATTTAAAGTCTGTTCAATTTTTTCCGATTGTTCAAGCGCATCTTCATTATATGTTTTCGTTTGCTCAGCCGCAACAGCATTAATATTTTTCGTTTGTTCAATCGCCACAGCATTAATTTTCGCCTCAATCACGTCATTGATATATTTTTCAATCTCATCGTTCATTGATGTCATATCTATTTCGGCTAAAAGGGGTGCCTTCATATTGTCCAGTAAGGGCAGTTTCCTTTTTAGACACTTCATATCGCCACAATCTTCATCTCCATTAACGAAAGCCAACAACAATGCAACACACCAAACCGTTGTCATTTTCTAAACTTTAAGCTAGTTTTGTTTTCGTACTAAGCGACAAGCACTCAGAGCTTTACATGAAGCCAACACTTAGATGTTTTGGTTGTTTTTTTTTTAGAGTGATATGGCTTTAAATACATGAATTGATGTAATTGCATAAGTGATGATTGCTTAATATACAAACAAAATACTAGTTGAATTGGCAGCATTTTTAATATGATTTTAAGATATCAACCGAATGCTTTATTTTGATGTATAATCTGCATATATCATGTATATCTTAATAACATAACTATTTCGCCTTAATGAAATTTGATTCAGCTTTAACTTCAGTTTAAAAAGTGCAGTTGAAGTGCTTTAATCATTGATAACATGCTTTGATTAATGACCCAATCCATAATCTTAAATGCATGTGCAGTTTTTTTTTTTTTCCTATTTATCGTCAGTTGGTATGAGAGATGGGTCTGTTGGTGGGTCGCCGAAAGTCTTTTTAACAATTACTATCATGACTATCGAAATGCACGATCGGTACATTTTATTAAAGTAATTATAACTTACTACTTTTAAGTGTCAAAACAAAACAAGTATGAATGCTGAAGTATACATATGATTTTTTTATAGAGGGAAGCTGTTGAGCTACAAACTGAAATGAAGTGCTACTTATTCGGTTATTTATATAGATTTTGTCATTGAAAATGTACGTCATGTTAGAATTGCGTTTTGAAAATACAACTGATATTGTGTTAGGCATATTAGTACATAAAAAGCATAAAGCATTAATTGAAAGTTTTATTTAAAGTCGATGGCAGTAATTACATAACATAAGCTCTGTAGCCGGACATAAAAAAAATAAGGCAAACATACTTTTTGTGTAAATAATAATAAATTTTACAGACCTATGATATCGATGCACCAACAGACCCCTTTTCTATGGGGTAGCAACTGACCAAGTTCTTAGTAAGCCGAGTGACGGCCATGATTGGTACATTCTACGAACTTTCAGGTCCTGGTCCTTTCGTCCTATATTTAACTTACCTTCAGCAGTTTAAGTTAGTTTTTGATTTAGACAGAGACCTGTATATTCTGTGTATTCTTATTTACAAGTCTATGATTCAAATGTGAAAGGTTACACCCACCTATATATATGGCACGCCGTAACCACTTTAATGAGAAAATCTTAGTTTAAGTTACTTAATCCAAGTTTAACAAAGCATAATCTAGGATTAAGTAGCATTAACTAAGATTAACCCAGCTAAATGTTAGTTACAGAGAAACCTTGAATTTCTTAACTTAAACTAAGATTATCTCGTAACTAGCATTAAGTTCAGAAAATCTCGGTTTAACTGAGTTTGAATAGAAATACTTAGTTTTTCTTGAAAACTTTTAGAAAATCCTAGTTTTTCAAAACTTAATGATAGATACTTCAGTTAATCTTAGATTAAGGTACTTAAACTAAGATTGAGTAGTACTTTCAAAGGTGTGTAACTGATAAACACAGTTCAGTCGTATATATCGATCGTTTTGATTAGCCAAAAGATAACCCATCTTTTCTGGGAGGAATTTTGATTGGCCAGAACATAACCCACCTTTTCTGGGAACTTAATCTTAGATTTAGCTAGCTAAATGTGAATTACTGAAAAATCTAGATTTTCTAAACTAAAACTTAAATTTTCTCATAAATCACATTAAGCTGAGAAAACCTATATTAACTGAAAAATACGAGAAAATCTTAGTTTTAGTAGTATATTTTTAGAAAAACTCGGTTTTTCTCAGCTTAATGATAGTTAGGTCAGTTAATCCTAGATTAAGCTCAGTTAATCTAGGATTAAGTAACTTAATCTAGGTTTTTCTCATTATTGTGGTTGTGGCGTGCCATATATATATGTAAACTAATTAGGTAATGAACAAACAAACGTCGTCATAAAAGGGGCTCTTACATTTTTGCCGCAGGGTCAAAACGTATTTGTATAGGGTCGACTTCCGGCCTCAATTTGGGAAAAATAAACAACCTACCTTGAAAATTCATTGAAAACAACAAGCGAACTCATACAAAATATGACTTAGAATCATTCTTCTTGTGTTTTTAAATGCGACCTAGCGACTTGTGTGAGTAACCTGTGGGAATCCTATTTCTACGTACGATTCATGGAATGTGTAATCAACGTTGTCCTAAATTGAAATATAAACTATAACAAAATTCCAGACAATAAATTTTGCTACGCCTGACGCGCGTTTCGTCTATTCAAGACTCGTCAGAGGCGCTCTACCAAAAGTTGAAAATGCCAAACACTATATGAATATGAAGAGCATAGAAAAATACCAAACAACCAAATTATGACTAAGACCAACCTATGTCTGGGGTAGGAAGAACCTTAGGGTTTTGATAATTTAGAAATTTAAACGGATAATTTATAGCTTTGATGTGTTCGTCAACACAAAAGTGTTGATGCCGGAGCGGGCTAACCTCAGGGAATTAAACTCCACCAGCAGCGCTAACCGTCACGGATGTTAGAAATATAAATTACAACAAAGTTCCAGACAATAAATTTTGCTACGCCTGACGCGCGTTTCGTCTATTCAAGACTCATCAGAGGCACTCTACCAAATTTATTGAAAATGCCAAACACTATATGAATATGAAGAGCATAGAAAAATACCAAAATATGTCGAACGAGAAACCAAATTATGTCCAAGACCAACCTATGTCTGGGGTAGGAAGAACCTTAGGGTTTTGACAATTTAGAAATTAAAACGGATAATTTAAAGCTTTGATGTGTGCAAAGTTTCAAAGCAATTCTATCAACAGTTTTAGAGGATAAGATTTTCAAAGAAAAGTTTACAGACAGACAGACGACGGACGCCAAGTGATTGCAATAGGTCACATAAAGGGTCAAGTGAACTAAAAAGCAACCCAGAACTAAAATTTCGAGTGAAACATTTAATGTTCTACAAGAGACAAGTATCGACAAAATACTCTGGATAAGGTGAGAAATGGGATGATAGAGTAAACGAGTTTCAACTTGGATTGAAAAATGTAAGAATGGGTATAAAGCTGGACCAATTTAGTGAACTGTATGCAGGGAAGCCGAGGATCTTTAAATACTCATATCGAAACCCGGAGCAGTATCCTTTAACATGGACCTTTAAAGTCGAAAGTCCGCAAGGGCGCATTTTCCCATAAGTCTATTGAGGTCCGATAGACAATAGGGTTACCCTCCGTAGACTCGAACCACCTATTACAGCGCACATCCTAATCGCGATATCAACATAGCGGCCTGACAAATTTCAATATTGCAGTTTGGGTTTTTTTGTTTTTTGTTTTGATTTTTCTTTTTTTTCTCTTTGTTTTATTGTTTTTTTTTGTCGAAAATTAGTTGCTTCCATTTCTTACATTGTGGTATGCCAGTGCCTGAACCATAAAGATGGGGTCAAGGTCAAACAGCACAGTGACAGCTGAGTAGAACTTTACCAAAAGTGTCTGAATACCAAATATCAATTATATAGGTAGTATACTTTTTTCCAGAAGTTTTCCACATAAGTCCTGCCACTGAAGTCCTGCCACAGAAAATTAATACCTTAATGTATATCTTGCCTTCCACCAAGCCAGACAAATATAATTTCAAGAGTTCATTGCTTTAATAATATAATAAGGGCATAAGCCATATTACAAACATACCCTAAATTATATTTATTTTATTAAAGCACACAGTAAACCGCATTGGTTATATAAGCAATCGTTCTGTAAAGCACAGAAGAAAAAACATATACATGAATAGAAAACAAAAAACATAAAACCTAGAGGTATCTAAATTTTACAATTTTACAACTAAAGATTTATGACGGGTATTCTTCTCTCAGTTCTAATGACTGTGTCTTAATTTCTTCAGTTGAAGTTAGATTCAGAATTTTTGTTAGTTTTTCAGTTTACTTTATTAAAATCCTAAATGTTATTAAAACTAGATACCAGGGAGATGATAGCCATCTCCAAGGGCCCCGCTCCCATAAAAAATAGTGGACCGGCATTAAACTCAAACTTGATCTGTAACTCATCAAGGTAAACTCACATGCCAAAAATAAGTTCATTATCTATAAGCGTTTAGAAAAAAGTGCGGAAAACTGAAATTTTAATGAATTTTCAAGTTTCAAAGGGCCATAACTCCCATAAAAATCTGTGGACCTGCACAAACTCAAACTTGATCTGTAACTCATCAAGGTTAACTCACATACCAAAAATCAGTTCATTATCTATAAGTGTTTAGAAAAAAAGGCCGGAAAACTGAAATTTTAGTGAATTTTCAAAGTTCAAAGGGCCATAACTCCCATAAAAATTTGTGGACCGGCACGAAACTCACACTTGATCTGTAACTCATCAAGGTTAACTCACATACCAAAAATCAGTTCATTATCTAAAAGCGTTTAGAAAAAAGTCCGGAAAACTGAAATTTTAGTGAATATTCAAAGTTCAAAGGGCCATAACTCCCATAAAAATTTGTGGACTGGCACGCAACTCAAACTTGATCTGTTACTCATCAAAGTAAACTCACATACCAAAAATCAGTTCATTATCTATAAGTGTTTAGAAAAAAAGTCCGGAAAACTGAAATTTTAGTGAATTTTCAAAGTTCAAAGGGCCATAACTCCCATAAAAATTTATGGACCAGCTTGAAACTCAAACTTATTCTGTAACTCATCAAGGTAAACTCACATGTCAAAAATAAGTTCATTATCTATAAGCGTTTAGAAAAAAAGTGCGGAAAACTGAAATTTTAATGAATTTTCAAAGTTCAAAGGGGCCATAACTCCCATAAAAATTTGTGGACCGGCACGAAACTCAAACTTGATCTGTAACTCATCAAGGTAAACTCACATACCAAAAATCAGTTCATTATCTATAAGGGTTTAGAAAAAAAGTTTGGAAAACTGAAATTTTAGTGAATTTTCAAAGTTCAAAGGGCCATAACTCCCATACAAATTTGTGGACCAGCACAAAACTCTAACTTGATCTGTAACTCATCAAGGTAAACTCACATACCAAAAATCAGTTCATTATCTATAAGCGTTTAGAAAAAAAGTGCGGAATACTGAAATTTTAATGAATTTTCAAAGTTCAAAGGGGCCATAACTCCCATAAAAATTTGTGGACCGGCACGAAACTCTAACTTGATCTGTAACTCATCAAGGTAAACTCACATACCAAAAATCAGTTCATTATCTATAAGGGTTTAGAAAAAAAGTTTGGAAAACTGAAATTTTAGTGAATTTTCAAAGTTCAAAGGGCCATAACTCCCATAAAAATTTGTGGACCAGCACAAAACTCTAACTTGATCTGTAACTCATCAAGGTAAACTCACATACCAAAAATCAGTTCATTATCTATAAGCGTTTAGAAAAAAAGTGCGGAAAACTGAAATTTTAATGAATTTCCAAAGTTCAAAGGGCCATAACTCCCATAAAAATTTGTGGACCGGCACAAAACTCAAACTTGAACTGTAACTCATCAAGGTAAACTCACATACCAAAAATCAGTTCATTATCTATAAGCGTTTAGAAAAAAAGTCCGGAAAACTGAATTTGTTACGGACGGACGGACGCACGGACGAACAGACTGATTACTATAGGGCGTCCGCAACAAAGTTGCAGGGCCCTAATAATGCAAAAAGACAGTTTGAATATAATAATTGATTTTAAGTAAATGAGGTAATAAATCTTTAATTTACAAATCTATCTGCTTAAGTAAAAATATAATCATAGCTCAGGAGTCATGGGAGTAATAAATCCAATTTACAATATATTCATTTCATAAAAAAATATATGTATATAATCAAAGAATAAAAAATGTAAATACAGTGAAAACAATATAATTTATACAAATTTATGATCTAAATTAGAAAAAAAAGCTCCAAATACTAGTAACCAATAGCGCTCAACTGGTACATCATCCCACCCAACTCCCTTGTTATTATAAAGTGAACCCCTTGGTTTCAATATTAAAACTTTTGCCACTGAAGCTGTCATGTTTGCTTCTAACAAGTTGAATGTAAAAAAAAAATCTGTGTAGTTGACATCTAAAGAAGTCTTTGTAGTTTTTATCTAAAGTAGCACTGTTGTTAAGTTTCAACTTAACATTCATGGGTTAAAAGACATATGATGACAAACAAACCTACAAAATTTCATCAAAATCTGTTTATCATTCTCAGGGGAGTTGCGCCAACAAAGTGTTCATATGACCTATAATGAACAAAGTCGATAAAGTCCTATAACTCCTACAAAATTTGTCAAACCAAAACCCCGTTGTGAAATGATCAACTACGTATCATGACAAACAAACCTAAAAAATTTCATCAAAATCCATCGAGCAGTCTCAGAGGCGTTGAGCCTAGTAAGTGTTTCTATGACCTTTAATGAACAAAGTCGATAAAGTCCCATAACTCCTACAAAATTTGTCAAATCAAAATGGTGTTGGGACACGATCAACTACATATCATGACAAACAAGCCTAGAAAATTTCATCAAAATCTACTGAGGGGCTTCAGAGGAGTTGTGCCTGCAAAAACCTGAAGGACGGACGCACGTACGTGGAGAACATTACTAAGTCCCTCCATCTCGATGCGACAAGGGACAATTATATCCCTGTGGTGACAACAATCTTCAAGGTAAGCTTTTATCAGCTTCACCTTCAACCCATAAAAATGGTCCCCTTTGAAGGAATTCTCTGAAAACTAATCACATCTATACCTCCAATTTATACAACCATTTCTTACATTCTTAAAGGGTTTTTTTTCAAATCATTTGAGAAATAAAAGAGCTATCCAGGCAACAACATGAAATATATAAAATCACTACATACCCCTGCTAAAAAAAGCTTCCCCCAATGTACATTTTGTATTTCTCTAAAATTCAACCTCATCCAAGCTAAACTAAAAGTAACAATTGACCAAAGCTTCATGAAAATCTATCAAATAATGAAAGGGAAGTCCAGGCGACAAAATAAAATATGTCAATTTACTAGGCTCTCTTCCAAAAAAAAATGCCCACCTACTAATGGATTTCTCTTAATAAGAGAAAATCAATACTATCCAAGCATTAACTATAAGAAACAAATTCCCAAAGTTTCGTGAAAATCCATCAAGAAATGAAGCACTCGGTTAAGCAATGATCAGATTCAATACAACTGCGAAATAAAAAGCTACGCCGAGCGCAGCATGATACGACCGCAACAAGTTGAACCCTGTACGTTGGAGGCCCAATATTGATAGTCTATTGCTTTTGTCACATGCAGCCCATGGTGGACTTACAAAGATTTTTGACACATGCATCCCATGGTGGACTTTAAAATGCATATTTAACACATACATATTTATAATAACATTTAAAAGCAAAAAATCTTATTTCTATATTAATTGACATTTTTGGCCCGTTTTAGCCATCTTTTGGCCTTTTTTTCTAAAATGATATGGGTCACAACCCCAAATGCAAGCTTCCTTGAGCATGTTGAGTGGATATCATCATATTAAAACTTCATAACAATCAGCTGGCCCACTACAACTTAATTTCTTGTGTAAAACTATTTGCCTCTACCAACTTTTATAAATGGCATTTTTGGCCCCTTCGACCCCTAATTTCTCAAAAACGGTAAGAGATATTACAAATCTGATTGAAAAACGCAGACAGGCATTTTCACAAGGATTCCAATGAAAAAAAGATTTTGAGAATCGGACCAAAAATTAAAAAGTTGATTTTTGGGGCGTGGCCCGTCTTTGGCCCCCTGTAGCAATGTAACGGTGCAATATTTATCAAAACCATTGACACATTTAGTTGACAGAATTTAATGAGGAATAAAATAAACAAGAGGCTCCCAGGAGCCTGAATCGCTCACCTGGTCTTGATGTTGACCCTATACTTTTGTAGAGCTAAATGAGCTGAACATTTAAGCAAGCAACAGCTTTTCTCTACCTGCAATAGTTTTCATTCTATAGGCCAAAAACACCATTTTTCACCTATAAAGGGCCATAACCCCTATAAGGAGTCATCTGACAACTTCGACCCTATGGAGACTTTTGTAGAGCTAAATGAGCTGAACATTTAAGCAAGCAACAGCTAATCTCTATCTGCAATAGTTTTCATTCTGTAGGCCAAAAACATGAAAAATAGCTATTTTTCAGGGGCCGTAACCACTATAAGGGGTCATCTGACAACTTCGACCCTGTGGAGAATTTTGTAGAGCTAAATGAGCTGAACATTTAAGCAAACAACATCTAATCTCTATCTGCAATAGTTTTCATTCTGTAGGCCAAAAACATGAAAAAACGCTATTTTTCAGGGGTCGTAACCCCTATAAGGGGTTTTCTGACAACTTCGACCCTATGGAGACTTTTGTAGAGCTAAATGAGCTGAACATTTAAGCTAGGAACAGCTAATCTCTATCTGCAATAGTTTTCATTCTGTAGGCCAAAAACATGAAAAATCGCTATTTTTCAGGGGCCGTAACCCCTATAAGGGGTCATCTGACAACTTCGACCCTATGGAGATTTTTGTAGAGCTTAATGAGCTGAACATTCAAGCAAGCAACAGCTAATCTCTATCTGCAATAGTTTTCATTTTGTAGGACAAAAACATGAAAAATGGCTATTTTTCACCTTTAAGGGGCCGTAACCCCTATAAGGAGTCATCTGACAACTTGGACCCTATAGAGACTTTTGTAGAGTTAAATGAGCTAAACATTTAAGCAAGCAACAGCTAATCTCTATCTGCAATAGTTTTCATTCTGTAGGCCAAAAACATGAAAAAATGCTATTTTTCACCTTCAAGGGGCCGTAACCCCTATAAGGGGTCATCTGACAACTTTGACCAAATGGAGACTTTTGTAGAGCTTTTGATGCTGAATCAGTAGCGTGGCCTCAGATTTCCTCTATCTCTTATACTTTTTGATTTATAAGCCAAAAACAGTAGTCTGACCCCCCTAGTCTATTTTTAGTAACGGTGGCCATGTTTTTTAACAGATCAAAAATCAAAACACAAGTTTGGTGCAGGACACCCTAAGGATCATTCATACCAAGTTTCATGAAATTCTGTTAGGTAGTTTCAGAGGAGAAGATTTTTGAAAAATTGTTAACAGACGACGACGACGGACGCCAAGTGATGGTAATAGCTCACATGGACCTTCGGTCTAGGTGAGCTAAAAAAGAATTTTCAAAATCGAATGAATAATACACATTCTACAACAGTTTTGTCAATACACCCGTTTTAGCCCCTTTTTGGTCCTTTTTCTAAAACGGTAGGGGCAACCAACCCCAAATACAAAAGGAAGCTTCCTCAAGTGGATATAATCATCATATTAAAACTTTATAACAATTGGCTGACCCACTGCAATAAATTCCTTGTGTAAAACTATTTGCCTCTACCAACTTTTATAAATGGCATTTTTGGCCCCTTTGACCTTTAATTTCTCAAAAACGGTAAGAGATATTACAAATCTGATTGGAAACGCAGGCAGGGATTTTCACAAGGATTTCAATGAAGAAAAAAAATTTTGAAAATCGGACCAAAAATAAAAAAGTTGATTTTTTGGGCGTGGCCTGTTTTTGGCCCCCCGTAGCATTGTAACGGTGCAGTATATTTCAAAACCATTGACACATTTAATTGACAGAATTTAATGAGGAGTTAAATAAAAAAAGAATTTTCAAAATCGAACGAATAATAAACATTTTACAACAGTTTTGTCAATACACCCATTTTAGCCCCTTTTGGTCTTTTTTAGCTCACCTGGACCGAAGGTCCATGTGAGCTATTACCATCACTTGGCGTCCGTCGTCGTCGTCGTCTGTCGTTGTCTGTCGTCGTCGTCGTCTGTTAACAATTTTTCAAAAATCTTCTCCTCTGAAACTACCAAACAGAATTTAATGAAACTTGGTATGATTGATCCTTAGGGTGTCCTGCACCAAACTTGTGTTTTGATTTTTGATCCGTTAAAAAACATGGCCGCCGTTACTAAAAATAGACTAGGGGGGTCAGACTACTGTTTTTGGCTTATAAATCAAAAAGTATAAGAGGTAGAGGAAATCTGAGGCCACGCTACTGATTAAGCATCAAAAGCTCTACAAAAGTCTCCATTTGGTCATAGTTGTCAGATGACCCCTTATAGGGGTTACGGCCCCTTGAAGGTGAAAAATAGCATTTTTTCATGTTTTTGGCCTACAGAATTAAAACTATTGCAGATAGAGATTAGCTGTTGCTTGCTTAAATGTTCAGCTCATTTAACTCTACAAATTCTCTGTAGGGTCGAAGTTGTCAGATGACCCCTTATAGGGGTTATGGCCCCTTAAAGGTGAAAAATAGCCATTTTTCATGTTTTTGGCCTACAGAATGAAAACTATTGCAGATAGAGATTAGCTGTTGCTTGCTTAAATGTTTAGCTCATTTAGCTCTACGAAAGTCTCCATAGGGTCGAAGTTGTCAGATAACCCCTTATAGGGGTTACGGCCCCTGAAAAATAGCGTTTTTTCATGTTTTTGTCCTACAGAATGAAAACTTTTGCACATAGAGATTAGCTAATGCTTACTTAAATGTTCAGCTCATTTAGCTCTACAAAATTCTCCATAGGGTCGAAGTTGTCAGATGACTCCTTATAGGGGTTACGGCCCCTGAAAAATAGCGATTTTTCATGTTTTTGTCCTACAGAATGAAAACTATTGCAGATAGAGATTAGCTGTTGGTTGCTTAAATGTTCAGCTCATTTAGCTCTACAAAAGTCTCCATAGGGTCGAAGTTGTCAGATGACTCCTTATAGGGGTTATGGCCCCTTATAGGTGAAAAATGGTGTTTTTGGCCTATAGAATGAAACTATTGCAGGTAGAGAAAAGCTGTGGCTTGCTTAAATGTTCAGCTCATTTAGCTCTACAAAAGTATAGGGTCAACATCAAGACCAGGTGAGCGATTCAGGCTCCTGGGAGCCTCTTGTTTCTTAAATGGTAGGGGCCAGAAACTCCAAATGCAATACCAACCTTCCTTTGGTGGTTATAAACATCATATCAAAATTTTATAACAATCGGTCCACATTTATTCAAGTTATCGCACGGAAACCAAATGTCCCATGACGACGATGACGACGACGACGACGACAACGACGACGACATCGCCATAACATTATACGATCGCAAAAACTTTGCGGTCGTATAAAAAACCCAAAAAAACTACCAAATATCAATAGCCTAGTACTAGTGCAATATCATTGACCTAAAAAATGTAGTACCCAAGATATGGACCTTAACAAAGTCCAAACATGACCTTGAACTAAAGGGAGTTTGGGGGTCTAAAAATCTGACATAGGATCTTTCTCAAACTTTAATAGTAAATTGACATTGATATGAGCATTGAAAATATACAATAAAACAATAGTAGGCCTGCAACCTTAAGATAATTTTTTTTGACTTAATGGACCGGAAGACCATATGGCTATATAATATATCATTCGAAAGAGAATCATGAGACGCATTCAGAAATTTTGTTCGTAAAAATGAGAAATGGTCACGTTTTTATAAATTGGAGGTCAAAGATCAACCCATAAAAATTGTAAAAAATCAGGTAAATTATAAAAATGCCAAAATTTTAAGGTTTTCTTTACTCAGCAGCAATAAGAATCATTATTGTGTTTGATGAGAATATAGAAAAGAGGATTTTTGTCAAAATCCCCTAACACGTTGACGGTGTGAGGCGTAAAAATAGCGCCAAAATTCAGCTATGCATTTTCGAAATTTTTACACCCTTGATTTTTAAAAATAAAATTTGTAAATTTATGTGGACATTTTAACCATTTTGCATCATTATGTGTTAGTTCATACATCAAATTTATTTTTTAGCCCATAATCTTCCTCATAAAATCACACTATACTTGAAAAAAAATACTTCCGGTCTCTCATAATATTTGCCACTTTTGCCCATAAGTGACCTCTTTAATCCTAATGTCTAGTTTTAAAAGTAAAATTTAATTTAAAACAAATTATGTATGAGACATTATTATTAAAGAGTTCAAAAAGCAATTTTGCAAATAAAAAACTAATTCCGAGGCGTGACCGAGGTATGGTATACCTTTAGCTGCTTCTAAACCGAATTTTTAATTGAGTCTACTAGTGTTTTTAAAAAAAACCCATAGATATTCTGTAAAGAATAGGGGTACTTAATGATTCATAGGATGTCGATGATTATAAACAATTTTAGTCACAGAACTTAAAGTAATTAAAGATGGAATGTGAAAGAAAAGGAAGCAAATGTACAGGTCTTGTACATGCCCACTATTGTCCGCGGTCAGGTTTATCGTAATCAACCCGACAACCCCCGGGAGAGTAACCCCGGATAGGCTTTCCCCTATCCGCAACCTGGGGACGCGCTGGGTAGGTCTATGGGCCGACCATCTGAACACAAATGTCCAGAATTCCCAGTTTTTTGTTTTTGTTTTTTTTTTGTTTTTTTTTTTTTGACACATAGATATAAACACGTCACTTTAGAGTCAATCAATAAGAAAAGTGACAATCATACTTTAAAGTAACAACAAAAACCTTCGGAAACAAGTAAGACAATATCTCATGGTGACATGGAAAAAAGACCCATAAAAGACACAAAGTACAATGAGACCATTCCAGAGGTTCTGAGAAAACAGAACGTAAGATAAAATATGATAAGCCAATTTGATAAAACATATCTGGATTGATCTGTTGGAAAAAGAAGAAAAGAGGATACAAACTAAATTGTTTGTGTTTAGTTTTCACTGCTGTCAAAACCCCAACTTTCATCTGCATCATCATCTATAGAAACCCGAGTATTTGGGTTTCTACAATCAGCACTTCCTTGACAAGGACAAAGGTCAGTGCAGGACAAATTTTGCTCAAAACATACACAACTTTTTGAACACACATTTTTTCCCTTACAAGTGCACAACAAGTCCTGCAAAAAATCAGATGATGTTTGTCCTTCAAAATAAATTGGCATCAGGCCATTATTATTTTGCCAACCAAACTGCATAGGGGAAAGGGTTGGGGGTTGAGCTGTAGATGATGATGTCCAAATATAAACCTGTAAAACAACCCTAAGCACATGCTGATAAAATGTTGACTCGCATGGTGGCAATTTTATAAGATTTGACTCTTTCTGTTGTGCTAAACGAGACCTCAGTCTATTCAGATCACAATGCTCACTTTTAAATTTTGACTTTTGGTCATACAGCCTTGTCACAAACTTTCTACAAACATCTACAGACGTTTCGATGTCACTCGCTGAAATGTTTTGCAGGTCTTCAAATTCTGTCTGATGTTCCTTTAAAACCTTATATACTGTCTTCTTTCCAATACCAAAGAAAGATGATGTAGTATCACATCCCGTTATCGCATGAGCAGCAGGTAGCACGTTGCACAAGACTGTTCCAATCTTGTTACATATTTCATGGACAGGGATGTAACGACGACAGTCTTTGGTTTTGCCGATAGATCCAGTTTGAAACCACAATTCTTTTGTATTGGACAAAGACGGAAAGAAGTGTATACACAGTACAAGAACATCTGTGTCTGGGGATTTTATTACTATTCGACCTTTTGAGTTGATTTTACCAAACTCCTTGTCAGCACAAACAGCATGGAATATCATCCTTGTATCTGCTTCCTCGTGGGAACAATATAAATCTTGACAGTTTTCAACACCTTTCGATGAAATCATCTTCGTAACTTTAGAGTCTACGAATATCCCAGCTACATATAACATGTATAAAAAGTCACTGGATGGTAATGCATTACTCTCCGCGTAGTACTGACTTAAGTAATCACCCAAGAAAATGAGCAGTGCCTGTTTATTGACATCAACACTTAAAAAACGTTTCCAATCTGGAATTGAACGACCTTCCAGTACCTGAAACACTTTTTGTGAAGATATTTTTCCCGCTCTTCTAATACGCTCTGACGTTTTGATAGACAGTTTGTCATCATACCTATCAAATACGTCCACAACTGTTCCATATTTCGTAAAGCAGGACTTTTGCATTTGGATGAGCTGTAACGCCAAATCCCCAAATCTTTTGAGTGATTTTACATTAAGTGATTGTAAAAGAGCCATTCCGTCCCGAATTATTACAGAGTCAGCTCTATCAAACGGTTCAAGTGTCGATATTGGTGTTGTTTCACTTTCTAACTGATGGATCAGGTCTGCCTTAGTTGTTTTCCTCATTGTTCCATCTTCGTGAAAAATAGATATTGGGACAGGACCAATCGGAAAGGACAAGATTTTGTCGATTGTAACATCTTCTCTGTTATTAGTCAAAACCAACGCGCGACGAAAGACTAGTTCTGGACTGATATGAACATTCAAAGTGTCTCCTGATCTACATTTTAATTTCGATGTTTTGATAAGATCTGTAAATGTTTTCAACTTAGATCTTGATATAGGCCCGTAGAAATCCAATTCATTTCCTTCTTCTAATGCACCTTCTATGAACCTGTTGGCCATTTTTACACCATTGTCAAATGCGTCTGTTAGGGATTCTTCTATATCCTTAGGTGCGTGTAACCCTGTTGATATGTTTACAAGGGATTTGGGATGGGATGCAACATCAAATGGATTGGTCATTCTATCCTTGATATGCTCAATGATAAGATTCACATGAACTTCATCTCGTTTCAACCCAGAAGGTTTTGTTTCTTCATGAGACCTTTCGTCAGTAGAAATAAATCCAGATCGGATCTTCATTTCTCCGGTGAAATCAGCCAGAACGTGTCTAGTAAGAGACCATCGTACTAGGGCCGACTTCTGCCTAGTTATTCCCGCAACTCCACTGCGACCTTTTGCATCTTTGATGATGGTCTTCTCTGTAGCCATATCCGACCAAACTCCATTAAATTAACCTGGCTTTTGGCGAACAGAAAACTGTCCAGACTCAAACGCTGTTTTTATCTCAATTGGCAGGCGGTGCATGTCTAATATATACACTGGTAACCATCGGGAATAGTTGACCCTGTTTGTAATAAATATAAAAGGTAACATGGAGGCAGAGGTCGTAAGATGCATTGTCCACAAACCTTCTCGTTCCGATCAAACATATTGAAGCATGATTTCAACCGCGCGTAAAAAGGTGTCCCAGTATTTGAAAGTGGGTGATGCATTACATCCCCACTGCCTAAACACTTCAAAATGTGGCGCAAGACACTCCCCTAATGTACACAGTAAAGGCTGAACAAAGTTAACTGATAAACTTTTGTCTACAAATGATGCAATGAAATCAGATAGGAGTGGGGATACCTTGGCTTGAAAATCCGCTAAGATATTGTGTTCCTTGCACCATTCAAAAAAGGCCGTCAACCAGAAAAAAGAAAGGGCTTCATACGCTAATGTCAATCCTCGGACGGAACGGTTAAATTGTTTTCCATTCATCATTTGGTCAACCGCACCAGCTGCAAACACAGATGATTCAATCAATATATCTTTCAAGCCTCCATCACCCCACAATTTGCCAATGGATGCAATAAAACAGGATAGTGTGTGAAAGCCACCCAAACGAAGAATATGAGTCTTAAATGATTCTGGTTGTGCCCATTCAACCTGCTTAGCAATGGCATACAGCTGTTGGTCAAAGGTTTGAATTGAATAGTTTTGTCCTAAACACTTCGTCATGTCTTGGCATCTCTTCATAGTTGTATAAACTGTTGTCATGTCACTTGGTTTAGCATCAATTACTGGGGCATACGAAACAACAGAAAAGTCAGGTTTGTATTCAGAGATCGCACTATTGAAACCGGTCCAAAAAGGTATGACTTGTGAACTTCTCTCTGCACAAACTATTGGTAAACTTTCATTATCCCTAAGAACGGACCTCAACAATACCCATAAGATTTCTGTATTGTTTTCCATACCTTCTACATAATTTGAAATAATTTCAAATGCTTTCGGGGTACGTTTTGGTGAACCTCTTATCTTTGGCTTTGTAAAGGGGAGACAAGATGTTTGTGCAGATGTATCATTTGTTATCTGAAAGGTTCTCTCATTGCACCTTTTAATCGAAACCTGCCTTGTCGGAGATTCAGTTGTTGATTGTTGGCTGAATTGAAATACTGCCCTAGCCATTGAGTGAAAAGTGTCTTTGCCATCAATCGTTTCCGTATTTATATCTACATTGTCAGCACCTTCTTGAATTAGAGACCCACCTTCTGACAATGGGATAATGCCATCTGGTACATAAACACCTTCTTTCATACTTTCCTCTTCACTGATAGCAACAGAAGTAAGAAAACGCCTTACCTCAGTGTAGGACGCACAAAATCCGTGGCTATTCAGGTTTTCTATCAAACTACGTGATCCAAACTCATGATGCAACTGTAAAGCTAACCCTAAATGGAAAGGGGTAAATGTATGTTTGGAAATGGAAACTATAGACTCTGTTATTCCTAAAACTTTTCTGATTTTTTGCGGTGAAAACGACTTTGCATCAGAAGCAGATGTAAATGCTTTTTCATCTATCAACCAGCCCACAAATTTCAAAAGTGATTTCGGCATTCTTTCAAACGACATATCAACAGATAGCTCATTTGCATTTGGGTAAGTATTGTTTTCAATAACAAGATCAGTTACGTCCTTTCTCAATAAGGTTGCAGCGGAATGAAGTATGTGGTCATGATTATCAGTTGATGTTTCTTTTGAGAATTCACGTTCTAACTCTGAAAGTTTAAGCATTGACTTTAACTTACCAGCTGCTGCTATGGCATCACCTATGGATAAATTAGAGCTGAATACTATGTTGGACATTCCCTGTCCTCTCTGGTACTGAATGGCTATTTTTTCACCAAAATGGTTCGACAGTTTTAACTGTAATTTGTTAGTCGTGTATGCATTTCCTTCTTCTTCTGGCAAGAACGACTTATACATTGTAAGCAACTGCGACATCAAAAACAAATAAATCTTGTTCAATAACAGATACCAGACTACTGAAGGCAGTGTTGTGAATGGTTTTGTCGTTTGTTTTAATTGGCGCTTTGTCGGATTTTACATTAAGCAAGTAATTTGTTACACATGCATTATGATATAACGCTCGTTCAAGAAAATCGGGATTTTTAATGATTTTTAGAAGAGCTAAATCATTGTTTTCTTCTGCGCTTCTTGTTATTTTGTCGACACGATCACGTGATTCCAGTTTGTGAAGCTTTCTATCCTTTTTGTATGTCTTCTGTTTACATATAAAGCAATTGTTCTGTTCTACGAAATTAACTACCAATGAACGAGTTGCGATTCTGCTTTCTTTAGTATCTTCATGGTCTGACTTATCGGCAACACTGTCTTCAAATACTCCACAATTCTGTTTACTCGTGTAAGAACGATAACAATTAGGATGATACACAATTGTTACAGCAGAAGCGTGTATTCTTTCAATTGATCCTAATTCCTGCACAACTCTTTCAAATACCGAGTCTTTGCGTTTTGCTAGTGCAATAGCAAAACTTTTCTTACCAATATTTCGCATATTGACAGTTTTTTCAGACGAATCTTGTTGACAAATCACACACTTTTCCAATAACAAATCATCTCTCTTTCTTTTAGGCTTAGAAGGGGCAAATTTAACTGGACTGTCAAAGCTCGCCATAATGTATCACATGCGATTTTAAACTAACAACAATCCCATAAAATGTTAAAAAAACAATAAAACCATAATAATTAATCTCGGGAAAAAATTGAACAAATGCTGATACTAGAAACCAATTACTTACTGGCACAAAACTAAAATTATAGAAATCAAAGATTCATGTCTATGCGAAAAAAAGGAACCGGACAAATAAGGAAACAAGGAACAATTCTAAACAACAACACAAAAGAAAAACAACAAAGAAAACTATACAACTAAAGAAACCATAAACACTCTATATTCTATACAAAATACGGAAAAAAAAACGTTTCCCAAGGGTTCGATTTGTATTTTATAAAACGGTCAAAATTGATGTCAAAAAGAAAAGCTTTTTGTGACTAAAAAGCAACAATCAAAACGCTATTTCACTTCAAATGCAATAAACGTACATATTAGTATCAAAAAAGTAGACCGTATGCCGATTTGTGAGCATTAATAACAAGTGAGTTCGTACTAATTATTGACCGACACAATTAAAGTACAATCGTGTATCGGAAAAGTACTTTCCGTTTTATTGATTTCATTTCAGTGATATATTTTTCTTTCACGATTTTGAGGTTTAGGTGCAACGTAAAATTACGAAATTTTGCACAGAGGTCCCTTTTAATTCACATTTAAAGAATTTATAATGCTGCGTTATCTAAAACCTAAGCAATTTGAACTATTAGTGAAAAATATGTAAAAATTGTGTAAATAATAGTACATTTCTAAATGCTTCTTATTTTGCGATGTGGTATGTTTGCTAACTTTTTATATTGTATATTGATAGCTTATATCTGAACTATTATAAATATTTTGTAAAATAATTATATAGTTATAGTGGTACAGAAATGGATCGTTCTTACCATAGGCACTGACTATAAGGATAATAGGGTACCCCTATTAAATGTTAATTTTACAAAATTGTGACCACGTGATTTTCTTACGAACAAAATAATATGAAACTAGAGATGTCAATCTTTAATTCTCAACATTTTTTAGCCGTATGGTATTCCGGTACATTAAACTCGAAAACTAGACGTCCTACAGAAAATAGTCGCTGGCCTATAGGTCACGGTGCTTATTTTTGAAATAATTTAGTTTCGATCTTTTAGAAATTTGTATAGATCGTATAGGAAAAATCCTTGAAATGCATATATTTTTAAAACATGACATAGAAATCGGCACTAATTTGTGTAAAATAACAACAAGAGGCTCCCAGGAGCCTGAATCGCTCACCTGGTCTTGATGTTGACCCTATACTTTTGTAGAGCTAAATGAGCTGAATATTTAAGCAAGCAACAGCTTTTCTCTACCTGCAATAGTTTTCATTCTATAGGCCAAAAACACCATTTTTCACCTATAAGGGGCCATAACCCCTATAAGGAGTCATCTGACAACTTCGACCCTATGGAGACTTTTGTAGAGCTAAATGAGCTGAACATTTAAGCAAGCAACAGCTAATCTATATCTGCAATAGTTTTCATTCTGTAGGCAAAAACCATGAAAAAAATCGCTTTTTTCAGGGCCCGTAACCCCTGTAAGGGGTCATCTGACAACTTCGACCCTATGGAGAATTTTGTAGAGCTAAATGAGCTGAACATTTAAGCAAGCAACAGCTAATCTCTATCTGCAATAGTTTTCATTCTGTATAGGCCAAAAACATGAAAAATCGCTATTTTTCAAGGGCCGTAACCCCTATAAGGAGTCATCTGACAACTTCGACCCTATGGAGACTTTCGTAGAGCTAAATGAGCTAAACATTTAAGCAAGCAACAGCTAATCTCTATCTGCAATAGTTTTCATTCTGTAGGCCAAAAACATGAAAAATGGCTATTTTTCACCTTTAAGGGGCCGTAACCCCTATAAGGGGTCATCTGACAACTTCGACCCTATGGAGACTTTCGTAGAGCTAAATGAGCTAAACATTTAAGCAACCAACAGCTAATCTCTATTTGCAATAGTTTTCATTCTGTAGGCCAAAAACATGAAAAATGGCTATTTTTCACCTTTAAGGGGCCATAACCCCTATAAGGGGTCATCTGACAACTTCGACCCTATGGAGACTTTCGTAGAGCTAAATGAGCTAATCATTTAAGCAAGCAACAGCTAATCTCTATCTGCAATAGTTTTCATTCTGTAGGCCAAAAACATGAAAAATGGCTATTTTTCACCTTTAAGGGGCCGTAACCCCTATAAGGGGTCATCTGACAACTTCGACCCTATGGAGACTTTCGTAGAGCTAAATGAGCTAATCATTTAAGCAAGCAACAGCTAATCTCTATCTGCAATAGTTTTCATTCTGTAGGCCAAAAACATGAAAAAATGCTATTTTTCACCTTTAAGGGGCCGTAACCCCTATAAGGGGTCATCTGACAACTTTGACCAAATGGAGACTTTTGTAGAGCTTTTGATGCTGAATCAGTAGTGTGGCCTCAGATTTCCTCTATCTCTTATACTTTTTGATTTATAAGCCAAAAACAGTAGTCTGACCCCCCTAGTCTATTTTTAGTAACGGCGGCCATGTTTTTTGACAGATCAAAAATCGAAACACAAGTTTGGTGCAGGACACCCTAAGGATCAATCATACCAAGTTTCATTCAATTCTGCTCAGTAGTTTCAGAGGAGAAGATTTTTGAAAAATTGTTAACGTACGACGACGACGACGACGGACGCCAAGTGATGGCAATAGCTCACATGGACCTTTGGTCCAGGTGAGCTAAAAATGGGATGTTCTTTTGATTTCTGTAATAAAAACATGGGGTCACGGTACTGCTTTTCGAGATATTTAAGGAAAACTAAATTTTCTAATTCATTTCTTTGTAAATATTAGTCACACATTTTTCCGCCAATTTTCTCCCCTGAAATCTGATTTTTTTTTAAAAAGCTTAATTTCCTTTGAAGTGTTAATTGTGTAATATTTTCATTAATAAAATTTAATGAGCAAATAAATTTTACATCAATTATGCTGTAACAAATCTTTTAAACTGAGAAAAGAACAAAATTTGCAAGATGACTGAAAAAGATGCACTATTTTAGAACCCCCAGCCTCCTTAATCATGATGTTAGGTATAGACGCATCATATGCTGCCCACAATGTTTTGTGATAGAACCTTTACTAAATCCCCTTTGCAACTTCTTTGGTAAGGGGATACATTCTCACCATGTCAACAATACTTCTCAACAGTTTACTCTCCTGTACTATTCCATCCATAGCTAGATGAGTTAAGTTAATGACTGATGCATTTTCAAAAGACATATTTCCATTCAAAAAATAGGGTAGGTAGGGAACCAGGAAACAGACATTTATATATTTTTTGCCTAAGAAAAAAAGGTTAACATTTCAACATGTTCAATGCTGATGAATCTGATCTGCATTGATCAGATTCAATACAACTGCATACCAAATATCAATAGCCTAGTACTAGTGAAATATCATTGACCTCCTAAATGTAGTACCCAAGATATGGACCTTTACAAAGTCCAAACATGACCTTGAACTTAAGGGAGTTTAGGGGCAGACCTGGGGTAATTAAAATGTAATTGTAATTAGCCGTAATTAATTACATGTTTTCAATGTGTAATTGAGGCAAATTTTAATTACTTGTAATTGAAAGTAATGCATTATTTTTCATATCTTGCATGTAATGCCAATTACATTTCAATTACATACCATTACATTACTTACAAAATTATAGCTCCGCAGAATGATCATGAATAAAATAAGCATGAATACATTTTCATGAATTCATAGTATGTTTGTACTTTAACAAAAAAAACAAAAGTTCACTGAAAATGACCTCTTTTTGTCAATAAACATTAAATACATGCTTACTCTTGCAAAGTAAATTAAGAAAATGACAAATAGATAAATGTGTATTTCATTTATTGTGTAAGTAAGTTAAATAAACAGTTCATTTATTTTATTTCATTTGATATACACCAAAGCCTTCTAACCACTAAAACAACATACCACCAAGCCCTGGGCACTCAATTGGATCATCTTATAGAAAAAAACAAAACCTTTTCAATGTTCAATTAGCTAAAACAACAAACATATATATTTAGTCAAGTGAATGTCAAACATGGCTTCTTAATAGAACACTCTTTTGGCAGTTGTCTTATTGTAATGTCACATAATTACTGAATAATAAAATAAAATATTTTAAGCTTAACATTAATTTTTGGAATTGATGATTCAATATCAAAAAGCTGGTTCATAAAAATGAAATAGCACTTGAAAATTGAACAACAACAAAATAAATTTATGTTCCATGTTTATCACTGCCTAGGAATTGTAAGGGATGGACCATTTAACTTGAAGGGGAGGGCCTTGGTTTTTTGTTTTGATCAGAATTTTTTTTCCACGCTATTTATTTTTGAAGTCATCGCAACAGAATATTTTTTTTCATTATCATCATTATTTTATCTGGCAGAAATTCTTCTTCAGAATATTTTTTCTTACCCTCTGCTGCCAAAATATATTTTTCATAAAAAATAATATTCAGAATATTTTTTAGGAAAAAACCAAGGCCCCCCCTTCAAGTTAAATGGTTGGTCCCTAAGCTATATTTTAGCCACTATTTTATTTTAAGCCAGCTTTTAAAACTAGTTGGACAGATCCTAATTTTGAGAAAGCTTTTGAACAAAGATGTCCAAAAAGATTTCCTGTAACCAATTATGCTACATGTACACTGTAGTTAAATGAAGTAAATTTATTTTGGATGTTATATGCATCTGGTGATAGTAGCCTTATGTACATTCATTTGACAAAAATATTCATGTAAGTGTCTTTTAAATGCGTTTTTCTTATCACATAAAAAGTAATTCAAAAGTAATTAATTACATTACCAAAGTAATTGTATTTGTAATGTAAATTAATTAATTACTTTTCAGATTTTGGACAATGTAATGTGTAATTTAGCTGAAAAAATGTAATTGTAATTGAATTGTAATTAATTACTTCAGCATGTAATTGACCCCAGGTCTGTTTAGGGGTCTAAAAATATGACATAGGATCTTTTTCAAACTTTAACATGTTTAATAGTAAATTGACATTGATATGAGCATTGAAAATATACAATAAAACAATAGGTCACGGTGCTTATTTTTTAAATAATTTGGTTTCAATCTTTAAGAAATTTGTATAGATCTTATAGGAAAATCCTTGAAATGCATATATTTTTAAAACATGACATAGAAATTTGCACAAATTTGTGTAAAACAACAAAAATGGATGTTCTTTTGATTTCTGTAATAAAAACATGGGGTCACGGTACTGCTTTTCGAGATATTTAAGGAAAACTAAATTTTCTAATACATTTGTCATTTCTTTGTAAAAATTAGTCACATATTTTTCTGCCAATTATCTCCCCTGAAATCAGATTTTTAGAGAAAAAGCTTAATTTCCTTTGAAGTGTTAATTGTGTAATATTTTCATTAATAAAATTTAATGAGCAAATAAATTTTACATCATTTATGCTGTAACAAATCTTTTAAACTAAAAATAGGACAAAATTTGCAAGATGACTGAAAAAGATGCTCTATTTCAGAACCCCCAGACTCCTTAATCATGATGTTTGGTATAGAAGCATCATACGCTGTCCACAAATTAAAAGTTTTGTAACAGAACCGTTAGGTATATAGACGCATCATATGCTGCCCACAAATGTTTTGTAACAGAACCTTTACTAAATCCCCTTTGCAACTTTATTGGCAAGGGGATACATTCTCACCATGTCAACAATACTACTTAACAGTTTACTCTCTTGTATTATTCCATCCATAGCTAGATGAGTTAAGTTAATGACTGATGCATTTTCAAAAGAAATATTTCCATTCAATTTGTACTTATTGCACTCCTTGCTTACAATCATAAATGTGACATGGAGGTGTAAAAATCCATTCATAACACTCTGAAATACTTTAAGAGCCTCTCCTACAGAAATGCCACTATGTGTTGCCCCTGTAGCAACTTGTACTAAATGTAATATTGGTATGTCATGGTTTTTTGGTCTCTTTGCTTTTTTGGCTCCAGAAGCTGGTCCACCATCCATACAAGTATACACAATGTAATCAATTCCCTTCATATTATCTATTGCAGGATGAACAATAAGGCTACGTTCTTTGTTCTTTTGAATT
Source organism: Arcuatula senhousia (assembly GCA_963971305.1). Lineage (NCBI taxonomy): Eukaryota > Metazoa > Mollusca > Bivalvia > Mytilida > Mytilidae > Arcuatula > Arcuatula senhousia. The sequence continues at coordinate 53,766,389 of OZ020307.1, read as the reverse complement.
TCTTCCCTCAAATAGTAAGCTAATTTCTCAACATTTCTGTCATGTCCTTGAAACTTGAGTTTGGCAGAGATTTTTTCAAGATGAGATAAAGTAGGTCTTATGAATGCTATATCTTCAAGCGTGCTGACATTAACAGAATTGGACTGAATTAACATACAATTATTTGACGCATTTGATACCTTGCACTGGGTTTCCACATTTGAAATCACGGTGAGATCGCCTGGAACAATGAGTGTTCTCAACTGATACTGTAAACGAATGAGTTCATTCTCTACTTCCTTCCTTATTCCCTCTGACTGAAAGCAAATATATAATAAGTGTTTGATGTTGATTCCATATTTGTTTTCAAAAATACCAATCACATCAAAAGGGAAAACCTTCTGCCAATGGTCTAAGAGCTCTGGAACTCTAAGTCTTAAAATAACATATTCATCTTCCTCTTTAAATCCCATTTCCAAAAACCTTGAATCTTTCTCCATGTTATTTTTCTTCACTCTTCCAAATTCACATTTGAAGATATTGACAGGTATCATGAACATGAAATACATCTCGAGGGTGAGTAAGATGCTTCCTGTCAACTTGATTTGCTGCAAAAGAATTTTTGTGTTCACAGAAAATTCACCACATTGTTGTTTTTCTTCATATGTTCCACAATCCAATATATTAACCAGCCTCAATTCAAATTCTCTTATATCTTTAATTAAACCAGATTTGTATCTCATGATAAAGTAACCAACATGCTTTCCCTCTTCGTCATTTTTACTATATTGATCACCATCAATCACGAAGAAGATGTGGATTTTATGCAATAATCTTGGTGTCAAGATGAACCTATCTTTACACGAATCGTAAAGTTCTGTGATAAAATCCTTTTGGGTTTCAAGGTTGTTCATGAACTTTGACCTTTTCATGGATTCAATCCATATTTTAAGGAATTCCTCACGATTCAACTCCCATTCTTTCCCAAGTAAGTAGCCTACTTTGTTCCTCTTTGCAGAAGCTGAGAATCCTGTTTTTATGTATATTATTCGTTTCGTAGGCACCAAAGATTCAACATCTGCAACTATGCCTCTATTAAAAAGGGTGACATGATCAAGAATCAAAACATCCAAAAACTCAATTTCCTTAGCATATTCTTTAAGCCTATTTATCTGCATCTCTCCTTTCACTAAGTTCATGTCTATATAATGGATGTTTTTAATGCCTTTTTCTTTGCATGTGAGGACATAGTAAATTGCAGTTGAGGACTTGCCAATTCCTTGATCACCAACAATACAATTTTCACCAATTTCATTTAATTTGTTCAGATTTGTTTCTAAAAATTCATAAAAATATTCATGAAATCTTGTTTGTGCAAAATAATAATTTGCACTGTTATACTTAGTTATGTTCATAAAATGTTTGACATATGGTGGTACTTTGTCTGAATGTGGTATGTTCCAAACACAAGGATCCAACTCCTGAAATTAAAAAAAAACACATTTATGATGTTTAACTGTTTAGTATCTTATTATAAAAGAGATTTCAGCTGTATGCTCTTATATAAATTTTTGAGCATTGTTTTATATGTTGGAAAGTCATTGTTAATATAATTTGTGGACTGGCAAGAAATTCAAACTTGATCTGTAACTTATCATGGTAAACTTACATACCAAAAATTAGTTCATTATCAATAAGCATTATTTTCAGTGAATTTTCAACATTCAGAGGGCCATAACTCCCGTAAAAATTTGTGGACCAGCATGAAACTAAGACTTGATCTGTAGCTCATCAAGGTTAACTCACATACTAAAAATCAGTTCATTTTCTATAAGCGTTTAGAAAAAAAGTGCGGAAAACTGAGGCGTGACAAACGGACAGAGCGCAATCCTATAGTCCCCTTCGGCTTTCACCGTGGGCCTAAACTGAAACATTATCTGTAGTAATCCATGCAGAAAATTTAGGTCAAAGTGACCTATTTCTTATATTTATGTTTGTAACTGTCCTTACTTTTAACATTCAAAGGGTTATAACTTCAGCAAAAATTGTCAACAAGCACTGACTTTCGAATTTGGCATTGATTTTAACAGTCAAAGGAGCATAACTTCCACCAAATTTGTGGACCAGCATTGAATTTTGAACTTGTTGAAGGTAACATTAGTATAAACATTATGTTTGAGTTTCATGAAAATCCATTGAGAATTGTAGGAGTGAGAGCACTTACAAGAGATTGACGGACTGACACACACCAGTATTTCCCTCTTTGCGAAGTGGCAGGGGGGGAATAGCAAAAAAACGTCAAAAAAGGGCAATAACTCCGACACCAGTAATCAGATTTTTACGAAAATTTGCCCACAGGTAGATCTCATCATTCTGAACATATAAATATAACACATTTCTTTACCTGGGAGCTGAAAAATCTTTTACAAAATTTGCATTTAGAGTCTACCTGAAAAATCCCAAGTCGCCCGGTAAACAGGAAGGAGTTGTGTGACAAACCTGAAAAGGGGAGACATGATACAAGTCACCTAGGCAAAGTGACTTGCCAAATATTAAAGCATTCCCTTCAGCAGAAGCTTAGATATCTATTACAAAAGTTATAACAGACGGATGGACGGACAGACAGACAAGGTGATTCCAATATAGCCCCACTCTTCGAGTGAGTGGGGTTATAACAATGATATATGTTAATTTTCTTAAGTACCCTCCCAAACAACTGGCCCCCCTTGACAATTTACTCAAAAAAAAATCCCAGCCAAGCATTTACTATAAACAAGTGTGGCCACTAAAAGTATGTCTCGCCTGCTGGCACCATCGCTAAAATCAACTACCTAAGCTTTCATTTCTTGATATAAACACAAAAAGTGTCAGTATACCTAATAACAGATGCCTAGTTATTATACTATTCAAGCAATCAATTGTCCACACAAGTATTACAAAAAGTTTTCTGTCTGAAAAAAAGACCTAAGTTCACAGAGTCACTGGAGCGTAAAAATGGGGTCATGGTCACATGGCATGGTGACAGTTGCTTTGTCCATAACCCCAACTGTCTGTTTACCCAATATCAGATGCCTAGCTATTATAACTTTCCAGCAATTCATCTTCCATAAAAGTCTTACAAAAAATTTTTTCGGCCTGAAAAAGACCTAAGTTCACAGAGTCACTGGAGCATGAAAATGGGGTCAGGGTCACACGGCATGGTGACAGTTGCATAGACCATAACCTGTACTGTCTGTATACCAAATATCAGATGCCTAGCTATGATACTTTTCAAGCAATTCATCGTCCACAAAAGTCTTACAAAAAAGTTTACAGCCTGAAAAAAGACCTAAGTTCACAGAGTCACTGGAGCGTGAAAATGGGGTCAGGGTCAAACGGCATGGTGACAGTTGCGTAGACCATAACCTGAACTGTCTGTATACCAAATATCAGATGCCTAGCTATTATGCCTTTCAAGCAATTCATCGTCCACAAAAGTCTTACAAAAAAGTTTACGGCCTGAAAAAAGATCTAAGTTCACAGAGTCACTGGAGCGTGAAAATGGGGTCAGGGTCAAACGGCATGGTGACAGTTGCGTAGACCATAACCTGAACTGTCTGTATACCAAATATCAGATGCCTAGCTTTTATACTTTTCAAGCAATTCATCGTCCATAAAAGTCTTACAAAAAAGTTTACGCCGCCGCCGTCGCCGCCGCCGCCGGAAAGTAATACCTATGTCTCGCCTTCCGCGACTATTCGTCGCAGGCGAGACAAAAACAATTTCACAAAGTTTAATGAAAATCCATCAAGAATTGCAAGTGCTATCCAGGCAACAACAGTATGACACACGGATGGATGGATGGACAGACGGGTGAAAATTATTATACCCCGCAACTTCATTGTGTTGGGTATAAAAATTAGTTGGTCAGGTGACCGGAACCAAAGGTATTTTTTTTAATTAGCCTAATACATGTAGTATTTTAAAATTTAAAACTGACCTCAGTATGAGATTGGGCTTCATCTGGTTGCACATCTGATATGTCATTCATGTCCTGTAAAAGAAATTAGTGAATTAAAGTTTGTTTATTGTTGTTTTTGCCCACAAAAACATATGTCTCATCTCCTGGCCCAAATTGAAACTAGACCTCAACAAGACCAATCAATGGGCCCTGCCTCTCAGGACATAACTATAACATTTCATAGCATTTGGTCAACCAGAACAAAAGTTATTGTGGAAACAAATAAAAATAGTTTTTTTGGCCCCTTTAGGGCCCCTAATTTCTAAACGGAATTATAAAATGATCCCAAAGGGGAGGTGCACATCTTCAATACATTTGTATATCTGTAATCACTGTGTAAATTTCAGATAGATCTAGTGTTTGGTTTTTGAGATTAAGATTACACAAGACAGACACTCTATATGGTTAGGGAGGGACGGAAGTAGGGACCCGACTCCTACACCTGATTTCTCCTTCAGTTACACAGGTAAAAATCAGATAATGATAAATATTTAATGAATATGTAGAAGTAACATGTACAGTATATAACAAGTTTCCTGAAATTTGATTGAGCAGTTTCAGACAAGTTGCATGGAACAGTGGAAACAATGATTAATGATGATTTTTAGAAAAATTCTTAGTTCAGAGGGCTGCAACGTCCACCAAACTTTATGGAAAAAAATTTCCTTGTAATATGTACAAAAACATATGCTGTAATTTTTATCTCGACCATGGTTAACCTTGGTCATATTTTATCATCATGGTCACCTATTGTCTTCTTCTTTATGTTTTACATGCATATATGTAGCACTCCATCAATATTTATTACATGTACCTGCCAGGCAAAGATGTTAAATTGTCACTAATGCCATGGTTGACCATGGTCAATAAATCACTTATCATGGTTGACCATGGTCAATAAAGATTCAAACCAACCATGGTTGACTATGGTCAATAAAGATTCAAACCAACCATGGTTGACTATGGTCAATAAAGAACTAACCATGGTAATAAAGAACCAACCATGGCAAATAAAGAACCAACTATGGTTGACCATGGTCAATACAGAACCAACCATGGTTGACCATTGTGAATGAAGAACCAACCATGGTTGACCATGGTCGTCAACAAAGAACCAACCATGGTTGAACATTGTCAATAAAGAACCAACCATGGTTGACCATGGTCAATAAAGAACCAACCACGGTTGACCATGGTCGTCATTAAAGAACCAACCATGGTTGAACATTGTCAATAAAGAACCAACCATGGTTGACCATGGTCAATAAAGAACCAACCATGGTTGACCATGGTCAATAAAGAACTAACCATGGTTGACCAATGTCAATACTAGGGTTGCACAATATATCTGTTCCGGATTTGACTCGTCATTTAGACGAGGTCATCAGGGGTCACGGGGAGGAAAAACAACGTCATTCAACATGGTACAAAGGGAACAGTATTTTCTATCAACGATTCTTCTGTAATTATTCAACAAATAGGGTAAAAATCATTTGCAACTGACAAATAAACCAACCATCAACATTTCCAACCAATAAAAAATGAATCTTGAATCGTCCATTAGCATGTAGGAACCAGTGTAAATGCGCAACGCGTGTATACAGATTTGAACCAACCATGGTTGACCATGGTCAATAAAAAACTAACCATGGTTGACCATGGTCAATAAAGAACCAACCCTGGCAATGGTCAATAAAGAACCAACCATGGTCATTAAAGAACTACTGTCTGTAAATGATACTCTGGAGAACATAAATTCTTAGAATTTTTCTTTATGTCATAACTAGCACATTCGAAATGTTTGCTATTTTTATTGTTGCACAAAAACGTAACTAAATTTACAAAAAAGAGTGAAAAAAAAGCTTACCTCTAAGATAAATGAAGCAAAATCCCTTTGCCCCCTTGTTTTTCCATTGTAAATGGCAGCCATTTTTGGAGATGCCAAATTTTTACAAATCACTATATCAAAGAAGTTTACAATACCACTTTGACCAAGGTATTAAGTCATCAACTTGTTTTCGTTGACATCATGGAGTGCATTTTGACGTCATATATGACGTTGACGTCATATATGACGTCACAATAGAAATTTGACGTTTTTTCCCGTACTTTTTTTACTATGGGAATTTCCCATTCAAATGTAAATAGCTAGATTTTTTGAAAATGTATTTAAGCATTTTTAAAAGTTGTTATATTTTTAGTTAGTTCTTTTTGATACTCATAAGATTATGTAAATAAATAAAGGCTTACGTTTTTCAGAAAAAATAAGTTTTGATTTTTTCATTCTCCAGACTACCCTTTAGTCTTTACACTTACAGACAGTAACTATAATTTAAATTTGAGACAATTATTTATTGTCATTATTTAATATGGGACGCAGTCCCACATATGTAGAAATTTCCAAAAGTTAATGGTTTGTAATTTTTTCGAAACGGATGTGCCGAGTGCGCGCAAGCGCACAAGGCATGAATTTCTATGGGGCCAGAAATTCTATGCTTTTTTTGGAATTAATTTTAAAATTGACAGATTTAATAACCACAGTTAATTTTCTTTTAAAAATGTACAGGAGAATACGGATGGAAAGTCAAAACTAAACTCTCTAAATATATTTTCAATGAAACTCTCGTTGTCAAAGAGATGAATGATCTCGCCAAGTTCTCGCGGGAATGGCCATTGTAAACAGGTGCGTTAGGAATAATCGTGATTGTTTACTGGTAATTCAACCTAATTATGGCGATGTTTAAGACAATATTTTAAATAAAGCTTAACAACACTGATTGTAACAGATGGTCTTACCTTAGCTGATCATGGAGATTTTTAAATCAATCCTGTGCATGTGCATGTTCCAGTGTTTTTTTTCTCCAAAATCCTGATTGAAACAAGTCGTCATTTTCCGCCAGGTTTTTATATCAATTTTCTCCACCCAATACTTCTAAAAAGATATATTGGTATACAGAAAATCACCCAAAACCTGACAGAAAAAAAGTTGCTTTGTTTACTTCTGCTGGAGCGCGAAATACTCTGACCGGGAAATGACGTCATGGATTACGTAACACCAAAAGAAGGTTATTTCGTCCCGTCAACGTCATCCTATTACATCTTGACACTAGTTTAGAATGTTACAAATATTTGTAATTTGCACAAATAATTTGATATCTGTAATTATTAGTTATTGATCATGACATTTTTTGGCAACGTTACAATATTCTAAAACTGCGTCCCATTTAATTTTTAGGTTGCACCTATTATCATATTATTTTTTATTGGTGGAAACAAGTGCCTGTGGCATGCACATCCCCATATGGTGTATTTCCTTCATGGTTTAAGAGTTGTGCTTACAAGATAGGGTTATTCCAAACTTTGCTAATACATAGACCTACACGACACTGTTGTACCTGAAAATTGTGGAAAATCAGGGGATATATAGTAAGGGGGAATGAAACGTATTAAAATAGCGTTCCTATTAAAAAGCGCCCGGGAAGGTAAAAGCTCCCGGGGAAAGAAAAATGCACCCGGGGAAGGTAAAAAGCGCCCAGGGAGAATTAAATTGCGCCCGTGTGATGTTTTTAAACTGACATTTAATTATTCTTTGTTAAAGATCAGAAATACTTTATCTATTTTAATAGGGCTAAGGCGTTATCCATGTTATCGGTAAACATTCTAGAGATACAAAATATAGGAAATAAGATCTGTCATCATGTTAGCATTTATATAACATTATCATTGTAAGCTCTACCTCAGAGTCGAAGGTGTATTAGTCAGTATTAAAAAAAACAAAAACAAAAACGGGTGTAAAACGGTTAATATGGTTATGCTGTAATGAATGGTTGTTCTATGGCAAGCCAAAGTGGACTTTATTCCCTATTTATTAACATGTTGTAAATTATTTATTGAGATCAATAATTATTTAATAACATGTTAATAATTCATTTATTGAGCTCAATATTTATTTTACAACATGTTAATAAATAGGGTATTTAATAACGTGTTGTAAAATAATTACGGAGTTCCATAAATGGCGAGATATGGCTCTGTACATGTCGGCCCAATAAATTAATTTCCTCCGATGGGGATTCCTCCACAATATAAGAATAAGATTGTTCTATGTTTACATGTAATCTTATCAGTCGACAATCGATTATTGCAGGGATTAAATAAAACTGACATTGTTTTGGACATCCCTGATTATTGAACAAAATAATTGAGAAAATACAATTAAATGGTTTAATTAAAATAAAATAAAAATAATATAATTATTAATTTCATAATTAATCATAAATGCTAAAATTATGAGGGAAAATCCAATATTTTTCGGAGCATCTAAATACCGAATAGACTGGCTCCCTAGATATGTACTTATGATATCCCTTTTTAACAATGTTTTGGTGTTAAGCAAGTAAGTACAATATATATACCCTTTGGATTTTTATGAATAAAATAAGTTTTGTAAACATATTTTATTGGTTCATTGATTTTCAAAATTATTTTTTATCGCCGCAAGTGCATTCAATCCCTAAGTGCACTTAGCCCTAGAGAAACATAACTGAATTGATTTTTCAATATCATTCTATATGTAAGAATAAAAGCAATGAAAAAACACATTAAAAAAAATGATATTTTGAAGAAAGTATTTTTCTTCTCGATAATATACCGGCTGTGGTCATTGGCGGTCGGTATTTTTGGAATATAGGTGTCAATTAATTATCAGGTAATTGTAATGTTTGCTACTTGTATTCGAAAGCCAATAAAAATAAAATAGGGTAATTAAAATTTCGATAGTTTTTTTTTTTGAAAATGTTACATTGAAGATGAATCTTAAGGGGATTCTTTCTAAAAGGTGTTACACCCCAGACACAAAAGCCCGGGACATAGAAAAAGCGCCCGGGACGTACGTGCATATACAGTGTTGGGAACCTTCCAAAAAGAATATAGATCAGCTGTCTTGCTATTATACTTTCTTACCACAAAGTCTTACTAAGACGTTTACATCCTAAAAAAAAGAACTAAGTTCAAAAAGTCACTGAAGCGTGAAAATGGGGTCAAGGTCACATGCATTGACCATTACCTGAGCATTCTGCATACCAAATATCAGATGTGTAGCTAATGTACTTGTCAAGTACTTGTAAATTTTCCACAAAAGTCTTGAAAAATTACGGCCTCAAAAAGTTTACAAAGTCACTGGAGCATAAAAATGGGATCAACGTCACACGGGCATGGCAACAGTTGCGAAGACTGTAACCTGAAATGTTTGTATACCAAATATCAAATGCCAATCTATCATATTTTTCAAGACTTTATTCAATTTTCCCAAAAGTCTTACAAAGAAATTTTCGACCTTAAAAAGACATACGTTCACAGAGTCACTGGAGCGTAAAAATGGGGTCAGGGTCACATCGCATGGTGACAGTTAACCTAAACTGTCTGTATAACAAATATCAGATACCTAGCTATTATATTTTTTAGAAATTCACTTCCCACAAAAGTCTTACAAAAAAGTTTACGACACTGCCGCCGCCGCAGGAAAGCAATACCTATGTTTTGCCTTCCAGCGACTATTCGTCGCAGGCGAGACAATGATATTAGAAGCAGTAACTTAAATAAGAGCAAGAATACAACCTGATATTGCAAATATTCAAAACACGTTACAAAGAGGATTCACCAAAAATGTGTCACCTCTTTACAGTGTTCTCTTGATGGAAGATTCCAGCATAGACCTGTATATTAATATACAGATCTATGATTCCAGGAAGACTTTCATAGAGAGAATCTTGATAATAATGTTGAAACAGTATTTGTACTGCTAGATGCGAAATCAGCATTTGATGTTGTTCGTCATTCCAATCCTATTAGAAAACTTAAGGATATGCAGTATAAAACAACAAAATATCGTGCCTATTGACAATTCATACAACAATGCATCATCATATGTTAAATGGAACAACTTCCAGGTAGAACAAGGTGTGCGACAAGGCCGTGTGGCATAATAATGGGTCGGTGTCCGCCCATGTCCGCCCGGACCCACAGTGTTAATATTTGGGTCCGCTTTTGATAGATTTTGGTCTTTACATCTAAACGCTAAAATTAACATGTTATGTAATTGTATAAATTAAAAATAAATGCTCAGTAAACAGTTGGAAACTTAAGGTCAATATCGATAAAAGTAAAATTGTAGTATTCTCGAGAGGTCGAAATCCTAGAAATCTGCATTTTAACCCCATCCTTTGTTTAGTTTGTAATTTTAAGCCCCCTTACCCGAAATGCCTTAGAAAAAAAAGAAGCTTTAAATCATGTTTTGCATATTTTTTTTCACATTTCTCGAACTCGTAAAAGTGAAAAGAAATTAAATTATGAAACAAATCTTACCCGAAATTAAATAAGATGTATCAAATTTCTAAATTTTATAAAAGAAAATATTGATATTTTGACATTTTGTCGCTAAAACTGTTTCTTGTCGATAAAAACATCGTACTTGTCGGTTATTGACGCTTCTTGTCGGTTCTTAGCGTTTTTTGTCGCTTCTTGTCGCTAAATAGTGAGACCCAAATAATTATACGATACCAGACGCAGCCGGACATTAATTAGTAGGACCCCATTCAAAGGGAAGTAACTTTTATCACATGATCGATTTCCCTCGCTGAGAAACCATAAAGTAGGTTTTGCAAATAAATGCATAATTAACAGAGAGGATTATGTAACAATACCAATAACAATATCTTTTTGTTGAAACATATTTACAATAAATGGTTAATATGGAGTAGGCTTTAGCCTAAAATCGCGCATAGATTTCTCCATAGACCTGTATATTAAATATACAGATCTATGATTTCTCTAATGAAATAAAATTTGAATATTTTCAATGATGAAAACCATGCCTTCCTATTCAAACTAAGCGAGCTTCGAAAATTCAAAGAATGTTTGTTAATTAAATTATTGTAACCTGATTTATTTGCGCAAATATAAATATTTAGGGACATCATTCGGCGGGGACGAAATAACTCCCCTATACAGGTTCCGTGACGTCATTTCCCTGTCAGAGAATTTCGCGTTTCCTGCAGACGAACAACATTCATGCACCATTTTATTCTGCCAGGTTTTGAAAGCTTTCTGTGTCAATATTTATCATTTTCTGTATTGGCATCAATTTAAAGATTGATTTAGAAACCTGGCAGAAAATAACGACATGGTTTGAAGAATATTCCCGCAGGATTATACTTGTTCATGTTGATAATGATTGAAAAAAAAACACTTCGGTAAGACCCTTTTTATTTTTTTAACATAGTTAGGATGATTGAACATCAGTCTTATTTAACATAATGTATTATTAGAGAAAAATAATTATTTTTCGTTCGTCATGTAAACATTCCCCGTTCTTGTTGGTGTTTACTGGTTTTGTCTCTGCCCTTTCGGACTTTTGACATTCGGATAACCCCATTGGTACCTCTGCTTCTTTTAATTACGTTGTCATGGTGTCATGTTGTTATATGTGACGTCATTTAATAGTGTGTCGTCATGTAAACACGTCGCCATATTGGAATCCGTTGTTATGGTGATTTTGTAGATCACTGACCAACGTTTCGAATTAAGTTTCAATTTCGCACAAAAAACTTGAAAAAAAAATCGTTTGAAAATTCAAATGGTTTAGAAATTATATTTTGGACCATTTTGGCTTCGCCAAAACATAATTTCTTTTAAGTTTCTTATGCGAAAACACAGCTAAAGCTGGCCTTCGGGGAATTATGGGATTGATTCACAAAATGCTACATCCAGTTTGCAACATTAATACACTTGTCATGTGACCTATATTCTACACTTAGTCGGACTTCGTCCGATGTAACACAAGTTTATAACAAATGAAAAGTTAATGTACAATACTGTTAATAATAACATTTTTGAGCCCAGTATTTTTGTTTTTCTGTTATTTATTCATATTCAGTTTCTTTGTTAACTAAGAGTCAATATTTATTACTAAATCTAAAAAAAAAAACCACAAAAAACATGCGCAGTCCAAGTAAATTGCATAATCTTCAACATGATGAAGGAGGCAATTATATGGCAGAAGCAGAAGAAGAAGCAGAAGAATTCACAAATAGTAGATTGAAACTTATTGTTTCAGGTTTCTGTAGTGCCTAATACAGTCTTCAGCAAAGTAAAACACAACACATTAACCTGTTTAAGGCAAGTTACAATTCAAGCCTGAGAAAATAAAAACTAAAGAAATATGTCATGATGTATCATGATGTATGTTGTTTTAAACATAAAAAATGCCTAAAAAAACAGTATCAGTTCACTGTGGTAAAAAAGTATGCGAGTAAACTTGAGCCTGGAAATAGAACATGTAATTACATTGATAAAAGAAGAATAAATCAATCAATTGTTTTTTTTACGGACTGGCTGAGACAATGATTAAAGAGATTGGTCTCTACGATAAATCCAAAATAACAGTGTCTCAGCGCTGATTTGTAAATTCAGATTTGACCTATTGAAATACTGGCACTTGCATTACAAGCCAGTAAACGTTTTCATAATGAATCGTACATATGAAATATATACATCGCTGGAAAGAGTATATTTTGCTGCTTTGTTTAGACTATTTTTCTTTTCATTTTTATCATAATTTTTCCAAAGTCAATCATACATTTTTTTCCAAATTCAAACTTAGAAATAGACCTCTTGGAAATCTAATACATTTCATATCTAATCTTACCTTTAAGTATCTTATTTAGTACTGTTAATTAGCAAAATGATTCGAGAATATTCAGGTGAAATTTGAAGGTAATTTGGTAAATTCAGGTCAACTAATTTTAAACAGTTTTAAATTGGTCAATTTCCTGCTATAACAGGTTGCTGCTGGCTGATAACTCTCGATAAGGAAATTTGTTTATTGTGACAAATATCAGTCTCTTCGCGTGGTGTTTAATTTTTTATTTTTCACTGTCCTTCAGATTTTACTATAATAATAACTTTATTTGCAAATTACACCCATGGGGGTCAAGCAAACACAATACAACATATAACATATTTACATTCAAACAATGACATGTAATTAATTAGATAAGAACTTTGACCGATATGGACCCTATCTTCGCAGTTCCAAGGACTGCTTTATAAAGTCATTTATAAATGGTAAAAGTTCATTTTCAGCAGATAAAATAACAAGTAGTTGCTGGGCAGGTTCTAATTCTAAAAAATTTGATTTAATATTAGATATATTATTATAAAGAGTAGATCGAAAAACTGAATATTTTGAGCAGTGTGTAAAAAAATGAAGCTCATCTTCAACTTTGTTCTCATGACAATATCTACAAAAACGTTGATTTCTGGGAATATTTTTGTATCTGCCCATTTCAATTTCTAGGGAATGGTCACTAACTCTGTATTTAGTGATCTGCTGTCTTATTTTAAAAGGTTGATTAACTATGTAATCTTCAATCTTAATTTCTTTCTTTATCTGACCATATAAATATAATTTAGAATTTTCAGAGGTTGCTGATAATTTATCTAGTGTTTTTACTCTGTAGTGCTCATTAATAATATTATTTAAAAAAGATTTAATATTATTCTTTATTTTGTTAAATGGTTTATCAAAGGATTCATAATCTTTAGAATCAATTCCCAACTCCTGAAAAATAGATGTTGAAAAGCTGTACCATGTATAACATCCATCATTATGCATATTTTTACATAATTCATATGCTTCCTTTAGTAAAGGATTTATATCATTTTGGTTTAGTCTACAAAAATATAATAAGACTTGTCTTTTTATGAAAGATGCCACTGAAAATCTACCAAGTTCAGATTTAGCTGATATATTACAAGATGTCTTTTTAAGACCCAATACAGATTTGCAAAATCTGTTGTGGATAGTTTCATAACAGAGTTTATCTTCTAGAGATAGGAGATCAAAAATGGAGTCATTTTTAGTTGCCCTATCTCTAGACCTAGCTTATAATACTAAAATAGTCTTCCATAAACCATATTTCAGAATTGTATAATAAAATTGGTTTAATTAAAGTGTCAAAAAGTTTACACGATAATTCAATTGGTATGGATTGAAAATTTGTGAATCTACTTCTGAGAGCAAAAAGTACTTTCAGTCCCTTCTTTGACAATTCATGTATTGCATTTTTAAAACTTCCTCTATAGTTAATAGTGATACCAAGAAATTTGTATTCTTTTGTTTCTGTTAATGGACAGCAGTTGAAATACAGCTTTGGAATTTCAATATAATTGTGTTGAAAGGTCATTACCTTTGTTTTGCTGGTATTGACTGTCAACTGCCATTTGTGACAATATTTTTCAAGTTTATGCAATGCATTTTGAAGACCATTATGAGTACTGGACATAAGAACAAGATCATCAGCAAAACTTAAGCTAGAAATTTTGGAGTTTTGAATAGTCAAAGGATCACATGTGTTATCAAAAATCTGGTGCAAGTCATTAATAAAACAGTTAAATATTGTTGGACTTAAACTATCCCCTTGTTTTACTCCTCTGTGTAAAGTAAAATACTCTGAAATTTTATTATTAAGCTTTACAGAAGATTGAGTAGAATTGTACATATCACTTATAATAGTAAATAATTTAATTCCCAATCCACTCTGGATCAGTTTAAATTTCAGTCCATTGTGCCATACAGAATCAAATGCTTTTCTAAGATCCACAAAGCATGTATAAATCTTTTTCTTATTTTTATGTAGATATTTAGTAATTAAAGACTTTAAAATAAAAATACTATCAGAAGTTCTATGATTTTTTCTGAAACCAAATTGTTCATTGGCAAATAAATCTTCATAGAAGCTGGAAAGTCGACCATTAAGCACAGAGCTGAAAAGTTTTGCTATGCAGTTTTGTAACGAAATCCCCCTATAATTATTTAAATCCGAAGTGTCACCTGACTTAAATATTAAAACCGTGTAGGATTTTCTCCATTCTGTAGGATACTTTCCTACTTCAAGTATAAGGTTAAAGAGTTTAGTTATAGATTTACAAGTTAGAGCACTACTATATTTTATTATTTCATTTGCAATAAGATCAGGACCTGCATTTTTTCCATTTTTAAGTTCTCTTATACATCTTTTAATTTCAGTAATTGTGAACGGTTTATCTGTAATATCATTTTCAGATAAAATATTATTATAATTTTTTATACAGTCATCTATTTTATCTGCGAAAGGTTTATCAATATGTTTAGGTTCGCCTTGGGACTGAAAATGACATTTCAAATCTCCAAGGCTAGTGTAATCAGTTTCATTATTTTCAAAGTTTTCCTTTTTTAATGTATTTAAAAGTTGCCAATATTGCTTCGGATCACTTTCTTTCCACTCAAGTAGTTTATCATATATATTTTTCCTAAACAGGTATTTTTTCTTTTTAATTAATTTTTTTAATTGTTTGCAATGTTTGAAAAAAGTATTCTTTATTTGCAAGTTATATGGATTAATTTGCATGTTGCTGCCCAACATAGTAACAGTCTTCTTTAGGTCCCTTATTTCATGGTCAACCCAAGGTTTCTTTTTCTTTATCTTCTTTTTTTTGTAATTCTTATCACCTTACATGAACGTTTAGCAATCTTTTCAAATATGTTGTTTAGTTTATTAGTAGCTATGTCTATATCTACAGAGTTTTTACCAAAATTACTATTTTCATATGAAACCACCTCCTCTACTAGTTCCTTATCATTTATTGTTGCAAATATTTTATCTTTAAAAAATGGGTCAACTTTGTAAGAATATGGAATCTCTTTGAAGATATTATTATTATTTAACTGAGCGTTAACATTTATTTTACAATGTAAATGTACAGTAATTTGTGAGTGATCAGAAAGATAGGTGGGACTTTTCACCTGAAAAAAATTTATATTTCTCATAAGGTCCATATCGGCCAAAGCATAATCAACAGTACTGGATCCATAGGATTTATGACAAGTAAAATTTCCATGAAAATCACCTATGAAGCGACCATTTAGTAGTCGGAGCTGGGAGGCAATGCAGAGATCTAATAAACCTTTTCCCTGTGTGTTAAATATCTGATCACACGAGTTTCTACTAATATTATAGTCTTCGTAGTAATTATCAGGCATAAGATTGTATAAAGAATCATCCCTATAATTAAATTACAAACAAAATAATAAATAAAACGCTTCAAAAATAATATCAAACAATGCACAAGAAATTCAGCTATCTAAAGATACTTTTATATTTGAATATACTGTAGAAACACCAAAGTTGAATCAAGAGGATCCTAGATCTTCACAAGAACGACACTGTTATTTTCAGCCATTTCATATGTTTGATAGGATGATTCGATTCTCTTCGATGTGATTTTCTCAGTACAAGTACACAAATAATGATGAATCAGGCCTGAGAATGAAATTTTATTTTTTTAAAATCATGATTTTAGTCTGCAATGGAATCAAACCGTTATTAAAAGACATGATTCTGAAACAATTTCACCAAGAAAGTCTCTTCTTGAGAAATTAAGGTCATAAGTTAATTCACCCAATGACGTAACAGTCAAGATTTTATTTTTATCGACTGAAAATTCAAAATTATTAATCAGTCTATTTTTAAGTACTTTGAGGTTAAATATTATAAAATGAAAGTAAAAATATCATAAAATTCATTCAGGGTTTCTCTGAGTTTCGAGACTTTTCCTTAATGTAATGCTTATCATTGTCCCTTAATTTTTTACAAATTGCTTGAACATTATTAAAGCTGAATTTTGATGCTGAGATGAAATAAATGAAAATTAGTATATTTGAGTGCTTTGGAAAGGAAAATCATCTGTCAAATAAATCATTAAGGAAAAGGTACATGTATGACTTAAATGATTTAATAAAAGAAAATCAAATTGAAGATAAGGCCAGTGTTCCAGCCAGGATTTTAAAAGGGCAGGGATGAATTTTAAAAAAGGGCACATTCATGCGTCGACTTCATCTTTAAAAGGGCAAATAAATGTAGCTAATAACAATCAAATACAGCATACATTCTTTTTAACAAAAAAACATGCATTTTGGGGCTTAAGGGGAGCCTCTTGTTTCTATAACAAGACTTTAGGCTTTTCATTACATTCATACATTCTATCAGTGCTAAAAAGCTTGAATGTCAGCCCAAGAAAAAATTAAGAAATCCCATTTGATTTTTATTGAATTTGCTAGTAAAATCCGGAGATTTAGTACCATTCCGGTCACAGTTCGTGTTTAGTTTATAATTTCCGCTTCCTGTCATTATTTGTAAACAAATAAATATGATGGAGCATTTCACAAATCCATCAACATCGTTTCTATTTTTCAATAAAAGCGCACATTTAATGTTGTTTTTAATAGAAAACATCCAGATGGGTTCAGATTCTGATTTGTGCACCATTATCATTACCGAGGCAGAGAAATTTACTGTGCAATCGGCCAACTTACCTGTAATTGAAATTGATTAATCAAAATAGATCATACCTTAATTAATTGACTAGAGAACACATGTTTACATGTATTTAATTTGTTAATTGGCTTGGGGTTGTAAATATGCCATTCAATTATCCCAAATGGCTTCATTCTCAATACACAAACTATGTATGATTGACTGAAAAAGGCAAATATACGATCTAAAAGGGCAGGGCGGAGATGAAAACCGGCAGGTATCCTGAAAAGGGCAATCGGGCGGAGGCAAAGGCAGGCGGGCGGACCGCCCTTTGAAAACAGCCTAGCTGGAACACTGAAGGGGGTGGTGAAAGTATTATCTCCCTTGTCTTTTTTCTGTATGGCACATTGAGTATTATAAAATATTAATAGAGGGGAGCAAGTCCCTGTGGTCTATATAAGAATGGCTTGTTTTTGGTTTTTTTTGTTTTTGTTTTTATTTATCATTATAAAGCATTAAAAAAATTAATAAAATTGTCATAATTATAGAAGAATGAAGTGGTGTGGTTCTTGTGTTGCTGAGTATACAAGTATATCATGCTTTTTGTTTAGAGTTATCTTTCTTGTCACATTTTTTTTATTATAATAGTAATAGAATTTTAACAAAATCTTAAATATTTTGACAAAGTCCATCTTTTTTAGGCAATTAAATAGACTTCCACATGAGTGGCAGTTGATAGCGAGCATAGCTCGCAAGCGGGCACGAAGTGCCCGCTCGAGCGGAGAGCTCTACGGTATTTGTTTCCGCGAGAAATTTGCTAATGCTGATTTAGATTTTTTATGGTCCGGAAAGGGTTATTATTTTTACAGGTCCGGAGTGAATGTTAAAATAATTTATAATAACAAAAAATAATGCTTAAAAAAATAATAAATTGCGCTTTTTACAAGAAAATAATATTCTAAAAATGATAAATACACAAAAACTGCTCGTTTCGTCTTGGTTATATGCACGTACGAAACTAACGTGTCTCGAAGCTTAATCGCCCCATACCATCTCGCCCCAAAATAAGCAAATGGAAATATTGGAAATTAAATGATAGCGATAGCCCTGAATGTCGACATTTAGAACAAAATATGAGTAAAAAGTATATATGAAAAAGATTGTTACAAATGGAAAAACTTGATTACCAAATAAACTTGTGAATTTTGTGTAATTAAAATGAACCAAAGGTCGTGCACTACAATGTTCGTCTGCTTCTGATTCCGATTATCCAACTTGAGTAGATGCCCGGAGTAGATCCAACACAAATATAATTTCTGTCCACTCATTCACACTTTTTGGTAAGACAAGGGTACAAAAACAAACAAGACTTTAAAGACAAAAATGTCCCTTTTAGCTATGCTCGCATTTAGGCAATGCCTACTCCATATTAGAATATGAGCTTTATGCAATGATTTATTGTGAAAGGTCTTAAATTGTAGCTACATGTATAGGTATCAATATTCATGGATTAGACAACATTTATTTATCTGTGCTTTTGAAAATCCACTATTTTAATCAAAAATTATCAATGTGGAATTATCATTTTGTTTGAAATCAGATTTCATGGTTTTTCTAACCTATGAAAACCATGAAAATAGATACCCATCTAAAAATAATATTTTCACAGTATAAAAAACTGTTAGATTTTGAAGAGGTTCTGAGGGTTGTAACCCCCCTTTTCCGATGGAAAAATTTATGGTTAGAATTGATTATACCATTATACATTTAGGTATGGCCACATAAGGGGAGTGGCCATATTTTTGGTCTTTATGGGGAACTACTGTTGGACTTGCTTGCAGGTCAGGGTTCAGGGAAATACACTATTGTGGTAATTGAGCAAAAGGAGTATATATACATGATGTACATGTACATGTATTGATACTTAGAATTTTTACTTTTTTTTTTAGATTTGAGGAAAACAGTACACGTGTATGCTGGTATTTTAGTGAACCTCTAGTATGTAGCGTGAAGAAAAAGTACATATAGTATGGCTTAGAGAAATCATCAATGTTAAAACTAAAGAAGTAAGTTACATGTAGAATATAGAAAATAATGAGATGTGGAATAAGTGTATGCAACACAGCCAATAATTCAGAAAAACCACAATGACTCACTTTCGTGAAGATAATTTACTGCACATAATCTGTTATTATTGTGAGGTACCTATTTTTGAGGTTTTTGTGGTTGTCAGTCAGAGAATCCTGAATGCAGTATTTTATATTGATAATTTACCCACATGTTCAAACTCTGCATGTGTAAGACTTAAGTTCTAATGCAAACAGAACCCTCTAACTAAATAGAAAATAATGAGATGTGGAATAAGTGTACACGACCCAGCCCACAATCAAGCGGCAACTGATTCCTCTGAAATTATTGAATCCACAATATCATGGATGTTCATCATTTTGTATATTACATGTAGTTAGAGGGATTTGTTTGCATATGAAAACACAATCAGCATGATTCAGCCTGTCCAATCTGATTGTCAATATATCGTCAGTTTTGCATCAGAACCATCTAGTGTTGTCAAATTTTCAATAGAAAGTTCAGTAGTATTATTCATGTTATTTAGTTTTGTTGTTTCTATTGTTATGCAGAATAGCAACCGAAGGTCCATGTGAGCTATTACCATCACTAGGCATCCGTCGTCTGTCATCGTCTGTGGTTCATTAACAACTTTTAGCTCACCTGGACCGAAGGTCCATGTGAGCTATTACCATCACTTGGCGTCCGTCGTCATCGTCGTCGTCTGTTAACAATTTTTCAAAAATCTTCTCCTCTGAAACTGCTGAACAGAATTTAATGAAACTTGGTATGATTGATCCTTAGGGTGTCCTGCACCAAACTTGTGTTTCGATTTTTTGATCTGTCAAAAAATATGGCCACCGTTACTAAAAATAGACCAGGGGGTCCTACTACTGTTTTTGGCTTGTAAATCAAAAAGTATAAGAGATAGCCACCATACTGCTTCAGCTTCAAAAGTTCTACAAAAGTCTTCAAAGGGTCAAAGTTGTCAGATGACCCCTTATAGAGGTTAGAGCCCCTAAAAGGCGAAACATAGTGTTTTTGGCCTATAGAAAAGCGGTTGCTTGCTTAAATGTTCAGCTCATTTAGCCCTACAAAAGCATTCACAGGGTTGAAGTTGTCAGATGACCCCTTATAGGGATTTGTAACAGCCCCTAGATTAACATATTTTCATGTTTTTGGCTTATATAATGAAAACTATAGCAGATAAAGAAAAGTGGTTTCTTGCTTAAATATTCAGTTCATTAAAAAAGTCTCTATAGAATCAAAGTGTTCAGACGACCCTTAAAATAAAATTTTGCACGTTTTTGGCCTACAGAATGAAAACTATTTCTGAAAGAGAAAAGCTGTTGCTTATTTAGCTCTACAAAGTTCTTCATAGGGTTGACATCAAGACCAGGTGAGGGATTCAGGCTCCTGGGAGCCTCCTGTTTTCATTTAAATATGTGCAATAAGCATAGACCTCTATATTTAAAAAGGACCTATGTTGCCACATTATCTATATTTTAATCTATGAAGAGGATTATTGTTCTAAAATAATAGGAGTTATTGCCCCTTAATGATATATAATTGTTGGATAGGAGAAATAGAGCCAAGTTAAAATTGGTTCCTTTGTAAAAAATCCATTCTAATCATTAAAATTCTAACCCATATAAATGTGTGAAAGAGGTTTTAAGAACAAGGTTTATTTTTATAATTCTGAACTTAATGTTATCAAATTATTTTTGATATTATCATCCCAGTTAAATGTATTGTAAAGAGGAGTCACCAGACTTTTCCTGCTTCAATGAGCTTTTTTATATTTCATGAAAGAGGAGGCTGGATCTGCCTTAAGCATGTTAAGGATCACAATTTTTTTTACATACCCTTCATAATGTAATTAAGATACATGTCTAAGACATGTTGTAAGATGTAGCAATATTTCCAAGCTGCAAACTTGGTAGGACTTGCACAAGCTTACAGTTTCTTTCCCTTTTCAGTATAAATAAATAAATTGAAACCAGAAAGCTCATAAGTTTAAGCTTACTTGGTTAACATGGGGTAGTAGCAGCTATTGTTAACTCTGGTAAGCTGAAGACCCCCCAAAAAAAATTTACTTGTGCATGACTTCTAATTACGAAAAGGACAATAGGTGGAAATGGTAGACAACAGTTCAATTATACTCGGTCATACACATTAAATTTTTTGGACTGTCTTCAGTTTGCCTGAGGTAAACCATACAAAGTTGCCAGTTATACCTCGTGGTAAAAAATCATAAGGGAATCCCAAGCATATCACCTTTTTTTTGTTTGGATAAAAAGTTCATTGACATGATTTTGAAAACCCACTAAGACATAGATGGGATAATGTTGGTTTACCTTCAATGGAAACAGTAATATTTATATATCAGCATTTTAATAAGAATTACATATTTTGCCCACTAACCTAGATTTTAAATGAGACTTTCTAAGCCTTGACCCTATGATTATATGAATGAATGGTCACTAGATATTTATTCTGGACTTAAACAACTGTTTACTTTGACTTCCCCTGCAAAACTGAATCCCAATCAAATCTGAAGGCTCAGAAATTGGTAGTGAAAACCACAGGTATTGCTGCTGTACAATGTATATAAGGAGAACATTGAATCTCATATTACCAACCTTGTCTGCTTTTTTGAAGATGAAAAAGAATGTTTTTAGTTTTTAAGGTTTCTTTTCAGTTTGTAGTTTTGAAAGATTAAGCGGGCATGTGCCACCAACCCCTGGGCTTTAAATGTATTTAAATAAAAATTACTAATAAATTTTTTTGTTATTATCATTAATAAGAAACTTACCTAGCTCTCTTGGCATCTTTCACAGTTCAAAATCCAAGGGTGGTGAGAGTTTGTTGATGATCCTTTTTCTTACTCTTAAAAAAATTTACAGTGACATTTAATTATTCATAATAGCATGAAAAGACTGTTACTTACAGTCTTTGCTTTTTTTTATTCCCTCTTGTGTTTCGGTACCAGTCATATTATATACCATATGTATACATGTATTTGCTATTTGAAAACTTTATCATGTTTATTGTATTATTGTTATTATTAAAGTCAAACTTTAGTATGGCTCAAATTCATGGGTGGAGGCAAAAAATTCAAGAATGAAGGAGCATCACCCTTTAATAGCCTGTGGTGAACCCTACTTCATCAATCATACATGTACCAGTATTCTTTTCTTCAATTCAAAGATCTGCTCTGAAAACATTGTAAGGATTGCTTTGAAATTTTATATTTTTGGTCTTTAGGTACACCCGTTATCTCCCTAAATGAGATTCAATTAAGGCTGAATTAAGTCATCATTTTATACAGGAATGATATATAAACTATTTGACATGGAAACAAATGACCAATTCTAAATGATTCAATAAAAATAATGTTGTCTCTGTTACTTTTAATATAACATAAGGTAAAATCAATTAAAATGACAATTTCTTAGTAATTATAACAGAAAGGAAAATTCCCAAGCATCCCTCCAGAGTCAAAAGCTCTGTTATATGCAGAAGTATTTATTGGGTCGAAAATGTCAGATGAACCCATGAAAAGGCTAATGTCCTTTAAAAGGTCTTAAAAGATAGAGTTTTTAGCTCACCTGGACCAAAGGTCCATGTGAGCTATTGCCATCACTTGGCATCTGTCGTCGTCGTCCGTCGTCGTCGTTAACTTTTCTTTGAAAATCTTCTTCAAACGACCAAAGGGATTGCTTTGAAACTTTGCACACTTCATCTATGGGATGTCCTCTACCAAGATTGCACAAATGGTGACCACTGTCAAAACAACATGGCCACCGTTACTAAAAATAGACCAGGGGAGTCAGAATACTGTTTTTGGCTTGTAAATCAACAAGAGGCTCCCAGGAGCCTGAATCGCTCACCTGAACTACACAGATACATATATTTTGTAGATATTATTGTGCTTAACCATATGCAATTTAAATTTCTGAAATATCTTGGTTAGTTTTTTAAGATATTGGGCTTAACAAGTGCAAAATTTGGCAAAAATTGCGAAAAGGGCAATAACTCCCACATCAGCAGTCAGATCTTTTCCAAAATTTCAGGACAGGTAGATCTTAATATGCTGATCACTTTTGATTCTTGCACAATTTTAATATCTGAAACCGTTTTTGAGTTATGAGCAAAAAAATGAAATTTAGCTCTATGTTCTATTTTTAGCCATGGCAGCCATGTTTTTGGACAAATCAGAAATCAAAACAAAAGAGTTGTAGCATATAAGCTATTAAACAAGTGTGCCAAGTTAATATGCAGTTGGTCTTACGGTGTCAGACAAGTTAATCTTTGAAATTCAGGGAAAAAGTAATGAAAAATGGTAAATTTTGTTGTTTTAAGGACATTAACTCCTAACAGAAATGGTCCTACAGCTAAATACGTGAAGTGTAGATCTTGATGTGCTTAATCATATGCAATCTTAATTTTTGAAATATCTTGTATAGTTTTCAAGATATATGGCTAAACAAGTGAAAAATTTTGAAAAAATCCAGAAAAAGGGCAATAGCTCCTACATCCCCTTCCCTCAGATTTCCATCAGAATTCCGTCATTTTCCATCACTAAATTCTATCAATTTCCATCAGGTTGATGGAACTTGATGGAGTATTGGCACTGTTTTTCCATCAAAAATTTTGTTTGACGGAAACTGATGGAAAAAAGTAGCGGAAAATATTGATGGAAATTGATAGAAAGTTGACGGAATCTTGATGGAAACTTGATGGAATCTTGATGGAAACTTGACGGAATCTTGATGGAAAATTGACAGAATCTTGATGGAAAGTTGACAGAATCTTGATGGAAAGTTGATGGAATCTCAGTGGAAAGTTAGCGTTTTTCTCTGATAGAAAAGAATGGAAACTGATAGAAATATTTCCATCCGACCAATCATGGCTGAAAAAGTAGGCCAATAGCCTTGACCTAGGATGTCACATTGTGTACCTAAAATTTGAAAATTTAAATTAAATTAATCATGTATTGTAATTTTTCTGTGAAATAGAAGTGTAAATGAACATTGTTTTCATTTTTTTATGTTTGGAAACAGCTGCAGACAATTTGCTATTAAAGAAAGCAGAATACATGTAAGTTCTGCAAAATATCATACCTCAATCTACACAAAGAAGTTTTGCATTTATTACAGAGCTTATGTTGACTTAAGTGTATTGTTATGGGCATTGTCATTTACAACTTAATCTACCCTTCTAGGTATTGCATGAGTGTGTTTATACTTTGGAAAGAAAATATTATTACCTGCCATGTATTAAGAAATGGGGGAAAAGGGGGAACATGGAATAACTACATACTTTTAATAAATAATTTTCTATATAACGATAAAAATCTAAAACTGCAATTGAATAAACCTACTCCCTTTTTATGTGTTTTCTGTGCTAGACAATTTGATGTATTTCTGAATCTTAACAGGAAATCATTCATCAAAATTGCAAAATTTTAACTTCTGAAATTAAAATTGTGTAAGTAATTCAACAACTGAAATACATGCACTCAGGCCTGTTAAGTTTTTATGAGCTGCTTGCGTGAGATTTGCTAAAAAATTGAAAGATCAAAGGAAAAAATTAAAAGATCAAAGAAATTTGCCGCCAAATTGCTGACTAGATGCGTGAGTCTCACACGAGTTGCGTGACACTTGACAGGTCTGATGCACTATAGATGAATACAGTCATGACAGTATCTTCATCTTGTAAAATTTATCTCATTGAACACAACAGACACCATGTTATCTTCTGCTAGCAAAATCATGACTAAAAAACTGATGATGTAATAGATGACATCATCAAGTGCACTTAGGTCAAACTTTCCATCAAGATTCCGTCAATAGTTCAGCAGGTGCAAGTTTTTCCGGCACACTATAACATCACTGATTTTTTCCATCAAGTTTTTCTATCAATTTCCGTCATGATCTTTATTTCTATCAATTTTCCGCCAATTTTCTATTGAAAGATAATTTCTGTCAATTTTCTATCAATTTTCCAGCAACTTTCCATCAAAAGATGATTTTCCATCAATTTTCCGTCAGCTTTCCATTGGAAGACAATTTTCCATCAGTTTTCTATCAACATGTCCGTCAGCGGGTTGTTTTTTTTAATGGAAATAGTTGAATTTTTTCCATCAAGCATGTGTTGACGGATTTTTTTCCATTGGTTTTAACTTTTCTATCAACTTCCATCAGTATTCTATCAAAAAGTCTAATTCTTGACGGAAATCCATCAATTTCCATCAAATTCTATCAGAAAATTGACGGAAATGATAGAAACTGATGGAATTCTGAGGGAAGGGTCAATTGTTGGATCTTCTTGAAACTTTCAAAGCAGGTAGATCTTGAGATTCTGATCACTTTTGTTTCCTAAAAGAATTTTGATATCTGTAACCATTTTTGAGTTATTAGCAAAAAACTGCAATTTACACCTATGTTCTATTTTTAGCCATGGCGGCCATATTTTTTGACAAATCAAAAATCTGAACAATAGAATTGTAGCATTTATGCTATTAAACAACTGTGCCAAGTTTGGTTGAAGTTGGGTGTATGGTGTCAGACAGGTTAATTTTTGAAATTCAGGGAAAATGTATTGAAAAATTGTAAATTTTGACGCTTTAAGGGCCATAACTCCTTAAAGAAATGGTTCTACCGCTTTGACCTTATTACATGAAATGTAGATCTTGATGTGCTGAATCATATGCAATTTGAATTTTTAAAATATCTTGTATAGTTTTCAAGATATAGGGCTAAATAAGTGCAAAATTGTGAACAAATCCAGAAAAAGGGCAATAACTCCTACATCGGTTGTTGGATCGTCTTGAAAATTTCTGGGCAGGTAGATCTTGAGGTGCTGATCACTTTTACCCTGCCAGAATTTTGATATCTGTGACCATTTTTGAGTTATTTGCAAACTACTGTATTTGACCCCCTGTTCTATTTTTAGTAACAGCGGCCATGTTTTTTGACGTATCAAAAATCCCAACGCAAACTTTTTGCACAATACCCTAAGGAACAACCATATTAAGTTTCGCAGCATTTGACCAAGCAGTTTCAGAAAAGAAGATGTTTGAAAAAAGCTAACGGACGACGGACTGACGACGGACGCAAAGTGATGGTCAGGTGAGCTAAAAAGTATAAGAGATAGATAAACTTCTGCTTCAGCATCAAAAGCTCGACTAAAGACTCCATAGACTCGAATTTGCCAGATGACTCCTTATAGGAGTTACGGCCCCTTAAAGGTGAAAAATAGCATTTTTTCATGTTTTTATACGACCGCAAATTTTTTGCGATCGTATTATGTTATGGTGATGTCGTTGTCATCGTCGTTGTTGTTGGCGTTGTCGTTGTCGTAGTCGTCTGTAGACACTTTGGTTTCCGTGCGATAACTTTAGTTGTAGTTAACCAATTGTTATAAAATTTTGATATGATGTTTATAACCACTAAAGGAAGGTTGGTATTGTATTTGGGGTTTCTGGCCCCTACCGTTTTAGAAAAAAGGGCCAAAAGGGGCTAAAATTGGTGTATTGACAAAACGTCTGTAGAATGTTTAATTTACATCCAATTTTGATCATTCTTTTTTTAATGTATTCCTCAATAAATTCTGTCAACAAAATAAAACAACACCTTTGATGTATCTTGTACCGTTACATTGCTAAAAGGGGTCAAAAAGGGGCCACACCCCAAAAAATGACTTTTTTATTTGTGGTCCGATTTTCAAAATCTTTTTTTCATTGGAATCCTTGTAAAAATTCTTGGCTGCGTTTTTCAATCAGATTTGCAATATCTTTTACAATTTTCGAGAAATTAGGGGTCAAAGGGGCCAAAAACACCAATTTTAAGTTTGTCAAGGCAAATAGTTGTATACTTAAAATTAAGTTGTAGTGGGCCAGCCAATTGTTATGAAGTTTAAAAATAATGATTATATCCACTAAATGAATATTGGTTTTGTATTTGGGATTTGTGGCCCCTACTGTTTTAGAAAAAAGGGCCAAAGGGGCTTAAACGGGTGTATTGACAAAACTGTTGTAGAATGTTTATTATTCATTCAATTTTGAAAATTCTTTTTTGTTGAAGTGCTCATAAAATTCTGTCTACTAAATGTGTCAATAATTTTGATATGTATTCCACCATTACATTGCTACAGGGGGCTAAAGACAAGCCAAGCCCATAAAATCAACTTTCAAAATTTTTTTGTCCCCTGCCGCAACGCATCGGAGGGACTTAGTAATGGTCTCCGTCCGTCCGTCACGTTTTTTGTGGGTGCAACTCCTCGGACACTACTGAACGAATGTTGCTAAAACTTTACACAGTGATAGGGTACAATTAGTAGATGATCATCCCATATTTGAAATTTTCAAAATGGCCGCCGTTTCTATGGAAAACGGGGAAGAAAGGTCAAAATATAGGACATTCAATATCTCGGTTACCTAGGTGCACAGGGTTCTGAATTTTTGTAGGCTGATAGAGCAAAAGGTACTCTATAATAATAGGGAAAAAAATTTGAAACAATATTTACAGTTTTTGAGTTATTTACGAATTTGTGATTTTCCGGTCCAAAAAATGGGACTTTGTCATATCAAACATTTTTGTGGGTGCAACTCATCGGATACTACTGAACGGATGTTGCTGAAACTTTACACACTGATAGGGTACTGATAACAGGTGATCATCCCATATTTTGACAACCTAATTCTATCGTTTCTCAGAGAATATATTGCTTGAATTGACATACCACACAACTTTTATGCGGCGGCGGGGGACACATGGCTACCCGTAGCAATCTTGTTTTCATAAGATTCCTTGTAAAAATCCATGCCTTATTTCTAAACGGGATTTGCAATATTTTTTACTGTTTTTGAGAAATTAGGGGTCAAAGGGCCAAAATTGTAAATTATTACATGTATATAAATAAGGCTTTTTGTATTAGATGTTGATATAAATATATATGTGTCAAAAATGCATTTTTTAGTCCACCACAGGATGCATGTGTCAAAAAGCTTTGTAAGTCCACCATGGGCTTCATGTGACCAAAGCAATGGACTATCCATATTAGGCCTCCAATGTACAGGGTTAAACTTGTTGCGGTCATATCATGCTGCGCTCGGCGTAGCTTTTATTGGATTATAGAATAAAAACTATTACAGATAGAGAAAAGTTGTTGCTTGCTTTTAAAAATGTTCAGCTCATTTAGCTCTAACTAAAGTCTCCATAGGGTTGAAGTTGTCAGATGACCCCTTATAGGGGTTACAGCCCCTAAAATAACGTTGTTTTTTTTTTATGTTTTTGGCCTATGGAATGAAAACTATAGTAGAAAGAGAGAAGCTATTGCTTGCTTAAATGTTCAGCTTATTTAGCTCTACAAAAGTCTCCATAGGGTCGAAGTTGTCAGATGTCCCCTTATATGGGTTACTGCCCCTAAAAAACGTTCTTTCATGTTTTTGGCCAATAGAATGAAAACTATAGCAGATAGAGAGAAGCTGTTGCTTGCTTGCTTAAATATTCAGTTCATTTAGCTCTACAAAAGTTTTCATAGGGTCAAAGTTGTCAGATAACCCCTTATATGGGTAAGGGCCCTTAAAATAACGTTTTTTTCATGATTTGGGCCCACGGCTACAGAATGAAAACTATAGTAGATAGAGAAAAGCTGTTACTTGCTTTAATGTTCAGCTCATTTAGCTCTAGAAAAGTCTTTATAGGGTCGACATCAAGACCAGGTGAGCAATTCAGGCTCCTGGGAGCCTCTTGTTTGTTATGTCGCCTGCAATATGTTGAAAAGCAACATATGAGGGTTACTTTGAAACTAAAAGCTGTCTTGCCTTAAGCTTGTCATCCTGCAGCTTTACAAAAAAATTTCATTGTCTTTTTATGGGCATCTTCATGTCACAGCCTCTTGATATTTGTCATGTTACTTCCTTCTATAGTACTGTATGGTGAAAAGCAATTTTATGCCCATAATTCATCTTCTTCCTGTTTACCAAATATTTTTAGACACAGGCAACATACATTTTCTATTGAAGACTGCTGTCCTAGTTAATGTTTTTTGTCCTTAAGAAGAAATAATGCAGATAACGAAAACCTGTTGCTTGCTTAAATCAGGGCCTCTTATTGACAGTTTAAGTTTTTAGCTCTTAGGCTCTTTTAGACCCTTATGGCTTGAGAACTAGATGAGCATTATTCCTGCAGGCTCCTGGTACCCTATTGCTTTTATTATTTTTTGCAATGGTTATAAACAAGATATCTTTTTATAGCTGTCTGTTCATTTGAGTCAGGTACCACATTCTCTAGAATAAAACCTTGAAATATTGAATTTTTATATGACCGCAAAAAATTTGCGGACGTATTATGGTATGATGCTGTCCTTGTCGTTGTCGTCGTCATTGTCTTCGTCGTCGTTGTCTGTTAACTTTTTAGTGTTTCCACAATAACTTTGGTCCTAGTTGGGCTATTGCTGTGAAATTTGTCAAGAATGTTTCTTAAAATAAAAGAATGAACCTGATGAATTTATGTGCCCCTCATTTTCCTCGCTATGTAGCCAAAACGGGCCAAAATCGAAACCTTTTTATTTGTGGTCCAATTTTGAAAAAATTTTTTGCATGTTTGTTCTCGTCAGATAGGGGATACAAAATTAAGAATGAAATTTTGCACACCCCCCCTTTTGACCAATTCATAATAAGGGTCCAAAAGGGGCCAAAATCGAAACTTTTTTATTTGTGGTACAATTTTGAAATTTTGTTTTGTATGTTTGTTCTTGTCAAATAGCAGATGCAAAATTGAGAATTAAATTTTGCTACCGCCCTTTTTCCCGTCATTATGTAATTAGGGGCCAAAGGGGACCAAAATCAAAACTTTTTTACTTGTGATCCGATTTTGAAAATTTTTATTGCATTTTTGTTCTTGTCGAATAGCGGATACAATATTGAGAATTAATTTTTGCGACCCTCCTTTTTTCCCCTATTACGTAATTAGGGCCATTAGGGGCCAAAATCGAAACTTTTTTAATGCGTCAAAAACATCAATGATAATAGATTAACCAAGATTAGGGTCTATTTCTTAATATGAAATTGAGTGGGGATATTGAAATGTTATAAATATGATATTGCAAGTATAACTTTTTTCCATTTGCTTTTAAAATAAATAGTTAAAATCTAATGAATTCCTTGTAAAATGTGGGTGGAAAGTCCACCAAAGAAGGCATGTGTCTAAAACCTTTGTCAATCCAACATGGGCTGCATGTGTCCAGAGCAATTGACTATCCATATTGGGCCTAAAAGGTACAGGGTTCAACGTGTTGCGGTCGTATCATGCTGCTCTCGGCGAAGCTTTTTATTCACTTAAGCGATAAATGTGAATTTTCAAGAATTTGACTCTAATTAAAAAAAAAATAAAGGAAGATTTCAATTAGGTATAAATTTTTCCATGCACATGGTTACTTTAAAGCACATATTTTTCATATTGTGACATAAGAAATGTTTAGAAATAATTGCACCTTATTTGTTTGCTTCATACATCTAAATAGAGCATATTTTTCATGTGAAATTTGACCTTAAAATGTTTGACGTAGTTACCATAGCTATGATAGCAACAGTCTTTGTTTCAAATATTTTTGGTCCTTACAGATAATTCATAGTAAACTGATTTCTCGATAGGGATTGATAATTAAGCTTAAGTATGATAGGTTGTACTGCACTGCCCCTTTTTAGCTCACCTGGACCGAAGGTCCATGGGAGCTTATACCATCACTTGGCGTCCGTCGTTGTCGTCGTCTGTTAACAATTTTTCAAACTTTAACTTGTCAGACACCATAAGTCCAATTGCAACCAAACTTGGTACAGTTGTTTAGTAGCATTATGTGTACAAAACTGTCGTTCGGATCTTTGATTCGTAAAAAAACATGGCCGCCATGGCTAAAAATAGAACATAGGGGTAAATTGTAGTTTTTTGCTAATAACTCAAAAACAGTACCAGATATCAAAATTCTGGCATGGGTAAAAGTAATCAGCACATCAAGATCTACCTGCCCAGAAATTTTCAAGAAAAATCCAACAACCGATGTAGGAGTTATTGCCCTTTTTCTGGATTTTTTCAAAATTTTGCACTTATTTAGCCCTATATCTTGAAAACTATGCAAGATATTTTAAAAATTCAAATTGCATATGATTAAGCACATCAAGATCTACATTTCATGTAATAAGGTCAAAGCTGTAGAACCTTTTCTTTTAGGAGTTATGGCCCTCAAAGCATCAAAATTTACCATTTTTCATTACTTTTCCCCTGAATTTCATAGATTAACTTCAACCAAACTTGGCACAGTTGTTGAATAGCATAAACGCTACAAATCTGTTTTTCAGATTTTTGATACGTCAAAAAATATGGCCGCCATGGCTTAAAATAGAACATAGGGGTAAATTGCAGTTTTTTGCTAATTACTCAAAAATAGTTACAGATATCAAAATTCTGATGGGAGACAAAAGTGATCAGCATCTCAAGATCTACCTGCTATGAAATACATGTATTCAAGAAGATCCAACAATCGACATAGGAGTTATTGCCCTTTTTCTGGATTTTTTCAATTTTTTTCACTTATTTAGCCCTGTATCTTGAAAACTATACAAGATATTTCAAAAATTTAAATTGCATATGATTCAGCACATCAAGATCTACATTTCATGTAAAAGCTGTAGAACCATTTATTTTTAGTTTAAGGAGTTATGGCCCTTTAAACAACAAAATTTACCATTTTTCATTACTTTTCCCCTGAATTTCAAAGATTAACTTGTTTGACAAGGTAAAACCAACTGCATCTTAACATGTCACACTTGTTTAATAGCTTATATGCTACAACTCTATCTTTCAGATTTTTTATTTGTAAAAAACATGGCCGCCATGGCTAAAAATAGAACAAAGGGGAAAATTGTATTTTTTTGCTAGTAACTCAAAAATGGTTTCAGATATCTAAATTGTGCAAGAATAAAAAGTGATCAGCATATTAAGACCTACCTGTCCTGAAATTTTCGAAAAGATCTCATTGCTGTAGTGGGAGTTATTGTTCTTTTTCCTAATTTTCGCCAAATTTACACTTATTAAGCCCAATATCTTGAAAACTAATAAAGATATTTCAGAAATTTAAATCGCATGTTGTTAAGCACAATAATATCTACAAATATATGTACCTGTGTAGTTCAGGTGAGCGATTCAGGCTCTTGGGAGCCTCTTAGTTCCCCCAGTAATCACCTTTCTGTTTTCTAAATGTTCAGTGTTGGTATTAACCTTAGCACCCCGTCCTTGTTTACAAAGAAAGACCCCAAGTTGCAGCCATTAATTTGCAGTTATCTATCATTTTGGCGATTTGATTTATGAAGTAACTCTTTCTATAAACTTGCAATGTGGAGATTGCCAGTCAAAGAAATTAGGAATTTGTGGAGTCCGGTGGATCAAATGCCTGTTTTCATCAAATTTGCTAATTTTTTTCTATATGTTTAATATAGATTTAAATGCAAAATTTAACTGGACCGAACCAATTTTACTGGATATTTCCAGTAGGTCCGGCCTAATTTCAAAGACTGCATTGTAGATCTGTGCTGAAACTTCTTTGCTGAAATTTCAAACCAAAGATTCATCTCGTCAAATGCTGTTTTGACCTTTTTACAGGACACATTACAATCGGCTTCATTTTGATGATAGCTACTCAAACATTTACATTACGATATCAACTAGGAACTCACACCTCAGAAAATATTCAGTCACGTTAACACCAACAAATTTATCATTCCTAGACATATTTTTCATAAACTTCATATTCATTTAAGATTTGTTTTGAAGATAGTTGTAGATGTTGTTACATTTTTGTAAATACAGTAAAACCCTGAATAAACTGTAGATTGTCTTTAAATCTGACTAAGTTTTCAAGTCTGTTGCTGTACAGGGGTTCAAATTAACATTTGAAAGCAAAAGGTCCAGGACTTGTGAAGTTCTCTGTGGAAAGTCCACCAGATGTTATCAAAAAGTCCTCATTCACCATGTCATTAGGAATTACTGTAAATACATGCAGGTCCAGGACTTTAGTAAATAGATTTTCATAGGTCCTGAGTCCCGGACCTCGGACCAGTGCTAATTTGAACCCCTGCTGTATCTCTTTTACCTGTACATAGTGAACAACTCTCAAAGAACAATGCTAGTCCTACAGAAGGAACAGAAAAAGTTGTTCCATATATAAGAAGACCAATATATCTTTTCATATTAAAGACCCCTTAGTAAAGTTCGATATCGAAGAGTAGGCTAAATGGAGACCGCTGAAAAGGCCAAAATCACAAACTTCAAACTGGAGAGGGATTTACATTAGTATTAAACTTGTTTCCCAATCCAGGATAACTATATATGTTTATTAAACAAGGTGAACACCTGCCCTAAGTGTCCAAATTCATTGGACTTGAAAGGGGTTATGTTAACACATGTTTAACTGTATAATAACTTGCATGTTGCTTGTCAAAAAACAGGTACATGTATGTTAAAAAATCATTTAAATATATGTTTGTCCTTGGAATGAACACAATTTTGATTTTTGAATAAACAAAGTTATGATCATTTTCAAAAACAACTTTTAATATTGAACGAACTACTGGATTACTGATTGACAATATAAATTAGAAGTATAGAAATCTGTCAGAAATAGGTTTCATGCAAGGACCTTAATAGATAATTTTATTTAACTTGCACACATAAAAGGAAGAAGCATATTTATTTTGAATCAATAGTTCAAAGGTCAAGGTCACACAATTTGCTTGACTGCGACCTTTAGCCATTCTTTTGTTTATCTTTAATAGTTGTGATGCTTGAGGCAATAGCAGGTTGTTCCTTCTGGATTGGTTCACCAGTTCAGTAATGGTATCATGTGTAATCAAAAACTCCAAACCTTTCCTTTTAGGATAATATAAAGATGATTATCCCAAAAATTAAAGTTTGATGGCATATTGTACTAGTCCAGATATTGGTTGGTCTGGTCCAAGCAATTTGACATCATTTAAATCAATAGTCAAGTTGTTAATCTCTATTGTTATTACTTTTTGAGTCCCTTCCATCCACAATTATTACAAAACATAAATGGAGTAGGGGGAGTCTGGTGTGGGTATCTGCTCATTTGTCATAATTATTGACATCATAAATGTCAGAATGGAAATTGATCCACATAATATGACTGTCTGCACTTTTGGGCTTTTCAAAAATCACTAACATAAATAACACTAATCATTTGTTGGATTTTAATAAAATTTGGCATGGTTGTTCTTTAAAAAAACCCAGAAGAACTGTAACCATCAACTCACAAATAAATACCCCTCCCTGCTCCCTCCAAAATCATTCTGATCAAATTTTAAAATATGAGGTGCACATCTACACATGTTTATTTTGTCACAAAGATTGTGTGAATGTTTCATAAAAACCCATCAAGGGGTTTAGAAAGAGTTGCAGATAACAGATGGGTACTACCCCTTGTAGTCAAATGGCTGAGTTTTTGTTTTGCTATAAGAAACGACAAATATAAGTCTGATCAAATTTTTAAATAGAAGGTACACATCTACAAATTTGTCACAAAGATTTTGTGAAAGTTTCATGAAAATCCATTGAGGGGTTTAGGAGGTGTCAATGACTCAATGCAAATAAAAGATGGGTACCCCTTGTAGTAGAGTGGCTATAAGTCCATGTTTTGCTATGGGAACCCCAAAAATCATTCTGATCAAATTATGAAATAAGAGCTTCTCATCTATATTTTAACACAAAGATTATGTGAATTAAAGTTTCATGAAAATCTATCTAGGGATTTAGGTGTTGCAGATAACAGATGGGTACTACCCCTTGGAGTCAAATAACGGAGTCCATGTTTTGCTATGAGAAACGACAAATATCAGTCTGATCAAATTTTAAAATAGAAGTACACATCTACATTATATCACAAAGATTATGTAAAAGTTTCTTGAAAATCCATATCTTCAATCTGTTGGATATATATGTTTTTACATTTATTGGACCCATAGATATTGACTTACAAGACTCTCTTTCAATAGTCTTTCATTTTTTCAAAAATCCTAGGACTTCCTTTGCTTCCATGTTTGTTGATGTCATTTTTCCTCCTCTTGACCTTTGACATAAGTACATTCTGATGTCCAGAAATTCCAAAATGGATCATCATTAAATGTGCAATGCGTGTATGTGTCTCCAACATACAGAATTTTTAAAACATTTAGTGTAGGTTGTATCATGCTGAACTGGGTATAGCTTTGATTTATTGACTTGATTTTGCAATGATTTTTTTAATTAACTGCATGAATCTTTAATATTTTCATGAAAAAAAAGGATTATTAGTCCCCTACCGGCGAAAGCCGAAGGGGACTATAGGTTTGCGCTCTGTCCGTCTGTCTGTCTGTCACGCCTCAGTTTTCCGCACTTTTTTTCTAAACGCTTATAGATAATGAACTGATGTTTGGTATGTGAGTTTACCTTGATGAGTTACAGATCAAGTTTAAGTTTCCTGCCGGTCCACAATTTTTTATGGGAGTTATGGCCCTTTGAACTTTGAAAATTCACTAAAATTTCAGTTTTCCACACTTTTTTTCTAAACGCTTATAGATAATGAACTGATTTTTGGTATGTGAGTTTACCTTGATGAGTTACAGATCAAGTTTGAGTTTCATGCCGATCCACAATTTTTATGGGAGTTATGGCCCTTTGAACTTTGAAAATTCACTAAAATACCAGTTTTCTGCACTATTTTTCAAAACACTTAAAGATAATGAACTGATTTTTGGTATGTGAGTTTACATTGATAAGTTACAGATCAAGTTTGAGTTTCATGCCGGTCCACAATTTAAGGGAGTTATGGCCCTTTGAACTTTGAAACTTCACTAAAATTTCAGTTTTCCGCACTTTTTTTCTAAACGCTTATAGATAATGAACTGACTATAGGTTTGTGCTCTGTCCGTCCATCTGTCTGTCCGTCTGTCTGTCATGCCTCAGTTTTCCACACTTTTTTTCTAAACGCTTATAGATAATGAACTGATTTTTGGTATGTGACTTTACCTTGATGAGTTACAGATCAAGTTTAAGTTTCCTGCCGGTCCACAATTTTTTATGGGAGTTATGGCCCTTTGAACTTTGAAACTTCACTAAAATTTCAGTTTTCCGCACTTTTTTTCTAAACGCTTATAGATAATGAACTGACTATAGGTTTGTGCTCTGTCCGTCTGTCTGTCATGCCTCAGTTTTCCACACTTTTTTTCTAAACGCTTATAGATAATGAACTGATTTTTGGTATGCAGTCTGTGCCAAAAACTTTTTCAGCCACTAGACATTTGGGCTAGCAAATTTCTAATTCTACCAGACCGAATCAGATTCAAGTAGACCAATTTTTTTTTTTTAGACTAAAAGTACCATACCAAGCACTGCACCAGTAAACAATACAATGACATGACAAAAGAAATGAGCTTGGTCTAACTAATATTTTTTTCCAGATTTTTAATGGGTAAATCTCAGAGTGTCTTCTTTTATTTTGAGAAATATGATAGAAGACAAGTAAAGATATATTCTGTTTTATTTTTCAATACATATTGATATTTTAAAATATATTCGTTCATTTTTTATTTGGCATCTTTCCATTCTATATGTCTCCCAAAGAAAAAAATCATTTGAAAGTTGAGAATCTCTTTTCCGATGACAAAAATTATCCGTTATTTCAAGAAAATTCTGAAGAGCGAGTAACAAATTAATATAATCAAGTATCTTGTTACCCTCGTACACGTTTAAAATCATCCATATTGTTGTGAATTTACACTTGCTCTGAGTAACCTATGATTATTTTATGATTCCAGTATTGAGATATATGAGTATTTGTTACATGTGTTATAGATAGTTGATAACTATGAATACAGAAATGATGATAAGCATATTATTTCAATGTCTTTACGCTAAGATCGTAGTTTTTATTCTACTTTCACTTTCTCAAAATAACTGTCATTTTATTGAGGAGTTGGAGTTATCTTTCTTAGAGTGTACTTTTAAGCAGGTGCTCGTTCGTAGTTATTTTCATGATGAAACGATCGTTTATGTACATTTTTAGATGAATGAATACTTTGTTAAATGAAATATTACGCGAAACGGTGGTTTTGCGGGAAGTGTTACATGACGTTTGTCATGACTACGGGTTATGACGTTTAACGTTACTTTTGGATTCGATTTTGGTAAGCAACTTTTGGACTTCCCAGAGAGCGGACGTGTTTTCCGTCTCTCCTGACTTTTTCTAAATTGGGGATTGCTTCGAGTTAAATTATTTATACTTCGGGTTGGATTTTATGTAGATAGATTCTTCATATGTTAGTTGTTAAAGCGATGAAGTTCGCGACTTCGTATGTTTGAATCTAGATTTACGCATGTTTACTTGT
The DNA here is from genome assembly GCA_963971305.1 of Arcuatula senhousia. NCBI lineage: Eukaryota > Metazoa > Mollusca > Bivalvia > Mytilida > Mytilidae > Arcuatula > Arcuatula senhousia. The sequence continues at coordinate 53,728,549 of OZ020307.1, read as the reverse complement.
TTCTTGCTAATGTTAGCGTTTAAGCCATGAAGTTGGTAGCTACTTTAGTTTGAATCTGATTCAAAGTCCGGGGATTTCTTTAACTGAAATTGTTCACTGATACTTATTTATTTATTCCACGGGCTGGGAATTTTTATATGACATTTTGGTCAAAGAGAGTTAGATTTTGGCCAGCTGTTTTTATGTGATATATTGTAAACTATTTGAGATTGTTGAATTGAATCTTTTGCACTTGTTAGAATAAATTATCTATTTTTGGTAATTTGAGTTTTTCTAGTAAAGTAAAATTTGAGCAATCACCGAGATTTTGGAATAAGTGTAAAACAAACAAACCGCTCGGTACACGAACTTCCACAACACTGGTGGCAGCGGTGCTTGCTCATTGTCCTTTAAGATAGAAGTTTTTGTTTATATTGAAGATTTTAGTGAAATTGAATTTTTAGAATTGTAATATTTTTCACAGCTGGGCTAAATTTTTGAAGTTTCTGTAGGGAACATGAAATCTGTGTTGCCTAAAGTAGTGAAGTCTACATGGTCTCACTGATTTTTCAATAACCACAAGCAGTGAAGTCTACAGGTTATTTCTTATTTTGGCAGAGTTATAAGATAATCCTAAGCAGTGAAGTCTGTGGGTTTTCTTCTTATATATGTTGACTTTTTATAAAGAAACCGTAAGCAGTGTAGACTGTAGGTTGTCTTTATTTGTTGGAAGTGCTTTTAAGCAGTGAAGGCTGTATATTTTGACTTAATTAAAGAAACCTTAAGCAGTGAAGTCTGTTGGTTTACTTTAATTTTTGAAGAGTAATTTGACTTTATTTTGGGAGGTAATTATGGCTTTCACGTATAGGTCGGGGCCTATTACTCGTTCAATGGGAGGGAAGTTTAGTAGACCAGGAACGGAGGTAGGTGATAGCCAACATGGAGTGTTCAATAGAGATTTCGACACCTTTTCTGTGCATTCAGAATTGGACCATGCAGATAGAATACATGAAACGCTTTTACCCAATCTTAGGGTGGGGAAATGTCAAAGCGAAAGTGCTTTAAACAGAAGGTTGGTATCAGTTGATGCACCTTATCAGAAAACTCTTGACGAAGTTGCTAAGTTAGAGGCTGAGAATAGGTCTTTGTTTTGTGAAAACTACGACCTAAAGAGACAACTTGAGGCAAGTAGACGTGAAAAGGAAATCTTTCAAAGTGAACTTGGTCATGTATCGAAACAAGATTCACAGTTCAGGCATACAATTGATGGTCTGAGAGGGGAAATATTAAGGCTTCAAGACGAAAATAACGACCTCATATGTAAGTATAGGTCAGTACAAGAAGAACTTGCACAACAAAAGTCAGTTAATGCAAGGTTACAGGAGTCAATGACGAACATTCATGTACACGAGACAGGTATACCATACATGGACTACAATCATGGTCTACCAAGTGCAAGAGGAAGTTTGCACGTTAAAGAAGGGTTTAGTAACTCTAGAACAAATGGTTGTCATCCCGATGAACCTAAGTTTAGGTTACCAAACTTTGACGGTAAAGATGATTTTCTAAGCTTCTGGGTTTTGTTTGAGCTAGGTATAAAGCAGTTCGATTGGGACAACAATAGGCAGGTTATACAGCTGATGTGCTGTTTAAAAGGTGATGCACTGACGTATGCTAGTAAGTTGCCAACAGAGGTAAGGGAAGATATTCATCGTCTTTATGATGCACTAAAAAGACGATTTGGTGATCACACACTACCAGAACAGTATAGAGAAAATCTCAATCAGATCAGAAAGCGATCAGATGAGACAGTGGTTGAGTACGCAGACAGGGTAAGTGACATGGTCAATAAGGCTTATCCAGACATGAATCCGCCTAGTCTTTTGACAACGGTCACCATAGAGTACCTACTAAGAGGTTTATGGGACAGATCACTGGTATATCATGTTCGAACCAAGAACCCTCAGTCTGTAGATGAAGCCATAAAACTGATAACATGGCATGAATGTTGTAAAAGCAGTGTTACAACTAGTGCTAGTCAAAGTGTAGGTATAAGGAATGTTGAAGTAAATTATGAGGATGATGAGAATTCTGATGAGAATGTTACAATCAGAAAGATCTCACAGGGTCATCCTAGGTATGTTACCGAGGAAAGGTTGGAAAGCAGACTTGGTGTGTTTGCAAAGGAAATAAAGCAGGAAATGACTGATGGTTTTACCAACATTGGTAAGCTTTTGAATAAGAGAAACCATTTAGAAGATGGGAGATCAAACACAAAAGAGGTTCTGTGTTACAAATGTAACCAAAAAGGGCATATAAGCAGATATTGTCCTAACATAAGCGAGATGAAACAGTTAAACTAGAACGGGCTATGACTGACGGCCATGTCTTAGCCCAAAAACCAAATGTATATTTTGTTGATACGTGTGAGTCATATGAGGATTATGACGTGGATTTATTTGATTGTAATTTGTTTGATGACTGTGATGTAGATTTTTATAGCTCTAGCTTGCAGCAAACTAGGGAAGACGTTGTAGTGACAACTAGGGAAGACGTTTGTGTGGCTAGAGTGGAGACAGTAGTGTTGAAGGTCCCTGGAGCAGATGAACACCACCGAGAGGATGTGGCTAGTGTTACTGCTAGGACTGAGGGAACAAGAATTGTTGGCGAGAATATGATGATAATGCCTGATTATGGACTGAAAGGATACAGTCATGATGACAGTGATGATGCCGTGGAAGCCGATGTTGATTGGCTTGCTGGTGACGACGGTGATGCAGTTGATGTTGAAGAGCTTGGAGAAGCTGGTGTTGATGTAACTGATGCTTGTGAGATTGTCAAAGCTGATGCTGGCGGTGAAACTGACACGGATGATCAGTTTGTTGATGTACTGGAGTTTGAAGACAGTTCAGATGAATCTTGGATAAGGGCCGAATTTCCAATAAAGTCTGACTGCGGTTCAAATGGTGATGATGCTAAGTATACAGGTCGGAGTAGTGACAGATTTGGTGATACATACTCAGGAGTGAACTTACCTGATGATGATAAGATGACATTTGTATCCCCAAATGTTGTGAGAAACCGCTCGATGTTGAAGAATTGGAAAAGAAGAAGACGTCGACAAAGGTGTTAGACAAGGAAAGGTGATATGACATTTGTTGTTTATGAACATTGAAAATGGAAACACATTGTATTGTTGTATAATTTATTGTAGCATTATACAAAAGTTGTATATTATATTTTCTTTGACCAATTGTATTTTACTGTAAAAACTCTTCTTTGTCTTCAGCTGTTATCTGAAATATATGGGTATATAAAATTGAGATGACAAACAACTGTTATATTGGTATAAAGAATTTTAATATTTGTAAACGAGATAAGTGGTGAAGTCCATACTCTCGTATTTTAACGGACAAAAGAGGTGAAGTCCTCAGTCCAAAGACAAGTTTCATTGTTAATGTAAGTGATATTGTAAACGAGATAAGTGGTGAAGTCCATACTCTCGTATTTTAAGGGACTACGTAAGGGGTGAAGTCCTCTTGTAGTCAATTGTTATTGTGGTGTATTTTTTTTTCTTTTCTTTTCATAATTGTTATAGTATAACGAGCACTTAAAAGGAATTTTGAGGACAAAATGTTTTCTCACAGGGGGGCAGTGTTGTGAATTTACACTTGCTCTGAGTAACCTATGATTATTTTATGATTCCAGTATTGAGATATATGAGTATTTGTTACATGTGTTATAGATAGTTGATAACTATGAATACAGAAATGATGATAAGCATATTATTTCAATGTCTTTACGCTAAGATCGTAGTTTTTATTCTACTTTCACTTTCTCAAAATAACTGTCATTTTATTGAGGAGTTGGAGTTATCTTTCTTAGAGTGTACTTTTAAGCAGGTGCTCGTTCGTAGTTATTTTCATGATGAAACGATCGTTTATGTACATTTTTAGATGAATGAATACTTTGTTAAATGAAATATTACGCGAAACGGTGGTTTTGCGGGAAGTGTTACATGACGTTTGTCATGACTACGGGTTATGACGTTTAACGTTACTTTTGGATTCGATTTTGGTAAGCAACTTTTGGACTTCCCAGAGAGCGGACGTGTTTTCCGTCTCTCCTGACTTTTTCTAAATTGGGGATTGCTTCGAGTTAAATTATTTATACTTCGGGTTGGATTTTATGTAGATAGATTCTTCATACGTTAGTTGTTAAAGCGATGAAGTTCGCGACTTCGTATGTTTGAATCTAGATTTACGCATGTTTACTTGTTTCTTGCTAATGTTAGCGTTTAAGCCATGAAGTTGGTAGCTACTTTAGTTTGAATCTGATTCAAAGTCCGGGGATTTCTTTAACTGAAATTGTTCACTGATACTTATTTATTTATTCCACGGGCTGGGAATTTTTATATGACATTTTGGTCAAAGAGAGTTAGATTTTGGCCAGCTGTTTTTATGTGATATATTGTAAACTATTTGAGATTGTTGAATTGAATCTTTTGCACTTGTTAGAATAAATTATCTATTTTTGGTAATTTGAGTTTTTCTAGTAAAGTAAAATTTGAGCAATCACCGAGATTTTGGAATAAGTGTAAAACAAACAAACCGCTCGGTACACGAACTTCCACAACAATATAAACGTACCGTGTTTAAAATGCCTAAAAACTGTGATTTATTTATCTGAATTTCTCCATTTTTTTGTAAATAATTAAAGAATATCTTGACCTTTATTTACTGACCAATGTGCATATGCAAGAGGAAACCATTCCATTCGGAAGGTTTTGCGCATGTTGGTAGTGTAGAGCGTTAACTCTCTACATCCGAATACGGGATTTCCCCCTGACGTCACGGAATCCGTTTTAAGATTATATATTTATTGAAAATGGCCAATTTCAAGGAGACGCTGATATAAAAACGGAGAAAAACAGATCTTTATTGGATAATAAATGAAAGATAAATGCAAGAATACTGAATAATATATACATGTACATGTATTTATTACTTTCAATTCACTAGACCGATCGGACCAGTAACTACCGAAATTAACTAGACCGATCAGATTTCTAATAGACACGGGCATCGGGCTATCCGTTAACGTCACACACTGGGTATGTGACTTTACCTTGATGAGTTACAGATCAAGTTTAAGTTTCCTGCCGGTCCACAATTTTTTATGGGAGTTATGGCCCTTTGAACTTTGAAAATTCACTAAAATTTCAGTTTTCTACACTTTTTTTCTAAACTCTTATAGATAATGAACTGATTTTTGGTATGTTAGTTAACCTTGATGAGTTGCAGATCAAGTTTGAGTTTCATGCCGATCCACAATTTTTTATGGGAGTTATGGCCCTTTGAACTTTGAAAATTCACTAAAATACCAGTTTTCCTTTTTTTTCAAAACACTTAAAGATAATGAACTGATTTTCGGTATATAAGTTTACATTGATGAGTTACAGATCAAGTTTGAGTTTCATGCCGATCCACAATTTTTTATGGGAGTTATGGCCCTTTGAACTTTGAAAATTCACTAAAATTTCAGTTTTCCGCGTTTTTTTTCTAAATGCTTATAGATAATGAACTGATGTTTGGTATGTGAGTTTACCTTGATGAGTTACAGATCAAGTTTAAGTTTCCTGCCGGTCCACAATTTTTTATGGGAGTTATGGCCCTTTGAACTTTGAAACTTCACTAAAATTTCAGTTTTCCACACTTTTTTTCTAAACGCTTATAGATAATGAACTGATTTTTGGTATGTGAGTTTACCTTGATGAGTTACAGATCAAGTTTGAGTTTCATGCCGATCCACAATTTTTTATGGGAGTTATGGCCCTTTGAACTTTGAAAATTCACTAAAATACCAGTTTTCTGCACTATTTTTCAAAACACTTAAAGATAATGAACTGATTTTTGGTATGTGAGTTTACATTGATAAGTTACAGATCAAGTTTGAGTTTCATGCCGGTTCACAATTTAAGGGAGTTATGGCCCTTTGAACTTTGAAACTTCACTAAAATTTCAGTTTTCCGCACTTTTTTTCTAAACGCTTATAGATAATGAACTGACTATAGGTTTGTGCTCTGTCCGTCTGTCTGTCCGTCCATCTGTCTGTCCGTCTGTCTGTCATGCCTCAGTTTTCCACACTTTTTTTCTAAACGCTTATAGATAATGAACTGATTTTTGGTATGTGACTTTACCTTGATGAGTTACAGATCAAGTTTAAGTTTCCTGCCGGTCCACAATTTTTTATGGGAGTTATGGCCCTTTGAACTTTGAAACTTCACTAAAATTTCAGTTTTCCGCACTTTTTTTCTAAACGCTTATAGATAATGAACTGACTATAGGTTTGTGCTCTGTCCGTCTGTCTGTCCGTCTGTCTGTCATGCCTCAGTTTTCCACACTTTTTTTCTAAACGCTTATAGATAATGAACTGATTTTTGGTATGTGACTTTACCTTGATGAGTTACAGATCAAGTTTAAGTTTCCTGCCGGTCCACAATTTTTTATGGGAGTTATGGCCCTTTGAACTTTGAAAATTCACTAAAATTTCAGTTTTCTACACTTTTTTTCTAAACTCTTATAGATAATGAACTGACTATAGGTTTGTGCTCTGTCCGTCTGTCTGTCATGCCTCAGTTTTCCACACTTTTTTTCTAAACGCTTATAGATAATGAACTGATTTTTGGTATGTGACTTTACCTTGATGAGTTACAGATCAAGTTTAAGTTTCCTGCCGGTCCACAATTTTTTATGGGAGTTATGGCCCTTTGAACTTTGAAAATTCACTAAAATTTCAGTTTTCTACACTTTTTTTCTAAACTCTTATAGATAATGAACTGATTTTTGGTATGTTAGTTAACCTTGATGAGTTGCAGATCAAGTTTGAGTTTCATGCCGATCCACAATTTTTTATGGGAGTTATGGCCCTTTGAACTTTGAAAATTCACTAAAATACCAGTTTTCCTTTTTTTTCAAAACACTTAAAGATAATGAACTGATTTTTGGTATATAAGTTTACATTGATGAGTTACAGATCAAGTTTGAGTTTCATGCCGATCCACAATTTTTTATGGGAGTTATGGCCCTTTGAACTTTGAAAATTCACTAAAATTTCAGTTTTCCGCGTTTTTTTTCTAAATGCTTATAGATAATGAACTGATGTTTGGTATGTGAGTTTACCTTGATGAGTTACAGATCAAGTTTAAGTTTCCTGCCGGTCCACAATTTTTTATGGGAGTTATGGCCCTTTGAACTTTGAAAATTCACTAAAATTTCAGTTTTCCACACTTTTTTTCTAAACGCTTATAGATAATGAACTGATTTTTGGTATGTGAGTTTACCTTGATGAGTTACAGATCAAGTTTGAGTTTCATGCCGATCCACAATTTTTTATGGGAGTTATGGCCCTTTGAACTTTGAAACTTCACTAAAATTTCAGTTTTCCGCACTTTTTTTCTAAACGCTTATAGATAATGAACTGACTATAGGTTTGTGCTCTGTCCGTCTGTCTGTCCGTCCATCTGTCTGTCTGTCTGTCTGTCATGCCTCAGTTTTCCACACTTTTTTTCTAAACGCTTATAGATAATGAACTGATTTTTGGTATGTGACTTTACCTTGATGAGTTACAGATCAAGTTTAAGTTTCCTGCCGGTCCACAATTTTTTATGGGAGTTATGGCCCTTTGAACTTTGAAACTTCACTAAAATTTCAGTTTTCCGCACTTTTTTTCTAAACGCTTATAGATAATGAACTGACTATAGGTTTGTGCTCTGTCCGTCTGTCTGTCCGTCTGTCTGTCATGCCTCAGTTTTCCACACTTTTTTTCTAAACGCTTATAGATAATGAACTGATTTTTGGTATGTGACTTTACCTTGATGAGTTACAGATCAAGTTTAAGTTTCCTGCCGGTCCACAATTTTTTATGGGAGTTATGGCCCTTTGAACTTTGAAAATTCACTAAAATTTCAGTTTTCTACACTTTTTTTCTAAACTCTTATAGATAATGAACTGATTTTTGGTATGTTATTTTACCTTGATGAGTTGCAGATCAAGTTTGAGTTTCATGCCGATCCACAATTTTTTATGGGAGTTATGGCCCTTTGAACTTTGAAAATTCACTAAAATACCAGTTTTCCTTTTTTTGAACTAATTTTTGGTATGTAAGTTTACATTGATGAGTTACAGATCAAGTTTGAGTTTTGTGCCGATCCACAATTTTTTATGGGAGTTATGGCCCTTTGAACTTTGAAAATTCACTAAAATTTCAGTTTTCCGCGTTTTTTTTCTAAATGCTTATAGATAATGAACTGATGTTTGGTATGTGAGTTTACCTTGATGATTTACAGATCAAGTTTGAGTTTCGTGCCAATCCACACATTTTTATGGGAGATATAGCCCTTTGAAGTTTGAATATCTATTGCAATTTTCTTTTCTAAACTTTTTTATTGTTCCTTGTAGATAATAAACTGATCAAGTTTAGGTATTCATTTGTTTGACAAATTGTTACCAGTGACTGAAATATGAGGCCGGTAGGGGACTAAGTATCGTTTTGCAATACTCTCAGAATGCTTGTTTTACAAAATTTTCGTGCCAAATTTATCAATTAAGGGGGTACAGAACACCTTAGGGAATAACTCTTAATTCAAAGAAATCAAGCTTTTCAATGATTAAAATATGAAATGTTGAAACTCCAATGGGTTCAATGAAAATTTTCCCAAGTAACCTTTTAAGTTCGAATAAATTAAGAATTTGCAATTAAATTTATTTGATTAAAATACATATTTTTGCAAATTTTCAGGAAAATTAAATGACACAATTTTATTTTAGCCAAAGTGTTGGGTACCCCCTTAATTTATTCATTTTATTTATAATTTTTTGGTTTATAGAAGCCATAAACTAAATTTTTAATGGTGCATGCATTTTACATAATCCTCTTCGTGCATTATATAATGTGCACCATAAAAAATTTAGTTTATGGTTCAATAAACCAAAAAATTATTACATGTACTGTTAATTCTTAAGTATTTTGAAAACATGCCGTGATACATATATTTTGTTGTAGAAACTTTTGTGATTTCTATGTATTTATATTCTATTCATGCGTCTTTCCATTCCTCATTGATCCTCGAGAAAGATAATAAGATCATCACACATGTTACATTCCCCCTTTTATTCTATTCTCCATTTATATTGTATAAGTCACATGCATCTGATGTGACTCAATATTTATAAGATTAAAGAAATAGTGGACGCTTTTTCTCATAGCCTTGGTAAGTTTTAAATAGATAAAAGTCCAACAAAAGTTGCAGTTAAGGCATAATAGGTCTTTGGTCTGTCTAAAGATCTGTCAGACCATTGATTTGTAGCTTCTTCAACTAAAAAAAATTTCAACTTCATTAATCATTAGCAACTAAAACTTTAGATAGCTACTTGCTTCAGAAAGAAGAAACAAATTTTTATTTAAAAACTGTAAAACTACACTGACTATAGAAATTTTTTTAATGAAAATTTTCACTTCATTTGCTTTTGTTTTCTCTTAGTTCCTGTCAGTCAAAATTTTTATTCCATAGCTCATAATGGATTTAAACTCGTTTCCAAAATTTGTAAGGCTTAGAGTTTTGGGTCTTTGACTGTTGTCAGCAATCAAATATCAGTAAAAATCTTTGAAAAGGAGAGAAAATGACAAAGCACACAAAATTTTCTTTTGGCATGTATCAACATGCATTTATTAAACAGTATGAAACTTAGCATTTTGAATGAAAATGTATTGATTAAAAAAATAAATAAAACTTCTTATTTCATCTACTTAAGGTTCATGGTTACACTTCGAATAAAATGGTAGATATTTTACCTATTTTGCTAAATGACACATAAAAACACAAAATGAAGTGTAGCAGCCTCTAGATATAAAAATTGCTGATCATTTTCCCTTCCAGTTTTCTTTATTCATTTTCTTTCCGTTCAAATTGTACCTTAAATAAAGCTTGAATTACCCCTAAATAACCCTCCGTAAAAAACGATTGTGAGTAGATTCAATAGCACCAATACATGTAATGAAATTACGTTGCACGTGGAGGCCAAATGACAAGGCATTGTTAATATCGGCTATATTAAGGTAAACTGAAAAATGTCCTGGCAAAACAGATCAAGTGTACACATACAAAATAAGTTTATGCAAAAATTATTTATCTAGACGATGCAATGCCTAATTAAGCAATTGAATGTGTAGTTTAGGCTCCACAAAGACTGAAAAAAGACGTTGATGAACATTAAAGATGATGATCAGTTTGAGCAGTGAAAATCCACAAATAACAAATCGTGTAATGAAATCTTGTGTTTGAGAAGCTCAATTGGTCCAAGTTAAGGTTTGACTTGACTTATAGCCAGACTTGAAGCTGATTTCTCATCATAAGTTGGATTTCGATGAAATTTTAAACAATTATTATTTACAACACATATTAGTAGCAAATTTTGCAATTCCAACATAATTTGCTAAACAGGCCACAGGCATTTTGGTTTGTAATGACTGCCAAAAATGTGCCATATAATAGTATGATGCTGTCGTCATATGCAAAATTTTTATCTTTTTACTTTTACATTTTCATTTGTTCCCACAATAACTAAAATTAGTCTAGATGACTGATTGCCATGAAATTTGACTATGATGTTCTTTACCATTAAACAATTTTGGGAGCCTCCTGTTTCTTTGTTTATAATTTTTTGTTTCTTATCAATTCTTGTTTCAATGGTGGATATTAAAAATTTTGCTATTTCAAAGAATTAACATTAATTTTTCAAATTAGATTGTAAATTTTTGATATGAAATAATTAATATTTTAGTGAAATTCTTTGTTTTATGTGATTACTTGTATTAAAGCTGAAGAGTCTTTTTATGAATTTTGTAAAAACAATGTTATGCATCATATTTATTACCTTGGATATGTCTCAAGTTTTGTTAAAGGAAATGTAACTTGCTTTGATGGTTAGTTTAGCAAAGAAACTTCATTCATGACTTAAATGCATGTTTTGCATGTGAATTAACGTAAAGTTGACGTAAAGATCAGCCTTGATCTAGATCATGACCTACTTTTTTCAGGTTTACATGCGCATTGGTCAAAAATATACATGTAATTGTGTACATACTTGTTGCTCATATGACGTCACAAATTTTGACCCCACATGGATTTCATTGATAAAATTTAGGTGAAGTGGTTACGTTTTATTTTGATAACACAGATATAAGATAAAGATTGAAAAAAATATTCGAATTTTTTTAATGTGTTAACAGAGACTGAATTCTGAATTCTATCGTACTATGCAGATTTTTGGCAAAATTGGCCTGTATTAAACCCTTTTATCCTCAGTTCAAATTCAAGTGATGCTAACCAGTCATAATACATGTTACTTCAAACTTGGAATTGTTGCAAGAAGTTTTACAGTATTATCTTCACCCCCTTCACAAAACAGATATTGAATCTGAGTTGAAAAAACTCAGGTATCTGTCAAAAAATTATTCAAACTTTCAAACAAGTTACTTTAATAAAAAAAAAAAAAAAACTTGAAAGAAATCATAAAAGGTACTATTACATAAAATAGGTAATGACTTCACCAAGTGTATACCACAGACCAATATTTATGACTGAGAAAGGGAATTTAAGTCAAGTCTACTTCAGATTGCAGATTCCTTATCATACCAAACCATAAAACTCCATATCTCGGTTATTTCAATTTATTTGGTTAAGATACATGGAATTGCCTTGAACTGGGGCTTTTGTCGAGCCTCAAATCAATCAAGGATATTTATGGGGGATATAGAGCTCTCATATGTTGGAGGGTCGTCAAAGATATGGTACCTGTATAAATTTAACTTCAAAGCTAAAGATCAAAGCGATTTCTTTGGAACCACTTGATCTACCCTTCTTTAAGTAGACTTTGGGAAGTTTGGGAAGTGCTTTTAATAAGATATATAGACGTATATAGTCTGAGAGGAATTTCCTAAATATGGGTTAGTAGCCCTCAGTTGTTGCCAAAACAATACAAGTTGAAAACCCTTTAAGACTCAATGACAAAGCACTTAACTTGTTTTTTAAAATGGAAGTCTCTAAATATTTAAGTTTCATTGTCTTACTCGTGTACAAATTGGTTTTCAAGATGATTTTTTTTCTGCAAAATGGGTTCCAGTTGGACTTTTTCATACAATCTGTTTCTTTTGGTGCATTTGTCCTTCTTATTATCAAAGGTCAAAATTATTGTCCATTAAAAGTGTCCATTTCTTTATATATATTTACAGATGAAAAGATTGAAAGAAGTTCCCCGTTGACAGACATTTCAAGCTATTCCTTTCTGATGTGACTTATACATTTTTACTGTACATGTATTGTATATAGGGTAATTTTCACAAAGTTCTTATTTTTATATAAAGGGATCTTCAAAAGGACAAAAATAAAAAGTCACTAAAGAACAAGATATGATAAGTGCTAAATTTGGCCCCCTAATTTACCATTTTTTTTAAATAATTGAACTGAAGTTAAATTATTCTAGATCAGTTCTTAGATGAACAAGGTATAGTAAAATAACATTAATTTTAACTGAATCTTGTTTATTACGTCACAGTGATGTCATCAAATTATGTGATAATGGCATTTTTGTGAAAAAGTGAAAAAATGATGCAAATTTTGAGTAGTTTTTGGCAAATTTGACTATGAGCCACACGGAGTACCACAACAATATTTTTGTGGTTTGTTTTTATATTTAAAATGATTATCTACATAAATTATTGAAGTGGTACTCTGTGTGGCTCATAGTTAAATTTGCTGAAAACCACTTCAAAATTGCAGGTTTTTTACAGTTTTTCACCAAATCACCATTTTGAGCCACTTTGGGTAATTATTTCAACACCATAATGGATCACTTTAAACAAAATAATGCTGATATAGTAAAGTTTAACTAATTTAAAGTAATATATCACATACTTTTAGCTCATTTTAATAATTTCAAAATTTGGGGGCAAAATTGGGCCCTTCATATCTTGTCCTTTGGGTTTACTATAACATTATGATGAAAATGATTACAAGGTATCCACTAATATTTAATAAACCTTTTGGGGATATAAATCCCAAAATTTGACCACAGCGAAAATTGCAAACTCAATATATACCGGTATGTTATATTGTAACAATCTCAATCTTGAAACACTAAAATATGAATTCATTGACTGACCATTAAAAGACATTTCATTTCCTATGTTAATTTAGGTTGCATAATTGTATTAACTATGAAAAAATATTTTATTGTGAAAGCTAAATAGATTTTTTTTTTTTTTTATTTGTTTACAACCCATCAATGAAAGTAATGGGGCATTATTATTTTCAGGTCTGTTTGTCCATCTGTCCATCATGATAACTTTATGCAACTAAATGCTTTTGTCTCCAGTCAAAGAAATATAAATAAAATTGCAGTTATCAATACTGATTAGACGCATAATATATGCTTTAACAAAATATAGATAGATGAGTGAACTAGTCCCTGTAAGTGGAACATAATGTGGTCCCTAGTAGTGGTCTTGTATTTGGACAGCAATGATATTAGACCTCCTTAATGTGTTTAACCCCTGTGAAGAATAGAGCAGGCTAATTATACAGTTCAAATTCTATTTTTAGTGTGGAATGTTTAATTTTAGTAACAAGAATGTCTTGGTTATTATGTAAGTTTTTCAAACTGTTTACTAAAATTGATCAACTTGTATTTAAGTTTGAATTAGGGATTAGCATTGATATGAAGAAATATACATGTACAGTGAAGATCAGGAATTAAATTGTTAAGATATAACATTGTACCTAAGAAACATTGAAAGACGTTACAGTACTTGATTTGGGAGGAGTGTTTTAGATGTAATTAAAAAGAATAGATGAAGCTTAAGACATTAGGGTTAGTTTTTTGGGGGGGTTTATCCCCTACATCCAGTGCAAACAATGTAAATGGTATATAGAATTACCCTGTCTGTCCTAAGTGCAACTCCTCCTCAACTTTTAATAAATTTTGATGCAGTTATTTATGAAGGTCGAACATCAAATTAAGATATCATTCATGGGAGATAATGGGGCATCATTTTTTTTCCAGTGTAAAGATCAATATGAAGCAGGGTTGTAGGTGGATAACGTCAACCACCTTCCCCTAAAAGAATTTATAGAAAAATATTTTTAATAATAATAAAATCTGTAAAAATAAAGTATTATGTACTAAACCCTCAGGTTTTCTGAACTAACTGCTTTGATTTTGGATATTTTAAATAATCTGTAGTACGTTTCCTTGTTGGTAATAATTACGCCACCCAGCAGTGTGGTCATCCTAGTACAAATATCAACCTGGAAGTCATATTATCCGTGTTATCACACTTTATCTCGCCAGGAATGCTGATAACACTTGCACTGAGGGTGACAATGTGAGACCAACAAGGAGATAGACGCAGGGGACATTTTAATCCTGTCCGGTCTGCTAGAATGTTTAAGGTAAACATCGGTAACTTAGGTGTCTTTGTCAACAATCCTTACCCCTTGCACTTTGAGAGAAAGAGGGGGAGGGACAATTGATAGGTAAAATATTCAGATAAAACAATTTTGTACATATACTTGGTGTTTTGTCAACAATCCTTACCCCTTGCACATTGAGAGAAAGAGAGGGAGGGACAATTGATAGGTAAAATATTATGATCCAGATTTGGTACTTTGTGTTTTGTCAACAATCCTTACCCCTTGCACTTTGAGGGAAAAGGGGGAGGGACAATTGGTACTTTGTGTTTTGTCAACAATCCTTACCTCTTCTTACAAGGAAGAGGAAAACGTACAGACAAGCGATTGGATGAAATTGTTTACACACTAATGTTACTTGCTGTTTTCCCACATTTCAGGAAAAAAAGGGGGAGGGACAAACAAAAGATTTTAGCTTTATGGTTTAATAATAGTATTCTGATGGCCATTAATTATGTACTCTAATTTCTTAGCATCTTGTTATATAACCCTTTCTTATCTGAGATACAAAAACAGAAAAGCCTTTCCTATAAGAGGTATAGTTTCTGCATAAAGCAAAAAACTAAATATTGAAATATCTGTTTAAATTCAACACAAACAAAGATTATTGTAGAATGTTCCTGAATTTTCAAGTCTTGCTTCTTACAAAATTACTGCTTTACAGTCAATGTTTATGAGAAAAAATTTGTTGCAATATTGCGCAGAAAGATAAGCTTTTTGATTTAAGAAAGCAATTTTTCCTTTTGAAATTATTATTTTGAATTCAGATTTCTATCCCTCTCTACCTTGAACTGTAAAGACACAGTATCAATTTTGTAACTTAATAGATAGAGAAATTTTAGTGAAAAATTGACCAAAAGTTATGCAACAAATTAAGTAAAATAATACCAATTTCACTTCTTTTCGTTAGGCTTATAATGGATGATGGAGATTATTTAGGTCCAACAATTTTAAAATTTTGGGGTAAACCATTAAACCCAAAAGTAAAAAAATCAGGAAATAAACCAAATATTCAAGATTTAGTTCATTTTATTCATTGAGTTTAAATAATATGAGAAAAGTTTTGTTGAAATTAAGCTTTTAAAGATACATGTAT
This sequence comes from Arcuatula senhousia, assembly GCA_963971305.1. Classification (NCBI taxonomy): domain Eukaryota; kingdom Metazoa; phylum Mollusca; class Bivalvia; order Mytilida; family Mytilidae; genus Arcuatula; species Arcuatula senhousia. The sequence continues at coordinate 53,712,947 of OZ020307.1, read as the reverse complement.
GTGTTCATTTTTTTTTCCAATATCATTTTGTCAGTCATACCAGCTGCCTGTAAAACATCTTTTAATTATGGTCTTACATTAAAAGACATTCAATAATACGTTTAGATTAAAAAGCAACATTTAGTTAATGATTTTTTTTAGGAGGATTTGTTGCTTTTTTATGATACACAAATTCTATTCCATTAGCAAGATTTATTAATATACATTGAACTCTGAATGTGTAACTTTAGCTAGATGTTGTTATGAATAGTGGACAAAATATTACGCAGCAAATAGTGGTTGAAATTGAATTCGGTTATATTTAGATATTGAATTTGAACCCAATTCTCTAGAGATGAACAATAGAGAAATTGAAATTATTCTTTAATTTCATCCCAGTCCAGATTTATCTGGTCTGAACAACAGATGCTTTTCTGACATACGATCTACTGTTACTTTTAATAGATTGTCTGAGGGTCTGGGTGGCCAAGTGGTCTAAGGAACTGGTTTATATACCATACTATTGATCACTAGCGGATCACCTCTCAGGTGGTGTTCAAATCCTGTTTGTAATTTACAAAAAGGGACTTCCTTACCTGTTTGTGTTGGTGGCTTCCTCCAGGTACTCTGGTTTCCTCCACCATTAAAACTGACCACCTTTTATGACCCTATATATAGGTGCGTCCAAAGGAGCATTAAACCCTAACACACACACATACATAAAAATTGTCTGGTGTGACTCAAGGGTAAGGTCATAATAAGGTGTAATGTCTCAATGTCTTTATTGACTAGAAGAAGGGATTGCCCCTGGCTTTCTCTTGCTAGAAAAATAGAAAAACAACTTTGCTCTCACTTATGTCAAGCACGTAAAAAGTCTGTGGTAGTGTTAAATGTCTGAATTTAAAATGTAATGATCCTATTTTGTAGTTGATATGATATGATATCACTCTTCCTTCTTTTTGCACAAACAAAATATGTTTTGTGAAAAAAGTGATAATTATACTTTTGAGACAAAATCACAAAATGAATATGTATATTTTTTTCAATTACAGTGTGGTTAAACAGTTCTGAAATAGATTGTCAGTAAAGAACGTAAAGAACTTAAAGAACTATATCAACAATAAAAAAAATGGAAAGGCACCATGCACTGAGATTCTAAGAAGAGTGAGACCCCTGTCAATAGATATTTCAAGACTGTATAAATTAAACTGTATTTGTAAGTAACACATATGATCCAATCATTTAAACAAAAATGTTTTTAAAAATCATTACTTAAATTCATGCATGCATCAATTTTAGTGAATTGGGAGTAAAATGTATAAAAAATTGCATAAACGCAAGAATTTTTGGTCTTAAGAAATTAACTGTAGTAACCAATGCATAGTTGAATCAAATGCCTGTCCCACCAAAACCACAAAAATTGGTACCCCATTTAAACAGCTGACAGTTTTACAAAAAGAGAATGCATAATGGAAGAGAACATGATGTGGAGTAAAGTGTACATGTCACAACCTAATATGAAACTGCCACATTTAAAAAAACAACCAGCAACCTCCAATATACAAATACCAAAACAGGTACATGTATACAATTGGTTCAAAAAATTGATATATTCTGCTTTGCTTGGCTTAATTTAAGGGAATTTTCTGTTTTCTTCAGATTTTTTTAAGTAATGATGATATTATGACTTATTTCCAACTGTTTTATAAGTGGGATTTAAATTCTACTGTATAAAAGAAAAGGAAATGAGTCAAACCACAGAATTTTGAGGTTTTGACATAAGATGCTAAAAATAGTTTAATTTATTCCGAGTTAATGTCTAACTTTAAAAAAAAACTATATCACAACTTTTGGTTAGCAGCTTTTAGTTTTACATTGAGAGATATGGTAACCACAAAAAAAATAAAACAAATGAAAACAAAAGATGCTGTAGGCCAATTTTTTTTGCTAAATGAACTATTTTATAGTACAATTTGTGGTGGATAGTCAAATTATCAAATCTTTTGTTATTCACAATTAATTTGTGTGTGTTGCTTGGTTTCACATGCTGAAAATAAGATGATTCATAAATTGGACAAAATTTGATCATCAAAATTAAATGTTGTAATACAATTGTGTTATGAATTCAACTTGTTTACGAGATTTAAATTTGAGATTTAATGTAATTGTGTCTACTGTAGTAAAAGATGTTGTCGATTTCGTGTTTAAAGGCCTGTGAACTCATTGATGACCAATAGGGACATTTAATTGTTTTCGTGTTTATTAACTTATTGTTGTTTACAAATGACTCAATTTTTAGAATTTAAAGGCCATGATAAAATAATTCCTAGATTCACATCTTTATTTCTTGAAAATATTGGGAGAGTGGGCGAATTTTATTTTTTATATTTTTTATCCATTTTGATAAGATATGCTGCCATTTAGAGAGAAATTGACAAAAAATTAACATAATTTGCCAAAATATCAAAATAAAATTTTTTGAGGGGGCTGAAAACATAGGGCAGGAGGGGATGAGAATCTAAGATATTTTTATATTGGCCTAGATTTAAAGAAAAATAGGTAAAATTACAATTTTTGTTTGGGATTTTTAAATATATGACACATTTGTTATGTTATTAGAAGCATGTTTGATCTAGATCTTATGTAAAAATTAGATACATAACATCTTCTAAAATGACGGTTTTCACCTTTTTCCAAATAAGGAAATAAAGTGTTTTGATGTACATTTTTCATCTTAAATTTCTTATTAAACATAAAACTTCTCTTTTTACATGATAGTTTTAAAGTCTTTTTCCTGGTTTTCAAGGTTTTAATGATGTTTTATGTCTTAACAATGCAATAGATGGAAATTTCTTGCATTTGTTCATTAAATGTTCATTATTTGCGAATTACGTGCTAAAAAAGTCTATTTAATTCTTAAAGGTAATTTATTTTATTTTTTTAATTTCTTTTATTTTATGCATGATTAAAATTTCAGATAGTTATTTACAAATGTGCAGTTGCACTGAAACTTGATCTAAATTTTTTTTTTTGTTATTGTCTTATTAAATTTCAATTTAACGTTTAACCAGTCAAAACCAGAGACAGCGTCTGTTACAGTTTATCATAATAAATCTTGTATTTTTTTTTTACGTTTTAAGTAATGTTTTTATGTTTTGTCACAAATGGATGTTTTTCAAAATATCATGTTTCACCTTAAAACTTATTATCTTCATTAGAGCTTCATTTAAGCTAATAAGGTTAAAATAAAAAAAGACGAAACATTAGAAAATTTTAGCAAATAGTTTATATATATATGAAAAGGTTTGGATGTTATAAATATAATTAAAAAAGAAAAAAAAATGAGAATAAAAAAAGCATGATAAAAAATTGCATTATACAACTTCACATATAGCGTAGTCCTAGCCCTATATTTCATCTCTGCTAATATATAAGTCTTGGTAGAAGTTATCTTTTACCCTGTTTTGCTTCAATATTAGTGCACATCAAATGGGTGTCTCAGATTTCTGTGCCGGATCCAGAAAATTTCAAACGGGAAGGTGCGCAGTTTAAAAAAAAATCATCTGGGACCTCTTGTTTCATGCAGTTCCTAACCAAAATTTTTCTGTCAAACAGGAGGGCGCGCGCCCAGCATGCCAGTTCTAAACCCACCTTCGGATTTCCTCCTTCCCCTCCCTAGATAGATATGCTGTATAAATACATGTATTATTTTGTATTAAGTTTTTACTTATATATTTGCATATTTGAGTGATATATATGTTATACCCCTGCTTTGAGGGTAAACTATTTTACCTGTGTCCATCCAGAATTCTGTCACACATTTTATTTACTCTTTATGCAGCTCAATTATTACTCCTAGGTTGCTGATATTTGGTAAACAAGCATTGTATTCATATAGTCATGATGCAGTGTGGGATATGGTATAAGGTTCATTGGACATCTACTTCCTGTTTACTGAAAACTTTTTTTTTTAAATGCATCAGGCTTTTTATATCCTTATGACTTATTGCCACTTTTATTCCTAAGTTTGCCAACTATGTAAAAAGCTTCATTGCACAAAATATATTTACAACTACTGGTATCAATTAATTAAAACATATTTTATTGTCAAAAACAAAGACAAAGGGATAGGACACAAGTTCTACAACTTAGAACATCTACTTTATACATTGAATTATTTAAACAAAAATGCAGTATGTCTTAAAAATGTTTTTGTAAGTTAAAGAAGGCATATATTTTCAAGAAATGAATTGTTCTAAAAAATTTCCAACAATTTCAAATAGTCAACTCAGTACAAAATGTATTAAATTTGAAATATATGAATTTTCTGATTGTATTACACATGCATATGTTTATCAAAAATGTTATTACAAGACACAAAACTTGTTAACTGAAGATAAGGATTGTTTTTAAAAATTTCCAATAATTTCAAATATTTTGCTTAATATTAAATTTGAAATATTTGAATCTTGTCAATAAGATTAAATGGACCCCATTGACTAATTTTTCCCATTCTCCTTGAGGATACCGAATCGGAGATAAACACCTTTGTTGACATTTGCATTTAAATTTATTCATATGAACTCTAACCTTGATTCTTTTACTATAAAACAGAATGAAGAATACCAAAAAGTATGAGTTTAATTTCGGAGGATACAGAGTCGACACCACTTTTAGGTGGCCATCAAGTTTCTATTCAGTCCAAAGGACCTTGCAAGAAAAAAATGGACCAAGTGAAAAAGAAAGCTCGGCAGTATTGCAGCAATGCTTGTTCGAAAGAAGCATGGAAAACACGGTTCCCAATTACGACTTGGATAACTAAATATAGGTTTGTTTAATTCATTTTGTCTGTGTATTTCATGAGTTAATTTGGAATTAAAGTCTATTCTCGTTTTATATAAAAATCATGGTTAATAGGAGATGGATGGGCCACTGGAACAAGGTAGGTCTGTTGTCTGTTAACAATGTTATAAGACTTTTTTCTTAAACTATTTAAAGAAAGACCTTTTATTTATTCTAGTTTTTATGATTTTTACAATAAATCTTAGATTTTTAATAAATCAAGATTTTGGACATTATTTGTTTTGTTTAGATTTGCTTAAAATTTTGAAAAACTTTTGGCTAACAATCATTTATATGGTCTGTATGAAGATCTTTTTTTCACTTTCTGAGTATTTTATTAAGATGCATTAAGTTATAAAAAAAATGTTCAGCTAATGAAAATAATTACTTGGATAACAAAAAAATCTATAAAAATGTTGTGCTTAAAACGGTTATAACAAAATTACAAAACTTGGAGGATAAATCTCAAAAGACAAAACAAAGAAGACATACAAGAAAAATTATAGATCGCAATGGTCCTGACTTGGTACAGGCTTGAAATAGATAAACATTTGAAAAAAAAATCTTTACATAGTTGTGATGTAATCATTTTTTTATTTCTGTCTTTGATTTCCTTCCATTTGAACTGATTTCTGTGTAAACATGAAGCTAGTACATGTACATAGAAGATAAGCATTTTTATTTGCATACTAATTTTATTGCAGTTGAAATTAAAGAAACACAAAGACCTTATTCAATTTATGCTTTATGCAGCTTTTAAATTAAGACCCGCACAGAGAACTTTGTCTTATATTACATAATTCATATTTTTTTTATTTGAATGTGGTAATTGTTTATAATTTAGGTTTTACTTTTAACTTTTTAATGCCTGTTACATTATGCCCTTATTACTGATAAAGAATGAAGATAAAAATATGCCATTTGACTTGACCTGCAGCTATCATCATAATAAAGAGATTTGTCAATGCTGATCCTGAAGGGGAAGGGATTGGAACCCTGAACTTTTGAATTTTTTTCTTGTTTTTGTATAAAATTGAGATCTGCCTTGGTTTAGGACTCAGGGTGACTCCCACACCCTTTCTTTTGAAAAAATGAAGAATCTGCCTCAATGCTAGTTGCATGCTGTCCTGAAATTAATCCAAGATAAAAATTATGCAAATGTGTCAAAAACCATTCTCAAAGTTACACCTAATGCCTTTTCCTACATGTACTGTTGTATCTTCTGTTATGTGATTATTTTTAGTAGAATAAACGACTGCATTTGTACTAGATAATCACCTTAGGTTCTGATGTGCAAAATCTGCAAAGGTTTATAGTTAGTGTTAATAGAGGTTTTAACATGACGTCCTATTAATAGTAGCCATAAATAGGGAACAAAGATTCTGTTGTTGTTAACATCATTTAGACCAAAGGTTTATATGTTATCATGCTTAGTAAACTGTTATAATTCCTTGCATTCAGTGGAATTTAAATACAAAATTCAGGCAGGAGTTCATTAAACATCTTAACTTTGAGTTTTTCCTCAAATTTAAGAATTTCTTAGAATTAATATATATTTTTTACAGAAAAATATAGTGGAAATCCTTAAATTAAAGATGTTTTATTAAAGCAGTTACAGAACACTAACCAAATTATATTTGAAGTAAAATTAAAAACAATATCAATTTTTCAATATTTTATATTTTACCCAACTTTTTTTTAGTCTTTGCAACTTTTGTGGGCACTCAGTACTCAGAGCTACCTGCAGCCTTACTAAAATTTGTTTTAGGTGGACAGAGCTGTTACTGATATCATATTCTGATTATCATTCCTTTTGATTTTGGAAAACAAGTTAAATAAATATACTACTGTGTTAAGGTTCCGATATCTATCATAAAGAATCTGTATCACCTGTTTTTTTATCTCCGAATCTATTCCTAATATGTTATTTGAAATGAGCTGTCATTTTTCTGTTGCGAGATACCAATGTATTTTTGCAAAGTGTGGTTTGACCTAACCCAATGACTTAAGTGTTCAATTCACGCTGTTTTAAATATACAATAAGAATTGTTTGACATCAAACTTGACATTTTAAGTTGTTAAATGAGTTTAGATAGAGTATCTGAGTAACTTGGTATTAACTTGCTAGAAGTTTAATTGTCAGTATACTTGTACTTAAGTGATGGTTGCCTTTTGTTCTGAACAGATAAGATGGCACATCAGGACAAATTGTTTGCTCAAGATGCACATCTTGAACCAAGTGTTTTTGTTTTATCAGTTTGTCACTGCAATACTGATAATTTTGCACAGTTAGATTCAAGGTGAATGCAAGTATAAAGTCAATTTAGAAGGTCATTGCCTTCTATGAAGCTTTTTGGAGAGCTGAAAAAAAAAATTTTGTTCAACAATTTTAGTGGGCGTATGCTTTGTTCTGCACTATATTTTCAGCATTCTACTTTTCAATCATTCCTTTAAATGTCCTGTATCTCTCTTTATTTCTTTGAATATTATAAAATTTCAAAAACTTCGATATTTCAATGACCTAGCAGTAATCGGGACAGACCATGACCCAGAAACACACGTGCAGGTCAAACAATTGGTTTAACATTTATATGAATGGACGGGTATGAATGACCTTAGAGAAACCTCATTATAAAGTTGTAGAAATATTCCACGCACCCGGTGATTGAAGAATGGACCTTCCGATGGTCTGAGCCGAAGATAACACGGTGTCTGATTTGTATTTGTCTTGGTATAAATGACAGAGGGTGAAATTCCTGATGAAAATGTATCTCTCATGGTCATTCCTTAATCAAGTGATCATCACATTTTATGCTACTGTTTACCAGCTAGTGTTTAATAGACTTCAGAAAATTAAATTGTCAAAACTTGGTGCCAAAAGGACTTTTTTTTATATCCAGTAGCACATGCATACTAAGGGGGTTAAAAATTAAATGGAATCTTTATATTCAAAAGGGTTAGCAATAAAAAAAGTTTAATTTGGTATTGATAGCTGTTCTTTTCAAAACAAAAACTCTCTGTAATGTATTATATGAACTTCTTATTGGACTCTAAGAACTTGGTACTTATGTACCTGTCTTTTGTGAAATAGAGAGATAATGTTTAGTTTGAGAAAAGGAAGTAAAATGTTTATAGATTTGAATATAATATTTATGCCAAATGATAAATGCAAAAGGCTGCTTTTGTTTATCATTTTTTTCAGCTTCAAGGTCAGCATAGATTAATTTTGAGAATTTTTGCTTTATCATCTATTGACCTCCTCGGGTCATGCCAATTGAACACAATGGTTGTGGTATGGATAAGACAAATAGATGGATTAAGATTATACTTTATCAGATGAAATTTCTTCATTTTTGATATGATATTAGAATTTTATACCACACAGGGATTTGTACATAAAGAATGCATAGGAGTTCGTGTTTAATTTCATAATCAGAAAAATATTGTTTTGATTTGTTGAAGCGTAAAAATAGTAAAATAATAATTTAATTTTATTGGATTTTTTTCTTTGAATCAGATGTTTAAATCTTTAAGTGTTCTGTCGAAAGTTTTATTAATGTGGTTTCTTAATTCTTTGGGTGCAAAACTGCATGATCTTTGTAAATGGCGGTGAATCACAAAAAAAACCTATGAAGTGTTAAATTGATATTGGTTTATTAAAAGCATGTTTAGGAATTTAACAAAATGGGGTTTTTTGGGTTTTTTTTTTGGGGGGGGGGTCTAGAACTGCAAATAAAAGGGTGCATAATCTTAATGAAGGAGACAATATATGGCATAAGTGTAGACAGCGGTCCTTGAACATTAATATAAAATGTGAAAATTTCTGTAATCAACTCAAAAAATTACAGGGCTTTGCTTTAAGCTTAAGTAAATGCTTAACTGCATGGAAGGGACTAAATAGACGATAATGAGATGTGGAATAAGTGTACACACCAAACCTCCAAATCAACAACAATTTAAACTCTATTCACTAAAGTCTATTCACCTATCAATTTTTTATCATTTTTTTTTACAGCGTAACAGATCTAACTGCCGATTTCATTGCTGGCCTTACCGTGGGTATGACAGTTATCCCCCAGGGGCTGGCATATTCAATTTTAGCAGGTCTACCACCACAGGTTAGTTAATTTAAACCAAGTATTTTGGGGTACAGATATGCGGCCCAGAAATTTTAAAAAGACACCCATACATATATTTCAATGCATATAAAATTACAAAAAATACGCTTAAACTTGACATATTTTATTGATATTTTAATAAAATCAAAGTTTGAATGGTAAAAGTTATCAAATTAATGAACAATTAGGGTTACAAGGAGGCAAGAAGTGGATGCTGTGTCACTCTTTCTATTGATATGATATAAACAATATCTGAAATTTCCACCTTTTTCACATATTGAGCACCCCAAAAAGTAGACCTTTTTGGGCCGCACTTATGTACCTATCTTTATAATGGAAGTTCCTCCGTTGGGGTTATTTTCACTTAATTCGCGATCACAAATTATCCGCTAAAATATCCCTCCTTGGGAATTGATCAATCCTTGAGTAAAGAGTAAAGATAATCAGAAGGAACACAAATTTATCCCCCACCCAAACGGTTCATTTTACCAAAACTCTCAAAATATTCCACACGAAAATTTTCAGGTTTGTAGTAAGTTATTGCTTTATGAACAGCACTTGGTATTTTAGATTGAATAAATGAAATACAATTTTATCGGTGTTATAAATCTCCTCTTTAGCTCATTTTTCTATATATTATTTTCAGTATGGGTTGTATTCAGCTTTCATGGGATGTTTTATTTATACATTCCTGGGAACTTCTAAAGATATCACTCTAGGACCAACTGCCATAATGTCATTGATGACTGCCACATTCGCCATGTCGCCAATCAATGAAGATCCAACCTATGCCATAGTTCTATGTCTTATGACGGGTGTGGTTCAGTTACTCATGGGGCTCCTAAATCTAGGTAAGATGACATTTTAGTTTGTACATGTATACCGTATAGCGGGTCATTTTCACAGCCTGCAAATTTCGCATTTGCATACCAAATTACCTAGATTTTATTTACCAGAACATTTATTTTCGCGATTTTATTATATTCTCAATACAAATTAATATTGATTCTATTTTACGCTGGTTCAATATTTTGCGATAGAATAATGGTCACGAATATAGTGAAAATTAGAACCTCGCGAAAATTTCCCCGACATACGGTATTATGTTATGACTTAGTCCAAGGATGGCTATACCAATGACAATTTACTACTGATTTTAGTGGACTCAGCTTTTGTATACTTGATTTCACAGTTGAAGAATAATCTTAAATGGTGGACACAGCACTTCTGATACACTATTTCTGGTTAGGCCATCTGGTAAAATCATGAATAGATATTTTTGTTCAGAATAGACAGGTGTTCAGTTTACACAGGTTCAAGCATCTATACTACTAAAATAACGAAGCGTTTTTTGTTAGCCGGGTTGCAGCCTAAACAACAAATGCTATGACTAAGCTTCATATATCAAAAACAGGGGATTGTTGTGCCCTTTGAAAATTCCATCAGGACATATGCAATGTATGTCTGCAGTTTGCATAATTAATTGATCTGGAAATGCTTCAGACAAGTTTTGATGTCTTAGCATGTGATTTAATTAAATGAACAGCACCAATGGTATATAGGAGGTTTAGTTTGAAATTAGTTATCTATGAATAATTTATTGTCACATTTATAAACCTAAACAAAAAAACAAAGATACTTATCATTTGAGAAAAAAATAAATTGAATATTTAACCTTTTTTTCAGGATACTAATCAATTTTTGTATCACACCCTGTAACTTATTTGAATGGTGTTTTTTTAGGAATACTAGTCAATTTTATATCCCACCCTGTGATAAATGCTTTTACATCGGCTGCTGCCATCACTATAGCCTTTGGACAGGTCAAGGTAAAATTCATAAAAAGAATAATGACGAATAGACGATAAAGAGATGTGGAATAAGTGTATGGGACACAACCAACATTAAAGAAATGGCAATTTAAAAAATCTCAACCGAAAACAGCCAGCAGTCTTCAACATGACAAGATGTCACTGCTTGCTGTGAACTCTGAAAGGGAAAATTTTGCAAATGTTCAATATATTTTCTAAAAATAACTGTGCATTGCATGATTCATCAGCTTAAAATCAGATATTTTGTGAACACCTTTTAATATAAAAAACATGATTCTACCTTGTGAAAATATCTCCTATGACAGTACATTTACTTCTTTACTATTGAAAAAAGCTAAGATGTAACGATAAGGGCATTTAAAACTGTCAGAAATCTGAAACTAGACAAAATTAGGTACAACATGAAAAAAACATCACATGTAAAAAAAAAAACACACACATTTAACAAATGAATTATGATCATCACAGGAACTCACCTCAGATGCTTTGGAAAGGTAAGCAGTTCCTGTTTTTAGCAACACACCAGCAGTAACAATATATTTAAATTGTTTAAAATTTAAACTTGTGATAAAATGTGTGAAAATTAAATACTTCATTAAAATATGTAAGTTAACAGTTTTATAATGATCATTCATTTAAATTTTTATGTTAAAGTTAGAAAAAAACAATTGTTCTGGTTTGAATTCCACTTGATTATTTAAATCTATATCAAAAATATGTTTTATTTTATTTATCATTTATTTATTTCAGAATATATTAGGCTTGAAGAATATACCTAGAGAATTTTTAGAGAGTGTTTATGAAACATTTGCACATATAGGACATACAAAGTAAGTGACTTGTATTCTTTGGAGTTACCTCCCTTTGAATAAGTAGACTCAGGATTTATTGATACTTATTGCCATTTGAAACAGTGACAGAAATGATTAGCATCTGTTAATCTGTCTGTCTGTGTTTTGCCTTTTGTAATTCCATCTTAACCTCTGGTAGTGATCTCCCACCTACAATTCTCAAATAATGTACCATAAAATTCTTGAACAAGTTGGAAATCCAATAGCAGCTCTATCATTGTGGCCCATGTGACTCACAAAAATATATTATTAATGGATTTATCAAGATTTTTAAGAAGTTTTATCCTAAAACATGACACAAATACTATGTATGAATCAACTTTTCAATTGTTTTCAGCAATCACATTTTGCCACTAGGTTGAAGCATGAGGCACAATTGAATTGTTCTAATTTAGATGTATCATTTAATTTACAGTGTATGGGATTTGACCATGGGCATTGTTAGTTTGATTGTCCTTATCCTCATGAAGGTAATTAGAACAAAAATATATATTTGTACATTGTACTTGCTTGAGTTTGCATAAGCAACTGCAAAAAAAACCAAAACATAAACAAAGAAACCAAAAGATTTGTCAAATCAATAACACAAATCACAGCAAAAGAATAAGATTTTTAGGGGGTAAAGTGGTATCTGTCAAACTGTCAACATACCTGGCATATGCACTCCTCCCTAAGAGTTGGATGGATTTTGATAAAACTTGACATGAAGAAATCACCTTTAGAGGTAAGTCTTCTCAATAATCATTCAGGGGTAATGTTGGACTTTTTGAAGGAATTGAAATTAATCTAGGATTTTGTATTGTTCATATCATGAACATTTTTAAGAAAAAATACTTTTTTATCATTATGAAATTAAGAGAAATAAATTTTTGAATAGTGAGATTTGACTTAACATCATTTAGCAATTTAATTATTTTTTCTACTAGAAAATGAGAACAATTAATTGGAAGGATGCCCCAGGAACCACGCCCTCACGCTGTGTACGGGCTGCCAGATATATTGTGTGGCTGGTAGGCACTAGTAAGTATTGGATCAATTTTAACAAAATTTGGCTGGGGATAACATTTTATTAGATGAGTTTTATACAGAGCTTGAAACAAGACAAAAGGATGAAAAGTTTAGAGAAAAACATGTGGAAGTACTGTAACAATGAGAAAAAAATGTCCATGGGATTATTTCTCAAAATTTGCATCTCTGATACCTTCACCAAAATAAATCCACACAAAGATGGATTCTCATGATAAAAGCCCCCCAAAAATCAGTCAATTCGTGAAAATTAAACCTAACCAACACATTTAAAAAGCATAAAACAGGATATTTAAACAACTTGAAAAAAAAAACTTTTTGTGAGTAAGGATACTTGTCTAAACTTATATCTTACAAATTACTGAAAAAGACACAGTTAGTACATAAAGACAAATGGAAGTAATGAACATTGACACAATGTATATGCACTAGTTGTGTACCATATAATTTTAAAACATATACAAAATGAAAAGATGAGAGAGAAATCAAAACAGTTAACAAATATGTCACAAGATTTGATTGAAAAATACTTGCATCGAAATGTTTTGATTTTCTCTTTTTTAGGTTCCAATGCTATCGTAGTTATCACCTGTTCTGGAATTATTGCCATCCTTCAGAGTTATGACATAAACAAACTCTCTATTACTGGAAATATAAAAGCTGGTCTTCCTCCAGTCAGGGTACCAGATTTTTCAGTTTCCGATGGCAACTCAACATACACCACAAGTGAAATTTTTTCGGTATGGTTTGATAAAGTTTTCTTAAAATATTCTATAGAGGGTTGTTTTCATGATAGTATAATTTTCATTTATATAAATTGCAAAATAAATCCCAGGAAAATGCCCAACTAACAGATTGTATGCATATGCACATTGAAAAACTGCCATAATATAACCTGTACAATTTTATTACACACTTTGTGTTACATGTACAGATTTACAATTCCCTACCTGCACGAAGAAATTTGGGTAATAGTTTTCTCAGCAACAATTTATCACTAATATTTGGTTTACAGGATTGGGATTTGGTCCCATAACGTGTGATTCAGGTCTGTGGCTCATCAACTTCCTATTTAACAAAATCCAGCCATTTTTGACTTCAACAGATTTTTTGTTTCTTTTTTTTCAGGGTATTGGTGCTGGTTTCATAATTGTACCTCTTCTAGGACTGGTCGAATTGATTGCTATAGCTAAAGCTTTCTGTAAGTTTTACCATAAATATCTTGATAAAATCTTGGATTACTAGTACTTGAGCACCTTGGGCTGCATGTGTCCAGAGCAATTGACTATCCATATTGGGCCTAAAACGTACAGGGTTTAACATGTTGTAATCGGATCACACTGCTTTTGGTGAAGAAATCTATTTGCAATTCTTCCAAATATTTGGGATAAACTTAGATTTTGCTAAATGGTCAAATATTGACTTTTTCAGTGTTTCAGTTTGAATCTTTGTTCATAAATACCTGTTCTTGATGATCTTAAAAAGTAAGAAAGGAGTTGACAGGTTTTACTGTAGTAAGAAATATTTCAATTTCATAGAAACTTAAAATTAGAAACATGTAAACAAAACATAAAAGGTTGCACCCTAAGTTTTTCTTAGGCTTTATATTTTCATATACAACAGATATGTACAATGAAACAAAATATACAAAAGAATCAACAAATTCCTTAAAATTTTGTATGAATTTCTCTTTTTATCTTGCAGCTAGAAGAAACAATTACAAAATTTATCCTAGTCAAGAACTCATTGCCATTGGTAAGTCAAAATCCTAGTCAAGAACTCATTGCTATTGGTAAGTCAAAATCCTAGTCAAGAACTCATTGCTATTGGTAAGTCAAAATTTATCCTAGCCAAGAACTCATTGCTATTGGTAAGTCAAAATTTATCTTTGTCAAGAACTCATTGCGTTTGGTAAGTCAGATTTTATCCTAGTCAAGAACTCATTGCCATTGATAAGTCAGATTTTATCCTAGTCAAGAACTCATTGCCATTGGTAAGTCTAAATCCTAGTCAAGAACTCATTGCTATTGGTAAGTCAAAATCCTAGTCAAGAACTCATTGCTATTGGTAAGTCAAAATTTATCCTAGCCAAGAACTCATTGCTATTGGTAAGTCAAAATTTATCTTAGTCAAGAGCTCATTGCGTTTGGTAAGTCAGATTTTATCCTAGTCAAGAACTCATTGCCATTGATAAGTCAGATTTTATCCTAGTCAAGAACTCATTGCCGTTGGTAAGTCTAAATCCTAGTCAAGAACTCATTGCCATTGGTAAGTCAAAATTTATCCTAGTCAAGAACTCATTGCTATTGGTAAGTCAAATTTTATTCTAGTCAAGAACTCATTGCCATTGGTAAGTCAGATTTTATTCTAGTCAAGAACTCATTGCCATTGGTAAGTCAAAATTTATCCTAGTCAAGAACTCATTGCCATTGGTAAGTCTAAATTTATCCTAGTCAAGAACTCATTGCTATTGGTAAGTCAAAATTTATTCTAGTCAAGGACTCATTGCTATTGGTAAGTCAAACTTTATCCTAGTCAAGAACTCATTGCCATTGGTAAGTCAAAATTTATCCTAGTCAAGAACTCATTGCTATTGGTAAGTCAAAATTTATCCTAGTCAAGAACTCATTGCTATTGGTAAGTCAAAACCCTAGCCAAGAACTCATTGCCATTGGTAAGTCAGATTTATCATAGTCAAGAACTCATTGCCATTGATAAGTCAGATTTTATCCTAGTCAAGAACTCATTGCCATTGGTAAGTCTAAATCCTAGTCAAGAACTCATTGCCATTGGTAAGTCAAAATTTATCCTAGTCAAGAACTCATTGCTATTGGTAAGTCAAATTTTATTCTAGTCAAGAACTCATTGCCATTGGTAAGTCAGATTTTATTCTAGTCAAGAACTCATTGCCATTGGTAAGTCAAAATTTATCCTAGTCAAGAACTCATTGCCATTGGTAAGTCTAAATTTATCCTAGTCAAGAACTCATTGCTATTGGTAAGTCAAAATTTATCCTAGTCAATGACTCATTGCTATTGGTAAGTCAAACTTTATCCTAGTCAAGAACTCATTGCCATTGGTAAGTCAAAATTTATCCTAGTCAAGAACTCATTGCTATTGGTAAGTCAAAAATTATCCTAGTCAAGAACGCATTGCTATTGGTAAGTCAAAATTTATCCTAGTCAAGAACTCATTGCTATTGGTAAGTCAAAACCCTAGCCAAGAACTCATTGCCATTGGTAAGTCAGATTTATCATAGTCAAGAACTAATTGCCATTGGTAAGTCAAAATTTATCCTAGTCAAGAACTCATTGCTATTGGTAAGTCAAAATTTATGCTAGTCAAGAACTCTTTGCCATTGGTAAGTCAAAATTTATCCTAGTCAAGAACTCATTGCCATTGGTAAGTCAAAATTTATCCTAGTCAAGAACTCATTGCCATTGGTAAGTCAGAATTTATCCTAGTCAAGAACTCATTGCCATTGGTAAGTTAGATTTTATCCTAGTCAAAAACTCATTGCCATTGGTAAGTCAGATGTTAAAATTATACAGTAAGAGGCCAAATAAAGGGGAAGATGCAGACATTTTTGAAAGGTGTGGGGCTGTGGGGTTCACCCAGAAGTCAGGATGAAAGGGAATTCGTGCCTAAAGTTTGTATGGCAATAACAAGTTTTGAAAGAAAGGGTTGTTCCCATTTCCAGAACCGCCTCTTCTAGACTTGCCACTGAAAGATGGATTACAATATCTTGTGTTTGTTAGTTTAAAATGTTACATGCATGAATTTATCTGTGATATTGTTCATTGTGATTTGTAATTTTATTCCTGCTCTGGAAGATTGTGTTGTGAAAATATCTTATAATTATCAGAACTAATGAAAAAAATAACAAAAATGATATTTAAGCTGTTTACCGACCCAATAAATGCCACTTTCCCTTTATTTTATAAGGGGTAGTCTTATAATGATTTTATATATAACATTATATATATTTACAGGTATAGCCAATATTGTTAGCTCCTTCTTCTCGTCCTATCCAGTTACAGGTAGTTTCTCAAGGTAACGGACATTTAATGATTATAAAATGTGCATCTCATTGTGATCGCTAAATCTATTTACATAATGAATAATAAAATTACAATGATTAGTCATTTAAGAAAAAAATAATGTTACACTTAAAGCTACTGGTTTAACACACTCAAACAAATGTTGCCAAATTCATACATGTTAACTAGATATGCATGTCATGGAGTTTGATAACATGGTCAAATTTCAAGGATTTTCCTCTGAAAAATAATGTTTTATTACTTTACACTTAAAGCTACCCGTACAACAAACTCAAACTTGTGTTACACAGATCATGTGCATTTCATTGTGTTTTGTAACATTATCCATTATCCTGTCAAATTTCAAAGATTTTCCTTTTGAAAAAAAATGTTTTATTTACTCTATGCCTATTAAAACGACCAAAAAAATTGAACTTTTGTTTCTCAATTCATGCATGTTGACCAGATATACATTTCAATTAATCTGGAAACAAAATCCATTTGTTTTTCAAATTTTGAGATTTTCCCTTTTAAAGGTATTTGATTACTTTCCACTTAAAACTTCCAAAACATTCAAAGTTGTTTTCACAATTTATTACTATTTTCTTGATATTCATTTCATTGAGTTTTGTAACATAATCCATTTGCCTGTCAAATTTCGAAGATTTTCCTTTAAAAAATAAAGTTTTATTGATTTACACTTTAAAGATCCAACACTGTCAAACTTATGTGGCACAATTCATACATGTTTACTTCATACAATAATGAAATAAGATCCATTTACGTATTAAATTACAATGATTTTCCTAAAAAAAACATTTTTTTTTGGTAAAAACATTTGAAGCTTCAAAGAATTTAAGATACATGTATCAAAATACCCACTTGATAAACCTTTTCTGCACGTGTTAGGTGTGTGCAAACGTCCGTCACACTCTTGTAAGCATCCTCATATTACAATTGTTAACTAATTTCTGTAAAATGTTTACATAATTTTTGCACTCTAATACCTTGGACAAGTTCTAAGTTCGGCAGTGATTGGTAATGATATGTCCAATTTTATAGGAGTTATTTCCCATAGACCTGAAAAATCAAGTCCCTTGAATTACTGTTTAATTTTCATTATTTGTAGATAGCAGAAAAAAATATTTAGTATAATTAAGACCTTTCATTTTAAGTTTCAATAATATGTACTGATTTTTTCCCTTTATTTTTATAGAACTGCTGTAAACTCACAGAGTGGTGTCCGCACGCCTGCCTCAGGAATCGTAACAGGTATGTTTTGATGTCCACATAAAAGAATTTTGAAAGTTATCTAAAAAAGAAATAAACTTAAAAAATTTCATGGGATATGTTGTCAGAATTTTTTTTTATAATATTTCAAAAGAACTAAAAGAAACACCCCTGCAACCACTTTGGAGGAGAGACTGTTGTATTTGACCTGTCCATTCATCTGTTCCCCACAAAGTTATTCCGATAAACTCCCCTGAAATGACCCAACCAAATAAAATTTATCTTAGTATTCAGCAAGTATACAATATGTAATTGTGCAATTGCATGAATCTTTGATCTTTCAAACTTTATGGGAATCATGGTCATTTATGAAGTCATTTTTGGGGGAAATGAGGGTAATCTTTTGATTTTCAGGCAAAAACAAATTTTGATATTTACTTTTGTTGTCATTATTGTTTCTAATTGCTGATTTTTATATCTTTTTGGAAATAGATAAATTGCTATATTTGTGTTAATTATAGCAATATGAACATCAACCATGATTTATTTTTTCAGGTGCAATAATCCTTCTTGCCTTACAAGTGTTGACTCCGTTGTTTAAATATATACCCAAGGCAGCGCTGGCTGCTGTCATCATCTCGGCTGTCATTCAGATGGTTGATTATGAAATTCCTAGAACTCTTTGGAAACTTAATAGTAAGTATAAATACTTAAGGAATTAGGGTCTTATAACAACCAGAAAGTTCTTACTTAACAGTCAAGAAGCAGAATGGATCTGAATTAGATGCAGAGGTATTAAGAAATTCATACAAAAGGTCTGAGAAAAACAACAAAATTGGTCCATTAGGTGTTAAAACTGGGAGAAAAATGTACTTGGATGCTTAAAGTTGCTTTTTTTATTCTTTAAGTAAGGAAAATAAAGGCTTGACTTGAGTAATATGTTGGAGTAATAAATATATATTTTTCACTTTCAGTACATCAATTTTTCTCTATATGATATTTGAAAATTATTCTGTTTTTATTTCAGAACTGGATCTTTTAGTCTTGGTTTTAACATTTATTTGCTGTTTAGCCATTGGCATTGAGGTATATATGACCATGATTTTCCCTTTATACATATCTCTTTATGTTATTTCAAGCATCTTTATACAGATTACAAGCTAATGATATTTTAAATAGCCTTTTCTTCATATATGTATTAATGAATAGATGAAATTTGACATGTAAGTTCTAGGTTGAGAATCTGTGTCAAGGCTTGTACTTGTCTAATTAATGTTAATGTGTGTTGAAAATTAAAGGGCTTTCAACCTTAAAACACACATCAAATTGTTTTGGGGGTAAAAAAGAGTTCTTTGAAAAATCTAAGATATGTTTCATTATTATAAATCTGTATTTATTATGTACTTTTTACAACCTTGACCAGAACTGGTTTAATCTGGAAATAACAGTAATAAATTACCTTTGCCCTTTTGCATGAGGAATAAGATTTCATTATGTAATGATATAAAATTTCTATTTTTAGTATGGTATTATAGTTGGTGTCGGTTTATCCCTGATCATTTTACTGTATCCCATGGCAAGACCAAAGGTCAAGGTAAATATGTGAACTTTGTCCTAGATTATAAACTTTTTATGGATCAATTTTCTACTTAGATCTTTTGGTTGTTATATGAAACATACTACATGCTTTTTGAGATAAATGTTTAATTTTATATAAAATTGTAAAAGATCACAAGAAATCACCTTATTAATGAGAATTACAAGTAATTGCTCTGTTTTTTTTTACCTAAAAATCAAAGGGGGCCCTTTATTTAAAGGTAATGCATACTTCAAGTCAAGCCTTCTGTTTGTCACAGTAAAGAAACAAAGCTTAATTCATGCATTTTGTCATTTTACGTTAATTCTGTATGTCATAATTAATCAACAAACAAAATTCTTGTAATGAACTTTTTTACTCCTATGTAAAAAGAAGATTTTGTGCATGAAGATTATGCATGCTTGTTCATATAGTGATTCAATTCTATGTGTGTATATTTCAGAAACAGAAGATAAGTTACGGACAAGACATTGTAGTCTTAATGGTGAATCACGGCTTCTCTTTCCCAGCAGTTGATTTTCTCTTGGAAGAGTTAGAGATAAAATCTCAGAAAGGTAATAAAAAATAAATATACAGCAGCCTTTGATGTTTGTTTTCTTAAAAATACACTAACATATCTTCATTTAACTCAAAAATAGATAATAATAGGGTAATTTTTGGCAAAATCTTTGGTTTTGTAAATTTCCTGTCATTTAATATATTTGCGGAAATTATTCCTGAGCAAAATGATTTCCATGCCAATAAAAGATTAAACTATTTGCAAAAATTACACCACATGAATGAGTTTCATTACACATGTACACAATTCAAGAAATTTATATGACACAAAAATAACCCCCTTCTAAGTTATGATGTGGAATAAGTCTCTGTGATAAATTTCAATAAATCAGTGGCAATGTTAAACTCCACTAATGGAAAACAGACAGGACCAGATGTTCTTGTCATTTGCTCCAGATTAAGAATACAATATTGGACATGCAATATGATATGTAATAATAGAATGGAATAAAGAACACAGTTTGAATGAAGCAAGCAAAGTGGTACCAATGGAGCACTAGAGTGTCAAAAGTCAGAAAGGGCAATGACAAAACCAGTAAATACCAATTACCGGTAGAACAGCTTGAAACACAAAAGGAACAACTAAAATCAACCAAACAGAAATCTACTGCGGAAGAGTAAGCAGTTCCTGACTGCTATAGCACACCCGTATATTTGTAATTCATTTGTACATTGTGTCTGACTGTCTGTTCTTATACTTTAGTATATCCTTGTATCTGTTTATCAATGTTGAACTACTGCATGGATTGTGATTAAACTTTTTTAATTTCTTTTTCAGATGGAGGCACTGGACATCAGTCTATTGTTTTGGACTGCAGCCACATCTCAGATATAGATTACAGTTCCATCCAGGTATATTTTAAAAGTTAAAAAATATCTATTTGCGAAACGAGATAATTCAATACATTTCTAAGGTAGACCATATTTTATTTGTTTAGAAGATGTATATTTTAAATGTTTATCTGTACAGGCCCTCTGGTTATGACATTTGTTTAACGATTATGGAATGAGAATTTAGAATTAAATAAAGTCAAAGGGGAAATAATTTAACATTAAATGAGTGATATTTATGCATCTTTGTTCTACTTTAAAGTGAAGTTGGTTTTTTTTCGTTGCTTTAGCATTCAAGAATATCATACTTTTCGTGATAATAAAACTATATTTAATTGATATTTCATGTAGATTGAAATAATGGTCATCTGAAGTTTCACATGACCGCTAAACAAGTCTTATGTGGTTAAAACTAGTTTATTTAAATACAATGAATTAATTTATCTGCTTTCTGTTTACAGTGTGTGAGGGAAATGATTGTTGAAGCACAGAGAAGGAATGCCAAATTAGTGTTTGCCTGCTTACCTGTAAGTCTTTTTATATAGTTACACTTTAAAACAAATATCTCTTAGACTGTCCAATTGTTCATTACTCTCAGCTTTATCCTTGCTTTAAGAATACGATTTAGAATTGGTTTACTACAAATTTCTGAATATATACATGTATAAGTCATTTTTTTTCTAATATTTTGGAGACTTTGTACATTTATTTGTTATGAAAGCTAGACAACAAGAAAAGAAGAAAATCAAACAATTTATGCTGAGCAAGACTTTCTTTTCTTTAAAACACATTTGCTTGTTTGTTGAATGCAATTGTGAAATAAAAAGTTTCAAGACACATTTAAGTCATGAGCAGAATTTCTCTTAGTGAAAATATCTTGGTCCCCAAAAAAGACGAGTCAAGAGCTGACTTTTGGCACATTGATTGTTTTTATGCCCAACGTACAAAAAGGGCATATTGTGTTCAGGTCTATGTGTTTGTCACAAATCATGTTTACCCTCAGCTTTAAGTTGAATTCCCATATTGAATGGTGGGGCATTATTCTTCTGCACATGTTCTTACTTTGTTGGAAAATAAAGATTAGTCAAGAGCTGAATTCAAACACATTTTTTTTCTTTCTTTGCAGGAAAAAATCTTGGCCCAATTAGAAAAGGCTGAAACAAAAGATATGCTGATCAGTGCAGATGTCAAAGGCGGATGTCGTTTATTACAAGGTAAGATCAGTTCTGTTTATAAAAACAAAGACAAAACAAAACAGGCTTTAGGCCGAATAAAATAATTCCTTGATTCTCATTCAAATTTGTAGAAAATAAAGGCCAGGCAATTTTTTTTTTTTTCAAATAATTTCGATAAAATAAGCATGCTCTGCCATTTCAAAGGAAATTGGCCAACAATATAAACATAATTTGCTTATAAATCAAAATAGAATTTTGTAAGGAAGCTTTAAAAAATTGGGATGGGGAAAGGATGAGAATCTAGAATAATTTTTATGTTGGCCTTAGGTTCATATATGGCATTTCTTTGAGTTCAGTTTGAGGATTGATGGAGCATATAGTAACATTTAAAGGAGGGAAGTCAAGCATTTATGCTTATTGATCGAATAGAAACAACTTGATCTGTCCATCTCTACCCAATATCTCATAAACACAACTCCTCCGTAACCACTTGACAGATTTTAATGAAACATTACACAAAGGGAAGTACATGATATGGATATATGCTTGATTTTCATAGCTATGGCTATCATTCAGGGGAGATAATTGGACAAGTTTTTTCCAATGTAGAGTTGAATATGGAGCTGGGGATATCCATTTATGAACTCATTCACAGTAGAGAAAGAAATATTTTGGTTTTATGATTTAAAATAGTGTGAAAATAACAAGCTATACAGAAAATATGGAACAACAAGTATATGCAAGTTCTTTGATTTTTATATAGAGATATAAAAGTATAAATGAAATATTCTTCAACTTATGATTTGTGTTTTATTTTTCAGAATTGAACAAGAAAGAGTTGCAGAATGGTGACTTGGGAGAAGTCAGTGTGGTTGTGGACGTTATAAACAGTAGCCATTTGTGATATTGAACTCTGGGAGATTATTTTTTCATTGTTGATACCATTTCTTTCATACATCTCATTTTTTGTTACATTTGTTAATATTTTGTTGTTAATATATTAAATGCATTTTTATCAGAGCTATATTTTTATAATGATAATGTTGTATATGTATATTATATATGTTAAATGAGTGATATAGATTTTAAAATTTGTGAAGATTTGACAGTTAATTGGGTAAACTTTTTTATCAGCTATAAACTGGGTACTTTTTCATAGTTTTGGAGCTGTGGGTAAACTGAGTATTTTCCCATAGTTTTGAATTTATCAGCAGTCAATTGGGTATTTTTATAGTTTGATATCAGCATTATTCTGGCATATATCTGAATATAAAAATATACAGGTCTATGATTCTAGGTAGTTTTTTTATGCTTTTAAATGTACAATCATCTGCTGGATTCAAAGGCCATAGACTACTTAATTTGATATGTTGTCTCTTACTTCGTTTGCTTTGAATTGTTATTGTTTATTAAATATAGTTGCTATGCAACCTAAAAAGTGTCCATAAAATGATTCTACTTAAGTCCAATATTTGTACAAATAGTTTACTTATGAGTGCAGTTTAGTCAAACTTGTTGTTTTTGTATAGTTGTATATTATTTTATAAAACTAATACTATTTTTAACTTGTATATTTTTATACAAATAAAACTGAAAAATCCTTCATACGTCTATAGTTTTATTTACTTATCTGTGGCGGATCAAGAAATTTTAGAATGGGTGGGATCGCAATTAAGAAAAAATCTTCTGTAACATCTTGTTAGAAGAGGGGGTATACTGGTTTACCTCTGTCAGTCCGTCCTTCCGTCCATCTGCACCATGACTTTCATAACATTTTTCTCAGCAACTACAAATCACAGTGACTTGAAATTTGATATATGAGTTCAGTGTGAGGTCATTTATCTTGAGTACAGAAATTAGGTCTGTCAACTATCTACTTCCTGTTTACTGACTTAGTCAATTTTCAACATTACTAGTCAATTGTTGAAAATTTACGTAACATTTTTCTCAGCAACTACATATCACAGTGACTTGAAATTTGGTATATGAGTTCAGTGTGAGGTCATTTATTGCGAGTACAGAAATTAGGTCTGTCAACTATCTACTTCCTGTTTACCGACTTAGTCAATTTTAAACATTACTAGTCAATTGTTGAAAATTTTCGTAACCTTTTTCTCAGCAACTACATATCACAGTGACTTGCAATTTGGTATTTGAGTTCAGTGTGAGGTCCTTTATCGTGAGTACCAAAATTAGGTCTGTCGGATGTCTACTTCCTGTTAACTCACTTACCCCGGTAGTCAATTTTCAACATTACTAGTCAATTGTTGAATTTTTTTTAACATTTTCCTCATCAACTACATATCACAGTGACTTGAAATTTGGTATATCAGTTTAGTGTGAGGTTTTTTATTGCAAGTATTGAAATTAGGTGGTCTGTATTATAGATACTTCCTGTTTACCCACATAGTTCATTTTGGGGGTAGTGGGGTATACTGAGTGAGCAGTAGCTCACAAATTCCTTGTTTCATACAGTTCCTTATGAAATTCTTGAGGGTGCACCCCCAGAACGCCTTTCCTAAATCTGCCTTTGCTTACCACCCATTATGCCTCCAGTTTAGTTTAGTTTTTTGTTCGATGTATGGTTAAGTAAAAAGCAGGGTGGGGGTATTATTTTGTGAGCTCAAAGTATTTTATCTTACATTGAGGCAAACAATTAAGTGTCTTCTACACTGAAAGATATGTCTAAAGTCACAAAATTTCTTAAACCACGGTTATAAGAAAGTAAAATGTTTGTTTTATACTATTAGAATTAACATAAATGAATGTATTACCCCCAACTGGTTATGACTATTCCAAAACCATGTCCTCTCTTATTTGTCAAAAAGTAACATAAATCTGAAGCTAATCCTGATTTTTGACCAACAGATCATCATTTTATATCCCTCTATCTATGTAGGCAGGGAATAAGAAATGAAATAGAATGAAAAAAATCTGTGAAAGTCAAATTTGGCTGGATTTAATTAAACAGGAAGTAGGTGTGCAACAGACCTGAAATAAAACCCAATATGATGGGATCTGATCCCCACCTGAGGCACCTGCCACCAAAAAGTTTATTACTATGCAGATCCTCAATTTATGGGACCTGACCAAAAATTATGCAGGTCAATCAATAGGAAGCTTATAGTCGGTACTATAGGCTGAAAAGCCTCTGCAGCAACTGTAAATTTAGGACTCTTTGTGTGGCATGGATTGCCCAGCTCATGACACACCACTGCCAGAGTAAGTTTCTCTAGTTACAGTTGAACCGGAGACAGAAACTGTCTCAAGCTGTGTGGAGGTTTTTTAAAGATAGCATGTTCCATTTTTGAATCAAACCTTGGGAATGGAATGTTCCTGTCATTCAGTTAATAACAGTTATAAAATGAATAACTGTTATAAAGATAGAATGTTCCATTATTGAGTGAAAACTCAGGGGTGATTAACTGTTTAAAAGATAGAATGTTCCATTACCGAATGGAAACTACTGTTTATAAGATAGAATGTTGAATTGTTCCATTATTGAATGAAAACTCAGGGGTGATTAACTGTTTATAAGATAGAATGATCCATTACTGAATGGAAATTAAGGGGTGATTAACTGTTTATAAGATAGAATGATCCATTACTGAATGGAAATTAAGGGGTGATTAACTGTTTATAAGATAGAATGTTCCACTATTTACGAAAACTCACGGGTGATTAACTGTTATAAGATAGAATGTTCCATTATTGAATTAAAACTCAGGGGTGATTAACTGTTTATAAGATAGAATGATCCATTACTGAGTGAAAATTCAGGAGTGATTAACTGTTTAAAAGATAGAATGTTCCATTACCGAATGGAAACTACTGTTTATAAGATAGAATGTTCCATTATTGAATGAAAACTCAGGGGTGATTAACTGTTTATAAGATAGAATGATCCATTACTGAGTGAAAATTCGGGGTTGATTAACTGTTTGAAAGATAGAATGTTCCATTAATGAGTGAAAACTCAGGGGTGATTAACTGTTTATAAGATAGAATGTTCCATTACTGAGTGAAAACCCAGGGGCTATTAACTGTTCATAAGATAGAATGTTCCATTATTGAATGAAAACTCAGGGTTAACAAACTGTTTATAAAATAGAATGTTCCATTACCGAATGGAAACTACTGTTTATAAGATAGAATGTTCCATTATTGAATGAAAACTCAGGGCTGATTAACTGTTTATAAGATAGAATGATCCATTACTGAGTGAAAATTCAGGGGTGATTAACTGTTTAAAAGATAGAATGTTCCATTACTGAGTGAAAACTCAGGGGTGATAAACTGTTTATAAGATAGAATGTTCCATTATTGAATTAAAACTCAGGGGTGATTACTTGTTTATAAGATAGAATGTTCCATTATTGAATTAAAACTCAGGGGTGATTAACTGTTTAAAAGATAGAATGTTCCATTACTGAGTGAAAACTCAGGGGTGATTAACTGTTTAAAAGATAGAATGTTCCATTAAACACCAACCCAAACAGTAGTCCGACACAAGACGGACAAGGGTAAGTATTAGATACAATACATATGTAACAGAAAAACAAGCCGGTAACACCCGTTACCGTACAGTTTTTCCGCTCGAGGAATCAGGTCAAAGTCCGAGGCGCTTGCGCCGAGGATTTTGCCTGATTCCGAGGCGGAAAAACTGTTCGGTAATGGGTTTACCGGTTTGTTTTTCTGTTACAAATGTATTGTATCTGACTTGTACGACGTCGAAAAATATATATTAAAATTGTGTAATTATTTGTTTATTGTACGAATTGATTGCCGTAAAATTTGTGTTTATATACATTTAAACCACCAAACACATTGCTCAGCCATCGTGGTCTAGTGGGAAGATGAAAGTAAAGAATGAAATCGCATGGTGGATCAAACCCCGTTCGGAATGATTGTTTGAACGTCAGTTTTTTTTAGCCTAGAAACACACTAAGATTACCAAATGCTTTAAAGAAACATATTAAGAGTAAGATTTTTTAAAATACATTTTTAAATTAAATCTATTTGAAAAAAAGATAACATGTAAAAGAAGCAAAAAGGCGCCAATGGGGTATTCCAGCGTCAAAAGTCAAAAAGGCAACTACAAAACCAGCAAACATGAACAAGAACAGTACGAGAATACACACAAAAAATCCCCACCAATTAAACCGAACAAAAATCAACAATGCGAACGAAATGAAAATATGACTTAGTTTCTGAATGAAAAAAATAATGAATTTTGTCTTCATTTAAAGTTATTGAAAACATACAGCTGGCTATCTAGCTTTTCCAAATTTTAACAAACTTTATAATATATCGATTGATTTTTTTCTTAAAAGCAAACTTTTGCCGTTAAGGGAAGATATGTAGGACATTAAACATAAAAATGTACTACTGATAAGTTGTTTTTAGTAATTGAACGGATTGGTTCAGGTTTTTTTTTGTGTGAAACGTTTCACATTCAACACAATTAAAACCAAAATTTACAAGCGTAAGGTTGTCCTTGTTTTACATCATCATCATATCACTTGTTTGTTTTGTTGTTTTTTTTGGTTTTAGAAAAAAAAAACTAATTTGTTTGCAAATGTATCTTTTAACCCGTCATAGTTTTATTTTCAACAAATTATACATCTCAATCGTAGAGTAAGATTTCGTGCCAATAAAACCTTGTTCAATCCACTTATTTATTCAAAACGCACAACTAACGATATTCAATTTTTGATAAGTATTTATCCTTTTTTGTTATCTCTTCATGGACATAAGTTTAAAAAAATCCAATTTTAATATCTTTAATGGATATACAAATACTTCTTATTTTTTTGGTAATTTACAGAGAAGTTGTTATGGTATCAAGCTCTATATAAGATTTTTTTTTCAACACAAGCAGAAACTTTAAAATTGTGTTTAGTAAAGGAAAGCCTCCGTTATGGGGTGGAATAATTGAAGACAGGAGTATAGCATGAAGTGGAGTCCCAGAATCGAACTTATTTAAGTTTATTTTTTACTGGCTGACCGTTTTTGGACGTTATTTTTGTACAAACTTTATTGTTCACAAGTTCGCAAAATTTACAAATGATCCAGAAGGTGGCTTTTAATGGTAAAATTTATTCAATATATCAATTGATTGTCGTAATACAAAGTAGTTGGTGTTCATATATATTTAAAGGACCAATTTTCATGTGGTCCTCAGTAGTCGTGGGGTAAGATTGAAGTCTTGTACGACAAGGAATGGTGGTTCAAACCCCGCTCAGGACAGGGATTTTTTCGACACGATTTTAACTTAGAATGCATAAGAAAAATGTCTTACAAATTAAAAACCTTAATATGATGAATAATTATACCTTTCATTAAAATTTAACAACTTTGACTTCGTAAAGTACGCATGAACTAAGTTGACCTGTAGATAAACAGGCCGTGTAAGTTCTAAAAATAAAAGAGGCCGGTAACACCCGTTAAAGTACTGAAATTGAATAGCTCTGTGGGGGGTAAAGTCGTACAACAACATTAGCCACACCACCAGAGACCAACAAATACAGACACCAAGCTTTGGCAAAGAGAGACCACTTACCCCGACGAAATACCGAATTCCAGAGGAAGTCTACAGCCGAGATAAAGAATGGGAACCATCGCGTAACGTAAGTTGTCCTTTCAATCCAGACTTATGATGTTATAAAAAGTGTTTACGGATATTGATGTGCTAGCTCTACTCACAGGCATTTGATTTGGACGACCCAGTGTATCAACTACCTTATCCTTCAGATGAAGACCTATATCCTAAGCGACATCACACGAGAAGTCACGAGATCTATCAATTTAAATCATTCTTCGAAACGCAGTCGGCGAGGACAGACGCTCTCCTGTCCTCTCCTTTTCGCGGTACTTTTGAGCACGTGCAAGTCGTTGCCTTGTATTACACGGTCTCGGAAATTATCCATTGCTTTTATGTAAGTATATTTTTCTTTTTATTTGCATGCTTGTGAGGACATTATGGTCCTTTTGAGAGATTTTTAATTTTGAAGCACGGACATGGGTCCGTTTGGTTAACTTTTTAATGATGAAACGGACATGGGTCCGTTTGGTTAATTTTTTAATGATGAATCGGACATGGGTCCGTTTGGTTAACTTTTTAATGATGAAACGGACATGGGTCCGTTTGGTTAATTTTTTAATGATGAAGCGGACATGGGTCCGTTTGGTTAACTTTTTAATGATGAAACGGACATGGGTCCGTTTGGTTAATTTTTTAATGATGAAGCGGACATGGGTCCGTTTGGTTAATTTTTTAATGATGAAGCGGACATGGGTCCGTTTGGTTAATTTTTAATTTTGAAGCACGGACATGGGTCCGTTTGGTTAATTTTTAATTTTGAAGCAAAGACATTGGTCCGTTTGGTTAATTTTTAATTTTGAAGCAAATACATGGGTCTGTTTGGTTAATTTTTCAATCATAAGACACGGACATGGGTCCGTTATGTTAATTTTTAATTTTGGAGCACTGAAATGGGTCCATTTGGTAAATATTTGATTTTGAAGCCCGGACATGGGTCCATTTGGTAATTATTTGATTTTGGAGCCCGGACATGGGTCCATTTGGTAAATATTTGATTTTGAAGCCCGGACATGGATCCGTTTGGTTAATTTTTCAATTGTGAAGCACGGGCATGGTCGGTTTGGTTAATTATTTAAATTGAAGCACGGGCATAGTGTCTGTATGATTAATTTTTCATTTTGAAGCACGGGCATGGTGTCCGTTTGGTTAATTTTTAATTTTATAGCAATATAAATGACCTGGTGTCCGTTTTGTTGATTTTTAATTTTGAAGCAAGGCCAAGGACTTGGTGTTCACTTGGTATTTTTTTTTTTTTTTTTTTTTTTTTTTTTGATTTTGAAGTACGAGCATGGTGTCTGTATGATTAATTTTTGATTTTGAAGTACAAGCAATGGTGTCTGTATGATTAATTTTGATGTACGAGCATGGTGTCTGTAGGATTATTTTTTTATTTTGAAGTACGAGCATGGTGTCTGCAAGATTAATTTTTGATTTTGAAGTACGAGCATGGTGTCTGTAGGATTAATTTTTTATTTTGAAGTACGAGCATGGTGTCTGTAAGATTAATTTTTGATTTTGAAGTGCGAGCATGGTGTCGGATTAATTATTGATTTTGAAGTACGAGCATGGTGTCTGTATGATTAATTTTTGATTTTGAAGTACGAGCATGGTGTCTGTAGGATTAATTTTTTATTTTGAAGTACGAGCATGGTGTCTGTATGATTAATTTTTGATTTTGAAGTACGAGCATGGTGTCGGATTAATTTTTGATTTTGAAGTATGAGCATGGTGTCTGTATGATTAATTTTTTATTTTGAAGTACGAGCATGGTGTCTGTATGATTAATTTTTGATTTTGAAGTACGAGCATGGTGTCGGATTAATTTTTGATTTTGAAGTATGAGCATGGTGTCTGTATGATTAATTTTTGATTTTGAAGTACGAGCAAGGGTGTTTGTATGATTAATTTTGATGTATGAGCATGGTGTCTGTATGATTAATTTTGATGTACGAGCATGGTGTCTGTAGGATTAATTTTTTATTTTGAAGTACGAGCATGGTGTCTGTAGGATTAAATTTTCATTTTGAAGTATGAGCATGGTGTCTGTAGGATTAACTTTTTATTTTGAAGTACGAGCATGGTGTCCGTTTGGTAAATTCTATAATTTTGGAGCAAGGACTTGGTTTGTTTTTTGGTGAATTTTTAATTTTGACTAAAGTAAACACATGGTGTCCGTCTTGGTAATTTGTAATTTCAGAAGCATGGATGGTGTCGTCCGTTTTGTTGATTTTTCCCTTTGAAGTACGAGCATGTTGTCCAGTTGGATGTACGGATGGTGTTGCTCGTTTGGTTCATATTTTGATTTTTTAGTACGGATGGTATAATACGTAGCTTGGCAATTTATATTTTGAAGTGCGGATGCTGTCGTCCGTTTGTTTATAGAATTTTAAATCATTTAGCGGATAGTGTCGCCTCGGTTGTTGAATTACGTTTCGGAGTATTGACCTCGAAATAAGAGTGGATTGTGCCACCGCTGTTTGATATGATTGGGGTTTAACCTGGTACAATTTTGTTGTAGTCTTGTGGTCAGAATGGATGCTGATTTTATCGGTTATATTCTATATGTATATTCTGAAGCGGCTTAAATGTAAAAAAAAAAAAACATGTTCTCGTCCAGTAATATATCGACTCACGACATGCTTGGATCAATAATGTTTATGTAGTGTATTTTAATTTACTTGTAGATGGTTGAACATCACCTTGGAAGTTCTTAGCAGTTGGCTCCTTAATGGTTAATTTAGTTGAAGGATCGAAAGGGTAAGATTTAGATGCTGTAGAGCAATGCATATTGTGTTTAGAGAGAAGGCTTTTTTAAAGTTTGTAATTAATACTTTAGTTTAAGATATTGTTGAACACAATCTAGTTTCATGTACGTTTTCTCATCGCGGGAAAAGATAAAGACAAAAAAAAACTGGCTCTTTGAGGGACTTTAAGAACTTTTATGTTCTAGCTATAGATAGTTCATGTTTTTGCGTCGGGGCATTATCTCGTCCCAAATTGTCATGTATGTCATGTGTGTTGTACAAATTGGAAGTTAAAGTTGAATGTCTAGTATGTTTAAATGATTAAGTAACAGATACTTGTATGTGACATTGAGTTATATATATTTAGTAGCATATTATGTCGTTTTGTAGGCATTGAAAGATCGGAGCCAGTTTCGGTTAACAACACAGATGTAACTATATAACGTCTGCAAGTAATTATAGTATTGGGATCTCGAAGGGAGACACCAGTAATTGGAAAATGATTTGGATGATAGGCAGGGACGTAAAAACGTCAGAGCTATGACTGGAAGACCTAAATTGATGCCTGTTTGTGTCCTTGATGCCGCCTTGAAGGTTCTATAGCTTAGTGCTCGATCATAAAACGAACCATCCGGAAATTGAGTTCTATAGTAAAGCTTTGCAGGCATATAAACAATTTGAAGCGCATGATGATACTTGTAACTTATTTTAACTTTAAGGACCTTGTTGTATACTCAGAAATTTCAAGTGCTACGTTTACTCAAAGAATAATTGACTTGAGATAGTTTTCTAATTTCCATTCCAGGGAATCTAATCCTTAGTGGCTTATGTCACGCGGAATGGGGGTTGGAGAGCTTTTTCTCTGTAATTTCCTTTTGAAAATTTTACATCTATCTCTTTATACAATGATATATTTATAATATTTTTATTGTAAACTGATCATGCTAAAATTAGTCAATCAATTGAAGTTGAGATTTTCTTTTGATCCTTTTTTTTTTTTGGTTGACCATGAATTTTTTGTTGAAACTACAGAGGAGAAGTTCTTCAACCTCCTAATCGGTTTTACAAAGCAGAGAATGTTTTTGAAAGCTATAATTTTTATGAAGAATCATTTCCTGTATTTAAAAGTTACAGTATCGGGGGACAAACGTTCACATTAATCAATTAAATCATTGTTGAAGTGTTGAAATTTGGAAATGCCAAGGAAGAAGCCTTTTAGTTAGACCGATTAAAATGTTATTATACAGGCTAAATCTTTTGTTATGTTATAATGTGCAGGAAATTCTCGGTGAAATTTCGATTCTGAATGCCGAAAGTTTGCAAATTTATTTTTATAGATAGGGACAAGCCTTTTCTCAACTTTATTTTGTGGTGGCCATATATTTATAAGTAGGGTTTTGGATTTAGCCTGGGATATCGGTTAATTGCTATCAACGTTTTGGTGATATAAAACTGGGCTTATTTTTCAATATTGCGAATGATAACCGGGGACAAAAAATATTGACTGATAGTTTTGCCGTTTCCTTTGTCAGTTTGTACTGTATATTTGTGAATAAAGTTGTTGCATTATTATTTGTTTTATTTTAAAATTGGATTTATGCGTTATGGACATTTAAAGGGTGAGATGAGGTTTAAATTAGTGTAAGCAAATTTTTGATTAGGTCAAAATGATGGTCTACGTTTCTTTGAAAGACTCGTTAGTAAAGCTGTGGCTGAAAATGAGAATAAAGGTGCCACTATCGGGCACAATTTACACATGTTTACTTTATTTCAATCTAATCCTATATTTGTTTGTGAACAAGTTATGGCGCAACATATGTGGTTGCTTTAGAGTTGGTACAGATCAGTTTTTAAAGCATTTCATCGGTATGCCCCTGCAACCACGGTCTACTGATTTTGTGATTTCTTTCTGATTTGGCTTAATGCTATAGTTTGTTCTCAAGTCTGTTAAACTTGAAGCAGGCATGGTACACCATTGATTTTATGTAATTGTGTTAGCTTTAGTGCAAATTTAGTTTTTGTCTCACCTGCGACGATTAGCAAGACCTAGGTATTACTTTCCGGCGGTGGTGTCGTAAACTTTTTGTAAGACTTTTTTGGACAATGAAAATTGCTTGAATTGCTTGAAAAGTATAATTGCTAGGCATCTGATATTGGGTATACAGACAGTTAAGGTTATGGTCTACGCAACTGTCACAATGCCGTGTGATATTGACCCCATTTTCACGCTCCAGTGACTCTGAACTTAGGTCGTTTTTTCAGGCCGTGAACTTTTTTATAAGGTTTTTGTGGACAATGAATTACTTGGTGATATAAAGCAAGGAATCAGATTGAGGAAACAGACAGTTGAGGTTATGGTCTACCATGCCGTGTGACCTTGACCCCATTTTCACGCTCTAGTGACTCGATAACCTTAGGTCTTTTTTCAGGCGGAAAACATTTTGAAATGATTTTGTGTACATTGAATGGCTTGAAAAGTATAGATATTGGGTATACAGGCAGGTGATATATATATTGCACGGTCTACTGCTGACTTAGGAATTTTTGTATACTGATTTGGCATACTCTTCTGTCCGTTTAACAAATAGCGTTGGCGTTTATGACATATCATTGATATTTCGTAGGCTGTTTCATAAGCATCAGTACTGGTCTATTCCAGGAGGATATCTTCTACATATACGCCCCTACACGGTCTACTGACTATAAGGGTTCTTGCTCCTTTGGCTATATGTTAATGTTTTTTTTCTAGTCTATGTATGCGAATAGATAATTGTACATTTCATATGTCGTCTGTCTCGGTGATAATTTTTGGCAGTGGTGTTCAACCTTGTGTATAAAATTTTTAGTCTTAGTCGGGCCAACGCAAGACGGCGATCGGTGACCGGTGATCTGGTAATCTTGGTGATTGCTAGCTGTTTTCCTTTTATGATTTTGTTTTGGGTTGGTTGCGTTGCGTATGCCTATCTCACATCTCTTTATCGTCTACAATGTTGATATTTGGTATACAGTTGCATGTTAATCAAATGAATATACGTTGTAGGTCAATTTATGGGTAATTTTCAGGATTGTATTCAAAATTTACTTTTGTATATTGGCTAGACATATTTAAGATACAAGTTTGGGTGAGTTTTGAGTTTTGAGTTTTGGGGGTTTTGTGGTGAGTGTGAAATAGTTACTGATTTCACATAACAAAGGATGATTATTGCGTATCAAATTTTCACCTCCAATACTAATACAATCTAGTTACTTGGAGTGTGATGGCTCTTAGGATAATCATTTATCCTAAGCGACATCACACGAGAAGTCACGAGATCTATCAATTTAAATCATTCTTCGAAACGCAGTCAGGTTATGGATTGAAAGTGATTCTTTTCTCTCGATTTAGCTGTGGCTATGACTATGGTTGTGGTTATAAAGGGGTTTAGGCTTATGAATCTGTAATTTTTCCCACCGCCCCACCCTGTTTTATTTGACCAGTGTTTCACACTCCAGGAACTGGATGCTCCTCAAATTTTCACCTCCAATACTAATACAATCTAGTTACTTGGAGTGTGATGGCTCTTAGGATAATCATTGGACCCAAGCCAGCAACACCTCTTCCTTCAGTTAAACCAATTCAAAGAAGAAGCAAAGGAACAGAAGTCAAAAATCATAGTTACTGAAGTCAACGCCCGCAATATCCAGCCGGATAGCCAGGCAATAAACACCCCATCTCTCTCTCACTTGGGAGTGACTCACTGTTATATATTAAGAATTGATGTTCAAGTTGTCAGTAAAAATTCAGGGGGGGTATTAACCATGTTATTAATGTTTATAAGACTATTTAACTTGACAGATTTATCCTGAACAGAACATTTTTCCAGAAATTAAAAAAAAATGTGCTGTGAGAATTGTTATGTTAACATGTAACCTCTGATGCAAATCTTTTTTCTAAATCCAATTCTATTACTCAAAATATCTTTGTCAGAAAAAAGACAAGGCTCCCCCTTTTTCAAGTTAGTGGTTCATCCACAAGATGGAAATTGCATCTATCTATGGTACACAATCTTTCACTAACAATCCATTATTATTGCATATAAGGGGCCATAACTCGTATTATGGTAATCTTACAATTTTGGCCTAATGGGCAATTTTGTAGAGCTAAATAAGTTGAACATTTAAGCAAGCAAAATCTTTTCCCTATCTTCTATCGTTCACAATCTATAAAACTAAAACCACTACTTTTGGCATGATAATTTCAACCCAATGGAAATTTCGTAGAGCTTACTTAGCTGAACAATATGCACAATAAGACAAAATAAGTGGAAACACAGAAAAATTCAAGAAAAAGGGCAATAACTCCCACATAGTTTGTTCGAATTTCTTCAAAATTTTGGGGCAGGTAAATCTTGGCATGCTGATCACTGTTACTGTATGTCAGAATTTTGACATCTGTCACAGTTTTTGAGTTATTTGCAAAAAACTGCTGTTTTACCCCCTGTTCTATTTTTAGAAACGGCAGCCATGTTATTTTATCGGATCAATTAAAAATGAGGATCATTTGTAGCCAACATGTCATATATCATTCCTGCAAAGTGTCAATTAAATTGGTTAAGTCGTTTCAGAGGAGAAAATTTTTGAAATTGTTAACAGACAATGACGACGGACGCAGAGCAACAGATCTGATATTGATTCCCACACTATGATACCCCTTCCTGAAGCTGTATACCTACTATCAAGAGGCCCTCTTTAGAATCTGCTGATATGACTTTTATGAAAATAATTCTTTTATTTTTACTTGAAGATAAAATTGCTGTTTGTTTTTCATTTTTTTTTAATTGAAATGACATGCAAACAGTATTTATTTTATCAGTCAATACAGATGTATCTGAAATTGCTCTCATTATACTGTTAAACTGTGTAAGGGATTGTTATTTTATCTGTTAGTGGTTTTTTGGCTGGTTTTGTTAGATACCTTTCACTTCTGTCAGCAAACATTTTGGTGGTGACCATCATTCTCCATTCCCATTTTTGGAATCCTTTGCATGATATCCATGCTGAAGTTCAATAGAATTTTATTTCCATTCAGGAATGAATTATCTCCCCTATATGATACATAAGAGCATGGGTATTTATCCATTCATATCTCAATATGATGAACTTCTTTAATGTAAAATTTCATCAAAATTGATAAAGATATTAAGAAGGCCTTTGGCTATCAAGGTATCATATTGAACTCAATGTTAAAAATAATCCAATTATCTCCCCTGAATGATATTCAGGAGCATCTTGAATTTCTTCATGCACATCTATCTATATACAATGTACTTCTTTCATGTAAAGTTTTAGCAAATTCCTTAAGTAGAGATAGGCTACAGAGGAACTGTAAACAAATCAATTTTGGAGGTTTAATTTTCTGTTTTCCTATATGGTCCACGATATTCATATAAACTTTCAATATTGACCTTTATTCTCTACTTACCAATAACATTGACCCTGGATATCCCAAAAATGGCTATATTGACAGTATGAAAGATGGACAGACAGAAAGGTTTTATATGTTCTTACATAAGTTCTAGGAAAAGACTAAATAATCTTTTTGAGTGATAGAATTTTTGAGTCTCAAAATACCATACAATGGAAGATCAATTCTATTTTCAAGAATATATGTCAGTACTTATTTCTTCCATATAAATCAAAGATTGTTCATGTTGCATTTGCCTTGAGAGTGGCCAATTTTTGTTGGCATTGTAAGTTTGATATCCTTGAAAATATTATATTGTGGTTCTTTAGAAACATTTTATTGTGACATTGGAAAAGTGTTTCCCTTTGAACTATTTTGATAATCATGTTCAAGAAAACAATTTATATGCTTTAAGGATTTGCGAGTTGAGATGTGCCCTAAAAAAATGCATCTCTAACCAGTCATCTAAACTTGAAAATACCAATTCAGAGAAGAATCTACACACCTTAACCCCATCCACCCCAAAAAAAATCAGAGGCAAGTGAGTTTAATGACAACAGGTTCTTTGTATAAAATGTTTATTTCTGCAATCACAGAACTTCTTTGATGAATTTGGCAACAATGACATAATATGTATAAAAGTATTAACGAAACCATGTGATAAATATAACATTTGATGTGAGTTTTAAATGCATAAATAAAATAAATAAATATCTTTAATAAACATTTTCAATGTTTAAATAAATCATTAACATCAAAATCTTCAAGAGAAAAAACAAAAACAAAACTTATATAAAAAAAGAAAGATATGACACTGCTGCCCCATCAGTTAACAGGAAGTGGGTCAGTTTAGTTAGAAAATTCTAAATTCTTCACAACACTTGTAAGCTATATGAAAATCATTAAGAAAAGAATACATTTACATGTTCAAAAGAAAATGTTTATGTCTTACAAATGCATATCAATTTAAAAATCAAAGGTATAGTTAATCAGACACAAAGTTTAAATTGAAACCAACATTCAAGATTTTAAGGTCAAAGGTCAAAGTTACAACTACGACAAAGGTCATTAGGAGCTGATCTAAAACAGAACATTTATGTTAGAAACTAACATGACCAATCTACAGAAAAAGACTGTAAATATGTTAAGTACATATATGGTATCGATGATGAAATAAAAGTAACATGGAAAAGAAGTTGATAGCTACCAATCTCAAAGAGCTAGTACAACATATTTATGGCGAGGGTATTTTAACAGAGTTAATGAAATGCTTTGTATTGCAATAAATTTATCCCTAAAAAGTAATATTTCAACAAATTAAGACATTTGTAACTGAGTATTCAAGTTTAAATAGAAATTGCAATAGACTTGATTAATATATTTTAATTGCAAATTTATTTTAAAAAATGATTTAAAGAAGAATATATGCATATAAATGAACAATTAAAACAAGAAGCTTGACCTTAAGTTTAAGGTTACTTTAAAGAGGAACTTCCATCCTTTGTTTGCAAAATAATCTACAAATGTTTTCAGAGAAAATCTCCAATATGTTTTTACAGAAAATGTAAAATTTTAACCCTGTGTAAAAAACATTTTTCTTCATAGTTTTTGAATAATTATACCAGTAACACCTATCACAGGTGAGTTTTAGAAATGTCACTCAACATCATAAAACATGAGATCATTTACAAATATATGGTAGGAAAACAATACAGTTATATAAATATCCTGACTTTGTTTACAAACAATCCTATCCTTGTTAAAAATATTTGTAAAGTACAACCTATGCTTAAGCTTACTACATGTACATTCATGTTTTATCATTTGATATGAAAAATTAATCTTCATTGAAACCGGTCTAAATCAAACATCTTTAGGACTAAAAAATTGTCATTTTAGACAGGTGGTCACTTTATTCTGGTTTTAAAAGAATAAAAATCTGTCAAAGTCAAAAATGGATTGATTTCATTAAACAGGAAATAGGTGAGCCACAGACCTGAAATCAGATCTGTTGTAATGGGACAGTATAAAAAATATCAAGTGGCTGTAATATGGTAGTTGCCAAGACAGTTGTTACAAACATTTCTTCGCTGCCAATACACACGGTGCAAGACATTCAACATTTTATCACCTAGATTTTTCACTCCATTTAAACTGGTTTTCCATTGGTTTGGTTTGGTCAGGTTTCACTATATGTATCTTCGCTTATTAGCTGGTTATTCCTGTATGTTGAATGAAACATCCTCCTTGCTTGAACTGCAGTCATTTCCCAAAGATGAAATTTTATACTAGGGAATTTCTTCAGTTCTAATATGTCAAAACATAGATTGCAGATTGGGTGACTGGTTTTAACCTTTTTTATCGGTCCTATGGGACTAGAGAACCACTAGACCTTGGAGTCTCTTCTGATAATAATTCTTGGACGTTCATCGCCATGCTTTGCCGGACTTTTTCTTCTTTGAGGCAACTGTCGCTGTTGACGTGGACTTTGCTGCAACAAAGAATGAGGATTAAGATAAGTTGCTTTATTATCAAAATTAAACAAGCAATGACAAAGACAATGACAGCCTGCTAAGTCCATATTTGTTGGAATTAAAGCAATATATTGTACTTTGATGATTATAAATGTACAAAATTTAATGAAGATCAAATAAAGGGTTCCTTAGATGTAAATGCAACTTTAGGCAAACATAAGGTATGACAGTGTGACAGAAGAATGAATAAGCACCCAAAAGGTAATCCCCTATCTTTAAAGGACAAGGTACAGTAAGGGCCATATTTGGCCCCATTATTTAAAGAAAAACAAATCCTAAGTAAATGATTTAAATATCATTAAGGTTTCAAGTAAGATGATTAAACTTTTTGACAATGGTAAACATTTTCCATCTTTACAGTAATTTTAATTTTATAGAGGCCTAAAGTAGTGCAAAAGTAACAAAATCGTTGAAAAATGTCATTTTTCATGCTAATTTTGTTATTTTTTAATGATCGGCCACAACGTAGACCATGGATTTCTCGACTGATTTATAATCATTTTAAGGATGGTCACTCCGGAATTTTTTTATATCAAAGATTTTATGATATGTGGTGGAAATGATAGATAATTGTTTACTTAATCAAATAGTAAAAAGAAAATGATAGGTCCGTGTGCTCGTTTTTGAGATAAATGATGTCAAAAATTTGGCGGGAAATCAGACTCCTCTAGATTTTACATAAGTTTAACATTGTGACGTTTTTGGCCTTAAAAACCATGAAGTTGTATCAAGAATTTCAAAATATTTTATACAGTTGGTTGTTAAGGTCTATATAATCAGAAAATATCATAAAAAGTAGGGGTCAGTGTGCAAAAAAATTCTTCAATATTTAAAGGCAAAGTCTAGAGGAGTTCCAAAATCAGACTGAAATCCTGAAACATGAACAGTGACCATCCTTAAAGTGCAAATTAAAGTTCATAAACAATAACTGTGGTCTAAGTAGTCGCTGGCATCTAAAAATTGAAAATATTAACCAAATATTGTCAATTTCCTGTGAATTTGAAAGAAATCATACAGATTCACCATGTTTTGACAAGCAATTTCAATTAATAACATAAAAAAATTCTTATTTATTTAGTTGTTTTATCATCTTCATTCATTTGACTTA
The DNA here is from genome assembly GCA_963971305.1 of Arcuatula senhousia. NCBI lineage: Eukaryota > Metazoa > Mollusca > Bivalvia > Mytilida > Mytilidae > Arcuatula > Arcuatula senhousia. The sequence goes on along the minus strand of OZ020307.1, from coordinate 53,672,435 downwards.
ATAAATAACAAAAGGAATTTTCTCTAGATCAGTTTTCTATTTTTTAGTCTAAGAGGGGGCCAAATATAGGCCTTATCGTACCTTGTCCTTTCATTATAAACAAACATTACAAAGGGTTAAAAATAAAATACTCTGTCTTGATTGAGAATTATCTTTGGTAATTTTCCATTTTTCAAAATCTATTGTCCCCATATGCATCCCTTTTAAGCATGATACAAATTTGTTAGTAACATGTTCCATAGCACAAACTAAATACCCAATTATTTAAATTGATGACATATAACCAAAACCAAAAAACTATTGAATCTTATACTGGATAATAATAATTTTAGCTAATGCCAAATTTGAATCAGGCAGGGTACTTAATTTTAGTGGGCATTTATATTTTGCCTTCTTTTCATCTTTTAAAGGCACTGTATGGTTAACAAACAATTAGGTGAATTTACATTTTTGTGCTTGTGATGACCTTGCAAAAAGAACAAAAATCAAAACCTCATAAAATTATCCACACCTCACTTTTTGGGAGGGAGGAGGTAGGGCTTTTACTTCTTAATCACCAAACATAAGCCAATAGTGGGGGAACTAAATATCATGCTCAACTTGCAGCAGTAAGAAATGTAACTTTACGTTAAGATTTAATGTACAAACAATATAAATACAGTTACTTTGTCTAGCTTGCTGGAATAAGTTAGTAGCACAAGGCTTTGATAACCAATACACAAATATGATACCCATGTATTAATTTGATGAAATCAGCCAAAACTAAAGAGCAATTAAAAAAAAAAATTTGTTAAATAAAAAAGGTTAGGCATAACTTTTTCATAAAAGTTTAGTCACATAACATTTGTTAGCAATAAAAGTTGTCTTTATTCAAATTAAAATGACACCATAGATGTTTACTTGTAAAACAGACATTGTTACCTCATTTTTTCTATATCTTCCTGTGAAATTTAACAAAATATTTTTACTAATTAACCTTTTTCCAAGAAAGACGATTCTCATATATTTAATGTGATTTCCTAAAGAGATTTAGTTAATCTATAAATAGATTGAATTTGAGAGTTCTGATGGGGGTCCATAAAATATGAAGAGTCAACTGAATATCTAATTATTTCATATTAATACTGTAGAAGCAGAAATATTCGTGGGGGATTTAATTTCATTTATTTCGTGGGTAAGAGAAATCCGCGAAATTATATCCCCACGAATTCAAAATATTTAGTTGATGAGTGTATACCAAAATTAAATATCCACGAACATTTGTCCCCTCCAATTCAGTTTTGTGCTCTGAACCATGATATTTTATCCCCACGAAAATAAATGATTATACAGTATATAACACTGAAGAGAGACAAAAAGAAATTAAATTAGGTGTGCATAAGTAATTCGAAAGGTAAACCATTTAAATTTGATGAAACTATTGACAAAAAGATAAAACTACCTGTAACATTGGCATTGCTAGCTGTCTTTCTATTTTTAGCAACAATGGCTGCCTCTGTTGTCTGCTGCTGTTGTTGGTTGCTATGACGATTCATTTGCTGCTGCTGGTTGTTTGTGCTTGGAGTTGGTGAGTGAGTTTGTACTCTCTGACTTGGAGCAGTTTTTGGACGAGTTTTCAACCTAAAAAAATTTAAGGTTCATGTTTATACAGCGAAGCTGTCTAAACTGAATGACTTTGTGATCTGTGCAGAAGTGAACTGTTTATACAGGTTCAAATGTCATGATCTATTACTTTTATGATATGATTTATGTGCAAAACTGTTAGTGTGGGGAATATTTTTTGCAGATATTTTTCATGGCAATTAGAGCAAAACATTAACCCCTACACAAAAATCTTAGAAAAATGTTCATATGTTTACTAGTTTGTTTGATTTGAAATAGGATACTGGCAATAATTTGAAAAATTTTCTTAATTCTAAGATTCTTCCTACCCAAAGCATACAGATAGGTTGGTTTTAGTTTTTAATCTGAGCTATTATTTGGCAATATTTGGTATTAAACATATTAATATTGTGTTGGGCATTTTTAACTTTTGGCAAGCCCACCTTGGATGAGTCCTTGAATAGACAAAATGGGCATCTGATGTAGCAAGAATTAATTCCTGTGACTTAGTTGTAATTGATTCTAAGCATTATATTTTTGTCTTTAAAATCAAACTTCAGTTATTATTTCAAAATGAATTCTCAATGGAAAAACTTCTGATTTGTTGCCTTTGTCTTAAAATGCCTGTTTTAAATGATTTAAAATGATCTGTAGGATGTCACCAAAACGCTGCTGATCTAAGAAAGGTATGCCTTTGTAAATGAGACTGGAACCCATGATAATGATGATGAAGGATGGAGTACCTTGCTGTCGTATTTCCACTGTGTGTAGAATTATGGTGAACTGGTTGTAAGGCCCTGGATAAAAGAAATTGGAAATGTCTTCTCAATGGTCCGCTGAAATATCAATGTAGTTATTGTAGCTAGGGTTAGAAAGCAGGCATTAGAGAGATTAGGCTCAAACAAATCTGTCTGGTCAGGGTTGGATACTAACACTAGTATGCTAGCCCGGGGCTTTCAGAAAATCAAGGAGGACTAGTGAAAGCTGAAAACTGGTAGTGGGTTGCGACTAGTAATGATGGTACTTTTGAATCACTTTCAATGCAGAAACTATTTAATAAATTTAAGTTACTGAATAATCATTTATTTTCGTGGGGATAAAGGACAAGGTATGATATGAGCTATTTTTGGCCTCTTTTTCAAAAGTGAAATTTTATGCTAAAATATAGATTTATTTTATATTGAGTAATGAAAGTTAATAAATTTAAATGTTTTAAACAAAGAATAGATCATATCTCGTTTAAGCATTTGATCAAACTTGATAAAAAAATTGTCTTTTCTAAAAATTACTCAAAATTTGGTATATTTTTGAATGTTTTTGGCTAAAATAACTATGAGTGGTAACTGTGGATTTGACATACGAAAACTCATGTTTCCAGAAATTTTCTTTGTGGGCCGCTGGTCCACTCATATTTAAATGTCACAAAAACCCTTATCATTTTAAAAATTATAGGCAAATTTTACTACATTTCATAGTTTTATGGTTTTGTGCACATGCAGAAATACGCCATATACATGTATGTCAAATTTTCAATAAAATTTTACCTGCTCCAAAATATATAACTTCTGAATCACAAAATCACACTGTTATACTTCAATATTCCAATTTTGGGAAATTTGTCCAATGTCAGGGACCAATTCGTGCTCTTATCTTATCTTGTCCTTTTGTGGTTTAGAGCACAAAACTGAATTGGTGGGGACAAATTTTCGTGGATTTTTTATTTTGTTATACACCCTTTCACTTATTATTCTAAATTCATGGGGATTTAATTTCGTGGATTTTTCTAACCCAATGAATAAACGAAAATTAATCCCCCACAAATATTTCTGCTTCTACAGTAATATACAAACAATTAGTTTTTTAAAATGCTTAATACCTTCTTTTACAGACACTTTTTTATAGCCTTTTATTTTCAAAATAATGGTTTGCACCTTAAGCAAGTTAAGATGAAGAAGAAACTTTGAAAGGGGTTATATATTTCAAGGACTAGTAAAGTTGATCGCGGACTAGTGACTTTTATATGGCACTATGGTATGTAAGTGTCAAACCCTGCTGGTGTAACTACCATTGGAAAGCAGACATGAAGGAGTGATTTGACAGGAAGAAGCACATAAAATATTTAAGTTTTTTTTAGATGAAGATAAGGTTTGATAGCAAGCATTTATCAGAAACAAGGGGTTGCACTAATTCATGCTAAGCATAAATCCGCTCAACTAAGACATGTCTATAAGGACAACAGGACGTAGAAGATCAACTGACCTTGAAAGAGAGTTTTGTTATGAAGTTGTTACAAAGCATGAGTTAGACATAAGGATGCAAAAGCAAGGCATTCATCAAAATATAAAAATCTTTCAAAGTACAAAAATCAAAAGAGATTAAACATACAAAAGTTTAAGCCACTTTTGTTTCTTCTTATTTCTAGACTAGTGTTTAAATTTTGGAGCAACAAATACAATGTAGCTACTCCAACAAAACATTTCACTAAGAGATTTGTTACTTTGTAGATATTTCACTTCTAAAATTAATGGTGACCCTAATGTAGATGAAATGAGAAGTGGTATCTCTCATATTTATCTGTGCAATTTCTGTCAAAATGCCAAGTTTCAATTTATTTGATGAATGCACGTTGATGCACGCCAAGTTAAAATTTTGTGTGTTTTGCTATTTTTTCTACTTTTTATAGAATTTTTCTGAAATTTTATTGCTACCAATGGCCAAAGTGTCGTAACTCTAGGCCATTTAAATTCGGGATACAGTTTAAATCCATTATGAGGAAAGGGAGAACCGGAAATGAAAAAAAAGCAGAGGAAGTGAAAATTTTAATTTTTTAACAATTCTGTACTCCGTGCAATTTTTAAAATACAAATTATATTTTCCTGTTTTTGAAGCAGATACCTATCGTTTTAAGCTGTTTTCATGAATGAATTTGACAATTAAAATTTTTAGTTGGAGTAGCTATACAATGTATATCAAAGAATGTAGAACAATCTTTTTCTTGTGAAATAAAAAAGTTATAGGATTTAGAGAAAATTGTTGAAATGATCTTTTCAATGGATGTTGTTAATTGCATTGTTTATTGCCAGCCAAATTGACACTTTTTATGCAAATTAGTGAACACATGATATCACTAATGAGATTAGCAAACTTTCTTAAATGGAACATTAACAGACCTGATATCTATATCTGGCGCCCTCTGGTGATCAGCTGGTGCAGTCCGAGGTCTGACGTCACCAAAAACAGATATCTCCGCCTCTCTGTTAGAGGTCAAGGACTAACTAATCATTCAATTTAGTCAAATATAACAGTCTGTGAAATTAGCAATGGTGTGCTGCCCCCCGCCAGTAAAAATCTTTTTAAGCAAGTGAACTTTCGAGGAATATTGTATTGAATAAAGAGAACAAAAACTCAAATCCTAATTTCTTAAGCTGTTTAATAAGCCATGGAATATATTTTTTGTATTACGTCATTTGCAAGATGAAGAGCAGCCTCCACTGGTCACATGAAAGTCTACTGGCTGTTTTCCCTCGTTAATTTTTAATTGCTTATTTTTGTAAGTTGTGTCACACATCACATACATGTACTAGAATACTGACAAAGTCAAAAAGGGCCCCGTGGCAAAAAATCTTAGTGTTTTCAAAATCATACAAACTTTGATTATAACCACTAAGGCATGTTCCATGGAATATGTATGAAACTGCATAGCTGTATTGTTAATAGTATTTGAGTTTTATTGTTCAAAAATTCCAATTCTCAAAATCTGTGATTTTCCATCAAAAATGAAGTTTTTACCAAAAACATTAAACAGATTTGCACGAAATTTTTTGGAGTTTTAGAATTCACAAAGTCCAATTCTCAAAATCTGTGATTTTCGATAAAAAATGAAGTTTTTTTCCAAAAAAATTTCACATTTTTGCATGAAATTTTAATATGCATATTATGACATGCAACTAAGTAGCTGTTCAAAATTTCACTGTGTTGTTCATAGTTTTTGAGTTTTAGTGTTCACAAGAATTGTTCACAAGACAGACACACAGACCGACGGACAAAGTGAAAACTATAGGGCGTCGAAGATGCTGAGCCCTTGTAAACAAGTGGGACTGAACTATAAAACTACCAATCTACAGACCCACAGAGACAGGTAAAACAGTATACCCCTCTTCTTGGAAAACGGGGTATAACAATCTATAGGTTTTTAAGTAAAGGATACTGTGCTTTCCTCTTCCTTTCCATGGCCTTTAGTGTAGCTGAGCTGATCCTAGGGTTAGATGAGGACACACTGGACCTGGTTGTAGCACCCTGAAAATAGATCCACACCATTGAAAAAACAGAATTTTTGCTTATTTTGCAGCTTTTTCTAAAATGAAAAATATTTTAATCTGCCTGGAAACAGTGTGAAATTTCAATCTGTGTCTGATATCTTTTATGTCTATCAAAGACTCATCAGTGATGCAAAGGACAAAAGTTGTATGGAAGATCAGAATATTCTTAAATAGGTTTGAAACAATCAAAACAAAGTTATATTGGCAAAGGAGAAAATTGAAATTATGAATAGTCTTAAAATTTTATGATATTCAGGGGCTTCCACCATTAACCACATTGTCCCCAGCTGAACTATCTTTCTTAAGGAAAGAAGCATCTGGGTCACACTTCTATTAAGGTGATAATTGTATTATATTAGCATAGATAAATACTACCTCAATTAAATATCCAGGAATAAGCATAGACTTACACTTTCTCTGAGACGTCTTTCTTCCCGTAGCTGTCTATCATGAGCTATCAGTTGCATTCTCTCCAACATTGGTATTTCAAAGAAGATCTCATGCATGTCTAGCAATGCTGCCTGGAGCTGAAATACAAAAATAATTGGTTGTAATCAAGGCTCAAAGAAAAGTATTGTCAAGAAAGGGGTCATTTTGACATTTTTTTGTATAGTTTTTGTATTGTAGGCAATAATTTTTAGTCTGGGTTCAATAATTAACCAACAAGCAGCAACCACTGGTCACATTCAAGGCTACTTGGTGTTTTCCATTCAGGATTTTTAAAATTGTTGTTTATTTACATGCATATATAAAAGCTTGTGAAGCATGCACTTATTCCACATTTCATTATCTTTTTTTTTCCTGTAGGACCTGTACAAACCTGGGCAATAATCCTATCAGAGAGATTCCTGTCCTGATTTTTAACCTTGCCTTTCTATATTAGGATTTTCTGCTGGAAACTGCACTTACCTGGGCAATGATTCTATCAAGGAGATCCCTGTCCTGGTTATTGACCTGACCTTTCTTGATGGGGGTTTCCTGCTGGAAACTCCTGGCAAAGTTCTTTGTGTCCTGGAAATCATAATCAAAGGTATTACACAAAAGTAAATGAAAGAACCTTAGTGAGCACGCTCACATACCCCACGCGTTCGGCTATTGGACTATCAATGTTATCCTTGAGGAATTAGTATCGAGCTAAAGGAATCAATAATATTGAATGATCGTAAAAGTTAATGTGCAAGTATTTGAATACATATATCATAACAAAATTATGTCAAATTTCTAAGTCCAAAGGGCCATAACTCCCACAAAAATTTGGGGAAAAAAAATTCCTGGTGATATGCACAACTACATATGGTGTACTTCTTGCATATACCAAGTTTTGTTAAATTCTGTTCAGTAGTTTATTAGAAGTTGCGATTACAAACTTTAATCATGATTTTCTGCAAATTTCTAAGTCCAAAAGGCCATAACTCCCACAAAAATTTGCGGATCAAAGATTCCTGGTGATATGCACAACTACATATGGTGTACTTCTTGCACACCAAGTTTTGTTAAATTCTGTTGAGTAGTTTAAGAGGAGTTGCGATTACAAACTGTAATCATGATTTTCTGCAAATTTCTAAGTCCAAAGGGCCACAACTCCAACAAAAATTTGTGGATCAAAAATTCCTGATGATATGCACAACTACATATGGTGTACTTCTGGCATACACCATGTTTTGTTAAATTCTGTTCAGTAGTTTAAGAGGAGTTGCGATTACAAACTGTAATCATGATTTTCTGCAAATTTCTAAGTCCAAAGGGCCATAACTCCAACAAAAATTTGCTGATCAAAAATTCCTTGTAATATGCACAACTAAATATGGTGTCCTTCTTGCATACCAAGTTTCGTTAAATTCTGTTCAGTAGTTTAAGAGGAGTTGCGATTACAAACTGTAATCATGATTTTCTGCAAATTTCTAAGTCGAAAGGGCCATAACTCCCACAAAAATTTGCTGATCAAAAATTCCTTGTTATATGCACAACTACATATGGTGTACTTCTTGCTTACCAAGTTTCGTTTAATTCTGTTCAGTAGTTTAAGAGGAGTTGCGATTACAAACTTTGATCACAGACCGATGGACGGACGGACCAGTCAAAAACATTATACCCTTCGCAACTTCGTTGCGTGGGGTATAATAAATTGGCTAGAAATTCATTTGTGCTTTTTATCTAAAATATCTTTATTATTATTGTATGTGTGTGTGTGTTGCTGTTGTTTAGCCCACCTGGCCTTTAAATATGGGTCGGCTTTAATGGTGGAGTAAACCACTGAAAGATCGTTTTTGTAAATTACAAACAGGGAATCGATTCAAAACCTGTAATTGACAAGTGATCAGTAGGATGATATCTAAAAGTTGAAATTGCAAAATTTGTATTGCATTTTGTTGTCCTCTTGGTTGTTAATAAAATGAATAAGTGTACAAAATTTCATGAAAATCATACTTGCTTTGTTCAAGAAATCATCTTAAGCACATGGTTTGGTAGGACATATTGCATTTTTTGATGGAACAGAGAGGCTTTTATTTTCATGTACTGCAATTTTGAACTGTTTTGTTTCCATATTGTAAATCCTAAGGATTCAAATTATATTTTGTGTGTTCATGGTGTTCTTAATTTTGCATCTCAAATTTTGCTGTCAGTATTGCATAACTTTATTCATCCCAATAAAAGAGATTTTTTTTGTAAATATGATCAAAGGAAAAAAACTTGCTATGAAAAGCAACTTACATTGATTGTTTTAATAATTTCTTGTACTTTTTCTGTCATCAGCAGACGGCGTGTGAGGTAACCCTTGACACATGCAGACACTCGTTGGAAACATGGCTGTAGTCTGGGGTTCAGGGCCTAGGAAAAGAGTAACAAATATCAAGTTTATGTTTAGGTTTTGGACTGAAATGGTAATGGTTCATTTTGCTATTTTAACATACACTGACACAGTAAATGCATCCATTCAATGCTGAAATTGTTAATATGTAGATATAATAAAATAGTGGGTTTTTTTCATTTAGTTCACATGGTTCAGGATCATTCTCTGTACTTAAAAGCAGCTTAAAACAGAGCTGTCATTGTGTGAATATTTCCATAGATATTGCACATTATTTTTCTTCAAAGTTTGTCTTAGAAATATAGGAGACCATTTTCTCTTATCAAACTTTTATGACACTAAAGATTATAACCATCTCATGAAAATTGGAACAATCAAACTCAAACTCTTATTTAATAATTTGCATAACATACATCTTCTGAGTAAATCACCGTTGAGCTTGTCCATGCATTTTGTACTTCCTTGACAGGAGAGTGTAGCACTGGTTTGTAAGTCTTGGGTGACGGAGTGGAATGGTTAAACTTTAGGGACTGTTTAGGTGACCTCTTGCTGAATGTGCTAATGTCCGACTCATTGTCCCGATCTCTTGGGTTGAAGTATAAACTAGGACTAGAAATGTAGTCATATTGTTTCTGTTGTGAAGTTGGGAAATTTGCTGGCACTTGCTGGAATGAAAAACAAAGATGCTCAAAAGTTTTTAAACTGGAAAAATTAAACATTTATACATCAGTGCCATTTTTTATTTCTTAGCAAAATTACATAAATATAAAAGGAACATAAATACATAAATGTACATCCATGTTAATATCTACATGAAATGGAGATAATTATTTCCATGTTATTTCGATGTTTTCATGAACCATGTTTGTTAAATATGTGCACATTTTTACACAAAACATAAGTCAAATTGCTACATTGTATTACTTTTTGTTCTTTACACTCTTAATAAAAACTGTTTTTTGGGGGGTCACATTTGCTTTTTTATTTCATAACATTAAACTAGCACAATAAATCTCACAAGTTAAAGTGCTTTTAAAAATCTTACCTGAGAATATACAGGATGTTTAATTTCTGATGGTGCGTCTGACAGCATGGAAGAATTTTGAAAAAGTCCAGGAGCATATGGAATATTCATACTATTACTAACAGCGTCTGATTGGACAGAACAAGGAATGTTACTATTTATAGAACTGATCGGAACATAACTGTTACCAGCACTAGACATAGAATAATTGTTCATAACATTAGCTACATTTCCTGTTCTTGGTACATATCTGTTGTCCACATTGTTTGGAATGTTTGACTGCTGAGTGCTGTGTGGAATGTAATTGTTTTGACTTCTGCCAGGATTTTGCTGACTCATATAGCTATTCACAGATGTATTATGTGGATTGGTCATGGAAATTTGACTCAAGTTGTTAAAATCAGAGAATGATGTTGACATTTGTTGATCTCGTAAGTGTTGATGGTGGACTTCAATGTCTTGTTGTAAGTTCATCTGCTCCCTTCGCTGCTGAATGAACAGTTCTTCAAGCTGTTGTTTTTGTTGCTCAATGAGATGTTGTCTTATTTTATTGAAATGATCAGCTTGAATTCTGAGCATTTCATCCTCTGTAAGGCTTTCCATTGATTGAAGTGTTTCAGTAAAAGATTTTACAGCCTCCCCAATGTCATATCTTCGCGAATTATTTTGTTTTTCTACAATCTCCTGACCCTGATGTGATTGAACCTGAGACAGATATCGTTGAATGTGTTCCTCTTTAGCTTTTTGCTCTGCTGAAGATGTTGAAATGTTCATATCATTTTGTGTAATTGAAAGTGGCTCCATACTTTCAGGGCCAATATTCATTGGTTGCTGACTTTGTTCGCCATTTCTTAATTGTGCATTAAGTAATGCCTGAGAGGGATTTTCTAAAGTGTAAGATCCATGCCTTACATGACTAGACCTTGACACATTTGAATTGTTTACATTGGTCACTGGAATGTTTGAAGCAGATGTTCTTTGATATGATTGGTTGACCTCACCAGTCACATGACCTGAACTTCCTGTTACAGCAGACGACACTTTCATGACTTTTTCAAAGTCTGTTTTATTTACATCTGAATACAATCCATCATTATTAAAGTAATTCTTTGGAATATTGTCCTGGCTTTCTTTAAGAGTGCTTCCTTGAGATAGGTCATCTGACTCACGTTTTCCTGTAAGCATGAATACATTTCCATATGTTTGTTCACAATTCTTGTTCAATTCCCTTTCCATGATTTTGAGTTTTTCATCTGAATCCAAAGGATGATGGATTTGAAAAATATTCTCATTTTCTTTATCAGAAGTATTATGATCAATCTCAGCAGTGTACACATGAAATGGTACATCCTGATCCTTGAAGAAAGTTTTTGGTGTACCTCCAGGTGATTCTTCAGGACTCAACGCTACTTTACTCAACATTGAACCTGGCTGTCCAGGTAAAAAGCTATTCATAGATGTGACCTGAGGTACCTCTGACCTCAGGTCATTTGAGTTTTTTGGCACTTTTCCATATTGACCCATGACCTCTGACTCAGCGTTTTGAAACTCAGTGCTATTAGAGGGTGTAATGTCCATTTTCCTCACTGATATTTTATCCTCTACTGACTGACTAGCACTTGTACTTATCTCCGTAACAAAGGATGAGAAATGTACAGTATTTTTCAAGCCCTTTGGACTCATTCTCCTGCTTTGATTGGTTCCTACTGACCCCACTGAACTCACCACAGAAGAATTCACAGCTGATTGGTTTAAACCAGAGGTATTTGCTTCATACTGGTTTAAACCAGTTGTAACCACTTGGTTTTCATAAGTTGGAGGTTGGAAATATTTTTGTCTGTTATCCTGAGGTTGTTTTGTGTTATCAGTTGATGAGCTGCTTGATGTCGAATTCATTGTTCCACCAGTATCCTGCAAATTAAGACATTTGGATAACTTTGCCAGAACTTGACCTATTTGTTGTTGTTTGACAGAGGTCAAAGGTAACCCACTAAATTCCTGAGGTAAAGAGTTACAATCATCCAAAGATGGATAATCATTTAAGGATGTTGGTTCTTCCATTTTTGGTTCAGGTGGCAGTTGTCTTCTCTTGGTGGAATCTTTTGTAGGTGGAGTTTGATTTTCTGTTCTAGTGACTCTTCCTTGTTGTTTTGTATTGTGAGTGTGTGCATGACTTTTTGTGGTCTTTTGAGATTTATGTTTGCTAACTAAGAACTCTTGTCTAAACTGTTCAGGATCAACATCAGGCTGATTTGAAATAGAGGACAACTCAGGATTACTACCTGCTGAACGATGGTGTTTCTTAAGCTTGTGAATTTTTGGTGATTTCAAAATTGAGTCTTCTGGCGATAAAACAAATCCCTGACTTTCTCCAATTTCATTTCGACTAATGTCAGGATCTGATGCACTGTGTTGATTTGCTTGTTGCCATGCAGATTGTTTCATTATTCTACGATTTCTAGAAACACCACCTTCCGATTTGCATGACAAAGAATTGTCATCATCAAAGTCTCTGAGATCAGGGTTGGACACAGATAATCTGCCTGTCAACAACATTGTAGATCTCTTTGCTTGCAGCTCTGTCATCTTGGTTGCTGGGGGTTTAGGCTGAGGAAAACATGGGGTCCCTGGAATCTTTGCAGGGTTAGGTAAAGATGACATAGAACTAGACTTCCTCAAATTGGTTAATGCCTTTCCTTGTGACTTTGTCGTTGGTTTTGGTTTTGCTTTTTTCTGTGATTGAACTGGGGCAGGAATTTTAGTCCTTTGTTCACGAACGGCTGTTTTGTTGACCTGTTTTGAGATACTAGATTCACTAGGTTTACTAGGTTTTGACTTTGAATCATTGTTTTGAGATGTTCCCTTGTCTTTGTTTTGTGGGGCTCTGGACAGGGATTTTGTTGAATTGTTATCAGGTGACCATTTATAAGAGGCATCAGTTCCACTTGAGACAGGTGAAGATTCCACTGACTCTGACAATCGACTGTTCTGTCTTTCCTGAAAAATAAAGCGAAAAATTTAGAAAATAAAAAGATGAACTAACATTTCACAATTCAAAAATACCAAAACAAACTGTTCACATTTTGCAGAGATTATTTATTAGTTCAAATTGATCAGAAAAAAACATATCTGCTCAACTTGTTGCATGAAGAACCATGTTTATTCTTAGCACACATATTATAATTTAGCACCAGAGAAATCTTTTTAGGTTTACCATGTGTCCTTCCTCTTCTTAAAAGATGGAAATTAAATATAATACAATATTAACTCTCATTACAGCAAATACAAATTTTGCTGCAAAAGTTATAAATCTATTTTTTTTGCAATTTCAGTTTATATTGGTTATTGAGCGATATATGATAATTAAATGAAATGTATATATTGGCCATGCAGTGTCATGTTTAAGCCATTTTGTTTTAAAGCAGAAATGCAGAATATATCTGACATGATCAAAATCAAGAAAAAATTGTGTTATAGTGTACTTTGGCCTGCACACTCTGTTATTGTGTGATTGTGGTACAAGATTTGACAGAAACAAAGACAACATTCAGAGTTTAGTGTCAGGACTTAGAAGGTTTTTAAATTATTAATACACAAAAACATCTTTTTCCTAGGTTTCAAACAAAAATCATAAGTTGCTACTTTGTCATGGACACATTTGCCCATCAAATAAATATCCTTGCAGGCTTGTTCCCAAAAGGGGTGCATTGTAAAGGCAGCCTTTATATACATGATATAAAGAACTTGTAAAAAAGTTATTCTACTGCTAAATCTTTTGAATCTAGGATAGGGATTTCGAACATTGACAAAAATCTATAAATACATGTAGGATGGGATTTCTACCATTGACAAAAATCTATAAATAGGATAAGGATTTCTAACATTGACAAAAATCTAACAATAGGAAGGGAGTTTCTAAAGTATACATTTTACAAAACAAATACACATGTACAACAAAGGTGCTAGATGAAGATGATTTTCAAGGGAAAAGAGAGTGAAACAATAAAGAAATGCCCCAAAATAGGCACCCTGTCCGCCCATTTTTTCATCAACAAGTAAGTTAAACCTGAAATGTGACAGCAAAAAGAAAATATGATTCTACCGATATATGTCCCTCATCTTTTGTTTTAAGCTATTTCATTTAATCTAATTCAAACATATTGATATTTTTTAATGAAAAAATACAGATAAAACTCAAAGGTGATACTGATCAAATCAAATTTATTATAATAAAATACACAACCTGATCCCCCCTCCCCTCTCTCCAACATAAAAATGATTTCCTATGATATGTGACTGGTGATCAAATGGTGACATTCCATCTACCAGAACAGATGTGATCTTCAAACTATAATAAAAGGTCAAGGATGCCATCGACAGGGGCTATAACTCTATTGCTTTTTTTCAATCATATAAAAAGTTTACAAAATTAAATCAAAAATAATTTTCAAGGATTCTTTGACTTTTTTAACCAGTAAATCAATTGAGTAAAATGTCAAATTTCAAAATTTCCTAAAAATTTTCAAGTTTAGAATTCAATAAATTTAAACGAAGAGAAGAGTAGTTCCCTTTTGCTGATAATTTAATTTCTTTAAAGTTATGCAAAAGTCTGAGTACAAGACTCTTGTTTGACGTCATTTTTAAAAATTTCAAATATAAATACATGAAATACTATGGAAAGAATTTTTTTTTAATTAATTTAGCTGGCATCCTTGTGCTATCTGATTATAAGTCACACTTCCTAACAAAGCTCGTCAAAGCATTGGTGAAGCATCACATACTATAAGCTCTGATATCCTCGCTGTTCGGGGCAGCCGTGTACGATGCTTTAAAGCAAATTCTTTCTGTAAACAACATGCATCATGCATAAATGCATAAATAAAATCATAAAAATTTGTTCTTTTGTTTTTATTTGTTTGTTTTCTTTCTTTACCTGAAGTTTATGGACTTAAAAAGTATAGAGCATTTTAACCTAATCATAATCAGTTTATTTATTTTTGAATGTTTTTAAAATTTTTAACATATAGAATATTTTGAGTTTGTAGGCATTTTTTTCAAATGAGAAAAATCAAATAAAATTTGAAAATTCACTTTAAATTTTTGAAAATATGAAATGTAGGCATTTTTTTCAATTCACTTTAAATTTTTGAAAATATGAAAATTTTGTTTCAGTAGTTTCTTTTAAATCATACATAATACAAAAATTTTGTACATCTATTAAACATGTAAAAGTTTTACATTTTTTAAAGGTGATTTTAACATGTTAAACACCTTTTAACAAAACAAAATATAATAAATTTTATTTCATAGAAAAATGATATTACATTTCACTTAAATTATCTTAAATAACAAGGACAATTATAATGCAAAAACAGAAAATCAATTTTTAGTTTCATTTCACAGACTGTTGTGACAGTGCTGTTGAGGATGAATACCACATCCTATTCTGATATCAAATTTTACCTCAACTTCAGATACAATGGACTGTACTTTTTCCACTAGTTTTTCTCTGTGTCTAGATTTTCTTCTATTCTCAAGCCTCATAGCTTGTCTTCTGTAGGTCAACATTTCTTCTCTCCTTTTTGGTGTCATCTACAGATTCAGAAAAATAATGAATATGTATGAATGTACAAGGTTTTCAGACAGATCCAGGATTTTGGTTAAGGGGAAGCATAAAAAAAAATGTTAATTTGTTGTTTTTTCAACTGTTTTTTAGTGTTCTTTAACATGTTTAAGGTGGATTTTGTAAAAAAAAAGCATAATATTTGTCAGGGCTATACCTGGTAACCACACAGAACTATATACATAATTATCAAAATATGAATTTCGTTACTGATCGATAAACAAAATTCAAACCATCTCAATATTTAAGTGATTTCTTTTCCATCTTCGAATACAGAAAAAATGTGAAGCCATGAACTCGTGATTTCTTCTGCTCAAAACCACAGTATCCAAATAGTTTAAAATGCGCATGCAAACTTAATCAAAAGGTGATAGTTAAATTTTGTGGTTAGCTTTCCTATTATTTCAAATTTCATGGGAGATACAGGTCCTTCTTCAGAAAAATTAGTGGATTTAATGACTTACCCACCTTCGATAGTTATTTCTTTATTTCATAATTTCAACAAGCTTACCAAAAATAATTATCTTGGGGTGGAAAAACCATTTACTTGACTGAAGTAGAACCTACATTCACCCCTATAAACTGATAGATTATTGTTCATGTGTTATATCCTAAAATGTAATTTTCAGTTCGGCTTCAGGACAACCAACTCTTTTCATACATACATGTACATGTATGTAAAATGTGTCTGACAGACTTTTGCACAAACCACTACTTAGGCTATAGCAAGTTTGGCACTTATTAACTAATTGATATAAACATTACCACTGGTGGTAGTATCGGCACACCATTGAACTTGATCAGGGAGGTGAAGTTTGAGGGAAGCGGACTGTTGAGAGAGGTTGACAGCTCATCCAATGTCCTGCTCTGTGACTCAAAATATTCCAGAAGGTCTCCCATCATATATGGAACTGAGTTCTGAAATCAAAAAGTCAAATTTTAGTCAAATTTAGCCTTTATACCAAATTCATGTTAATATACACATACATGTGTAAATTAATTTTTGCCCAATATTTTTGTGTATTTCATTTCAAGTCTTACATATTGGGGTTGATATGACAGTCAAAACCCAATATTGGGAGGAATTATATTGGACCTAATATCGAAAACTCTTTATCACAAGATTTTCACATAAGGCCATAAATGAAATTACTGCATTTGAATCTGATTATCAGATTTATAATAACAAGGCAAAGAAAAATCTGAACATTCAAAAATATTATAGAATATCTGATTTGTCAGCACTTAAACACTCAGTCCACACAATTTCTAAGTTCATGAAGTTACAAAAGATCAATGATTCAATGACTCAATCCACTAATTCATAAATCATAATTCATACAAAATATAAATAAATGATCCTACTTCGTCATTCTTTTGTCAAACAACATCAAAACAAAACTAAGGTATACACACCTCAACATTGATTGGCTATCAGCCAAAATCAACGATAATCTGATTTAATTTTGATCAGGATTTATTAAATATTGATATCTTATGTCAATTCATTATTTTGATACTAAAATATGACCCATTTGAAAAATGGTATTTGAGTTACAATACCACTACATACATGTAATTGCTAAAAAATATAGAGTAAGCCCCTCTTTCTCTATAATTTAAAGTATTTGATGGTATTGTCATCATGGTCATGACCGTACCAGTTTTAAAAATTTCAAATTCCTATAATAATAAGTACATGTATATTAATCTTAATAAAGGTAGTAAGACACAGTTCGGTTTTGTTTACAAGTTAGTTTCGGAGAGTGACATCCTAGAATTTCTAAAGTAAAATACAAAGGTCAAATTTAAGTAGCTATAAATTAAGAATGCCTTATAATTAAGTAACGAAAGTGTGCTCAACTGATAGGACAAAACATAAAAATATTCGAAAAAACAGAAGTTTAGCGTCACTTTTCCGGCATGGTGTCATTTTTATTTTACCGATCTTTTGAACGTTTTTATTAAGGCTTGTTTTTAAGGTAAAAAATGCGACGTCATTTCTTGAAAAAATAAGCCGGTCGATGTATAGGTTTTTTACTTTAAATAAACAGCCAGGTTTATGTACTTTCAGAGCATGTATAGCACTATAGAGGATTTAGTGCAGGTTTGAGTCTAATCTAGGCTTGAATTATGGTAAAAATGTGTAAATTTTAGTGTTTTTTTCATGTATAATTTGTTTTCGGAGTTATCGGTTTGTAATGAAAAGATCTTATTTTTGCAAGTAACAACTAACTGGAAGATAATCTTTGGAATGTAAGGATTTCAACGATGTATGATAAGTGTTTATAAGGTTAAATATAGTTTTAGAATAGTTATTGGAAGAAGCATAGGTGCTGCAAAACTATGGACGTTTCTGACGTTTTACCTAGAAGTGTGTTTTACTACCATTAACGTAATTGTCAACAATTATACTAGCATTGAACGCGAACTAAATACCCATGTTAATTGGTGGAATTAAAGCTAAATAAATATACAACAGATTAGTTAAAAAAAAATTTGGAAAATATTAGTTGTCTTGGAAAAAAGGCCATAGCAACCAAAACAGCATATTTAAAAAATTTCGAGCGAAAACGTTACGTAACGTTTTGCCAACTTTTCAGCTACATCATTTCTGTTTTTATAAAGGTGAAAACGACCAAATAGACAAAATCTCTTTAAAATAAAATTAATGTATGGATACTTATTTATTTGCTGAACTTTTTCGACAGAACTCCGTATTTTGATGCAAAATGTGACGATTTTGTCTCTTAGGAACACGATATTCAAAATTGTCGTACTTGGTCTTTACTTTGCAAACTGTGTTAATTTCATAGGTAAAATCTCCCCGGACTTTAAAAAATAATCAATTAAAAGGTAAATGTCAATTATTTTATCAATAAATAACAAAAATGTGTAAAAATGTTGATGTTCATCTAAGAAACACAAAGACACCATGATATGATATACTTTTCAAAAAATATTGCAAAACTACGGTCAAAAATGAAAATAGGGTTCCAACTTTGACTGGCCACAACTTGGCTTATATATGACCTAAAAGAAATTGCCAAACATCATTTTGTTCCAAATATAATCAAGTTTTGAAATATACAAAGCACTTACATACATAAAAAAATGTTTATCTATTAAGGTAGTAAGACACAGTTCGGTTTTGTTTACAAGTTAGTTTTGGAGAGTGACATCCTAGAATTTCTAAAGTAAAATACAAAGGTCGAATTTAAGTAGCTATAAATTAAGAATGCCTTATAATTAAGTAACGAAAGTGTGCTCAACTGATAGGGAATCTTTCAGAGATAACATTTTTGACAAAACATAAAAATATTCGAAAAAACGGAAGTTTAGCGTCACTTTTCCGGCATGGTGTCATTTTTATTTTACCGATCTTTTGAACGTTTTTATTAAGGCTTGTTTTTAAGGTAAAAAATGTGACGTCATTTCTTGAAAAAATAAGCTGGTCGATGTATAGGTTTTTTACTTTAAATAAACAGCCAGGTTTATGTACTTTCAGAGCATGTATAGCACTATAGAGGATTTAGTGCAGGTTTGAGTCTAATCTAGGCTTGAATTATGGTAAAAATGTGTAAATTTTAGTGTTTTTTTCATGTATAATTTGTTTTCGGAGTTATCGGTTTGTAATGAAAAGATCTTATTTTTGCAAGTAACAACTAACTGGAAGATAATCTTTGGAATGTAAGGATTTCAACGATGTATGATAAGTGTTTATAAGGTTAAATATAGTTTTAGAATAGTTATTGGAAGAAGCATAGGTGCTGCAAAACTATGGACGTTTCTGACGTTTTACCAAGAAGTGTGTTTTACTACCATTAAGGCACGTCTTCTAACCTTCAAAGTTATAGTATGAAATTTATGTATATAAATTAGTGTCCAAGTACATGTACAGCCATCTAGATCTTTGTTACTTTTACTTTAATTGACAGATACTTTACATAACAACCAAATATGATTTTTAATTTCAAATCTTCTTTCTTTCTTTATTTTAAGAGGGCACCTTGTATGTAAATCCAAACCATGCAAATTAATTTTAGTTCCAGGGAGCTGTGATTTTACCTTTATTTATGAAAAAAAATATTTGCATTGAAAATGTATTCTGTACATTTGATGCCAACATTTGCAGAGGGGGGATCTCTTTAGTGCACTGACCACTTAAGGTGGGTTCCAGGCCAAATGTGCCAAAGAAACTGCTTGTATTACAAAATTTTCAACGAAAAGAGGGGATTCCTTCTTCTGAGATTTCACATCTAGTTCCCCACTATGAAGAATTAAAAAACAATTCAGCCAAAATTGAAATTAAATATTTTTCTATTGATAAAAATACCAGACCCCCCCTTTTTCCAGCAATAAAATAATTGGTGCCCAATGTACATACGTCTGATCCTGATTGTATGAAAACTACAGCAGCTATCAATATTGATTAAATTGATTAAGAAACTGGGTTTACTAGTATACATAATTTATCAGTATATCCCCATGTTACATACTAGATTTTTATGTGTTTTAACTTATAATGAACAGACAAGCTTTAATTGTTCTACAGAAACGTTATTTTCTTAAACTGATTTAACATGCTTATCATTACATATACATGTATTGGTCCTAAAAATCATCATCTTTACTTTTATGTGTGTCAAAAATAAACTTGGAACAAAATCAGAGGGATCATATTAAAGGCACTGTATAGATTAATGATAAGCATACAAAACTTAAAATATAACAGTTCATCTTTATATTTAAGCTTTGAACATGTTGAATATTACTTTTTGCTATTGAATAATCAATAAAAAATATCAAAAAGATATTTTCCCCTGATAAGGAAAAATTAAAATCACGATAAAAGTTTGTTTTTTTTAATTCATAAAGTCAAACAAGAACTTTGCACCCAACAATATACATGTACATTCATTACAATAGCTGAAATGCTTTAATTTATAAAAGTATCTATTATAAGAAAAGAAATAAATCAGATTTTTTATAGCCTTAAAAGATTTTTTCTTTAATCATTAAGTTTTAAATTAGTTCTTTTTTTTAACAAAAAAGAGTGACAAAATAACAAATTTTTAAGTAATAATTCAGTGATTTTTCTAGCGCTCGTCACTTTCGTCATTGGCGAAAAGATATTCAAATTGGCGAAAAAAATTTAAACCACATTAATTGTACATTATTATTATAAATTACCATTGCATATTTAAACACAAAATAGTGAGAGGCATATAGCAGTAAAAAAGTTGAAATACATGTATAATGCACATTTCCTCGTAATTAAAATATATTTTGAACCTACCATTCTAGGTAAATTGATATCCATTGATAATCTTGGATCCATCATAAATAGTTTAGCACCAAAGAAGTCTATCCCCATTATGAGTTTCTCCTTATTGACATTTGTTTGTTTCAAAGAAATTCCCCTTTTATTTACAGAACTTTTCTCTCGATATCATTGGTCAAGCAAAAACACATGTTTTGATTACATTAATAAAATCAGTTCTTATTTTTATTGTTGCTACTCAGCTGTGAAATCTACACATTGAAAAAGACATACCATAACCAAAACAAAGGAGAAAAAATAATATTTAATAATTTAAAAATCGCTTTAAGAAATTAGAGACCAAAACGGGATTTGGTTAATCTGATAATACTTAAAACCCAAATATATAAAATGGATTATCGTACAAAAAATTGAAAGATTAATCTAATTACAAAGAGAAGAATTTCATAATGCACTGATATCAAATTACAAACAGGGTCATGCTAATAACTAGGTGGGCTTAAAAACATTATTAAAAATATTTTTATTGAATGTATATGCCAAGTTTTATTAACCTAAGACTTGTACATGTAGCTCTTGAGATTTGCCAGATAAACATTGACACAAATTAAAATAGTACCATCACTTAAATAATTTTATTACATATACATGTATATAGTCCATATGCATACATGTATGTTTATGTATCTTCTAATTCCATTAGTTACATTTTGTACAAAAATGTAATTTTAGAATATGATAGTTAAAAGGTTTTTTTTCAGTTATTTTTTATTATAACCAAACAATCCTATATAATTTCCTTGGCAGGGCGTCACATTTGACACAAAAATTGCTGACACAGGGTTATGTTGCTCCGCAGTTGCTGTCTTCACTCAAAAAATTTTACTGTAGACACTGCACACTCGTAGAGAAATATGGGATTTCTATCTCTCAAATTAGTGCAGATGTTGGTTTGTCATAAAAATTTGTTTTGTCTTCCTTTACCAGATTTGACACACTGAATTGGAAATTAGCAACACGACAGGTGTGCTATTATAGCAGGCAGGAACCGCTTACTCTTTCGGAGCACCTGAGTTCACCCTTGTTACAACT
The DNA here is from genome assembly GCA_963971305.1 of Arcuatula senhousia. Taxonomy (NCBI): domain Eukaryota; kingdom Metazoa; phylum Mollusca; class Bivalvia; order Mytilida; family Mytilidae; genus Arcuatula; species Arcuatula senhousia. The sequence goes on along the minus strand of OZ020307.1, from coordinate 53,650,682 downwards.
TGAGTTTGCGTTGTTGATTTCTGTCTGGTTGATTTTGTGTTTTGTGTTTCTTCATGCTGTTCTTCTTTGTGTTTACGGGTTTCGTCGTTGCCCATTCAGACTTTGACACTCGAATGCCCCATTCAATTGGTGCCTCTTTGCTTCTGACAAGAAAATCTAATTTCACATTTCATTTAAACAATGCAAGCAGGGTTAAACAATCCCTATAAATTCACATTGTGAACTGAAATGAAAAAATAATATATATGTTTTTCAACACTTCACAAAGGAAGCAATAACTTCCTCTTGTCTGCAGGAAGATCAACCAATTTAAGTTTGTTTTGCCTGCAATAACCATGTCTCACCAGAAATTCTATGTTCAAAGGTTTGTAATTCCAACAATTTTTTTAGGGATCAAAATTTCCTGGTTTAAGGTTATATGTACAACTGCATTATTATAGTGTACTTGTAAGCTGTAAAACAAATGCTATTTCATAAAATGTGGTTGACTATTTTCAGAGGGCATTGAGCAAAACTATGAATAATTAGGATTTTCTGTAGAATTCTATGTTCAAAGGGCAATAACTCCTTAAAACATAGGTAATCTATCGATTACGAATCTCCTCTCATTGCACATTATTGTTACTAACTGGAAATTCGTATGCAGGTGACGCTGGTATGCTACTTTCCAGGTTAGGAAAATTAATAATTCTAAAATTAAAATTGTCTCTTTTATCATAATTTTTTTTACTGAGATGACCACCCGGGTCAAATTCGAGATGTAGATTCCAGAATGATGTAAAGCAAGTGGATTTGGTGGTTTCTTTAATCTCTAGCTCTGGAGGATACATGTATATTAAAGGAATCCATCTACCAAACAAAGAGTTGTTGACAGAGAGGACGTCATCAATATATCTGAAAGTGAGATTAAAGGACCTTGCCTCTTTCATCTTCTTGTTCTTTATCAGATCCTGAAGAAATTCAGTTTCGTAAGAGTATAAAAACAAGTCTGCGTGGAGAGGAGCCGAGCAGAGTTTCTGCCCATTGGAATGCCAATTTGTTGTTGAAAAATCTCTCCTCCAAATGTGACAAATATATTGTCATTAAGGAAATCAAGCATACTACAAACTTGATCCAAAGTGTAACAAATCTTATCTTTATACAATGTTTTGGAATTTTTTTTTTTAGAATTATAACTTAAAAAGCAACAAAGTTCCTTGAATTCTAAAAGGACTTATTTCAATAAGATTTTTCAGGCAACACTTAATAAGTTTTTCGGGTGGCAATGTGGTGTACAAAGTTGAAAAATCTAAAGTTTTCAAAGAATGACCGGGATTTATCTAACAAATCTTTTGAGTTCTTTAAAATCCACATATGTTTAATTCCACTATGATTATAAATAGTGTCACAGTATGGTTGTTGTCCTTCTTTGGCAGCAGACAAGATCTTAGTGAAATGAACAGACAATTCTGTAGTTGAACAAGATGAAGATCCAGCTATATACCTTTCTTTAAATGAATTTTTGTGAAGTTTAGGTATTCAGTACAAATATGGTAACTCTTCATGTTCCTTTTTCAATAATACATTCAAAGAGGACATGAAAGAGTTATGGTTGGTTATGATCTCATCTTTGTCAAATGAAGTCCGATGGATGATGTTTTCAATTCTACACTGATACTGAATTTTTATAAAGTTCAGGATAAAAAAAAATTAATTACATTTATTACTAAGTTATTAAACATTGAAAAGTTTATATGATGATTGTCTATGGTGTAAAATAACATATAGCAAATGATAGAAGGTCTGGGTCATAAATTGTCTCTTAATGTGGGTATGTGAGCCCCACCGATTTGTTTCGCTGTGCTCTCTTGAGAGTAATGTAACTAGATCCCAAAAGGGTTTAATATTAGGGGTGTAATGATACATCACAATGCATCGTTATAAGGATATTTTTTCCTATGATACTGGTATCAGATCATCATCAACTTGTCAATTCCAATGTGATTCTCACTTTTAGGGTGCATTCCCCCCACAAGTTTATCATTTTTTGCCTCAACAACAACCCTTAATTTATACTTTAATTCTTTATTGGTAGAACTTGGCATGTCTTAATTGAAATTAGCAAAGATCAGTGTTGTGATATAGGTCCAGAATCGTGATGTGAGATCATGAGAAAGTGGTATTGTTACACCCCTATAAATTAATATTTGCGGTAACGCTGGTTGAATTATACAAAATCAATAACACAAAAATATATGCCTATGATATGCAAATATTGACACCTCAAAATGAAGAAATCATACAGTACAAATGAATTGTAAGAATGATGACAATGAAATTTTGAGATACATTGTAGATTATACTCAAGTTCAAACATGATTTTTTGAAACTCACAAAACATCAGAAATTAGAATGGTTGTTCTTTGTAGGATAACAGCATTGATTGTTTAGATTTCACAGTTGCTTAGTCATTTCAGAATGTTAACATAAAGACAGTCAATCTCCGTTAGATGTGTATTCCTTTGACAGAATAAGGCACCCGCCATATTTCAACAAAATGTGTTGTCTATCAATCCAACGAGTTATAAAAAGGAACCAGTTTACGTACAACAACCACTATAAGCACCATCACTAAATCGCTTTATATAGCCAACGGAAAAAGGGCCTAGCACCACGGGGCCTATGGGTCCCAGGGATGGTTGAAGTCTATCGAAATTGTGTATGTGGGTCGATATGAGTTAGGCCTAACACTCTAAAAAGGTCCGGGATCCAATGGATCACTGTCCAAAAAAAAATTCGAACCCTCATGCATTTCATGTATAACATGACTTTATATAGAAATGTTGCACCATGGAAACGGACTTTGCACCACGGGGCCTATGGGTCCCAGGGATGGTTCAAGTCTATCGAAATTGTGTATGTGGGTCCACATGAGTTAGGCCTAACATTCTAAATAGGTCCGGGATCCAATGGACCACTGTCCAAAAAAAATTCGAACCCCCATGCATTTCATGTATAACATGACTTTATATAGAAATGTTGCACCATGGAAACGGACTTTGCACCACGGGGTCTATGGGTCCCAGGAATGGTTCAAGTCTATCGAAATTGTGTATGTGGGTCCATTTGAGTTAGGCCTAGCATTCTAAAAAGGTCCGGGATCCAATGGATCACTGTCCAAAAAAAAATTCGAACCCTCATGCATTTCATGTATAACATGACTTTACATAGAAATGTTGCACCAGGGAAACGGACTTTGCACCACGGGTCCCATGGGTCCCAGGAATGGTTCAAGACTATCGAAATTGTGTATGTGGGTCCATATCGTTAAGGCCTAATATTCTAAATAGGTCCGGGATCCAATGGATCACTGTCAAAAAAAAAATTCGAACCCTCATGCATTTCATGTATAACATGACTTTATATAGAAATGTTGCACCAGGGAAACGGACTTTGCACCACGAGGCCCATGGGTCCCAGGGATGGTTCAAATCTATCACAATTGTGTATGCGGGTCCATATTAGTTAGGCCTAGCATTCTTAATAGGTCCGGGGTCTAATGGATCACTGTTCAATAAAAAGTTCGAACCCTCATGCATTTCATGTATAACATGACTTTATATAGAAATGTTGCACCATGGAAACGGACTTTGCACCACAGGGCCTATGGGTCTCAGGGATAGTTCAAGTCTATCGAAATTGTGTATGTGGGTCCATATGAGTTAGGCCTACCACTCTAAAAAGGTCCGGGATCCAATGGATCACTGTCCAAAAAAAAATCGAACCCTCATGCATTTCATGTATAACATGACTTTATATAGAAATGTTGCACCATGGAAACGGACTTTGCACCACGGGGCCTATGGGTCCCAGGGATGGTTCAAGTCTATCGAAATTGTGTATGTGGGTCCACATGAGTTAGGCCTAACATTCTTAATAGGTCCGGGATCCAATGGACCACTGTCCAAAAAAGATTCGAACCCCCATGCATTTCATGTATAACATGACTTTATATAGAAATGTTGCACCATGGAAACGGACTTTGCACCACGGGGTCTATGGGTCCCAGGAATGGTTCAAGTCTATCGAAATTGTGTATGTGGGTCCATTTGAGTTAGGCCTAGCATTCTAAAAAGGTCCGGGATCCAATGGATCACTGTCCAAAAAAAAAAATTCGAACCCTCATGCATTTCATGTATAACATGACTTTACATAGAAATGTTGCACCAGGGAAACGGACTTTGCACCACGGGTCCCATGGGTCCCAGGAATGGTTCAAGACTATCGAAATTGTGTATGTGGGTCCATATCGTTAAGGCCTAATATTCTAAATAGGTCCGGGATCCAATGGATCACTGTCCAAAAAAAAATCGAACCCTCATGCATTTCATGTATAACATGACTTTATATAGAAATGTTGCACCAGGGAAACGGACTTTGCACCACGAGGCCCATGGGTCCCAGGGATGGTTCAAATCTATCACAATTGTGTATGCGGGTCCATATTAGTTAGGCCTAGCATTCTTAATAGGTCCGGGGTCTAATGGATCACTGTTCAATAAAAAGTTCGAACCCTCATGCATTTCATGTATAACATGACTTTATATAGAAATGTTGCACCATGGAAACGGACTTTGCACCACAGGGCCTATGGGTCTCAGGGATAGTTCAAGTCTATCGAAATTGTGTATGTGGGTCCATATCATTAAGGCCTAATATTCTAAATAGGTCCGGGATCCGATGGATCACTGTCAAAAAAAAATCGAACCCTCATGCATTTCATGTATATTATGACTTTATATAGAAATGTTGCACCAGGGAAACGGACTTTGCACCACGGGGCCCATGGGTCCAAGGGATGGTTCAAGACTATCGAAATTGTGTATGTGGGTCCACATCGTTAAGGCTAACATTCTAAATAGGTCCAGGATCCAATGGATCATTGTTCAAAAAAAAAATTCGAACCCTCATTCATTTCATGTATAACATGACTTTATATAGAAATGTTGCACCATGGAAACGGACTTTGCACCACATGGCCTATGGGTCCCAGGGATGGTTCAAGTCTATCGAAATTGTGTATGTGGGTCCATATGAGTTAGGCCTAACATTCTAAATATGTCCGGGATCCAATGGATCACTGTCCAAAAAAAATTCGAACCCTCATTCATTTCATGTATAACATGACTTTATATAGAAATGTTGCACCATGGAAACGGACTTTGCACCACGGGGCCTATGGGTACCAGGGATGGTTCAAGTCTATCGAAATTGTGTATGTGGGTCCATATCGTTTAGGCCTAACATTCTAAATAGGTCCGGTATCCAATGGATTACTGTCCCAAAAAAAATTCGAATCTTCATGCATTTCATGTATAACATGACTTTATATAGAAATGTTGCACCATGGAAACGGACTTTGCACCACAGGGCCTATGGGTCCCATGGATGGTTCAAGTCTATCGAAATTGTGTATGTGGGTCCATATCGTTTAGGCCTAGCATTCTAAAATGGTCCAGGATCCAAAGGATCACTGTCAAACAAATATTTTGAACCCTCGTATATAACATGAGTTAATATAGAAATCTTGCACCATGAAAATGACCTACAACCACGGGGCCTTACTGGGTCCTGTGTCCTTTTGATCACAGTTATTGAATTAAAACTCCGTTTATTTATGATTTATATGAAAATCCTGCATACACACAAAACGGACCTGACACCACGGGTCCCGGGGGGCCTATTGTCCTCAGGAATGGTCACAAAAACGAACCAAGCATTATTATGCCCTTGGCCCAAGAGTTGATTAAATTCTTTTTAAATACTACATGCTAAGCTATAGAAGTATATCGTAATTAGTCATGATTGACCTGTAAGATCTTAGTCGTATACGCTACATGAAGTATACTTTTTGAACTATTACTGCTCCCTTCTTATAAAGAAATCCACGTTTAGTGTTGTAAACAAAACGGAACAACCCAACAGTTTTAAACGAGCTGTTTGTATTCGGTAGTTGCATTAGAATTGCTTTCTTTTAGATTCCTTCTATTTTATATGAAACTCTTCCTGTCTTTTAGTGTAAAACAAGAAAACTGCGAACTGCAGCTTACAAATATATGCACACCGCACCCCACGAATTGACCAGATTTTTAAATGGAAGTTGCACATCTACGTATATAATTATATGTCACAAACATTACATAAAATTTCATGAAAATCAATTGAGTGGTTAAAATCTATTGAGTAATTTAATAGGAGTTGTGGATATTGTAATCAAACGAATAAAATGCTAAAATTTTTGGTTTATCATTTTGCTCTTGAAATTCTTGAAATTTTTATCCAGAGTTAGATTGTTTCTTTCAAAGCAAAAGGCACATCAGATGCAGTTTAAAATGTTTGCCAGACAATTTGATATAGTTTTGTCTCTTCATGCCCTTTTTGCTATCTTTTTCTATACTGGTTTCACACATTATAAATTGAATTCCTTCTGAAGGACCTTTATCATCAAAAGCTTTTTTTGTCTGCGAAAGTGGAAGGGCATATGCATGGCGTTGTGGTCTGTCCGTTGGTCCGTCCGTCCCATATCAGGTTTAATATTAGGTTATATACCAACAGGTTGATTTTTCATAAAGGAAATATGATATTATCGCGAAATCTTTTTAGAAAAACTGGAATAACCAAAAACTAGAGCTGTACCGTCAACTTTATGGATGATATTTGTTATAGTTTCTTTAAACCAATCAAGAACCTTCGCAAACAATTACAATTAACAGTTATTCACTTATGCATTAATTAGGATATGTTGCATATTAGCATAAAAAGTCTTTATTACATATTATGCCCGACTTTACAGCTCAAAGGCTGGTTGCATGGGAGGGCATCATGTCTTCATCTAATTTGGACATATCCTGATTTTAGCTCACTTGGACAAAGGTCATGTGATATATTGCTATCACTTGGCATCCGTCGTCCGTCGTCTGTCGTCTTTTCAACTTTCACAAATTTGTTTCTTTAAAACCGATTGACGAAGTGCAACCAACTTGGTATGCTTGTTATTTGTGGTAGCGTTTACAAAACTATTGTTTTTGATGTTTGATTCAACAAAAAACATGGTCGCCATCGCTAAAATATCAAATTTGGGTAGAATCATCTTTAAAGTTTTATAACTTAATTAATATGACAGATAGAACAAATCTGATGCCTCCATGGTTCTTTTGAGTCGAAGTTGTCTTGTAATTCCCTTAAGACGTAATGGCCCTCCTTATATAATTATAATGGAAACTTTTGGAGATAGAGGGAAGGTGTTGCTTGATTAAATGTTCAGCACAATTAGCTCTACAAAATTGTCCATTGGTTCGATTTGATTTGATTTGAACATATTTCATTCATGAAAAAGAACATGAAAAGGATTGGATGCAGGACTAAGCCTATATATTTCCTCTCCTTTGGTTCGAAGTTGTCAGATGACCCCTGTAAGGGGCTATGGCCAAAGAAGGGTATTGGCTCATTGAATGAATTCCATTACAGACAGATAAAAGTTTTGCTTGAATAGATGTCCGGTTTGAGAAATTCTTTAAAAAAAACTCTTCATCTGGTGGAAGTTTTCGGATGACCTTTTAAGCTCACCTGGACCGAAGTTCTACAAAAGTATCCATTGGGTCGAAGATGTCAGATGACCCCTTATAGTGGTATTCTCTGTTCAAATGTCAAAAATAGCGTTTTATGCCCCCGCGACGACATGTCGGGGGCCTTAAGTTCTACTCATTCCGTATGTCCGTCCGAACAAACCGTTAAGCTTTTCTCAGAATTGTACATGGGAATGATTTGAAACTTGGAAGGCTGGTTCAGTATGACAAACTGCACGTTCTAACTGACTTTAAGACCTGTCAGACCTTTACTTCTTGCTTGGTGTGGGCCGATATGAAATCTATAAAAACCGACTTGAAACTTTCCGTCAAGCTTTTTTCAGAAACCACAAATGGGAATGATTTGAAAGTTGGTAGGATGGTTCCGTATGACAAACTGTACGTACTAAGCGACTTTCAGACCTATCGGACCTTTAATTCCTGTTTGGGGTGGGGCCGGTATGAAATCTATGAAAATCGACTTGAAAATTTCCGTTAAGCTTTTCTCAGAAACCGTACATGGGAATGATTTGAAACTTGGTAGGATGGTTCGGTATGTCCTAAGCAACTTTCAGACCTGTGAAACTTCCACTTTCTGTTTGGAGCCTAGCGGGGGCATTTGTGTCCTATGGAATGTCCTATTGAATGAAAACTATTGTGGACTAGGGAAAAAGCTGTTGCTGCCCTTTACAAAAGTCTCCATTTAGTCGAAGATGACTCCTTAAAGATAAGATGTTAATTGCTTAAACATTCAGCTTATTAGGGTCTACATTTTCATTCTTCAGAATGACCTTAAGGACCAGGTAAGCGATCCAGGCTCCTGGGAGCCTCTTATTAAGGGTTGCGGTCCTTAACACAGAAAATTATCGTGTTTTTGACTTACAGCATAAAAAGGATTGCTGATAAAGAAAAGATTTTGAATTATTTATGTTTAGCTAAAGCTCTATAAAAGTGTCCATTGGGTCATAGGTGTCAGATGATATCTTTTGGGGGTTATGGCCCTAAAAATGTCAAACACAGTTTTTGTTTGTCTTTGCATTATAGTTTGAAAACAAGTGCAGATTTTTTTTTATTGCATCAAAGCTCTGTTACAATCGTTATTGTAATATTTTTTTTTTTCAAATAAATTTAAAGTGGATTTTTATATCCCGCCTTGAAGATGAAGGTGAAGATACTGGTTTATCTCTGTCTGTCCTTCCGTTCCAGTAGTCCGCCTGCAACATAACTTTCTTAACAGTTGTCTCAACAACTACAGATCACAATTGCTTGAAATTTTTAACATTTGGCTTCAGCATGAGGTCCTTTCTGTTAAGACTTAGTGAATTTTCAACACTATTGGTCAATTGTTTAAAATGTTCGTAACAGTTTTATCGGAAACTATTCATCACAGGAACATGATATTTGGTATATGACGTATTGCAAGTATCAAAAGTAGGTCTGTCAGATATCTACTTCCTGTTCACTGAAAAAGTTAATACTGGTGATAGCGGGGAAACATGTTTTCTCTGCGAAAGTTCCGACCGCGGGTCTTCTCGGGGCTAATATGCTTTCCTCACGGAGATATTGTCCGAAGGTCCTCTAGGGGTGACGATGCTTTCCAAGCTGAAAGCTTGTCAGCAGGTCTTCTTGCGGACAGACTGAACAATATGTATCCATATCTAAGCAAAAAGTGCATGCAGATAATGAATGTTATCTCCTCAAAATATTGTAGATGTAGAGATTTTGTTTACTAAACATATTATATAGATGCATGCTAGAGAAATGTAACATTATTTTTGACAAATTACAAACGAAAGTTTTGGCGTTTTTTAGCATTGTGGGTGGACCGACAGACAGACTGTCGCTTTGACAAGAAGAAAATTATAGGGATGCCGCATTTTTGTGTGAGGTTTTTTTGCTGTTGGTCCTAAAGAAAACTGCAACCTAAATGCTAAAAGTATTGAGATGTAGAATAAATGCCGATGAAACATAATCTTTTAACATAGTGATTTTACAATTCACAAGTTTCAAGTTTCAAGTTTTTATTTCTCAAAGTCCCTTACTATAGGGAATGTGAACATATAACAACATAATTTTACAAGAAAACAAAATTGGTCAACACAATGAACATATATATACATATACGTGAAATATCAAGCGGAAGACAATCAAAATTTGATAGAACTACATAGCAGAAATAAACTAACATTATTCACAAAAAGGATAAGTTGCGATAAGCTTCTTAGCCTACCATAGAAGAAGAAAAAAATAGTAGGTGAATAGTGTCACCAAATGTCTCGTATATACAATTGACGAGTCGACTGTAGTATATACTTTATTCTACTTTATAGAAAATGATGCTTAAAAACCAAACAAAATGTTTTTAACATTGAGCCTATAACGGAAAGTGAAGTAAAAGAGTGTTGTATATCCGTCTTGCACAGGCGGAACAAACTCCATATTTTTTTTTCAAAAGCGTGAATTACTAAACATAAAAACACGTTTTTGTGAAAGCTGATTCCGCATGCAAGACATACTGAAAAATTAAAAAGTCTTCAAGACTTTACTTTTAACCTCTTAGTGCATATTTTAAGATTAACGCATAATTCAAATTTAAAACTATCATGTAAATCAAAAAAGATTCTTCCAGTGTTAACACCTTATCGCCCGACTGTTGTGTTATTCTTTTGGACTTTATGTAAAAAAATAGATATATAAGATATAATGCCAAGCTCTGTATTCTAGTAATTTATCACACAATTTCATATCTTTATAAAGGTTTTATCCTAAATCAAAATAAAATTTACATGAAAAATAAATCTATTCTAATATTACACTTTTGCATCTTGTTCTTTTGCACAACTACAAAAGATTATTTATTTATAAAAGAACAAACTATTTAGCTACAAAAAAGTTCAAAGTAGCAGGATGTGCAACAAATATATATGCGCATCTAAAGGCGGAAAATAAAAATTGACAGTTTTTATCTTCCGCCTTTAGATCATGATGGTCCAAATTAAGGCCTTATCGCTACCCATCCTTTAAAATGTTGGCACGTTACTTTTTTTTTCTGAAAAAAGGCTTTGAGAAAAGAAAAGTTTTTGACGTGAGATTTTAATCATAAAATTTTATTAACGAAAACAATTAAGAAAAGCAAAAAAGCCTTAATTTGTTAGTTACTGAGTGCGTGTATTAACTTAGTATGAATATAGTTAGAAATATTATAAAGTACCACATTCTCTAATTTTTGTTTATGACTCTTATCATTGGAGTAGATGTACAAAAGGAATGACATTTTATGGGTGGAAATATTAAAAGAACAACAAGCAATTGATTTTTTTCAATGACACATGCATGTTAGAATTCCATAACTTTAATGTGTTGTGCACAATGGTTATAGATACATGTAAATGTACAACATTTCGTGAATATAAGGAAAATCAGTTCATTAAAAGGCACTTGGCGTATGACGTACGAACAGACTGACAAGTAAAGAATCTCTGACGTGGGGCCACTAGGCGTTCTGCCCAACTTTGCACCAGCCTGGAACTAATAAAGCCTAGGGAGGGAATCGAACCCTCGTGCGTCAGAGTTCTAAAACATAGAAGTAATTTTGTTCAGGTCGTTTGTCTAGATCTAATCATAAGCAAAGGGTCCATTTCCTCCTCTTTTTACTTAAGTTCACAAAAATGTTTAAAATTTGTAGATACACTGTTTCCAACATTTATTAGTTTAGCATCTATTCAAAAAATGCTTTAGTGTGCATGCAGTTTTCTAAAAAAAAAAAAAATACAAAACTTTTTCGTTATATTTTGAAAATTTCATGCCGCTTTGAAACTTTTATGTTTTTTTAATTCATCACCCAACTCTTTTATAGACCTATTTTTAGCCTGAAAATATCGTTTTGTGTAAAAATCAAAGCGCTAAAGCGTTTAAAGGCAAGCGAAATATATAAGAACTATAATAGATTTATTCTCTGTTAAAGTATATTGTTCAAAATGTTTGCGAATTATTAATTTTGGTGAGCGAAGAAAGGATCGTCATGCAGATGGCCTCAAATTTAAAGTTAATGAACACAATTGCACACACAAGACAAGTATCGTGTAAAAACGGTATCGATTGAAACACCCCTTCGATTAAAATGCACTCGTCCCAATAATGTGTATTTTGTACTGATTTTATGAATGGTGAAGCTAGAATCTGAATCCTTGCATTGACCAATCAAATGAGAGAAATATTTATACGAACCAACCAAGTAATAGATGAATACATAATGTATATTCTATCGCCTTTAACTAAAAAGTTCGTCATGTAAGATGCAAAGGAATAAATAAAACTTGTGCCGGTCATATAAAATGCCAATAAAAATTGAGATTTATAGAAATGTATATCATGTTTACAAATATTGAAAAGTAATATAGAAAATAAAGCATTTTATTCCAGACTGGATGCAGGAAAATCACTCCGTCTAGACAGAAAAAAAACGCAAAAATCATCACTACTCTATAGACTCCATAAGGCTTCGCTGGCGCTTGCCTAAAAATCATAATGACTATTATGACTCGTATAAATTACCTTCCATATTTGGAGGATTCCAAATTGTGGTTGCATGAAATCTGAACCAATTTATAGCTGTAGGTCCATTTCACATATTATACATTTTTGATAGACTTTAACCATCCCTGAGTGCACCATGATGCTATTACTGTTTTTCATGGCGCAAGATTGCTATAAAAAAAACGAATAAATAGGGGTTCAAAAGTGTTCTTGGGAGTAATTCAGTGAACCTTGACCTACTAGTATTTAGTAATCCAGCCCTAACTCAAACTAAAACAATTTTGATAGACTTGAACCATCCCTGGGACCCATAGGCCCCGTGGTGCAAAGTCCGTTTCCATGGTACAATATTTCTATATAAAGACATGTTAAGTCATGTTACATACGAGGGTTCGAAATTTTATTTGACAGCGATCCAAGGGATCACGAGTCTATCTTAAACTCTAGGCCTAGCTCATATGGACCCACATACACAATTCCGATAGACTTGAATCACCCCTGGGACCTATAGGCCCCGTGGTGCAAAGTCTCCGTTTCCATGGTGCAACATTTTTATATAAAGTAATGTTATACATGAAATGCATGAGGGTTCGAAATTTTTTTGACAGTGATTCATTGGACCTCGGACCTATTTCGAATGCTAGGCCTAACTCATATGGACCCACATATACAATTTCAATAGGCTTGAACCATCCGTGGGACCCATAGGCCATGTGGTGCAAAGTCCGTTTCCATGGTGCAACATTTCAATATAAAGTCATGTTATACGTGAAATGCATGAGGGTTCGAATTTTCTTTTTGGACAGTGATCCATTGGATCCCGGACCTATTTAGAATGTTAGGCCTAAACGATATGGACCCATATACACAATTTTGATAGACTTGAACCATCCCTGTGATCCATAGGCCCCGTGGTGCAAAGTCCGTTTCCATGGTGCAACATTTCTAATGCATGAGGGTTCGAACTTTTTATTGAACAGTGATCCATTGGACCCCGGACCTATTTAGAATATTAGGCCTTAACGATATGGACCCACATACGCAATTTCGATAGTCTTGAACCATCCCTGGGACCCATGGGCCCCGTGGTGCAAAGTCCGTTTCCATGGTGCAACATTTATATATAAATTTATGTTATACATGAAATGCATGAGGGTTCGAATTTTTTTTTTAGAGATTCATTGGACCCTGGACCTATTTCGAATGCTAGGCCTAACTCATATGGATCCACATACACAATTTCAATAGGCTTGAACCATCCGTGGGACCCATAGGCCCCGTGGTGCAAAGTCCCTTTCCATGGTGCAAGATTTCTATATAAGGTCATGTTATATATGAGGGTTCAAAATTTTCTCTGACAGTAATCCATTGGACCCCGGACCTATTTCGAATGCTAGGCCTAACTCATATGGACCTATATACACAATTTTGATAGACTTGAACCATCCCTGAGACCCATAGGCTCCGTGGTGCAAAGTCTCAGTTTCCATGGTGCAAGATTTCTATATAAAGTAATGTTATACATGAAATGCATGATGGTTCGATTTTTTTTGACAGTGATTCATTGGACCCCGGACCTATTTCGAATGCTAGGCCTAACTCATATGGACCCACATACACAATTTTGATAGACTTGAACCATCCCTGGGACCCATAGGCCCCGTGGTGCAAGGTTCGTTTCCATGTTGCAAGATTTCTATATAAAGTAATGTTATACATGAAACACATGAGAGTTCGAATTTTGTTTTTTGACAGTGATCTATTGGATCCTGGACCTATTTCGAATGCTAGGCCTAACTCATATGGACCCACATACACAATTTCAATAGACTTGAACCATCCCTGGGACCTATAGGCCCCGTAATGCAAAGTCCGTTTCCATGGTGCAAGATTTCTATATAAAGTAATGTTATACATGAAATGCATGAGGGTTCGAAATATTTTTTTTTGGACAGTGATCCATTGGATCCCGGACCCATTTAGAATGTTGAGCCTAACTCATATGGACCTTCATATACAATGTTGATAGACTTGAACCATCCCTGGGACCTATGTGCCCCGTGGTGCAAGGTCCGTACCCATGGTGCAAGAATTCCACGTAGTACAGGCATGTTATGCACGAGGATTCAAAATTTTCTTTAAAAGTAATACAATGGACCCGGACCTATTTAGAATTTTAAACCTTACTCATATGGACCCACACACACAATTTCTATAGAATTGAACTATACATGGGGGTCAAAGGTTCCGTGGTGCAAGGTTCGTTTTCATGTTGCAATAATTCTATGTAAAGCCATGTTTTACATAGAGGTTTGAAATTTTCTTTGAAAGTGATTTAGTTGAAACCCGAACCTATTTAAAATTTCAACCCTAACTCATTTAGACCAACATACACAATTTTTATAGAATTAAACTATCAATGGGCCCATAGGCCCGGTGGTGCAAGGTTCGATCTTTATCATGGTGCAAGAATTCTATGTAAAGTGGCATGTTATGCACAATCGAGGGTTCGATTTTTTGGTGTTGAGAGTTGTATAATAGACCTCGGACCTACATAGAATATTAAACCTTACTTATATGGACCCACATACTCAATTTCTGTAGAATTGAACTATCTATGCGGCCCATAGGCCTTGTGGTGCAAGGTTCGTTTTCATGGTGCAAGATTTCTACGTAAAGCCGTATAATACGTAGGGGTTTAAAATTTCTTTGAAAGTGATTCAGTGGACCCCGGACCTATTTAAAATTCCAAACCTATCTCATATGAACCCACATACACAAGTTTTATAGAATTGAACTATCCCCTGGGGTCCATAGGCCCCGTGGTGCAAGCTAGTTTCGTTTTCATGGTGCAAGAATGCTATGTAAAGCCATGTTATATATAGAGGTTTGAAATTTTCTTTGAAAGTATTATAATGGACCCCGGACCTACTTAGAATTATAGACCTAACTCAAATGGACCCATTAACACAGTTTCTTTAGATTTGAACTTGGTGCCGTGGTGCTATATCCTTTTTTGTCAAGGCAGTGGTGCTTGCAAACCATGCTATAGTTTTAAGCGGAAGAGGAAGGAGGGCTCTCAAGTTTTTTTTTCTTTTTCAAACAATGGTCCATTGAACCCCAGACCTAAAATATAATATTCAAGGCTTAACCTAACATAATTTTAATAGATGATCATAGATTTTCACAAACTCAGTGACCAACGGGCCTAGTGGTGCTTAGTCCGTTTTTCATGGTTCTTCCTATCTAACGTAAAATGTTTTTGAGGTTTCTACATTTAATTTTTTATTAAGAATATTCTTTTGGTAAAATTATATTATTTTGAATTTATTACATATGAATTTGAATCATTTTCAACGTGTTTTTTACTATTATTTTTTCATCTTTTTCGGGATACTTTTCATGTATTTGGTACATCCCGCATGTCACATGATTTAAAGAACCAATGAGACGGTGGTGCTTATAGTGGTTGTTGTCACGTTTCTATATATATATTATAAGTCGAGTTAAATCCAACGGTATTTAGCAACCTGTTTACCGATTGGTCAATTTTTCAAGCAATGTCCAATCATACGTTCTTTAAGAAAACAAGCACCTGTAAGTCTAATAATCACATGATTTCAAAATGGCATACTAAACTTTGTTTGCAAACAAACAAAATTTACAATTCACAATCATCTTTAATGCATGACAACAACATTTAAAGACAAGTTTATATCATAATAGGAAAAGAAGGTTTGTATTCAAATAAAAAAAAAAAATTTTGATTTTATGATTTTTCCCACAGCCACAGGCACCTGTTTCAGAAAAAAATATACATGTACCCCCTCTTATGTTGTGTTATAGTATAGCACCTATAGGTGCCTGTGCGACAGTTTCTAAAATAATCGTTATTTTTATACCCAAATCAATATTTATAATACTTCCTTGTGTGAATTGATGTCATTTCATTGTGACGTCCTAAATACAGGGCTGTCAAGTTTTGATGAGCTGCATGCGTGAGATTTGCCGAAAAATTGAAAGATCTAAGAAATTTGCCGCCAAATTGCCGACTAGATGCGTGAGTCTCACGCGAGCTGCGTGACACTTGGCAGGCCTGTAAATATTGATGTAGCTTAATTGCGACGGAGCCTACACTTTCTGACAGTGAAATGTATACAAAATCAAAAACAAGAAATGAATCTGCTTAAGCTTCTATAATTTTGTTTGGAATTTAATAAATTATAACTGATTTTTCGGTAAGTATGTGGATAATCAATGAATAATTGTAAATGTCAAAATGGGGTTACAACGCCCAGACGAAAATGCATTGAAGTAGTGTATGTTTGTCAGCATTTTTCAAAGACCCAACAAACTTGCTGTCCAAAAAGTTAGGCTAGAACCAGGGATTAAATAAAACTTGTTTTGGACATCCCTGGCTAGAACTAATAACAAAGTGTTAAAGATTTCTTACAAAAAAAACAAGTTAGTTACCTAAATGGTATCTTTCTCTCAAATGAGTAACAGTTTTTCAATGATAAAAAAGAATTAAAAGAGATTATTTTGACTCTTTTCCAAAGAGGTGTAAAAAAATATCTTGTTTACATTGACTAAAATTCCATATTTCAACAGCCATAGATTCTTACAAATTTGAAATTAAACACATACTTCCTTTGAAAATGTTGTTTCAATTGTAATAAAGATGTTGCATCTTTAATAAAAAAAATAATCTTTTCAATTTTTTTTTTCATCATAGTAAAACAGTTACTCATTTGAGGGGTTGTGCCCAATCTGTTTAACTGATTTTCTTTGTGAGGGTTAATGGGGCTTTTCCTTAACCTTCAACAGGGCACAATGCCCCAGATTTGTGGTGCTCCAGTTAGGGGAGTAGGCTGAGGCATATAAAAAGACAATTTATGATTGGAGTTGCTTTGCTTATAATAATGTATTATTTTGCATCATAATTCACCTTCACACAGTAACATTTAACAAACTTTTAATGTTTTAATTTAGAACTAAGTAATTGAAATTAAAATTCTTACCCTGAACTTCATAAAATTCAAAATCGGTGTTTTCATACATGTCATAATTTAGCCGTATTTTGTGATTGTTAGCATATATTTGATTGAAATTATCCACAAATACTTAGTACTATCAAACACAAAATTGAAAATTAAAATGACAACAAAGTTCCAGACAATTATATAATTAAATTTTGCTACGCCTGATGTGCGTTTAGTCTAATCAAGAATCATCATAGGCGCTGTACAAAAAATATTGAAAAAGTCAAAAACTATATGATAATGAAGAGCATAGAACAATGAAACCAAAAATACCAAAATGGGGAACCAAATTATAACTAAGATGATCAACCTTTGTCTTGGGTAGAAAGAACGTACCTTAGGGTTTAGACAATTTGGAAAGGAGTAGGGGCGATAAGGCCCTTATTTACCCTAGAAATATGAAGGTTATGCAAAAGTGTCCATTTCTGGCTACAATATAGTGTAAACTCTGCCTAAAAGGAAAACATGTCCAAACATTTTAAAAATTAATATTGAAGCATCATAATGACATCATAATTCTAGTGATTTTAGCAAAAATGACAAAATATGAGAAATTTTGGTCGTTTTCAATGTATGTTTTGGACCAGAAAACTTCGTCAGCACAAGAGAAACAAGTTCATAATTTTAGAGAAGGTTTATATAAGCCATAAAAACAACCTGTAAAAATATTTAGTTGTTTCTTGTGTGGGAATTGTTATTCCAAGGAAGAAAATCAGCATGAGGATTATGTTATTGTAACTAGCACCAAACCAGCTCCCCATAGGCATGATAGGCAGCATTCTAAACCTCTCATTTAAAGAAGTGCTTCCCTAGATAAACTGGCTATCAAGTTACTACACTTCTTATCCTATAACTATTTTGGCTTTCATGCATGGTATTATTTTGATATGACAAGGTGCTCATTTTAGTTGTTGTTTTTATTTTTTTGTCACACTTTTTGTTTTATCAGCGGTATTTTGACTTTGTTTTATACTGAGTTTTTTTTAGTTATTTATCACAACTTGTTAATGTCCCGATGATGGCTGAAATATCGCCGATGGGACATTAAGCAAACAATAATCAATCAATCAATCGTGTTGCCTTAGAATTTCACAAAGATGCAAATTCATTCTCTTTTAATTCAGAGACTGACAGACATAAATAAGTACAAGTGAATAGAGAGGACGTGATATTATTTCCCATCTGTTTTCAGCAAATCAGACTGGCAAGCTCCAAAAACAGCAGCTATCTGCTTGTGCCCTTATGTTTGTAGTTTTCAGACTATCAGCCACTGTTTTCAGAACATTGTTAGACTGGACTTGAAATTGAATGAGTAGCAGAATGTGTTTTTTGCCCATCATATATTGAATTTCATGACATTTGGCAAACTCTCTTACATTAATAACCTGCTTTGCAGTTGCCCTCATATTATTATTTTTTTTATTCTAGATGACGCTGTAGAGCAAATTTGAACCATGAATGCAATTATAGCCCTTTGTCATTTTTGTGAGGGCCATGGACCACAAGTTATGTTTTGCACACAACCCACACATCCAAAGGAACAACAAGAAGAGGATGAAGGAATGGGGTCATTATCTAGAGTTAGATCACCCTCAGGGGAATACCCTTCCACATCAAAAACAGAACATGTTTGTGAGGTACAGGGTGACTGATATTTGTAGGGGAAACTGTAATACATTTGTATGACAAGGCAATGAAGAGCTACAAGGGATCAAAGAATTTAAGTCTCACTAATAAAGATGTGATAGAGTAGACATATATGACAACAATTTCAAAAATTCTTGCCATGTGAGAACTCTCCTACAAGGATCAACAATTAAACAACACAAAATGACAACAAAACAAATACAAATTTCACATTTATTCATTACATTATTTACATGTAGTTTTATTTAATGACTTATATGTTAACTACATTTTCATATTAAAACCTTTAACATTGTCTCTTGTGCATTTATTTTACATTCTGGTCTGTTTTCAGGGTTGTTTTTCAGTCAAGACTGGATTTGTGAGCCATGATGATGATGCTCCCATAAGTTATGTCAGCAGTAAATACCCAAACCCTTCACAGCCAGAAATTTACAGTCTTGTCAGGAATGCCTGTCTAAGAAGTCTTAGTGGAGAGGTACTGTTATCAGGGTTCCCACGCGACCTTGAAAATGTGAAAAAGTTGTGAATTTGGTTATGCCTTTTCACGGTCATGAAAAGTGCTTGAAAATCGCGATGTTTGCCGAAAACCGGGAAAATGCCGTGAATTTTGACTCGAAAGATAATGTGTCTCCTAATATAGTAAAACGTCGCGATGAATGTCTTGAAATTTAATCGTCTTTGACTTCTTTTCTCTGTATTTTCCTCCTAACGTTGGAGTCGACTGGTTTTAGTTACACTGGGTCGTTTTGGACGTGAACCAGCCCGAGATCAGATCACCTGTGCGCTTCATGTAAAGGCGCTTTAATGTTGTTTCACATATCAACATTTTTACATTGATTTTATCAAACTGGGAAATGTAGTCAAAGAATATATATTTGCCAAGTTTATGACCCTATCTAGACAAAGTGTGTTCTTTATGATACAAATTGTAATTGAACCACCATGAAACTAGAATGGGGTTATAAACAAACACACTGCCCCTGTGAGTGACTGGCCAGATGTACAGACTAATTTTCTGCCCCTCTCTCTCCCGTCGATTCATACCAGTAGTGGTTTCATCGACGTAACTTGATTCAGATTCAGATTCAGATTCAGCATCTGACGAGTTGTGAACTCAATATAGAATAGACATGCAATGGTAAGGCAAGACAGATATATATTGTTTTACCAAATTCAAAGTTACGACTTGCGTCCCTCAAACAGGTGTGGCTGTCTAAAATTAGACTTTGAAGACTCAAGAGAGTAGTTCATTTGTGTATTTTGGTCTTTTTGAAACATTATTAATCTTGATTTAAAATTCCATGTTGAATCAATCTTTGTTATTTTTCGTCAATTGTGGTATTGAGCGTGTCCTGCATTTCAGTTTATAGAAAATCATATCAATATGCATTGTCCTTAAAGAGCGCCAGTTTAAGATCCTTGAACATTGTCATTCACAACATCATAATTTATAGTTAATATAATGCTCCTTGATGAATTGGAGTTGTCACTTACAATCTGCATGATTCGTCCCATCACACACCTCCTTTTTCTACATGTATGTATATCAATACTCACCTCCAAGGAATCTTGGCAGTGTCATGTACAGTACATACATACAAATATATATTTATAAAGTATTCAGAGGGAATGGTAAAAAGACAAAATATCCGGTATAAGTCCATCAAGGCTTAATAAGGCTCACTTTGTTATGAATACATTTTGTATCTGATGAGAAAACACTTGTTAATGAAAACACTATCTATTGGGGCTATTTTATTATGGCAAATGATGAAGTATTATACTTGGATGTGGGCATGCAAAGACACATCTTAGGAAATTACATAGGTTTACTGCCTCAAAAGTGCTATTGAGAATGAACAGAATCTATGATGACCAGGGCGTGCCGTGCCGTTAGTGGAGTCTGATTTATGAGATATTAAAATGTTGAATATAAGAAATATTATATATTGTAAGCATATTTCTTTTATACATAACAAACAAGTTGAAAGATACTAATAAAAAACATTTACAACCAAGAAGATTGCCTGAAAAAGTTCCCCAAAATTGACCTTGAAAATGAAAAAAAAAACCTTGAAAAGACCTTGAAAAAACTTTGAATTTCATCATGAAAAAAGAGTGGGAACCCTGTGTTATACATGATAATAAAATGTTACAAGGTTGGAACTTCACCTACCATATCCCAATTCTCTGACCTCAGCTATCTTTATACCCACATGTCCTGTCCCACCACTAGACCTCTGATTCCTATGCCCAAATGATCAGTTGCCTTCAAACCTTTCATCCCTGTATCTCTACATGGCCATTTGATAAGATTATAGATATGATCCTTTATTTTTTTTATGGAGAACTCCAAAACCACAATTATTCTTTCATTTTAACACATCATTTCTTTTTGTATTGCCTGTACCAAGTCAGGAGTCTCAGGACCATTGCGATCTTCAATTTTCCAATATGTCCTTTGTTTTGTCTTTTCTCATGAATATCTGATATCAATCTTCCAAGTTCTGTATTTTTGTAACCTTTATTTGTAACCAATGCTCTAAGTTGAAACAATGTATGCAATTAAATGTAAGTATATCGGTATGTAATATCACATTGCTACTTGTAATTGCAGATTTAGAATCAGCTAGGAGAAGGTGAAAGTTAGAGAGTACATGTTCATGATAGTACATTCTAGAATTATAAACTTTCAAGCAAATTTCTTTTCAATTTATTTACACTATACATTGTATTATATTGTTTTCTCGAATCTTAACCGGTGTAGGATGAATATAATCTTTTGTTTTTGACTTACAGGTTTGTCCCGGAAAAGAAGGTGCAATATTTTTCGGGAATGACCAACAAGGCCATGTTTTAAGCTATACATTTCAACTTAAAGACAGTCACGCTCGAGGCTTCCAACGGAAATACAGCATAATCGTCATGATGATGGATAAAATCTATCTATTAAACTCTTGGCCGTTCCTGGTCCCACATTTGAAAATAGTGATAGAACATTTACAAACAAAGGCTAGTAAGGTTTATGATGAAGAAATCATAAAATTCCCAAAATCTAACCGAATGGCATCTAGTGCTACTCGTGGATTGGTATTAAGGGGAGGCAACAAGCCTGCTAGATCTTTGAATGAATTGACGAATGATAAAAACATATTCAAGATTTTACACCTTGCTTTCGTATGGATATTGAAAGCTTGCAGTAATAGGATAACTGAAACACTCTTGGAGGGGCCACCGACTGAGGATTCTATCATAGACATGGAAAAACAAGAAGGTACTTTTCCTGTTAAATATTTTACTGTACAAAGTTTTTCGGTTGTAATTTGAACGTAATTAAATTAATTCTTTGAATATTTTAAACCTCATAAAATTTTTAACTAATTTGAGTTTAACATTTCAAAAATTGTAAATGCAACAATAAAATGTATTACTGGAATAGAAAAATAATCAATAGTCTAGAATACATGTATTTGAGTCGGTAAAATAATTCCTTCCCAATTTAAGCCTGGTCACTCACTATGAACCAATTAGATTCAAAATAAAAACTAAGCATTTGAATTAAATTTTGCACACACTACCTTTGAATTTCTACATTGTCAACCAATAGTATTGACTTTTTGAGTAAATCAGGCAGTGACTGGATGATTTCAGGTCGTAACTAGCAACAGGTGCGTTATGACTTGACATTTAATACAAGTTGTAGTAAAAATTCTCACATGCCCAGGTATTTTAAAGTTTGGCATTGGATAAATTTTCAATTGTTATAGAAATAGAGTAGGAATATTATTGCAACAACCCTATAGAAGTGTACATTTACTGCAGTTTTTTTTTATGAATGAATTCTGGCTTTTTTTAAACAAAAAGGCGGGCAGTTTTCATATTCTGTTCTGAAGTTTGAAATAAAGGTATAATTACAAAATTACTGAACTTGTAGGATCAGTCTTAATGTCCAAGAGAAAAGATAAAACATGGAAGACATATAACAGAAGTCAGATTTAAGTGGATGTAGTTATAATGATTATAGAATTAAATCAAATTACTTATATATTTTTTGCACAACATCATAAAATAAGGCCACTTCAGCAACAAATACTTTTCAAAACTATTTTTGTTTAATACTTTTTGGGGAAATTTACTTATTTATAGATACGATCTGTTTATTTCAGAGACACCTGAAGGCTTTATAAAACTTTTTACAAAATCTGTCAGTGTTAGTGAATCTGAAGAAGGGGAACTAACTCCTGTATCATCACCAAGGGAGGAAACTGTGGAACAAGATATCCCTCCTACTGGTACCGAAAATATTCACAATCTGAGACTTCTTCAACAAGTAAGGCATATATACTTTTCTCAAATTATCCGTTTAAATTTCATAATTGTTTAAACCCTAAGGTTCTTCCTACCTCAGACATAGGTTGATCATCTTAGTTATAATTTGGTTCCCCAGTTTGGTATTTTTGGTTTTACTGTTCTATGCTCTTCATAATCATAAAGTGTTTGGCATTTTCAATATTATAATAATAGAGCGCCTCTGATGAGTCTTGAATAGACGAAACGCGGGTCAGGCGTACCAAAATTTATTGTCTGGAACTTTGTTGTCATTTGTATTTCGAACACCCGTGAAGGTTAGCACTGCTGAGGGTCAGTAGGACTTTTTGCGGGACAGCAAGAAAGCCCATTTATTTCAACGGGAATTCGGGAAAACCCTTAACGGGAACGGGATTTAGCCATTTTCATTATCGGGATGCAGGAATCACATATTTATTTTCGCGGGAATCCAGGATTTCTTGTTTAATTTGCCGGGACTTCGGGATCATACCCCTCCTAACCCCCCCCCCCCCAATGCTGGTGGAGTTTTAATTCCCCGAAGTTAGCCAGCTCCGGCACCAACACAACATCAAAGCTTTAAATTATCCGTTTAAATTTCATAATTGTTTAAACCCTAAGGTTCTTCCTACCCCAGACATAGGTTGATCATCTTAGTTATAATTTGATTCCCCAGTTTGGAATTATTGGTTTTACTGTTCTATGCTCTTCATAATCATAAAGTGTTTGGCATTTTCAATAGTTTTGGTAGAGCGCCTTTGATGAGTCTTAAATAGACAAAACGCGCGTCAGGCGTAGCAAAATTTATTGTCTGGAACTTTGTTGTCATTTGTATTTCGAACACACGTGAAGGTTAGCACTGCTGGTGGAGTTTTAATTCCCCGAGGTTAGCCCGCTCCGACACCAACACTTTTGTGTTGGAGAACACATCAAAGCTTTAAATTATCTGTTTAAATTTCATAATTGTTTAAACCCTAAGGTTCTTCCTACCCCAGACATAGGTTGATCATCTTAGTTATAATTTGGTTCCCCAGTTTGGTATTTTTGGTTTTACTGTTTTATGCTCTTCATAATCATAAAGTGTTTGGCATTTTCAATATATTTGGTAGAGCGCCTCTGATGAGTCTTGAATAGACGAAATGCGCATCAGGCGTAGCAAAATTTATTGTCTGGAACTTTGTTGTCATTTGTATTTCTATATACTGTAAACCAGGAAATAGTCAGAACAGTTTTTTTTTTCGCCATTTACACATTCACCACCCAAAAAAAATGACAGCACAAAAATATCCTGGTTAACAGTATAATTGTGGAGAATTCAATTTGGTTCATTTTGTAAGTAAGAGTAATCAATGCAATTAAACTTAACTAGGAAAAACCCGTTAATTCGCGGGAGAATCAATCGTTGCGTTGCTTTGAAAAATAGACCACACAACAAAAACATAGGATTTGTATGACCTTACCTGGTTGTGCTAATCGCAAATTGAAGGTTATACGGTATATTTATCTGTAAGTAAGTTTTTAGTTTATTGTCTCGTCTGCGAGACATAGGTGTTACTTTACCGTCGGCGGCGGCGTTAACCTTTTGGGTCAGGTTTTATGGGAGCACATCCATATCTCAAGAACTATAGGTCGTAGGTCCATGAAACTTGGTCATGCATATGCCCTAGTAGTAGCTTAGCATCATTTCATCCCAATCTTTTGACCTTGACCTTGATTTTCCGGTTGAGGAACTGAAATTTTCAATATAAATATAAAAGCAGGGGTAAGGTTTGCGAGCACCTCCATATCCCAATAACTATAAGTTCTAGATTGATAAAACTTGGTATACATAGAACATAGAACATAGAACATATTTTATTGTCCAATCAAGGGCCCCTAAGGGCAGCATGAGCAACAAATAAACAGATATAAGAAAAAGATAATGATTGATAATATGCCCCAGTAGCAGCCTAGCACAGTTGCATACCCATCTTTTGACCTATACCTTGAATTTTCGGTTGATTGACTTTGATTATTGTTATTGCATATATATGAAATGTTTAAGTTCTATAACACCTTTTGATCTGAGAAACTGAAAATCCTTATAATTGCAAAGTATAGTTGAAGTAAGAAAGAATAATTGTTTCGGATGATGCCGGCAGGCGAGACAAACTTTTAAGGTGTTATATCTTGTTATCTTGGTTTTTGTTACCCCATCTGCAAATAAAACAAATGTCCAGTGGCAGGGTCAG
The DNA here is from genome assembly GCA_963971305.1 of Arcuatula senhousia. Lineage (NCBI taxonomy): Eukaryota > Metazoa > Mollusca > Bivalvia > Mytilida > Mytilidae > Arcuatula > Arcuatula senhousia. Next base: position 53,625,293 of record OZ020307.1, on the reverse strand, counting down.
TTTTGATCAATCGCTTCGCACATTTGTTATTAAACTTGTTGATGTCGTGTCTACAGGCTGTGAGCCCTGCAGCGACTATTAGCAGTAATAAACTATATTAGACCTGCTTTGTGTGCTGTGAGCCTTTGCAGCGACTATTAGCAGTAATAAATTACAATAGACTCTCTATTTGCCATGGGTCGTTAACTTCAACATAGTTTTTATTTTTCTATCAAGCTGCAATTTTTAACGATAAAAATTTTTTGCATACATTTTTATAGTGAATTTACCAATATAACCTTTTATATAAAATATTTTAAATATACATATATAGCAAAATTAATGGAAAAGTTTTGTGGGATTTTTTTTTGTAATTGTCAGAAAACAGGGGAAATAATTTCCATCATTCTAATGCTGGAACGATGACGGCTTTAGGTTTTCCGGATTAATTAATTAGGTTAATTAGCAAATTGCAGTCATAATTGCACATACGCTAATCAAATTTTTAAAGGGCACGACCATCCCCTGTTTTTGATATATGAAGCTTGGTCGTAGCAATTGTTGTTTAGGCTGCAATCCGGCTAGAAAAAACGCTTCGTTATTTTAGTAGTATAGATATATATAATCATGAGATGCAGGATAAGTGTACTTGTATGATACAGCCTACAATGTAATATAAATCAGTTGCAATAAAAAAATATACATTTGAAAACAGCAAGCATCCTTCAATTTGTGACCCATGGAAAGAGAGTATTGTAAGATTTAAAATCCATTAAAAATTGTCTTCACATAATATTTTTGTACTCTTAACTACCGGTAGAAAAATTTTATCCCAATGATAATATTATTATAAACATCTTCTTCTCTAGAAATATATGATGTTTTTGTGTCCCATCTACAAAAGTAGGGGACATGTAGTGTTCAAGTCCATCCGTTTGTCTGTATGTCCCAAATGTTGGTTGATGGGGCATTATGTCTTTTGGACATATTTTTCTTTTATCATGTTTTGTGAACCCATTAGGCAAACCAATTAACCAAACATGATGTTGATCACCTGATAACAAAATTTTGCATTCTGTTTATCAGAAACTATTATACTTTTTGCAGAAACTCTTCACAAATACTAAGAAAAATGAGGTTCTGACACATTCTTTTGTGTCTGTTCAACTCAAAATACATGTTGTTTTTTTTTACATTTTCATTACAGGTACTTGGCGAAGAGAGTTTCCACACCCTGACACATCATGTTGTCCTTGGTAACCAGGTTATAATACAAGGATCGTACAAAGAGTCTATCAGGCTCATCATACATGGACTGATGGTATAAATTAATGTTTATTTGCAATGTCATTGGATTCATTTGATTAATTGAAAATAGTTTCAGTATTCTCATCATTTCCCTAACTGTGATACCACAAGGCAATTATCTTGTCCCCCACCACAATTCGGAGCAGGGACATAGAAATGCTGGTGTCTGTCTGTCACACTTTTTTTTGTACCCGACTTCTCAGCTGTTACTATTCGTAGGCTTTTTTCATCTGTTGCTACTGGTAAAATAGCAAACCATCTTATTACACATTTTCAGACAGCTTTTAAATACATCTGATGAGAACACTGTCTGAGCATGCTCTGGTCAGAGAATGGCAACTTGTTCCATATAAAAACTTTAACCTGTTTTTTTGCTTGACATTTGGCATATTTTGTATCTTAACCTTGCTTTTAAATTACTATAGTTTACACCTTTAAACAAGTTAATGATGATTTATTATAGATCCCAAAAACTACATATATGTTATTAACTAATTAATGAAAACATTTTGTGAATGTATGAGATGAAAAGATGTTTTTTAGCTCACCTGGCCAAAGGCCATGTGAGCTATTGCCATCACTTGGCGTCCGTCGTCGTCCGTCGTCGTCCGTCGTTGTCGTCGTTAACTTTTCTTCAAACTTCTTCTCCTCTGAAACGGCTGCACAGATTCAAACCAAATTTGGTCTGATGGTACTTTAGGGTATCCCCCACAGAACTGATGTGAGGATTTTTGATTCGTCGAAAAACATGGCCGCCGTTGCTAAAAATAGACCAGGGGGGTCAGACTACTGTTTTTGGCTTGTAAATCAAAAAGTATAAGAGATAGATGAAATCTGATGCCACGGTACTGGTTCAGCATCAAAAGCTCTACAAAAGTCTCCATTGAGTCGAAGTTGTCAGATGACCCCTTATGGGAGTTACGGCCCCTTAAAAGTGAAAAATAGCATTTTTTCATGTTTTTGGCCTATTGAATGAAAACTATTTCAGATAGAGAGAAGCTGTTGCTTGCTTAAATGTTCAGCTCATTTAGCTCTACAAAAGTCTTCATAAGGTCAAAGTTGTCAGATGACCCCTTATAGGGGTTATGGCCCCTTAAAGGCAAAAAATCGAGTTTTTGGCCTATAGAATGAAAACTATTGCAGATAGAGAAAAGCTGTTGCTTGCTTAAATGTTCAGCTCGTTTAGCTCTACACAAGCCTCCATAGGGTCAAAGTTGTCAGACGACCCCTTATAGGGGTTACGGCCCCTTAAAGGCAAAAAATTGTGTTTTTGGCCTATAGAATGAAAAATATTGCAGATAGAGAAAAGCTGTTGCTTGCTTAAATGTTCAGCTCATTTAGCTCTACAAAATTATCCATAGGGTCAAAGTTGTCAGATGACCCCTAATAGGGGTTATGGCCCCTTAAAGGCAAAAAATAGAGTTTTTGGGAATTTGGCCTATAGAATGAAAACTATTGCAGATAGAGAAAAGCTGTTGCTTGCTTAAATGTTCAGCTCATTTAGCTCTACACAAGTCTCCATATGGTCAAAGTTGTCAGATGACCCCCTATAGGGGTTACAGCCCCTTAAAGGCAAAAAATAGTGTTTTTGGCCTATGGAATGAAAACTATTGCAGATAGAGAAAAGTTGTTGCTTGCTTAAATGTTCAGCTCATTTAGCTCTACAAAAGTTTCCATAGGGTCAAAGTTGCCAGATGACTCCTTATAGTGGTTACGGCGATTAAAGGCAAAAAATAGTGTTTTTGGCATAAAGAAAGAACATTTTGCAGATAGAGAAATGATGTTGCTTGCTTAAATGTTCAGCTTAATTACCTTTACAAAAGTCTTTTTAGGGTCGAAGTTGTCAGATGACCCCTTTAAGGGGTTATGGCCCTTTAAAGGTGAAAAATAGTGTTTTTCGCTTTGGAATGAAAACTATTGCAGATAGAGAAAAGCTTTTTATTGCTTAAACATTCAGCTCATTTAGCTATACAGAAGTCTTCAAAGGGTTGACATTAAGACCAGGTGAGCGATTCAGGCTCCTGGGAGCCTCTTGTTCAGGATTTATTATAACATAAATTTTGATAAATAAATTTGAGCATACATGTACATGTATTTTGTTTGTTGCTGATATGTACCTGATGACATATACAATATTTTTACCTTTGAAAAATTCAACCCAAGGTTAAGATATTGTAGCATATAAATACCATTGTGTACTGATATTGTTTGATATTTCTACCACAGAGCTAGGTTATAGCAGTGATGCAGATAAGTGCCGGTCCTGTCAGACAAAGGGATCAAAATTTCAAGAGGTCCAGCAAGTTAAGACATTTATTGTGCAGGACCTATATCAGGCAAAGTTTTGGAATAATTTATTACAGCTAAAGTGGATAGGTCTTGTAAAATATTTGCAGGTCTGGCAGACTTATCTATTTTGTAAGACCCAATGTCTGACAAGAATAAAAGATAATCTGCATCTCTGTTATAGAGTTCATTGTCACATAACCTCACCTGCAATATTTTAAGCTCCTGTACAAAAAATGGTATTATTTTGAACATAATCCTGAATGCTACTTGTTATAGCTTTTTTGTTTGAAGTTTTTATGATCATTTATTTGATTTTATAGATGCTTGTACCAAAAGGATGTTGTAGACCTACGTTTTACACTGACGAATATCAACAGTCGTGGAAGTGTAACTTTCTGGGACTGTCGGCTGACACCTCATTACCCAATCATATTCTTTCCTCTGAAGGAACCTATGTTCTGTTGGTTGAAATGATGCTCAAAGATGAAAATGACCCACCTCAAAGTGAAAATGATTTTCAAAAATTCAAATTTAGTATGGCTAGCAGGACTAGGCTTTTAGACAAAGGTTAGTGATTTCAATAATTTGCATGAATCCTATACATAACATGTACAGTACAAAAAGAGACTTTCCATGACTGAACACCATCATGGAGGTAAAATCTTTTCCCTTAGACCTATTACCACTGACACTGTCGATCTTTGGCAACGTGATGGATGTGCTAGGAACTGCTAGCTCTTCAATAACGCCTGAGATTACTGTGTGGTTTGGGGTTTTTTGGTGATGATTTGTTGTCTACCAACCTTATCTTTGTCTTTTCGGAATAATGATGTTTGAGCCCCTTTGGTACACCTTTGCTTGTATGATTACCACCATGTGACCTGGAAAAGGCAATTAAACTGCTGTTTGGTCAGGTTTTACGACCTCTGTATTGTACTTACATCAATATATAAAATGTATAAAAATATGCAGAATATATTATTTTCAAATTAGCATCACAACTCAGGTGTGCTATAGCAGGCAGGAACTGCTAACTCTTCCAAAGCACCTGAGTTCACTTTTGTTAGGACTTGAGTTCTTGTTGTTGATTTCCTTTCAGTTGATTTTGTGTTTTGTGTTTCTTCATGCTGTTCTTGTTCTTGTTTGCCGGCTTTGTCGTTGCCCTTTTGGACTTTTTATAATCGAATGCCCCATTGGTGCCTCTTTGCTTCTTTCAATCTTGATTTACTGTGAAACCTGTCTAAAATGAACACATACATGTAGGTTTTTACCCTCCGAGATCCTGCAGGAGCTTCCAGAAAATTTAAGCTTTCTCACAAGAAATTAACTATTCCCTAGGGGGAGACACTATTCTCTCGACTTTTCATTGTCCTCCTGCACTAGTATCTTCTGCAATGATAAATCTTTATCCAAAAATCATTCTTTTCTCCCTTTTTCGAAAGTTTTATAAACAATCAACATGATCGTCATTGAATTTACTCGATCAAACTTCTATAATTGAAAATTTATTTAACCCATAAGTGTACATGTTATCAAAACACACATAAGGGGGTGTTAATTATTGAGTGAAGAACAAAAAATAAGTCAAAAATTAATCCAATTATATCTGCTGGGTGACATATTAATTCTTAAGAAGAACACAGAGAGTATTAAAAATGAAAAGTTATAGATCAGGGGTAATGAAGTAATGGGGAGAGAAACTGATAATTCTGTGAGAAACTAAACAAAATGATTAGAACTACCTCCCCTTCTTTGTTGTAAATAAAACATTTTGGGGGAACTGAATTAAAAATGCACAAAAAGAAAGGATTTTGGCTATAAATTTGTTCATATGATAATGAACATTTTAGATACCTTTAAAATTTAAGTGCTGTATTTGAATTCAAATTTACCAAAAGACTGTGCCTTAAATACCTAGCTATAAAAAAAAAGAATTAACAGATATAGTACTTATCAACAAAGTTGTATTTGAAAGTCAAAACTAAATTTTCTAAATAAATATATTGCAATAACTCTTGCTTAAAGTTTGTGAGAGATTAAATGATCATAGGTGATAAAAAAAAAGGCATATTGAATAATGTTATAAGTGCTATTGAATACATGTAGCAGACTTGCATGGTTTTATTGGCTAAAAATATATATATATGGGCTCACAATTTTCAAGACAAAGATGGGGCTACACAAAATCTCCTTGAAATTCAAACAAGTTTTAGGGAGATATCCTTCAATGGAGTCCCATAAGGTTATTACCAATATGAGAATTTCTTGTTTCCAACAATGCTATACATTGAAAATCATTCTTGTGTAGTAGCAGTCAAATTGAATCTGTGGATTCTAAGAATATTTGTGAATTTTATTGAACATGAAATAGACCTTAGTGATGGCTATTAAACATGTAAACAGTAGAAGGATATTATTATTTTTTAAAGCAAGGAATACATACCTTTTTCAGCACCTAATGTATTAAACAAGATAGAGTCATCTTTAAAGAATGCAGAGTTCACAGATGGTGTGATGGAACAATGTCTGATCTGTTTAAAGGAAGAATGGATGAAGTAAGCTTTAGTTACTTTAATTCAAGGGCTTTACAAGGGCAAGAGACAAAAATGAAAAGGGACTAAAATCACAACATGTACAGTACACCCTCAGAGTTGTTTACCATTACATGTACTGATTTTCAGTAATCATTCCTGATTTGAGTTCCAAAATATTCATCACTGATTTACCCTTTGAAATTACTCATTTATGCAATTGTTACAATGTTATTATAATACTTGCTTATTTTATTTACACCACAAAGTTAAAGCCAGTTTTGTGCAATAGAAAATCTTAATTACTTAATGCTGAATGACTATTTTGGATATTACAAACACAAAACTGATTAGTGTTGGAGATTTAAAATCCCATGTCACCTGTACAAAATTTCAGATTACTAATTACTAGTCAAATTTACAGAAAAAAGTCTTTCAATTACTGGTACAAATGTAACACGAAAGAGGGTAAACACCTCTGCACCCTCGAGAGTACACCAAGAGACATACCATTACTGAACACTTAGATAGTGGTACACCACCACTATTACAGACATAACAAGTATCCTTTTTGTGGTTGAAGATTTTCCAGAAATTCTTTTCACATTTAGAGGGAAAGGTTATACAGAACAATTTCAAAAAACATTTTTTGTAAAAATCTTCCAACGGGATTCCACTCTAAAAGTGGTGTACCACTATCACAGTGTTCAGTCAAGGTATGTCTCTTAGTGTACTGTATTATTAATTCAAGTCAAAGAATCTATAATTAACTTATTATGCCACAGCTTTGTTTGTAGTTCTGTCAAACTTTTGACTGCAAAAGCAGGGGTATCAGTGGCTAGCATTTCTCACAAATTTTGGCCAGGTCCATAATCTTGAGCTACAAACCCACACCTATGAAATTTAATCTTCTGACTAATAGAAAATAAAAAGGTGTCTTCTATTGCTCAAATGCTTCCATATTTGAAAGACACATGGATTGCCTCCAAGTTCTCCAAGTTTTGATTTTTTTGCCTTGGAAATCAATTTTAGACAATCCAAATGATAAGATATAGAAATATAAGATAATAGAATGTTAGAATAAGCCATCCCTTATTCTAATTTTACATTGTCAGTTCAAATTTTTTTGTGTATTTCAGTAAAATACAAGTTTACCAAAGCAGGTGGAGCATCTCAAAGTATATATATTATTTATTTATGCATTTCAGTAAAGTTAGAGTCTTATACAAGTTTTCCAAAGCAGGAGGAAGAATCTCAAAGTATATATTTAACTTTTTTGCATTTCAGTAAAGTAAAAGTCCTATACAAGTTTACCAAAGCCGGAGGGAGCATCTCAGAAGTGGACACTAAAAATCTGTTACATGTGGTAGGAGCCCAAGAGGAAGACAAACAATTAATGCAGTTCTGGACTTCTGGTCTCAGTTCTCAATATAGGAATCACATACTATCTACATCAAAAGCTCAGCATTGATTCTAACATCCCACAAACAGCATAGAGGATAGAAAATTGGAAGAAGACAAACAATTAAATGAAGTTCTTGACTTCTAGTCTCAGTTCTCTATATATACACATACTGTCTACATCAAAAGCTCAACATTAATGATACTCCCTGCAAACAATACTGTATAAGTTGTATTTTTGCCAGAATCTAATTTCAAATTTTTTTCGTGGTACTTAGCAACTCGTAAAAATATAAACCAGTGAAAATTAAATCTTTTAAATAGTATATGCAGAGTACATACTTGCAATTTGGTTTAAGTAACCGCTAAAATTGAATTCTGCAAAAAAAAAAATCTGTCATTTTTTTAGAAATCCACTAAATTAAACTACCGCAAAAAAAAAACAACTCATACGGTATATAGGAAATCATCAGGAGACATACATTTACTGTGGCTTCATTATTATTTGTTTAGGTATCAATTTTCATTGTTTTCGTGTGTGCTGATTCACGAAAAGGAAATTTTACATTAATCTGTATGATGCAGACTTTCAGAACCACAAATATCAGAATCCACTAACTTGTGAATTTACCAATGACATTAATTCAATACAAGTTGAAGAGATAACAGTCAAAATGTAGCTCAGGAGTATTTTGTGAAACTGATGAAGGCCTAAGGCCGAAACGTCTTAATAAAAGGTTTATTTCTACAATTGTAAATTGTCATCAAAGCACAAAAATTGTTACCCACAAAATAAGTTAATCAACACTAATTATGTTCTGAACTTCTGGTCTCAATGTTCAGTATAAGAACCTACATTCTGTCAACATCAACAGCTCAACAGCAGAATTCTGGTCTCAGTTCTCAATACAGAAACCACATTCCATCAACATTGATACTCCATGCATAACATCATATTTGAGGTTTTACTGTAAACCAATTTATTTTGGCAAGTTATCAGTTTTAAAAAATATCCTAGAATCTCATCCCCTCCTTTCCCAAATTTTTCAGCTGCCTCAAAAAAATTATTAAGATTTTTAGGCAAATTATGTTTATTTTTAATCAATTTCCTTCAAAATGACAGAATTTTTTTTATCAAAATGGATAGAAAATAAAGTTCCCCCACCCACCCCATATTTTCAAGAAATTTGGATGAGATTCAAGGAATTGTTTTATTTTGGCCTATAGGAAATGAATTTATAACTTTTTATATACCCCTGCAAACCGATTTTGGGGTACCTAAGAATCACCATATCTGTCCACATATTTCTTAGTGCAACTCCTCAAAAGACTGCTTGGTGGATTTTAAGGAAATTAGAAATGCAGAAAGATCATCAATTGCTCTTTAATATCAGGGGAGATAATTGGACTTTATATGTAGTTTGACAAGTGCTTGGGGTATCTTCCCCAAGTGAGATTGTTAGCAGTGATAGCTGTTACTGATCCATTTGGGGGGGTGGGTTATTGGTGCTTATGTGATTTTCTCTGTTAAAAATGTTTAGATGTTAAGATGTTTTAATGTTAAGATGATGTAGTTTTATTTAATTTTAATCTTGTGCATTGTTGATTTTTTTTTAAATATTATGTATTAGTATTTGTTTTCATAAAAATCATAATAAAAAAAATATTTTATTCTTCAATATTATTCTGTATTGAAAACAAACTAATGTGGGAATTCACTGTTTTTACATTTGCTTTTAGACCTCTTAAATCCAGTTGGTATTTGGTAGTATGCATTAAAGTTGATTTTTTCCTGGAAATCAAAGTCTGATCTTCAAATTTTCTTTCAGAGTTCTTGTGTAGCAACATTTCTTCTGTTACAGATTATAAAGTGTAAAACAATATTACAGAGCTTTTGAGGCTAACAATGATTCAATTAAGTGTCAAGACATGATACTAAAACTGCTTAATGTTAGTCCTTAAATGCTGTCATAACTCAAGAAATTTTTTAAGAAGACATCATGTGTTTTTGACAAATATGTGATATCTATCTGTCACATGAGTACAGTTGTTGGTTTGTCAAAGATTTTGTCTGGTTCTTCTTGTCATGCTGAATTAACAATCTGCCAGGCAACAGACGTGTTGCAACAAGTAGGAACTCTTCCAGAGCACCAGAGATCAGTCTTGTTATGACTAAGATCATTTTTTGATTGCTATTCAATTGTTTTTGTGCATTTTTTATGTTTTCTAGTTTCTTTGTGTTGTTCTTGTTTGGGTTTACTGACATTGTCTTTGTTAAGATTACTGTCATTTGAATGCTCTAATGGTACCTCTCTGCTTCTTATATATTCATGTTTAAATAATACAAAATAATGAGATGTGGAATAAGTATATGGAACACAGGGTCTAAATAAAATACATATAATTCAAATCCAGTCCTGAAATAGTCACAGATAGATCCCCTTCTTAAACATGGAACAGAAAACATCAAAAAGACAAATACAAACAAAAACTTTGGCAAAGATTCCTGGCTTAGGACAGGCAAATATAAAATGTGGCAGGGTTAAACTAGTTAAACTATTTTTTTTTAATTGAAACAGAAAACATCAAAAAGACAAGTACAAACAAAAACTTTGGCAAAGATTCCTGGCTTAGGACAGGCACATAATATAAAATGTGGCAGGGTTAAACTAGTTTCTGGGCCAAACCTTCCTCCTATCAATATTCCCAGACAAAGCACAAAAACTAAACACACAATAAAAATCAAATCGATCAAAGTTCAATTCATCTAGAGAGAAGTCTGTTCTTGGCTAAGACATTGTAAGACTTGGACTGTGACTATGAACTGAAATTTCTCCATTTTAAAAATCTGATTATCAGCATGTAGAATGTTAGAATCTATCATTAAAAGAGGACGAAAGATACTAGAAATCAATTTTATTGGCTTTATTGTAAATAGTAAAAATATATTTGTAATTATAAGATGTTCAGAAAATGTAATGACACAGGCTGAAAATTATGAAGTCAAGTTTTTTAACATCAAAATTTCAATGATAGTTCAAAACTGGTTTTCACAAAGATTTCAATTTAATATTTTGATGTATTTTATATTAATTGAACTGTTCCACTATAAATGATTTTATTATAAACAAGTGTGGCCACTAAAAGTATGTCTCGCCTGCCGGCACCATCACTAAAATCAACTACCTAAGCTTTCATTTCTTGATATAAACACAAAAAGTGTCAGTATACCTAATAACAGATGCCTAGTTATTATACTATTCAAGCAATCCATTATCCACACAAGTATTACAAAAAGTTTTCTGTCTGAAAAAAGACCTAAGTTCACAGAGTCACTGGAGCATAAAAATGGGGTCATGGTCACATGGCATGGTGACAGTTGCGTTGTCCTTAACTGCAACTGTCTGTTTACCCAATATCAGATGCCTAGCTATTATACTTTTCAAGCAATTCATCTTCCATAAAAGTCTTACAAAAAAGTTTTTTGGCCTGAAAAACACCTAAGTTCACAGAGTCACTGGAGCGTGAAAATGGGGTCAGGGTCAAACGGCATGGTGACAGTTGCATAGACCATAACCTGAACTGTCTGTATACCAAATATCAGATGCCTAGCTATTATACTTTTCAAGCAATTCATCGTCCACAAAAGTCTTACAAAAAAGTTTACGGCCTGAAAAAAAACCTAAGTTCACAGAGTCACTGGAGCGTGAAAATGGGGTCAGGGTCAAACGGCATGGTGACAGTTGCGTAGACCATAACCTGAACTGTCTGTATACCAAATATCAGATGCCTAGCTATTATACTTTTCAAGCAATTCATTGTCCACAAAAGTCTTACAAAAAAGTTTACGCCGCCGCCGTCGCCGCCGCCGTCGCCGGAAAGTAATACCTATGTCTCGCCTTCCGCGACTATTCGTCGCAGGCGAGACAAAAATTATCCACCCCTATGTTCTTGCATAAAAGTTTTTAAAACATAAAATGAATTCCTTCTAATATGTAAATACATGCAGCAAAATAAATGTATTTCGATAAAATCCAAATTACAATGATGACGTCTGAATTACAAAAACAAATCATATATAAAACACAATAGATCGATATAAAAAAATATGTATATTTACAACATGGCACTCTAATATAAGAAAAAAAAAGAATTTTAAAAGATGATTCCTACATGTATCATGATGTCTTGGAATGTTGAAGTAAAAAATTCAATTAAAAAAAATACACTATGGAATTTTTACAATAAAACTCCTTAGGAAATCATATTTTACATGTAAACAACTGACAAAAACTTATTTCATAGTAACATTTTTTTCTTGAAAATAACCACATTTCATTACGTCGTTTTATGTAAATACCGGTAAATGCTATTACAACAATTGGATTATTTGCAATTACATGTATAATTTACAAAGTTGTTATAGCACTCATACTTAAATCCTTCATTGTTCTATAGATTTTCTGGTAACTTTGAGATACAAACAAATATCGTAAATTTAGCATACAAGACATTTTACCAAAAGCTTAATTTTCATTCTCCATGGATTTTTAAAAAATATGTCTTGAAGAAAAACCAAAAGTTTAAACTTCATTTTAATTTGCATATAAAATATTTGCATTGCAAGTTTGAAACTACAGAATGCAGCTACATGTATATATAGAACAACTTTAAACTTAACATTGGTTTCAGTAGAATTGACAGATGACTAAAATCTATATACAATGATTATATACAATGTCTCAGATCAGATAGAACTATAATATGGATTCTGAGGAAACATCAGCATCACCCTTGAATACAATGGCAGGTTCTGATGCGGGGATGACAGGGCGTGGCCCGGGCATTGGCAAGGGAGGTTTCTCACTGCAAAATAGAAAAGCATTGAAATTCAACGACATTTTCAGAATATTGTGTATCAGTCCTATGTATGTAAAGCCATACCAAGAGGCTCTCAGGAGCCTGAATCGCTCACCTGGTCTTGATGTCAACCCTATAAAGAACTTTGTATAGCTAAATAAGCTGAACATTTAAGCAAGCAACAGTTTTTCTCTTTCAGCAATAGTTGCCATTCTGTAGGCCAAAAAAGTGCAAAATGTTATTTAAAGGGCCATCTGAACACTTTGACTCTATAGAGACTTTTGTTAAGAGCTTAATGAACTGAACATTTAAGCAAGCAACAACTTTTCCTTATCTGCTATAGTTTTCATTATATAAGCCAAAAACATGAACATGTTAATTTAGGGGCTGTTATCCCTATAAGGGGTCATCTGACAACTTCAACCCTATGGAGACTTTGGTAGAGCTAAATGGCTGAACATTTAAGCAAGCAACAGCTTTTCTCTATCTGCTATAGGCCAAAAATACTATTTTTCGCCTTTATGGGGCTGTAACCCCTGTAAGAGGTCATCTGACAACTTCGACCCTATGACAACTTTTGTAGAGCTAAATGAGCTAAACATTTAAGCAAGCAACAGCTTTTCTCTATCTGCAATAGTTTTCATTCTATAGGCCAAAAACACTATTTTTCGCCTTTAAGGGGCTGCAACCTCTATAAGGGGTCATCTGACAACTTCGACCCTATGAAGACTTTTGTAGAGCTAAATGAGCTGAATATTTAAGCAAGCAACAGCTTTCCCCTATCTGCAATAGTTTTCATTCTAAAGGCCAAAAACACTATTTTTCGCCTTTAAGGGGCTGTAACCCCTATAAGGGGTCATCTGACAACTTTGACCCTATGAAGACTTTTGTAGAGCTAAATGAGCTGAACATTTAAGCAAGCAACAGCTTTTCTCTATCTGCAATAGTTTTCATTCTGTAGGCCAAAAACACTATTTTTGCCTTTAAGGGGCTGTGACCCCTGTAAGGGGTCATCTGAGAACTTCGACCCTAAGACGACTTTTGTAGAGCTAAATGGTCTGAACATTTAAGCAAGCAACAGCTTCTCCCTATCTGCAATAGTTTTCATTCTATATGCCAAAAAACACTACATGTATTTTCAGCCTTTAAGGGGCTGTAACCCCTATAAGGGGTCATGTGACAACTTGGACCCTATAGGCAAGCAACAGCTTTTCTCTATCTGCAATAGTTTTCATTCTGTAGGCCAAAAACACTATTTTTTGCCTTTAAGCGGCTGTGACCCCTATAAGGGGTCATCTGAGAACTTCGACCCTATGACAACTTTTGTAGAGCTTAATGGGCTGAACATTTAAGCAAGCAACAGCTTTTCCTTATCTGCAATAGTTTTCATTCTATATGCCAAAAAACACTATTTTCAGCCTTTAAGGGGCTGTAACCCCTATAAGGGGTCTGGTGACAACTTCGACTCTATGACAACTTTTGTAGAGCTAAATGAGCTGAACATTTAAGCAAGCAACAGCTTTTCTCTTTCTCAATACTTTACATTCTATTAGCCAAAAACATGAAAAAACACTATTTTTCACCTTTAAGGGGCTGTAACCCCTATAAGGAATCATCTGACAACTTGGATCCAATGGAGACTTTTGTAGAACTTTTGATGCTGAAGCAGTTTGGTGGCATCAGATTTCATCTATCTCTTATATTTTTTGTTTTACAAGCCAAAATTAGTAGTCTGACCCCCTGGTCTATTTTTAGCTACGGCAGCCATGTTTTTTGACGGATTAAAAATCGAAACACAACTTTTGTACAGGACATCCTAAGGATCAATCATACTAAGTTTCATTAAATTCTGTTCAGTAGTTTCAGAGGAGAAGATTTTTGAAAAATTGTTAACAGTGGACAGACGACAGACGATGACGGACACCAAGTGATTGCAATAGCTCACATGGACCTTCGGTCCAGGTGAGCTAAAAAAAATAATTCCTAGATTCTCATCCAAATTCACTGACAATATTGGGCGGATCCGTTAATTTTATTTTGGTTTTTATCCATTTTGATAAAATATTCTGCCATTTGAAAGAAAATTGATCCAAAAAATAAACATAATTTGCCCAAAAAATCAATTTTTTTCCAGAGGGCTATAAAAATTTGGACAAGAGGGGTGAGAATTTAAGATATATTTTTATTTTGGCCTAATTTTGAAAATTTTTAACTTGGGCCAGTTGCAAATTTTAACAGAAACAACTAGCTCTTATTTTTTTTTTTTTTTTCAAGTTTTTATCTCTAATATGAGAAGAGATGTGGCTTTGTCATATAGTTTGAAATTGTCATCATTTACCAGATTTGACAAGCATTAACTTGATTGTTGACAACATGATAGATGTCATGAATACAGTTTAAACTGCCCACCCTTCCACAGTGCCTATATTCACTGAATTCACTCATTTTACCACACACAACATAGTTGCGGAGGGTATAATGTTTTTGACTGGTCCGTCAGTCCGTCCATCTGTCTGTGAATGCAACTCCTCTTAAACTACTGAACATATTCTAATGAAACTTGGTATGCAAGAAGTACACCATATGTACATGTGCATATTACCAGGAATTTTTGTTCCGCCAATTTTTGTGGGCTTTATGGCCCTTTGGACTTAGAAATTATCAGAAAATCCTGAAATTAGTTTGTTAACGCAACCCCTCTTAAACTAATGAACAGAATTTTACAAAACTTGGTATGCAAGAAGTACACCATATGTTTTTTGTGCAATTTACCAGGAATCATCAAATTTTTGTGGGAGTTATGGTCCTTTGGACTTGGACATTTGCAGAAAATCTTTATTACAGTTTGTAAACACAACTCCTCTTAAACAACTGAATAGAATTTAATGAAACTTGGTATGCAAAAAGTATAACATATGTAACTGTGTATGTTACCTCAAATTTTTAATTCGCAAAAGTTTACCAGCTCAAGAATAATTTTTATAGTCCAATAGCAGAACGTAGCAGAATGTATGTGAGCGTGCTCACTAAGGTTCTTTCATTGAGACTCTTGTTAGTGTTGCTGATTGCATGTTGTTTGTTTTGTGTGTTTTTATGGTGTCTTTTTCTTCATGTTGTTGTTTTTTATTTCAATTTGTCTTTGCCTTCTAATATTTGAAAGCCTCCTTTGAAGTATTACTATTTTTAGTGGCAACTTTATAAAGTTCTACTTTTCTTCCTACCAAAAATCTTCAAGTAATATTACTCTTAACACATACACAACAACTTACATTGATGGTCCACGACTTTCACCCTCTTTCAGACGTCTTTGTCTATCTTCCTCATATCGTCTACGATCCTCCTGTCTCCTGCGATCATCGTCTCTTGGTGGTCCCCTTGGAGGACCTCTCCTTTCCCCATCTCTAGGTGGCCCCCTTGGAGGGCCTCTCCTGTCATCATCTCTAGGTGGTCCTCTTGGAGGACCCCTCCTATCTGGGTCCCTTGGGTCTCTGGGTGGGCCTCTTGGTGGACCACGGGGAGGACCTCTCCTGTCTCTATCATCTCCATACCTATCCCCTGGGGGACCACGTCTCCTAAAACATACAAAATCAATCAAATCAAACAAGAAACAAACATGGCACACGTCTCACAAAAAGATCATAGTCTTCTATTTGAGCTCCGAGAGACACCCTTCAGTTTGCAAGATTGTTTTTAAAAAATCTATAGAACTCTTTTAGGGCATATTTTTCTCAGGTTGTAATAATTAATTTTTGGATGGTTATTTGTAACTGAATAGATGGCATAAGTCACCAATAAAGGGTCTTTAGGTTGCAGGCCATTTTAATTTATAGACTTTTTTTTCATCAGATTTAGTTATACTTCATATTTTTAATGCTGTTTCTTCATTTGATACATAGATGTTCCAAATTAAATTTCCACAAAATGATATCAATGAAAGAAATGTGAAAATTACCAATTCAAAAGTTTACTTTTGGCTTGAGCATATCTGATGAGTTGACCAAACCAGTGCAATGCACAGTTTAAAATCATTTGCATAGAACTTTATAGTAATTTTGTTCCATAGCATTTACAATGTAGCACTTTACAGAAAATATGAATCTATCATTATTCTGTTTTATAATTTTAGCAAATCCCAGAAAACCTGAAAGTTATCAAACAAATATAAGGTACCTGTCATCTTCGTCCCGGTATCTATCTCCTGGGGGTCCTGGTCTGTCCCTATAGGGCTTGTCATTGTACCTCTCACCAGGTGGGGGTCGGGGTCTATCCCCTCTGGACCTATCCCTTGGTGGGCCTCTTCTATCGTCTACAGACCTCTCTTCATATCGTGGAGGGGGACCCCGAGGATCGTTAGTTTTGTATCCTCTGTTGTCATAGCCGTTAACAGGACGGCCATATCTGTCTTTATTTGTAGACTGAAATAGTCAAATTCATTGAAAGAATCATTGAAATTTTAAAAGTCATTGTTGCTATCATACAAAGTACAGAAAAAATGTTTAAAGTGCTAGCTGTTTTGATAGCAATCTTAAATAACATACAATAACAATATCTTAGATAGGTTACATCTATTCACATTTCAGAATCATATATACAATTGCTGTATATTTGAGTATGATTGGGCTTTTTGTAATATTTTTTGCACATTAAAACTGCGACACTTTCATTTCTGATTCAATACACATTTTGAAGTAATGCTCTCAAACAAATATTTACAATATAATGAGTCCAACAATCACTTATTTTTATTAATGGTTACTGCCATTGTTTTTATAAATGTTGTTAAATGATGCTGTGTCTGTGAGGCTTTTTTTCCTGTTTTGTTTTTACTTGGTCTTTTCAGACTAAAACAAATAAATGACCTAGCTCCTTTGCTTTCCTGTAAGTTCAAATTTATAAAATGTCTCCATTTTATTGTTTTACATGCTGATAATATGGTATCTAACAATTCAATTACACAATAAACTCACATAAGTTTCTAGAGCTTTAGCTTCATGGGGTGTGGTTCCTGATTTTAGTTGTTCTCTGAAAAAAGCAAGAAATTTACATAAATTATAATGAAAAACTGTATTCCTTTTTAAAGATATTCATTTTTTTTTTTTTTTTTTTTTGAAAATAAATTGTCTTTTTTTCATTACCTGTTTAATTTGCATAAACCAGAATTATCAGGTCTTCAATGAAGATAATTACATGTCACATGTTTTTTTTTTATATATATATATACATATGTAAATTACCAATTGCCACAAATTGTGTTCTGATTTTAGATATGCACAAAAGCTAAAACAAAATTATACATGTGAAATATAGAATAATCAGGTCTTCATTTGAAATAATTACATGTCACCTGTTTTTTGTTTTTTTTTATAAATTAGCAATTGTCACAAATTGTGTTCTGATTTTAGATACATGTATGCATAAAACAAAATCTTTAACAATATTATAAAATAAAGAATTTGAATATCAATCAGCATTCTAAATTATTTCCCAAACATAAATAGAAAAATCTGTTCAAACAGAACCCTTTTGACTGAACAATTTGTTCAGAATAGATGAGTGCTCAGCACAGGTCCAAAAAATATTGAAATTTAAACCATCTCTATCTAAAAGACAGGTGTCCAGAATCTACACAACGCGAAGGACACACATTATATCTCCCTATTTCTATTGTAACGTTATTCCATTGTTACATAAACTTGTATGGGCTATGACGCCATTCTACGTTGATCATTCGAAGTAAACGTCACGCAGCTCTCTCGCATTTGTCTCTTCTTTATATTGGTGCTGATGACCCATGGAGCTAGAGATTCTACGTGATATTCACAGGAAACACACTGAAGATCTTACAAAGAAACTTGCAGATCTGCAGGACTCTACAGTTTTTGATAGAGAAGAGGCAAAGATTACATTCGGAAAACTTATTCAGACAAGACACAATCTTCTACAACTTAACAAACAACTGATCGATGTTATAGAGATTAACCACATTGACGAGGAGATTGTCACGGCAGATGAATTTACATGGGACCTACATATGTAGACTCTAAAATTAGACACTTCAAGAGGTATTTCGAGTTTTCAGATGATGTTTATGTGCTGGCATTAAAGTATGTCGTTCCCGTTGAGGACTATAGGAAGACGCCACAGTGTTCAGAGACCATGGTCAACAACAAAGACAAGATCCAGAGTGCAGAGAAGGTTTTTGTGCCATCAAAAGCCGCGAGAAATGCCAACCGTAGAAAAACAAAAGGTTTGAAGATTGGAAAAAAGCGTATCAGTTTACGTACAAGACCAAAATTGAATAACTGAACAAGGATCACGTCAACAAACACGTGAAAGGAAACACAACAAACAGTCCATGATTCAAAGTCTTACATCAACAGATATACAGAAACATGAGAAAAGAATGAAAATCAAGGAAGCATCAAAAGGTTTTTCACATCTTAACATGTTTTGTTATGCCGCAACAGTAAAATATGTAAAACATTTATCAATGTTAACCATAGCCCAGGCTCTTATTATATATAGATGCTGTTACAGGCTCAAACATTATGACTTGATTCATTCACTATGGACTGTTCCAGATGGTTTATAGCTTAACCGAGAAACTCAGATAGACTCCCAGATCATGACCCTCAGATTTGCCCATGGACCTACGAGATTTCAAAGACACGCACACATGGAAACTTCCTTATATTGGTTAAACCTAAATTAACTGGTTCCTATGTTATAAATGTTATTGATGTACTTTTGAGGCGGGGAGAATGTCGAGAATCTACACATCGCAAAGGACACACATTCTATCTCCCTATTTCTATTGTAACGTTATTCCATTGTTAAGTAAACTTGTATGGGCTACGACGCCATTCTACGTTGATCATTCGAAGTAAACATAACGCAATTCTCTCGCATTTGTCTCTTCTTTATAACAGGTTAACAGTCTATTAAAGTTTTTTTATGGGTTTTGCACTACTTACTTCGTCTCGTGTTCATAGTTCAGTCTACTTTTGTGTGTAACGGCAACGCCATAATCACCAATTGGTCGGAACTGTGAACAGAAAAAAATGTATACTTTATCACCTTTTGAACAAAAATTTTAATACTCAATTCAATAATTCTATTTCCAAATAATAAATAAGTATCATAACTATTTATAATATTGCTTATCTTCATGACCTGTTGAAAGTTTATCCTATGCAAATAAAACAAAAAATTTGAGTTATTGCCCTTTTTGAAAGAGTTTATATGATGTGCTGTGATTTTAGGCTTTTAATTTCTAATGCATTCTTTTACAAAATATTTTTTCTCTCTGATTATCATGTTTGTATGTGTTTGATACTTTCTTATTGTTTTTTTATGAAAGTTTTTTAATATACATTGTTACATGTACATCACGGACAAACAAGGTTCTAGTCTACTGTGTAATATGGTAAGAAAACCACAGGAATACCTCACATTCTTAACTTTGGACAGATAACTAATATACTTTAAAAGAAACAGGTGACAAGCCATGTTTTAATTCATAACTTATAAAGCATGATTTGCTTGAATGGGTGTGTGTTGAGTCCAACTTCAATTTCATCTTTTAGGGAGCAGCCATTTGATTTTTATGGGGGGCGCTATGGATATTTTCGTTGTTCTGTCTTTTTATTTTCAGAAAAAGTCGAGCCTGGATTTTTTTTTTCGCGCTTGCACGCGCAAAAATTTTTATTTTTAAAGCAACTTTATATTTTTTAGCCAAAAATACCATCCTGCCTTTTTTTTACTCAAAGCACTGTCCTACCTTTTTATTTCTGGGTTTTTGCCATCCTGCCTATTTATTTCAAATTTCACCATAGCCCCCCCCCCTAAAAATCAAATGGTCGCTCCCTTAGAAAATTAATGGAAATCACAGGATTTTTTATTGACTTCGGCCTGAGAAAATCATATCGAAGAGAATCGAATCATCCTATTAAACATATGAAATTATTGAAAATAACAGGTTCGTTCTCAACAGGCCGAATTTGAATATTTACAAATTTGCGCGGAGACACTGTTATTTTGGGTTGATCGTGGAGTCCAATCTCTTTAACTATTGTCTCAGCTTCCGCATATTATAAACTGCACATAAAAGACCTTCGTAACTATCTGGTTATGAGCTTGTATGGAGGGGATGGATCATAATGTCTTACCACAAGTCCTTGTCTGTATGCATTAGCTCTTCTGTAGGCCAATATCACCAGGTAAGTTGCTGCCCCAATACACAAAATAAACATAACAATAAAAGCAGGTCCTAAAAACTGGTCATTCCAGCTGATCAAGTACACATGTCTATGTCGTAACGTGATAACAAGGACACCGACAACACCCAAGATCACACCAATAGCAAATATGATTTTGGCTACAAAAATGGGAAATGTGCCTGGCCCAAGACCGAGCCCATTGAGTTCATCTTTGATTTGATTTTGGACTCTGGCGTGGTAGGCTACCACTGTATCCTTGTCCGCTTCTCTCTCCTTCTGCATTTTGCGAAATTGTTTCTTATTTTAGTGCCTACATGGTTCAAAACAATATTCGAAAACACTTCCGCTATTTGTCACTGTTTTTTTACCTGTATCTCACCTGTACGCCTGCGCGAAACGGAATACCTTTCCGGTAATTACAGGTAAAAATCTTGTCGTTGGGAGCAAAGGAATAATACCTTAGGGGGTAACCAGTTAAAAGTTTAAATTTAATTATATTTGAATGAAAATAGTTTTTTATTTAAAAGAATAGGAAAGACCCGTGCTTTCATTTCGTTTCTACATATGGTACTGAATTCAGTTATCAAATATTAAAATCAATTTTTTTTTCAAGAAAGGATTTCGTTCGTCTTTATTTTCAATTTCCTTTTGTTTATTTTACCATAAACATAAACCACAAAAGAGACATTCCTTAATGATTATAAAGGTAAGCCATGGAATGCACATTGGTTGTTAATCAGAATTATCTCCCTTATTGTGACAGGCCAACATGTCTCATAGACCTGTATATCTAATATACGACGGTGACGAACGGCAAAAGGTGCAAACAACTAAGCAACTGGGACCTGGAATAAGAGACTGGTGAGATCTATTTAAGAGAGACGCTCTTGGCTCAATTTGTTCAAGGCAATCAATTTCACCGGGTATAAGCGTTACCGCGGGAGAGTCGCTAAAACGTAGGGGAGAGCCGCTTTGAACGTAGGGGAGAGTCGATATTTGACCTAGATCGAAGCACACCAGGTATGTAAATGATAAAATCATCTATTTTCATTGATCAAATGTTACAAATAAATATTGCACGGAACATTAGAATTATTTAAGAATGTGTACACGCTAAAATTACCCCCCAGAACCTTCCATTTTATACCAAACACCTCGAACTTTTCCGGGCGGTCAGTGTAAATTTTGTGACATCGCATCTTAAAATCTGATTTTCTCCACAACAAATACATTATATGACAATTGCATGCACTCAGTATATGCACAATATTGATATCTAAAAGAGATACTTCACCGTTACCCTTTACAAAGTCATAATACAATTTTATTCGTTAATTTTTCAACAACAACGTAAGTGCCGTAGGGGAGAGTCGTTTCGAATTGTCTTG
Source organism: Arcuatula senhousia (assembly GCA_963971305.1). Taxonomy (NCBI): domain Eukaryota; kingdom Metazoa; phylum Mollusca; class Bivalvia; order Mytilida; family Mytilidae; genus Arcuatula; species Arcuatula senhousia. The sequence continues at coordinate 53,603,318 of OZ020307.1, read as the reverse complement.
AACGTAGGGGAGAGTCGATTCGGATTGTTGTGAACATAAGAGAGAGTTGCATTATATTGGCTTTCAATCAAGTTTACAACAACAAACGTTGCAAAATCTTGAAAAAAAAATGACTCATAAGATTATGTTATGGTTTTTTATCATACATTTGTTTAATTATGTACGTTTTTTTAATATATGATACAAGATGAATGGTTTGGGTCATATCACTGTTTTTCCATATCATCCATAACGCACCCCTAGACCTTTAGGTTAAGCCATGTGATCAATAACGCACCTTTAGGTTAAGTCACGTGATTTGAGTAAATATAGACAAAACATATTTATTTTCAAATATTTGATAAACAGAATATAATATTGGTGTTTTCATATCGTACCCATAACAACCCTTGACCAATATCATGCCCTCGAGCTAAAGCTCTCGGGATGATATGGGCGTCTCGGGTAGTTATGAGATACGATATGAAAACACCCATATGATATTCTATATATTGTACGTGTTGATACCAAAACCTACATTATCCACGTTAACAGCATACTTGTAGGTCTAAGATCAAGGACTCCCACAACTTCCAAACCCTTGCTCAAACTTCCATTACCTAGTCGTTCGTGCAATATATAACGCCCTCATTGATCCTGATCCCCAGATATACGAATAAATAAATTGCAAAACCTTGAAAGTTATTACAACCTGTATTATCAACTGTGACAGCTTGATACATGTATTGACGGTAGAAAGTGTCAGTTCTTTCTAAACCCCAACCTTTAACCTTTAATCACATTGCCTATATCCCTTTGATATTTTTCCCGTCCATGCATTGTCGGGCCGAAGAGCAAATAAATATACGCATATATCCTGCGGGCTTCTGGGCCCGTATTCTCAAAACTTCTTAACTTAAGTATTACTAAAACTTAGTAAAGGAAATATTTTTATCGGTATTCATAAAGATACTTAAGTATCTCCTTAACTAAGGAATACTTAAGTACTTGACAAACGGAACTCATCTATATTTTCCCTATAATTTGACGTGAATGTACTTGATATATCTCTTTGGCGTTATTTGCTTGATCTTTCTTGCAAAGATACGTTACAAAATTGGAGTGAATTCGAAAGATTAAAGGCCAACCATCGCCATGATTTAAATCATGTAAATGTATACTAAGACAATTTGGCGCTCATACAAGTTGCACGAGCCTATTTGTCAAACTTGTTTAGCTTGCTTAAGGGGTTAATTAAATGAATTGTCATGTGTCTTATTTTGAATCAAAATATAATTCAAAATATGGATTTTAAAGTTTTTATAGATATTTATTTGTTTTTGATAAAATTAAAAACATTTCCTTCATTCATTTGTATCTAATAAAGAAAACCAAAATCCATCTCCACTTTGTACATGAGCAATATAAGGGACAAATTACTTGGGAATTGCATTAGTACTGTATGTACACTTTAGTATTAGACATGCCGAATAGAAAGCCAAATTGGACAGACAAAGAAAAAACATACTAACGGGGGAATTTGAAAAGAGGAAAGAAATTATTTGCGCAATGTTTCGGTCCAAAATAAAATCCAAAGGCATGTTTCTGTCCTTAGCCATGTTATGTAGGGCTGCACAAGCTGTAATGACTCTACAAGAGTACCTTTGATGTAGCCCAAGTTCTCCATGTAAACAATGAAAACGTCTTTTCCATTGACCAATTGTCCTTTCTACAGCACACCTTGTTTTTTAAGAGCGTTATTGTAGCGGTTTTCGTTCCTCGTGTTTGGTCGCATGTATGATGTATGGTGTAACAAGGAATGACTTACATGCATACCTATGGGCAGCAATTCGGGCAAAAATTAACAAAATAATGAAAAAATGGGCAGCCATTCTGGCAAAAATTAACAAAATAATGAAAAACAGACGATAAACTGAAAACAGACACAAAATCACAGAAAACAGACACAAATTTTAAAAACAGACAAAAAATATAAAAACAGACATATATTTTACTTACAGACAGACGATTCTGTAAAACAGACAAAATATGAAAACAGACAAAAATTTAAAAAACAGAGGTAAATTTATAAAACAGACACCAAATTCAAAAACAGACGTTTTTAAAAACAGACAAAAAAACACACAAAACAGACATTAGTTTTAAAATAAAACATGAAAATTAAAAAAAAAACAGGCATAAATTTTACTAACAAACAGACGATTTTATAGTAAACCAGACACAACAATATGAAACAGTCTCAGAATTTTTTTTTTATAAACAGACGTACTAAGAAAATAACGTAAACTTTAAAAAAGCAACGCTAGAGGTCGCACCATTCAATCTAGCATTGTTTGGAAAAATGGCAGTAAATGATGCTGTAAGGTTATTGAAAGAAGCATCCGATCTGATTGGGAAGGCTCCCACTGAACTTGGCGACTCATTTCACACACAGGCTCAGTCATCTTCTACCTCCCAAGGCCAAGATTCTGATATACATGATATACAGCTGTTTTTCGACTGTTTTTTTAAAAAAACGTCTGTTTTTGAATTCGGTGTCTGTTTGTAAAATTTGTGTCTGTTTTCATATTTTGTCTGTTTTACTGAATCATCTGTCTGTAAAAAAATATTTGTCTGTTTTTGTATTTTTTGTCGGTTTTTAAAATTTTTGTCCGTTTTCATATTTTGTCTGTTTTACAGAATCGTCTGTCTGTTAGTAAAATTTATGTCTGTTTTTTTGTAATTTTTGTCTGTTTTTCTGTCTGTTTTCCGTGATTTTGTGTGTTTTCAGTTTATCGTCTGTTTTCATTTTTTTTTTTAATTTTTGCCCGAATGGCTGCCCATACATACCCACTGTCACCCAGTAAGTGTCGATCTACATTATTTTTAAACAAAAAGCGACACAGTCCACTATCCTTGAAAACTCGAGAGTCATGAGTATTTCCAGGCCACTTTGCTACTACATTGATAAACCTATTGTTACTATCAACTACTACTTGCACGTTTATAGAATGATATCATTTTCTGTTGATGTATTGTTCTTCGTGTTCAGCAGGGGCTTGAATATGAACGTGTGTGCCATCTATTATTCCAATAATTCCAGGAAAGCTAGCAACAGAATAAAAATCTATTTTGATAGTGGCCACTTTATGTGCTGCGTAAGGGAATTAAATGTATTCTTTAGACTTCCTCACACTTGCATTAGTTACGTCATTTATAAATCTACAAACACTGGGCTGAGATAATCCAAAAGTATCGGCAATCACATTTTGACATAGAACCTCAATGCAACCAACACTTTGAGTAGAGGGGTTAATGCGTGGTTTCTGTTAGTAATATTTTGGATATCTTCATTAATGACATCAGTGATCATCAAAATTGCTTGACTGTCAAAGCTATATTTTTCAAAAAATTTTATCCAGTGGATTGGTTCTATCACAATCAAATGCCAAATTTTACTAAAGTGCCCGAACAAAGATTGATTTTGGGTCCAAAATGCAATGAATGAAGACATAAATATTTGGGGGGTTTTGGAAATCATCCGTGAAACGAATTATATAGGAAAAGGTATGAGATCAATGATTTTGGTAAAAGAAAATAGAATTGAAGAAAAGGGCTGGTGGTGAAAGTAGTATCTCCCTTGTGTTTTTTTTTTTTGGTACCGCACATTGACTCTAGAAGGGAGCAAGTCCCTGTGGTTCTACCTCTGAATATCCGCTTTCTCCGTAATGCTCTTTGGTTAGCTCTCAGTATACGAAAACGTCCTACATTAAGCATATAGGTCACTTGACTGGGCACAGTAAATGGTAAATAATTGGACGATTCCAAGTTTGTCATGCATCTTCATTACAAACGTACGTGTATGTTGATCATGTTGATCTTTAATTTTCTTTCAATCATTTTAAATGGTGTTAGACAAGTTTTACTTATTAGATACAATCGTACATATTTTGACGGATAGTTTGTTTTATCTTCATGTACTAGAACACTTTTTGTAATAATATTTGATATGAATATGATGATAAAAGAAATTTTAAAATTATCTGCGAATAAATGGATTAATGTTTTAACAATTTAAGGTACCCATATAGCTACTTTTTCCTCTAGTGTAAACACGGCCTTAGATTTAAGGGGACACTTAAGTGTTTCCTTAGAGTAAGAAGTTTTATGAATATCACTTAAGTATTATGGGCGGAGTTTCCTTATACTAAGGTTTTCCTTAGGAAATTCTTAGTTTAAGATGTTTTATGAATACCACTTAAGTAATATGGGCAGAGTTTCCTTAACTTAAGTGTTTCCTTAGGAAAACCTTAACTTAAGTTGTTTTATGAATACGGCCCCCTATCCAGTTGGTCTCCGGATGTCTACTGCGCCCACTCAAAATTCCGAGTTTTCACCTCGTTTGTCATTCCTTGCATCTGATTGTCACCACTTGTATGCACAAGGATATCTGTAAATTTCCCAGTCCTTGCCTGACACCCCCACTTATATACGTAGTTGCCATTTCTTGCTCCATAGCACCGTCTTTAGAATACATTGCCTTCTGTTCATTTGTAATTCCTTGTGTCATATGAACTCCCACTTTTCTATTGCATATTGTTTTGGATTGTCGTTAAAAAAGTTAGGTTGATCTAATTATCTGTTATTTAAGATAAGAAGTACTTATTTTTGCATATTATGAATTTTTTTTTCCAAGACTAAAGTATGATAGTTATGGTTTTCATTTTTTTTTCAGAAGTGATTCGTTTGATAAAGTAAAAAAAAAGATGCGAAGGAGAAGAATATCAAATTTGGAAGTACATTTGTATCAAAGCAGATTGAACCTTCCAGTTTGATTGCCAGTTCGACAAAGCCATAGAAAAGATGAAATAAAAATTCTACTATAAAAGACTATTGGTGTTTGACGAGTAGTGTCTTGTGTGCCGAAGATGTTTAAATTTTATTAAAATTGTATGAATATGAATTAATTTCAATGTCGTTCATTAGTGTTCAGTTTAGAGACAGAATTGTAGGAACAGTTTTTTAGCTCATCTGGAACCACAAAATAGAAAATAATGAGATATGGAATAGGTGTACGCGACACAGCTCCCATAACAAGCGACAATTTAGAATAACCACAATGAACAACCGCCAGCAGCTTTCAACGAGGCCAGTAGGTGCTGCTCGTGGTTCTGCAATTGGTCCATGGTCTAAATGAAATGCATATAATTCAAATCCAGTCCTGAAATAGTCACAGATATACCCCATTCTAAACAAGGATAAGTCCATGTGACCTATTACTGTACCATCAATTGTTCGTCGTCGGTCGTCGTCGGTCGTCGTCCGTTAACATTTTAAAAAAGAATTTCTCCATTGAAACTTCTGAACAGAATTCAATGAAACTTTGTATGATTGGTTCTTAAGGTGTCCTGCTGCATAACAGTTGAGTTCTGATTTTTGATCCATGCACTGAAAACACATGGCTGCCGTTGCTATAAATTAACTCGGAGAGTCAGATTACTGTTTTGGCTTGTAAATAAAAAACCCTTTAAGATATAGAAATAGCCTGATGCAACCTACCTTTTTAAGCCTCATCAGATCTACAAAAGTTTCTCTTTGGTCGAAGGTGTCAAATGACTTCTCATAGGGGTTAAGGTCCTTTTAAAGATAAAAAAAATAGCGGATTTTCAAGTTTTTACCCTACAGAATAAAATATATTGCAGATCGAGAATCTTCAGTTCACGGAGCTCTTCAAAAGTCTGCATTGGTTCGATCTTGTCAGATGACCCTTAATAGGGGTTAAGATCGAGGAAAAAATAAAAATGACAACAAAGTTCCAGACAATAAATTTTGCTACGCCTGACGCGCGTTTCGTCTATTGAAGACTCATCAGAGGCGCTCTACCAAAAATATTGAAAATGCCAAACACTATATGAATATGAAGAGCATAGAACAATAAAACCAAAATTACCAAAATGGGGAACCAAATTATAACTAAGATGATCAACCTATGTCTGGGGTAGGAAGAACCTTAGGGTTAGACAATTTTGAAATTTATACAGATAATTTTAAGTTTTGATGTGTTCTCCAACACAAAAGTGTTGGTGCCGGAGCGGGCTAACCTCGGGGAATTTAAACTCCACCAGCAGTGCTAACCTTCACGTGTGTTCGAAATAAAAATGACAACAAAGTTCCAGACAATAAATTTTGCTACGCCTGACGCGCGTTTCGTCTATTGAAGACTCATCAGAGGCGCTCTACCAAAAATATTGAAAATGCCAAACACTATATGAATATGAAGAGCATAGAACAATAAAACCAAAATTACCAAAATGGGGAACCAAATTATAACTAAGATGATCAACCTATGTCTGGGGTAGGAAGAAAGCATTTTTTTATGTTTTTTTGTCATTAAGATTGACAAGTATTGCATTGCTTAACCTTTTATCTCAATTAGCTTTTCAAAAGTCCCTTTCAATGGACCCTTATTAGGGCTATTGCTCATAAAAAGAGACCCAGGTGATCGATTCAGGCTTCTGAGAGCCTCTCTTTTAGTAAAGAGTAAATGTAGTAACTGTATGTCCCACCTACGAAAGAGGTTCATATATAAGGTCCTAGTCTATTTGTCCGTCCGTCAGTCCCAAATCAGACTAACGGCCTTCTTGTTAAAAATACAATACCAAAATCCAATTTGGATATGCTGTTTGGTTACTTTGGTTATGCTAGTTAAAATGGTTTTCTATGTAGTGAGTGAGTGAGGAGTTGGTGTTTTACGCCCGCGCAACGCTATATAGGTTATTTACAGGCGATGTTTTCTATGTAAGAACTATGATCAACTATGAGATCATCATAAAACTTTATACACGTATGCATCATAATAATAACAAACAAAAGTCACCATAAATTATTCCCTACCTATGTAGTGCATCATGCTTGTCCTGTCTGTCTTTCGAGGTTTCCAGATGATAATGTTTTACGTGTTTGAAAAAATATTTGGTCATTCTTGTTAAATTATTTTGATTTCGAGCAGAATTAGTATTACATAATTTTTTTCGAGTTGCTCCGCTTTAGTTAAAGGCAGGGAAAGCGGACACTTTAATATGACCACGAACAGCTAAAATGCAACAATAAGCAAAAAGGCCAATATAAAACCTATGTATGTCACACAAACGTGTTATGTTTTGTGTTAGAAAAACACGATGGACAACAGACTAAGATGAGACTGCTGTCTGCCCATTTCTTCTATTTTAAAAGTCAAGCACAGGTAAATGTTTTGAACTGTCCTCAGTTTGCCATTTCTCTGCACATCTATATATCCATAAACGAAAATTTAAGAAGTGAAAAAATGAAGTTATACATATAAAACATTTATTTTATGCATCAATTACACAAATATTCTGGAAGTTTAATCAGTCATTTAAAATGGAACACCAAATAACAACCAGTATTGTCCTTTCCACTTTATGATGTCCACCATCCACATCACCATAATTCAGTCCTTATACAGAATACAGTGACCACCATACAACTGTTGGAAAATCCGAACGGAACAGTAGTCGGGAAGGTTATAAGCTATTCATGAACTAATGAGTATTATTTACCAAATTCCATTTCACCGTTACCTAAGGGACGTCACATATATGTGTAAGCTGAAATAAAATAAAATAAAAACAGGTTAAACTTTGTTTTACGAATTAAAAAACAAAAGGTCCAACGGATAATTTGCAACTGAGAGGGGGAAGATTGCCACTTTTGCCCGAAATCAGATAAGAAAAAAGAGAAGCCCACTTTAATTAAAAAAATCAATCTCAAAATCATAAGATATTCGTCGGGAAATTTTTCAATAATCAATGTTGGTCTATCTGATTCTGGGGATTGGGATCAAATAGGGCGTTACAGTCAGAAAGGTGGTCAGAACGAGACAAAAGAATATGCGCTCTTCAGTAAATAAGGTAGAATTTGATTCGGCATGTTTACGTAGTAACTATGGGCATTAAAAAGTTTATTAGAGCAACTTTTAAAATAAATTGTGATATAGAATATGTAAAATGAAAGTAAACAACACCGAATTTGCCTTGGTTTATTAAATTAACAGCGTGAAAAGAGCACATTTCTCATGTTTAGTAATATTATGGGGTCTGATTTCCTTTGTGACAAATAAAACATCATGCTCCTAAAAATCTGAAAAAAAATATATCCAACAGATAAGACTCCATTCTTTCTGATAAAAAAATCCTGAACCCGTCGCTATAGCGGTATTGATAAAAATGATTGTCAAAGTTGTGCTAATTTCATAAGTTATTTGTGAATCCCCCTTTCTAAATATAGAAATTTCATTCATAAAATAAATAAACATTGAGAGTATCTCATACCCAGCTAAAAATAGCAATGGTCTACTCGACTTCCTAAAATATTTTTTCTTTAATTCTGCAATATATAAGGCCTTCACTGGTGAAACTGTTTAAATTTTACTTTTTATTAATATAATGCATGTCTTTATAATAAAATGATAATAAGCAAATGTAAAATGACGTTTTAGAAGGGGGGTCTATTAAGTGAGGTTTGTTCGATTTGTAAAACTGTAATCGTCTCCCTTCATTTGCCTAGCAACGTTTTAGACTTGCTTGTGACAAAAAAAACATTTTTCTCCGATTTCCTTAAAATTTCGTCAACAAAAAAAGCATAAGATTGGTCGTCATCTGTCAAAGTATGTAACCCGTCGCACTTACCATTATTTTTTAAATTCAACATGTTTATCACCTTTATAGAGTTCCGGTTATTCCTTAGAGATAATAAATTCCCTTTTTTGTCACAAATTATTATTCTATGCGTAAAACATCCTGACTAAGAAAAAAGAACAATAGTTTGTCCATTCACTTGTACCCAAATTTGAAAATAACCATGACCTACTTTTTATTAATCAAAAGATTAAGTTGGTGATTTCAGCTCACCGCGTCATTCAAAATGGTGTGTTTTTCGGATCAGTTTAGACATACAAAATATTTACAAGGGAGATAATATTTTGTCACCACCTGTCTGACTGGTTATATATTGCATGAAGGACTAGGTGCAGAAAAATTGAGCAAGGGGCTGGAAGTGGTGGGAGCCTTTGCTATCATGTTGCTATCAGACCTACATAATTATATGCTGTTAACATTGATAATATCTAACAGCACTTACAGTTAAACCATAACATAATCCAATGATACCTTTTTCAAGGTTTTGCAATGTTTGTTGTAAAAAAAAGTGATTGAAAGCAAATAATGCAATGTTCACAACAATCCGAATCGACTTTCCCCTACGTTCAAGACAATTCGAATCGACTCTCCCCTACGGCACTTACGTTGTTGTTGAAAAATTAACGAATAAAATTGTATTATGACTTTGTAAAGGGTAACGGTGAAGTATCTCTTTTAGATATCAATCTTGTGCATATACTGAGTGCATGCAATTGTCATATAATGTATTTATTGTGGAGAAAATCATATTTTAAGATGCGATGTCACCAAATTTACACTGACCGCCCGTAAAAGTTCGAGGTGTTTGGTATGAAATGGAAGGTTCTGGGAGGTAATTTTAGCGTGCACACATTCTTAAATAATTCTAATGTTCCGTGCAATATTTATTTGTAACATTTGATCAATGAAAATAGATGATTTTATCATTTACATACCTGGTGTGCTTCGATCTAGGTCAAATATCGACTCTCCCCTACGTTCAAAGCGACTCTCTCCTACGTTTTAGCGACTCTCCCGCGGTAACGCTTATACCCGGTGAATTTGATGTTAGCGCTGCTGAAACAGTTTTAATTCCCCGAGGTTATCCCGCTCCGGTATCAACATGAAGATAATACTGTAAATTAATATTGAAATTGACTGTGTTTATTTCAAAATTATAAAAACTGGAAGGTTTTTCCTACCACAGACAAAAAATGATTTTAGTCATGAATTGGGTCCCGTTTCGGAGTTATGTGGTTTAATTGTCAGTTCTGTGCTGTTAATTCATACTCATGTTTTGTTTTGCATTTTCATTCTTTTGACTAGAGCACCTCTGATGAGCCTTGAGTAGATGAAGCTCGCGCCAGGCTTAGCAAAATTTATTGCCTGTAACTTTAATGTAATTTCTATTTCTTACAATAGGTGCAATCCGTGGTAGTAAGAGCTGTTGTTGAAGTTAGTCGTACATACATTATTAAATGAAGACCCATATAACAACCAAATCTTAGCCAGCGACGTTAACTTGAGTGGAAAAGTTCCAATCATGGAATAATTGACCAGATAGTGAAAAAAAGGCAATATATTTGATCTGAGTTGTAACCTATCTAGTCCTGGAATGATCGACCAGATAGTGACGAAAGGCAGTAAATGTCACCCAACTTAGCAGCTGAGACCTTAGTTTTAACCTGTCCATTCCTAGAATAATTGACCAGACAGTGACAAAAGGCAATAGACACCACCAACTAAGCATTTGATACCTTAGACGTAACCTTCACAATCCTGGAATAATCGACCAGATAGTGACAAAAGCAAGAGATACCACTAACTTAGCAACATACTATAGCTGTAACCACCCCGCAGTTCTGGAATAATCGACTGGATAGTTGAAACCACCATCTACATGTAAGCAACGCCCTTCAGAGTTGTAACCTACCCAATCCTATATCAAATCCTGTCGACTGGATATTGACGAAAGACAAAAGACACCACCAACTAAGCAAAGACCTGAGTTGTAACCTTTACAAATCTGGAATAATTGACCAGATAGTGAAGAAAGGCAATAGACACCAGCTGAGCTTCCAAAACCTAGAATAGACAAGATAGAGACAAAAGGCAATAGACAACATCAACTCAGCAATGACCTGAGTTGTAACCTATCCACCCTGGAATAATCCACCAGATCAGTAGTGAAGAAAGGCGATAGACACCACCAACAAAGCAGCACTCTTTAGTTGTAACCTATCCACCCTGGAATAATCCACCAGATCAGTAGTGAAGAAAGGCGATAGACACCACCAACAAAGCAGCACTCTTTAGTTGTAACTACCCAGTGCAGGAATAAAGGACACCACAGATGTTGGTTTGACATAGAGTTTTTTAATGTCATCCTTTCCGGATTTGACCAACACTTAATCGATCTTTGGCAACGTGACGGGTGTGCTATAGCAAGCAGGAACTGCTTACTCTTCCGGAGCACCTGAGTTCACTCTCGTTTCGACTTGAGTTCCCGTTGCTGAATGCGGTTTTGTTGTTACGTGTGTGTGTTTTATGTTGTTATGTGGTTTGTTTTGTTGTGATGATTTTTTGTCTGCCGGTTTTGTCTTTGTCTTCACGGTTTTATGATACTGATCTACCCCTTTGGTACACCTTTGCTTCTACCACAAACTAAGCAGCAGACCTTCAGAGTTGTAACCAATCCAATCCCTTATGTCATGTATGTATTAACCCCGGGGGGGGGGGTAACTTCCTATGTAAAAGTGTACGCAGATGTGACAAAAAATGGGTAGGTTTTTTGGGGAAAATTTATATTAAAATGGGTATAGTTTTAAGACAATTTTATATAAAAATGGGTATGGTTTTTAATTTTCATTGAAACGAAATCTGGTCTCATATAAATATATGGGTCATGATTTGTCCATTTTTATATAGATATGCCCCATGAAATTCTGCATCAGCAATAAGCTGTGAGAAATATATGAATATTGAAATATGGGTCATGAAAATTGTTGACTTTATATAAATATGGGTCATGAAATTTGGAAATTGTATATAAATATGGGTATTAAATTCAAAACGAAAATGGCACATCCCCACCCAAAAAATTACCAAGTTTCCCCCCCCCCCCCGGGGGTATTAACTGATTTTGTTTTTGTCTTTTATGGGACTTCTTCCCCTCGTTTTGATAATATTGAAGCAGTCTTGGCAGGCGGCGGAATATGAGTACTTTAAAGGTACAGATTAACTTCTATATTTGTCCACTGACAGAAAAAAGTTTGCATAATTGGCGATGAGATTCTAGAAGAGCAGGTGGGGTGCCTGTTGACTTTAAAGTATTAAGACTGTCATAATTCTTTAACACTTCCATGATTGTTAGAATATTTTTTTGCAATTTGATAAATGTCATTTTGGCTCAATTTGGTAATAAATGTGTATTGGTCTATTTTGCTACATTTTGGACTTAATGACACCAAAACATTGAGAACGAAACAAACGTTCAATCAACTCTGATGAATGACTTAATAAAAGACCTAGTAAGGGGACTGGCTTGAATTTTCAGCTGTCAAAATCATATTCATAGGTGACCGTTTATTTTGTCAATTGATCATTGTTTCTCTTCATATTCAACGTCGTTGTTCAAAATAGAATACCCAAGACTAATCAGAGGCGCTCTAGTCAAATACCAATATTGATTCGACCGCATGAAAACTTATTTTGAACTTGTTGCAATATTGAGAATCGCCGTAGAAAAAAAAATAATAATAATTCTTTGTAAAATAAGATAAAATTTTGACAACTTTGGGTCTTTTTAATAGCTCATTTGACCCAGAGTGAAAACTTTACGAAAAAGTTGTATTCACTTTCATTTAAAAGAGTGTAGTATGAACTAGTATGTGTTCTATTGATACTTCAATAACACGCCAAATGTTATGAAAATCGTTTTTAAAACATTTAAGAGTGGACTTCATGTAATGTTCAATCTAATGTGGTATAGGAAGTCTGTCGTTTATATTTAGATCTACGTCTTGAAATAAAAACTCTTGAAAGAAAGACTTTGGGCACGGATTTAGAGTGGGCGTGGAGAACTTGCACCCCCTCTAAACCCGGTGTTATATTGCCATTTATCCCCATGCCAGTCCCCCCCGGAAAAACTGGATCATTGCCATTTTTCCCCCTAGGAAAAATGACAATACGTATACATATTGTGGATTTTCCCCATGCCAGTTTTTCCCCCATGATGTTAAGCATTTTTTAAACTTTTGAGTGGATATATGCTTACCAGTCTGTGATTTTTTATGACAAATGTAGCTGTAATATGATTTATACGCTTTTTCAGTGAAAAAAATATTTAAATCTATTAAATCATTTATTCCAACTCTTAAACTCTTATCCGTATGAATATTTTTAGGAGGGATTCAGTATTGACAGCATCTTTGATAACAACAACAACAAACAGGCTTTAAACTTAAAAGTAAAGGATATGAAATTTTAGTAAAATCTTTGAATTAAGTCTTTTTGGAAACATTGATGAATTGATACTTACTTGAAAATGTTATTTGCCTTGTGTTTTTTTTTTTTTGTTTTTTGTTTTTTTTTTAACATAACAGCATCTATGTGTGTCGATTTAAGATGATGATGCATCACCGAATCATTAGCTGTTAGAAGTGTTGAGTTGGATTTGAAATTGTCGTACATTGTTTTTTTTTAAACCAGTCGAAAGGTGCTTCTAAGCTAGCTGTCAGTAACTTCGACTGCACTCAAAAAAGTTCCTCTTCGTCCTGTTTTTTTCTGGTGTCTTTATGTCTCAGATTCTCTATTGTTGAATTGAACTTCTGTTCATTTGATTTTTTACTACATGTACGTTTTAATTTTGTGCTTTGTTATCAATAAGGGGAAGGTTGAGCCAAATAAACTAGTTTAACCCGTCATATTTTAAATGTGCCTGTTCGGAGCCAGGAATCTTTATCAAAGCTGATGTTTGTGTTTGTCGACTTAATGTTATTTGTTCTTTGCTTAGAAGGGGGTTCTTTCTTTGGTTTCATAGGATTAGCCTTAAATCATAAGCATTATATTTACAATACAGTGCCAACTGCAAAAAATGAGCAGCGACCACTGGTCACATTGAAGGCTGCTGGTTGTTTTTTCCCATTACGGATTTTTAATGAAACTTTATTATTAACGCAACACAAGACTACATGTCATGGCGATACAATAACAAATCACATAACATATAAACATATATAAAGACATAATAACAATTTAGAAAACTAAGACTGACCAGGGTCTTCCTTACTCAGTTCTAATGACTGTTCTATAAAAGACGATACAGCCTTAATTTGGGTTGGTGTTGATGGGTTTAAGATGACATTTATTTTATCAAAATTATTCAAACTTTCAAAATTTTCATGATGGTTATTAAAGTTTAAATAAAAACTAATTCGTATATTTTCATTATATTTACAAGTGAAGAAAAAATGCATTTCATTGTCAATTTCATTACAGAGTTTGCAAATTCTGAGAGAACGAGGAATATTTTGATATCTTCCAAGTTTATCATAAGTGTATGATCACTCATACGAAACTTTGCAATAAGTTGTCTTTTAAATTTATTTGGGGGATGAAGATATTTTTCACACTCAAATTCATTATTTTTAATAATTTTGTAAAGAAAAATTTTGTTTTCTTCTTTTAACTCTTTTATCATAGAAGTACATTTTGTAAACATGTTTTCATAGTAATGCAAAACTTTCTTTTTAATGGTGTCTTTGCATTTGGCACTTCATTTTTGTTAGTACATATTTTTGTTTCATTCACATTAAAGCCAATTATATCTGAAGATTGTTTTACAAAAGTATACCATGTATAAATTCCTTCTTCATCTAGATCTTTATTTAATTGAAAAGATTCTTTTAATAAAGGATTATTATCTTCATTATCTAATCTTATCAGATAGTTGAGAGCTTGTATAAGAATAAAAGACTCTATTGGAAGTCTTCCAAGATCAGCTCTTACTGACAAGTTTGAGGAACTTTTTTTTGTCCCTAAAATATTTTTACAAAAGGAAAGATGAAGTTTTTCAATTGGCGTTTTATTAATAAAACCATAATGAATTTCATTCACATTATGTGAATTACTATTATTTTTATCGGCTCTTGTTTTAATTGTCGTTTATATCAGGGCCTTCCATAACTAATTAGAAGGCCCTGTTTATATATAGTCAAGGAATTATATAGAGTACATGTAGGTTGTGTAATCTACACTAGTTTTTATTATAAGTTTGAATGTTCCAAAGACGACATATCGGAATAGGGCATTAAGTGTTAAGTCCGTCCGTATATAAGATACTGCCAGATCCGCAAAAAGAATGATATGAATTTTCGAGATTGTTTAATATGGCAAAATGTATGTTAGGAGTTGTTTAGACCCATAAACCTTTAAACATTTCTTTTTTGGTGTCGTTTGCGGGACGAAAATTACGTGTCATTAAATAATTTGTCTTTATCAAGGATTATGTTTGCACTCTTAAGAAAAGGGTCTTCTTTGACATTTTATGTTAAGTTTTGAATCTTATATTACATATTTGAGTCTAGATCCAGCTGCAAAACAGCGATCAGAACTGCTGGCTGTTTTCCGATGTGGAAGTTTGGGAGTATATACTATATACCGGTATTAACAACCTAGTCTTTGTGTTAATTTATCTCGAAAGCACAGCCCAGCTTTAATCGCTTGATTCATAGAAATATCGAATTTTTTTTTTATTTTATCGTTACGTCGGTGACGTTACATCGTAAGGGGGAAAATTGAGCTTTTGGCTTATAAAGGGGGAAAAACTGGACTGATCCTATCTTTCCCCGGGGGAAAAACTGGATTGATTCTATTCTTCCGGGGGGAAAACTGGATCGGTCCAGATTTTCCCCCCGGAAAAACTGGCATGGGGGAAAATCTACAATAGAACACCGGCAAAATGTATGGGTTTTTTTGTTTGTGTGTGCATGAAACATTTAGAATTAAAAGTTTGGTTTTTTTTTTGCCTGCAAAAAACGATGTCTCCCCCAAAAGTTCTAAGTTCAAAATGCCATAACTCCCACAATATTTTGGGGATCAAAATTTCCTGGTAATATGCACAACTACACATGATATCCTTCCTATATATACCAAGTGTCGTTGAATTAGGTTCAGTAGTTTCAGAGGAGTACGTTGCGCTGACATATTTTGTGACGGACGGACACGACAAAAACAATGTGTCTCCTCACGAAAGTGGGGGAGACATAACACTACAAAATTTCGGCAAGCAATGATTCTTTGACAAACATGCCAAACATTATGCCTTCAACTTTCAAACGTTACTTTTCCTTCTTTGTGTATCAACGTTTCGTCTGCTCAATCTTTTTAAGTTTACATATAATGTGTATCACAACATTCTTTGTTGAAGAGCTTGTGGGAAATACAAAGAGAGCGGCTTGACACGCAAATTGCTAACAAAATAACAAAATAACTATTCACTTCGAAAAAAATATGAAAGACAAATATGGGATATCTTTCTTTTGATGTTAGAAAAATAAAAAATAAAAATTACTAAAAATTATGAAAGATAAATTTGGGATACCCTTTTTTCAAAATTAATATCTGTATATCTGTATATCTGTATGTGTCATAAACTTTTGACACTGGATGGTCACTCGTGTACTGTCAAATGAATCCTCGCGTGTAATTATTATTTCTCACGGTATTTACTCTCGTGTAAAAAAGTTACTGAATTTATATATTGCCGCGGATCAAACATAATGCGCATGAATTATATTTGACAGGTGCGATACACAAACATTTTCCCAAAAGTAAAATATGATAAAAAGCATTGTGATTTAAATAATTCATTTACATTTTGAAGTTTTATGGATAAATCAATAACGCTTAGTTGATATATCTGTTTTAACATCTTAAAAGAGAATGTCTACATTTGAACTAGATTTACGCGGAGTTGTTTCCGAATGAGATGATGCGGTCCAATATGTATCGATCTGAAATCTGAATGTTTACATCTGAGAAATGAAAATTAAGTTAAATGTTGAGTTGATCTTAAGCTGAAAATGGTGCAGACATACCAGTCACCAGTAAGGGTGTACAAGTACCCCTTTGAACTGGTCATGGCGGTAAGATTTATTGTTCATTTTTTATCCCGACTAACCAAGTCCTGTTCAAAGTTAAACTGAGACTGAGAGTGCTCCGAAACATATGATATCATACATTTTGATCCTCCGAATCTACATTTTTGTACTCCAGAAAACTTGCATGTTTATAATTTTAGGAATTTTGTCAAGAATGAATTTTGAATGTTAAAAATTTGATAATTTTAGGATTGGCTTTGTAACATATGCACAAGGGTCTGTATAGGGTGCATGGAAGTATATATGGTGATACGATTTGGGTGTGCTCCGAAACATATCCTCCGAATCTACTCCAGAAAACTTATTGAAACTTAATAGTACATATAAAACAATCTGAACATCTTTAGTTTATGTCAGTTGAAATTCTACTTACATGTTTGTAATTTTAAGAATTTGGCCCTTCAAGGAATTGTAATTTGTATAGGATGAATTTTAAATGTTTAAAATTTGATGATTTTAGGATTGGCTTTGTAACATATGCACAAGGGTGCACGGAGGTATAAATGGTGATACGATTTGGGTGGGGTGAAAATAAAAAATGACAAGCACAATTTGGGAAAACAGGGATAATAGAAAATAATGAGATGTGCAATAAGTGTACGCGACACAGCCAACAATCAAGCGGCAATTCAGAAAAACCACAATGGACAACCGCCAGCAGCCTTCACAATGCCAGTAGGCGCTGCTCACAGTTATGCAATATGCCCATGGTATAAATAAAATGCATATAATTCAAATCCAGTCCTGAAATAGTCATAGATAGACCCCTAGCATCAAAAAGACAGGTACATCCGAAAGCTTTGTCAAGGACAAATGGCAGAGATTGAAGCTCCCCCCTTTCCCAACACAATCTTGTTATTGACCAAGCCACTGATTGCTGGGAAATTTATCTTTTATCTAAGATTAAAAACACTGATCACATCTAAATGCTGATGCCTGTTTTTTTTTTCTAATTGTGACTTTCAAAGTTCAAACTACGACTTATTCATTTAGGTTTTGTCACATACATTGTACATTTATAATTTATAATTAATCCCTAATCATGCTAATGGGATCTTGTATTCGGAGATACAAATTATGTATTTGTGGGCGGCACAACCAAAAATTCCTCCAAATACAAGATCCCAAAAGGGATTAATTATTTTTATAATATCATTGTCTTCTATATTTTTTCAAATTGATAAAAATATCTACCTGTAGAATTTTGACACAGGAATTTTGGAATTAATTCTTTTTGGTTTGAATTTAAATTTTCTGATCATCAAATAAAAAGGTTCCAGTTTTCAATGTACAGAACCTTTACATGTACAATGTATATGTATGATACATGTACGTAATTACTGTTATACATACATGTTCACATTTTGATTTCTAATTTTCAGGCCTATGAGAAGAGATTTCCAACATGTAAGATGATCCCAGTGTTTCTGGGGTCTGACACAATATCAGAATGGACCAGTGACGACAAAGCGGAACATGCCATAGAGAGGCGCTGTAGACTGAATGTTGATGCACCATATTTGCTGAAAAAGGTAGGTTCCATGGATATAAATGTGTCAATCATCATGCATTTTCAATTTTTCAACTCTTTTCTAATGCCTTGAACAACAAATTATGTGTGTTTCCTAATACATGTAAAAAAAAATAGGTAGGTAGGTTTATTTAATTTTTTGTTTGTTTACAATTTTTTTTAACCTTGATTAAATGGAGAGTTGAATTAAAGTTTGACTGTGATTAACCAAAAAGGGCAATAAAAATGCTAAGTTAGGCATGAAAAAATAGGTAGCTAAGGGTAGGGTAATAGGAAACACACATGTTTTTTGTTTTGACCTAAGTTGTGAAATAGAATCTGACTCCTCTAATTGTTCTAATAAACATGATAAATGCACAAAATTAAAAGTTCACATGTACATTTTGATCACAATTTGTTGTGATGTAATGTACATAAATTTTACCCACACTTTGTAGATTGTTGGAGTGGATCATGTTGTGTTTATACAGAAGAATTCCTTGGATCGTAGAGCTCGTACACTGAAGATTGATGCACATAATGAAAGCTTTTCTTCAAGAATTATCATCAATGAACACTGTTTCTATTCAGTAAGTACATATATATATGAGTCACATTATTTATTATTTATTTCAATTATATTTTGAATCTTGTGAAATTTTCAACAATAGAAGAGAAAGCTGTTAATTTTGCTACACTACTAAATAGTAATATACTTCAAAATCAAACTCAATTCTTTCTTTTTCTTAAAGGTTCATCCAGAAAATTCAGATTGGACATGTTTTGAACAAAGTGCCAGCCTGGATATCAAACACTTCTTTAACTTTGAAAGCACTGTTGAGAAAATAGCAATGAAGCAATATGCTGCTAATATTAAAAAAGTAAGTACAAATCTACCAATTAATTGTTTTTATGACCTGCAACGTGTAGCAACATACATTAATAGGAGTCACTTTTTGCAATATCCATCGTCTTGGGGAGTCACAAAAATTTTAAACATAGATTAATGGGGAATTATATGTCACAGCCTCTTGATTTTTAGCATTTACGTGTAGTACTTCAATGTATATGGTGTTAAGCAATTTTATGCCTCTAACTCTTCTACTTCCTGTTATTGGAATATTTTAAGACACAGGTGACATACATACATGCAACGTGTAGCAACATACATTAATAGGAGTCACTTTTTGCAATATCCATCGTCTTGGGCTACTTGAATTTTTACCCTATACAGTACCATATTGATGGGCTTCTTTAATGTAGTTGCAGTCTACCAAGCAAAAATACTTAAGGAGGCTCGCGGGTCTAAATTTGCGCAGCGGTATTGTATCGATAAATCCATCCAAAGTTTGTAGCATCGTCACTGATTTCATTTAACAACACAGCTTCTGTGCAAATTTGTAGAAATTTTATTGTTCAGTTTTTCTGTATTCCATGTTTTACATTGAAATCCTCATTTTCTTTATATTTTGTGTGAAAAAATTCCAACAGTTTTTTTAATTTCATTTTTTTATTTGTACGGTGACCCTCTTTTTTTATTGATTCAATTTGAAGAATACATTAAAACACACATTCTTATCAAATTTGAAGAAATTCTGTTGTTTAGATTTTTTTTTCTATGTCATTTTTAAGCTTTAAATTATCATTCCTCCTATATAATCTATATAAAATAGATTTTTGAGAACCGTAATAGCGGGCTTAAATGGACGGTGACCCCCATTTTTTATTGCATATTTTTGATCCATACACAAAGGACTATAAATGTGCCAAATTACAGAAAAATCTATAATTTCAAATTTAGACCCTCGAGCCCCCTTAAGTTCAAACCCTGGGCTGCATGTGTCAAGAGCAATTCTGAATTCCAACATTCAGGGCTCAATATCTGTTGTGAAAAGCGGTATATAAGAACCTCAAATTATTATTATTATTATTTATATGTATCATACATGTGCTGGGCATTGCTTTTAATTGTAATTTCAACTTATTATTATGCAAGTTTATTTGATGAAAACCAGTTTAACTCTATCTCTTTAAACGATTATTCTTCCAACAAAATTACTCCATGATGAGTGGTGACTTCTTGTTGTACAAATGCTTGGATTTCAATAATAAAGAATTAAAACACAGGATTGCAATCCTTGTACTGCACATGGTCAATATCCTCTGTTCTGGATTTAAAAGTTTAAAGTACAACTTGAAAAACAATTTTCAACAAACACTTACATGTATATGTTAACCTGTCATGACAATGTTGCATACTAAAGTGTAATAGGATTATGTAATGCAACCTTTGTTAGGCCAACATAAAAAATATCATAGATTCTCATCCCTTTCTTTCCCAATTTTTCAGGAGCCTTAAAATTTTTTTTGATTTTTGGGATAAATTATACACATTTTTGACCAAACTCCATTTAAATGGCAGAAAGTTTTATCAAATGGACGATAATAAAAAAAAATTGCCGCCCACCCTATATTTTAAAGAAATTTGGATGAGAATCTAGGAAATATTATATTATTGCCTGGCCTTATTGGCATATTTTTAAAAGTTTTGAAGTGATTGTATTGTCAATTGAATGATTCGTTTTGGTTGAAACAGTCCAAGCATAAGAACTATATACATGATTTCCATTTGAATTTGAGTTCTGCCAAAACATCAGTTTGTAAGCACATGGTACATGTACTTGCATTAAGGCCAAACAAAAATATAAGAACATGTATGTTAAGGGTTTTCTGACCCTCCCTATTCTTTTTTGTCTACTCTGCCTCTTTTTATTTTTACATGTATTATGTCCCCATGACAACATGGGGGGGGGGATTAAGTTTTACCCAAGTATGTCTAGGTCTGTACAAATTTCGGTCAAGCTTTTCTCAGAAAACATGCATGGGAATGATTTAAAATTAGGCAGGATTGATCAGTATGCCAAACTATACACCTTTAGCAACTTTCAGACCTGTCAGACTGCTACTTCCTGTTAGGGGTCAGAGGGGGGCATCAGTGCCCTATAGACACATTCCTTCTTTATTTTTTTGGGGTAATTTTTGGGGAAAATAAATTCATTTAGCACCATATATTTTATAATCATGATTTAGTCCAGATATATCTTCTGTAAGGATCAGCTAGCATATTCAATTATTTATAAAGACAAAATAGTTTTGCCTACCTACAGTATCTACAAATTTACATGTACCTACACTGTAAAGCATGGATTCTGACAGCCACACCTGGAAATTTTAAAGGTTTTTATTTGCCTTTTAATATAATTTTCGAAAAATATGTTTTCTACAAATACATGTATTTGAACTGGTTGCCCCCTCTGACATCAAATCCTGGATTGGGGCCTGACTAGCAGTAGCAGTCCATGTATGTACCCTAATTTTTCAAGCAAAGCTACAATAAACGCATATATATTTTTTATCCGCCTAAATGTATATAACATTTTGTTTACTGTATAAGGACTACTTTTAAATATAAAGGACAACACTTTGTTCTACAGATATATCAAGTATCTCACATTAAATGGACATTTCCTCATTGAGTCTTTGATCTTTATATGACATTTCCTTTGTAGCTGTTTGTCATGACCTATATATAGAAATTGACCTTTAGTGATTAACATGTACAAAAAAAAACTCACAAAAAAACTTTTGTTCTAAATGTACATGTACTTTAATAACCAATGGCAGATGCAGAGAGGGTCTGTGATGGAGTGTGGTTGGGTTGGACCTTTTTTTCATAGAAGAGTTGTGTTATTTTCATGCAAACTTTTAACAAATTTAGTTTGGACTCCCCTCCCCCTTCATCCTCTTGATAAATATCTGAATCTGCCTGTTGGGCACTTTGACTTTATTGGGAGGAGATGGAAGTTAACATGGTTAAGGGGTTTGGTTTCATATAAACCTAATAATCTTGTTTTGCATACATGTATTGTTGCACAGTTTGCATGCCATCTTTTGAGCAAAAATGTCATGATATGAAATGATGACAAATGCATGGTAGTTGTAAACATAAATATTTTGGATGTCATACAATGTATTAACATTTCATTAAAGGCATAATGACGAATAAGTCAAAACTATGAACAGACCTGTTAAGTATTACTTAACTCATGTAAGACAAACAGATCTACGGTAGTTGGCAATAGGGCGGAAAATTTTCTTTCATTTTTAAATTTTTTGCTTTGATCTTATAATTTTTGAGCAAAGAATCTCATGTGAGCAGCTCATCAAAACTTGACAGCTTTGATAAGAGTTGCCTTACATGCTTTAAAATGTGCATTTCTGAATAAAGATTAATATAGTTTTACAAAATTGTTCTTTTTCTTTTATAAAAAGGGGATAATAAATATATTTTACAGACTTACATGTATATAATGAAAGTTGCCTTACATCCTATAAACATGTTCATTTGTGCATCAAGATTTGGTTTGTACTATAGAATTATAAAGTTAAGAATTTTCTTTTTGTATAATTGAAAAAGTGTTAAAATCATATTTTTACACTTAATGCTATGAATGAAGCCTTACATTCTATTAAATGTTTATTTCTGCATAAAGATTACATTTGTACTAGTAATACAAAGTTATATTTTCCTTTTATATAAAAAGAATCAATAAACATATTTTGTACAATAAATGTTTTATTAATGGATTGTACAATTGTATTTGTTACAATTATTTCCTGATAGCAACACATGTTGCCATAGAAAATAATGTGATCAAGTATTTTTGTTTCATGCATGTTTTTCTGGTCTGGAACTATATGAAAAAAAAATCATGATCTGATAATGGTTAAATTTTAAGTATTCCAAAACCAAGTGTAGGGGGGCTTAAACCTGGTGAACATGGTGAAAATTGAGATTTTTGACAGATAAGTTAATTTATAAGCATAAGCTTCAAAGCAGGACCTTGGACATCTTATACATGTACTCTCCAAATAATTTCATCTTTTAATTTGCAGAAAAATCATTAATATCAAATAATGATAGAATAAAATTTTTCCCTTGGAAGCAAATTATTAAGTGGTGTGAGCCATGTGAATTATGCATCACATCAAGCCCTGTCATCTTGAATCGGCATTAAACATTTTATCAAAACCCTTTGAGTTCCAGGATATGAAGCATTTTTTCATCCCAAAGCTGTTGATGCTGCAAATATGTACCAATAGGGTCATTTGTGTTTTACATGTACATCATGGTTTGTTTTTAGATTATTGGTATTGGTAAATTCAGTAAACGATTTGGTCATTGTTCCTTAAAAACCTTTTATCTTTAAATGTTTTGTTTTTAGTCGTTTAAAGAACCACAGCTATTCAATACTGAATGTTTATTCTAAAACTCTGCCTCAGAAGCCAATGTAAATATTCATAAAGTAAACAGAGTGTTAGAAATAGATAGACTGGCTTCTTATAGTGAAATTATATTGATGAAAGGATTGATTTTTGTGGTACCGATAATGACCTAGAATCAAGTTTCCTGATCCGTTGAAGAAGATCAGAATCGGTGTCAGATATAACGTCAGAACTGACTAATTAGTCTGTGTTAATTAACTTTGGTTATTCAAGCTTATTAGAGCTTTAACTGTAATTATCCTAAGTTTATGTATCGTTATATACATGTAATATATATAGAAAACAACCTGATTCAGGCTTGTAATAAAATGTACATGTTTTTGTACTGAACAATGTATTGTCTTATATCTGATGAAACCATCAAATAAGAGCTTGCTTCCAGCAGTATCTGAAACAGTGTCCACAATGTTACCTGTGTCAGCAGCTGTCAAATGCATCATTGGTTACCCACAGACAAGCTATTGCCTATTTCATGCTTGAAATTTCATGTGGTTTTTTGTCTCGCCTGCGTCTTTAGTCGCTGAAGGCGAGACATAGGTATTACTTTCCGGCGGCGGCGGCGTAAACTTTTTTTGTAAGACTTTTGTGGAAAATGAATTACAAGAAAAGTATTATAGCTAGGCATCTGATATTTGGTATACAGACAGTTGGGGTTATGGTTTACGCAACTGGCACCATGCCGTTTGACCTTGACCCCAATTTCATGGTTCAGCAACTCTGTGAACTTAGATGTTTTTTTGGACCAAAAAACCCTTTGTAAGACTTTTATGGAAAATGAATTACAAGAAAAGTATCATAGCTAGGCATCTGATATTTGGTATACAGACAGTTGGGGTTATGGTTTACGCAACTGGCACCATGCCGTTTGACCCTGACCCCAATTTCATGGTTCAGCGACTCTGTGAACTTAGATGATTTTTAGGGCAAAAAAAACCTCATGGAAAATGAATTAAGTGAAAAGTATAATACCTAGGCATCTGATATCTGGTATACAGACACCTGGAGCTATGGTCTATGCTACTGACACCATGTCCTGTGACCTTGACACAATTTTCATGGTTCAGTGACTCTGTGGACTTAGATGATTTTAAAACTTTTGTGGAAAATAAATTAAGTTCAAAGTATAATAGCAAGGCATTTGATATACAGACATTTTATGTTTTGGTCTACACAACTATCACCGTGTTGAGTGACCCTGACCCCATTTTCACGGTTCAATGACTTTGTGAATGTAGATTATTTTTGGGTGGAAAATGATTTAAGTGAAAAGTATAATATTATAGCAAGGCATCTGATATTTAGGGATTATGGTATACACAACTAACATCACCATGTAATGTGACCTTCACCCCATTTTCATGGTTGAATGACTCAGTGAATGTTGGTCTTTTTCATTGTTTCTCAATAACTTTGGTATCTAGAACACACTTCAGACATTTTTTGTGATGGTTAATATGGAATTCTGTCATCTGTCACATGACCTTGACCTTAACTTTTCTGATGGCCCAGCTAGACCTTCAATGAGTTCTGTGATGGTGCCGACAGGCGAGACATACTTTAGTGTCAACTCTTGTTTTTTTTGTCTCGCCTGCGAAGCAGAGCAGGACATAGGTGTTACTTTGGCGGCGGCGACGGCGACGGCGGCGTTAACTTTTTGGAAAAGTTTTATGAGCACCTCCATATCTCAAGAACTATAGGTCCTGGGTTGATGAAACTTGGTATGCATATGCCCCAGTAGTAGCTTACCACAGTTGCATCCCCATCTTTTGACCTCGACCTTGATTTTCCGGTTGAGTGACTTTGACAATTTTCAATACATATAATAGCAATGAAAAAGTTTTGCGAGCACCTCCATATCTCAAGAACTATAGGTCCTAGGTTGATGAAACTTGGTATGCATATGCCCCAGTAGTAGCTTAGCTCAGTTGCATCCCCATCTTTTGACCTTGACCTTGATTTTCCGGTTGAGTGACTTTGACAATTTTCAATACATATAATAGCAATGGAAAAGTTTTGCGAGCACCTCCATATCTCAAGAACTATAGGTCCTAGGTTGATGAAACTTGGTATGCATATGCCCCAGTAGTAGCTTACCACAGTTGCATCCCCATCTTTTGACCTTGACCTTGATTTTTCGGTTGAGTGACTTTGACAATTTTCACTACATATAATAGCAATGGAAAAGTTTTGCGAGCACCTCCATATCTCAAGAACAATAGGTCCTAGGTTGATGAAACTTGGTATACCTATGCCCCAGTAGTAGCTTAGCACAGTTGCATCCCATCTTTTGACCTTGACCTTGATTTTCCGGTTGAGTGACTTTGATTATTTTCAGATCTCAGAAACTGAAAATCCATGTAAATTCAAAATATAGTGGAAGTAAGAAAGAATAATTGTTTCTGATGGTGCCGGCAGGCGAGACATACTTTAGTGTTAACTCTTGTTTGTACATAGTGACTCCTTCAAAATGTACTAACAATGTATCTGCAATGAAACTGTCAGATCATTGAGCTTTTTTCAGCAGCTGAAACAGTTTCCACAATTTTGAAAGTTTATGCAATTTGTTGATTATCATTAAGAATAAGAATACATTTGCTGTCACACTGTCCACTGTTATAGTCTTACAGAAACAATTATTCAACCTCATTCTGCATACATTTTGTAGTTGTAGCGGTAGAATGTTTTTGTGACTGGTATTTCTGACTTTTGTCTGTTATCATGTGAATTCAACTGCTCTTAAACCACTCGACCAATTACATGTAGACTTACATTTGTAAATTTGGAAAAAATATTTTGTTATTTCATTGTAGACTTTGCGGCCTGGGTGGCCGAATGGTCTAAGGCGCTGGTTTGAATACCACATTATTGATCACTAGCCAACCTCTCAGGTGGACTGGTGTTCTAGTTAAGTTTGAAATTTACAAAAACTGGACTTCCCCACTTGTATGTGACTAGGTTTGTCAGTTACCTGCCCAAGGTCAGTGGTTTTCTCTGGATACTCCAGTTTCCTCCACCAATAAAACTGACCGTTCTACAATGTACATTGCCCAGGTTGCATCTATAATGGGTTTTAAACACACATAGATTGTGACTTGCCCACTCTGGTTCTATATTTTTACAAGCTTCTGTTTATATTTCCAGGGTAAAGAAGTCATAGAGTATTACATCAATGAAATACTAGCTGAAGGTACTACAATTATCCCTCCCTGGGCCCCTCCCCTGGAGGATGCCCCCTCACAGGATAGTGGGCTGAGGAGCAGATCCAATAGTCAACATAGCAATAGTAGTCAACAAAGTCTAGTCCTAGGAGCCACTGCTGCTAATATGCATGAAAAGTCCCCTGTATCTGATGGTAAGAGTCACTGCTGTTATTATACATACAAATTTTAGCTAGTTCGGATTTCTTTAACTGATTTATTTTCATATTCATTAATTTACACACAGGGACTTGCTCCCCTCTATCAATATTTTGTTAGAGTCAATGTGCGGTACAAAAAAAACACAAGGGAGATACTACTTTCACCATCCCCCTTTTCTTTAATTCGATTTTCTTCTGATAATTCATTGATCTCATACCTTTTCTTCTACGATTCGTTTCACATATGATTTTCCTTTCCAAAACCTCCAAATATATCTTCATTCATTGCATTTCAGCCTCAAAATTGGGCTTTGTTCCGGCAAATTTGTAAAATTTGACAATGGCTTGGACATGAAAAGCATTACGTCAAGGAAAAGTCTCGAAACTCGAAAGAAATCCGAATGAATTTTAATGATGTGTTTACTTTCGTTTTACGTTACCTTTATTGGTAAAGTCCCGAGAAAGTACTTTCATTTTCATGTTCAAGCGATTGTCAAATTTTACAAATTGCCCGAACAAAGCCGATTTTGAGGCTGAAATGCAATGAATGAAGATATATTTGGGTGTTTTGGAAAGGAAAATCATATGTGAAACGAATCGTAGAAGAAAAGGTATAAGATCAATGAATTATTAAAAGAAAATCAAATTAAAGAAAAGGGAGATGGTGAAAGTAGTATCTCCCTTGTGTTTTTTCGTACCACACATTGACTCTAACAAAATATTGATAGAGGGGAGCAAGTCCCTGTGATTTACATGAATTGTTTCCCTGGTTGTCTTAGTGCATATCCAATGCTCTTCCTAAACATTTTTTACATAGGAAAATAAGTAAAAAGATTGTTTGCTGAAAATTATAGCAAGGTGGTTCCAATTTATTCTGATTTATGTACAAGTAAATTCTATGCAAGACAGTATTGTGGTACCACAGGCCCAATGGGGCCTTGGCAGAAGCTTGATGTTTTCATGATTATAGTTTTCAAAACAATTACAACACAATGTAGAACTAGATTATACATTTACATAGACTTTTTTCACACGTATTATTCTCCCCTTCCTCACATTATCCAGTGGTTTAAATAAAAGTAACAACAAAACTACCGAACTGGGATGATTTATATTGAGAGAAGAAAAGGCAAACATTCCTGAGAAATTGAAGATGGCCATGGTCTTGACTTGGTTTAGGCATTTCAAAAGAAATGGTGGGCTAAACTAGGCTTTAACTCCGCCTTATTGCCCCAAACCTCCCTCCACCATTGCAATGTTAGGGTTCAGCGACACAAAACACATTGCAGCTGTCCTGATAAAAGGAATATTTTCATGATGTAGGTCTGTTGTTCTGTTGGAACTTTCCTCGAGATCTACCAGTATATTACCTTAATGTTTTTTTTCCAACAGGTGCTGTCTCTCCTGGTTTATCTGGGGGGAAACTGGAAGATGTTTATATTGAGCGTTTCCTTGGAAACCTTTCACCAATTCAAGAAAACAACTTGGTTCAGCTACGTCAAATTTTACAGACCACACATAAAGGAAAGGTAATAC
Source organism: Arcuatula senhousia (assembly GCA_963971305.1). Taxonomy (NCBI): domain Eukaryota; kingdom Metazoa; phylum Mollusca; class Bivalvia; order Mytilida; family Mytilidae; genus Arcuatula; species Arcuatula senhousia. The sequence continues at coordinate 53,574,731 of OZ020307.1, read as the reverse complement.
ATGTAATAGCAGTGATAGTGAGCAATATTATACCCCCACTCGTAAGAGAGGGGGCTATATTGCAATCACCTTGTCCGTCCGTCCGTCTGTCCGTCCGGTACAATATCTCGGCTTCTATTGAAGGGATTGATTTCAAATTTGGTAGACAGCTTATGCATGATGCAATGTACATTTCCTCCACTTTTCAGGTCAGTCCATGATCTACTTCCTGTTTTCCGAGCCGACTTAGACTTTTTTAAGGGTAAAAAATGGGAAATTTTTCGTAACAGTTTTCTCAGCTTCTACTGAAGGGATTGATTTTATACCCCCACTCGTAAGAGAGGGGGCTATATTGCAATCACCTTGTCCGTCCGTCCGTCCGTCCGTCCGTCTGTCCGTCCCGTACAATATCTCTGCTTCTATTGAAGGGATTGATTTCAAATTTGGTAGACAGCTTAAGCATGATGCAATGTACATTTCCTCTACTTTTCAGGTCAGTCCATGATCTACTTCCTGTTTTTCGAGCCGACTTAGACTATTTTAAGGGTCAAAAATGGGAAATTTTTCGTAACAGTTTTCTCAGCTTCTACTGAAGGGATTGATTTTAAATTTGGTATACAGGTTCAGCATGATGAGTTGTACCGTTCCTCCCCTTTTCAGGTCAGTCGGTCATATACTTCCTGTTTTTCGAGCCAACTTAGACTATTTTAAGGGTCAAAAATGGGAAAATTTTCGTAACAGTTTTCTCAGCTCCTACTGAAGGGATTGATTTTAAATTTGGTATACAGGTTCAGCATGATGAGTTGTACCGTGCCTCCCCTTTTCAGGTCAGTCGGTCATATACTATCTGTTTTTCGAGCCGACTTAGACTATTTTAAGGGTCAAAAATGGGAAATTTTTCGTAACAGTTTTCTCAGCTTCTACTGAAGGGATTGATTTTAAATTTGGTATACAGGTTCAGCATGATGAGTTGTACCGTGCCTCCCCTTTTCAGGTCAGTCGGTCATATACTTCCTGTTTTTCGAGCCGACTTAGACTATTTTAAGGGTCAAAAATGGGAAATTTTTCGTAACAGTTTTCTCAGCTTCTACTGAAGGGATTGATTTTAAATTTGGTATACAGGTTCAGCATGATGAGTTGTACCGTGCCTCCCCTTTTCAGGTCAGTTGGTCATCTACTTCCTGTTTTTCGAGCCGACTTAGACTATTTGAAGGGTAAAAAATGAACAGATTTCTCAATTTCTACTTAAGGGATTAATTTCTACATGTAATTTAGTATAAAGCTTAAGCATGATGCATTGTACTGTGCCTCCCCTTTCTGGGCAAGTCAGTCATCTACGTCCTGTTTTCTGAATAGTCGAGTGGGGGTATGCTTAGCACGACTTAGTGCAACCCCTTGTTAAATTTGGTATACAGCTTCAGCATGATGAGTTGTACCGTGCCTCCCCTTTTCAGGTCAGTCGGTCATATACTTCCTGTTTTTCGAGCCGACTTAGACTATTTTAAGGGTCAAAAATGGAAACATTTTCGTAACAGATTTCTCAGCTTCTACTGAAGGGATTGATTTATAATTTGGTACACAGATTCTGCATGATGAGTTGTACCGTGCCTCCCCTTTTCAGGTCAGTTGGTCATCTACTTCCTGTTTTTCGAGCCGACTTAGACTATTTGAAGGGCAAAAAATGAACAGATTTCTCAATTTCTACTTAAGGGATTAATTTCTACATGTAATTTAGTATAAAGCTTAAGCATGATGCATTGTACTGTGCCTCCCCTTTCTGGGCAAGTCAGTCATCTACGTCCTGTTTTCTGAATAGTCGAGTGGGGGTATGCTTAGCACGACTTAGTGCAACCCCTTGTTAAATTTGGTATACAGCTTCAGCATGATGAGTTGTACCGTGCCTCCCCTTTTCAGGTCAGTCGGTTATATACTTCCTGTTTTTCGAGCCGACTTAGACTATTTTAAGGGTCAAAAATGGAAACATTTTCGTAACAGATTTCTCAGCTTCTACTGAAGGGATTGATTTATAATTTGGTACACAGATTCTGCATGATGAGTTGTACCGTGCCTCCCCTTTTCAGGTCAGTTAGTCATCTACTTCCTGTTTTCCGAGCCGACTTAGACTATTTTAAGGGACAAAAATGAACAGATTTAATTTCTACTTAAGGGATTAATTTCTAATTTAGTATAAAGCTTAAGCATGATGGATTGTACTGTGCCTCCCCTTTCTGGGCAAGTCAGTCATCTACGTCCTGTTTTCTGAATAGTCGAGTGGGGGTATGCTTAGCACGACTTAGTGCAACCCCTTGTTATTCTTTGAATTCAGGTAGTTGGTTTTGCTTATTTTAGTTTTTATGCATTTTATGCCCATGGCAACTTGCTGGTGGCGTGAAGATTTTTCCATATGCCTCTGTACCTTAGTACGTATGACCATACAAATATTTATGTCAAGCTTTTCTCAGAATCTGTACTTGAGAATATTTTGAAATTTTGGTAGGGTGCTTGGTATGTCAAACTACATGTACAAATATCTTAATTAATTGAAACACCTCTCAGACTATTCTGTTTGTTTGGGTCTGTTCAATTAATGCATTCTTTTACTCTTTAATAATGAACATATGCTGTGCTTAAATCTAAAGTTGTACAGCTAAAGATGTACTTTGATTTGTTATTATAAGTCAACTTTTCTTGTACCCACAAAAACAACTAAATCATTAAGATCAAGTTACACACTTTGTAAAAGTAGAGGTAGATTGTTATTATGGTTAGAGTACTCAAAATCATTTCAATTACCTGATCTGTAACAAAGATTTGAAACATTACTCTGTGCATACATTTTTGCAGCCTCATATAAAGCTAATAATTTCTTTTGATGTAATGTTCAGATACTCCTTGAGATCCATTTTAAAAATGATTTTCTCTTGAGTAACATATTTCAATTTGAATGAAATTATTTTCTATTCAAAGATTCCTAAAGATGCACACATTCTACGGTTTTTACGTGCCCGAGACTATAACATAGACCGAGCACGAGAGATGCTAGTCCACTCTATGGCCTGGAGAAAACTACACAATATTGATCATCTGTTAGAGTCTTACCAACCATGTCAGGTTTTAGAACAGTATTACAGTGGAGGCTGGCACTATAGGGATAAAGGTACTCTGTCTTAACTCCAGCCACCCCTTTTACAGAAAGTTTCATTAATACACAAGTACAATGAATATAGCTTGCAGGATGACAACTACTTAAAATCATGTGAATTAAGTTAAAAATAAACAAAATAACTTCAAGTGCTATATTTTGCCCAAGTTTAAATATTTTTTTTCCATATTAGTCAAGTTGACCTGCAGGTACAAGTTATAAATTACAGTAATTCTTAAGACAATGTTATATTTCATGTACATGTAGCTATCCTGTTTATTATGTTGATTAGCTGTAAAATAGTTAAGCTTGCATTTTAAAAGAACTTAATGGTGATTAAAAATTCTAAAAAAAATTTATACCTTGTCTTATGAGAGATGGAAATAATAGCCCGATTGCCAGCTTGAAAGACTGGCAAATTTTTGGCAGTGCTGGCTTGAATTAATGAAAATTTAACTGGCTCTATAGTAAAAACAGGTACAATTTCAATTCAGGGCTGGTTACATTTCAGCGAATTTTTACCCTGGTTTTACCCATTCAATAAAAAGTTATTCTTTTGACACATTTTTTGTCCTTTTCTAAGGAACTATTCAGATGGGGTTAAATGAGTTAGTGCTAGTTTTCCTAGTTATATGTATTCTAATTGTACATTTTTCATCTTATTTTAGATGGCCGACCTCTATATGTCTTAAAACTAGGACAGATGGATGTGAAAGGTCTTATCAGAAGTGTTGGGGAGGAGGCAGTATTAAAACATGTAAGATTTTCTATTAAACTGTCAACTATACTTATACAGGGTCCATTCATTGAAAGTGCTTCAAGTCTGTAAAAGAACTCTTACATGGAAATGTAACAACAATAATATCATTATTAAAATCATAAGCCCATTGCAATTTACTCGTCAAGACCTTGTGGTTCTCCTAAATTAGTCATGTTTACTGTTTATTGACTTGGTGAGAGCTCACTTTGAATTTCTTTTACAAGTGGTTTACATGTTAGTTATGATCTCCTTTCCAATATCATATTTGACTTGTAAAGGCATCATAAATACACCATAACATGTTTTAAACACTTTACAATCATACTTGTTGCAGATTGATGTGAATTTAAAAAAATCCTCAACATCTTAAAAAGTCGTGAAAGCTCTTAAAGAGTCATTATGTTCATACTAAAATTTCATGTTTCAAATTTTTTTAACTTTAACAGGAACATTCTTGACTCTGTCTCTATTGTATTGTTTACACTTTTTATGCCCTATCTAGGAAAGTAGGGGCATATAGTGATCGGGTTTGTTCCTCAAAATATTGCGAGATATCTTTTGAACATATTCTAGTTCAATTTCAAACAAGTTTTTTTGTACTTAGATTCTTGTTTTGTTGACAGAATTATACTTTTTTCATTAAAAATTTATTTTCTCCATCTAGTTTTGTAAAACATGACCAACATCAAAATTTATGAAATAGATATCTTGATGAAGTTAGAATGTTTAGTCTACTATAATGTTATGTACTTTCTGTTTTAGATTTTAAGTGTAAATGAAGAAGGTTTGAAGAAATGTGACCAGGCCACACAGATACAAGGATACCCTGTCCTGTAAGTAGATCATTTCAAACATTGCAATGCAAAATTGATGTTTATGAAGTTAATAACCAAAAAACCCATGGTGTTGAGTGTCTATTAGGCAAAACAGTGACCTTGACTTAAAATAGAAAGTTAAAGTTAGTTGAAAAATTTTTGCTAAGTTGAATAAAATTGAAGTAGAATCATTATAAGTGCTGACTAAAAAAGTGTGTAGGAGTTGGACCACAGCTAAAGAGACAAAGTCAAACTGATTTTTGAAGACTTAGTCATGTAAGTCAATTACTTAACATTTTCCAGGGTGACATTTAGTCACAATATGTTTTTTGCTCAAATTTTACAACACGGACTAAAGTTTTTGCATTTCTGGGAAAAATATACTTTTACGAATGACTTTTAAATAATTTCAGTTCTTGTTCTTCTGTTTTAGGGGCTGTACCTGTATTGTGGACCTAGAGGGTCTAAGTATGAGACACGTATGGAGACCTGGGGTCCGGGCCCTTTTACGGATCATCGAAGTCGTCGAGGCCAATTACCCTGAGACCATGAATAGGCTGCTGATTGTTAGGGCCCCACGTGTGTTTCCGGTCCTCTGGACCTTGATTAGTCCCTTTATTGATGAGAACACACGACAGAAGTTCATGATCTATGGTGGAAAGGATTATCAGGGACCCGGAGGCCTGATAGAGTTTATTGATACAAAATACATCCCAGATTTTCTAGAGGGAGATTGCTATGTAAGTCTTTACTGGGTCACTGACAAAAAAGTTTCATAACAGTGCTATCCCTATGATTCCATTTAACTTCATTGTAAATAGGATAATGAACAATCTATTGGCTAAATCAACAAAATTTATAAATTTTTAGCTAAATTAATATTTCTTAAAAAGTGTTACATCTGCTTTGTCTTTTGACATTTTCTTTATTGGGAAAATAAATGCAGTTTAGGATTTTGAAACATTTAACCATTATGTTCAGCCAATATTTTGGTTAATTTGTCCACCATACTAGCTATGAAGGGCATTTACAAAAAAAGAAAATAATGAAATGTTCATGAAACTTTTAAGTTTACACACTTATGCATTATGGCAAAAAATGGCTGGTTGTTTGTTAATGGTAAGTCTGAATTTCATGAAATTCTTTGTGCTATTAATCATAACAAGGACAGCCCATTGCAAGAATATTAAAGCAATACCATCAAACATTTATCAGTGTCGTAAGAGACGTAATTGCTTGTTTGATTTTATACTGGACTATAGATATGTATTCACTGTTACATGATAGAAACTAACAGATATCCATTCTACAAATTGTTATCAGTTATTTAATTTCATTACAGTGTGGAGTACCAGATGGTGGTTTGGTGCCAAAATCTTTGTACAAGGAGGAATTCTCTGACAAATCCACCGAGGGACCCCCTCTCAGTATTAACAGTGAATATCAAACTAGTCATGTTGTTAGAGATTATCCACACGAGGTAGGAACTGATTCCAGGGCCTGGGTGGCTAAGTTGTCAAAGGCTCTGGCTTTAAATCCTCACTATTGATCACTAGTCAAATACCAGTGTTCGAACCAGCTTTGTAATACTGTGTAATCATTTATGTCATGGGGATAAAATTTGGTGGTTTAGAGCACAAAACTGAATTAGTGGGGACAAATTTTTGTGGATTTTAAAATGTTGATATACACTCTTTAATTAAATATTTTAGATTTGAGGGGATTTAATTTCGTGGATTTTTCTTACCCACAAAATAAACAAAAATTAATCCCCCACAAATATTTCTGCTTCTACAGTAAACAAAAACAGCTTGGACACTTATATGTATAAGGTTTGACAGTTATCGCCACAAATTCAGTGGTTAACTCAGGGTACAATGGTTTCCTGCACCTTAAACACTAACCACCGTGTATGGTCCATATGGGTTGAAAAGGGTGTAACTCAATCACTCAAATAAAAATCACTATTTATCTTTTGTCAAGATTCTATTAGAAAGTTGGAGCAAGAAAGATAGTTAATGAAGTAAAGCATTTTAAGTACATGTACATGTACCACCATGAAGTGTTTATATTTTGTTCTCTTTCTTATCAATTAGGCCAAATAGAGCTTTTTACTTTAAGGAGGATATATTACTGTGGATTCATTTATTTTTCATTGGTACCCATTTTCGTGGTTTGATAAAAAACGACCAGTTTGTGGTTGTGAAGGCTGCATCATACAGATCAATGGTAAATTTCCTTTTAGTGGGGTATCAAATTTTGTGGGTCAAGGACACCGACGAAAACCACAAAAATTGATACCCCACGAATAATAATGAAACCACAGTATACAATTTCAAAAAAGTGACCTTTCCTTTTGATCATTTTATGTAACTTACAAAATTAAAACTGTAATATATTGTAGAACTGTGATTTCAATTGTATACATGTGCATTTTCATAAATTATAATATGCTATATTTCTGTTTTCTAGGTGCTTATACATGTTCCTCAGCGAGGTTCTGTTATAACATGGGACTTCGACATCCTCAAGGGTGATGTCACTTTTACCGTGATACGCTACAAATGTGGGACCTTACCTTCAGAGCCATATCATGAGCATCATATACATGGTGGTGTAGGGGGGGTCGGCTCTGTCCAGTACATTGACAAAACTATGCAGGTTGGGAAGGATTTAACTATAGTGGAGGCTCCACATATATGTCGAGATGGGGATAGTGTTCAGGTAAGGTTGATTGGTTGATTGATTGATTGAAGATTTTGTTGAGTAATTTAATTGTTTTGAGCAAAAATTTTACAGACACTTAATATAATCAATGCCTTCCTTAATCAGTTTTAAGGAAGAAGCAGGGGTACATGTGGTGTAAGTGGGGTTCAAACCCTGTAGAAAGACATGTGTTCTACTCCATCGTATATTCAACTCTAAAATGTTACGTACAAATCTTGGTAACAATATCTTGACATTATAATATGTCTTAGTTATGTCAACATGTATCATTGCCATTACGTACGTAAAGTCTCTGACAGTACCAATGGTGCATTTGACTCTCAATAGTCTGAAAGGGCAGAGACAAAACAGGATCTCAAACAAGAACAACATAAAGAACAAGACAACACAAAAACATAAAAATTCAAAAACAACAACATAAAATCAAGTAGTAACAAGATTGAAATCAGTTTTATGTAAGTTGGATTAGCTTTACAGTGAAAAAGGAAACTAAGAAGTACCAATGGGACATTTGAATGTCTGAAAAACTAAAAGGTCACAAGAACACACATAAACACTTATATTTTCAATTAATGTGTTGATTGTGTTGTGTGTTGATGCATTGAGTTACAGTTTGTTTATCTTAAGATAATTAAACTTTTTTTTTTTCACTGATAATGAAAAAAACATATTTTACCAAGATTTTATTTACTCTTTGAAAAATAAATATTAGTAAAATGTGCCTCACTATAGTTTGGTTTCATAAGGTTGTAGTTTGATTAACTAGTGCATATAAATTATGTTTAATTCATCTATAAGCTTTTATGGTATGTAATCAAGATAGCAGCTCTTTGTTGTTTTCCATTTTCAGTATTTTGTGTTTTGTTATTTCAGGGTTCTATTGTGACCAATCAGGCAGGCAGTAACATTTTGTGTGTTGTTATTTCAGGGTTCTATTGTGACCAATCAGGCAGGCAGTTACATTTTGTGTGTTGTAATTTCAGGGTTCAATTGTCACCAATCAGGCAGGCAGTTACATTCTTCAATGGAAGTACTTCGATTCCAGTAAAGCTGCTTTTGATTTCCCTCTGGCTTCACATAAATCTAAAGTCATGTATCACACTGATCTACTCAAATCAGAAGCTTTTAGGTATTTACATGTAGTAGTCATTTCCAGATTTTTTTCCCCTAAAGTTTGATATACATGTATAATTTTGATATATGAATGTCTAGTATATAATCAAACAATGTTACTGTAATTTCAACCCTGAAAATCATCTGAAAACAGATTTTGAATTTTGTGTGTGCCCTCAGCTAGGATCAAATTGCAACATTTGGGACATCTACGGCGTACAGGCCTAGCTAACAGAACAGAGGTTGTAACCACTACACCATCCTAGGCTCCTTTGATATACATGTCCAATCACAACTTTCATAAACATCTAATTTTAATTTTTGAAACAAATGTGAGAACACATTTTGACATTAAACCACCTCCAGGAGTTTTGTACATGTACCTCAAACAACTTGCTTTAAAAGAAGATAATGAGATGTGGAATAAGTGTATTTAACAGCTCACATACCAAGCCGTTATTTAGAAAAAAAAACACAATGGAAAATCACCAGCAGCCTAGTACGAGTGGAAAGATTTAAGTTTGATCAATTACAAAAGTGACTAGTGTACAAGAGTTTCAATTGATTGACTGGGTTTTCATAAACAGTTTTACCTGAAAAAAAGCTAATGAAAAATCATTTCAATGTATTTTATGTCACAGCTTGAAGTGGCAGGATATTCCTTCAATTTGAATGATGTCAGTTCATCTGTCCCCACTCATATTCAGATGATGACTTGAATTTTTTTTAAAGCATTTAGTGAAAAATTGCTTATCTTATTCATACATCAAAAGAAAGTGAAGTTTAAAGTTCAGCACATGTTTAAGCCAACTTATATAGATATTGTAACATGAATCTATCATTTGCTTATTTCTCCAGAGGTTCAATGTCTAGTCTACAGTCCTGTCAGAGTGGTTTCTCGTCCCTCAGTCTCAGTACGTCGCAGAGTACTGGCAGTTTACCAGGCAACCATCCTAACAGGTGGGTAATATCATTATTTGTTGACTTCCATTCTGGTCAATAGTTCTTTATCTGTACATCAGTTTACCAGGCAATCATCCTAATAGGTGGGTAAAATTATTTATTGACCTCTAAACTGGTCAATAGTTCTTCACGTGTACATTATAGAGTACTGGCAGTTTACCAGGAAATCATCCTAATAGGTGGGTAATCATTATTTATTGACCTCTGTATACATACTGGTCAATAGTTCTTTTTCAGAACACAGAATAATGGCAATTTGCCACGCAGTCATCCTAAGAAGTGGGTAATACCATAATTGATTTACCTTATTTTTCATCACTTTTTATTGGCCATCATGCTAGGCAACTGTTGTTTTTATCATTTTATTTTACAGACCATTTTATTCAAGTTCAGAAGGTAGTGTATTGTCCCAATAGAAACCAAATCTGCAACCTTCCTTGATTGCTAATTTATATGAACGCTACTATGAAAATTTCAAAATTGTTTTTTTCAAAAGTAAAGCAAGTGACACTTAGTTTAAAAAAAATATATTTAAAAAGGCTTTTGTAGCTAACTATTATCATCTTTTAAAATGTTGGTGCATAAGTTAAATCATTGAAAATAAATTGTAAATCTTGTATTTCTGCATGGGTCCATATGCATATGTACATTATCCTTTTTCACTTGAGATGTGGAAATAGATACTATAATTGGCTTTTGTGTGGGTTAAGTTGACTGCTATTAGTTTAGTTTAAACATATTTATTATACCCCCCGCAAACAAAGTTTGGGGGGGTATATAGGAAACACCCTGTCTGTCTGTCTGTCTGTCCGTCTGTCCACATAAGTTTTAAGTGCTTCTCCTCCTAAACCGCTGGGAGGATTTTGCTGAAACTTAAGATGAAGGAAGTACATCATATAAAGATGTGCATGAAGAATTTTCATCACACTCAGACATCATTCAGGGGAGATAATTGGACTTAGACTTTTTGAAATACATTATTCAATGGGAGACCTCGTAAGCGCAACTCCTCCTAAACTGCTTGAAGGATTTTGATGAAACTTTACATGAAGGAAGTACATAATATGTAGATGTGCATGAAGAATTTTCATCGCAATCAGACATCATTCAGGGGAGATAATTGGACTTAGACTTTTTAAATACATTATAATACATTATTCAATGGGAGACCCTGTAAGCAAATCTTCTCCTAAACCGCTTGATGGATTTTGATGAAACTTTACATAAAAGAAGTACATCATATGTAGATGTTCATGAGGAATTTTCATTGCAATCATACATCATTCAGGGGAGATAACTGGACTTAGACTTTTTAAATACATTATTCAATGGGAGACCTCGTAAGCGCAACTCCTCCTAAACTGCTTGATGGATTTTGATGAAAATTTACATGAAAGAAGTACATCATCTGTAGATGTGCATGAAGAATTTGTATTGCTCTTGGTTATTATTGAGGGGAGATAACTGGACTTGAGATTTTTTTTACAATACAGAGTCCAATATGAAGCGGGGGGTATCCTTTTTGTGAGCTCGCTCACAGTATTACTTGTTTATCCTGGATTGGGAAACAAGGTTAATGCTTCTATAAATCCCTCTCCAGCTACCAGTTTTCGAGTGTGGCCTTTGTAGACGGCCCCCATTGAGCCTACTCTTATCGAAATCTACAAAGGGGTCTTTAACATGCACAGGGTATTGCTCTCCCCATACACGGGACAACCTTTTATCGACCCTTGCGAAGGACTAGCATCGTTTCTTGAGACTATCCTCGCAAATGGTGTCAAGAGAGAGCCAGAAAATCGGTTCATGAAATTTTTACCCCTGACGAGGATCGAACCACGAACCTCGGTGTTAGCAGTCCGACGCGTTAACCACTACACCACTGGCTCTCTATTTTACCTTGACTGCTATAAGCCCAAGGTAATCTTTGTTAAGTCCATTTTTATTGCCAATTAGCCCAAATGTGGATAACCCTTTCAATCTGAATTCTAAATGGTAAAACAAAATGGCTCAAATCTGGGAATTTACTTTAGATAAATTTAAACAATAATATTTGAAATAGAAACCTTCTTGTAACGATTCAAAAATGTATGATGACATTACCCCCTGCACACGAATGTTTGTTCACATAGCTTGTAAGCACCAATCTTAAAACTTCATGATGGATTTTGATGAAAAGTTGCACAAAGGAAAGTGCATTATATCAAGATGTGCATAAAAAACTCTTTACACTATTAGAATAGATTATTAGAAATGATATTCCCCAAATATAATTGTGAAGTATGAAGCATTAGGCTAGGGGTAGCGGTACAATTCATCACAGTATTCCAAGCTTGGGACTAATTAAAATTTTTATCAAAGGATTAAATTCCCATTATATGAATAAATAATAATCATTCACTGCTTATTTTCCCATTCACTTAAGCCACTCTCCTTTGCAAGGTCAAACCTTGTTTGCAAGCCTTGCTTACCAATAATTAGATCAATGTATAGGTTTTGCCAAATAAATACAAAAGCAGGGCATTTCAGTTTTTGCTGTGCATGGAAGTTAAAATGTATCTAGCAATGTATTATTTTTATTTTGTACTATTAGGGCATCCAAAACTTAAAAGAAATTAAATGTTTAAAGATTAGTCATCAAAAATTATTGTCTTAAACAATTGTACAAGATTTTACTAGGTATCCTTAATTGCTGTGATGGTATCTGTGCTTCTTACTGTGGTTGGTTGTAATATCCACCTCGACCTATGCCTCGGTTGATTTGTTGTGGTGGTATCTCTACTTCTTACTGTGGTTGGTTGTAATATCCACCTCGACCTATGCCTCGGTTGATTTGCTGTGGTGGTATCTCTACTGCTCACTGTAATTATTTTGTAACACCACCTCGTCATCTGCCTTGGTTACTTTTAGCTCTGTAGCTGTTATATTGAAGTGGTCAACTCATTTCTCTTTGACCATATAATATTTTGACATCGAAGGATACTCTAGTTTTAAGGTCTGTAGGTCTGTTTTGTTCTCACTTATATAACAACAGATCTTCATAAAGATTAAAATGATTAATCCTTATGAATTGTTTGTGGATGATATTGTAGCCATTATTTTTAAGGTTCATTTATTCTTCCTTGGATATCAATTGCAATTTAAGGTAAATCCCACAACTTTTTGGTGGACTTTACTTGCATTTAAAAGTATGTAATACAAATATTGCATATATATAGTTTCTAATTGAGTAACTCTTAACAAGAAGAAGATAAGAGAGTCAAAATGTAGGAGGAGAATAATTTTGTGAAACTGAAGACGGCTAAAGGCTGATCATGAAATGTCTAATAAATGGTTTATTTCTAAAATTGGATCAGCATATTATTCCTGATTGAATATAAAGAAACAAATAAGTAACTCTTGTTTCAGACATGATGCTTCTCAGTGGATTAAAAACTTGACCTTGTTTTGTCATATTCATATTGGTTTGTTTATAATTTTTTTTTCATTCTCTATTTTGTAGACATAGAAGATAACATAGGCCTAACTACCACAGTGTAGGATCATCAAAAAAGCATCTGTGATTCACTTACATTGGAAGCAAGCTGTTCATAGTCTTCATATACAATAAGAAGCTCACCAATAATAAGACCAAGCTTGCCAGTCTCAAAGATGTTCACCAATATTAATTAATGCCAGGACTGTCAGTGTCTTAAGACTTATTATCAAGATGGAATTCACTTATTTCAAGACCAAGCCAGTCACAGTCTTAACTCAGTCTTAAGACTTAAAATAAAGTGGGAATTCCATTATTTTTTACCAAGCCATCTTAATATCAAGTCAGAATTCTAAAGACTTAATATTAAGATGGACTTGTCTTAATTCTAAACTAAGCCAGTCAGAGTCTTCATTCTTAACACTTTTAATATTAAGATGGAATTCACTTGTTTTAAGCCCAACAATCATAGTCTAAAGACTTTTTGGGGGATGGGGGTCATCTCATTTGAAAGATCATGGATTTTCATCTCCATCTATGTATAGAAATACATGTTTGTTAGTTCATGTCAAAGTAAATTTTCATAGACAGATAATCATACAATAATGCCAAATATTATCTAGTTATGCAATAACAGGGATTCCAAATATTTGTTAATATAATGAAAGAAGCTGGAATAATTTCATTGTGCAACTTCAATAAAAATTATTTCATTTTACCAGCCATACTGAGCAGTCAAAAGAGTAATACATGCATATGATTTTCAGCATAGGGCCTGAAACTATCATTGACATTATTTACAGCATAGGGTCTGAAGTTATCATTAACATTATTTATAAATAAGGGTTTTTGCAACTAGATGTGCCAGGTTATAATTAAAGTCCAAAAAGATTTATGAAACAATTGAAGTCCTGATCATATTTTGCTGAAAGACTTTGTACATATCATTTTGTTTCTTCATGAAATTAATTTTACTGCAGCAATATCGTATTAGCAATCACAACAAATTAGCAAATTAGTCATGCTAAGTTGGAAGATATAGTTGTCATGTTAGTCAAAGAGAAGTTCTTGTGTGAAAATATTTATGAAGTAAGAAAAATCATTGTTAAACATTTGCTGTTTTTTGTCCAGATTTCACAGAGTTAAAAATGGTTACAAAATGGTGAATGTCGTGCAGCAGATGGGCAGGAGGGTGGTGAAGAAATTTGAGTTAGTTTTCTCAATAATTACTTATCATAGCCACTTGATATTTTGTATACAGCATCATGGTGGGGTCCCATAGTGTGGGTTTGATTTCAGGTCTGTCCTTCCCTCACCTACTTCCTGTATATCGAAATCCAGCCATTTTTGACCATGACAGATTTTTGCTAGTTTTTTTTACTGAATGTCAAGTACATGCTCACATTTTAATGATCTTGCAGAGAAATCTGTCAACACTATACCTAATGAGAGTCTGGACGGGGGACAGGGGTCCAAGGGGCAGGGAATTGGAACCGAACTGACGATTAGTGGGGATCAAGAGATGAGCAAGGGATGTTGGGAAGGACATCAAAAGCTGGGGTAAATTAAGACCAAAATGTGGGTGGCAAGGTTTAAGGGATGGGAAGTAGTTGTCAAAAGGGTGGGGTCTTTGTCCAGCCCTTATATCATATAAAAGAATTTATTAAGGAAAGACATGTGTTTGTTAAAAAACAGGTTAAAAATTAAGACATTTTGAACAATTAGGTTGGGTTTATACAGTGTTTGACCTTAGCAGGTTTTTAGTACGAAGCAAAGAATAGGCCAAGGTCATTTTAGGTCTTCCTTTTGTCAAACTGCATTTATTTTATATTGTTGTCTTGATTTTGTGTGTATTTTGAATCATACACTGTTTTTTTTTTTACATTTGCCAACATCATTTCAGGGTAGATTTTTCCACAATAATGTGTTACAGGGAATTAAAATTTAATTAGGTCACTGTGATCTTCAATATTTTTGTGTGACTTCAAGTTCTCCTAGGTGTAATCGTGCCCTTGATAAATGTTTCAATTATGTCTTGTTTTACTATGAAAAATATAAACTTATTTGCCAATTGATCAAAATTGATTTAAAACAATTACCCAATACAATATTTAGCAAATATTGGTACATATATACCAAAATTCTTATAATATAACAATTATTTTGTCCTTGTGTAGAACTAATATTATTAATATATTTTTTGGTCTTTAAAAACCAAAAGTCTTTTTGAAATCTTTGTTTCATAATTTCCATGTTTAATTTGTGGGATGATCATATAAGTGCCATAGTTAATCTCATTTCATCCAAGTCTTCAGCTAAAAGTAACAGTAATTTATTTAAGGTTTTTGGTATCCTAAATCTGTGGAGACATACCCAGATATTATGTTAAGGGAAGCAATCCAAAATAATTTTTTCTGCTACTGCATTTTAATGAATATAGGACACATGTTAGGGTTAGAACTACTCCCAAAAAACATACCCCAAAAGTCTTGATTGTTTTGTCAAAGAACAATGTATTTTTCATGGTTTATCAAAATCGAAATAAGGCCGGACGTACTGGAATTATTTACATAAAATTGGTTCGGTCCAGTTAAATTTTGCATTGATTTATATTTAACTTACCCGGGATATAGGAAAAAATAAGCAAATTTGATGAAAATAGGCATTTGGTCCACCGGACTCCACCTAATTTCTTTGACTTTGTAACCAAAATTTTCATTTTACACAAAGTGTGACTTTATAGTGATTATTTGAATCTTTATTTTATTTTATTTTTTGTTGGTGCATGTTTATGTATTTATTTATAAGGGGTGTGTATAAATGAGTGCTAGATTGATGAATTAGATACAAGTGCTTTTGTATGTACCTTAGTGTTCAGATTTTCACCTGTTTTTGAAGGAAATATTTATGTATGTTAATGCCAAATTGTTTACTCTACACATAGAACATCAATGTTTTGACTAATGTTCATTAAAACTTTTGTTTTTTGAACATGATCTATACTTTGTGTTTTCATATAATCAGAACTAGAAAATGTGTGTTATTTGTTAATTGTCCAAATTATTTAAATTTAAATGAAGCCAGTATTGTTAATTAATTATTGTTTGTATTAAGTCAGGACCATTGTAATTTTCTCTGCAGTATCAGACTGGTCATTTACACTGGATACTTTAATTCGTTAATCTTATTTATTGTTTAATTTAAAAATTTTCCCTGTAAAGTTATAATATTTCTTTTGTTGTGTTTTGGGGTAAAAATGGTTTCTTTTGGTGTTTTTGACATGTAAATTGAATTTGAAGATAATGCCAATTTATCTAGTAAGCAATAAAATTATTAAATATGGAGACTAATTAAAACATATCTGTACAATATAGATCAGTAGAAATATTTGTATCATTTTTAATACATGTATAGTTATAATGTTAAATTATTATTCACCTCGTAAATAAACTGTTGACGATAATTGTTTGTTGATTTTTATATAGTTATTTCAGAAAATTATATATATTTTATTTCCCTAACTCACTCACAATCTAGGCAATGCTTATTTGTTAATGTTCTGTATGTATTTTGCAAAGCAAGAGGGGCATATAATGTTTAGGTTTGTCTGTCCACCCAAAGTCTGATTAACCCGCAGGATATTCCAATCAAGTTACTTTACCATAAAGTAAGTATGGTATCATAATGAAACTTTATATATTATGCATCAGTGTGCTGCTTACTTTAAATACACATTCTTTACATGTACCTCTTCATGTATTGTTGGATGGAGTCCCAGAAACAGGATTTCCCCACCTGAATGTTATTAAGTTTATCAGTTACCGGTCCATGGTTTCCTCCATCATTGAATTAACTGTCCTCTATGGCGTTTGTGCGTTAAAAATGGTGTTGCCCCATTACTGTAATTGTGCCAATTTGTGAATATAAGGACATGTAGCCACGCAGGGCATTCATGTGATTTTGACCACATTCTTATTGTACTGTATTGATGAAAAATTAATGGGACACTCACAAACTATTGTTTCATGATGCATGTGTTTATTTAAGAGGGAGGTGCAGCCATCAAATCTGTCAGCAAAAATCTGACTGAAAACATCATACTGGTAGTTCAACATCCAAATGAAATTTTTTCTCTTGTTTTTTAACAATCCTCAATTTGGTAACTTTTTGCATGATGGGTAAAGACATAACAGATTCTAAGAAGTTCACCTCATGTAAGTATTTATATTTAAAATAAACAAGCAAGGAAGAAAGATTACAATTACCAAAGCCTTATGACATTCTTCCATAAAGTTTTAAGTGTATCAACGTTCTATTTAATCAAGCTTGTATTGCTTGTATTGCTTATGTATTCTAACTTGTTTTTTATTCCATAATTGCTGCGATAGTGTGTTTATGTGACACTCACATTACACATAAGAGTTATGATGCTCCTTAGTTGTTGTCATCACTTAAGAAACTTTACGGAAGAATCATATACTCATGCTAAAATTCATGAATAATATTTCTGTTTCTCTGATAAGTACAGATGTGGATTTCTCATTATTTCAAATTCTCGCCTTTAACTGGATTAGACTTACAATGATTTGCTTTGGTGCGTTACAACAAGCAAAAATAGCCTATCTTTAGGAAACATCAGAGCTCACTCTCATTTTGACTTGAGTTGGCATTACTAATTACATTTCAGTAGTTTTCTGTGGGTTTTTAGTGTTGTCATTTGTGAGAATAGACTAATTTTGTCTTTTTTGGACTTATGGCATTTAATGCTCCATTTTCTTCTTTCACTTGATCAAGTTTAGACAGTCATTTGGTAGGAGAACTAAGGTTGCATACATTTTCTTCAAATGTATGTCAAAGTTTACATATCTGTAAGGATCATCTTTGTACATGTATAAGGATGCTTAGGAGGTTCAAGGTCAGCATCCAGGTGAAATTAGGTCACTGCAACCCACACTTTCTACTTTCATTATGGCAATAACAGTGAATATCAATAAGAATAAGGGCATTAACTGTAGCTGTGTGAAAGTTTCATTTTATGTATTTGTTAAATGATTAAACCAGGAAAGTAAGATATTTTGACACACAAAAAATATAGGAAATTGACTTCAAAAGTTTCGTCTATAAAGAGTGTATCAGATTTCCTACCTTACTTCCATAATCAAACTGAGAAGGCATTCAATCAACCCAGATAAATAAATAAGTGCTTTTTATTATACGATGTGAATATCATAACAAATGGAAAAAATCTGATGTCAGAAAGACTAGACCTAGAACTGCAATAAAAATACACAGCCTCACATTTAAGTTACACACTGGCTATGAAGATCACTAGCATAACTACACAAATACACAGCCTCACATATAGGTTACACACAGGCCATAACAGTCACTAGCATAACTACACAAATACACAGCCTCACATTTAAGTTACACACAGGCCATAACAGTCACTAGCATAACTACACACACCTTCAAATTTCTTACAAATCTTTCCCTATTCAAGATAAAAAAAGTTTGCTCATTCATAACCATTAGCAATAAAAAACATGTATGAAATAACACACTGTATATGGAGTCTTATGGACCTTTATAAAAAAAGGATATCTTTTGAATGCTTTCCAGATTAGCAAATTTCTGTTGCTCTAAATCAAAGACAATTATTGCAAATAAAAACTAGAGGCTCCCAGGAGCCTGTATTGCTCACCTGGATACAATGACTAAATGTAACAATAATTAACATTGCCAATAGCCTGCCATGACATGAAGCTGAGCATTTTAAACTAAATGTGAGGCACAATCTTCTATGGTACACACTCTTTATATCGTACAATCCACTTTTTTTAGCATCTAAGGGGCTGTGACTCCTATTATGGTCATCTAACAATTTTTGCCTAATGGTCAATTTTGTAGAGTTCAATTAGCTGAACATTTAAGCAAGCAAAATCTTTTCCCTACCTTTATTGTTCACAATCCATAAGGCTAAAACCACTATTTTGGGCATTTTATGATTTAAGGGGCCATAACCCCTTTAAGGGATCATCAGACAATTTCGACCCAATGGACAATTTTGTAGAGCTTACTTAGCTGGACAATATGCAATTGAAATAGCTTCAATATCCTATATAGTTCTTGAGATATAAGACAAAATAAGTGCAAAACATAGAAGAAATCAAGAAAAGGGGCAAAAATCTCATCATGGTTTGTTGAAACTTCTTCAAAATTTCAGGGTAGGTAGATCTTGATGTGCTGATCACTTTTACTTCCACCAGAATTTTTATATCTGTCACCGTTTTTGAGTCTTTTTTGCAAAAAACTGCTGTTTAACCCCCCTATTTTATTTCTAGCATCAGCAGGCTATGTTTTTTTATCAAAACAATTTAAAATCAGGCTCTTTGGTAGCCAACATGCCATATATCATTCCTATCAAGTTTCAGTCAAATTGGTTCAGTAGTTTCAGACAAAAAGATTTTTGAAATTGTTTACAGATGACAGATGATGGATGACGACGGATGCATAGTGATGGCATAAGCTCACATGGCCTTTGGCCAGGTTTGCTAAAAACTCATTTCAAATTTGCCATATTTGAATTTGATAATATAACACAATTCCCATAAAAAAAACCATTTTCTAACAAAAACATAATGCAATTCTGTGATTAAAGGTATGTTTCTATTATGATCATTCAATAACATTGATATAAAGTAGCACTATTTGATAAAAATGGACTGTTAAAGGAAAAAGATCTTATTTGTTTCCAGTTCTATTAATTTCATAAGATATATCCAGCTTTTGTCATTCAATAGAGGATTATTTTCAATGGAACACATTAACAAGATCAAGGATACATGATTCAATCATTCAAGCAAATAACTCTTCAGATTTATCACAATTTCAATTAAAACTACAAAATTCTGATATAAAAAGGTAGCATAATTATAGTAAAATTGTTATCACAAAATAATACAGGGATTCAAATAAAATACATGTACATGTAGTTTATATAAACGTCTGTTAAAAAGGGGGGATCACACAAAACAAAAAAAGACAGGGCTGTTCTTAGGGGGAAAACAAAACTCAAAAGGACCTTTTATAAGAAATGTCTTACAATATATACATTGTCATTGTATACCAAAACAAGAAGAATAAGATTTCTTCTAACATTAAATGTGTATTCAAATAATCAAAAGAAAGCTGTATAATTTTGTTCCAGATAAAGACACAGACAAAAAGACAATAAAAAATGTGGAGATGCTGATAAGGGGGGGCAAACAAGGAATACTGTAAGCAAGCTCACAAAGAGATAGCTCACTTCATCTTGAACTCTTTATTGGAAAAAAAACTAAGCAAAGTCCAATTATCCAAACAATGCAATCTCTGTATGGTGTAATTCCTTCATGTAAAGTTTCATCAAAATCAATCAAGCAGTTTAGGATTAGTTTTGACAGACTGACAGACAGAGAAGGCAATTCTTACATTCCCCTCCCCCCCCCCCCCACACACTTAAACAAACTTTATTTTCGGGAAGTATAAAAATCCCAAATAGCATCCACGGACTGTAAAATCTTCAATGGTGATTTTAATTTCGGCATAGTGTAAAAACCTTGCACACATTGACTCCAGTCAGACACATTATAGTATAAGTATAAAATTCCTTACATGAAAATATTCAACTGCATTATCTTGCATATAAAAATGAAGTAAAAAACAAAAACCTGAGGTTAGTTTTAACTGATAAAAAAAAATTGTTGTCCAATTCATTTTGGCAGAAAATAAAATGTAACATTAACCTGAATTATCTTGATTATTGAGAGATTTCAAAGATATAAAAGGAAGGATTTGTCTATTGTGTGGTAAAAACAAGAAAAAATGTCTGATGATTGAACTAGCTTTATACTGTAAATGCAAAAAAAAAAAAAAAAAAATTCATGGGGTGCTACTTGCATGTCTTTTAAATGTTAACTTTTTGCAGAGGATAGATTTGTGTTTTTCTTATTAATCAATTCATGCGAAAATTTACACCTTTACAGTATTGGACTACACTCATTAGAATTTGTCAAAAGAACAGCCCCATCATCTGACACATAAAAGTTTTAAAATTTAACAATTCTTAATAATATCTTAAACATTTAAAATTATCATTTAACAAAAACATTAATCTTCATCAATGGTAGTGGATGAATGAAGACGTCGTCGTAGTAACAATTTTCTGTCAGGTTTTATCACAGTAGCGCTCTGATCTGAGTCAGGTAGGAGCTTATCACACTGATCTGAGTCGGGTAAAAGCTTATCACACTGTTGGGGTTCATCACAATGTTCGCCATCTCCTGTGGGACAATTGGAATTGTCAGAAATTACGTTACTATGTCTAGAAGGCACTGGGGTATTGACTCTAGGAATTAAGAGTGAAGAAGCGTTATCTTCTTCCAAAGAGGAACATTCTACGACGGGGAAACAAAGGGGAGATAATCTAGGTCGAGGAGATCGGGGTAATGCTAGCGTTGGTAATAAAAGTTTGTCCGATGAATTTTTCATGTGACTTGAAGACGATGCTGACGGTCGAGACAAATGAGGTGGAATTTCTACTGTGGAATGAGGTTTCGGTGATATAGATTGTATAGATTGATGTGAGGATGGATTTAAACGATCACTCTCTACAGATGTGGCTTCTGATTGCACCAAAGTAGAACACAATGAACACTCCGCTGTGTTAGGGTTACCTTCCTTTATCCAAGGGGGAGTAATATGTTCATCCTCCGTCTCCGGCGGAGTCCCAGTTATAAGTCTCACTTCCTCATCACATGCAGCTTCATCTGCTGACCAATCAAATGAGCCAGAGTCAATCGTACTATCCCGTGTATGGGGATAATTTCTGTTGGGACTTTTTAAAGGAACAGAAGGTTCCGAGTTATCTGGAGTAACATTTTTATCAGATTGTTGTGAGACACTTTGTTCTCTTGTCAATGAGCTTGCATTTGATGCATCGGACATATTTCTCCTCAAATAAATACGAGAACGCCTATCTCTTGGAGTTCTCCTCATGTGTCTGTCACGAGCTCGTGCTCGCTCAGCACCACTAGATTGGCTCCTGTGTAGAGTACCATATCTAACGTTACTTCTGCAACACACATTCGACATTTTACATCTACATATTTCACATCCAAGACAGCCATCTTTGTTTTGAACAAGAAGTGTTGGCTGCGATTGCGAGACTGAATCTTGTTTTTTCTTCCCCTCAGACAATTCATACAAATTTAATAAAATGCATTTATCCAAATTAGGAGGGCTTTCACTGACAACTTTTTGTCGAACAAGCCTTCTACGCTGTCTTTGAGACGGCGTAGCTGATTTTTTCAACTCGTCTGCTATTTTTGGAATGACGTTTTCGGAACTGTTGTCTATATTTGTTTCAGTGTAACTTGACGAGTCAGAATAATAAGACGGAGTTAGTGGGACTTCCAGGCTTGAGCCAGAGGCGTCATGGCCTATGTCTAGATTACTGTTATAGCTTGATACACGGATATCTATGGGCACCAATAATGTACCTGAAAAAGAATAAAATATAGCATTGATGTCAGGAATTTTACTACTGAAATATAAAATTTATAAGGCCAACAAAAATGGTAGAAATTTTCCCAACTTGAAAAGTGATGCTCAATTATTGAGTAAAAACTGGGGGATTCCTAAATGTTAATAGATAGAATGTTCCATTATAGAAAGAAAACTCAAGAATGAATATCTGTAGATAGAATGTTCCATTTTTTAATGAATACTCAGGAGTGATTAACTGTTTATAAGATAGAATGTTCCATTTGTGAGTGAAAAATCAAGAGTGTTTAACTGTTCATAAGATAGATTGTTCCATTACAGAATCAAAACTCAGGGGGTGATTAACTGTTTATAAGATAGAATGTTCCAATATGAGTGAAAATGCAGGGGGGTTTCACTGTTTATAAGATAGAATGTTCCATTATGAGTGAAAACTCAGGGGTGATTAACTGTTTTTAATATAGAATGTTCCATAATGAGTGAAAACTAAGGGATGATTAATTGTTTATAAAAATGATTGAAAACTCAGAGATGATTAACTGTTTATAAATAGAATGTTCTATTACTGAATGAAAACTCAAAGGGTGATTGATTAGCTGCTTTAAGATAGAATGTTCCATTATTGAATGAAAACTCAGGGGTAATTAACTGTTATAAGATGGAATGTTCCATTACTGAATGAAAACTCACAAGTTATTAACTGTTTATAAGATTGAATGTTCCACTATTTACAAAAACTCAGGGGTGATTAACTGTTATAAGATAGAACATTCCATTACTGAATGAAAACTCAGGGATAATGTAATAGTTATACCGTGAGGTAAAGGTGTTTCTGGATAAGAAACCCTGAGGACCGGAGGTCCGATTGGGTTTCTTATCCGGAATCACCGTATACCGAATAGTATAACTAACTAACACCCCAGTAAACTTAGAACAAATCTAGATTACAATTTTTGGAGAGAAAGCAATAAAATGTGGCATTAATTATAAAACTGAGTTAGTTCACATATTTCAGATTTTTTTCTTCCCCACACAGGGGCCTCTTAAATTCAAGATATTAAGCAAGTGAGATGATTTTAGGATTAAAACAGATTAATCAACTTGTTTAACATATTAATTACTTTAACAAGGGGTTGCACTAAGTCGTGCTAAGCATACCCCCACTCAGCCCAGGAAGTAGATGACCGACTGACCTGGAAAGGGGAGGCACGATACAATTCATCATGCTCAAGCTGTATACCAAATTTGAAATCAATCCCTTCTCTAGAAGCCGAGAAATCTGTTACGAAAAATAAATTGTCTATTTTTGACCCATAAAAAGTCTAAGTCAGCTCAGAAAGCAGGAAGTAGATGATGGACTGACCTATAAAGTGGAGGCACGGTATAAATAATCATGCTGAAGCTGTGTACCAAATTTGAAACCAATCCATCCAGTAGAATCCATGAAATCTGTTACGAAAAATTTCACTTTTCAAATTTTTTACCCTAAAAAGTCTAAGTCGGCTCGAAAATCAGGAAGTAGATTATGGACTGACCTGGAAAGGGGAGGCACCATATAACTTATCATGCTGAAGCTGTGTACCAAATTTAAAACCAATCTATCTAGTAGAAGCAGAGAATCTGTTACGAAAAATTTCACATTTCAATTTTTCCCCCCCTAAAAAAGTCTAAGTCGGCTTTGAAAACAGGAAGTAGATGATGCACTGACCTGGAAAGGGTAGGCATAGTATAACTCATCATGATGAAGCTGTGTACCAAATTTGAAACCAATCCATCCAGTAGAAGCAGAGAAATTGAACGAACGAACGGATGCCGACAAGGTGATTGCAATATAGCCCCCTCTTTTACGAGTGGGGGTATAAAAATAAATGATGATTTTGTATCATGCTAATTAAAACAGTGAATATCATTAATTTCTGATAGCAGGTAATTTAGTTGAGGAAATTGCGTATTTGAAGATAATTTAAATTTTCATTTTAATTCGATATTTTTTATTTTGATATGCAATACTATATGTCCCTTAGCGTGGGGTTCGATTAAGAGTCTTTCTCACATCTACTTCCTGTTTGTCGACTTACTTAATTTGTTTTTTGCATGAACAGTCAATTATGGACAATTTTCTTTACAGTTTTCTCAGCAACCTTTTATCACATCCTTCTGATATTTGGTAAACAGCATGTATCCCATGCCATTGAATTAATTTCAGGTCTATTGCATACCAATGAAATCCGGCCATTTCTATCTTTGATTCATTTTGATGCCCCATCTTCCAAAATTATTTGGGCATACAGTCGTCGGATACGTTAAATTTGTTCGTCTGTCCCTCCGTCTGTCTGTCCATTCGTCCGTCCGTTCGTCCGTCCGTCTCTTATGTTGTGAAATATGGGCATTATGTCTATTGGACATATTCTTGCTTTGTTTTGTTTATTTATTTTTATTTTTTAAGGTTTTGTGTTATTTTGTCTGTTTTTTGTGTTTTTTTCATTTGGCTACTTTTAAATAAGAATTGATTTCAAACTTTATAAAGTGAACTGCTTTCATTCCCTTCTGAGATGGCTAGCTATTACAGAAGTTTATTTGTGTGAGAATCTCTTTTGTTCTATGAACATGAAGTGTGTTCACAAGCGCAAAATTAGGGGTATCTGGAAACCCTTGTTTTTGCCATTGTGAATTAAGCCTATTGTTCTTAGAACAAAAGAGTTATTCACACAAAGAAAGTTTCTGAAAATGAAAGTTCGACTTTAAACAATAGAACTGGGGTGTAATAATTGTTTTTAATATATGTTCCATAATGAGTGAAAACTAAGGGGTGATTAATTGTTTATAAAAAAGGATGTTCCAATATGAGTGAAAACCCAGGGATGATTAACTGTTATAAGATAGATTGTTCCACTATCAGTGAAAACCCAGGGATGATTAACTGTTATAAGATAGATTGTTCCACTATCAGTGAAAACCCAGGGATGATTAACTGTTATAAGATAGATTGTTCCACTATCAGTGAAAACCCAGGGATGATTAACTGTTATAAGATAGATTGTTCCATCACTGAATGAAAACCCAGGGATGATTAACTGTTATAAGATAGATTGTTCCATCACTGAATGAAAACCCAGGGATGATTAACTGTTATAAGATAGATTGTTCCATTACTGAGGTGATTAACTGTTTATAAGATAGAATGTTCCATTACTGAATGAAAACTCAGGGGTGATTAACTGTTTATAAGATAGAATGTTCCATTATTGATGAAAACTCAGGGATGATTGATAGATAGAATGTTCCATTACTGAATAAAAACTGAAGGGTGATTAACTGTTATGAGATAGAATGTCCCATTATTTAAATGAAAACGCAGGGTTGATTAACTATTATAAGATAGAATGTTCCATTACTGAAGAAAAACTCAGGTGTGATTTATTGTTTATAGATAGAATGTTCCATTACTGAATGAAAACTCAGGGGTGATTAACTGTTTTGTGTGCGATTTTGTGTCATGCAGTATACTCCATGTATAATTCTTTTTTTTACATCAAAATCATTTTATAGAGAAATCTTACTTTTCCGTGAGCAATCTGATAAAGCTTCGTTACTAGGTGGACAGAAAGTAAAGCTCGGTGGTAATGAAAACTGTTTACAGACGGGAGTACGGAGTCGACGGATGTAACCAGGAACTGGTGTAGGTACCTTCACAGGTTTCTGAAAAGTATAGAACAAATATAAAGGAATGTCAACAGACTGGAGGACATAGCTGACAGATATCATCAGGAATTGGTTTACGATAATGTCAACTTCACACATTTTTTATTTAAAACATTAGATAATTCTTTAATTCTCACAGTAACATAGTTGACTCAGAAATAAGTTATCAAAAATAATTCTGTAACCCTCACTGGAACAAAATTAACTCATTCAGGATAAAGTTATCAAAAATAATTCTCTAACTAAGATATTACCTTTCCATTGTGGTTTTTTCTGAAATCAATTGCAAAATGGCAAGCAGCCACCACTGTTGTTTTTCAATGCAGATTTTTAAATTAATTTCCATTCATTTATAAATTTTGCATAGTTAAACACATATTCAACATTTCATTATTTACTATACTAAGAATGGACTTTCCCCCTTCAATATTTTGCAATTTTCAGTTATAAATATTCACCTGATTTTCTGTTTGTTTGTCACAGTTATTAACCTCAGTTTTTTCCTCTGTATTCCCTTCATTTTCATTGTCATCTTCCCCTTCTTCTTTCTCATCATCTATTTCTTTGTGGGACTCCTGCAAATAAAAGAAAAGATCCTGTTAATCATTATGGAATACTTCAAGCTAAAACTATTTACTTACTAATCTTAATGTGGCATTTCAAAGATCATTCCCATTCATTCATTCAATTAAAAGTATGCAAAACTAAATTGCTCCATTAAGCACATTAATATCTACAATTAGTTTTTTTTTCTTCAGAAGTTGCTCATTTCTATAGTAATCAAATTGCCAAGACAACACAGTAATTCTAACCTTTCATAATTTGCTATAGACAAAAGTTATCTAAGCATGCAACTATTGCATACATATATCAGATCTACCAACATATTTTTTATAATGCAAAGTGCTGTAAAAGATTACAAGCATCTTTGCTGATATGGGTTGTCCATGTCTAGATTAAAACAGTACAAAATACTTGAAGTTTTTGAGAATTGGCAAAGGAAGTCCGGCCTAGACAATAATCTGACGTGGGACTGACCAACAGAACAAAAAATGTCTTAACTTTTGTTGGTAGGCCATGAAAACACTTTGCAGTTCACTAACTCATTTAAATATAAAATATTCAATATTTCGTGTTGAGCCATCTTACAAAATTTCAATTGTAATGGTTCTGAGAAAAGCTTATGGGAAATATTTTGTCACTTTTCATATCAGTCCAGTCTTAAACAGGAAGTAGAATTCTGACAGGACTTAAATTAAGTCGCTAAGGACTACAGTTTGTCATATTGAACCATCCTACCAAGTTTCAAATCATTCTCATGTATGGTTTCAGAGAAAATTAATGTAAATCTAAAATGGGAATGCAGTTTTATACTTATCAAGTTACCAATTACACACACTTTGCATGAGACAGATGTAACCTTGACCTCACCTCCATGTTTTCAGGACAGATGGTTTTATTTAGCTGCCGATGATATTCTTCCTCTAATTCTTCATCCATTTCTTTGTATTTATAAGTCTCCTATTATAAATAATTAGTAAAAACTCGTGCAGAACGTGTTAGTGACCAGTGACATATTAATACATTAAAAACAGGTCATTTTGGCCAGATGCAAATTTTGGAATATAGAATATATAAGCCAAAATGGAAATAAACCCTCAAAATGACTTCAGCTGAAATGCATTTTTTACTGTTACTGTTACTGCAACAATAGAAATACCCCAAAAAAGTTAAAATTAATTCAACTGAAATTTAATTTCATAATCATCAAGTGCATTCCAATTTCAATTTATTAAAGTTTAATTCCTCTTAAATAAAAATCACTTTAGCTGAAAACTAAATTGTCTAAAATTATAAAAATTTTACATTTGCCAAAATTACCCAAATTCTGATGATAAGTGATGATATGCATTATAAAAATCTGTGCTTTTTGTGATGAAACTGCAAAACATTTTCTTTTCTTGTGAAAATTCTTCTTTGACATAAGAATGACATAAGAATATTCATTTTAGAATTAAGTGATATCTATCGTGAAAACAACATTATATTCTAAAAAAAATCTTCAGATAATTTAAGAAAAGTATGAATTGATACAAATATTGCAAGTGAACAGTGATGAAGTGAAAATGTGTCATTGAAAAATTGAAAGAAAAAATTCCAAGGTCAAAGTTCATTTCTTACCTCTAAATGCTTCATCAGGACAGCAACGACAACATTGACCAAGACGAACTGGGCCATCAATACAAAGATGACAAAGAAAACAGGGGCAATAATTCCATTCACACAGCAGTTCGTCAGGCAGTCACTAGAGGAATCACAATCTTCACGTAAAGTGTCCTAAAAGATGAAACAAAATACAAATGTCCAGTGGAAAAATTTGACATCTCCCACACTTCAATTTGATCTCCAACAAGAAGAGGAAGGCATTTAACATATTTTGCTTGGTGGTAATCATCATATTCTGTGTATTTTTTTTTTCTATGAAACAGATGAGAATGCTCAGTAAATCTCGCATTTCTATTTGTTTCTTAGATTCACCCAAATATTGGTAATGAATATGTTCACTTTACCGTATATCTTTTGCATAATACATTGTAATGGGGTTTGTTGCATAAAGAAACTGCAAGTTGACTGCAAAGGAACAGCATGCAGTTTCATTTCTCTTCTTCATTTTAAACTCACAGTGAAGTCTTTAGCCTGGAGGAAGTGACCATTCATCATTGCGGGTTCAAGACAACACCTAGCTCAAGTTTTAACATTAAACACTTTTGTACCGATCTTTAACTTTTGTTTCTTATGAAATTAAAACTACTTCAATTTTCCAGAAAATCCATTATTATTTATTGAGAATTGTAGATGTGAAGGATTTTCATGTCTCTGCTCTGTGAAGACTACATAGCTGTGGGGACTGTCAGGAGGATAAATCATTTACTGTGGATTCATTTATTTTCATGTCGAGCATGAATCTTCGTGGATTGATGAAAAAAGATCAGTTTGTGGATTCTTAAAATGTGTGGTTCTTGAGTCTGTAGCATGCAGATTAATGTTAAAAATCATTTTTGTGGGGTATCAACTTTCATGCTTCAAGACCAATCACGAAAATTGATACCCACCGAATAATAATGACAACACAGTATATAACAGTACCTTCATAATGCCATTCCAATTATCTCCTGTTGCTACTCTGAACAGTGTCAGGAATGCCATTCCAAAGTCTTTGAAGTGGGCATGTGATCCTAAACCTTCACAGGGATGCTCGGCAGAACACTCTGTATAAAAACAAGTTTATTTTTTTAGGTTTGGCGCCATAAAACCTGGTTTAACCCACCATTTCGTTTGAAATGCCTGTACCAAGTCAGGACCATTGCAATCCACCAATTCTCCGGTATGACTGATTCGTTTTTGTCATTTTCTCTGAACTATGAGATTGATCATTCAAGTTCGGTAGTTTTGCTATTACCTTTATTTAAGTTAAGGAGAGAAAAATCACAAAGCACCTGAAAATTACTTTAAATGTACTTATTTTCAAGGGAACTCATTTTTAAGAATTTTCAATTTCACCAAAGTGCATGGGTACCTAATTTCCCCTTCTCCCATCTTTTTGTGGAATTTTAAGGGGTTTGTCAATTAGTCAGTTGTTAATATCAAAGGTTAAGGTGTAAAATTGTAGGTCTATTGTCAAATTGTATAAACAGGTGGAGATCAATCAATGAAGCCATGTAAATATGGCAAATAGTGCCCCAAATTAACATTGAAATCACGTGCTTGAAAGGCACCTTTAAAGAGCATTGAAAAAAAAACAACTTTTTTTGTCTAATCTCCAGGTTAAAAAAATCAAAATCTCCAGCTTTGTCATGACAAATGTATCATATTTGTGTGATATATGTGTATTACATGTGTATTAACTTTCATAGGCTGATATTATAATTTCCAATTTAAAATGAGCAATTCATTTGCAAAACTTACCCAACCTTCCAAATAACTCCACACCTAAGGCAGCAAATATAAAGAAGAGTAGAAAGAACAGCAGCCCAAGGTTCCCTACTTGTGGTAAAGCTTGAATCACAGTGTCTAGCAGTGCTCTGATGTCCTTGGCCATCTTCAGTAACTTTAATACTGAAAAACAAAAAAGTTTTTTCTTCATATTTGACATATTTTCATTTTGTCTGATGGTCTGTCTGTCCATCAATCTGCCCATGAACAATTTTATGTGTTCATTTTTTTTTTGTCAATTGTTTTACGCTAAATAGATAAAATGTGTGTCATAATTCCTAAATTAGGCTTTTTCAATAGTGGAAATTTAAATTGACATGTATTTATGTAGGTTGTGTTGTGAACACTTATTTCCAATTTCATTATCTTTTTTTCATATTCAAAATATTTTTTGAGTCCCAGTTTGAGGTTTGCCAGTATGACCTTTGTAGCGGCACCTATTGGGCCTACTCATATTAAACTCTACAAAAGGTTTTTTAAAACATGCATGCATTATTGATCTTCCCAATACATAGAACAAATATCTTTTGTCCCTGCTGATGGACAAGTGTGTGTATGTAACATGCATTTGGATGTACCTGACACATACAGGGTAGTCAGTTTAAGTGCAGTCCTCTGTAAGAATCAGGCAAATTCGAAAATTTTTTAATCATGATTTTAAAAACACATGGTTTTGACAATGAAGTGTCATTCAAAATAGCCTTCTTAAGAAGAAACAATCATTAGTTGTCATATCAAGTGTCAGAGGATGGAGAAAAAATTCTGTTACAATGATAGGGATTTAGTAGGACTTGACAGGAGTTATCTCCCTTAGATCCAAATTCTATATGCATTTTAACCAAAATATTTCTCAAATTTTTGACTCTTTAGAGTAGTGCCAATGCATTTTTGTTACTTTTTAAGCATTTTGAACAGTATTTTGAAGTCAAACTTGTGTGTTTTTTAAATCATGATTCACTCATTGCCTGCTTCTTACAGAGAATAGCACTTTAAAAATGGTGGAGGAAACCAGAGTACCTTGGGCAGGTAACTGACAATCCTGATGGGAAAGTCCTTTTTTTGTCAATTACAAGCAGGACCTGAACACCACCTGAGAGGTGATTGGCTAGGTATCAATAGTGTGGTATTAAACAAGGGCCTTATACCATTTGGCCACCAAGGCCCTGCTGATGAACAAGCATTCATTTCTTGATGTTTTATAGTAAACTATGTAACAGTATATACCTCTAGCAATTCTAAGCACTCTCATGACCCTGATAATTGTAGGATTGATCGGGATGACGTTGGACTCCATTTCTTCCAAGACAATGCCGATAACTGATAATAAGACGATCAAGATGTCCAGCTGATTCCATCTATAAATAGATTCAAAGGTCAAAGGTCAGCCAGATATATGGATTATTATGTAAGTGTGTGATGATAACATAAGCATTTGTTGTATAATTGGTGGAAAAACTCTGAATGGAAACAATCTTAAAAAGTGTTAGTGGCAAAAATCTGTAAACAGACAATTTTGAAGTAAAAGTGATTGATTTGATGAAAATTGTGATTTAGTGTTGTAAAAAAAACACTGCAGATATCAAAATCAAGTTTTTAAGCTAAAAAAAGTCTGAAAATAAATTTGACAAAGAGGTCACTAGCATATCATATTTCATATGATTCATTCGTCTGTTTTACTAACAAGATCAAACAAGAAATATTTTTTTCTAGACTGTGTTAAAATTTAAATCAAATTCAAAATCTAATCTTTATGTTATTCCTGATGTCACATCTTTTTCACATGAAATAAAACAAGCAAAGATGCTTCCTAAGACACCATCGGCCCTTTGATCACATTTTTGTTGGAAAGGTTTAATATTTGATGCAATTAATGTGTTTTTCATATCAAATAGGTGTACAAAATTTCATGAAAATCAGACTGCTGAAATTGAAAGGTGAACCTGAGGTACAACTGATAACGGACAGACAGATGGAAAAACTACCATAAATGTCCAACAAATTTCACAGGGAAGCCACAAAAAAGTGAAAAAGCAGAACATAGATTGAATCCTACAGGAAGTTGGTTAAGGGGAGCTAACTCTTGATGAAGTGATTCTTGTGATTATTCATGATAAAAGTGCATTATTGATTCTTAAACATGCAAAATAGAGTTATTGTGTTCAAAAATATAAAAAAAATATATATTAAAAGTGGTGAAGTGCAGCTATAGTGTCGAGGTGTAAAAAATAAAGTGATATACTTGAAAGTATTGCTTGAATGCACAATGTAACATGCAGTATTTGGAAAAAAATGCTTCATAGATATATAAAAAAAAAAGACCAATAGTTCAAAAATTCCAAAAAGAATAATTTTAATGGGCAAAAAATAATGTAACCATAGAAAGTCAATTGTGTAATTTGACTTGTAATACAAGACAACGGTGACCTTCCATGGGAAATCTATGACGCCTACATCTTTAAATATGAGGTTAACAGGAAGCAGAAGTGTAATGGGTATTAAGTCTCTTTACAGCATATAGCACTATATGACAGAGAGTTTCATGCCGAATACCCTTTAAGTAGTTTTTTCACGGTGATTTAATTTTTGCTTTATTCACAGCATTAATTGTGATGCAAAAATTTGAACACACGATATATTAATCAATCAGTCGTATAAACGTAACAATATGGATATGAAACCATGAAAATTTCATTACAGGTACATAAAAACATTCCTTTGTACACCAAAAACATGAAATTTCCCACAGGCAAACAAAACACCACTTATTGGGTATCAAGAGGCTGTGACACATACGTGTGATTTTCCCGCTGGGAAACGAAATCTCCCGACTTTTTTATCCGTTTCCTGTTCTCCTGACTTTTTGTGTTATCTCCCGCTTTTTCAAGACATGACAATATATTAGTTTTATAGACATTAAATTGTTCAATCATAACCGGTGTTTTAGGAGCAGGTAAAGGTGTTAATTGAAGGTTTATAGCCATAATTGACCTGTTGATTGTATAAACAGCTTGAAGTTTATCAGTGAAGCAATGTATATTTGGCACATGCTGGTGCCCTCAATTGACATTGAAATGCAATTATAATGAGCGTTGAAAATCTCCCGCTTTTTTGTCCAATCTCCAGCTTTGTCATCACGGATCCGTCACATGTATGGTGACATGAAGTTGATAAGAAACCTGTGCATATAATTTTGCAACCCAACAAGCCCATAGATAGTGCTAAAGTGACTCCTATATGTTGCAGGTGAACTGTCTTCTTTTTCATTAAAACAGACCTGAGTTTGAGGATCATGGTAAAAAAAAAATTAAAATCATACAGATGGTAAATAAGCCACACAAAGTCACACATACATTTCGATGTTTTGATAAAATGTTTTCATAACACAAAAGAACTAGGTAGGTGAAGAAAGGTTTAGAAGATTAAAATCAACATCGAGTTACCTGCTGTTAAAATTCAGGCAAAAAATAAACAATCTGTTAGTTAATCTTAGAAAATGCTATAAGGTTGTTATGGTTAGTAAAAGGGGGAGGGGGCAATTTATTTGATTAAAATAAAATTTAGAAATGTGTTGTTCGACATAAAACTGCAAACAAGGAAAATTGCGAAAGGCTTATAAAACAATAAGGAAATACACTAATATAATAAGACCAATATGGTTTTTCAATTAATCTTGACAAATCTCAACAGTTTTTTTTCTAATTTAAATAAATCGTAGGTTTAACAATCTTTCAAAAACTGCTTTGAATAGATTACTATACTATTTTTGAAGATTGATGACAAAGCAAACTTAATTATGTTACATATAATCATGAAAATAGAATTGCTTCAAAATACTCTGCTTTTATCTTTTTTTGTTTTATTTTTTTAAGCTGTCCATGCATATCT
Source organism: Arcuatula senhousia (assembly GCA_963971305.1). NCBI lineage: Eukaryota > Metazoa > Mollusca > Bivalvia > Mytilida > Mytilidae > Arcuatula > Arcuatula senhousia. Next base: position 53,540,634 of record OZ020307.1, on the reverse strand, counting down.
ATTCAAAGCTTTTTTCATTCTGTGTGTGGAAAGATTCACCCTGTGTTAACACAAAAAAAGTTTTATTTTCATATAAGAGAATCAAATTTTATGGTTTCTGTGGGTCAGGTAAACCAAAAAATTTAAATCCCAAGAAATAAGAAATTTTGCAATGAAATCTAGGACAAATTTGTTTAAAGCAAAAAATTTATGAATCCATTTATATAAATTATAAATTTTGATATCTAAGTATTTTTACTTCAAAATAAAATTTTGTTCTATTTCGATTTACTCAGTCAAGTATATGCTATGCAACTAAAATGTTTTCATTGTTTCTGGTACTAAGCTGTCTTTTTTTAGCATGTACATATTTACTCCTTATACATACCTGTCTCGGATGTAACGAACAATTCCAAAAGCTATAATCTTCATAGTGGCCTCGATAATAAACACACAAGTAAAGAAATAGTTGAAAATCTTCAAGGCAAACTCCAGTTCCTGAAACAGACAAGCAATATTGGAAAATACTGTGGCTGATACAGAAATTTTCAAAAGGGAGGGAGCGCAATTACAAAAGTCTTCTGTGAGCTCTTGTTTCATACAAATCCTAACCAAATTTTCCTGTGGAAAGGGAGGGTGCCTGGCACACCAGTCCTAAATCTGCCTTTGAAACATTTTATCAAATTTGTCTCTGATGACAAAAAATTTTGACTGCATCTTGAAGTTCTTGTTAAGTTTAATCAGTATATAAAATTTAATGAAGATCTTATCTAGGGTTTGGAGGAATCAGAAAAAACTAATCTGAAAACTTGTGGTTAACAGACAGATGGACAGACCCACAAACTGTATGCAGTGCAACTTTCTATGAAGGCTCTAAATGCCTTTATATTTTAAGCTACAGTGTGAGATATTGTTCTTTAAAATCATTAAAATGCTCCTCATGAATTCACATATTTTCATGGTAATTTTAGTAAAATCTAAGGTCTGATTTTCTTTGAAACAGTGTATTATTTAAAATTGGAATTATTATCAAATATGAAATTTCACTTTTTCAGCAGTTAACAAAGATTGAAATTTTCTGTGCCGCGTACAGGATTTTAACATAAAAATTATATACGCGTGTATTTTCAAAGAATTTCCTGAAAATTTCTGTGCAGCGCACAGAAAATGAGAGTCAAAATTATGTATTTTGTGACTTTGCTAAATAACTGAAATACCATATTTGTGAATAATTCCAATTCTAAATAATAATACCCTGTTTTGAATAGTTTCTTATATTTCATAATTACCTTAACCCTTAAAAAAATCTTGAGTTTCTGTAGATTATTGTCAGGTCTGAGCAAAATTTGTAAAATATATTACTACATTTTGCGACCCCCCCCCCCCCCCCAAAAAAAAATTGTTCTTTAAGCTTTTAAAATCTTAACAGAGAAACAAACAACTAAATGTATATTACTTACCGGTGGCATCATATAGTATTCCATTGCCATAGTGATGACATTTGACCCTATGACCCCAGCAATGGCAAGGTCAAAGTATTTACTGTTGACAACTTGGTGAATGACCAATCGGAATGGATTATAGTCTGACCAATAAGCTGGACGGTTCAATTCTTGAAGAAAAATAAGAAGAATGGTAATCATTTGCTACAACATTTGCAAAATAAGATTGTTTACCTAGAACTGCACTGGATGAAAACATGACTACATGGAACCTATTGAATTAATAGTACATGCAGGGTTCCCACTATTTTTTGGACACAATATTCAAGGGTTTTCCAGGACTTTTCAAGGCATTTAAGGTCATTTTCAAGGATTGAAATAATCCACAAACATTTTAAACATCCAATATTTTTCGGCCTTTTTTTATCAAACGGTCAACAAATCTGCATATTACAAAATTCCAGGGTTTTTCAAGGATATTTGATAAAATTGAAGGATTGTTCCAGCTTTTTGAGCATTGAAGTAAAATTCAAGGACTTTTCCAGGTTTCCTTGAATTCAAGGATGGCATGGGAACCCTGTACATGTATACTGAAAATGGGAAATTTTTGTGTAGGGGTCATTTTCATTCACAATCACAAAATATCCACGAAAATATTCCCTACCCTAATGATTTATTCTTTAGGTAAATAATACGAACTGTTAGAAAAATTGTGAAAGATTCTCCTACGCATATGGTTAACTTAAGAAAAACACAAATATATCATTCCACAAAAATTTCCACGTTTACAGTATATGAGCACTAATAATGAAGTGTTCTTAATACATCACTCTATAAAACTGAATGTTAACTCTTGAAGGGAAGCAGTATTGCATACATGTTACGGATCCGTGAGGACAAAGCTGGAGATTTTGATTTTTTCGGCTGGAGATTGGACAAAAAAGCGGGAGATTTTCAACGCTCATTAAAATTGCATTTCAATGTCAGTTGAGGGCACTATCGTGTGCCAAATATACATGGCTTCACTGATTAATCTCAAACTGTTTATACAATCATCAGGTCAATTATGGCAATTAATTCTTAATAAACACCTTTACCTGTTAAACTACGTCTACCTGATTGACAAACCCCTACAACACCGAAAATGTTTTATTACTGAACAGTCAAATGTCTATAAAACTACAATTTTGTCATGTCTTGAAAAAGCGGGAGATTACACAAAAAATCGGGAGAAGGGGAGATAGATCAAAAAGTCGGGAGATTTCGACTCCCGCCGGGAGAATCACATGTATGGTATTGCATAAACACAACTACTGTAAGTTTCTAAAATGAACCTAAGCAATCAATGAGATGCTTTCAATGGGAAATGGTAGTCTAAGATTTAGTCATGAGAACTCTATATAAACAACAGGCTCTAGCTCAATATGATGAAAAGAACATGCGTGTAGGAATTATTGATAATTCATTTCAAATTTTACATGGAATGAATTAAAAATAGGTAATGGGACATTAAATGATACCCCGCCACGATATTCATCAAAAGTTAAACATATTTGTATACTATACTGTATATACTATACATCTATTTAGAGACAGAAAAGAAATGAGTTATCTTTTTTAGACCAGAAAATTTCATCATTTTCAAATTAGGAAAATTTACAAAGTGGCAAATCTTCAATAATGTTTTTTTCCGGATCATCCTGAAAATTGAGCTTGACCTGTATTTTATTGTACTCAACAGCTGTGCAAAATATCAATCAAATCCTTTGACGTATTTAAATTATCACTCGGAAACCTAGGGGGACGGATGGACAGACAGACAGACAACATAATGGAAAGTGCCAACATGACATTTTTATGTCACTTTTGCAACAATTAAGCAGGAGCATAATCAGTCAGTGAAGTTGAAGCAAGAAATACATATTTTTTATTATCACAGCTAGGAACACACAAATTGATGCACAAATCTATAGTAGTACATGTAGTAAAAATTATTGACCTGGATAAGCATGTTCCTAGCAGTGATAATTTCAACACTTTATACTTTTTGTATCAAAGCTACTCACCTGTATCATAGAAAAATAAAGAAGAAAAGGTTACAACACAGAGAAATATACCGAGTCTGGCCAACTAATGCACATCTATTCTAATGGGTGTGTTTGAGTTAGGAAAACATGCACAAAATTCTAAATTCTAAAAATTTAGTTAATTAAAAAAATATATCTTGAAAATGCAATAAAAAAGTAAATTTTAATTTCAAATTATTTTTATATATACATGTATCGCGTTTTATATAATGCCTGAAAGAGGTAGGTTTTATAATTACAATAACTGCATTGACTTGTTACGTCAAGTTCTTCCTTTAAAATGAAATAATCACAGTGGAAATAAGCCAAATAAAAGTTTTACATTTAGGAATATAAAAGTGTCCTTCAAACTTGTGAAATAAGAGTCTAAAAATTACTTGATATCAAATCATTAGTAAGGGGATAAAAATTTACCCCATAATGAGATTATTGATACTAAATCATACCATTCCACACCCTCCCACCCCTCATGTTATTTAGGACACTAATCCCTAATGTTATTTGGGGACACTGTTAAAGCTACATGTACTATAAGCTCACTAGAAGCTACAGTAATGAGTAATTTGAACATATTATGTATATGTGCTTATAATTAAAGTATGGGTTTGAAAGAATATATGTGCTTAGATATAGATGAGATATGTAAAACATGAAATACATGCATAGAATTTCAACGATAAGCTATAGGGCATTAAAGTTAAATGTTTTAAGCTCATGCTGATGAAACTTGAGAGATGACTTGAAGAATAGGTTTAAAATGACATAACTTATCAATCATAAGTTATCAAACTAGTCAGAACTTAACAAAGCTTAACTTACATAGCTGTGAACCTTTCTCTTTTTTAGGATGATGTAAACATTTTAACTTGTATAACAACCCTATTCTCCAGATTTAAGGAATTTAAGAGGTCTCCTGCAATTTTTTTTTACAATGTGTTGTAAAGTGCATAAACCGTCATATTGAAAATGATTGTAACTTGTTAACATGCTAAAATAAAATGTGCCTGTGTGCTCCTGGTCATATGATTGTAAAAGGGGCTGTATTTTAACAAGTAAAAGAGTTTCAACGCTCAGATAAACAGTGTAAAAAATTAATTTTTGAGTGTATACGATTATCACTTATCAAATTAAAGTGACTTTAAAGGTCATTAATTTCAGATGTCTTCCTTGTAATCTTAACAAAAATTCTGAGAAAATTAGGTTATTCTTCAACAGTTAAATAAAATAGAGCAATAAAGTTTTTCAGTAAATAAAATTTCTATAAAATGAGTGACGTCTCTTGTCATTTTCTTCAAAGTCTATAAGAAAACTTTGTGACACCAAAAACAATTATATGACCAGGTTAAAAAAAATAAAACAATAAAATAATAATGTAACAGAAGAGCCAGACCCAGTACAAACCAAGTTCATCCTCACTCTTTCGTTTTTGTTCCATCTTTTCTGATCGTTTTTTCTGTCGTCTCTCTCTTTCTTCCTTCTCCTGGTCTTCTCGACACTTATGGAAGTTTTCCACCACGACTCCGACGAACATGTTGAGAACAAAGAAGCCGACCAATAAAAGGAAGGAAATAAAATAGATCAGTCTCCATTCGTTGTAATTTTCTTGTGGCTAAAAAAGAAATGAAGCTATTCTAAGTTCTAAAAGTAGATAAATAGTGAGCTTTAACTCATAAATAGATACCACCACTCCAAAAATTAATCAGATGAAATGTTTAAATAAAAGGTACACATCTGTATTATGTCACAAAAATTGTATGTTACTACAAACATTGAGGGGTTTATATGAAGTTGTGGATATGAGATAGGTATTCCTTTGTTGTCTAATGGATAAGTCTATGCTTTGCAATTGGAATTCTAGAAAAACCAATGTTATCAAATTCTAAGTGAGAGGAGCACATTTATAATGTGACTTTAATATATATTCCATTACCTTCTTCTTTAAACTTTGTGTATACCAAAGGTTTACAACTTTTGAATACTGGTAATCAAAATGCCACCCAGCTTGTATTACATAAATAACAAACCTGCATATCAACTCCTACTGCATCTAACCCAGTGTACATAATGCTGACCCAGCCGTCTTTGGAAGCTAACACAAACAGTGCCATCAAAGCCTGCAACAAATGTAGTTAAAATCATAAATAAATGAAAGAACCTTAGTGAGCACGCTCACATACCCCACGCGTTCGGCTATTGGACTATCAATGTTATCCTTGAGGAATTAGTATCGAGCTACAGGAATCAATAATATTGAATGATTGTAAAAGTGAATGTGCAGGTATTTGAAAACATGTATCATAACAAAGGGCCATAACGCCCACAATAATTTGGGTATAAAAAATTCCTGGTGATATGCACAACTACATATGGTGTATTTCTTGCATACCAAGTTTCGTTAAATTCTGTTCAGTAGTTTAAGAGAAGTTGCGATTACAAACTGTAATCATGATTTTCTGCAAATTTCTAAGTTCAAAGGGCCATAACTCTGACAAAAATTTGCGAATCGAAAATTCCTGGTGATATGCACAACTACATATGGTGTTCTTCTTGCATACCAAGTTTCGTTATATTCTGTTCAGTAGTTTAATAGGAGTTGCGATTACAAACTGTACTCATGATTTTCTTCAAATTTCTAAGTCCAAAGGGCCATAACTCCCACAAAAATTTGCGAATCAAAAATTACCGGTAACATGCACAACTACATATGGTGTTCTTCTTGCATACCAAGTTTCGTTAAATTCTGTTCAGTAGTTTAAGAGGAGTTGCGATTACAAACTGTAATCATGATTTTCTGCAAATTTCTAAGTCCAAAGGGCCGTAACTCCCACAAAAATTTGCGAATCAAAAATTACCGGTAACATGCACAACTACATATGGTGTTCTTCTTGCATACCAAGTTTCGTTAAATTCTGTTCAGTAGTTTAAGAGGAGTTGCGATTACAAACTGTACTCATGATTTTCTGCAAATTTCTAAGTCCAAAGGGCCATAACTCCCACAAAAATTTGCGAATCAAAAATTCCCGGTAATATGCGCAACTACATATGGTGTACTTCTTGCATACCAAGTTTCGTTAAATTCTGTTCAGTAGTTTAAGAGGAGTTGCGATTACAAACTGTACTCATGATTTTCTGCAAATTTCTAAGTCCAAAGGGCCATAACTCCCACAAAAATTTGCGAATCAAAAATTCCCGGTAACATGCACAACTACATATGGTGTTCTTCTTGCATACCAAGTTTCGTTAAATTCTGTTCAGTAGTTTAAGAGGAGTTGCGATTACAAACTTTGATCACAGACGGACGGACGGACCAGTCAAAAACATTATACCCTTCGCAACTTCGTTGCGTGGGGTATAAAGATAAAAGGCCTATGCATAACACTCACTATATAATATATGTTACAATGTCATGAGGACAACTGTAAAATTATAACCACACGTTGATAATATATGTGAGATATTTAACATTCATGGAGCTACTTTTAAGCTAATCATGTCTTCTTTAGTGGTTATTTTAAAAAAATTTCGAAGAAAAGATCAAGATTCACAATATCAGCAGTCAATATGATGATTTGTGCTTTATAGTTTCAAGGGGCTTTTTGTCTGCTGGACTGAAATGAAGATCAAAGGTTTTTTAGTAACCTGGTGTTTTTTTTATTATCTTTTGTAGTTAGGCCAGACATAATACATGTGCATTTTCCCCATGGCAGCTCTTGGGAAATAAAAATGTGTTTATTGACCTCAAAGAGAGTCAATACTATATAATATTTACCTGTCCTAGATCATCAAAGTTATATTTTTTCCTATAATGACCTCCCAGAGGGTCAATAGATGTATAATATTTACCTGACCTAGATCATCAAAGTTATATTTCTGATTGATCCATTTATTATGTGGGTCCATCAAACATTGGGTCCTATTAACGATGTGTCGTACATCAGGGCCCTTACAGTAGTAAAAACTGCCTTTAAATAGCTGAAAAAGCAAGATTAAGTATGTTACAATGGAACTGTTTGAATATTCTTTAATTGCATATTTTTATGGCCCATCTAAGAAAGTAGGGGCATATAAGATTTGGGTCCGTTTGTCTGTCCGTCCCAAATGTTGCAAGATAGAGCATTTTGTCTTTCGGACATATTTTTGTTTATATTCTCACACAACTCTCAAATTACAGGTTACATTTTAGTTAATTCAAGTTGACTTTGCCTGATAGATGATACTGCATGGCCCCACTTATAACAGTCAATATTTTCTTAAGATGTTTTAAACCCTTGTCCAAAATTGTGACTTCTGGTATGTTGCTCTTTTTTACAGATCATAAATTCCATTTTGACACCACTAATTTTATTAAATCAATTGTGTCTGACCTACCTGCACTCCTAAGATGCCGAAGATGATGAAGAAGGTACAACATATAAGGACGATGTTTCCGATAGGACGTAGGGAGGACAACAATGTCTGTACCACAAGCTTTAAACCAGGAGCTCGACTAATCACCCTGAAAGTGGAATGCAGAAGTTACAGGTAAACATAAAATGAAAATGACAATGTTATCTTAATCTTTATGATTTGAGTTTGCATTGTTGATTGCTATACAGTTGTTTTTGTGTGTCTAATGTTGTCTGTTTCTTTGCTCTCTTTCGTGTTAAATGATAAATTCTAACTAAAAAGCCTGTCTTAAATTAAAAACATGTCAATAGTATTCTTGCTTCCTATGTAAGAGATGTAAATAGCATTGTGTTTGCTTTTACCCAAAATCAGATATTGTAAATTTACCTGAGTGGTCTAAGAGTTCTCAACAATCTGAAAACTCTGAGGATTCCAAATATTCTAGGACTGCTATCAGCTGAGAGGGATATAACTGCATCAGTAAGAGATATCATGACAAGGAACCCATCCATCACATTCCATCCACTCTTCATGTATGCATGTTTCCCAATCATTAAACCCTTAGCCAGCACCTTAATGGTCATCTCAACAGCAAAGATACAAGTAAAGCCATAATTGGAATAGGTGAGAAATTGTCGCTCCTGAAATGAAGAAAAATATTTTGCGTTCATTTTAAAAATAGATAGCTTATAGGTAGTCAATAGCTGACAAGTGACACTTAAGTTTTTTTTTAACTTTGCAAATTGTGATGGAACTTTTAAAAACATACACAATTTAAACAGTATATCAAGGAAAACAGGGTATAAGAAAAGTACCACCAATAATTATTGCCTGGTGCAATTAGCCATAACAGAATGAAGACATATAAAACAGATTTAAAATTGGCACTGCTTGTGCAAGACTGAATTAAAACTACTCAAATGTAAATTTTCAAATGGCTGTAAAATGCAGTTATTACAAATCTGTTTATTGTTGGAAAGAAGTGAAAAGACAATCATAGTCAAATCCAGTATACCCCAATCTTGATATCTTAATTGGTAGTATAATAAACAAATAAGTCTTATGTGGTGGGTTAAATTTGACAAAAATGTGCAAATATCAGCTAATCAAACTTTTCATTAACAGTATATGCACACTTGACAGCAACTGTGATAAATTTGACCTGTCAACAATACATACATCTGAATCTGGTGGAATATCAGGTCTCTCCATTGCTAGCGTTATACAGTTGAGAGCTATGAAGAACAGCACTGTATTATCAAACCATTTCTGAGCCATGATATGATGTAAGCATTTCCTTAACCTGAAAAATATAATTTATAGAAAAAAAATAATTATAGTAAAGAGTCATGGAATTGTTTCCCAGAAGCGAGCCTGCCACCTGACATTCACCATTTTATAACCAATATTTTTCACTCCATGAAATCAGACCAAAAATCAAATAGGAAAAATTTCATTGTCATGTAAAAATCTGTCAAAGTTAAAAATGGCTAGATTCTGTTAAACAGGAAGTAGGTGAGCAACAGGCCTGAAATCAAATCCAATGTTTTGGCACCCCACCACAATGCTGTTTACCAAATATCAAGTGGATGTGATTAGAAGATGCTGAGAAAACTGTTACAAAAGATTCTTCCCTGACCATCGATTGGATGCCCGCCAACCATCCCAGATTCACTATTTTATAACCCCAATTTTTTACTCCAAGAAATCCGTCCAAAAATATGCAGTTGCTAAATTTTAATCTACTTCAACAAAACTTGAAGATATTGTAAGATTTTTCTTCAATAAAACAAATACTTGAATTAATCTGTCATGTGTTGTGAACTTTTTAAAACCAAATCATCCATGTTATCCATGAGCACAAATTCATTAGAAGATACACCCAGTTCACAAAGGAACATGAACTCTGCGAGTGCAAAAGGGTCAATAACAATTTTATGAGCAATTAAACTTTTTAAGCAAAACCACAACATACAAGTTTTTAAGACATAATGGAATGCACATGCAAATGCAGGTGCAGTACGATCATTCTGAATGATAATACTCTGATGGTGAATAATTAAAGGTTGATAAAAGCTAGAAAGTTCAGAACAACTGGAGAAGTCAAATTCTTCACAACTTTATGATAAGGTTATCTAATATATTCACAGAGAGATAGAAATCATTAAAGTTCTTATAGCGAAACAAAAGTTATTGCTCAAAAATAGAGAGCCATTACCAAAATATAACACTTCAAGGGCAAGCAAGTATATATATCTAATAAAATTATATTTCAGAAATATTTCAAAGCTGTGGAAAGTATTTTGAACATCATGCCTCTCCATTGCTAGGTATTATAGGACAATTATCTAGCATTACAAGGGCAAACAAGTTATGATAAAATAATAATAAAATTCTATTCCAAAATGTTCATAGCCAAGGGAAAAGTTCTAAAGTTTTATTTTTAGATTTTATACTGTGAAAGTACTTATCTTTTAGTGGATTTATGATGTGCTTTGATTCTCATTCCTAAGATTTCAAAATTTTATCTTAAAATTAGAAAGAGTTATTCTAATTCATTTGATTCTTTAATTTATGCATCAATTCATTAAAAATATATTAAAAATACATTTAATGAACTTTCACAGCAACTGTTAAATAGGGATCCTGTACTATCTTCAGCTGCTAGGTTATTGCTCAAGCCCCAACCCAACAAGAATATTTAGCTATATCAGGGAGATAAACATGAAAGATATGATTAAATGAACATAAAAGAAGATGATGTGAAGGAGAAGGGGACAAAGGAAATTGAGTTTTTATTGCCACTGGAAATGGGTGAAAAACCTGCATGATCACTTACCTATTGGTGGGACTGAGTAAGAAGAGAGCATACTCCTCCCTGGTCTTGAAACAGCCTTTGGGCTCAGGGCACCATGACCAGGAACAATTCTGCAACACACATAACACATTTAAATACTACTTTTTCAGGCAGATACCATTAATAGGGTGGCACGTCAATAATAAATACACCAAAAAAAAACCAACAAGAATTAGGTAAAGCTACCCCAGTAAACTTTGTTATTAGCACTAAATTTTTCAGTCGATCTTGGGTTTAGGAGATATTACCAGTCAAAATTTAGTTAAATTATACAGTGAAAAGTACAGGAAATTTGGAAATTATCAATGTGCCACCCCCTGCCTGATCCTCATGTGGAATAATACTTAAACAAGAGGCTCCCAGGAGCCTGAATCGCTCACCTGGTCTTGATGTTGACCCTATACTTTTGTAGAGCTAAATGAGCTAAACATTTAAGCAAGCAACAGCTTTTCTCTACCTGCAATAGTTTTCATTCTAAAGGCCAAAAACACCATTTTTCACCTATAAGGGGCCAAAACCCCATAAGGAGTCATCTGACAACTTCGACCCTATGGAGACTTTTGTAGAGCTAAATGAGCTGAACATTTAAGCAAGCAACAGCTAATCTCTATCTGCAATAGTTTTCATTCTGTAGGCCAAAAACATGAAAAATGGCTATTTTTCACCTTTAAGGGGCCGTAACCCCTATAAGGGGTCATCTGACAACTTCGACCCTATAGAGTCTTTTGTAGAGTTATATGAGCTGAACATTTAAGCAAGCAACAGCTAATCTCTATCTGCAATAGTTTTCAGTCTGTAGGCCAAAAACATGAAAAATCGCTATTTTACAGGGGCCGTAACCCCTGTAAGGGGTCATCTGACAACTTCGACCCTATGGAGAATTTTGTAGAGCTAAATCAGCTGAACATTTAAGCAAGCAACTGCTAATCTCTATCTGCAATAGTTTTCATTCTGTAGGCCAAAAACATGACAAATCGCTATTTTTCAGGGGCCGTAACCCCTATAAGGGGTCATCTGACAACTTCGACCCTATGGAAAATTTTGTAGAGCTAAATGAGCTGAACATTTAAGCAAGCAACTGCTAATCTCTATCTGCAATAGTTTTCATTCTGTAGGACAAAAACATGAAAAATCGCTATTTTTCAGGGGCCGTAACCCCTATAAGGGGTCATCTGACAACTTCGACCCTATGGAAAATTTTGTAGAGCTAAATCAGCTGAACATTTAAACAAGCAACAGCTAATCTCTATCTGCAATAGTTTTCATTCTGTAGGCCAAAAACATGACAAATCGCTATTTTTCAGGGGCCGTAACCCCTATAAGGGGTCATCTGACAACTTCGACCCTATGGAAAATTTTGTAGAGCTAAATGAGCTGAACATTTAAGCAAGCAACAGCTAATCTCTATCTGCAATAGTTTTCATTCTGTAGGACAAAAACATGAAAAATCGCTATTTTTCAGGGGCCGTAACCCCTATAAGGGGTCATCTGACAACTTCGACCCTATGGAGGATTTTGTAGAGCTAAATGAGCTGAACATTTAAGTAAGCAACAGCTAATCTCTATGTGCAATAGTTTTCATTCTGTAGGACAAAAACATGAAAAAACGCTATTTTTCAGGGGCCGTAACCCCTATAAGGGGTTGTCTGACAACTTCAACCCTATGGAGACTTTTGTAGAGCTAAATGAGCTGAACATTTAAGCAAGCAACAGCTAATCTCTATCTGCAATAGTTTTCATTCTGTAGGCCAAAAACATGAAAAATGGCTATTTTTCACCTTTAAGGGGCTGTAACCCCTATAAGGGGTCATCTGACAACTTCGACCCTATAGAGACTTTTGTAGAGTTATATGAGCTGAACATTTAAGCAAGCAACAGCTAATCTCTATCTGCAATTGTTTTCATTCTGTAGGCCAAAAACATGAAAAAATGCTATTTTTCACCTTCAAGGGGCCGTAACCCCTATAAGGGGTCATCTGACAACTTTGACCAAACGAAGACTTTTGTAGAGCTTTTGATGCTGAATCAGTAGCGTGGCCTCAGATTTCCTCTATCTCTTATACTTTTTGATTTATAAGCCAAAAACAGTAGTCTGACCCCCCTAGTCTATTTTTAGTAACGGCGGCCATGTTTTTTAATGGATCAAAAATCAAAACACAAGTTTGGTGCAGGACACCCTAAGGATCATTCATACCAAGTTTCATTAAATTCTGTTTGGTAGTTTCAGAGGAGAAGATTTTTGAAAAATTGTTAACAGACGACGACGACGACGACGACAGACGACGACAGACGACGACGACGACGGACGCCAAGTGATGGTAATAGCTCACATGGACCTTCGGTCCAGGTGAGCTAATAATAAGAATTCTAAATCCTGACAATGAACTTGAGGTAAAAAGTTTAAATAATCATCAGTTTGTAAATATTTAAAAGTTGACTTAATAGGAACATCTCCAAAAATATTTACAAATTCTTACAAAAGGATAATCCCTTGGTTCATATTGAACTTTTTATTGAAAAAAAAACTTATGACAAATTATTTCCCCTGAATGATAACATAAATATCTTGATATATCACCCAAATAAAAATATATTTTTACTTTCAGGTTAAAACTTATGTTTTGAATACTACATCAGAAGCAAAACATTGTAACAGAAAAATATAGTTCCTTTTTTATAGAAATGTAAAGTGTATCAGGAGACGACCCATGTATTTGATTTATTGTTAAATATAAACACCATTAAAACTGAGCTCAAAGTTTCACAATTTAAGATTTACCGTTTCATCCATAGCATCTGGGTCTTCCTCGTCTTCCACATCAGAAACTGGTTGGTTATTAGTCTCACCCGTTGGTGAGTCCGACAGATTATTCTGCCTATAATCCTCCTTCACGCCACTCATGGACGACAGCGAGTTCATGGTACGGTGACTGTTGAACGAGTTTTGTCGACTCAGAAAGATAGAGTTACAAACACTCTGAGTACTGCCAACTGAGTTATTCCGTATTTTGAGAGAGTTTCTGGGCGATGGGATTGGTTGTCGTTTTATTGAGTTCTGAGGACTCAAAGTTCTTTGGTTGTTGAGTGGCAGGTGACCATTGCAATCCACTCGGCTAATAAGTAAAAATATCAAAAATATATAAGTCTTTGCTGAAAGAATATTGTTCAAAATTGGGATGAATTTTTCTTTAAAGAATGTATCTTTTAAATTTTCACTTAAGAACAAAATTTAAATCCAAAGAATGAGTTGTTGTGATGCCAACATGGCTCAGTCCAGCCCTTTTAAAGAAGTTTTTTAAATCTTTACTTTACATTCAAAACAAATTGGAAGAAGGCAAGCAGGTAGTGCTGGTAAATTAAATTGTAAGCTGGTAAAATATACTCCCTTGTAGATTCTAAAGGTTGTCCATTGTGGTTTTTTTAAATTGCCGCTTAATTGTGGGCTGTGTCGCGTACACTTATTCCACATCTCATTATTTTCTATCTAAAGCTATCTCTAACAGCTGTTGCAATTTGTACAATTTTCCAAATACTAACTTATAGCAGGTAAATTTCACAAGGTTCTAAATTCACTGTATTCGCAAGGTTCTCAAACCAAGAAACCAAAACTCTTTAATTAATAGGATTAACTGACCTTTCTTTTACAAAATTTAAAGAATGCAAGAAATAATCTTTTGTTATTAAATACCGCACCTCAAAATTCTGCCTGAGTGAAAATGACCTCTTTACGGTATTATCTATTAGTATTTTTACAATACCTATTTGGTACAGGGGTACATGGTATAAACACATCATCGTCATAGTAATCCACGCTCTGAGATTTACATTCCTGAACCAAACATCTCCTTTCGTCACGGCTACCCCTCCCCCTCCAACTGTTACGGCTTCCATAGCTGTAGGACCTACATAAACCTGGTGACCTTGAGATTGACCTTGACATAGGTCGTGGTGAGGCTCTAGGTGAAGGTCGTGGAGAACCTCTGGGGGTAAGACGAGGTGAGGATCTGATACTGGCATTAGACTGTAAAAGATATAAATAAAATACTTCTATGAAATTATTATTCATTGCTTAGTACCAACTTCTGGATGTTTTATTTATGAACTGATTCATAAATCTAAGAAATGTAAATGCTTTATTTTTAAACTTCAAAATTGTCCATAAAATATAAAGATTATTTTTTTCAGCAAACCACAAAATTGGTACCTAAGAAAATGACAAAGTTTCTGTTATACTAAATAGATATCATCGACAGATCAGGAATAAAGAGTCCCTGTTCCTGAAAGATTCAAGACAATTAATTCAACACAAATTCTAAACTAAATAAAAAATAGTAATTAAATCTGTCTCAAGAATACCCTGAATAAAAATAAACATTGTCTTAACCAAACTTGATTTTTTTTCAGTCTCTGAAGTAACTGAATATTTTTTAAAACATGCTATACTGTTTATTAAAAAATAATATTTGAAAGCATTGACTTTTTGTGCATGTTAAAAGGAAGCTAAAATAATTCAATTTAGGGATTGGAAAAAAAAATCAAGAATTGGTATATCAGGCACTCCCCTCAATGTACTTATTAGTTGAAACCATTTCAAGTCATTTTAAGTTTCAAATTGTACTTAAAATATCTCAAAGAAAATATCTTAAACATCATTAATGAAAATGTCTTCTTCTTACATCATTTAGTTCTATTTTATGTCAATAATAAAACATAGATCAGCTTCTTTTGTGTATGACAATCCTTTTACTTTCTTCAAGATATACCATTAAAGCCCAAAATAAATTCTGTAATATCTTTTATGGAAAATTCTATCAATTGAAATGTTAAAAGGAATCTTAGGATTTAATTACTGTTTTTTATAACCTTGAATTTGAAAATCTTAAAATCTTTACCTTCATTCTAATGAAATATTATATTCAAACTTGGTTTTGGTGTCAGTTTCAATCATAAATCAAAGGGGTAAGAAAATCAATGTGATATATTTTTCAAAACTGACGGAAAAAAACAATGAGTTTCAGCAAAAAACTAACAAATTGTATGTAAATGAGTAAGAAAAAACTGCTTTGAAAAATTAGGATCCTTCAAAACCATATCAAATTTCAGTAACTCAAGGAAAACTCATTTTGCATCATACATATTTCCTGTCAAGTCATAGTTCCTCTCAGACAAGTTTAACTGTACTGAAAGATGTTTTCCTGGTTTTTCATGTCTTTAAAAAAAATAAGTTTAATAAATAATCACATTTTTCTTCCAAAGTGACCTTGACAACCTAGATATTAAGGTTCTAAAAAGGTTTTAATCATGACTGACAATCCTTTAGCGATTCATTTTTAGAAAAGATGAATACAGTAAATACATATAGATTTTTTTTCATTTCATTTCCAAGGTAGGAAAAAAAGTTTTTGCCATGCAAGACTTATGCCAGATGTAACAAGTAAAACACACAATAACCTTTTTTAACCCTGTTTGCACTAGTAAGCTTAGTGATGTCATTAAAAACAAGCCAAAATTATCAAAGTTCACCTATTTATGGGTTTTTATCAGTTGAAATGAACAATGAAAAAAATGGTGATAAATACTTATTAATCCTCTCATTTACTTAATTCAAACTAATTTAAGGGTGCATGTGTACTTAACCAGTGCACACGTACTTTACCAGTGCAAAAGTACTGACTTGTGTACAAGTACTTACTGAGGATGAGTTCACAGACAATGTATCCATCTGTACTTGGGGGTGTACACATAACGTCACTTTGTTGTAATCCTTGTTTACATTTCCGTTTGGTGATCCCTGGGGCGTGGGCATGGGTGTGGCAGCTGTGTGAGTGATGATGGGGGGATTGATATCTGGAGCCTGGCTAGTCCTGTTGGTGTTGTCCTCTTTGATAATTGTAACTGGACAGAGAGCTAGCATTTTCTCTGAAATGGAAATAAAATTGTTTAATACATCATTCCAAATGAATCTTGTTAGATTGTTTTCACACTCAAACAATTTTACTTTCTATAAAGTCAATTTTAAGGTTCTTTTCTAACAGAAAGCAATATAGTCTTGTAAGATGATGGCTTGCTTGACATATATTTGTGGGAATTGTGTAATTTTTGCTGCAATGTAAAAGGCCCCAGCAGGTCAACTCTGTCAGGTAACAAGTCATTTTTTTACATTTTAACAAGCCTTGTGAGTTTTCCTGTACATAATTTCATGATGATTGGATTTTAGCTTAAAAAAGAAATGGGATGAACAGAATAAGCAGATAGGTTTCTCCAGTAGTTGTTGATTTTCTATTTTTTTACTCAACTTCTTCATAAGATCACCAAAGCAGCACTGACTATTTTCTCTACTAAATGAATCTTGATAAGTGTTTATTGTTTATTCTTATTTGTGAAATAGCACCAATACCTAATATTGTCATACCTTTTTCTTTATTGTTTATCTTGATCTGAGCTATATCAACAGCCTTAATTTTGATAGACCTATTCTTATTATCTGTATTATTGTTGTTAGTTTCAGCAGTTAAGTAAGCTTCTATTTCTTTCTGTCTTTGTTCTTTCATCTTTTTCTTTTCTTCTTCCTGAAATGAGAAATATTGATAAGTAAAGATTTCAGTGATCTCAAGGTTGCCAGACTTTGTTTTTTCATTTTTTTCTTTTCATCTTCCTGAATTAAATAAGGGAGAAATATTGATGAAAACGGCAAAAGGTTTAAGTGATTACAATTAAAGTTGCCAAACATTTATATGTTCAACAATATTTTCTTATATAACAATAACATAACCAGCTAATATGGATTTATTCTTTTTTGTGGGTACATATTTTTATTTTCTTGTTTTCCCACAAAAACACACTTCATTGGATTTTTGATTTAATGGTTTGCAAATGATGGTAAAGTTTTTTGATAAAGTTTTTTTTCAAAAATATTTCACAATTTTGCATGAAATTTCAATATGCAAATCATGACATGCTACTTAGCAGCTGTACAAAGTTTCAGAACTGTATTGTTAATACTTTTTGAGTTTTCGTGTTCAAAAAAATTGTTGATTGACTGACAGACAGAGGGACAAAGTGAAAACTATAGGGCAGTGAGGTCCTAATTAATAGTCAAGAACTTTAATAGAACCCCCAGGGCAAAAAGAAAAGAGGTCAAACACTGAACACCAAGACCTACCAGCCACAAAAGTCCCCAGGCACATTATAGTGAAGCGTATGAACAATTAAAACATCTTAAGAAGACTGACGAGATCAACTCACATTAAAATCGAATGGTTTTCTATGCATATCAACAGAAAATGATGGGTCTAGACTATCAATTTAACTGATTCTAAATGACAGGTCTGATATTAAAATCAAAGATTATTGCAAAATTTAAAACAGTATTAAATGACAGTTTATTAATATTTAATTTAATATTCAATTAAATTGTCTGGTGTTGACAGATTTCTGTTACAGCTGACAACTGCATATTTGATCAATGGTTTGAGTTGCAATATAAATTTGGAAAATGTAAATATTTTACACACCAATATGTAAAATAAATAGAATATTTTTTAAATTTTATCTGCAGTAGAATCCAATCTATAAGCATGGTTCTTTTTTGCATATTTTATTCATTATCATTTACAGCAAATATCAAGTCAATATAAAACAGTCTATATTTCTCATCATTGTGAACTAATAAATATGAGAGCCAATACCCACTAGTGATCCCCCTAATTTATTGCCCCTAAAAAGATTGATGGAAATATGGAATACAGATTAATGGACACAAATAAAACAGTATAACCAGGGGCGGATCCAAGATTTTAGTTTAGGGGGGTGTGAACCTTTTTTCGCCGAGCGGAGCAATGCCCAAAATGTTTTTAGTGTTTTTTTATGTGGATTTTATGCATAAAAACATAATTTTTGCCAGTTTTAGGGGGGGGCACACCCCTCACGCCCCCCTCTGAATCCTCTGGTATAACCCCACTTTAAAAATAGGGCATCTAATGGGACATTTAATGATACCCCACCATGATATTTATCAATAGTTAGATATATTTGTATACTATACTGTATATACTATACAATTATATAGAGACAGAAAAGAAATGAGTTATCTTACTTAGACCAGAAATTTAAATTTACAAAGAGGCAAACTTCAATAATGTTATTCGGATCATACTGAAAATTGAACTCGACCTGTATTTTAGTATATTGAACAGCTGTGCAAAATATCATTCAAATTCCTTGAGGAATTTTAAAGATATCATCAGGAAACCTTCAGGGGATGGAAGGACGGACAGACAGAAGACACCAAAGAAACTTAAGGTATAACATAATACCTCATCAACTTTGTGTGGCAGGGTATAAAAATAGGGCATGTAATGGGACATTAAATGATACCCCGCCACGTTATAATATCAAAAGTTTATAAAATTTGATTTCAAAGTGGCCTATCTCGAAAACTGTTTTTCGGATCACGCTGAACTTGACCTGCATTTTATTGTACTCAATAGCTGTACAAATTATCATTTGAATCCCATGACGTGTTTTCAAGTTATTGGTCGGAAACTCAAAATTTCATGAAATTTGATTTTTCAAAGTGGCCTATCTCAAAAACCTTTTTTTTTTTATCATGCTGGAAATTGAACTTGACCTGTATTTTATTGTACTTAACAGTTGTGCATAATATCATTCGAATCCTTTGACGCGTTTTCAAGTTATTGGTCGGAAACTCAAAATTTAATGAAATTTGATTTTTCAAAGTGGCCTATCTCCAAAAATATTTTTTGGATCATGCTGGAAATTAAACTTGACCTGTATTTTATTGTACTAAACAGCTGTGCAAAATATCATTCAAATCCTTTGACTTGTTTTCAAGTTATTGGTCGGAAACTCAAAATTTCATGAAATTTGATTTTTCAAAGTGGCCCATCTTGAAAACTGTTTTTTGAATCATGCTGGAAATCGAACTTGACCTGTATTTTATTGTACTAAACAGCTGTGCAAAATATCATTCAAATCCTTTGACACGTTTTCAAGTTATTGGTCGGAAACCTTCGGGGGACGGACAGACGGACGGACGGACGGACACCGAAAAAAACTGAGGGTATAACATAATACCCTGCCACTTCGTGTGGCGGGGTATAAAAAGGAGATGTCAAATTACTATTTTAAAAGCATCTGTGTCATGAACATTTATATGAGTCTCATAGTTTGTAACTTTAACGACTTGTTCCCACTCACCTCGTGAGAAAATCCTTCCACTAATATAGCCACCAACAGGTTAAACAAAACATAGTTCCCGAACGTCATCAAAGCTATGAAATAAAGTGAGGCCCAGGCCGAGGTCGTCTCCATCCCATTATACAAAACTGTGTTCCAATCTTCTTGTGTTAGTACCTTAAGATTTAAAAGCAATAAATTAATCTAGACATATTCTAAAACTTTTATATGACTAGGCATCACTTTTATTGTATAATATATCTATATTTGTGAAATTATAATTGTATGAATATGCTCAGTAATCGTCCCATAATTGGTTAAATTAATTTGAAATTCTAATATCATATTGTCAATTTCAGAAACAATAATGAAGTTTATAGGATAACATCCCATAATGCACTTTGGGGTACAATTAATTACAATAATGAAATGGGAATAAACTTCTTATTAATAACTATTGGCATTTTCAAGATTATATTACAATTTGTTTTTATAGTAAATTAAAACTGAACATTTTATAAATGGATAGGTTTAATTTCCACAAATTTATATTAGTACATTTATTACTGATGTTAAAATAGTGACACCCGTTTTAAAATTGCATTTCTATTTAAGGTATTTGATCCAGCAATATATGAATGGCATAAAACTCTGACTACGTGGTTAATAAACAGGGAAGAACATCATGAAAAAGCAACAAGGGGTTGCACTAAGTCGTGCTAAGCATACCCCTACTCGGCCATTCAGAAAACAGGAAGTAGATGACCAACTGACCTGGAAAGGGGAGGCACGGTACAACTCATCATGCTAAAGCTGTATACCAAATTTGAAATCAATCCCTTCTCTAGAAGCCGAGAAATCTGTTACGAAAAATTGTCTATTTTTGACCCATAAAAAGTCTAAGTCGGCTCAAAAAACAGGAAGTAGATGATGGACTGACCTGGAAAGGGGAGGCACGGTATAACTCATCATGCTGAAGCTGTGTACCAAATTTGAAACCAATCCATCCAGTAGAAGCTGAGAAATCTGTTACGAAAAATTTCACATTCAAATTTTTTTTTCCCTAAAAAAGTCTAAGTCGGCTTGGAAAACAGGAAGTAGATGATGGACTGACCTGGAAAGGGTAGGCATATTATAACTCATCATGCTGAAGCTGTGTACCAAATTTGAAACCAATCCATCCAGTAGAAGCAGAGAAATTGAACCGGACGGACGGACGGACAGACGGACGGACAAGGTGATTGCAATATAGCCCCCTCTCTTACGAGTGGGGGTATAATTACTTTTAATCCTTTTAAAAATATATTTCTAGTCATATATCTTTTACGAACTGTAAAATCCCATCTAAACAAAACCCCCTTTAAGGATGGGGACTTTGTTCAGAATAAACAGGTGTTTGGTTTATACAGGTGAAAACTGTGTCAAAATGTAATGAAAAAAAATAACTGGAATATGGTGAAGAGATTTTTTGGGTTTATTCTGGTTTTGGTTCATTCTGAGTTGAGTTTAGACAGCTTGGTTTCACCATATTTCAAAATAATGAAACCTTGTTGATAAAGAAACATTTGGGGGTTTTTTTGTGTAAGGCAGAAATAAATTATTGAATTTGACATTAAAAGACCTTCTACGTAAATAAGTGACAACACTAACACTGTAATAACAACATTGATGTGTGTACAACAGCAAACAAAAGCCATGCATGAAGGGCAGCACTGGAAGCCATGCTGGTTTCACATTGTTTTACATTTAATGCACAATATACATTCTTACACGATAGTTAAACTGTTTGTCCAGATCATTTCAATTTGATCATACAAACTTGGAAATTTTGTAGATTTCAAAAACATTAAAACCCTAAGGTTTCAAATATGAATCTTAGAACATTGTAATTATTCAGCATTTTTTTTTGGTCTTTTTGTTTAATGCTTTCCATTTTGTCATTTTCAACATTTTTGGTAGAGCATCTGTGATGAGCCTTATATGGATGAAACACACGTCAGGTTTGTGTCATACACTGATCAGTTCTTTTGAAATATATATAAAAACAGATAAAAGCTACTATTTTTATCATAGAACTCTAAATCAACTAATGAACAACTTACTTTTAAACATATATACTCCTTAAATGTTTGAAGTAACATAAAGTAACTCAAAAAACATTATCTAGATGCTAAATTTCAGACTACATATACCAGTGACCAGGTAAATTGAAATATAAAATGTCAAGCTATGAAATATGTGATGAAAATAAATAATTTCAAAAAATCTGCTATTTCTGAAAACAGCAAGTGACCTCCAATGTGGCCAATGGTTGCTGCAGACTGTCTTCAATTGCCCCAAAATAAAATAAACATGATTTTCATCACGAAAGTAGAATGGCATCCTTTCATGGACGACATATGTGGCCTGTGTCTTAAATTTTTGTAAGTTAAAGGATGTAGATGAGTAACAGGTATAAAATCGCTTAAAACCATATCGCACATAGGAGGAAGCTACATACATGTACTAAATATCAAGAGACTGGTACATGTAGTGTCTCAGAAAATGTTTGAGATGCCGCAGAACGCTGAAGACGTAAAGTGGCAGAATGAATTCTATATGTTGCTTTGCACTTTGAAGTTCATTGCAGGTGACATTAAAACCTAGATCTGTTTTAATAAGCTTTTTCAAATTTCAAAAAGATGATTATATAAACAACATAAGCAGATGATATAAAAACATTGAAAAATATTTCATTGTAAAAAAGTCAAAAGCTAAAAAATATAGAAATAGAAAAAGTGATTCAGGCAAAATCATCCACTGAGTATATACGTACTGCTGTGCAGAAAAAGGGAGAGAGTAAAAAATGGATAAAAAAATGATAGAGAGAAAAAAATGGATGAGAGATTTACCTGGAACACTGTCATTAGTGACCATAACAATGAATTAAAATTGGCTCTGTCGCACACACAGAAATCGGTAGAATTGAAATCATCGTTGATACCACAGAAACAAGGAGCCCCGCTATCTTCATGCCAACAAAATAATCCACCAAATAAATTCATTCCCAGGACACTTGAAATAAACAGGCGCAAAATAAAAAATAAATGCTTTTTTGTTTGTTTGGAGGGAGTTATGACAAGTTTAATGCTGAAAATCAACTGAGGGTTAGTAGCACAAATGTCTGATTCAAAATACAGTTAAGAGTTTTAGAAAGAAAAAAATAGAGTTTGGTTTTGATCCTTAAAGGGTATTGATATCCAAGAGGAAAATCTTGATGAGGTATATTTGGTTTGAAGATTTTCTTTATACAATAGACAATAGGGAGTTGCCAACCCTTTATAAGGTTAGGGTAATTAAATAAATAACAAGATTTGAAAACTTTAGCTGATATCTAAAAAAAATATCCAGTAAAATTTCTGTTCAAATGCTTCAATTCCTCAATCTGTATTTTGAAACAAACGTAACATATACATATCAATCAGTATTGTGCAAACATGTTAATAATAACACAAGGTTAATGTTCCAACATCCCCATCATCACAACATAAAATTCTAGGCACACCAGGGGTTTTGCTTAGCAACGGTTGCTAGGTAACACAATATCAACTAGTAACAATGGGTGCATCACTTATACTGGTACCTGGAACACGGTTATTATGGCCCATAGTAAGGAATCAAAATTCTTCCGATTGCAGTACCGACTTCCGTCTGTATGATAGGTACAGAATTTACACCCAAACAGATTCATACCCAGAATGCTAGAGACAAAATGGAGGAAATTAGAAAACATTACAAAATGAAAGTAGTCAAGTTGAGTATTTAAAAACTTCAAGAGGATGAGCACACAGAATTCAAATTCAAATTTAATCCTAAATTCAACTCAACATTTGATTATTCTAATGTGTTAAGTTGTTCTCCAATTATTTTTGGAAGACTGTGTCTGTACAACACTTGACACATATATACAAGTTTAGATTTCATAATTTCTTGCTGCAATCACCTTTTTTTATATAGACAATTGTACAAAATTTCATGAAAATCCAATTTACAATTTATGAGAAATATGCTTATATCCAAAAGTGAAACTAAAGAGTGACAAAAACATATTAGTCTGTCTACTATTGCTAACTGGCCATAAAAACAGGAAGTTATATTAAGAATGATTTTATTTTTTGCCCATTTTCTGTTAATATAATTTTTTCCAGCTTTATTCTGCTGATCCTGTAAAAGTTGCACCTAAATGACAGGGAATTGAAATTCTGGTCTTTTATAATTAGCAAGTTCTTGAATGGAATCATCAAGAGCCATAATTAAGTAATCTGACAATCTCTATATCTCTAGTTCAGTCAATATTCCAATACATAGTTAAGACCTATTAAACAAAATAACATCATTTCTACAAGAGCCCTCTTATCTTAAAGTAACCATTTTCTAATAGAAAAAATCTATTTAACTTGTAAATTATCTCCATCTAAGATGATTAAAAACTACTTCAATGGGAGCAAATGTAAAGTTATGAAGAACAATCAATCAAAATGATTATATTTTTTTCTGATTTATTCGATTTGTATGATCTTTGAATAAATGATATTATGACTATATCTATCAGAAAGAGATATCAAATGATATGAAATTAGGACCATGGAATTGATAGATTACACAAAAACAAATCAAGGTCTATGCAGTGACTGATATTTGTTCTACATCTTTGTTTCATAAACAACTGTTTCATTTTGTTTCAAAATAAAAAATCAGAGTAAAAAATGACCAGATTTAATTACACAGGAAGTAGGTGAGTGACAGTCCTTAAATTGACTCCTAGTTTATTGGAGCCAATCCTCTAGCTGAATACCAATATCAAGATGTTGTGAGTAGTAGTTGCTGAGAAGACTGTAACAGTCAAGGCAAATTTTCTCAGCCAGCCTGCCAAACATTCAACATTTTTAACACGGATTTTTCATTCAATGAAACCCAACCAAAAATATATTAACTACATAGTTTCTTATTCAAAGTGACAGAAAATCAGATCTTTTAATTGCGTTGCAATCGTTCAATTAGTATTGCAAAATGTTTGTGAATGTGTTCTTAACATTTTTAGTTGGCTATTTTGTGTTTGATAAGCAGCACTTAATCTTCTTACACATCGGCAAACAGAAGCATGCTCATTTCTTTATTCTGAAGACTGTTAAACAGAAAAGAAATTTTTGGGTTGAACTTCATTAAACTAATAAAAATTTCAGATTTTTTTTTTCAAAATTTAGATAATAATTAGACTTGACACAAAAGTCATTCAAAGTTCTTTCTTTTTATAAAAAAATTAAAACTCTGATTCCAAAAAGGATAACTTCTTAGTTTTAACTCAATCATCTATCAGACATTTGTACATGGTTAGGCTAACATGACGCTTACATACAAATAAAACATATAGGCAAAACATAATTGGATCATCAACTACAGAAAATTAATCTTCCAACAGAAGTCTTGGAAGTTAAATACGCACTACACAGACATCTTAACATCACTACGGAAATTGGTTGCATGACCTCTGTACCTAATCAAGACCGAGGTCACCATGTGACGAAAGGTTCTGGTCATGAAGATTTTGGACAAGATGTCTGACGAAGAAATCGCTGGAAATCTAGATTGAATCTTATTTCGATTTGATAGGAGCGATAGGACGTGGTAAACTCAATCAGTATTTATTAAGCCGATCTATGTTAAACAAGAGGCTCCCAGGAGCCTGAATCGCTCACCTGGTCTTGATGTTGACCCTATACTTTTGTAGAGCTAAATGAGCTGAACATTTAAGCAAGCAACAGCTTTTCTCTACCTGCAATAGTTTTCATTCTATAGGCCAAAAACACCATTTTTCACCTATAAGGGGCCATAACCCCTATAAGGAGTCATCTGACTTAAAAATCGCTTTTTTCAGGGGCCGTAACCCCTATAAGGGGTCATCTGACAACTTCGACCCTATGGAGACTTTTGTACAGCTAAATGAGCTGAACATTTAAGCAAGCAACAGCTAATCTCTATCTGCAATAGTTTTCATTCTGTAGGCCAAAAACATGAAAAATCAAATCGCTATTTTTCATGGACCGTAACCCCTATAAGGGTTCATCTGACAACTTGGACCCTATGGAGAATTTTGTAGAGCTAAATGAGCTGAACATTTAAGCAAGCAACAGCTAATCTCTATGTGCAATAGTTTCCATTCTGTAGGACAAAAACATGAAAAAACGCTATTTTTCAAGGGCCGTAACCCCTATAAGGGGTCATCTGACAACTTCGACCCTATGGAGACTTTCGTAGAGCTAAATGAGCTTAACATTTAAGCAAGCAACAGCTAATCTATATCTGCAATAGTTTTCATTCTGTAGGCCAAAAACATGAAAAGTGGCTATTTTTCACCTTTAAGGGGCCGTAACCCCTATAAGGGGTCATCTGACAACTTCGACCCTATGGAGACTTTCGTAGAGCTAAATGAGCTAAACATTTAAGCAAGCAACAGCTAATCTCTATCTGCAATAGTTTTCATTCTGTAGGCCAAAAACATGAAAAAATGCTATTTTTCACCTTTAAGGGGCCGTAACCCCTATAAGGGGTCATCTGACAACTTTGACCAAATGGAGACTTTTGTAGAGCTTTTGATGCTGAATCAGTAGCGTGGCCTCAGATTTCCTCTATCTCTTATACTTTTTGATTTATAAGCCAAAAACAGCAGTCTGACCCCCCTAGTCTATTTTTAGCAACGGCGGCCATGTTTTTTATCAAAGCATTTCAAAATGAGGATCGTTTGTTGCCAACATGTCATATATCATTCCTGCCAAGTTTCTGTTAAATTGGTTCAGTGGTTTCAGAGGAGAAGATTTTTGAAATTGTTAACGGACGACAGACGACGACAGACGACGACGGACGACCACGGACGCATAGTGATGGCATAAGCTCACATGGCCTTTGGCCAGGTGAGCTAAAAAGTAATAAAACAGATAAGATAAACTAGAAATGAGAAATGGCGAAGGAAATTGATGTCTGCAAGTAAAATATTCCCAAAGGATTAAGTCAATGTGTTAGTTTGTTTGACCTTATAAAAAGTCACAGTGTCTGGAATGATCAACTCGTAGAAAAATTTGCCGTGTCTTAGAAGAGAATTCCCAAAAGATAGATAAGTCTCACAAAATAAAGATTTTCTGTGAAAGTGAACTGAACCATCCTTAAAATGGACAACTCAATAGTCTAAGCGACAAATTGATTTGAAATATTGTATTGAATAATTTTTCAATTTCTTAAGCATTTTCAAGTCCTATAAGCTTATTACTGCAAATAATTAAGGAAAAGTTTTGTCTTGTCTGAAATGAGACATAACCTGTTATCATATATATCTGTTTAAAAGAATATTTACCTGAAAATAAACATGAATAGAACGAGTAACAGAAAGAACGTGGCAACATTGTCCATGGTTCGCAACATTACGACCAACTGGCGACGCAGGGCGGGTAAAAATCGTACCACCTTCAATATACGTAGGAGACGGAATGTCCTAAGAACTGAAAGACCACTGCCCTCACCCTGCTGCAGGAGTTCAACCACACTAAAAATAGAAGCGGGAATTCTCAATTAAAGCTGTAATAAATTATTTTAAAAATGGACAATGGTATTTTTTTTTTGGCTGTTTGGTGGTTTTTAAGTATACATTTTTTAGTTGTCTTAACATTAATGTTCAGAGGGTCTGATAAGAATTACAGTAAGTACATAGTCCACCTTAGAATCATGCAAAATTGAAGAAAAATGATTCATCGATAAAAAGGCTACAGTGGTTTATTTTTAACGAAAGATAGTTCAAAGTATATAAAATAAGAAATATATATACAGTCAAACTGTCTTAATGACCACCTGTATTCTACGACCTCCTGTCTTGAGCGACCCTATTCATTCCCGCCCCCCCAACAGTTTTTACTATGTTTTGCACCTGTATTCAGCGACAACCTGTCTAACGCGACTAGCGACCATGTTTTTAGTTTATAAACAACAATAAATCCTCTGTTATGCGACTTTTTATTAACCGGAAGTTGTTAGAAAATCGGAAATATTATACGAAAATCGCCGTGTTTTTTTCCCCGTCAAAAATATACCCTCAAATGGAAGCAGAAATTTTGAAATCATCTTGCCCCTTAGGCCTTTCAGTACCTTGCAGGCATACACAAAAAGCTAAAGATGTTGGCATGGATAATATGACCGATGCCAAGCCTGTATTCAGTGACCACCTGTCTTATGTGACCTTTTTTACCTTGTCCCTTCAATGGTCACTTAAGACAGGTTTGACTGTATAACAATTTGCTCATAACTACCTGGTCCTTGGAGAAATCTTGCCATTTTGTTACAATGGTTTCTATTGAAATTATTGACAATTTTAAGAGTTATGTCCCTTTCTTACATTTTTTCAATGCATTCTACATATTTTTTTTCTCTCAGGACCAGGGCTAGTTTGGAAAATGGAAAAAGAGCACAAAAGATCAAAGCAGGGTGCTAGTAGGAGTAACACATCAAAAATAAATTGGTGTAGGCTTTCCACCCATGAATCGCTCTTTGCATGATTCTTATAAAAAGTGGTACATTGTACTTAAATATGTCTATCTCTACCAACACTAGATCAATTAGTTTTCAATGACTTTTATTTGTTAAATCAGCAATGCAATTCAACATTACCAAAGGTATTTTTATGATGAAGAACAATTGGACTGCATATCATATAAATCAGATCTAAAGTTTCAGCAAATATGCAATTCATATTAAATTGTTAGCAAATATGCATTAGATATAAAAAAAAATATTTTTAGCAAATATGTATTACATAACCAAAAGCAATTAGCTATTTAAGTGAATTTTCAATGCAAAAAAATCCCTTTGTAGAAGCAGCATTACCAAGGACTAGTTAAATTGGCCATGTTAAAACCAGTATCAAAGCATCATCAGGACAGATTGAACTTTTTTGAAGAAATCTTTGTATATGTACTAAAATACTACACATTATCAGGAAATATTAAGTATACACATAGAGAGACAAACCTAATAATTTTGATACATTTATTAAGGTTTTTTTTTCTGTTCAAATTGTATTTAATTAAATGCACATGTTATTAGAGGCCACATATAAGAGTGTTAGGGATATTAAACAAAAGATTAACAATGCTAAAAAAGGAAAAAAAAGGTAGTTCAAATATAAAAATTTAAAAAGAAAAGATTATTAAGAACTTATGAACGTCTTTACTTTCTTTGTAAATTCTATATGCAGTTTTGAAGTACATTTACTTTAATATCTGTACAAGTAAAAAATGGCCAGATTTTGTTAAACAGGAAGTAGGTGAGCGACAGGCCCACATTATGGGACTCCACCCTGATGCTATATACCAAATATAAGTGGCTGTGATTAGTAGTTGCTGAGAAAAGTGTTACAATTTTATTATCCACACATGCCCTGCCCGCCCATTGCACACTCACCATTTATAACCAGGATTTTTCACTCCCTAAAATCCAGCCAAAAATAGATCTAAATTTAAGCCATTTTTATGGATAGGTAAATTGATGAAATTAAACTGAACCCCTTTGGGACTTAAAAAAATTATCAGTATAAACAGGATTTTATTCATACAGGTTCAAATATACAGAACTATAAAGAAGGACTTTTGAATCTAGTTTATGTAGGATTTTGTTTGGATAGGTTTTACTATATAAGACACCACAGAACAGTAATTGATACGACCATTGCATGTAAACAGATTCTCTATGCCTGGATCTCTAATGAGAAAATTTCTAACTATTCTATATAAAGGTTGTCAATGGTTTAGTGTGTCTGTTTCTATTCTCAGGAAATTATTTCCTAAACAGTTGTTGTTGTTTGATTGAAATAACCTTGATTTCTGCTTTGGTCGAGAGCTAGGACATAATGTGGCTGTGTTCCATTGCAGATTTTTTAAGTACCCCATATATAAACTGTAAGCAGCAGCTAACACATAAATATTGCCTGCTCCCAAAGGGTTATAATCAATCAAATCAAGTTTTTATATTTAATAGGTTTACATCAATCATTGCATGAAAGTTTCATGAAAATTGAAAAATTCAATGAGGCTGTTAAGAACCCTTGGGGGAGGGGGTTGATACCCTAAAGCGAAATAGAAGGAAAAACAAAAGGATACTGTTATCTTCTTTTAAGCAGGGTATAATTGCTATTTATTAATGTTGTTTAATATAAAATCATCCCTTCTCATATCATTATTAACACTATTAACTCACCTTAATATAACAATAAATCCATCAAAAACATTAAATCCATTTTTAATGTAATTAAACGGGCCATAAGCAATAAGTTTGAGCAGCATTTCCATGGCAAAGACAATACAAAACAAAAAGTTGGTGTACTCTAATGCTTCTGTTAAGGCTTCAGGCTAAAAATAGAAATATATAATCTAATAGTACCAGCACATTTAGCTGAGTTGCAGAGTTTTAATCATTCAGCATTGAATGGTCAATTCCTACAAAAGAGCAGTGTGTTTATATAGAGCTTGTGCCCAAAACTTTTTTAACCCCACCACATTTTATACGTGCCTGTCCTAAGCCAGGAATCCTTGTCAAAGCTTTTGTTTGTCCTGTCATCTATCTGTTGTTAAACTTTGTTCTATGTCGTGAAATGGGTCTTTCGTTGATAATCTAGGGATTGGTTTTGAATCTCATGTGTTGTATTTTTAGTCTTGGGCCAATGCAAGATGGCGAGCAGTGACCTCTGGTCATGTTGAAGACTGCTGACTGTTAAATTGCTGTTTCCTGAGTTGTGTCACGTACACTTATTTCACATTTCTTTATTGTCTATTAAAACCCAGTCAAACCTAATATTAAACAGCCTTCCTGTTCCAGTATTTGAAGACCTTATATCGACTGATAGTGATGCTCTATGGCCATAAAAGTACTAAGTTGATAAAGATAGCAAATATTACAAACCAGCTGAAAACACTTCCACCTGGCCCACCCTTATGATTTCATTAGTATTTGACAAATAGATACCAAGGCAGACTGAGGGGCCTGTCAACAACCATGGGGTTCGATTACCTGGTGGTGATGCTTTAAGGCCAGAATCAGTGTAAAGATAGCCACAATTATACCCCAGCCACCGGATTCCTGATCCCAACCCTGACACATAGTCGTTACCTGGTGGTGATGCTCTATAGCCATACTCAATGTGTTGATAAAGATAGCTACAATTATACCCCAGCCAAAATATCTGTGTTCCACAAACTGTTCTACTCTCCAAGAGAAGCAATCTGAAAAATATAATATAAAAGTCATTATAGTGATTGAAATAAAAAAAAAGTGTTACTTTCTTGTTCTCTAATTTTCATCCGATATATCAACCTCTCAACCAGTTGTGAAAAAATATTTCTCACCTCTAGAGAGAAATTTGTTCTCAGCGTAATTGCACGTGCAATTGATGAGCGACCTTTTGCAATTTCTTACCTGTAAACATTAGAGAAAATCCTTCTACAACTTAAGTCTCGATGATTATGGAATTTCTAACATCTCGAGAAATAAATTCGATATTTAAATCGCTCGGCAAGCCTCGCCATTGAAATAATCAAATTTATTTCTCTCGATGTTAGAAATTCCATAATCAACTCGATCGCGTTGTAGAAGCTATATTTAATTCATTGATCTTTTGAAATATTAGTGTCTAGTCAGTAACACAGCAATTTTTATTTTAATTGCTATTCATTACCTTCTTCAAAGTTTTGATAAAAAATGTTCAACTGGTACATTTTTATTAGCATTTTAATTTTTTTTTTTTCAATTAAAACATGTAAATGATTTCAAAGCCTTATAATCTAACATAGCTGAATTTATTTGATCCTTTTAAGTTTTTTCTCAATCAAATATGGAAATCTCCGATCATTTATGTACCGATATGTTGATGAATTATTTATAAGAATTACCATCTCATTTAAATAATCAAGGCAAAACTTAAGGGGTATTAAAAAAATTCAAGTTCTATTAAAATGAAGATTAAGGGACAATGGCAAAACTTTACAGCAATCAGCAATTTGAGACCTATAAAATTGAAAGTTAACTCAGGTGCACAACAGAGTAGGAAGTTCTTGTTTGTTGTGGATAGTGTATGTATGTGTTAGTGATTTTGAAGGCATGGAAAACAGGGTTGTCAGTTATAACAGCAGAGTAAACCATCAACCTTAGGTAGGTAACTGACCAACCTAATTACATAAAGATGAGCAAGTTTCATTTTTATAAATTACAAATAGGACTTGATCCACTACTTGATTATTGCTTATATACAATCATGAATTTAAAATTGAAAAAAATATGAATAAATTATAAAACTTAATTCATATTTTTCATCACTTTGTTTGATCTTTTCCTTGGATTATAAGTCCTTTATAATGCTTTATATTTTATTTTTGGACTTGATGTTTAATTCTTTGCCTTTTGGGATTTATTATCTTTTTATCTTTTCCTTCTACTTGTGTTCATGAATTAAGATAATCTTACTTTTATTATTAGGATTACGATTTTTATCTTTGCCGAGTTCCACATCTTTTTCTTTTTCCATATCAGACAAGTCATGTGACACATGGTTACACGTATGGTTGCACTGTTTGTCATAGTCATTAACCAGGTAACAAATCTGCTTTTCTCCGATAACATCGAGAATATCCTCAGGAATACCTTAAAATAAACTACTACATTAATTCACTATTAGCAAATTGACATTATAAGGCGATTTGATAACGTCATCAGCCTGTACAGAACCGATCTGATTAATGGAGTTCAGTAATCCGTCCAATCAATGGAAAAACTAGTTACGTGATGTAATAACTTGGAAAGCAAACAGTATTAACCGAAGAATTGTTTAGACGGAGCAAACATTCCACCGTTCCCAATGTCACAGCGACAAGGGAACGATGAATTTATGGTACTTGTTCAGACTTTACAGCTATTGTGACTCTTGAAGACTTAGAACATTACCATTCAAGTAATGGGGTGATTTGAATAGAAATGTGTAATGAAATTCTAAGATGTTTTGTTATACAGTTGTCTGGTTGTCTCCTGTACTTTTATTGAAAATTCAGTTTTTTTTTTTACTGTTTAAAAAATGTCTCCTCTGATCTTCCTAAAAGAAACATGATGATTCCTTAACACTCAAAAGATAGAAGACATAATTCCTCATGGTTAGAATTTTGAAGCAGTAAACTTCTTTCTATTTCACTTTAAAATCATGACACACTTTTTCTCCTTCAAAAATCACAATTTTGTATGAAAACTTAATTAAGCAAGCTCTTAAAAATAGAAAGCCTACCAAATTTCACATGAATCAAAATGCGATAATGAAAAAAAATCTTTTTTACTGCTTTTGAAGTACTTGGGACTCATTGAAAGAAAAATACATCACCAAAAGAGAGAAATGTTTATATAAAATTTTCATAAGATTTTTAATGGAAGGTTTTTTAATGTTTCAAAGAGCACTGATAGTCAAAGTTTTCAGTACATAATTGTGTCACCAAAGAAAAATTTTATTTGATACATGTATATTCCCTTTATTAAAATTCTTTCAGCACAAGTTTTGTCATTAACGTAATAGCTTCAGCTAATTACGTTTAATATCACCTCTACCCAGCCGTACGATAGATCTAATTACAAGTTCGTCAATATAAAAACAATGTCTGGTCATCAAACTGGTATTGTTTTAGGCAATTATTTTACATCGATTTTCCACGCAAAACTAATCAAACATCAAAACCCTTTACCTAAATATCAGGTTGTCACAAACCAAACATGTTAGTACGATGTTTGATATAGTAAAGCATAATGATTTTCAAATCAATGTGACCAATTATTTGTCATAGAGAAAAAAAGCATTGTTTTTACGTAATCTATCCTTTAAATCTTAAAAAAACAGCAAAGAATAAAAAGACACGATAATGTTTGAAGCAAAGTGAACTATCTGTATTAATGAGAGAAAAACAGAAAATCTTTCATTGATTTCCACTAATTAATAAAAATTTATAAGAAACCTCCAATGTTTTTATAGTACAAGAGAAATACCAATTGAGGTTAGTGTCCCCAGTTCAAATGGAGTTTATTTGTATCTCATTAAGGACTGTAGCAATGAGAAA
Organism: Arcuatula senhousia; assembly: GCA_963971305.1. Lineage (NCBI taxonomy): Eukaryota > Metazoa > Mollusca > Bivalvia > Mytilida > Mytilidae > Arcuatula > Arcuatula senhousia. The sequence goes on along the minus strand of OZ020307.1, from coordinate 53,506,529 downwards.
CATAAGCTGTAGACTTAGACTTGAAGACACAAACTAATATTAGACCTGATTTTGTTAATATTGAACAATATATAAGTAATTTTTTTTTCAAAATGTTTTTTTCCCTATAGTTTGCTTTAGTAAGCTTAATCATAGTCTAAGTTACTTAAATCTAGATTTTGCTCAGTTTAACTAAGATCAAGAGGCTAACTACTCATTTTAAGTCAAAGGATGTCCGATGTTGCTTGCCATAGTTTAATGCTTTTAAGGCCAATATAAAAAATATCCTGGATTCTCATCCCCACTCTCACCTTAATTTTTTCAGCCATATAAAAAAAGTACTTTGAATTTTACGCAAATTATGATCATTTCTAGTCAATGTCCATTAAAATGGCAGAGAATATCAAAATAGGTATAAAAAAATTTGCCACCCCTCCCATATTTTCAAGAAATCTGGAAGAGAATCTAAGAATTAGGATTGACAGACCAAACACTATATGCCCCCTATTTTTGTAAATAGGGCATAGAAACAAAGAACACAGCAGCACATTGGTACGATCAAATCAATCAAAATAAAATCACAACACTTTCGTCTACTGTCGTACACTAATCTTAACCTATTAGGGAATCTTCACCAATTTCTATTCCTTTATGAGCAACAAATGAGGTTTCAAATCTCTAAAGATATATTATCGCAACCAGTATCATCGTATAATTTCATAACAGACTCGATATTGGATGTAGATTATTATCTGTGAATACAATTAGTCCATTAACTCCGAACATTGGCAATAAATAAAGACGGGTCACAATTTAGGTGTAATCCAATGAACAGATATATTAAAGGAAATCGATGCCCGGCTATTCTATACCGTATGTATACTGGGAGATTCATAGTATTATGCCAAAACAAATTTATCTCAATGAAGAGCAAGCTTAATGTTTGTAACCAGGAGAATCTATCTGTCAAGTGCCTCTGAGAAATGTAGCCTGTTTTTTTAACTTATGAATAGAGCTGGTTAATACTGAAGAAAAAAATTCTTAAAATTTGAGAGAAATCCTAAATATTAAGCCATAAAAATATTCCTAGAACTTGATATTAACTGAGTAACAATCTTGCAAAAAATATGGTATACTTTTCAATTTATTTTTTTTTAAGATATAATGATATAACTGATTCCAATATGCTTGAATCATAATATAAAATTTAGAGCCATTTTGAAAAATTCTGAAGCCCTACAACCAATTTAAATTTGAAACTATTTAAATCTTCTTCAACTATCTCTTAGTTAATGTGAAAAAAAGTACCCACTATGTGAATTAAAATGTTTACACTATCTAGTTTTAAACAAAAGGTTTCCAGAAGCTCTAATCACCTACTTAAATAGTGCAATTGAAAATTGGCAAAGAACAATATGATAAAATGAACATGTGAAGTGCAATATAAATTGATTACAAACCTTTAACTTTCACATTTTTTTTTCAATGACACATTTTTTTGTTTTTCATTGACTGACAAGTATGCTGAGACTTGTCTTATTGGGACAAGTGGCGGGATCCAGGGGTGATTTTACAGGAGTTGGAACATTTCCCCCACCATCTTCAGAAAATTTGTAATTTTCCTAAAGTTTTTTCATCAAATTAAATTGGTCTGGAACCCCTTATTTGGAAAAATTCATGATTTGTCCCTGTTGGGACTGAATACATGTAATTTGTTCCATAGGGCATTCAATGTGAAGTGAAAACAGCTTCAATTGTATTGCAATTTTAAGATGATGCTGAAGAAACAGTTTCTTTGGAATTGAAACTGGTTCATCGTACAGGTATCATAGATGTTGGTTTTTCCTAGATTTTGTTTTATTGTTGTCCTTGACCAGATTTGGCACATGACAATAGCTGTCTGTTTCTTAATGTTGGTTTCTATTGAATCAACTGAACTAAGACTTCTTTGCTATTTTTTTTTTAAATCCAGCATTCAAATTCCCCATAGGAACCTCTTAGCTTCTTTTGCGACTATCATAAAAATAATAAGACAGTAGCATAACAAACTTTACAAGGACAGTAGCCTTAGCCTTGGAAATGAAATAAATTGCTTAAATATGAAGAATACGGAATCAAATGAAGGAGTTTTCTACAATTTCCTCAACCACAACCTTAACCTTTATAAACAACCATAAGAAATAATTCATGGAATCATATTGAGTAAACAGGATCCAAGGTAAGGTCTACCACTGACATTTAAAGAAATCATTTTTATAAACTGACATTTAAAGAAATCCCTATCGTTTATAGTAAAATTGATTCTTATATGGAGACCTACATATATAGAAAGAAAATGACAAATATTGTTTCTAAAATAGGTTATGACCTTTGAAAAAGTTCGGAAAAACATTAAATATAGTAAAAGTTGATTTTTGTTGGAGACCTACAATATAGAAAGAAAAAGAAAAATATTGTTTGAAATAATGACCTTAGAAAACGTTCGGTGAAAAAAATATTAAATATTCATAAGAAATGATGGATAAGGATAGCTTATACAATATTCATAAAACGTGGGTGTTATATATATATCTTATATCAGAATCATAAAAGGAATTTTATTGTTGTCTTTTAAAAATAAAGGTACAAAAAATGTATAAATGATTAGTTTAGGATATGTGTAATGTTTTTGGCATTGAAAATCATGCTCTCTATTTCAAATGTTATTTTGTAGTTTCATTTTTTACTGAGAAAACTGTTATGAAAATGTTTCCCTGTCTACATGCCCACAGTCTTTACACTTGGAAATTTTATTCAGGTGATATTCACATAATGTTAACGTGATATTCATGTGAAAAACTTAATGTGAAAGTCACATTGAAACAAGGAATTTAACCTTAACATTTTTCATGTTAAATTGCTCCTTTAACATGTAATTCACATGAACTTTTCATGTGAAATTCACATTAATCCTCATTTTACGTGAACAAATTTTCCCTGTATATGATTTGATATTTTTCATTCTAAAATTCAGCAAATAAAATGTTTGGTATCTATAGGCATAAAAATTTAAAGTAAGTCCGGTGATTGAAAAAAGATATAGTTACTTAATATTTTGCAAAATTTTGTCCTTATTTGAAGTAAAAATCAAAATACACATTAAAGTTGTAAAATTGATTTTTTATGGAGACCTACATATATAGAAAGAAAATGACAAAATATTGTTTGAAAATAGGTTATGACCTTTGAAAAAGTTCAGGAAAATATTAAATTTCTATAATAAACGATTGTACTAGTAATATAGTGTTATACATATAAGGATTAAAACAATTGCATTTTGTCTATATAAACATAGAGCAGTGCCACACAAGAGCTATACAGACAATCTCCATTACAAAGGGATAAGCTCATGCATAATGCAACAATAGTGAATATGTAATATATATTTTAATTCAATTATGTTTCAGTGCAAATCTGACCCCTATTTTAGTTTTTATTATTGATTTATACAAGAAATCTGATTAAGTAACAAAGATTTTTGCCCATTGTATTTTGAATCTCATGAAATTCGACAGACAAATTCCTTTAAAGAATATAATTCAACCCACTTGCTTATCAATATATATTTTGACACGTAATAATTTCATTGTTTCAAAATGAATATGCAGGTAAAAAGTACAAAATTGAACTATAATGATACACAGAGATTAAAACATAACACAAATTTAAAAACAAGAGGCTCCCAGGAGCCTGAATCGCTCACCTGACATATGTGCCTGAAGTAAAGGTTATAAGGCAAAATCTATTTAACGTTGAAAGGGTCATAAGATTAATAAGAGGGTCATCTGACAATATGGTGGATCTAAAAGTGCTGATCACTTTTGTTCTCAATCAAAATCTAAAAATCTGTCACCCTTTTTGAGTTATTTGCAAAAAAATGCAGTTTAACCTAATGTTCTATTTTTAGCCACAGCGGCCATGTTTTACAACCAATCAAAAATCCCCACAACAGTTCTATACACCTAATAATAATAAACAATAATACCAAGTTTGGTTCCATTTGGACTTTAAGTGTCAGAGGAGTTAACATTTTCAATATAAGGAAATGCAGTAAAAATGCTCAATTTTGACGTTCCAAGGGCAATAACTCCTCAAAGGAAAGGTCCTACAACGTTGACCCTGTTACAAATTTTGTAGATCTTGATGCGCTTAACAATATGCAATTTAAATTTCTCAAATATCTTGTATAGTTTTCAAGATATTGGGCTAAACAGGTGCAAAATTTGCAAAAAATCCACAAAAAGGGCAATAACTCCTACATGGGTTGTTGGATTTTCTTCAAAATTTCAGAGCTGGTAGATCTTGAGGTGCTGATCACTTTTGTTCCCAATCAAAATTTTGAAATCTGTCACCATTTTAGAGTTATTTGCAAAAAACTGCCATTTACCCCTATGTTCTATTTTTAGCCACAGCGGCCATATTTTACGACCAATCAAAAATCCTCACATCAGTTCTATACACCTAATGCTAATAAACAACTATACCAAGTTTGGTTCCATTTGGACTAAAAGTGTCAGAGGAGTTAATGTTTTCAATGTAATGAGGAAATGCTGTTAAAATGCTAAATTTTGACTTTCTAAGGGCAATAACTCCTAAAAGGAAAGGTCCTACAACGTTGACCCTGTTACAAATTTTGTAGATCTTGATGTGCTTAACAATATGCAATTTAAATTTCTCAAATATCTAGTATAGTTTTCAAGATATTGAGCTAAACAGGTGCAAAATTTGCAAAAAATCCACAAAAAGGGCAATAACTCCTACATAGGTTGTTGGATTTTCTTCAAAATTTTAGAGCTGGTAGATCTTGAGGTGCTGATCACTTTTGTTCCCAATCAAAATTTTGAAATCTGTCACCGTTTTAGAGTTATTTGCAAAAAACTGCCATTTACCTCTATGTTCTATTTTTAGCCACAGCGGCCATGTTTTACGACCAATCAAAAATCCCCACATCAGTTCTATACACCTAATGCTAATAAACAACTATACCAAGTTTGGTTCCATTTGGACTTAAAGTGTCAGAGGAGTTAACGTTTTCAATGTAATGAGGAAATGCTGTTAAAATGCTAAATTTTGACGTTCTAAGGGCAATAACTCCTAAAAGGAAAGGTCCTACAACGTTGACCCTAATACATATTTTGTAGATCTTGATGTGCTCAACAATATGCAATTTACATTTCTCAAATATCTAGTATAGTTTTCAAGATATTGAGCTAAACATGTGCAAAATTTGCAAAAAATCCACAAAAAGGGCAATAACTCCTACATGGGTCGTTGGATTTTCTTCAAAATTTCAGGGTAGGTAGATCTTGAGGTGCTGATCACTTTTACCCTATGCCAGAATTTTGATATCTGTAGCCGTTTTTGAGTTATTTGCAAAAAACTGCATTTTACCCCTATGTTCTATTTTTAGCCATGGCGGCCATGTTTTAAGACGAATCAAAAATCCCCACATCAGTTCTAAGCACTGAATGCTAATGAACAACCATACCAAGTTTGGTTGCAATTGGACTTATGGTGTCAGAGGAGTTAACGTTTTAAAAAGTTTACGGACGACGGACGACGGACGACGGACGACGGACGGACGACGGACGGACGACGGACGCCAAGTGATGACAATAGCACACATGACCCTTCGGGTCAGGTGAGCTAAAAAGGTTAACTTATAAAATAAATTGTTTAAAACTTAACTTGTAAATGAGAAACCAAATTAAATTTACCCTACATTCAAAATTCTATTTATAGAACTTACCCTTATATGTGTGGTTATTATGGTTCTTTGTATTACTGGGACTATGTGACTGGTGCATAGGCGTGCTCCGTGGCGTGGGTATAAAAAGTAGCTCAGGAACACATGGCAGTTTTTTATCACTATTTAGCGAGGGTGTTCTACTAATGCTAGCATGCGGTAGTGATAAATGATTAGGCGAAGACAAACGTGACTTGAGCAATGGTGGCGACAAAGTGTCAGTGAAAGCGAGCGTGTTAATAGAGTCTGATGAAGGGTTCATGCTGTAAAGCCCCGGAACCGTTAGGAAGTTAGTACAACGTGGCGATGACATTGAATCTAGGTCACTGGTCTCGGGTGAGGCACGGGGCGCTACAGGGCTACTATTACGACGACTGATATGGTGAGCCTCTGTCTGGTTATTTACAAACTGATAAAAATAGTTATATCTGTGAGAACAGCTATTACATGCATGCGAAGGTGCAGTGTCACTACCTTTACTCTGTTTTCGTTTTCCCAGAATTAACTGAGGCTTTATCTTGTGACGTGGGTGAGTTTTTCCCCTTGCATCGTAGTAAGCCTTTAGAATTTTCCGTTTGGCCCTACGCCACAAATGAGCCACATATTTTAAAATCTCTGCATAACATCCAGCAGGTTCTGAATTACTGGCTAAGGTGCTAGATGACTGAAACCTTTTCCTCTCTGCCGTCATGTTTTCTGTTTCTCGTTTCTTTGTTTGGGCGAACTGCGTTGCTATGACTACTAGGCAAAGATTTATCATGAAAAATGAACCAATCTGAAAAAAAAATAAGAAGAAGAAAATAAAATGCCATTGCAATTGGTTTTTTTTTCTAATTTGTCATCAATATGGAACAAATAATAATAATTTTGTCTTTAGTTTGGATTTTCTGAAACAAAATATTTTTGTATTTTTGTTCCAAAACAAACAAACATTTCAATTAACCCCATTTTTTTTAAATTGTCAACGATAGTTTATTTGAAGCAAATCCTAAAACCGTTAAATTGCTTGCTTCTAAAACAATAAGCTTAAAGCTTATACAATATTCATATAACGTGGGTGTTTTATTCCTTTTATAAGGATCATAAAAGGACTTTTCTCGTTGTCTTTTAAAATCGACCGTCGAATCGTGAGATGAGAACTATAACAATAAAAGAATTGGTACCCTTAGAGAAATCAGATTCTATACTGTTTTTATAGACTAATAGCAGTATTGACAATAACTGCTGAAATTTTCATTCAAGTAATGTCCTTAAGGAATTTTGGGAAAAATGATTGCATCATAATTTTAATCCTTTGTCCTCGATTGTTTCCTGCAGAATGATTTTTTGATGTAGAAAGAAGCAAAGGGGTTTTCAAAAGTTATATATAAAAAAAAAGCCAAGACAAAAAATCAAAGACATAATGAAAGGTGAATAAAGTGTACAGAATAATTAAAAAAAACAAGAATATGTCAATAAAGCCATGATAAAATTATCTTAGATTCTCATCCAAATTTCTTAAAAATATTGGGCCGGTGGGCAAATTTTATTTTTTATTTTTGTCATTGCTCTATTGACAGCCATTTTCATATTTTAGTCAAAAGCATTTTACAGATATGATGATGCCAATCTGAACTCATAACAACTCAAAGATGAAACATTCTAAATCCTTCATGAAATTGAGTTATGCTGTTATTTAGAAAGATCCATTTATTTTAAAGTATTGACTATGAATGCTGTGTTTCTTTACTCTCAAACCTTATGGGAATATGATGTCAAATGTATCTTTCATGAAATTTGATAAGAGACCTTGGGTATATTTATTGAAAAACATGACAATTAATTTGATTATTTGTAGCATTATCTCACATTTCACTGTGTATAAAATTTCTATAAAATCTGGGTCTCTAGATCTCTTGTTCAAAAATAATAGACAAACTATTTAACGCATTGTCAAAGTATCAAGAGTAAAAAAAACAAATTTACATTGAATTAAAATCTTTCTTTTTTTTGGTTTTAACACAAGCAATCATTATCACTACTTTACATTATTTAAGCAGTTGTAAAATTTGTTGATTTTAAACAAAATTAAAGTTTGTTTTTGCCTGCAAATGATGTCGTCCCTGTTTTCCCCAAAATTTTTAAGTTAAAAAGTTGCATAAACTCCACAAAAATTGGACGATCAAAATTTCCTGGTAATATGCACAACTACAAATGGTGTCCTTTTTAAAAACCAAGTTTCATTGAATTCAGTTCAGTAGTTCCAGAGGACTTGTGCTGACAAGTCATCAAGGGAGGATTTTCAGCAAATTTCTAAATTCAAAGGGCCATAACTCATACAAAAACTAGGAAAAACTGTTTTAGTGCACTAAAACTGATGTCTCCCCTTCCTTGAATAACACAAGTTCAATCTTGAGGTCAAAAGGTCAAAGTCACAATGACATACATTGTACAACAATTTTTTTTAATAATGATACATCTACATTCTAAAGCCCTATGTCAAAGGATAAAACAGTTTTGCCTGGAAGGCTTTGCATGTCAAATTAGCATTAATTTTATTTGACATTGAAGTCACAGGTCAAGGTCATTAAGGTTGGTGACACATTGTTCCCATGATGACACATTACAATGTGAAAATTCAAAGCCTTTTGAATAGGATTAAAATATAAATGACCCAGACATGTTTTACGTGTAAAAATAGCATTAATTTGATCTTGATGTCAAAGGTCAAGGTCATATGACGGTCATTCTGGTACGCTACACATCGTCTCAAAGCGAAACATCCACATGCTAAATATCAAAGGATAAAAGTTATGACTAGGACACAATTTGCACATCAAATTAGCATTAATTTGACCTTGAGGTAAAGGTCATTTGGTACAGGACACATCGTCTCATGGTGATGCATCCACATGACAAATATCAAAGCCCTATGTCAAAGAACAAAAACCTAATGGCCTGGGACACATTGGATGTAAAAAAGCATTAAGATGTAAGTTGGCCTTGAGGTCAAAGGTCAAGGTCATGTGAAGGTCATTATGCCACACATCCTCATGACAAATATCAAAGGATAAAAAGTTATGACCAGGACACACTTTGCATGTAAAATTAGCTTTAATTTGACCTCGAGGTCAAAGGTCAAGGTCATATGAAGGTCATTCTGGTATGGGACACATAATCTCATGGTCATACATCAACATGTCAAAAATAAAAAGCCCTATGCCAAAGAACAAAAAAAGTTATGGCATAGGCACACTTTCCATGTAAAATAAGCATTAATTTAACCTTGAGGTCAAAGGACAAGGTCATATGAAGGTCATTCTGGTACATGACACATCATCTCATGGTGATACATCCACATGCCAAATATCAAAGCCTAATGTCAAAGAACAAAAAAGTTATGGCCCGGAACATTTTGGATGTAAAATTAGCATTAATTTGACCTTGAGGTCAAATGTCAAGGTCATATGAAGGTCATTCTGGTACGCGACACATCGTCTCATGGTGATACATCCGCATGCCAAATATCAAAGCCTTATCTCAAAGGATAAAAAAGTTATGGCCCGGACACGCTTTGTATGAGAAGAAGAAGAAGAAGAAGAAGAAGAACTGACACAAAAACAATATGTCTCCCCCTTCTGGGAAGGGGAGACATAATTAGAGGATTAAATTTTCCTGTTAACATGCACAACTACCTACCTACCAGGTTTCATTGAAATTGGTTCTGTAGTTTGTGAGGAGTTGTACTCACAAACTTTGTGACAGACAGACGAATGGACTTTCGGACGGATGGACGTTACGACAGACAGGACAAAAAACATTATATCTCCCAACCTAAGTGGGGGGATCAAAATCTGTATCACAATTCTTATATTAGCATGCATTGAAATGCCCTAAAAAAATATTATTAACTTATAGTGAAATTTTTTTATATGAAGTAATTTTGGATGTTTTAATTCATTTTTCTTTGAAATGACGTCAGCATGTAACAGTTAACTGTTTCACTCCTGGAACGAACTGTTTCATGCGCGAAAACGATGCGCAGTACAGAGCGACATCAAAAGTATTTTACACTTTTCATTAAATTAATATAATAAAAATATGATCTCATGCCATTTCTCAACAGATTTTCATCCATAATTATCTGAAGTTTATTTAATAAGAAATCCCAAAGAGGACCTCTTGGTACATTTTTATGCGGTAGAACACACAGGAAAATTTACAAATCATAGGAAATATAGGGAAAAACATAAAGCACAAAATTTTGTTGACATTGCATTGTTAAACAAGTGTATACTTTCTCTATGTATTCTATACGTTAATAAAACAGTTATTTAATGGCTGGTCATGGAGCAGTCAAACTATTATGTCCTCAGTGGTCAGAGATGATGATTTAAGAACTGTTGCCTTCGGCCTGCGGCCTCACGCAACAGTTCCTAAATCATCTCCAGCATCTCGGGATAATAGTTTTGACTGCTCCATGACCAGGCATTTAATAAATAACTGTATATTGTAGCAGAATTTTATTGTTTTTGACATTTTTTTTAATATCTGTTACCAAAATTGCGTCCTGCTAAAATTACTTGTTCAATCGTACGATGATGTCAATCTGAACACTCAAAGATGAAACACTTAATATTCTTCAAGAAATTAGATAATTCTATTATCTACAAAGTTCCATTGAAAATATTGACTATGAATGCTGTGTTTCTTTACTTTAAAACCCTATGGGAATTTTATGTAAAATGTATCATTCATGAAATTTGATAAGAGTCCTTGGGAATTTTTTATTGAAAAACATGACTGTTTATTTGATAATTTTGTAATATTATCTCCCCCTAGTTACTGTGCATCAAATTTCTACAAAATCTGGCGTCTCCCAAGTTAGAAAATAATGGACTGACTATTCAATGCGGTGTTATCAAGATTGAAAAGCAAATTTACATTACAAACATCAAATGGAATAAATCTATCTTTTTGTTTTTAGTGAATGTATATTTTAACACAAGTAATTATTTAACCGCTATTTTACATAAGTTGCGTACATGTATTTTTCATGGGAATATGCTTTTAAGCATTGCATAATAACAATCCATTGAATCTCAATGAAAAAGGAAATATCTTCAAATTTTACATTAAAGTTTTATTCTATGGATACAGTGAAATCAAAAACTAGTGCTTATGAAACAGAATAATTCAGTATGGATTTTCATCTTTAACTGGACCAAAATGTTTAATTTTATTCCACCAAGGAATACTGTGAATTGGCTGATAAAAGTATACCTCTGATTCATATAGGGCTGGTAATTGAAAAAAAAACTGAAATTCAATTCAATTATATCCCTGAGTGACATAAGAAAGTAATGAAATTTTATCATGCAGTCATCTCCTTAAAATATTTACTTCCTTTGTGTGCAGTTTCATCAAAATCCATCAAGCAGTTTTAGATGGAATTGTGATTACGACATATGTGAACAGACAAATGGATGGACAGGCAGATAGACAGGGGGGGGTACCTGTGTAAAAAGGGGTCTAAAACAATCTCTCTCCTAACACACTAACAGCCTGCTCGGCACATTTTGTTGGGATTGCACAATTCTAGCTTCATTGTTTTGTCCTTGTTCTGATAAATAAGTGTACAAAATTTCATGAAACTTGTCTTCACAAAAGGTAAACTGAGGAGGGAAGGGCAGACAAGCGAAAAAACAGAAAGAATGAAAAACTTTATGTTCTATCTGTTGGTTATCCATAAAAAAACAAAATTAATTCTGACATTTTTATTTGTGGGGTATCAATTTTGAGGTTTTTGTTTGTTGCCATCAAAAATTAGTTTTATGAATTCAACAATGTAAGTTCAGGGCTTTAGTACGTCAGCTTTTCGACAAGGGAGGTATGGGATAGGGTCTTTGAGGGGGGTCCCCTCCTAACTGGAAATTTTTTTCTAAAATTGGATCCCTTTTTGGTGGGTCTTGGTGGATTATTAGAAAGTTTTTCCATTATATATTTTTCAAAAGGAGTGTGGGATCACACCCAACCCATCCCCATTCCGAATGTCTTGAAGTTTAAAATTGACTTTTTCTGGTAACATGTGCAAACCATGAACTAAAAGTCAATACTTTGTCAGTGTTAACCAATTCTACCCTAATTTCAAAAAAAAAAATTCTTTACAATTTACATGTAGGTCAACTACCTCTTGTTTTCTTATTTTAGATCAAGCACTCACAATTAGAGCTTCAACCTATGATGTTTTCTATGCAAAACCATTGATTTTAGCATAAAAGTGAATACTTGAGTCCATTAAACAGATTTTGAGTCAAGTTTAGGACAAAATCCTAAATATCTAGATTACAAATCTTTTGAATACTGTTTCAAAAAGGAATCATGTTTTAAAACATTGAATTCAAATGGGAATATAATTATGCATTAGGTAGTATCAATCGTTTTATGAAACAGAACCTTGGTTTATTAAATTACATGTAGGGTATAAACAAAATTATACAACAGGAATGATCACACAATCTAAAATGTCATAGAGAAAAAAAATAAGGGAAAAGCAAAGAAATTGAAAAATACAATGGTCATGATTTTCAAAAGAAATGATCAAATAAACAAGATTTGATGGAACCAAAACTTCCTCTTACATTTTGATTTTAGGAAAATTAGAGGCAGTTACACAAATCTCTAGGTCCTGTTAGTAAAACAAAATATAACACTTATTATAATATACGTACCACAATTAAAGCTACAAAATAAGACCAGTCCCAGAAGGAATGAGCATCCTGTACATAATACATTATGTTGACCCAACTCTCCAAACTGATCACCTACAAATACAAGTAAAGATATGGAAAATATGAAATAATGCAATGGCGGTTGTTCATTGTGTTTTTTTCTACATTGCTGCTTGTTGTGTAAGCTGTGTCGCATACACTTATTTTACATCTCATTATTTGCTAATACATGGGTGTTATTATAATGGCCTAATCATAATCTTGAGACTCCAATATTTCCCACACAGTCCATAGGACCAATATGAGTGGAGGCCAGATAAAGAAGAGGTACATGTTTCTTTTTCCAAGTGCTTTGCTTTTCACTTGTACGTAATATTATTATTAGTTGCTTAATATCCCGTCGGCGATATTGCAGCCATCATTATAAGGTTTGTCAGTAATCTGTGCAAGGTCGGTGGTTTCCTTCACCATTTAATATGACTGCCCTATATGGCCCAGATGCATCAAAAAGGCTGTTAAACACAAACACACACACATCAAGTGTTTTGCTCTTCTTAAAACCCATCATACCAATTGACATCTATTATTTGTATGGGTTACATGTATTTAGAGAAATGAAAAACCCTTCTAAGAACCAAAGGCGGATTTAGAACCAGCGTTTTGAGTAGGCATCTACCAGTTTGACTGGAAAATTTGGCTAGGAACTGAATGAAACAAGAGGTCCCAGAAAATTTGTTTTAAATTGCAGGCCTGGCCTGTTTAAAAATATTTGGATCCCCCACAGTTCATCAGACCTGTCAAGTGTCACGCAACTTGCGTGAGATTCACGCATCTGGTCAGCAATTTGGCGGCAAATTCCTTTGATGTTTTAATTTTTTCCTTTGATCTTTCAATTTTTGGGCAAATCTCACGCAAGCAGCTCATCAAAACTTGACAGCCCTGGTTCATTTACACATTAACTATTATTAAATTATATGTGGGGGTTGAATACCAAACATACATGTAAATGTTCTAAAATTGATACAAATTTCATGAGAATATTAATAATACAGAAAAATTTCCCAGATAATGTTGAAATGATTATAAATTCCTTCTCACCTTCAAATATAACCTTTAATAGCACAAAAACCTATACCTATATTAGTTTTATTTTTTTTGTTCAAATGCGTCATTGTTATAACATATCATATTTTTGGATGAACTTTTACAGCTATTCCAGAAACAAGAATAGCTCCATAAACGTCTAAATGTTTTCCTTTAATAGTTAATGTTCTATCCATTGTTCGCCAGACATTAATCAATTTCCGACTTAAAGGATCAGGTGTATTAAGGGAGGAAAGGAATGGTTTTGGCATCTTAAAGAATTTTTTACGTGGCTTTGACGCAATCCATTATCCACGATATGTTTATATATTTTTTTTTCAAAATGAAGCTTCTAGATAATTTACGGCTTGTTTGGTGACAAATATTTCATCTGTTTTCAGGAGTCATAGAAAGGGGGTGTTTACAAAGGCAAATGAAATCACTTTAAACATACTTTTAACTGATTAAAGTACATTTTATAATACAGGTTAGTATATTTACCAGGAAAATTTTCAAATGAGTGTAAAACACTTTTGGCAAAAAATTTAAAAGTGAATAAGTGAAAAAAAAAATCTCATTAAGACATAAAGGTCAGATATGGAAATATATTTTGAGAAATAGAATTCAGGGTTTCAAATCAAAATTTGAGACCAAATGGTCCTGGTCTTTTTGAAGTACTAGGTTGAAAGTGACCTCCAGATGTTTTTGAAAGGTCCTAAATAGGATTGACTGTAAATACACACAGGTCCATGACTTTTGTTACTAGAATTTCAAAGGTCCTGAATCAAAAATAGAAGATCACAGACCTCGGATGGGCGCATTTCATTTGAGCGAATTTGAAAACGACCCCTGTTTTCATTTGAGCGAATTTTTCTATTTCAATTGAGCGAATATTTTCCCAGGTAAATATAGGTAAATGACTATAAAATTTGTACAAAAGAGAGAGAGAAAGAGAAGAGGACTTAAACTTGCATATATATGCTTTACTTAGATAACATTTAAAATATCTTATTTTTATATTAAATCAGATGTAGTGGTTGTGGAACAAACATTCGATTCACAGTTTCAGTACCTTGATTTCATTAATTTTTCATTTCTATCTATTAGAAAGATTGAATGTTCGATAGACACTTATCAGAAATACACTGTTGACCTCTAGTAGTGACCAAAATACTAGATTCGAATTTATTAAGCTGCTCGGGTACAAATTTGTTGCTTGCGTTGACTTGTAAAATGATAAAGTCAGTCTAGACGTTAACACATAGTGCTCACATTTTAAAGTTGGTATCTGACAGATTTTTTTTTATCATGTAAAAAAATATTTTAATAAACATATTGTTTACATATTTGTTCTATCTACAAATATTTCCTTAATAGTACTAAATGTTCTAAAAAATTACCTGTAAAAGCAAAATTTACCTGTAATTTACCTGTAGAAAAATTCGCTCAAATGAAAAAATTATTTCGCTCAAATGAAACTTTTTTTTCGCTCAATTGAAATATCAATTCGCTCAAATGAAATGCACCGCCTCGGATCAGTGCTTATTTAAACCCCTTAACTTTAACATAGAGACTGGACTGGGATATTTAAGACCAGTGCAGTCTTGATGGTTCAGCAAGTCTAAATTAAATCTTAGAATTGAATTTTTTTATAACATTTGTTATATATAAATATACAAACAACTGGCATGATGCTCACATTTTGAGGTAAAAGTCTAAAAGAAACTCTACATGTGTACCTGCCGAGGCAGTCATATATCATCTGAACACAGTGTGTGGTCCACAATCTATTGATAATTTTGATAATTTTGATTTCAGATATAAGCAAACAATAACTTATAAATAGACAAGAAAAAACTTAAACAAATAACAGTTGCCAAGAGAAAAGGTGCATTGGAGGAAACAACTTTCAATAGAAGACAGGTTATAAAAGAATTTCAACACGAAATTGTAAAGAAAATAACGTTAAAGACTGGCAGATGAAAACTTTTAACATGGTATGCCAAAGAGTTAGAATTCTTTCCATCTGTGACTTAATAATGCCAGCCAAAAAACTAGATTTGACTTCCCATAATGAACTGATCACTGACAAAAGGGACAGGTGTTTTTTTTTGTACAGGTTTTGAGCACCTGTTGTCCCTTTTTAAAACTTTACAATGCTGGTATCCTGTTTTGAATGCTTCATTGCTTTTGTTTGTATCAAACATGATGCAAATATTGTTTTTTCTTGGTAACAATTTGTGTGGCATCATAGTGTGAATTTTTTTACAGTATAAGTCAGGAATCTCATTAACGTATCAAAGAGATATTTGAATCCCAAATTCATCTATAGAGCATACACTATTATGTGCTACGGCGTTTAAAAGCTGAATTTATGGGTAAAGAAGAGCATGGTTTGAGGACCTCATCCTGGCTAATCTTGTGACCTTGACCTTGTGTCCTATTAAAAATCTCATTGACCTTCTTCATTAATCCCTCATAAGCTTTAATTTGCATAAGTTTCATGAAATTTTGTCAAGGCATTCACAAGTTATGCTCCAGAAACCATTTAGATGGACAGATAATAGGACAAAAATCCTATGCAATGCTCCAGTGCTTTTGCAAAAGGAAAGGACAATAAAGGTTTGCGTGTTCAGTCTAAGATAAAAGTTCATTCAGAAAGAAAGTTTGATAAATAGTCTAATGCTGGCGGTTATCCATTGTGGTTTTTCTAAATTACAGCTTGTTATGTGAGCTGTTTCGTACACTTATTCCACATCTCATTATTTTCTAACGGTTAATGAAATACACAAACCTGGAATATAGCCACCCATGCTAATCCAATATTATCAAATGAAATGGCACCTTGGAAAGGGTTTTTATCTCCTGCAGTACAGTACGTGTAATACTGGTTCCAATTCACACACGAATTGTTTGTGGGCGTATTGTTACTATAGAGTTTAGCACTACTGTTGCACCGTATTCCTTCGTACTGATACATCGGTAAACTGTCACATGTTTGCATCCCAGAATCCCCGGGTTTACTACAGATGTAGTCGTAATGAATGTTGTTGACCTTTCGTGGAATATAATATGGACTTAATTTTGCACTGAAAATAAATAGATATATTAGTTATAGAACAAAATTGATATGGCATTATCTTATCAAACTAATTGGACCATTTTCAGGGGGAGGGTGCAGACAGGTCTGTTTGTTCAAATTGTTTTTTAGATAAAGTGTCATAATAAGCATGCTTTTACCAAGGATCTTTTTGATTATCTTGCTGACTACATGTGCAATTCTGTTGATAATTACCACAAAGTTGACCTGCCAAAGCAAAATCCAACACTTACAACAGTTTCAAAGCTGCCTCTTATACCTATGGATCTGTTGTTGGTCAAGGGGGGATAATTTCAACAAATGGTGGAAATGTTTTGAATTTCAGACGCATGATAGTACACACATAGACACACAAAGGCAGATTTAGAACCAGGGTAACAGGCACACATCCTCCCTTGACAAGAAAATTTGGTTAGGAACTGTACGATACAAGAGGTCCCAAGAGATTTTTGTTAAATTGCTCACCCTCCTCCCTTTTGAAAATTTCTGGATCCTCCACAGACAAACATGTCCTGCACCGTGTTGGGGAACAAGACAAAATTGATATATATTTTTTTTCATTACATATTTTGTTGTTTTAGACTGGAGGAATTATGCAATTAAAACATTATTTCTTACAAAGAACAACAAAAAGAAAGGCTAATTTACAAATGAGTCATTCACATTGGTAAACATCATGTCCCAATCTTCTTAATACCAAATCAGATCCTTCAACTCATTGGGAAATAGTGTCTTATTTACGATAGCGACAAGGAAGCAAGCATTGCTAATGTTTCCCCTAACGCTCACGATTACAGTACTAAATAACGACCTTTGATTTTTCTATATGGTTTAATTGGACTTCTGAGTTAGTTTCATCTCTTTTGTAATGTGCCCTCTGTGTTTTATAGCTTGTTAATTTCTCTTCACTTGTGAACTTAGATGTTTAATGGTTATTAAATCGAGGCCGAAAGTTCATGGCTTTATTTTTTTATATAACTAGATACAGTTTGTATTATTGGTAAACATGGTAAAGATATAATGGTAGCAGCAATTTAATCCAAATGTTGATTAGAAAAAGCTACAGTTACCACAAGCTGTAATTTATCACACTCACATACTACCACCTCTTAACAGTTATTAGATTGAAAAATAATTCAAAGCATCACAAAATTTAATATTCTTTGGGAAACAACAGTATTTGGGAAACAACAGTATTTGGGAAACATCAGTATTTGGGAAACAACACTGTTGTGTCCCTCCTTTGTTATATCCAGGGGAATATACAACTCAAATGTTTTTTCTTAAATAATAACCCAATTTTTCATGCCAATTCCCTTTCATAAATAAAACATTTGTCCCCCTCATCACAAATTGGTATCCTTGGACTTAAATTGTTATTCCCGCTTAAACCTCTCAAGGAAATAACTGATCCACATTTGGGATTACATTCCAGGATGTAACTCTATTGCAGGCCACAAAAAGATGTAAAATTTACTTACTGTGCATAGGAGATATTTTCACTGACATTAAGAAAGCATCTGTTACGGAGGACACCAGCCCATAACTGGACGCCGATAATTCCAAAGATAAAAAACACAAAAAAACATAAAAGAAGAACGTTTCCCAACATTGGAAGAGTGTCAAGAAGTAAAACCACCAATATTCGTAAACCTACAATATATTAAGAACATGTTGTAAAATCAAGTATTGTTCAACAATTCAAAAGCAAAACGTTAATAATAGGTAACATTAAGAAGCAAAGGTGTACCAAAGGGGTAATCAGTATCATAAAACCGTGAAGACAAAGACAAAACCGGCAGACAAAAAATCATCACAACAAAACAAACCATATAACAACATAAAACACACACACATAACAACAAAACCGCATTCAGCAACGCGAACTCAAGTCGAAACGAGAGTGAACTCAGGTGCTCCGGAAGAGTAAGCAGTCCCTGCTTGCTATAGCACACCCGTCACGTTGCCAAAGATCGATTAAGTGTTGGTCAAATCCGGAAAGGATGACATTACAAAACTCTATGTCAAACCAACATCTGTGCTCATCTGAGAGATAGAAATCCCGTATTTGCATACAAGCACATGATGTCGTCCGTAAAATTTCTTGAGTGAAGACAACAACCTTGGAGCAACGTACCCCTGTGTTAACAATTTGCTTGTCAGCCGTGTAGCTCTATCAAGGAAGTCGTTGTACTCCCCACATGCTCTGGAATAACGAATCAATTGTGATACGTAAACTCCATATGCTGGAGCGGATTGAAATTAAAATTATTTCCCCCAAAACATGTCAAAAAGCATCCATATCTACTCATTTTAGTTTTGGTCATGGTAAGTGTGTGTGTGTGCAAAAATCAACATTATGTACCTCGTGGTGTCTTTACACTATAGTCCATTTGAGTTCCATAAATCAACGAAAATTCTTTTAAATTTTTTTGTCTATCAAATAAAATTGATTTTTTAAACACAAATAAACTTGTTATTAGCATACGAACTCTGATAACAAAAACCAAGATGTTATCTTCAAAGACAAAAAAGTTTTCCGTATGGTCTAATGCTAAATATTTCATCAGTTTTAATAATACCTAAAATGGTGTGTTTATCTGACGGAACAGCCAGGTGTTGGGCACACCTGAACATAATTGAAAGGACTAACAATAGGAGATTAGATGACCAATTAGCTCCACAAAGGATTTTTAAAGATTATACGGAGCAAATGCTGTTCCTGGTCACTAGGTTGTACTCCCGTGGATATCTATGAATTTTTGGTCCATATTTACTATTAAGGTCTATGGAAAATATTTTTATTAATCATGCAAAAATTATGAAATTTTTTGCCTGAGTTCGTATGCCATTAAAAAGTCATGACATACTAAAATAGTTAAAATGTTTTGCAAGACGTCAATTTACAAGCCATTTTTCGTTGATTTATAAAACTCAAACGGACTATATCAGACAATTGACATAATTTATTTTATATTATTCCAATTAAGGTCCATCAAAAGGCAGTGTTGTTAATGAATAAACTTTGATTCTTTAAAATAAAAGTGTTTCTGTTCCTCTATTCAATATGAGACATGCTTTTGTTTTTACTCATTATTGTTTGCAGCAGTATGTTGTTTTTCTTTAATCTAAAAGTTGCGAAAGAAATGCTTGACGTGTTTGTCATCCAAGGTTATAGATGGAGAAAGCATTACTTACTTGGAATTCTATTGATGGCCCGCAGAGGCCTAAGTACTCGAATTGTTCTGATTGCTGAAAGACTGAGATTTTCGCTGTCAACGCCATATTCCACAGCACTGAAAAAGATATGTAGGATAAATTAGTTTATAGGACTAAAATAAAGCAAACAAGGTTATTGGGTTGTTATGACTTGTCTTTATTTGATTCTAGGACTTTTTCTTGAAGAAATGTTGCTCATTGCTGATCTCTTCCAACTCAAGTACATCTCCTCATAATGAATCAATTCTGTGTATGAGAGATTTCCATTTTACTAGTACCCTGTTTTGTGTTACCAGTACTTAAACAATTTCTAAGAAACAACGCGTAGGCCAGAGAGGGTGATCTTACTGACACACCAAGTCTGAATGTAATAACTATTTTACATCCTAGGGAAAAATGTTTTGTGAGTTTTGAGTTTTAAGCACCCTGATTCAACCCCTCACCCAAAAATTAATTCCTTGTATTCATATTAAAGAAGTACCCTGAGGAATTATCACATATTTGTTAATGGTTCTACATATATGTTTATAAATGTGCATGAGTAGCACTACATATATTTTGATTGAGATCCTTATAGTGAAACATTATTGTGCATTCAGATACATGTACCTTAAAAGACTTATATTCTCCCTATAACCATGATAACTAACATAATGTCACACATCCCTGTTCAAATATATCTCATATTCAAATAACAAAATGACCTAGTATGGAGTGGATTTAATTTAGACCATCCTTTTCTTTAACCCACTATTTTTCATTATGCACACAAATTACAAAATATCCAATATTTTTAATTGTTCTCAGATACTAAATATCACACTTCCTTTTTATGAAAACATATTTTCAGTTTAGAGTTTTTAGCACCCAGCTTCAACCCTCCACCCCAAACTTAATTTCTTATATCCATATTTTGGAAGTAACTTGGTCATGACAGTATAATACACACTCCATCATAGCTCAGTCAAGTACCGATATGTCAAAGTTTTGTAAGACTAAGATCAGTATTATGTGATTATAGACCCAAAGAGACCTGTCCCTTTTCCATCATACCTCATGATCAGTCAAGTACTAATAAGTCATAATTTTGTACGAATTCAATATTATCTGATTATAAACCCAAATTTATCAATAAAGCAATTTTCCTCCGTCTCTGGAGAACCACTTGTCATCATCTCTGTCGGAGAAGTTAGCGAGCCTTTCTCTGGAGAAGGATATCTCCATCAGATTTCTGACAAAAATGTGATATTTGTTCCGTTAGGGAGTTATCGTGATCTAACAACATTGTATTAAAGTGTCCCTTAAAGAACTGATGATGGTTGATCATAAATCAAGTTCTTGTTAGTTAGTTATTGCTTTACTCCCAAGCAGCGCAACTTTGGCTCTATCTGGGAGATTTGAGTTCCTGTAATTCAGTAATTTTATCTCATATTTCAGCTATTATAAAGTCCATTTATGTTACTAAAATCATCACAGAAATAAGGATTACTGAATATTTGTTATGTAGCAGAGTTATTATAAAGTTCCTATATGTAAAAAAAAATCTTAGGACACCAAATTATTATCATTTAAAATTCATGTTAAATTAGATTTCATTTGAAAATCACAAATGAAAAATTAATGTTAATTTCAATTCTGTTATAATGTAAATATTCATATAAATTTAATGTACACTTTTTCACTTGAATCACACATATATTCAGCTTGTATAAATTATCATGTTGTGCTTGAAAAAGTGACATTTGTCCTCTAAAATCTTTTACAGTTTTCATCACAAAAACCTGTTTTTTCATAGTTTTTTCTAACTCTGTAAAAAATTTTAAAAAATGGGATCTATTAGCACTTCAGCCAACACAGGTCAACTAAAGTTCATCAAATTCTGTTACAAAAAACCAACAAGATTAACAGCACTGAATCTGAATATAAAATAATCAACCTTTGTATGTTCTCCATTGTTCTATAGCTCATGGCGATGAACATTCCACCATGAAAAGAATACATCTTACAATTTTAGCCTTTTATGGAAAAAATTATTGATTACTTCAAAGAGTTTCTCCAGGAAATCATTAATCTTAATATGGCATGATACATAGTCTCTGTTAATGTGCATTTCTAAAATTAATTTCATTAAAATCAATTAGATGAGCGAAAACTTTTAGGTAGTGATATAAATCTTTTTGACACCAGTGGATGGAATGTGTGAAAATTTTAATGGTGACATTTAAGTTTCTAGAACTAGCTACACCAAATATGTAAAATATTTATACATTCTGATGGAGAAATGGCTTTATACTATCAAGAAAACCCATTTTATAAAACTTAATGGAGAAAGGGTTACATTAGATAGAAATTAAAATGAAAAACAATCCTGTACAGTGCTATGATAAGGCTTTGTTGGGGTGGGAAGTCTGAAAAATATCATTAGATTAGAAAAAGCAGGTATGGATCAAGGATTTAATGTTAGAGGGGTGCTCTAAGAAAATGTAAAATAAAACTCTAGGGGTATTTTTTGAGGAAATCAATATTATAAGACCAAAAAATTTTACTTTTCAAACTTAAGAGGGGGCACATAAGGTGTGAGCCTCCGTCTAATATCGGACCTGAAAATATAGTCCTAAAAATATGGCACCAACAGGGCACCCTAAGAAGGCACCCTCCCTAGTTGGCAAGGTAACTTTTAAAATGCTATAAAGATGATGTTAAGGCAGTTTATAACAAGGTATTGGGTCAATTTCAATGAATTTTCTATTAAGGTTGTCTTTTACCAGAGGCAGGCCAGAATATAATGTTGGATACATATATGAAATTAAAATCAATTGGTCTGCATGCAGATTTTTCACATTTGTATTATTTCTTAATTCATAATACGATAATAAAACAAGACTTTGTTCCAATTCAATTTTCCCTTAAAACTTATTCCGTGGTGATTTGCCACAAATTCCCTGTTCTCTATATATCTGTTGATTAGGTTTTCACTCTTGGACAGAAATGGTAATATATTTTAATTTGTTGGTTTTATTTCTTCTGTCTCTACAGGTTGCAAATAATTTATCAAAAGAAAAAATGCACAAAAAACCTTGAACAATTTTTCATTTGAGTTTCATGCAGATAATTTATTTTTATCAAGGGGAATTGATGAGTTTACAGGATTTTTTTTACCTAAAGGTTGAAGTAGCTGAAAATCACTATGTAATTTAAATCTTGTCAAAGATTTGTAACTCAGAAATCAGTTTCAATTGTAGAAAAAGATAACAGAGGCCTACAGATTAAATTTATAAGAAAATCTGTCAAAGTCAACTATAGCAGGATTAAGACAGGAAGTAGGTAAGCAGCAGACCTGAAATTGAATACCACTTTTTGGGACCCCATGTTTATACTGTAAACCAAAGAAGGGGCTGTGAAAAGTAATTGCTGGGACCCTTTACAAAAATATTTTCCCTGTCTTTACCCCTGACAGTGTGGGTCAGACCCGACGACATTTACCATTTTATAACTCTGTAAAATCTTGCCAAAAATGGTGATAGATATTTTACTCTTTCCATTAGTTTTCCACACAGTCCTTGGGTCTATTATAACTTTATTATTCATCATCACTGTATAAATGTATACATGAAACCAGTGCAATGCTTAGAGATTAAGCAATATTATGAACAAAAGGACTATCTTTCACCGTAAGTCACTGTGACAAAACATGCTGAATCTTAATATGCTCATCCTTTAAGTTCAAGGCCAAAACCTACCGGAAGGTGAGACTACATAAGACACTTTTACAAGGGTGGTCACATGACCAATCATGTTACATCTTCAAACTTTCACTCGGAAGGTTCATGCCACTGAGAATAAGGCAATAAATAGGATACTCATAAAATGTATTAGTCACATGACAAAACATGTTGCATCATTTTATGCTGCCAATCAAAACTGCCATCCTAAAAATTCAAGGTCAAAATTTGCCAGTAGATGAGACAATATAGGACACTATAAAAAGGTTGGTCACATGATGAAACAAGTTACGTCTTAAGCCCATCCTGAAGGCTCAATGTTATAAAGCTGCAAGTTCAACCAATCAGTTAGGTGATCATGCATCCATAATGGTCATATGATCCAAGGGCTGCATGTCAAACTCATGGTATCAAGGCATAATATTTGTCCTACTTAAAGCATTGCATCATATCCGTATTTGAGGAAGTTTAAGGTATTATAGGATGTTTCATTCACGTGGCAAAAATTGTGGTCACGTGACAATGAATTTTATGTCCTCCAGCACTACGTGGCATGTCAGACGAGAATGACAGGAAATAGACAAGGAATCTATTAAAAAGACGAAAAACAAGGCAATTATCAAAAACAATTTTACAATCTTCTTGTAAAATTCATAGTGATTCTTAAGGACAATGACATGATCCATCTCTCTGTTTACTTTGCAATCATCAATTAGGAAAGACGCAGTTTTCAAACTCACGATTTGATTTGATTTTTATAATAATACAACTTGGAAGGCCATTGTTTTTTAGATTAAGTATCATAAGTTGGTCTTCTTCTATGCAATAAGTGGCAATAAGATACATTTTTACCTGTGGCCTTCTGAGCTGGCATCAATTACAAAAGACGCAGATTTGTTACTCACAATTTTGATATGATTCTAATTTTAATACAACTCTGAGGGTCTTTTTTGAAAAGGCTGAAAAATTAATTGTAGGGAATTTCAAAATTTGACCTCTTGTATGCAGTTCGAAATATTGATACCTGTGGCCACATCAGCTTGCATCATTACAAATGATGCAGTTTTGATACTCACAATTTTGATTTGATAATAATACAAAAACTCTGACCAATAATTTTCAAGGAAAGAATGTAGGGAAAATTAAATAGGAATTCTTAAATACAATTGGAAACATTTCTTTCTGTGGCCACTTCAGCAAGCAACATTTACAAAAGAAGCAGATTTTGATCAATTCAATCCTGAAGACCAATCTGCAAGGAAAGGCTGGAAAAATTTTAAATTATGCGAAATTCTTACTTTGACTTCTTATATGCATTTGTAAATATTTCTGCCGGTGGCCACATGAACTTGGATACCTATAAATGCTCTAACTGTAAAATGCTATATTTTATGAAAATAATCTAAAATTTAAAGACAATTTTCAAAAAAACAAAAAAATTTAACCTCAGATTGCATTCCTTCAGTTTAAATACATTAAGATAATATGTATTTCTAAGAAGATAAAAAAGACAAGTTACAACTATAATACAGTACTAACAACAGCTTTACAACATCATTACATACACCATAAATAAATGAAGAAGATACAACACAGCAAGGTGCCCCCTCTTGAAGTAATCTTACATACTCTTCAAGACATTGGGTTTTTTTTCCATTGAAATAGTCAACTTACAGCTCGGTGCCCCCTCTTAATATCCTACATACTCTATAAAACATTTTATTTTGCTTTTTTGTATTACTGTTTAAACTAGAAATTGACTGACAAAATCAAGAAGAGGTTAACATTTTAAAAAATATTCTATGGATTAGGGTACAAATCTTAGTTTGTCATAGAATTATCCAGTTTTATTCCTCACAAAAATTTGATAACTTTCAAAAGGAGCAAATCTGAAACCCCTAACTGATATCTTTTTTTTTTTAAGTACAGAGTGTTCTTATAAGAAATATCAAAACTATCAAGTTTCACAAAAATCTGTTGTTGAGTTATAGGGAATATAAAAGAAAAAAATTGATGGCAAAAGACCATATTGGGCAAGGTAAAAGGAATAAAAATAAATTATTATATTACAAGAAAATATTTAACTATAAAGTTTAAATATACAATGAAAGCTAGACAAGTTGGAATATAACATGTATGCATGGCTAAGGATAGCAGAATTCTGAAACAAAAGCGAAGATTTTTATGATAAATTGGTTACATAATGGACACATTTATAATCATGCAGTCGCAGGTATCAAAATATAGTTTGTAACTGTAACCTTGTCATAATGTAAAAATCGACGTAATTTAACAAATTGGTTACCTAGGCTAGGCCCATGTCTCCAATGAATTACGATTGCGACAAAAGTATACGAGAATCGATTAATTATTGAGAAAAATTTCAATGATCAACCAATTCTGCTGATGTCTTTTGAAGTTGATTACAAACTCATGTGCATCATAATTGTCATGGAAACCAATCCTGTTGACATGGTGACTAAGACAGGGGAATAAAACTAAACGTGGCGGCATTGTGGTCTTATAATCTTGGAAAATGTTTCCGAAATAGGACCGAAAAAGATCAAGTCTGCATGCATGATTGCTATAAAAAAAATAGTCAAGGCAAAATGAATTCATTCAAAAAACTAAATAAATCTTTGTAACATCTAAAAACAAAATCAATAATTCTAAAATCTAGTAATTGATTCATTAAAAAAAAAGACGGAAAAAAATCTAAAAAATTTTACTTGGTATTTGGGAGCTACTAAAAACTAAACAGGTTTAAATCTAATACTATTCTATAACTACTGTGTGAAAATGAATTCATTTTTCGAGGGAGGGGGGGTCTGTCAGCTATGTTACAGTGACTAGATCTACATGGAAGAAAACGAAAATAAAAAAGACGTGAGAGTTTTCATGCATGTTAAAAAGACAAAAGTGACCATGCCAACAGAAAATTTCCATTCTACACCATGCGGTGATAAACAAACAGTAAAGAACTAAACAAAACAAACGGCTAAAATGTCAATCTTACGTACTTGTTCATAATATAGTCTGCCACACTAGTTTTCAAAATCGCATGAAAAAAAATAAGAGAGACACGATCAGTTACTCAGTTACAAACATATTTTTAGTCATATTAATTAAATAGGAAAAAGTCTTTTTTTGTCCTCCCCAGAAATTATCATAGCATTGTGGCACTTCGAAATTTCGTCATAAAATTTGACAATTAAGAGTCGAAAATTCAAGACCTCTAAACGTAGGACCTGGGGAGAACACAAAAAGGCTGAAATAACATTCATAGAAAACAAGATACCACTAATAAGTTTCCTGGTTATATACAGTATATAATATGTTTGTGAATAAAAGAAATCATCTACTTCACATGCAAACTGATCAAATTATAAAACAATGCATTTGTTAATAAAATTCATTCTTTCCTCCATCTCTGAATTGTGTAATCTGTGCCTGTTACACTGTAAAAAAAAGAGGTTTTAACTTCTTCCAAAGAAATATCTGGAACTGATATTATTAGCATAACACTGACCTATCTAATAATATGTCTAAAAACATACTATTAAAACAAGGGTAAAACAATCCAGCCTCTACTATAGTTGCAGGGGTATAAAAATCAAATATATTTACATTTCAAATGCCTTCCAGAATTCCGACCAGTACCTCCCCATGGTGGAAGACAGGCCCTGCTCTAGCGACAACAAAGGAAACTCTGGAGCAGCTAACATTATGGCGGTGGTGTGTCATGGGCTGGATGACCCATGGCACATAGCGAGTCTATCACAGTTGCTGCAGAGGCTTTAGCCTATAGTCATGACTATAAAAATCCATCAGTCAGACATTTAAAATGCCATTATTTAATGGTGTAGAATATCAGATATGTACCTTTTTTTATTATATCTGTGTGAGTTTCAGTGTTTATAAATTATGATGTGAACAGATAAACAGACAAAATGAAAACTGTAAAAATTGAGCTCCTCTGAATGAAGGGCCCTTATCTAACTTCTTAGTTCTCTTTAACATTTATCTTTCCACTTTTTTCGTTTATTCTACTCTTTTACCCTCATTCCTCCCCCTTAAAAATCTATTCCCTTAAAACAAATTGCATGTCAACTGTTAGAAACAGGAAGTAGATGTCAGACAGGTCTATGTTAAACTTCTAATACAACCAACAATCGATTCAATCAACTTGACATTGTCATGGACCCAAAACTTTGTAAGACGAAAATTAAAGAATGACTAAATAAAGTAAAACGAGTACTGATTGTGACGGCAGCCGTCACAGATGTTCCCCAAACGAACAAGATGTACCTTAAAGCAGCAAACTGTAAATATCTCATTAGGACTGTTAAAATATTTTGTAGTCCTTATCAAGCTCTATAAT
Organism: Arcuatula senhousia; assembly: GCA_963971305.1. Classification (NCBI taxonomy): domain Eukaryota; kingdom Metazoa; phylum Mollusca; class Bivalvia; order Mytilida; family Mytilidae; genus Arcuatula; species Arcuatula senhousia. The sequence continues at coordinate 53,478,550 of OZ020307.1, read as the reverse complement.
ACCACTTAGTTTCAAGGTGCTCATCACTTGTGTTACTGAGATATGACAATGTCCTATATAATGAACTTTTGCTATTTATTAAAAAAAAAGCGGCTATTTTAAAAATTTCAAAGTTCTTATGGACACCTCTGATGTGGAGCATTACTCGCAACATCAAAATCTTCCAGAATATTAATTTTTATCAAAATCCAAGCACTTTTAAATTTTGGCGGCCATCTTGGATTTTGAAATTTCACATTTTCGCATTTTGCGGAAAAACCGTAAATATCGATTCAAATTTTTTTTGATATTTTTGTAGTACTCATCAAGCTCTATAATCCTACCCAGTTTCAAGGTCCTGACCACCTAGGTTACTGAGATATAACAATGTCCTATATAATGAACTTTTGCTATTTATTTTAAAAAAGCGGCCATTTAAAAAATTTCGAAGTCCTTATGGACACCTCTGATGTGGAGCATTACTCGCAACATCAAAATCTACCAGAATATTAATTTTCATAAAAATCCAAGCACTTTTAAATTTTGGCGGCCATCTTGGATTTTGAAATTTCACATTTTCGCATTTTGCGGAAAAACCGTAAATATCGCTTCAAAATTTTTTTTGATATTTTTGTAGTACTTATTAAGCTCTATAATCCTACCAAGTTTCAAGGTCCTGACCACCTAGGTTACCGAGATATAGCAATGTCCTATATAATGAACTTTCGCTGTTTACTCGGAAACGGTGGCCATTTTGAAAATTCCGAAAACGTTGTGCACACCTCTGATATGTGCCCTATTGCTGTGGAAAGTTTCATAAAGCTCAGTCTTCACATCTCTTCGGCTATACCCGGACAAGCGTTTTTTAGAGTGCGGAAGAAGAAGAAGAATAATAAGAATAATAAGAAACGGAGTAAAAACAATATGTTCCCACACTTCGTTTGGGGAACATAATTATGTACTATCACACTCCATAAAACATGTCTGAAGGAGGCATTGAGCCAATTACTGCCTGAAACCATTAAACTGCTCTATTCTCTGCCTTCTGAAGTCACAGACAGATAATTCTCAAATAAATGCCTCGGAGAATTCAGTAGTGTGTCATTTCCTAGAAATCAATGTGAAAATGGTGTCTCTAATTGACAAGAGACAGATTAGCTCGTGTTTCAGTGACTGACTGAGAAATGTTTTTCTGGCCATTCAAGAAATCTACTGCTGTTTCTCGCCTCTTTTGTTTTCCTTATGAAAATGAATGGTACGGACACTTCATGAAAAACTATGGCTTTTTTTTTGTTCTATTGACCGCACCTAGGAGATTCTGGTAATGAATGTCTGTCAGTTCTTGGCGTTTGTGGTTTTTCTTTCCTAGACAGGCAATAATAATCTTAGACTACATGAAATTGATGTGAATTCTATCTTTCCTTAAATGATTATTTGCATGATCATACTATTAGAACTGATTTGAACATAGGGATTGGCAGAATGAATGCACATGGCAAAAAACCCCTACTACCAAAAAATAATTGCACAATGGTAATTTTAGCATGAAGTTAGTTTTTAAGGAAAAGATCACATTGTCATGTGCATGACACAATGTTAAATTAGCCAATATGTAAGATTGTTTTTTTTTTAGCTCACCTGACCCGAAGGGTCATGTGAGCTATTGTCATCGTTAAGCGTCCGTCGTCCGTCCGTCGTCCGTCCCTCGTCCGTCCGTTAACTTTTCTTCAAAGATCTTCTCCTCTGAAACCACTGAAGGGATTGCATTGATACTAGTGGTATACATGATCTTAAGGATGTCTTCTACCAAGTTTGTGAATTATATACCTGTCGACCAACCAACATGGCCGCCGTTGCTAAAAATAGAACAGGGGGGTCAGACCATTGTTTTTGGCTTATAACTCAAAAAGTATAAGAGATAAAGAAAATCCGAAGCAACTTTCCTTGTTCAGCATCAAAAGCTCTACGAATCTCTCCATTGAGTCCAAGTTGTGAAATGACTCCTTATAGGAGTTATTGCCCTTTAATCATCAAAATTTTATTAATCTATAATCATCAAAATTGACCATTTATGCAGTTTTTGGACTATCTTGAAAACCGTTAGAGCTAGAGGAAAAGTTAGCATTGCAGAATTGTTAAGCTCATTGAGATCTACAAAAATGATTTCAGGGTCTAAATTGTCAGATCAGCCGTTTAACAGTAATTCCCCTTTAACTGTTTTTAGCTCACCTGACCCGAAGGGTCATGTGAGCTATTGTCATCGCTAAGCGTCGGTCGTCCATCCGTCTGTCCGTTGTCCATCGTCCGTTAACTTTTCTTCAAAGATCTTCTTCTTTGAAACCACTGAAGGGATTGCATTGATACTTGGTATACATGATCTTTGGGATGTCCTCTACCAAGTTTGTCAATTATATACATGTCGACCAACCAACATGGCCGCCATTGCTAAAAATAGAACAGGAGGGTTAGACCATTGTTTTTGGCTTATAACTCAAAAAGTATAAGAGGTAGAGAAAATCCAAAGCAATCTTCCTTGTTCAGCATCAAAAGCCCTACGAATCTCTCCATTGAGTCGAAGTTGTGAAACTACTCCTTATATGAGTTATTGCCCTTTAATCATCAAAATTGACCATTTTTGCAGTTTTTGGACTTTATCTTGAAAACCGTTAGAGCTAGAGGAAAAGTTAGCATTGCAGAATTGTTAAGCTTATTGAGATCTACAAAAATGATTTCAGGGTCTAAATTGTCAGATCATCCGTTTAAGAGTTATTCCTCTTTAACTGTTTTTTTCAATTAATTTACACTGATTTTCAAAAATCTTCTTCTCTAAAACCACTGAAGGCATTGCATTGATACTTTGTATACATGATCTTTAGGATATCCTCTACCAAGTTTGTGAATTATATACATGTCGACCAACCAACATGGCCTCCGTTGCTAAAAATAGAACAGGGGGGTCAGACCATTGTTTTTGGCTTATAACTCAAAAAGTATAAGAGATAGAGAAAATCCGAAGCAACCTTCCTTTTTCAGCATCAAAAGCTCTACGAATCTCTCCATTCAAAAGCTCTACGAATCTCTCCATTGAGTCGAAGTTGTGAAACAACTCCTTATAGGAGTTATTGCCCTTTAATCGTCAAAATTGACCATTTTTGCAGTTTTTGGACAATATCTTGAAAACCAGTAGAGCTAGAGGAAAAGTTAGCATTGCAAAATTGTTAAGCTCATTCGGATCTACAACATTGATTCAGAGTCAAAATTGTCAGATCAGCCATTGAAGAGTTGTTCCCCTTTAACGGTTGTTTTCCATTAATTTACACTGATTTTCAAAAATCTTCTTCTCTGAAACCACTGAAGGGATTGCTTTGAAACTTGGTACACTTGATCTGTAGGATGTCCTCTACCAGTTTGTGAATTATATACATGTCGACTAACCAACATGGCCGCCATTGCTAAAAATAGAACAAGGGGTCAGACCATTGTTTTTGGCTTATAACTCGAAAAGTATAAGAAATAGAGAAAATCTGAAGCAAATTTGCCTGTTCAGCGTCAAAAGGTCCTTACAGGAGTTATTGCCGTTTAACTGTTTTTACTATTAGTTTAAACTGATTTCCAAAAATCTTCTCTGAAACCACTGAAAGGATTGTTTTGCAACTTTGTATACTTGAAAGTTTGTGAAATTTATTCAAACTTTGGCATAAGAGATCAGGTGAGTGATTAAGGCTCCTGGGAGCCTCTAGTTTTGTTGTTGCTGCTATACAATCAGGACTAATAAGGCTAAAGTGGCAACAAAGCATTTCAGTCAGGGGCAGATCCAGTCTAAAGGGGAGTGGATGTTCTACCTGTAGTCTACTTAAAAATGAATTTCGCCACTGTTAGCAGTGCCCAAAACAATTATTCATTTATTTTCATAGATACCCATTTTCTAAGTTTGATGAGAAAGGTTCAATTCAATTCATGGATTCTTAAATTTGTGGTTCTGAAGTGTGCAGCATACAGATCAATGATAAATTTCCTTTTCATGGAATATCAAATTTCGTGGGTCACCCAAGAAAACCAAACAAATTGAGACCCCACAAAAAATCATGAAACCACAGTAACTATATGTTAAAATGCTGAAATAACTGTAAGGTTTGCAAATGTGCACAATATGCAGAATCAAATTAAGATCACATAGAAATTCATTTGACAACCTCATCAATTTCTATCAACTTTTATTGATAACTTTAAAATAAGAGAAATGGGAATAATTTTTGGCTGAGGATCTCTCTCTTATCTTGGTAATCAATGATTAGTTATAGAAGCTTTTGCAATTCTGCCAGAGTTAATTCAATTTTAGAAAACATCTTCATGTATCTTGCCAAACTTTTAAAAAGGTTGGAGTAGAATATAATAGTAATTTAGAAATATAGGTGCCCTAATATTATGAACAGAGAAGGGTTTGATCAGGTTTGTGAGTCACAATCTTAAATCTTTTGATTAAAAAATGATACATCACAAAACTTGGAAGAAATATGGAAACATTTCAGATTTATGATCTATCTGAACAAAGTATAGAGATTGTCAAAACGTAGAAGCATAGAAGATCTAAAAATGAAGAACTAAATGGAAGAGAAATATTGTAGGATCGGCAAAACTAGAAAATTGATCAAATTTCAACAAATATTGCTACTTCATTGAAAAATTGAGGATTCATTTTCAAAAAGGTTAGAGTCTTCATAATATATAAATTATGATTTCTGTTCTCATTTGACTAAGGATAATGAGGTGAATGAATGTGTAATTTTAATGTAAACAGATGGACTGAAACTTTTATAACAAAGCAGAGGGCATAAAAGTAACTCTTAAACAAACACCACTTGACCAACCATCATATTACAAGTTACAACTCTTAAGTAACATTTTTCCACTTCACATGTAAACACAGCGTACATTCTTTACCTTCATTTTACCTGGTCTAACAGGCAGGTTATTTATAACAGGATATAACAAATCAAACGTACCCTTGGTGAACTGTACCAATGCCTATAATACATCAAGTTAAACCCTGATCGTGCCAACAGTTTGACTCTCCGTTTATTTCCAATGAATAGTTAATTACATGTTGGTTGATATTTCACATACTTAATTATATAAATACCAGCAAATGTTTTAAATAATACATCGACTGGGCTATAAATAGCACAGATTTAGAACAATATCTACTGCTGAAGGATGATTTCATTGAGTCTTTGCCATAAATTCTTTAAACCTTGAGGAACTTTTCAAGTGATTTAATTATTTCATTTATTTTTTTCTGATTTCTATTTTAAAGATCAGATCAATTTTCAAACTGCTGCTTCACACAGCATGTGGTTATGCAATAGCAATAACCTTTTAATAGGAACTTTAAATGCACTATAATAATATCAAATCAAAAGTATCAAATGTGTCACAAAGAAATAAGATGTTTGGATCCTTTTTTTTTCCAACCTTTTTATCATGCCCTTAATTGTTATTGAGACTGACCAAAATGCTTGTCCAGAAATTCACACAAAAAGAATGTGAAGGATTAAAGGACCAAACAAATGAACTGGAGAAAATCTTGCGACCTTGACTTTCAACCTATAAACCTCAAAACTCACCTGATTACTGCAAATGGAAGAAAAATTACAAAAGTATGAACTATACTTTTAGAGTGATCTGTGTTGAGATTTTATGACTCATGCACATGCATTTTAAATCTTTGTGAAATCTTTTTACTTTGCAAAATTTGAACAGTTCTACAGGTGCTGACCTCAGAGACTTAATTTTAATGTTCAAAGGGACATAACTCCCACAAAATTAGCTTCAGGTACTGAAATTTAAAACCTTTGTTTAAGGTATTCAAAAATCACAAGCAATATGAATAAATTTAATGAAAATCCATTGAGAATTAAAGGCATGATAGAAGGACTGTATTCTGTGTTCAACCTTTCATGACTCATGCACATGCATGTCAAATCTTAGTCAAACCTTTTTACTCATTACAACAATAGACTGTATTTACTTCTGTACCGAATGATTTGAAAATTATGCAATGCAGCATTTAAGGCGGATCCAGCCAAATTGAAGGAAGACTTTCTTTACGACAGATGATTGCTTTTAAAACATCTTGATTTCAGGTTCAACTATTTCTGGTTGTAAAACAAAAAACATCAAACACAAAAAAAACTTCTGACGTTGCCACACCAAAGTGCACATGTACTTTAGATCCAAACCCATATGATCGAGAGATGGAATTCGAGATATGATCAAAAGATTTCAACAACATGTTTCATTAAATTGACCATGCTAAAGTTAGCATTTTAAAAGAAATCAAAGCTTTAAAATCACTTCATTACTGGAACTGTCTAACCTATTTTTAGAAAAGGTCTTCAAACAGTCATGATTTTGACTTCCGTTAATTCATTTGGTTATAACTTTATACTTCACAAATGACAAACCATTAGCAGGAAATATCTAACTTCAATAGTTCTTTATTTGCTTACAATGCCATAAGAAAATTTGATTTCAATTCATAACACTCCTAGCTAGGTCAATGACATGTCAACTTCTAACATCTATTGGTCACGAACACTTTAAAGTAAACAAATTCTAAGAACCTTGACTTTCTGTCCATATTTCCAAGCAAATAAAATTCAGAAGTGATCCTATATATATCTCCTATTGTTGGGAATTAGGCGGTACACTGATTAACTTAACTTTGTAAGTTTCATTGTAACGTCATTGCAGCAGGTAACTACATGATCTTAATATCTTTTTTTCTAAATTGAGTTATTAAATGTAATTACTTTGGTTATCTATGAGAAAACAGATAATTCTGGGATTTCATTCAAGAAAAATGTATAAATATATAATGCTCTTTTTTTTCAGAAAGTACTTAAACTACTCAAAATACTGTACTTCACAAAAATTAATGTAGATTTTTTCGAGTTTTTTTGTCGCAAAGTCACTAAGACAAAATCACTTAGTTTAACTGGAGTAATGTAAAAATACAAATACTTGACCTTCTAAAAATGCATGTACTTCAAAACAGATTATGCTGAATTTTTTAAATACTTTTTTTATTGACCAAGTCAAGAAGGCTTAGACAAATTACATCTATTTACTGATTTAATATAGAAATACTTGACCTTCTCAAAAGACAAGTATTTCACAACTTTATGTTGAGTATTTGGAATATTTTTTGGCAACTTTGTAAAGATCTAGAGATTCTGGGACAAATAACATATATTAACTAAAGTAATGTCGAAATAACACTCAACATGACCAGATATCAAACGAATCCCGACTGAAGTCGAGAGGAACAACATTCAATCCGACCAGAATTAAAACGTTTATAATAGCGGGATATCAGACTCTTATTATCCTGTAACAACTTCATTATAACATAATGGGAACTCAATCAATAGATATCTCGTAACGTTTGGAGAGAGAATCAATATTTTGTAAATGTTTCATGTCCTTTTAACATGATATTTTTATATGAATTTATATCTATAAAATCTGATACTTTTGAATTCCTAGCTTTTTTGAAACTAGAAAAACTGTGAGCTGTGTCTGAAAATCAACCCCCTCCCCCATCTTTATTTTGATACAAAGATAGTATGAAATTTCATGAAAATCAATTGGTTGTTCAGCTTTGGAGTTGCAAATAAAAAATGGGTATAGACAGACAAACAGACAGACACAAACAGATGGCCACCCCTATTAGTTACTATATAATCCCTAATGTTCAAGGAAAGGGCATGATAATGATTATGTCTCTCATAACACTTTATTTTTATGCAGCATGTCTATACAAACAGCGCAATACCTGCTTTAAGCAAAAGCAGCTAATTCCTTAAATCTTTTGTATTGTTTATAGACATAATGTATCATCATGAAGTTTACAACAAGTCTGAGAATAACAAAACAGTTGGGCGACAAGGTGTTCCTCCACTGAGGAATTTCAAGCACTATCACCCAACTGTTTTGTTATTCTCAGATTTTGTTGTACCATTGTTTTTTAATTACATTGCATCATTTTCAACCCAGTCTGCCTCATTGGTTTATTAAGAGTTTTCTGGTTTTCTTTAGACCCTAAAATAAATTTTACATACATATTTACTTGGTCCAAAAAATAGGTTCTGACCTTCCCTGTTACGTTCAATTAAAAAGTTAATTAGGAAAAATGTTTTTAATTCTTTTGTTTGAAATTTAATATAGAACTAGTTATATGGATTTTAAATAGTATGAAAAGCCATAAGTTTTGTGTTTTTTATCCACAGTTTTTCTTTCGAGGAAGATCCGGAATCTACCAGTTTTTCTCATGGGTGGGCAAAGTAATCAATTACATTATATATTTTTTGTCTTTAATTGGATATAAACATCATGCAGTTCTAAATTATACATTTATCTGTCTCAGGGTCAAACATTTCTACTTCAAACTTCTCTGTAGTAAGTAAAATCTGGATATTTCCAGGATTAAGTAGTCACCTTGGCTCTTTTACATGAAGTGCACTATTCAATAATCTTCCAAATAAGTAGGTTTACACAATAACTATAGAATATTTTTTATGTTTATCAGCACTAATGGTAATAATATTTTTTTTTAGAAAAGGTAAACCTACACGAGGAGGAGGTGTATATTTATCTGCATACCAAAATCTACTACTGCAGATCCTAGGTGGGTGTAATCTATGATGTATCATTTACAAAGTCTTTCAAACTGTTTTTGGGCATAAATATACAAAAAAAATCATTATTAAAACAGTATAAATTCAATAGACAATTCTTTAAAAGTTCAGCGAATGTTCCAGATCCGAAGAGATATCATAACTAAGGTCAAAGGGGCATAACCTCCACAAAAAACTGTTGACTAGAAATGCCTTTTTCACAGTACAAAATGTACATGTTACTTGTATGTATTTAATAACATTAAGAATAATTTTATAACAACTGGTGTTGAGAAATGAAGGGGGAACGACTTTCAAGAAGTTCTGTAGCATGGATATGTAGATGTAGATGTACAATATGATGTAGGCATTCACACACAGAGATGCTTTGCATCTCTGTATCCCCTCTCTGTGTTTGAAAAGAATCAAAACTCCTCATGAACAAAGAATAACTGAATCATGGGTCAAAGTTTCAGAGAACTCAGTTTCAGGTTTTAAAAAAAATTCTCAAATCAAGATTCTAACTACATGCATGATGCAATTCAATGCATTTCTTTGTTTAACAGGTGGTAATTCATAGAATATTTAATTAAAGTAAAAATACAATATAATTCCCTTTTATTAGCTATTATTTTATACTTTAAGATAATATTCGCTTGCAACAAACAATCTTAAAGTGCATTCAATACTTTAGATGAAAATTTAATATCATAGCTATAAAATCCTTTATAGAAATGGAATTATGGATTTCTTATCCCTAAAGGCTTTTAAAATCTTTTTAAAATTCAAAGTAAATGACAATTTGAAAACTTGCATAAGATTATTATACAATTTTACTGCATGTTTTTCTAAAAAGCATGTTCAATAATACATGTGGTTCAAATGGAAATGAACAAACACTTCAAAATATTTCCAAAAGCCATGATGACAAGTGACATCTCACAACATTGAAAAGGATTTTCAAACTGATTTGGGACAGGCACACAGACCAGGACACCATATGCCCCTCTTATTTTGTATATAGGACATAAAAAAAGTCTAAGACATGGTCAGCTACCAGGACAAAGGATCTATCAAAATGACCACTTTAAAAATTAAAATAGCAACAATCAAATCATTGACTTAATAATTTCCTAATTGATTTTCTCTTTAAATTAACAAGATAGACATATAACATTGATTTTGACTTGATTCATTTTACGTCAAAAGATTTATTTCAGCATCAGTAACCATAAAACTAACCAAGAGAACAAAATTGGTCTAGTCTTCATTATAAAAAAATCAAAAGAGAGATCAAAAGAATAAAAACATCTAAAATGTCCAGCAACCTGGGTTCAATTCTTGATCGCCCAGTACTAGTGTTAACCCATCTCCAGTCCACGCCCCTTCTTATTTGAAGCTTCGTTCTAAATTTACCAGTGATAGTTTAAACCTCATAACAGACCTGTAATTGTCAAATTATTTCAACTTTTTTTATCCTATATTATCATCACTTACAAACAAGTATATACCATGCACTAAATACCTACCACCTGTAAAGAAAGATAACTCAGTCAACAAATAAAAAGAAAAACAACTAAAAGTCAGAAGAGCAAACAAAAGATAAATAATTCATATAAACCTAATAAACCTACAAGTTTTAAAACAATCTAAGTATGAAGTTACATAAATACTTACCCAGCAAACACGATAAAACAGTCCAACTTATTCCACGAATCGTCAAGGTAGGCTGTCTTCCCATAAATCCCCATTCCAATCATTTTGATGATCATTTCAATAGCAAAGAATCCAAAGATGAAATGATCGAAGTATGCTAGAATGTGACACCTGATGGTATGACACGTCTTGTCCTCGCAGGGTTGGTACATGCCTAACGTGACACAGTTTAGTAATATCACTGCCATGCTGATCCTCTCGAACCATGTGGATAACAGTTAAGGAAAATAGTATGAACATTGTGAAAAAAAACAAATCTTTTCAATTTTAACAACAAACCTGTTCTGAAAAATACACAGTTTATAGAAAACAGAAATTTAAATGAATTCTGGTATTGTGATAAATATATGCAGTAGTTTATACCAGTTTTGATAATTCTCTCTTATATGATATAAGAGAATATGAAAGACAGGAAATGCATAAAACAGTTAAAAAGTACATGTAGTTACACGTGTTGCATTTATAAGTAAAAATGCTACCTTAAAAATTAAAAGGTAAATTGAAAAAAATTGTTAACATGCAGACTGACTAACAGACATAAAGTCCCAAGCATGAATTGGACCTCACTTTTGTAATATTTCATAAAATAATCCCTTCCTGCTAACTCAATGTCACTGTCTAGCTCCCAGATTATAATATCATATAATTCTAGGAACCAGGATCTAAAAGGCTTTTATCATCAAATAATGTTATCATGAGAAACATCTTTAGTCCATTTTTTTTTTCATTACTTGATTCAGAATTCTTAAAAGTACATAAAATGTACTAGTACCGTAACAATTAAGGCAGTGTTCAATACAAAACAAAATGTGTCTGTAATGGAATCCATTAGAAGTGAATATGGTCAAAATAAGGACATTTTTATCTAATTTTACTTAATAATATGTACATGTAGATATAACTTTAACAATATCTACCATTCCTACATAGAAATGACCTTGAGATCAAATCTCAAGGTTATTAAATTATAAAATAAGAAACACAAACCCATCATATATCAATGAGAATTTCAGAATTACTTGGAATCTCCGTATGAACTTCTTCAACATAAATCAGGGGCGGACCCAGGAATTGAGCTTAGGGGTGGTGTAAAAACATTTGATGTTGTTTTTCACAGAGCGAATTAAGCAAGGTGTGCAAACTTTTTTCCATGTTTTTAACGTGGAATATGTGTAAAAAACATAAAAAAAAATCAGTTTTAGGGAGCTAACGCCCAGTACGCTTATCCTTGGATCCAGGCCATTAAATTTACAATAGAAGTGATTTCTATCTACCCTGGCAGGTTTGAAAAGAGGGTTCAGAGTTAAAGTTCTTCATAACATCAAGCCGGAAATAAAAAGATATTCTATAGTTGATTAAAATTTCACAGCATTTGGGCAACCAGAACAAAAGTCATTGCGGCCCCTTATATGTCAAATTTCATAGCAATCTGACAACTAGAACTAAAGTCATTGTGGTAAGACACTTAAGTTAATAGGTTAACAGACACAACAGCATCATACCATGATATGTCTGCTGCTTAAAAAGAGATATCCAGAGTCTCAATTATGCAACTTATCTAATGAAACCACATTCACAACCACAAATATTTCAGATTGTATTGATACACCAGACCTATCCACAAAGAAAATGATGTGGTTATATATCCAACAATCTTCCAAATCTCTTAAAATTTAATTGTCTTTTTTTTACATAATATTCACCCAATGATATAACACTACATCTGCTAAACTAATTTTTCTACATTATAACAATTAATGATGCCTCTCTTCATGCTCGTTTTTTCAGCTGTTGACTGAAAAACAAATAACTTAAGGAATTTCATTTCCTCTGAGGGCACTTTGATCTCTCAGTAAAAGAAATTATTTTTCAGGTATCAAGGTGAACCTTTTAACAAATATCATATTCAATCATAATTCCAGCTGTAAATTAGTTTTAATAAGTAGAGCAGATGGCATTGTCTAAAACAAGGAGTCACTAAACTTAATGCTTTGAGGCACAATGCAAAAAATGTGGGTTTTTTATTATTCTATGAATATGCACAAACAAATTAAATTGCACCTGCTATAATAATAATTAACCCTCCATTACTTCCAAGGTGATAATCTTAAAACAAAATCAATTAATATCTCCCACTTTTTATTTCAAGGTTATGTGTTATACTTTATCTTTCTATAATATCTAACTTGCCCTTAAAACAGACATGCAAAGTGTCTTAGGACAGATGCAGACCATGAAATTTTCGAAAGGAGGACTCACCACAATACACTGAGGACCAAAGAGGGGTTCCATTAACCAAGCTTTCCTGAAATATCAAATATACTGATGGCAAGGAGGATTTCAACCACATAGACCCTGACCTTTGAACTTGCCACTGTAAAGAAAATAAAAAAAAAAACATTACTGTGGATTCATTTATTTTCGTGGGTACCAATTTTCGTGGTTTCATGAAAAAGGATCAGTTCGTGGATTGCATTCAAATCAATGTTAAATTTCTTTTTGTGTGATATCAAATTTTGTTGGTGAAGGCAACCCGCGAAAACCACGAAAATTGATATCCCACGAATAATAATGAAACCACAGTATTTCCTAGGTTTGTAGGAATGATAAATCAATTGATGCCAGGCATTTCAATACCAAACTCCATATTGTGGGCAAGGATAGGATCAAATAATGATAAATAACATGTACTGAAAAACATGTACTGTTAATTATAATAGTCTGCAAATTATTCCTTCTAGTTTGAAAAGACACATCACGATAGCGATCTGATCAAAAAAAGAAAATGAATACTGATTTAAATTAACTAGGTTCTAAATATCAAAAGTTTTAATTTTCCACTGCAAGGATCTGCATGAAAAGAAGCCGCAGTAAGACGTCTCATTAATCAAGCTATTGTAATTACACTTCATTTCAGAAATTCTTAACATATTGATTTTTTAACAAGAAAAAAGTTCAAGTTTAAAAAAGAAACACATTAAGAGATCGCATGTTGTATTGTTATACTGGACTCGAACCGAGCCGTTATATAACGTCGTTCCTTAACGAACATTAGTTTTGATTGAATCACAATAATCTATACTTCGTAATTAAGTTTATTTCAGTCCAAGAATTTTTGACTGGTGATGTAACCGATATTTGTCAAGAAGAAATATGGTCTCGAGTCCGGGGTTGTCTGAGGGTAAATATGGATGGTTGTTTTGGTCGGGAAATGTATGGGAAAACAAAATATTTATTACCATTCAAGGTTAAGTAATGTCTGGAAGTAACTGTTATTATTATTTAGTCACTTGCCTTCAGAAAGAGGTCTATAATAATTCATCTAGTGCAGTAGATTCAAGATTCTGACTTAGTTGATGACTTTAAGTTCTGATTTTTCTATCATTATAATTTATTTGAACAATGTTACTGTGAAAGTATTACATGTATTATTCGTGGGGTACCAATTTTCGTGATTTTCGTGGGTCAGGCAAACCACACGAAATTAAGTTCCCAACGAACTGTGTATTACACATTGCTTTTAATAGAGATTGTTTTTGAACCACGAATTAGGAGTTTACTTCCGATCCAAGAAAATTGATACCAACGAATTTAAGTACTGTCACAGTAATACAAAGACTCAGTATAAGGAAAATATTTCTTGATATTCTCAGGGCAACAATTTAGAAAAAAACGAACTGTGTATTACACATTGCTTTTAATAGAGATTGTTTTTGAACCACGAATTAGGAGTTTACTTCCGATCCAAGAAAATTGATACCAACGAATTTAAGTACTGTCACAGTAATACAAAGACTCAGTATAAGGAAAATATTTCTTGATATTCTCAGGGCAACAATTTAGAAAAAAACAATGAAACTAAGTCTAACATGTTACTTTGTAAGTTAAATTTCCTTTCTCCTTACAACTCAAACAGCCAAGCTTGAAATCAGAAAAAGTCAGAAAATTCTTTCAGTTACTAATTGAACATTATCTCACTATCAGGAAACAATAACATTGACGCAATGCTGAAGATTCTGCCGTAACATCTGGTTCCCTAAATTCTAATACTGTAAATACCAGTCAGGTGATGGTGCCAGACAATTCAAATTATACACCTGGAGAATATGCAAATGAACCTCGTAAAAATGTCAAATTGAGAACTAACAAAGTCTACATCTGTGTTTCTGTCTTATCTTCCTGATAACTGTGAAGTTCCATTCCATAGAGTATTGGTACTTTTACTTGTCTTCCTGATAACTGTGAAGTTCCATTCCATGGGGGTATTGGTACTTTTACTTGTCTTCCTGATAACTGTGAAGTTCCATTCCATGGGGGTATTGGTACTTTTACTTGCCTTCCTGATACTGTGAAGTTCCATTCCATGGGGGTATTGGTACTTTTACTTGTCTTCCTGATACTGTGAAGTTCCATTCCTAGGGGGTATTGGTACTTTTACTTGTCTTCCTGATACTGTGGAGTTCCATTCCATAGGGTATTGGTACTTTTACTTGTCTTCCTGATAACCATGAAGTTCCATTCCATGGGGTATTGGTACTTTTACTTGTCTTCCTGATAACTGTGAAGTTCCATTCCATGGGGTATTGGTACTTTTACTTGTCTTCCTGATAACTGTGGAGTTCCATTCCATAGGGTATTGGTACTTTTACTTGTCTTCCTGATAACTGTGAAGTTCCATTCCATAGGGTATTGGTACTTTTACTTGTCTTCCTGATAACTGTGGAGTTCCATTCCATAGGGTATTGGTACTTTTACTTGTCTTCCTGATAACTGTGAAGTTCCATTCCATGGGAGTATTGGTACTTTTACTTGTCTTCCTGATAACTGTGAAGTTCCATTCCATAGAGTATTGGTACTTTTACTTGTCTTCCTGATAACTGTGAAGTTCCATTCCATAGGGTATTGGTACTTTTACTTGTCTTCCTTATAACTGTGAAGTTCCATTCCGTGGGGTATTGGTACTTTTACTTGTCTTCTTGATAACTGTGGAGTTCCATTCCATAGGGTTTTGGTACTTTTACTTGTCTTCCTGATAACTGTGAAGTTCCATTCCATAGGGTATTGGTACTTTTACTTGTCTTCCTTATAACTGTGAAGTTCCATTCCGTGGGGTATTGGTACTTTTACTTGTCTTCTTGATAACTGTGGAGTTCCATTCCATAGGGTTTTGGTACTTTTACTTGTCTTCCTTATAACTGTGGAGTTCCATTCCATAGGGTATTGGTACTTTTACTTGTCTTCCAGATAACTGTGAAGTTCCATTCCATAGGGTATTGGTACTTTTACTTGTCTACCTGATAACTGTGAAGTTCCATTCCATAGGGTATTGGTACTTTTACTTGTCTTCCTGATAACTGTGAAGTTCCATTCCATAGGGTATTGGTACTTTTACTTGTCTTCCTGATAACTGTGGAGTTCCATTCCATAGAGTATTGGTACTTTTACTTGTCTTCCTGATAACTGTGAAGTTCCATTCCATAGGGTATTGGTACTTTTACTTGTCTTCCTGATAACTGTGAAGTTCCATTCCATAGGGTATTGGTACTTTTACTTGTCTTCCTGATAACTGTGAAGTTCCATTCCATGGGGGTATTGGTACTTTTACTTGTCTTCCTGATAACTGTGAAGTTCCATTCCATGGGGTATTGGTACTTTTACTTGTCTTCCTGATAACTGTTAAGTTCCATTCCATGGGGGTATTGGTACTTTTACTTGTCTTCCTGATAACTGTGAAGTTCCATTCCATAGGGTATTGGTACTTTTACTTGTCTTCCTGATAACTGTTAAGTTCCATTCCATGGGGGTATTGGTACTTTTACTTGTCTTCCTGATAACTGTGAAGTTCCATTCCATTGGGTATTGGTACTTTTACTTGTCTTCCTGTTAACTGTGAAGTTCCATTCCATGGGGGTATTGGGGGGGGGTATTGGTACTTTTACTTGTCTTCCTGATAACTGTGAAGTTCCATTCCATAGGGTATTGGTACTTTTACTTGTCTTCCTGATAACTGTGAAGTTCCATTCCATAGGGTATTGGTACTTTTACTTGTCTTCCTGATAACTGTGAAGTTCCATTCCATAGGGTATTGGTACTTTTACTTGTCTTCCTGATAACTGTGAAGTTCCATTCAATGGGGGTATTGGTACTTTTACTTGTCTTCCTGATAACTGTGGAGTTCCATTCCATGGGGGTATTGGGGGGGTATTGGTACTTTTACTTGTCTTCCTGATAACTGTTAAGTTCCATTCCATAGGGTATTGGTACTTTTACTTGTCTTCCTGATAACTGTGAAGTTCCATTCCATAGGGTATTGGTACTTTTACTTGTCTTCCTGATAACTGTGAAGTTCTATTCCATAGGGTATTGGTACTTTTACTTGGCAGACAAGAGCTCAGCAATGTTGAAATACAAGAGCTGCAATGTTGAAATACAAGAGCTGCAATGTTGAAATACAAGAGCTGCAATGTTGAAATACAAGAGCTGCAATGTTGAAATACAAGAGCTACAATGTCGAAATACAAGAGCTGCAATGTTGAAATCAATTAGTTAGTTAGCTAGTTATTGCTTTACTCCCAAGCAACACGATTTGGCTATATCTGGGAGATGAACATGAAAGTTGTGATACAATGAACATGAAATGATGATGAAGTGGAGGAAACAGGGACACAAGGCCAATCAGGTAGGAGAGTTTTGACTGCCACTTGAGAAAGGAATGATGGGTAGGGACGGGAAATTTAGCCTCCTGCATGGAGATCCTACAGGTCCTAATACCTAGACCTACAGCCAGGCCTGGGGTCAATAACAATGCAAAGTAATGCATGGCATTACCATTACTTTACTAATTTTGTCATTACATTTCATTACCATTACTTTTTTTCTCCTCTGTAATGCATTACATTACCATTACATTGCTTGTGTAATGCATTGCATTACACATTACATTTTGATTACATATTTATAGGTGAATCTTTTTGCACTTCTAATAGGTCATTTGCAAAAGACACTATTATTTTGTTCGGCCAAAAAAAATGTGTGTTTCCGGTTACCCAACCCTACCTATTTTTCGATGCCTTCCCTTATCAGCTTATTAAACATTTTCATTGCCATTTTTGCTGAAGCACCGTTAAACTTTAATTACACTCTCCATTTACTCAAGGTAAAAAATTGTGAAAAAAATAAAAATAAACCTACCTACCTACCTAATTTTTCAGACATGTAATAGGAAACACACATATTGTTTTGTTTGGCTTTCTGTATAGTGTATACAATATTTTGAAATTATTTATGTATCTAACGTGTAATGGTTATGACACAGGCACTTGCTTCTATCAATAAAAGGGGGGTCGACTTTATATAAAATAAAGACTTTTGTATATAGTCGCCCCCCTTATTAATAGAAACAAGTCCGTCAAGTGTCTGTGGGTTATGACATATTTAAATATGAATCAGTAAATAAAAAATTTTAAAAAGTAAATATCACAATTCTTTGCAAAGATATATGGATTTTAAATTACAGAGAATATATATTGTCATTTTCCAGTTCGTACTAAACAGTGGTACAAATGGTCACAATCTGTATACCAACAGAAACAGGGATGTCCAAAACAAGCCAACTTATTTAACATGATTTTAATTACTGTAGATTGGTTACAAAAGACCATGTATTGAAAATATTATCATGATTATAAAAATAATATTATAGTTTTTTTTTCCAATTTTGAAACCCTGTTGAATAGAATTAGAAAAAAAGTGTTTTCTGCAAGTTTACTATAGACAGGCAAGTCATTTTTGATTTTACAAATAATTTATATTTAATACTTAATCCCTTGGTCTTTTGTCCTTTCATAAAATGTGACCCCAATTAGTAAAAACATCTAATTGTTATCATGGTTATAAAAACAAATTAGTACAATAAAAATGTCACTGTATATGCCTTAAGACAACTTAATTGCAAACATCAAAAAGGTGATTTCAAATGAAGCTATTTTAAGGATATTCTTTAAAGTTTTTTTTTTATTTTAGGGTCTTTTTTTCTTATTTTTATTTTAGGGTCTTTTTTCTTATTTTGATATAGACATACATAGTGTCATGTTGCTAAATTAATAAAAGTACATGTAAATACATAAGTATATAATATTATTTGGATTAAGCATGTTAAGGGGTAATTGACAAAATTCTGTTTTTAATTAAATCAGACTATTTTTTTAATAAAATTTTTGAATTAGAAAATAAAATTATTTTTCAGTCACACAAAATAAGAAAAAAAAAGAAATGCAATGTAATGCAATGTAATGGGTGCATTACATAATTTTTGACCTAAGTAATGCATTACATTACATTACATGTAATGCAGAAATTGTGCATTACACATTACTTTGCATTACTGACAAAAAATGTAATGATTACAATGCATTTGCATTACGCATTTGCATTACCCCAGGCCTGCCTACAGCAGGGATCTTTAATGTGCAAGGAACGTGACATTTTTTCCAACACGGTGCACCACTATGGTTTGCGGTCAGGTTTTGCGCATGTCAACCAGGGCACACATCCCAGTCACTTTGTGGGCAAATCGGCCTGACCCGATGTCAGGTTTCTGAGCTCTCTTTAGTGGACTTTTACTGACAAGCTAAGCGCTGCCGCGAGCCTATTCACCACCTGGAACCCACATGGGTATGTGGAATCAAAGATCAGGTGACAGTTATCAATCTATAACCGAAATGCATTTAAAAATGTAGGTCACAATGACTAACAAGTAACTGTTCTTTCAGGAGGACAAATCTACCTTGTGGAATTCAAATTAATTCTATCCCAAAACACATTTATTTTTCCTCATGGAAACACATAAATATTAAGCTCCAGAGTAAAATTACTAGAAAAATATTATGTTGCTCCTCCAATTTTGAAAGACAAAAACCACATCTTGAAGGTCAACAACCCCTTATTTAACCAAAAAGAATAGTGATTCCTTTATATGGATGAAAGACTCTCAAATATCAATTGGATACTGATATGGATACATTTAATAACCAGAAAATAATATTTACATTAGAGCTTGAAAAACCTATTCCGTTGGAAGATGAAGACATTGATCTAAAAGGTCACTGAACCAAAATCTTATAAACAAATTATGGTATATATCCTTTTATGAATGAAAGACTCAAAAATCTGACAGCAACTCTCCACTGAGAACAACATGTACATTGGTATACATTTTATAACCGGAAAATAATGTTTACATTTGATTCAATTGTTAGAAAAAGAGGACAACTAAACAGCCACTGAACAAAAATCTAACTGATAAATTGTGATTTCCTCTTTTACCAAGACTTTAAAATCTGACAGCAACTCTCAACTGAGAACAACATGTGCATTAATTGGAATACATTTCAGATCCAGATTTCAAATAAATGTTGACATTAGATTCTATTGGAAGAAAAAGAGGACAACTGAAAGGTCGCTGAACCCAAAATCTTACAAAATTTTGTGATATCCATTTATGAATGAAAGACTCTCAAATAATCCACTGGACATATCACAGAGAGTGACAGAAAATCTATTTCATGTCGTGAACAACACAGATTTCCTGCTGATACGGTTTTATTATCGGATACTTATAATCGGAAGTAGAAAAGCAAGCCCATTTCCTCTTAGGTACATCGATAGCAGCTTCCATTTCAGTTATTATTTGTTCAAATTAAGTCCCGCTATCCCTCTCTGAGCAATGGTCAAATGGAAATTTTTGATGGATGGTTTTTTGAGAGCGTAGTTTGTATAACAGAATAGATTTTTGTCACGCTCAGAAAAGTCTTGTAGATATTTTTATTTAATATTTCAATGTTTTTGCAAATGACAAAAGAGACAATTTAAAGGCAGATGTTCATTACAATTATATTTTGCAGTTTGATAATTTTGATATGCATTTTTTATATCTCACTGAAACATGCAAAAATGCATTTGCCTAAGGCCACGTATCGAATCAAATTAAACTGAAATGATCATATTTAGTTCAAACTAAACTAGAACACCTGACCTGAGGTAGTCTAGTTTAGATCGACACCGATCGATCTACAGGGTTTACACTGAAGTTAAATCGATTCATTTTAGTTCAGTCTCTGTATGAGTCGATCCATCCAAAACTCATAGAGAAAACGCAGACTAAATGTGTTTATATAATAAACCCTGCCCAAACCAGGTATAAACAGGATTTCAGTTTATAATTAGAGAATTTCTTTATATCTTTATATTCATATAAGATTATATAACACATCTCAAATAAACAGAAAGAACAACAGATCCATCCACTCAAAATGAACATGTTGGAACAATATAAACAATTTCATTAAAATCGGTCAAGTAGGTTTTGCTTTAGTTATAAGCCCTGCCAACAAATCCAATAACAAGAACAGCAACAATATCAGTGAAAGACTATAGCTAAAACAATATGATAAAAAAGTCTGAAATGTTTAAAACAAGAGACACATTACATCAACAAAACCTGACCCCCCCTTTCAGCAAAACAACTTCACAGAATACAAATAAGGTCAAGGTTTACATGTGGTGCCTCAGTATTTCTACTCATTGGTACACCAAAGTTACAATTTAATGTATCACTTTGTTTCACACAAAAACACAATGAAATTTCATTCAAATGTATGATACAGAATTAACTGAAATGGAGGTTGTAAACATGTTTTTCAATTCAGAATAAAAAAAGGTAGATAAGAGACAGCAATAAAAGAATATTCCAATATATGGACCAAGAAGGAATCTCCTTTTCCTTTCAAGAGTTTTTTTGTTAATTTCATGCATGTTTTCAACAAATTAAATGAACAGAAATAGACTTCGCATCCCTTATTGTTCTGGATCAAAATTTACCCTTTATATGTCGGGAGCCGCAAATTTGAAATTTTCAGAACCCTCCCAATCCGATTCCTTATCAACTTCATCAACAAACAATAACAAATCAATGTCAGGTTAATACTATAGAAATCAACTCATAAAGAAATCATTCTAGTTGAATGATCAACAGGAATTTCTTCATCATGAATGAACCAATTAATTAAGTCAGAGATAATTAATTAGAACAGCCATAACTGTCTGATGTTTAATTATTATTGATAGGTACAAAGATTACATCAGGTAATATGGATATTACTGGAAATTAATTAATGATAATTGATGTAACTTTGATCACAGGAACATGTAAGATCAAGATTTTTTTTTCTAAAATAAGTAGATGAAGATTTATTAATGTTGCTTTGGTCTCACAGACAAGAAATCGTGATCAATTATTTCTAAAATAAGGTAGTAATCTTGCAAGTACATGTAATACCAATCATTAGCTGAAACTGACCTAGGGTGGATAATTTGTCTTTGACTGACCTAGGGTGGATAATTTGTCTTTGACTGACCTATAATGAATGGAGCTGGTGCCATTTCTAGGTTATCCAATACATTCAAAATGATTTGTCTGTAAGGAGAGGCCCTGGGTCTGGGCCAAAAAGGACTAATCTTTAAATAGTCAATAACTTAACTCGATGATGCTTTGAATACTTCAATGAACATGTATGACATTGTACAGCACTAACAAAAGCCAGTGGTGAATTAGCAACCTGCTTTACTCTTTATGGAAAATTAAGGGGTTTTTTTGCAATAGCCCTCTAACTAGACCCAGTTGACCTGCCTTCTGACAGTTTATAAAAGAATTCTGGATAAGAATTGATTCCAATGTCAGAGTACTTGAAGTGTATACAATTAAACCAAGATTCCAGTGTATATAATGCAGTGTGAAGATGCAACTCAATCAGTATTTACACAAGCAATAACTTAATTACGTTGGGAGTTAATCTTGCTATTGATACTGCATGCTTTCTTTCCTCATAGTGATGATGGCTTACAGACAATAGACTGTCTGGATTTTGGGAGATTGGCTTGGAATTTCATCAAAGGGTTTAGATAGATTTTCTTGAAATCTCTTCAGCTTACCAAAATATTAATTCCCAGTGCAGAATACTTATAAGAATGGGGTTAATTAAAGTCCTTGTGGGCAAGTCTGTAGAGAAATGTTAATGCTTTGAAATAGTTGTGGCAAAATCAATTTCAACGATACAGGATAAAATCTAATTAAAATTTTAAAATAATATCCCCAAAACACAAATTTTTCTGGAGTTTAAAACTTTTCTTCCAGGCATTCAGACTATAAACATTTCATTATATGTATAGAATGAGATGCAAGATCTTATTAACCTTGTTTTGAAAGCAGCAAAGAAGTGCCATTATGGAGCATTCAAATGTCATAAGTCCAAACAAGGCCAACGTAAAAGACAACATGAAACAAACTGCAAAACTTAACAAAAAAACACAAACTACATGTAACTAACTATACATTGCCCTCAACAAACAACTCAAGTACATGTAGAAACAAGTGTGAACTCAGGTGCATTGAAACTTTAAGCAGTTACTCATATGTTGACAACAGTCATTGAAGTGTTGTCCAAATTGAAATTGGATTTACGGACAACAATATAAAAAATTGTAAAGGGATAAATTGTATAAAGTTGCTTTACAAATACAAAAACAAATTTTGTAAGCCAATTTAGCTCTAACAAAGGGCATTTACATATACAAACACATATGAACATTATTTAAAACAATAAAAATGAAGCAAAGACAAATATTTTTTTTTAAATAAAGATCTGTGGTCTGTGTAATGTGCAAGAAAATCCAAGAACAAAGCTATTTGGTGCAGAACAAACAAAAATGGAAAAAAAAATTAATAATAATCTAATTGAATATAATTGTGTTAAAAAAACAAAGACAGACGTTTAACCAAACTGTACTTGATGCTTATTTCGTGACAAAGCGAGTAACGCTACACGCTAATAATAAAGCTTTTATCGCTTCATTATCCCAGACACCAAATGCCCTTCCTTCCAAACATTTAAATAAAAGCACATATTTACAGCAAAAGAATTTTATCATCCAGGTTTTTATCTTATTCATTGCTGTGATTAATGCTTTTGTGAACGCCACACGCAAGCGTGTTGAAAAACATCGAAAAGCAATTTGCTCCAATATTAAACCCTGAAAATTTCATCACTTATTCAATAAAACATTTTCTTTTTAAGCTCTTACTGTTTATGCTTTCATTAGCTTTTTTCTTTTCTATGAATAAATCATGTCCTTTTAGCAACTGAAACACTCGAAGGGAACCCTATGTGGATTACGCTTTCCATCGATTTTTTCCCGATAGCGTACCAGAAATTCCATAGACGAGGTTAAAACATTTGAATTACGTCAAATTCAAAAGGAGTCTCTGCCTGTAATTTGTTTTTCGATAAAATTGCCGTAAGTGTAATGACAAAATTGAATCAGGTTTGAAGCACCATCAAATAAAATCTGGAATTTCATTACAACACATCAACAAATTAAATCAAATTTTCACAATAGGCCAAGCAAAGCATATTTTAGAAAAGACAATAAAATTCTATTGTTTTTTTCAATAAAAGAATTTGTTTTCAAGCACAGCTATTACCAGACTATATTGTAGCATAAGAATTCAAATTACATTTAGAAAGTAACCTTAGTGGTATAAAGTATTTAAACAATTTTGCAAAACAAAATACCGGTACATGACCATGGAACTTAACCCAATAAATGAATAATCAGCCCTTAAAATAATATGAAGCTCCGACTTCAAATTTAGGTATTTTAATCCACCTCTTTGTAAACCTTTTCTATATCAATGATTCTTTTAGGAAATTGGCTGTGCTATTCAAAGTAATGAACAAAAATGTACAATTTTTAGTCTGGAAGCCAGAGAAAGAATCATGAATTATACAATGCAGTGATTGATGCACAACACAACAGAAAACAAACATTCTACATTGCTTCTACTAACAGCATTCTAGCTCTTGTTGGAAGGAAATAAATTACAGATATCATGGCTGAATACACCTCATTGGACATCTTGCACTAAAAACAACAAACATCTTGCACTGATGAGTGATATTCTTTGGCAGACAGCGAGTGTTGGATTCAAGCGTAACTTGACAGTTTGTGTAATCAGTCAACACTCCTCCCCCACCCTCTATGTCAATCATTGCAGTAAGGCACATTGGAATATACAGTCAAGGAAATAAAGCTACTGATATACATGTATATACATGTATATTAGGGACCAGAATGAGGGATATTGAGAGATAGACAGAAGATGCCTCAAGGCAAATATTCCCCCTCTTAACATAAATATATGGATTTGATAGAATTCAAAACTTTTCTGAATACTGACGAATATAGGTGGATCCAGTGTCTGAAAAACAGGAACAAACTTGCAGACAAACTATGCATATCATTACTTAAGTACAACATACTTGGTAAAATGTTTTGATTTTCAAGGTATTACAGGACAGACCCGAGATAAAGCTTGAATAAACAATTTTTTTCCAGGTCAGACAAAATTGTGAATCTCTGAGAATGTCCATCAAACTAAGATTTTAAGAATACATATATTATAAGAAAACAATCAAAAGAATGTTTCATAAAGAACCAAACATTAGAGATGTAACTATGAAGTAGGTTGCACTTAAAGAAGCCCATTTCCTGCTGGGCGAAACATTTAGTCGTGTGTACACCCAATCATAACCTTACCAGCTAACTATATATCAAGATTGCTTCAGAAGATAGCAATATTTCTAATAATCACATCACGATTATTAATCTAATCACGGAGGGAACAGGTGTATCATGTACCTATACTGGGTTACTAAATCAATGTATCATAACAAAAAACTCATCAATGTAAACACAGGTAGAGTTTATGTTTCAATAAAAACAGTTGGGACTAAGAGAAATATCTTTGTAAACAGAGGCAGAAACACATTCAAGTTTATGTTTCAATAAAATCAGTCTGGGACAAGATAACAGGCATTTAAGTAGTCAATTTGATGTTTGTTTGTTAGCTATGCTGAGGTGGAATGTTATAATAGTTTAGAACAGTACATTAGGTCATTAGCTAGATTAGAAAATTTGTCTTTGGCATTTCTGCACTGATATTAAGAGTGAAAAAGAAAGAGGTCAGCTCTTTTATGACCTTGAGATTGAACTTTGAATTTTTTAACTGGATCCAGACTGAAAATAGTAGACAGTACTGAATAAAGTCTGTAACCAGTACTTTGAGGGTAAAAAACACTAGATACCATTCCCATATTTTTTTGGAATATGGCTAAAAATAGAACGAAGTTAACAGAGGATACATGTATATATGTATAAGCAGTATAGATCTAAGGATCTCTCTTTTAAGCAAAAAGACTATCAAATTTAAATAAATGTTAGATTTTTATTGTCCCACAGAACTTCACCAGCTACCAATTTACTTCATATGCCTTGCTGCTTGAATGGCATCAACAAGTTCATTCCACAATTTACTGCATGCTCTGTGACTGCTTTTCCTATTGCACTTGCCATCATCATGTTTACGTAATAGGATTGTACTGTTTTTCACGATTGTTACATCATTCGACAGTCATGTTTTCCTTTCTGTCTATCAAAAACAAAGTTTTTTTGTCGCCAGCTGAAAACATCAAAGAATATGCATGATCTATGTGAAGGCTGCAGATGACTATGTTGTTACCAGAGATAGTAGTATCATAATCAGGCTGAGTAGTGTTGTACAAAATTAAAATCACACCTGAGGTTTTTCTTTATTAAAGATTTGTACTTTAAAAGTATCCACCTCCTAATTTTTCTTAAAATGACATTCAAATCCAGTTGTATCTGTATTTCAAAATCATTGAAAACCCAATAAACAGATGTTGGGGTGATGAAGATTTCTTTAAAATTATTAAAGTTTTGACAAATCAAGAATACACAGAAATGATGTCTTTCCTTGCAATAATACATGTATATTTCTAATATATTTGTATACTAGAGTTTCTTGTACATACATGTATACGCATTGTTGTTGTGACTCTCTCATCGACCAAGCTACATGAAGTCGATAGAAGTCATTTATGTGAATTTTATTGAGATCAAATGCTACAAGAAATTTGCATTGAATGCACATCCAAGGTGTTGCCATATATTATAAGCATGACAAATTATGATTCAATCAAAATATATTGCATCATAAGTTTTTGCAATAATACCAGCTGTCATGTGCATTTAATGGGCTAATAAATAGTCTTTGGTAATATGAAGCAGAAAATCGTGAAGGAAATCCTTTTGTTTTCATCTCCCAACTGCACCAGAGAGAATGTCACACAACACAAGTTCGGCATCATAATTTGCGGTTATTGCATGTATATGGAAATTAGTCATTAAGAACAATCCAAGACACTAAGTTGATTGTAAACACCACATAGTACAAAAGTTGTTTTGCTAGAAACACCTTATAGAAGGATTTAGTCATGATAGACAATATAGCCATACCCGTAGCCAGAATTTTTGTAGGGGGGTTCAATTTAGGGTTCGATTTTCAAAATATTCCTTTTTTAATAGTGCTTAACCAAATTTCAGCTTGTTTTTAACCTATACATGTATTTTTTAATCTTTTTCATCCAAGGAGGACACATTGAAGTGTATCTACAGTTGTCAAATTTCCATTGAACCCGTCCAACCACCACTGGCTTCAGATTTCATCTATATCTGTACATGTAGAACTGTACAAAACATGCATGTACATGGAACTAAAAACGTTCTTGTCCACAATATAAACAAACCCTGTCAAAATGAAGATCCATTGATTTCAAAGGTCTTTTGACTTTAAACAAGCCCAAACTTGAATATCGGTAGAAATTTGAGTCAATTTTCCTCTTTTTTTAATTAATTCATTTCTAGATTAAAGAAAAGCAATTGCATACTTTCATAAACTTGAATCTTAGAAACATTTTTAAACTATATTTATTGTCAAACTATCTTTAAGGCTTGGACTACTGGACTAGTGATAATATGACCTGCCCAACAAAAACAAATTGACTGCATTCATTCCTGATATGATATAAAAGCAAAAGTTTTTGTGTTGAAAAACATGACATGAAAAAAATCAGACAATTAAAATAACTTGGCAAACTGATATTACATCATCAAAGCCATCATGACAGAAGGGATACAAAAAGCGAGACTAATTAAACAGCAGAAAGTAACATTAACCCCAATACACAAAAGTTGAAAGCCCTATAGTAAAACAAGTAAAGTATGTATCAAGCAACACCATGCGGAGTACAGATACAATTAAGTCATAAAAAATCATCTATTGAATAGCACTATTTATGAGACAACTAATTCCAATCCAAAAACAAGCAATGCTGAGTACGGACACCCAAAATTCAGTTAAAAAACATGAGATAGGATGCCAGTGACTTTTCAAGACAATTTTGCCAAATAGTTTAACAGTCTTTCTTTTCACAATTTGTTTAACTTACTCAAGATTTAAACAAAAACAATAACAAAAATGTACTATTCCAAAAGCAATATTACTGATGGATATTGCCGGACATGTGACTAAATTCTAGGACTAATTCAATAAGCACTGAAGCAGTAAAATTCAAGGAGACACAAGATCATAAAATACCACTTTTTCATAGACAATATGGAAATCAAAAGTTCAAAGCCAGATACTTAAACAAGCACCAAGCAGAGCCTTGTAAAGTACAGACACAAAATGACTATAAAACCACAAGATAAAATACTACAATATGGCCATTTTTATAGATCATACAGCCTTTTTTTTATAGACAACACAGAAATCAATTCCAATTTGGTGGTAAATCACTTAATTTAACAATCAAATCACCAGTATACCCAATGATATTAAAACATAGTGACGACCATCAGAACACAATCAGTTTCCGATCACAATGCGTATGTCACGATTGTTTGACGTATGGTAATACCATCTTCAATTATTAGGAAGGTAGTCCTGGTGACACAAATTACCAGAATTATTCTCGAATTTAAATATATTATGTATTCTGGTCACTGACATAGGGAAGTCACATAGGGCAGTCGAATTTATTACAAAAACAAATCAGTTTGAAGTGTGTTTTAGGACAGTGTCAGTTACAATACAAGCATGGTAAGAAACGGTTTGGAGTGTTGGTTTTTTCCAGACCTTCTGGTCCAATAATCAAGCTATTAAAGATTTGTTTTGAATGGTTTACAATTCTGATCTGTGGCTAAATCCAAGACAGTAAGCAGCTATCAAACTTATGAAATTGATAGATCAGTCTTTAGAACTGAAGAAGGAAGACACAAACTCGTGACTGTACTACTCTAAAGTCACTATTATAAGCTCAAATGAAGGTGACTTTGAAAGGAAGTGAGAAAATATGGATATTTTAACCAGCATCTTTACATAACTGTCATGGACACATGGACACATCAATAGATTCCTTAAGAAAAATTATCTTATTACTCAAAACATCTGTCCAAGTCAAAAATTGTGACAGACACCTTATATGCAACTCATGCTGATGTTGCATACCGAACATCACAAGGCTGTGATCAGTATAAAAATGTAGCTATTGATCAAGAGAAATCTGTTGGATTTTTTTTTGTAAAATCTGTCCAAAAAATAAGTTCGTTTCATCCATATGCTACTAGACAACTTTCATGTTTACCATGACCATGATCATGATGATGACTCCCTAGGTTATCATTTAATGTACAAAAATATAGCTATTGATCAGGAGAAAACTGTAAAAAAAAAAATTATCCTAACAAATTTTCACCATTTTATAACCCTGGTTTTTTATTGTGAAATATGTCCAAAAAATGGGTTGGTTTCATCCATATGCTACTTTACAACTGTCATGTTTACCATGACTCCTTAAGTTATCATTTAATATACAAAAATGTAGCTATTGATCAGGAGAAAACTGTAAAAAAAATGTTTCCCTGGTAATCTGTCCGAAAAATGGGTTGGTTTCATCCATATGCTACTATACAACTGTCAAATCTACCATGCCTCCTAGTTATCATTTAATATATCATATTGATATTTTATTGGAATCTGACAGATGATAAGATTGCTTAGGCATGCTGCACCTGTTTAATAAACCTGCAGTCTGAAAAAAATGGGAGGGTTATCTCAATAGATACCTTTATCAGTCTAAATGCCTTTATTATGTGTAACATTAAATATTATAGTCAGAAAAATATCACAAGTATCTATTCTTATTGATAAAACTCAAACATTTGAAAACTTTCTGGCACATATTCCATATTCTTTCGTTTTTAATTTTAATTTTACATTCTTGAACAAAATTACAATATATAAACATAAAAAGTTTACATATAACAATTGTAAAATAAGGAAACATTTCACATCAAGAGAGTGAACTTTTAGTGCTGAATGTGACTCAAGTAAGAGCCTGTTTGTTTTACTGTAATGTACAAGTACATACATGTATCGTTTTCTTGAAAAAAATGTTTTAGAAGCTTATTCAATGTATTGTTATATTAAAAGCATCTTGCTTTTCAAATACATTGTACAAAATAATTTTTACTCTATGTGTACATGTACATGTACATGTCTCCATATTTTTTTTTAAATTCCCTATTAATCAACCATATCTGCATTTTTTTAAACAATATTGTGAAGTCATTTTTAGACCATTTTTTTTTTATATGAAATTTGTTTCTATAGATCTATGTGAATTTATTATAATTTTTTTTTTATTTGGGCTAGTTTAAGAATCTCTCATATCTCAAATTTCATGATGATACCTAAACAAGATTGCTTTCCAATAATTGGCTAAACTTGGAACAATTATGGAGACAAAAGTCCACAACTATCATCCTAACGATAAAATTTACATAAATAGAAACACGAAATCGCTTTATAACGTTATTTCATTCATCATATTTATGCTGGGGATAAAGAGTTTTACATAAAAATAAGTCGGCTCAATCGTCTTGGCATAGAAAAAATGCCATTGACCATTCCGTCCCTCCATTAAAGACGCTGATTTCATTACGCCGTCGTTATATTTACATCAGAGAACTATATCTTGATTCTTTATCGGGGAATCAGTGTCAACTTGAAATAACGGAATTCTTCATCTAATAAATATAAGTTTGTCCCGAGTGTTGTTGGAAAAGATCAGATAGATGCTGGGATGATCAATGCTACATTATTATACAGACAGCTATCGATCAAGAATTGAATTCAAAGTTAATTTTTTTCTGGACTGTATTAGTCGGTGATGGTATTCATCCATGCATTTTTAGTCCTAGACTACATACAGTGAAGATTATATATTCAATGGCTTTTTTCAGTGTTGAATTTGTTCTAGTTGGTGACATCTTTTGTTCATTGAAAATGGCAATCTTTTGCTTTCGACTGTCCACTGTTTTACTTAAATAAATTAATGAAAATAATTTAGGAAAATAGGAAAACTGAGTACCTGTGGTACTGAAATATATTTTCTTTAAACCAGAGCTTCCATAACATGAACATGTATCATAAAATCTGTCAATAACCCATAACAAAGAGGCGAAATGTACTGGAATATCAAAATTAAGATATTGAGGTGTGGAATACTTCTATGCCACAAAATCCATTAAAAACATCACTATTTTCAAACCTATCTGCAATTGAACAGTATGAGTAGAGAAGAAGGTTGGTCCAAATGATAAAGATGCAAGTACATGAATGCAAATGACTAAAAACTGACTGATGTGAAAATCAGACAAATATGCAACTTCAAAAGATGTTGACATGTAAACAAGCAAGAAAACATGCATCAATGAAACACTACAAAGTAGGAGTTCCATTGTCATGTGCTGTTTTAAACCAGAATTCTTTCAGAGCTCAGTGACCAGGCAAAAAATCCTAATTATTTCCAGTAACAAAATGTGAGAATCATAAACTAGGACCAAATCCCCTAACTCCACCCCTATATCTTAAGGTTGTCATGTACATGTACATGTTTAAATTGATTCCAGGGGAAATGCACTTAATTATCTGAAGGTGTAAATTGGATTTTTACACAATTTGGGATAGACAGGAAGTAGGAGATCAATAGACAAGGTTCAATATAACACATGTTTAAAATATTTATCACATCTGATCTCGATTGATCAGATTCCCAATAATGATAATCCCTGAAACGTCTAGCCAAGTTATGAAGTCACTTCATTTCTAAATCCACTGGGTAATATCGATTGCTCAGGTTAATAACAGAAGTAAAAGGTCTACATGAAAATTTAATGACCTTAAATATACACTTCACTAATTTTCTTTAAAAATGTCAAAGTTTAAATTTAATTACATTTGTTTA
Source organism: Arcuatula senhousia (assembly GCA_963971305.1). Classification (NCBI taxonomy): domain Eukaryota; kingdom Metazoa; phylum Mollusca; class Bivalvia; order Mytilida; family Mytilidae; genus Arcuatula; species Arcuatula senhousia. The sequence goes on along the minus strand of OZ020307.1, from coordinate 53,446,893 downwards.
AGCATCTGAGCCATTATGAGATATAAGATAGAACAAGTCTTCTAAGATCAATGACTACAAAGGACATCAGTCTTATTAAATTCTTTTATAATTTTTGTTTGCTTTGAAAAATTAACAAACATCTTTATCATGTTTATCTCCCAAAAATGAAAATGTAAGAATAGCATGTACATGATGTAGGATATATATATATTATCATTATAAAAAAATTCTGGAAATGATCGATAAAATAAACTAGGAGTGAAAACTGAAAGCAATCAGGCAAGACGGGTTGGATTGAAAAGCTTGCCAAAGACAGAAGTGATAATTCTTCCTTGACATACATGTAGTTGAAAATAATAGCCTGACCACCACTTGTCCAGCTCGCGACTGGCAATTTTTTGCAGGACTAGCTAATGAAATGAAGTTAATGAAAATTTGACTGGCTATATAGTAAAAAACAGATATACTTTTTCAGCAAATTTCCTACCCTTTGTCATATCAAGGATGATCAGGGCTTAAGTCAGTTAAGACATGTAAGCAAGAGGGCAATAGGAAACAGGCAAATATTGTACATGATGAATTTCTTTTCTGTTTTTACATAAAACAAGCATTCAGTGGTTTCCCTTGGAACAAACCATTTAACAAATTAAACATTACTGCGTAATGTGAGTTATGCAATTAAAAAAACCAGGATGCCACATGACAATTCATCATCATCCATCAGCAAAAATCAAATTGAATCAAAAACTTTATTACTGAATAAATTTGATTTATGCAGATGCTGAATATCTGTACAACAAAATAAGAATCATTCCCTTAGGTTTACTTTGACATGCTAGAACTCTATTTTATGAATAATAGAACACAGTAAAACATTTCCACAGTTTCATTACATCATAAGCTTCACCAATACGACAGAACGATTTACATTCCTATAAATATTTTATAACAAAGATTTGATTTCTCAGATAGAAGATGATATTCTTTACACACGAGAACAATTCATAGCAAACCAATGCGATGATATATATTCCTCTATGAGCAGAGTTTGATCTACGAACTCTTACTCATTGCAAAGTTTTAGGCATAATCTACGTATGAATTCTTTTGCTACCTCACTGCAGTTTTATGCATGATCTATTATTTCTTTTAAGTCCTTGTTCCAATGCTTTATGTTTGATGCATGATTTTTGTGTATATATTCTTTTATGTACAACAATTGATTAATGTTTTTTTTTTCTTTTCATCCTTGTAAAGTTAAATGCATGTGAAGATGTTTGATTTTAATATTTTTTCTATGTCCTTATTGCAAAGTTTTACACACGGTCCATGGATTCGTTTTTTTTTCTTCTTTTTGTCATATTTGTTGTAAAGTTTTTTGCATGATCTTAGAATTCTTTATTTTCTTTTGTACCCTTTGCAAAGATTTATGCAAGATTATTTAAAGCAATTGTTAGCTCAGCAGGAATAAGATGTAAAAAATGTAAGCTTAGGATGTAACCATGTTTGCTTGTATCGACTGACACATTTTCAATATTTCAAAAACTGCTGAATATGTATGGAAGATAGGAATTTAAATTATTTTCCCAATATTCCTAAAAAATACAGACTTTTTTTACTTTTTCAAAATCAGTTGACAATTACATGTACATGTACCAACTGATGTCAAGACCAGCACTACAGTGAATTGCATGTCAATGTTTTATTTCATATACATGTATATTCTTTTTAGCCTCACATGTAACAGATGATCTACATGTACCTCAAGATTACATGCATAAGATTTATTTTACTCATCTCTATACATGTACATGCATATTCCATGGCAATATTCTATGGAATAATTTCCACTTATTGACTTAATTCTATGAAAAGTTTCAATTTTTGTGTTTCATCTCAAGGAATTGGATCAAATATAATCTTGATCAACTTTACTTGTTTGAAGGTCTAACATATAAAAGTCCCAATCCTCACCATTTCCCAAACATATTCTGCATAGTTATGTCTATTTAGCCATATGTATACTGTAAATAAACATTGCTATTATCACCATATGATTACACTGACTAAGGAAATGTACAGAAATTCCATATAGAAGACTTTTGACTTAGTGCACATAGGATGATAGAGGGGATATACATTTTTTACTTAACGTTACATGTACCATAGACCTCTAAATTAAATTCTAAGTAAATTCTAATACACAGGTCTATGCATGTACATACACAATCCCCTGTGTCGGTGACTAGTGTACATACTTCACACGATTATTACATGGACAAGTTGGTTCTTTTAGCATGGATATGATTTGTGATCTCGTTAATGGCATTGGTGTAATTATTACAAGAATCGATTCTTCATCCAGAATATTGATTTTCCCTTCTAATTAACGGATTAACTTGAGATTCACCTGCCATGACGTTCGGAATCCAATCGTCCATCTTTTGATTGTAAAACCTTGACCTCTTGAACTGATTAGACTGTTCCAAATTTTAAGCCGGTTCCAATTTCTGGTGCTGCCCGGGGCAGCTATTGGTGATTTAGTTTTAAATAAAAGGATGAATTGAAGAGAGAATAATTCTTTTGTCAGGAAAAACCTTACTTTCCTGCATTAATCATGAACATTATGTAACGTACTTTGCGCGACCAACTGACATCCCCATTTCTTAAATGAACTATTCCAAGCACCTGTCTCTTTTCCTAATTAATGCTAATTTAAAGCAGGTATGCTGAGAAATTTCAAGCAGTGTACTAAGGCGAAGAACATGAAAAGAATGTTTGGCTTTTCATTATCTCTGGAAACTAAGGAAACATATCAGACGAAATCCAAATGCCACTGAGTGAAAATCTATCTTCTTTCTTTTTTTTTCGGTTCCGCGGCCTTTCTTGCCGTTTATTATTTTTCCTTGCATTTTTGATAGCTAGTATAAAAGTTGATACATGTTAGGTTCAGCAATTAAACATAATGTTTTGAATGTGCATGTCTGATGAAAAAGGAGGCTTTTTCTCTATTGAGAAAATCATATCGAATTATTTGATTATTGTCTCAGTTCTCTACCATGTTGACCGGCAACTAAAATTTCAACTCCTTGGTGAAAGTTTGATTTATCATGAAAAAGCGAAGTAAATAATCAAACAGAATTCAGTACAGACGAAACAAAAGTGGAACTTTTTTTTCCAGTCCCAGTGTTCAAGCTAAAACATTTCATTCATATGCCAGTTGACGTAAGGTTTGATAATTTCTTTTATTTTGTGGATGATTTTTCGCTGTAACTTCAAGTGAAAAATCAAATCCAGTAACTTTTCGATGAATTTCTACATGTATACAAAATGATGCCTTTTCAGTTTCCGTTACATAAAAGGGATATTTATGAACCTTGCATTGACATATATATGCCATGGCTTATTAACACGTTTGTTTTTTAAAAACAGTAACATATTTTTCTTCCATTTTTTCTTTCTTCTTTTAGAAAAACTCCATTGCGCCAATTTACTCATCAGCGGGTACATATGCTAGTTTTGCAGCTATTTTTTTCAACAAGAAAAATCGCCACAGTTAGCTATAGGCCAAGAAGCATTCAGTTTTATCTATGTTATTCTAAAGTGGCCCGTGTTAAGGTCTCTATTTAAACCAAAAAATTGCATTGGAATAAAAAAAAAGGTTGAGATGAAACTCCTGGGGTGAATCTTTTCAAGTTGTTTAACCTCTTTTCTATGCAAAGTAATAATAAAATAAATAAGATATTGAAAACGCTTAAACAGTCTGCAGGTACTTTATATCAAAAGGCAGAATTAAAAAGAACAACTGCAAAACACATGCCAGCAACAATAAATTTAACTTTTACTTACCTTTCAAAATTATGCAATGCACTTTAAAACTTCTAATTAAATGTTAGTACCTTTACATTATTAATAAAAGGATATGGATGTTTTAAAATTCTCATGCACGCATAGCGCAGTCGGTTGTCCTGAGTCATGCATAACGCTTTTGGAACAAATTCTGGAAATGGAAGCTCCAGGTCGTCATTCTCGGAATAAGACCGAGCCGTGCCCTGCTCCCTCCCTGTTATACTCTGTGATTTGGGCGGCTTTTCTTCATCTCCGCCGATTGTTTTTTCCTGTGTTTCTTCCATTGTGGCATCGTGGCCATTCTGGTTTTCTTCCGACATTCAGAAAAATCTCATATCGGAACTGAACCTTTAAAATTCACTTCAAATCTTTCAATCTATATCCTTATGAAGAAAAAAAATGGAAACATGAATCTCTTTTTCGATATTAATGTTTTATAAAATCATTTAGTATTACGTCTCCATGAATAATAAATAGTATGTATATTACTAGAACAACAAATATGATAAAGTATATGTTTTCACAAGAACTATATTATTTTTCCTCTTTTGAATTCTCCACGCTGAACAAATTAGGAAAATCCAAAATTACTAATACTGATTAAAATCCTGTTTGGTGACATCTTGTACAGCGAAGTACATACCCATTGATTGCAAAATAAACTACTGAAAAATCACCTGGTTGAGAAAGCGATCGCTCGCAACAAATCGATTCCGCAATGCAACGTATCTGGTATTCTTCTCCGTATATATAATTTTAATTAGTACTAGTAGCATCAGCTTCATTTCGAGAACACATTATTTTTTTTCAAGTGCGATCGATAATGAAATAATCCGTTTTCCTAAGAATTCACAAAAATCGCAATTTTTACAGATTTCTGAGATGTTCATACCTTGATGGTAAAGAATTCCATTCATTAACTAAAGAGAATTATCACGTGATCTCTTGAAGATTAGCGTCAAATATTATTAAGGTATCGATAGCGGCAAAATCAGATAAACAAATAATTAATATCTCGAGTAAGAAGCATGTGATTTCATGTGAGAGATAAAGAGCTTTTCAGAAACCAATAATAACCAGGAATCCCGAAATTCAAGGTGTGGGGATACTGTGTTTGATTCTGGATGTATGATGTAACGGTTGAATCACTGTACAAAGTTTCATGAACATCTGAGGTAATATTCGCATTATCGTTTTTGCGAAAACGATAGCATATAAAATATCATTAGAGTTCTAACATCACGTGGGGGGGTTAACTTCCACTATAAAGGTAGGTACATATGTGCGGCCCAAAAGGGTCTACTTTTTGGGGCACAATTTGTGAAAAGGGTGGAAATTTCAGATGTTGCATATATCCACGTTTTGTCTCCTTGTAACCCTAACTGTACATGCATTTGATAACTTTTACCATTCAAACTTCGATTTTAATTGAATATATACAAATTATGTCAAGTTAAAGCATATTCTGTGTAATTTTAAAGGCATTAAAATATATGAATGGGTGTCTTTTTTAAGCAGGCGTGTATATGAATGGGGTTGGTATGAAATTTCTGGGCCGCACATCTGTACCCTAAAATACTTGGAGTTACCCCCCCCCCCCCCGTGTCTACCATATATGTAGTTTTATAGAGTTTGTATATAGGACTGTAAGCTATCTGTAGGTTATCCTATATATTGTTTTCATTGGTGTGTTGTTTGTTTGTTGTTGTTTTTTGTGCAGTTTCCATTCATGTCGTAATAGCATCTTTGTCGTCTTATTAGTTAAGTTTGCACTGTTTCAAATTACTGATTTTTTCTTGTTGGTTTGTATGCTCGTCGTTATCTAAGTTTTGTTGAATCATGTTTCAATGCTTATTTCTTATTCTTCAGGCAAGAAATGATAGAAAAACCATCATCATGTAATTGCTTCACCCTTACAATGGAAGACATGGGAAATTCAATATATATAAAAGCACAAGTAAACAAATGTATTTGCCACTGAAATTGGATAAACATTTACTCGACATAATCGTGAAGAAAAGTGCTACAATTAAAACTCCAGAATCCACAAAAGAAAGCAACCAACATTCTTTTATAAGACCATTCGGCACTACTCGCCGACTCGCAATTGACTCCAGATAAAAAATACGAGGCATGTGATTAAAAACCAAATTACAACGAAAGATTCCACTCTTGGCAAACAGTGAAGAACAACGTAAAAACGAAAGGTGTGACAAAGATTCCTGGCTTAGGGGAAGCACTTCTGAAATGTCGCAGGGAAAGGAATAGTGATGCCATAATTGTACACTATACTGTTCTATTTGTATTAACAAGACCAATTGATGTATGGCCCTGCGTCGCACGGCAAAACGTTAAACCCTGTACGTTCTAGGTCCAATACGGACAGTCAATAGTTTTTGACACGTGCGTCCTATGGTGGACTGACAATGCATATTTGTCACATGCAACCCAATTTTTAGATTGTCAATGAATATTTAGATATAAAAATATCTAAGATCCTTATATCTATCAAGAATATAAAAAAAAACATACAAAAAATCTGACAAAAAAAATTTAAGTTTCAATTCCTCCCTTGGGCCCCTAATTGCTTAAAAGAAATTTATACTCCAATTTATCTCCAATATATATGGCCAAAATTAACTTTAAAAAAAAAATGCATAAAAATTTCAAAATCAGACCATAAATAAAAAAAAAAGTTGGATTCTTGTCCCTTTTGGGCCAGAATTTCTCAACAAAAAAGGGAGGGCCTCTATAAAATTATGCCAATCAATTATTTAATGGTAAGGAAAATTATTGTAAAATTTCATAGCAATCAGTCAACCAAAACTAAAGTTATTGTGGAAAACAAATAAAAGTTCCAATTTTAGCCCCTTTTGAGCCCCTAATTTCTAAACAAAAAAAGAGGAACATTCAAAATCAACCCTACGCTTCCTTTTATTGTAAGTAACATTGATATTACTGAAAAGTTTCATATGAAGCATTTGGTAATTCAGAACAAAATTTATTGTGGAAACATATAAAAGGTCGCTTATTGGCTCCTTTAGGGCCCCTAATTCTAAACGGAATTATAAAGGTATCCCAAAAGGGTAGGTGCACATCTTCAATATATAGGTAATGACTGTGTAAAATTTCAGAAAGATCTAGTTTTTCGTTTTTGAGATTCAGATTACACAAGACAGACACCTTTAAAGCGCTATGGACGGACAGACGGACGGACGGTTCGCCTTCGGCAACGCAGGTTAAAATTTTCACCCATAGTGCCACAAAACTTTATGATTACCTTAACTTCTTTGTTTGTTCTTGATAGAAAACATATACACACAAAATCGGCAACCCTAAAAATCACAAACAATTTATACAAAACAACCAATTGAAAGTGAACTTAGCTGCATCGGAAGGGTATGCAGTTCCTGCTTGTTATAACACGCCCATCACATTGCGAACGAACAATTTAATGTATGACACTTTATCTATGTTTGTATTGCTATGGATCTTTTAACGGATCGGTTAACTCTACATTTCTATATATGAACTCATCTTAGATTTAGAATTCTTCCGTAAATGACTCTTTTCAGTGTGAGATGACCAGGTTGAGATGCGAGCACGTGCAGTGATCTCACACTGGTCAATCAACCAATTATAACCGCCGGTACTGATATCAATCGATGATGTCGACCAATGAAATGCAATGTTATTTCAAATTTCGGTTTTTAGAATGAAGTCACCTAAGGTATCATTATAAAAAAAAATGCTATTTTACGGAAGAAATAGGTACTTACACGCGTTCTTGGAAAACCGGCAATGATCTTTCACTCATGATAGAATTTTTTTGGTCTTTTGACTCGTTCCGCTGCGCTCCACTCGCAAAAAGACTGACAAATTCTATCACTTGTGAAAGTTTAGCCGGTCTTTTCCAAGAACTTATGTAAGAACCTATAAATCTCGTATTTGTTATAACTGTTGGCAAATAATGTCACCTGTAAGATTCCTAGTTGAGACAGTTGTATGTCAGACGTGATGATCTGTCACGGAAATCATGACAAACCCCACAAGCTACAAAATAACGAACCAGTTGTGATTAAGCTGGAGCGCACGGGGTGTGTCTACACAGAAAAGTCATTACGTTTGTCATAGAAGCAAAGGTGCACCAATGGGGCAAGTGAGTGACATTAGCTAGAGCGGACAGGGTGTTGCTACCTAGAGAGGTCATTACGTATGTCATAGACACAAAGGTGCCCCAACAGGGTAGTCGAGTGACTTAGTCCTTAAAGGGAAAGAAAAATCGGTAGACATGAAATAATCACAAAAAAACAAATCTCACAACACACTAGAAATATTTTAACCTACCCACAGACAGCAACGCGAACCTAATATACGATATTGAGATATGGAATAAGTGTACGCGACACAACAAACATAAACAAACAGCAATTCAAAAAGGGAGATTCAATATGACAATATGAAAGCTATCTCGTGTACAAGTATACCATCATGAAAATATAAAAGAGCATACACCTCAAGCACGGGGATACGTTCAACTGCATCCACACAGCACATGAGACAAACTCTGCAAAAAATATACGATATTGAGATGTGGAATAAGTGTACGCGACACAACAAACATAAACAAACTAAGTCGAAACGTGCTCCGAAAGTGTCAGAAGTTCCTGATTGCTATAACACACCCAACCAATTGAGTGTGGGTCAAATCCAGTAATTAAAGCACGACAATACTAAAAATCTTAGTCAAACCAACATCTGAGGGATAGACAAGATACAAGCACGTGTTTAGTAACATGGAACCGGGGAGCAACAAAACCCTGTGTTGACAATTTGCCTGTCAGACGTGACGCTATATCAAGAAAATAACAATATTCCCATGTAACAAACTCTGCCTAAATAACGAATCAGTTGTGATATATAAACGCAATAAGCTGGAGGGGTTATATAAAAGGGGAATTCAAGGTTGACGATTGGAAAATTCAATTTATCGCGTTTGCCATGAGGCTTTGTACAAAGCCTTTTTTGTATGTCTAATTCTATGAAACGGACCTCCTAGAATCTGTAGAGTCTTTTATCTCAAGTTCCTGGGTATACATGGTCACTAAATCGAGAATTGTTTAATAAAAGGAGATCACCAATATAACGAAATTTGAGATGATCTACAATCCTTTAGTAATCTTAGTAATAATTTTATTCCCCAGTATGGTATTTTTTGTTTTATTGTTCTATGCTCTTCATAATCATATAGTATTATGCATTTTCAATATTTTTGGTAGAGCGCCTCTGATGAGTCTTGAATAGACGAAACGCGCGTAAGGCGTAGCAAAATTTAGTGTCTGGAACTTTGTTGTCATTTTAATTTCGAACACCAGTGAAGGTTGGCACTGCTGGTGGAGCTTTAATTCCCCGAGGTTAGCCCGCTCCAGCACCAACATTTTTGTGTTGGAGAACACATCAAAGCATTAAATTATTCGTTTAAATTTCAAAATTGTCTTAACCCTAAGGTTCTTCCTACCACAGACATAGGTTGATCGTCTTAGTAATTATTTGGTTCCCCAGTATGGTATTTTTTGGTTTTATTGTTCTATGCTCTTCATAATCATATAGTATTTGGCATTTTCAACATTTTTGGTAGAGCGCCTCTGATGAGTCTTGAATAGACGAAACGCGCGTCAGGCGTAGCAAATTTTAGTGTCTGAAAATTTGTTGTCATTTTAATTTCGAACACCCTTGAAGGTTGGCACTGCTGTTGGAGTTTTAATTCCCCGAGGTTAGCCCGCTCCGGCACCAACACTTTTGTGTTGGAGAACACATCAAAGCTTTAAATTATCCGTTTAAATTTCAAAATTGTCTAAACCCTAAGGTTCTTCCTACCCCAGACATAGGTTGATCATCTTAGTAATAATTTGGTTCCCCAGTATGTTATTTTTGGTTTATTATTCTATGTCCTTCATAATCATATAGTATTTGGCATTTTCAACTTTTTTAGTAGAGCGCCTCTGATAAGTCTTCAAAAGATGTAACGCGCGTCAGGCGTAGCAAATTTTAGTGTCTGGAACTTTGTTGTCATTTTATTTCTGTTTAGAAGCTATTGTAATTTAAAGGAAGCCGCTTCAAATGAATGAAGAAACAAAATCGGCAAGCAACGGAGCAGCAATTCGTTCCCATTGAGATCCCAATCTGCCGAAAACACACCCATCAACCTGTACAAATATGTTGTTTCTAAAGTTGAGCATTTTTTCTGTAGATTTGTTCTTTTTTTCTATATATCAAAATGACTGATTAAGTCTTGGTATAATCAAATCCCGTGTTTTCCGTTCATTTGGAAGCATTGTACGTTTATAATCAACTGTGCCAGGCGAGATTTTAGTTGTGCATGAGGAATTGAACTGTATAGTGGTTTTGAGCAAAGATCTAAATACAAAGTCTTAATATTTGGTGTTAATTTCGAGATGTACAAAACGTATATCCAAATATGACGAGAACTTCCTGTGTAGTGTTCTTAATCTAAAGTTACTATGGTTTTATGAGGTGGACGAGGATTGTTAGTGAAAGGAAATTATCAAACTGATGTAAGACGAGCTTAAAGGATAGAGCAAGTATGCAATCCTTTCATCAACAACAGAAGTTAAATGTCTGATAAGTGTGAATGAAGAAACAAACAAGCACGCGAGCAATGTTGCCCAAAAACTGCCCATTGGTATGCCAATTGTTAAATGAAAAACACGTCTACAAAAATACATTGTATGTTTTCAATAAGAAAGTTAACTATTTCAATGATTTGCTCTTTTGTAAGTTTGTTCTTGTTACTTCACTAATAGATTACAAAATAGGAACTGGAATAAACGACTACCAATTGTATAATTTTACATGCACCTGCGCTTTCTGCGATCTCTTGAAGAAACTATACGATTTATCAACTATGCCAATAGAGATTTAAGTTTTATGCGCGTGGAATGTGCAGAAATCAAATGTTTTAATGCTATTACAAGACTTGCAGCGAAGAATTTCCACAAGTAGTTTTAAATTTTGGACGGAATTTACATTTGATTGACACTTACATTCGAAGTAATTGTTTTTGAAAGAAGGTAGAATTTGATTGCCTTCAATAATTGTTTGTATGACGATGAGCGGGCCACTACATACTTATTTTTAAGTCAGTGGGATTTTTTTTTCGAAATTGAAGTTTTGACATAAAAAGAGTGTAAATTGCTTTTTTATCACATTTTATGTAAACCAATATTTATATATTCAACCATTAATGAGATATGACCTAATCTGTGACCTCATTGAAATATTGAATTGTAGAAATGACAGCATATTTTGCACAGTTGAAACAAAGCCTTAAGGAAAATGAAAGCAATGCCCTTACTGTCATTGATAGTTTTGAGAACAGTGTTTATTTGAAACTTTTCATATTCTATATAGACAATATTATCAAATCTCACATCAGCTGCGCCATTTGAGGGCTTATCATCCTTACATAACACCAATACCATTCCGAGCTAAGCTGATAACCTTATTCAGGTCTTAATGTATATATTTGTTTACGTTCTACATGTGTTCTATAGTGTCATTATATGTTGTGACATATTTTAAAGTTGATCAGCTACATGGATTCATTGTTGCGCTGGTTTTATGTTGTGCATGAAAAGAAAATGAAAATATACTATGACTATGCACACTCGCAAACTGCAAGCTGTAGAGGGATTTACATAAGCATAACGCCAGGACAAATTAAAAAAAGTTTAATCTAAAATTAATAGTTAAACGATTAGTTTGGAACCTGACAATGTACACTAAACGAACCCAATTAAGTTTTCATGAGGATAATTTTTATTTTTTATACACTACCATGTTTCTTAACTCATGTACAAGCTATCATATGATTTTAACGTTATTTTACAATCAAATCTAGGTTATCCATGATCCTTTCAAAAATATAGCTTTTTATGGGGACCGACCAAGACAATGTTTTTAATGAAGGGAGACAAAGATTCCGCCCTTATTCTGGAACAGCAAGTTTGTTAAATATCAGATTTTTTTTTTTGTAAACAACATTGGTATTATGCATTACATTTTATGCATGTTGGTCAATTCTTATAAAATAGATTAGAGTTACTTTTCTTAGCACGTTTAGTACATCTCACTGACTTAATTCTGAAAGACATGCACATATCATGCAGAATGCGGAATCGCTAAATGCTTTCCAAAGCAACTGTTAAGTTAAGTCCGTTTGACAGATAAAACATTGTTAAACCTTGAATATGTTCTGATTCTGCAATTTGGAGACATGTTGGCCTGTCACAATAAGGGAGATAATTCTGTTCGAAATTGATAGATCGCCCGTGATGATACTCTTCATAGTGACTGTAATGATTTTTTAAAAGAATGTAACAACCTTTTAACTGAATAGAATTTAAAATTCTTTGTTTCATTTTTTTTAAATTTTAACTATTAAAGCCTTTTTTGAACAATATGAATACTAGTAAGTTGATGTATACTTGCTGGCATACTTTTTAATGAGTTGAAAGAGTCGAAAATGTAGTATTACTCGAAAGCAATATAACTATAAAATGACAATGAAATCGACAGAAATCGCCAGTCTGTAGGTCTATCCGGAGTTCAACGTTTAACATAAGTTTCAAGTGAAAAAGTACAATAAACCTGGTTTTATAAGCTGATTTCTGTGCCCCAAGAAATACAAAACAAAGCGCTTGCCTAAATCAGTGACGTTGTTACAGAAAAGACGTGGCTTTCTATCACGTCCGCGTTAAAACATTAAAGGATGGTAACATTTTACGGGAAACAATATAGTATGTTACATGCAGCCAGCAGTACACAAGGTAGGATATTTTTATACTTTTTGAAACTTGTGGTCATTTTAATTTTTGTTTCACTTCAAGAAATGTTCTTTCTAAACTCATCAAATATCATGACAAACCTCACAAGCTATGGAATAACGAATCATTTTAATTAAGCTGGAGCGGACGGGGTTTGTCTACACAGAGAAGTCATCACGTTTGTCTAACAGCAAAGGTGCACCAATGGGGCAATCGAGTGACATTAGCTAGAGCGGACAGGATGTTGCTACCTAGAGTGGTCATTATACGTATGTCATAGAACCTAGAGTGGTCATTACGTATGTCATAGACACAAAGGTGCCCCATTGGGGCAGTCGAGTGACAAAGTCCTAAAAGGGAAAGAAAAACCGGTTGACATGAAATAATCACAAAAAAACATATCACACAACACATTAAAAATATCTCAACCTACCCGCAAACAGCAATGTGAACTTAAGTCGAAACGAAAGTAAACTCAGGTTCTCCGAAAGATCCTGCTTGCTATAACACACCCAACCGATTAAGTGTGGGTTGTATCCAGTAACTAAAGCACGATAATACTAAACATCTTTAAGAGAGCCGGTGGTGTAGTGGTTAATGCGTCGGGCTACTAACAGCGAGGTTCGTGATTCGATCCTCGTCAGGGGTGAAAATTGCATGAACCAATTTTCCGACTCTCTCTTGACACCATTTGCGAGGATGGTCTCAAGGAACGATGCTAGTCCTTCGGAAGGGATGAAAAAAGGTTGTCCCGTGTATGTGGAGAGCAATACCTCATGCACGTTAAAGACCCCTTTGTAGAGTTCGATAAGAGTAGGCTCAATTTGGGGTCGCTACAAAGGCCTTACTCGCAAACTGCTAGCTGGAGATGGATTTATATAAGCATAAAGCTTGTTTCCCAATCCAGGGTAAATAAATATGTTTAAACTACTAAACATCTTAGTCAAACCAACATCCGAGAGATAGACAAGATACAAGCACGTGCTTAGTAACATGCAACCGGGGAGCAACATAACCCTGTGTTAGTAATTTGCCTGTCAGACGTGACGCTATATCAAGAAAATAACAATATTCCCATGTAACAAACTCTGCCTGAATAACGAATCAGTTGTGATATATAAACGCAATAAGTTGGAGGGGTTATATAAAAGGGGAATTCAAGGTTGACGATTGGAAAACTCAATTTATCGCGTTTGCCATAGAGCTTTGAACAAAGCCTTTTTTAATTCTATGAAACGGACCTCCTAGAATCTGTAGAGTCTTTTATCTCAAGTTTCTGGGTATACATTGTCACTAAATCGAGAATTGTTTAGTAAAAGGAGATCACCAATATAACGAAATTTGAGATGATCTACGATCCTTTAGTAATCTTAGTAATAATTTGATTCCCACGTTTCGTATTTTTGGTTTTATTGTGCTATGCTCTTCATAATCATATAGTATTATGCATTTTCAATATTTTTGGTAGAGCGCCTCTGATGAGTCTTGAATAGACGAAACGCGCGTCAGGCGTAGCAAAATTTAGTGTCTGGAACTTTGTTGTCATTGTTATTTCGAACACCAGTGAAGGTTGGCACTGCTGGTGGAGTTTTAATTCCCCGAGGTTAGCCCGCTCCGACACCAACACTTTTGTGTTGGAGAACATATCAAAGCTTAAAATTATCCGTTTAAATTTCAAAATTGTCTAAACCCTAAGGTTCTTCCTACCCCAGACATAGGTTGATCATCTTAGTAATAATTTGGTTCCCCAGTAGGTTTTTTTTGGTTTTATTGTTCTATGCTCTTTATAATCATATAGTATTTGGCATTTTCAACATTTTTGGTAGAGCGCCTCTGATGAGACTTGAATAGACGAAACGCGCGTCAGGCGTAGCAAATTTTAGTGTCTGGAACTTTGTTGTCATTGTTATTTCGAACACCAGTGAAGGTTGGCACTGCTGGTGGAGTTTTAATTCCCCGAGGTTAGCCCGCTCCAGCACCAACACTTTTGTGTTGGAGAACACATCAAAGCATTAAATTATCCGTTTAAATTTCAAAATTGTCTAAACCCTAAGGTTCTTCCTACCACAGACATAGGTTGATCATCTTAGTAATAATTTGGTTCCCCAGTATGTTATTTTTGGTTTTATTATTCTATGCCCTTCATAATCATATAAAGTATTTGGCATTTTCAACATTTTTAGTAGAGCGCCTCTCATAAGTCTTCAATAGACGAAACGCGCGTCAGGCGTAGCAAATTTTAGTGTCTGGAACTTTGTTTTCATTTTTATTTTTGTTTAGAAGTTATTGTAATTTAAAGGAAGCCCGCTTCAAATGAATAAAGAAACAAATCGGCAAGCAACGGAGCAGCAATTCGTTCCCATTGAGATCCCAATCTGCCGAAAACACACCCATCAACCTGTACAAATATGTTGTCTCGAAAGTTGAGCATTTTTTCTGTAGATTTGTTCTTTTTTACTATAGATCAAAATGACTGATTATGTCTTGGTATAATCAAATCCCGCGTTTTCCGTTCATTTTGAAGCATTTTAAATGTTTATAATCAACTGTGCCAGGCGAGATTTTAGTTGTGCATGAGGAATTGAACTGTATATAATGGTTTTGATCTAAATACAAAATCTTAATAATTGGTGTTAATTTCGAGATCTACAAAATGTATATCAAAATATGGCGAGAACTTCCTGTGCAGTGTCCTAAATCTAAAGTACCTGTGGATTTATGAGGTGGACGAGGATTGTTAGTGAAAGGAAATTATCAAATTAATGGAAGCCGAGCTTAAAGGATAGAGCAAGGATCCAATTCTCTCACCAAGAACAGAAGTTAAATGTCCAATAAGCTTGAACGAAGAAACAAACAAGCACGCGAGCAATGCTGCCCAAAAACTGTCCATTGGTATGCCAATTGGTTAATGAAAAACACGTCTACAAAAAATACATATTATGCTTTCAATAAGAAAGTTTAGCATTTCAATTATTTGCTCTGTTGTAAGTTTGTTCTTGTTACTTCACTAATAGATTACAAAATAGGTACTGGAATGACCGACTACCAAATGTATAATTTTACATGTACCTGCGTTTTCTGCGATCTTTTGAACAAACTAAAAGATTTATCAACTTTGCTAATCGAGATTTAAGTTATATGCGTATGGAATGTGCAGAAATCAAATGTTTTAATACTATTACAAGATGGAAATGACTTGCAGCGAAGAATTTCAAAAAGTTCTTTTAAATTTTGGACGGAATCTACATTTGATTGACACCAACAAGCGAAGTATTTTTGAAAGAAGGTCGGATTTTTTTTGCCGTCAACAATTGTTTGTTTATCAAAGGAAAAGGTATGGCACGCCGTTCTCGTCAAAAGTATAAATTAAAATATCATCACAAATTACACACTCAAAATTTTAAATATGCACTCAAAGTGTTAAATTTTGCACTAAACATTTTTGATTTCGCACTCAAAATTAAAACATGCACTCAAATTTTATGCTTCGCACTCAAAAGGGTTGATTGAAAATACACACTCAAAATTTTTTTATATATACACTCAAAACGGAAAAAAATCGCACTCAAAATTGTGCGCATTATTTTCGTGCAAAACGCATAAATATTCATAAAGATATAAATAGATAAATTTTATCTTGGTGGTTTTTGCGTTTTTGAAACGAATCTATTTATATAGATAAGCCTTATCATTTTCCATAAAAAAATATATATCTGATGTTTTTGGACATCTTTGTAAAACAAATATTTAATAAAAGATAATGAGATGTGGAAAAAGTGTACGTGGCATAACCTACAATCTAAACAGTATTTTTTTTTAAATCCACAACAGAAAACATATATAAAACGTATATTATATTTTTTCGTCTTGAATCAAATGCTTCTTTAAGTAGAGGGACCTTGATGGATTAACGCGCATACCTTGCTTAGTTTTTTTGTGTTAAATGATTTTGAAGCATTCTAAAAAAATCTATATAAAATATAGGGTCTCTGGTTTTGCTTTCAGTTGACTAATTGTTGGACATCTCTTTGTTGCTACAAATGCACACATCCTTGAATAGGAGCAAACGCTACAGGTACTTGTTTCTATCAATGTGCGGATCGACTATCCATATAAAAGAAAGAATATGGATAGTCGACCCGCACATTGATAGAAACAAGTGCCTGTGGCTAAAGCCTTTCTATGGTGGCATATTTCTGCCAACACATAATCATATACATAACTAGTTAATTAAGTAGATATCTAGTTATCTAACTAGATAAATATCTAGTTATTTAACTAGATAAATTATCTAGATATTTAACTAGATAATTAAGTGGTTATCTAGTTATTTAACTAGATATTTAACTAGTTAATTAAGTAGTTATCTAGTTATTTAACTAGATATTTAACTAGTTAATTTTAATATCATAACGTGAAAAAATGCATGTTAGCGCTTGTAACTGCCATTATTATTCACCTCTATTTTAAGAGGTTATCTAGATATTTAACTAGATAACTACTTATTATCTAGATATTTAACTAGATATTTATCTAGATAAATATCTAGATAACTACTTATTATCTAGATAATTATCTAGATAAATATCTAGATAACTTATCTAGATAAATATCTAGATAATTATCTAGATAAATATCTAGATAACTTATCTAGATAAATATCTAGATAATTATCTAGGTATTTATCTAGATAAGTTATCTAGATATTTATCTAGATAATTATCTAGATAATAAGTAGTTATCTAGATATTTATCTAGATAAATATCTAGTTAAATATCTAGATAATAAGTAGTTATCTAGATAAATATCTAGTTAAATATCTAGATAATAAGTAGTTATCTAGTTAAATATCTAGATAACCTCTTAAAATAGAGGTGAATAATAATATAATAATGGCAGTTACAAGCGGTAACATGCATTTTTTCACGTTATGATATTAAAATTAACTAGTTAAATATCTAGTTAAATAACTAGATAACTACTTAATTAACTAGTTAAATATCTAGTTAAATAACTAGATAACCACTTAATTATCTAGTTAAATATCTAGATAATTTATCTAGTTAAATAACTAGATATTTATCTAGTTAGATAACTAGATATCTACTTAATTAACTAGTTATGTATATGATTATGTGTTGGCAGAAATATGCCACCATACTATGTAATGGTAATTACATTACAATTACTTTGGTAATGTAATTAATTACTTTTGAATAACTTTATATTTGTCCTCTGCTTCTTTCAAAATAATGGATATACGCAAATTTTAGGGCATTTTTTTCATGTATTTATTTACCTCTTATGACCATTACAGAATTTATTAAATTTTATGATCTATGTAGAAATATGTTCTTGTATGTCAGATGAAAAACAGCATAGAAAATGATGAATTATGGAATAAGGGACGGACCATTTAACCTAAAGCGGGGGGCTGGGTTTTTGTTCTGATCAATAACTTTTTTGAAACGACACAACAGAATATTGTTTATCATTATTATTAGCATTATCTTATATATCAAAAAGGGCCTTCTTTTTTATAAAGTTAAATGGTCGGCCCCTAAGTGTAAGAGACAAAACCTTTATATATATGAGATCCACAATGGAAAACAGTCAATTAACTTCAGTGTAAATCATAGGACACCAGTATGGAGTGCACGTAATGGAGTGTTTCTTATATTTAATATTTGTAACACAACATATATTATACTAAACAGCACCGTGTACATTTAGATTACATTTAAATACTTTAGAAAACCAACGATGACACGGAGGAAGACTGTGAAAAATGAGATTAAAGACTTGAAAATGACATTGGTTGCGGCGATGATAAAGGCAAAGAATTGAACCAAATGGAGAGAACTTGTGTTGACCTTATGTTCTGCCAATTAAGGCAGGTAAATAATTTTTTATTTAAAATGTGGCCCTATCTTTTAATCTCCAAGATGAGTGCAGATGTTGGTTTGTCATAGGGTTTTCTTTTGTCATCCTTAACCAGATTTGACACACTGAATTGTTGGTTGGCAGCGTGGCGGATTTGTTATAGCAAACAAGAACTGATTAATCTTCCGGAGCACTTGAGTTCACTCTCTTTACGACTTGCGTTCGCGTTTTTAATTGCTATTCAGTTGGTTTTTTGTATTTCTGTGTTTTATGTTGTCTGTGCTTTTTGTCCTGTTCTCATTGGTGTTACTGGTTTTGTTTCTCCCCTTTCGGACTTAGACATTCGGATGCCCATTGTTACCTCTGCTTTTTTGTATAAAAAGAAAACAAAAAACCTGAACATTTGCTGGTTAACCTTATTACATTCCACATTGGTGGTGGTTTTCCCTTCCACACAAGGTGTTTGGTGTGTTTACACATTTTGCAAAATTTTGATCTAGATGTTAAATGTCCGTTCTAAAATATGTGTATCCGCAAATGTTTAAGCAGTTTTATTCATTATGTTTTGTATATTTTAACCTTATGATTTAATAACCTTTGCCGAATTTCTTATATTCACTTTTATTTCACACTTTTTTTTCACTGTTTTGGTTTTGCCATTTTTGTATACAATGCACAATGTACGTAAGCGACTATTGTACAGTTTATTTATAAGCATATTTGTATTTTTCGAGGGGTTACAGTGTACTCCTCACCAGCTGCTTTTTAATCAAAATAATTGGCTGGTAAAAAATCAATTCTTTCGAAAGAGAAGCATTTTTACTCAAAACGATCGCAAAGGGATGAAAAGGATTGGTTAAGCCGCATCAAACGTGGTTCAATCAGACTTGTTTTTTGCAAGAACAAAATCAAGTCAATACGTTTGTAGTCTTCATTTTGCTTGCAAGTATGTGTGGTTTCTTTTGTTTGCTTTTCCAGTTTCAAGCCATTTTGAGAATGATCATCCAAATTCCATATTTTTTCTCTCTGTTTACTAATTCATTGTGCTCGTAGAAAACAAATGTGGGTTTGCTAGAGTAAACATGCTTTGTTGAATTCGACCAACACTTAGTTGACCGTTGACGACGTTAAGGGTGTGTTATGAAAATAATGAGCTGCATGCTAATCCTTTCGAAGTGCACATGGTTCCACCTCATTCAGACTTGAATTTTCTTTGTTAATTGCAGTTCCGTTGTTTTTCACTGTGTGTGTATTGTTATATTGTACTTTTTGGTGCTTTTAGTTTTTGTGTGTGTCAATAATCCATGTATTAATAGGCATGACCATGGTCCAAAAATTGACAAGCAAATAAGGGCAACTCGGTAGTTGCAGTAAAAAGAAACAAACTTCGTTTTAATAATTATTTTAATTCATGTGTTTTATTACAACAATCCATCTATTCTCACCAAGTTCCAACATATATTCCACACTAAAGTAATGGGTTGACTCTTTGAAGAAAAAAAAATAAACAATTTACATAACATTAAATAAATATCATTATTTGGAAAATAAATAATTGACTATAATTTAATAAAAAAATAAATAAATAATTTTACAGTAAAATAAATAGTTTAACAGACATCTATACAAAGGAATCTATAAATGGATAAGGCACTAATTTCACGCGGGATGAAGGGGGAAAACCATCAGTGAAATTTTCACTTGATAATTAGTGAGTTTTCTCGTTGATGCTATATTTGGACTATTTGAAAGGCAAAACATAAATACTTTTAGTCATAATTACATACAACTTTTTCACTGTCATAATATTTATGACATTGTCATATTTTGTAGCAGTGACGTGGGATATTGTTCGGATGTTTGAAATTGTCATTTTTATGCTGCATGGAGCACGAATGGACTTCCGGGAATATCATCGTCGCCATATTTTACTGAGAGCGTATGGTCTCCGAGTTCTTGGACTTTGAAGCTGACAGTAAATTCTGTTTTTGTATTTTTCTTGACTAATAATTCTGGCTCAGCAATACCACTTGGGGCAACCATACCAACCATAAGCATGGCATGTCCTAAAAATATTATGTCAATGATCTTAGTAGGCCTTAAAAATGTTCATGTTTCAAGACATTATAACATTGTATAACCTCTTGTAAACCGACCGTTAAATATATTTTATTTGGAAATTATTGTTTCTACTCTGCTTTTCAAGGGTGCCGTTCATATACAACTTTTTAGTGCTTTTTAAGATTGCAATATATTTTATATTTTTGTTTCTACTCCACGATGAAGGTTGATAGAAATCCATAAAGGAGACATATTAATTTAAGCTTTTTGCTTGTTTCTGGTTCCTTTTATATAATATGTTGAACTATACAATGTACAATGTTTCTTTATTGAATAAACATGTTTGTAGTAAAACATTGCATTTTTTATAAATTTTGACATGAAATCTTTTTGCAGGAATCAAATCTTAACCTGTGTACACTTCTTTGTTTAGAAGGGATTAATACATTTTGCTTAAAACGGGAATTTTTAACGATCTCAAGGGTAAATGCCGATATGCTTCTTCATGAATCTCCTTAACATTTTAAGATATTCTAACCTGCATCTTTTACATCAACAGTAAAGCTCTGAAGACGACCCGGTACAGCCTTTTTCAATCCTGGTCCACGAACGTTAACTCTGCTGGCATCTCCCTTGAACCTGGCCAGAGACTTGGCGCCAGGTTGTTTCTCTACAGTTTCAACAACCATTGAGCTCTGTTCATTAACGGGAGAGGGTTTCCTGCCGCTGCCTACAAAATATTGATTAAGGTAGGTCATTGTGTGTTATATTGTTTATAGTTTAAGGTCTTCCTTTTGATTCTTTGGAAAACCAGTGCTTTGTTGAATATGTATGGCATTGCATTAAGCAAAGTACTTGAAATAATATTTTCTCCTAGGTTGCTGACCTTGAAATAATATGTGTAAAAACGTAATTTTCCTTCATAAGTGTAGTCTTTTTAAATATAACATGCCCAAGAATTGTTTACCAATTTTACCGGAATAATTTTAAGTATTCCTTATTTGTAGTAAAGTGCTTTCCTTTCTTGTAGTTTAATGTTCAATTCAAAGTGTTATGATTGTTTTTTTAAGCAAAAGTTTGTGTTGGTCTTGATTCTTTAATGAACATGTCAAAAGAGTATTTGAAATACGTTGGATTTTAATAATCATCCGATTTAGATATAAACTGAAAGTAAATATAACAACTAATAAATTTTCGTGACCTTTACATTCAATATAAGAAATGCTCATATTAGTAACAGGTAACCTAAGCATTAAAAAACATTGCTAAAATCAAAAGTTGAGTAGCCAACAAAATTAACCAAAGCTATTGTTTGTTATTGGTAAGAATGTTAAATGAAAGCTCATAGTATCAGTTCCTTCCTTATTCCCATGACATATTAGCATCATTAGTTAAAAAAGTCTAAATTTATCTGCAAATCAATGCCCAACGTCATTATCATTTATGGTCATCAAATATAATAACCAATAGTTCATACCATTATTAATAGATGTTAGAAAACTTACCCTGCATTTATACAAAACGAGATAAAAGACAAATATGGTTAATTTGATATGCATGAATGTAGCAAACTATGGTGGCTAGCGTACATATTTCCACATTGCGAGCTTACGCGCTAGCTGTACCGAAGGTTATAAATGACCTTGCAATATCGTTCAACTTAAATGCGGGCAAAACCCAAAGGAGTAGAGCCATGAAGGCCCCAAATCGGCCCAAAAATTCAACTTTGATATACTTGCTTGTAATTGCTGCTTAGATGTTCATTAGACTTTATATTTCATGAATTGCAATATCTTTTGGTTCAATTCTTTATGAACAATGAAGGCAGTGAGCTAAAACTCAGTCAATTTTGTACAAAATCTCGTTTTTTGACATTTTTCATTGATTTTCATGTATAAATCGGTGAAAACGAAAAGGGCCACACTCGTCGACCAAAATTATTTTGTGATAGAAATGTGTAATATTATGTAATAAATAAAATATCAAAAAATTACGATGGTCGACGAATGTGGCCAATACTAATTTTGACAAAAAGGGACGAGAAAATAGTGAAAATGGGTTAAAAATTAAGAATTTTACAATTTATGGCATGTTTGAAATGCCAAAGCTATACCTGTGATGTAAACATTTTGTTAAATCTTACAGATATGATGAGTTCAGTAATGCCTTAACTCATTTTGGTAAAATTTACGAAGATTTGAAGTTGTTTGAAAATCAGTAAAAATACCGGGCCGATTTGAGGCCTTCGTGGCTTTACTCCTTTTCGTTGATTAGAACGTATTTCTACAATTTTAGCCGGACCAAACTTGTTTTCAAATGCACCTGAACGACTCATTAGCTACATGTAAATAAACACTTCTAGTGAAAATAGTTTTCTTGAATAAACAAATTGCAAGTCTTTTATATTCAGTCTCATGAAAACGTTATCAGTTTAGTAAGCCACATACTGTATATACATGTATATACTTGTACTAGAATGTTTATTTCTTACCAATACCAGCTAAAAACAAAAACAACTGTCGTTAACTATACATAAGTTACTAAGTAAGTGGCGACAATAACTTGACTGCCAGTAATAGTCAAATTATACATTTTAATTGCTATCTTTTCGTAGTTATAAAATCCAAGAAGTTGCCACTATTCTGCAGAAAACGATATGCGTGCGCAAGAGATAAAGATTTACCCAATGAAAACTATAATTGCGAACAAGCTAACTGACCTTGGCTTCATATTGGACTTTATTTCAAGAAAACTTAAGTTCAAATATCTCCCCTGAATGATATCTGAGAACAATAAAATTGTTTCATGCATATTTCCATATCATGTACTTTCTTGGTGTGAAATTTCTTTCCGACTTTCGTATGCCCCTTTTGTACTTCGTTGTTTCTTTTATCAAAACCCATCAACTAAAACGGTAATTTCATAAAATCCATCAAGACAAGGTTCCTAGGCTAGTGAGCAGGCGACCAGACATGATAATTGTTTTAAACCCCAAAACTGCGTTTTCTTGATGTATGATGTAAAATGTGAAAATGAGTAACAATAGCTGAATGGTGGGTAAGGTCGGGTAAGCAAAAATAAAATGCCTTAAAATTCATAACAATTAAAACAATTATCAATTTTGTGAAATGAAATAAAAAGCAATGAAAAAGTAGGTCAAAAAATGTCGCACATGACAATTTTTTTTTCAAATATCACGAGGTTGCAATAAGCTTTATCAACCATAACTTTACTAAAGCCTCAAAACAACTTAAAATGGTTTGCATCCGTTCGAATTTCCAAGATATCAAAAACAAAACGATATGCAAATGTGATTTAGCAAATAGGATTTTACCTTCATCAGAAGCAGATCCATAGTATCGACCACCAAAAATAATAGAATAGAAATTATAAAGCTCCTATTTTTAAGAGGGTACAGAACACCGAAGGGAAATAACTATTAAATTTCACTTGAACGTTTAAGTCAGGTATATTTATCCAAAGAAATCAAGCTTCTCAATGATCAAAATGTGATATGTTGCAATTCCAAGTTATTCAATGAAAAATTTCCCAAGAATCCTTTGGTTTGATTTTCTCTTAAGAATTTGCAATTAATTCATTTGACAAAAGTATATATTTTTGCAAATTTTCAGGAAAAGTGTTGGGTACCCATTTAAGACAATAAGGTAAAACTATTTCATGACTGGACAGTTTAACGTTGTGATTATGTTTAATATGGGTCTGCAGCGACGTAAACAATGCATCATGTAACAATTTTGACTATATTATTTGCTGTTTGTTTTTTTAATGTATTAATCAAATTTCAAGATTTTATGATTTATGATTTTATTTGTTCGAGACCAAAGTAGAAAGACATACAAGAATGTATAACCTACAATAAAGGAGATTGCATCAAGATTTCAGATTACCGGTAATATCCGGTGATATCCGAAATTTCTTAACTAAAAGGCCAATCACATGTCTGTTTCTAATGTGAATTTTGAATGATTAAGAATTTTTAAACGAACAGTTAATACTATAAGGACCTCGTAATGGGACATTTGGTATTGGTAAAGGAAGAAAAACTGTAGTAACAGCTCACAAATAAATACCAACTATTCCCCAAAACAAATAAAATCAAGATATAAAATAATATGCACATCTACAAAATATAAGAAAGATTCCTTGAAAATATTAAAGGGGGTACTTGCACCAAACACCAAAAATTTCCTGTCAATAGATTTTCTTTAAAATTTGTAAATAGACACATCAAGAGATACACTTTGAAAATCCAATACGAAAAAGGCATGCTTCTGAGCTAGTTTTTGAGATAACTGGTTCTGAAGGCTGGCTTTTTTTTTACATTGAAATATTAAAAAAAGTACAAAATTTTAAAGGAAAATTCTGATTTTTGAAAAATCTGATCAATAGAATTTTGTAATTTTTTGATATTATATTGGGCTGTTATATTGCTTTAAAATGATATGAAGAAAAGGGGGTGCTTCTGAGTAAGTTATTCAAATAAATACAAAAATATGTCAAAAAGTGGTCAAAATTAGCAAATTTAGACATAAATTATCCCCCTTTGTCAAAATGCAGAAATATGAGAATCCGTTAGGTTTGAATAATATTTTATAAAATGAAACTAACATAATAAAATAGTTTTAATGCTTTTAATATCAAAACAAAGTTAAGAATACATCATTAAATAGTTTTTAAATGGAATTTAAAATCTTGAACACCTTTTATTATTAAGTTAAATGGCAAGTTTAAATTAATTTTTGGCTAATCATGTGATCACCTGCAAGTTCCCCCTTAAAGAAAATTCAAAAAGGCATTTAGTAGGTGTAGTAGATACAAAAAGTGTGACGGACGAAAAGAATGTTGGGTGCACAAACGAAGGTTACCATTACTATATATATATACAATGCTTATGTATAAGGTAGGGGGTAAAAAATTCTATAAACTACAAAAACTTAAAATACCCAAATAATCATCTTTTGAACTTACCTGTAATATCAGAGACATATGGACTGCCAGCAATATTGATGTTTCCATATTTAATAGTGATAAGGTATTTTCCAGGGCAAAATGGTGTATAGCTGAACTCGTACCCTTCGTCAACCTCCTTACAACTGAGGGCTACTTTAGATGGACCATCGATGGTGAGGGCCAAGAAACCTGATCCTGCACCGGCTGTTCGCACTACGAACTTGTTCTTTCCACCTTGATAACAAAAATGCAGTTATTAAGAGTTAGAAATAAATAATCATTTTTACTAAATTTTACGTCAATATAACAGTTCATTTTGTAAGCTATGAATGCATATTTAAAGGAGTAACATATGCAACAAATGAATCAAAAACCATTGAAAGGACAGAAACCAAAAGTAGCGAATGAAAAACACCCATACAGTCAAATCAATAGATATGAAGATTTCTTTAAAATAAAAGTATAGAGAAAAACATGCCTTAAATGGTCTTATAGAGTCTGAAATTTACAAATATAGTGGCGAAAGTAACATTTCTCTATCTCATCTTCCATATGTATCTACATGCAACTTATTCAGATGTTTTGTGATCTGGTCTGTAATGCTTCATATAGAAAAAAAATAGTTAGAAATAACGTGAAACGCAGAGGCACAAAGATTTGTCAGTTACTAACTGAAGGTACGGCTTGACCCTATATCGTTACGACTTTGAAATACCTGATACAATGCTGTTGGTAATAAAAGGCAATCGAATCTTGAAAACAAATAACAAGAACTACAATGATTAAACAATACAATACATAACGATTAATCGTGACATACAATGATTTTTAAGAAGAAATTGGTCGGTTTTGAGAAGTAGGACAATTGTTTTTCAGGTTTTGTTGCAATTTCCAACATGACCTCGTTAACAATTGTCCTTCCTAAAAGCAAAAACATTGAAAAAAAAACCAAAATGTAATTTACTTCATAATTTTAAGTATGCTGATTGACCATAATTTAAACAGTTACTTTTTAGCATCGTTGACAGCATTTGAAAGCCGGAACAACCCATGTGCTAAATTTCATGTTTTTATCATGATGTGAAATATTTTGCTGATAAATCAATGTTATCTGCTCCACTAACGAACAATATAGAAAAAGAAATAGTACATATCGAGGGGTTAGTGGAAAAAGGTGATATAATTGTATGAAAATGTGAAACACATAGCACCTTTTTCCACTAACCCCTCGATATTATAATGTAACGGATGTCTTCATCGTGTTAAATGAGCACAATCATGTTATATATTCATAATAAACTCAATTAAACAATCCTAACTGTAACCTGGCATACAAGATGCCCATCTTGTAAAAGAAATCTTAAATAACACTATAGTTTTTTTTTGGAAATTACCATTCGATGGTAAAGTATTAGTTATTTCTGATAGTATCTAACAGCTATTGTATAAAACTTGTCATACATTTCAGTTTAATTTAGCATAATTTTATAAATAAGGTACAACCAATTAAACGATTTTGAAGATGCATGTA
This sequence comes from Arcuatula senhousia, assembly GCA_963971305.1. Classification (NCBI taxonomy): domain Eukaryota; kingdom Metazoa; phylum Mollusca; class Bivalvia; order Mytilida; family Mytilidae; genus Arcuatula; species Arcuatula senhousia. The sequence goes on along the minus strand of OZ020307.1, from coordinate 53,419,769 downwards.
TTTTATAAGACAGTTGTTGCAATAATATTACTCAAACCGACCAATTGTTTCTTCTTGATCTAGCATCAAGTTTCCAACTTACCACACTTTCCGCTCTCAAGACCTTCACCGATAGCGTGAACCATAGCAGGATCAGCGGCGGCAGAACCCACCATGACGGCAAAAGGACTGTCAGGAATATGGTGATCATCAAGTTTAATATCAATATAGTGAACACCATTTTCCTTAGGAATATATCTTATCGCGTATATGCCGTCATCGGCTTCCTGTACGAAACAGTCCTCATGACCGCCAGATGGAGTTCTAAGATGAGCATTCAAACGACCTTTAGCGCCATTGTATGAAACAGTGAAAGTTGAAGCTTTGTCGACCTACACAATAAAAATATCGGTTAATGGTAAATTACAAAACAATTACATCATATAGGGTGAAAAAATACACATGTATTTGCTCAAACTTAACGTCTTCCGTTTCGTAAATGAATGAAAAGATAAGGTTATTTTTAATGTTAGAATACCTGTCTTTGCACGTTAATACGATAATGCATTTATACTATATTTTTTAGTTTTAAGGTTATGATTTGTCACCCAGAAGTAACTAACTAGTCTTGAAAATATGTCATTAGTAAAATACTGAGATACCTTTACTTTGGGCTATGTAGACCATGTAAACTGTGAATTATACAAATGTGCTTTGATACCTGAAGTCCTCTATCCTTAAGAGAGTGGACTGTGACTGTCCTAGCCATTCCACTGTCTGGGGAGATGTTGACCATGAAAGGTGAGTTAGGGATGTGTTCCTCGTTAAATTTGATGTGAATACCATACATACCTGAAAAAAATTGATAAAAAAAAAGATACAAAAAATACAAAAAAAGAACAGCAAAACTCGTAGTCACGTCAAAGTTTTCGATCTTTTGTTACTCTTGTAGATTTAATAATACTTTTTCATGTTGGGATGTTACAAAGTTTAGTTAGATTATGAAGAATTAAAACGTGAACAATCTTTTCTTACATTAAATTGCAAAGCTTAATATCAGGCTTAAGAAACTGAATTTTTGTTTCATACGATTGTTTAATGCCAATTATAATATACATTTTGGGGGATTTTTAGAAATACTTACCAGGCTTTTCAACTTTGTATGAAACGCCAAGGAAACCATTAGGTCTAGGTTCTTGAATAATCTTAGCATTTGAGGGTCCTTCGATTCCAATAGTCAATGTACCAGTTCCTGCCTCTCTTGTGTAGACATTGAAATGGTCTAAAGAAAAACATTTTTTTTACTGAATAATACAATTATTGTAAGTTTGATAAACAAACTAAATAAATACAGCAGCCAAGTGCATAGAGAAAATCCAGTAGAAATCAAAAAAAGAAACGAAAAAATATTTATAACCAAAACAACAAACTACATTCTGAAACACACTCACGTAAATGTGTTCAGTTGTTCAATTGATCTTGTTTAACTTTATTTTTTCTTTGTCTTTTCAGAAAATTAACTCCTCCTTGAAATTAAACAATCATATTTAACAACAACTCTCTAAAAAGAATTACCAGAAGGCAAAGCTTTTCTGCTTAAATGTTTTATTAATTCAGGAACATTTCAGTTGTGTTATTAATAATAAACCAGTAAATGCAATCCCAGTTTACAAACTTTGTTGCTTCCCATTTTCCATAACGTAAATCTATGCTAAAACTCTATTTAATAGCAAAACCCAAAAGTGAGAGATTTCATATTAAAACCTACTTTCTCTATTAACTTCTCCCTTTTCTACACCAGGTCCTCCGACTTGAACTTTGTGATATCCACCAGATGAAAGCTGCCCTACAGTATACTGGAATGGAGATCCTGAAAAAGGTAATGTACAACAATTGTTAAGTAGTTGACACCTCCTAGACTAGTACACTTATTGGATCACCTTGATTTTGCCTTAAACGTGACACAAGAGTCAAAGGGAAATGTTATACATGTACGAAAATCTCTATTGCACACAATCAATTGTCTCCTAGAAATTAACACAAAAGACAATTGTCACAGGATATAAAAAAATAGGGTTGATAAACTTTGTATTTAAATTAAAATGACAGAAAATAATAAACTTTACTACGTCTCACGCGCGTTTCGTCTTTTCAGGACGCACGTGTTTCATAAAGATAGAACCACATAAAATGGATATATCTCATAGACTTATGTCAAAGAGTGAAAAGTTAAGTACCCAAACAAGTTAAGAGTGAAAAAAAATGCATAACTTTCCCTCAAGGTCAAAGGTCAAGGTCAAATCATATTATATCAAAGAAACCTAGTACGCTACACGTGATCTTCTAGTAATTATATTGCATCCTCAAATGTTGCATACCTGATATGTGGAGAGCTTTATGTTTGATGCTAAGAGTATGAAGGCCATCTTTGTGAGGTGTAAAGTTCATTCTGTAATGGAAGTCATCCTCGTCCATAATTTCACATAACTCTGTGGTACCAGCTGGATCTGTTACAGATGCTTCCATGTCAAATGGATTGGTTCCTGGAAAAATGAAATTTATGTTTAAGTACACATTTAAAATACATTTCTGATAATTGTTTTTCATCAAACGTGCTTCATACGATCTGTTCCTTTTTGCAACTTTTTATTTTGCTTTATATTATTAATAGAGTGCAATTTATTTACAAATGAAAGTCTAGTTAGGGTTAAAATATCAAATAAGTCTTTTACAATTATAGCTTACAGAAGATTTGTAGACATGATTTTACTTGTATTCTTTCTTTAAAAATTACAACAGGTGGCGACAAACAGCACCCTTCAGTAGTACCCACCATACCTTTGCAAACTGATAAGGCTAGTATGTAATTACCTGGAATTTTGAGTAAGAATTCACACTTGGTTCCTTTTTTGACTGGTTCAGCCTGTTCCATATCTCTCTGAATCGTCTCTCTGATACGTCCAGAGGGTTCTCCACCAACGTTGAGGAGGAAAGGACTACCTACACGAAAAATAAAATTTTGTCATAATGGTTTTATGCCACGGCTGCAACTCTTTTGTGTATATTGTTAAGCCCATGTTTCGTTTGTACGAAAAATTTCCGTCAAGCTAAGAAAAAGGTATAAGGTAGATATACATAAAAATGTTCAATTAATAAATTACATAATAATGGAACTTTAAATTGTTAAGAAGACATATACTTAAATGATTTTCAAGCTCAGTATAGGTTACCTTGCCTATATTATTCAAAGAACTTTTCAAAAAATATATGCAGACGGTTCTCCACCATATTAGAACAGAAAACAAAATATTTTCCTTATCTAAATTTTCTTTGAATAAGGAGTTTTTAGCTACAAAGTGTGTACTTAAGTTAATTCAGTACTCAATCCTCACGCATTTTTACCTCTAACATGCTCATCAGCAAATCTAACATTGAGAATGTATATTCCGGGCTCATGGGGACTGTATGTGCAGTTGAACTTTCTGTCTCCAGTGACCTCATAGTCAATCTCTGATCTGTGTGGACCTTCAACTACAACTGTTATTCCTCCATAGCCTGAAAATATAAAACAAAGTAATTAGTTCTTATCATTCAATTATCTAGTTCAGGCAGTATTGATAAAAATAAACAGTTACATTCTTTATGTGAAAAAAAAATTAAATACAAATCTAATAAGATTTTTTTTCTAGTAACCCTTTCCTATTTCTTGGTTTGCAGTGATCACACAATGGTCATGATATTGAAATAAAGTATGGAAATTACTTTTCGAAAACGTTTACAAGTAAGACATAATATGTCATTATTTACCTGCACCGGAAGCGTCAATGCTGATGACGTTAGATTCGTTGGCAGTGGCTTTTTCTGTAGCACCGCTGACCTTGACCTTGCTTGCATTACCAATGTCATTGTCACTGACGTGGACCGTAAATGGACTTCCCTTAATATTCTTCTCGTCTCTGTATACCTGTACTTTGTAATCGCCAGCTTCTTTAGGGCTGAATGACGAAACACCTACAAAAATGAAGATAATGAACGTGTTATAAGTTTACGAGAAACAGCCCACATAAACAAACAGAAATTTAAAATGCCCGCGATGAAAAACAGCCTGCAGCCTTGAACGAGGCAAACGGGTGCAGCTCGCTGTTCTGCAATCGGCCCATGGTATTCATAAAATGCATATAATTCAAATCAAGTCTTGAGATAGTAAGGAAAAGACCTTCTTCGTAAACAAGGAACAGAAAAAAATCAAAACGACAAGCTGAAATCATTAACAAAAATAATTTTCTTCATTTATTAAAAATTTTAAAGGAGTAAAAAGGTCAGATCGATTCAAATATTTCCTTGATAGGGTTAAGAATCTTATATTTAACTTCAAAGTTGTTACAATTATTATGTATGACCAAAACAAGAAATTTATTAAATGAAATAGGGAAAAATCTAAAAACAAAAACGTGTATTTAAAATAATTATATAATGTATGTGTTTCCTCAATACTTACATAAGTGGCCATCCTTTGATTTCTTCAGAATACATGGTTCAAAACCACCTTTTGGGCTTTTGATTGAACCCACTAAATCCACTATATCTGGTTCCATAACATTGAGGGCATATTCACTGGCATTTCCCAGTGAAATCTGTGATCTTTTACGACCTTCACCTTTAAAAGTAATATCATAAATATGTTTTTTTTTTTATATGTTAACGTTTTATATACTGTATTAAAAGAACTTCTACTCCTGTGCTTGAAATGTAGACCAGAACAAGCTTTCTTTGTAATATTGCAAACGAAAAACCTATTGGTTACTAATTTGAATTTAACTTTTAACATTCAATATTTTGAATGATTTTTATTGTTCATTAAGTTTTTGTGGGAAATCATTTTGGTCTACACTTTCACACACAAAAGTATAACAGGCATGCAAACAAGAGATGAGGAGAAAGTGCAGTGGAAATATTTCTACCAAAATCTGATTTGACGGATGAAAACACCCAAACTGATTATTCCTTTACTTAGAAACTCCCCACAACTACAACTAAGGGGAAAACAAAACAAGAGAGGAAATACTTAGTAAGCAAAATTTTAAACAAATACTGGAACATAATTAAGACAGATTAAATTTAAGCAAGGGTAACTACTTAAAATAAGTTTATTTAAAGAAAACTTAATGGACAATGAATAGTGTAAACATATATAGAATGATTAGTATTAGTATGAGTATTATCCTTATTGTTATATTTTCATTAATTTCTTGTAAAAAAAATCTTAATATTCCGTGATCTCATAAAGTCAAACTTATAATTATTGTGTTGTATTTTTAAAATTTGTTAATAGTTATGCTTGTTTTGTATGCGTGGTAATCAATGTCAAATCATATATAGCTTTTTCATCACAATATAGTTAAATTTCTAATTATAAGTTAGTTGATTCATTTTGTGTAAGTTTCTTGTTATAAATAATGCATTTATGTGTATTAAAATCAATTAAAATCAAGATAATTCAACTTAAAATATGTCAAAGAAAAATCAAGTAACAAAAAAAAACTTAATAATGTCTACAAAAAATAAAAGTATCACGTTTGCTTAATTATGCTACCTATTATAAATGTTATTTTTCTCTGAGTGTTTATAGATGCAAAAACGTTAATGATTTAAAAATATCATATACGTATTGTGATCTATTAAATATATATGATGTGTTATTTAGATTATGCTAAAATTATATTGCAATCTATTTAATTCCAAATTCCATATTGTTGTAGTCCGTTTCGCTGTCTTGCAACTTCTAAAAACATGGGAAGAACTCAATTTGTTATAATTATAACAAAGTTTGGGGTAACAAGTTCACAATTCGTTGTACTTGAACGCCATGAATAATAAGTTATTTTGAGAGATACACTGAATCTTTTGCAGCAAAAAATAACTTTTTAAGAGCAGAAACTAAGAATTTGTCATTTGTAACTTATAAAAAAAAACCAAAGTGAATAGCATCATTGAGAAGACCTAAAAGATGAGTTAATGTCTAAAAGAAAACTTTCTTAAAACGAATTGCAGAATGAAGCGACTTTCATTCTTTCAGTTTTTAATTCAACCTCCACTTTTTTCATTAGCATGCAAAAATTGACCAGTATTGCATCTGAGTGTTTGATGAAAAGTAAACTTTATTAACATAATGCTTTTCTATATAATTATGTTCGTATAATTTAGTTTTTTAGTTTCTGAAAAGTGCAGTTTCCCTGTTAAAACAATAATTAATCTACGTTCTTACAATATGTATCTAAAAAGAAATATATTGGTTTTGAATTTAATTGTCTTCCCATGATTTTAGAAAACGTACTAGCTAGCTTGAACTCACCAGGCCGCAGTAATAAGCCATTGTGATATAAACCGCCATCACAAACTAACATGGAAATTAACAGCAGTATATGATTTAAACTTGGCATGTTGTAACAATTTATCAAGTCATATACGATACATGCTTAGCATAAAAAAAAATCACAATAACATTGAATGAATGAAATATATGAAAATATGCATAACGTTCTTAGTGGAATGAACAAAAGCATAAAAATAGTTTAAAATATATATATATTTTTCTTTTGTGAAGATAAATGTTTGCAATTATAAAGAAAATTGACTTACTTTTTAGTGTCTAGAAGGGACCGTCACCTTCTAAGTAATCTTTTTGACTTTCTCGTGACTTATACTTTCTAATGTTATTTATTTGTAATAAAGAATAATAAAATTATTTAATGCTAGTCAATTAATAAATGAATTATACAAATGAGTCATTATTTTTAGAAGAGCTAAAATTATGCGTAAAGTTGAATACATTCGTGGTTTGTAATATTTACGTACCTGAAACTTTGGACACAAATGGAGAACCTTTGATTGTCTTCCCTTTGTATTTGATATTTATGTTATAAGCACCAGGGGTCATTGGCATAAATTTGACGTCACAACGGTCACCGTGGTCTTGACGTTTGAATTCTGTCTTTGTTGGTCCATCAATGCTAATATCAATTTCACCTGTACAAAAATTAATGTATGAAATTCTGATATCGTATTTGGTTTAAGAATAGCATTTAAAGGCGAATGAAGGAACTCATAAAGAAACAAATTGTTGGGAAAAAAACCCTTGCATTACTTATCATAGAACTGTAAATAAATCTACAGGTTTATGCTTATATTATATACATGTAATATATATACACATTTGAGTTTCCTTTAAATTATTCCATATTTGAATATAATTTATGTCTTTTTTCTAAATAGCTGGAAAAAATATCACGTTTTTTTTTGTCTCTTATATTTTATATATTTATCATATAAAATATTGATTACAAAAATCTAGTGTTTCCATCAAGCAATATATGCAAGGGAAAGACCGCACAATTGTTTTCTGAAAAATGTATTTTAATCAATTTGTATCCTTACTTATTTTCGCGTATCTACCACAAATAATGTTTTAATAATAATTACTGAGTGTTCCTTTCTTGGCTGTGATGGTGAAGGTCTGGTCCTGGCCGCTCATTCCACCGACAAGTCCGGCACCAAAAGCGGTAACAAAGCCACCACCGATTTCATCCACAACACAAGAGAATGGACTTCCTTTAAAACAAAATAGTGGAAATAAAATGGGACCAAAGACTGAACATGGTTTATTGAATAGCTGTAACATTTTATGAAAATATGTCAAGTTCTTTTCATCGAGGGGGAAAGGGGGGGGCAAACGGATAGAAAGACGAACAATAATAAAATCATAGTGTTCAGGCATCAAATGAAGTCGTACAAGTTTTTTTCATTGAAAGAAAAAGAGCGTGCTTGTTATAATTTTCATTCAAACGTGTCTAAACATCATTTTTATTGTTAAAAAGTTATATATTTGAAAATAAGATAGAAACCACAGAATCATGTGCCTTGTTCTATTGTTTTATAGTATGTCCGATATTTTGTTACTTTATTTGTTTGTTTTGTTTGTTTGTTTGGGTTGTTTTTTTTTCCACCGTACTCTCATATCTTATCATATCGACTTGCAATTTGCCTTTCACATCAAAACAAAAGTTCAGAGCACTCGTTTCTTATAATCTTTGTTAATTATAAGAAAATAATTGACTCATGCAGTTGTTTTTATCTAATAAGACTGCATTTTTAAATCTGGAATCCTCATTTCTTAAGATTATGCAAGTTCTATACACAAATGATGATTTTTTCACTGCTGTCTTTTGGGTTTTTTGGAAAAATTGCATAATTATCTTGATTACGTGTACGTGCATATTGCCACTGTTTAATATACTGAAAGCAATGACCGAAACATTCAACTGCTGTTTCTTCCAAAAATGTTGATAAGCCTTCAGTAATGAATAAAAGTGCAATTACGCACACAAACATTTGCTTCATTTAATTCCGTTTTTTATTATGGCAGTATTTGGTTTGACGCACACTTTATTTGAAACCTCTAGAAATGAGATGCATAGCTTAACTTAATCATTTTATTTCGTTTGTTGTAAGCATGTAAAAACGTGCCGAACAAATCATATTTTAGTTTACAATACAAGTTTAGGAAGACTAACTGAAAATGTTTGACTTTAAAAAAAAAAAACCACGGGGATGCTTAACTTTTTCCAGTTGTATATCTAGGTTTCTGATACAGAGACATGTAAATATACATTTTTAGCTACTATTCTTAAGTGGTAGAAATTTTTACAATTGATGCATATTTGGTTGTGAACATAAGAAATCCTTACCGTCAACGGCACCGCCCTCGTACACCATCTGGACTTCGTGTGTTCCACTTTTGGAGGGTTTGTACTGTACAACAATAGACCCATCGTCACAGTCCTTGATATCGGGTTTCAGGCCTTCGGCGCTTGGCATTTTGTACTGAAAAAAGATATAGATTATATGACCACACAGTAACAAATTTTGAAACCTTCCGCAGCTGACAATTGAATTTGTACTGTAAAACAGAATAAATTCATAAAGAATCGGTAACATGGTCATGACCATCGACATGGCACAATTAGTACCTGTAGTTGAAAGTAAACAAAAGAATGTTTGGTGATGCACCTCTTAAAAGCCTATTATAAAAAAAATGGAAAAGAAAAAATATGCCGATGGGATTATAAGCATTTTCGAGCTGTTTTCATGTTTTAATTTCAGCAACAAATATTGAAGCTTTTTCAAGATTTTTGCAAACAAATAAATCATATTTTACCATTTAAACACTATTACTTCCCATTCAGATACCCTTTTGCGTTCTTTTCGATTATGTCTTAACAACCTTGGTAGAAACAAGAGCCCATTCATCAATACATTTGACAGAGGTCATAGTATAGTCAAAATAACATTTCTACCAACATCAAACCACTTTCTTTCATTAATCATGTTCATAATGGAAATTGGGTACTTATCACTAACGAGGCCATTTGCATTTTCCAATTTTTGGAACATGCTGTTGAAAGGTTTCAGAGTACAATTGCATTATGGGATGTACTTTGCACATGCATCACACAATAGATAGATAACAAAGTAAATACAACTTTTCAAACATGACAAAGTTTTTTTTTTGTTTTATCATTTGGAAAAAAATCTTTAAAGAAATATGAAAAGACCAAATTATACTTTTGTAATTGTCTTTGTCATACCATAGATCAGAGTTTGACAGTATAAATATTCTAAATAGAAAATAACAATAATGGGAAAGCACCGATCGTTCTATGTTCATGCATTTGTTGTCTCATCAACTTTCATTTCACTGAATTTTTTAAGTTATTACATATTAATTATAAGCTTTCTTTTTATGTTCACCACCCCAGGTGCGAACAGGTGCAAAAGTCGATAGCATCTTTTTTCTGTAATAAATTCATAACTATCAGATATAAAACCAATCGATTTGTTATAGGCAATTAAAAAATTCAGAGGCTCTGCTCTATAAGACATTTGAAAAAAAAATTACTAATTCATTGTTTAGATATTTTAAAATCTAAACTGAAGAATGAATTAGGTATGAGAAAATAGGTTTTCCGGTCGTTGTCAAAAACATATTCAGACTCGTATCTCGAGCTTTTGCTATATACTGTTGTTATCGACAGTTGATTTTGACTGAGCTATAGTCGTTGATAACAGTTGTTGTGACTTAAATGTTTGTTACCCATTTTATATGATATGATTGTTCAGATGTGACAGACTTGGCGAAGGTTTTAAAAATTAAAAGTTGCATGTACTTACAAATTCGCGTAGACAATTCCTCGTATGGAATCTAAGACGAGACAAGTAATCCGGAAAACTCATGTTTTAATTTTAAAATTTCACAAAAGTTCGAAGTCTTTCACTGGAAAGCCAAAGTAACTGTGCCTTTAGCTTTAGAATGGAAGTCTTCAAATATATACTTCAAAAACATCAATTGTTTTAAATTGTTTTCACCCTTAATCCTTCCGTTTAAGATTTTTGTTTTCACGAGCTTAATTAAAAGTTTTTGCACTTATAATAAAACAAATTGTTTTGGCGAGTTGTAAACTAACATCTGAAGAGGCTTAACACATTTCTAACAGAATGTACGTTATCAAAGTAAGATTAATTTCTTCCATTTGTTTAATTTAAATCTACAATATACAAAACCATCATTGAGATGGCGTTTCTGCCTGACTTCTAAAAGAACAATATTTATTTAAAAATGTATTTATGGAACTTAAAAAGGAGAGATATCACTATGGCTGTTACTGCTGACCCTATGTCATTCCTTGACTTAGTCAATTGTGTCATGCCGGAAATGGACTTAAAATTTGTGATTTTTATATGTTTAATTTTTTTTGTTCTTTTATGGACTTTAAATATTCTTATTTCACTTTTTGTTCAAAATCAAGTTAAAATTCTTGTCACATTTGGTTATCACCTTTTTGAATAATAAGATATTTTCTCTGAGGTTAGATTAAAATTAGATGTATACTTGTAATGTTACTCAATTTCCATTAGTCTTTATTGTCTCAAAGATAATCTTGTTTGAATAACAAAGTACGTAAGTTGTGAATTAATCCATGATTGAGTTGTAAAAACGATATATATTTTTTTTTGTAATATTGAATGTGGTCAGTTTTGGAGTCAGCACTTTGACCTGACTCATCCGAATTCGTTAATAGATTTATTGTTGGAGTTTAACATTAGTTTATATTGTTTTGTATGTGGAAAGTCTTGTACCGTTGCCACTAAACATTTTAAGTGACATTTTAGGAACATTAACCAGCGGAAAACGTTCCCCGTAACAAAATTCATTAAAAACCTCTCGCACAAGAAAAATACCAGCACCACAATTGCATCTCGAGTTCTGCATGGGAGAGATTCTCCATCAAAACCAGTTGTTTTGGTCCGCTTGCTCCCAACAAACCTTTACGGAAGACGTGACGGAAAGCGGAAAATGCAGAGTGGGGCTGGGGGGGGGGGCTTGAGTAGAAACGGGATTTGGAAGTTACGCGAGGGGGTAGGAACAAGAACTGGGAGCTTCGCTGGAGAAATGGCACGGGAGTCAGGGATCGTTTGCTTAAAAGAACGAATGAAAACTTATGATACAATTTTTTTTACAGCTTATCCTCATACAAAGGCCACAATAATTGAAAGAATCATCATATAAAGTTCAGTAATAAATCTTGATAAATCATGAGCAGTGCTACACATGGCATTTCCGAATGTCAAAAGTCCGAAAGGGCAGAGTGTGTGTTGGAGTTTAACGCCCTTTATCGACGCACCTAGGTCATGTAGGGCGGTCAGTTTTAATGGTGGAGGAAACCGGAATATACGGAGGAAACCACCGACCGTGGGCATGTAACTGACACACCTAATTACAGAGGGCAGAGACAAAACAATTAACGCCAACGAGAACAGAACAAAAAATAGACAACATAAAACACAAAAACACCCGTTGCCCGCCAATTGTCAATTCGGTGTGTCAAATCCGGTAAAGGAGGACAAAACAAAACCCTATGACAAACCAATATCTGCACTCATCTAAGAGATCGAAATCCCATATTTGTCTATGAGCGCATGATGTCTTCTGTAAAATTTCTTTAGTGACGACAGCAACCGAGGAGCAACATATCCCCGTGTAAGCATTTTTTGTGTCAGACGTGACGCTATTTCCAAGGAAATCGATGTAAGTCCCGCAAGGTCTGGATTAACGAATTGATTGTGATACGTAAAATCCAGAGCGGATGGAATGTTTCTACAAACTATTATAACCGTAACTTTTCATTTAATCTTTGTGATATTTATCAAGTTATGTCTCATAATTCAAAGATTTTGAATTTCAAAATAATCCAGCGAGTTTAAGCTCTGTATCTGATATTTTGTCCCTGCAAAACGCGAAGTTGTTTTGAATGTTACCATGCATTGTGGGCATTATCACTCACCCGTTCGCATGTGTTTACAGCACTGAAGGTCATGGCTAGTAGAAAAAAAGATCAATGTGATTGTTTTCGAATAAATATCCTTTTGCTTACAAATCCTATAGCTTTTGCCTCTTTATATCGAGTGGTTGTTATGTTTCACCAAAGCAACTCAATTTGTATACAATTTATTACAATATGTAAGCAACACGGGTTAACAATGTAATTAAATGTCAGCCGTTAACACTTCGTAAGATCTTTGAACATTCTAATTATGTACCTCAAAGACTTTGAAATTAAAGAGATCAAAAGAAAGATGCATGATGATGATTGAGTAAGGATCTACACCAGAGAAGCAACATTATATACTATTTTTCAGCTTGCATGCAATAAAACTTGTTATGAACAAGCATAAATAGTAGAAGCTGGGGCGTATCACAAATTTTTGAAAAGGGGGCGGACTGCCCCCTTTCAAAAATTAGTGATCTGCCCCAGCTTACCGCTCACCGGTCTAACATTTGAACAAAAATAACTTAATTTCTCAGTGAAAGGGGGCCCATCCCCCCGATTCCCCTCTGGATTCCTCACTGAGAAGAGAGTCATTATAAAGGACCATTGAACTTCGAACATACCCACTACACCAAAACCAGGAGGAAACCAAACAGAAAAGCAAAAAAGGCACATGACAAGCAACAACCAGTATGATCAACGGGCACAATTGGTTAAAAAACATCTGAAATCTGCTGGTTACACGTATATACATAATCAGCTAATTTATGGTAAAAAATATAACGCGTGAATAGTTAAAACTTAGATTTAGACTTCTGGTGGTCTGGTATAAGCTTAAACAGGGAGTTCTGGTAAAAATATACGTACAAGATTGTTGCCACTATGTTTTCGATAGTAGAACAAAACTATGGTTCAGTTTGGATGTTGTGTAACTACTCTAAAACTATTTGTTCTTATTCCAAGAAAACGTTATTTAGGTGTTTGGTAAGAATTTTGCTCGTTTGGCACATATTTGATACTTATATATATATTCATCGTGCACGCTCACAAGCTTGAGTGCACAATTAAAACATAGAAAGGGTTTAATAAAACAATAAGGCTTTTTAATGATATATTTGTGCATATTGTGAACAACACGTGACAAAACCAACGAGTTAAACATCCAAGGTTACAAAGTCCAATTACTTTTGACAGTGTTCCATAATATACTTTTAAAGTGTCTTCAAGTTGTTTTATCAAATTTAACAAAACTTAAAGGGTACGACCATGGGGACTGGCAGTTTGGGGGAGAATATTTATTTTCTATATATCATGCTAAGGAATCTTGGGACAGATTATTATTCATTTTTATTTTCTTGAAGGTACAGGCAAGACTGCTTTTTAAGGCCAGAATATTTATTTGCAAAAACTGCTACCCCCCTCAGATTCAAATGGTTGTCTTATTATTTATATTTTAATGGCGGATCCAGGACGGACAATTCAGGTACATGTCTTCTTGTTTGATGCCAATCGGTCATGAGCTTCTAATGTATGAAAAAAAGGTCTTTTTACTTATTGTACTATGGCGCGCTACTGGATCCGTCAACGAATGTCCTATATAAATGCATACAGTCATATCCGTGACCTAAACATACCCATATAAAGATTTGAAACCCGACACACAATTACTGTCTTAGACATTTCTGTTCTTTCATATCTCAGTGCTGTTAATGTCTACTTAGATACATCACCTGCTAAAGAAAGCAGATTCTGCGAGGAATTTACACAACTTGTTTAATTAGAAATGCATGTGTGTGAACATTATTGTATTAACGTTTATATACACTGTATATTTACATATATTGGTAGCGATCTTGTGGAATATTTATCAATCTTTCTGTAGTGTTATTGACAGCTCACCAGATCTGTCTTTGAAGTTTACATCGCTGCCATCAAAAAGTATTCAATCACGCTAATGTAAGGTATAACTGTCATGACTGTGGGGATAAGTAGGTGATACAGTTCAATGTAATATTTAAGAAGTTCCAAGAGCTTCCGAGTGCTTTCACATTTTGTCAGGTTTGCTTTTATATTGAATAGTGAATAGAAACACGGTCTGTCAAAACATATTTTGCAGAGAAAGAACAAATTAAATGTTCGTCAGAAATAGAAACACATAAAACATAGAAAATATCGTAACCAACGTTCACAAATAAATATTCCCCGATCAGATCAAAAGCCAAAGTTCACAAATAAATATACCATTTACATGTACTCGGCTAACTTCATTGTACTGTACAGTTTAGTAAATAAGACACATCCAAACCTAAACAGGAAGTAGAAGTTTGACAGGTCTGAAAAATTCTGAGGACATATAGACATACATTCGTATCAGTGCTATTTCACCTTCAAAATTTAAAATTTTCCACGTACGGTTTCTTTTTTACCAGACGTTCAAACAGAGATGGGCTTTGTATACCCTTGTCGACAAGCAGGTACGCAGTTTTTTATGCGTGCTTTCGAAAATTAAGGAGATGCAACTCGGGTTGCAGAACAAAATTTTACAGCAAACCCTTAACAATTTTTAGTATTTTCTGCACAGGGAGTGCAAGCCCACCCCTTGCAACCCCTACGTACGGGTCTGACAAGTTGTTGCGGGGTCATACAAACAATATGATATGAATAGAACAATGAATCACTGCCCAAGTCTGTGTTTACCTAACATATCTATACAATGACTAAGTAAGCAAAAAGCATTGTACATCCGTGTAATCCAATAATTAAGACAAATACGCATTACTTGTACCAATCAACTTACATCAAAACAATCCTCTAAGTAACATGCCGAAAAATCTACATATGAGCACGAAACACAGAACTGTATAACATGTATAAGATCTAAAAAGGCAACAAAACACTTACTCTATCACAAATATCATGATACGTCATATAATTTAAGCGAACGTTCAATTATGAAATCTACGTGGATTCAACAAAAAATGAACTCTACCCAAATAATAGCACACAGAACTTCAGAGAAAGTTCTATTATATGATCTGCATGGACAACAAAAAAGGCTCGGATCTATCTCAAATTATAGCATAAAGATCGTTCAATTATAAAATCTATATGAGCACCTAAAAAACTCTGTTTTAAACTAAAATACACAGAACATTAGAGAACATTCAATTATATGATAAGTAGAAACTCATTAAATGTGTAATTTGAAAAATCATCTTATCTATTTTAAAGCAACACATTTATAGAACCAAAATAGATAACGCCGAGGAAAAAAAACAACTCAAAAACAAGTTATCTAAGATTTGGCATTGTTTTTGGTTGCTTTCAAATGCGAAATGGTCGAAAGACGAGTTAAATGTACATGTATATTGACAGAAACTCATTATGTTGGAAATGCAGGGACAAAAACTAGAGGCTTAAAACATATATTGTCTGGATCAAAAGCAAGTCAAATCGGGCAGGGCAATATGTCAAAAGTAAATGTTTTCGTTTACATTTTCAATAAATCAAGAAATTATGCAGACAGCTTGAGCAACATTCCAACTTTTATGCTGTAATGAGTGCTGATAATTATAATCGTTTGCAGTATTTGCCGATACAAATACCCTGCAGAAATATTTGTTTAGGTTTTGTTGGAGTCTGTGATTCCTGAGTGAGTATATTGTTTGACCATAAAAGTAATACTTGACTTCCATGATTGTCAATGCTCGGTGCTGGATTTGACTTCGACCTGTTCGAACATTTTGGATTTGAGTACTTTTCGTTCAATACTTTTTGTTTTTTGATCGATTCAAATTCTGCTGATGAGAGGTTACTCCTTGAAAAATTGATAAACCGCAAAATAAAATTAATCGTGTTATATCCGTTTTTGGTATATGTATTCAATGAAAGTACTAAGAACAAACTGAGAATACTTTAAGTAATCTTACAAAATGGCCTCCTCCTCCCGCTATTGAAACCTCTATGTGAAAAAAAACTTTGACTCAATTATCTCCTTTGAGTGATAGCGAAGATTGAGAGGACAGACGGATAGACAGACAGACAGACAGACAGACAGACAGACGAGGTACCTCACATTATATTTCTCCAAACTATGTTTGCTTGGGTTCTAATTACTGAGAGAAAGAGGATATTCTTTATCAAAAATCTTCCCAAAATAGAAAGTTTCAAAACAAGAGAAATGGGAATCGCAATGGTCCAGGCTCGGCAACACAATACCAAAGAAATGATTGGTCTCTTTTAATGGAAGAGGGGTATGAAATAATTCGTTATATCACAAGGCAGTTGATAGCATTTGTGTAAAATACCATTAAACAGATTAAGGAACCAAAAACACTACATAACATACACGTATCCTTGGGATAATTGCCTATAAGACACCATGCTTCTGAATTATGTGTCTGCATTTTCCTCCAAAACGCACACTGGCACTACTTGGTAGTCTTCCAACAAACATTTCCAGGGTTGTGTAGGTAGTAAATGAACACCATATGTCAACTGTCACCTTACATTTACGACAACGATTAAGTAACCCTTTGAAGACACCTTGCTGTAGTTCAGATAGTCAAGATCAGCCTGTTAACACTTATTGAACAAGTGCAAATACAAGAAGCAAAGCCAAACACGGAACCTAGGGCTGTTACGTCCGGAAATACGTATGAAATGACTTAGCGGAAACCTACTTGGGAAACAATAATAATGTTATGTCGGGCGGGGGAGGGGGCGGTACGGTCCGTGGTCTTTGATACTGAAAACTGGCTTTTTATAACTTTGTAAATGAAATCAGTGAATAGATGTATGATTCTTTTGCCAATGTTAAGCAAGCTCATGAATAGTTCGTAATCCCTAAACACATGAATTCAAGGTCGTGTGATATAACTTAAAGTGATCGAATGTCCATTGAAAATAGACAAAAACAGGAAACTACTCATACAATACATGTATCTTGTCTTTGTTACAACTGTGGCACAAATGTTGGTATAAGACTGAAAACCATTCAAAAATATGTAAAGTTTGGTTTGCAATAACTTTATATAGAATTTATTGAAAATAGAAGAAGGACTTCTAAATTGAACAGTAAAATGAAATTTCACCAAGTTAATAGCCCCAAAAAGTGGTCAAGCTTGAAATGCCTAAGATCGAAATTCACCATTTTAGTGAATGATAATGCTGTAAATTTTTGTCACATTTTTCGAAGTCACAGTTATCATAGAAAGTTACAACGTGTATTCAAAAAGCAAAAATACATTGGGCAACAAAGCAAAACCAGGCTTCATGTGTCAGCATTTCTAATTCTGAAAAAAAAGATTGGATTCCTTCCAGGAAATGCTTATACTGTTTGTATAAAATAATGTAATGAATAATATGAGAAAGGCATTGCCTTAAAAGCTCGCGTTGATACAAAAATATAATCTATTCCATTGATAATTTCGAATAATGTCTGGGACGAGATAATTTGGGACGAAGTATTACTATTTCCCGCAATTTTTCAGCACGCGCAGACATTTTCGAAAACTTCCGAAAATCGAATGTTTCCGGTGACAGAATTTATTTTCAACCATCGTATTTTGAGTCTCGTGCAATTTGGCAGACTCTCTACAATAGTGAGCTCGCTACGCTCGCATATAAATGACAATCAAAGTTATAAGAAAATACTTGAGACAACTGCTTGCACATTGCGATAGTCTACAAAGTCATGTGCAACCTTAATTTAAGTAAGTGCAAAAAGATGAAGCAGCACATGGCTGTCAAGATGAAGTTCCAGAAATTATAAAAAAGTTATTAACAAATTATGACAACAGTTAAAAACATTAAAAGAAACAACCACATACCTATAAAAGCAACCGTGTTCTCCAAACTATGTCTTTGGAATGTTACTGCAAGAGATTTATCTGGACTTTTATACTACCTTCTAAATAGATAACGGACTAATATACTCATTAGGACGACAGCATAAAATACTGCACGTGTAGCCTCATTGTCAATCAAACGATGTACGTGGAACCTCAATGTCAATTTGTATTAATAGAATAAACGATCTTGAGTGTGGGCTAATCAAATCAATTGATTTCTTAATGAGATTATATAAGCATTAGGCATCTGTCTTAATTCATGATAATTTGTTTAAAGTGCAATGGAGTTGTTTGGGGAAATACATTTGTAGCAGAGAAATGTTTGTTTATTTTTCCCATGGATGTGTATTGACCTAATTTATTTCTGATCTTTGATGATCTTTTGTGGCCTTATTTTGTTCCGGATGTCATTGGTTGGTCGAAAACATAGGAAAAAAAGGTTATATGATATGGTTTGATTATCAAAAAGACCGCTAACCACTAAGTTCCTTTGCCAAATTGACCACTACTCGCCATAAAAACATGGCAAAAGGGCGTTTTAACAGCTTCTCGTGGGTTAGGGTTAGGGTTAGTCAAATATGAAATTGTTGGCATATTGCATACAGTATAAGACTTTTTAAAGACCCGATCATGCATATACTTATGTTTGTCCGTCCGTCAGACTTTTACTAAGTTATGTCACATGTATATAAATAAGTATTATAGATCATATGTAGTAACCAAGCGTCTAGTACCCTTAAATCGTCTATAAAATGGCTTCATTAATACAATGAATTGCAAAATCCTAGCAATACCGAGCGAGTTCTAGCAACAACATGTAAATTACTGTAAACCGACTTATTTTTGCGAGCGATTTATTTTCGCGAATTTCGTGAGGAACAGAAGTTCGTGATAAATAAATGGTCGAAATAATTCATTTTTCATAGTAACGTACGAGTTATTTGAACGACGAATCGCGAAAATAGCAAGCGACGAAATTGCCATCTGTCACTAAAACCCAAATTAAAGTAGTTGCAAAAATAAGTTGGCTTACAGTATATCAGGCGATGAACATGGAATGAAAAGCGAACACTGAATATTATTCATGTTCTTTTTCTGTATAAAGAGTTGCTTAGATATTGGTAAAAAATATTGTAATTCTCGTTAGATTTCTATTACAGAACAAGCTTTGTCTGTTTATTTTCTTCTATATCATTTCCTGTTAAAAACACTTCTGTTAAATATCAGCTAACGCATTGCCAGAGGGCAAGCTATGCTTACATAAGAGTAGATCAACATCATTTCGCAATAGATAGTATTAAATTTGAATTATATTTTTATTTTTGAAGTATAGTTTACTTTGAACATTGATGATTGAAATAAAGACTTCCTACATTCCAGTTATTTACAGTTATCATATATTGATATCAAATACATGTACTTAATACCCAACTGCATGTAAATATGTAATACGCGCAAACAAAGGTCGTTTTCAGACTTGTAAAAAAGAGGTATTGTAGGAACATGTACCTCGTACCCCGGTGAAGAATAGAACGGAAGCGGAACCAAACTTCAAGTAATAGGTGATGAAAAGGAATAGAAATTCGACGTCAGGTCAGTTCGCGATCAAACGGCTGAATAGGGAATCCTCGCCGTACGCGAGAGTTGTCCGTTACAAAGAACCTGACCGCTGTGTAGAAAGTGCTGTCGTGTTTCATGCACGTAAAAGACTCCTTAAATGACAGCACATAGAGTACCATTGCAAAATTGTCTGCCTTCCTAATCCACTGGCCTTCAAAGTTTACTGTTTGATTGTCATACCAACTTAATGTTTCTCATCATCATTCTGTGCTCATTTCACATTACGTATAGGGACATATAAATTACTCTTATTTTCAATATCATTTTCAAGTTGTTGCCCTTCCTTCGCCCCTCTCCCCAAAGATGCCGATTTCATGTTTCTATAGAATAACGCATTTCCATGGTTATAATAGTTTATAGGAATATCATTAAATGTAACGAAATCTTGAACACCTGAAACACCTGAAAATCTTAATTGAAAGTCTGGTGTTGGTTTCAATAATCTTCTATACCTATAAAATGAACCACACGTGTTTCTTTTTCAATAAACTGCTCATTATTTTTCATATTTGTTTAACACTACAAAGTAACCACTCTGAAAAGAACATGCAGAAAGCTGTAAAATATATAGTACAATATGTATCTCAGTTTTCCAGGGAAGTTTGGGGGGGTTCTTATATTTCACAATCAAGGGGCTATCAGCAAGTAATGAAAGTGTCCTCTAAATGTATTCTAAAATATGTTACAGTAAAAGTGTACATAATGTATACACCACGTATGGTTGGGAGTTCTACTTAATTCCTGAAATTCTATTTATGTTTTTTTTTATTTTGAACTTTGATCTTTTTACAAATAATTTAAGTTTAAGTCGTGTAATTTTAATGAAAATAAGACATTGTAAAAAAAGGTTAGCATGGCCTCGCCTATTTAGTGCTGTGAACATCCCGTAACACGAATTATCTCGTCAATTATGGTGTCTATCAGTCCGTCTTTATATCTTTTCCGTTGCTAGATCGATGGAAATGCTCCATTTGATAAGAGGAGTGCACGCGTACGGTTGTTCAATATAATATAGTCGGATAAATCCAGAAAGTCAGACTATTGTAAACATTTGAGTTATAGTAAATCGTTTACGTGGCATGTAGTAATGTTTCGTGTTCTAAAAGAGGGCGTATTGTTGTTTGCTATATTGCTATGTACATTCTTATTGATATAGTCATCCTACGTAGACTTCTGAAACAAGTCATCAGAAGATTCAACCGAGATTTCCTAAAGCTATTTTAGTAAACCACAGTTTTATATCTGTCAACCAACAATTTAACTAACCATTTAACATTCCTTTTGTTTTATTTTTGTCCTTTTCCAAGCATTCCTCGTTTTTTTCCCTTTCAACCTTTTTGATGGGTCCAAATGATAAAACGTTGAAATAGTTAGTCTTTGCCAAGATCATTAATTGCATTCCGCGTTTTTACAATGAAATGTATGGAACGCCCTAGCTGTCATATATTAGTTAGACACAAAATGTAATGTAAAACAACAAAACGTACAGTTAATATATCATCACGTTGAGTCAAAATAGCACGATGTTGAGTCCAGCTTATATGACGTTGAGTCAAGATTTAATGATGCTAAGCCCATGGTTTATGTGGCTGTGTCAAGATATCATGATGGTCAGTTCAGAAATATCAATGTAATGCTCAGTTTTTCAATCGTCATGTTCATTTGATAAAATGCATTTTATAAACTACACAATGTAAAGCTAAACAAAAAGAAGTAATGTTAAATAAACTGATGATACGGTTGAAAATGTAGATTGTAATGTTAAACAACAAAAGGTGATTATAAGATATTGTGATGATGAGTTCAGATTTAATGATGTTATTTCGAATATTCATGGCGATATTCTCGTATATTAAACGCATTTTTAAGATAACAAAATGAAAAGCTTAAACAAAAAGAAGTAAAGTTTAACAAACTTATGGCATAGTTGAAAGAAAAGATCGTATAGTAAAACCACAGAATGGGAGGTTTAAAAGCGCGGTGTTGAGTCAAGACAGCCACTGAAGTTAAGGCCAATTGTTGTGATGATGACTTCTGATATAAACATCTAATGCGAAATCTTCCTGGCGACATGCTCATTTGATAAAACGCCTTTTACAAATTACAAAATGTAAAGCTTAATCAGATAAAAGTAAAGTTAGATAAACTGACGATACGGTTGAAAATGTAGTTTGTAATGTTCAAATTACAAAACTTAATGTAAAGATATCATGACGTTAAGTTAAGACAGTATAATGTTGAGTTCAGATATAAAGATGTTATGTCGAATCTTCATGGCGATATGCTCGTTTATAAAACGCCTTTTACAAATTACAAAATGTAAAGCTTAAGTAGAAAGAAGCAAAGTTTAATAAGCTATGACGACAAGACTGAAATCGGTTGTTATAGGTTGTAATGTTAAATATCAGAACTTGAGGTTTAGATACCATGTTGTTTAGTCCGAACATCATGGTGATGAGTTAAACTAGAAAATGTGTCTATGAGCCACAGGATGGCCCTCCTGTTCTTGAAATATCATTGACCCTAAATGTGTATTACCTGGGATATGGACCTTTACATAGAAATTGATCAAAAGTGTTCATGCATAAAATATAGGTCGCTGTGACCTTATTTCTGGTGGGTGGTGCCATGTTACCAAGACTCATCGAGTAGTGAAATATTATTGACCCCTAACATGAAGTATTCAAGATATGGACCTTAACCAAAAACTTAACCAAAGTCATTCATGCGTAAAATATAGGTCACAGTGACCTCATTTCTAGTGGATGGTGTCACCTTACCCAAGACACATCTAGTGGTGAAATATCATTGACCCCCAACATCTAGTATCCAAGTTATGGACCTTAACCAAGAACTTAACCGAGGTCGTTCATGCATAAAATATAGATCACAGTGACCTAATTTTTATTGGGTGGTGTCATGTTACCCAAGATACATCTAGTGGTGAAATACCATTGACCATCAACATCTAGTATCCAAGTTATGGACCTTAACCAAGAACTTAACCGAAGTCGTTCATGCATTAAATATAGGTCACAGTGACCTAATTTCTAGTGGGTGGTGTAGCCCTACCCAAGACCCATCTGTTGGTGAAATGTCATTGCCCCCAACATCTAGTATCCGAGTAATGGACCTTAACCAAGAACTTAACCAAAGTGTTACGGACAGATGTACGTACGTACGGACAAGGGTAAAACTATATGTCCGATCCACATACGTGGTCGGGCCAAGAATACCAATTCAGTTCGTTGTTTGTGGTGTTTTTATGTTGTC
The DNA here is from genome assembly GCA_963971305.1 of Arcuatula senhousia. Taxonomy (NCBI): domain Eukaryota; kingdom Metazoa; phylum Mollusca; class Bivalvia; order Mytilida; family Mytilidae; genus Arcuatula; species Arcuatula senhousia. The sequence goes on along the minus strand of OZ020307.1, from coordinate 53,396,662 downwards.
TGTTTCTTCGTGCTGTTATTGTTTGCGTTTACTCATTTTGTCTATGCTCATTCGGGCGTTTAACATTTGAATGCCCCGTTGGTACCTCTCTGCTTCTTAATTATCCGTCCGTCCGCAACTAACATTCATAACGGTTTTCTCAGCAACTTCTAATCATAGTGACTTTAACTTTTGTATATGGCTTTTGTATGATGTCCTTGATTGTGAGTACTGAAATTAGGTCTTTCGGATATCTTTTTCCTGTTAACCGACTAAGTCAATTTCCAACATTGCTGGTCAATTGTACCAGTTTTTTTCGGCAATGGCTAATTTTTGTCGCATGACCAGGGGCATGTGAGCTTATGCTACCTGATTGCGGTCGTCATCGGTTAAAAACTTGAAAATCCTCTGAAAACCACTGAACCAATTTGTGGTCGTCATCGGTGAAAAACAATGTTTAACTCGTGTCCGTCGGTAGGTAGTTGTATGTCTGTACGTACGTGCATAATCAAAAAGTAATTGCGTTCTTCAGAATTAAACGCTCTACAAAAGTTTCCTATTTACAAAGTTATCAGATGACGCATTGCACAAGTAATTTCTCTTTAACGGTACGGAATTGCATTTTTCGGTGCCTTTGATTTATTAAATTAAAACCATGATTGCAGATAGATGAGCTTTACCCGTTTAGATGCATAGCTATAAATGAATTGAGGTCTACATAAGTGCCCATTCAGTTGAAGTCGTCAGATGACTCCTTAAACTGTCAAAATAGTCACTTTCAGTGTTAGAATAAAATTAAGTTGCTCACTTTGCATTTAACAACGAGATTAAATATGTGTCCGCAAATGCTCGAAACATGTCTACAACATTATTCCCTATAGTTTTTTTTACAACTTTTACTAGTCCATAGGAAAAGTTGGTAAATAAAGAAAAACTGGCCCTTGGATATGAGCCCATGCGGATCACGGGTGGAAAAATAATAGATCAGCAGCAGCGCTAAGCTTGTTGTAAAATGGTTGTCATAAAGTGTCAAGTACCCTGGCCGCTCTGTCCCTGAGCTCTGTCCACACAGTAACTGAGATGTTTGCCTCTGGTGATTAAATTGGAAAACCCTGTCATATTGCTGGCTGGTGTTGTTAGGCCGTGATTGCTTAACTATATATAGAATAGTAGCCTGTAGTATTCCACATCTCGTTAGCTTTTATTGTTAAAAAAAACAAGATATCCACACTAATTCTCCGGTATGACTGATTCGTTTTTGTCATTTTCTCTGGACTATGAAATTGATAATTCAAGTTCGGTAGTTTTGTTATTACCTTTATTTTCATCTGTATGGTATCACATTTGAAGCGACTTAGGAGCCGAGTCACCCTTACAAAAAAAAAGAAATGTATTGATGAAAACAGAAGTCTGATTTTCTCTCCTGAATGTTCTTCTTATACATGAGCGTTTGTGTTCATTAAAATAGGTCGTAAAAATCAATTTAGTAGGTCTGGATGCCGTTAGTGGCGCTTATATCCTTATTATACCCCCGCTTGAAAAGTGGGGATATATAGTGATAGGGGTGTCCGTCCGTCCTTCCGTTACACTTCAGGGTACCATCTCTTATCCGCAACTCCTCCTAAACCCCTTGCTAGATTTTCCTGAAAATTACATACAATCTTTGTGACATAATGTAGATGTGCAACTACTTTTTAAAAAAATTGATCAGAGTGATTTTTGGGATTTCCCATTGCATAACATCATATAGACCCCTAAAATTAGATTTGCTAGAATCAAATTATACTATCTGCCCATAGAAACAACTTTTTGCACTGGATAGTCTGTTTGACAAGATTTTTAAGAGATCCCCCCCTCCAATTAAATTGTTGAACAAATATAATAAGCATAAGGGTCACGAAGGGCCTGAAGTATTCTAATCATGCTAATACGATATCCGACACCGTCTCCATCGTGCCGATGTTTAAAAAGCAGAGAGGAACCAACGAGCATTTGAATGTTTTAAACGTTCGAATGGGCAAAGACAAAATCAGTAAACACAAACGATAGCAGCAAGAAGAAACAGACAACCATAAAGCTCCGCAAAAAAACCCAACTGAAAAGCAATAAAAAAATCAGTCTAGAAACTTTTTTTAACTCATCATCATGACGTTATGACTTCACGTTCTTTATTTAAGAATTAACTGTAATTAATTTTTGGTTTATTGCACCATGAAAAATTCAGTTTATGGTTCTATAAACCAAAAAATTATTACAGTTAATTCTTATAAATAAATTTTATAATACATTCCAGCGAAAAATATTAAAATCACATTTTAATCAAAAATATTTTAAAATCAGTTTATCAATCTAGCGCATTAATATAAATTTACACCTATCAATCAAAAAGCACGTGGAGTCCGTGCAACTGAAAAGTCAAAAATCTATAGCTTGTATTCTGGTTTAATCTGGATTTGACATTTAGATTTTGTTTAATTGCACGATAAAAAATCCAATAAAAATCTTCTGTTTTCTATATTAAAGTTAACGTAAAAAAATCTTTCAAAGTAAATGGATCTAATAATTCTTTATTTTTTAATTATTATTAGAACTTTGGTTAAGAGGAAATTTTGCCAAATAATAAAGTTGTGTATTCGATGTTGTTTGACAGTAGACTCATTCGGGCGGAGTTTGCCATCAATTATTAACCATTTGTATTTTTAGTGGGCGTATATTAATAGCTGTATAAGCCAATCGAATTCTTGTGATTTTTTGGGGGTTCATTGGAAAATGGTCTAAATTTCTAAACAACGCAAAAGACACTAAAAATACTCTTAAATTTATTTATTTCAATCTATAATAACCAATTTCAGTCTTGTCGTTAGCTTATTAAACTTTACTTCTTTCTGCTTAAGCTTTACATTTTGTAATTTGTAAAAGGCGTTTTATAAACGAGCATATCGCAATGAAGCTTCGGCATAACATCTTTATATCTGACCTCAACATTATGCTGTCTTAACTTAACGTCATGATATCTTTACATCAAGTTTTGTTATTTAAACATTACAAACTACATTTTCAACCGTACCGTCAGTTTATTTAACTTTACTTTTCTTTGATTAAGCTTTACATTTTGTAATTTGTAAAAGGCGTTTTATCAAATGAGCATGTCGCCAGGAAGATTTCGCATTACATGTTTATATCAGAAGTCATCATCACAACAATTGGCCTTAACTTCAGCGGCTGTCTTGACTCAACACCGCGCTTTTAAACCTCCCATTCTGTGGTTTTACTATACGATCTTTTCTTTCAACTATTCCATAAGTTTATTAAAAATTACTTCTTTCTGTTTAAGCTTTACATTTTGTTATTTTAAAAAGGCGTTTTATATACGAGAATATCGCCATGAAGATTCGACATAACATCATTAAATCTGAACTCATCATCACAATATCTTAAAATCACCTTTTGTTGTTTAACATTATAATCTACATTTTCAACCGTACCATCAGTTTATTTAACATTACTTCTTTTTGTTTAAGCTTTACATTGTGTAGTTTGTAAAATGCATTTTATCAAATGAACATGACGATTGAAAAACTGAGCATTACATTGATATATCTGAACTGACCATCATGATATCTTGACACAGCCACATAAACCATGGGCTTAGCATCATTAAATCTTGACTCAACGTCATATAAGCTGGACTCAACATCGTGCTATTTTGACTCAACGTGATGATATATTAACTGTACGTTTGGCTGTTTTACATTACATTTTATGCCTAACTAATATATGACAGCTAAGGCGTTCCATAGAAATGTATTTCTTTGATGGTAAACCAATTAAAACAGAATTTCTAAAAACAATTTCTTGGATGCTAAGTTAGTGTTTATCAAAGTTTTTTTACTTTTGCCTTTTGCTCCAGCATACTTTTGTATTTCTAAGTGCGCATCCGGTTACGACATTGAAGACAGTGGTGAAGCTTTTCTTGCATTGGGGACATTATTTATCAGCATATACGGAATAGAAAAAAAATGAGATATGGAATAAGTGTACGCGACACAGCCCACAATCAAGCGGCAATTCAGAAAAACCACAATGGACAACCGCCAGCAGCCCTCAATGAGGCCAGTATAGGCTCTGCTCGCAGTTCTGCAATTCGCCCATGGTCTAAATTGAATAAAAAGTCTTTCACGGTACGTTATCAATAGTAAAAAGCAATATAATTTCCTTTGACCTATGATGTTACAAAAAACCTACATAGTCAAGGTCACGAGTATGGACTTGCAAATATATATATGAGAGTTGGTCAAATAAAGATTGCCTTATTTTGTAACCTATAAAAGTAATGATAATCAAATTCGCCGCTAAACAAAATATATTTTTATACGTTTATATGGATAAGTTCCAAACAATTGAATACAAGAAACGTAATAAAATATGTTTCGAAAAGTTAGTATTCAAACAATGGTGTTAGCAAAAAAGATATAAAAATCCTTACTTTATAATTCCGTGAAGTCAGCAAAAAAGAGGCAAGATGTCCCAAGCTAAGCTACTGAAAAGAGGAACTATTTTTTTCTTGGCAAGATTCTAGAGACAATCACGGCGGAGGAAGAACAGTAATTCCCTTTGTTTTAGACTTTGTAAGTGTCACAAATAATACAAGTTATTGACTATCCTACGCAAGCCTTTACTTCACATTTACATAGGAATAGCATCTTCATCTAAAATCGAGTTGCTATGGAGATACATCGCAATACTGAACAACTATTGCAATCTCTTCTACATATACTGTGGTGAAACACTATACTTTAGCATTCTTTTTTAAAATAGTTTCACGTTGTTAGCTGTCAAATATTGAACGTGCTGAAAGATGGATAGATTAGAGTTCGAAAACACTTCTTTTATCAGTTTTTTTTTAAGAAGTTTTGTGTGTTTACTATTCAATTAATAGGTATCTATAGAATTGTTGTTAGAAGATTAGATTAAGAAGAGTCCTTAGAACAAGGTTCAAGTTCGATGGCATCGTTTTCAAAATATCCTATAGCTTAAATTGACTGTTGTTTTACTGTACGTACTACCGCAGTGCCTTATTGCAGCCTACGTTAATTTTACCGCCGTATACCGATACCTGACATTTTATTTCATCTATTAAAAAGAATATTGAGTGAAATTTAAAACTTACAAAATTTTGCAGCTACATTTCCTTTAAGATAGCCCTTTTGGGCTACATTGAAGGAGAGTTCAACAAGCTACATCGGGGCAAATCATAATTTTTAAGGAATCTTTCATGGAACGTTATATACTAGCATTATTTGCGACGTTGCTCTTTTCCGTCTTTTTAAGCCTGTAAGAAGTGAGCCTCTTACTACTGAGGATAGGAAATTTCTCCATATTCCATTTAAGAACAAAGGGATAGATGCTATAAACATTGGCAATATTTTAAATCGTAAGGAAGTTACATCTCAAATTCCTCAATACTTCAAAAATCAGTCAACACCAATTGTTTCCTTCCGCTACACTAAAACCATAAGTAGTAAAATTTTCAACCACAAAAAGGCATTGCAGGACCTAAACATTGAGGAATATCTAAAGTCCCCTCTGACATGTGATTGCTATGCTTCTCCCTTTGTCTATGGTCCATCTGGTCATGTCATCACGGGTGATCTTAAGATAATTGAAAATGATTTATTACGTAATGTGATTTCCCATGGACCTAAATTCAGGGAACCACAACGTATAAATTGGAATCATAACTTTAAGATCATCATGGACGCTGTGGAGGACTATGCTAGAGCCTGGATAAAGAGGGAAAAGGACCAAGAACCAGAGCTTGAATCACTGTCGGACTGGGTAAGGACTATCCGATCTCTTGTACGAAGCCGAATAGACAAACTTCGCAAATGTGTGAACCCTCGGCCTTCTTCTGTATTTAGAGATCGTGAAGCTCTCAATTGTCTCTCTTCCTTACATGACAGGTATGTTGTCACGCCAGCAGACAAGGCTTCCAATAATATAGTTTTTGTATGTAAAGCACATTATTACAATTGTCTAATAAAAGAACTAGGCATTGATGGTAATACTTCCGCTAGTGCTACATACACACGGACTACATTTAACAAAGATGAAATCATAGCCAACCATAGCTCTTTTATGTCCTCTTTCAATATTCCAATGAAAGAGGAACATAAAGAGTTACCATATTTGTACTGGATACCTAAACTTCACAAAAATCCTTACAAAGAAAGGTATATAGCTGGATCTTCATCATGTTCAACTACAGAGCTGTCCGTTCATTTAACTAAAATCTTGTCTGCTGTCAAAGAAGGTCAACAAGCATACTGCGACACTATTTATAATCGTAGTGGAATTAACCATATGTGGATTTTGAAAAACTCAAAGGTTTGTTAGATCATTTTAAATCTAGATCATTTTCTGAGGTTCAATCTTTGAAAACGTTAGATTTTTCAACTTTATACACTACCTTGCCACACGAAAAACTAGAATGTCGCCTGAAAAAACTTCTCGAAAAAGCCTTTTCAAACTCAAGGAATTTTGTTGTTTTGGGTTATAATTCTACATTCTTTTCCAAAACATCTTTCAAAGATAAAATTTGTTACACACTGGAACAAGTTTGCAGTATGCTTGATTTCCTCATTGACAACATATTTGTCACCTTCGGAGGAGAGATTTTTCAACAACAAATCGGCATTCCAATGGGCACAAACTGTGCTCCTCTCCTCGCCGATTTGTTTTTATACTCTTACGAGACTGAATTTCTTCAGGGACTCGTAAAGAACAAGAAAATGAAAGAGGCAAGGTCATTTAATCTTACATTCAGATATATTGACGATGTCCTTTCTATCAATAACACTTCATTTGGTAGTTGGATTCCTTCAATATATCCTCCGGAATTGGAGATTAAAGAGACCACCGAATCTAATTGCTTCACGTCTTTCTTGGATTTGCACCTCGAATTTGACCCAGGTGGTCATCTCAGTACAAAAATTTACGATAAACGAGACGATTTTAATTTTCAAATTATTAATTTTCCTAATCTACAGAGCAATATACCTACTTCTCCTGTATACGGTGTTTATATTTCTCAACTTATTCGATATGCCAGAGCTTGCACACATATCACAGATTTTTTGATCAGACACCGGTTTCTTCGTGACCGACTTTTGAAGCAGGGCTATAAGAAAATACGTCTCATACGATCACTAAAAAAATTCTTTCTTCGTTATCAGCCACTAGTAGAAAAGTTCAAAATTGTTAAAAGATATGATAGTTAATTGTTTTAATTAGTGTTTGACTGGTGTGCTGTACTGAGATGATCACCTCAATATCCCTATTGTGTCTCACAACTATGTTGTGTTCTATGGACATTACCGGATCCTAAGATCGCAATGGAAGAGGGAGGTTTGGCGCCATAAAACCTTGTTTAACCCACCATTTCGTTTGAAATGCCTGTACCAAGTCAGGACCATTGCGATCCACCAGTTCTCCGGTATGACTGATTCGTTTTTGTCATTTTCTCTGGACTATGAGATTGATCATTCAAGTTCGGTAGTTTTGTTATTACCTTTATGTTCATCTTCAAAATCTAATTATCTGCCATGACGTTTATATCTATTTCTTTGTAATTAGCACACGTGCATATGTAAGCATCTCCCAGACTCAATCAATATATAAATATGATGATTCTATTTTTTTTTTACTTTTTAAGCATAATTGTAGGTTTTCAGCCAGCCAATCACGACCCCGGCGGAAGCATTATGTAATGATGGTGCATGTGGTAATTCTTTATTCTTGTATTCGAATCATTTTGTGCAATTATTAGAGCATTAAAGACGAAATAATTAACCATCAAACATATTCAGTTGAAAAAAAAAACATTCACGAAACCATACATTTTTTTCTTTCAGAAAAAAAGGCATACACTAAAAGCTGGTCTGGTCTCGTTGGTCTGGTGTGGTCTCAAAAATAGTTTAAATCTGGTCTTGAAGTTGTTCTGTTAATAATTAAAATATGGTGTGGTCTGACCATTGGTCTGAAATGACTTTAACATGGTCTTTTTATTAATATTTTTTTCATCTTCAAAAAACTTTAAACCAAAATAGACAAATGAAACCAGACCAGCTTTTAGTGTATACCGAAAAATAACATCACATCAGTGGAAATATATTTCTTTTATATATATTTTCTATTTTCAACCGTAGTTCAATTATAAACCGGAACTTCAATAACTTTTAAAATTCAAATCTATATTGGGTTTTTACTGAGAAGTGGGGTGAAATAAACGTATTTGTAAAAAATGAAAAATATTAAAAATTGAAAATACCAAAACGCTTTATGAACATGAAGAGTATAGAACAAAAAAAAAGTAACTTGAAAAATATTCCGAACTGAGATCGAATTCAACGATTATGCGTCATACCAAACACGAAGAGGCTGATAATAAGTAAATAAGATTGACGTGTCCGGTTGTCCATCGCCCGACATTCTTTATCCGGATTTTGTTTTCGTTCGAAGTCCAGCAAAACAGTGGCGACTACTTTGGCGTTTTTCTTCTCCAATGGAAGCTGTAAGGCCTTGCTCGATTATTTTGTGCAGAACATGTTCTGCTTGTTCCATGGAACACTGACAATCAAGTATCACAGAACAGTTTCAGAACAAAAAGTGCCTAAATTCAATCTCGCTTACCTTTAAATGTAAAATAAGCGCTCAAATTTACTTTTACGTTCGTGAATAGCAACAAGTTAAAAGTTTTGAACTCTGTTCTCCATTTTTTTTTGTTAAAAGAGATTATAAACAACTTAATAAATTCTCTTATTTACTTATTTGTTTCATTGACCGCCATCTTGTTTTGTAACTGCTCCAACTACACCACCTCCTCAGTTGGAACAGACGGAACATGTTCCGCACAGATGTTCTGATCTGCTCGATTTCTGTTCGGAGTGTTTGGAACCTATAATTGAGCACAGCCTTGCTGTGCTGTTAAGAACATTTCGTTTTCTTGGGTACTTTACTTATTTAAAGAAATTCTAATTATTTGCGCATACAATAAATTAAAACGTTAAACATAAAATCCACTGAGACATTAATGCTATATGAAATAAGTTTTTTTCTTAATAAGAAAACGAAATGATCATGATATGTGTTTCTTCTTGTAAAAACTTCAATTTTAAGCAAAGAGGTCAATTAGATTGTCAAAAAGCCATTTGAAAAAAAATGTTGATGAATAATGCTAAATGCTAGATACAAACACCAAAACGGGTTTAAAAACGGGTAATTTGGTTATCCTGCATATGCATATTCCAAGGGGTAAACTTCTCATCAGCAGCATTTGAATCAAAACATTGGAACTTCAAAAACCATAAGTATTGAAAGAAAAGTTCGAACAGGAAAGCCAAATCCAGCACCAAGAATATCAACCATGTGCAGTACAAGGAAAGAAACCTGGTGTTTCAGAAGGGACAAGAAATGTTTGTCTTCTGTATAGGGAGAGCAATTCCCCATGTTTAAGATCCCTTTGTACAGTTCGACAAGATCGACTAAGCTTATATGTGGTCACTACAAAATCCAAACTCGCAAACTGTGAACTGTCCAACACCCAAATCCACTAAAAATAAACAGTTAAAGTTGAAACTAAATTAAAAAAAAAAATAGAAAAACGTACAAAAACCCCCCATCACCAGATCAACAATGACTTAAAGCAATCCATGAAACCGACCAAACGAACAAACAACTACAGTTAAAAAAAAAACAGCAAGTTCCGTTAACATTTTAAAATCTATAAAAATGCTCAAATTAGTGGCGGATCTAGAGGGGGGTTCTGGGGGTCGGACCCCCCCTTTCCTCCGCAATTTTTAATTCTTTGTGTAGATTTTCAGCAAAATTGGTCTGGCACCCCCCTTTGGCCCACAGAACCTAGTATGTGGACCCTCCTTTCGAAAATTTTTTGATCCGCCCCTGCAAATGGAACACTTTATAAAAAACGCATGCATGGCATTTACAGCAGATAGATCAGTTATAAAATCCCGTTGTGAAACCCGACTTCAGTGCAAATGCCCGCGTTTTTATTAAATTAACACAGTTGACTGCACATGATGCATGAAAGACTATTTAAAATCAGAATTACGTTCTTCAATGTATGACGTGTGCCGTCTGAATGCTACTTTACATTTTTACATAGAAGTAGATGAATCGTTTTACACCTTATATGATAACTGCCAAATATCAACTTCCAATACCCATAAACATTATAGATATATAGATTTCCGGGCGTCTTTTTAAAGGAAATTTTGGGCCCCCGAAAGGAGAGTGCAAAAAGGTAGTAACCAAATTACCAAACTTGGAGGATCAATCTCAAATGTCCATGAGAAAAGACATATCGGAGAAATTGAAGATCGCAATGGTCCTTACTTGGTACAGGTACTTCAAAAGAAATGGTGGTTAAACCAGGTTTAATGGCACGCAAAACCTCCCCCTTCCATTGCGATCTTTTGGTCCGAACTTTATTCCTTGTTGTCTCTTTTCAAATACGTTGTTGGGAATAAAAAGACTTAACCATCGCCAATTCTAAACCGATTGATTAACTTAAAAATGTCACCATAACTTAAGACGAACTGCGACTTATTATGTTGAAACAAACCAATACAAAATATACGAATAACTATTCTCTACAAAAATCAAAACCACTCTAACTACAGTAACTGACTATTCTATGGGACACACTTGTCTTACCAAGTCTTTGTATTTCTTTGATCCACGATCAGACAAATTCCAAGTTACAGGCATTTTTGTGGTAAAGACAATCAAGATGCTCTAACTCCAAACTTCCAAGAAATAAGAACGAGAAAAGAGCAAAATTAAATGGTTTTATTGGGCGTCGAGGAAGTACCGCTGTTTAACCTTCAAAATTAATTGGTATTTATTAGTACCAGATTTGTCCTTGGTTAACTTAGCGCTGCAGGTTTTGTTTTTTCGCTGATTAGATGCCTGCAAACAGTAATGCACAGTCTCGGTGCATATTTTCTCATTGAATTATCCTGATCAATTAGCAGAACGAATAGAATTATATTTAGATAAGTTGCAGAGATTGGAGAAAGTCATATATAACGTGATTAATGTCGATTTTCAGGGGGATAAGGGGCTCAAATGTAGGGAACAAACGCAGAAGCCAAAGTGTTACGATCTATATGTATTCGGGGGAACTCTTTCCTATGCAACAGAAACATGATGTGCTGTCAAAAAGTTGTTTCTATAGACGAGACAAGACTATGTCAAATAGACATAATTTCTCGCCTCGCAACATGTCCTTTTTCATGATGATTAAAAGACATAGTTTCTCTCCTCGCTGAACATCTCCTTTTTTAATGATCATTTCAAACTATGAAGCTTACGTGGGAGTAAATTTCTATTAGGAACCTAGGATACACGTAATAAAAAACAAATCCGCATTTTCTCCTAAAAAAGTCATATAACCCTATAAGATGTCATCTTACTTGTTTAACTCGGTAGTGACTTTTCAATTTTAAAGTGCTCATAAGAAACACCTGATCTGTTCTATTTCTTATATTTTTTTAGTTTTTAGTTATAAGACATGAAAAGTGATGACAAAAGCTCACAAGGCCTTCGGACAGGTGGGTTAAAATTCATCGGAACAAGGCATCGGAACTCTCAACTGCACAAAATATGTGCTGGAACTCAAATAAAATTCCCTGTTATCATTCCCAACTACATATACGGTGTACTTTAATTTTGAACATACAAAATTTTGTTGAATTCTGTTCAGTAGTTTCAGTGGATTTGAGCTGACAAACTTTTTGACGGACAGACGGGCTGACATCACAAACACAATATGTCTTACCACCACTTTAGGGCACATTATTCAAATACAAAGTTTTCAAGATATACAACTAAAAAAGTGATAAATTTAGAAACAAAATCAGAACAAGAGGCTCCCATGAGCCTGATTCGCTCACCTGACTTTAATGCCTCTTTTGACATTTAAAGGGTCACAACTTAAAATGGTGATCTGACAACATGAATTAACTTAATGCATTAAGTGCAGAGTTCAATTAGCTGGATATTTTAGCAATCAAAAGCTGTTTATTCCTTAGTTTGTCAGTTTTAAGATATAAACAGTTATTTTGACATTTAAGGAAACATAACTCATATAAGGGGTCATTTAAAAATTCCAGTATTGAGTTTTGTTTTTGTAGGACTTGACAAGCTAAGCAACATTATAACAATATGCAATTTTAAGTTTTAATGTATCTTTTATAGTTGTTAAGTGCCAATTTGGAAAAAGAGCAGGAAAATGTACAATAACTCCTACTTCAAAACTTTAAACCAATGCCAGAATTTTGATATCTGTGACAATTTTTGAGCTATTTGCAAAACAAAACCCTATAATTTATTATAATGCCTTGATAGAAATTTATGAAACTTACACATATTAAAGATTATATGGTAAGGCAGAGGCCAGTCAATTTTGGGGTTTATAGGTCAAAGGTCAACGTCACAAATTAAAGGTCTAATTTGTTTTTGAAATGCCTTCTAGAATTTCATGAAGCTAACAAATTTAGACTTATGAGGTAATGAAGAAGCATACTGATTTTTAGGTTAATAGGTTAAGGGTCAAGATCACCATTTTCCCAGATAGGGACCTTGAGCAATGCTCTTGGTATATCTATGACCATTTTTGAGTTTTTGTCAAACAGTTCAGTGATGACAGCAGGGAAGTGTCAATTAGCTAAGCGGTTTGAAAGTGGCCTATAACAAAAAAATATTTTTTTATTGATTTTTTTTAAATGTTTTTGAAAATTATATTCCATAAACAATTTTGGCTGCATAATTTCCCCCTACCCCTCCTGTTTCCTTAAAACTTCTATGTTCAAGCATCTGTAACTCTAATAAAAGTTAGAGGATCAAAATTTCCTGAAATGTGCACAACTACATATGTTATCATTCCTACATACCAAGTTTCATTGAATTCTATTCTGCAGTTTCAGAGGAGTTGCACTGAAAACTTGGTGATAGATGGAACAGACATGACAAAAGTAATATGTCTCAGAATCAAAGTGGGAGGAGACATAATTAGACAACAGACATAATGGTCACATACCAACTGAAATGAACAGTGAAACATTATATAACACAGCTTTATAGGACAGGGTATAAAAAGATATCTGTGATAATAGCAAGATGCCAAATGGATTTATTGAAGAATAATTATTATTCATGAAAGACAGATTAACAAAACAATCTCGCAGGCATGACTTGGTTTGAGCAGACATAATAAAAACAAACATAACATTTCAAACTTCTAACATGATCAATCAGATATTACATCACAGTCCTCCAACTTATACTACAGTTCTGAGCATAAAATACAGTAAAACATGTGTTAACCTTAACCATATAAAAACAGCAATTTCCTGTCCCAAATCAGATATTTTTCAGTTCCCATTTTAATTTTCTAAAGTGCTATTCTATACAATAACGTACGAGTTGTTTATTTCGCAGGAGCTTAATTTCACGGATTTCTATAAAAATGAGAGATCTTTTTTTCGCACTATTCAATATTCGCAATTGTTTCAAAAGAGTATTAAATGTACATAAAATATATATATGAAATATACGCGAATTTAATTTCGCAGGATTTTATTTTCGCAAATAGCCAACTACCGCAAATAAAGCGAAAATTAGATACCCGTGAAAAAAAAACTTATACAGTATGTAATAACTTATACACAGATTCTGACTGTTATGAATTAATTCTACACTTGTAAATTATAAATTTTAACTTTTTTCAATAGTTGCATATTTTGGATAAAAAGGTGAACAACATGACAATCTGACTGTCTCCACTGAATAATATTTGATAGTGATGAAATTTACATTTTCATCAAGTGTTAGCCCTTGTTTAGCTTATTAATTTGATCAAGCAGTTAAGGAGATTTATGGCACGCCAAAGTGAACAAAAGTCCCTATTTTTTAATATTAAAAATTCATTTTTGGCTTGCCATAGAGATTAGTTGCACTAACATAGAATGTGGGCTGACCAATAGACAGTAGACGGAATTTTCATAATATGGGACCCATTGCTGAAAATAGCTACCAAGAATAAAGACAATGTGGTAAGAAAATGGTAAGAAAACTATTATGAAAATTTTTTTCCATGCCTGCCACCCATCCTTTGCCATATTTTTTTTAACCCAAACTTTCATTTTATAAAGTGAAATCTGAATGGAAAAAAGCAATAATGCAAAAAAAATAATAAATAAATAAGTACATAAGCACACAGTGCCAAACACTTGATTATGGCAAACCATGTGATACTGAAATATAAAAACAACAGTTTCAAGACAAAAGAAATATATGAATTAGAAAAAAAACCCAATTCTGCTGAACATTTTTCTTAAAAGTTATTTCCTTACATTATCCAGAAATCATTTTAATATAAAATGTAATTCAAAACAATTTAAGTACCATTCAATAAAACCTTTATTTTACTGCCTCTTTTCAGACCTTTATACCGAAACAATAACTTTACCCTGTTTCTTAAAATATTCATTATACAGAAAACAATTAGGAAAACTGTGCACCAAAGCTCACAAAAACTACCCTCCTTCCCCCAAAAATCCCCACCCCCAAAAATAATCAGATCAAATTCAAATTTTAACATCAGTTGTGTGTATCTACATTATACAAACACGAATACGACCAAAAGACATAATGCCCAAGCTTGCATCTTGGGATGGAAGGAACACTATATGCCCCCCCCCCCACTTTCATAGATGTGGCATAAAAAATATCCTGAAAATGAAAATAACGTCCATTTAGGAGGAGGAGTTGAGTATGACAAAGGGACCTAGGGATGCCCTGACAGAATTTACCAACACTTTACACCTCATAGGCGGAGCCAGGGGGGGGCCTTGGGGGCCCAGGCCCCCCCTTTTGGCGGAAAAATTTGGTTGTATAGGAATTACTGAAGCGTGACCAAAGTGCGCGCCCTCTTAGGCCAGTCAGTGGGCCCCATTTTTTCAGAATATCTGGATCCGCCACTGCACCTGTTGCTAAATCATGGGGTATAAGGTTCGTCATTATTATTGTAAGCAACAAAATTTGTCATAAAGAAAGCAACAATTTAAGTTCACATCCAATACCGTTAATCAAATATTCTACTATTGTAAATAAAGTTGATGATAAATTTTATGGAAACAAAATTTTTTTTTTTTTACAATTCTATGTTTTGCTATGCAATTTATGAATTTGTATACTTGTTTAATTAACCTCTCATAAAAATATATTGCACTCAAAAGATTGCACACAATAAATTCTACTTTACAAGATGTAAACAACATTACAACTGATAAACAAGAACAGAATTCCTGGGTCCCCCAACAAGCCCCAGAAATTCAAGTTTGGCTTGTAAAAGAGGAAGTAGATAGCAAAAGAACTGTTAGTCCCCTCCCCCATTATGAGACCTTAACCTGAAGCCTGAAAGCCTACAAATAATAAAATCTGTCACAAAAAGTGTGACCGACACACACACATACACATCCAGCATTTTTTGTGGCAGGAAACAATAACAAAGAAGCACATCCCCAGTAGAACTTATTGGCAGCTTAGCACATGTTTTGCCTTAAAGTGCTAAATTCTTCCCGAATTGCATAAAAAAATTTAGAGTTTGGTGATAAATAAAATAAAATGAGATATTAAAATGATTCATGATTCTTAACAAAAATATTGAACAACCCTGTTTCTTCCCTATCAAAATCAAACAAGAGAGCCTTGGCTTATAAATAAATATTTCCAAAAACTGACCCCTTTCACTTTATATACACTTTTCAACCTTGGGTTCAACACCAATAAATAAAACATGAACAAACAAGTACCGTTTATCTAAACTACTTTGAAATGAGGTGTCAATATGGCTATCTGCATATGAGCATCATAATAAAATATCATTAAACATTATAAAAAAAGCTGCAGAGTAACAAATTATATGAGAAATTCCAAAAATCAAATTTGTGGTCCATTTCCTTAGGGAAAAACACCACAAAATATAAGTATTGTAAACAAGCATTCAAAAGTTCACAAAAAATAATTTACCAATCTCAAAAATGGGCTACAAAATAGGAAGGCTTATTACCTTTTTCAATGTCAGCCTCTAGTAAGAGTAAATTAAACAGGGCTCCAGCAAGGATCCCCAAGGTTAAAGATGACTTTAATGACTTTACTGTGTGTTAGTTTGTGCTTTGTTATTGATTATCAACAAGATTGCTACGCGTAGCCATGTGTCCCCCGCCGCCGCATAAAAGTTGTGTGGTATGTCAATTCAAGCAATACATTCTTTGAGAAACGATAGAAATAGGTTGTCAAAATATGGGATGATCACCTATTAACAGTACCCTATCAGTGTGTAAAGTTTCAGCAACATCTGTTCAGTAGTATCCGAGGAGTTGCACCCACAAAAATGTTTGATATGACAAAGTCCCATTTTTTGGACCGGAAAATCACAAATTTGTAAATAACTCGAAAACCGTAAATATCGATTCAAAATTTTTTTTGGTATTATTATAGAGTATCTTTTGCTCTATCAGCCTACAAAATTTCAGAACCCTGTGCACCTAGCTAACCGAGATATTGGATGTCCTATATTTTGACCTTTCTAACCCTGTTTCCATGGAAACGGCGGCCATTTTGAAAATTTCAAATATGGGATGATCATCTACTAACAGTACCCTATCACTGTGTAAAGTTTCAGCAACATCGGTTCAGTAGTGTCTGAGGAGTTGCACCCACAAAAACGTTTGACAAAGTCCCATTTTTAGGACTGAAAAATCACAAATTCGTAAATAACTCGAAAACCGTAAATATCGCTTCAAAATTTTTTTCCCTATTATTATAGAGTACCTTTTGCTCTATCAGCCTACAAAATTTCAGAACTCTGTGCACCTAGGTAATCAAGATATTGAATGTCCTATATTTTGACCTTTCTTCCCTGTTTCCATGGAAACGGCGGCCATTTTGAAAATTTCAAATATGGGATGATCATCTACTAATTGTACCCTATCACTGTGTAAAGTTTCAGCAACATCGGTTCAGTAGTGTCCGAGGAGTTGCACCCACAAAAAACGTGATGGACGGACAGACGCACGGACGGACGGACGGAGACCATTACTAAGTCCCTCCGACGCGTTGCGGCGGGGGACAAAAACTAGTTTAACCCCGCCACATTTTTAATGTGCCTGTCCTAAGCCAGGAATCTTTATCAAAGCTTATGTTTGTATTTAGTCGAATTTATGTTAGTTGTCTTTTGTCAAGAAGTGGGTTTTTAATTGCACTTTAGGATTGGGCTTGAATCATTTGTAGTTTATTTTCAATCCAGGAGTGAGCAGCGACTGCAGGCCACATTGAAGGCTGCCGGCTATTTTCCATTCTAGATGTTTTAAATTTACGTATATATTGTAGGTTGTGTCGCGTACACTTATTCCACATCTCATTTTCTTCTATTTAATTGATTGATTGATTGCTGTTTGAAGTATGTCCCATCAGCAATATTTCAGCCATAATCAGGATGCAAGGTTGCTATATAAGTGCTTACCGTCAATATCAAGGCACGATTTAATTTGGCCACAGGTTTTTTTCAATGAACTTTCAAGGTTGGTGGTTTTTAACCAAAATGAAGTTAGAAGTTAGTTGCCCCATTAAATTCCTTAAGGTGGCATGCCGTTTTTGACCCTGTCGGAGCCATTAAAATTCATGAAAATCTAATAATGTAACAGTGTTGAGTGCATAAAAATATACATATATATTAAAAATATTTCATATTTTTGAATTCACCTCAAACATTTGTTTGGTGAATAAGTTTAACTATCACAGCATATAAGCTTACGATGCTACACAATATACCAATTATAATTATTGTAATGTCTTTGACAATTAGGAAATATGACAAATCCTTCCAGCAGATCTTTAGATGAAACAGACATGGCAGGATATAAGCTAACAAGGAACTTCCTATTGCACCTGTAACGAGAGAAAGTAAAGAGAAATGAACAAAAAATTTTGATGAGAAAAATAGTCACATACATGTGACGGATCCGTGATGACAAAGCTGGAGATTTAGATTTTTTTGGCTGGAGATTGGACAAAAAAGTGGGAGATTTTCAACGCTCATTAAAATTGCATTTCAATGTCAATTCATGAGGGCATTAGCGTGTGCCAAATACACATGACTTCACCATCAGTGAAAGAGCAAAGACAAATCAATTCAACACAAACAAGAACAGTACAAAGAAACTGTTTATACAATCATCAGGTCAATTATCATCAAGAAACTTTTAATTTCTACCATTAAATTATCGTCCACCTAATTGACAAACCCCTAAAACACAGAAAATGTTTTATGACTGAACAATAAAAATGTCTATAAAACTAAAATTTTGTCATGTCTTGAAAAAGCGTGAGATTTCATAAAAAGTCGGGAGAACAGGAGATGGATGAAAAAGTCAGGAGATTTCGTCTCCCGGCGGGAGAATCACATGTATGTAGTCATCAAATGTAAGATGATTATAATCATAATTTTCATATCAGAAAAGTTGCAATTAATAATAAAAAGAATAACACTATTTACCAATTTATCTTTGCATCTACAATATTTCACATTTAAGTGTCAAAGTGCTATTTTTCTGCTATTTATTTTCGCCATATGTCGTTAAAACAATTAAATTACTATGAATGAAATTTATATCACGACGATTTATTTTCGCGAATACTAGTATCTGTTCCTTGCGAAATCCACGAATATAATGGTTCATGAAAATAAGTTGGTTTACAGTATCTACATTAAGTTCATATCATTTAAAGAAAGTTTCTAAGAAAGAGCCTTATTATATTTCATGGTATGTTTCACAACTTCAAGGCTGTCTATCTTGTTTTTATATTTGTCTGCTTTCCTAAATATAATGCACTTTATGAAAGTATGATTACACACAAAAATATGTGTCATCTGAGGCAAAGTAGGAAATATAGCTTCTACAACGCAATTGAGTTGATCATGGAATTTTTAACATCAAGGGAAATAAATTTGATCATTTTAACGGTGAGTCTTGTCAGGTGATTTAAATATCAAATTTATTTCTCAAGATGTTAGAAATTCCATAATCATCGAGAATAAAGTTGTAGAAGGTTTTTCTCTAATGTTTACAGGTAAGAAATTGCAAAAGGGTGCTCATCAATTTCACGTGCAATTACGCTGAGAACAAATTTCTCTCTAGAGGTGAGAAATATTTTTTCACAACTGGTTGAGAGGTCGATAAATCGGATGAAAATTAGAGAAAGAAACTTTAACATTTACTATTAAATAGTTGAATTACAAGTACTCAAATCATTCTGTGGGTATCATTTTTTGAAGATTGGGAATGTAATGCATATTCATAGAATCATGAATTCAGTGTTTTAACAAAGTCATTCATAGAATCAGTATAATGTTTTTACTCTGTCTGACATCCAATTTTTTTTGGTTTGCTTTCCCCAGGAAAACCACAAAAATTATACTTCCATATTATATCAGATTTAAACTCAAAACTTCTTTTCCCATATCTTACCTGTAAAAGCCCCAATATAGGCAAAGCTGTTCCTAAATATCACAGCTATTCCAGCACATACACATACAATTAAAAAACGTACTATGTTTCTCTTCCAAGTGGAAACCTATGATAAAGAAGAAAATAAAAATAAATGAGATATTCCTTTTAAAACTTTCTAAAATGTAAGGCAAGTTAACATGGTGGAGCACTATTTTTATTATCATTTAAACTTAAGCAAAGCACAGTAGTGTAAGGTATTAGAATGATTTAAACTAATGTAAACTCGAGAAAATTTCACACCATCCTTTTTTTGCAGTAAGAAGACTGAACTTTAGATTGCACAGTTTTAAATTTGCACTGTAATGTTATTGCATATAGACTACAATGAAATACAAATACATTTGCGCTCTTAAATTTTCACGCTAGCAATGTCACCGCAAAAATTGCAAAAAAACTTCTCACTTTACAGTATAAACATTTAATGAAGGAATAGTTAAGCACAAGGTATGATAAGAATCCATTTTGGTTCAAAATTTCAAAATGATTTAAATGAGCAATGCCTACTGTGCACCAGTTAAATATACTATATCAGCATAATTTTGTTTAAAGTTGTGCATTTTGATTTTAAAGTAATCATCCACATTGGCTTAAAATTGTGATTTTGTGGAAAAGGGTTAAAAACCTGCAAATTTTGAGTGGTTTTGGGTAAATTTATCTATGAGTTATAGGTTTATACCTAGGTTATTGATAAACTATGATAATTTGAGTACATGATCATTTATAACTTAAAACCTTACAACTAAAACATTCTTTTTTGTTTGTAGTTTATATTTCAATTTGCCAACAACCTCTTTAAATATGCAATATGTTAGCACTTTTTTCACTAAAATGTCATTTTTAGAAATATTGACAATGTCACTGTGATGTAGTACACATGGTACATGTACATGGCATTTTGTTCAAAAATTCAATTTTGCACTAAATGCTGGTAAATGTTGTTTATCCAAGAACTGATGAAGAATAGTTTCTTATGTTAATGTGATTACAAGCAAATTTTTATCTGTTCAGATTTGAAATTTTTAGATGATATGTTAAGCATAATTGTAGAGATGCTGGAAGGGTCAATGCCAAAAATACATGTACCAGTCTCAAGACAAAATTTGTCTTGCAAAGTTTCTTGGGAAAATTATATATTGTCCAATTAACTGTCATTTTTGGCATACTGGTATACACCTTCAAGCCTTATAAATATTTGTTAGGAAAATATCTCAAATATGTTGTGTATATCTTGTAAGATTTCTAGGACTAAAACCAACCTCTTTGGGTATAATTTTAACCAGATCTGGAGAGTCTTTAGGTAGCAAAGATTCCTCCTGGTCATCTTCTTTCTTTTTGGGACCTAAGATACTTCCTGCAAAGACAAAAAAACAAGAGTTAACACTAAAGTATGTCTCACCTGCTGGCACCATCAGAAACAATCCTTCTTTCTCACTTACACTATATTTTGAATTTACATGGATTTTCAGTTTCTGAGACCAAAAGATGTGAAAACATTGCAAATATATGCAATCAAAATAATCAAAGTCACTCGACCGGAAAGTCAAGGTTAAGGTCAAAAGATGAGGATGTAACTGTGCTAAGCTACTGCTGGGGCATATGCATACCAAGTTTCATCAACCTAGGACTTATAGTTCTTGAGATATGAAGGTGCTCGCAAAACTTTTCCATTGCTATTATATATATTAAAAATTGTCAAAGTCACTCAACCTAAAAATCAAGGTCAAGGTCAAAAGTTGGGGATGAAACTGTGCTACATTTTGTAAGCTACTACTGGGGCATATGCATACCAAGTTTCATCAACCTAGGACCTATAGTTCTTGAGATATGGAGGTGCTAGCAAAACTTTTCCATTGCTATTATATGTATTAAAAATTGTCAAAGTCACTCAACCAAAAAATCAAGGTAAAGGTCAAAAGTTGGGGATGCAACTTTGCTAAGCTACAATGTACTACTGGGGCATATGCATACCAAGTTTCATCCACCCAGGACCTATAGTTCTTGAGATATGGAGGTGCTCATAAAACTTTTCCAAAAAGTTAATGCCGCCGCCAGTAAAACACCTATGTCCCGCTCTGCTTCGCAGGCAAGACAAAAATCTAAACTATTATTATTTCAAGTTGTAAAAAGAAGAAGGGAAATTTTCACAGAATTTTTTTTATTATTTATTTAAATATAAAATATCTTCTTCCTTTTTCAAAAACCTTGAAGTTTGACTGTATATACTAGGAATGTTAAAGAGCATTTTAAATGCACTTGTATTAAGATAGGAACCTCTATGAAAGTTTAAATTTTTATTCTTGTTATTTTTTGTTCATTTTATAGCTATGGCAGAACTTTTATTCTGGGTACTTTTTAACTAAATAAAATTATGGTAAGAAGTAGATGACCAACTGACCTGGAAAGGGGAGGCATGGTACATGATTGATTGTTAGTTGCTTAATGTGCCACTCATCATGCTAAAGCTGTGTACAAAATTGTAATCAATCCCTTAAGGAGAGACAGAGAAATTATAGCGGACAGACAGACGGACAAGGTGATTGCAATATAAAAAGCAATGTTTGCTTAACTATTTCAAGACTTACCATGTGAGAATAATATCCCTTCAAACATTTCTATAACAGGGTAGATCATCAGTGGAAACGTTAACCCTACCCCTATCATGACACAGATGTTGATGGAGAATGATTCCCAAGTATTGGGCGGAATGTTTAAGTTTAACATCTGAGCCGTATCACTTCCGAATCGTATATATCCCAGAATTCCAAACCCTCCCAGAATGAATGTCAGCACTGCTATGGCTCCATATAAAAATAAAGCAAAGTTGTGTCGATTCCCTTCCATGCTTGATTCTACTGGTATCACCTGTAAACATACATGTAAATATATATTTTCAGAAAATTTTACTGTAAGTGAAGTAAGTGAACTTTTTAAAACACACGGTATCCTTTAATATCATTGCTGCAAATGATTGATAACTTTGGTGTTGGATTCAGCTTCATATTTTCAACTTTTTGAGTACAAGAGTTTTCTATTTGATAAGCTCCCGACCCCCATGCAAATGCTGTAAAGTAAATATTAGTAGGATGTGATTATTAGTTGCACTTGCAGAGAAAATACCATTGTTGCAAGACTTTCAACACCTGACATTCACCATTTCATACCTTAAATTTTCACTTAGTGAAATTGTATTTTAAAATGTGTACATAGTTCAGGAGTCCTCTGATGAAAAATCTTACCAGACCTATTCCTTCAAATGCTGCTGTAACCTGTCCAAAAAAGATAGGAAATCCAGACCAATTAAAATACTGTATGTCTGTATGGGCACTGAAATCTGTAATAAAAAAAAATGTTCGGCATACAGAAAAATCTAATGTAACATGACATGTTTTAGGTCTATTTTTTTAAATTGAAGGAGGAACAATATTCAATATTTGAGTAATTTTACTAGGAAACTAGGAGTAAAAGGAAATAAATCTAAGACTAAAATTTTCATTATTTTTGTCTACTAATTTCTAAAAAGAAAAATAAATCAAACAACATCATGAACAGGAACAAATGGGGTTGTTTTACTGGATGTTTCAATTGATAATTCTTGCTTCCATAATGTACAATGTACATTCTAATTTTTTTTTTAATTTCATGTTTTATATTTCAAGATTTTAATGTCTCATAAAATAATATTTGACATGTTTGGTCCTCTTAATATAAAACTGACCATTTTTGACCACCTTATTGTTAGCAAAAACATTTAATTTACATTGTAACACAAATATAACAGCTGAAGAATCAAAGATGTATCAAAAACTGGTGGAATTATATAGTATTGCCAAAGTCTAATGCCATTTCCCCATTTTTTCTATGAAATGATGATGGCTGAAATATCGATAACAGGACATTAAGCAAACAATAATCATTCAATCAACCCATTACTTTCATAAAGAACCTGTAATAATAACCTATAATGAGGAAGATGAACACTGCTAGACATCCAGCAAATATCGACAGATTAGCAATCAGACTTATGGAAGACATCTTTCGAATGGATCTTATCAAAGCAAATATGATGAAAATTGGAAGAGGCGCAGCAACCAGAATTTTCAACGAAGGCGCTGTAGACTGCTGAACTATACTTGAAATTTCTGAGATATTCAATGGTGACAATGTTGTTGAAGAATTTTGTGTTGTGGTTGTCAAATAAGCTGCTGTTGATGAAATATTTATGATAGAATCTGGAGTTGTCACTGTTGTATTTTCAGTTGTAAAAGATGGAGTAACTGTTGTAAAATTTGAAGTATTTTTAGTATCAAAATCCTCACTAAAATGTAAACCTCTAACAAGTCTTTGAGTCAATAAATCAAAGGATTTGTTTACTGGTAGTTGCTCCTGTTTTGCTCCATCACAGAAAGGATATGTATGAAAAGATTCATTCGTCAAAATTGAATTTTCACAATATTTAAAGGGAAACAACCCTGATAGTGTGTTCCCTATAAATATAAAATATCCGATGCAGAATCCAAACTGAGTCAATGCAATGAAGAAGTTAACAATGTACAATCCTGATTTTCCAAACGCGTTCCATCCAATGTCACCATAAGACATGTGACGTTTAAAATGTTCTTCCTTTTCGTGAACATCGTCAAAGTCCAGTTCGATGTCACTCATATCTTCTGAGTCACTTGTGGCTAAGTACCGTTTAGTTGGTTTGTATTCGGTTTCTTGCATTTTGTATTTGATGGCATGGTATTTGGTTTTTACAATTAGATGACAACAATGAGCAGTGAGCCCCGAAACAAAGAGCATTCCTATGATCCCAAGCTGAAAAAAAAAACATTAAATCATTTTTAGGCAGAGCCTTATGGAGTCATATAGCTATCAGATTTTCACGTTTTTTTTCCGTCTAGACAGGGTAAATCGGTCAGTCAATATTGCTACCAGAGGATCTATTACAGAACATTAATCGTTTATTGTATTTTAAATGTTATACGGATTGTCTATGATAAGAGGTACATATTCATACCCCAACATAAATGCGAAGTAAATGTGCACTACATATCGTGTATTTATATTTGTTGACGTTCACTTAAGCATTGTTGACCTTTGACCTTTGATCAAGTGGGCGGAGCTTAATTACAGATTTCTTAACAAATGTGTAAGTGTGTGGAGGAAACAAACAAAACTGATGTGCTATGTTTCAAGTTGATGAAACACAGATCGTTCTTTATTTTTAATGCTAATATTTAGCTCTGCCTTTTAACGCTTTAGCGCTTTGATTTTATACAGGAATTATAAGGAATTTATAAGGAATTAAATTTTAACAGATTACAATGTAAGAATTTTTACTGTCTTTGATTCAAATACTATTTATTAATTTTGTTCTTGTTGTCATTTAAAAAAAAAAATATGTATAAATTATGGAAGTATTATAAATTGTTATTTTTTATCGGTATTCATACATGTACCAAGTCAAAGTGATTATTAATAAATAAATTATCTATGACTTTGAAACTTCCACTTACCCCTAACCCACTTTGATAGAACGCAAATGCTACACCTAAGTAGTTTGAGCCTATGAAAGCTTTCAGCATGTTGGCAAAATCGCCAATGTGTGTGAACCACTTCATCTTCTATGTTGATCTGAAAAAATAAATCAATTCATAACAATTTGTCAAATAATTTTTTAAGGCTGGAGGAAAATTTCAAAAAATCAACTGAGGGGATTTAGAGTATTAGATAATATAATGATACCTTGAGATGTACATGATGGACACATGATCACGCATACCATTATTATACTCATCGTATGAAAAGCACATTGCACATTTAACATGTGTTTCATAAAATTTAGCAATAAAAAACGAAACAAAACAAGACAAAAACCAAATTCAAATACACCCTTACCTGACAATTTCTTAAAAACTTAAATAAGCGAATTAAAAAAAGTTGCTCTCACCTTACATAAAATCATGTGATAGAATTGCAATACATTCATACATAGTATACGTACATTGAAGGTGATTCATACATTAAAGACCTAATTAAATAGAGGTTAAGTATGATGGCACTTAATGACTTAATAAACTGTGAACATATAGTGATGTCTCGATTGTGACTCTTTGTCATTAGCTTGTTACAAATCATTGTGTGAAAAACATCTTTCAATGTACAATTTGTAAAATCCTGCTAGAAGTTTGCACATGGAAGTTTGAGACTGTTACTGCAAACATGTGTTAGACAGACATGCACTTAATGGTTAATGTCAATCTTTACTGTATAATCATACCAAATACATCTACTATATCTTAAAGGGTAAAAAATGAGTTAATGTGTAAAACACTAACTCATTTCCTCCTTTGCTAAAGGGCAATAACTCATATCTCTTTTTATTCAAAGCTTAACAGTTCAATAGAATTTAGTAATCCCACATTTTTAAAAAGATGAATACTCATAGACCTATTTACTTAGACTCACCGAATTGGCAGCTTGACAGCCAGACGGGTGTGCTATAGCAAGCAGAAACCCCTTATTCTTCTGAGTTCACTCTCATTACGACTAGAGTTTGCATTGTTATTTGATATTTAGTAGTTTTTATGTTTCCGTGTTTTGTATGTTGTCTGCATCATATATTTTTCGTCCTGTCCATGTTTGTGTTGACTGGTTTTGTCTCTACCCTTTCAGACTTTGACATTCAGATGCCCCACTGGTACAAAATGTACATCTGCTTCTCCTGTACACAGGGACTTGCTCCCCTCTATCAATATTTTGTTAGAGTCAATGTGCGGTACGAAAAAAAAAATTTTTTTTCGTACCGCACATTGACTTTAACAAAATATTATTAGAAGGGAGCAAGTCCCTGTGTCCCGTATTACTAGTCTGAGATGCACAGGAGTACACATACATGTAGATAGCAGTTTGAACTAGTTTTATGGTTAACTATCACATCAAGAATTGTATGATAAAAGTTTAAAAGTACAATCTATAGGGTACATGTACTAGTAACCTTTCATCAACAGGAAATGATTTCAGGGTCAAATAAGGGGTGTCCTACTTTTCGGACAATGACATATATAATAAACATTGCATAATTTAAATGTGATGATGGAAAAATTTATCAACAAGTACATGTAAATATAGGTCATTACCCTAAGCAAGTTATCTTTCAGTACAATTGGACATCCTTGTAAGAAAATCATATGATTGTGGATAAATAAAAACTGAAGCTCACAAGTAAATACCTGGGGCCCACTTACTGAATTCAATCATATCAAATTTAAAAAATAGAAGGTGCACATCTACTTTATATTAAAACAACACCCCCCCCCCAAAAAAAAAGGAGAAAAAATCTGTCATTTCAAAAATGGCCAAATTTGTTTAAACAGGAAGAAGGTGAGAAACAGACCTGATATCCAACCTCACAGAATGGGACCCCATGCTGATGCTGCATAACAAATATCAAGAGGCTGTGATTAGAAGTTGCAGAGGAAACTGTTGCAATGGTGCAAAAAATTATATTGCAGATATCCTTCTTCAGCATATTTTTTTTGTAAACCTCTGCAGCCAAAATATTTATTTCACCACAAACCAGATTCATTTTTTAACTCCCCACCTTCAAGTTTGGTCCCTTAATTGGAAAAATAAAAAAAAAATACAAAAAATACAGCAGCTACATGTATATAGGTTCACATCTACATTCTGACATTAAACCAGAAAGATTCCATGAAAATATGAAAAAAAAAAAACCATAGAGACATCAAGAAGAAGAAGCTGTCTGTATACAAATTGTCAGTGTGATAAATACATGGAAGGGTACCCCCCTCAGGTCGCAAGGTTGCTTTTAAAAGGGGCCTGAGGTCGTAAGGTCACTTTTAAAAGTCATATCTTCGCGGAGGTCGCAGGTCGTTTTTTGGCATAAGTTGATTTTATGAAGTGAAGGTTGGAAGTCGCCCTTAAAAAGCCCTCAGGTCGCAGGTCGTTTTTAACCCTGCGGGAGCCACAGACAGACAGACAGGCAGGCCAAATAGTACTAGTATATGCCCCACTAATTTCATAGTAGGGAAATTTGAAAATAAGTGCAAGAATATTACTTATACAAATTGATGTGTGCTGGTTAGCATACATGTATATGTGGTTACTTTTAAAATACTGAAAAAGTGTATGCCATATTACATGTAAACGACAAGATAATTGTTCTTGAAACAAAAATCCTACCATAAAATATCAATAAGGCTTTAAAACATAAACGGTTCCTAACATAACGTCACTGTTCATACAACTCCATGATGATGTTTATCAAGGGAATGAAAAATGTCATGTATGTACCATTGGGCTGGAGCATGTGATACATGTACACATGTATATCTGATAAATATTGGGAATTCTGCATTATCCGGTAAAAGTTCACATCCCACTAGATATTACCAGTTTGTTTATAATTAGCAGATACATGTAATATCTACATGTATGTAATATCTACATGTAATCTAGTCAAGTTCATTTATCTTCATATGTCAACTAAAGTGTAAACCTAAATATTAGTGAACTCTCAATGCATCCAATGAATTTTAAGGTTAGCATACCATGTACCATGGAGAAGGGGGCACTAGTAAATGTTAAAATGAATAGTCATTAAGAATGGTCAAAAGAAATTTCTATTAAAATCTTTTTTGATGTAAAATACATGTAAGAGTTTAGAGAACAAGAGGCTCCCAGGACCTGGTCCTTAAGCCATAAGGGGTCATCTTACAACTTCGACCCAATGGAGACTTTTGTAGAGCATTATATGAGCTGAAAGTTTAAGCAAGCAACAGCTTTTTTTCTTTCTGTAACAGCTTTAATTCTATAGTGCAAAAACATGTAAATAAAAAGCTACGCCGAGCGCAGCATGATACGACCGCAACAAGTTAAACCCTGTACGTTGGAGGCCCAGTATGGATAGTCCATTGCTTTGGTCACATGAAGCCCATGGTGGACTTACAAAGCTTTTTGACACATGCATCCTGTGGTGGACTTAAAAATGCATTTTTGACACATTTATATTTACATCAACATCTAATACAAAAAGCCTTATTTATATACATGTATTAATATACAATTTTGGCCCTTTGACCCCTAATTTCTCAAAAACAGTAAAAATATTGCAAATCCGATTAAAAATAAGGCAGAAATATTCACAAGGAATCCAATGAAAAAAAGATTTTGAAAATCGGATCACAAATAAAAAAGTTGATTTTATGGGCGTGGCCTGTCTTTAGACTCCCTGTAGCAATGTAATGGTGAAATACATATCAAAATCATTGACACATTAAGTAGATAGAATTTAATGATGAATTCAATAAAAAAAGAATTTTCAAAATCGAATGAATGATAAACATTCTACAACAGGTTTATCAATACACCCGTTTTAGCCCTTTTTGGCCCTTTTTTTCTAAAACAGAAGGGGCCACAAACCCCAAATACAAAACCAACATTCCTTAAGTGGATATAATCTTCATATTAAAACTTCATAACAATTGGCAGGCACACTACAACTTAATTTTTGGTTTAAATGACAAACTTTTAAAAATGGCGTTTTTGGCCCCTTTGACCCCTAAATTCTCAAAAACCGTAAGAGATATTGCAAATCTGATTGAAAAACGCAGGCAGGGATTTTCACAAGGATTCCAATGAAAAAAAGATTTTGAAAATCGGACAACAAATAAAAAAGTAAATTTTTTGGGTGCGGCCCCTTTTTGACCCCCAGTAGCAATGTAACGGTACAAAATATGTCAAAGCCTTTGATACATTTTGTTGACAGAATTTATTGAGGAATACAATAAAAAAAGAATGATCAAAATCCAATGAAAATTAAACATTCTACAGACGTTTTGTCAATATACCCATTTTTGCCCCTTTTGGCCCTTTTTTCTTAAACGGTAGGGGCCAGAAACCCCAAATGCAATACCAACCTTCCTTTAGTGGTTATAAACATCATATCAAAATTTTATAACAATTGGTCAACCACAACTCAAGTTATCGCACGGAAACCAAAGTGTCTACAGACGACAACGACGACGACAACGACGACGACGACATCGCCATAACATAATACGATCGCAAAAATTTTGCGGTCGTATAAAAACATGCTATTAACCTTTAAAGGGCTGTTACCCCTTTAAGGGGTCATCTGAGTGATCTGACAACTTTGACCCAATGGAGACTTTGGTAGAGCTGAAGGTTTAAGCAAGCAACAGCTTTCCTTTATCTACAATAGTTTTCATTTTTCAAAATATTCTATAACATGTACATGTATAAGGCAACTACATAAAAAAACTATTTTTTACCTTAAGGGCCATAACCCCTAATATGATGCAGGTTAAACCTGATAAGCTCCCGCAGATAAAGTCACTTTCTTTTTCCCTCATACTTTAATTCAAACACAGACTCATTATCTTTAAATAACAACTAGAAATTTAAGCTTTGTGTAATTTTTAAACTAGAGGCTCCCTGGAGCCTGAATCGCTCACCTGATCTCTTATGCCAAAGTTTGAATAAATTCCACAAACTTTCAAGTATACAAAGTTGCAAAACAATCCCTTCAGTGGTTTCAGAGAAGATTTTTGGAAATCAGTTTAAATTGATAGAAAAATACAGTTAAAGGACAATAACTCCTGTAGGGACCTTTTGATGCTGAACAAGAAAAGTTGCTTTGGATTTTCTCTATCTCTTATACTTTTCGAGTTATAGGCCAAAAACAATGATCTGACCCCCCTGTTCTATTTTAAGCAACGGTGGCCGTGTTGGTTGGTCGACATGTATATAATTCACAAACTTGGTAGAGGACATCCTAAAGATCAAGTGTACCAAGTTTCAAAGCAATCCCTTCAGTGGTTTCAGAGAAGATTTTTGGAAATCAGTTTAAATTGATAGAAAAATACAGTTAAAGGACAATAACTCCTGTAGGGACCTTTTGATGCTGAACAAGAAAAGTTGCTTTGGATTTTCTCTATCTCTTATACTTTTCGAGTTATAGGCCAAAAACAATGATCTGACCCCCCTGTTCTATTTTAAGCAACGGTGGCCATGTTGGTTGGTCGACATGTATATAATTCACAAACTTGGTAGAGGACATCCTAAAGATCAAGTGTACCAAGTTTCAAAGCAATCCCTTCAGTGGTTTTAGAGAAGAAGATCTTTGAAGAAAAGTTAACCACTGCGACGGACGGACGGACTACGGACGCCTGACAATGACCATAGCTCACATGACCCTTTGGGTCAGGTGAGCTAAAAAGTAAGCACCTGCAAACAGAACAAGGAAGTGAATTTTTTCTTTAACAAAAATGATGTCACAAAATATGGTAAAAATTAAATTGTCTACATTACTTATTACAGTGTGAGGTCTATGAAGAAAGTAGACAAAAACTGCAACATGAACTTTATCTATTGACTGGTTGCTTGTACATCGATATGGAGGTGCTTCTTACTGTGGGAAAAACGGAAGATAACATAACAGAAACCCAGCAACTTCGACTAATGGCGAAGTACACAAAGAACTAACTTCAATTCACTATTGTCATTCTTTTTTCGTTTTTTTGTTGTTGTTTTTATCGTCTTTATCATTTTTTTTAAGCCTCCACCTACCAAGTTACAAGTTACAAAGTGAATAATACAAGAGTAATTTTACATGCGAGTGATCATACAGTACACGAGAGAACACCTGTGTCAAAAGTTTATGACATGTACAGAAAACAGAAAACTAGGATCATAGAGATCTTGAATCTAAAGAACATGAAGAAGGAAGGTTGAATTTTCTTATGAGCTATAGTATAAGTTATAACTGTTCTATAAACAAAGCATTAACACATACATGTACATGACATTTTATGTTGTATAATTTGATTTTGAAGTATCACGGTGGTGACTAAAACGAGTAACCCGGGCCCGGGCTAACATCCGCTAACCCAAATATTTCAAAATGCTCTAAAATCTTTATTTCTGAATATTTTTCAATGAAAATTGGAAATAATGTGTAAAAGTTTAGTATCTTATTGTTTATTTTCGATTTTCCAAATAAAAATTCGTAAATTTTAATTTCGAGGCAATTTTCGGTGACTAAAGTGTGTAACCCGATGAAAAGTGGAAATACTCTACTTGCACATCCGAAACACTTATAATACGAAAAAGTGGAGATAATAATTGAAGATATGGATAAAAAAGATATAATAGGCCATGAGTTGGTCTAAAATGCATTCGATTTTTCGAATTAAAGCTATTTTCATACATTTTTACGGACCCGGGCCGCCGACCAGTGGCCCGGGAAAAGCTAAAAGAAGTAATACAGTACCGACATAAAACAATTTGATTTATAATACTTTGGATTTATTTCATTGAATTAAAATATCTAGAAAACATTTTGAAAGTGTTTCCTTCAATAACAAATCGTTGATAACAAAAATATACTCATATTTCGATAGTTAGTACATAAAATATATTGGTTAGGCTGGTCATATTTTAGCAACACCCGTGTGATACCATTTCGACAATTGGCGGCCCGGGTCGATAAAAAATTAGAAAAATCGCCTTTAAAGCAATATTTTAACGTAATGTTACTTAAAACATGTACTTTTCCGTCATCGATTTATATACATGTAATATCATCGTTAATAAGTTCTTGTTAGATTCAAAGGTCTTTTATAGGAGAAAATATGAATTTTCCACTTTTCGTTGGGTTACACATTTTAGTCACCTAAAAATCGAAAATTGTCTCGAAATTAAAATGTTTTAATTTCTATTTTGAAAATCGAAAATGAATAATAAGATATTATACTTTTAATTTTCATCCAAAAATATTCAGAAATAAGGATTTTAGAGCATTTTGAAATATTTGGGTTAGCGGATGTTGGCCCGGGCCCGGGTTACTCGTTTTAGTCACCACCAAGTACAATATACAATACAATATTTATTTGTTTAAACACATTTACAATAAATGGTTATAACACAAGTTTATAACAAACGAAAAGTTAAATCAATGTACAATACTGTTAATAATAATAAATTCACAAATAGTAGATTGAAACTTATTGTTTCAGGTTTCTGGAGTGCCGGTGACATTTGGAACAACTTGACATCTATTAATATATTCAATTAGAGATTTAAGTAAAATCAGAGATTTACTTTTAAAATTAAAAACCAAAAACAAGTTGTTTTTAGTTATAGATGTGATGTTTTTATTCAGTTGGTTTTTAATTTTCAGGAGAAATTCTTGTCTAAAGTTTATAAAGGATGAACAATTTATAAAAAAGTGCTCCTCAATTTGTACATTTAAGGCAAATTCTGTTATTTTTTGGAATATTTTTGTACCGCCTAAGTATCACTCAGACTCAGTGTAAAAAAATGTATTTTAACATGACTTAAATATTCGACTTTCTTTTAAGCCATACTTAAGCAAATAACTGTAACCTAAAAATCTTTGTTTTCATCAAGAAACCTCATCAATTACCAGCTGTTGCACATCCTACATGCACACACTGGTACTGGACCTCTTGTTTCTTTTCTCTGTCGCTCTTCAATCGGGAAGGAAAAAATAGTCGTTAAGCGCACGTCGCACCGCAATGTAATCGGTGTTTAAGATACGTTTGATTTTGGAAAAGAAAAAAAGAAATATATTTTATAATTTAGAATTAATGCTGCAAAGCAAAGACAAGATAGGCTGAGCTATGTCAGCTAAAAGACCAACAAAGGGAAAAGGTATCACATATTTCAATTATTTACTGAAGTGCGTCAAAATGAGAAATAACATGGCAAATAATTTACATGATAAACATGTTGGTAAAAATAACCTATACCAAAACAGTGTGTTTTAACAAAAATAAATGCTTTTGATCTGACCCTGCTGTCCATAATATGAGAAAGACATTGCCTTAAAAGCTCGCGTAGATACAATTACAAAAATAATATGGAGTAGGCATTGCCTAAATGCGAGCATAGCTATATTTTTTATTCATATTTTGTTCTAAATGTCGCCGACATTCAGGGCTATCGCTATCATTTAATGCATTGGCTTATTTTGGGGCGAGATGATATGGGTCGATTAAGCTTCGAGACACGTTAGTTTCGTACGTGCATATAATCAAGACGAAACGAGTAGCTTATGTGTATTTATTATTTTAAGAATATTATTTTCTTGTAAAAAGCGCAATTTATTATTTTTTTAAGCATTATTCCTTTTCTTATAAATTATTTTAACATTCACTCCGGACCTGTAAAAATAATAACCCTTTCCGGACCATAAAAAATCTAAATCAGCATTAGCAAATTTCTCGCGGAAACAAATACCGTAGAGCTCTCCGCTCGAGCGGGCACTTCGTGCCCGCTTGCGAGCTATGCTCGCTACAATCTATTCCATTGATAATTTCGAATAATGCCTGGGACGAGATAATTTGGGACGATGTATTACTATTTCCCGCATTTTTTCACCAGGCGCAGACATTTTCGAAAACTTCAGAAAATCGAATGTTTCCGGTGACAGAATGATTTTTCTTCCATAGTATTTTGAGTCTCGTGCAATTTGGCATACTTTCTACATTAAAGAGCTCGCTACTCTCTCATACAAAATTACTTTTACCATGCATATAATTAATCAGGTTGGGTCATTGACCTGTAAATAGTTTAAATCCCGATTAGAGTTCACTGGTGCCAATGAATTTAATAGATTTTTAATAATTCAAAATTTTAAGTTCATTACAGTATATCTTTCCTGACATATTTTTATTGTCTCGTAATGTTTTGTGTAGTAATTCCAAATTTTTAACTGTCCTTTTAACGTTATGTGGGATTTTCAATTTTTCCCCAGGCACTATATATAAATTATGTCTCTTGCATTATGTTTTTTAACTTTTGTTTGTTTTTATTGTTGATGTATCTGTTTTATATATTCGGTTAAAAGCTCCTTATATAATTAGAGCTTGCGTTGTATTGTTTTTATCATGCCGAATCAAAATAAAGTTTTACTTACTTACTTACTTACCGTATATCAATATACAGGTCTATGGTTGGGTGTAATAGCTCATTTAAGCTATATAGCTCATTTGATGGTATTACATGTAAGTATCAAATGAACTATGATTTTCATGAAGTAAAAAAATTTTTTTTTAGATTTGAATTATTTGTTGCATTGTCGCATATGCAATAATATGTCCATGTTATTAGCAACATTTTTCATAAACATGATAAAAGAAGATGGTCTGAAATATTTCTGGTTTTCCTGATTGATACTATGAAAATTTGCTAATTTCCATGAATTTGTCCAAGAACAACCATTTGAAATGACTTCCATGTTTCTTTACAAAAAATGATCAGCAAAATATACATTTAAAAAAATTGAAAATCTAAAATTATGTTTTTACTTCATGAAAAAAAGTCCATTTCGATACTAAATAGGTACCATCAAATGAGCTATATAGCGCAAATGAGCTATTACACACAACCTGTTAAATGCAATAATTTCATTGGTTAATTGACCTCTTGATTCGTCTTTCATACATTACACCCCCATGAAATGTCATTTGTTTCACAAGGCCATAACTGGGTCATAACCTACCTTAATATACATGATATATGCACAACTAAAATTTGTTCTTGTCCATTCCAGGTTAATTCTCACAACTTGAATTGGCATTTGGATAATACATGCATGAGGCAGGTTTAACCTGTGATGCTCCCCAAGTTAAAACATATCTATATATATTTTACAAGCGAAAATAAATATTTTTGCGAAATGAATTGAAATAAAATATATTCAAAAATAAAAACAACCTAGCTTTTCTTGTGGGTCACACGTGCACTTAATAATGTACGTAATTTGTAAAGAAAAAAGCGTTAAAAAGACGCCGAAAGTTCGGGAAAATTACCATGCTAAACCAGATGTTGAAGGAAAATTCAGCTCATAGTACGACTAAAATATTGACATTTCTACCATTATCGCTGCCTTTGGGAGCGTATAAATTTTAAAATGTTCATGAATTGAAACAATTTGTATTCAAAAATAAAAAATAGAAACTAGCTTTTCTTCCGCCAGTTCCAGGTCCAGTGTGGGCTCAGTGACGGTCGAAATTTTCAAATAAATAAGCGTTAAAAAGACGCTGAAAGTTCAGGAAAACAAGCGTGAAAACTGGACGTTGAAGGAAATTTCAGCTCATAGTAACTAAATTGTTGTCATTTCTACCATTATCTCTTCCTTTGGGAGCGTGTATTAATGTGCAAATAATAAATACACAGACATACACCATAAAACAAAACAACAAATCAGAAACAAATAAAAAACATTAGAATATAATTATAAGAATTGAATGTTTGTATTTTGATGTTTCGTAGGCATGTAAAACGGTTGACTGATCGCATATTTTTAACATGAAGCTAACTGTATTTTGATGTTTCATAGGCATGTAAAACCGTTGACCTGTTGCACATTTTTAACATGAAGGGCTAGCGCATGTCATTCAAAATGTGCTAGGGTCAACACTT
Source organism: Arcuatula senhousia (assembly GCA_963971305.1). Taxonomy (NCBI): domain Eukaryota; kingdom Metazoa; phylum Mollusca; class Bivalvia; order Mytilida; family Mytilidae; genus Arcuatula; species Arcuatula senhousia. Next base: position 53,360,534 of record OZ020307.1, on the reverse strand, counting down.
TTACACTTCAATGAAACATCAAAATACAAACATTAAATTATTAGATGAATGTGAATAGTGTCTATTTCATGAAGAATTTCTCTGTATTAAAACTTTTAGACCATTCCTTATAAAAAGCTCCTGAAAGTGTACAACTTATCAACAATATATAGCAAAATTAGCAAGCAATTCGCACCCCGAGTATTTTTGCAGTAATGGTGTGGGCAGACGAGTCATACATATTCTTTTGCGTTGGGCCAAATAAAAATAATTGCTGGATTCTCTACCCCGCTGGCCATGATTTTTTTAATTTTCAAATATTTTGGATTTTATAATACTCTGTTTCTGGGTAAGGGTAACCTAAGGCATTAATATTTAGTTTCTTTTTTGAGGAAACTTTCAAAACAAACATGGTTATCTTTATTTCACATGTCATTCAGGGCTTTTCTTAACATTTAAGGTCAATTAAAAGATACATTGAATGTTTTATGCATGTAGGTAAATGAATATTGTTAATTTTAAGAGAAGTCAAATTATGATTAAAGATATTGTCCCATATTACATGTATCTCGTCCCATCAAATTGATTGAAAAAAAAGGTACATGTATTCAAATCCACACAAGCTAAGGCAATGCCTTTTTATTCGGGTCAGGTGAGCTATTGTCATCGTTAAGCGTTCGTCGTCCGTCCGTCATCCGTCGTCCGTCCGTCCTTTAACTTTTCTTCAAAGATCTTCTTCTCTAAAACCACTGAAGGGATTGCATTGAAACTTGGTATACTTGATCTTTCGGATGTCCTCTACCAAGTTTGTGAATTATATAAATGTTGACAAACCAACATGGCCGCTGTTGCTAAAAATAGAACAGGGGGGGTCAGACCATTGTTTTTGGTTTATAACTCGAAAAGTATAAGAGATAGAGAAAATCGGAAGCAACCTTCCTTGTTCAGCATCAAAAGCTCTACAAATCTCTCCATTGAGTCAAAGTTGTGAAACAACTCTTTATAGGAGTTATTGTCCTTTAATCATCAAAATTGACCCTTTTTGCAGTTTTTGGACTATAAAACCGTTAGAGTTAGAGGAAAAGTTAGCATTGCAGAATTGTTAAGCTCATTGAGATCTAAAAAAATGATTTCAGGGTCAAAATTGTCAGATCAGCCATTTAAGAGTTATTCCCCCTTAACTGTTTTTTTCCATAAATTTACACTGATTTTCAAAAATCTTCTTCTCTGAAATCACCGAAGGTATTGCATTGATACTTGGTATACTTGATCTTTAGGATGTCCTCTACCAAGTTTGTGAATTATATACACGTCGACCAACCAAAATGGCCGCAGTTGCTAAAAATAGAACAGGTGGATCAGACCATTGTTTTTGGCTTATAACACAAAAAGTACAAGAGATAGAGAAAATCCGAAGCAACCTTTCATGTTCAGCATCAAAAGCTCTACAAATCTCTCCATTGAGTCAAAATTGTGAAACAACTCCTTACAGGAGTTATTGCCCTTTAATCGTCAAAATTGACCATTTTTGCAGTTTTGGACAATATCTTGAAAACCTTTAGAGCTAGAGGAAAAGTTAACATTGCAGAATCGTTGAGCTCATTCAGATTTACAAAAATGATTTCAGGGTCAAAATTGTCAGATCAGCTATTTAAGAGTAATTCCCCTTTAACTGTTTTTTTCCATTAATTTTAACTGATTTTCAAAAATCTTCTTCTCTGAAATCACTAAAGGGATTGCTTTGAAACTTGGTACACTTGATCTTTAGGATGAGTCTACCAAGTTTGTGAATTATATACATGTCGACCAACCAACATGGCCGCCATTGCTAAAAATAGAACAGGGGGGTCAGACCATTGTTTTTGGTTTATAACTCGAAAAGTATAAGAGATAGAGAAAATCCGAAACAACTTTTCTTGTTCAGCATCAAAAGGTCCTTAAAGGAGTTATTGCCCTTTAACTGTTTTTTTCTATTAATTTAAACTGATTTCCAAAAATCTTCTCTAAAACCACTGAAAGGATTGTTTTGCAACTTTGTATACTTGAAAGTTTGTGAATTTTATTCAAACTTTGGCATAAGAGATCAGGTGAGCAATTCAGGCTCCTGGGAGCCTCTAGTTTCATATTACGCTTTGTGTTATAGATACAGTAATCAAAATGAATTTTATAGAATTTTTTTTATTACACGATCTTTGCATTGTACAATTAGTTCTACTTTTCTGTTTTGAATTTATTTTCACAGTACACATAGCCCCACCTGGTGACTTTATTGCCCTGGGAAAACAGAGCAAGCCTGCTTCTGACAATGATCTTCCAAGAATCCAGTCAAGTAAAAAACCAGAGAAAAAGAGAGAAGGTGGTCCAAGCATTTCAGGGGTACCACCTGTTAAAAAACCAAAAATCTTATCACAAGCTCAAACATTCACTCCTCTAGGAAGAACAGATGTTGATACTCGGAAAAGTTCTCCAGCACCTACGTCCCAGTTTGATGATATAGCAGTAGAAGGTATTGTTTGTCCATTTGCAGTTGTACATTATATATATCTGGTTTTAACCATTTAGAATTTTCTCACTCTTTTTGTCTTCTTATTAGTTAATCATGTCAGTTACACTTGAGTTGACATTTTATTAAGTTTCTTTATCTAAGTCGGTAATTATAAGTCAGTTGTACCATTAAAGTTAAATGTAATTTTAACAGAATTAATGACAAATGAAAAATGTAGAATTCTGACTAACACATTTACATGTATCTGCCCCAAATTAGACAGGAAAGAAATTTGCCTAACAGTTTTCACAGCAACTACTACATGTAATTACAGCCACTTGATATTTGGTAAACAGCATCAGGATGGGGTCCCATAACGTGGGATTTGATTTCAGGTCTGTCATGGACCTACTTCCTGTTTAACAAAATCTGCCATTTTTGACTTTGACAGATTTATTATAATACTTCATATGCATATTATAAGGAAAAACCTCTCAACAGCAGCATTTGAATCAAAACAATTGGAAGGCCAAAAATGAGTGTCAAAAGAAATATGCTCTACCTAGCTAAAAAACCTTTTCTTTTTGTTTGATTTAATATGAAACAAATATCAATCTATCAAACCTCTTTCTCTTCCAGTTGAAGGAGTTGATCTCCTTGAGGAGATTTTAGAAGCGGAGGATATGTGTAATGATGAAAGGTTGGAAGGACTCATCTGTGGTGCTGTGAAACAGTTAAAACAAAGCAGAGCAAAGCCAGATACCACAACATATCTGACTCTCATGCATCTGGCTAAAGAAAAGTCTAGCTTCTTTAACAGTGAACTTGTTATTGAGGTAAATGGTAGTAAATGATGGGTCCCCACAAGGTAGCTTTTAGAACATCTGAATGTTGTAAACTGCATATTTTCAATTTTTTCATGAATTTTCAAGTTAGATGAAGATCAGATATTGACCTTAAACCTTCATGTTGTATATATAGGTTGCTTTAGATTCTCAAATGTCTTTGATTTAAATGTATGAACATTTATGTGTAAAATTTATTTTATTGTACCATTAAATTTTTCTTAAAATTTACATGTAGAATTTTTTAAGGAACTTTTCCATGTGTCTGCATGGATCAAAGTTTATAAAGGGCAGAAATCTGGTCCGGAAAGAAAGCAAAAAAAAGTCCATTTGACATGAATGTTAATTCAAAAACTATATTAGATAAATATAATACTTTCATGAAGGTTTGTTTAAAGATCATTGAAAAAAGGATTCACGATTTTTTTCAAAAGTTCATTTTTTCTATTAAATGAAAAAATATACATGTATTACGTAACTGCAAAGGCATGTGAAATTCTTGTTAAAAGACCTTTTAAGATATTAATTTCATATAAAAACATTTGCTTTCCATTATTTTGTAAACTTCTTGTATTATATTTCTAGGCTCTATGTAGTGCTCTGAAGAGAGATGTGTCCTTGAACTTTAAATCAAAGGGGAATCCCCTAGTATCAGTCTGTGTGTGTAGCATCCTAGCAGCTGCTTTCATTGAGGAAGAAAACTGGCCTGATGAATTTGTTAAGGTACATGTATATCTACTTAGGAGTAAAACTGGCCAGATGAATTTGTTAAGGTGCATGTATATCTGCTTAGGAGTAAAACTGGCCAGATGAATTTGTTAAGGTACATGTATATCTACTTAGGAGTAAAACTGGCCAGATGAATTTGTTAAGGTACATGTATATCTACTTAGGAGTAAAACTGGCCAGATGAATTTGTTAAGGTACATGTATATCTACTTAGGAGTAAAACTGGCCAGATGAATTTGTTAAGGTGCATGTATATCTGCTTAGGAGTAAAACTGGCCAGATGAATTTGTTAAGGTACATGTATATCTACTTAGGAGTAAAACTGGCCAGATGAATTTGTTAAGGTACATGTATATCTACTTAGGAGTAAAACTGGCCAGATGAATTTGTTAAGGTGCATGTATATCTGCTCTAGGAGTAAAAATGGCTGCTAGGGACAGAAATCTTTTCTCAAAGCAACTGTTAAAACACATATTTCCATACAAATAAAATATCTTTCATATTCAAATAACCCATATAGTGTTGCACGGGCGTAAAACACCAACTCACTCACTCATTGATTATAAATTACACAAGAACACTGATTTTTTTCTTTCTGTGGATTCATTTACTTTCATGGATACTGATTTTCATGGTTTGATGTAAAAAGATCAGTGTGTGGATTCTTAATTTTGTTGTTCTAAAGTCTGCAGTATGCCTACCAATGTCATATTTTATGGGTCATGGCCACCTACAAGAACTACAAAAAGGAAACCACAGTATTGTAGAATCTGTTATAAAAAACAAAAAATATAATTAATTTTCTTTAATTGATAAACCAATTATAGGCATCTTAAATGTACGAAATCTTACAAGAATTTATTCCATAATTAAGTAGAGAATTCTCTCATAAATGATATCCTGTAATTATTTGTAGGTGTACCTAGACGATTCATTAGGAGACAGAGTTTGGGTTGACAGATCAGATTGTAAAGGATTTGTTGATAACATTGTGACAGCTTTCAACACCAATCTCCCACCTAAATCATTACTACAGTCAGAGCCTTCACAAAGCAGCCCTGGTAAGATGAAAGTGATACAAAAGACTGCCCCCCTTTTTACTGTTGATAAAATTGTAGCTGCCTATGCTTTTCCACCAATTTACCCCCTAAAACATTGCTATGTCGGAGCCCTCACAGAGCAGCCCATGTAATATTATAATGACTCAAAAGACTTGCCCCCTCTCACTGTTGATAACATTGTGACAGCTTTCAACACCAATCTCCCACCTAAATCATTACTACAGTCAGAGCCCTCACAGAGCAGCCCAGGTAATATTATAATGACTCAAAAGACTTGCCCCCTCTCACTGATGATAACATTGTGACAGCTTTCAACACCAATCTCCCACCTAAATCGTTACTACAGTCAGAGCCCTCACAGAGCAGCCCAGGTAATATTATAATGAGTCAAAAGACTTGCCCCCCTTTCACTGTCGATAACATTGTAGCTGCCTATGCTTTAACCCCAGTCTACTACCTAAAACATTGCTACAGTCAGAGCTTTCACAAAGCAGCCCTGGTATGATTTAAGTGAGACAAAAAAATTGATATCTCTCTTTTGACTATTGTTTTGGCCCTGCATATGGAAAGTGGGAGCTCTTTAGTTTTTAGCTCACCTGACCCGAAGGGTCATGTGAGCTATTGCCATCACTTTGCGTCCGTCGTCCGTCCGTCGTCCGTCGTCTGTCGTCCGTCGTCCGTTAGCTTTTTTCAAACATCTTCTTCTCTGAAACTGCTTGGCCAAATGCAGCCAAACTTGATATGGTTGTTCCTTAGGGTATTGTGCAAAAAGTTTGCGTTTGGATTTTTGATATGTCAAAAAACATGGCGGCTGTTACTAAAAATAGAACAGGGGGGTCAAATACAGTTTTTTGCAAATAACTCAAAAACGGTGACAGATATCAAAATTCTGGCATTGGGTAAAAGTAATCAGCACCTCAAGATCTACCTGCCCTGAAATTTTCAAGAAGATCCAACAACAGGTGCAGGAGTTATTGCCCTTTTTCTGGATTTTTTCAAAATTTTGCACTTATTTAGCCCTATATCTTAAAAACTATACAAGATATTTTAAAAATTCAAATTGCATATGATTAAGCACATTAAGATCTACATTTCATGTAATTAGGTCAAAGCTGTGGAACCATTTCTTTTAGGAGTTATGGCCCTTAAAGTGTCAAAATTTACCATATTTCATTACTTTTTCCCTGAATTTCAAAGATTAAATTGTCTGACACCATACATCCAACTTCAACCAAACTTGGCACAGTTGTTTAATGGCATAAATGCTACAAGTGTATCATTCAGATTTTTGATTCGTCAAAAAATATGGCCGCCATGGCTAAAAATAGAACATAGGGGTAAATTGCAGTTTTTTGCTAATAACTCAAAAACGGTTACAGATATCAAAATTCTGATTGAGACAAAAGTGATCAGCATCTGAAGATCTACCTGCTCTGAAAGTTTCAAGAAGATCCAACGATTGATGTAGGAGTTATTGCCCTTTTTCTGAATTTTTTCAAAATTTTTCACTTATTTAGCCATATATCTTAAAAACTATACAAGATATTTCAAAAATTTAAGATGCATATGATCAAGCACATCAAGATCTACATTTCATATATTTAGGTCAAAGCTGTAGGACCATTTCTATTAGGAGTTATTGTCCTTAAAGCAACAAAATTTACCATTTTTCATTATTTTTCCCCTGAATTTCAAAGATTAAATTGTCTGACACCATAAGACCAACTGCATCTTTACTTGGCACACTTGTTTAATAGCTTATATGCTACAACTCTATCGTTCATATTTTTGATTTGTTAAAAAACATGGCTGCCGTGGCTAAAAATAGAACATAGGGCGTAAATTTCACTTTTTTGCTAATAACTCAAAAATGGTTTCAGATATCAAAATTGTGCAAAAATCGAAAGTTATCAGCATATTAAGTACCTGTCCTGAAATTTAGGAAAAAATCTGACTGCTGATGTGGGAGTTATTGCCCTTTTTTCAATTTTTTTCTAAATTTTGCACTTATTAAGCCCAATAACTTGAAAACTAACCAAGTTATTTCAGAAATTTAAATTGCATATTGTTAAGCACAATAATATCTACAAAATATATGTATCTGTGTAGTTCAGGTGAGCGATTCAGGCTCCTGGGAGCCTCTTGTTATTTGTCTGTTTGTCCGTTCATCTGTTGGTCTATAATTAGGTTTACCTTACAGATTTAAGTTACTTTACCACAAAATATGTACAGTATCAGCACAAAATTTTTTACATATATACATCAGAATAGGACCAAACAAAATCACTATTTGGTTGTACATTTCATCAACTTCATAGTTGATTGATCACAGTAAAAAGGGATGGTAAAGATAAAACTTAGGTTTACCTATAGGTTTTTTTCTATTAATGAAGTATGACATCGGCATGAAATTTTGTACTGATATACATCAAGATATAAGCATACAAAATTTGTCTTTAGATTATATTCCTGGCATCAATTTCATGGTTCAGTGATCATGAAAAAAATGATATTTTGCAAAAACCAGGGGATCAAGTCTTTTGGAACGATGCTTATCACATCAGTGCCTATTTTGCTCTGAAAAAAAATGACTATTTTATACAAATTAATTAATGGTATTTTTTTTATCCTTCTAGCTAGTCCTGTTGTTGTTGAGGATGAAGATGGAACAATAAAAACAGAATCATCAGATTTGTTCAGTGACCTTGACATCAATGTTTTCCCAAGGTAAAAATAGAAATATTTATTATACTTCAGTGGATTTTTTCCTATATAAAATATAGTTAACATTTTAACTAATTCATCTTGAATTTCCCTAGGGTAATAGTACCATAAAAACATTTCACTGGGTTTTGTAATGATTGACAGTAGGCATGGCTAAATAACACTGTAAAGAGTGGGCAGTAGGCTTGGATTTTGTTAAGGAGTTAACAGAAAAGCCTAAAAAAATATTGAAGTGAACATAGATAAGGATTGTTGTACCAAACAAATTGGCTAAATTCTTCTTTTATTGAAATGGAATTCTTAGATTAAAATGCTAATATTTCAAACATGACCAAAAACTATGTATTGATCTATTGTAGTTAACAGAACAATTGAAGTTCGACATTTATAATAGATAACATCAGTATTATAAAGTAATTGTTTACTGGTCATTCGGAAAACAGTACATTTGTTTCCCCTCAGTAGTTATCATTTACCTAGGCGCTAAGTGCCTTGTGAAATAGTAAGTAACTCATGGAAACAAATGAACTGTTTTCCATCTGACCAGTAAACAATTCTATAATATTTATGACTATACATTTGCATTGCCCTTATCATTTTTAAAAGTTTCTTCATTTTGACGAACTCAGTTTAGAAAATACAATAGTTCTTATCCGGAAACAGCCAAACACTAACCCAGTGCACCATTTGTTTTGCAAATTCAGGATTTGTAACTAGATCAAAATAGAACTTTGATGCAAAAGATTTGAAGAAAATATCTCACACCATTTTTGAGAAAATTGAAATTGAAAATGCATTGAATTCTATGGCAAACTGTCTGTTTGTACCTGGGTAGGTACAAATGGAACAATTGTGACAAGACAAAAGTTTTGGTGGTGTACAAAAACTTGTACAAAATTGTTATTAGTAGATAGAATTGAAAGAAATTTTGCTTTGTGAATAATAGAAAACATATTGATATTTCTCAGAAGAAAATGTCAAGATATCATAAAAGGTTCGCATGTATTTTCAATTTTTAATGCAATGTCCATATTTGGTAATCCACGAATTAAAATGGTTATAACAGACAAAATAAGTCATCAACTTGATATTTTGTGGTATATTTTGGGTTCTAGGAACCCATTCTATAGAATCAAAGACAGAGAAAGGTTTTAAAGCAACAAACAAGAATTCTTGCTATTTCCGGAGATGAACTATTATATCTGGTGTTAGAGTTGACTTTATAATTAATCTGTTTAGAAATGAGGACTGTTATTAAAAGGTAGAAAATAAAATGATTAATCTAGAAAATGTTCCAATACTGTAAGCATACTTATTTTCACCTATTTTGCGGTCAGGTATTTTTTGCAAAAATAAATACCCGTGAAATGAAGTAATTTGTATGAAATGAATAAATTAATGAGTAGAAAATGCGAAACTAAGTACCCATGAACTTGGTTGAAATCGTAACTCTGTGAAAATAAGTACATTTACAGTATTCAATTTTATTTTACATGCATCGTATATTTCTGTTTTTTAGGTATCCCTTTCAACAAGACAGCATAGAAACCAATGTTGTAGAGACAATCAAGGAACAGATGAACCGTCGTCAAGGGACAGATCTGTCAGCTAGGAACCTGATCAGGCTTATGACCGCCACCTCAGGCTACAGTGAGATCAGACTCCTGTCAGCTCAGAAGTTAGAAATGTGGCTACAGAACCCTAAGGTATGGATTGATTGATTGATTTATCAGATCAAATTTGTCAGCTCTTAACTTCATAAGGCTTATGACAGCCACCTCAGGCTACAGTGAGATCAGACTCCTGTCAGCTCAGAAGTTAGAAATGTGGCTACAGAACCCTAAGGTATGGATTGATTGATTGATTTATCAGATCAAATTTGTCAGCTCTTAACTTCATAAGGCTTATGACAGCCACCTCAGGCTACAGTGAGATCAGACTCCTGTCAGCTCAGAAGTTAGAAATGTGGCTACAGAACCCTAAGGTATGGATTGATTGATTGATTTATCAGATCAAATTTGTCAGCTCTTAACTTCATAAGGCTTATGACCGCCACCTCAGGCTACAGTGAGATCAGACTCCTGTCAGCTCAGAAGTTAGAAATGTGGCTACAGAACCCTAAGGTATGGATTGATTGATTGATTTATCAGATCAAATTTGTCAGCTCTTAACTTCATAAGGCTTATGACAGCCACCTCAGGCTACAGTGAGATCAGACTCCTGTCAGCTCAGAAGTTAGAAATGTGGCTACAGAACCCTAAGGTATGGATTGATTGATTGATTTATCAGATCAAATTTGTCAGCTCTTAACTTCATAAGGCTTATGACCGCCACCTCAGGCTACAGTGAGATCAGACTCCTGTCGGCTCAGAAGTTAGAAATGTGGCTACAGAACCCTAAGGTAGTGATCGATTGATTGATTTATTGATTTATCAGGTCAAATTTGTCAGGACTTACCCACCAAAGTTTGGTAAAGACATATTGTTTATATTGTTTATATATAAAGCTCCAACACTTTTATTCGCGTACAATCTACAGAATGTAGTATTATTGAGGACCATATTTTAAATACCACATCACTACGAGCCGCTCCTACATAAAATAAACTACCTACAATGTACTGGATCCCTAAACTACACAAAAATCCTTATAAATCTCGTTTCATATCTGCTTCAAGTAAGTGTTCTCTCACTAATATTTCTAAAGTCTTATCACTTGCTTTGACTACTATGAAAGAATTTATTATTCGATACTGCGAAAAGGTATTTGAAAACAGTGGCATAAATCATTTTTGGAGTGTGAAAAATTCGCTCGATGTTTTAGACAAACTTTGCGCTTTTGAAGGTACTTACCATACAGTTGATAGCTACGATTTTTCTACTTTGTACACTAACCTTCCTCACTGTCTTATTAAAAAACAATTTGAATATCTGGTTAAATGGTGATTCGATAAATCTAAAAGTGATTATATCTGCTCTAAAGTTTCTAAATTATTTAATAAATCGTTTTTTAGCAACGAGACTCATAAAGGTTACGTCAATTGGACTGATGCAGAAACGATAACTGCTCTAAATTATCTTTTGGACAACATTTATATTCGTTTTGGGAGAACAATTTATTGCCAAGTCATTGGTATCCCTATGGGAACTAATTGTGCCCCACTTATTGCTGACCTTTTTTTGTATTGTTATGAATCCCAATTTATGGCAAAACTTCAAAAAGACCCCAACAGACAACATCTCATTGAAACTTTTAATTATACATACAGATATTTAGACGACATCCTTTCACTAAACAATCCGACATTTTCTAATTTTATTACGGAAATTTACCCCAAGGAATTGACTTTGAATAAATCTAACCTTACTGGTGATAGATGCCCATTTTTAGATCTAGATTTAAGTATAATCAATGGAAAATTACACACTAAAATATATGATAAACGGGATGACTTTTCATTTCCTATTGTGAATTTTCCTTTTCTAGAGGGAGATGTACCACTTGCTCCGTCTTACGGAGTATATATTTCACAGTTGGTAAGATATGCTCGGATCTGCAGTGGTGTGTCTGATTTTAATGATAAAAACCGGTGTATTACAAAAAAATTACTAAAACAAGGATATCATTACCACAAATTAGTGAAGTCGTTTACTAAGTTTTATCATAAATATCTATACCTTATTGGAAAATTTAACTGTACACGACGACTTTTGATTGTAAAGGGAATATCCCATCCAGATTTCTACGGTAATGTTGTTTATAGAGCAAATAAATTCAAAAACAATCCCTTGGGAATGCAAAATTGGCTTAAAACTTTATTAAATAAAGGTTATGAAATGGATATTTTAGTAAAATCTTTGAATTTAGTCTTCTTTGGTAAAAATATTGATAATTTGATACTTACTTTAAAATGTTAATTGCCTTTTTATACTTATGTCATTTTTGAGCATTACAGCGGTCAAGTGTGTCGGTTTTGTGTGATGATGCATCATCAAATCAAGTGTTTGACGTGTTGTGTCGGATTTAAAATCGACATACTTGATTTTTTTACATCAGTCGATGGATGCTTCTTAGCTAGCTGTCAGTAACTTCGAGTGTTCTCAAGAGAGTATCTTTACGTCCCGTTAATTACCTGTTGTCCTTTTGTCTCAGATACTCTCTTGTTGAATTGAACTTCTATTGATTTGATTTTTACTGTGTGTTAGTTTGTGCTTTGTTATTGATTATCATTAGGGGAAAGGTTGGCGCCAAAAAACTAGTTTAACCCCGCCACATTTTAATGTGCCTGTCCTAAGCCAGGAATCTTTATCAAAGCTTATGTTTGTATTTAGTCGAATTTTTGTGAATTGTTTTTTGTCAAGAAGAGGGTCTTTCAATGCACTTTGGGATTGGGCTTGAATCATATGTATTTTATTTTCAATCCAGGGGCCAATTGAAAAACAGCGAGCAGCGACCGCTGGTCACATTGAAGGCTGCTGGCTGTTTTCCATTGTAGATATTTAAAATATACGTTTATAATGTAGGTTGTGTCGCGTACACTTATTCCACATCTCATTTTCTTCTATTCTGTCCAACCATTCTTCTATTCATCACAAAGTTAATTTGCTCAACTTCTCATAAGAAGTAAAAAAAAAATTATCAACTTGCTAAAGTCAGAATTTAAATTCAGTTGTTCTTGTTTCTATTGTCTGTCTGCTTGTGAGCTTGGTGATTTTAAAACATTTTGGTGTCTGTATGCTGAATGATACCAGTTTTCAGACTAAAACGACTTTATTTTATATATTTCAGCTCACAAGATCAGCTCAGGACCTTTTGATGTCTGTCTGTCTGAACTGTGGACAAAGTGATCCCAGTGATGTTGAAGTCCTCTCTATGCTCATCAAAATGAGAATGAAAACCAAGCCACTTCTTAATCATTTTCTATCATGTCTCAAGTAAGTTAAAAGTGTGTTCATTCATAAAGACATTTTTTTCAGAGAATGGTGATAACTATGAAAATATATTGTTTTGTTTTGTAAGTACTCATTAAGTGACTTTTGATAATAAGTTTATCACACCCTGAGTTTTACAATGAATGTAAAATGTCAAAATAAAAGCAAGGTTCAAGGCAAAAAATATTTCAATTTTACCTAGGATGCATTCTGTCTATTCAAGGCTCCAGTCAAAAAGTTTTAAATGCCATTGAATCTTTGTAGTTAACCATCATAATTCCAATTTTTCATAAGACAACTTTAAAAAGTAATCTTTATTTTCCAGAGAAGTTATAACTCAGCATCCAGAGAATTTAAGAATGATAATGACCCACACTATCTATAACGAGTTGTCGAATTCACGGAACCCAAACAACATGGCAGTCATTGCTGTCCTCGTCCAGAATGCTGCAACAGAGGCAGTCATCGTAAGTAGAGGCTTCCACAAAAACAACTTGCAACCTAAAGACATTTTAGGGATGGTAAAAAAGGATCTACCTTGATTAATCATTGAAAACAACCCACCTTGAAAAACTACATGTAATAAAAACAACCTTTGACCCTATAGAAATGCATTTAACCTTAAAACTGTTTTAAGATAGATTTTGCAACCTGATGGGATACCTTATGGGAGACCTATTGTACAATGTCTTACTTAATTACTTGCCTTAAAAAAATGTTAAAGCACGAGCATTATGCAAAATGATCATTTAAACATTTTCTCAGGTGAACAAGTCAAAAATTGCAACAAAGTGGCATTGAAAATGTTTATTGGTTTAAATTTGTTAAAAAAACTACAGATAAAATTTAAGATGCAATTTAATAAAGTTTTTGTTTATAGATATTAGCTGAGATTTTTCAAGACCTGTTGTCAAATAAAGATGATTACGTTAGAGCTGTGAGAGCTCTTCTACGAGAAATAGCGAGAAACCTTCGTCATGAATTTAGTGTGTCACCATTTTGTCTTGCTCTCATGCAAGAGCGAACAGAACTGAAATTTGCAGAAATGGAGCCTGCTTTTAAGGTAGAACATCTTAAGTAAATTTTTATAACATGTATGTCACATTATGACTTGTAAGAATGCCTTTCTAATTTATCTTATCATTGAAAAGATTATTTAGACGCTTTTTTTTGGGAGGGGGCTTATTTCGTTATTACAAATCATCCTCGAAAATATACCCACAGGACTTGTTAATTCTTTAAAAATAGAATATAAATAATCAGAAAATTCCCAATTAGAAATGTTAACAATAATTTCATTTCATGTTCTAATTTACAATACCAAATTATACAAGACCAATTATTGCAGAATTCTGTTATCTTTCAACATATAGCAAATGGCAGTGCCTGTTGGAAACAAATGAATTAAATACCATGATGCCTGTGTACAAATGTTTAATTTATATGCTAAAAGTGTTATATTATTAAATTTTGATATGTTTATTTTTTTCTAAGATATATACCAGTAAATGATCAATTCAAGTGACATGTAAAATTTGATGTACTATGATTTCAGGAAAGATATGTCACTTCCATAGCAGACATTGTTGCTCTCAGTGTGTTCCTTGGTATAACACCTACCATCAGAGAGGCAGCAACACCATCAGTCAAGTCTGAGAAAAAAGGTATTTAAATTGTTGCTCAGTGATGAATCCAAAAGTAGGAGGAATCAGTTCTGGAATCACACTTTTTTGTTGTTGAAAATTTTGATAATTTTGAAAAGTTTTTAAATTAATTGACATAGTACCCCTACAAATAGTATTTTGTCTTTTGTCTTGCATTTTGCACTTCAAGTTCCTGTTTGAGACTTGGCCACTATGAAAATTTATGTGAAAATGTCTGTCAAGCTGTCCTCAGAAACCTTAATTGAGAATGATTTGAACTTTGGAAGATGGTTCAGTGTGACAAACTGTATTTCTGCTTTCTGTTTTGTACCATACCAGTGGCAGCTGTGTTCCATAGACAAATTTCTTTGTTATTTTTTATATATTGTGCATATATTACAGCTCTTCATATGTTCAGAGACGTTGTGTCTGTGGTTCAAAGAGATGCTGTTTGGTGGCTGCACACAGTTCTACCAAAATTCATGGAAATCAAACCGGCAGAATATGTTCATTGGTAAGTCAGTTATAAAGAAAGACTTTCAGCTGAAAAAGTATATGTCCTTTGTTAAGTTAACCCTTATATCTGATATCTGCTTTAAATGAGTTAGCTTGAAAGAAAAAAAGTCTATATCAAAAATTTGCAAAAGAGTAAAAAGAGAAAAATGAAATTTGAGGCAGTCATAAAACCAAAAATCGCTGAAATGTGCAATCATTTGATTTGATGCATTAGGAATGAAGAACATACAACCTCTCATGAAACTAAAATTACTATTCTGACTATAGGAGAATGATGTAGAATATCTTTTACTCATTACAATTGCACAAATTGGTTATAGCTCTTAACAAGCTTAGGAACAAATAAAAAGATTTATGGATTATCGATAGTAAAAACTGCTCGATAACATTGATGATTTTTTAAATAACCATTTAATAGTAATGTAGACAAAAGAAATTAGTATATAATCTAAAGCTCACTAAATTTTCATAAAAAATAGAATTAAAATGTTTTAATTTTTTGTTATAAATTGTGTTATATTTTTGCAGCCTGCACAAGGTGTTGTTTATGGAGAACATAGAGCAGTATTGTAACAAAGACAATTGGCCTCCTGAAAATGATAGAGTGTAAGAACCATTCCATACTGATAATTTATTTTATAAGCTTCGTGTAAAATATTTCTCAGGTTTTAAGTTTAAATAAAAACCCGTTTATCAAAGGGATTGATATCAAATTTGGTACACAGCTTAATTTCGCGAGTTGTTCTGTTGAAAATGATAGAGTGTAAGAACCATTCCATACTGATAATTTATTTTATAAGCTTCGTGTAAAATATTTCTCAGGTTTTAAGTTTAAATAAAAACCCGTTTATCAAAGGGATTGATATCAAATTTGGTACACAGCTTAATTTCGCGAGTTGTTCTGTGCCTCCCCTTTCCTGGTCAGTTGGCCTTCAACTTCCTGTGTTCTGAATGGTTGAATGGGGATATTCTTAGCATGACTTTGTGCAACCCCTTGTTTTTGTGAGGGGTAAATTTTATGGGTTTTTAAAAAAAATGCATTTTATATTGATTTTGTATTTTGTGGTATTATTATGCCCCATATACAAAAGTAGGGGCAATATAGTGTTCGAATCCATACTTCCGTCTGTCCAAAATTTTTTAAGATGGGACATATTCTTGTAGATGTTTAAATGTGGATATGAAAGTACAATGGAAACTGGTGGAGTTGCAAATTATTTGTAAAGGATAATTTGGAAGCAAATAAAAACATACATGTTATTGTACATACATGTACAAAACCAGGTGGCATCAAAGACTTAATATCTAGACAACTAAAACAAGCCAAGAGAAACCCCAGAAAAAATGCAAACAACTTGATAATGACTCACACATAACATCCATTTTAGGTCTTTATTTGATTTTCTACTTTCCAGATTGTTCATGAAGCTAGCCTTTCTAGGTTTCTTTTTACAACTTTAGTCTTATTCATGAAACTTGCCTCTGAAGTACACGTGTTTTAAGTTATATGTTTTAGAATGTACAAAGCTTGCTTTTGAGGTACTTTTCTTCAAGTGTTTGCTTTCTTTTTTCCAGATTATTTATGAAGCTTGCCTCTGAGGTTCCTGTATTAGAAGATACCCTGATGAGAGTGTTAGTGATAGGCTTGTCACCAGACCTACCCCTAGGACCAGCTGATGCTGTAGACCTTGCTGATCAACTCATCAAACGAGCTGCCTATCTCAGCTTAGACGGTAATATCATGATTACAGATTGTAAATTTTACCTGAATGCAAACGTAGATATGGTTGTTTTAAAACAGTGCTGTAAAAATACATGTCATCACATTTAATGGTTAAACGACATCATATTTCATGACATACTGAAAAGTTAAAATTTACAAAGTTCAGATATTTTCACTAGCCTCCACCAGAAAAGATGTTTTACAAAAAGTAAAATTTTGTCACGTTACATTCCTTAGAATATGACAAGTTTCACTTGGTTGGAGGCATTTAAATTTTGTCAACAACAAATGTAAAATTTCAGTATTATGTTGTATCTACATGTATGTACACAAATAAAGTCATAAAATAAAAAAATTACAGTTTACACTAAAATTCTTGCTACGGTTTTGATGTATTAATTGTTTCACTACTGTGTTTCAATATAAACTTTTTTTCATCTTTTTCCACAGGTCAAACAGTTTTACAGATGGAGAGAATCGAGTTGATTGATGCTCTCCTTAATCTGTGTTCATACAGGCATCCAGTAGATATCTCATTACCTAAGGGGTAAGATTTCCTTGTTCTTTATTGGAGATATTTATCTACATAATATGTTAAGGGGTTAGACAAAAAGGAACACACTAGTGCTATAACACTGCAAACAGGAATTTACTACTGTTCCAAGTCAATATAACCGAATAAGTTTACATGGAGACATTTAAAACTTGTTTTGATTTAGTGAATTAAAGTTGTGTCTATGCAGAGTTGCAATTGGTAATTGTAAAGCCAAGGCATACAGGGCTCACGCTACCGGGCGAAGTGGGCGAAGAAGTCGCCCTAGGGCCGCCGACTTCGCCCTGACTCTCCATCAAAAGCGAAGTCAAGTCGCCCTACGATCTCGCATAAGTCGCCCGAGCAATCCTCTGTATTTTTCCTATTTCCTTTGTTAAAATTGCCACTTCCACAGATTCCTTGATTACCTTAATGTTTATTTAAGGGATTAGCTTGGATAATTAACAAAATAGGTCATAAACTTGTCAAAATTAGCCCCCAAGCTGTGCCAGTACAAGGTGTGAAAATCGGAACTTCAAAGGATTTTGCCGTCGGCAATCAATTTTCTGTTAACTACTTAATCCCATTGAAAATCCCTGTGGAAATTATTAGATATTGTACTATTCTATCAGTTTAGACTATGACTATTTTAATTTTGGAAAAGACTGTTTATTTAACAATGTTTAAAGACAAAGAAAAAATGAAATGAGATCGATATTTTTGTCAATTTGTGAATGAATGAGTAAAGTTTAAAATTATCTCCCTTTAAAAAAATATTTTATTGTAAATTTAAGACATACAACCATTTTAACCACATTTTTATCAAATTTTTTGTTGAAATCTAAAACAAGTTTATATTATGTTTGCTTAATTTTGCATTCCAAAGAAAAATGTTTATTTTTGAAACTTTTCTTTTAAAACCATACTTCGTTATTTAGATGATTCATCCATAAACCATTGAGAAAAAATTCTGAAATGTTTTGATAGTTTTAAAACATCTGTTCACATCTTGGGTCATTTCTAGTACAAGATGATGACAGAGGACTATGTTATGCATCTAGGTCCACATGATAATTAGTCCATTATGAACACAAATCCCAATCAAAACAGGAGCAATCAGTTCACTCCTAATTAGTCCCTCTTAAGTAAATAATACATTTTGTTTAAACATCTTAAATAGAAACCTGTCAGAAAACAAGACAAATATTGAACGTAAACCTCGGGACTCTCTGTTTTTTGCAGAAATATCATAAGAAAATATCAGTTACAAATGATAAAACCACAAGTTGTCTTAAAATGAACTAGAGAATATATAGTGTATAACAAAATGCTATATATACTATTATAACTTATAAAGTTTAATTCCCACTTCTCCCTGCTATAACTTCACTTCTCCCTGTCCCTCCCCACTTCTCCCTGATACCAATCTGAAAGAGAAGTCACTTCTCCCTATTTTTCTTAAGTAGCTTGAGCCCTGGGCATAGAGATATTGTTTATACTTTGTCTGTCTGTTCATCATTCTACAATTATTTCTGAACACTGACAATGCTTAAGCATAAAGTTTTCTGTATACTCTGCCCTTCATGGCCATGTCAGTATACCAGTTTGTAATCTTTTTGTGTGATTTATATTATTATATTTACCTATACTGTAGTCGTAGATTGCTCTTACGTCCTCAGCATTTTTACAGCAAGTTGGTGCTGTGGGACCAGCTTGCTGGAAAAATTCCGAGGACATTAGAGCAATCTCGGACTACCTATATTGTTCCTTTTGCACTTATAATGTACTGAAAATGACATGATTTGCAAGAAATATTTTTAAATAAGCAAAGGTGTACCAAAGGTGAAATCAAACGTAGTAAGTCCAAAATGACCAAGACAAAATTAGGCCATATAAAATCATCATAAAAACAAACCACACAAAAAAAACCAACCACAAATGACCACTCAATCGCTGTCAGAAAAAGGATAATCAACAAAGTGTTGAAAATGACCCAAGTTGATCAAAAATTATTTAATTTTTGTCTCGCCTGCGACGAATAGTCGCGGAAGGCGAGACATAGGTATTACTTTCCGGCGACGGCGGCGGCGTAAACTTTTTTGTAATACTTTTGTGGACAATGAATTGCTTGAAAAGTATAATAGCTAGGCATCTGATATTTGGTATACAGACAGTTCAGGTTATGGTCTACGCAACTGTCACCATGCCGTGTGACCCTGACCCCATTTTCACGCTCCAGTGACTCTGTGAACTTAGGTCTTTTTTCAGGCCGTAAACTTTTTTGTAAGACTTTTGTGGACGATGAATTGCTGGAAAAGTATATTAGCTAGGCATGTGATATTTGGTATACAGACAGTTCAGGTTATGGTCTACACAACTGTCACCATGCCGTGTGACCCTGACCCCATTTTCACGCTCCAGTGACTCTGTGAACTTAGGTCTTTTTTCAGGCCGTAAACTTTTTTGTAAGACTTTTGTGGACGATGAATTGCTGGAAAAGTATATTAGCTAGGCATCTGATATTTGGTATACAGACAGTTCAGGTTATGGTCTACGCAACTGTCACCATGTCGTGTAACCCTGACCCCATTTTCACGCTCCAGTGACTCTGTGAACTTAGGTCTTTTTTCAGGCCGTAAACTTTTTTGTAAGACTTTTGTGGACGATGAATTGCTGGAAAAGTATATTAGCTAGGCATGTGATATTTGGTATACAGACAGTTCAGGTTATGGTCTACGCAACTGCCACCATGTCGTGTAACCCTGACCCCATTTTCACGCTCCAGTGACTCTGTGAACTTAGGTCTTTTTTCAGGCCGTAAACTTTTTTCTAAGACTTTTGTGGACGATGAATTGCTGAAAAAGTATATTAGCTAGGCATCTGATATTTGGTATACAGACAGTTCAGGTTATGGTCTACGCAACTGTCACCATGCCATGTGACCCTGAACCCATTTTCACGCTCCAATGACTTTGTGAACTTAGGTCTTTTTCATGCCTTAAACTTTTTTGTAAGACTTTTGTGGACGATGAATTGCTGGAAAAGTATATTAGCTAGGCATCTGATATTAGGTATACAGACAGTTTAGATTATGGTCTACGCAACTGTTACCATGCTGCGTGACCCTGACCCCATTTTCACGCTCTAGTGACTCTGTGAACTTAGGTCTTTTTCAGGCTGAAAAACTTTTTTGTAAGACTTTTGTGGATGATGAATTGCTGGAAAGTTATAATAGCTAGGCATCTGATATTGGGTAAACAGACAGTTGCGGTTATGGACAATGCAACTGTCACCATGCCATGTGACCATGACCCCATTTTCACGCTCCAGTGACTCTGTGAACTTAGGTCTTTTTTTCAGACAGAAAATTATTTGTAATTCTTGTGTGGACAATGGATTGCTTGAGTAGTATAATAACTAGGCATCTGTTATTAGGTATACATACACTTTTTTTGTTTATATCAAGAAATGACAGCTTAGGTAGTTGATTTTAGTGATGGTGCCGGCAGGTGAGACATACTTTTAGTGGCCACACTTGTTTTTCATAAAAAATCGGTATTAGACACTTACCACCATAAATGGGGGGCATAATGTCCTAATTCATTGTTAAAATAAAGTTTCTTGTTTTTACAGGTATACCCCACCAACATTGGCTATATCTAACCTGTACTGGAAATCATGGGTGATACTACTGGTCATATCAGCCTTCAATACACGAACGTTTGGTCATACCTCGTGGGAAAACTACCCAACACTTAAATGTATGATGGAAATGGTCATGACCAGGTATGAATGTATGATACTTCAATGGGAAAAAATCTTTTTATAACCCCCAATTTGTGTATGTATGTGGTTGGGGGGAGGGTAGTTGGGACCTCCTAGACAGCTAAATGAATTAGATAAAATTGTACATGAGAAAAATATTTTGTATGGAGATGCATATGAAAAAATTCATGGGTCTCTTTGGCACTATCCTTCATCTTGCATTGTCTTACGGCATCACAAAAAGTTCCGTCACAGTTTTCCGTGCAACTACATGTAACAGCCTCTAGTTATAAGACCTGTAGCTTCCTGGTATAGCACTTAATGATGTAAAGCCATTTTTGTCTCACATGCGAAGCAGAGCAGGACAAAGGTGTTACTTTACTGATGGAAGCGTTGACTTTTATGTTAAGGTTTTATGAGCGCACTGTAAGTCCTAGGTAAATGAAACTTGGTATGCATGTGCCCCAGTAGTAGCTAAGCACAGTTGCCTCCCCATATTTTGACCTTGACCTTGATTTTCTGGTTGAGTGACTTTAACATTTTTCAATTAATATACATGTAATAACAATGTTCAGGTTTTGCGAGCACCTCCATATCTCAAGAACTATAAGTCCTAGGTTGATGAAACTTGGTATGCATATGCACAAGTAGTAGCTTAGCACAGTTGCATCCCCATCTTTTGACCTTGAATTTTATTTTCTGGTTGAACCATTTTGACAATTTTAGATACATATAATAGCAGTGTTAAAGTTGTATGAGCACTTCCATGTCTCAAGTACTATATGTCCTAGGTTGATGAAACTTGGTATGCATATGCCCTTGTAATGGCTTAGCATAGTTGCATCCCCATTTTTTTATCCTGACCTTGTTTTTCTGGTTGAGTGACTTTGATAAATTAGCTATGTTAGTTCTATAACAACCTATTTACAGAAACTGAGACCTTATAAATTAATGAAAATATAGTGGCAGTAAGAAAAAAATATTGTTTCTGATGGTGCCGGCAGGTGAAACATACTTCTAAACGTGTGAACTCTTGTATGCAAATAACTCGGATTACCAAATATTTTAAGATGCAGGCAACATACTTTTTCTGTGAAAGACCCTCATTCTAGTTAATTATCATTATGTATCATGTTTCAGATATTTAATTTATGATTTTTGTTTTTAACAGGAACTATGTATTTCCTCCTCCCACTTCTGTGGTTGAAGATAAAACTGTCAATGACTTCATTGACAAAGAACGACAGATTGGAGAACAGGAAAAACAAGAGATTTTAGAATTTGAGACCCACTTGGCGGCTGCCACAAGTAAAGTTACCATCACTGAGGCTAACAGTTTACTAATAGCTCAGCTAACAACAATGGATCCTAAGTAAGACTTATTTTTATTGGGCCTGCAAATTGTTGTAAAGTCAAATAAAGAGCATCACTTTGGCATTATTTTTATACCCCCACTCGTAAGAGAGGGGGCTATATTGCAATCACCTTGTCTGTCCGTCCGGTTCAATTTCTCTGCTTCTACTGGATGGATTGGTTTCAAATCTGGTACACGGCTTCAGCATGATGAGTTATACTATGCCTACCCTTTTCAGGTCAGTCCATCATCTACTTCCTGTTTTCCAAGCCGACTTAGACTTTTTTAGGGGAAAAAAATTTGGAATGTGAAATTTTTCGTAACAGATTTCTCGGCTTCTCCTGGATGGATTGGTTTCAAATTTGGTACACAGCTTCAGCATGATGAGTTATACTGTGTCTCCCCTTTCCAGGTCAGTCCATCATCTACTTCCTGTTTTTCGAGCCGACTTAGACTTTTATGGGTAAAAAATTTGAAAAGTGAAATTTTTCGTAACAGATTTATCGGCTTCTACTGGATGGATCGGTTTCAAATTTGGTACTCAGCTTCAGCATGAATAGTTATACCGTGCCTCCCCTTTCCAGGTCAGTCCATCATCTAATTTCTGTTTTCCGAGCTGACTTACACTTTTTATGGGTCAAAAATAGACAATTTTTCGTAACAGATTTTTCGGCTTCTAGAGAAGGGATTGATTTCAAATTTGGTATACAGCTTTAGCATGATGAGTTGTACCGTGCCTCCCCTTTTCAGGTCAGTCGGTCATCTACTTCCTGTTTTCTGAATGGCCGAGTGGGGGTATGCTTAGCACGACTTAGTGCAACCCCTTGTTCAGCTTGCAAGATCTTGCAAGGTACTTTGTCACAAAAATTTCTAGCACAGCCTCTTAAAATTTGGCATGTACCTCATCTTGAATGCTAAGTAATGTAAAAAGACGATAATGAGATATGGAATAAGTGTATGTGACACAACCAACATTAAGAAATAGCAATTTAAAAAATCAGCAGTGTTCAGCATGACCAGAGGTGATTTTGTGATTTTATGAAAGTGAATTGATGCCATAACTGATCTACTTACTGTTTACCAAATTTTTATGATTTGACATATAATTGACGTATATATTTTCTGTTTCTACGGTTTGCCTGACCAAAGAAAACACTCTAAGAATGAATACTTTCAGAGTTCATGTAATAGATTTATAGTCTGAGAAGGCATGGGACATGGATTTGTTCATATTCAATTATTTCTGGTGTTTGTTTTCAGTGGACCAGCTAGGAAGCCACCAGCAGCTGTCTTAGAGCAGATAAAAAGTTTGAACGACAGTTTACAGATTGGGCAGCGGCTTTGTAGGAGTCGACAACCAGACTTTCTTCTGGATATCATACAGAGACAAGTAAGTACAAAAATATACTTGTACAAAATAATTTTGGATTTTTTTCAATATTGATGATAACATACAGGTGAAAGAAATTAAATGTTTGGCACTTATGATTTATCACCTGTTCTACTGTACTGTTTTTTTTTATGGTGGTGAATTATTGCTTATTTTTGTGGGTTAATGGAAATCATAAAAAAGTTAGCAAAAATACCCATTTTATGCAAATTATATATAAACACATTGACAAACTGCAAAAACAAAACCTGAAATTAGTTTTAACATACCTTATGATACAAATACAGCTTGTTGTACCATGAAATTTGCCCCAGATATAATAACTTTCTATATGGTACTATTTTTACTCTGTGTTTATATGCCCCTACGAAATATAGATTTAAGGATGCACGCTGGTCTTATTTTGGTATTTCTGTCATTTTTTCAGAATCCTCTGGATTTTACCATCAAAATAGGGTTAAAATTTTTGCCCACGAACCCCCTATTTTCTTGTTATTAATGTCTTCAATATATATGTCATAAAGAGATTATAGACAAAGTTTGATCAAATCCTATTTATTCTGTCATGGGTTTTAACAGCCAAATAGTGCTAATGCTAAACCTATGAAAAAGTCAGAGAAAACATTTTCCCGCCAAAACTTTAACATCAATTATCTTGAAAACCAGGTCACGAACATCCTTAAAGTTCATTTGTAAAATAAGTATATCTTTGCTAATGTTATTCTCATTCTGTTCTTAGACTATGTCAGATAAATTTTCAAACTATTTACCTCAAAATAGTAGAAATGTTCTTTATTTTTCTCTTCTAAGGGAACCTCTAAAACCATGCCATGGCTCGCTGAGCTGGTGGATGGCAATGAAGGATCATTACAAGTCCTACCCGTTCAATGTCTGTGTGAATTCCTTCTCCAAGACTCTGATTCCTCCTTGTTTGATGGAGACGATGAATCTACTCATGCCGAAAAACACAAAAGAAGACAGGTATGGTTATGGCTTATAAATCCTGTTTAACCCCAAGATTTTTATATTGCCTAAAGGAGTTGGGCATGTAATGTTCTGATACTCATGTTTACAAGTTCGATATCATATTGACCTTCCAGTAAATGTATTCGTTTTGGGGAAGTTATTTACCATCATGAAATCTTATTCCTGTATGCATTGCATATTGACCTACATGACTGTATTCGTTGTAGGAAGCTAGCAATTATCATGAAATGCATTACATCGTGAAGTTCTATGAAAACATAAAATCATTCTTACATGTAAGTTATACCCATTTGCTTTAACTTCATGAACATTGGTAACAGGAAAAAGGAGGGTGTTATACAAGGTTGTGCTTTGACACATAGTCTTTTTTTATGGCCCGATCACGTATGTGGATCGGACATATAGTTTTACCCTTGTCCGTCCGTCCGTCCGTCCGTAACACTTTGGTTAAGTTCTTGGTTAAGGTCCATTACTCGGATACTAGATGTTGGGGGTCAATGATATTTCACCACCAGATGGGTCTTGGGTAGGGCTACATCACCCACTAGAAATTAGGTCACTGTGACCTACATTTTATGCATGAACAACTTCAGTTAAGTTTTTGGTTAAGGTCCATAACTTGGATACTAGATGTTGGGGGTCAATGATATTTCACTACTAGATGTGTCTTAGGTAAGGTGACACCACCCACTAGAAATTATGTCACTGTGACCTATATTTTACGCATGAATGACTTTGTTTAAGTTCTTGGTTAAGGTCCATATCTCAGATACTACATGTTGATGGTCAATGGTATTTCACCACTAGATGTGTCTTGGGTAACATGACACCACCCAATAAAAATTAGGTCACTGTGACCTATTTTTTTTCATGAACGACTTCGGTTAACTTCTTGGTTAAGGTCCATAAATTGGATACTAGATGTTGGGGGTCAATGATATTTCACTACAACATGTGTCTTAGGTAAGGTGACACCACCCACTAGAAATTAGGTCACTGTGACCTATATTTTACGCATGAATGACTTTGATTAAGTTCTTGGTTAATGTCCATATCTCAGATACTACATGTTGATGGTCAATGTTATTTCACCACTAGATGTGTCTTGGGTAACATGACACTAACCAATAAAAATTAGGTCACTGTGATCTATATTTTGTGCATGAACGACTTCGGTTAAGTTCTTGGTTAAGGTCCATAACTTGGATACTAGATGTTGGGGGCCAATGATATTTCACCACTAGATGTGTCTTAGGTAAGGTGACACCATCCACTAGAAATGAGGTCACTGTGACCTATATTTTACACATGAATGACTTTGGTTAAGTTCTTTGTTAAGGTCCATATCTTAAATACTACATGTTAGGGGTCAATAATATTTCACTACTCATTGAGTTTTGGTAACATGGCACCACCCACCAGAAATAAGGTCACAGCGACCTATATTTTACACATGAACACTTTTAATTAAGTTCTTGGTTAAGGTCCATATCCCAGTAAATACACATTGAGGGTCAATGATATTTCAAGAACGGGAGGGCCATCCTGTGGCTCATAGACACATTATCTAGTTTAATTAATCATCAGTGGTATTCTTACCTTTCTCAAAAATTTTAACATTGAAAATGAGTTGTATAATCTTTTAAATTGTACACTATGCAGGATTTAACTTAAAGTTAATATGAATAATTGTTTGCATTTCATGATTTAAACATTACTTTCGCATATTCTAGTGAACTAAAAGTTTTATCTTTCTGTACAGAAAATGAAGAAGAAAGAGCAGCTACTAAAACATCTACAGAGTTTGGTTCATGATGAATCGACTCAGGAAGAACCGGCCAGTCAGGTCTTGGATTATTTTCTGAAGAGGCTATCCTCCCAGCAGCCATCCAACAGACTGTTAGCTATAAAGGTGAGTTTGAATTGTGTGTGTTGAATAAGTTATAATTAGGGTCAGAAAGACCGTTTTCCGGACAACTGGAAAAGCATGTTTGTTCACAAGGAATTCAAGCTCCAACCCATATAACTGCTGGAATTTTTTGCTTCGTTATTTTACCAGTAAAGCAGGATTTAGTATTTCTCTTTAGGGGACTGTGGGATGAGACCCCTCCTACTCACCCCTTATAATGTAAAAAACTTTTATTCTTGAATTTAAAAAGAAAAAAAAAACTAAACCAAATAAAGAACAGATATTTTAACATAGACAAACTTTATATCCCTATAAATGTTATTTTTGCCTTGGCTTCTTACTAGTTTTACAAACTACATCGTTCAAAATTTTATACCCCCACTCGTAAGAGAGGGGGCTATATTGCAATCACCTTGTCCGTCCGTCTGTCCGTCCGGTTCAATTTCTCTGCTTCTACTGGATGGATTGGTTTGAAATTTGGTACACAGCTTCAACATGATGAGTTATACCTTGCCTCCCCTTTCCAGATCAGTCCATCATCAACTTCCTGTTTTCCGAGCCGACTTAGACTTTTTAGAGTAAAAAATTTAAAATGTGAAATTTTTCGTAACAATTTTCTCGGCTTCTACTGGATGCATTGGTTTCAAATTTGGTACACAGCTTCAGCATGATTAGTTTTACCGTGCCTCCCCTTTCCAGGTCAGTCCATCATCTACTTCCTGTTTTCCGAGCTGACTTAGACTTTTTATGGGTCAAAAATAGACAATTTTTCTTAACAAATTTCTCAGTTTCTACGGAAGGGATTGATTTCAAATTTGGTATACAGCTTTAGCATGATGAGTTGTACCGTGCCTCCCCTTTCCAGGTCAGTTGGTCATCTACTTCCTGTTTTCTGAATCGTCGAGTGGGGGTATGCTTAGCACGACTTAGTGCAACCCCTTGTTGTTTTTGATTTCTAAATTCAATTTGACATAACAAAATACAAGTTTCTTGCAAATGATTTTTTTTTCATTTCAGGGACTGTGGATGGTTTTATCTGAAAAACCTATGGAAGAAATGATTGAACTAGATTATCTCCATCAATCAAAACACAGCTGGCTCCTGACTGACCTACCCAGAATTCCAATCTTCTCAAAGGTCAAAGATCAAATCTGTACTGCAATCAGACAGGTATTATTCTCTAGTTTGTGTCTCACTCTGACACTATAATATGGGGTGGGGTGGTATGGACACTGTGTTTGTATTATATGGTGTAGGGGTGATATGGAATCAGCCATGTCTATGTGTCTGTTCACATAGCTCATAAACAACTCTAAAATTATTGAATTTGATGAACCTTAATATGAAGGAGGAACATCATATTAAGGTGTCCTTAATGAAATCTCATTGCCATTCTATATCATTCTTGAGAAATAATTTTCCATTTTAGACTAGTGTGTGTGTTATTATTTGATATTTAGTACTTTTTGTCCTGCCTGTGACGAAAAGTCAGGGTAGGCCAGATATAGGTATTACTTTCTGGTGGCTGCGGCAGCATGAACTTTTTTGTAAGACTTTTGTGGAAAATGAATAACTTGAAAAGCATAATAGCTATGCAACTGTTTGGTATACAGACAGTTATGGTTATGGTCTACGCAACTGTCACCATGGCATGTGACCCTGACCCTATTTTCAAGCTCCAGTAACTCTGTGAACTTAGGTCTTTTTTCAGGATGAACACTTTTTTGTAAGACTATTGTGGAAAATGAATTTCTTTAAAAGAATGATAGCTAAGCATCTGATATTTGGATTACAGACAGTTGAGATTATGGTCTACTCTACTGTCACCATGAGGTGGAACTTTGACCCTATTTTCGCGCTTCAGTGACTCTGTGAGCTTAGGTCTTTTTCAGGCCAAAAGCTTCTTTGTGAGCCTTTTGTGGAAAATGAATTTCTTTAAAAGTATTATAGCTAGACATTTGATATTTGGTATACAGATAGTTGAGATTATGGTCTACTAAAATGTCACCATGTTGTGGGACCTTGACCCCATTTTTAGCTCACCTGGACCGAAGGTCCAGGTGAGCTATTACCATCACTAGGCGTCCATCGTCGTCATCTGTCGTTGTCGTCGTCTGTTAACAATTTTTCAAAAATCTTCTCCTCTGAAACTACTGAACAGAATTTAATGAAACTTGGTATGAATGATCCTTAGGGTGTCCTGCACAAAACTTGTGTTTCAATTTTTGATCTGTCAAAAAACATGGCCATCGTTACTAAAAATATCCCAGGGGGGTCAGACTACTGTTTTTGGCTTGTAAATCAAAAAGTATAAGAGATAGATGAAATCTTATGCCATGTTACTGCTTCAGCATCACAAGTTTTACAAAAGTCTCCATTTGGTTGAAGTTGTCAGATGATCCCTTATAGGAGTTACAGCCCCTTAAAGGTGAAAAATAGTGTTTTTGCATGTTTTTGGCCTATAGAATGAAAACTATTGTAATTAAAAGCTGTTGCTTGCTTAAATGTTCAGCTCATTCAGCTCTACAAAAGTCTCCATAGGGTCAAAGTTGTCAAATGACCCCTTATAGGGGTTACAGCCCCTTAAAGGCAAAAAATAGTGTTTATGGCCTATAGAATGAAAACTATTGCAAATAGAGAAAAGCTGTTGCTTGCTTAAATGTTCAGCTCATTTAGCTCTACAAAAGTTTCCATAAGGTCAAAGTTGTCAGATGATCCCTAATAGGGTTACAGCCCCTTAAAGGTGAAAATAATGTTTTTTCATGTTTTTGGCCTATAGAATGAAAACTACTGAAGATAGAGAAAAGCTGTTGCTTGCTTAAATGTTCAGCTCATTTAGCTCTACAAAAGTTTCCATAGGGTCAAAGTTGTCAGATGACTCCTTATAGGGGTTACAGCCCCTAAAAGGTAAAAAAATAGTGTTTTTGGCCTATAGAATGAAAACTATTGCAGATAGAGAAAAGCTGTTGCATGTTAAAATGTTCAGCTCATATAGCTCTATAAAAGTCTCCATGGGGTTGAAGTTTGCAGATGACCCTTTGTAGGAGTTAAAGCCCCTTAAAGGTGAAAAATAGCGTTTTTGCATGTTTTTGGCCTATAGAATGAAACTATTGTAGATAGAGAAAAGCTGTTGCTTGCTTAAATGTTCAGCTCATTTACTCTACAAAAGTCTCAAAAAGGTCAAAGTTGTCAGATGACCACTTATAGGGGTTACAGCCCCTTAAAGGCAAAAATTAGTGTTTTTGGCCTTAAGAATGAAAGCTATTGTAAATAAAGAAAAGCTGTTGCTTGCTTAAATGTTCACCTCATTAAGCTCTACAAAAGTCTCCATAGGGTTGAAGTTGTCTGATAACCCCTTATAGGGGTTACAGCCCCTTGGTGTTTTTTGATTATTTAGAATGAAAGCAATTGCAAATAGAGAAAAGATTTTTCATGCTTATAAACATTCAGCTCATTTAGCTATACAAAAGTCTTCATAGGGTTGACATCAAGACCAGGTGAGCGATTCAGGCTCCTGGGAGCCTCTTGTTAAATTTTAGTGACTCTGTTAACTTAGGCCTTTTTAGCTCACCTGACCTGAAGGGTCAAGTGTGCTATTGTCATCGCCATCCGTCCGTCGTCCGTCCGTTACTTTTTCAAAAATCTTCTTCTCTGAAACCACTGAATGGAATTTTTCAAAACTTGGTCCAAGTATTAATCAGGGCATGATGTTTAAAAATTGTGTTCGGCTTTATGATTGGATAACAAACATGGCCGCTGTTACTAAAAATAGAACATAGGGTAAAATCACATTCAAAGACTTATAACCTGAAAACTAGAACAGATAGAAAAAATCTGAAGGATCAAAGGCTCTTCAGAATAAAAAGCTCTACAAAAGTCTCCATTGGGTCGAAGTTGTCAGATGACCCCTAATAAGGGTTATGGCCCTTTTAAGGTCAAAAATAGCATTTTTTCATGTTTTTGCCCTATAGAATGAAAACTATTGCAGATAGAGAAAAGCTGTTGCCTGCAAAAATGTTCAGCTCATTAAGCCATACAAAAGTCTCCATTGGGTTGAAGTTGTAAGATAACCCCTAATAGGGGTTATGGCCCTTTTAAGGTAAAAAAATAGCGTTTTTTCATGTTTTTGCCCTATAGAATGAAATCTATTGCAGATAGAGAAAAGCTGTTGCCTGCTAAAATGTTCAGCTCATTAAGCTCTACAAAAGTCTCCATTGGGTTGAAGTTGTCAGATGACCCCTTATAGGGGTTATGGCCCTTTTAAGGTCAAAAATAGCGTTTTTTCATGTTTTTGCCCTATAGAATGAAAACTATTGCAGATAGAGAAAAGCTGTTGCCTGCTTAAATGTTCAGCTCATTAAGCTCTACAAAAGTCTCCATTGGGTTGAAGTTGTCAGATGACCCCTAATAGGGGTTATGGCCCTATTGGCATCAAAAATCGCATTTTTTCATGTTTTTGCCCTAAAGAATAAATATTGCAGATAGAGAAAAGGTGTTGCTTGCTTAAATGTTTAGCTCATTAAGCTCTACAAAAGTCTCCATTGGGTTGAAGTTGTCAGATGACCCCTAATAGGGGTTATGGCCCTTTTAAGGTCAAAAATAGCGTTTTTTCATGTTTTTGCCCTATAGAATGAAAACTATTGCAGATAGAGAAAAGCTGTTGCCTGCTAAAATGTTCAGCTCATTAAGCTCTACAAAAGTCTCCATTGGGTTGAAGTTGTCAGATGACCCCTAATAGGGGTTATGGCCCTATTGGCGTCAAAAATAGCGTTTTTTCATGTTTTTGCCCTAAAGAATAAAAACTATTGCAGAAAGAGAAAAGGTGTTGCTTGCTTAAATGTTAAGCTCATTAAGCTCTTCAAAAGTCTCCATTGGGTCGAAGCTATCAGATGACCCCTATTAGGGGTTATGGCCCTTTTAAGGTCAAAAATAGCGTTTTTTCATGTTTTTGCCCTATAGAATGAAAACTATTGCAGATAGAGAAAAAGTGTTGCTTGCTTAAATGTTTAGCTCATTAAGCTTTACAAAAGTCTCAATAGGGATGAAGTTGTCAGATAAGCCCTTATAGGAGTAATGGTCTTTTTAAGGTAAAAAATAGCGTTTTTTCATGTTTTTTGCCCTATTGAATGAAAACTATTGCAGATAGAGAAAAGGTAGGGCTTGCTTTAATGTTCAGCTCATTTAGCCTCAGGAAAGTCTCCGTTGTGTCTAAGTTGGGACTTGACCCATTAAAGAAGAGACCATTATCCCTTAAGGACCAGGTAAGCTATTCAGGCTCCTGGGAGCCTCTAGTTTCCAAGCTGTTATTGTTTATGCAACTGTCACCATGCCATGTGGCCATGACCCCATTTTCGCGCTCCAGTGACTCTGTGAACCTTTTTTTCTGGCAAAAAAATTCCTTGTAAGACTTTTGTAGAAAATGAATTTCTTTAAAAGTATAATAGCTAGGCATTTGATATCTGTATACAGACAGTTGAGATTTTGGTCTACTTAAATGTCACCATGAGGTGGGACCTTCACCCCATTTTCACACTTTAGTGACTCTGTTAACTTAGGCCTTTTTTCCAAGCTATTAACTTCTGTTTAAGACTTTTCCGGAAAATGAAAAGTTTAATAGCTAGGCAACTGATATTTAGGATATTGATGAACTAAATTGGGGTTTTTGTGTCCGTCACCTTGTCAGCTAACCTTGACCTCATTTCTAGGCAAAATGACTACTTATATTGTTTTTTTTGTGTTCAGTCTTTTATGTTTAGTCTGTTTCTTAATGAATCATTTTAGTTGATCCACGAAAAATGTCAAGATTAAATGAATGAGTAGTTGAATAACTAGGTATTACAATGGTGCCTGCAGGCAAGACATTCTTTAGTGTTAACTCTTGTTGTGTTTCTGTGTTATAGCAAGTAAAGTCTAACAATCCACGACCTTGGGTTGCATGACCCCGGTGAACTCTGGTAAACTTGAGAGTAATCTCTCTGTTGAAATTTGCAACAATGGAACTTGATCTCTTTGATCAGTTAAAGTAACAGCTTTGTTTTAGGAAAGAGAAATTTACCTGTATGAAAATTTTACCTGTTTGAAAAATTTACCTGTAGAAATTGAATAGTACGAACTGAACTAATGAAATGCTATACAGACTACCTGTAGTAGGTTACATGTTTTTTTTAGGAAATACTTGTTATTAAAAACTATTTTCTATATCAGAGTACTTTTAGCATATTAAAAATATTTTTTTTTATGAAATGCTTTAATAATCAATTTTTTTATGGTTTTTACAATTCTATTCATCATAGTTTGTCCTCAGATATATCTGAAATATCTGATATTACTGATTATTCAGATTTCTTATACATTTTTAGTCATAAACGAGGTCATTCTTATCGAAAGTATACTGTTGAATGACTTTAGATTACATTGACTGTTTAAGTGTCTATCTGTATATATAGTTGGGCTCGTTTAGAAGGGGTACCAATATCCCCCCAATCTTTTATCAAATATTCCATTTCCGAAAAAAAGTGTTTGCCAATATCCCATATCAGGATTGAAATTTCCCATCACGGGAAATAAAATATGAGCAGAAGCGGTTTCAATATTTGCTTCATGTTATACATGTATTTTCAATTCTATGTGAATCAAATGGTATGGTCTTTGATGGTGTAAAACGTAAATGATGCATATTAAGTAAAAAGATTTTGTCCTTAGTGTAACATTATATTAAACAGATTTTGATTTGAAATGGAAAAAACTATCAAATTGATGGTCATATTACCATCTTTGATGTAGGAGTTTTCTTCCTTCAGAGTAGAAGTTTTCTTCCTACAGTGTAGGAGTTTTTTTCCTTAGTGTAGGAGTTTTTTTCCTTCAAGCAAAAAAATTCATACCCATAACAAGTTAATCTCCTCTGTATAGATGTCAATTTAACTGATCACGGTAATCATCTTCCATTGTTGCAAATTTCAATAGAGGGATTAAGTTGTAGTTTACCTAATTTCATTAAGGAGTACCAATATAAACACAGGGATTATAATTCTTTATTAGCAGTAAATGTGTTGGTGTTTACTGGTTTTGTCTCTGCCTTATTGGACTTTTGACCTTCAGATGCCTTATTGGTTCCTGCGCTCCTTAGCATCCAAATTGAATTAGCTTGAGGTTGTGCTCATTGAGCTTTCGAAATTCGTTTTTTAGCTCACCTGGCCAAAGGCCATGTGAGCTATTGCCATCACTTGGCGTCCGTCGTCGTCGTCGTCCGTCGTCGTCGTCGTCCGTCGTCGTCGTCCGTCGTCGTCGTTAACTTTTCTTCAAACTTCTTCTCCTCTGAAACGGCTGCACAGATTCAAACCAAATTTGGTCTGGTGGTACTTTAGGGTATCCCCCACAGAACTGATGTGGGGATTTTTGATTCGTCGAAAAACATGGCCGCCGTTGCTAAAAATAGACCAGGGGGGTCAGACTACTGTTTTTGGCTTGTAAATCAAAAAGTATAAGAGATAGATGAAATCTGATGCCACGCTACTGCTTCAGCATCAAAAGCTCTACAAAAGTCACCATTGAGTCGAAGTTGTCAGATGATGCCTTATGGGAGTTACGGCCCCTTAAAGGTGAAAAATAGCATTTTTTCATGTTTTTGGCCTATGGAATGAAAACTATTGCAGATAGAGAGAAGCTGTTGCTTGCTTAAATGTTCAGCTCATTAAGCTCTACAAAAGTCTCCATAAGGTCAAAGTTGTCAGATGACCCCTTATAGGGGTTACGGCCCCTTAAAGGCAAAAAATAGAGTTTTTGGCCAATAGAATGAAAACTGTTGCAGATAAAGAAAAGCTGTTGCTTGCTTAAATGTTCAGCTCATTTAGCTCTACACAAGCCTTCATAGGGTCGAAGTTGTCAGATGACCCCTTATAGGGGTTATGGCCCCTTAAAGGCAAAAAATAGTGTTTTTGGCCTATAGAATGAAAACTATTGCAGATAGAGAGAAGCTGTTGCTTGCTTAAATGTTCAGCTCATTAAGCTCTACAAAAGTCTCCATAAGGTCAAAGTTGTCAGATGACCCCTTTTAGGGGTTATGGCCCCTTAAAGGCAAAAAATAGAGTTTTTGGCCTATAGAATGAAAACTATTGCAGATAGAGAAAAGCTGTTGCTTGCTTAAATGTTCAGCTCATTTAGCTCTACAAAAGTCTCCATAGGGTCAAAGTTGTCAGATGACCCCTTATAGGGGTTACGGCCCCTTAAAGGCATAAAATAGTGTTTATGGCCTATAGAATGAAAACTATTGCAGATAGAGAAAAGCTGTTTCTTGCTTAAATGTTCAGCTCATTTAGCTCTACAAAAGTCTCCATAGGGTCAAAGTTGTCAGATGACCCCTTATAGGGGTTATGGCTCCTTATAGGCAAAAAATAGAGTTTTTGGCCTATAGAATGAAAACTATTGCAGATAGAGAAAAGCTGTTTCTTGCTTAAATGTTCAGCTCATTTAGCTCTACAAAAGTCTCCATAGGGTCGAAGTTGTCAGATGACCCCTTTAAGGGGTTGTGGCCCTTTAAAGGTGAAAAATAGTGTTTTTTGCATTGGAATGAAAACTATTGCAGATAGAGAAAAGCTTTTTATTGCTTAAACATTCAGCTCATTTAGCTATACAAAAGTCTTCAAAGGGTTGACATTAAACCAGGTGAGCGATTCAGGCTCCTGGGAGCCTCTTGTTTTATGCCATATGGGCATATAGTGTTCTTCTCCATTTGTCTATTTGGCTGTCCCAAATAAGGTTTAAGCTTTTCTATGTTGTTAGGTTGGACAGCTCATGGGTCATGTGAACTATTGTCATCCATCTGTCCGTCGTCTGTCCGTCAATTAACTTTTCTTAGAAAATCTTCCTCTCTTAAAGCACTGAAGGAATTGCTTTCAAACTTTGTACACTTGGTCTTTTGGATGTCTTCCACTAAGTTTCCTCCAGTGCTTTAAGAGAGGAAGATAGTAGTCCAATTTTTAAATTTTTTTATCGTTTGATTTATGTGCAAATTTGTGCTTAGTATTTTAACCATGTTGCACTCAGCTTAAATTTTTATTGACAGTATACTGATCTGTGATTTTCAGTTCCATTTCACAATTGTTTCTCACATGATATGATTAGGGTTACTACTGTACTGATCTTCATCAAAGTGTCAGATCACTTTCACAATCATTTCTCATATGATGTGATTGGGGTTGGTACAAAACCTTATGATGTTCATCCAAGTGTCAGTTCACTTTCACAATCATTTCATATGATGTGATTGGAGTTACTACTTAATCCTTAGATTTTTCTATAAGAGTTCACTATTGTAAAGGCTTTGTTGATTGCTTTTCGTTTGTTTCTATATGTTTTTGTGTTTTCTGTTTCTTCCTGCTTTCACTAGTTTTATCTTTTCCCTGTCAGACTTTTGACATTTGAAAGCCCAATTGGTACCTCTGTGCTTCTATTTTAATGGAAGAGGGAGGGTTGGTGCCATAAAACAGTTTCAACCCAACCATTTCTTTTTAGATGTCTGATGAAAACTAAGTCAGGACCATTGTGGTTTATATTTTTCTGGTTGACTGTCTGCATGAGTACTTGGACATTTGAGACCAATTATCCTTGTTCAGTAGTTTGGTTGTTATCTTTCTGGACATTTAAATACTTATCTTATAAAAACCTCAAAAAATTCAGGAACCTTAAAATGTTAAATCTTGGAAGGATCAAACATCAAGTATAACTCTGTAATTTAATGAAATACATTTAATACTTGAAAATATATTTTATAAATAAAACCAAAATTATAGTTGATAAAATTTGTACAACATATTACAAAGAAAGCAACATGACAGATGAAACAAAAAAGATTCAAAAACAAGAACTTGAAACTTATATAATTCTGTCTCCTTAAAACAAAAATACAATTACTGTTTGTACATACAAATGTATTCAGCACGTATCAAGGACAATGTTACACAATAAAAGTATAAATATAAACTCAATAGTACCTGCATGATTAACTTTAAAGATATACACCTCTGCATAAAATTCCAGAAATTCTTGTTTATAAAACTCACAACACTATAATGATAACTTTAAGTAAAGTCTTGAGGCGGCGATTTCCCACCAAACTTTTGAGGTCATATTTAAAATACAAATACATGAACCTTTGGTCTCCCTTTTGATATTGGACACAGTGAATTTTGAAAAAAGAAAAAGACAATAGAAGAAATTGGTAATTGAACTTTTTTCATCAGTTTCTCTTACTGCAAAATCATGCAGCATAAAAAAATTTCCATATTACCCATAAAGCCTGTTATACCCATTTTGTACTAAGATGATAAACCGTTCCAAATATATCTGTTCAAAATTTCTACACATGCATTTCAAGAAAATAACTACATGTATATACACAATTACAAATAATGATAAGGCCAATTAAAATATATTTCTAGATTCTCATCACCATACATCATATCCCAAACAAAAAATATTTTGGTGAGAGAAATTGAAAATTTTTTCACCTTGTTTTTCAAAATTCTTAGTACATAATTGCACAAAATCTTTTATATTCCACTGAGAAAGTATGGGTTGGATATCTAAAACAAATGTAAGTATATGGCCATAATACAATACACTTGTACTACAAAGATTACAAAAATGAAGATATAAGCCCACAATAAAGTTATTGAAGCAAAAGAACTTTTCTCACATTTTCAATTTTGAAAACTATCAATGGTATCCTAATTTCATTCATCCCCTAAACCACATTCACACATTCATATCAGAAAAAAAATATTCAGAGCTAATAAACCAACTCCATGTCTATTGTCACAAACAAGTCACTATCTGTTGATTTATTTCATTTCCTAAACCACACACATTCATATCAGAATTATTCAGATCTAATAAACTAATCCCATGTCTATAGCCAAATGCAAACCACTTACTGTTGCTTTAATCCATCCCCTAAACCACATTCACACATTCAGATCAGAATCATACAGAGCTAATAAAACAACCCCCTTAGGTAGAACCAATAAATCAACTCTATTACTTTCACCACACATGGTGTTTGCTTGACTTCTTACCATTATCTGTATCTCCCTACAACACCCCTATTCTCTCTCACTGCTGATAACCTCATAATTACCCCACAGAGAAAATAAAGGCAGGTCCACACCTAGTAACCACCACCAGTTTCTTAGTGCTACTGTCATAGTGTACAGCAGTAGGACTCACCAGTCCATCATCCTTACCCAATAACTGATGACATGCCTTACCATCAGAGGACAGGAGTACCAGATTGTTAGACCAGGACCCTATGACATAGATATTATCATGGTTATCTATTGTTACACCCATGGTAAACCTAAGTACAGCCTCATCTTTGTATTTAAAGATAACATTGAACTGAGTATCTAGTACAGTAACTGTGCCTGTACCAGGACTTGTGTAACATACGAGGCTGCTACTTACCTCTACATTTGAGAAATAATCAACACTCTCATCCATCACCACCATCTCTACCTTCCCACTGTCAATGTTCACTCTGACTAGACCTTTAATACCCACACAACACACTATATCTCTACCTCTACAAGACAGCCCTCTCACTTCCTCTCCAACCTGTAACTGTTTCACCACCTTGTCACTATCTACATCTATAATGGAGATAGTGACAATGTCAGGTTTTGACACAGCAACATGATGATCATCTACTGGTGTCACATCATATACTCCCTCACTCTTACCAAACTTGATGGTGGATCTAAGTGATCCATCAGACTTGTGTAATATTACCTTACAATCATTACGACGATAGTCACCACGATCAGAAATCACCACCAGTCCACTAGGTAAGGTACAGCAGCCATAGTGGTAATGATCACCATCCAGGTCAATGGTCTGTTGTAGTTGGAGCTGTACAGGTGCTGATGTCTGTACCACTTTCACAGCCTCTAGATATCTGGCTCCAGTTTTTTGTATAGATAAGGCCGAAGGACTCTTGATGACTCGGATATCTCCAAGGGACTGGATACCTCTAATAATGTCCTCAATGGTCTCATTGACTTGGAATTTCAGGTTATACTTCAGAAGTTTTTCACTGTTTGAGAGTTCATTAAGATAAATGTCCATTTCATTAACAATGGTCTCTATTTCTTTTATTCCTATCAAAGTCTGGTAATCAGATGCATACTTCAGGATCTCATCCTTCTGGTTTAGTATGGCATGAAGTTCTTCCTCCTTGGATTGAACTGTTTTAATTGTGTTGGAAATGTCATAGTCCAGTTTATTATACACAGTATCCATTTCAGAAAGTGTTTTGTCTTTCAAGTTTGTTAAGTGTTTTATCAAATTGTTAATTTTTTCCTCAAAACCTGCTTTCATTTTCATGTGTGAAATGTTGAACTGTTTTAGATTTTTGTTCCTATCATCAGCAATCTGTTTCAAAAGTCCACATTTGGTTTCCATCTCCAACATTGTATCCTCAAATAGCACAGAACCTTTAACCTTGTGTACGATATCCTCAATTTTTGGGATGTCTTTACATTTCTGGTGATGCTTTTTTCGGCATGTGATACATATCGGTGTATCATGGATCCTACAAAACTCGGTAAATTTCTCTTTGTGGTCTGTGCAGTATGGCTTTATCTTCAAAATAAAAGGCGGCAACTTTTGATAGTGTTCATATGGTATGGTGCTGTGATTTCTTGTATCTTTCTGGCGTTTATGATGTTCAGTACAGGGCCCACATAGCAGGTCATGACAATCAGGGCACCAGACCGAAGGTGCTGATGTTTTCTTTCCTTTATAACATACACTACATGTAGAGGCCATGGTTAGGATCTGAAAGAGAACATTGTGTTTAATAATCTGTTCTAAGAATAAAAACTATGATGGATTCAGAAAATTTCACAAGTGGGTGGCTCCTTCATCTTCTGAAATCAGGACAAAAGGAGAGCAGGCTAAGGCTAATTTTTTGCCAAAAATCTGCTAATTAATAACAAAATTCTGAAGAAAATGTGACTTTAAACCCTTACATCCCTCCCTTTTTGGCTGGATTTCTCGAGGTAAAATATCTGGGTTATAAAATGGTGAATGTTGGGATTTGATTTCAGGTCTGTTGCTCATCTTCTTTTATTTAACAAAATCCGGCCATTTTTTTACTTTTTTAGATCTGCTATAGAATTTGTTTTTACTTTGAATTTATTTTATTTGATTTTACAAATAATTGATCCTTGATTCAAGTTTAAATAAGCTTCTTTGTTGTATTATTGACATTTAAGAACTATTCCACATAAGGATCAGGCAGGGGGTGGCACATCGATAATTTCAAATTTCAGATTTTGGGGTATAGATGCATTCATTTTACCACAAAAACAAACCTAATGCAGTTTTTACATCTTAATATGTATTTGGTGCTTAGATATTTTTTGACTGCTTATATAGGAAAAGCATATGGCGGGAAATTTTCCCGTACTTTTCACTACACAATGTAACTAAATTTTGACTATTAATATCTTCTAAACCCAAGATAGACTGAAAAATTTAGTGGTCAAAACTCAAAACAAAGTTTAGTGGGGTTGCTTTACCTAATTATGTTGAATTTTTTTTTTTGTGTATTTATTATCGATGTGGTACATGTATCTGCCTGATCCTTAGAAAAAGTAGTACGTAACAGATAATATCTTATAAACTAAATGTCATTTTATTGAAATGACAGAAATATTACTAGAATTATAAAACAAATAAACCCAAGATAAACTTATTTACCTTATAATTCAAAATTTGTATGTTGGCAATGTTTTTTGGCATACATGTAAGTCCATATGGACAATTATATTTTTTATTTCATTATTCATTCAAGTACAGTTGCGCGGAGCATTGTAATTTTGTTTTGGTAATGATTACACTTTGTGTATTGACAACGAGTTGATAAGGAAGTTCTAGTGTTACACGACCATGCCTTCTCTTTAGAATAAATTTAATGAAAATATTTAAAGAGATCTCAATGTTTCAATGAATGCACAGTTTTAGAGAATGATTTAATCTTAACTTTGACAAAGAATGGTTGTTAAACTGTTCTGGTATTATATTACAGTCCATTCATTTTATTGAACATTAATGATCGAGATTTAAACTGTATTCTGATTCTATGAGCCATTACAATTTATTTTATTAAATATATGCTCTATTGATAATACTCTATAAGATAGTTGAATGTAAGTTTTATAGTCAGTGCATGCCATTCAGTAATATTATTTTATTGCATATTCAATAGAAGTTAAAAACTGCATTTAAATTCTGTTTACCATAAAAAAATCATTTCACAAGAATGAGAACAGTTGAGCAATTATAACATGATGCAATATTTCTTGTTTGCATTTATAAACATTTTATAAAAAAACAAAACAAAAATGATAAACTTATTTACCTTATAGTGTGTAATAAATCAAAACTTGTATATGTTGGCAATGTTTTCTGGCATGTAAGTCCTAAGATCGATTATATTCCATTTCTAATTAAATTACTCAACCAAGTACGTTTGTGCGGAACTTTAATATTTGTCCTGGTTATGTGTACACTTTATGTATTGACAACGAGCTGATAAGGAAGTTCTAGTGTTACATGACCATGTGTTCTCTTTATAATAAATTAAATGAAAAATGTTTAAAGAGATCTCAATGTTTCAATGAATGCACAGTTTTAGAGAATGATTACATCTTTACTTTGACAAAGAACGGTTGTTAAATTGTCATTGTATTATATTACAGTCCATTCATTTTATTGAACATTAATGATTGAGATTTAAAAATTGTATTCTGATTCTATGAGCCATTACAATTTATTTTATTAAATATATGCTCTATTGATAATACTTTATAGGATAGTTGAATGTAAGTTTTATATACAGTGCATGCCATTCAGTAATATTATTTTATTACATATTCAATAGAAGTTAAAAACTGCATTTAAATTCTGTTTACCATAAAAAATCGTTTCACGTACAGGAATGAGAACAGTTGAGCAATTATAACATGATGCAATATTTCTTGTTTGCATTTGATTATAAACATTATTTTATAAAAAAAACAAAACAAAAATGATAAACTTATTTACCTTATAGTGTGTAAAAAAATCAAAACGTATATTTGTTAGTAATGTTTTCTGGCATACATGTATTAAGTCCTAATGATCAATTATATTCCATTCCTAATTAAATTACTCAATCAAGTACGTTTGTGCGGAACTTTGCAACTTTGATTTTATTTTGTTTTGGTAATCAGTTTACACTTTATGTATTGACAACAAGTTGATAAAGAAGTTCTAGTGTTACACGCCTTCTCTTTAGAAAAAATTGAATGAAAAATGTTAAAAGAAATCTCAATGTTAAAAAATATATGCATTGTATTGAACGTTAATGATTGAGATTTAAACTGTATTCTGATTCTATGAGCCATTATAATTTATTTTATTAAATATATGCTCTATTGATAACAACACTCTATAAGATAGTTGAACATAAGTTTAATAGTCAGTGCATACAATTACATTCCATTCAATAAAATTATTACATATTCAATAGAAGTTATATACTACATTTAAATTCTGTTCACCATAAAAAATTGTTTTATTATAAAAGACAGAGAAAAGTTGAACAATTATAACATGATATGCACTTATTGCGGCGGTAAATTTTTGCGATTTTAGAAGCAGAAAGTACCTGAAAAATTTTTGCGATCAGTTCATGGAGCATACACAATATATGAAGATGGTCTTGTTTCTTTTAGAAAATAAAACATAAATTGTAATCAATTAACATTAATTGAGGTGTTTATTCTATGTAACTGTTTTCTATCATTGATTTAAATTGTCTATCGATATTCATTAATTAATTGAAATAAAGACTTAGGTGTACAAGCCTCTAACTCTTTTGAACTTTAATATTTGTGGATTGCGCGTATTAATAAGAAGCAGATGTACCAATGGGGCATTCGAATGTCAAAAGTCTGAAAGGGCAGAGACAAAACCAGTTAAGACCTACAAGAACGGGACAAAAATAGACAACATGTAAAACATGGAAACACATAATAACTGAATATCAATTAACAACACGAACTTCAGTTGAAACAAGAGTGAACTCAGGTGCTCCGGAAGAGTAAGCAGTTCCTGCTTGCTATAGCACACCCATCGGGTTGCCAATAGTCCATTCAGCGTGTCAAAACCGATAAAGGAAGACAAAACAAAACCCTATGACAAAACAACATCTGCCCTCATCTGAGAGATCGAAATCCCATATTTATCTATAAGTTCATAATTTATTGAGTGAAGACAGCAACCGAGGAGCAACATAACCCTGTGTGCGCAATTTTTGCCTCAGACGTATCGCTCTGCTGAGGCAATCCATGTAAGTCCCGCACGCTCTGGAGTAACGAATCAATTGAGATATGTAAACTCCATAAGCTGGAGTGGACGGAATGTTGCTACACAAGAAGGGAAAGTTGACGATTTGAAAGTTGAAGTCATCACGTTTGTCATAGAGCCCTGTTGAAAGTCTTCCTTGAGAGTAAATTTCGAGATGTAGATCTAAATATGAAGCAGACTTCCTAGAATCCATTGTGTCCTTTATCTCAAGCTCCTGGGGATATATAATATAAATAAAACTATAA
Source organism: Arcuatula senhousia (assembly GCA_963971305.1). Classification (NCBI taxonomy): domain Eukaryota; kingdom Metazoa; phylum Mollusca; class Bivalvia; order Mytilida; family Mytilidae; genus Arcuatula; species Arcuatula senhousia. The sequence continues at coordinate 53,317,306 of OZ020307.1, read as the reverse complement.
AAGATTGATTGAAGAATGTTCATCATTGATAATTTACATATAAATTAGTTTTAAAATTTACTAAGAGAAAGAATAGTGATCCATAAAGCGTTAAAACAAAATAGGAATCGTACCTGAAAATAACTGTCTTTAGCTTAAATATTTCACATGTTTTATTTTCGCGCTTGTCATTGATCCGCCAAAATAAGCAAATTTAAACCACCGCCAAAATAACCTGCTATAAGGTATGACCCTTACAATGTAAAAAAAGTGGTTTTTACTTCAAAGCTTAAAATTCAGGCATTTAAGTTAGGTGAGCAATTCAGGCTCCTGGGGGCTTCTTGTCTTAAGAATATAGACAATTTTTTTTATGAATGTGTATTATTGTTTCAGGCATGTCAGATAGAGACAGACCCATCAGTTATCAGTTCCTACATCATGTTTCTGTCAACTCAGTCACATGATCTCACTCTACAGCAGTTAGATGAAGTGGTTCTGGTAAGTATTTAGTCCACTCAGTCACATGATCTCACTCTACAGCAGTTAGATGAAGCGGTTCTGGTAAGTATTAAGTCCACTCAGTCATATGATCTCACTCTACAGCAGTTAGATGAAGGGGTTCTGGTAAGTATTTAGTCCACTCAGTCACATGATCTCACTCTACAGCAGTTAGATGAAGTGGTTCTGGTAAGTATTTAGTCCACTCAGTCACATGATCTCACTCTACAGCAGTTAGATGAAGTGGTTCTGGTAAGTATTTAGTCCACCCAGTCACATGATCTCACTCTACAGCAGTTAGATGAAGTGGTTCTGGTAAGTATTTAGTCCACTCAGTCACATGATCTCACTCTACAGCAGTTAGATGAAGTGGTTCTGGTAAGTATTTAGTCCACTCAGTCACATGATCTCACTCTACAGCAGTTAGATGAAGGGGTTCTGGTAAGTATTTAGTCCACTCAGTCACATGATCTCCCTCAACAGCAGTTAGATAGTTAGATGAAGTGGTTCTGGTAAGTATTCTGTCCACTCAGTCACATGATCTCACTCTACAGCAGTTGGATTAAGTAGTTTTGGTAAGTTTTTAGTCCACTCAGTCACATGATCTCACTCTACAGCAGTTAGATGAAGTAGTTCTGGTAAGTATTTAGTTCACTCAGTCACATGATCTCACTCTACAGCAGTAAGATGAAGTGGTTCTGGTAAGTATTTAGTCCACTCAGTCACATGATCTCACTCTACAGCAGTTAGATGAAGTGGTTCTGGTAAGTATTAAGTCCACTCAGTCACATGATCTCACTCTACAGCAGTTAGATGAAGGGGTTCTGGTAAGTATTTAGTCCACTCAGTCACATGATCTCACTCTACAGCAGTAAGATGAAGTGGTTCTGGTAAGTATTTAGTACACTCAGTCACATGATCTCACTCTACAGCAGTTATAGATGAAGTGGTTCTGGTAAGTATTTAGTCCACTCAGTCACATGATCTCACTCTTCAGCAGTTAGATGAAGTGGTTCTGGTAAGTATTAAGTCCACTCAGTCACATGATCTTACTATACAGCAGTTAGATTAAGTGGTTCTGGTAAGTATTTAGTCCACTCAGTCACATGATCTCACTCTACAGCAGTTAGATGAAGTGGTTCTGGTAAGTATTTAGTCCACTCAGTCACATGATCTCACTCTACAGCAGTTATAGATGAAGTGGTTCTGGTAAGTATTTAGTACACTCAGTCACATGATCTCACTCTACAGCAGTTATAGATGAAGTGGTTCTGGTAAGTATTTAGTCCACTCAGTCACATGATCTCACTCTACAGCAGTTAGATGAAGTGGTTCTGGTAAGTATTTAGTCCACTCAGTCACATGATCTTACTATACAGCAGTTAGATGAAGTGGTTCTGGTAAGTATTTAGTTCACTCAGTCACATGATCTCACTCTACAGCAGTAAGATGAAGTGGTTCTGGTAAGTATTTAGTCCACTCAGTCACATGATCTCACTCTACAGCAGTTAGATGAAGTGGTTCTGGTAAGTATTTAGTCCACTCAGTCACATGATCTTACTATACAGCAGTTAGATGAAGTGGTTCTGGTAAGTATTTAGTCTACTCAGTCACATGATCTCACTCTACAGCAGTTAGCTGAAGTGGTTCTGGTAAGTATTTAGTCCACTCAGTCAAATGATCTCACTCTACAGCATTTAGATGAAGTGGTTCTGGTAAGGATCTCAACAATTATGATTCACAGGAGCTATTAAGATGTGGAATAAGATTACTCGAGACAACTTACATAAATCAATGGCAATTTAAATTCCACATTAGAATTTTAGAACAGTGGGCAGGCTCAAATGTGACCAACAATTTTTTATGCCCCATCCACTAAGTAAGGCACCCACCTTTTGGATACAAATCGCAAAATGCTAAAATATTCCCTCTAGATCTATACAATATGTTAATCGTCTTAATCTTCTAGAATTTGGCTAAGTTGATGAGGGAGAAATACCATCATTAGCCACATCTTACTAGAGGTAAGACAAGAAAATTCTACAGAGAGATAAGAAACTCATTTAAAATGTAATATTTTAATCTTCTATCTTTTAGGACATGGCTCAGTTAATTGTGGAGAGGAATACGATTGTAAGCCACATCTTACCGGAGGAAGGACGAGAAAATTCTACAGAGATGCATGAAACCCTCAAGTCGCTGATCATGCTGTACAATACATATCTGAAGAAGGCTAAAGAACCGCAGAAGGAGGGATATTCATGGGTATGTTGATATGAATTTAAGATTTAAGCTGGTGGTATAGAGTCAGGCTCTTGTTTTTATTTTGCACCCCTTATGATTGTTTTGATGGTTTGTGTCATATAATATTTAAGCCTAAACATTGATCTATTGCACCTCAAGTTTAGTACCTTCCAAATTTAGCTAGGATTACCTTTGCAATTAAGCAATTTTCATTAAAACTCTTTTTGTGAAAAAGTGAACACTTATTAGTCATAACAAGTAGACGATAAAGTGACGTGGAATAAGTATTTGTGACACAACCAACAACATTAAAAGGACAACATCACATATACTAATATTTTCTGGAAAAAAATTCTAACAGTCCTGATGAACCTTAAGGTAAGTGTCTTACCTCTTTCCTGTTAAACAAAATCTGGACATTGTTGTCTTTTACAAAGTTTTAGGCTGGATTACACAGAGTGAAAAATCCATGTTATTTGGAAAAAGCTTTGATTTAATCAATCATACCTGATCACAAAAACACTTTGACCTTTACATGGGATCTTTTCTTTTTCAGTCCAACACACAAGATCAGATCTTGCTACAATGGAATGGTGGTGACTCAGCTACCATGCATATCTTAGTGGTCCATGCTATGATCATTCTTCTGACCTATGGCCCACCTAAATGTATGTATACCTGTATTTAACGAAAACTTAAATAAACTCAATGGCAGGTGATTCTGTAACTATGCTTATCTTTAATGGTGGTCCATGCTATGATCATTCTTCTGACCTATGGCCCACCTAAATGTATGTATACCTGTATTTAACAAAAACTTATAACTCAACAGCTGGTCATTCTGAAACCATGCATAACTTTGATAGTGGTCCATGCTATGATCATTCTATACTGACCTACGGCCCTTCTCAATGTATGTATACCTGCACTTCACAAACATGATGACTATATAACTGCTATGGAATGTTGTTGCTATAATGATGCATATCTTAGTGGTCCATGCTATGATTATTTTACTGACCTACGGCCCTTCTCAATGTATGTATACCTGCACTTCACAAACATGATGACTATATAACTGCTATGGAATGTTGTTGCTATAATGATGCATATCTTAGTGGTCCATGCTATGATCATTCTATACTGACCTACGGCCCTCCTAAGTGTATGTATACCTGCACTTCACAAACATGATGACTATATAACTGCTATGGAATGTTGATGCTATAACGATGCATATCTTAGTGGTCCATGCTATGATTATTTTACTGACCTACGGCCCTTCTCAATGTATGTTTACCTGCACTTCACAAACAGTAAGTAAGTAAGTAAGTAATTTTATTGATATAAAGACCAAAAATTGATCTATCATCAAAATACAAATACAAAATAACAAAACAAGTGTTCATATGAACATAAAATACAGGCATATTTAATATAAACATATTATATATAAGCGAGAAATTTTTGATTATAATAAGACACCCATGATGACTATATAACTGCTATGGAATGTTGTTGCTATAATGATGCATATCTTAATGGTCCATGCTATGATTATTTTACTGACCTACGGCCCTCCTAAATGTATGTATACCTGTATTTCACAAAAACTTAAATAAACTCAATAGCTGGTTATTCTGTAACCATGCATATCTTAGTGGCCCATCCTATGATTATTTTACTGACCTACGGCCCTTCTCAATGTATGTATACCTGTATTTAACAAAACCTTAAAGAAACTCAATGGTAGGTGATTCTGTAACCATGCATATCTTAGTGATGGTCCTTCTAAATGTAACTATTTACATTCCTTTTGTTTTGTATTTAGAACGGCAATTTTGATTGGTTGATAATACTTGGGTGGTGAAGTTTCATTTCTCGATTAAAGGCACCGGTATGTGAGACCTTGACAATGCCTTACACTGAGTAATAGAAAAAAAGATAAACAATGTATTTTGTGCAATTCTTATCAATTAATCTGTGCAAACGTTTAGATATTTAATGGAATGTTATTATATACATTGAATGCAATATTTTGTAGTTTTATTGGGGTGTAAAAGCATGGACCTATGCACACATTTTCAACATGAAGCGCTACCAATCTTCATTAAAGATGTGCTTGTGTCCATGCTTTTACACACCAATAAAACTACAAAATATAAAAAAATAATGCATTCAATGTATAAATATAAATTGGAAAAATGGAATATACTGAAAAACAAAAATCTTTAATGAATGAAAATACAGTTATTCTCCCTTAAGTTTTCAATCATTAGTGGAACATTCTATCTTTAAACATTTATAAATGTAATCACACATAACTTTTTAGCTCACCTGACCCAAAGGTCATCACTCTGCGTCCGTCGTCCGTCCGTCGTCCGTCCGTCGTCCGTCGTCCGTCGTCCGTCCGTCCTCCGTTAGCTTTTTAGCTCACCTGGACCGAAGGTCCATGTGAGCTATTACCATCACTTGGCGTCCGTCGTCGTCCGCGTCGTCGTCGTCGTCTTCGTCATCGTGGTCGTCTTCGTCGTCGTCGTCGTCCGTTAACAATTTTTAAAAAATCTTCTTCTCTGAAACTGCTGAACAGAATTTCTTCAAACTTGATATGATTGATCCTTAGGGTGTCCTGCACAAAAATTGTGTTCGGTATTTTGATCCGTCAAAAAACATGGCCACCGTTGCTAAAAATAGACCAGGGGGGTCAGACTACTGTTTTTGGCTTGTAAATCAAAAAGTATAAGAGATAGATGAAATCTGATGTCACGCTACTGCTTCAGCATCAAAAGCTCTACAAAAGTCTCCATTGAGTCGAAGTTGTCAGATGACCCCTTATGGGAGTTACGGCCCCTTAAAGGTGAAAAATAGCATTTTTTCATGTTTTTGGCCTATAGAATGAAAACTATTGCAGATAGAGAGAAGCTGTTGCTTGCTTAAATGTTCAGCTCATTTAGCTCTACAAAAGTCTCCATAAGGTCAAAGTTGTCAGATGACTCCTTATAGGGGTTATGGCCCCTTAAAGGCAAAAAGTAGAGTTTTTGGTCTATAGAATGAAAACTTTTGCAGATAGAGAAAAGCTGTTGCTTGCTTAAATGTTCAGCTGGTTTAGCTCTACACTAGCCTCCATAGGGTCGAAGTGGTCAGATGACCCCTTATAGGGGTTACGGCCCCTTAAAGGCAAAAAATAGTGTTTTTGGCCTATAGAATGAAAACTATTGCAGATAGAGAAAAGCTGTTGCTTGCTTAAATGTTCAGCTCATTTAGCTCTACAAAAGTCTCCATAGGGTCGAAGTTGTCAGATGACCCCTTTTAGGGGTTACAGCCCCTTAAAGGCAAAAAATAGTGTTTTTTGGCCTATGGAATGAAAACTATTGCAGATAGAGAAAAGTTGTTGCTTGCTTAAATGTTCAGCTCATTTAGCTCTACAAAAGTTTCCATAGGGTCAAATTTGCCAGATAACCCCTTATAGTGGTTACGGCCCCTTAAAGGCAAAAAATAGTGTTTTTAGCCTAAAGAAAGAAAACTTTTGCAGATAGAGAAAAGATGTTGCTTGCTTAAATGTTCAGCTTAATTAGCTCTACAAAAGTCTTTTTAGGGTCGAAGTTGTCAGATGACTCCTTTAAGGGGTTATGGCCCTTTAAAGGTGAAAAATAGCGTTTTTTGCTTTGGAATGAAAACTATTGCAGATAGAGAAAAGCTTTTTATTGCTTAAACATTCAGCTCATTTAGCTATACAAAAGTCTTCAAAGGGTTGACATTAAGACCAGGTGAGCGATTCAGGCTCCTGGGAGCCTCTTGTTTCAAACATCTTCTTCTCTGAAACTGCTTGGCCAATTGCAGCCAAACTTGATATGGTTGTTCCTTAGGGTATTGTGCAAAAAGTTTGCGTTGGGATTTTTGATACGTCAAAAAACATGGCCGCTGTTACTATAAATAGAACAGGGGGGTCAAATACAGTTTTTTGCAAATAACCCAAAAACGGTCACAGATATCAAAATTCTGGCATGGGGTAAAAGTGATCAGCATCTCAAGATCTACCTGCTCTGAAATTTTCAAGAAGATCCAACAATCGACATAGGAGTTATTGCCCTTTTTCTGGATTTTTTGAAAATGTTGCACTTATTTAGCCCTATATCTTGAAAACTATACAAGATATTTTAAAAATTCAAATTGCATATGATTAAGCACATCAAGATCTACATTTTATGTAATTAGGTCAAAGCTGTAGAACCATTTCTTTTAGGAGTTATGGCCCTTAAAGCGTCAAAATTTACCATTTTCCATTGTTTAATAGCTTATATGCTACAACTCTATTGTCAGATTTTTGTCTCGCCTGCGAAGCAGAGCGGGACATAGGTGTTACTTTACCGGCAGCGGCGGCGGCGTTAACTTTTTGGAAAAGTTTTATGAGCACCTCCATATCTCAAGAACTATAAGTCCTAGGTTGATGAAACTTGGTATGCATATGCCCCAGTAGTAACTTAACACAGTTGCATCCCCATCTTTTGACCTTGACCTTGATTTTCCGGTTGAATGACTTTGACAATTTTCAATACATATAATAGCAATGGAAAAGTTTTGCGAGCACCTCCATATCTAAAGAACTATAGGTCCTAGGTTGATGAAACTTGGTATGCATATGCCCCAGTAGTAGCTTAGCACAGTTGCATCCTCATCTTTTGACCTTGACCTTGATTTTCCTGTTGAGTGACTTTGACAATTTTCAATACATATAATAGCAATCGAAAAGTTTTGCGAGCACCTCCATATCTCAAGAACTATAGGTCCTTAGTTGATGAAACTTGGTATGCATATCCCCCAGTAGTAGTTTAGCACAGTTGCATCCCCATCTTTTGACCTTGACCTTGATTTTTCAGTTGAGTGACTTTGACAATTTTCAATACATATAATAGCAATGGAAAAGTTTTGCAAGCACCTCCATATGCATATGCCCCAGTAGTAGATTAGCACAGTTACATCCTCATCTTTTGACCTTGACCTTGATTTTCCGGTTGAGTGACTTCGATTATTTTTATTGCATATATTTGCAATGTTTAAGTTCTATAAACATTTTTTGATCTCAGAAACTGAAAATCCATGTAAATTCAAAATATAGTGGAAGTAAAAAAGAATAATTGTTTCTGATGGTGCCGGCAGGCGAGACATACTTTAGTGTTAACTCTTGTTTATTCGTAAAAAACATGGCCACAATGGCTAAAAATAAAACATAGGGGTAAATTGCATTTTTTTGCTAATAACTCAAAAATGGTTTCAGATATCAAAATTGCGCAAAAATCAAAAGTGATCAGCATGTTAAGACTTACCTGTCCTGAAATTTCAAAAAAGATCTGACTGCTGATGTGGGAGTTATTGTTCTTTTTCCTTATTTTCGCCAAATTTGCACTTATTAAGCCCAATATCTTAAAACCTAACCAAGATATTTCAGAAATTTAAATCGCATATGGTTAAGCACAATGATATCTACAAATATATGTATCTGTGTAGTTCAGGTGAGTGATTCAGGCTCTTGGGAGCCTCTTGTTGTTCAACTAGATACATTTTATCTTATGCAATTATTCACCCCTGATTTTTCATTCAATGATGGGACATTCTAGTTAATCATTCCTGAGCGTTTCTCAAAAATGGAACATTCTATTTTATAAACCGTTAAAAATCTTAATTTTCTTTCAATAATGGAACATTCTATCTTATTAACAGTTTATCACCCCTGAGCTTTCTCTCAATAATGGAACATTCCAACTTATAATCAACTCATAATGGTCAATTAACACTTTATCACCCCTGACTTTTCACTCAATGATAGAACATTCTACCAAATTAAAAGTAAATCACATCTGAGTTTTCATTCAATAATGGAACATTCTATCTCATAAACAGTTAATCACACCTGAGCTTTCTCTCAATAATGGAACATTCCTACTTATAAACAGTTAACTTCCCTGAGTTTTCTCTCAATAATGGAACATTCTACATGTATCTTAAAAACAGTTAATCACCCTTGATTTTTATGGCCCGACCACGTATGTGGATGGGACATAAAGTTTTACCCTTGTCCGTCCGTACATCCGTATGTCCGTCTGTAACTCTTTGGTTAAGTTCATGGTTAAGGTCCATTACTCGGATACTAGATGTTGGGGATCAATGATATTTCACCACCAGATGGGTCTTGGGTAAGGTGACACCATCCATAGGGCTACACCACCCACTAGAAATAAGGTCACTGTGACCTATATTTTATGCATGAACGACTTCGGTTAAGTTCTTGGTTAATGTCCATAACTTGGATACTAGATGTTGGGGGTCAATGATATTTCACCTCTAGATGTGTCTTGGGTAAGGTGACACCATCCGCTAGAAATGAGGTCACTGTGACCTATATTTTACGCATGAATGACTTTGGTTAAGTTCTTGGTTAAGGTCCATATCTTGAATACTACATGTTAGGGGTCAATAATATTTCACTTCTCGATGAATCTTGGTAACATGGCACCACCCATCAGAAATAAGGTCACAGCGACCTATTTTTCACACATAAACACTTTTGATCAATTTTTCGGTAAAGGTCCATATCCCAGGTAATACACATTGAGGGTCAATGATATTTCAAGAATGGGAGGGCCATCATGTGGCTCATAGACACATTTTCTAGTTCACTTAAGAATTGAATGTTTGTATTTTGATGTTTCGTTGACCGTAGCACATTTTGAATGAAGCACACTAGCCCTTCAATGTTAAAAATGTGCGACCGGTCAACGGTTTTACAACCCTATGAAACATCAAAATACAAACATTCAATTATTATAATTACATTTTAATGTTTTTTTTTAATTTGTTACTTATTTATCGTTTTGTTCTGTGGTGTATATTGGTGCATTTTTTATTTGCGCATTTATATCCAAATGCAAATTAAAGTTGTGAGAATTTACCTGGATACGAACAAATTTTAGTTGTGCATATAGTAAGGTCATGACCCGGCTATGGCCACATGATTTAAGTGACATTTCATTGAGGTATGAAAGAAGATTCAAGGTGTCAATTAACCAATATAATTACTGCATTTTTATTTAAATGCACGGTAAATGTAATTATTTAATAATGAAATGTGCTGTCTTATTTAAAGTTGACCACTCCTGAGTTTTCATTCAGTAATGGAACATTCTATCTTATAAACAGTTAATCACCCCTGAGTTTCATTCAAAAATGGAACATTTTATTTTACAAACAGTTCATCATCCCTGAGTTTTTACTCAGTAATGGAACATCCTATCTTATAAACAGTTAATCACCCCTGAGCTTTCTCTTAATAATTAAACATTCTGCATGTATCTTAAAAACAGTTAATCACCCTGATTTTTTCACTTAAAGGGATATGTTAGCTATCTTGTAAACAGTTAATCACCCCTGAGTTTTCATTCAGTAATGGAACATTCTATCTTATAAACAGTAAATCACCCCTGAGTTTTTACTCAGTAATTGAACATCCTATCTTATAAACAGTTAATCACCCCTGAGTTTTTACTCAGAAATGGAACATCCTATCTTATAAACAGTTAATCACCCCTGAGTTTCTCTCAATAATGGAACATTCCAACTTATAAACAGTTAAACACTTCTGAGTTTTCATTTAATAATAGAACAATCTATTTTATAAATTTCATAAACTCCTGATTTTTACTTTTGTCACTGCAGACCTATATCTAGGTATAGCCATGACATTAAATTCCCCAGTCAGTCATTTATACTTAACAATGGAGATTCGGTAGGACCTTTTCTGGGACAGTTGGAAAGGCTTATTTATTCCCTGGGAATTCAGGATTTTAGAGATAAAACTGTCAGGTTGGGGGAAACCCCAATTGGGATACTATATCCCAATTGGGATATAATATCCTAATTGGGATATTTTGATATACCCCATTTGGGATATATTGCAGTTTATTGCTAATAAAATTTTTATGCTTTAATGGAGCACATATTGTCATTGAAATATCTAAAGAGCCTTGTTCCAGAGATCCATAAGTACATGTATATCACAAGTGTCATTGTGTTGCTGCAACTTACCAGAAGAACTGCTTTTTAATGTTATAATCTCATCACGTTTGGTATAAGATTTTGACAAGACTTTACAATAGTTATTGATGTAAATTGAACTTCATGAGGGAGATTTAGTCTATAAAAAATAAAGATTCTTCTTTTTAAGTTAAATCTTTGTTTCATTTTAAAACTATTGGGATTCAAACATGAAGCTTAAATCATGTCTCCCAACACTGGATTTTCTTTTGACCAAAGAAAGATAATTCAAATTTTAATTAATGATTCAAGAACAAAAGTTAAAACACTTTTCTTTTAATTCTAAAACTCAAAATGAAGTTAAACTTTGCCTAATAAATAATGTTACTTAAAAACGGTATAAGATTTTAATGTAAAACTTGGTCTGCACAGAAAACCCAGCATCCCACAAATAGCCAACAAATACTAAACAAGACCCTGAATATCATAGAATCATAATGTTGATGCAAAATTATGTTCCATTTTGTCATAAAAATACAAACTGCAAAAACAGTCATATAACCCATTTGGGGTTTATGCAAATACCCCAAATGGGATACTTCAATGTATATCCTAATTGGGATATAGTATCCCAATTGGGGTTTCTCCCAAACCTGACTGTGGGAATTCAGGATTTTAAGGTAGCAGGATCCAGGTATGTTCATTTATGTCACTTGGAAAGCAGGATTTGGTATTTATTTTAACAGGAGTGCAGGATGAAACCCCCTCCTACCCACTCTCTATAATAGTTATAAATGAATTTACAGTTAAACCACAGTTTTTCATGGGGCCTGCATGGATGGCCTAGTGGTCTAAGGTGCTGGTTTAAATACCACACTATTAATCACTAGTTGATCACATCTTGTATTTAACATAAAAGGGACTTCCCCAACTGCATGTGATTAGGTTTGTCAGTTACCTGTCCAAGGTAGGTAGTTTCCTCCTGGTACTCCGGTTTCCTCCACCAATAAAACTGACCGCCCTACATGGTCCAGGTGCGTCAATAAAGGGCGTTAATTAAGGATGTTCGAGGGTGACTTTGAAAGTGATGAGGTTTGATGCCTTAAATGATAAGGGTAAAATTTAGAATACAAAATAAGCTAAAAATTTTGATAGGTTACCGTTCTCGTTTTAAAGATGATAAGAGTTCAAAATTGGGTGGGTAAAGGTTTTCTCTGGTTTTATCATAGCTTTAACATTAGCATTATTTAGCTGTTAAAACCTGTGAAATAGTGATTAGAATTTAAAATAAATTTGTAAAACAGATATTTTTGGTGTAATGAAGACATTACACAAGAGAAAAGTAGGGGTTACCATGCAAAAATGTTTGCCTTGTTTTGATGGAAAACACTGGAGGATTCCGAAAAAATGTCAAAAATCTCAAAATCTGACCCTCCAACATCCTTAAACACCAATACACACACAGTTTTACATCGCTGCAGACCAATGTCTATAAAGTATAGTAAAGAGGTTAACTCCCCAGTCAGTCAATCACAGTTAATTTAACCAGTCCCACTTAAAGTTAATCTACTGTGGTTTTAATATTATTCATATGGTACCAATATTCATGGTTATCATGGGTGAAAGTTACCCATGAAAATCAGAATCCAATGAATTTTTCTGTTTAAATTATTCCTAAATGATCAGCAAAAAGCGCTATCCACAAAATAAGAAATCCAACAAAATGTTTAGAAAAACATTAAAAGTGCAGCCCACTGTACATAAATAGATAAATTCACAGTACAGTATACTGAAACATATTAATTTTCGCGGTTGCTCTTTTTAACCGTCTTTCAATCCCAATCAATGTCTATTTTGCGGGTTTCTCCTATTTCAATTACTACAGTACTTTGATTTACATACAATAATTGCATCTGTGGGTGTATTATTTTCAAAGAATTTCATGGTCTGCGAATATAACAAAAATTAGTACAACTAAAAATTTTTTACATTTACAGTTCTCTCATAAATATCCTAAATACTGTGGTGTCATTATTTGTGTGGGTATCAATCTTCGTGGTTTTTTTGGGTGGCTTTCATCCACGAAATTTGATATCCAACGAAAAGAAAATTTAACATTATTTTGTATGTTGCAGACATCAGAACCAAGAATTAAAGAATCCACGAAATGGTCCTTTTCCATCAAACCAGGAAAATTGGTACCCACGAAAATAAGTGAATCCACAGTATTACAAATCATATTTCATGGTTCAACCTATCCATTATTTCTGTACTATGTATGTTTCAGGTGAGAGTCAGTATGAAGAATTACTGGAGACCTGGTTCCCTGTTGATGGTAGTACTCCTTCTGCCTTCCTCCTGGATACATCAGAAGAAGCATTGCTGCTTCCTGATTGGCTGAAACTTAGGATGATAAGGTCACATGTTGAACAGCTGGTAGATGTTGGTAAGTGCTTGTATAATAATACAAGATTTACATGTTTGTGTTTTAACTTTAAATTAGTCTTTAAAAGAAAATGATAAGATGTGGAATTAGTGTACATAACAAGTGGTAATTTAGGAAGACCAAAATAAAAAACCACCAGCAGCCTTCAATGAGGCCAGTAGGGACCACTAGCCGTTCTACAATTGTTTCAAGGTCTAAATAAGTTTAAGTCTGCCTGGAATAACAAATAACGGTAACGTACCGGTAGGTATAGAAATCCCATGTCTTATCATGTACTGTCCACATTTGACATAAGTACAGATCTCCCTAATCAGTTTGACCTGGGGGGGGGGCATGGGGGCTACTGCCTATGATCTAGGTTTTACCTGTGCTATTGTCCTGCTTTGGACCAGGCCCTGTTTGCATCAAGAAATTTGGGGAAAACATACCCTGTTGTGCCAGCAGACATTTTAAATCATACCCTGTTTTGACTAGTCAAAATGCTTTGATATATTAACTGATGAAACTTATAGACTTTCACATATTTGTAACCCTGTTGGTAACAGCTGGGCTGAATTTATAACCCTGTTCTACACCTTGATGCTTGAAAAAAATGCCCCTTTATTGCAGCACACTCATGCCATTGATTATATAGGAAGTAGCCCCTGGGCAGCTTGATGGGTTTTAATGAAATTTTACATATAGAAGAGTATCAAAGTAAGAGGGGGAGGTTGTATCTTCATTGAGTTGTTTCCAGGTTTTGTTCAAATGAAAAAACTTGCCAATGATACATTATGATTATAACAGTTCTCAAAGTATAGGAAGAAAAAAATTATACATTATGATTATAACAGTTCTCAAAGTATCAAAGAAAGATAAGAATTATACATTATAACAATTCTCTATTTCTTAAACATGAATTTTGAATAAAAGAGAATGATTATTTTCATCAAGTTGTTCTCTTAACTTTCAGCTTTACAGGATATAGAGCCTGGGCAGTTGTTATTGTTTATTCCTACGTTTGGTATTCCTGTCCGGAGTATGACTTCCCTACTCACTTCCTTGGATAAATCTGTTGTTGTGGACAGAGCCTTAGTTGAACAGTCTGTGGAGGACAAGCAGTACATGGCTCAACTGATAGAGATACAGCACATGAGAGGAGCTAAAGGGGGAGAACTCTTCTACAATATACTGAAACAAGGAGATCTTGCTGATAAATTAGGTAAAGGGGGATAACACTTCTACAATCTACTGAAACAGGGAGATCTTGCTGAAAGGGAAAGAACTCTTATACAATGTACTGAAATAAGTAGATCTGATTAACAAATTAGGTAGGTAAAGGGAATAACTCTTCTGCAATCTACTGAAAGAAGAAGAAAAACTCTGTTAAAGTGCAAAACTGTGTGATTTTTTTATCAGGGAATATAGAAGTTATTATACCCCCACTCGTAAGAGAGGGGGCTATATTGCAATCACCTTGTCCGTCCGTCCGTCTGTCCGTCCGGTTCAATTTCTCTGCTTCTACTGGATGGATTGATTTAGAATTTGCTACACAACTTCAGCATGATTAGTTATATCATTCCTCCTCTTTCAAGACCCTTCCATCATCTACTTCCTGTTTTCCGAGCTGACTTAGAATTTTTTAGGGTAAAAAATTTGAAATGTGAAATTTTTCGTAACAGATTTCTTGGCTTATACTGGATGGATTGGTTTCAAATTTGGTACACAGCTTCAGCATGATAAGTTATACCGTGCCTCCCCTTTCCAGGTCAGTCCATCATCTACTTCCTGTTTTCCAAGCCGACTTAGACTTTTTATGGGACAAAAATAGACAATTTTTCGTAACAGATTTCACGGCTTCTACAGAATGGATTGATTTCTAACTTGGTATATAGCTTAAACAGATGAGTTGTACCGTGCCTCCCCTTTCCAGGTCAGTTGGTCATCTACTTCCTGTTTTCTGAATGGTCGAGTGGGTGTATGCTTAGCACGATTAGTGCAACCCCTTGTTATAATAAAAAAGTTCAACATAGAATTATTTTACACTTGCTTAAAAAAAGTTGGTATACTGTTTCACCTTTGTCTGACTGTCCATTCCTACCTTTGTTGGTTGTTAATTCATCTATAACAAAATTTCCGTTACAGTTTTTTAAGCAACTACTTGACGTAGAGGTCTAATATTTTGCATATAGCTTTATCTTATAGTGCCATATTGTGTATATTTTATGCTCCTAGGTTATCTACTTCATGTTTAATGAATACATTGGATTTTACACACAGTGGATATAAATGCACAGTTTTATAAGCAAATAACTGATGTAGGTCTGATATTTTGCATAGAGCTTTATAAAATAGTGCCATATGGTATATAACGATTATATGCACAAAAGGCATAATTTGGGAGCCAGGGGTATTCACTAGTGAGCATAAGCTCACAGATTTACTAGTTCTGATACACATATCAGATTTTTTGCTGGTTGAAAATTTGTTATTCTTATTGTTCACATATTCATCCAAACAAGGACAACACATTATGAATAAAATGTTCATGAAATACATTTGCTTTTTATTTCAAGCATCCAAAGATGTAGAGATGAAGGAAAAAACTGTCAGAACTAGCGGTTGGTGGCAGAAATCTCACCTCCATAAAACTACAGCTGCCTGGGATAAAGAACAAATACAGACACTCCTGGTTAAGGTATGGGACAAATACAGACACTCCTGGTTAAGGTATGGGACAAATACAGACACTACTGGTTATGGTATGGGACAATGTTATTGAATGCTTTTTAGCTGTACCTTAATTATAAATAGATATAAATTTTCAATCTTCCATTTAAAATTGTGTAGTTAAAATGCTTGAAGATTATGAATTTTTACAATATTTGCAATGCCCTCATAAAAATCTATCATACTAGTGGAATTGATTTATTTACTTGAGATTTGTCCATATTTTACAGGTTTATTGTGGCAAACCCTCTTCTGATGATCACAGGAATTACCAAACTCTATTAACAGTATGTTGAACTATTAGATGTATTTTCATTCGATTGTGATACTGTACTAATTTGATGTTATTTTTTATGCTATAAGATAATAATTGTGCTATTAAATTTATGCATCAGTTTTACTTTGTTAACTAAATTTAGAAAAATTAAGCTGTATCAAAATAACATTGAAATATGAATATATATGCATGTAGTTTAATGATCAAATTTTAACTTTTACACAATAAAACAACATGCCTTTGTTTGTATTTGACTTTGTGAATGATGATTTATTTTGTAGACAATTTCCAGACCATCAAATCTACCAATTGTACAGAATATTGTATCTGGTATTATGGAGGTTAGTATCACTATAAAGAAGCTAAGTAGACCACCCTTTATGAAATGTATGCCTACTTCTCCTATACAAGCCTACAACATTATTTCATGTAGATAGGAAGGGAAATAGTTTATGAGAATTTGGTAAAAATCACAATAAAGTAAATCCATTAAAAACAATGTCAAGAAATGTCAGTACAACTGTTTTAATACAGTGTTCTAATGTAAGTTGGAAAAAACTAATACATGTATTTTAATAATAATGTTGTTTAGCATATGGACATAGAAATGAACCCTTTAAGGTCATACATAGTCAAAATTACTGACTTCATAATTATCAGCACATTCTAAATGGAAAATGAAGAGAAAGATACAATAAGCTTTTTAAATGTCAATGTTAAAGTTTGAAAAAAGAAATTAGAAAGTAGAAAAATCAATCATTTGTTTATCAAAGTTTATGATAATGTTTGTCTGATTGAATTGTCTGATTATGATGCTTGCTTTGTTTAATGTTTCTTCAGCTGATGGTTGGTCCAGAAAGAGCCAAGTTTATCAAAGGAATCCTAACTAATCCTAAGTCTTGTCCCTTGTTCAAGATTCTTGTTTCCCACAGTGTAAGTATTAAAAAAAATATATCAATTTTATATAAATGAAATAATATATTAAGTACACTTAAATTGTATTTAAAGATTGATTGTCATTAATTTCTAATTTATTTACTTTGATCTGATACCAGTATTTTACTAAGTTGTTTTGGGTAAGATATATTTCATTGAATATTATTTCTCTGTACATATTTTACTTCTGACCAGTACTGATTTAACCTCTTTACCATAAGATACATGTATTTTATTCTGGATTGGTTGATAATAGACATGCTTACATTATATTTTTAAAGACCAATTTCCCACCTCTTTTAATTGCAGGAAGGACTTGGGAACCATCTAGAGATTTTGATGCAGAATTTGTCTAACGTCTCTCAAAAATCTGTTTTGGCAACTATCATATCAAAATACCATGTAGAAAAGGGCACAGAAAAGTCTGACCCAACCAAACATCAAATACTCACAGGGCAGCCTAAGGAGATCATTAAAGGTGCCTTAAAATGATGATTATACATGTAGTATATGGATATGTTTTTGCCATAAATTAAAAAGAATAAAATACAAATTGGAATCAATTTACACTTACAAAATTCATTTTTATTGTTGTCTTGCCTGCGACGAATAGTCGTGGAAGGCGAGATATAGGTATTACTTTCGGGCGACGGCTGCGGCGGCGCCAGCGTAAACTTTTTTGTAAGACTTTTGTGGACAATGAATTGCTTGAAAAGTATTATGGCTAGGCATTTGATATTTGGTATACAGACAGTTCAGGTTGTGGTCTACTCAACTGTCACCATGCCGTGTGGCCCTGACCCCATTTTCATGCTCCAGTGACTCTGTGAACTTAGCCCTTTTTTAAGGCAGTAAAACTTTTTTGTAAGACTTTTGTGGACAATGAATTGCTTGAAAAGTATGATAACTAGGCATCTGATAGTTGGTATACAGACAGTTCAGGTTATGGTGAAAGCAACTGTTACCATGCTGTGTTACCCTGATCCAATTTTCACGCTCCAGTGACTCTGTGAACTTAGCTCTTTTTTCAGGCGGTAAACTTTTTTGTAAGACTTTTGTGGACAATGAATTGCTTGAAAAGTATAATAGTTAGGCATCTGATATTTGGTATACAGACAGTTAAGGTTATGGTTTATGCAACTATCACCATGCCGTGTGACCTTGACACCATTTTCGCGCTCCAGTGACTCTGTGAACTTAGGTCTTTTATAGGCCGAAAAAAAAATTATAAGACTTTTGTGGATGAAGATTCGCTGGAAAAGTACAATAGGTAGGCATCTGATATTGGTTATACAGACAATTGAGGTAATGGTCTATGAAACTGTCACCATGCCTTGTGACCTTGACCCCATTTTCAAGTATTATAGCTAGGCATCTGATATTGGGAAGACACTTTTTATGTTTATGTCAAGAAATGAAAGCTCAGGTAGTTGAACTAAGTCATGGTGCCAGCAGGCGAGACATACTTTTAATGGCCACTTTTGTTTATAATAGAATATTTTTCCATGCTGAATTTGAATGCTGCTGACTGGTTTCCAGTTTGGTTTCACAGAATTTATAATGTAGTAGTTGTGTCTTTAACACTTATTCCACATCTAATAATATGATATTAAACTTTATTAAAAATAATATTATATTAAACATTTCAAATTCCATTTGTGATATTGAATGTTATGTTGATGAAATTTCATAATCTTGTCTTTTTGCATTTGTTTTAGAAATTCAGCTTAAAGCTGACAAAGGTGAACATACCGTAGAGAGTTTAATGAAAAATTGTATGAAGAGTTTGATCAAATCTGATGACGTTCCAAAGGCTACTGAACTAGCTTGCACAGTAATATTGAACAGGTAAATAAGATTTTAACTTGTTTTTATCCTCCTTATAAAGAGTTTAATCAAATCTGATGATGTCCCAAAATCTAGTGAGCTACATGTAGCTTGCACAGTAATATTGAACATGTAAATTAGATATTAACTTGTTTTTATCCTCCTTATGAAGAAAAGGATCAGTATGTTCCGAAAGGGTCAAAAACGGCCCTAAATTTCAAATTCGAAAAAGCTACAAAATAATGCTGCTAGAATGGTCATAAGACTCTGTATTTTAATTGTGCATGAATTGTTTACTTTCATGAACAACAGGGACATTTAAAGTTAGTGAACTTCTTTGAAAATCGCTATTTTTGACATATTCAGCCTCTTTTTCTGTAAAAAATGATGAAAACATGTATAATGTTGGCTGCATATTCTGACCAAAATTAATTTTTGGTTAAAATATTTACTTTTAAGTAAAAAACTAATAAACAAAAATCGATGTTGGTCAGAGCATGCGGCCATTTTTGATTTTGGCACAATAAAGGGGTAAAAAATCGATAAAAAGTAGGATTTTCTTAATTTTACTCATAATGAGGGGATCATGGAATGAAACAGCACAATTAATCTTATCACTAGAAAACTATTACATTTGTTAAATATAGGTATTCTGTGTGTTATTTCTATAGCATTCGTTTAGATTTCTTAAACATTAAAAATCAGCCCAATTACAGGGCCAATTATAGGCCTTTGTGAACATACTCCTTTCTGGGAACTCTTGTTTCATACAGTTCCTAATCAATTTTTCCTGTCAAACGGGAGGGCGTCTGCCCGGCATGCTGGTCCTAAATACGCCTTTGTGCCCATCTAAATTATCTCTGATTCTTACCCTTCTCCCTGATGAAGAATTGTTAGAAGCAATATAGAAGCATTATACTAAGTTTAGTAATGATAAAAAATCTGGGTAGAAAAGAAATTCCGAACAATGTAAGAAGATGATCACCACCACTTATGAAACAGAAATTCTGTTAAGCTTTCTCTGAATCTTTAATTGAAAAAAATTGTAATTTTGCATAGTGATTAGATGTGGCAAACTGCATGTCCCAAGTGATATTCAGAACTGAC
The DNA here is from genome assembly GCA_963971305.1 of Arcuatula senhousia. NCBI lineage: Eukaryota > Metazoa > Mollusca > Bivalvia > Mytilida > Mytilidae > Arcuatula > Arcuatula senhousia. Next base: position 53,297,255 of record OZ020307.1, on the reverse strand, counting down.
AGTGGGAATCTGTGCTGCAGGAATGCATATATCCATCATTTGCTTATACAAGTATGTATCTTTTTTACAGCGACAATACCCCTATAACACAAGGCATGTCAACCTTACTGGTAGACTGGTTAGAACTTCTGGATCCTGAAGTGGTAAAAGTTGTTCCAGAACTTGAGCAGTATCTTCTGTTTGGGAAGCAGCAGACGACGTCTGGAGTTATGTCCCCTTCTGGAGTTAACTCCCCTAACTGCAGAGCTTATCTACTTGCAATGCTAACACACCAAACCAGCTGGTCTTCCCTCCATCAGTGTATTTACACTGTACTCAAAAGTGATGGTTTAAACAGGTAAAATTATTAACAGTGGTCTTGAAATTTTATGATATTGCTGTATTGGCTATACAAAAGTAATTTTGTTGATGTTTATGCCCCACCCCACAAAGTAGAGGGGGCATGTAGTGTTTGGATCTGTTAGCCAGTCAACCCTTTAGTCCCTATGAAATGAGGGTTACAACAGGTTTAAGGTACATTTCCCTGTAACCCTGAAAGAAATGTGATACCACCATGAAACTCATACAAAAATCATCATAAAACTATAACCCTAACATCAACTGTGTGGTATATTGATCGAGAAAAAAGTCACATGTTGCAAGGCAAGGGCATCATATGTCTTCTTTTCACATTCTTGTTAGAAACAAAAAACCAACTTATAACTTTTATAATAATTTTTCAACTTTACAAACATTTTTAGAAATTTTTATCAACAGATGCAATTATTTTCCCTTAATATCAGATATTGAATAAAAATGAATTGAATTATTTCACTTATTCAATAAACCATCAATATGATTAAAAACATTAGAAAAATGAGGATTAACTTCAGAAAAGTGTAAATCTATAACATGTCAACATTTTATTTAATGAAAAACCTAAGTAAAACCCTGCCATTAGAAACAATAGAAAAACAATTGACCATTACATTAATGCACTGACTAATAACCAAATATATAAATGTGTCAAGAAATGGGTAAAGGAACTCTTCTATTATACAGTAGAGCAGGTGGTTTCCACAGGTTTCAAATTTTTGTGAAGTAACGCATATAAAAGAAAACTGCAAAAAATATTGACTAAAATTTTGTTTTGCTGACCAACTCAGTGGATTAAATCTTAAATCCCCCAAAATTTTACTTGCTAAAATTGATTTGATGTCAATTTTATGTAAAATCGTCAAATTTAACTACTTCAAAAATTTTCCTCTATAATGAATGTCGGAGATCTCCCTAGAAATTTTTAAATGCATCTTTGTATTATCAGTTAAATAAAAAAGCATCTTTTGATTTGGAATTATAGCATCACATCAAGTGTATATTTAAAAAAAATTCTAATAGCAAAACATTGTTAGGATGCTATTAGGGCCTGGGGAGAACACTGCATGATATATTTTAGGAATTTGATAGAGAGAAATCTTTTTGATATCCCTGTTGTTGTTTTTCCTAGCTACAATCCATCCACAGTCTTAGATTTCCTGTGGGCCTGTTTGCAGATACCTAAAATATGGAAAGGAAGAGAGCAGAAAATCCCAAAGGTTTGTAAAATTGGTACTTCTGATGAATGTTACTTTATACAGAAATTTCATTTTTGAAGTATTTGATTCCCTTATAAAATGTTTTATACTTGTCTTTGGTGAACCATTTAGTTTCATGAAAATGTCATCATCATGGGAGATTTTCTAAGTGCCCCATTAGGTTTTTGTCATTATCTTTTAGGAGTTTAAGATAATCATCCTACTTTGTACATTATGTCTTGTGGTTTCTCTCCTTTTCTTGGTTGATGGAGATTTATTGAGTTTCAATCTAAGTCAGGTGATAATTGTGAAAAACTGTAGTTACTTTATAAAGTAATTTGAGTAAAACAAATCATTAATAAAATCATTGTGAATAATTTTGTTCTTCGGTATATCAGCTGGATTGATGCTACATTTGTATAATACTGATGTTTCATTACTACATGTATTTGGTTCAGCATAAGCATTCAACAAAGTGTTAATCTTAGAAATTGATTCATTCTAGCAAATTGTGCAAAACATGAAAATCCAACAATATGTCTAAATAAGGAAATCAAATGCAAAAATTCATATAATAATCGTAAACAATAGTTATTCATTTTCTTTTAAGAATCACAAACAAGAGGACATTTTAGCCTTGACCCCTCAGCAGGTCATATCTGTAGTAGAGTTTATAGTTCAGGAGGTTGCCATGGTAACAGATATCCTTGACATTGAGGATAGGATTAGATTACGTTGCTGTCTGCTGATGTCATGTATCAGAGAAAATGAGATGTCAATGAAATGTGCCATAAAACATATCACTACTGCTATTAACGATAACAGGTACTTAATGAAATAGCTTTTGATAACTTGCTTACTTTAAAGTAAACAACGCATTTTGATAAAACAATTATATTGTGGAGAAATGATTGAAATTATATAAAAGTATCTTTTTTTGTTGTTGACATGAAGCATGTATGCCTCGAAAAAAATATGAGATTAGAATGAAGTCTTCATCTTAAGTGTAAAGATATACTGGAGTACATAGGGTTTGATTTTCAGCATTTTATCATTCACAGTAGCAAATATTTTGCTTGGAATGTTAATAAAATGTCAGAGATTTTAACATGTGATGTGAAATTTGGGATCTTGCATATTTCCTGACATATGGTTGTATTAAAAAAAATTGTTAATGGAGCTTTGCTGTCTGATTCTAAGGTCTTTGTAAATGATTCTCTACCAGAATCTGGATATGTACAGCCCATAAGGAGATAAATCAGTTCATGCCTTGCGTTTGAAGCCACCTAAAAAAATAGAATGGCATATTGTGTTCAGGTCCATTCAGAAATCAAATCAAATCAGAATTACCATCAGGCTAATTTTACGTGTTGATGTTGCAGAGTATGGCATCATGCTTAACTTTGATATTTTTTTCAGAAATAAGAATGTATATGAACAGTTGCTAATGGAGCTGTACTGCCAATGTCCTAAAGTCCTCTACATGATGCCAGAGTCTGATGTAAACATGACAGACATCAGCACGTCTCAGACATTCATAACAAAGGTATTATATAAGACAAGTATTGAAAATGACAAGTAAAAAGTTTTGATCTTAAGGTTATTTAATTGCTAATAAAGGCATTCTAGTATGACAATGATTATTATGCCCCGCCAACTTTGTTGGGGGGCATATAGTTTTTCGGTCCGTTCGTCCGTCCTTCCGTCCGTCCGTCCGTCCTTCCGTCCGTCCGTCACACTTTAGTTTTCCGCACTTTTTTTCGACATCCTTGCATATATTCATAAGATTTTTGGTATGTGAGTCTACCATGATGAGTTACAGGTCAAGTTTGAGTTTCGTTCCGGTCCACTGATTTTGACCTAAATTACGGCCCTTGAACTTAGCAAATTTTGTAAAAATAAGTTTTCCGCACTTTTTTTCCACATCCTTGCATATATTCAAAAGATTTTTGGTATGTGAGTCTATCATGATGAGTTACAGGTCAAGTTCGAGTTTCGTTCCGGTCCACTGATTTTGACCTAAATTACGACCCTTGAACTTAGCAAATTTTGTAAAAATAAGTTTTCCGCACTTTTTTTCCACATCCTTGCATATATTCATAAGATTTTTGGTATGTGAGTCTACCATAATGAGTTACAGGTCAAGTTCAAGTTTCGTTCCGGTCCACTGATTTTGACCTAAATTACGGCCCTTGAACTTAGCAAATTTTGTAAAAAAAAGTTTTCCGCACTTTTTTTCCACATCCTTGCATATATTCAATAGATTTTTGGTATGTGAGTCTACCATGATGAGTTACAGGTCAAGTTCGAGTTACGTTCCGGTCCACTGATTTTGACCCAAATTAGGGCCCTTGGACTTAGCAAATTTGGTAAAAATAACAGTTTTATTTTATTTGCCAGCGGGGCATCAGTGTCATCTTGACACATTTCCTTGTTTTTCTTATCTAATTCAGGTTTTCTTTATTTTTCACTAGTTTTATTTTAAGCAGACCTTTTTTTTTTCCTACATGTACCGAGATAATTTTCACTTTCTCTAGGTTTTCCTGCTTTATCTTCTCCAAACTTTTTCAGCTTGACCATTTTCTCTCTATTTCAGGTTGACCTAGTTTCTCACAGGTTATTGACAGGTTTAGGTCAGACAGGTCATGGGAAGAGGTCAGAAGATAGGATGTCGGATGCCACCATGGCATGTAAGAAGTTAGCAGCACAACACCCAGTCCTATTGTTAAGGTAAGGTGAGAGTAGATAGCTTGGGTTAGCCACTCATCCACAAAGGTTTCATAAAATCAGGATTTGAAAAGGAACTTTACTCTGTTTCAAAAATGCTTTATAGCATCATTTTGAAATATTTATAAGAGTCATGAGACTAGATTTGTAGAAAATGTTGGAATGCCAGACTTTTGTTCCCAAAGTCTCATCTTGAATGCAGTTATATAAATCAGACAATACTATATAGTAGCTTTAAGGCCTGGACAATCCCTTAACCTTCATGAACTTCAGGTTTTGATATTTTGGTATAGTAGTTGTAGCAATTGTCACTAGTAGTGTCACTACTGTATAAACAAAATTACAGCGTAATTAGAGGTTAATACTAGAAATTTATTAAAGTTTTTCCACATAAAACTATTTGTTTGTGTATATTTTACATTGGTTTTCTTAAAAATGCTGCTTTTTTCTCCATTTAAGGCAACTCCCTTTGATAGCAGCTTTGCTAAAAGGAAAAACTGAATTTAAGTTTGGTGAGATGAGACACAAAAACTATGTGCTGATGTTCACACACATTCAAGGTCTTCTAGAAAATCTCCAGCCACATGTATTCTACAAAGATCTGACCTCATTAGAAGACATCATTGGTTCATATTTCTCTCTACTACAGGTAAGGGTTAATTCAAAGTTTAAGTATTCTACAAAGATCTGACCTCATTAGAAGACATCATTGGTTCATATTTCTCTCTACTACAGGTAAAGGTTATAGGTCAAAGATCATGTATTCTTCAAAGATCTGACCTCATTAGAAGACATCATTGGTTCATATTTCTCTCTGCTACAGGTAAGGGTTAAAGGTCAAAGAAAGTTTATGTGTTCTAGGAAGAAGTGACTTCATTAGAAGATATTTTTGGTTCATATTTCTCTCTACTTCAGGTAAAGGACATTAAAGGTCATGTGGTTTTCAATGATTTAACTTGATTGGAAGAAAATTTCAAGACTTACATATATTTGCTGAAAAGTCTGTGAATGTTACAGTATTAAAATTGTCATTATTTTTTTTCAGAATCATGGAAATGAGAAAGTTCTGGTCCCTGTGATAGCTAAGTTTATAAAGTTCCTCAACAAGTTTGTCAACTGTCAGCCACAAAAATCTGTTGTCATGTTACAGAAATACATCAAACTTCTAAGGTAAAGGAATAATGAATTACATCATGTAGAGAAAATTTTACTCCTGGTTTCCTAGCTTGTAAGGTGAAGCTCACTTTATCAGTAGCTCATCCAAATAATCTCACATACAAATGCCATTTCTAAAAATATGTTGGTACTTAAAACCTGCAATTGTAAAGACATTTATAATATGAAATAAAGTAAAATTGCTTATATCATAAAAAAAAATAAAGGAAACACAAATAGAAGATTAGGAAATGTGAAATAAGTATTCCTGACACATGAATCAAGCAGCAATTTAAAAATACATGTACTTAATGGAAAACAGTCAGCAGCTTTCTATGTTACCCGTGTTCACTGCTCATCATCTACTATATACAAATGAAACAATCTGGGTTTTTTTATCCTTCAATAAACTTAGACCAGCCAATTTTATAATGGATTTGAAATTTATATTCCATCAGATTTTTGTTTTTTACATTTGCATCTGCTAAAAGATAGATGAGATATCTTTTCGTATATAACACTTCTTTACTTTTATTTCCTTTTAGCAATGTCTCCAGTCTTTATCCAGAAATGGCTGGATTGAAATCATTACTGGCTGGCCTGAGCCTACCGACACAGAACAAGGACCGTAACTCTCCTGTGACAGAATCATCACTTCCTGCCATACCACCACGGCCATCATCACCGTATACATTAAGTCAACTGGCACCTTTTGTTAAAAAGTTTAAGGGATACAGTCAAGGTATGTTTTCATATCATAGCTTTAGATTTTGTGTTTTTTTTATGATGTACTTGCTTTATTGGCTTGATTTAAGGAGTGAAAAATGCAAGTTATGAAATCGTTTATGTTTGGAGGCAGCAGGAAAATATAAAGTCTTTTTGATCAGCAATTTTTCATGAAAGCTTTAATTAAGTCCCACGAAAAACATATATACTGTGACTTCATTTATTAGTCCCCTACCGGCGAAAGCCGAAGGGGACTATAGGTTTGCGCTCTGTCCGTCTGTCACGCCTCAGTTTTCCGCACTTTTTTTCTAAAGGCTTATAGATAATGAACTGATTTTTGGTATGTGAGTTTACCTTGATGAGTTACAGATCAAGTTTGAAGTTCGTGCCGGTCCAAAATTTTTTATGGGAGTTATGGCCCTTTGAACTTTGAAAATTCACTAAAATACCAGTTTTCCACACTTTTTTTCTAAATGCTTATAGATAATGAACTGATTTTTAGTATGTGAGTTTCCTTGAAAGGTTACAGATCAAGTTTGAGTTTCTTGCCAGTCCACAATTTTTTATGGGAGTTATGGCCCTTTAAACTTTGAAAATTCACTAAAATTTCAGTTTCCCGCATTTTTTTTTCTAAATGCTTATAGATAATGAACTGATTTTTTGTATGTGAGTTTACCTTGATGAGTTACAGATCAAGTTTGAGTTTCGTGGCGATCCACAAATTTTTATGGGAGTTATGGCCCTTTGAACTTTAAAAATTCACTAAAAATTCAGTTTTCCGCACTTTTTTTCTAAACGCTTATAGATAAGGAACTGATTTTTAGTATGCGAGTTTCCTTGAAAAGTTACAGATCAAGTTTGAGTTTCTTGCCAGTCCACAATTTTTTATGGGAGTTACGGCCCTTTAAACTTTGAAAGTTCACTAAAATTTCAGTTTTCCACACTTTTTAGCTCACCTGGCCAAAGGCCATGTGAGCTTATGCCATCACTATGCGTCCGTCGTCGTCTGTCGTCGTCCGTCGTCGTCTGTCGTCGTCCGTTAACAATTTCAAAAATCTTCTCCTCTGAAACCACTGAACCAATTTAACTGAAACTTTGCAGGAATGATATATGACATGTTGGCAACAAACGATCCTCATTTTGAAATGATTCGATAAAAAACATGGCCGCTGTTACTAAAAATAGAACATAAGGTAAAATCACTTTAAATGGCTTATAACTCAGCAACCATAATAGATAGAAAAAATCCAAAGGATCTTAGGCTCTTCAGAATCAAAAGCTCTACAAAAGTCTCCATTGGGTCGAAGTTGTCAGATGACCCCTTATAGGGGTTATGGCCCTTTTAAGGTCAAAAACAGAGTTTTTTTCATGTTTTTGCCCTATAGAATGAAAACTATTGCAGATAGAGAAAAGCTGTTGCTTGCTTAAATGTTCAGCACATTAAGCTCTACAAAAGTCTCCATTGGGTCGAAGTTGTCAGATGACCACTTATAGGGGTTATGGCCCTTTAAAGGTCAAAAACAGCGTTTTTTCATGTTTTTGCCCTATAGAATGAAAACTATTGCAGATAGAGAAAAGCTGTTGCTTGCTTAAATGTTCAGCACATTAGGCTCTACAAAAGTCTCCATTAGGTGGAAGTTGTCAGATGACCCCTTATAGGGGTTATGGCCCTTTACAGGTCAAAAATAGTGTTCTTTCCCTATAGAATGAAAACTATTGCAGATAGAGATAAGCTGTTGCTTGCTTAAATGTTCAGCTCATTAAGCTCTACAAAAGTCTCCATTGGGATGAACTTGTTAGATGACCCTTTATAGGGGTTATGGCTCTTTACAGGTCAAAAATAGCGTTTTTGCCCTATAGAATGAAAACTATTGCAGATAGAGAAAACCTGTTGCTTGCTTAAATGTTCAGCTCATTAAGCTCTACAAAAGTCTCCATTAGGTTGAAGTTGTCGGATGACCCCTTATAGGGGTTATGGCCCTTTACAGGTCAAAAATAGTGTTTTATCCCTATAGAATGAAAATTATTGCAGATAGAGAAAAGCTGTTTTGCTTAAATGTTCAGCTCATTAAGCTCTACAAAAGTCTCCATTGGGCTGAACTTGTTAGATGACCTTTTATAGGGGTTTACTTGGTCCTTTACAGGTCAAATATAGCGTTTCTTCATGTTTTTGTCCTATAGATTGAAAACTAATACAGAAAAAGACAAGATGTTGCTTGCTTAAACATGCAGCTCTTTACAAAAGCTTCACAAAAGTCTCCATTGGGTCTCAGTTGTCAGATGACCCATTAAAGAAAAGAACCTTATGGCTTAAGGACCAGGTGAGCGATTCAGGCTCCTGGGAGCCTCTTGTTTTCTAAATGCTTATAGATAATGAACTAATTTTTTTGTCTGTGAGTTTACCTTGATGAGTTACAGATCAAGTTTGAGTTTCTTGCAGGTCCACAAATTTTTATTGGAGATATGGCCCTTTGAAGTTTGAAAATCTATTGCAATTTTCTTTTCTAAACTTTTTTATTGTTCCTTGTAGATAATAAACTGATCAAGTTTAGGTATTCATTTGATTGACAAATTGTTACCAGTGACTGAAATATGAGGCTGGTAAGGGACTAAGTATTGTTTTGCAATACTCTCAGAATGCTTGTTGTCATGGGTATCAATTTTTGTGGTTTGATGAAAAAGAATCAGTTCGTGGTTTCTTAAATTGGTTTTGAAGACTACAAAGAACAGATCAATGAACAATTTCTTTTTCAATTGGCATCAATTTTTGTGGGTAAAGGCAACCCACAGAAACCACAAAAATTATACTCCATGAATAATAATGAAACAATAGAATCTAAGTACACATGTACCAGTCCATTGTATGATATTGTAGAATCACTTAATAAGTACCTGACAACATAACTACATAATAATAATAATTAGGTAATAAAGATGACTGGTGTTTATTGTTCAAATTCAGTAAAATGTTGTTGTAATAATGTTTCAGATGTATTAGAAGTTTTGAGAGAACTTGATGAATTTTCCAAAAGAAAAGTGGACATCTTAGAGAACTTCATGGTATGTTTGCTTAATATACCGGATAACCGGTATTTTTTGCGGTGTGAAATTTTTGCGGATTGGAGTGAAAATTCCGAAATTTAATATTTGCTGATTTTAATTTTTGCGGCTTTATATCTTGATTAAATCTAAAATGTCTGTTTTTTGAAAATATTTATATATTTTGTTTATCACTTTCAATATAGATTGCGCAGCTCTATGATTTTCTCTTGAATATATAGTCTTACCAACTAATTCAAGTTTAATAGTTTGTTATCAGAACAAACCTTTTATCTTTTAATATTATTATAATTAATATGAAGAAAATGATTCATAAGCGTGGGAAATTAAGTCAAACTGTTAATATTTGTTATATCCACACAATCATGACACAATGCACTAATTAATAAACTCATTTGCAATGCGCGTGTATTTCAACATTGGGTGTTTTAATTAGGTGTCATTAAGTGGTCATATTGACCGTTATGTAAACATACATGGCATTTTTCTTTTCAAAATTTTATGCGATTTTAATTTTCGCGGTCGAGTATCAACCGCGAAATAACGCAAAAATTAGATTACCGCAAAAATTACCAGTTATACGGTATAAAAACAATTCATAATTATGAATAAAGGAATGGAGAAGTGAGAACAATTTACATCTGGTTGAAAATGTTTGTTACTGATCTACTCAAAGAGACCATTTTTTGCAACTATATAATTTCTAAAGGCAACATTGCATTATATATAGCAGGCAGGAACCGCTTACTCTACCCAAGCACCTGAGTTCACTCTTGTTACAACTGGAGTTCACGTTGTTGATTTCTGTTCAGTTGATTTAGTGTTTTGTGTTTCTTTGTGTTTTTTTTGTCTCGCCTGCGAGGAATAGTCGCTGAAGGCGAGACATAGGTATTACCTTCCGGCGGCGGCATAAACTTTTTTGTAAGACTTTTGTGGACAATGAATTGCTTGAAAAGTATAATAGCTAGGCATCTGATATTTGGTATACAGACAGTTCAGGTTATGGTGTTACGCAACTGTCACCATGCCGTATGACCCTGACCCCATTTTTACGTTCCAGTAACTCTGTGAACTTAGGTCTTTTTTTAAGGCCGTAAACTTTTTTGTAAGACTTTTGTGGATGATAAATTGCTGGAAAAGTATAATAGCTAGGTATCTGATATTGGGTATACAGACACTTTTTGTTTATATCAAGAAATACAAATGACAACAAAGTTCCAGACAATAAATTTTGCTACGCCTGACGCGCGTTTCGTCTATTCAAGACTCATCAGAGGCGCTCTACCAAAAATATTGAAAATGCCAAACACTGTATAAATATGAAGAGCATAGAACAGTATAACCAAAAATACCAAACTGGGGAACCAAATTATTACTTAGATATTCAACCTATGTCTGGGGTAGGAAGAACCTTAGGGTTTAGACAATTTTGAAATTTAGATGGATAATTTAAAGCTTTGATGTATTCTCCAACTCAAAAATGTTGGTGCCGGAGCGGGCTAACCTCGGGGAATTTAAACTCCACCAGCAGTGCTAAAAGCTTAGGTAGTTGATTTTAGTGATGGTGCGGGCTGGCGAGACATACTATAAGTGGCCATATTTACCGGTTTCGTCATTGCCCTTTCAGACTTTTGACACTTAAATGCCCCGTTGGTGCATCTTTGCTTCTCTCTATTTAACACAGAAATTACTGACACAGGGTGATGGTATTCCAAAGTTGTTGTCTTCACTCAATAAATTTAACAGTAGACACTGTGAACTCATAGACAAATATAGGATTTCTATCTCTTAAATGAGTGCAGATGTTTTTTTGTTGTAGATATTTTTTTTTGTATTATTTACCAGATTTGACTCATTGAATTGGAAATAAGCAACACAACGAATGTGCTTTAGCAAACAGGAACCTCTTACTATTCCAGAGAACCTGAGTTCACTCTTGTTACGACTTTGGTTCACATTGTTGATTTCCTTTTGGTTGATTTTGTATTTGGTGTTTCTTAGTGCTTGTTCGTGTTTACCGGTTCTGTTGTTGCCTTTCAGACTTTAAACATTAGAAAGCCCCATTGGTGCCTCTTTGCTTGCTTCATTCCATGTGACCTTAAATTGGCAGTTAAAAATGTTTTTAACCACTTTATTTATTGCACTAAATACATAGAGTTTTTTATGAACTTTTGTGTTTAACCAGGTACATCTAAAAGAGAAGTTAAGTGACTGTAATGATCAGATAAGGAATATATCATTCAACTTAGTAATGAGGCATATCAGACAGAATCCTGGGTAAGTCAGCCATTGTGGGAAGGAAGAATTTTTTATCATGAAACAGTTGATTATATATTAAAAATAGCCTTTTGGAGGGATTGAAAGATATACAAAGAAATCAGCTTTCTAAAAATCGTAGCACAGACATGTAAATGTTAAAAAACATGAGTCTAACACAGGTCAAAGATCCTGTATAAATAAAACATACATCTATATATTGGGAAAAAAAAATATTACAGATAATTTGTGAACCATAATCAATTGAGTTTATGGTTTTAAAAAGAAAAAAAATATTACAGATAATTATTATAAATCTATTTACTGATATTTTCAATTACATTACAGGACAGCAATACAGTTTGCAGCATTGTACATACAGTGCTTAGATGACATCAACCCAGATGTTGTGACAAGTGCCCTCAAAGTTCTCCCAGAATTCTCAGTTCTGTGTCAAGGTCAGTATCCATTCTTACTTCGAAACTTTGTATATTTTATATATACCCCTGCTTCGAAGAACAGGGCCGGAGGTATACTGTTTAACCTATGTCTATCCGTAGTTCTGTAGTTTTGTTCCACTTTGATCATTGGTCATCAGTTGTAGTTGGCTCCCAGTGTGAATTTAATTATTTTAATAATGATCAATATTTTGGTTTCCCACAGAACGAACATAGAGGTAAATGCACCAATGGGACATTTGAATGTCAAAAGACGAAAAGGGCAAAGACAAAACCAGTAAACACCGAAAAGAACATCAATTAGAAACACAAAACATAAAAACCCCAAAACAACTGAATAGCAATCAAGAACATGACTTAAAGTTGTAACAAGAGCGAACTCAGATGCTCTGAAGAATAAGCAGTTCCTACTTGCTATAACACACCAATCATGCTGCCATTGGTAAATTCAGTGTGTCAGCTATGACAAACAAGAATCTGCACACATCTAAGAAATAGAAATCCAATATTTGTCTATGAGCACATGATGTCTTCCATAAAACTTTTTGAGTGAAGCCAACAACCTAGGAGCAATATAACCTTGTGTTAGTAATTTTTGTGTCAGACGTGACACTCTGCTGACATAGACACAGATTGTTATAACCATGATGGTAGATGGAAATATACTGTTTTACCTATGACCTTAGTTCTGTATTCTGTAGTTCTGTCACATTTGATATTGTTATGAAAGTGGGGCATTGGCTCACAGTTTTACTAAGTAAATTTTGTAAATCCTTTATTTTCTTTGTCTTTTTCAGACCAAGCCAATCTTATCTTACAAAAGGCCTTCATCATTGGAACATCAACATCAATTGACACTGCCCCTTATATTACTGAGACATTACAATTACTCAACTTAGATAATATGAACAATTAAAATGAGTAATACAATGTATTACTGTCTTAGTAGTGCCTTGACAGCTTATCCATGCATGGCACATGCATTTGAAATGTTTCATTCATAACATTTATGAAATGTAGGTGCAATTGAAAGTTTTATACATGTATCATGATTTCATGTTTTCATTTTATAGGATTATCACAAAAAAGAACATTTTGTTTTGTTTTGTAATGTTTTGTCAAATGATTGATTGTTATGAAAAGTGCTATCTTTGTATCATGATGAAACCATAAAAAGGTGATTTCAAGTTAAGAGTTTTTATTAATGCCCTAATCTGTATTGTATTGGTTCTTATTTTTGGCTGGATTTCAACAATTTATTAAATGGTGAATGTTGAATAAATGAAAGAACTTGTTAACTTTGTGCAGAGTTACAGAGATGAGACAAATATATATATCTCTGGTTAAGTCCTGTCCCTTCTGCCAATCCATCTGTTGGCAACAACTTATCATATTGTCTTGAAATTTGGTTTGTGCCTTAAGAATCAGACCCTGTTGTGGGGACGAAGTGGAAAGAAGAAAAAGATGTGCGTTCAGTTCTACGTTGTATTCTAATCGTATTCAAGCTAAAACAACGAGAACGTCACAATACATCAAAACGTTACAATAGAGAGGTGCGGGACGCTAGTGTCAGCTTACCGGCCAAATTCCCGTCACCTGTGTAGTGAGTATGGAATTTAGGTCTGTCAGATATCTACCACCCACAGAGACATTTTTTGTCTTGTTTGTGATGATTTAAAGTGGAAGGCGAGACACAAGTATTACTTTACCCTGGCAGCGGTGTTAACTTCTTTATATAGGCTTTTGTGGAAAATGTATTACTTTAAAATGACTTGGCATCTGACATTTAGTATATACAGACACTTAGGGTAATTTTTCAAAAATTTGAAAATCCCAATTAAAAAATGCTCGGACTCCTCTCTTTAGATTTGAAAAATTAACAATATTATAGATACATAATTAAGTTAATTGTCCATAACCTGGCCAATCTTTCATAAGAAAATATACTATTTTGTTCGTTCGTTTCAAAATTGTAGTGTTTTATTTGTAGCCTGCACAAAGTATTGTTTATGGAGAATGTAGAACAGTATTGTAACAAAGACAACAAGCTTCTAGAAAATGATAGAGGGTAAGAATTGTAACATATAGATTCATTTATTTTTCCTGGGTGTCATGGATTTTCTGTAAAGACATTTCATTAGGTGTTGAACAGGTTGAACTTTCATGTCTTTATACATAATGCTACAAGGCACTTTGTTGGATTCTTAATTTGTTTGTTTGTCTCACATTAAGCTATAAAAACATTTATGGTATTTTGAATAGTTTCATTACTGTGTTCAATATTTAATGTTTTTTTCCATCTTTTTTGACAGGTCAGACAGTATTGCAGATGGAAAGAATTCAGTTGATAGATGCTCTTCTTAATCTGCATGTGTTCATACAGGCATCCAGTAGATTTCTCATTACCTAAGGGGTTAGGCCAACCACAGTGACATATTTTTTTCTTTGTTCATACAGATATCTAGATTATAGTTTAAAGAGTAAAATAAACCACAATGTAGCAAAATGCAACACTTGCACATTGCAAATGAAAAGGAATTCAGATAAGCTGATACCGTGTAGTGGGAATTCTTCGAAGGGTTCTAATTTTGGCTTTATGTTTGAGGTCTGAGGAATCACAAAAAAATGATAGATCCCTAAATATTATATCCCATACATGTTACACACTCTAAATTCTGCAAATGCCAAAAAGACCGCTTAAATTTAATACCTCCTCTTTGGATACAAATCATGAAATTTGCAACTCCCAAATTAACCACTATCCAGCGTCTTGTTTAATGCAAATCCATCAAATATTTTTGAAATAACTTCAGGTTTATCAGACTTTGACTTTGTCAGTATACCAGTTGATAATATGTTCCGCCTTGTTTGATGGAATTTTATTTAGTTATATTGTTTAAATGCAGAAAAAACAAGTTTGCCAGAAACTTTTGTTTTACAGGTAAATTTTGTTAATGATGTTTTAAAGACATTGTGATTTACCAATAAATCAGGGCAATCAAATGTCCAAAAAGACCAAGACAAAATCAGACATGAATTCATCAAAGAAAACAATCCACACAACAAACAAAATAAAACCCCTTACAACTAAACTGCAATCAGAAAGAGATAATTAACATAAAGTTGAAAATATTCTAAGTTCATCTAAAATTGATTTAATTTCTTTCATTAAAAAAATTGGTAATAGACACTTAATTACCTACAAAATGCCATAATTTATTGTTAAAATTAAGTTTCTTGTTTTTACAGGTACACTCCACCAACATTGGCAATATCCAACCTGTACTGGAAATCATGGGTGATACTACTGGTCCTATCAGCCTTCAATACTAGGACGTTTGGTCATACCTCCTTGGAAAACTACCCAACACTTAAATGTATGATGGAAATGGTCATGACCAGGTATGAATGTATGATACTTCAATGGGAAAAAATCTTTTTATACCCCCATTTGTATATGTGTGTGGTTGGGAGGGGGGTTGGGACCTCCTAGACAGCTAAATGAATTAGATAAAATTGTACATGAGAAAAATATTTTGTATGGAGATGCATATGAAAAAATTCATGGGTCACTTTGGCATTATCCTTCATTTTGCAGTGTCTTACGGCATCACAAAAAGTTCTGTCACAGTTGTCCGTGCAACTACATGTAACAGCCTCTAGTTATAAGACGTGTAGCTTCCTGGTATAGCACTATATGATTTAAAGCCATTTTTGTCTCACCTGCGAAGCAGAGCAGGACAAAGGTGTTACTTTACTGATGGAAGCGTTGACTTTTATGTTAAGGTTTTATGAGCGCACTATAAGTCCTAGGTTAATGAAACTTGGTATACATGTGCCCCAGTAGTAGCTTAGTACAGTTGCCTCCCCATGTTTTGACCTTGACCTTGATTTTCTGGTTGAGTGACTTTAACATTTTTCAATACATATACATGTAATAACAATGTTCAGGTTTTGCGAGCACCTCCATATCTCAAGAACTATAAATCCTAGGTTGATAAAACTTGGTATGCATATGCACAAGTAGTAGCTTAGCACAGTTGCATCCCCATCTTTGACCTTGAATTTGATTTTCTGGTTGAACCACTTTGACAATTTTAGATACATATAATAGCAGTTTTAAGGTTGTATGAGCACTTCCATGTCTCAAGTACTATAGGTCCTAGGTTGATGAAACTTGGTATTCATATGCCCTTGTAATGGCTTAGCAAAGTTGCATCCCCATCTTTTGATCTTGACCTTGTTTTTCTGGTTGAGTGACTTTCATAAATTAGCAATGTTAGTTCTATAACAACCTTTTTACAGAAACTGAGACCTTATAAATTAATGAAAATATAGTGGCAGTAAGAAAGAAATATTGTTTCTGATGGTGCCGGCAGGTGAAACATACTTACATGTGAACTCTAGTATGCAAATAACTTGGATTACCAAATGTTTTAAGATGCAGGCAACATACTTTTTCTGTGAAAGACCCTCATTCTAGTTAATTATCATTATTATGTTTCAGATATTAGATTTATGATTTTTGTTTTTAACAGGAACTATGTATTTCCTCCTCCCACTTCTGTGGTTGAAGATAAAACTGTCAATTACTTCATTGACAAAGAACGACAGATTGGAGAACAGGAAAAACAAGAGATTTTAGAATTTGAGACCCACTTGGCGGCTGCCACAAGTAAAGTTACCATCACTGAGGCCAACAGTTTACTAATAGCTCAGCTAACAACAATGGATCCTAAGTAAGACTTATTTTTATTGGGCCTGCAAATTGTTGTAAATTAAGTCAAATAAAGGACATCACTTTGGCATTATTTTTCAGCTTTCAAGATCCTGCATGGTACTGTGTCTTGTGGCGTCACAAAAATTTCTAGCACAGCCTCTTAAAATTTGGCATGTACCTCATCTTGAATGCTAAGTAATGTAAAAAGACGATAATGAGATATGGAATAAGTGTATGTGACACAACCAACATTAAGAAATAGCAATTTAAAAAATCACACAATGAAAAACAGCTGCCAGCAGTCTTCAACATGACCAGAGGTGATTTTGTGATTTTATGAAAGTGAATTTATGCCATAACTGATCTACTTACTGTTTACCAAATTTTTATGATTTGACATATAATCAACATATATATTTTCCATTTCTACGGTTTGCATGACCAAAGAAAACACTCTAAGAATGAATACTTTCACAGTTCATGTAATAGATTTATAGTCTGATATGGATTTGTTCACATTATATTTTTTCTGGTGTTGTCTATTTGTAGTGGACCTGCTAGGAAGCCACCAGCAGCTGTCTTAGAGCAGATAAAAAGTTTGAATGACAGTTTACAGATTGGGCAGCGGCTTTGTAGGAGTCGGCAGCCAGACTTTTTACTGGATATCATACAGAGACAAGTAAGTACAAAAATAGTTTGTACAAAATAATTTTGGATTTTTTTCAATATTGATGATAACATACAGGTGAAAGAAATTAAATTTTTGGCACTTATGATTTATGACCTGTTCTACTGTACTGGTTTTTTTTTATGGTGGTGAATTATTGCTTATTTTTGTGGGTTAATGGAAATCATAAAAAAAGTTAGCAAAAATACCCATTTTATGCAAATTATATATAAACGCATTAACAAATTGCAACAACAAAACCTGAAATTAGTTTTAACATATACCTTATGATACAAATACAGTTTGTTGGACCATGAAATTTGCCCCAGATATAATAACTTTCTATATGGTACTATTTTTACTTTGTGTTTATATGCCCCTATGAAATATAGATTTAAAGCTCATTTGTAAAATAAGTACATGTATTATATCTTGCTAATGTTATTCTCATTCTTTTCTTAGTATTTGTCAGATAATTTTTCAAACTATTTACCTCAAAATAGTAGAAATGTTCTTTATTTTTCTTTACTAAGGGAACCTCTAAAACCATGCCATGGCTCGCTGAGCTGGTGGATGGCAATGAAGGATCATTACAAGTCCTACCCGTTCAGTGTCTGTGTGAATTCCTTCTCCAAGACTCTGATTCCTCCTTTTTTGATGGAGACGATGAATCTACTCATGCGGAAAAACACAAAAGAAGACAGGTATGGTTATGGCTTATAAATCATGTTTAACCCCAAGATTTTTATATTGCCTATAAGGCACGGACCATTTGATTTTCTGGGGGGGGCCTGGGATTTTACCTTGAGCCGGGAAATTTTTTTCGCCCGCTTTGCGGGCCAGATTATTTTTTTCACACACATATTAAGCAAGGAAATTTTGTTGGCAAGATTTTTTTTTTCAATTGGCAAGATTGAAACCAGATTATTTTTTTCAACCTAAGTGCTGGCCAGATTATTTTTTTCTACAAAAATCAGGGCCGGGAAATTTTTTTCAAAAAAATCCCAGGCCCCCCCAGAAAATCAAATGGTCCGTGCCTAAGTAGTTGGGCATGTAATGTTCTGATACTCATGTTCATAAGTTCGAAATCATATTGACCTACTTGTACATGTATTCAGGTATAAAACCACTAATTCCGAGTCCCATTGCTTTCTATGTTAAATTGGACATTTCTAAAATGCTGTAGATTTTTTGTCGTAAGTTCAAATAAAGTGTCAATAGTCTTATTTCAATGCAAAATGATTTGGCTTACTCCAGTTCAAAAACTAGCACATCTTACATTGAATAACGGGAAAAACTGGTTCCCGGTTTAAATCATCCTGAACGTCCGGTACTTTTTAGTCATGTTTCTGGCAAGAATGAGACCCCAAGTAAAAGTAATCCGAAAAATTGACACTTAACATATATATGAACAAATATGAGCTGAAATTGTTTCTAAGATGTTCATCTTTCAAATAAAAGCTCATTTAATGATTTGCATGCAATAGTTTTAGCTAGGTCAATACTTTAATGGAACTATATTGTCTCAAAATAGGAACTATATTCAGGTTCGTCCTCTTCCGGATTGCGAATGAGTGGTTTTCTACCTTCATTTTGGGAAGTTAGTTATCATCATGAAATGTTATTCCTGTATGCATTGCATATTGACCTACATGACTGTATTCGTTGTAGGAATTAAGTTAGCAATCATCATGAAATGCATTACTTCGTGAAGTTCTATGAACACAAAAAAAAATATTCTTACATGTAAGTTATACCCATTTACTTTTGTTCATGGAGATTGGTAACAGAAAAAGAAGGGTGTTATACAAGGTGGTACTTTGACACATAGTCTTGTTTTAATTAATCATCAGTGGTATTCTTACCTTTCTCAAAATCATAACATTGAAATTAGGTTGTATAATCTTTTAAATTGTACACTATGCAGGATTTAACTTAAAGTTAATATGAATTGTCTGTTGGTTGAATGAAATGCATTTGCATTTTTAATTAAAACATTACTTTCACAAGGGTGCGAATGTACGTCATCACGCAGGGTGTCGGCGATAAAAATTTGGACGCCATCTTGTCCCTTTCAGGTAAGACATTTACATATTATGCCTATTGTAGAAACGCTATAAACTTACCAGATAGCTCAAAAAATGCCGCATAAAATAAGAATCAAAATAAGCTATAAGATGTTATTATCCGTTCAGTCAATTGTTCAGTAAACAAAGAACAGGTTTTGGAAAGTCGGTCAAACCTGCAGGATGTCGGCAACTTTTTCGCTAAAATATCGCATACATCCCGAAATATGAAACCTATCGTAAAATTAAAGTGCCCAGGTTAATAAATGTTCGTAGAAAATGTCTTGCTAAAATTTTTACACAGTGTAATGGTCACGAATCGTTTGTTTTTTTAAAAATGCGATAAAGGATGTCGGCAACACTATTGAAATGTAGGATATCGGAGACACGTACATATTTAACTAAAAACTTAAAAAAGAAAACCAACAAAAAGCCCATATTTATACTATCAGTTTGAACTCAAATTAACCGGTTTTGGAAACTTCAAAGTTGGATTTTCAGCAAACAATAGGTATCCCAATGGGCACAAATTGTGCACCATTGCTTGCCGATTTGTTTCTTCATTCACATGAAGCAGACTTCTTACAATCACTTCTAGACAAAAAGGAACACAAACTTGCTTTATCCTTCAATCTCACATTTCGTTATATTGATGATGTCCTTTCACTAAACAATCCTCGATTTGGTGACTATTTACATGTCATATATCCGAAGGAACTTGAGATAAAGGACACTACAGATTCTAGGAGGTCCGCTATTTCTCGAAATTGACACACAAGGAAGGCTTTGTACAAGGCTCTATGACAAACGTGATGACTTCAACTTTCCAATGGTTAACTTTCCCTTTCTGTGTAGCAACATTCCGTCCGCTCCAGCATATGGAGTTTACGTATCACAATTGATTCGTTATTCCAGAGCATGTGGGGAGTACAACGACTTCCTTGATAGAGCTACACGGCTGACAAGCAAATTGTTAACACAAGGGTACGTTGCTCCCAGGTTGTTGTCATCACTCAAGAAATTTTACGGACGACATCATGTGCTTGTATACAAATACGGGATTTCTATCTCTCAGATAAGCACAGATGTTGGTTTGGCAATGTAATTTTAATCACATATAAACATGTAAGGTGTGTCTGGTTTCTAGTGTACTATTCAAGCACACCCTTACGAAAATTTAATATTAGACCTTGAATGACATTTTTATATGTAAGTACTTCTAACGGATTTTCGATGATGGTAAAACATTAATTCAAATACAATGTATAACTATATCAAAATACATAATATTTGACCTGAACTGTGTATTTTTTAACGTTTCGTATTAACAATGTACATATATGGTAGCATTTTTTTTTACATTTAGCAGCACTATACCTTTCACATTGTTTACGATTGTTTTTACAATTTATAAGCAGATATGTGCTATATTGTGACAAAATCGTTTCCAACATCTGCAGATTTGACCAAATTTGAAGTTTCCAAAACCGGTTAATTTGAATTCAAACTGATAGTAAAAATATGTTAGTTAAATATGTACATGTCTCCGATATCCTACATTTCAATAGTGTTGCCGACATCCTTTATCGCATTTTTAAAAAAATAAACGATTCGTGACCATTACAATGTGTAAAAATTTTAGCAAGACATTTTTAAGAACATTTATCAACCTGGGCACTTTAATTTTACGATAGGTTTCATATTTCGGGATGTATGCGATATTTTAGCGAAAAAAGTTGCCGACATCCTGCAGGTTTGACCGACTTTCCAAAACCTGTTCTTTGTTTACTGAAAAATTGACTGAACGGATAATAACATCTTATAGCTTATTTTGATTCTTATTTTATGCGGCATTTTTTGAGCTATCTGGTAAGTTTATTGCGTTTCTACAATAGGCATAATATGTAAATGTCTTACCTGAAAGGGACAAGATGGCGTCCAAATTTTTATCGCCGACACCCTGCGTGATGACGTACATTCGCACCCTTGTTTCACATATTGTAGTGAACTAAAAGGTTTATTTTTTCTGTACAGAAAATGAAGAAAAAAGAACAGCTTCTGAAACATCTACAGAGTTTAGTTCATGATGAATCAACTCAGGAGGAACCAGCCAGTCAGGTCTTAGATTATTTCCTGAAGAGGTTATCCTCCTAGCAACCATCCAACAGATTGTTAGCTATAAAGGTGAGTTTAAATTGTGTGTGTTGAATAAGTTTTAATGAGGGTTGGTGGGACCTTTTACAGGACAATGGGAAATGCAAATTTATTGAGAGGGAAGTTTGGACTTAACCCATATTACTGCAGGATTTTTTCTGCTCCATTATTATACCCCCGCTTTGAAGAAAAGGGGGGTATACTGGTTTACCTCTGTCCGTCCGTCCGTCCTTCCGTCCGTCCGCAACATAACTTTCGTTACATTTTTCTCAGCAACTACATATCACAGTGACTTGAAATTTGGTATATGAGTTCAGTGTAAGGTTCTTTATTGCGAGTACTGAAATTGGGTCTGTCAGATATCTACTTCCTGTTTACTGACTTAGTGAATTTTCAACATTACTAGTCAGTTGTTAAAAATTTTCGTAATATTTTTCTCAGCAACTACATATCACAGTGACTTGAAATTTTGTACATGAGTTCAGTATGAGGTCTTTTATTGTGAGTACCAAAATAAGGGCCGTCCGATATCTACTACCTGTTAACCGACTAAGTAAATTTTCGACATTACTCCAATTGTTAAAATTTTTGTAACATTTTTCTCAGCAACTACATATCACAGTGACTTGAACTTTGGTATATGAGTTCAGTGTAAGGTCCTTTATTGCGAGTATTAAAATTAGGTCTGTCAGATATCTACTTCCTGTTTACTGACTTAGTCAATTTTCAACATTACTAGTCAGTTGTTTAAAATTTTCGTAACATTTTTCTCAGTTGAACTACATATCACAGTGACTTGAAATTTGGTATATCAGTTCAGTATGAGGTCTTTAATTGCGAGTATTGAAATAAGGTCTGTATAATAGCTACTTCCTGTTTAACAACATTGTTCATTTTGGGGGTATCGGGGTTATACTGAGTGAGCAGTAACTCATAGATTTCTTGTTTTACCAGTAAAGCAGGATTTAGTATTTTTTCATGGGAGTGTGGGATGACACCCCCTCCTACTCACCCCCTTCAATGTAAAAAACTTTTATTTTTGGTTGACATTAATTTAAAAAGAAAAAAACAAACAAAAACAGATAAAGAACAGATATTTTTACATAGACAAACTTTTACGAACAAATGTTACTTAAGCCTTGGCTTTTTAGCTCACCTGGCCAAAGGCCATGTGAGCTATTGCCATCACTTGGCGTCCGTCGTCGTCCGTCGTCGTTAACTTTTCTTCAAACTTCTTCTCCTCTGAAATGGCTGCACAGATTCAAACCAAATTTGGTCTGGTGGTACTTTAGGGTATCCCCCACAGAACTGATGTGGGGATTTTTGATTTGTCGAAAAACATGGCCGCCGTTGCTAAAAATAGACCAGGGGGGTCAGACTACTGTTTTTGGCTTGTAAATCAAAAAGCATAAGAGATAGATGAAATCTGATGCCACCGTACTGCTTCAGCATCAAAAGTTCTACTAAAGTCTCCATTTGGTCCAAGTTGTCAGATGACCCCTTATAGGGGTTACAGCCCCTTAAAGGTGAAAAATAGCGTTTTTAGCTCACCTTGCCGAAGGCAATGTGAGCTTTTGCAATCACTTGTCGTCCGTCGTCCGTCGTCTGTCGTCCGTCGTTCAACTTTTCAAAAATCTTCTTCTCTGAAACCGCATGGCCAAATGTATTGAAACTTAGTAGGGTTGTTCTGTAGTATATCCTCTACAAATTTGTCGTTCGAAATTTTGATTCGACAAAAAACATGGCCGCCATGGCTAAAAATAGAACATAGGGGTAAATTGCAGTTTTTTGCAAATAACTCAAAAACCGTAACAGATATCAAAATTCTGGCATAGGGTAAAAGTGATCAGCACCTCAAGATCTACCTGCCCAGAAATTTTCAAGAAGATCCAACAACTGATGTAGGAGTTATTGCCCTTTTTCTGGATTTTTTCCAAAAAATTACTTATTTAGCCCTATATCTTGAAAATTATACAAGATATTTCAAAAAATTAGATTTCATATGAATAAGCACATCAAGATCTACAAAAGTTGTAACAGAGTCAAAGTTGTAGGATCGTTCGTTTAGGAGTTATATCCCTTGGATTGTAAAAATTGACCATTTTCACAGTTTTTTGTTCAACATTTCAAAAATCTTCTTCTCTGAAACTGCTTAGTCAAATGAAATGAAGCTTAGTAGGGTTGTTCAGTAGTATGTGGTCTACAAAATTATCGTTCGAAATTTTGATTCGACAAAAAACATGGCTGCCATGGCTAAAAATAGAACATTAGGGTAAATTGCAGTTTTTTGCAAACTACTCAAAAATGGTAACAGATATTAAAATTCTATTTGAGTAATAATGATCAGCACATAAAGATCTACCTGCCCTGAAGTTTTGAAGAAGATCTGGCAATAGTTGTAGGAGTTATTGCCCTTTTTCTTTTTTTTCTTCAAATTTTGCTCTTTTAAGACTTATATCTTGAAAACAATACAAGATATTTGAAAAATTTAAAGTGCATATGGTTAAGCACATAAAGATCTAAAAATTATCAAAGGGGTCAAAGTTGTAAGACCTTTCTTGATAGAAGTTTTTTCCCTTAGAACATTAAAATTGATAATTCCACAGAGTAGCAGTCCTTTGTTATATCCAGCATATAAGTATCATCGAATACAAGGTGAGCGATTCAGGCTCCTGGGAGCCTCTAGTTTCATGTTTTTGCCCTATAGTATGAAATCTATTGCAGATAGAGAAAAGCTGTTGCTTGCTTAAATGTTCAGCTCATTTAGCTCTACAAAAGTCTCCATAGGGTCGAAGTTGTCAGATGACCCCTTATAGGGGTTACGGCCCCTGAAATAATGTTTTTTCATGTTTTTGGCCTATGGAATGAAAACTATTTCAGATAGAGAGAAGCTGTTGCTTGCTTAAATGTTCAGCTCATTTAGCTCTACAAAAGTTGTCATAGAGTCGAAGTTGTCAGATGACCCCTTATAGGGGTTACGGCCCCTAAAATGATGTTTTTTCATGTTTTTGGTCTATGGAATGAAAACTATTGCAGATAGAGAGAAGCTGTTGCTTGCTTAAATGTTCAGCTTATTTAGCTCTACAAAAGATGTTATAGGGTCGAAGTTGTCAGATGGCTCCTTACAGGGGTTACGGCCCCTAAAATGATGTTTTTCATGTTTTTGGCCTATAGAAAGAAAACTATAGCATATAGGGAAAAGCTGTTGCTTGCTTAAATGTTCAGTTCATTTAGCTTTACAAAAGTCTCAATAGGATCAAAGTTGTCAGATGACCCTTAATAGGGGTTATGGCCCCTAAAATAACCTTTTTTCATTTTTTTGGCCTACAGAATGAAAACTATAGCAGATAGAGAAAAGCTATTGCTTGCTTAAATGTTCAGTTTATTAAGCTCTACAAAAGTCTCAATAGGGTCGAAGTTGTCAGAAGACTCCTTATAGGGGTTACCTCCCCTAAAATAACGTTTTTTTCGTGTTTTTGGCCTAGAATGAAAACTATAGTAGATAACGAAAAACTGTTGCTTGCTTAAATGTTCAGTTCATTTAGCTCTACAAAATATAGGGTTGACATCAAGACCAGGTGAGCGATTTAGGCTCCTGGGAGCCTCTTGTTAATTGGTGTACCGTTATACAAATTATGTCTTTCAAAACTTTATTTTCCATTTATAAATTTCAACTTAACATTACAAAATATAAGTTTCTTGTAAATGAAAAAGTAATTTGTTTAATTTTAGGGACTATGGATGGTTTTATCTGAAAACCCCATGGAAGAAATGATTGAACTAGATTATCTCCACCAATCAAAACACAGCTGGCTGCTGACTGACCTACCCAGAATTCCAATCTTTTCAAAGGTATTATTCCCTAGTTTGTGTCTCACAATGACACTGTGTTTGTATTATATAGGGTGGGGGGTATGAAATCTGCCTAGTCTTTGTGTCTGTTCTCATATCCCATTGCAACTCTTAAACTGCTTGTTAGAATTTGATAAACCTTGATATGAAGTGAGAACATCATATTAAGATGTGCATGAAGAAATCTCACTGTCATCCTAGATCATTTTGGAAATAATTTTCCCAATTTAGACAAGAATTGGCGTTGTTAATTTATATTAAGTAATTTTTGTGTTTCCGTGTTTTTTATGTTGTCTGTATTTTGGTCCTGTTGTGGTGTTTGTTTACTGGTTTTGTCTCTGTCCTTTTTATCTTTGACATTTGGATGCCCCATTGGTACCTCTGCTTCTGAGCATCCAAATACTGTGGGCTTGAGGATGTGGTCATATTCTAGGTTTTTTATGCCAAGGTGCCAATAATATTATGTGCATTTATCTATTTGTCTGTTCTTAATAAGGTTAAAGATAAAGTTTCGTTTCCATGTTGCATTGTTAGGTGGGACATCATGTCTTTTTAGCTCACCTGTCGCAAAAGGCCATGTGAGCTATTGTCATCACAAGGTGTTCATCGTCTGTCCGTCTGTTAACTTTACTTCAAAGATTGTCTTCTCTGAAACCACTGAAAGTTTTGTTTTCAAACTTTGTACACTTTATATTTAGTATGTCTTCAGCCAAGTTTGTTTATTAGTGATTCAATTTTTAAAATCCTTTTTTATGTCCCGCCCATAATTCCGGTCCATTGATTTTGACCCAAATTACGGCCCTTGGACTAAGCAAATTTAAAAAAAAAAGTTTTCCTCACTTTTTTCGACATCCTTGCATATATTCAAAAGATTTTTAGTATGTGAGTCTACCATGATGAGTTACAGGTCAAGTTAGAGTTTTGTTCCGGTCCACTGATTTTGACCTAAATTAAGGCCCTTGAGCATAGCAAATTTTGTAAAAATAACAGTTTTCCACACTTTTTTCCCCATCCTTGCATATATTTAAAAGATTTTTAGTATGTGAGTCTAGCATGATAAGTTACAGGTCAAGTGTGAGTTTCATTCCAGTGCTTTGATTTTGACCTAAATTACGGCCCTTGGACTTTTTGTAAAAAAAAAACAGTTTTCCACACTTTTTTCGACATCCCTGCATATATTCAAATGGTTTTTAGTATGTGAGTCTACCATGATGATTTACAGGTCAAGTTTGAGTTTTGTTCTGGTCCACTGATTTTGACCTAAATTATGGCCCTTGGACTCAGCAAATTTTGTTAAAAGTACAGTTTTATTATTTTTGCCAGCGGGGCATCAGTGTCATCTTGACACATTTGTTTGTTCATTTGAATTTTTGTGCAAATCTATGCTTGTATTTTTTAATCATGTTGCACTCAGCTAAGATTTTCATTTACTGTATGCTGTTCTGTGATTGTCAGATCACTTTCACATTTCACAATCATTTCTCATATGATGTGATTGGTGTTACTACTTAACCCTGAGGTCTCTCTCTAAGGGTTCACTGTTGTTATGGCATTATTGATTGCTTTTCAGTTGTTTCTCTATGTTTTTGTGTTGTCTGTTTCTTCCTGCTTTTCTCGTTTGTGTATATTCACTAGTTTTATCTTTGCCCTGTCAGACTTTTGACATTTGAAAGCCGAATTGGTACCTCTGTGCTTCTATTTTAATGGAAGAGGGAGAGTTGGTGCCATAAAACAGTTTCAACCCAACCATTTCTTTTTAGATGTCTGAACTAAGTCAGGACCATTGTGGTTTATATTTTTCTGGTATGCTGTCTGCATTAGTACTAGGATATTTTGTTCCTTGTTCAGTAGTTTTGTTGTGATCTTTCTGGACATTTTAGTACTAATCTTATAAAAACCTCGAAAATTTCAGGAATTCTAAAATGTTAAATCTTGGAAGGATCTAACATCAAGTATAACTCTGTACTTTAACAAAATACATTTAATACTAGAAAATATATATGTTATAAACCAAAATTATATTTGATAAAAATTTGATTTTTGTACATTTTACAAACAAAGCAATATAACAGATGAAAAAAATGTACAAATTAATGAAAGGATTCAGTAACAAAAATTGAGTCTGATGTAATTCATTATCCTTAAAACTAAAATACAAAACTACTAACTGTTTGTATATATTTAGCAGGTATCAAGGGCAATCTTACACAATAAAAGTAAATATATAAATTCAAAAATATTGGGTTGGAGAAAATTTTAATTTAAAACTTTTTCAGAATTCCTTGTACATAATTGTACAACAATCTTTTACATTCTACTGAGAAAGTGTAGGTTAAATATCTTAAACAAATATATAAGTATATTGCCTTAATAAAATACACAGATGCTGCAAAGATTACAAAAATGAAGATATAAACTAGCCTAGAATGAAATTTCTAAAGCAAACAAACTTTTCTCACATTTTTCAATTTTTGAAAACCATCAATGATATCTTAATTTAATTCATCCCCTAAACCACATTCACACATTCATAGTTTCATACCAGAATAAATCAGAGCTAATTAAACCAACTGTAAGTCTATTTGTCACAAACAAGTCACTAACTATTTCTTTCATCCCCTAAACCACACCTATTCATATCAGAATTATTCATGTCTAATAAACCAACCCCATGTCTATAGCCAAATGCAAACCACTTACTGTTGCTTTAATCCATCCCCTAAACCACATTCACACATTCATATCAGAATCATACAGAGCTAAAAAAAACAACCCGCTTAGGTAGAACCAATAAATCAACTCTATGACTTTCACCACACATTGCAGTTTGCTTGACTTCTTACCATTATCTGTATCTCCCTACAACACCCCTATACTCTCTCACTGCTGATAACCTCATACTTAACCCACAGAGAAAATAAGAGCAGGTCCTTTCCAATTAACCACCACCAGTTTCTTAGTACTACTGTCATAGTGTACAGCAGTAGGATCATTCAGTCCATCCTCCTTACCCAGTAACTGATGAGATGTCTTACCATCAGGGGACAGGAGTACTAGATTGTTAGACCAGGACCTTGTGACATAGATATTATCATGGTCATCTATTGTCACACCCATGGGATCCCTAATTACAGCCTCATCTTTGTATTTAAAAATAACATTGAACTGAGTATCTAATACAGTTACTGTGTTTGCAAGAGGACACGTGTAACATATGAGACTGCTACTTACCTCTACATGTGAATGATAACCAACACTCTCATCCTTCATCACCATCTCTACCTTCCCACTGTCAATGTTCACTCTGACTAGACCTTTATTCTCCACACAACACACTATATCTCTACCTCTACAACATAACCCTGTCTTTCCAACCTTTAACTTCTTCACCACCTTGTCACTATCTACATCTATAATGGAGATAGTGCCAGACCTAGGATGTGACACAGCAACATGATGATCATCTACTGGTGTCACATCATATACTCTCTCACTCTTACTAAACTTGATTGTGGATCTTAGTGATCCATCAGACTTGTGTATTATTACCTTACAATCATTACCATCACCGTCACCTAAATCAGCAATCACCACCAGTCCACTAGGTAAAGTACAGCAGCCATGGTAGCGATGAACACCACCCAGATCAATGGTCTGTTGTAGTTGGAGCTGTACAGGTGCTGATGTCTGTACCACTTTCACAGCCTCTAGATATCTTGCTCCAGTGTTTTGTATAGATAAGGCCGAAGGACTCTTGCCGACTTGAATATCTCCCAGGGACTGGATACCATTTATAATGTCCTCAATGGTGTCATTGACTTTGAATTTCAGGTCATACTTCACAAGTTTTTCACCGTTTGAGAGTTCGTTAAGATAAGTTTCCATTTCATTAACAATGGTCTCCATTTCTTTTATTCCTATCAAAGTCTGGTAATTGGATGCATACTTCAGGATCTCTTCCTTCTGGTTGAGTATGGCATGAAGTTCTTCCTCCTTGGATTGAACTGTTTTAACTGTGTTGAAAATGTCATTGTCCAGTTTATTATACACAGTATCCATTTCAGAAAGTGTTTTGTCTTTCAAGTTTGTTAAGTGTTTTATCAAATTGTCAATTTTTTCCTCAAAATCTGCTTTCATTTTGTTGTGTGAAATGTTTAACTGTTTTAGATTTTTAATCCTATCATCTGCAATCTGTTTCAAAATTCCACATTTGGTTTCCATCTCCAACATTGTATCCTCAAATAGCACAGAACCTTTAACCTTGTGTACTATGTCTTCTATTTTTGGGATGTCTTTACATTTCTGGTGGTGCTTTTTTCGGCATTTGATACATATCGGTGTATCATGGAACCTACAAAACTCGGTATATGTCTCTTTGTGTTCTGTGCAGTATGGCTTTATCTTCAAAATAAAAGGCGGTAACTTTTGGTAATCTTCATATGGTATGGTGCTGTGATTTCTTGTATCCTTTTGGCGTTTATGATGTTCTGTACAGGGTTCACATAGCAGGTCATGACAGTCGGGACACCATACAGATGGTGCAGATGTTTTCTTTCCTTTTGAACATACACTACATGTAGAGGCCATGGCTAGGATCTGAAAGAGAACATTGTGTTTAATAATCTGTTATATGCTAAAAGCTATGATGGATTCAGAAATTTTCAATAGTGGGTGACTCCTTCATGAGTTAAGGACAAAAGGAGAGCAGACTAATTTTTTGCCAAAAATCTTCTAATTTAAATGACAAAATTCTGATGAATAGGTGATTTTAAACCTCTACATCCCTCCCTTTTTGGACGGATTTGAAGAGGTGAAAAATCTGGGTTAAAAAATGGTGAATGTCGGGCAGGGAAGAAAGTTTTCGTAACAGTTTTCTCAGCAACTACTTTTCACAGCCAGTTGATATTTGGTATACAGCATCAGGGTAAGGGTTCCATAACATTGGATTTGATTTCAGGTTTGTTGCTCATCTTCTTTCTATTTAACAAAATCTGGCCATTTTTTGCTTTTTTAGATCTGCTATAGAAGGGCTATTTCATTTTCAAACTATTTAGATACTTAAATAAAAACAACTTGAATTTTTTTTTTACTTTGAATTTATTTTATTTGACTTTACAAATAATTGATCCTTGATTCAAGTTTAAGTTAGCTTTTTTGTTCTAATATTGACATTTAAAAGATAATATCTAATAAACTAAATATCATTTTATTGAAATGACAGAAATATTACTAGAATTATAGAACAAATAAACCCAAGATAAACTTATTTACCTTATAATTCAAAATTTGTATGTTGGCAATGTTTTTTGGCATACATGTAAGTTCATATGGACAATTATATTTTAAATTGCATTATTCATTCAAGAACAGTTGCGCGGAACGTTGTAATTTTGTTTTGGTAATGTTTACACTTTGTGTATTGACAACGAGTTGATATTAGGAAGTTCTAGTGTTACACGACCATGTCGTCTCTTTAGAATAAATTTAATGAAAATTTTTTAAAGAGATCTCAATGTTTCAATGAATGCTAAGTTTTAGAGAATGATTTAATCTTAACTTTGACAAAGAATGGTTGTTAAACTGTCCTTGTATTTAATACAGTCCATTCATTTTATTGAACGTTAATGATCGAGATTTAAACCGTATTCTGATTCTATGAGCCATTACAATTTATTTTATTAAATATATGCTCTTTTGAATATTGATAACACTCTATAAGATAGTTGAACATAAGTTTTATAGTCTGTGCATGCCATTACATTCCATTCAGTAATATTATTACATATTCTATAGAAGTTAAAAACTGCATTTAAATTCTGTTTACCATAAAAAATCATTTCACAAGAATGAGAACAGTAGAGCAATTATAACATGATGCAATATTTCTTGTTTGCATTTATAAACATATTTTATAAAAAACAAAACAAAAATGATAAACTTATTTACCTTATAGTGTATAATAAATTAAAACTTGTATATGTTGGCAATGTTTTTTGGCATGTAAGTCCTAATGATCAATTATATTCCATTTCTAATTAGATTACTCAACGAAGTACGTTTGTGCGGAACTTTGCGTTTTTGTTGAAAATTTGTCTTGGTAATGTTAACACTTTAAGTATTGACAACGAGTCAATAAGGAAGTTCTAGTGTTACACAACCATGTGTTCTCTTTATAATAAATTGAATGAAAAATGTTTAAAGAGATCAAAATGTTTCAATGAATGCACAGTTTTAGAGAATGATTAAATCTTTACTTTGACCATTGCAATCCACCAATTCTCCGTTATGACCGATTCGTTTTTGTCATTTTCTCTGGACTATGAGATTGATCATTCAAGTTCGGTAGTTTTGTTATTACCTTTATTGACAAAGAACGGTTGTTTAACTGTCATTGTATTATATTACAGTCCATTCATTTTATTGAATGTTAATGATCGAGATTTAAACCATATTCTGATTCTATGAGCCATTACAATTTATTTTATTAAATATATGCTCTATTGATAACACTCTATAAGATAGTCGAGCTTAAGTTTTATAGTCAGTGCATGCCATTACATGCCATTCAGTAATATTATTACATTATTCAATAGAAGTAAAAAACTGCATTAAAATTCTGTTTACCATAAAAAAATCATTTCACAAGAATTAGAACAGTTAAGCAGTTATAACATGATGCAATATTTCTTGTTTGCATTTATAAACATATTTTTAAGTTATATATAACACATTTACAATGTTTTAGTATTTGAATACAGTGTAATAGTATATTGTTTATAATATCAAAAGCTTTAAAATAATTGTGATTACGAAGAATTTAACATCAATTGCTGCGCCTTTTCTACATGAATTTGAATGAAAGAAAGATTTTAATTTTTAATTGTTTCACTCCCCTAAAATTAGCTCACCTGACCCAAAGTGTCAGTAAACTTTTTCAAATGATTACTCCTCTTGCACCAAACTTATTACAATCAATTGTTTATTGGTATGGAGGGTACAAATTTTTCATTTGGATTTTTATTTGTAAAACGATATGGCCTCTGTGGCTAAAAATAGAACAAAGGGGTATAATTGGTTTTATGCAAATATCTCAAAACCTGTTGCAGACATCAACATTTCTTTGTGGGTAAAATTACGCAGCACCTCAAGATTAACCTGCTCAGAAATTTTGAAAATTTGTAAATGGTCAAAGATGTAGGTCCTTACCTTTCATGAGTTATTCTCCTTAAAACATCAAAATTGGTTTATTTCCACAGCCTTTAAATTGTATTGTGAACCATAATTTTAAAGTTATTTAACCTTACAAAAAATATTATATGGAAGAAGGAATAAAGATCAATTAAACATGAAAATAACTGTTTATGCCTTGCAGCGGGCATATTGTAGATGTAGATAATAATTAAGAGCTTGTAATTTCTGAAATCGTCAGCTTATTGGACTTTACACTTCAATACATTAGTTGAACTAAAGTTGTCATATGACTATGACCCCTAACAATGTAAAAGAAGTGATTTTTACCTTATGGTTTAAAATTCAGGCATTTAGTTCAGGTGAGCAAATCAAGCTGGGGGCCTCCTATCTTAAGAATATAGACCATTTTCTAATGTAAGTGTATTTTATTTCAGGCATGTCAGATAGAGACAGACCCATCAGTTATCAGTTCCTATATCATGTTTCTTTCGACTCAGTCACATGATCTCACTCTACAGCAATTAGATGAAGTGGTTCTGGTAAGTATTTAGTCCTCTCAGTCACATGATCTCACTCTACAGCAGATAGATGAAGTGGTTCTGGTGAGTATTAAGTCCACTCAGTTAGATGATCTCACCCTCCAGCAGTTAGATGAAGTGGTTCTGGTAAGTATTTTTTCCACTCAGTCACATGATCTCACTCTACAGCAGTTAAATGAAGTGGTTCTGGTAAGTATTAAGTCCACTCAGTCACATGATCTCCATCTTCGCCAAGGGTTACGATCCGATATTTCTCACCCTTGGCAGATCTAGAAGGTTTTTTATGTCGCCTGCAACGTGTTGCAGAAGCAACATATAGGAGTTACTTTGGCACTATCCGTCGTCTTGCGTCGTCGTCCTGCGTCGTCCTGCGTCCTGCGGCGTCACAAAAATTTCCGTCGCAGTTTTCCAGGTAACTACATGCCACAGCCTCCTGATATTTTGTATGAAGCTTCATTGCATAGTACTATAAGGTGTTAAGCGATTTTATGCCCAAAAAATAACTACTTCCTGTTTGACGAATACTTAACGTTTTATATATAATGGACATAGATGCCAAATTTTCGTCACAGTTTTCCAGGCAACTACATGCAACAGCCTCTTGATATTTGGTATGTAGCTTCATTACATAGTACTATTAGGTGTAAAGCGATTTTATGCCCAAAAAATAATTACTTCCTGTTTGACGAATACTTAACGTTTTATATATAATGGACATAGATGCCAAATTTTCGTCGCAGTTTTCCAGGAAACTACATGCCACAGCCTCTTGATATTTGATATGTAGCTTCATGGCATAGTACTATAAGGTGTAAGGTGATTTAATGCCCAAAAATTAACTACTTCCTGTTTGGTGAACAAATATAGATACGCAGGCGACATATGCCTTCCGGGGAAGGCTCCATCTAGTTTGTAATCTCAACAATTTAATTATCTCCCCTGGAGCAATATCTATTCCAAGTTAATAATTTTATTTTCATTCAGATAGTTGCAAAAATAGAAGAAAATTCATTACATCCACTAAATATATTTATTAAAAGATAAAATAAAGGTAGCCTTGGTAAGATTTGATCAATACTACTAATAGTATTTGCAAATATGATAATTATTTATCACCTTTGTAAACCCATAAGTTTTTTAACAGATGCTGTTAAAATGAAAATAAAGCAATGTGATTGGATGCAGCAAACTTTCACTGCAACCAATGAAATGAGAGAATGTATGACCACAAAATATTGGCCATATCTGCCAAGGGTGAAGATGAGAGATAGCGGATTGTAACCCTTGGCTAGCGAAGATGCATGATCTCATTCTACAGCAGTTAGATGAAGTGGTTCTGGTAAGTATTAAGTCCACTCAGTCACATGATCTCATTCTACAGCAGTTAGATGAAGTGGTTCTGGTAAGTATTAAGTCCACTCAAGTTAGATGATCTCACCCTCCAGCAGTTAGATGAAGTGGTTCTGGTAAGTATTTTTTCCACTCAGTCACATGATCTCACTCTACAGCAGTTAAATGAAGTGGTTCTGGTAAGTATTAAGTCCACTCAGTCACATGATCTCATTCTACAGCAGTTAGATGAAGTGGTTCTGGTAAGTATTAAGTCAACTCAGTCACATGATCCCACTCTACAGCAGTTAAATGAAGTGGTTCTGGTAAGGATTAAGTTCAATCAGTCACATGATCTCACTCTATAGCAGTTAGATGAAGTGGTTCTGGTAAGGATTCAGTCCACTCAGTCACATGATCTCACTCTACAGCAATTAGATGAAGTGGTTCTGGTAAGTATTTAGTCCACTCAGTCACATGATCTCACTCTACAGCAGTTAGATGAAGTGGTTCTGGTAAGTATTTAGTCCACTCAGTCACATGATCTCACTCTACAGCAGTTAGATGAAGTAGTTCTGGTAAGTATTTAGTCCACTCAGTCACATGATCTCACTCTACAGCATTTAGATGAAGTGGTTCTGGTAAGTATTTTGTCCACTCAGTCACATGATCTCACTCTACAGCAGTTAGATGAAGTAGTTCTGGTAAGTGCTTAGTCCACTCAGTCACATGATCTCACTCTACAGCAGTTAGATCAAGTGGTTCTGGTAAGTATTCAGTCCACTCAGTCACATGATCTCACTCTACAGCATTTAGATGAAGTGGTTCTGGTAAGTATTTAGTCCACTCAGTCACATGATCTCACTCTACAGCATTTAGATGAAGTGGTTCTGGTAAGTATTTTGTCCACTCAGTCACATGATCTCACTCTACAGCAGTTAGATGAAGTAGTTCTGGTAAGTGCTTAGTCCACTCAGTCACATGATCTCACTCTACAGCAGTTAGATCAAGTGGTTCTGGTAAGTATTCAGTCCACTCAGTCACATGATCTCACTCTACAGCATTTAGATGAAGTGGTTCTGGTAAGTATTTAGTCCACTCAGTCACATGATCTCACTCTACAGCAGTTAGATGAAGTGGTTCTGGTAAGTATTTTGTCCACTCAGTCACATGATCTCACTCTACAGCAGTTAGATGAAGTAGTTCTGGTAAGTGCTTAGTCCACTCAGTCACATGATCTCACTCTACAGCAGTTAGATCAAGTGGTTCTGGTAAGTATTCAGTCCACTCAGTCACATGATCTCACTCTACAGCATTTAGATGAAGTGGTTCTGGTAAGTATTTAGTCCACTCAGTCACATGATCTCACTCTACAGCATTTAGATGAAGTGGTTCTGGTAAGGATTTAGAGTCCACTAAGTCACATGATCTCACTCTACAGCAGTTAGATGAAGTGGTTCTGGTAAGTATTTAGTCCACTCAGTCACATGATCTCACTCTACAGCAGTTAGATGATGTGGTTCTGGTAAGGATTTCAACAATTATGGTTCACAGGAGATAATGAGATGTGGAATAAGATTACTTGAGACAACTTACATAAATCAATGGCAATTTGAATTTCACATTGGAATTTTAAAACAGCATGCAGCCTCCAATATGATCATGCAACAATTTTTATGCTCCATCTACAACAGTAAGGCAGTTAAAATTAAACACCCACCTTTTGGATACAAATCGCAAAATTTGCAACTTGCTTAAATACTCCCTCTAGATCTATACAATATATTCAGTGGCAGATCCAAAAATTCTGAAAAGAGGGGCCCACTGACTAGCCTAAGAGGGGGCCCGGTTTGGTCACGCTTCAACGATATATATTCAACCAAATTTTTCCACTAAAAGGGGAGGCCCGGCCCCCAGGGCCCCCTGGATCCGCCTATGATATTAATCTTCTTTCTTCTAGAACATGGCTAAGTTGTGAGGGAGAAATACCATCATTAGCCACATCTTACTAGAGGGAAGACGAGAAAAATATTAAACTCATTTAACATGTAATATTTTAATTTTCTATCTTTTAGGACATGGCTCAATTAATTGTCGAGAGGAATACGATCGTTAGCCACATCTTACCGGAGGAAGGACGAGAAAATTCTACAGAGATGCATGAAACCCTCAAGTCGCTGATCATGCTGTACAATACATATCTGAAGAAGGCTAAAGAACCACAAAAGGAGGGATACTCATGGGTATGTTGATCTAAGAATAAGAAAGAAGCAGAGGTACCAATGGGGCATCCGAATGTCAAAGTCATAAAGGGCAGAGACAAAACCAGTAAACACAAACAAGGACAGGACCAAAGAACAGAAAACATAAAACACGGAAACACAAAATCTACTGAACATCAATTTACAACCTGAGCTCTAATCATATTGAGAGTGAACTCAGGTGCTCTGGAAGAGTAAGCGGTTCCTGCCTGCTATAGCGTTCCCAATTCAGTGTGTCAAATATAAAAGGAAGACAAAACAAAACCATATGACAAACCAACATAGATGCAGTCATCTGAGAGATGGAAATCCCAGGCCACAATTAAAATATTGTTTGTTTGCTGTTGCCGACTCAGGGTTGAAACAGGTGGGTAGGTAGGGAGGGAAATTATTTTTTTTTTTGGTCTGACAAATGTACATGTACTTGTAAGTATGGCCACTGGCACATATTAAACATTGTTTTTTTTTTAAATATTAAAAGATGAGGTTAGTCTAAAAAATACAAATCTGACATTAAACACATTTTGTCAATACTAGGCTAACCTCTACTAGTATTGAACACCACATACCTGTGAATCTGGGCATATCCTTGTTTTTTAGTTTTGGTTTTTTCTCGCATGCGTTGGCAGTGCTCATCAAAGTGGTAAATGCATTTTTTTTCGTCTGCATAACAGGGCCAGGGGGTGATGGGTCTGCAAATGGCTTTATTTTAAATGTAACACACTTTAAACTTTTTTCAAAGTTCAGTGCAACACCGATGGTTTCATTTAAATCAGGATGAAAAACGTCCAGTGATTTCAACTTAGAAGACAGGTTTATTGAAATTGTGTCAGCCTTCCCCAACGTAAAATTTGGGGAATCTTCTAGTAAATCGTCTAAAACATCACCCCATGTCTCGTCGTCGGAGTACTGATACAGAGCATTAGTTACAATATTGTCTCTTCCTTCGACCGTAACGTTGCAACACAGTGTTACAGTCTTCGATGAAGCTCGTTTCACCCCCGGCCCCGTTTCGAGGGACGCCATCCTCTCACCTCGTGGTACTTAATTTTTAATCAATGTCGTTAGAAAACGTGCTTTTAAAGCTCTTTTCGGCATCTTTTCAAACGTTTAATCGATCGAGAATCAGCAGGAACGACTAATTACCGAAATTGAATAAGAACAGAGATATACCGCAACGGACGCGAGGTAGACGAAAATATTAGAAATAAAAAAAATTTCTTTTTCTGGAAAGCAAAATAATTTTCCCCAGCGGTGGTAAACTGTCCCAATCGGCCGGAAACGGCAAACAACTAAAATTTTATTTTTGGCCCCATATAAGATTTAGGCTTGTGGTATGTAGACAGGCCCTTGTTTTTCTTTTGGCCCATGGTAGTGATTGTTTGAATGGTTTAGGTCATACAATATTTCAGTCTAAACATTGATCTTTTTGCACCTCCGGTTTACCTTCCAAATTTAGCTGGGATTACCTTTGCAATTAAGAAATTTCCTTTAAAACTCTATTTTGTGAATAGATGTACACTTATTTATCACAACAAGGACAACACTACATGCTAAGATTTTCTGCAAAAAAAAGTTCTTACCTCTTTCCTGTTAAACAAAATCTGGACATGGTTGTCTTGTATGGAATGTTTGGCCATATTTCATGGAGTGAAAATCCAGGTTTTAAATTGTGAATATGGGGTGGAGGGGGTGGGGCATGTGATGGGTGGTGGGGGAAATTTGTGTATCAGTTTTCTCAGCAACTACTTATCACAGCTACTTGATATTTGTTATTTGTTATGTTTATACTATAATTCTTATCTTTCATCTATTTATCATTTGGTTGCTTTCATCAGATTAAACTTTCAAGTGTCAGAAGTAATTAATTTTATGATCTCTTTAGTAATGTTTCTGTCTAGGGTTTGTTTATCTTAAACATGTGCAATTGCAATAGGAACTTAGGGGCGTAACTTTCTCATGTCAATGGAACTTATCACTTTCATGAAATTGTAATATTGTAACTCTGTGTTGTGTGTTGTAGACCGTTGAACAATAAACATGTAGTTTCTAATAGTGTGCTTAATTATATTAAAAGAACCCAACAAATATTACATTGGCGACGAGAATTATCAGGATTATGTTAACATTATTAGATAGACTGTTTTTGTGAAGTCTGCTGAATTTAAAAGACACACCTGAAAATGCCGACTTACGGTAGAATTGAGGAATTTAAGTTCGAAAACAATTTCGAGGAATATACTGAACGATTAGAAGAATATTTTACGGCAAACGAAATTGATGACAATGACAAACAGAGATCGATATTTCTAACTGTTTGCGGAGAAAAAGCGTATAGTTTACTTAGGAATTTATGTGCTCCTGACAAACCAAATTCGAAAACGTATGCAGTATTAAAGAAAACATTGACAGACCATTTAAGACCAAAACCGTTAATTATTGCCGAGCGTTATAAATTTCACCAGAGAAAGCAAGAAAGTAGTGAAAAAGTTAGGGATTATCTAGCAAACCTAAGAAAGTTAGCAGACTCATGTGACTTTAAAGGATTTCTTGAAGAAGCACTAAGAGACCGATTTGTATGTGGATTGTATTCTAAGCAAATACAGCGAAAACTATTGTCAGAAAGTGACTTGACATTACAAAAAGCTTTTGAAATAGCTGTTGGAATGGAAGCCGCAGAGAAGGAAAGCAATGACTTCTGAACTGACGTGTCATCAACTACCAACAAAGTGACATTTAAGCCATCTAACACCGAGTGTTACTGTTGTGGAAAAACAGGTCATAGAGCTGACAGTTGTTTTTACCGAAATTCCAAATGTCATAAATGTGGAGAAATCGGACATTTAAGTCGAAAATGCAAGAAACCATCACGAAAAACCAGCGACAAGGAAAGAAACCCGCATAAGAAAAATCGAAATAAATTCAAGGCAAAACCGTCTAAAGTTCATCAAGTGGACAAGGAATCCGAGTCATCATCAGAGAACGAAAATTCATATGAAGTCTTCACCATCAAAACATGCCGAACATCGTCAAACAACGAAATTAAGTTACAAATGAAAATTGAAAATCAAGATTATGAAATGGAATTAGATACAGGTGCAGCAGTGTCGTTAATCAGTGAGAGTCATTATCACAAATATTTCTCGCATGTACCGCTTCAGAAAACAGATGTGAAATTAAAGACTTATACTGGAGATTCAATTACCGTGGTAGGAGAATTAATTGTCAATGTGGAATATAATCAGCAAGTTGAATTACTGCCGTTAATTGTCGTGAAAAATGGGCCGTCATTGTTTGGAAGAAATTGGCTGTCAAAGATAACCTTAGATTGGAGGAATATCAGGTCAGTCAGCATGCCAAGTTCAGTTAAGGACAAGGTAAATGAACTTATGAAATTAGATGTGTTTAAAGATGAATTAGGAACTGTTAAAGGTATAACAGCGTCACTGAAACTGAAGGAGGGAGCCGTACCGAAGTTTTTCAAACCGCGACCGGTACCGTATGCAATGCGTGACAAAATTGCCGATGAAATAAAGCGACTTGAAAAAGAAGGAATACTCGAGAAAATCAAATTTTCCGAATGGGGTGCACCGATTGTTCCAGTGTTAAAACCCGATGGGAAGGTTAGAATTTGCGTAGACTACAAAGTTACTATAAATCCGTGTTTGGAAGTGCCGCAGTATCCGTTACCGAAAGCCGAGGATTTGTTTTCACGTTTAAATGGTGGTCAGAAATTTACCAAACTGGATCTATCACAAGCATATCAGCAAGTATTACTTGATGAAAATTCGAGAAATATGGTCACTATCAATACTCATTTGGGATTATTCCGTTATACAAGATTACCGTTTGGAGCTGCGTCTAGTCCTGCAATTTTTCAGGAATTAATGGATAAAGTGCTTGAAGGAATAGATGGTGTTGGATGTATTCTTGATGATTTAATTATCACTGGCAAAAATGATGAAGAGCATTTGAGAAATGTAGAAATTGTGTTAAACCGTCTAAGCGAGTATGGCTTACGGTTGAAAAAGTCAAAATGTTCAATCATGGAGTCCGAAGTTGAATACTTTGCATTCATTGTGAATAAGGATGGTATCCAGGCATCTCCGAGAAAGGTTGAAGCGATGTTAAAATTACCTAAACCGACAAATGTGAAAGAGCTGCAGTCTTGGCTTGGATGTGTTAATTATTATAGAAAGTTTTGTCCGGATATGTCAACAGTGTTACAACCGCTGAATGAATTGTTAGCCAAGAAATCAAAATGGCAATGGAATGAAAATTGTGATAAGTCATTTAAGCAAGTTTGTGAAATGCTTAGCTCAAAATCAGTGTTAGCTCATTATAATCCTAATGAAAAAGTGCAACTAGCTGTTGATGCATCACCATATGGATTAGGTTGTGTAATTTCACATGTCTATGATGATGGATTAGAGCGACCAATCGCTTATGCGTCGTGTACGTTATCTAGTGCTGAAAGGAATTATTCTCAGATCGAACGAGAAGCTTTAGGAATTATTTTTGGAGTTACCCGTTTTCATCAGTACTTGTACGGAAGGAGATTTACATTAGTTACGGATAATAAACCGTTGTCGTTGTTACTTGGGCTGAAAACTGGAATACCGATGTTAGCCGCTTCAAGAATCCAAAGATGGGCAATTCAACTTAGTGGATATGATTATGAGGTGAAATGCAAATCGTCTAGTGAAAATGCAAATGCAGATGGATTATCGAGATTACCGTTGAAAGAGGAGCGTTGTGAATCACAATTCAACATATTTTGGGAAGAAGTTAAAAAGCGGAATCTTCAGACTTTAAGGGACTTACCTGTCAACGCAAAAGACATTAAACGTGAAATAGAGAAAAACAAAACGTTGTTGCAAGTTGTTCACAATACTTTGTATGGGTGGCTGAAATTTGCAGAGGTTTCAGCCGACCTGAAACCATATTATCGGATTAAAGACGAAATTTCAATGGAAGAAGGATGTTTATTGCGTGGACTAAGGGTAATTGTTCCAGAGAAATTCAGAGAAGAAGTTCTAAAGGAACTACACGTAAATCACCCTGGAATCGTTCGCATGAAAGGACTAGCTAGAATGCATGTTTGGTGGCCAAATTTGGACATTGACATTGAGACAACTGTTCGTAACTGTACTGCTTGTCAGACAACACAAGCCGCGCCGCCAGCGACCAGTCACAATCCTTGGATATGGCCGTCTAAACCGTGGCAACGAATTCATATTGATTTCTGTGGACCGTTTATGCATGAAATGTTTCTTATAGTCATTGATGCATACTCGAAATGGATGGATGTTGTCCGAATGTCAAGTACTACAACTGAAATGACACTTAACGCGTTGCGTAGGATATTTGCCACACATGGTATACCCAGCGAAATCGTATCCGATAATGGACCACAGTTTACATCTGAGGACTTTAAAACTTTCCTAAAACGAAATGGAATAAAACATGTGTTATCCGCGCCGTACCATCCAGCGTCAAATGGAGAAGCAGAAAGAGCCGTACTAACATTCAAAGAAGCAATGAAAACAGCGAAATTTGAAAAGGGGACTTTAAACGACAAACTATGCCGATTCTTGTTAAGTTATAGAACTACACCGCATAGTAGTACAAAAGTTTCACCAGCCGAACTTTTGGTAGGAAGAAGACTCAGAACCCGTTTAGATGTTTTGAAGCCAGACATGAACGATCGAATGCAGAAGCAAAGAACATCTACCAAATCTAACCGTCGTGACCGTGAAATAGAAATAGGAGAACCAGTGCTAGTGAGAGACTATAGGGACAATAATAGATGGATTAAAGGTGTCGTAGTTAAGAAACTTGGACCATAACCTACCAGATTCAAGTTGGAGATTTATTGTGGAAAAGACACATTGATCAAATTCGAGAACATGTACCACAAGACACTGACAATAACAATCATCCGAAACCCGACCACACCGTTGATAACGATAATTATCCTGATTATGAACTATGTTTGTTGCCAAAACCAAATCCAACTGGGACAACCGAAAATAGTGCGGACCATGAACTATCAGAGACACCTAGCACTGCCAACATTACACCGCGCCGTTCATCCAGAAAGTGTAAACCAACAGAGAGACTGATTGAAACTATGTGACTTTAAATTTTTACTTTTAGTAGTTTTTTAGAAAGTACATTTGTAGTTTTATAGACTTTTAGCGTAGGTCAGATATTTTTAATTGTTTCAACAGGTTAATTGGTTTTAATTTTATTATCTGAACATCTGGGTTAAAGGGGGAAAGATTGTTATGTTTATACTATAATTCTTATCTTTCATCTATTTATCATTTGGTTGCTTTCATCAGATTAAACTTTCAAGTGTCAGAAGTAATTAATTTTATGATCTCTTTAGTAATGTTTCTGTCTAGGGTTTGTTTATCTTAAACATGTGCAATTGCAATAGGAACTTAGGGGCGTAACTTTCTCATGTCAATGGAACTTATCACTTTCATGAAATTGTAATATTGTAACTCTGTGTTGTGTGTTGTAGACCGTTGAACAATAAACATGTAGTTTCTAATAGTGTGCTTAATTATATTAAAAGAACCCAACAAATATTACATTATACATCATGGTTGTGGGGTCCATAGAGTTGAATATGATTTCAGGTCTGTCGCTCACCTACTTCCTGTTGAACAAATTTGGCCAATTTTGACTCTGACATTTTTTGAAAAGCTTTGTTTTAATCAGTCACACCTATAAGTGGCATCTTTTCTTTTTCAGTCCAACACACAAGATCAGATCTTGCTACAATGGAATGGTGGTGACTCAGCTACCATGCATATCTTAGTGGTCCATGCTATGATAATTCTACTGACCTACGGCCCTCCTAAATGTATGTATACCTGCACTTAACAAACATGATGACTATATAATTGCTATGGAATGTTGTTGCTATAATGATGCATATCTTAGTGGTCCATGCTTTGATCATTCTACTGACCTACGGCCCTTTTAAATGTATGTATACCTGTACTTCACAAACATGATTACTATATAACTGCTATGGAATGTTGTTGCTATAATGATGCATATCTTAGTGGACCATGCTATGATCATTCTTCTGACCTACGGCCCTCCAAAATGTATGTATACCTGTACTTCACAAACATGATTACTATATAACTGCTATGGAATGTTGTTGCTATAATGATGCATATCTTAGTGGACCATGCTATGCTTATTCTATTGACCTACGGCCCTCCAAAATGTATGTATACCTGTATTTAACAAAAAATTAAATAAACTCAATAGCTGGCCATGGTTATTCTGTTACCATTCATATCTTTAATAGTGGTCCATGCTATGATTGTTCTACTGATTTATGGTCCTTCTAAATGTATAAATATTTACATTCCTTTTGTTTTGTATTTATAACGACAATTTTGATTGGTTGATAAAACTTCAGTGATGAAGTTTCATTTCTTGATGAAACTCACCAGCATGTGGGACCTTGACAATGCCTTACACATAGTAATCAAAAAAACAACCATAAACAATGCATTTTATTCAATTCTTATCAATTAATCTGTGCAAACATTTAAATATTTAATGGAATGTATTTATATACATTGAATGCAATATTTTGTAGTTAAAGTGGTGTGTGAAAGCATGGACTATGTGCACATTTTCAACATGAAGCGCTGCCAGG
Organism: Arcuatula senhousia; assembly: GCA_963971305.1. NCBI lineage: Eukaryota > Metazoa > Mollusca > Bivalvia > Mytilida > Mytilidae > Arcuatula > Arcuatula senhousia. The sequence goes on along the minus strand of OZ020307.1, from coordinate 53,252,848 downwards.
CTTCATTAAAAATGTGCTTGGGTCCATGCTTTTACACATCAATAAAACTACAAAATATTGCATTCAACGTATAAGAATAAATTGGAAAAATGGAATATACTGAAAAACAGATATCTTTAATGAATGAAAATACAGTTATTCTTCCTAAAAGTTTCAATCATTAGTGGAACATTCTATCTTTATTTAAACATTTATACATGTAATCATCCATAACTTTTTATTCAACTAAATACATTCTATCTTATACAGTTAATCGACCTTGATTTTTCATTCAATGATGGAACATTCTATCTTATAAACCTTTAAGAACCCCTGATTTTTTGTTCAATAATGGAACATTCCATCTAAGAAACAGTAAATCACCACTTATTTTCTTTCAATAATGGAACATTCTATCTTATAAACAGTTTATCACCCCTGAGCTTTCTCTCAATAACTGAACATTCCAACATATGATTTACTTATTAATATTATAAACACTTTAATTATCATCCCTGACTTTTCACTCAATCACCTCTGACTTTTCGCTCAATGATAGAACGTTCTACCTTATTAAAAGAAAATCCCATTTGAGTTTCCATTCAATAATGGATCATTCTATCTTATAAACAGTTAATTACCCCTGAGTTTTTACTCAGTAATGGAACATCCTATCTTATAAACAGTTATTCACCCCTGAGTTTGCACTAAATAGTGGAACATTCTGTCTTATAAATAGTTGATCACCCCTGAGTTTCATTCAATAATGGATCATTATATCTTATAAACAGTTAATCACCCCTGAGTTTTTACTCAGTAATGAAATATATAGGGGGGTATATAGGAAACACCCTGTCTGTCTGTCTGTCTGTCCCTCCGTCTGTCCGATTGTCTGTCCACATAATCGTAAGCGTTTCATGAAGGATTTTGCTGAAACTTTACATGAAGGAAAAACATCATATGTAGATGTGCATGAAGAATTTTCATTGCAATTGGACATCTGTCAGGGGAGTTAATTGGACTTAGACTTTTTAGATACATTATTCAATGGGAGACTTCGTAAGCCCAACTACTCCTAAACTGCTTGAAGGATTTTGATGAAACTTTACATGAAGGAAGTACATTATATGTAGATGTGCATGAAGGATTTTTATTGCAATCAGACATCATTCAAAGGAGATAATTGGACTTAGACTTTTTAAATACATTATTCAATGGGAGACCCCGCAAATGCAACTACTCCTTACCGCTTGATGGGTTTTGATGAAACTTTACATGAAAAAAGGGCATTATTTGTAGATGTGCATGAAGCATTTGTATTGCTCTCTGTTATTATCAAGGGGAGATAACTGGACTTGAGATTTTTTTTACAGTACAGCGTCCAATATGAAGCGGGGGTATCCTTTTGTGAGCTCACTCACAGTATTACTTGTTACTTATGTGACTGCAGACCTATATCTAGGTATAGTCATGACATTAAACTCCCCAGTCCGTCATTTATACTTAACAATGGAGGGTTTATGAGGGTTGGTAGGATCTTTTCTGCAATAGCGGGAAACACTTATTTACTTGCCAGAAAATAGGGATTTTACTGAAAAAACTGTGGGAATACAGGATTTTTTTTTTAGTAGCAGGATCCGGGAATGGGAATGGTCGTTTATGTCACCGGGAAAGCAAGATTTGGTATTTATTTTAACAGGAGTGCATGATGAGACCCCCTCCTACCCACCCTCTATAATAGTTATAAATGAAATTACAGATAAATCACAGTTTTACATCGCTGCAGGCCTATGTCTAGGTATAGTAAAGAGGTTAAACTCCCCGCTCAGTCAATCACAGTTTATTGACCAGTCCCACTTAAAAGTCAATCTACTGTGGTTCTAATATATTCTATAGGTTACCAATATTCATGGTTATCATGGGTGACAGTTAACCATGAAAATCATAATCAAATGAATTTTTATTTTTAATTGATTCCTATCAGCAACAAGCGCTATCCACAAAATTAGAAATCCAACAAAATGTTCAGAAAAAACATGAAAAGTGAAACCCACATACATGACATAAATAGATAAATTCACAGTATACTGAAAACATATTAATTTTCTCGGTTGCTCATTTCCACTCTTTCAATCCCAATGTCTATTTTGCGGGTATTAATTTTCGCCTATTTCAATTACTACAGTACTTTGATTTACATACAATAATTGCATCTGTTGGTGTATTATTTTCAAAGAATTTCATGGTCTGCGAATAAAGCAAAAATTAGTACAACTAAAAATTGTTTACATTTACAGTTCACTCATAAATATCCTAAATACTGTGGTGTCATTATTTGTGTGGGTATCAATCTTCATGGTTTTTGTGGGTGGCTTTCATCCACGAAATTTGATATCCAACAAAAAGAAAATTTAACATTATTTTGTATGTTGCAGTCATCAGAACCACGAATTAAAGAATCCACGAAATTGTCCTTTTCCATCAAACCAGGAAAATTGGTACCCACGAAAATAAGTGAATCCACAGTATTACGAGTCATATTTCATGGTTCAACCTATCCATTATTACTGTACTATGTACATTTTAGGTGAGAGTCAGTATGAAGAATTACTGGAGACCTGGTTCCCTGTTGATGGTAGTACTCCTTCTGCTTTCCTCCTGGATACATCAGAAGAAGCATTGCTGCTTCCTGATTGGCTGAAACTTAGGATGATAAGGTCACATGTTGAACAGCTGGTAGATGTTGGTAAGTGCTCATATAATAATTCAAGATTTGCATGTTTGTGTTTTAACTTTAAATTAGTCTTTAAAAGATGTGATTAGATGTGGAATAAGTGTATGTGACACAGTTCAAATAATAAGTGATAATTTAGAAAGACAAAAATGAAAAACCACCAGCAGCCTTCAATGAGGCCAGTAGGGACCACTAGCTGTTCTACAATTGTTTCAAGGTCTAAATAAGTTTAAGTCTGCCTGGAATAATAAATTACTGTAACGTACCGGTAGGTATAGAAATCCCCTGTCTTATCATGTACTGTCCACATATGTCATAAGTACAGATCCCCCTAATCAGTTTGACCTGGGGGGGGGGGGGCATGGGGGCTATTGCCTATGATCTAGGTTTTACCTGTGCTATTGTCCTGCTTTGGACCAGGCCCTGTTTGCATCAAGAAATTTTGGGAAAACATACCCTGTTTTGACTAGTCAAAATGCTTTGATATATTAACTGATGAAACTTATAGACTTTCACATATTTGTAACCCTGTTGGTAACAGCTGGGCTGAATTTATAACCCTGTTCTACACCTTGATGCCTGAAAAAAAGCCCCTTTATTGCAGCACACTCATACCATTGATTATATAGGAAGTAGCCCCTGGGCAGCTTGACAGGTTTTAATATAATTTTTCATTTAGCAAGAATATCAAAGTAAGAGGGGGAGGTTGTATCATCATTGAGTTGATTCCAGGTTTTGTTCAAATGAAAAACTTGCCAATGATACATTATGATTATAACAGTTCTCAAAGTATCAAAGAAATATTAATAAGATAAGAATTATACATTATAACAGTTCTCTATTTCTAAAACATGAATTTTGAATAAAAGAGAAAGATTATTTTCATCAAGTTGTTCTCTTTAACTTTCAGCTTTACAGGATATAGAGCCTGGGCAGTTGTTATTGTTTATTCCTACGTTTGGTATTCCTGTCCGGAGTATGACTTCCTTACTCACTTCCTTGGATAAATCTGTGGTTGTGGACAGAGCTTTAGTTGAACAGTCAGTGGAGGACAAGCAGTACATGGCACAACTGATAGAGATACAGCACATGAGAGGAGCTAAAGGGGGAGAACTCTTCTACAATCTACTGAAACAAGGAGATCTTGCTGATAAATTAGGTAAAGGGGGATAACTCTTCTACAATCTACTGAAATAGGGAGATCTTGCTGAAAGGGGAAGAACTCTTTTACAATGTACTGAAATAAGTAGATCTGATTAACAAATTAGGTAGGTAAAGGGAATAACTCTTCTACAATCTACTGAAAGAAGAAGAACTGGTTGAAAAACTCCATTAAAGTGCAAAACAATGTGATTTTTTTATCAGGGAATTTAGACGTTATTATGATAAAACAGTTCAACATAGCATTATTTAAAGAGATACAGCACATGAGAGGAGCTAAAGGGGGAGAACTCTTCTACAATCTACTGAAACAAGGAGATCTTGCTGATAAATTAGGTAAAGGGGGATAACTCTTCTACAATCTACTGAAATAGGGAGATCTTGCTGAAAGGGGAAGAACTCTTTTACAATGTACTGAAATAAGTAGATCTGATTAACAAATAAGGTAGGTAAAGGGAATAACTCTTCTACAATCTACTGAAAGAAGAAGAACTGGTTGAAAAACTCCATTAAAGTGCAAAACAATGTGATTTTTTTATCAGGGAATTTAGAAGTTATTATGATAAAACAGTTCAACATAGCATTATTTAACACTTGCTTAAAAAATAAGTTGGTATACTGTTTCACCTTGTCTGACTGTCCATTCCTACCTCTGTTAGTTGTTAATTCATCTATAACAAAATTTCTGTTACATTTTTTTTTAGCAACTACTTGACGTAGAGGTCTAATATTTTGCATATAGCTTTATCTTATAGTGCCATATTGTGTATATTTTATGCTCCTAGGTTATCTACTTCATGTTTAATCAATACATAGGATTTTACACACAGTGGATATAAATGCACAGTTTTATAAGCAAATACCTGATGTAGGTCTGATATTTTGCATAGAGCTTTTAAAATAGTGCCATATGGTATATAACGATTACATGCACAAAAGGCATAATTTGGGAGCCAGGGGTATCACTAGTGAGCATAAGCTCACAGATTTACTTGTTCTGATACACATATCAGATTTTTTGCTGGTTCAAAATTTGTTATTCTCATTGTTCACTTATTCATCCAAACAAGGACTACACATTATGATTAAAGTGTCCTAGGAGATACATTTGCTTGTTTATTTTTAGCATCCAAAGATGTAGAGATGAAGGACAAAACTGTTAGAACTAGCGGCTGGTGGCAGAAATCTCACCTCCATAAAACTACAGCTGCCTGGGACAAAGAACAAATACAGACACTCCTGGTTAAGGTATGGGACAAATACAGACCCTCCTGGTTAAGGTATGGGACAAATACAGACAATCCTGGTTAAGGTATGGGACAAATACAGACACTCCTGGTTAAGGTATGGGACAAATACAGACACTCCTAATTAAAGTATGGGACAAATACAGACACTCCTGGTTAAGGTATGGGACAAATACAGACACTCCTGGTTAAGGTATGGGACAAATAGAGACACTCCTGGATATGGTATGGGACAAAAAGAGACACTCCTGGTTAAGGTATGGGACAAGGAACAAATACAGACACTTCTGGTCAAGGTATGGGACAAATACAGACCTCCTTGTTAAGGTATGGGACAAATACAGACACTCCTGGTTAAGGTATGGGACAAATACAGACACTCCTGGTTAAGGTATGGGATAAATACAGAAACTCCTAGTTAAGGTATGGGACAAATACAGACACACCTAGTTAAGGTATGGGACAAATACAGACACTCCTGGTTAAGGTATGGGATAAATACAGACACTCCTAGTTAAGGTATGAGACAAATACAGACACTCCTGGTTAAGGTATGGGACAAATACAGACACTCTTTGTTAAGTTATGGGATAAATACAGACACTCCTGGTTTAGGTATGGACAAGGAACAAATACGGACACTCCTGGTTAAAGTATGAGACAAGGAACAAATACAGACACTCCTGGTTAAGGTATGGGACAAATACAGACACTCCTGGTTAAGGTATGGGACAAATACAACCACTCCTGGTTAAGGTATAGGACAAATACAGACACTCCTGGTTAAGGTATGGGACAAATACAGACACTCCTGGTTAAGGTATGGGACAAATACAGACACTCCTGGTTAAGGTATGGGACAAATACAGACACTCCTGGTTAAGGTATGGGACAATGTTATATAATGCTTTTTAGCTAATAGATATAAATTTTCAATCTTTTACTTGAAATTGTGTAGTTAAAATGCGTTTAAGATTATGATTTTTTACAATTTTTGCAATGCCCTCTTAAAAATCTATCATACTGGTGTAATTGATTTATTTACTTGAGACTTTGTCCATATTTTACAGGTTTACTGCGGCAAACCCTCTTCTGATGATCACAGGAATTACCAAACTCTGTTAACAGTATGTTGAAATAATAGATGTATTTTCATTTGATTCCAAAACTAAAAAGTAATATTATGTGTTTTTATGCTATAAGGTAATAATTGTGCTATTAAATTTATGCATCAGTTTTATTTTATTTACTTGATTTAGAAAATTGAGCTGTATCAAAATGACACATAACATGAATATTTATACATTTAGTTTAATGATCAAATTTTAACTTTTACACAATAAAACAACATGCTTTTGTTTGTATTTGACATTGTGATTGATGATTTATTTTGTAGACAATTTCCAGACCATCAAATCTACCAATTGTACAGAATATTGTATCTGGTATTATGGAGGTTAGTATCACCATAAAGAAGCTAAGTAGACCACCCTTTATGAAATGTATGCCTACTTCTCCTATACAAACCTACAACATTATTTCATGTAGATAGGAAGAATTTGAGAATAGGGTAACAATCACAATAAAGTAAATCCATTAAAAACAATGTCAAGAAATGTCAGTACAACTGTTTTAATAGAGTTTTCTATTGTAAGTTGGAAAAAACTAATACATGTATTTTTATAATAATGATGTTTAGCATATGGACATAGGAATGAACCCTTGAAGGTCATACATAGTCAAAATTATTGACTTCATAATAATCAGCACATTCTAAATGGAAAATGAAGAGAAAGATGCAATAGGTTTTTTAAATGTCAAAGTAAAAGTTTGAAAAAAGAAATTAGAAAGTAGAAAATTCAATCATTTGTTTATCAATGTTTATGGTAATGTTTGTCTGATTGAATTGTAAGAAACATTGATTATGATGCTTGCTTTGTTTAATATTTTTCAGCTGATGGTTGGTCCAGAAAGAGCCAAGTTTATCAAAGGAATCCTAACTAATCCAAAGTCTTGTCCCTTGTTCAAGATTCTTGTTTCCCACAGTGTAAGTATTTAAAAAATTATATCAATTTTATATAAATGAAATAAAATATTAAGTACACATAAATTGTATTTAAAGATTGATTGTCATTAATTTCTGATTTATTGACTTTGATCTTATACTAGTTTTTTAGCTCACCTGGCCAAAGGCCATGTGAGCTATTACCATCACTTGGCGTCCGTCGTCGTCGTCCGTCGTCGTCGTGGTCGTCGTCGTCCGTCGTCGTTAACTTTTCTTCAAACTTCTTCTCCTCTGAAACGGCTGCACAGATTCAAACCAAATTTGGTCTGGTGGTACTTTAGGGTATCCCCCACAGAACTGATGTGGGGATTTTTGATTCGTCAAAAAACATGGCCGCCGTTGCTAAAAATAGACCAGGGGGGTCAGACTACTGTTTTTGGCTTGTAAATCAAAAAGTATAAGAGATAGATGAAATCTGATGCCACGCTACTGCTTCAGCATCAAAAGCTCTACAAAAGTCTCCATTGAGTCGAAGTTGTCAGATGACCCCTTATGGGAGTTATGGCCCCTTAAAGGTGAAAAATAGCATTTTTTCATGTTTTTGGCCTATGGAATGAAAACTATTGCAGATAGAGAGAAGCTGTTGCTTGCTTAAATGTTCAGCTCATTTAGCTCTACAAAAGTCTCCATAAGGTCAAAGTTGTCAGATAACCCTTTATTGGGGTTATGGCCCCTTAAAGGCAAAAAATAGTGTTTTTGGCCTACAGAATGAAAACTATTGCAGATAGAGAAAAGCTGTTGCTTGCTTAAATGTTCAGCTCATTTAGCTCTACAAAAGTTCCCATAGGGTCAAAGTTGTTAGATGACCCCTTATAGGGGTTACAGCCCCTTAAAGGCAAAAAATAGTGTTTTTGGCCTACAGAATGAAAACTATTGCAGATAGAGAAAAGCTGTTGCTTGCTTAAATGTTCAGCTCATTTAGCTCTACACAAGTCTCCATATGGTCGAAGTTGTCAGATGACCCCCTATAGGGGTTACAGCCCCTTAAAGGCAAAAAATAGTGTTTTTGGCCTATGGAATGAAAACTATTGCAGATAGAGAAAAGTTGTTGCTTGCCCAAATGTTCAGCTCATTTAGCTCTACAAAAGTTTCCCTAGGGTCAAAGTTGCCAGATGACCCCTTATAGTGATTACGGCCCCTTAAAGGCAAAAAATAGTATTTTTGGCCTAAAGAAAGAAAACTTTTGCAGATGGAGAAAAGATGTTGCTTGCTTAAACATTCAGCTCATTTAGCTATACAAAAGTCTTCAAAGGGTTGACATTAAGACCAGGTGAGCAATTCAGGCTCCTGGGAGCCTCTTGTTACAAAGTTATTTTGGGTTAGGTATATTTCATTGAATATTATTTCTCTGTTCATATTTTACTTCTGATCAGTACTGATTTAACTTCTTTACCACAAGATACATGTATTGAATTTAGGTTTTGTTGATAAAAGTTTCCCTACTCTTTTAATTGCAGGAAGGACTTGGGAACCATCTAGAGATTTTGATGCAGAATTTGTCTAATGTTTCTCCAAAATCTGTTTTGGCAACTATCATATCAAAATACCATGTAGAAAAGGGCACAGAAAAGTCTGACCCAACCAAACATCAAATACTCACAGGACAGCCTAAGGAGATCATAAAAGGTGCCTTGAAATGATGATTATACATGTAGTATATAGATATGTTTTTGCCATAGATTAAAAAAAAATAAAATAAAAAACGGACTAAATTTACACTTACAAAATTCATTTTTATTGTTGTCTTGCCTGTGACGAATAGTCGCGGAAGGCGAGACATGGGTATTTACTACTTTCCATCGGTGGCGGCGACAACGGGGGCGTAAACTTTTTTGTAAGACTTTTGTGGACAATGAATTGCTTGAAAAGTATAATAGCTAGGCATCTGATATTTGGTATACAGACAGTTCAGGTTATGGTCAACGCAACTGTCACCATGCCGTGTGACCATGACCCCATTTTCATGCTCCAGTGACTCTGTGAACTTAGGTCTTTTTTCAGGCCGTTAACTTTTTTGTAAAACTTTTGTGGATGATGAATTGCTGGAAAAGTATAATAGCTAGGCATCTGATATTTGGTATACAGACACTTCAGGTTATGGTGTACACAACTGTTACCATGCTGTGTTAGCCTGATCCCATTTTCACGCTCCAGTGACTCTGTGAACTTAGCTCTTTTTTCAGGCGGTAAACTTTTTTGTATGACTTTTGTGGACAATGAATTGCTTGAAAACTATAATAGAAAGGCATCTGATATTTGATATACAGACAGTTGAGGTAATGGTCTACAACACTGTCACCATGCCGTGTGACCTTGACCCCCATTTTCACGCTCCAGTGACTCTTTTATAGCCCGAAAACTTTTTGTAAGACTTTTGTGGATGAAGATTCACAGGAAAAGTACAATAGGTAGGCATCTGGTATCCCATTTTCACGCTCCAGTGACTCTGTGAACTAAGCTCTTTTTTCAGGCGGTAAACTTTTATGTTTATGTCAAGAAATGAAAGCTCAGGTAGTTGAATTAAGTGATGGTGCCAGCAGGCGAGACATACTTTTATTGGCCACACTTGTTTATAATAGAATTTTTGGTCATGCTGAATATTTGAATGCTGCTGAATGGTTTCCAGTTTGGTTTTTACAGAATTTATAATGTAGTAGTTGTGTCTTTAACACTTATTCCACATCTATATATTAAATATTAAACTTTATTAAAAATAATATTATATAAAACATTTCAAATTTCATTAGTGATATTGAATGTTATGTTGATGAAATTTCATAATCAATATTTAATTTTTTTTTTGCATTTATTTTAGAAATTCAGCTTAAAGCTAATGAAGGTGAACAAACCGTAGAGAGTTTAATGAAAAATTGTATGAAGAGTTTGATAAAATCTGATGATGTTCCAAAGGCTACTGAACTAGCTTGCACAGTAATATTGAACAGGTAAATTAGATTTTAACTTGTTTTTATCCTCCTTATAAAGAGTTTAATCAAATCTGATGATGTCCCAAAGGCTACTGAACTATAGCTTTCACAGTAATATCGAACATGTAAATTAGATTTTAACTTGTTTTATCCTCCTTATAAAGAATTTAATCAAATCTGATGATGTTCAAAAGGCTACTGAACCTAAGCTTGCACAGTAATATCGAACATGTAAATTAGATATTAACTTGTTTTTATCCTCCTTATGAAGAAAATTTCTTGGAACTCTTGTTTCATACAGTTCCTAATCAATTTTCCTGTCAAACGGGAGGGCGCCTGCCCAGCATGCTGGTCCTAAATACGCCTTTGTGCCCATCTAAATTATCTCTGATTCTTACCCTTCTTCCTGATGAAGAATTGTTAGAAGCATTATACTAAGTTAAGTAATGATAAAAAATCTCGCTAGATAAGAAATTCGGAACAAGTTAAGAAGATGATCACCACCATTTATGAAACAGAAATTCTGTTAAGCATTCTCAGAATCTATAATAGAAAAAAATTGTAATTTTGCATAGTGATTAGATGTGGCAAACTGCATGTCGCAAGTGATATTCGAACTGTGGGAATCTGTGTTACTCAGTAATTAGATATGGCAAACTGCATGTCCTGAGTGATATACAGACCTGTGGGAATCTGTGCTGCTTAGTTATTAGATATGGAAAACTGCATGTCCCGAGTGATATTCAGAACTGACAGTGGGAATCTGTGCTGCAGGAATGCACATATCCATCATTTGCTTATACATATATGTATCTTTTTTACAGTGACAATACCCCTATAACACAAGGCATGTCAACCTTACTGGTAGACTGGTTAGAACTTCTCGATCCTGAAGTGGTAAAAGTTGTCCCAGAACTTGAGCAGTATCTTCTGTTTGGGAAGCAGCAGACGCCATCAGGAGTTATGTCCCCTTCTGGAGTTAACTCCCCTAATTGCAGAGCTTACCTGCTTGCCATGCTTACGCACCAAACCAGCTGGTCTTCCCTCCATCAGTGTATTTACTCTGTACTCAAAAGTGATGGTTTAAACAGGTAAAATTATTAACAGTAATCTTGAAATTTTATGATAATGCTGTATTGGCTATACAAAAGAAATTTTGTTGGCCGGATTTCACTGAGTGAAAAATCCGGGTTATAAAATGGTGAATGTCGGGCGGGCGGGCAGGCGGCGGGCGGTGGGCGGCGTGCGGGCGGGGAAAAATTTTTCATAACAGTTTTCTCAGCAACTACTAATCAAAGCCATTTGATAATTGGTATACAGCATCAGGGTGGGGTCCCATAACATGTGAACCGATTTTAGGTCTGTTAATCACCTACTTCCTGTTTAACGAAATCCGGCCATTTTTGACTTTGACAGATTTTTTATGTTTATGCCCCACCCAACAAAGTAGAGGGGAATATAGTGTTTGGATCTGTTAGCCAGTCAACCCTTTAGTCCCTATGAAATGAGGATAACAACAGGTTTAAGGTACATTTCCCTGAAACCCTGAAAGAAATGTGATACCACCAAGAAACTTTGTCCACATCAGCACAAGAGCATGCAAAAATCGTCATAAACCTATACCCCTAACATCAATTGTGTGGTATATTGATCGAGAAAAAAGTCACATGTTGCAATGCAGGGCATCATGTCTTCTTTTCACATTCTTGTTAGAAAAAAAACAACTTATAACTTTGATAATGATTTTTCAACTTTACAAGCATTTTTAGAAAATTTTATCAACAGATGCAATTATTTTCTCTTAATATCAGATATTGAATGAAAATGAATTGATTTATTTCACTTATTCAATAAACCATCAATATAATTAAAAGACATTAAAGCCTCAGAAAAGTGTAAATCTATAACATGTCAAAGTTTAATTAATGAAAAACCTTGGTAAAACCCTAGGCCTGTTATTTAACAAATGAAACATAACTGACCATTACAATGCACTGATTAAAAACAAAATATATAAATGTGTCAAGAAATGGGTAAAGGACCTCTTCTATTATACAATAGAGCAGGTGGTTCTGACAGGTTTTAAATTTTTGTGAAGTATCAGATAAAAGAAAACTACAAAAAATATCGCCTAAAATTTCGTTTTGCTGACCAACTCGCTGGATTAAATCTTAAATCCCCCAAAATTTTACTCGCTTAAAATGATGTGATTCCAATTGTATTTAAAATCACAAAATTTAACACCTGCAAAAACTTTCTTCTATAATGAATACTGAGAAAGTAAAAATGTTGAAAAGTGAAAAAAAGTATAGCAATACATGTACATGTCAGAGATCTCCCTAGAAATTTTTAAATGCATCTTTGTATTATCAGTTGTATAAAAAAGTATCTTTTGATTTGGAATTATAGCATCACATTTCTTTTAGAGTATATAGAAAATAATTTCCGATTGCAACACATTGCCAGGATGCTTTAAGGGCCTGGGGAGAACACTGCATGATGTATTTTAGTAATTTGATAGAGAGAAAACTTTTTTATAACCCCTTTGTTGTTTTAGCTACAGTCCATCCACAGTCTTAGATTTCCTGTGGGCCTGTTTGCAGATACCTAAAATATGGAAAGGAAGAGAACAGAAAATCCCCAAGGTTTGTAGAATTGGTACTTTTGATGAATGTTACTTTTATATACTTTGTACAGAAATTTCATTTTTGAAGTATTTGATTCCCTTATAAAATGTTTTATACTTGTCTTTTTGGTGAACCATTTAGTTTCATGAAAATGTCATCATCATGGGAGATTTTCTAAGTGCGGCCCATAGGTTTTTGTCATAATCTCTCAGGGGTTTAAGATAATCATTCTACTTTGTTAATTATGTCTGGTGATTTCACTCCCTATCTTGATTGACCTTACTTTCTTATGGAGAATTGTTAAGTTTCATTCTAAGTCAGGTGATAATTTTGAAAAATAGTAGTTTCTTATAAGAGATTTTAGTTAAACAAATCATTAATAACATTATTGTGAATAATTTTGTTCTTCGGTATATCAGCTGGATTGATGCTATGTTTGTATAATATTGTGGTTTCATTACAATTTGTTTGGTTCAGCATAAGCATTCAACAAAGTGTTAATTTGAAATTGATTCATTCTAGCAAAATGTGCAAACATGAAAAATATCCAACAAAATGTGTAAATAAGGAAATAAAATGCTAAAAAAATATTATTATCTTTAAACAATAGTTTATCATTTTCTTTTAAGAATCACAAACAAGAGGACATTTTAGCCTTGACCCCTCAGCAGGTCATATCAGTAGTAGAGTTTATAGTTCAGGAGGTTGCCATGGTAACAGATATCCTTGACATTGAGGATAGGATTAGATTACGTTGCTGTCTGCTGATGTCATGTATCAGAGAAAATGAGATGTCAATGAAATGTGCCATAAAACACATCACAACTACCATTAATGATAACAGGTATGAAAAGGGGGAGAACATCATGAAATCTTAAATTGGCTTTAAAAGTTTCCTAATTACAGTGAAACCTGCCTGGACTTGACCTTTTTCGACAAAAAAAATTTTCTGAGTATACAAATGTTTGTTTTAATAAATTTGTTCGTAGGAATGGACTTTCAATCCAGTTTGGTTAAGAAAAGTATTACTAATCTCAAAGTATATTCTGTTGTATATCGCAGCAAACAAAGTTTAGGGGTAAATAGTAGTTTATGTATGCTGATTGTCTAATATATCTAGGAGCACAACTACATGTACTCCTAAATGCCTCGATGAATGATGATGAAACTTGACATGAAGGAAGCATATCATATTGAGATGTACAGTTCAGTGTTCTTGGATGTTAGTAAACGGAGATAATTAGACTGTTTTATCCATACACTTTGTAGATTTTGATATATAAGGGAAATATCCTTTTGTCAGTTGGCTCAAAGTATTTCTAGTTTTAATTTGTTTTCATAAAACTTGAAGTCACTGCAAATTATTAGACTAAATACTTTGGCTATCATACATGATTGTTTTCTGTTAGAATTTCATCAGATATAAATTTCTGATGTGAAATACTAAAAAAATGTTATCACGAGTGTTTGTTGTTTTCGTCTGAGAAATAAGAATGTTTATTAACAGTTGTGAATGGAATTTGACTGCCAATGTCCTAAGGTTCTGTACACATACTCTATTTAAATGTAAATATGTACAGTCTACTGAGATCAGGTGTAGCATTTGAACCCACCTACAAAAGAAGAGGGGCATAATGTGTTCTGGTCCATTCAGAAATCAAACCAAATCAGAATTACTGTCAAGCTAATGTTACTTGTTCATGTTGCAGAGTATGGCATCATGCTTAACTTTGATTTTTTTTTCAGAAATAAGAATGTATATGAACAGTTACTAATGGAGCTATACTGCCAATGTCCTAAAGTTCTGTACATGATGCCAGACTCAGATTTAAACATGACAGACATCAGCACCTCTCAGACATTCATAACAAAGGTATTATTAGCTCACCTGGAACGAAGGTCCATGTGAGCTATTACCATCACTTGGCGCCCGTCGTCGTCGTCTGTCGTCGTCTGTCGTCATCGTCTGTCGTCGTCGTCGACTGTTAACAATTTTTATACGACCGCAAAAAATTTGCGGACGTATAATGGTATGATGCTGTCGTCGTCGTCGTCGTTGTCGTTGTCGTCGTCGTCTGTTAATTTTAGTGTATACACGATAACTTTAGTTCTAGTTATCCAAATGCAATGAAATTTGACAATGATATTTCTTACCATTAAAGGATGAATGGGATTGATTTTGGGAGTCCCCCCTTTTTTCGTTTGGAAATTAAGGGCCAAAAGGGGCCAAAATTGTAACTTTTTGTTTGTTCTTACAATAACTTTTTCAAAATCTTCTCCTCTGAAACTACTGAACAGAATTCAATGAAACTTGGTATGATTGATCATTAAGGTGTCCTGCACTATAGTAATGTTTCAATTTCTGTTTCGTCAAAAAACATGGCCGCCGTGGCTAAAAATAGACCAGGGGGATCAGACTACTGTTTTTGGCTTGTAATTCAAAAAGTACAAGGGATAGATGAAATCTGATGCCACCCTACTGCTTCAGGATCAAAAGTTCTACAAAAGTCTCCATTTGGTCGAAGTTGTCAGAAGACCCCTTATAGGGGTTACGGCCCCTTAAAGGTGAAAAATAGCATTTTTTCATGGTTTTGCCCTATATTATGAAAATTATTGCAGATAGCAAAAAGCTGTTGCTTGCTTAATTGTTCAGCTCATTTAGCTCTACAAAAAACTCCCTAGGGTCGAAGTTATCAGATGACCTCTTATAGGGGCTACAGCCCCGAAAATAATGTTTTTTCATGTTTTTGGCCTATGAAATGAAAACTATAGCAGGTAGAGAAAAGCTGTTGCTTGCTTAAATGTTCAGCTCATTTACACAATTAAGAATTAATTTTTGCGACCCCTTCCTTTTTCCCCTATTACGTAATTAGGGGCCAAATGGGGCCAAAATCGAAACTTTTTTATTTGTGGTCCAATTTAAAAAGGTTTTTTGCAAGTTTATTCTTGTCAGGTAGTGAATCCAAATTTGAGAATTAATTTTTGTGACCATCCCCTTTTTCACTTGTTTTGTAATTTGGGGCCAAAAGGGGCCGTAATCAAAACTTTTTTATTTCTGGTTTGTTTTTGAAATTTTTTTTGGCAAGTTTATTTTTGTCAAGTAGTGAATCCAAATTTGAGAAATTATTTTTGCAACCCCACCCCTTTTTCACCTGTTACATAATAAGGGGCCAAAAGGGGCCGAAATTGAATTGTTTTTAATTCTTGTCCGATTTTGACAATTTTTTTGCAAGAGTAGAATACAAAATTGAAAATTTATATTTTACCCCCTGGGTCGAAAGTCCACCAGAGAAGCATGTGTCAAAAACCTTTGTCAGTCCACCATGGGCTGCATGTGTCCAGAGCAATAGACTATCCATATTGGGCCTAAAATGTACAGGGTTCAACATGTTGCGGTCGTATCATGCTGCGCTCGGCGAAGCTTTTTATTCAAAAATCTTCTCCTCTGAAACTACTGAACAGAATTTAATGAAACTTGGTATGAATGATCCTTAGGGTGCACCAAACTTGTGTTTCAATTTTTGATCCGTCAAAAAACATGGCCACCGTTACTAAAAATAGACCAGGGGGGTCAGACTACTGTTTTTGGCTTGTAAATCAAAAAGTATAAGAGAAAGATGAAATCTGATGCCACGCTACTGCTTCAGCATCAAAAGTTCTACTAAAGTCTCCATTTGGTCGAAGTTGTCAGATGATCCCTTACAGGAGTTACAGCCCCTTAAAGGTGAAAAATAGCGTTTTTGCATGTTTTTGGCCTATAGAATGAAAACTATTGTACGTAGAGAAAAGCTGTTGCTTGCTTAAATGTTCAGCTCATTCAGCTCTACAAAAGTCTCCATAGGGTCAAAGTTGTCAGATGACCCCTTATAGGGGTTACAGCCCCTTAAAGGCAAAAAATAGTGTTTTTGGCCTATAGAATGAAAACTATTGCAAATAAAGAAAAGCTGTTGCTTGTTTAAATGTTCAGCTCATTTAGCTCTACAAAAGTCTCCATAAGGTCAAAGTTGTCAGATGATCCCTAATAGGGGTTACAGCCCCTTAAAGGTGAAAAATTGCGTTTTTGCATGTTTTTGGCCTATATAATGAAAACTATTGTAGATAGAGAAAAGTTGTTTCTTTCTTAAATGTTCAGCTCATTTAGCTCTACAAAAGTTTCCATAGGGTCAAAGTTGTCAGATGACCCCTTATAGGGGTTACAGCCCCTTAAAGGCGAAAAATAGTGTTTTTGGCCTAAAGAATGAAAACTATTGCAGATAGAGAAAAGCTGTTGCATGCTAAAATGTTCAGCTCATTTAGCTCTACAAAAGTCTCCATGGGTTGAAGTTGGCAGATGACCCTTTATAGGGGTTAAAGCCCCTTAAAGGTGAAAAATAGCGTTTTTGCATGTTTTTGGCCTATAGAATGAAAACTATTGTAGATAGATAAAAGCTGTTGCTTGCTTAAATGTTCAGCTCATTTAGCTCTACAAAAGTCTCAATAAGGTCAAAGTTGTCAGATGACCCCTTATAGGAGTTACAGCCCCTTAAAGGCAAAAAATAGTGTTTTTGGCCTTAAGAATGAAAACTATTGTAAATAGAGAAAAGCTGTTGCTTGCTTAAATGTTCAGCTCATTTAGCTCTACAAAAGTCTCCATAAAGTCAAAGTTGTCAGATGACCCCTTAAAGGAGTTACAGCCCCTTTAAGGCGAAAAATAGTGTTTTTGGCCTATAGAATGAAATTATTGCAGATAGAGAAAAGCTGTTGCTTGCTAAAATGTTCAGCTCATTAAGCTCTACAAAAGTCTTCATAGGGTCAAAGTTGTCAGATGACCCCTTATAGGGGTTACAGCCCCTTAAAGGCAAAAATAGTGTTTTTGGCTTAAAGAATGAAAACTATTGCAGATAGAGAAAAGCTGTTGCTTGCTTAAATGTTCAGCTCATTTAGCTCTACAAAAGTCTCCATAGAGTTGAAGTTGTCTGATAACCCCTTATAGGGGTTACAGCCCCTTAGTGTTTTTTGATTATTTAGAATGAAAGCAATTGCAAATAGAGAAAAGATTTTTCATGCTTATAAACATTTAGCTATACAAAAGTCTTCATAGGGTTGACATCAAGACCAGGTGAGCGATTCAGGCTCCTGGGAGCCTCTTGTATTAGACAAGTATTAAAAATAACTAGTAAAAAGTTTTGATCTCAAAGTCTTTAATTGCTAATGAAGGGATTCTAGTAATAATGATTAAGATAATTGTCCCCTGCCGCAACCCAACATCCTGTATCTGTCTGTTCCTCCCGCACACTTTTGTGAGCCCAACATTTGATATTTGATTCGACAATGTTTATAGGAGTTATGGGACTTAAGTCTTTATCAACTTTGATCATTTAAGGTCATCAGAGATGCAGGTAATATTTTTTTTCCTGCCAGACAATGGGTCCTTCAAAATAATTTAGGTTTGTCGGACCTGAATAACTTTTACCATACCTACCAACTTTACCTAGTAATGTTATGTCCAAAATCTTGCCAGACTTTATATCCTGCACAATGTCTTAATTTGCTGGCCCTTCTGAAATTTTGCCCCCAAAAATGACAGGTCCGGCACTTATCTGCATCACTGGGTCATAGGAACACTTTGTGAGCACATCTCCTCTGAGACTGCTCAACGGATTTTGATGAAATTTTGTAGGATTGTTTGTCATGATATGTAGTTGATCATATCGCACTGCAATTTTGATTCAACAAATTTTATAGGAGTTATGGGACTTTATCAACTTCGATCATTTTAGGACATTGGAATACTTTGTGAGCGCATCTCCTCTGAGACCACTCAACGGATTTTGATGAAATTTTATAGGATTGTTTGTCTTGATATGTAGTTGATCATATCACACTGCCATTTGGATTTGACAAATTTTATAGGAGTTATGACACTTTATTAATTTTGTTCATTTTAGGTCATAGGAACACTTTGTGAGTGCAACTCCTCTGAGACCATTCAACAGATTTTTATTAAATTTTTTATGATTGTTTGCCATGATCTGTTGTTGATCATATCGCACCACCATTTTGATTTGACAAATTTTGTAGGATTTTGGGACTTTATCAACTTTGTTCATTAGGTCATAGGAACACTTAGTGAGCTCAGATTTTGATGAAATTTTGTAGGATTGTTTGCCATCATATTGCAAAGCCATTTAAATTTTCAAATTAAGTTAATTTTCAACTTTAATGCGGCAGCAGGGGACATTGGCTACATGTAGAAAAATTGTCTAATTCAGGTTTGCTTTATTTTTCACTAATTTTATTTCAAGTAGATGCTTTTTTTTCTACATGTACCTTTTTATACCCCCGCAAACAAAGTTTTGGGGGATATATAGGAATCACCCTGTCTGTCCGTCCACATACCTCCTAAGCGCAACTCCTCCTAAACCGCTCAATGGATTTTGATGAAACTAAACATGATGGAAGTACATGTGTAGATGTGCATTAAGAATTTTCATCACTCTTGGAAATCATTCAGGGGAGATAATTGGACATAAACTTTTTAAATATAATATTGAATGTGAGACCTCGTAAGTGCAACTCCTAAACCCCTTGACAGATTTTAATGAAACTTTTTCCAAAGAAAATACATCATTTGTATATGTGCATGAAGAATTTTCATTGCTCTTTAATATTATTCAGGGTAGATAATTGGACTTCAACTTTTTAAATATAGTATTGAATGGGAGACCTAGTAAGCGCAACTCCTCCTAAACTGCTTGATGGATATTGATGAAACTTGACATGAAGAAAGTACATGTGCATGATGAATTTTCATTGCTCTTTGATTACATTGATAATTGGGAGATAATTGGACTTAAGGAGTTTTTGGCAGTACAGAGTCGATTGTGTAGCGGGGGTATCCTTTTGTGAGCTCGCTAACAGTATTACTTGTTATGTCTCCTCCACTTTTGTGGGGAGACATATTGTTTTTGTCGTGTCCGTCCATCCGTCCGTCTGTCCGTCACAAAGTTTGTCAGCGCAATTCCTCTGAAACAACTGAACCGAATTCAACTAAACTTGGTAAATAGGAAGGACACCATATGTAGTTGTGCATATTACCAGGAAATTTTGATCCTCAAATTTTTGTGGGAGTTATGGCCCTTTGGACTTAGAAATCTGCTGAAAATCCTCATTTATCATCTTGTCAGCGCAACTCCTCTGAAACTACTAAACCAAATTCAATAAAACTTGGTATGTAGGAAGGACATCATATGTAGTTGTGCATGTTATCAGGAAATTTTGATCCTCAAATTGTTGTGGGAGTTATGGCCCTTTGAACTTAGAACTTTTTGGGAAAACAAACTTTAATTTCACTTGCTCTAGATTTTCTTGCTTTATATTCTCCAAAACTTTTTCAGCTTGACCATTTTCTCTCTATTTCAGGTTGACCTAGTTTCCCACAGATTATTGACAGGTTTGGGTCAGACAGGTCACGGGAAGAGGTCAGAAGATAGGATGTCGGATGCCACAATGGCATGTAAGAAGTTAGCCGCACAACACCCAGTCCTATTGTTAAGGTAAGTTGATAGTAGATAGCTTGGGTTATCCACTCATCCTTAAAGGTTTCATAAAATCAGGATTTGAAAAAGAACTTTATTCTATTTCAAAATGCTTTATTACATCATTTTGAAATATCTATTGGAGTCATGAGACTAGATTTGTAGAAAATGTTGGAATGCCAGACTTTTGTTCCCAAAGTCTCATCTTGAATGCAGTAATATATACAGACAATACTATATAGTAGCTTTAAGGCCTGCACAATTCCTTAACCTTCATGAACTTCAGATTTTGATATTTTGGTATAGTAGTTGTAGCAATTGTCACTAGTAGTGTCACTACTGTATAAACAAAATTACAGCTAAATTAGAGGCAAATACTAGAAATTTATTCAAGTTTTTCCACATAAAACTATTTGTTTGTGTATATTTTACATTGTTTTTCTTAAATATGCTGTTTTTTCTCCATTTAAGGCAACTCCCTTTGATAGCAGCTTTACTAAAAGGAAAAACTGAATTTAAGTTTGGTGAGATGAGACACAAAAATTATGTGCTGATGTTCACTCACATTCAAGGTCTTCTAGAAAATCTCCAGCCACATGTATTCTACAAAGATCTGACCTCATTAGAAGACATCATTGGTTCATATTTCTCTCTGCTACAGGTAAGGGTTGAAGCTCAAAGTTCATGTATTCTTCAAAGATCTTACTTCATTGGAAGACATCATTGGTTCATGTTTCCATCTGCCACAGGTAAGGGTTAAAGGTCAATGTTCATGTGTTCTACAAAGATCTGACCTCATTAGAAGACATCATTGGATCATATTTCTCTCTGCTACAGGTAAGGATTAAAGGTTGAAGTTCAATTGTTCTACAAAGATCTGACCTTTTTAGAAGATATTTTTGGTTCATAATTCTCTCTACTTCAGGTAAGAGTTAAAGGTTACTAAAGGTCGTGTGATTTACATATAATTTAACTTGATTGGAAGAAAATTTTAAGACATTCTATTTGCTGAAAAGTCTGTGAATGTTACAGTATTAAAATTGTCATTATTTTTTTTTTCAGAATCATGGAAATGAGAAAGTTCTGGTCCCTGTGATAGCTAAGTTTATAAAGTTCCTCAACAAGTTTGTCAACTGTCAGCCACAAAAATCTGTTGTCATGTTACAGAAATACATCAAACTTCTAAGGTAAAGGAATAATGAATTACATCATGTAGAGAAAATTTTACAACCGGTTTCCTAGCTTGTAAGGTGAAGCTCACTTTATCAGTAGCTCATCCAAATTATCGGCATCTCACATACAAATGCCATTTCTAAAAATATGTTGGTACTTAAAACTTGCAATTGTAAAGACATTTATATTATGAAATAAAGTAAAATTGCTTATATCATAAAAAAAATAAAGGAAACACAAATAGAAGATTAGGAAATGTGAAATAAGTATTCCTGACACATGAATCAAGCAGCAATTTAAAAATACTTAACGGAAAACAGTCAGCAGCCTTCTATGTAAATCGTGTTCACTGCTCATCATCTACCATATACAAATGAAACAATCTGGGGTTTTTATCCTTCAATAACTTTAGACCGCCAATTTTATAATGGATTTAAAATTTATATTCCATCAGATTTTTGTTTGTTACATTTGCATATTTTATAAGATAGATGAGATATTTTTTCTGATATAACACTTCTATTGATTTATTTCCTATCAGCAATGTCTCCAGTCTTTATCCAGAAATGGCTGGATTGAAATCATTACTGGCTGGCCTGAGCCTACCGACACAGAACAAGGACCGTAACTCTCCAGTGACAGAATCATCACTTCCTGCCATACCACCACGGCCATCGTCACCATATACATTGAGTCAACTGGCACCTTTTGTTAAAAAGTTTAAGGGATCCAGTCAAGGTATGTTTTCATATCATAACTTTAGATTTTGTGTTTTTTTTATGATGTACTTGCTTTATTGGCTTGGAGTGAAAAATACGAGTTATGAAATAGTTTATGTTTGGAGGCAGCAGGAAAATATAAAGTCTTTTTGATCAGCAATTTTTCATGAAAGCTTTAATTAAGTCCCACGAAAAACATATATACTGTGACTTCATTTATTAGTCCCCTACCGGCGAAAGCCGAAGGGAACTATAGGTTTGCTGCGCTCTGTCCGTCTGTCACGCCTCAGTTTTCCACACTTTTTTTCTAAAGGCTTATAGATAATGAACTGATTTTTGGTATGTGAGTTTACCTTGATGAGTTACAGATCAAGTTTGAAGTTCGTGCCGATCCACAATTTTTTATGGGAGTTATGGCCCTTTGAACTTTGAAAATTCACTAAAATACCAGTTTTCCACACTTTTTTTCTAAATGCTTATAGATAATGAACTGATTTTTAGTATGCGAGTTTCCTTGAAAGGTTACAGATCAAGTTTGAGTTTCTTGCCAGTCCACAATTTTTTATGGGAGTTATGGCCCTTTAAACTTTGAAAATTCACTAAAATTTCAGTTTCCCGCACTTTTTTCTAAATGCTTATAGATAATGAACTGATTTTTTGTATGTAAGTTTACCTTGATGAGTTACAGATCAAGTTTGAGTTTCGTGCCGATCCACAAATTTTTATGGGAGTTATGGCCCTTTGAACTTTAAAAATTCACTAAAAATTCAGTTTTCCGCACTATTTTTCTAAATGCTTATAGATAATGAACTGATTTTTAGTATGCGAGTTTCCTTGAAAAGTTACAGATCAAGTTTGAGTTTCTTGCCAGTCCACAATTTTTTATGGGAGTTATGGCCCTTTAAACTTTGAAAATTCACTAAAATTTCAGTTTCCTGCACTTTTTTCTAAATGCTTATAGATAATGAACTGATTTTTAGTATGCGAGTTTCCTTGAAAGGTTACAGATCAAGTTTGAGTTTCTTGCCAGTCCACAATTTTTTATGGGAGTTATGGCCCTTTAAACTTTGAAAATTCACTAAAATTTCAGTTTCCCGCACTTTTTTCTAAATGCTTATAGATAATGAACTGATTTTTTGTATGTAAGTTTACCTTGATGAGTTACAGATCAAGTTTGAGTTTCGTGCCGATCCACAAATTTTTATGGGAGTTATGGCCCTTTGAACTTTGAAAATTCACTAAAAATTCAGTTTTCCGCACTTTTTTTTCTAAATGCTTATAGATAATGAACTGATTTTCAGTATGCGAGTTTCCTTGAAAAGTTACAGATCAAGTTTGAGTTTCTTGCCAGTCCACAATTTTTTATGGGAGTTATGGCCCTTTAAACTTTGAAAGTTCACTAAAATTTCAGTTTTCCACACTTTTTTTCTAAATGCTTATAGATAATGAACTAATTTTTTGTCTGTGAGTTTACCTTGATGAGTTACAGATCAAGTTTGAGTTTCTTGCAGGTCCACAAATTTTTATTGGAGATATGGCCCTTTGCAGTTTGAAAATCTATTGCAATTTTCTTTTCTAAATTTTTTTATTGTTCCTTGTAGATAATAAACTGATCAAGTTTAGGTATTCATTTGATTGACAAATTGTTACCAGTGACTGAAATATGAGGCTGGTAGGGGACTAAGTATTGTTTTGCAATACTCTCAGAATGCATGTGTCATGGGTATCAATTTTTGTGGTTTGATGAAAAAGAATCAGTTCGTGGTTTCTTAAATTGGTTTTGAAGACTACAGAGAACAGATCAATGAACAATTTCTTTTTCAATTGGCATCAATTTTTGTGGGTAAAGGCAACCCACAGAAACCACAAAAATTATACTCCATGAATAATAATGAAACAATAGAATCTAAGTACACATGTACCAGTCCATTGTATGATATTGTAGAATCACTTGATAAGTGCCTGACAACATAACTACATAATAATAATAATACATTTTAGGTAATAAAGATGACTGGTGTTTATTGTTCAAATTCAGTAAAATGTTGTTGTAATAATGTTTCAGATGTATTGGAAGTTTTGAGAGAACTTGACGAATTTTCCAAAAGAAAAGTGGACATCTTAGAGAACTTCATGGTCAGTTTGCTTAATATATAAGAACAATTTATTATGAATAAAGGAATGGAGAAGTGAGAACAATTTACATCTGTTTGAAAATGTTTGTTACTGATCTACTCAAAGAGACCAATTTTTGCAACTTTATGATTTCTAGAGGCAACATTGCATTATATATAGCAGGCAGGAACCACTTACTCTACCCGAGCACCTGAGTTCACTCTTGTTACAACTGGAGTTCACCTTGTTGATTTCTGTTCAGTTGATTTTGTGTTTTGTGTTTCTTTGTGCGGTTTTTGTTCATATTTACCCGTTTCGTCATTGCCCTTTCAGACTTTTGACACTTAAATGCCCCATTGGTGCCTCTTTGCTTCTCTCTGTTTAACACAGAAACTATACTGACACAGGGTGATGTTGCTCCAAAGTTGCTGTCTTCATTCAAGAAATTTTACGGTAGACACTGTGAACTGGTAGACAAATATGGGATTTCTATCTCTTAAATGAGTGCAGATGTTGATTTGTTGTAGAGATTTTTTTGTATTATTTACCAGATTTGACTCATTGAATTGAAAATAAGCAACACAATGAATGTGCTATAGCAGACAGGAACCTCTTACTACATGTATTCCAGAGAACCTGAGTTCACTCTTGTTACGACTTTGGTTCGCATTGTTGATTTCCTTTCGGTTGATTTTGTGTTTGGTGTTTCTTAGTGCTTGTTTGTGTTTACCAGTTTCGTTGTTGCCTTTCAGACTTTAAACATTCGAAAGCCCCATTGGTGCCTGCCTCTTTGCTTGCTTCATACAAAAAAACATATTCCATGTGACCTTAAAGTGGCAGTTTTAAGAAACTTTTTTAAGCATTTTATTTAGTGCACTAGATACATAGAGTTGATTATGAACTTTTTTGTTTTACCAGGTACATCTGAAAGAGAAGTTGAATGACTGTAATGATCAGATAAGGAATATATCATTCAACTTAGTAATGAGGCATATAAGACAGAATCCTGGGTAAGACGGCCATTGAGGGAAGGAATTTTTGATCATGAGATAATAGATTATATGTTTATAAGCCTTTCGGTTTCTTTATGATTTCTTAGCACATGCATGTAAATGTAAAAAACATGAGTCTAACAAAGGTCAAAGATCCTATATAAATGTCACATACATGTACATTGGAAAAAAATATTACTGATTATTTGTTGGCCATAAAGAAATTGAGTTTATTGATCTATAAATCAAAAAATTATTACAGGCATTTATTATTAATTTATTAATCAGGGCAAAATTTATAAACTGATATATTTTCAATTACATTACAGGACAGCAATACAGTTTGCAGCCTTGTACATACAATGTTTAGATGACATTAACCCAGATGTCATGACAAGTGCCCTCAAAGTTCTTCCAGAATTTTCAGTTCTATGTCAAGGTCAGTATTCATTCTTACTCAGAAACTTTGTATATCTTAATTTAGATGATAATGATATTTGGCATAATTTAAATGACACAGCCTACATAAAACTAATCACAATTTGAAAATCCACAATTTTAAAAAGTCTGTCTGCAGCCTTCAATGTTACCAGTGTTCTATAGTTTGCTCCAAGTGTGGATTAAATTATTATGTTGCATGCAGCATGTTGCAAAGCGACATAAAGAAATCATTTTGACACTATTGATGGTTGTTCTCCTTTAGTACTATGTGTTGTAAACAATTTTTAGCTGTAACTTATCTACTTTCCTACTTACTGAATATGTTAAGATGCAGTTGACATACATCTTCCATTGAAGAACACCATTCTAGTTTAAATAATGATCAATTTTTTGGTTTCCCTCAAAGAAGCAAAGAGGTACTGATGGGGCATTTGAATGTCAAAAGACTGAAAGAGCAGACAAAAAACCAGTTAACACTAATAAGAACACCACAAAAACAACTGAATAGCAATCAAGAACTTGACCTGGTCGTTACAAAAACAAACTCAGATGCTCTTGAAGAGTAAGCAGTTCCTACTTGCTGTAGCACACCAATCATGCTGCTAATGGTAAATTCAGTATGTCAACTAAGACAAACAATTATCTGCACACATCTGAGAAATAGAAATCCAATATTTGTCTATGAGGGCAATATGGTGTCTTCCATAAAACTTTTTGAGTGAAGCCATCAACCTAGGAGCAATATAACCTTGTGTTAGCAATTTTTGTGTCAAAACAAGCACAATA
This sequence comes from Arcuatula senhousia, assembly GCA_963971305.1. Taxonomy (NCBI): domain Eukaryota; kingdom Metazoa; phylum Mollusca; class Bivalvia; order Mytilida; family Mytilidae; genus Arcuatula; species Arcuatula senhousia. The sequence continues at coordinate 53,226,365 of OZ020307.1, read as the reverse complement.
ACCATTTACAAGTAGTGGGATTCTTTAATGTTCCTGGTACTTGAATTTTATAAAATGTACCACATCAATCCATTTATTATTTTTTTGTTAAGTTCAGTTTTTGATTAAAGTTCATACTTTTAGAGATAAAATGCATTATGGATAGACCATCAAATTTCTCATAGAATTTGTCCATAAAGATAAATCCCATATACTGTATAAGTTTGTTTTTTTTGCGGGAGCTATAGATTTTGCGGATTTCTTTAAAAATGGGATTTTTTCAGGGAATTCAATTTAAGCGATTACTTAGATGTGAGTATATACTTCACATACACTATATACAAGATTTTATTTTCGGGGGTTTAAATTTTCGTGAGTTGCCAACTACTGTGAAAATTAGATAACCGCAAAAAAAAAAAAATTGTGCAGTAATACACTATGGAAAATCTTGTATTGTAACTCCCCATTGATATCTTAATGATATAGACACAGATTATATTATATCCATGACCGCAGAAGGTAATGTACTGTTTTACCTATGGCCCTATATCAAATTTGGCATAGTTATGGAAGTGGGGCTTTTGCACACAGTTTTACATAATTAACTTTGAAAATCTTATATTTTCTTTTGTCTTTTTCAGACCAGGCCAATCTCATCTTACAAAAGGCATTCATCATTGGAACATCAACATCAATTGACACTGCCCCTTATATTACAGAGACATTACAATTACTCAACTTAGATAATATGAACAATTAAAATGAGTAAAACAATGTATTACTACCTTTAGCTCATTATAAATGATATCTTGAAAGCTTATCCATTTATGGCACATGCAATTGAAATGTGTCATTCATAACATTCATAAAATGTAGGTATAATTGAAAATTGTATACATGTATCATGATTTCATGTTTTCATTTTTATAGAATTATCACATAAAAGAACATTTTGTTTTGTTTTGTAATAATGTTTTATCAAATGATTGATTGTTATGAAAGTGCTATCTTTGTATCATTTTGTAACCATTTAAAGGTGATTTCAAGTTAATATGAGTTTTTATTAATGCCCTAATTCTGTAATGTATTAATTTTTAAATTTGTTTTGGCTGGATTTCAAGAATTTATTAAATGTTGAATATTGAATAAATGAAAGAACTTGTTAACAAAGTTACAGAGATGAGACAAATATATATATCCCTGGTTTACTCCTGTCCCTTCCGTCCATCCATCTGTTTGCAACAAAACCAGTTTTCTTGGCAACAACTTATCACATTGTCTTGAAATTTGGTTTGTGACTTAAGAATGAGACCCTGTTGTGGGGACGATGTGGAAAGAAGAAAAAGACGTGCGTTCAGTTCTACGTTGTATTCTAATCGTATTCAAGCTAAAACAATGAGAACGTCACAATACACCAAAATGTTACAACAGAGAGGTGCGGGACGCTAGTGTCAGCCTACCGGCCAAATTCCCGTCACCTGTGTAGTGAGTATGGAATTTAGGTCTGTCAGATATCTACCACCCACAGAGACATTTTTTGTCTTGTTTGTGATGATTTAAAGTGGAAGGCGAGACATAAGTATTACTTTACTCTGGCAGCAGTGTTAACTTCTTTATATAGGCTTTTGTGGAAAATGTATTACTTGAAAATAACTTGGCATCTGACATTTAGTATACAGACACTTAAGGTAATTTGTCAAAAAATTGAAAATCCCAATTCAAAAATGCTCAGACTCCTCTTTTTAGATTTGAAAAATCAACAATATTATAGATACATAATTAAGTTTATTGTCCATAACCTAGCTAGCTGACCAATCTTTCATAAGAAAATATACTATTTTGTTTGTTCGTTACAAAATTGTAGTGTATTATTTGCTGCCTGCACAAAGTATTGTTTATGGAGAATGTAGAACTATATTGTAACAAAGACAACTGGCTTCCGGAAAATGAGGTAAGAATTGTAACATGTAGATTCATTTATTTTTGCTTCGCATCATGGTTTTTCTGTTAAGAAATTTCATTAGGTTTTGAACATGTTGAACTTCCATGTCTTAATTTGTACATAATGCTACAAGGCACTTTGTTGGATTCTTATTTTTTTTGTCTTAAAAAACATTTATGGTATTAATAGTTTCATTACTGTGTTTCAATATATAATATATATATAATGCATCTGTATTCTATTTTTCTACAGGTCAGAAAGTATTATACAGATTGAAAGAATTGAGTTGATAGATGCTCTCCTTATTCGGTGTTCATACAGACATCCAGTAGATAACTCTCTACCCAAGGGGTAAGGCCAACCACAGTGACACAAAGTAAATTCTTTGTTCATACAAATATCTAGATTATAGTATAAAGAGGTAGATAAACCACAATGTAGCAAAATGCCACACTTGCACATTGCAAATGAAAAGGAATTCAGATAAGCTAGCTGATACCATGTAGTGGGAATTCTTCGTAGGGTTCTTATTTTCGCTTTATGCTTGAGGTCTGAGATCGAATCACAAAAAAATGATAGATCGCTAAATATTATATCCCATACATGTTACACACTCTAGATTCCGCAAATGCCAAAAAGACCGCTTAAATTTTATACCTCCTCTTTGGATACAAATCATGAAATTTGCAACTCCCTAATTTACCGCTATCCAGCATTTTGTTTAATGGAAATCTATCAAATATTTTGAAATAACTTCCGTTTTATCAGACTTTGACTTTGTCAGTATTTCCAGTTTTTATTTAGTTATATTGTTTAAATGCAGAACAAAATTTTAAATGCAGAAAAAAAAGAAGTTTGCCAGAAAATTTCGAATTCACAGGTAAATTTTGTTAATGATGTTTTAAAGACACGGTGATATACCAATAAGACAGGGCAATCAAATGTCCAAAAAGACCAAGACAAAATCAAACATGAATTCATCAAAGGAAACAATCCACAGAACAAACAAAATAAAACCCCTAACAACTAAACTGCAATCAGAAAGAGATAATCAACACAGAGTTGAAAATGACCAAAGTTCATCTAAAATTATTTAAATTTCTTCATAAAAAATCCATTATAGACACTTACCACCGAAATGTATTAATTTATGTGTTAAAAAAAAGTTTCTTGTATTTACAGGTACACCCCACCAACATTGGCTATATCTAACCTGTACTGGAAATCATGGGTGATACTGCTGGTCCTCTCAGCCTTTAATACTAGGACGTTTGGTCATACCTCGTGGGAAAACTACCCAACACTTAAATGTATGATGGAAATGGTCATGACCAGGTATGAATGTATGATACTTCAATGGGAAAAAATATTTTTATACCCCCCATTTGTGTATGTGTGTGGTTGGGAGGGGTTGGGGGGTTGGGACCTCCTACACAGCTAAATGAATTAGATAAAATTGTAAATGAGAAAAATATTTTGTATGGAGATGCATATGAAAAAATTCATGGGTCACTTTGGCACTATCCTCCATCTTGCATTGTCTTACGGCATCACAAAAAGTTCCGTCACAGTTTTCCGTGCAACTACATGTAACAGCCTCTAGTTATAAGACCTGTAGCTTCCTGGTATAGCACTTAATGATGTAAAGCCATTTTTGTCTCACATGCGAAGCAGAGCAGGACAAAGGTGTTACTTTACTGATGGAAGCGTTGACTTTTATGTTAAGGTTTTATGAGCGCACTATAAGTCCTAGGTAAATGAAACTTGGTATGCATGTGCCCCAGTAGTAGCTAAGCACAGTTGCCTCCCCATATTTTGACCTTGACCTTGATTTTATTTCGTTGTAACACTTCCGGAATCAAATGAGATTGTGATGCGCATGTCAGAACTTCAGTGTGACTGCGTTTTTCGAGCGGTGTGGACGTGTTTCTGTATTGCTCCTTCAGTCATTTATTTTGCTAGTGCCAACGTAGTTGGTTTACATATTGAAATAAAATTACATATTTAACCAACGTTGTTGGTTTTAAATTATCTAAACAACAAATTAATATAATTCATTGTTGTTTATTGTGAATATCGATTGTTTACTTTTATAGTTTACAATTTTACGACCTTTTGTGACATTTTACCGTAAATTGGCTCTTTAGTCGTAAATCGGCATTGTCGCAAAAATGGCGGAACGCATGGTGAGGTCGCTTTCAAAAAATGAAGAAGATAAGCTTCTTTTAGAAGATGTAAATGAAATTGATGAGTCAGAAAGAAAGAAAACCGGCGTAGCCGGAAAAAGAAAGGCTGAGAAATCTTCTGCTGATAATGTAAACCCCAGCAAGCCTCAAAACTCGAGTGGTAAATCAAGTCGTAAAGGTTCAAGTAAACCCCTTCCAGAAAATGAACCTGACCCACAGCCTTCTACTTCATCTAACTCTGACAATGTAATGCACAATGAAATTATGGGTGCCCTTAAATCTATAAGAGAGGAACAAAAACAAAACAGGGATAAACTTGAATCCCTTTCAAACCGAATTGAGGCTATAGAAAATTATGAAGAATATGAGGATTATGAAGATAATCCAGATGACTTTGACAATGACAATGAGGTTGACCATGAAGGTCAAGATAATATTGAACCCCCTCAGGCCAAAAAACAGAAGGTTGACTCTCAGAGTGACAATAACAATAACAATAGTCGGTTCAAAACTATGGCCAAACGTTGCAAAGTAAAAGAAGTTCTAGATGCCAAGATTGATGAGGTCTTGGCTGAATCTATCACCGATTTATTTAGAAACGGTATGGATGAAGAAGAGTATCAAGAGTTAACTAAAGATACTAAAAACGCCAGGCCAGAAAATTGTGAGGGTCTTTCTATGGTTCGCATTAATCATATGATTTGGAATATCTTGTCACCTTAAGAGCTCAGACAAGTGATAAGAAAATGCAAAACATTCAAAAGTCTATTGTAAAAGCTGCAACTATTTTGACCAAAACTGTTGATAAATTAGCCAAGCAAGATGAAAGCAATCATGATGATGATAATGCCTATAAAACAGCCCTAAATTCTTGTATTGAGAGCTGTAATGATGTCCTTGCCTTGTTAGGTCACGGGAATAGGCAAGTGAACATGGCTAGAAGGGAGTTCTTAAAACCAGAGTTAATGTCTGAATATATGCATTTATGTTCTACTTCTGTCCCTTACACAACCAACTTGTTTGGTGACGACGTCTCAAAGACGGCAAAAGACATAGAGGAATGTTCTAAAGTCAGTAACAAATTGCGTTACGGCAGAGGTAGAGGTGGAGCTACATTTAGAGGTGGCAGAGGATACCGTGGCTACAGAGGCGGGTATCGAGGAGCTCCAAGAGGTGCTGGTAGAGGAAGAGGCTCAATGGCACACTACAAGATCCCTCGTCTTACAAAAAACTACCAGACAGGGGGAAATTCTCAGAAGGACAAACATTAGATAATTTAAATGAAGTAAGTTCAGAATTTAAGGCAGGTGTACTGAAAAATTTCTCTCATGAATGGGAAAAAATTACTTCAGACAAATTTATTTTAGATATTGTTAATCATTGTCACATAGAATTTGAAGATGACATAGAGCCTTCTCAAAACTATCGAACTAAATCTATATTCAATAAAAATGAATCTGAAATTGTATCCAAAGAAATAGAAAAATTAATAAAATTATCAGTTTTAAAAGTTGTTGAACCTGAAGAAGGTCAGTTTATCTCTCCAATATTTTTAAGGCCAAAGAAAAATGGTGAATATAGAATGATATTAAATTTGAAAAAGCTTAATGAAAGTGTTGAATATCATCATTTCAAAATGGATACATTTGAAAATGCTCTTAAAATTATTTCAGAAAATTGTTATATGGCTTCTATTGATCTTCGGCATGCATACTATAGCGTTCCTATTGCAGAAGAACATCAAAAATTTTTAAGGTTTGAATGGGAAGGAAAAATTTATCAGTACACCTGTCTTCCAAATGGAATTTCCTCCGCTCCAAGATTATTTACTAAATTAATGAAACCAGTATATGCTAAGTTAAGATCCTTAGGATACGTTAACATTGGTTATATTGATGATAGCTTATTATGCGGAGATACTGTTGAAGAATGTGGAATGAATGTTCATGAAACAGTTTCACTTATGTCAACATTAGGGTTTCATATCCATCAAGATAAGTCGATTTTTATTCCTACAAAAAGAATTGTATTTTTAGGAAATATCATTGACTCAGAAGAAATGATTGTGATTTTAACTGAAGAGAAAAAACAGAAAATTATTGCTGAATGCAAATCTCTGATAAATCAAAGTAAAGTTAAAATCAGACAAGTGGCTCAAATTATAGGATTTATGGTTTCGGCTTTTTCTGCCATTGAATATGGCAAATTATATTACAGAAATCTTGAACATGAAAAAATTAAGGCTTTGAAAAGATCAGCTGGAAATTTTGACAGTTTAATGCATGTTACAAATACAATGAAAAACGACTTATCATGGTGCATAGAGAATGTTAGAAATGAAGTTAGACATATTTCTCATGGTAACCCTGTTGTTTGTATACAAACAGATGCCTCATTGAAAGGGTGGGGCGCGGTTTTTGATTCAAAGGAAATCGGAGGCCGCTGGCATGAAAATGAAAAGCATCATCATATAAATTATTTGGAACTATTAGCAATTTATTTGGCAATAAAATCTTTCATGAACTTTATTTCAAACAAACATGTTAAAATATTAACAGACAATAGTACTGCAGTGTCATATATACTGAATATGGGAGGAACCAAATCTCAAGAATGTAATGAGATCGCTAGGAAAATATGGCTTCTATGCAGAAAAAATAAAATCTGGCTTACATGTGCACATATTGCTGGTGTATCAAATGTGAAAGCAGATAAAAAGTCTAGAGAATTTGATGATCAGTTGGAATGGCAACTTAACAAAAAGATATTTGAACAAATTTGCAATAGATTTGTAAAGCCTGATGTTGATTTGTTTGCGTCCAGGCTTAATTGTCAAATTAGAAAATATTGCTCATGGAAGCCAGATCCAACTTGCTCCTTTGTTGATGCGTTTTCCCTAAATTGGGGTACATTTAATCAAATTTATCTGTTTCCTCCTTTCAGTTTATTGGGACGCTGCATTTGCAAGATAAGACAAGATCAGGCACGGGGATTGATTGTGGCCCCTCTTTGGCTGACTCAGTCCTGGTTTCCAAGACTCATGGAACTCCTAACCGAAGAACCTCTAGTTTTGCCTCAAAGGAAAAATCTACTACTACTTCACCACAGTTCAACAGTTCATCCATTGTACAAAAAGTTAGTGATGATAGCATGCTGTGTGTCAGGCAAAATTTCAGAAAACAAGGATTTTCGGAAAAGACAACAAGTATACTACTCAGGTCTTGGAAATCAGGAACCAGGAAGCAATATCAGGTATATTTACAGAGATGGTTTCAGTACTGTAGTGAAAGACAAATTGATAAAATTCAAGTTTCTATAAATCAAGTTTTAGAGTTTATGACTGAGTTATACAAGCAAGATTTGGGCTACAGTAGCTTAAATACAGCACGTGGTGCATTATCGGCGTTAGGAATTACTGTGGACAACTGTTTGATTGGACAGCATCCTTTAATGATCAGATTTATGAAAGGTGTTTTCAATTTACGGCCATCAAGACCTAGATATCAAAAGACTTGGTGCGTAGATACTGTACTAACATATTTACGGAAGTTGTCTCCAGTCAAAACACTGTCATTGAAAAATTTGACTCTAAAACTAGTTTTTGTCTCGCCTGCGAAGCAGAGCGGGACATAGGTGTTACTTTACCGGCGGCGGCGGCGGCGACGGCGGCGTTAACTTTTTGGAAAAGTTTTATGAGCACCTCCATATCTCAAGAACTATAAGTCCTAGGTTGATGAAACTTGGTATGCATATGCCCCAGTAGTAGCTTAGCCCAGTTGCATCCCCATCTTTTGACCTTGACCTTGATTTTCCGGTTGAGTGACTTTGACAATTTTCAATACATATAATAGCAATGGAAAAGTTTTGCGAGCACCTCCATATCTCAAGAACTGTAGGTCCTAGGTTGATGAAACTTGGTGTGCATATGCCCCAGTAGTAGCTTAGCCCAGTTGCATCCCCATCTTTTGACCTTGACCTTGATTTTCTGGTTGAATGACTTTGACAATTTTCAATACATATAATAGCAATGGAAAAGTTTTGCGAGCACCTCCATATCTCAAGAACTATAGGTCCTAGGTTGATGAAACTTGGTGTGCATATGCCCCAGTAGTAGCTTAGCCCAGTTGCATCCCCATCTTTTGACCTTGACCTTGATTTTCCGGTTGAGTGACTTTGACAATTTTCAATACATATAATGGCAATGGAAAAGTTTTGCAAGCACCTCCTTATCTCAAGAACTATAGGTCCTAGGTTGATGAAACTTGGTATGCATATGCCCCAGTAGTAGCTTAGCCCAGTTGCATCCCCATCTTTTGACCTTGACCTTGATTTTCCGGTTGAGTGACTTTGACAATTTTCAATACATATAATAGCAATGGAAAAATTTTGCGAGCACCTCCATATCTCAAGAACTATAGGTCCTAGGTTGATGAAACTTGGTATGCATATGCCCCAGTAGTAGCTTAGCCCAGTTGCATCCCCTTGACCTTGATTTTCCGGTTGAGTGACTTTGATTTTTTTTATTGCATATATTTGCAATGTTTAAGTTCTATAAACATCTTTTGATCTCAGAAACTGAAAATCCATGTAAATTCAAAATATAGAGGAAGTAAGAAAGAATAATTGTTTCTGATGGTGCCGGCAGGCGAGACATACTTTAGTGTTAACTCTTGTTCTTGTAGCTCTTACAAATGCAGCTCGTACTCAGTCTATTCATTTAATGAATGTAAATAGTGTACATAAGTTAAAAGGAGAATATGTTTTTGTGTTTGATGAACTTATTAAGCAAAGTAGACCTGGTTATGAGGAACCTACTATTAACATTAAAGCTTACCCTCCAGATAGGAGAATTTGTGTATATACGGTTTATAAGGAATACATGTCTCGTACAAAAAGGTTCAGGAAGAACCACAGTAAACTTTTTATTAGTTACATTAAACCCTATTGTGCCGTTTCTAAAGACACTATATCTAGATGGATAAAAACAGTTTTAGCTCGAGCAAAGATTGACACATCAGTATACAAGGCTCACAGTGTTAGAGCAGCAGCAACATCCAAAGCAGCTCAATCTTTACCCATTTCAAAGATACTTGATAAGGCAGGATGGAGCAATTCCAGTACGTTTACAAAATACTATGGGAAACAGGTTGAAGATGCTTCATTTGACAAACATGTTTTGGCATAACTACATGTAAGGTAAGAAATCTTTATTTATTATTATGATGATTTCTTTATTTAAAAAGTTTTTATCATTCTGCTTTCAAATCTCATTTGATTCCGGAAGTGTTACAACGAAATAAAATTCCAAAATTAAACGAGACTTACCTTGGTTAAGTTGAAGTTTAAGATGAATTTTATGAGTTGTAATAACACTGAAGGGATTAAATGCCACACCCGGCCCGCCCGGGTTATTACTGATGAAAATGTACAAATATTTTAATGAATTTATTTAAATGAATAATGAAAATATTAATTTTATTTTACTCATGTACATGAGCAGATCAAATGATAAAAACTTTGCTTTCAAGACTGAAGTTCTGACATGCGCATCACAATCTCATTTAATCCCTTCAGTGTTATTACAACTCATAAAATTCATCTTAAACTTCAACTTAACCAAGGTAAGTCTCGTTTAATTTTGGAATTTTCTGGTTGAGTGACTTTAACATTTTTCAATTAATATACATGTAATAACAATGTTCAGGTTTTGCGAGCACCTCCATATCTCAAGAACTATAAGTCCTAGGTTGATGAAACTTGGTATGCATATGCACAAGTAGTAGCTTAACACAGTTGCATCCCCATCTTTTGACCTTGAATTTTATTTTCTGGTTGAACAATTTTGACAATTTTAGATACATATAATAGCAGTGTTAAAGTTGTATGAGCACTTCCATGTCTCAAGTACTATATGTCCTAGGTTGATGAAACTTGGTATGCATATGCCCTTGTAATGGGTCAGCATAGTTGCATCTTTTGATCTTGACCTTGTTTTTCTGGTTGAGTGACTTTGATAGATTAGCAATGTTATTTCTTTAGCAACCTATTTACAGAAACTGAGACCTTATAAATTAATGAAAATATAGTAGCAGTAAAAAAAAAAATATTGTTTCTGATGGTGCCGGCAGGTGAAACATACTTTTAAACGTGTGAACTCTCGTATGCAAATAACTCGGATTACCAAATATTTTAAGATGCAGGCAACATACTTTTTCTGTGAAAGACCCTCATTCTAGTTAATTATCATTATCGTGTTTCAGATATTCAATTTATGATTTTTGTTTTTAACAGGAACTATGTATTTCCTCCTCCCACTTCTGTGGTTGAAGATAAAACTGTCAATGACTTCATTGACAAAGAACGACAGATTGGAGAACAGGAAAAACAAGAGATTTTAGAATTTGAGACCCACTTGGCGGCTGCCACAAGTAAAGTTACCATCACTGAGGCTAACAGTTTACTAATAGCTCAGCTAACAACAATGGATCCTAAGTAAGACTTATTTTTATTGGGCCTGCAAATTGTTGTAAAGTCAAATAAAGGACATCACTTTGGCATTATTTTTCAGCTTGCAAGATCCTGCATGGTACTGTGTCTTGTGGCGTCACAAAAATTTCTAGCACAGCTTCTTAAAATTTGGCATGTACCTCATCTTGAATGCTAAGTAATGTAAAAAGACGATAATGAGATATGGAATAAGTGTATGTGACACAACCAACATTAAGAAATAGTAATTTAAGAAATCACAATGAAAAACAGCTGCCAGCAGTCTTCAACATGACCAGAGGTGATTTTGTGGTTTTATGAAAGTGAATTTATGAATTTATGAAAGTGACTTTATGCCATAACTGATCTACTTACTGTTTACCAAATTTTTATGATTTGACATATAATCAACATATATATTTTCCGTTTCTACGGTTTGCCTGACCAAAGAAAACACTCTAAGAATGAATACTTTTACAGTTCATGTAATAGATTTATAGTCTGATAAAGCATGGACATGGATTTTTTGTTCATATTCAATTATTTCTGGTGTTGTCTATTTTTAGTGGACCAGCTAGGAAGCCACCAGCAGCTGTCTTAGAGCAGATAAAAAGTTTGAATGACAGTTTACAGATTGGGCAGCGACTCTGTAGAAGTCTACAGCCAGACTTTCTTCTGGATATCATACAGAGACAAGTAAGTACAAAAATATACTTGTACAAAATAGTTTTGGATTTCTATCAATATTGATGATAACATACAGGTGAAAGAAATTAAATTTTTGGCACTTATGACCTTTCACCTGTTCTACTGTACTGTTTTTTTTTATGGTGGTGAATTATTGCTTATTTTTGTGGGTTAATGGAAATCATAAAAAATGTAAGCAAAAATACCCATTTTATGCAAATTATATATAAACACATTGACAAACTGCAACAACAAAACCTGAAATTAGTTAACATACCTTATGATACAAATACAGTTTGTTGTACATGTACCATGAAATTTGCCCCAGATATAATAACTTTCTATATGGTACTATTTTTACTTTGTGCTTATATGCCCCTACGAAATATAGATTTAAAGTTCATTTGTAAAATAAGTATATCTTTGCTAATGTTATTCTCATTCTGTTCTTAGACTATGTCAAACTATTTACCTCAAAATAGTAGAAATGTTCTTTATTTTTCTCTAATAAGGGAACCTCTAAAACCATGCCATGGCTCGCTGAGCTGGTGGATGGCAATGAAGGATCATTACAGGTCCTACCAGTTCAGTGTCTGTGCGAATTCCTTCTCCAAGACTCTGATTCCTCCTTGTTTGATGGAGACGATGAATCTACTCATGCAGAAAAACATAAAAGAAGACAGGTATGGTTATGGCTTATAAATCTTGTTTTTTGTAACAGTTTTCTCAGCAACTATTAATTATAGGCTTTCATTTTTTTGGTATGCAGCTTCAGGTAGGGATCCAATATAATGAAATGTGTTTTCAGATCTGTAGCCCATCTTCTGCCTGTTAAAAGGAGCTGACTTGTTTTTTTTCCCACTCAACAGAACTGGGGACCTAGAATCTGTTCTTGTTGTTTTATGTCTAAAAGTACTTAGGCATGTAATGTTCTGATACACATGTTCAAAATTTCAAAATTATTTTGGCCTACATGTATGCATTGTAGGAAGTTAGTTAGAAATCATCATGAAATCTTATTCTTCTATGCATTACATCATGAAGTTCTACGAACACACAAAAATTATTCTTACATGTAAGTTATATCCATTTGCTCTAACTTCATGAACATTGGTAACAGAAAAAGAGTGTGTTATGCAAGATTGTGCTTTGACACATAGTCTTGTTTTAATTAATCACCCGTGGTATTCTTACGTTTCTCAAAATCATTACATTGAAATTGAGTTGTTTAATCTTTTAAATTGTACAATATGCAGGATTTAACTTAAAGTTAATATGATTTGTCTTTTGGTTTAAAGAAATTGCATTTCTTAATTTGATCATTATTTTCATAAATTCCAGTGAATTCAAAAGTTTATTTTTTCTGTACAGAAAATGAAGAAGAAAGAGCAGCTACTAAAACATTTACAGAGTTTGGTTCATGATGAATCAACTCAAGAAGAACCGGCAAGTCAGGTCTTAGATTATTTTCTGAAGAGGCTATCCTCCCAGCAGCCATCCAACAGACTGTTAGCTATAAAGGTGAGTTTAAATTGTGTGTGTTGAGTTGGTTTCAATAAGGGTGAGTAGGACCTTTTACAGGACAATGGGAAATACAAATTTATTGAGAGGGAAGTTTGGACTTAACCCATATTACTGCAGGATTTTTTCTGCTTCATTATTATACTGGTATACTGGTTTACCTTCTTCCGTCCGCAACATAACTTTCATTACATTTTTCTCAGCAACTACATATCACAGTGACTTGAACTTTGGTATATGAGTTCAGTGTAAGAGTCCAGTGTAAGGTTCTTTATCGCAAGTACTGAAATTGGGTCAGTCAGATATCTACTTCCTGTTTACTGACTTAGTCAATTTTCAACATTACTAGTCAGTTGTTAAAAATTTTGGTAATATTTTTGTCAGCAACTACATTTCACAGTGACTTGAAATTTTGTATATGAGTTCAGTATGAGGTTTTTTATCGTGAGTACCAAAATTAAGTCTGTCAGATATCTACTTCCTGTTTACTAGTCGATTGTTGAAAATTTTTATAACATTTTTCTCAGCAACTACATATCACAGTGACTTGAAATTTTGTTTATGAGTTCAGTATGAGGTCTTTTATTGTGAGTTCCAAAATAAGGGCCGTCCGATATGTACTACCTGTTTACCGACTTAGTAAATTTTCGACATTACTAGTCAATTGTTAAAATTTTTGTAACATTTTTCTCAGCAACTACATAACACAGTGACTAGAAATTTGGTATATGAGTTCAGTATGAGGTCTTTAATTGCGAGTATTGAAATTAGGTCTGTATAATAGCTACTTCCTGTTTACCAACATAGTTCAATTTGGGGGTATCGGGGTTATACTGAGTGAGCAGTAACTCACAGATTTCTTGTTTTACCAGTAAAGCAGGATTTAGTATTTTTTCATGGGAGTGTGGGATGACACCCCCTCCTAATCACCCCTTTCAATGTAAAAAACTTTTATTTTTGGTTGACATTAATTTAAAAAGAAAAAAAAACAAACAAAAACAGATAAAGAACAGATATTATTACATAGACAAACTTTTACTAACAAATGTTAACTTCAGCCTTGGCTTCTTAATTATACCCCCACTCGTCAAATTTGGTACACAGCTTCAGCATGATGAGTTATCCCGTGCCTCCCCCTTTCCAGGTCAATCTATCATCTATTTCCTGTTTTCCGAACCGACTTAGACTTTTTAGGGTAAAAAATTTGTAAAGTGAATTTTTTTGTAACAGATCTCTTGGCTTCTACTGGATGGATTGGTTTCAAATTTGGTACACAGCTTCAGTATGATGAGTTATACCGTGCCTCCCCTTTCAAGTTCAATCTATCATCTACTTCCTGTTTTCCGAGCCGACTTAGACTTTTAATGGGTCAAAAATAGACAATTTTTCGTAACAGATTTCTCGGCTTCTACGAAAGGGATTGATTTCAAATTTGGTATACAGCTTTAGCATGATGAGTTGTATTGTGCCTCCCCTTTCCAGGTCAGTCGGTCATCTACTTTCTGTTTTCTGAATGTTCGAGTGGGGGTATGCTTAGCACGACTTAGTGCAACCCCTTGTTGGTTATACAAACTACCTCTTTCAAAACTTTAAGTTTCTTGTAAATGAAAAAGTAATTTGTTTAATTTTAGGGACTATGGATGGTTTTATCTGAAAAACCCATGGAAGAAATGATTGAACTAGATTATCTCCACCAATCAAAACACAGCTGGCTTCTGACTGACCTACCTAGAATTCCAATATTCTCAAAGGTCAAAGATCAAATCTGCACTGCAATCAGACAGGTATTATTCCCTAGTTTGTGTCTCACACTGACACTGTGTCTGTATTATATAGGGTGGGGGGTATGCCCCATTGGTACCTCTGCTTCTGAGCATCCAAATACTGTGGGCTTGAGGATGTGGTCATATTCTAGGTTTTTTATGCCAAGGTGCCAATAATATGTTCCATTTATCTATTTGTCTGTTCTTAATAAGGTTAAAGATAAATTTTCTTTTCCATGTTGCATTGTCAGGTGGGACATCATGTCTTTTTAGCTCACCTGACGCAAAAGGTCATGTGAGCTATTGTCATCACAAGGTGTTCATCGTCTGTCTGTCTGTTAACTTTTCTTCAAAGATTGTCTTCTCTGAAACCACTGAAAGTTTTGTTTTCAAACTTTGTATGCTTTATATCTAATATGTCTTTAGCCAATTTTGTTTATTAGTGATCCAATTTTCAAAATCCTTTTTTATGTCCCGTCCATAATTCCGGTACATTGATTTTGACCTAAATTACGGCCCTTGGACTAAGCAAATTAAAAAAAAAAAAGTTTTCCGCACTTTTTTCGACATCCTTGCATATATTCAAAAGATTTTTAGTATGTGAGTCTACCATGATGAGTTACAGGTCAAGTTTGAGTTTTGTTCCGGTCCACTGATTTTGACCTAAATTAAGGCCCTTGAACGTAGCAAAGTTTGTAAAAAAAACAGTTTTCCACACTTTTTTCCCCATCCTTGCATATATTTAAAAGATTTTTAGTATGTGAGTCTACCCTGATGAGTTACAGGTCAAGTTTGAGTTTTGTTCCGGTCCACTGATTTTGACCTAAATTAAGGCCCTTGAACGTAGCAAAGTTTGTAAAAAAAACAGTTTTCCACACTTTTTTCCCCATCCTTGCATATATTTAAAAGATTTTTAGTATGTGAGTCTACCCTGATGAGTTACAGGTCAAGTGTGAGTTTCATTCCAGTGCTTTGATTTTGACCTAAATTACAGCCCTTGGACTTTTTGTAAAAAAAAAACAGTTTTCCACACTTTTTTCGACATCCTTGCATATATTCAAATGGTTTTTAGTATGTGAGTCTACCATGATGATTTACAGGTCAAGTTTGAGTTTTGTTCTGGTCCACTGATTTTGACCTAAATTATGGCCCTTGGACTTAGCAAATTTTGTAAAAAATACAGTTTTATTATTTTTGCCAGCGGGACATCAGTGTCATCTTGACACATTTGTTTGTTCATTTGAATTTTTGTGCAAATCTATGCTTGTATTTTTTAATCATGTTGCACTCAGCTAAGATTTTCATTTTCTGTATGTTGTTCTGTGATTGTCAAATCATTTTCACATTTCACAATCATTTCTCATATGATGTGATTAGTGTTACTACTTAACCCTGATGTCTCTCTCTAAGGGTTCACTGTTGTTATGGCATTATTGATTGCTTTTCAGTTGTTTCTATATGTTTTTGTGTTGTCTGTTTCTTCCTGCTTTTCTCGTTTGTGTATATTCACTAGTTTTATCTTTGCCCTGTCTGTCAGACTTTTGACATTTGAAAGCCGAATTGGTACCTCTGTGCTTCTATTTTAATGGAAGAGGGAGGGTTGGTGCCATAAAACAGTTTCAACCCAACCATTTCTTTTTAGATGTCTGAACTAAGTCAGGACCATTGTGGTTTATATTTTTCTGGTATGCTGTCTGCATTAGTACTAGGATATTTTGTTCCTTGTTCAGTAGTTTTGTTGTGATCTTTCTGGACATTTTAGTACTAATCTTTTAAAAGCCTCGAAAATTTCAGGAATTCTAAAATGTTAAATCTTGGAAGGATCTAACATCAAGTATAACTCTGTAATTTAATGAAATACATTTAATACTAGAAAATATATATGTTATAAACCAAAATTATATTTGATAAAAATTTGTGATTTTTTTACATTTTACAAACAAAGCAATATAACAGATGAAAAAAATGTACAAATTAATGAAAGGATTCAGTAACAAAAATTGAGTCTGATATAATTCATTATCCTTAAAACTAAATACAAAACTTCTAACTGTTTGTATATATTTAGCAGGTATCAAGGGCAATCTTACACAATAAAAGTATATATATAAATTCAAAAATATTGGGTTGGAGAAAATTTTAATTCAAAACTTTTTCAGAATTCCTTGTACATAATTGTACAACAATCTTCTACATTCTACTGAGAAAGTGAACCATAGGTTACATATCTAAAACAAATATAAGCATATAGCCTTAAAATAAAATACACAGGTGCTACAAAGATTACAAAAATGAAGATATAAGCCCAGAATAAAATTTCTAAAGCAAAAGAACTTTTCTCACATTTTTCAATTTTTGAAAACCACCAATGATATCCTAATCTAATTCATCCCCATAAACCACATTCACACATTCATTTCAGAATCAATCAGAGCTAATAAAACCAACTTTAAGTCTATTTGCCACAAACAAGTCACTAACTATTGATTTTTTTTCATCCCCTAAACCACACACATTCATATCAGAATTATTCAGATCTAATAAACCAACCCCATGTCTATAGCCACATGCAAACCACTTAATGTTGCTTAAATCAATCCCCTAAACCTTATTCACACATTCATATCATCATTCAGAGCTAATAAAACAACCCCTTACACAGGACCAATAAAACAACTCTATGTCTATCACCACAAGTTTGCTTCTTACTATCATCTATATTCTCCTCCTACACTCCCACACTCTCTCTCAATGTTGATAACCTCATATTTACCCCACATGGTAGATAAAAGCTGGTCCATTGTTATTAACCACCACCAGTTTCTTAGTACTACTGTCATAGTGTACAGCAGAAGGAAAGGACAATCCATCATCCTGACCCAGTAATTGATGACATGACTTACCATCAGGCAACAGGAGTACCAGATTGTTAGACTCCCACCCTGTGACATAGATATTATCATGGTCATCTATTGTCACACCAATGGGACAGTTAAGTACAGCCTCATCTTTGTATTTAAAGATAACATTGAACTGAGTATCTAATACAGTTACTGTGTTTGTAAAAGGGCATGTGTAACATATGAGACTGCTACTTACCTCTACATGTGAGTCATAATCAACACTCTCATCCTTCATCACCATCTCTACATTCCCACTATCAATGTTCACTCTGACTAGACCTTTCCACACCACACAACACACTAACTCTCTACCTCTACAACACAGCCCTTGCACTTCCTCTCCAACCTTTAACTGTTTCACCACCTGGTCACTATCTACATCTATGATGGAGATAGTGCCAGATCCAGGATGTGACACTGCAACATGATGATCATCTACTGGTGTCACATCATGTACTCCCTCACTCTTACCAAACTTGATGGTGGATCTGAGTGATCCATCAGACTTGTGTATTATTACCTTACAATCATCATCATCATCATAGTCACCAGAATCAGCAATCACCACCAGTCCAGTTGGTAAGGTACAGCAGCCGTAGTAATGATTACCATCCAGGTCAATGGTCTGTTGTAGTTGGAGCTGTACAGGTGCTGATGTCTGTACCACTTTCACAGCCTCTAGATATCTGGCTCCAGTGTTATGTATAGATAAGGCTGAAGGACTCTTGCTGACTTGAATATCTCCCAGGGACAGGATACCATTTATAATGTCCTCAATGGTCTCATTGACTTGGAATTTCAGGTCATACTTCAGAAGTTTTTCACCATTTGAGAGCTCATTAAGATAAATGTCCATTTCATTAACAATGGTCTCCATTTCTTTAATTCCTATCAAAGTCTGGTAATTGGATGCATACTTCAGGATCTCTTCCTTCTGGTTGAGTATGGCACGAAGTTCTTCCCCCTTGGATTGAACTGTTCTAATTGTGTTGGAAATGTTATAGTCCAGTTTATTATACACAGTATCCATTTCAGAAAGTGTTTTGTCTTTCAAGTTTGTTAAGTGTTTTATCAAATTGTCAATTTTTTCCTCAAAACCTGCTTTCATTTTCTTGTGTGAAATGTTTAACTGTTTAAGATTTTTGTTCCTATCATCGGCAATCTGTTTCAAAAGTCCACATTTGGTTTCCATCTCCAACATTGTATCCTCAAACAGCACAGAATCTTTAACCTTGTGTACTATGTCTTCTATTTTTGGGATGTCTTTACATTTCTGGTGATGCTTTTTTCGACATGTGATACATATCGGTGTATCATGGACCCTACAGAAGTCGGTATATTTCTCTTTGTGCTCTGTGCAGTATGGCTTTATCTTCAAAATAAATGGTGGTAACTTTTGGTAGTCTTCATATGGTATGGTGCTGTGATTTCTTGTATCTTTCTGACGTTTATGATGTTCAGTACAGGGTCCACATAGCAGGTCATGACAATCAGGGCACCAGACCGAAGGTGCTGATGTTTTCTTTCCTTTTGGACATACACTACATGTAGAAGCCATGGCTACTAGGATCTGAAAGAGAACATTGTGTCTAATAATCTGTTTTAAGAATAAAAACTAAGATGGATTCAGAAAATTTCAAAAGTTGGTGGCTCCTTCATGAGTTCAGGACAAAAGGAGAGCAGGCTTAGTAAGGCTAATTTTTTGCCAAAAATCTGCTAATTAATAACAAAATTCTGAAGAAGAGGTGACTTTAAACCACTACATCCCTCCCTTTTTGGCTGGATTTCTTGAGGTAAAAGATCTGGGTTATAAAATGGTGAATGTCAGGCAGGCTGGCGGGCATCTTGCTGGTGGGGAAGAAATTTTTCATAACAGTTACATTTCACAGCCACTTGATATTTGGTATACAGCATCAGGGTAAGGGTTCCATAACTTGGGATTTGATTTCAGGTCTGTTGCTCATCTTGTTTCTATTAAAAAAAGTCCTGTCATTTTTTACGAAGGTCCATGTGAGCTATTATCATCACTTGGCGTCCGTCGACGTCGTCGTCTGTCGTCGTCTGTTGACAATTTTTGTCTCGCCTGCGAAGCAGAGCGGGACATATGTGTTACTTTACCAGCAGCGGAGGCGTTAACTTTTTGGAAAAGTTTTATGAGCACCTCCATATCTCAAGAACTATAGGTCCTGGGTTGATGAAACTTGGTATGCATATGCCCCAGTAGTAGTTTAGCACAACTGCATCCCCATCTTTTGACCTTGACCTTGATTTTCTGGTTGAGTGACTTTGACAATTTTCAAATCATATAATAGCAATGGAAAAGTTTTGCGAGCACCTCCATATCTCAAGAACTATAGGTCCTGGGTTGATGAAACTTGGTATGCATATGCCCCAGTAATAGCTTAGCACAGTTGCATTCCCATCTTTTGACCTTGACCTTGATTTTCTGGTTGAGTGACTTTGACAATTTTCAATACATATAATAGCAATGGAAAAGTTTTGTGAGCACCTCCATATCTCAAGAACTATAGGTCCTGGGTTGATGAAACTTGGTTTACATATGCCCCAGTAGTAGCTTAGCACAGTTGCATCCCCATCTTTTGACCTTGACCTTGATTTTCTGGTTGAGTGACTTTGATTATTTTTATTGCATGTATTTGCAATGTTTAAGTTCTATAAACATCTTTTGATCTCAGAAACTGAAAATCCATGTAAATTCAAAATATAGTGGAAGTAAGAAAGAATAATTGTTTCTGATGGTGCCAGCAGGCGAGACATACTTTAGTGTTAACTCTTGTTCAAAAATTTTCTCTCCTCTGAAACTACTGAACAGAATTTAATGAAACTTGGTACGAATGATCCTTAGGGTGTCCTGCACCAAACTTGTGTTTCGATTTTCGATATGTCAAAAAACATGGCCACCGTTACTAAAAATAGATCAGGGGGGTCAGACTACTATTTTTGGCTTGTTAATCAAAAAGTATAAGAGATAGATGAAATCTGTTGCCACCCTACTGCTTCAGCATCAAAAGTTCTTCAAAAGTCTCCATCTGGTCAAAGTTGTCAGATGATCCCTTATAGGAGTTACAGCCCTTTAAAGGTGAAAAATAGCGTTTTTGCATGTTTTTGGCCTATAGAATGAAAACTATTGTAAATAGAGAAAAGCTGTTGCTTGCTTAAATGTTCAGCTCATTAAGCTCTACAAAAGTCTTCATAGGGTCGAAGTTGTCAGATGACCCCATATAGGGGTTACAGTCCCTTAAAGGCAAAAAATAGTGTTTTTGGCCTATAGAAAGAAAACTATTGCAAATAGAGAAAAGCTGTTGCTTGCTTAAATGTTCAGCTCATTAAGCTCTACAAAAGTCTTCATAGGGTCGAAGTTGTCAGATGACCCCATATAGGGGTTACAGTCCCTTAAAGGCAAAAAATAGTGTTTTTGGCCTATAGAAAGAAAACTATTGCAAATAGAGAAAAGCTGTTGCTTGCTTAAATGTTCAGCTCATTTAGCTCTACAAAAGTCTCCATAAAGTCAAAGTTGTCAGATGATCCCTTATAGGGGTTACAGCCCCTTAAAGTTGAAAAATAGCATTTTTGTATGTTTTTGCCCTAATAGAATGAAAACTATTGTAGATAGAGAAAAGCTGTTGCTTGCTTAAAATGTTCAGCTCATTTAGCTCTACAAAAGTCTCCATGGGGTGGAAGTTGTCATATGACCCTTTATAGGGGTTAAAGCCCCTTAAAGGCAAAAAATAGTGTTTTTTGCCTATAGAATGAAAACTATTGCAGATAGAGAAAAGCTGTTGCTTGCTTAGATGTTCAGCTCATTTAGCTTTACAAAAGTCTTCATAGGGTCAAAGTTGTCAGACGACCCCTTATAGGGGTAACAGCCCCTTAAAGGCAAAAATAGTGTTTTTGGCTGATAAAATGAAAACTATTGCAGATAGAGAAAAGCTATTGCTTGCTTAAATGTTTAGCTCATTTAGCTCTACTAAAGTCTCCATAGGGTTGAAGTTGTCTGATAACCCCTTATAGGGGTTACAGCCCCTTAAAAGTTGAATACCAGTGTTTTTTGATTATCTAGAATGAAAAATATTGCAGATAGAGAAAAGCTTTTTCATGCTTAAACATTCAGCTTATTTAGCTATACAAAAGTCTTCATAGGGTTGACATCAAAACCAGGTGAGCGATTCAGGCTCCTGGGAGCCTCTTGTTTAGATCTGCTATAGAAGGTCTATTTCATTTTCAAACTATTTAGATACATAAATAAAAACAACTTGAATTTTTTTTTTACTTTGAATTTATTTGATTTGATTTTACAAATAATTGATCCTTGATTCAAGTTAAAGTTTGCTTCTTTGTTGTATTATTGACATTTAACAGATAATATCTAATAAATTAAATATCATTTTATTGAAATGACAGAATTATTACTAGAATTATAAAACAAATAAACCCAAGATAAAAATTATTTACCTTATAATTCAAAATTTGTATGTTGGCAGTATTTTTTGGCATACATGTAAGTCCGTATGAACAATTATATTTTTAATTGCATTATTCATTCAAGTACAGTTGCGTGGAACGTTGTAATTTTGTTTTGGTAATGTTTACACTTTGTGTATTGACAACAAGTTGATAAGGAAGTTCTAGTGTTACACGACCATATACCGTCTCTTTAGAATAAATTTAATGAAAAATATTTAAAGAGATCTCAATGTTTCAATGAATGCACAGTTTTAGAGAATGATCTAATCGTAACTTTGACAAAGTACGGTTGTTAAATTGTCATTGTATTTTATTACAGTCCATTCAGTTTATTGAACGTTAATGATTGAGATTTAAAAATTGTATTCGGATTCTATGAGCAATTACAATCTTTTTTATTTAATATATGCTCTATTGTTAACACTCTATAAGATAGTTGAACTTAAGTTTTATAGTCAGTGCATATGCCATTACATTTCATTCAGTAATATTTTTTATATATTTAATAGAAGTTAAAAACTGCATTTAAATTCTGTTTACAATAAAGAATGAGAACAGTTGAGGAATTATAACATGATGCAATATATCATGTTTGCATTTATAAATATATTGCTATGTTACATGAAACACATTTACAACATTTTAGTATTTGAATTTTAGTATATAGTATAAAATATCAAAAGCTTAAAAACTGTGTCATGATTACGAAGATTTTTACATCAATTACTGTCTTTTCTACAAGAGTTTGAATGAAAGAAAGATTTTATTTTTTTATTGTTTCACTCCCCTAAAATCAGCTCACCTGACCCAAAGTGTCAGGTGAGTGGGTCAGGTGAGCTATTGCTATTACTTGGCACCCTTTGTCAGTAAACTTTTTCGAATGTTTACTCCTCTGGCACCAAACTTATTACAATTGTTTATTGGCATGGGTGGTACAAATTTTTCATTGGGATTTTTATTTGTAAAACAATATGGCCGCCATTTCTAAAAATAGAACGTAGGGGTAAATTGTAGTTTTATGCAAATAACTCCAAACATGTTGCAGACATCAACATTTCTTCTTTGTGGGTAAAATTACACAGCACCTCAAAATTTACCTGTACAGAAACTTTGAAGAAAAACTACCCATTTAGGAGTTATTGCCCTTTTCCCTATATTTTTTCTCCATGTGTTGCACTTTTGAAGTTTAATATCTTGAAAAAATAAAAGATATTTGATAAATTTTAGTTGCATATTGTTCATCACATCCAGATCTACAAAACATGTAACAGAGTCAAAGTTGTTGGACCCAAAGTTTTAAGGAGTTATTCCCCATAGAATCTTAAAACTTTTTTTCTACAGCCTTTCCTTATTGTTATGAAAACTGTTAAGTTCTCCGACACCGTAAGTTCAATTACAATCAAACTTGGTATATCAAATTTCTGACGAGGTGCAAAATGTTCATCATCTCAAGATGCCTTGATAATTTAAGAATTGAGGAGTTGTTGTCCTCTAGCTTTCTTGATTTTTTTTTCTTTACTTTGAGGTTATTTAGCTGAAGATCTTGAAAACTATATAAGATAGTTAATAAGAAATTTGAATTGCATACTGTTAAGCACTTGCAGATCTACAAAATTTGTAAATGGTCAAAGATGTAGGTCCTTAACTTTCATGAGTTATTCTCCTTAGAACATCAGAATTGATGTATTTCCACAGCCTTCAAATTGTATTGTGCACTGTAATTTTAAAGTTAGTTAATCCCTACAAATAATTATTATATGGAAGTAGGAATAATGGTCAATTAAACATGAAAATTACTGTTTATGCCTTGTAGAGGGCATATTGTAGATGTAGAAAATAATAAAGAGCTTTTAATTTCTGAAATCGTCAGCTTATTGGACTTTACACTTCAATACATTAGTTGAACTAAAGTTGTCATATAACTATGACCCTTATAATGTAAAAGAAGTGGTTTTTACCTCAAAGCTTAAAATTCAGGCATTTAAGTCAGGTGAGCAATTCAGGCTCCTGGGGGCCTCTTGTCTTTAGAATATAGACAATTTTCTTATGTATGTGTATTATTTTTTCAGGCATGTCAGATAGAGACAGACCCATCAGTTATCAGTTCCTACATCATGTTTCTGTCCACTCAGTCACATGATCTCACAATACAGCAGTTAGATGAAGTGGTTCTGGTAAGTATTTAGTCCACTCAGTCACATGATCTCACTCTACAGCAGTTAGATGAAGTGGTTCTGGTAAGTATTTAGTCCACTCAGTCACATGATCTTGCTCTACAGCAGTAAGATGAAGTGGTTCTGGTAAATATTTAGTCCACTCAGTCACATGATCTCACTTTACAGCAGTTAGATGAAGTGGTTTTGTTAAGTACTTAGTCCACTCAGTCACATGATCTCAATCTACAGCAGTTAGATGAAGTGGTTCTGGTAAGTATTAAGTCCACTGAGTCACATGATCTCAATCTACAGCAGTTAGATGAAGTGGTTCTGGTAAGTATAAAGTCCACTCAGTCACATGATCTTGCTCTACAGCAGTAAGATGAAGTGGTTCTGGTAAGTATTTAGTCCACTCAGTCACATGATCTTGCTCTACAGCAGTAAGATAAAGTGGTTCTGGTAAGTATTTAGTCCACTCAGTCACATGATCTCACTTTACAGCAGTTAGATACGGTGGTTCTGTTAAGTACTTAGTCCACTCAGTCACATGATCTCAATCTACAGCAGTTAGATGAAGTGGTTCTGGTAAGTATTAAGTCCACTCAGTCACATGATCTCACTCTACAGCAGTTAGATGAAGTGGTTCTGGTAAGTATTAAGTCCACTCAGTCACATGATCTCACTCTACAGCAGTTAGATGAAGTGGTTCTGGTAAGTATTAAGTCCACTCAGTCACATGATCTCACTCTCAAGCAGTTAGATGAAGTGGTTCTGTTAAGTATTTAGTCCACTCAGTCACACGATCTCACTCTACAGCAGTTAAATGAAGTGTTTCTGGTAAGTATTTAGTCCACTCAGTCACATGATCTCACTCTACAGCAGTTAGATGAAGTGGTTCTGGTAAGGATTTCAATAAGTATGACTCACAGGAGATATTAAGATGTGGAATAAGATTACTTGAGACACCTTACATAAATCAATGGCAATTTAAATTCCACATTAGAATTTTAAAGCCGCTGGAAGCCGCCAATGTGACCAACCATTTTTATGCCTCTTCAAGGAAAGTAAGGCCATTAAAATTAAACACTCACCTTTTGGATACAAATACCAAAATCTGCAATTTCCTAAAACTACTCACTTAATATACAATATTTTAATCTTCTTTCTTCTAGGACATGCCTAATTTGGTGTAGGAGAAATACCATCATAACCACATCTTACAAGAGGGAAGACCAGAATATTATACAGAGATCCATGTAACTAGTTGTAATATTTTAATTTTTTCCATCTTTTAGGACATGGCTCAGTTAATTGTGGAGAGGAATACAATCGTAAGCCACATCTTACCGGAGGAAGGACGAGAAAATTCTACAGAGATGCATGAAACCCTCAAATCTCTGATCATGCTGTACAATACCTATCTGAAGAAGGCTAAGGAACCACAGAAGGAGGGATATTCATGGGTATGTTGATATGAATTTAAGATTTAAGCTGGTGGTATAGAGTCAGGCTCTTGTTTTTATTTTGCACCCCTTATGATCCTTTTGATGGTTTTTGTAATATAATATTTAAGCCTAAACATTGATCTATTGCAACTCAAGTTAACCTTCAAAATTTAGCTAGGATTACCTTTGCAATTAAGCAATTTTCATTAAAAATCTTTTTGTGAAAAAGTAAACACTTATGAGTCATAACAAGTAGACGATAAAGAGACGTGGAATAAGTGTATGTGACACAACCAACAACATTAAAAGGACAATATTACATATACTTATATTTTCTGGAAAAAAATTCTAACAGTCCTGATGAACCTTAAGGTAAGTTTCTTACCTCTTTCCTGTTAAACAAAATCTGGACATTGTTGTCTTGTACAAAGTTTTAGGCTGGATTAAACAGAGTGAAAAATCCATGTTATTTGAAAAAGCTTTGATTTAATCAATCATACACAATCAATCACAATAAACTTTGACCTTTATATATATACATGGGATCTTTTCTTTTTCAGTCCAACACACAAGATCAGATCTTGCTACAATGGAATGGTGGTGACTCAGCTACCATGCATATCTTAGTGGTCCATGCTATGATTATTCTATTGACCTACGGCCCTCCTAAATGTATGTATACCTGTATTTAACAAAACCTTAAATAAAGTAAATAGCAGGTGATTCTGAAACCATGCATATCTTAGTGGTCCATGCTATGATCATTCTTCTGACCTACGGCCCTCCTAAATGTATGTATACCTGTATTCAACAAAACCTTAAATAAACTCAATACCTGGTTATTCTGTAACCATGCATATCTTTAATAGTAGTCCATGCTATGATTATTTTACTGACCTACATCCCTCCTAAATGTATGTATACCTGCACTTCATAAACATGATGACTATATAACTGCTATGGAATGTTTTTGCTATAATGATGCAAATCTTCGTGGTCCATGCTATGATCATTCTATTGACCTACGGCCCTCCTAAATGTATGTATACCTGTATTTAACAAAAACTTAGATAAAGTAAATAGCAGGTGATTCTGTAACCATGCATATCTTTAATAGTGGTCCATGCTATGATTATTCTACTGATTTATGGTCCTTCCAAGTGTAAGTATAAATTGGAAATATGGGATAAACTGAAAAATAAAAATCTCTAATTGATTACATCCCAGCTCTTCTGATCTGAGCAAGATCATCCCTCGGAATACCCTGTTCAACTCTATTGTTCCTTTTCTTTTGTTTTTCAAAGCATGTTTTTTGAGAAATGTTCAATAAGTTGAACATAGGAAAATTATAAAATCAACAACAAAGTTTTTTTTGAAGATTGAAAAATAAAATTGTTTCCACTGGGGTTTGAACATTGGTTCTCTCCGTTTCAAGACTACCTTAATATCCATTGGGCCACGAATCCGATGGAAACTTCACGCTAAGAAATTGTACATAAAGAATATTGAAGGGGTCCAATAAGGATAGTTTATTTTATATATTATAAAAAATGTTTGCTTTTTTATTCTAAATGCACAGAATGTATTCTAATGTTTGTATTAAAATTTTACATGACATATTTTGAAGGCTGGGATGTAAAATAGTTATTACATTTGGAATTGGTGTGTCAGTAAGATCACCCCTCCGGCCGTCGAAGTGATCTTTTACTGACACAATGCATCCTCATGTAATAACTATTACTGAAAACACAGTTATTCTTCGAAGAGTTTTCAATCATTAGTGGAACATTCTATCTTTAACATTTAAAATTGTAAAAATTCAAAAATGGAACATTCTTAATTGTATAAACTGTTAATCACCCCTGATTTTTTGTTCAATAATGGTACATTCTATCAAATAAACATTTTATAACCCCTGAGTGTTTACCAAGTAATGGAACATCTCATCTTATAAACAGTTAATCACCCCTTATTTTTATTCAATAATAGAACTTCTTTGAAATTCTTATAAACAGTTAATCACCCCTGAATTTTCATTCAATAATGGAACATTCTTATAAACAGTTAATCACCCTGAGTTTTCACTTAATAGGGGAACATTCTATCGTATAAACAGTTTATCATCCCTTAGTTGTTATTTAGTAATGAAACATCCTATCTTACAGGCAGTTAATCACCCCTAATTTTTGTCTCGCCTGCGATGAATAGTCGCTGAAAGCGAGACATAGGTATTACTTTCCCGCGACGGCAACAGCAGCGGCGTAAACTTTTTTGTAAGACTTTTGAGGACAATAAATTGCTGGAAAAGTGTACTAGCTAGGCATCTTATATTTGGTATACAGATAGTTCAGGTTATGGTCTATGCAACTGTCACCATGCCGTGTGACCCTGTCCCTGTTATCACGCTCCAGTGACTCTGTGAACTTACGTTTTTTTCAGGCCATAAACTTTTTTGTAAGCTTTTTGTGGACGATGAATTGCTGGAAAAGTATAGTAGCTAGGCATCTGATATTAGGTATACAGACAATTCAGATTATAGTCTACGCAACTGTCAACATGCCGTGTGACCCTGACCCCATTTTCACGCTCCAGTTACTCTGTGAACTTAGGTGTTTTTTAAGGACTTAGACTCTTTTGTAAGACTTTTGTGGACGATGAATTGCTAAAAAAGTATAATAGCTAGGCATCTGATATTTGGTATACAGATAGTTCAGGTTATTGTCTATGCAACTGTCACCATGCCATTTGACCTTGACCTGTTTTCATGCTCCAGTGACTGTGTGAACTTAGGTTTTTTTCAGGCAATAAACCTTTTTGTAAGACTTTTTTGGACAATGAATTGCTGGAAAAGAATAGTAGCTGAGGCATCTGATATCAGGTATACAGACAGTTGAGGTTATGGTCTATGAAACTGTCACCATGCCATGTGACCATGACCCCATTTTTAGGCTCCAGTGACTCTCAACATAGGTATTTTTTTCAGGCAGAACTTTTTGTAATACTTGTGTGGACAATGAATTGCTTGAAAAGTATAATAGCTAGGCATCTGATATTGGGTATACAGACACTTTTTGTGTTTATATCAAGAAATGAAAGCTTAGGTAGTTGATTTTAGTGATTGTGCCAGCAGGCAAGACATACTTTTAGTGGCCGCACTTGTTATTCAATAATGGAACATTCTATCTTATAAACAGTTAATCACCCCTAAGTTTTTACTCAGAAATGCAACATTTGATCTTATAACAGTAAATCAACCCTGACTTTTCACTCAATGATAGAACGTCCTATCTTATTAACAGTTTATAACCCCTGAGTTTTCATTCAGTAATGGAACATTCTATCTTCTAAACAGTTTTTACATCCAAGCTCTTTTGTTCTAACATGGCTGATCTGAGACAGATCATCCCTCGGAAGACCCTGATCTACTTTTTCAGCTCTTTTGTTCCTTTTCTTTAGTTTATCAAAGCACGTTTTTTATGGCCCGACCATGTATGTGGATAAGCCGTATAGTTTTACCCTTTTTTGTCCGTCTGTCTGGGGTGATCTTTTACTGACATGTCCCCGTTTCATGTAATAACTATTACATCACCCCTGAGTTTTCATTTAATAATACATGTACAAGAATTTATCTTTATACTGTCATAAATTCTTGATTTTTACTACCGTCCTATATCTTGGTATAGTCATGACGTTATACTCCCCAGTCAGTCATTAATACTTTACAGTGGAATGTCATATCTTATAGTATTTACAGATAAAATTACTGTTAAATCACAGTTTTACATCGCTGCATACCTATGTCTAGGTATAGTAAAGAGGTTAAACTCCCCAACCAGTCTCACTTAAAGTTAATCTATTGTGGTTTTAAAATTATTCATACGGTACCAAATTTCATGCTTATCATGGATGACAATTAACCACGAAAATAAGAAATCAACAAAGTTTTCTTTTAAATGATTCCTATTAGCAACAAGTGCAATCCACAAAATTAGAAATTTAATAAAATGGCTTTTTTTTGCAGTTTCTCATTTTCGCACATTCCATTTAAATTTTAAAAATGACAGAATATGGAATATGTGCCAAAAAGACACGATCCACACATCAAAATGATTTTGATAAATGTACATAAGCAAAATTTCACTGCGTGTGAAGCGCTTTTCTGGATTAACCTTCCCCGTACGAAAAAATGGACACGTACTCCAGCTGTACTAGACCAGTAATTTTTGAACCGTACTTTTCAAAAAGTTCAGCTGGACTTTTAATCATTATGTTAAATGGAGATTCCAGCCGGATTTTTGGCGAATTTAGACGGAAAACTGCTTGAAATATTTAAATTAGCAGGAGTACGGCTCAAAAGTCCAGCTGGAATTTGAAAAAGTACAGCTGGAAAAAAAAAAATTCCAGCTGGACATTTTTTTTAAAGTCCAGCTGGACTTCCACATTAGTATGCATCCTTGTAATTCCAGCTGGACTCTTAGTAAAAAGTCCAGCTGTAATTTTGAAATTTTAAAAAAAAATCCAGCAGTAATTTTGGAAAAGTCCAGCCAGACTTGAAAGAAAGCCTGGTTGTGTTAAAAAAAATCCATATAAAGAAAAAATATCTGAGTGACACAATTTTGTTTTAGCTTAGAGTTAAGACACGAAGTAATTTTCTGAATTACAAAAAAACAAGATCTTTGAAACTTGGCATCAGAACAAATCATCCTTGAAGACTAAATATTGTTTATTACAAGGCAATTAAGGTGCATGATGAAATTCTCAAAAAAAGTACAAAAATAATGTCAAGTTATTTGGCCTTTTAATGGCTTTCCTGGAATATCCAACAGCTTCTGTTACTCCCTTTGTCCAATCTTCCTTATCTGGTGCAGACTTCTGATTCATTTTGTACCATGCTTCTGAAAAAAAAAATTTTGATTTCCATAAAACAAATATGCCTTAAAACAATTTTATAGCATGATCTATACTGACTAGCATGGTTTCATCATCATGATTTGGAAAATTTGACCAATTTGATGATAGTAACACAAAATTATTTTCTCAGGTTTCATTGTCTTTTTTTGGTCACAACAAAAACATTTTGAATTAAGTCTATGTTAAAATTCATATTTTTTCATACAATGACAAACAATTTTTGTGGTTGTATAATGGTATGTGCAAACATCATTGACAAATGTGGTCATTTTGTTAACATTTGGGACCAACTGCAGCAAACCTCTAGGTGTGGGGTTTTCCCACCATTCATTGAAGACCTTTACCTAGCCTTTGGTCATCTTGCATACATTTTGGGTTGTTGTCTCTTAGACATTTACCTCATTTCCACTTTAATTGGTATTATCAAACAATTTTTAGACTAAATTAGCTAATTATCATTAAAATAACACAAACCTATAATTTTCTTCTAAAGCATCTTCTTATTCATTTTGCTTCTGAATTACTCTATTTTAATTTAGGTCATTATACTGGAAAATAAAATAAAAAATATATGATTAATGAATATATTTTAAACTCATATTGTTTTGTATTAATTAACATGATTAATAAAATGTTTACTTTTAGCTTTAGCTAAATTAGTTACTTGTCATGCTTGTTGAAAATGTTTGTAACCTAATGACTTCTTTCATGATAAATCAATTAGTTATCTATGTGTGAAAGGATACGTGTCAAGGTCAAGTTGCTTTCACATTACATGCAGTACATAAGGGGAGCCATAAACATCTGGTTTCAATTTTGATCTGAATACAAGTTTACAAAGAAAATAGAAGAATTTTACACTGAAGTTTAGTTTTTAAAGCTATACTAAACAAACATTATTTATAATTAAATGAATTAGATATAATATAATTTAAGCTTGAAATAAAAAATAACTTACCAGTTTTGCTGAGCAGGAGCCTTTAAGTTAATTTTCCATTTTCATGATGACGAGTCTATTATTTCATTCCACTTTATATATGTCACATAAATTTAAGGTTTGTGTGTAAAAATGGTTTCACAGATAATTTCTATAGAAGTTCATAATGTCTTCCTGCAAATGTGTGGTTTAATCTTCCTCATAATCCATTAAAAATCCACATTCTGTCATTGCACAATGGTCATGATTATAACAGATTTGAATTGGGCCAATGTTGGCGCCAGCTGAGATTTTCAAATACTGTAAGGTTCCTCAAGGGAATTCACAGTTTAACATATACAATAATATTTTATTGCTCTTTCAACTACACAATTAACCATGTTTCAACAAACATATATCTTCAAGCCTTATTGAAAAAAAAAAACAATTTCATGGTTAAAATAAAAACAATAAATATTATTACAATATTGATTTCATATTATTATACAGAACACCCCTATTTCTCCCTTTTGTTATAGGTTACACAGGAAATGATGGTTTGTTTTGATGATTGTACATAATATAAACTATGATATATGTTCAATGTCTGATCTTTTTTAAAAGTAAAAACTTTAATATACAAAATAAAAAATACATTTTCATAAATGAATAAAAAGTCTTATTCATGAAATATTAATTCATTATATATTATAGATTTTGCAGGTTTTTTAAAAAGGGGGGGGAGGTGTAGGGGGAATGTGTAAGATTAAAACTGGAAAACTCCCACTTAAATTGCTTTGCATTTCCATTTAGGTCAATATAAAATATAAATAGATTCTCCTCCCTTCCTGTCCTGATTTTTTCAGCCTCCGGTCCTCAAAATATATTTATTTCTGATTTTATCGGCATTAAATGACAGATATTTTATAAAATTAGTAATAGAAATTATTGTTTTATTAAATTTATGGCATAAGAAAAGAATCATTCTCATATATCAAACTGGACAACATAAACCTCGTAAATGGCAAAATTAATGACAATCATTTTTTTTTTTATTTCTTTGCAATTTACTAGCTGCTTATACATTAAATGACAGAAAATAATATCTACACCAAAGTCCCAACTTTTCAGGAAGGAGTCTCACGACTCTAAAATGCCTAATTATTGCTCTTGCACCAAAGTCTCAATAAATCTGACTTTACATCTATAAAGTCTTTATTTTGCTTGATCATTCAGTGAAAGACTTAGTTTTTCAGGAAAAAGTCATGAAAGCAGAATTTAACAGGAAATTCAAAATTTTGAAGTATTGGGGCTTTTCAAA
This sequence comes from Arcuatula senhousia, assembly GCA_963971305.1. Lineage (NCBI taxonomy): Eukaryota > Metazoa > Mollusca > Bivalvia > Mytilida > Mytilidae > Arcuatula > Arcuatula senhousia. The sequence goes on along the minus strand of OZ020307.1, from coordinate 53,193,664 downwards.
AAGTCTTGAGATTTTTTTTTTAATTCTTGAAAAAAACAAGAACTTTCAAGAACCACTTTGGCAAGGATGATTAACACATAAAACCGTTGTCAATTTTTTTCTAAGTCCAAAGTCCAGTTCATGCAGGCAATAAGAAATTTTAAGTCCAAAGTCCGGCTCTTGAAGGTTGTCAATATTTTCTAAGTACAAAAGTCCGTCTCCTGCATATGTTTAAATTTTTATAAGTGCAAAAGTACAGGTGGGGTTTGAAAAGTACAGCTGGATTTTTTATATCAATCTGAAAAGTCCGGTTGCACAAAATCAAGAAAGTCCGTGTCCTGCTCCAGTACAGCTGGACTTTTCAAAGTCCAGCTGTAGTCCGTGTGAATTACAGCTGGAGTACTGCTCAAGTCCAGCAGGATTACGGTTAAGTTTTTCGTACGGGTCATCAGACACGCTAGGAATAGAAAATGTCAATTATTGGTTTTAAGGTTTTTGTGGGTGTATTTTTTTCGAAGATTTTCATGGACCACAAATGTAGCAAAAATTACTTCACTACAAAAATTATGATATTTACAGTGCTCTCCTAAATATTACGAATCATATTTCAAGGGTAAGTGATTCCTAAGTATTTTTTCTCTCTTTTTCTCCATGTCTTGTAATCGTGAACATTGCAATGAAAAAAATGAAAATATTTAACCGGACCGAGCAAATTTTTATCCGATTTGTCCGTTGTCCTACAGACCTTGGGAATGACTGATGGTTCAGCCAATCCATTATTACTGTACTATGTATGTTTCAGGTGAGAGTCAGTATGAAGAATTACTGGAGACCTGGTTCCCTGTTGATGGTAGTACTCCTTCTGCTTTCCTCTTGGATACATCAGAAGAGGCATTACTTCTTCCTGATTGGCTGAAACTTAGAATGATTAGGTCACATGTTGAACAGCTGGTAGATGTTGGTAAGTGCTCATATAATAATACAAGATTTACATATTTGTGTATAGCATTGAATAAGATTGTGCTGGAATCATGTTTATCAAAGGTTATGATAAAATAGGTATATATGAACCCCCTGTCTGTTCATGTACTGTACACATATGTCGTAACTTAAAATCCTCCTTAACAGCTTGATGGGTTTTAATGAAAATTTACATTTAGCAAGCGTATCAAAGTAAGAGGGGGAGGTTGCATCTTCATTTAGTTGATTCCAGGTTTTGTTCAAGTGAAAAACTTGCCAATGATACATTATGATTATAACAGTTCTCAAAGTATCAAAGTACAGTAAGATAAAAATGATACATTATAACAGTTCTCTATTTCTTAAATATATTGATAAATTGAATTTTGAATAAAAAAGAATGATTATTTTCATCAAGTTTGTTCTCTGAACTTTCAGCTTTACAGGATATAGAGCCTGGGCAGTTGTTATTGTTTATTCCTACTTTTGGTATTCCTGTCCGGAGTATGACATCCCTGCTCACTTCCTTGGATAAATCTGTGGTCTTGGACAGAGCGCTAGTTGAACAATCAGTGGAGGATAAACAGTACATGGCTCAACTGATAGAGATACAGCACATGAGAGGAGCTAAAGGGGGAGAACTCTTCTACAATCTACTGAAACAAGGAGATCTTGCTGATAAATTGGGTAGGTAAAGGTTATACATTGTTTTTAAACAAGGAGATCTTGCTGATTTATTAGGTAATAGAGGATAACTCTACTACAATATACTGAAACAGGGACAACTTGCTGATAAGTTAAGGGAAGGGGGACAACTTCTCCACAACAACTGGAACGGGAGATCTTCAAACAAATTAGCAAGGTAAAGGGGGAGAACTTTGCATGACAAATTTAATTTTAAGAAAAATTTATTAAAAAATATAATGTTTTTATTTCTTCTACAAATTGAGCTTTTTGGATATGTCAGAATCATCTTTTCTGGCTGTCCTGAATAGTGTTAGATCAAATCCTAACCCGCTTGATGTTAACTTTATATGAGGGAAGTACATCAATTGGAGATTTGCACAAACAAATTTAATTGCTCTTAGTTGTCATTCAAGGGAGTTAATTGACTTCAGTCCCCCCACTAGTAGAGAAACCAGAGAGCCAGAGCTTTATCATTAGTTTTTCTATGACAATGATGATGCAATATCTGATTTAGATAATGAATCATCTTGAAAAGGAGAGACATAAAAGTGTACTTGATTATTTTAAGCATTCAAAGATGTAGAGATGAAGGACAAAACTGTCAGAACTAGTGGCTGGTGGCAGAAATCTCACCTCCATAAAACTACAGCCGCCTGGGACAAAGAACAAATACAGACACTCCTGGTTAAGGTATGGGACAAATACAGATACTCCTGGTTAAGGTATGGGACAAATACAGACACTCCTGGTTAAGGTATGGGACAAATACAGGCACTCCTGGTTAAGGTATGACACAAATACAGACACTCCTGGTTAAGGTATGTGACAAATACAGACACTCCTGGTTAAGGAATGGGACAAGGAACAAATATAGACACTCCTGGTTAAGGTATGGGACAAATACAGACACTCCTGATTAAGGTATGGGACAAATACAGACACTCCTGGTTAAGGTATGGAACAAATACAGACACTCCTGGTTAAGGTATGGGACAAATTAAGACAGTCTTGGTTAAGGTATGTGACAAATACAGACACTCCTGGTTAAGGAATGGGACAAGGAACAAATACAGATTTTCCCGGTTAAGGTATGGGTCAAATACAGACACTCCTGGTTAAGGTATGGGACAAGGAACAAATACAGACACTCCTGGTTAAGGTATGAGATAAGGAACAAACACAGACACTCCTGGTTAAGATATGGAACAAATACAGACACTCCTGGTTAAGGTATGGACAAGGAACAAATACAGACACTTCTGGCTAAGGTATGGGACAAATACAGACACTCCTGGTTAAGGTATGGGACAAATACAGACACTCCTGGTTAAGGTATGGGACAAATACAGACACTCCTGGTTAAGGTATGGGACAAGGAACAAATACAGACACTCCTGGTTAAGGTATGGGACAAATACAAACACTTCTCAGACCTGGTTAAGGTATGGGACAAATACAGACACTCCTCAGACCTGGTTAAAGTATGGGACAAATACAAACTCTTCTAGTTAAGGTATGGGACATTAGGAACAAATACAGACACTTCTGATTAAGGTATGGGACAATGTTATTGAATACCTTTTAGCTGTACCTTAGTTATAAATAGATATAAATTTTCAATCTTTTGCTTGAAATTGTGTAGTTAAAATGCGTTTAAGATTATGATTTTTTACAATTTTCGCAATGCCCTCTTAAAAATCTATCATACTGGTGGAATTGATTTATTTACTTGAGATTTGTCCATATTTTACAGGTTTACTGTGGCAAACCTTCTTCTGATGATCACAGGAATTACCAAACTCTATTAACAGTATGTATAATAGATGTATTTTCATTTGATTTTGAAAGTAATTTGATGTTATTTTTTATGCTATATAAAGATAATAATTGTGCTATTGAATTTATGCATCAGTTTTACTTTGTTAACTAAATTTAGAAAAATTAAGCTGTATCAAAATAACACTTTAATATGAATATTTATGCAAGTATGTCGGTTCTGTATGGTGATACAACTCTTAATCATTCATTGTTTTGACGTGTGGTGTCGGATTTAGAACTGATGTATTTGATTCTTTTACATCAATCGATAAATGTTTCTTAGCTAGTTGTCAGTAACTTCGAGTGTTCTCAAGAGAGTTCCTCCTTGTCTTGTTGTTTTCGTACAGTATTTTGTCTTAGGTTCTCTCTTGTTGAATTGAACTTTTGTCGATTGAGTTTTACAGTGTGTTTTATATGTAGCTTTGTGCAAGCTTATCAATAGGGGGAAGGTTGGATCCAAAAAACTAGTTTAACCCCGCCACATTTTATATGTGCCTGTCCTAAGCCAGGAAACTTTGCCAAAGCCTTTGTTTGTCCTTGTCATTCTATGTTAACTGTTTTATGTCAAGAATTGAGTCTTTCGTTGATGATTTAGGGATTGGTTTTGATACTTTTGTATTGTATAATAAGTCTTGGGCCAATGCAAGACGGTAAGCAGTGACATCATGGTCATGTTGAAGACTGCTTGCTGTTTTCCGTTGTGATTTTTTTAATTGCTGTTTGTTTATGTTTGTTGTGTCGCGTACACTTATTCCACATCTCAATATCGTATATGTAGTTTAATGATCAAATTTTAGCTTTTACACAATAAAACAACATGATTTTGTTTGTATTTGACTTTGTGAATGATGATTTATTTTGTAGACAATTTCCAGACCATCAAATCTACCAATTGTACAGAATATTGTATCTGGTATTATGGAGGTTAGTATCACTATAAAGAAGCTTAGTAGACCACCCTTTATGAAATGTATGCCTACTTCTCCTATACAAACATACAACATTCTTTCATGTAGATAGGAAGAGAAATAGTTTATGAGAATTTGGTAAAAATCTCAAAGTAAATCCTTTAAAAACAATGCCAAGAAATGTCAGTACAAATGTTTAATAGAGTTTTCTAATGCAAGTTGGAAAAAAAAACTAATAGATGTTTTTTAATAATAATGATGTTTAGCATATGGACATAGAAATTAACCCTTGAAGGTCATACATAGTCAAAATTATTGACTTCATAATTATCAGCACATTCTAAATGGAAAATGAAGAGAAAAATACAATAGGCTTTTTAAATGTCAATGTTAAAGTTTGAAAAAATATAAAGTAGAAAAAATGCAATCATTTGTTTATCAAAGTTTATGGTAATGTTTGTCTGATAGAATTGTCTGATTATGATGCTTGCTTTGTTTAATGTTTCTTCAGCTGATGGTTGGTCCAGAGAGAGCCAAATTTATCAAAGGAATTCTAACTAATCCTAAGTCTTGTCCCTTGTTCAAGATTCTTGTTTCCCACAGGGTAAGTACTAAAAAAATTATATCAATTTTATATAGATGAAATAATATATTAAGTACACGTAAATTGTATTTAAAGATTGATTGTCATTAATTTCTAATTAATTGACTTTGATCTGATACTAGTATTTTACAAAGTTGTTTTGGGTAAGGTATATTTCATTGAATATTATTTCTCTGTTCATATTTTACTTCTGATCAGTACTGATTCAACTTCTTTACCACAAGATACATGTATTGAATTCATGTTTTGTTGATAAAAGTTTCCCTACTCTTTTAATTGAAGGAAGGACTTGGGAACCATCTAGAGATTTTGATGCAGAATTTGTCTAATGTCTCTCAAAAATCTGTTTTGGCAACTATCATATCAAAATACCATGTAGAAAAGGGCACAGAAAAGTCTGACCAAACTAAGCAACAAATTCTCACAGGACAGCCTGAGGAGATCATTAAAGGTGCTGTAAAATATAGTACATGTATATGGGCATGTTTCTGCCATAAATAAAGAAAAAAAACAAAACAAAAAAAACGGACTTAATTTAAACTTACAAAATTCATTTTTATTGTTTATAAATCGAACATTAGTCATGTTGAATATTTAAATGCTGCTGACTAGTTTCCATTTTGGTTTCACAGAATTTATTATGTCACCTGCAATGTGTTGCAGAAGTGACATATAGGGGTTACTTTGGCATCATCCGTCATCTTGTGTCGTCCTGCAGCGTCACAAAAAATTTCCGTCGCAGTTTTCCGTGAAACTATAAGTCACCAACCTCTTGATATTTGGTATGTGGCTGCCTCCTATAGTACTATATGGTATAAAGCATTTTATGCCTGTATCTCATCTACTTCCTGTTTACTGAATATTTTAAGACACAAGTGACATACGTCTTCCATGGAAGACTGCCATTCTAGTAACGTAGTAATTGTGTCTTTTACACTTATTCCACATCTAATGATATGATATTAAACTTTATTAAAAATAATATTATATTAAACATTTCAAATTCCATTTGTGATATTGAATGTTATGTTGATGAAATTTCATAATCAATATTTAATTTGTCTTTTTGCATTTATTTTAGAAATTCAGCTTAAAGCTGACGAAGGTGAACATACCGTAGAGAGTTTAATGAAAAATTGTATGAAGAGTTTGATCAAATCTGATGATGTCCCAAAGGCTACTGAACTAGCTTGCACAGTAATATTAAACAGGTAAATTAGATTTTAACTTGTTTTTATCCTCCTTATAAAGAGTTTAATCAAATCTGATGATGTCCCAAAATCTAGTGAGCTAACTTGCACAGTAATATCGAACATGTAAATTAGATATTAACTTGTTTTTATCCTCCTTATGAAGAAAAGGAGTATGTTCGGAAAGGGTAAAAAACGGCCCTAAACTAATAAACAAAAATCGATGTTGGTCAGAGCATGCGGCCATTTTTGATTTTGGCACAATAAAGGTGAAAAGGGGTAAAAAATCAATAAAAGTGAGGATTTTCTTAATTTTACTCATAATGAGGAGATCATCCAATGAAACAGCACAATCTTATCACTAGAAAACTATTACATTTGTTAAATATAGGTATTCTGTGTGTTATTTCTATAGCATTCGTTTAGATTTCTTAAACATTAAAAATCAGCCCAATTACAGGGCCAATTATAAGCCTTTGTGAACATACTCCTTTCTGGGACCTCTTGTTTCATACAGTTCCTAATCAATTTTTCCTGTCAAACGGGAGGGTGCCTGCCCAGCATGCTGGTCCTAAATACGCCTTTGTGCCCATCTAAATTATCTCTGATTCTTACCCTTCTTCCTGCACTTTAATGAACCAAAATAAGGACTGACATTACCATGCACAGTTCAAATTCGATTTTAAATATTTACCCTGATTTAAAATCACTGATGTGGTTAGTTACTGTCATTGTCAGTTATTGAAAGAACTTAACCTTGATTTAAAATGACTGACATTGACTGAAGATGTATGATCCACTAATCCCTGTCAGCCATTTTAAATCAAGGTAAAGTTCTGTAAATGACTGACATTGACAGTAGCAAGCCATATCAGTGATTTTAAATCAAGGTAAATATTCAAAATGACTGTCATGATTTGTTACAAATCACAAAATTGACTGATATAAATTGACATCATCTGCTACAGTTAAGGACAATTAAAAACAGTAAAAATACAGAAATTGATAATTACTGAAGATATTGCATCAAATAAAATCAGCATTTTACAGATAATTTGTGGTAAATTACAGTTCATTTCAGTCATATTAAATCAAATTTGAACTGTCATTATTTTGGTTCATAGTGCTGGTGAAGAATTGTTAGAAACAATATAGAAGCATTATACTAAGTTTAGTAAGGATAAAAAATCTGGCTAGATAAGAAATTCGGAACAAGTTAAGAAGATGATCACCACCATTTATGAAACAGAAATTCTGGTAAGCTTTCTCAGAATCTATAATTGAAAAAAAATGTAATTTTGCATAGTGGTTAGATGTGGCAAACTGCATGTCCCAAGTGATATTCTAACTGTGGAAATCTTTGCTGCTTAGTTATAAGATATAGCAAACTGCATGTCCCGAGTGATATTCAGAACTGACAGTGGGAATCTGTGCTGCAGGAATGCATATATCCATCATTTGCTTATACATGTATGTATCTTTTTTACAGTGACAATACACCTATAACACAAGGCATGTCAACCTTACTGGTAGACTGGTTAGAACTTCTGGATCCTGAAGTGGTAAAAGTTGTCCCAGAACTTGAGCAGTATCTTCTGTTTGGGAAGCAGCAGACGCCATCAGGAGTTATGTCCCCTTCTGGAGTTAACTCCCCTAATTGCAGAGCTTACCTGCTTGCCATGCTTACACACCAAACCAGCTGGTCTTCCCTTCATCAGTGTATTTACACAGTACTCAAAAGTGATGGTTTAAACAGGTAAAATTATTAACAGTAGTCTTGATATTTTATGATAATGCTGTATTGGCATATACATAAGTTTTGATGATGTTTATGCCCCACCCAACAAAGTAGAGGGGGCATGTAGTGTTTGGATCTGTTAGCCAGTCAACCCTTTAGTACCTATGAAATGAGGGTTATAAAAGGTTTAAGGTACATTTCCCAGAAACCCTGAAAGAAATGTGATACCACCATGAAACTTTATTATGGCCCGACCATGTATGTGGATTGGCCATATAGTTTTACCCTTGTCCATCCGTGCGTCCGTCCGTAGGTCCGTAACACTTTGGTTAAGTTCTTGGTTAAGGTCCATTACTCGGATACTAGAGGTTGGAGGTCAATGATATTTCACCACTAGAAGGGTCTTGGGTAAGATGACACCACCCATTAGAAATTACGTCACTTTGACCTATATTTTACACATGAATGACTTTGGTTAAGGTCCATTACTCGAATACTAGAAGTTGGGAGTCAATAATATTTCACCACTAGATGGGTCTTGGGTAGGGCTACACCACACACTAGAAATTAGGTCACTGTGGCCTATATTTTATGCATGAATGACAATGGTTAAGTTCTTGGTTAAGGTCCATAAGCCTGAGGTTATACACATTAGGGTTCAATGATATTTTAAAACGGGAGGGCCATCCTGTGGCTCATAGGCACATTTTCTAGTCTACATCAGCATAAGAGCATACAAAAATCGTCATAAAACTATACCCCTTACATCAATTCTGTGGTATATTGATCAAGAAAAAGTCACATGTTGCAAGGCATCATGTTTTCTTATCACATTTTTGTTAGAAAAAAATAACAACTTATTACTTTGATAATGATTTTTCAACTTTACTAACATTTTTTGAAATTTTTATCAACAGATGCAATTTTTTTCCCTTAATATCAGATATTGAATGAAAATGAATTGATTTATTTCACTTATTCAATAAATGTATCAATATGATAAAAAAAACATTTAAAAAGATTGATGTTTAACCTCTTAAAAGTGTAAATAACATGTCAAATTTTTAGTTATGGAAACCTTAGTAAACCCTGTCATTTAACACAACTGACTGTTACAATGCACTGACTAACAACCAAATATATAAAAAAAAATATAAAAGAACTCTTCTATTATACAGAAGAGCAGGTGGTTTCAACAGATTTCAAATTTTTGTGAAGTAACTCAGAATAAAGAAAATTGCAAAAAATATCGGCTAAAATTTGATTTTGCTGACCAACTAACTGGATTAAATCTTAAATCCCCTAAAATTTTACTTGCTTAAATTAATGTGATTCCAATTGTATTTAAAACCACCAAATTTAACACCTGCAAAAACTTTCTTCTATAATGAATACTGAAGAAAGTAAAAATGTTGAAAATTGAAGAAAGTAATGCAATACATGTACATGTCGGAGATCTCCCTAGAAATTTTTAAATGCATCTTTATATTATCAGTTTGATAAAAAGCATCCTTTGATTTGGAATTATAGCATCACATTTCTTTAAGTGTATATTAAAAAAAAATTTAATAGCAAAACGTTGTCAGGATGCTATTAGGGCCTGGGGAGAACACTGCATGATGTATTTTAGTGATTTGATACAGAGAAATCTTTTTGATAACCTTGTTGTTGTTTTTCCTAGCTACAATCCATCCACAGTCTTAGATTTCCTGTGGGCCTGTTTGCAGATACCTAAAATATGGAAAGGAAGAGAACAGAAAATCCCCAAGGTTTGTAGAATTTGTACTTCTTATGAATGTAATTACTTTTTACTTTGTACAGAAATTTCATTTTTGAATTAAGTTTTTGATTCCCTCATAAAATGTCTTTATGGTTTTATACTTGTTTTTGGTGAACCATTTTGTTTCATGAAAATGTCATCATTGTGGGAGATGAGATTTTCTTAGTGCCCTTCTTAGGTTTTTATACGACCGCCAAAAAATTGTGGACATATTATGGTATGATGCTTTCGTTGTCGTCGTCGTTGTCGTCGTTGTAGTCGTCGTCGTTGTCTGTTAACTTTAGTGTATACACGATAACTTTAGTTCTAGTTATCCAAATGCAATGAAATTTGACAATCATATTTCTTACCATTAAAGGATGGATGCGATTGATTTTGGGAGTCCCCCCTTTTTTTTCGTTTAGAAATAAGGGCTGAAAGGGGCCATATGGCAACTTTTTTATTAGTTCTTACAATAACTTTTTTCAAAAATCTTTTCTTCTGAAACTACTGAACAGAATTCAATGAAACTTGGTATAATTGATCATTAGGGTTTCTAATGTTGTGTTTCGATTTATGATTCGTCAAAAAAAAATGGCCGCCGTGGCTAAAATTAGACCAGGGGGGTCAGACTACTGTTTTTGGCTTGTAATTCAAAAAGTATAAGAGATAGATGAAATCTGATGCCACCCTACTGCTTCAGGATCAAAAGTTCTACAAAAGTCTCCATTTGGTCGAAGTTGTCAGAAGACCCCTTATAGGGGTTACAGCCCCTTAAAGGTGAAAAATAGCATTTTTTCATGTTTTTGCCCTATAGTATGAAAATTATTGCAGATAGCAAAAAGCTGTTGTGGCTCCCGCAGGGTTAAAAACGACCTGCGACCTGAGGGCTTTTTAAGGGCAACTTCCGACCTACACTTCATAAAATCGACCTATGCCAAAAAACGACCTGCGACCTCAGCCAAAAAATGCCTTTTAAAAGCGACTTTGCGACCTCGGGCCCCTTTTAAAAGCGACCTTGCGACCTGAGGGGGGTACCCTGCGGGAGCCCCAGCTGTTGCAGCTCATTTAGCCCTACAAAAGTCTCCATAGGGTCGAAGTTGTCAGATGACCCCTTATAGCGGCTACGGCCCCTAAAATAATGTTTTTTCATGTTTTGGGCCTATGGAATGAAAACTATAGCAGGTAGAGAGAAGCTATTGCTTGCTTAAATGTTCAGCTCATTTAGCTCTACAAAAGTCTTCATTGGGTCGTAGTTGTCAGTTGACCCTTTATAGGGGTTACAGCCCCTTGATTAAGTTTTATTTTTATTGTTTTGGCCTATGGAAGAAAAACTATAGCAGGTAGAGAGAAACTTTTGCTTGCTTAAATGTTAAGCTCATTTAGCTCTACAAAATTCTCCATAGGGTTGAAGTTGTCAGATGACCCCTTATAGGGGTCGAAAAATAGTGTTTTTGGCTTTAAGAATGAAAGCTATTGCAGATAGAAAAAAGCTGTTGCTTGCTTAAACATTCAGCTCATTTAGCTCTACAAAAGTCTTCATTAGGTCGAAGTTTTCAGATGAATATAATTTTGCGACCCCCCTTTTTTCCCCTATTACGTAATAAGGGGCCAAAGGGGCAATTTTAAAACTATTATTTGTGGTCCAATTTTTAAAATTTATTTTTTTCCATTTGCTTTGAAAATAGTTAAAATCTAATGAATTCCTTGTAAAATGTGGGTAGAAAGTCCACCAAAGAAGGCATGTGTCAAAAACCTTTGTCAGTCCACCATGGGCTGCATGTGTCCAGAGCAATGGACTAACCATATGGGCCTAAAATGTACAGGGTTCAACGTGTTGCGGTCATATCATGCTGCACTCGACGAAGCTTTTTATTGTCATAATCTCCCAGGGGTTTAAGATAATCATCCTACTTTGTACATTATGTCTGGTGATTTCTCTCCCTTTCTTGGTTGATGGAGATTTATTGAGTTTCAATCTAAGTCAGGTGATAATTGTGAAAAATAGTAGTTACTTTATAAAGTAATTTGAGTAAAACAAATCATTAATAACATTATTGCAGTGTTCTCCTTTTTTCAAAAAGGTAAGGTGGGTGTTTTGAAAAACCACTGACCAACCGTTTTTTTTCTACTGCTTAACCCTTATCAACCGGGTTTTTTACAGAGGCCAATCTAGAGGGATGTTCAGGGGTCTGGGTTCCTTTTTTGTTGCAAAAATTTATGATTTCATGCAAACTGTTGGCAAAGTTTGTCAAAATAGATTTGGACCACCCTCTTGTTCTGAGGACCCCCCCCCCCTTTAAAAAAAAATCTGGATCTGCCCCTGAAACCCTCTATCAGAGAGAGTGATTGTTTTAATAAAACCAAAAAATGCACAGTATACAAACAAAGATACAGTAATAATAGCCTTGATTAAATCTATGCTATTTCAAGAATTTCCTTTTATTTTTGTTTGGGCTAGAATTATATTTCTTTTCCTAATAGTTTAAGCCAATATGTTAATTTTCCCACCAAAAAGGCACATGATCACAGCTCAAATGTAAACAAACACACTTGATCCTTCATTGGCATTGCAGAAGTTCTGTCATCAAATATTCAAACTTTATTGTCTGTTTTATGTGCTTTTTGTTGATTAAACTATGTCCAAGTTGAAGGTAAATATCAAAATTCTTTTTTTTCAATAAAACCTTTGAATAAACCACATGGATGCATGTCATTCTGGACATGTGCCAGCAATTTTTTTATTTACATTTTCTCCATTTTTGATTGGATGATAAGAAATTTACATTGATAAATTATTCTTAGCACCTCCTGTTTTACCTTGTCGGCAAATTTCTTTTATGTTTGCGCATATATGGTCACCTATCGATCTATGGTTTTAATTGGCTTAGGTTATAAAAGTGTCACTCAATGTCTTCATTTAATTAGTAACAAAAGACCTAATTAAACATGGATTTTTTTGAAAATTGCGGACCCTCTTACCAAAATGAAAGGTGGTCGGCTCTGGAAAAAAGGTGGTCGGCACACCCGGGTTAAATGGCGAATGGAGAACACTGTATTGTGAATAATTTTGTTCTTCGGTATATCAGCTGGATTGATGCTATATTTGTATAATACTGTGGTTTCATTATTATTTGTTTAGTTCAGCATAAGCATTCAAAAAAGCATTTATCTGAAATTTATTTATTCTAGCAAAATGTGCAAAACATGAAAACCCAACAAAATGTCTATAAAGAAGGAAATCAAATGGAGAATCCATATTATAATCTTAAACAATAGTTTATCATTTTCTTTTAAGAATCACAAACAAGAGGACATTTCAGCGTTGACCCCTCAGCAGGTCATATCAGTAGTAGAGTTCATAGTTCAGGAGGTTGCCATGGTAACAGATATCCTTGACATTGAGGATAGGATTAGATTACGTTGCTGTCTACTGATGTCATGTATCAGAGAAAATGAGATGTCAATGAAATGTGCCATAAAACACATCACAACTACCATTAATGATAACAGGTATGAAAAGGGGGAGAACATCATGAAATCTTAAATTGGCTTTAAAAGTTTCGATATTACAGTGAAACCTGCCTGGACTTGACCTTTTTGGACAAAAGAATTTTTGTTTAAATAAAGGTCTATTATAGAAGCACAACTACATGTACTCCTTAATGCCTCGATGAATGATGATGAAACTTGACATGAAGGAAGTATATCATATTGAGATGTGCAGTTCATTGTTCTTGGATGTTAGTAAGGGGAGATAATTAGACTGTTTTATCCATATACTTTGTAGATTTTGATATATAAGGGAAATATCCTGTTGTCAGTTGGCTCAAAGTATTTCTGGTTTTTAATTTGTTTTCATAAAATACTTTGGCTATCATACATTATTGTTTTCTGTTAGAATTTCATCAGATGTAAATTTCTGATGTAAAATACTAAAAAAAAATGTTGCCACTTTAAAATTATCATGAGTGTTTGTTTTTTTTTCTTCTCAGAAATAAGAATGTTTATTAACAGTTGTGAATGGAATTTGAATGCCATTGTCCTAAGGTTCTGTACTCATACTCTATTTAAATGTAAATATGCACAGTCTGTACTGAGATCATGTGTAGCATTTGAACCCACCTACAAAAGAAGAGGGGCATAATGTGTTCTGGTCCTTTCAGAAATCAAACCAAATCAGAATTACTGTCAAACTAATGTTACTTGTTCATGTTGCAGAGTATGGCATCATGCTTAACTTTGATTTTTTTTTCAGAAATAAGAATGTATATGAACAGTTGCTAATGGAGCTATACTGCCAATGTCCTAAAGTCCTGTACATGATGCCAGAGTCTGATTTAAACATGACAGACATCAGCACGTCTCAGACATTCATAACAAAGGTATTATATTAGACAAGTATTAAAAATAACTAGTAAAAAGTTTTGATCTCAAAGTCTTTAATTGCTAATGAAGGGATTCTAGTAATAATGATTAAGATAATTGTCCCCTGCCGCAACCCAACATCCTGCATCTGTCCGTTCCTCCCGCACACTTTTGTGAGCCCAACATTTGAATTTTGATTTGACAATGTTTATAGGAGTTATGGGACTTTAGTCTTTATCAACTTTGTTCATTTTAGGTCATCAGAGATGCAGGTAATATTTTTTTTCCTGCCAGACAATGGGTCCTTCAAAATAATTTAGGTTTGTTGGACCTGAATAACTTTTACCACACCTACCAACTTTACCTAGTAATGATATGTCCAAAATCTTGCCAGACTTAAGTCCTGCACAATGTCTTAATTTGCTGGCCCTTCTGAAATTTTGCCCCCAAAAATGACAGGTCCGGCACTTATCTGCATCACTGGGTCATAGAAACATTTTGTGAGTGCAACTCCTCTGAGACCATTCAACAGATTTTGATGAAATTTTGTAGGATTGTTTTTCTTGATATGTAGTTGATCATATTGCATGGCCATTTTGTTTTGACAAATTTTATAGGAGTTATGACACTTTATCAATTTTGTTCATTTTAGGTCATAGGAACACTTTGTGAGTGCAACTCCTCTGAGACCATTCAACAGATTTTTATTAAATTTTTTATGATTGTTTGCCATGATCTGTTGTTGATCATATCGCACCACCATTTTGATTTGACAAATTTTGTAGGATTTGGGGACTTTATCAACTTTGTTCATTAGGTCAGAGGAACACTTAGTGAGCTCAGATTTTGATGAAATTTTGTAGGATTGTTTGCCATCATATTGCAAAGCCATTTAAATTTTCAAATTCAGTTAATTTTCAACTTTAATGCGGCAGCAGGGGACATTGGCTACATGTAGAAAAATTTTCTAATTCAGGTTTGCTTTATTTTTCACTAATTTTATTTCAAGCAGATCCTTTTTTTCTACATGTACCTTTTTATACCCCCCGCAAACGAAGGAATATAGGAATCACCCTGTCTGTCCGTCTGTCTGTCCACATACCTCCTAAGCGCAACTCCTCCTAAACCGCTCAATGGATTTTGATGAAACTTAACATGATGGAAGTACATGTGTAGATGTGCATTAAGAACTTTCATCACTCTTGGAAATCATTCAGGGGAGATAATTGGACATAAACTTTTTAAATATAATATTGAATGTGAGACCTCGTAAGTGCAACTCCTCCTAAACCCATGACAGATTTTAATGAAACTTTTCCCAAAGAAAATACATCATTTGTATATGTGCATGATGAATTTTCATTGCTCTTTAATATTATTCAGGGTAGACAATTGGACTTAAACTTTTTAAATATAGTATTGAATGGGAGACCTCTAAAGCACAACTCCTCCTAAAGTGCTTGATGGATATTGATGAAACTTGACATGAAGAAAGTACATGTGCATGATGAATTTTCATTGCTCTTTGATATCATTGATAATTGGGAGATAATTGGACTTCAGGTGTTTTTGGCAGTACAGAGTTGATTGTGTAGCAGGGGTATCCTTTTGTGAGCTCGCTAACAGTATTACTTGTTTCACTTGCTCTAGATTTTCCTGCTTTTTCTTCTCCAAAACTTTTTCAGCTTGACCATTTTCTCTCTATTTCAGGTTGACCTAGTTTCTCACAGGTTATTGACAGGTTTAGGTCAGACAGGTCACGGGAAGAGGTCAGAAGATAGGATGTCGGATGCCACCATGGCATGTAAGAAGTTAGCGGCACAACACCCAGTCCTATTGTTAAGGTAATGTGAGAGGAGATAGCTTGGGTTAGCCACTCATCCTTAAAGTTTCATAAAATCAGGATTTGAAAAGGAACTTACTCACTATTTTAAAAATGCTTTATAGCATCATTTTGAAATATATAATGGATTCATGAGACTAGATTTGTAGAAAATGTTGGAAAGCCACACTTTTGTTTCCACCTTAAGTCTCATCTTGAATGCAATCATAAATCAGACAATACTAATAATTTAGTAGCTTTAAAAGTCCAGGATCATCTCTTAACCTTTATAAACTTCAAATTTTGGTAGTTGTAGCAATTGTGTCATACTGTATAAACAAAATTACAGCTTAGTGGGAGGTTTATATTAGAATTTTTTTTGAAGTTGTGCAGTAAAACTATTTGTTTGTGAATATTAAAAATGAAAGAATATGGAATATGTGCCAAAAAGACATGATCCACATACATGTATTGAAATGATTTTAACAAATGTACAAAAGCAAAATTTCACTGTGTGTGAAGCGCTTTTCTGGATTAACCTTCATCAGACACGCTAGGAGTAAAAAACTTGGAAAACCGGTAGAATATTAGATGTTACAATTTATTTTTCATCAATATGCTATTTTTTCTCCATTTCAGGCAACTCCCCTTGATAGCAGCTTTGCTAAAAGGAAAAACTGAATTTAAGTTTGGTGAGATGAGACACAAAAACTATGTGCTGATGTTCACACACATTCAAGGTCTCTTAGAAAATCTTCAGCCACATGTGTTCTACAAAGATTTGACCTCATTAGAAGACATCATTGGTTCATATTTCTCTCTGCTTCAGGTAAGGATTAAAGGTTAGAGGTCATGCATTTTATAAATTTCTGACCTGATAAGAAGACCTCATTGAGTCACCTGACTTTCTTGGAAGATGCTTTTTCTTTGATAAATAAGTATTCTGAAATTGGTTTACAAAGTTATGGTGATTATAAGGTCAGTTTTATCATTATATACTTCTTGTGTAGTATCCAACTGAAGCTGATGCCATCCATGTTTACATCACTATTCAACCTAAAGGTACTTATCTTCAGTTGAGTACAATTAACCACCTGCTTTGAAACACAAAAAATTGACTTAAAGAAATAATTTTCATGTAATGCATATGTTAGATTATGTTTATGACAAAGGGGACCTATATTTTCAAATGTTTTATTGTTACAATATATATAGAATATGTCATATCTTTGCAGAATCATGGAAATGAGAAAGTCTTGGTCCCTGTGATAGCTAAGTTTATAAAGTTCCTCAACAAGTTTGTCAACTGTCAGCCACAAAAATCAGTTGTCATGTTACAGAAATATATAAAACTTTTAAGGTAACATACATGTATATATAAATTACATTCAGAGTAAGTTTTTCACCAGGGTTCCTTGAACTTACATACAAATATCATCGCTGTATCTAAAATGATTTGAATTCCCCATACCTGCAATTTCAAGACTTATATTTGTTATAAATATGTTGATCCTTTATGAAATTTGGTAAAACTGTTTATCAATACTACCAAAATGAATAATACTAACTTTTAAAATTCACCAAAATAAATAAACCAAAATAAATATTACTAACCTTTAAATTTCAACAAAATGAATAATATTAACCTTTAAAATTCACCAAAATAATGTAAATCTTTAAAATGAAGAAAATGAAATGTAAAATAAATCTTAGTGACCCTAACTATAGGAATTAGCCACAATATAATAATCCTAATTTGAAACAGCCAGTTGTCAGTGGCTGTTTATCATTTACCATGTAAATAAAACAAACTTTTTTTTTAATCACTTTATTTATACTTGTTAATTTCAAGTGCTTTATTAAAAGATAATTTAAGAGATTTAATAGATCTTTGCATGTTTTTATTGGCAATTGATTTGCACACAAATACTTTTTTCTTGTTGTCTCGCCTGCGACGAATAGTCGCGGAAGGCGAGACATAGGTATTACTTTCCGGCGGCAGTGTCGTAAACTTTTTTGTAAGACTTTTGTGGACAATGAATTGCTGGAAAAGTATATTAGCTAGGCATCTGATATTTGGTATACAGACAGTTCTGGTTATGGTCTAAGCAACTGTCACCATGCCGTGTGACCCTGACCCCATTTTCACGCTCCAGTGACTCTGTGAACTTAGGTCTTTTTTCAGGCTGTAAACTTTTTTGTAAGACTTTTGTGGACGATGAATTGCTGGAAAAGTATATTAGCTAGGCATCTTATATTGGGTATACAGACAGCTATAGTTATGGACAACGCAACTGTCACCATGCCATGTGACCATGACCTCATTTTTATGCTCCAGTGACTCTGTGAATTTAGGTCTTTTTTTTTCAGACAGAAAACTTTTTGTAATACTTGTGTGGACAATGGATTGCTTGAATAGTATAATAGCTAGGCATCTGTTATTGGGTATACAGACACTTTTTGTGTTTATATGAAGAAATGAAAGCTTAGGTAGTTGATTTTAGTGATGGTGCCAGCAGGAGAGACATACTTTTAGTGGCCACACTTGTATATTATACTTTGTACATTTGTTCCTTTCAGTAATGTCTCAAATCTTTATCCAGAAATGGCTGGATTGAAATCGTTACTGGCTGGTCTGAGCCTACCCACACAGAACAAGGACCGTAACTCTCCTGTGACAGAATCATCACTTCCTGCTTTACCACCACGGCCATCGTCACCGTATACATTAAGTCAACTGGCACCTTTTGTTAAAAAGTTTAAGGGATCCAGTCAAGGTATATTTTCATGTCATAACTTTAGATTTTGTGTTTTTTATGATGTACTTGTTATATTGGCTTGATTTCAAGGAGTGAAAAATCTGGGTTATGAAATAGTGAATGTTGGGAGCCAGCAGGAAAATAAGTCTTTGTGGTCAGCAATTTTTCATGAAAGCTTTAATTAAGTCCCACGAGAAACATATATACTGTGGATTCATTTATTGTCATGGGTATTAATTTTAGTGGTTTGATGTAAAAGA
The DNA here is from genome assembly GCA_963971305.1 of Arcuatula senhousia. NCBI lineage: Eukaryota > Metazoa > Mollusca > Bivalvia > Mytilida > Mytilidae > Arcuatula > Arcuatula senhousia. Next base: position 53,174,812 of record OZ020307.1, on the reverse strand, counting down.
ATCAGTTCGTGGATTCTTAAATTTGTTGTTATGAAGACGACAGAAAACAGATCAATGTAAAATTTCCTTATCATGGGGCATCAATTTCGTGGGTAAAGGCAACCCACAGAAACTACAAAAAATGATACTCCACAAATAATAATGAAACAATACATGAAATGAGTAGAATCTAAGTACACATGTACCAGTCCATTGTATTATATTGTAGTATTTTATTTATAGGTACCTGACAACATTACTACATAATAATAATAATACATTTTAGGTAATAAAGATGACTGATGTTTTATTTATAAAATTCAGTAAAATTTTGTTGTAATAATGTTTCAGATGTATTAGAAGTTTTGAGAGAACTTGACGAATTTTCCAAAAGAAAAGTGGACATCTTAGAGAACTTCATGGTATGTTTGCTTAATAAATAAAAACAATTTATTATGAATGAAGGAACTGAGAAGTGAAAACAAATTACATGTTTGGAAATGTTTTTGACTGTGTTAAACATACTCGAAGAGACGATTTTTTGCAACTATATGTTTTCTCAAGACAAATTGCACTAATATACTAAATGAGACATGTGAGAACAGCATTTTCCATGTGACCTTAGTGGCAGTGGAAAAACTTTTTTAAGCATTTTATTGATTGCACTAGATACATAGAGTTGATTATGAACTTTTTTGTATAACCAGGTACATCTAAAAGAGAAGTTGAGTGACTGTAATGATCAGATAAGGAATATATCATTCAACTTAGTAATGAGGCATATAAGACAGAATCCTGGGTAAGTCAGCCATTGAGGGAAGGATTTTTTGTTCATGAAACCATAGATTATATGTTCATTAGTCTTTGGGGGATTGAAAGATATAAAAAAAAATTGGCTTTCTCAATCTTAGCACAGCCATGTAAATAAAGGTAATAATAGAACTATACTGAACTTGAATGATCAATCTCATAGTCCAGAGAAAAGGACAAAAACGAATCAGTCATACTGGAGAATTGGTGGATCGCAATGGTCCTGACTTGGTATAGGCATTTCAAACAAAATGGTGGGTTAAACCAGGTTTTATGGCTCCAAACCTTCCTCTTCCATTGCGATCTTAGGATCCAGTAACGACCATAGAACACAACATAGTTGTGAGACACAATAGTGATGATGAGGTGATCATCTCAGTACAGCAGACCAGTCAACACTAATTAAAACAATTAATCACCATATCTTTTAACTCAATTTTGAACTTCTCTACTAGTGGCTGTAAATGTAAAAAAAAAGCCTAACACAGGTCAATGATCCTGTATAAATGTTACATACATGTATATTTGAAAGAAATATTGCAGATTATTTGTGGACCATTAAAAATTGAGTTTATGATTCTATAAAGCAAAACTTTATATTACAGGTAACTTATAGATTTATTAATCAGGGCAAAAATTATTTATTGATATCTTCAATTACTTTACAGGACAGCAATACAGTTTGCAGCTTTGTACATTCAATGCTTAGATGACATCAACCCAGATGTCATGACAAGTGCTCTCAAAGTTCTCCCAGAATTCTCAGTTCTATGTCAAGGTCAGTATTCATTTTTAGCTCACATGGACCGAAGGTCCATGTGAGCTTTTACCATCACTTGGCGTCAGTCGTCGTCGTCTGTTGTCGTCTGTCGTCGTCTGTAAACAATTTTTCAAACGTTAACTTGTCCGACACCATAAGTCCAATTGCAACCAAACTTGGTATAGTTGTTTAGTGGCATTATTTGTACAAAAATATCATTCGGATTTTTGATTCGTAAAAAAACATGGCCGCCATGGCTAAAAATAGAACAGGGGGGTCAAATTACAGTTTTTTGCAAATAACTCAAAAACGGTAACAGATATCAAAATTCTGGCTTGGGTAAAAGTGATCAGCACCTCAAGATCTACCTGTCTAGAAATTTTCAAGAAGATCCAACAATCGATGTAGGAGTTATTGCCCTTTTTCTGGATTTTTTCAAAATTTTGCACTTATTTAGCCCTATATCTTGAAAACTATACGAAATATTTTAAAAATTCAAAATGCAGATGATTGAGCACGTCAAGATCTACATTTCATGTAATTAGGTCAAAGCTGTAGAACCATTTCTTTTAGGAGTTATGGCCCTTAAAGTGTCAAAATTTACCGTTTTTCATTACTTTTCCCCTGAATTTCAAAGATTAACTTGTCTGACACCATATATCTAACTTCAACCAAACTTGGCACAGTTGTTTAATAGCATATTGGCTACAATTCTATCGTTCAGATTTTTGATTCGTCAAAAAATATGGCCGCCATGGCTAAAAATAGAACATAGGTGTAAATTGCAGTTTTTTGCTAATAACTCAAAAATGGTTAAAGATATCAAAATTCTGATGGAGACAAAAGTGATCAGCATCTCAAGATCTACCTGCTATGAAAGTTTCAAGAAGATCCAACAACTGATGTGGGAGTTATTGCCCTTTTTCTGTTTTTTTTTCAAAATTTTTCACTTGTTTAGCCATATATCATGAAAACTATACAAGATATTTCAAGAATTTGAATTGCATATGATTAAGCACATCAAGATCCACATTTCATGTATTTAGATCAAAGCTGTAGGATCATTTCTTTTAGGAGTTATTGTCCTTAAAACAACAAAATTTACCATTTTTCATTACTTTTTCCCTGAATTTCAAAGATTAACTTGTCTGACACTGTAAGACCAACTGCATTTTAACTTGGCACACTTGTTTAATAGCTTATATGCTACAACTCTATTGTTCAGATTTTTGATTCGTGAAAAACCATGGCCGCCATGGCTAAAAATAGAACATAGGGGTAAATTGCATTTTTTTGCTAAGGCCATATAAAATTAATTCTCTGGTTCTCAGACACCGCCGACCCTCCAAAAATGGGGCCGCTGGCGCAATTTTATTGCCGATCCGGAAAAAAAAACGCCGCCGACCCGTATTTGTCTTCCCAAAATAAAATTTTCAAATTTGCCGCCAAATCGAAGTCAAGCGTCTAGTGACCCGGATCAAAACGTTTGGAAGCATTGTTTACTCTGAAAAACATGGCTGCCGATTGGCAGTGTTCAACAAAAAGATTGTTTCAATTTGAAACAACAGTTAAATTATGGTTACATGAACCATACACCCAATATGGCAATGACTGTGACAAACTTCGCAATTTGATCCTGAGAGGAGAAGTGAATTGAATACAAAACATGAAGTGGGATATGGATGGAAAGAAGGATTTAAAAGTGTAACAAGACCACAGAGAATGAAAAAAATATAATTTATTCTCTCAGATTTCCGAAGTTGTAGACTATTAAGGACTCATTTTTAAGAGATTAATTGGAAAGTAACGATGTATTCCTGCAACCAAGTGATTTTATGACAAAAGAGAAGTCTGCTTGCTGTCCATAAAAAGATGAAACTGTCTGCCATAAAGGACTAATTGACAAGTTTATTTACTGACAGTCTTCAACTCTTGATGAATGTGAATAAGAATTTAGTCTTGATGCTGTTTACACTTTTGACAAAGACTTTTTATCAACAGACAGACATTTGGATAAATGTCATAGACCAAAACTCTCCTCAAGTATTGATTTGACAAATTGGTGCAATCTAAATGCCTTTTATGGAAACTCCAAGATGGAAATCCATTCATACACATGTACCAGACTAGCTGATTGTGCAGCTACCTGTTGTACCATCCAAGATAAATGATTTTATTAAATAATAAAGCATGTATTTTCATATTTTTATTCATTTCAATACATATTTTTAGATAATAAAAAACAAGCATAAATACACATACAACATCTTAAATACAATACATATATGCATGAAAACAAACAATCCACTCCTTATTTTCAGACACATTGAAAAATAAAATTTAAACCAAAAATCCCTACCCTCATTTGAAAAACCAATAAAAAAATAAAATAAAACCCCTACCTACCTACCCATTTTTTTAAAACCAACTGTCTGAGAACCAGAGAATTAATTTTACATGGCCTAATAACTCAAAAATGGTTTCAGATATCAAAATTTGTGCAAGAATCAAAAAAGATCAGCATATTAAGATCTACCTGTGCTGAAATTTTGAAAAAGATCTGACTGCTGATGTGGGAGTTATTGCCCTTTTTCCTAATTTTTGCCAAATTTTGCACTTATCAAGCCCAATATCTTGAAAACTAACCAAGATATTTCAGAAATTTAAATTGCATATGGTTATGCACAAAAATATCTACAAAATATATGTGTCTGTGTAGTTCAGGTGAGCGATTCAGGCTCCTGGGAGCCTCTTGTTACTCAGAGACTTTGTATATCTTAATTATGATAATGACATATGAAAATTGTACATTACACAGCCTTCGTTAAATTAACCACAATTTCAAAAAGTCTGTTGGAGGCCTTCAATGTGACCAGTGTTCTATGTTCATTATCTTGTAGTTTGTTCCGAGTGTGGATTAAATTATTATGTTGCCTGCAACGTGTTGCAAAGCAACATATAGGAGTCACTTTTACACTATCCACTGTCTTCTTCCTATAGTACTATATGTTGTAAAGCAATTTTATAGCTGTGACTTATATACTTCCTGTTTACAGAATATTTTTGTTAGATGCAGGTGACATACATCTTCCATGGAAGACCAACATTCTAGTTTTAATAATGATCAATGTTTTGGTTTTCCTCAAATTAAGCAAAGAGGTACTGATGGGGCATTTGAATTTCAAAAGACTGAAAGGGAAGACAAAAAACCAGTAAACACTAAGCAATAAGAAACAAAACATAAAACCACAAAAACAACTGAATAGCAATCAAGAACATGACCTCGTCGTTACAAGAACAAACTCGGATGTTCTCGAAGAGTGAGCAGTTCCTACTTGTTACAGCACACCAATCATGCTGCCATTGGTAAATTCAGTGTGTCAACTATGACAAACAAGAATCTGCACACATCTAAGAAATAGAAATAACACCTTCCATTATAACTTGAGCATTTCCATATGCTCAAATTTTCAACAAATACGCCTTTTTTCATTGTTAAGGCGATGTAAACAATGATTTTGTACTAAATATATTACACTTTCATCATTTTTTAAAATATCTAGAAAGTATTTTATTAACAAATATTTGTCAATCAAAATAAATATAATATATCATGTTTATTTTCAACAAAGTTTGTATAAACGAAAATTTTATCAGATGTTTTGGGTTTTTATCACTGCAGTAATCCGCCCGCACATCCTTCTATCCTTACCAAACATTTGTTAGTGCATCAGTTCTTTGTTAAATTATCATTTAACTTTGAAATTCCTTGCCAAATGTTTGTCAAGACTTTGTTTCAGTTTTTAATATTTCATAGCATAAAAATTTTTACCAAATGAATATTTTTAACAAATACTTGTTCAGATTATTTCCATGAATATTTTACCAAATATTTGTTAAAATTGTGTTCAAGCATGTTTCTTAGTATAAAGTTTTTACCAAATATTTGTCAAGGTATCATCTGAGTTTGAAAGGTTTGTTAATTGTTAGTTCTTGCCAAATATTTGCCAAGGCATGAGCCAAGTGCCCATGTTTCTACTACAACAGTTCTTAACAAATATTTGTCAAAATATCGGGTGAGTTTTCATGTTTCGTAGAATGAAAAGTTTTACGCCTCAAAAATATTTTTAAGATATGATGTTTTGCATTAATGATTTTACTTTTCGAAGTTTTGTTCTGATATTCAAAATTTCATAAAAAAAATCATCCCATGAACTGGTCATAACTATCAAGGAATCTGTGATATCCCAGATATCCCCAACATTAATTATGTCGGTAAAGAGGAAGAAGATATCTTATAGACCTTATTTCGATACTCACTATAACGAATCTCATTCTGAACTTATATACATGTACCAAATATCAAGTACTTATGATGAAAAGCGCCGGAGAAATATCTTACGAAATTTTAACTATAATTGACAAGTAATCTTGAAGATTGAAAAAGTAGGTAAACAGGAAGTGGATATCTGACAGGCCTTATTTTGATATTCGGTATAAAGAATATCATACTGAAGAACTATACAAAAATTTCAAGTCACTGTGATATGTTGTTGCTGAGACAACTGTTACGAAAGTTTTCAACAATTGACCAATAATCTTTAAATTTCAGTTAGTAGTTTTACAGGAAGTAGACATCCGACAGACTTGATTTTGATAGTTACTCATGATAAGGTTCTCATACTGAAGCCAAATACCTAATTTCAAGTTACTGTAATATATAGTTGCTGAGAAAACTGTTACGAAAGGAATGTTGCGGACGGAAGGACGAGGTATATACCGGGCCCTCTTCTTCGAATGGGGGCATCATGACGTTTTTTTATGCTATGACTGTAGATTTCTATTATAAGTAACACACACATGATATAGCAAGCCAGCATAATAAATGATTTTACAACATAATATCATGACAATATTCAACGTAATGTCTATGGCAATGTCACATTCAATAACTGATTCTTTATTTATTCTTTCTCACCTTCCTTTGACATCTTCTGATTTGAATCCATATATGTTTTCCTTTAAAGAAAAAAAAATACAGTTTTAAGCTTTAAAAATAGGTTTGCCACATTTATCTATATATTTGCATAAAGCATCAGTATAAATTTTTTGCATCCCGCATTTAATTTTTTTATGGATTTCTACGTGTAGGTTTTTGAGTTCTGATGTCATTTTTGAGTGTATGTCAGCGGAAAGATTAAATATGTTCAATTAATGTTTTCTTTTAAATATGCAAAACGATTCTCCTCTTTAAATGAGTTATACATGCCACTTAATTTGCTCATATATTATGCACTTGTTATTCTCATTAATCTATAAAAGAGATACTGTCTACTTAATAGATCTAGAGGTATTTTCAAAAACCTAAAAAAACAAAATATCTATGCTTTCCGTTTCAACAAATAGTTTATGTTTTGTTATTTCATTCAGTCCATTATAAGAAATTCGTAATGCTAAAACGCACTGCTTAAGCGTCTGCATATTGACCTGATGATTGACTTCCCACCACAGTTGTATATATTCATTGAAAGTTTACGAAAAGAGATTGATTGGTTGTCCTAATTATGCTTGTGATCAATATAATGAACTCTCTTGGGGAATATTATTTAAACGATTGCTTATGAAAATAATATTACACAAATTTAAAAAATAGTGTAGGCTTTGATTTTATAGTATTGAATTGGGTTGATAATTTCATTGTTATCATCATCTTAGAATAATACTTTAAAAAGGGGATAACACACCATAAAGTAAACATCAATTGCTTACACTAATGAAGAGGTTGTCTTGACATGCTGATAACCTCTATCTATCCGTAATAAAGCCATAAAATCCTCATCTGACAAAGCAAACGAGCTACTAATATAAGGCTAGCTATTAATTTACTTCTCTATGTTACAGCTTAACCGTCTGAAGAAAACACTGCCCAATCAAAATTCATTACACTATTAATAAATAAAAGCTACGTAATGAGATCGAATTTTGTCCGTTATTAAATGGTGCTGAGTGGCTTTTTCAAAAACGAGCTCTACTTAAAAGATGTTTAACTGTATTTTCTTTAAAGAAAAATAGAAGTTGGATAATTTAGCATGCATTTCACTAGAAATTACCTTTATTGTTTATAATTCCATGTTAATTGTTTTTTCATGAAAAAGATTGTACTTCTAATAAGTAGTCTGTGACGTTGTCTTGATGATTATTCTACAACCATAAATTTTAAATTAATGTTTTGGGGGACAAACAAATGAATAATTGTAATCCATATTTTTTAAATGATAATTTTTAGCCTCTAGAATGCCTTTTTTTTTTAAAACAAACAATGTTAAATTGTATATTTTAACATCTCAGCATAATTGAAATCGTAGTAACAAACTTTTTTGGTCAAAGTTTGACCATAATTTCAAATTATGATACTTAGTGTAAATTTTAATCTTATCATTATATAATGGCTTGACCTCCCCTATGGAATCTCAATAATCTCTTATAATATTTTATAACCGATATAGATTTCCACAAGATATTGTGTAAATGTTGAAATATTTAAGTATTTAGCCACTGGTTTGTTGACATAAATCAGACGGGACAGTAATATTAGTACGTCAGTCAACATGAAACCTCTTAAATCTAGGTTTTATTATCATGGGTTCTTCATTACATGAAGACCGATACAAAAAAAAACACACACAAAAAGTTAAGACCTATCATAACTAAAGCGAGAACTTAAAAGACCTCCACAAATTAAGGAATTATCATCTTCGATTACAATACAGTGCACATAACGATTTTAAAAATAAATCAATTAGTAAGTGTTTGCGTGTACTTACAAAAATAATAGACTGTCATCTGTCAATGCACTCTGACTATTAATTATATTCTTCATAAATAACAAACATTTATATTTGAAAGGCCCGCTTCCGGCTCTCAATGCGCAATGCTAATGCGCATAAGAACTGCCGTCTTTAATCAGCTATCGATACTGTTAAATATTTAATTATTGGACTATTTTATTATTCGATATCACTTACTTTATGCATATTTCTTAATATAATATTAAAATACAAATAAAACACAATTAACTTTTTACTTATATGCTACGAAAACAGCTTTATTTTCACATTTAGATTTATACAATCTGCTTTATTATAGCTGATAATAATGATTAAAGAGTCTACCTAGATATTATATATTGTAAGATATTATCTAAATGAACAAAGCAATCTTCAAATAAGATTCAAGAATGATATAAGATGATTAAAATAATGTTTCCTTCCATTTTATATTGATATCACTTATATTTAAATATAAATTATGAAAAAAAAATGTATGCTGTATATTCGATGTCTTACACACAAAAATGATATTAGCATTTAATTATTGAGTTTTTATCTAGCTATAACCCTGACACCATTATGACCCATCGTTGCCGCGCTTTTCTCTTAACAGAGTGCATATAATCTCATACTTCATGTACATTGACAGCTGAAGGTCATTTTCTTCAACCAAGACAGCTATTAAACCACATCTTGTCAATGACCTTTCCATACCTAATGCAAAATGAAGAAAAACTGTGTCAGGTTCAGGTAACCTCGAGGTTAATATCTTAACCAAGAAAGAAGTTTTGATGCGAATGAAATTGATATTCATGACATAGAACTAAATGTTTTGTGTAAATTAATTGATGAAATGAATAAAATTCCAAAACCTATTACTAGTAATCGGCAAAGTTTTACTTATAAGTAATAAATGAAAATTTCATGTCAATTTAGAATTCTTGCGATTTGAAATTGTTTTTCATTATGGGTATGCTGGTGTTGTACAAATTATAATTAATACTTTACAAGAATAGAAGTCTAGAAATCTTAATTTCATTTAAAAAAAAAAAATTCTACAAATATAATTTTGTCTTCTTAGTAGTAATTTAAATTGGCATCCTTTTGTAAAGCTTGCTATTTGTCATCTTGGAAAACTAGCAGCTTCTACAAACAAAGTTTTGATAAATGAGTAAAACCACCCCCTACTTCCAGTTCTTTCAGATTCACAAAAGGTATGATTTAATCCTTCTTTGAATCCTATGGACTTTGCCTTTTGATTTTTTAGATTGATTTGATGGCTGTTGTGGTGTCATAATAACATCATTTACATCATCTTTTGCATTAGTCAAGATTTCTATACGGATTGTCATGATAAATACAAAAATAATCAGAATTTAGAACCACAATTACACATGTACTTTAAACAGATTAATTTATCCTGGATTAGGAATGCTTATGTGAATCACTCTGTAGCTAATAGTTAGCGAGTCTGGCCACGTTGAGCCCTTTCTTATCGAACTCTATATAGGGTCTTTAACATGCATAAGGCATTGCTCTCCACATACGAGAGATAACTTTTTTCGTCCATTCAGAGAACAACTAGGAACGTTCCCTGAAACCATCCTTGCAAATGGTGTCAAGAGAGAGTCGGGAAATTTGTTCACGAAATGGTCACCGCAGACGATCGCGAGGATCAAACCATGAACCTTGATGTTAGTAGCCTGACGCATTAACCATAATTGTTAACAGATTATGTTGAAAACAGAAAATTATTATTTGAACTACGGGATATAAGATAATACAAAGAGAAGAATTTCCAAACTATTCAACGAGACTCACTTTATTTGTAATTGTAAAATTGACTTAAATTGATCAATTGACATTGATTTTTTTCTTAACAAAACAAAGTAAAACTTAACTTATTTTTAAACCCAACAAATAGTAAACAGGTGAAATTTCTATGATCATTTTCTTAAATGGCACTGACGACAGGAGACACGAGGACAGGTCACACTTAATTTTCATTTTTTCTACATGCAATTGTAATTGCTTAAATATTTTTTTCAATGTATTGTTGTAGTCTTTTGCCCTCCATTGAGTGAAAAGGATGGGTTGCGATAAGGCCCTATTTTGGCCCATCTATAGACGAAAAATAAAAAGTATTTCAACGCCTGTTACTTTATAACTTATTTTGTAGCAAAATGATTGTACTGTTGTACAAGACTACTTTTAAATACTTTTGCACGAACACAGCTTCGAAAATCGGGTTAAAATTGACCCATTTTGAATGAAAATTTCGTCTTGATTTAAAGAAAATTTCAAGGTAGGACTTCAATAAATTAAAATGTTCTGCTAATATGCTTGAAGCCAGTGTTTACAATTCCACTAAAGGTTCATAATATATATATATACATCACTTTAAACATCAATTCTGAAATCGAAATGACCGCTGATCTCAAGAAAAACGAAGAAATCGGAGATATTTCGCACTTTTTTAACTACTGATTACAACTTCAAAAATTAAAGTCTTTTTAAACTTTCAGTATGCCTTGCACGTGGAACCAGCTTGAAACTTTTACGAAAGATGTATTTTAGTAATACAAGTTTTTAAATTTAATATGGAGCTGGTTCCGCGTGCAAAGCTATTCTTCCGGGAAGGATGTATATCTCTCATTTGCGCCATTTTCCCATAGGCACAATGTTAAAATCATTTGCGGTGGTTCATTTCAAGCACCGTTTACTAATAGATAAAAAAGCTTTCAACTACAGACGTTTGTTTTCAAAATTAGAAAGATAAACCTTTCCAACAAGACATTTTGTGAAAGAATGTACTTAATTTTAATTTTGACTTTCGCGGTGGGCTGAAAAAGGGTCTTATCACAACCCATCCTTGATTTGATTGGTTTGATTCGATAAACGAATACGAAGATAATAAGTGCGAAAACTGTGAGCCAAATATCACAAATAAATATTCATCGCCTGGTCTTACATGCATATTTCTGAAATGTATGAAAAATCTCCTCTCAAATATTCGAAACCCCGACTTTTACATGTATTTCATATCAAGCTGTTGCACAAAATATGTTTTATGTAATAAAAATGTAAGTGTATATTTGAGATTTTTTACAGAAGTAAGGGTTTCAATAACCCTTATTAAACGTGGTAAGAAACGTTAAAAAAATCTTATCAACAACGTTGACTTGTACAAAATTCTAATCACTGAATAAGTTTTCTATAGGACACTCAAATATACTTCATCGCGAAGATAAATTACCTTTAACTGAAAGAAGCTAAAAGTAAAATGAAAAAAAAAGGTCTGAACATTTGAAATAAAAAAAGTTTTGTGAGAGTAAATTTGCAACCTTGTTGCTGAGAAGACGGTCTATAAGTTCAAAGTTCTGTTAGTCCGAAGCTTTGCTAGTTCGAAGGTCCTTTTAGTCCGAGGGTTCGTCAATCCGAAGGTCCGTAGGTCCGTAAGTCTGAAGGACCACTAAACCGAAGGCTCGGTGGTCCGAATTATTATGATTCAGAAAGAGATGTTTAGAAATAACTGGTTTCTATTTCATATTTCAAACCCTTTTACACTAAGCTTTAAATAACTGGTTAGGTTGGTGCTGTTGTCCATCATTTCTCTTCTGTAACGGAACGAGTATTTCAGTATGAGGAATATTGTTCTAAATTATCTCAGCAACTTCTTTTCACAACCTTTTCCTTAAACTTGTTCAAACTATTAATATGAACAAATGTTGCTCGGCTGATGTTTTTTTCGCATATGGATTTGTTTCCCGCTATCAATATTTTGTTAGAGTCAATGTGTGGTATGAAAAAGGGACTTGCTTCCCTTTTTGCTCACCTGGACCGAAGGTTGTGGTAGCATCGTACTTAAATTGAACATTGGGGAAAAGATTACCATGAACTACCGTACTATGGTCGTATTATTGTCGTTCTTGTACACTGAGTACTTACATCGCGGACGTAGAAGAGGGAAAAGTAAGATGGTGGTCATTTCTTAATATAATTCGATCAAAACTGAAATGGCCAGGTATTGTAAAAGGAGAGGATGTGATGACAGACAAAAACGAAATCCCAAGATATGGAACTCCAAAGTCATAGTATCATACTACATTCCAAATCAATTTTTTACGAACATTTAGTTGCTAATTTAACTGGTACGAAAATATTTTCATAGCCTGACCGTTTGACTAGCGCGTGATTGTAAATAATTCTTTAATAGATAATAAAAACAAAAGGTTTATAGAATTTATTTTTTCGAATGGACAAAATTTGAAAAAAGGTAAAAATTCAGTACTTTTTTAACATATCATTAGCTCACCTGGTCAAAGGTCATGTGAGCTTATGCCATCCCTATGTGTCCGTCGTCGTCCGTTAACAATTTCAAAAATCTTCTTCTCTGAAACCACTGAACCTATTTAACTGAAACTTTGCAGGAATGATATATGATATGTTGACAACAAACAATCCTCATTTTAAAATGATTCAATGAAAAAAACATGGCCGTTGTTACAAAAATAGAACATAGGGTAAAATCACTTAAAATGGCTAATAACTCAGCAACCATAACAGATTGAAAAAATCCGAAGGATCTTAGGCTCTTCAGAATCAAAAGCTCTACAAAAGCCTCTATTGGGTCGAAGTTGTTAGATGACCCCTTACAGGGGTTATGACCCTTTTAAGGTCAAAAATAGTGTTTTTTTTCCATGTTTTTAGCCTATAGAATAAAAACTATTGCAGATTGAGAAAAGCTGTTGCTTGCTTAAATGATCAGCTCATTTAGCTCTACAAAAGTCTCTATAAGGTCGAAGTTGTCAGATGACCCCTTATAGGTGTTACAGTCCCTTAAAGGCGAAAAATAGTGTATTTGGCCTATAGAATGAAAGCTATTGCAGATAGAGAAAAGCTGTTGCTTGCCTAAATGTTTAGCTCATTAAGTTCTACAAAAGTCGTCATAGGGTCAAAGTTGTCAGATGACCCCTCATAGGGGTTACAACCCTTTAAAGGCAAAAATAGTGTTTTGACCTATAGAATGAAAACTAGTGTAGATAGAGAAAAGCTGTTGCTTGCTAAAATGTTCAGCTCATATAGCTCTACTAAAGTCTTCATAGGGTCGAAGGGGTGAAGTTGTCACATGCCCCCTTATAGGGGTTACAGCCCCCTAAAGGTGAAAATAGCGTTTTTTCATGTTTTTGGCCTATAGAATGAAAACTATTGCAGACAGAGAAAAGCTTTTTCTTGCCTAATATAAACATTCAGCTCATTTAGCTCTACAAAAGTCTTGATACGGTTGACATCAAGACCAGGTGAGCGTTTCAGGCTCCTGGGAGCCTCTTGTTGTCACTTAATGCGTAGAGAGTTATACATGTACATGCTGTAACTTGTACAACTCCCTCATACAAATGAATTCATGTACAGTTACTTTTGAAGCGAAAAATATATATTTGCTACCTTTAAACATATATCTTAAGGTTAGAGTAAGACTTTTGTCGTCAAAAGGTCTTTAATTAGAACATAATTTGTTTCACTATTTCAATTTCACGTTTTTATGCTCAGATAAATGTATGCGTTAATAACACATAACATAAGAATTATTTCTCAATGTTTTAGAAATCTCCATTTCATGAACCTGACCAAGGTCGCCTAATTGCACTCAGAAATCAATTGACCTTTAGTTGTCAGAGTATGAGATAATGCATTCTATACAGAGAAAGCGCGAAACGAATGGGTCACACTGAGGTCAGGGTTTTGTCGTTATGCTTTCTGGTATAATCGGAATAATCACAGTGCATAAGACATTTCTAACCCTACTTTAAATATATTAATTTAGCCACAAAGTCAAAGAATCTTAACTATGGATATCAAAAAGCCATACTTCAATCAAATAATTTTAATAAGTTTTATCGTTAAAATTTCAATAAATCAAAGTAAAAGATCGTTGTTGTATGAAAGCAGTCTTAACCTTTTTAAATACATTTAGGGACATATCATTTTTTACATGGGAGGGGGCTGGTGATTTAGAATTGAAAGTTGAAAAATTTTTTGAACCCCCCCCCACTGAAATGTAAAGATATTTTTAGATCCCCCTCTTCCAGTTGTAAAAAAAAAATGATCCCCCCTTTTTACATCTAATATTCAAATAACATTATGCATGTAAATTGCTTTAACTTTTAAGTAATTTAGAGAGTCCATATTACATGTAACACTGAGCATATTTATCAATTCAAAGGCATATAAAATTAGGTAGCGATTTGAGCTAACTTTGTGCTTAACATTGACATACAGTTGACGTACTGACGACCAGGGTGAATTTAAAATCATGCTCATAAACTCTTGACAAAATTTTCATTTCGGCTCAATCTCAAATGAAAGTAGTGTATGTCCAACCAAACAGGATCAAAGTTGCAAAGGACATACAAATTATGACACTGAAGTACCCTGCCTAATTTCAAGTCATTTAATGAACGATTTCTATGAAAGGCTTGACAAAAAATTTCATAACAGTCTAGTCCCAAACAGGAAGTAGTGGCATGCCAGGTCTGATAGACATTTAGGATACCTGAATCACCTTGCCTTTTAAACAGTTTCTAGGAAACCCTCGAGCGGGTACCTCACCTTCTCGGGAAGGAAGCATCTGGGTCACACTTCAACTAGAGGGATAATTGTATAATATAGAAAGGTATAAGAGCTTAATTTTATCAAATGATATTGATGCAATTCTTCCAAGACGAGGGGTGAACTTCCTATATAAAGGAGAACAAAGATCTGTCAAAATATGGGTATAAAATGTTTAATTGGAAAAATTAAAATTAAAATGGGTATAGTTTTAAGAAAAGATGATATAAAAATCTGTCAAAGTCAAAAATGGCCGGATTTCGTTAAACAGGAAGTAGGTGAGCGACATACCTGAAATCGTATCCCACGTTATGGGACTCCATCTTGATGCTGTATACCAAATATCAAGTGGCTGTGATTAGTAGTTGCTGAGAAAACTGTTACGAAAATTTCTTCCCCGCCCGCACGCCGCCCGCCCGCCCGCCCGACATTCACCATTTTATAACCCGGATTTTTCTCTCCGTGAAATCCGGCCAAAAATTAGGTATCCTTTTTAATATTCAATGAAAAAAAAAAGATTTTAATATGGGCACATAAACGGCACATCCCATCCCTAAAATTTTCCAAGATACCCCCCCCCTCAAGAATTTTGTCGGCATCAAAAAATTATTCTCTGGTAACCCTTTTAAAAGAAAACATGCACTGTCGCTTTGATAAAGAACACATCCCACATAAATGCAAAATTCCGAAGCAAAGAAATCTGAACACGTTAATGAGGCCAGAGGTAACAATTAACTTTCAAATAGATGGGGACGGTATGCAGTGCAAACAAACACTGAGATTTAAAGAATTAAAGTCCCTTGTTCTTTGTTAAATCACAAAAATAGTGCATGATTAAATTGATCCCCCCTCTATAAAGTTATTAAAAAATCTGAACCCCCCTTTTCTATCAAGAAAAATAAAAGTGACCCCCCCCCCTACTTTTTGACCAGCCCCCCTCCCAAATATAAAATGATATGTCCCTTAATAGTTTACAGTCAATTACATCCATTCGAAATATATGTTAATTATCAGTATAATCACGTTCATCGTTATGTCATTTATTATTTTCATAATTATCAATATGAAATGAAATAAAACTAAAGGCTATTTAAGAACAAATAACAATATATGAATATAATAGAAATGCTCATTTTTTTCAAGAAAATATATCTAGTCTGTTAATCGTGATTTTCAGCTGCCAATTTGTGTCCAAATAGTTACAAAGTTTGGACCATTGCTTGGTCATTTGTTTCTTTATTCATATGAATTGGATGTCCCACAACTACTTTTTTGAAGATGTGGAATAAATAAAGTGGGACAAAGGGCCTCATAAACAAACAATAACACAAAAACACAATAAAAGACCGCAATTAGTCTTCAGCAAGGTCAGCAGGTGATTCTGACCTTGTCTACCGATTTTGTCTTTGTCTTTTCGGTATAATGATATTCGATTGCCCCTTTGGTACACCTTTGCTTCTTCCAAGGTCAAAATAAAATGCATTTAATTTATAATCTTCAATTTCTCCTTAATGTCTTCCATGTCTTGAATTTTTATTTGGATATGTGGGATAGATGATTCTTTCTAAAATATCCAAATAAAAAGTCCAAGCTCGCTATTTTTCTGACTTTAATTTGTCTAAGAATCCTGGCTTAGAATAAGCAGATACTAAATGTGCAAGTTTTTTTAGGACCAACTTTCACTCTATAAATAGTCTTTAACAAAAATACAAAAATTGACACAAACTTAAAACCAAATCGATAAATAATTAATATCTTAGTCATTATTTGGTTCCAAAGTTTGGTCATTTTGGATTAATTTTTCTATGCTCTTCATTCTCAAATAGTGATGTTTTGTTTAGATATGTTGGGTAGAGCCCCTGTGATGAGTCTTGAATACATGAAATGCGCGTTAGACGCAGAAAAAATATTGTCTGGGAACTGTAATATTTTTTTTATTTGGTAACATCCGTGAAAGCTAGTGCTGCTGGTAGAGTTTTAATTCCCCGAGGTTATCACCCTCCGGCATCACCACTTTTTTAAAACACTTCAAAGCTTAAGCTAAAATCTATTCGTTTTTGTTTTCACAATTGTCTTAAACTTAAGGTTCTTCCCATCCGGGATTTATGTTGACCATATTCATAATTTGGTTTAAAATTTTGGTACTTTTGATTTCATTGCTCTTTGATCTTCATAATCATATAGGGTTTATAGTTTATTTCAATATTTTGATAGGGCGCCTGTGATAAGTCTTGCATAGACGAGAGGCGCGTCTGTTGTAGCAAAATTTATTGTCTGGAACTGCGTTGTATTTTGTTTTCAACAAGAAAGAATCTTAGACAAAAGACAATTAGAACGAATGAACTGCAGGGGAAGTCTACAAAATACTTGCTGTTACTGACAGCTTTCTGAGAATAATGAACCGACCGATGTTAAACAAAATCTAACAAACCAATTTAATACTATTTAAGTTCAAGTTTGACAAGGCTTTTATATACTCCCAACCTGTTTTTTAAGCAACAGAGCTATATATAGTAATCCTTGACTGTGTCTGTCCATTCGTCACGTTTAATCTGCTATATGTTACTCAAAAGGTATAAACTAAACCCTTAACACTGTAAACCGATTGTGGAGCATAGAATTCCAAGTCATATTCGTGCATGCATTGTACAGTCTCGTAAAGATTCACTTTTTAGATACATGTATGAGCCCACGTTACTCTTTGCCTTTAATTTGTATCGTAGTTGTGTTGTACGGTAATTGAATGTCAACCCATGTGTCTACAAGTACCAAAATTTTTATCCAAATTATGACTATGACAAACTTATGTCCAGGATGGGCTTAGGGTTTAGACAACTTTGAAAATCAAACGAATAGTTTTTAGCTTTGAAGTGTTTTTTCAAAACAAGTGGTGAGGCCGGAGGGTGATAACCTCTGGAAAATTAGACCTCTACCAGCAGCACTAGCCATCACTGATGTTACAAAAAAAAACTAAAACAAAGTTCCAAACAATATTTTTTTCTGGGTCTGACGCGCATTTCATGTATTCAAGACTCATCACAGGGGCGTCACCCACCATATTTAAAAAAGACATCACTATTTGAGATTAAGAGCATAGAACAATTAAACCAAAATAACCAAACTTTGGAACCAAGTAATGACTAAAATATTGATTATTTATCGATTTGGTTTTAATTTGTGTCAATTTTTGTATTTATGTTAAGGACTATTTAAAGAGTGAATTTGGTCCTCGAAAAACTTATTAAATCTTGCACATTTAAAATCTTCTTATTCTAAGCCAGGATTCTTAGACAAATTAAAGTCAGAAAAATAGCGAGCTTGGACTTTTTATTTGGATATTTGAGAAAGAATCATCTATCCAAAATATCCAAATAAAAATTCAAGACATGGAAGACATTAAGGAGAAATTGAAGATTATAAATTAAATGCATTTTATTTTGATCTTGGAAGAAGCAAAGGTGTACCAAAGGGGCAATCGAATATCATTATACCGAAAAGACAAAGACAAAATCGGTAGACAAAGTCAGAATCACCTGCTGACCTTGCTGAAGACTACTTGCTGTCTTTCATTGTATTTGGGTTTTTTTTGGATGTTTATTTGGCCTGTGTCCCACAACATTTATTCCACATCTTCAAAGAAGTGGTTGTAGGACATCCACTTCATATGAATAAAGAAACAAATGAGCAAGCAATGGTCCAAACCAAGAACGACAATAATACGACCATAGTACGGTAGTTCATGGGAACGTTTTCTCCAATGTTCAATCTAAGTAGGATGCTACCACAACCTTCGGTCCAGGTGAGAAAAAGGGAAGCAAGTTCCATTTTCATACCACACATTGACTCTAACAAAATATTGATAACGGGAAACAAATCCATATGCGAAAAAACAACAGCCGAGCAACATTTGTTCATATTAATTCTTATACATGTAAGAAGTTTGAACAAGTTTAAGGAAATGGTTGTGAAAAGAAGTTGCTGAGATAATTTAGGACAATATTCCTCGACGTCTTCTTAACATCTCGTGCTCTACAAAACTGACAAGTTATTTAAAGCTAAGTGTCAAAGGGTTTGAAATATAAAATAGAAACCAGTTGTTTCTAAACGTGTTTTTCAGCAAACAACAGGGATTCCAATGGGCACTGATTGTGCACCTTTGCTTGCTGATTTGTTTCTTCATTCATATGAAGCAGACTTCTTACAATATATTCTAGACAAAAAAGATCGTAGACTTGCTCTCTCTTTCAACCTCACGTTCCGTTATATTGATGATGTCCTTTCACTAAACAATTTTCGATTTGGTGACTTTCTCCATCTCATATATCCCCAGGAGCTTGAGATTAAGGACACAACAGATTCTAGGAAGTCTGCTTCATATTTAGATCTACATCTTGAAATTGACTCTCAAGGAAGACTTTCAACAAGGCTCTCTGACAAACGTGATGACTTCAACTTTATAATCGTCAACTTTCCCTTATTGTGTAGCAATATTCCGTCCGCTCTAGCTTATGGACTTTACGTGTCTCAATTGATTCGTTACTCCAGAGCGTGCGGGACTTACATCGATTTCCTTAGCAGAGCGGCACGTCTGACGCGAAAATCGCTCACACAGGGTTATGTTGCTCCTCGGTTGCTGTCTTCACTTAAAAAAAATTACGGACGAAATCATGCACTTATAGACAAATATCGGATTTCGATCTCCTAGATGAGTGCAGATGTTGGTTTGTCATAGGGTTTGGTTTTGTCTTCCTTTACCGGATTTGACACGCTGAATTGACTATTGGCAACGTGACGGGTGTGCTATAGCAAGCACAGGAACTGCTTACTCTTCCGGAGCACCGAGTTCACTTTTGTTTCGACTGGAGTTCGTGTTCTTGATTGATATTAATCAGTTATTTTGTGTTTCTGTTTTTGTCCCATTCTTGTTGGTGTTTACTGGTTTTGTCTCTGCCCTTTTGGACTTTTGACATTCGGATACCCCATTGGTACCTCTGCTTCTTTCTGAATCATAATAATTCGGACCACCGGGCCTTCGGTTTAGTGGTCCTTCAGACTTACGGACATTCAGATTAACGAACCCACAGATTAAAGGACATTCGAACTAGCAAAGCTTCGGACTAACAGAACTTTGAACTTATAGACTGTGCTCTCAGCAACAACGTTGCAACTTTTCTCTCACAAAACTTTTTTTAAAATTTCAAAGGTTCTGACCTTTTTTATTACTTTAAGCTTCTTTCAGTTAAAGGTAAGTTTTCTTCGCGATGAAGTATTTGAATGTCCTATAGAAAACATATTCAGTGCTTAGAATTTGATTTCAGTTTTATACAAGTCAACGTTGTTGATAAGCATTTTTTAACGTTTCTTACCACATTTAATTAGGGATATTGAAACCCTAACTTCTGTAAAAAATCTCAAATATACACTAACAATTTTTTTAGATAATCCATATTTTGTGCAACAGCTTGATATGAAATACATGTAAGACTTGGGGTTTCAAATATTTGAGAGGACATTTTTCATACATTTCAGAAATATTGCAGTATGAATGCAAGCAAGAACAGGCGATGCATATTTATTTGTGATAATTGGTTCACAGTTTTTGCACTTATTATCTTCGTATTCGTTTATCAAATCAAATCTATCAAATCAAACTTATAAAGCAAATTTTCACTCAATGGAGGGCAAACGACTACAACAAGAAATTGAAAAACTTATTCAAGCAATTACAATTGCATGTAGAAAAAAATGAAACTTTAGTGTCTCCTGTCTTTATGTCTCCTGTCGTCAGTGCCATTTAAGAAAAGGATCCTAGAAATTTCACTTTCAACATAATCTGTTTACGATTATGGTTAGTGCATGCGTCAGGCTACTAACATCAAGGTTCATGGTTTCATCCTCGTCTGCGGAGACCATTTCATGAACCTATTTTCCGACTCTCTCTTGACACCATTTGCAAGGATTGTTTCAAGGAACGTTCCTAGTTGTTCTCTGAATGGACGAAAAAATTTTCCCTCGTATGTGGAGAGCAATACCCTATGCACGTTAAAGACCCTTTATAGAGTTCGATAAGAAAAGGCTCAACGTGGCCAGACTCGCTAAGGGACCGACCATTTAACTTGAAGGGGGGCTTGTTTATTTCCTAAAAAATATTCTGAAAATTATTTTTGATGAAAAAAATATTTTGGCAGCTAAGGGTAAGAAAAAAAATATTCTGAAGAAGGATTTCTGCTATACAAAATAATGCTGATAATGAAAAAAAATATTCTGTCGCAACGCCTTATAAAAAATAAGCGCGGAAAAAAAATTCGGATCAAAACAAAAAACCAAGGCCCCCTTTCAAATTAAATGGTCCGTCCCTAACTACTAGCTAGAGATCGATTCACATAAGCATTCCTAACTGTTTTAAGTAATTGTGGTTCTAAATTTTAATTATTTTTGTATTTATCATCTGACAATCCGTATAGAAATCTTGACCTAATGTAAAAGATGGTGTAAATGATGTTATTGTGTCACCACAACAGCCATCAAATTAATCTTAAAAATCAAAATGTAAAGTCCATAGGATTCAAAGAAGGATTAAATCATACCTTTTGTGAATCTGAAAGAACTGGAAGTAGGGGGTAGTTTTACTCATTTAGCAAAACTTTGTTTGTAGAAGCTGCTAGTTTTCCAAGATGACAAATAGCAAGCTTTACAAAAGGATGCCAATTACTAAGAAGACAAAATTATATTTGTAGAAAAAAAATTTAAAAAATGAAATTAAGATTCCTAGACTTCTATTCTTGTAAAGAATTAATTATAATTTGTACAACACCAGCATACCCACAATGAAGTACAATTACAAATCACAAGAATTCTAATTTGACATGAAATTTAAATCTATTACTTATTAGTAAAACTTTGACGCTTACTAGTAATAGGTTTTGGAATTTTATTCATTACATCAATTAACTTACACAAAATAGTTAGTTCTATGTCATGTATATCGTTTTATTTGACAAATTTCATTCCCATCAAAACTTCTTTCTTGGTTAAGATATTAACCTCGAGGTTACCTGAACCTGACACAGTTTTTCTTCATTTTGCATTAGGTATGGTAAGGTCATTGACAAGATGTGGTTTAATAGCTGTCTTGGTTCAAGAAAATGACCTTCAGCTGTCAATGTACATTAAGTGTGCTTATATATGCACTCTGTTAAGCGAAAAGCGCGGCAACGATGGGTCATAATGGTGTCAGGGTTATAGCTAGATAAAAATTCAATTATTTAATGCTTATAAAGACATTGAATATACAGCGTACATTTTTTTCATAATTTATATTTGAATATAAGTGATTTCAATATATAATAGAAAGAAACATTATTTCAATCATCCTATATCATTATTGAATCTTATTTGAAGATTATTTTGTTCATTTAGTTAGTATTTTACAATATATAAAATCTAGGTAGACTCTTTTAACATTAATATCAGCTGTAATAAAGCAGATTGTATAAATCTAAATGTGAAAATAAAGCTGTTTTTTCGTAGCATATAAGTAAAAAAAGTTAATTATGTTTTATTTTTATTTCAATATTATATTAAGAAATATGCGTAAAGCAAGTGATATCGAATCATAAAATAGCCCAATAATTAAATATTAAACGGTATCGTGACTGCTTAAAGACAGCAGTTCTGATGCGCATAAGCATTGCGCATGGAGAACCGGAAGCGGGCCTTTTAAATATGAATGTATGTTATTTATGAAGAATATAATAATAGTCAGAGTGCATTGACAGATGACAGTCTATTATTTTTGTAAGTACACTCAAACTCTTATTAATTGATTTATTTTTAAAATCGTTTTGTGCACTGTATATACGTATTTTAATCGTAGATGATAATTCATTAATTTGTTGTCTTATTCTCGGGCTATTAAGTTCCCGCTTAGGATAGGTCTTAACTTTTTTGTGTGTTTTTTTTTTGTATCGGTCTTCATGTTATGAAGAACCCATGATAATAAAACCTAGATTTAAGAGGTTTCATGTTGACTGACGTACTAATATTACTGTCCTGTTTGATTTATGTCATCAAACCAGTGGCTAAATAATTAAATATTTCAAGATGTACACAATATCTTGTGGAAATCTATATCGGTTATGAAATATTATAAGAGATTATTGAGATTCCATAGGGGAGGTCAAGCAATTATATACTGATAAGATTACCATTTACACTAAGGATTATAATTGGGAATTATAAATTATGGTCAAACTTTGACCCCCAAAAAAGTTTGTAACTACGACTTCAATTATGCTGAGAGCTTACAATATACAATTTAACATTGTTTGTTTTGAAAAGAAATGCATTTTAGAGGCTAAAAATTATCGTTTTAAAAAATGGATAACAATTATTCGTTCGTTTATCTGCCAAAACATTAATTTAAAATTTATGGTTGTAGAATAATCATCAAGACAACGTCACAGACTATTTATTAGAAGTACAATCTTTTTCAAGAAAAAACAACATGGAATTACAAAAAAATAAAGGTAATTTCTAGTGAAACGCATGCTTAATTATCCAACTTCTATTGTTCTTTAAAGAAAATACAGTTAAACATCTTTTAAGTAGAACTCGTTTTTGAAAAAGCTTTTATTTATCAATAGTGTAATGAATTTTGATTGTTTTTTTTAATCAGACAGTCATGACAGTTAAGCAGTGCGTTTTAGCATTACGAATTTCTTATTATGGACTGAATGAAATAACAAAACAAAGACAAACAACAAAAACTATTTGTTGAAACGGAAAACATAGACATTTTGTTTTTTTTAGGTTTTTGAAAATACCTCTAGATCTATTAAGTAGACAGTATCTCTTTTATAGATTAATGAGAATAACAAGTGCATAATATATGAGCAAATTAAGTGGCATGTATAACTCATTTAAAGAGGAGAATCTTTTTGCATATTTAAAAGAAAACATTAATTGAACATAATTAATCTTTCCACTGACATACACTCAAAGATGACATCAGAACTCCAAAACCTACACTTAAAAATCCATAAAGAAAAATTAAATGCGGGATGCAAAAAAGTTATATTGATGCTTTATGCAAATATATAGATTAATGTGGCAAACCTATTTTTTAAAGCCTACAACTGTATTTTGTTTCTCTTAAGGAAAACATATATGGATTCAAATCAGAAGATGTCAGAGGAAGGTGAGAAAGAATAAATAAAGAATAAGTTATTGAATGTGACATTGCCATACACATTACGTTGAATATTGTCATGAAATTATGTTGTAAAATCATATATTATGTAATTTATTTACGCTGTACTGTAACAGGCTTTCTATATCATGTGTGTTAATAAAAATCTACAATCATAGAATTTATATTAACGTTATGATGCCCCCATTCGAATAAGAGGGTATATATCTCTGTCCGTCCGTCTTCCGTCGGTCCGTCCGTCCGCAACATTCCTTTCGAAACAGTTTTCTCGGCAACTATATATTACAGTAACTTGAAATTAGGTATATGGCTTCAGTATGAGATCATTTATCATGAGTAAGTATCAAAATCAGGTCTGTCGGATCTCTACTTCCTGTTAAACTACGAAGTGAAATTTAAAGATTATTGGTCAATTGTTGAAAATTTTCGTATCAGTTGTCTCAACAACTACATATCACGGTGACTTGAAATTTTTGTATATTTCTTCAGTATGATATTCTTTATACCGGGTATCAAAATAAGGCCTGTCAGATATTCACTTCCTGTTTACCTACTTTTTCAATCTTCAAGATTACTTGTCAATTATAGAAAAAATTATTGTAACATATTTTTCCGGCGCTTTTAATCGTAGGTACTTGATATTTTGTACATGTACATGTATATAAGTTCAGTATGAGATTCGTTATTGTGAGTATCGAAATATCTTCTTCCTCTTTACCGACATAATTATTTTTCGGTATAT
The DNA here is from genome assembly GCA_963971305.1 of Arcuatula senhousia. Taxonomy (NCBI): domain Eukaryota; kingdom Metazoa; phylum Mollusca; class Bivalvia; order Mytilida; family Mytilidae; genus Arcuatula; species Arcuatula senhousia. The sequence goes on along the minus strand of OZ020307.1, from coordinate 53,149,871 downwards.
CGGGGATATCACAGATTCCTTAATAGTTACATGTATGATCAGTTCATGCGATGTTTTTTTTATGAAATAATATTGAATATCGTAACAAAACTTCGAAAAGTCAATTAATTAATGCAAAAACATCATATCTTAAAAATATTTTTGAGGCGTAAAACTTTTCATTCTACGAAACATGAAAACTCATCCGATATTTTGACAAATATTTGTTAAGAACCATTGTAGTAGAAACATGGGCACTTGGCTCATGCCTTGCCAAATATTTGGCAAGAACTCACAATTAACAAACCTTTCAAACTCAGATGATACCTTGACAAATATTTGGTAAAAAACTTTATACTAAGAAACATGCTTGGACACAATTTTAACAAATATTTGGTAAAATATTCATGGAAATAATCTTAACAAGAATTTGTTAAAATAATCATTTTGAAAAAAAAATTCATGCTATGAAATATTAAAAACTGAAACAAAGTCTTGACAAACATTTGGCAAGGAATTTCTTAGTTAAATAATAATTTAACAAAGACCTGATGCACTAACAAATGTTTGGTAAGGATAGAAGCATGTGCAGGTGGATGGATTAGCCCAAAACATTTGATAAAATTTTCGTTTATACAAACCTCGTTGAAAATAAACATGATATATTATATTCATTTTGATTGACAAATATTTGTTAATATGATGCTTTCTAGATATTTCAAAAAATGATGAAAGTGTAATATATTTAGTACAAAATCATTGCTAACATCGCCTTAACAATGAAAAAAAGCGTATTTGTTGAAAATTTGAGCATATGGAAATGCTCAAGTTATAATGGAAGGTGTTAAATCCAATATTTGTCTATGAGCGCATGATGTCTTCCATAAAACTTTTTGAGTGAAGCCAACAGCCTAGGAGCAATATAACCTTGTGTTAGTAATTTTTGTGTCATGCGCGACACTCTGCTGACATATAGACACAGATTATTATAACCATGATCGTAGAGGGAAATATACTGTTTTACCTAATATGACCTTAGTTCTGTATTCTGTAGTTCTGTCACATTTGATATTGTTATGAAAGTGGGGCGTTGACTTACAGTTTAACTTAGTTAATTTTGTAAATCCTTTATTATGCCCCCGGGACGACATGTCGGGGGGCATTAAGTTTTACTCATGTCCGTCCGTCCGTCTGTCCGTCCGTACGTACGTCCGTCCGTACGTCCGTACGAATTTCCGTCAAGCTTTTCTCAGAAACCGTAAATGGGAATGACTTGAAACTTGGTAGGATGGTTCAGTATGACAAACTATATGTCCTAAGCGAATTTTAGACCTGTCAGACATCTACTTCCTGTTTGAGGCTGGATCTATACCAAAATCGACATGAAAATTTCCGTCAAGCTTTTCTCAGAAACTGTACATGGGAATGACTTGAAACTTGGTAGGATGGTTCAGTATGACAAACTATATGTCCTAAGCCAATTTTAGACCTGTCAGACATCTACTTCCTGTTTGAGGCTGGATCTATACCAAAATCGACATGAAAATTTCCGTCAAGCTTTTCTCAGAAACTGTACATGGGAATGACTTGAAACTTGGTAGGATGGTTCAGTATGACAAACTATATGTCCTAAGCGAGTTTTAGACCTGTCGGACATCTACTTCCTGTTTGGGGCTGGACCGATACCAAAATTGACATGAAAATTTCCGTCAAGCTTTTCTCAGAAACCGTACATGGGAATGACTTGAAACTTGGTAGGATGGTTCAGTATGACAAACTATATGTCCTAAGCGAGTTTTAGACCTGTCGGACATCTACTTCCTGTTTGGGGCTGGACCGATACCAAAATTGACATGAAAATTTCCGTCAAGCTTTTCTCAGAAACCGTACATGGGAATGATTTGAAACTTGGTAGGATGGTTAAGTATGATTAACTATGTGTCCTAAGCGACATTCAGACCTTTCGGACTTCAACTTTTTATTTGAGGCCAGCGGGGGCATCCGTGTCCCATGGACACATTCTTTCTTTATTTTTTTCTTTTTGTCTTTTTCAGACCAAGCCAATCTAATCTTACAAAAAGCCTTCATCATTGGAACATCAACATCAATTGACACTGCCCCTTATATTACTGAGACATTACAATTACTCAACTTAGATAATATGAACAATTAAAATGAGTAAAACAATGTATTGCTGTATATAGCTCATTATAAATGAATACCTTGACAGCTAATCCGTTCATGGCACATGCATTTGAAATATGTAATTTATAACATTCATAAAATGTAGGTGAAATTAAAAGTTTTATACATGTATCATGATTTCATGTTTTCATTTTTATAGAATTATCACATGAAAAAACATTTTGTTTTGTAATGTTTTGTCAAATGATTGATTGTTATTAAAAGTGCTATCTTTGTATCATGATGAAAGCTTTTAAAGGTTATTTCAAGTTAGAGTTTATAATTATTAATGCCCTAATCTGTATTGTATTGGTTCTTAAATTTTTGGCTGGATTTCAAGAATTCATTAAATGGTTAATATTGAATAAATGAAAAAACTTGTTAACTTTGTGCAAAGTTACAGAGATGAGACAAATATATATATCTCCGGTTTAGTCCTGTCCCTTCTGTCCATTCATCTGTTTGCAACAAAACCTTCCTAACAGTTTTCTTGGCAACTACTTATCACATTGTCTTGAAATTTGGTTTGTGACTTAAGAATGAGACCCTGTTGTGGGGACGATGTGGAAAGAAGAAAAAGACGTGCAATCAGTTCTACGTTGTATTCTACAATCGTATTCAAGCTAAAACAACGAGAACGTCACAATACACCAAAACGTTACAATAGAGAGGTGCAGGACGTAGTGTCAGCCTACCCGCCGAATTCCCGTCACCTGTACATGTGTAGTGAGTATGGAATTTAGGTCTGTCAGATATCTACCACCCACAGAGACATTTTTTGTCTTGTTTATAGCCTTGACTGATATACAAGACACAAATCTGTGAAAATGAACCACTGCACCTTAACAAGTATGTCGTTGATTTGTACCATGTACAAACAGCTCCACAAATCTTTCACCACAAGCCTCTATGAGTTATCAACTGTTAATGAGTCATTCAACTGTAAGCTGTGTACTAGTTTCATGAAATTTTACCTCTTGACAACGGCATACTAAGTTTCTATGAGTTTTCATCATTAATGAGTCATTATAACTAATATTTTGTGTACTAGTTTCATGAAATAACACTCTTGACAACAGCATACTAAGTTTCTATGAGTTTTCAACTTTAATGAGTCATTTTATGATACTTTGTGTACTAGTTTCATGAAATAACAGTCTTGGCCATTTTAAAAAGATCACGAAAAAGATAAACCAAATGGAAACTGAACTGCATAATATTCTGATTTTTATGCCCCCGCGACGACATGTCGGGGGGCATTAAGTTTTACTCATGTCCGTCCGTACGTACGTCCGTACGTACATCCGTACGTCCCGTACGTCCGTCCGTACGAATTTCCGTCAAGCTTTTCTCAGCAACCGTACATGAGAATGACTTGAAACTTGGTAGGATGGTTCAGTATGAGAAACAGTACGTCCTAAGCGATTTTGAGACCTGTCGGACATCTACTTCCTGTTTGGGACTTAGGCCATGTGAAAAAATGTGAACATGACTATGAAAATTTCCGTCAAGCTTTTCTCAGCAACCGTACATGAGAATGACTTGAAACTTGGTAGGTTGGTTCAGTATGATAAACAGTACGTCCTAAGCGATTTTGAGACCTGTCGGACATCTACTTCCTGTTTGGGACTTAGGCCATGTGAAAATATGTGAACATGACTATGAAAATTTCCGTAAAGCTTTTCTCAGCAACCGTACATGTGAATGACTTGAAACTTGGTAGGTTGGTTCAGTATGATAAACAGTACGTCCTAAGCGATTTTGAGACCTGTCGGACATCTACTTCCTGTTTGGGACTTAGGCCGATTGGAAAATATGTGAATATGACTTGAAAATTTCCGTCAAGATTTTCTCAGGAACCATACATGAGAATGATTTGAAATTTGGTAGGATGGTTCAGTATGACAAACTGTATGTCCTAAGCGACTTTCATGTCTGTCAGACATCTACTTCCTGTTTGGGGCCTAGCGGGGGCATACGTGTCCCATGGACACATTCCTTCTTTATTTGCATTTCTTGTAATATTCAATAAACACCTTTCGGTGCATAAAAACAACTTTAACTATATAACTTTTATTTATACTAAAAACTAAATACTATATTATACAAATATAAAACACATATGGAAAACCTGGGGACTATCAACTGACACCTTATAATAAATTTTAGATTTATCCCCCTTGTACATCAAAATAAACATTTAATTATCAATTTAACAAATACAAACTTGGGGGATTAAATACAAATATACTTAGATTTGGATTGAATCGGCCATCAATTTTAAGAATTAGCAAATCCATACGTCAGCATGGATAAATATGAATATAAGAAATGTTTAATAAAAAGTAAATCCATACGTCAGCATGGATAGAAATGAAAATAAGAAATGTTTAAAAAAAAAAGTAAATCCATACGTCAGCATGGATAGATGTGAAAAATAAGAAATGTTTAGTAAAAAGTAAATCCATACGTCAGCATGGATAGAAATGAAAATAAGAAATGTTTAAAAAAAAAAGTAAATCCATACGTCAGCATGGATAGATGTGAAAAATAAGAAATGTTTAGTAAAAAGTAAATCCATACGTCAGCATGGATAGATGTGAAAAATAAGAAATGTTTAGTAAAAAGTAAATCCATACGTCAGCATGGATAGATGTGAAAATAAGAAATGTTTAATAAAAAGTAAATCCATACGTCAGCATGGATAGATGTGAAAAATAAGAAATGTTTAGTAAAAAGTAAATCCATACGTCAGCATGGATAGATGTGAAAATAAGAAATGTTTAATAAAAAGTAAATCCATACGTCAGCATGGATAGATGTGAAAAATAAGAAATGTTTAGTAAAAAGTAAATCCATACGTCAGCATGGATAGATGTGAAAATAAGAAATGTTTAATAAAAAGTAAATCCATACGTCAGCATGGATAGATGTGAAAATAAGAAATGTTTAGTAAAAAGTAAATCCATACGTCAGCATGGATAGATGTGAAAATAAGAAATGTTTAGTAAAAAGTAAATCCATACGTCAGCATGGATAGTGATGAAATTTCATACGTCAGTATGAAGCATTATAGTAAGATTCCATACGTCAGCATGGATAGTGATGAAATTTCATACGTCAGTATGAAGTATTATAATAAGATTCCATACGTCAGCATGGATAGTGATGAAATTTCATACGTCAGTATGAAGCAATGATCTTAAAATCCCATATTACAGCATGGATAAATGCAAAAGATGCAGAGAATTTTTATGCCAATATGGAATATTGTAAGGATTATTATAATAATTATAGCATGGATTTATTTAAAAATAAATGAATTTCTTTAACTGACATGTTTGACTGTGCAGTGTACATAAAAACAAATATGAAAGGAATAATTAACACTTAATTTCAAAGCTTTAAATGATTAAGAATTCTATAGAACATTACAATTAAAAATGAAAGATAAAAAGTACAAAATATTTAATCACTAATAAAACAATAAAGCCTATAAAATCAATCAGAAAATAAACAAATGAAAATAAGTGATAATCCAATAATCAATAAAACTAAGAGCACACATATCTAACATTGTCTAAACAAACATTCTATAATCCCCAGAGGCACTGACAACAAAGGTAGGAGAAAGGGGAAGGCGGTGGGTGATAAAAGTTGTGATGAACACTTGATGATAAAGACAAACAAAGCTTCCTGCCCTAGACAAAAACACACAATGATAATCTCAGACTGAGGCTACACTGACTGCATGTACTAATATGGATTAGTGATGTCATTGATCCACTGAGTGAACCAAGGGAAAACCACAATTTGGAATAGGGGTATCTTAAGGATCAACAGTCAGTCTAACATCTATAAACTGAAATTAAATGCTTTAATTTATAATTTATAGCCTTGACTGATATACAAGACACAAATCTGTGAAAATGAACCACTGCACCTTAACAAGTATGTCGTTGATTTGTACCATGTACAAACAGCTCCACAAATCTTTCACCACAAGCCTCTATGAGTTATCAACTGTTAATGAGTCATTCAACTGTAAGCTGTGTACTAGTTTCATGAAATTTTACCTCTTGACAACGGCATACTAAGTTTCTATGAGTTTTCATCATTAATGAGTCATTATAACTAATATTTTGTGTACTAGTTTCATGAAATAACACTCTTGACAACAGCATACTAAGTTTCTATGAGTTTTCAACTTTAATGAGTCATTTTATGATACTTTGTGTACTAGTTTCATGAAATAACAGTCTTGGCCATTTTAAAAAGATAAACCAAATGGAAACTGAACTGCATAATATTCTGATTTTTTGCATTTCTTGTAATATTCAATAAACACCTTTCGGTGCATAAAAACAACTTTAACTATATAACTTTTATTTATACTAAAAACTAAATACTATATTATACAAATATAAAACACATATGGAAAACCTGGGGACTATCAACTGACACCTTATAATAAATTTTAGATTTATCCCCCTTGTACATCAAAATAAACATTTAATTATCAATTTAACAAATACAAACTTGGGGGATTAAATACAAATATACTTAGATTTGGATTGAATCGGCCAAATACAGGTGTGAAACAGCTGTAGCCCCCAAGTTAAGAAGTAAGGGGTACCCTTGTTGTCAGTACATTTTGTAAAATAAGTAAATAATCAATATAATTCAAGTGAGATGATATATGTAAATAAGTAATAATCAAGACAAGTTTACAGTAGCCATTTGGTTTTGAGCCTGCTGAATCACCTTGGGAGAGGTATGAATATATCTGATATAACAATCTGATGACCATCTTCCTAAAGTTTTGATTAAATGATCTTCTAAACGTGCCTCTTGAGCTGTTGTGGCAGCTCCAATACGAAAAGAGTGGCCATTATACAAATCGCTATCAAAACCTAATTTTGTAAGTAAAATTTTTACATGAGAAATGAAAAAACTCCTAGTTAAAGGTTTGCCATCATCAGAAACAAAAAATGAAATATTTGTACACAAAAGTTGTTGTCTTAATTGCATATACTTATTAACTATGGATACTGGACATATTTCATGGCAAGTTTTAAATAATGGAATAGTTATTCCTTTTCTGAAAGGGTCTGTCTTTGAACATTTCAAATGTATAAAAACACAGTTGTTTGAAATTTCTATATCATTTAAACTCAAATTAGAACTTGCATCAAATTGAGACGAACATGTAAACTCTCCACATCGCAAAAATCAGAAAAATGCTACAGTACAAGCAGCTTCTAACATCACACTATTAAACAATCCAAATAAATTACTTTGTAATAGTTTACATAGTTGACATAATATATTCATTGTAATAGGCAATCTTATTCGTTTAGTGCGGACACCTTGTTTTTTCTTTAAACCTTTTAGAATGGTTTGTAAACTTTCTAGCGGTTTGCCAAGATTGTCGAAAGGGTTGATATTTCCATTTTTCAGAAAATAAAATCGTATACCACACAAGTATAACTTAATTGTGGAAAAACTAAGATTTTTGAATTCATCGCAATAAGCAACAAAACGAATAAGTAAATTTTCTGAAACTGGAGGTAAAAATTTAGCATTTGTTATGGAGCCATCTAGTAACAAGAACTTAATATACAAGTCCATTCCTGTGTCATAAATACTTTTGGTTCCATCGGAAATTGCATAATGCCATAAATTGCTTATTGCGCTGTCCAAAGAATGTCTTTCAATGGTGGGCATGGTGTAGCTTCTTTGTCTGCATGTGGTGCTAATTCTCTGAATCTTTCCATCTGCAAACGAGACAAAGAGTCACTGATGGCATTTAATCTACCCGGTAAATGTTCGCTATACACAGCAAAATTATTTATAGCAGCACACATGGTTAATTTTCGCATAAGTTTCATAATAAAAGGTTCTTTTGAACGTCCCTTTTTAATAATTTGCACAGTTGCTTCATTATCACAATGAAACATTATCTTTTTTCCTGACCACTGTTTGCCCCACAAAACACAGGCAACTACTATGGGGTAAAGTTCCATAAATGCCATAGACGCTTTATAATCACTGATTTCTGGTAATTCCTTTGGCCATTGACTACAAAACCACTTATTTTGGTAAAAACCACCAAATCCAATAGTAGACGAAGCATCAGTATATAAGGAAATATGAGATGCCGAAGTAATGTTATTCTCATAAAATAAATTTATTCCGTTCCAATTTGACAAGAAGTGTAACCACATTTCCAAATCTGCTTTACATTCCTTATTTAGATGAACAAAATAGTAACTTTCTTTAACTGTTGACAACATGTTATACAAATATGTAACAAAAGAACGTCCAGGAAGTATAACTCTACTAGCAAAATTTAAGTGTCCAAGCAGTTGTTCTAATTCTTTCCTTGTACAAGATTTCTTTGACAATATTACTTTAATAAAATCAGTAATTCTAACAATTTTGTCACTTGGCAAACGCGCTTGCATGTTTACTGTATCTAATATAATTCCTAAATACTCTAACTCAAAAACAGGACCCACTGTTTTCTTAGCAGAAATAGGAATATTGAGTCTATTAAAAATCAATGATAACAATGCCATTGTCCTTTCACCACAATGAGAAGGCTTATCAATGGTTAAAAAATCATCTAACAAATGTAAAATGACATCAATTTTGTAATTAGTTTTTGCAATCCAACAAATTGTCCTTGATAAGATATCAAACAATTTTGGGCTAGACCTGCAGCCAAAAGGTAATCTAACATAATGATAATATTTATTGTCCCATTTAAAACAAAAAAGATGCCATTGACTTGGTTTAATAGGTAGTTGCTTAAAAGCATCAGATATATCAACTTTACAACAAATGCTTCTAGGACCATATTCTTGTATAACTTTAATTGCATCATCTAATTTGATGTATGATAATGAACATAACTCTTTATCTATCATGTCATTAATGCTATCATGATCCTCATTATTATGTGGAGATGATAAATCTATGATTAATCTTTTCTTTAAAGAATATTTATGAGTTGCTATTCCGATGGGGCTTACTCTGTATTTTTCAAAGGGTGGATTTTCAAAAGGACCATAAATATAGCCTTTAACAAGTTCATCATTAATTAAAGATACAACTGTATTAGGATCCCTCCTTGCTGAAAGAGCATTTTTACATTCAAAAGAGGTAAAATTTGTTTCTGAAACTAACATGTCAAAACCACATGATAAACTTTTACACAAATATGATAGTACAGCGGCCAGAACAAGAAAAAAATAAATTTAATGGGCATCAATATTATAGGGCTGGAATGTACTTTATATCAATATTTTGTTATTGAACTTTCAATTTTAAGAGGTTGTACATAATTTTTAATGCACGTTTTATAGATATTAAGGGCTAAAGATCACACCCTATTTTTGGGGATAAAAATATATCTTTAACAAAAAGGCACAGAGTTACTTTAAATAGTATTAACGATCAAAACATAAGACAAATAACTTATTTGAAGGAGTTTTATTCATTACATGACATAGGAGGACGGCAAAACGAATAAATGACGTCATTATATGACGTTTTCCTTCACCTGTGAGTTTAAGCTTCAAATTAAAGTTATTTTCTCCCTTGTTGATTTTAAAAATGCAGTGATTATGTTATATTGTCTTCAAAGATTTAATTTATATCTTCATTGACAATTTTAATAAGTTTTGGACAACAAATATTAAATATAAGTTTAAAGAGCCAATTTTCAAATTGTCCGGTGAGTCGGCGCAATTTCAACTATTCGATCATCAAGATTAAACCTCACAATTTTTAACCCTAATTTAACCACAAAAACATTACAAAGGGATACAATGCACTGAATACACTGAAATATGTCTAAGGAAATACCAAGATCATTTGTCAAAGACGTAGTATAGAAAAAATAGGGCGCATATGCTTACAACAGAGCAACGCCACAGATATAAGGCAAACATCAAACCAAAAAAAATCTTGATTCTTTATTATTATTTATCTGTTAATCATTAATTGGCCTTCATTCTCTATTCTATAAATCCCCATCCACTGTCTCTATTTAGTAATGTTTGCCTCAAATGTTAATTTTCTATAGTGTCATCTTTTTATATTCCTATTTTAGCCACAAAGTTTACTATATATTTTTTGGCATCCCTTTTCTAGTTGCATGAAGGAATCAAAGAGGAACAAATGGGGCATTCGAATAGTCAAAAAGTCCAAAATTACAAAGATAAACCAGTAAACATAAATAAACAGATAACATAAAACAAAAAAATAACTAAAAAGCAATCAACAACTCGAACTCAACGCTTAATGAGTTTTAACTCAGGTGCTCCGGAAAAGCCTTTTCATGTGCCTCTTCACCATCATAAAGCTTTTTTCAAGGGAAATGCGCATTTTAATGGAAAGGGTCGCGTTTTTGGCTTATTTACGGATAAGCAGTTTTGGTTAATGAAGAGGTAGCTTTATCTAGGGGCAACGATTTTACCATAATACGTGGGACTTTCATCTCATTTATGCCTACTTTTACACCTTCTGGCTGAATCTGATAAACCGCTCTAGCCATTGAATGGAATGTGTTCTTACCACCAGTTTCTCAGTGTTGATATCAATGTTGTCACAGCCTTCCTGAACATTAAAAACTCCACTCAAAGGTGAAATTATTCCATTTGGAAGAGGGGAACCAGATTAGAATTGAGCGATTTCAAAGTTTGCTAGGTTTGTAAGATACCTCCTAACCTCATCGTATGATACATATAACCCATGACTATAAAGGGTGTCATCTAAAGTCGTTATGAAGCTGAATTGCTAATCCAATATGAAAATGGCGATAACATATGTTCCTTCTGATAGAAATAATTATTTCTGCTATGGTCATACATTTCCGCAGTTGGTCAATAGAAGGGTAAGTATATTTGCTATCCATGTCAAAGTTTGCATTGAACATAAGCCTACACAAAAATCTTGTTAGAGAACGTGGGACAAACTGCATAGAATTTGAAAGAAAAACTTCAGACGATGCTGGATAAAATTCATTTGAAAATGGAAGATATAAGATTTCTTGCTTTAGAATATATACTTGCTGCAGAATGTAATATTTGCTCGTTTGTCAGTGTGTGTTGCTCAGTAAAGTCCTCGGAAGCCTGAAGGTCTACTTTCAAATAATGTGCAAGTTTTATAGCTTCTCCAAACCGTAAAAAACTGCTAAAAATCATATTTTAGTGACCCTGACCTCGTTGCGTTTGTAAAATAATGGAATCACAATAGTGCTTTTCCAGTCTTGTCTGTAATCGTGTTTAGCTTGATAAGTAATAGAGTCAGGGTTTGGTAAGTATAATTTGTACTTTTTGTCAAGGAATGACATCGTGAAGACACACGTTTTAACCATAAGATCTTCATGGATATCTGCTTAAGGTTTTTCAAAAGCAATATTATATGCAGAGCTGTCATTGTTTACTAGGGTTGTAGATAATAGCTTTTGCACCAAGTATTTTGTCATACACTTGCCATGACAGTGTGCGTTTCCTAAAAAACTACAACATTTTTGAAAGCACTGTATCATGCCGAAGTCTCGCTTTTGATTGGCCGCACCAAGAACTCAACTGTTTCAATCTTACGAAGCTTCCTTTTTTGTACCATTTTTGTTTACAAAAAATGCAAACATACCAATTGACCGTTGAAAAGTAGAGAAAGAGACAGAACTTCCCCCTGTCCCAGACAAAGAACTTTCCCTTGCCCAAGATACAAAACTTTCCCCTACCTGAGACACATAACTTTCCTCTGACGTGCTACCCTTGCGTAAATTTAGTTCGGGTTCAAGTTCTTCGTCAGTTTTCGAAGTATTAGCGATTGTCTTCAAGGTTTGCTTGCTTGAATATGATGCGTAAACACGATGTGTTGTATTTCAACGCTTTGTTATCTAACGTCAAGTAAATACTTTCTATTAACTCTAGTTTAAGTCTTGAAATACTTGAGGCTTGTTTAGGGTATATTGGGATATGGGATATCCACACATATTCTTAGTGGGGTACGGGATATTTGAGGCAAACCTTTTGGGATATGGGATATTTTTGTCAATTTTATTTACAGGGATATGGGATACTGGAAAAACATTTTTTTGGGATACAGGATATTTGTTGAAAAATTTATGGGGATATGGGATATTGGTACCCCCCTCCCCCCAAACAAGCCCTATACTTCCCCTTTTCTGATTGAAAGCATTTATAAAGGTTTGTTTGCATCTAGATGTCATCATATACAGCCCAGTATTTTTGACCTCCCTTTTATCTTGGCATATAATGCACTTTTCCTAATTCAGAGTATACCTGGGCTTTTTGCAGCCGAATTTGACTGAGCCAATATCGGACATTCCGGAATATATTTCTAAGCCACACCTTTGACTCCATAATTATACAAAACATAAATAATCAACAATGAAAACAAAATCAATTCATTCAAAATTAAGAACAAAAGAAAACTAGCTACATCATGTACATCCCTATCTGTAACTATCTAAAGAAATGGCAAAAGGACTACACAAAGATATTCAATATTTAAGGTAGCAAATTCGCACGTGTTTATGACAGGCCACGGATCATGTGCGAGTACCTTTAATATAAACGTGTACACGGGTATAAAATCCGTAAAATGTACCTTTAAAAAGATCATTGATCACGCATCATTAAAGTGTAATAAAATCGTTATTACACATACAATTACAATTAAATTTTGCAGGTAAGCGAAAAAAGTAATGTACTTTAAATTTATATATTCAAAAGACGCGTAAATACAAATATTTGTAAATAAATACGAAAGATAGGCTTAAATAACAGACGTTTTGTAAGCAAATTATTGAGAGGAATTAATCAGGCAAAAAATGTACATATGTCTGTCTGTTTGTTATTTTCATTAAGTTTAGACACCGAATAATTCAAAACCTAAGTAATGATAAGCGAAATACTAAACAAGAGCAAATTATTTTGATCTTTTATACATAGGTAGAGAAAAGTATTTTTGACCCCCCTTCTAAAAATCAAAATTTTTCAAAAACGTGCATTACGAATACTGTACAACCTCACAAAATTGAAAATATAGATATTGTAGAAAACACTGACAAAAAATCAGCCCTATAATATTGATGCCCATTAAACTCTTAAAATAAGCGTCTTTTCTGTACCTGGCCGCCGTACTATGAGACAAAAGCCTGATCAGGATAGCTACTCAATTCCATTTCTAATTGATGTACATTGATAGGAGTTGAAGCTTTATCTAGTCACTTTTTATTCAAAAGAGACTTTACATTAGAATTTGATACATTGCTTTTGGTCTGATTTTGACCAGAACCTTCAAATTTGTTGCAATTGATTTTACTATGACCTTTGGATTTACATAATTTACAAGCATGTAAATATTTACAATAAGGCTTAAAGCAACCTTTAACCCAATTATAGTTGTTGCATATTTGCTGACCATCATGAAACTGAACATCTCTTCCAGTAGAATCTGCTCTACCATTTGAACTTGATACAGACTTTTGGATACACAAAGAAGTGGTGTGTAAGGTTGAAAAGCAACGAGCACATGAATTTACTCTGGAACCGGCACATATTCTTTGGCGCAATTCAAGATCACCTTTTGCCCAATCGATTTTAACATTATGCTGCTGTAACATTATTGCACATTTAGCTGCGAACATTTTGTGATACTCATAAAATTTAAGTGGCCAAATTTTTGCTGTTTCCACAATATGAGACAAATAAAGATCTAACTCAATTCCACGTTGAGGGAAAACACTACACATAACTCTTTTGTATCGTCCGAAAGCAACCACAAATTCATATAGGGAGAGATTTCTCTTTAACCTTTCATCGGCCTCTTGAGTTTTCTTGTTTGAAGGTGTTTCATAATTGGGAATTAATAAAATGTTTAAGTGTATGTCTTTACCTTGAACAATTTGTTGTCTCAGTTCTGGTGAAATCAAATCAATTTCTGAGATTTCTGATGCTGGAATTCCAAATTGATTGTCGGATCTTCTCTGTCTAAAGTTGAACATATCTGGATTTTGTAAACCTTCACTTGTTGCAGATGAATGATTAGCCATAGCTGTCTGAAGGTTGAATGCTGGACTAGCTGATGTGTCACTTTTGTTGGTCATTTGTACCAGTGTTTTGTTCAGAAGCTGTATTGTACTGAACAATACTCCCATTTCTGGCTGTGAAAAACCAGCTGCTCCATTTGATGTTGGTGCACTTGAATGCATATTTGTCAGGGGAACACTAAGAGTTTCATTTAACATTGATGTCGGTGTAGAAGTACATGGAAGAGTCTCACTCGTAGATGGAACATTAGAAGGCTCCTCAACTATATTTCCACTCCTAACACTTCTTTCAGATTCTTCCTGAGCTGAAGCATGTGCTGATGAACGGTGTAAATTATCCAAATATAATTTCTTTAAAACAGAATGTCCCAAATTAGCAGAAACAGTAATTCCAATTTTTGCTAGGGCACTTTTAAGTTCAGAAAGGGTCCAATTTGATGGGTCACTTTCATCCAATGTAGTAGCATTTCTTCTTTGTCTTCTAGAAGCCATTGTTTATATTGTCTAAAAAGTAGCTAATTTCTAAAAGTCCAAAAACTAAAATTCCTTGGAAAAAAACCAATATAACTGGAAAATATTAAAACTTAGTCCAGAAATTAAACATAATTATTTCAAAATTCCATATATTCTTGATAAAAGTTGTGATGAACACTTGATGATAAAGACAAACAAAGCTTCCTGCCCTAGACAAAAACACACAATGATAATCTCAGACTGAGGCTACACTGACTGCATGTACTAATATGGATTAGTGATGTCATTGATCCACTGAGTGAACCAAGGGAAAACCACAATTTGGAATAGGGGTATCTTAAGGATCAACAGTCAGTCTAACATCTATAAACTGAAATTAAATGCTTTAATTTATAATTTATGATGATTTAACGTGGAAGGCCAGACATAAGTATTACTTTACCCTGGCAGCGGTGTTAACTTCTTTATATAGGCTTTTGACGAAAATGTATTACTTTTAAATAACTTGGCATCTGACATTTAGTATACAGACACTTAGGGTAATTTGTCAAAAATTTGAAAATCCCAATTCAATAATGCTCGGACTCTAATTCTCTTTAGATTTGAAAAATCAACATTATTATAGATACATAATTAAGTTTATTGTCCATAGCCTGGTCAATCTTTCATTAGAAAATATACTATTTTGTTCGATCATTACACAATTGTAGTGTATTATTTGCAGCCTGCACAAAGTATTGTTTATGGAGAATGTACAACAGTATTGTAACAAAGACAACTGGCTTCCAGAAAATGATAGAGGGTAAGAATTGTAACATTTAGATTCATTTATTTTTGCTGGGCATCATGGTTTTTCTGTAAAGACATTTCATTATAGGTTTTGAACATGTTGAACTTCCATGTCTTTATACATAATGCTACAAGGCACTTTGTAGGATTCTTATTTTTTTTGGTCTCACATTAAGCTATAAAAACATTTATGGTATTAATAGTTTCATTACTGTGCTTCAATATAATTATTATATATATATATAATGCATCTGTATTCTATTTTTCTACAGGTCAGAAAGTATTACAGATGGAAAGAATTGAGTTGATAGATGCTTTCCTTAATCTGTGTTCATACAGACATCCAGTAGATATCTCTCTACCCAAGGGGTAAGGCCAACCACAGTGACACAAAGTTTTTCTTTGTTCATACAGGTATCTAGATTATAGTATAAAAAGTAAGTTTATACATCTCCTTTTGATAAGTTGCTCTAGTGTATAGTTTCATGATATGTCACATAATTGACCATTTGTATGTGTCTCCAATATGACATTAACCCCGTTCTCAAGCAAGGGATATTGGTAGATCTTTCTCTGGACATAGACCCCCCAGCATGCCGGCATGCGATACTGAATTTAAACCTCTTCTCAGCCTCCCTGCCAACACTTGACTTGTAATGACTTATACCCAAATCCTCAATAGAATTCTTGCATTAATATTAACGTCACAAGTCAAGGCTGGATACACCCCCGGGTCAGGATCACCCGAGAGATACAGCGGCCAATTTGAACATAAGGTATTCAGAAGGGAGGGATCATCCCTGTACAATTATACATAGCTTCAATATGAACATATTTATTAACTATACTAATTTTTTCTAACATATACTACAAACACACAATTTGTAAATATACATTTCTAATATCAATATATCTTGTAAAAATATTCTACATTATGTATACTAACATAAAATAAAATTGTAAAGTATCATTTGGCATTTTGGGGGCTACTCACTTCTTCTACAAAATGATCTAAAACTACAATAATTTTTTAAATCAGCTGAATGTAAACTTTAGCCTTAATTTTTTGAAGATTTCGAGGATCTCAAAATCCTAAACATAATCGAAATGATTGTTTGATTTTTGTACATGTACTGAGGAACTCAGTTGACATCATGATATAGGACGAAGTTGCCTGAGTGGAACAGCAGCAGGCAAAATAGCCCTCTGCTGACGTCGAAAATAAGTTTCTAGTTAGAGCCTGAGGAACTCAGGTGACATCACGATATAGGACGAAGTTGCCTGAGTGGAACAGCAGCAGGCAAAATAGCCCTCTGCTGACGTCGAAAATAAGTTTCTAGTTAGAGCCTGAGGAACTCAGGTGACATCACGATATAGGACTAAGTTGCCCGAGTGGAACAACAGCGGGCAAAATAGCCCCCTGCTGACGTCGACATAACTGACATAAAGAATAATTGTTTAAACTGACATAATACATATAACCTACGATGTAAAATCTAAATCTAAAGAAAAGAAGTTAACTGAATAGAGATGTATTATCGAATTGGGGTTAAAATAATTCCCCGTAATTATGGCCTCCAAAATGAATGAATGAACAAAGTGAAGTGAATGAAAGCCCCCAAAAGATGATACATTGATTGATTCAAATAACCATATGTTAAATAAACATTTGAAAGTATTAACACAACTAAAGATACAGTGAGGCATAATATAACAAATATGATACAATAACCTAAACTTAACTACTCTCTAGATACATGTCTGTTTGTGCCTTTTGTAACACATTTACATCTGTACTTATGTAACGAATGTAGCAATCAGATGACCACCTTCCGAGCGTACGAATTACATGATCTTCGACACCAGATGCAGCCGCTGACGTGGCTGCTCCTTTTCTAAAAGAGTGACCACTATAATTTTTGCTTTCGTATCCTAGTATATCTAATAAACGTCTTAGAAAAGAAATAAGGGTATCTCTTCCTAGTGGATCACTTGTGAATTCATTATCAAGAAATAATGGTGTTGCGCTTAATGCCCCTGGTAGACTACTGGCTCTCATAGACAGGTAATTTTTCATAGTTTCAACCGGCTTAAGACAATTATTCTCATAAATGGTAAGCGTAACACCTTGACCAAAAGGATCGCATTTGGAAAAACGCAAGTTAATTTTGAACCATTTACTACTACTGTCTACCGATATATCTTGCATTAACAAATGTCTGTCATTTGAATTTCTTTGACAAGTAAATTCACCAGAACGTAAAAACCCAAAGAAGGCCAATTTGAAGGCACATTGAAGCATTAAATCAATAAAGGGGGAATAAACTCCTTTGCTTAGCAAGTTACATAGTTCTTTCAAGATTGAATAAGTAATGGGCAGTCTTGTCTTAGTGATGTTAGACTGTGACTTTTTAATACCCCGCATTATATATGGTAAACGTGCTGAAGACTCAATAGGGTCAAAACCGTGAGATCTTATATGAAAATAACGGATTCCTGCTAAATATAATTTAATTGTATCGTGTTTGAGTTTCAAAGACTTTTGGCAATAAGTAACAAAATATATTAGCTGCTCTTCTGTAATAAAAGGAAGCCCTGTCTGACAGTCAACCCGATTTAAAACCAAGAATGACTTGAAACATTTCAAAGCTGAATCATATGTGCGTTTTGTACTCTCACTTATAGAAGCATCCCAAAGATTATCAACTTGTGCTTTTAATCCATCATCAGGTCGGAGGCCGGTAAACATGGGACTGGTGTTAAATCTGCTTGCGGTGCCAACGCTCGGAACCTGGTCATCTGATAACGAGAAATAGAATCAGCAATACAATTTTTTGTACCCTGGATGTGACATGCATGAATAACAAAATTATGGCATGCAGAATGGAAAGTCAGTTTACGCATAAGTTTCATAATACTTGGTATCTTAGAGCGACCTTTTCTTATAATCTCAACTGTCGCTAAGTTATCACAATGAAATAAAATCCTTTTTTTACACCAACAATGCCCCCATAAAATACATGCCATTACAATGGGGTACAGCTCAAAAAATGCCATTGATGTTTGTTCATGAATTAGTACATCTGGGAAATCCCCTTGAAACCAAGCGTTCATATAAAAACCCCCAAAGGATGTCTGTGTTGCATCAGTAAAGAGTTGAATATCAGCCGCATTAGTAATGTCATCATTGATGAAAAAGGAAACCCCATTCCAATCTGACATGAATTTAGCCCACATAGAAAGATCTGGTCTACAATGTTTCAGATTGACGTGATGATGTAACTTCTTGACAGTTGTAGATAACTTAATAAGGTGTGACACAAATGAACGGCCTGGTAAAATGACTCTACATGCAAAGTTCAAGTGTCCGAGGAGGCTTAATAGTTCCCGCTTTGTGCAAGTGTTACGACTACTAAAATGCTCAAGAATAGCCTGTATACGTTTAAGTTTTTCACTGGGAAGGCGGGCCTGCATAAGTTCAGTATCAAGGATTATTCCTAAGTATTCAAGAATATGAGTAGGTCCCTCTGTCTTTTTGGCCGAAAGAGGGATACCTAATAATTCAAATATGTTTAAAAACACATTCATAGTAAACTGTGCGTCATAGTGTTCAGGAACTATCACTAAGAAATCATCCAACAAATGTAAGATATTTTGAATGTTGTAGTTGTTTTTCGCAATCCAGCATATAGCTGTAGACAAATTATTAAATAAAGAGGGACTACTCCTGCTTCCAAAAACTAACTTGCTGAAAAAATAGTATTTTTCATTCCATTTAATGCCCTGAAAAGACCACAATGTTGGTGCTACAGGTATAATTTTAAATGCATCAGTTATATCTGTTTTCATGAGCCATGCTTTTCGACCTAATTTCTTAATTATTTTAATAGCATCATCAATAGACACATACGAAAGTGAAAATTCATCTTTATCAATCAAGTCATTCAGACTTGGATTTAATTCATTCTCATGGGGCGCAGATAGATCCACTATTAACCTCTTCTTTTTGTTATATTTGCCCTCAGCTACCCCAATTGGATTTATTCGAAAGTTTTTGAACGGTATATCGTCAAACGGTCCTAACAAATACCCTTTCTCAACTTCAGAATTAATTAAAACAGTTACATGATCTGGTTGTGATAAGGCAGATTTCAAATTTTTGCACTCAAATGGCAACTCTGGCAAATGCTTAATTCCTGTATCAAAACCATGAGTTAAACCGGACAATAAAAACTCTTTGAAATTAAAGTCAGGATAGTTGCTTAATTCTAAAGCTAATTGATTAATGTGAATTGGAGTAGTTGCCCCTGAAAGTAACATGTCATTCAATTCTTTCTCTGTGATAGGGTCCCTATTCGCTGGGGACCCTGTGCCTCGTTTTTTGATACTTGACACATGTTTTTATTGTGGTCTCCCTTACATAGCAGACATATATGTGCATGCTTACACCTAGTGTTCACACAACCCTTCTGGCCATTGAAATTGTTGCAAATTTCACGACCCATAAATAAAACTCTTTCCCTGCCATAAGTGTCTTGATCAGAGTTGAAAGACCTTGCCCCTTGAGACTGCCTACTGGAAAAACTTGACTAGTTACAAAAGGCAGTAAAGTGAAACGGGCTACCACAGTTGTTGCAAGCATTTGGTCGTGCGTTTGCAAAAATATTACAAAATAACGTGTTGTTTCGTATAGACCAGTCAATGGGGATGTTGTTGTAAGTAGCATGGGCAGCTGCTTGAGCTGAGAACTGTTTATGGTACTCGTAAAATCCCCTCCCTGGATAGCGAGTAGCCATGTCTACAATATCCCTCTCATAAGCATCCAATTCTTCCCTTCTGTGTGGATGGGCTTGACACATGACGCTTTTGTAAGTGCCAAAAGCTTGTATAAATTCAGCCAAAGATAAAAACCTATTAAGCCTGTGATCTAATTTTAAGTTTTGATTGTCACCCCCAGAATAGTTAGAATGACTTGCTGATTCTTGAATTCCTGAACCTGCATAGTAAGGAATCAAAAGTGATGCCAGATTAACATCATTACCTGCAATGATGCTTTTTCTTAATTTTTCGGAAACAGTCTCCACATACGGGAGGGACTCGGCCGCATATCCCCTGTTCGTTCGTACTGCGTTTCTAGTCAGCTGTTCTGCACTTCCGGCGGCAGCCGATGGTCTTGACATGGCTCTGTATGCTGATTCTAACGTGAAAGAGGGCCTGTCATTCGCCGTGACGCTATCCAAAGTATTCTGAATCGGCTGGGCCGCTCGCGATTCGTTCATAGGTGCATTCGCCGGTTCTGGTCGACTATTTGAAGTTTGAGATCTCTCGGCCAAGAGCGTGTTCACTGTTGCTGTCAATCCTGTCACATTTTGTTGCAACGAGTGCACAGTAGCTGACACTTTCGAAACTAAATCAATCAAAATTCGGCTATTGTCATTGTTGTTATCATTTAGCCTCATTGCATTATGGGATAGCCCACCATGTTCATTGTTATCATCACGTGATGTAGCTGGTGTCAGATTTCGCGCACCACTATCGGGTCTATCTAGCAATTCGGCGGGCGTTTCATCTCCGGCTGCCCTCAAAAGTCTAACCAGTGTCATACGTCTGGCATTTACTGGGATTCTAATACCCTTTTTTGACAGTTCTTCCTTTAAACGCACAATCGTCCCATTTTCCAACAGTTCTGGGTCATAACGAACAGGATCACCTCGTCGCCGACGTACAGGACCCATAATGATGTCAATTTAGTAAAATAACGAAATTGTGACTGACCTTCAATATGATACTTTGATATAAATCCCGATTTTAATAACAATATATCTAGATAAATCTATATAGGTCACGATAGACCCGTCCTAGCAAAGTTTGATCACAAAGTCTTTTGTTGCAGATCGAACGATCAAAACGAGATACGCACGATAGAACAGCGTCGTAACAAGTCCTCAATATAAATTAAATCCCAAATATAAACTGCAATGGTCAATAAGTTGATGAAAAAAACGTAATAATAAAACAAAATAATTTCAGAACCAAGGAAAACTGCTGCCATTAACGAGGTCAGCTAAAACAATGACTTACTTATCTCCGGTTCTTTAATATAATTGGTTAACCCATGTTCTAAAAATAAGATAGAGAGGGTTCCCATAAGGAGATACTGAAGGGCACCATAGGGGTATTATCAAATGTATAAACTCCAATTTAACGAGTTAAATTCCTAATAAACCACAATTTACTAAAATACAACACTTGCACATTGCAAATGAAAGAAAAGGAATAAAGATAAGATGATACCATGTAGTGGAAATCTTTTGTAAGTTTCTAATTTTCGCTCTATGTTTGAGGTCTGAGTAATCGCAAAAAGATTATAGATCGCTAAATATTATATCCCATACATGCTACACACTCTAGATTCCGCAAATGCAAAAAGACCGCTTAAATTTAATACCTCCTTTTTGGATACAAATCATGAAATTTGCAACTCCCAAATTTACCTCTATCCAGCGTCTTGTTTAATGCAAATCCATCAAATATTTTTGATAAATAACTTCAGTTTTATCAGACTTTGACTTTGTTAGTATATTCCAGTTGGTAATTTGGAATTGTTATTTAGTTATATTGTTTAAATGCAGAAAATAAAAGAAGTTTGCCAGAAACTTTTGATTTTACAGGGAAATTTTGTTGTTTAAGACACAGTGATTTACCAATAAGCCAGGGCAATCAAATGTCCAAAAAGACCAAGACAAAATCAAACATGAATTCATCAAAGAAAACAATCCACACAACAAACAAATAAAACCCATAACAACTAAACTGCAATCAGAAAAAAGGATAATCAACATAGTGTTGAAAATGACCCAAGTTGATCTAAAAAAAATTTTTCGTTAAAGAAATCAGTAATAGATACTTACAACTGAATGTCCTAATTTATTGTTAAAATAAAGTTTTTTCTTGTATTTACAGGTACACCCCACCAACATTGGCTATATCTAACCTGTACTGGAAATCATGGGTGATACTACTGGTCCTCTCAGCCTTCAATACACGGACGTTTGGTCATACCTCCTGGGAAAACTACCCAACACTTAAATGTATGATGGAAATGGTCATGACCAGGTATGAATGTATGATACTTCAATGGGAAAAAATCTTTTTATACACCCCATTTGTGTATGTTTGTGGTTGGGGGGGAGGGTAGTTGGGACCTCCTAGACAGCTAAATGAATTAGAAAAAATTGTACATGAGAAAAATATTTTGTATGGAGATGCATATCAAAAAATTCATGGGTCTCTTTGGCAATATCCTTCATCTTGCAGTGTCTTATGGCATCACAAAAAGTTCCGTCACAGTTTTCCGTGCAACTAAATGTAACAGTCTCTAGTTATAAGACGTGTAGCTTCCTGGTATAGCATTTGTCTCGCCTGCGAAGCAGAGCAGGACAAAGGTGCTACCAGGGGCGTAGCTAAGCGTACTCTTGTACTCCAAAACGTCCACATCATTTCAAAAAAAAAAAAAAAAAAAAAAAAAAAAAGATTTTAGAAAGAACACCAGTTTTAATATTAGTCTGATATATGGGGCTCTGGGTAGGTATATATTTACATTTTAAGTCTTGATGTATGCATATACATACTCAGCGGTGGGATTTTTTTAGGCATGCCTTGCATATTAAATCTTTGTCAGCTATATCTGTATCCTGAACGTAATAATACCGGGGTATTACGGAAATTTTCGTGTCCCTTTTTTACATGCAGCGTTTAATGGCGTACTTTTCAAAACAACGTAGCATGGACTTGGTACCTAGAATAAGATAATCATCCCAAAATGCAAAAGAAAATTACAGATGTTTTCAATAAGATCAATCCAAGCCAAAAAACGAACATTGAAACACCAGAACAAACTTTAACGACCTCTGAAATACAAATGACAACAAAGTCAACCATCATGTTCCAGGAGTAAACATTCTAACGTTAAACGCTCTTGTCAGATACCATACCCGGACTTGTTTTCAACTTTCTTATTGACAACATATTTGTTCAGTTTAGTGGACGTGTTTTTCAGCAAACAATAGGGATTCCAATAGGCACTAATTGTGCACCTTTGCTTGCTGATTTGTTTCTTCTTTCATATGAAGCAGACTTCTTACAATCTCTTCTAGACAAAAAAGACCGTAAACTACATGTAGCTCTTTCAACCTCATGTTCCGTTATATTGATGATGTCCTTTCACTAAACAATTTTCGATTTGGTAACTTTCTCCATCTCATATATCCCCAGGAGCTTGAGATAAAGGACACAACGGATTCTAGGAAGTCTGCTTCATATTTAGATCTACATCTCAAGGAAGACTTTCAACAAGGCTCTAAGACAAACGTGATGACTTCAACTTTCCAATCGTCAACTTTCCCTTGTGTAGCAACATTCCGTCCGCTCCAGCCTATGGGGTTTACATATCTCAATTGATTCGTTACTCCAGAGCGTGCGGGACTTACATCGATTTCCTTAGCAGAGCAACACGTCTGACGCAAAAATTGCTCGCACAGGATTATGTTGCTCCTCGGTTGCTGTCTTCACTCAAGAAATTTTACGGAAGACATCATGCACTAATATGGGATTTTGATCTCTCAGATGAGTGCAGATGTTGGTTTGTCATAGGGTTTTTTTTTGTCTTCCTTTACTACATTTGACAAGCTGAATGGACTATTGGCAACGCGACGGGTGTGTTATAGCAAGCAGGAACTGCTTACTCTTCCTGAGCACCTGAGTTCACTCTTGTTTCGACTGGAGTTCGCGTTGTTGATTGATATTCAGTTATTTTGTGTTTCCATGTTTTACATGTTGTCTGTTTTTGTCCCGTTCTTGTTGGTGTTTACTGGTTTTGTCTCTGCCTTTTCGGACTTTTGACATTCGGATACCCCATTGGTACCACAGCTTCTTTCATTGTCCGAACAAGACCTTCGCCAACAAGATATAAAAAAACCAGCTACTTTCTGGATCGTGGGAAGACGCACATAGATATGAAATTCCCGTGAGGTAGGAATTTTTACGATTTTAATGGTTTATTTGAAAAATCAAACAGGGTCGCTTTGTTCGTGGTTGGAAGAAGTCCGACCGTGTAAGCACGACAGATCCCAAGACAGAAGAAAGATATATTAAGGGTTTATTATTGAGCATTTTATACTTAGCATTCCAAATTGAATTCAATAAAGAGGGGAAAAATATCGACACCTCAACCTTAAAAAGTCAATCAAAACAGTTTATTATACCCCTGCATGAAATATATTTAACGGTATATAGATAGGGTCTGGGATGTCCGTCCATAGATGTACCACCGTTAAGCCTTAGATTACCCTTCTCGTATCTCAGTCTCGTTTTCGCAACTCTTCAAACTCTCAATGGAATTTCATGAACCTTTCACGCAATCTTTGTGACAAAATGTAGGTGTGTACTTCTTTTATTTAAAAATTTAATCTGATTATCCACGATCTTTCATATATATCTCATATAAAAAATACTTAAATATAGAAAAACGGAATCCAAATGAAATATAACAATCAATAGTGACCAATAGTGATTTAAGGTACACACACGCCTACCTAAGTTAAAAAAAAAATAAAACAAAAATTGAAAAAATTGAAGTCATCTGTAGTTTCAGAATGGTCAAAATCTATACCTAAATTGTCTAAAATTCGTTAGCTTCCGGGGGCTTCGCCCCCTGGCCCCCCACCAGGGCTTTGCCCTGGACTCATAAGGGGGCCTTAAGCGGCCCCCTTAACCCCCTGCCGACTTGGGAGTACACTTTAATAATACCCTAGCTACGCCACTGGCTACTTTACTGATGGAAGCGTTGACTTTTATGTTAAGGTTTTATAAGCGCACTATAAGGCTAAGGTTAATGAAACTTGGTATGCATGTGCCCCAGTAGTAGCTAAGCACAGTTGCCTCCCCCATCTTTTGACCTTGATCTTGAATCTGGTTGAGTGACTTTAACATTTTTCAATACATATACATGTAATAACAATGTTCAGGTTTTGCGAGCACCTCCATATCTCAAGAACTATAAGTCCTAGGTTGATGAAACGTGGTATGCATATGCACAAGTAATAGCTTAGCACAGTTGCATCCCATCTTTTGACCTTGAATTTGATTTTCTGGTTGAACCACTTTGACAATTTTAGATACATATAATTGCAGTGTTAAGGTTGTATGAGCACTTCCATGTCTCAAGTACTATAGGTCATAGGTTGATGAAACTTGGTATGCATATGCCCTTGTAATGGCTTAGCATAGTTGCATCTTTTGATCTTGACCTTGTTTTTCTGGTTGAGATTAGCAATGTTAGTTCTATAACAACCTATTTACAGAAACTGAGACCTTATAAATTAATGAAAATGTAGTGGCAATAAGAAAGAAATATTGTGCTTACGAGTTATTTGCGATGTGTTTAGGAATAAAATTATGACATTGTTGTTTTTTCAACTCGTAAAACTTTCACCAGTTCTGACGATTTCACACGAGCTAGAAAGACCTGTTTACGAGTAACAAAGAGTGATTTACGAGTCTTTGCAAAGAGTTGAAAACTCGTAGGAACTCGTAAGGAAATCTCGTAAATGTGAAAGGGGTATAATCATCATTATTATGTTTCAGATATTAAATTTATGATTTTTGCTTTTAACAGGAACTATGTATTTCCTCCTCCCACTTCTGTGGTTGAAGATAAAACTGTCAATGACTTCTTAGACAAAGAACGACAGATTGGAGAACAGGAAAAACAAGAGATTTTAGAATTTGAGACCCACTTGGCTGCTGCAACCAGTAAAGTGACCATAACTGAGGCTAATAGTTTACTAATTGCTCAGCTAACAACAATGGATCCTAAGTAATACTTATTTTCATTGTGCCTGCAAATTTTTGTAAAGTAGCATATACATCATCATGTTGTTTTTCATGTTGCAGCATCCTACATTGTTCTATGTTTTGTGGTGTCTTGAATGCTATATGATGTTAAGTGATGCTGTAACTCATCAACTTCCTGTTTACCAAATATTTATGATTTAACATATAATTGACATTTATATTTTCCATTTCTATGGTTTGCCTGACTTGAGAAGACACCATAAAAATTAATACGTTCACCATAAAAGATTTATAGTTTGATCATGGGACATGGATTTTGATTTGTAATGATATACATGTGCATATGATTTGTTCATATTAAATTTTTTTTGTGTTGTCTATTTTTAGTGGACCTGCTAGGAAGCCACCAGCGGCTGTCTTAGAGCAGATAAAAAGTTTGAATGACAGTTTACAGATTGGGCAGCGGCTTTGTAGGAGTCGACAGCCAGACTTTTTACTGGATATCATACAGAGACAAGTAAGTACAAAAATATACTTGTACAAAATGATTTTGATTTACATTAAATTTCACGTTAACAAAAAAAATCCCAAACATTTTATGCCCCATCTACGAAAATGAAGGGGCATATAGTGTTCGGGTCCGTTCATCTGTCTGTCCGTCTGACTGTCTGTTGGTCCGTTTGTCCGTCCCAAATCCCATATTTCAAAATTCCCACTTACTGACAAATGCCACATCAATCATATTGGTATGGTAGGTTCACCTATTGATGCTATGCACAATGCAAGCTTCGGATGCTGGATGTGACCTATATTTTCCACATGAATGACCACTTACAAAAGAATGATTAAAGTCTTTTTCCACTTAGTGACAAGTGCCACATCAACCATATTTGTGTGGTAGGTGCACCTAGTGAGGCTTAGCACAATGCATGCTTCGGATGCTGGCTGTGACCTACATTTTCCGCATTGATAAACTCTTACAGATTAATGGTTAAAGTCCATTCCCACTTACTGACAAGTGCCATAGCAACCATATTGGGATGGTAGGTGCACCTAGTGATGCTTAGCACAATGCATACTTCAGAAGCTGGATTTGACCTATATTATCCGCATGGATGAACTCTTAAAGAATGATGGTTAAAGTCCATTCCCACTTACTGACATGTGCCATAGCAACCATATTGGGATGGTAGGTGCACATAGTGATGCTTAGCACAATGCATTCTTCAGAAGCTGGATTTGACCTATATTTTCCACATGGATGAACTCTTAAAGAATAATGATTAAAGTCCATTCCCACTTACTGTCATGTGCCTTAGCAACCATATTGGGATGGAAGGTGCACCTAGTGATGCTTTAGTGATTGCGGAAAAATTAATGTTCCAAGATGGGGCATCATGTCTTTTGGACATATTCTTGTTTTTTTTTTTACAAATGCCTTATGATGCAAATGCATTTTGTTGGCCCATGAAATTTACCTCAGATTAAATAACATGCTATACGGTACTATTTAATTTCAACTCCATGTTTATATTCCTTTCAAACTATAATTTAAAGTTCATTTGTAAATCTTAGCACCATGAATAAGAATTACTTGAAAAGTATAATAGCTAGGCATCTGATATTTGATATACAGACAGTTAAGGTTATGGTCTACACAACTGTCACCATGGCCTGTGACCTTGACCCCATTGTCATGCTTATGTGACTTTGTAAAAAGACTGTTAACATTTTTGACTTTTGTGGAAAATGAATTTCTTTAAAAAAGTATAATTGTAAGGCATCTGATCTTTAGGATATTGATGAATTAAATTGGATTGTTTTGGTTAGTCACAATTTCATCTGACCTTGACCTCATTTCTTCAATAAATGACTGTTTAATATTGTTTTTTTTTTGTGTTCAGTCTTTTCTGTTAGTCTGTTTAAAATGACTATGATATCTCAAATCATTTTGGTTGGTCCACAGGAAAATGTCAAGAATTTATGAATGAAAAGTCAAATGATTAGATATTCGATGATGCTAGCAGGCGAGACAAACTTTAGTGTGAACTCTTGTTTTACTTAAAGGGAAATTCTATAACCATGCCATGGCTTGATGAGCTGGTGGATTGCAATGAGGGATCATTACAGTTCCTACCCATCTTATGTCTGTTTGAATTTCTTCTCAAAGACAATGATTCCTTGAAGTTTTGCTATTAATCTTTCTCTGTTCATTTCAGGGAACCTCTAAAACCATGCCATGGCTCGCTGAGCTGGTGGATGGCAATGAGGGATCATTACAGGTCCTACCCGTTCAGTGTCTGTGCGAATTCCTTCTCCAAGATTCCGATTCCTCCTTGTTTGATGGAGACGATGAATCTACTCATGCCGAAAAACATAAAAGAAGACAGGTATGGTTATGACTTACATGTATAAATCCTGTTACTCCAATATTTTTATTTGATGCCAAAAAGAAGTTGGGCATGTAATGTTCTGATACTCATGTTCACAAGTTCGATATCATATTGACCTACCGGTATATGTATTCGTTTTGGGGAAGTTATTTACCATCATGAAATGTTATTCCTGTACGCATTGCATATTGACCTACATGACTGTATTCGTTGTAGGAAGTTAGCAATCATCATGAAATGCATTACATCATGAAGTTCTATGAACACACAAAAATCATTCTTACATGTAAAGTTATACCCATTTGCTTTAGCTTTAACTACCATGAAGATTGGTAACAGAAAAAGAAGGGTGTTATACAAGGCGGTGCTTTGACACAGTCTTATTTTTATCAATCATCAGTGGTATTCTTACCTTTATCAAAAATTCTAACATTGAAAATGAGTTGTATTATCTTTTAAGTTGTACACTATGCAGGATTAAACTTAAAGTTAATATGAATTGTCTGTTGGTCGAAATAAAAACATTTGATCATTATTTTCATAAATTCCAGTGAACTTAAAAGTTATTTTTTTCTCTACAGAAAATGAAGAAGAAAGAGCAACTATTAAAACATCTACAGAGTTTGGTTCATGATGAATCGACTCAGGAAGAACCGGCAAGTCAGGTCTTAGATTATTTCCTGCTGAAGAGGTTATCCTCCCAGCAACCATCCAACAGACTGTTAGCTATAAAGGTGAGTTAATTTATGTGTGTTGAGTTAGTTTCAATTAGGGTCAGTAAGACCTTTCACGGGCCAACTGGAAAGGTATATTTATTCACAGCAAATTCAGGCTGCAGCCCATATAACTGCTGGAAAGCAGGATTTTGCATTTCTTTTTACAGGAATGTGGGATGATACCTCCTCCTACTCACCCCTTTTAAGTTTCTTGTACATGAACAAGTTTTTTGTTAAATTTCAGGGACTATAGATGGTTTTATCTGAAAAACCCATAGAAGAAATGATTGACCTAGATTATCTCCACCAATCAAAACACAGCTGGCTTCTGACTGACCTACCCAGAATTCCAATCTTCTCAAAGGTCAAAGATCAAATCTGCACTGCAATCAGACAGGTATTACCTTAGTTTATGTCTCACACTGACGCTGTGTTTGTATTATATAGGGTGGGCATATGGAATCTGCCTAGTCTTTGTGTCTGTTCTCATATCTCATAAGCAACTCTTAAACTGCTCGTTAGAATTTGATGAACCTTGATATGAAGTGAGAACATTATATAAAGATGTGCATGAAGAAATCTCACTGTCATCCTAGATCATTCTGGAAATAATTTTCCCAATTTAGACAAGAATTGGCGTTGTTAATTTATATTAAGTAATTTTTGTGTTTCCGTGTTTTATATGTTGTCTGTATTTTGGTCCTGTTGTGGTGTTTGTTTACTGGTTTTGTCTCTGCCCTTTTTATCTTTGACATTTGGATGCCCCATTGGTACCTCTGCTTCTGAGCATCCAAATAGTGTGGGCTTTAGGATGTAGTCATTAAGCTTTTATAATTGTTTTTTTTTTATGCCAAGGTGCCAATAATGTTATGTTCTATTTGTCTATTTGTCCTTTCCAAATGAGGTTAAGGATAAAGTTTCTTTTCCATGTTGCATTGTCAGGTGGGACATCATGTCTTTTTAGCTCACCTGACACGAAAGGTCATGTGAGCTATTGTCATCACAAGGTGTTCATCGTCTGTCTGTCTGTTAACTTTTCTTCAAAGATTGTCTTCTCTGAAACCACTGAAAGGTTTGCTTTCAAACTTTGTACACTTGATATTTAGTATGTCTTTAGCCAAGTTTGTGTATTAGTGATCCAATTTTTAAAATCCTTTTTTATGTCCCGCCCATAATTCCGTCCATTGATTTTGACCCAAATTACGGCCCTTGGACTAAGCAAATTAAAAAAAAAAGTTTTCAGCACTTTTTTCGACATCCTTGCATATATTCAAAAGATTTTTAGTATGTGAGTCTACCATGATGAGTTACAGGTCAAGTTAGAGTTTTGTTCCGGTCCACTGATTTTGACCTAAATTAAGGCCCTTGAACATAGCAAAGGACTAAAGCCACGAACCCTCATATTTGGCCCTAAATCGGACCATTTTTCAAATTCATTTTGTAGATAAGATTTTTGTGGCCAAGTAGTCTAGAATGATTACTTGTTACAAAACAAAATCAATTTTAAAGTTTTCTGTACTTGTGACGTTGTCATGACGTCATAAAGCGACGCTAAAATTGAAAATTTGCTAATTTCAGCTAAATTTCACAATTTTTCAACTGGTTTTTGGTGAAAGTGACATGGGCGCCACCCCTCGCCCATTAATATTTTTGCTTAAATCTTATAAATACATGTACATTATTTTCTTCATATTTCAACAAAAATTTCGATGGGCGAGGGGTGGCGCCACATAGAAAATCACAAAATTGTGACTGAAAAACAAGTCATTTTGGCCAAAAAGTGGAAAATCAATGATTTTGGCTATTTTTGAAGGGTTATGGTACTTGAAAATTCATTTATTCACCATAACTAAATCTTTTCTCTTATAACACAGACATCCAGCTATTCATACACAAAATTTGGTGTAAAACAAACCAATTTTGATATTTGAGAATTAACAGGGCCAAATAATGGGGTTCGTGGCTCTAGTCCTTTGTAAAAATAACAGTTTTCCACACTTTTTTCCCCATCCTTGCATATATTTAAAAGATTTTTAGTATGTGAGTCTAGCATGATGAGTTACAGGTCAAGTGTGAGTTTCATTCCAGTGCTTTGATTTTGACCTAAATTACGGCCCTTGGACTTTTTGTAAAAAAAAACAGTTTTCCACACTTTTTTCGACATCCTTGCATATATTCAAATGGTTTTTAGTATGTGAGTCTACCATGATGATTTACAGGTCAAGTTTGAGTTTTGTTCTGGTCCACTGATTTTGACCTAAATTATGGCCCTTGGACTCAGCAAATTTTGTTAAAAGTACAGTTTTATTATTTTTGCCAGCGGGGCATCAGTGTCATCTTGACACATTTGTTTGTTCATTTGAATTTTTGTGCAAATCTATGCTTGTATTTTTTAATCATGTTGCACTCAGCTAAGATTTTCATTTACTGTATGCTGTTCTGTGATTGTCAGATCACTTTCACATTTCACAATCATTTCTCATATGATGTGATTGGTGTTACTACTTAACCCTGAGGTCTCTCTCTAAGGGTTCACTGTTGTTATGGCATTATTGATTGCTTTTCAGTTGTTTCTCTATGTTTTTGTGTTGTCTGTTTCTTCCTGCTTTTCTCGTTTGTGTATATTCACTAGTTTTATCTTTGCCCTGTCAGACTTTTGACATTTGAAAGCCGAATTGGTACCTCTGTGCTTCTATTTTAATGGAAGAGGGAGGGTTGGTGCCATAAAACAGTTTCAACCCAACCATTTCTTTTTAGATGTCTGAACTAAGTCAGGACCATTGTGGTTTATATTTTTCTGGTATGCTGTCTGCATTAGTACTAGGATATTTTGTTCCTTGTTCAGTAGTTTTGTTGTGATCTTTCTGGACATTTTAGTACTAATCTTATAAAAGCCTCGAAAATTTCAGAAATTCTAAAATGTTAAATCTTGGAAGGATCTAACATCAAGTATAACTCTGTAATTTAACAAAATACATTTAATACTAGAAAATATATATGTTATAAACCAAAATTATATTTGATAAAAATTTGATTTTTGTACATTTTACAAACAAAGCAATATAACAGATGAAAAAAATGTACAAATTAATGAAAGGATTCAGTAACAAAAATTGAGTCTGATGTAATTCATTATCCTTAAAACTAAAATACAAAACTACTAACTGTTTGTATATATTTAGCAGGTATCAAGGGCAATCTTACACAATAAAAGTAAATATAAAAATTCAAAAATATTGGGTTGGAGAAAATTTTAATTTAAAACTTTTTCAGAATTCCTTGTACATAATTGTACAACAATCTTTTACATTCTACTGAGAAAGTGTAGGTTAAATATCTTAAACAACTATATAAGTATATTGCCTTAATAAAATACACAGATGCTGCAAAGATTACAAAAATGAAGATATAAGCTAGCCTAGAATGAAATTTCTAAAGCAAACGAACTTTTCTCACATTTTTCAATTTTTGAAAACCATCAATGATATCTTAATTTAATTCATCCCCTAAACCACATTCACACATTCATAGTTTCATACCAGAATAAATCAGAGCTAATTAAACCAACTGTAAGTCTATTTGTCACAAACAAGTCACTAACTGTTTCTTTCATCCCCTAAACCACACCTATTCATATCAGAATTATTCATGTCTAATAAACCAACCCCATGTCTATAGCCAAATGCAAACCACTTACTGTTGCTTTAATCCATCCCCTAAACCACATTCACGCATTCATATTAGAATCATACAGAGCTAAAAAAACAACCCGCTTAGTAGAACCAATAAATCAACTCTATGACTTTCACCACACATTGCAGTTTGCTTGACTTCTTACCATTATCTGTATCTCCCTACAACACTCCTATACTCTCTCACTGCTGATAACCTCATACTTAACCCACAGAGAAAATAAGAGCAGGTCCTTCACGGTTAACCACCACCAGTTTCTTAGTACTACTGTCATAGTGTACAGCAGTAGGACTCACCAGTCCATCATCCTTACCCAGTAACTGATGACATGACTTACCATCAGGCGATAGGAGTACCAGATTGTTAGACCAGGCCCCTGTGACATAGATATTATCATGGTCATCTATTATCAAACCCATAGGACCCTTAAGTACAGACTCATCTTTGTATGTAAAGGTAACATTGAACTTAGTATCTAGTACAGTTACTGTGTGTGTAGGAAAAAGACATGTGTAACATATGAGACTGCTACTTACCTCTACATGTGATTGATAACCAACACTCTCATCCTTCATCACCATCTCTACCTTCCCACTGTCAATGTTCACTCTGACTAGACCTTTCTCTTCCACACAACACACTAACTCTCTACCTCTACAACACAACCCTTCCACTGTCTCTCCAACCTTTAACTGTTTCACCACCTTGTCACTATCTACATCTATGATGGAGATAGTGCCAGACTCAGGATGTGACACAGCAACATGATGATCATCTACTGGTGTCACATCATATACTCTCTCACTCTTATCAAACTTGATGGTGGATCTAAGTGATCCATCAGACTTGTGTATTATTACCTTACAATCATAACCACCACGGGCACCAGAATCAGCAATCACTACCAGTCCACTAGGTAAGGTACAGCAGCCCCAGTAGTAATGATCACCATCCAGGTCAATGGTCTGTTGTAGTTGGAGCTGTACAGGTGCTGATGTCTGTACCACTTTCACAGCCTCTAAATATCTGGCTCCAGTGTTATGAATAGATAAGGCTGAAGGACTATTGGTGACTCGGATATCTCCCAGGGACTGGATACCATTTATAATGTCCTCAATGGTCTCATTGACTTTGAATTTCAGGTCAAACTTCAGAAGTTTTTCATTGTTTGAGAGTTCATTAAGATAAATGTCCATTTCATTAACAATGGTCTCCAGTTCTTTAATTCCGATCAACGTCTGGTAATTGGAGGCGTACTTCAGGATCTCATCCTTCTGGTCCAATATGGCATGAAGTTCATTCTCCTTGGATTGAACTGTTTTTACTGTGATGGAAATGTCATTGTCCAGTTTATCATACACAATATCAATTTCAGAAAGGGTTTTGTCTTTCAAGTTTGTTAAGTGTTTTATCAACTTGTCAATTTTTTCCTC
This sequence comes from Arcuatula senhousia, assembly GCA_963971305.1. Taxonomy (NCBI): domain Eukaryota; kingdom Metazoa; phylum Mollusca; class Bivalvia; order Mytilida; family Mytilidae; genus Arcuatula; species Arcuatula senhousia. Next base: position 53,115,262 of record OZ020307.1, on the reverse strand, counting down.
AAAACCTGCTTTCATTTTCTTGCGTGAAATGTTTAATTGTTTTAGATTTTTGTTTCTATCATCAGCAATCTGTTTCAAAATTCCACATTTGGTTTCCATCTCCAACATTGTATCCTCAAATAGCACAGAATCTTTAACCTTGTGTACGATATCCTCAATTTTTGGGATGTCTTTACATTTCTGGTGATGCTTTTTTCGGCATGTGATACATATCGGTGTATCATGGACCCTACAAAACTCGGTATATTTCTCTTTGTGTTCTGTGCAGTATGGCTTTATCTTCAAAATAAAGGGCGGTAACTTTTGGTAGTCTTCATATGGTATGGTGCTGTGATTTCTTGTATCTTTCTGGCGTGAATGATGTTCAGTACAGGGTCCACAAAGCAGGTCATGACAATCAGGGCACCAGACTGAAGGTGCAGATGTTTTCTTTCCTTTTGAACATACACTACATGTAGAAGCCATGGCTAGGATCTGAAAGAGAATATTGTGTTATATAATCTGTTATTACAATAAAAACTAAGATGGGTTGAGAAAATTTCAAAAGTGGGTGGCTCCTTCATGAGTTCAGGACAACAGGCTAATAATTTGCCAAAAATCATCTAATTAATAACAACAGATGACTTTAAACCCCTACATCCCTCCCTTTTTGGCTGGATTTCTCAAGGTAAAATATCTGGGTTATAAAATGGTGAATGTTGGGCAGGCGGGCGGGCATCTTGCTGGTGGGGTAGAAATTTTCGTAACAGTTACATTTCACAGCCACTTGATATTTGGTATACAGCATCAGGGTAATTAAGGGTTCCATAACTTGGGATATGATTTCAGGTCTGTTGCTCATCTTCTTTCTATTTAACAAAATCCTGCCATTTTTTACTTTTTTAGATCTGCTATAGAAGGGCTATTTCATTTTCAAACTATTTAGATACTTAAATAAAAACAACTTGAAATTTGTTTTTACTTTGAATTTATTTTATTTGATTTTACAAATAATTGATCCTTGATTCAAGTTTAAGTTAGCTTCTTTGTTGTTTTATTGACATTTAACAGATAAGATCTAATACACTAAATATCATTTTATTGAAATGACAGAAATATTACTAGAATTATAAAACAAATAAACACAAGATAAACTTATTTACCTTATATAGTGTGTAATAAATCAAAATTTGTATGTTGGCAATGTTTTTTGGCATACATGTAAGTCTGTATGAACAATTATATTTTAAATTGCATTATTCATTCAAGTACAGTTGTGCGGAACATTGTAATTTTGTTTTGGTAATGATTACACTTTGTGTATTGACAACGAGTTGATAAGGAAGTTCTAGTGTTACACGACTAGTTGTCTCTTTAGAAATAAATTGAATGAAAAATGTTTAAAGAGATCTCAATGTTTCAATGAATGCAAAGTTTTAGAGAATGATTACATCTTTACTTTGACAAAGAACAGTTGTTAAATTGTCATTGTATTATATTACAGTCCATTCATTTCATTGAACATTAATGATTGAGATTTAAAAATTATATTCTGATTCTATGAGTCATTACAATCTTTTTTATTAAATATATGCTCTATTGTTAACACTCTATAAGATAGTTGAACTTAAGTTTTATTGTCAGTGCATGCCATTACATTCCATTCTGGAATATTATTACATATTCAACAGACGTTAAAAACAGCATTTAAATTCTGTTTACCATAAAGAATGAGAGCAGTTGAGGAATTATAACATGATGCAATATATCATGTGTGCATTTATAAACATATTGCTATGTTACATGAAACACATTTACCACTTTAGTATTTGAATTTTAGTATATAGTATAAAATATCAAAAGCTTAAAAACTGTGTGATTACGAAGATTTTTACATCAATTACTGCCTTTTCTACAAGAGTTTGAATGAAAGAAAGATTCGTTTTTTTATTGTTTCACTCCCCTTCAAATCAGCTCACCTGACCCAAAGTGTCAGGTGAGTGGGTCAGGTGAGCTATTGCTATTTCTTGGCACCATTTGTCAACTTTTTCGAATGTTTACTCCTCTGGCACCAAACTTATTACAATTGTTTATTGGCATGGGTGGTACAAATTTTTCATTTGGATTTTTATTTGTAAAACGATATGGCCGCCATTTCTAAAAATAGAACATAAGGGTAAATTGTAGTTTTATGCAAATAACTCCAAACCTGTTGCAGACATTAACATTTCTTTGTGGGTAAAATTACACAGCACCTCAAAATTTACCTGTTCAGAAATTTTGAAGAAGACCCAACCGTCCATTTAGGAGTTATTGCCCTTTTTCCTATTTTTTTTCTCCATGTGTTGCACTTGTGAAGTTTAATATCTTGAAAAAGATATTTGATAAATTTTAGTTGCATATTGTTCATCACATCCAGATCTACAAAACATGTAACAGAGTCAAAGTTTTTGTACCAATCTTTTAAGGAGTTATTCCCCTTAGAATCTTAAAACTTTTTTTCTACAGCCTTTCCTTATTGTAATGAAAACTGTTTAAAAATCCTCTGACACCATAAGTTCAATTGCTATCAAACTTGGTATATCAAATTTCTGACTAGGTGCAAAATGTTCAGAATCTCAAGATGCCTTGATAATTTTAAGAATTGAGGAGTCATTGTCTTTTTTCTTGATTTTTTTTCTTAACTTTGTGGTTATTAAGCTGAAGATCTTGAAAGATATTTAATAAAAAATTTTAATTGCATACTGTTATACACTTAAAGATCTACAAAATTTGTAAATGGCCAAAGATGTAGGTTCTTTCATGAGTTATTCTCCTTAGAACAACAAAATTGATTTATTTCCACAGCCTTCAAATTGTCAAATTGTATTGTGAACTGTAATTTAAAAGTTAGATAATCCCTACCAAAAATATTATATGGAAGTAGGAATAATGGCCAATTAAACATGAAAATTACTGTTTATGCCTTGGAGCCGTCATATTGTAGATGTAGAAAATAATGAAGAGCTTTTAATTTCTGAAATCGTCAGCTTATTGGACTTAACACTTCGATACATTAGTTGAACTAAAGTTGTCATATGACTATGACCCTTATAATGTAAAAGAAGTGGTTTTTACCTCAAAGCTTAAAATTGAGGCATTTTAGTTATATAAGCAATTCAGGCTCCTGGGGGACTCCTGTCTTTAGAATATAGACTAATTTCTAAAGTAATTTTATCTTTTCTTCAGGCATGTCAGATAGAGACAGACCCATCAGTTATCAGTTCCTACATTATGTTTCTGTCCACTCAGTCACATGATCTCACTCTACAGAAGTTAGATGAAGTGGTTCTGGTAAGTATTTTGTCCACCCAGTCACATGATCTCACTCTACAGGAGTTAAATTAAGTGGTTCTGGTAAGTATTTAGTCCTCTCAGTCAAAAGACACATGATTTCACTCTACACCAGTTAGATGAAGTGGTTCTGGTAAGTATTTAGTCTACTTAGTCACATAATCTCACTGGCACTACAGTAGTTAGATGAAGTGGTTCTGGTAAGTATTTAGTCTACTTAGTCACATGATCTCACTCTACAGCAGTTAGATGAAGTGGTTCTGGTAAGTATTTAGTCCACTCAGTCACATGATCTCACTCTACAGCTCTGGTAAGTATTTAGTCCACTTAGTCACATGATCTCACTCTACAGCAGTTAGATGAAGTGGTTCTGGTAAGTATTTAGTCCACTCAGTCACATGATCTCACTCTACAGCTCTGGTAAGTATTTAGTCCACTCAGTCACATGATCTGACTCTACAGCAGTTAGATGTAGTGGTTCTGCTAAGTATTTAGTTCACTCAGTCACATGATCTCACACTACAGCAGTTAGATGAAGTGGTTCTGGTAAGTATTTAGTCTACTCAGTCATATGATCTCACACTACAGCAGTTAGATGAAGTGGTTCTGGTAGGTATTTAGTCCACTCAGTCACATGAACTCACTCTACAGCAGTTAGATGAAGTGGTTCTGGTAAGTATTTAGTCCACTCAATCACATGTTCTCACTCTACAGCAGTTAGATGAAGTGGTTCTGGTAAGTATTTAGTCCACTCAGTCACATGAACTCACTCTACAGCAGTTAGATGTAGTGGTTCTGGTAAGTATTTAGTCAACTCAGTCACATGATCTCACTCTACAGCAGTTAAATGAAGTGGTTCTGGTAAGTATTTAGTCCACTCAGTCACATGATCTCACTCTACAGCAGTTAGATGAAGTGGTTCTGGTAAGTATTTAGTCCACTCAGTCACATGATCTCACTCTACAGCAGTTAGATGAAGTGGTTCTGGTAAGTATTTAATCCTCTCAGTCACATGATTCACCCTACAGCAGTTAGATGAAGTGGTTCTGGTAAGTATTTAGTTCTCTCAGTCACATGATCTCACCCTACAGCAGTTAGATGAAGTTGGTCTGGTAAGTATTAAGTCCACTCAGTCACATGATCTCACACTACAGCAGTTAGATGAAGTGGTTCTGGTAAGTATTTAGTCCACTCAGTCACATGATCTCACACTACAGCAGTTAGATGTAGTGGTTCTGCTAAGTATTTAGTCCACTCAGTCACATGATCTCACACTACAGTTCTGGTAAGTATTTAGTTCTCTCAGTCACATGATCTCACCCTACAGCAGTTAGATGAAGTGGGTCTGGTAAGTATTAAGTCCACTCAGTCACATGATCTCACACTACAGCAGTTAGATGTAGTGGTTCTGGTAAGGATTTAGTCCACTCAGTCACATGATCTCACACTACAGCAGTTAGATGAAGTGGTTCTGGTAAGTATTTAGTTCTCTCAGTCACATGATCTCACACTACAGCAGTTAGATGTAGTGGTTCTGGTAAGGATTTAGTCCACTCAGTCACATGATCTCACACTACAGCAGTTAGATGTAGTGGTTCTGGTAAGTATTTAGTCCACTCAGTCACATGATCTCACTCTACAGCAGTTAGATGAAGTGGTTCTGCTAAGTATTGGTTTCAACCATTATGATATACAGGAGAAATTAAGATGTGGAATAGGTTTGCCCTAGACAACTTACATGAGTCAGCAGCTATTTGAATTCCACATTGGAATTTTCAAACAGCTAGCCGCTTTAATGTGACCCTGCACAAATTTTTATGCCCCATTTACAACAGTAAGGCAGTTAAAATTTAACACCCATCTTTTGGGTACAAATTGCAAAATTTGTGACTTTGTAAAATTACCCACTACACAATGTTTTAATTTTCTTTCTTTTAGGACAGAATTAAGTTGGTGGGGGAGAAATACGATCATAACCACATCTTACCACAGGGAAGAAGAGAAAATTCCACAGAGATACATGAAACTCATTTAACATGTAATATTTTAATCTTTTATCTTTTAGGATATGGCTCAGTTAATTGTCGAGAGGAATACTATCGTTAGCCACATCTTACCAGAGGAAGGACGAGAAAATTCTACAGAGATGCATGAAACCCTCAAATCTCTGATCATGCTGTACAATACATATCTGAAGAAAGCTAAGGAACCACAGAAGGAGGGATATTCATGGGTATGTTGATCTAAGTTTTAAGATTTACACTTATTGTATGTAATCAGACCCTTGTTTTTATTATGGCCCACTAATGATTCTTTTGATGATTTGGGTCATATAATATTTAATGGAATATGTGACACAACCAACAGAATTAAAATGCAACATTACATAGTTATGCTAAGATTTTCTGCACAAAAAATAATCAAACAGTCCTGATGAACCTTAAGGTAAGTTTCTTATCTCTTTTCTGTGAAACAAAATCTGGACATGGTTGTCTTTTATGGAATTTTTTGCCAGATTAACCCACTGAACACAGAACGGTATCGGAACGTTAGTTTATAGTTCTCTCAGGGTTTTTTAAAACTATATAGTTCTCAGAACGTTTTAAAAACGTCCCTTCGTAACGTTCCGCTGTAACCTTTTTAAAACGTTCCGTACGAACGTTATTATATCGTTATATCAAGGTCCCTTCGTAACGTTCCGCTGTAACCTTTTTTAAACGTTCCGTACGAACGTTATTATATCGTTCTATCAAGTTCAAATATTTCATGGGTCGTTCTGAGACAGTTAGTACAAAACGCAAGAAAACGGACTGTAATTAAAACGTTTTAAGAATGTTTTAAAGGTCCTTCGAAAAAATAAAGAATTTCTTCTTTAATACATGTAAGATACTTATTAAAACATTATTGTTATACATGTAGCATGCATAATTCCTTAACAATTATTTGAGAAAAGGAATTATTTTAAATGCGTCAAGCGATATGTATTTCAACTTTTAAAAATGATTCCTTATTTTTTTTTATAAATACATTCAATGGTATGTATCAATATATCATGGTCTAATTTACATTTCTAAAATATGAATTATCGCAATTGTTTATGTATATTCTTATAAAAATACAAATTTACATAAAAATAATTTCAATTTCAAATTCAGTAATAAACATGTGAAGTATTTTGCACTTGAAAATAGACATGCGCACAACAGTATCGCCCGCGTTTGAAAAATTATGACTGCCGACAGGATAGACACATTTCAATGTCTCGGATATACCGGTAAGAAACTATTTTTATTTTGACAAAATGTTGGAAAAGAACAAATTATATTTGGGATTCTAACGGATTTGATTAATATGTATAAACTATCATACTAGTTAGACAAAATATTCTTAAATAACAAATGAATAATCAGACAATCAACTTCTCGTGTTCATGCACATTTATGTAATGAATAATATATTTGTTAACGACAATTCTATAAATTTGTGTTTATTTTGATTTCATTTGTTGATATATACATGCACGATATATAGAAGATATTAAATCAAAGTAATTAAGCTGAGAGTTTGTGTATTTAAAAACGAGCGCTTTATCTCTACACACAGATATCAAATTGCATCCGCTACAACACCGGTCATGCTGACCCAAGATAAGAAAAATATCTAAACTTGATACACTAATCGTAATTAGTTGCCACAAGAAAGTGCAATTAAGTGTAATGATTTTATCATTGAATGTTAAAAATTAGAAATACATAACGAGCGGTTTTACCATTAAAATGCGTTTTTTTTTCTTTTCAGGTCCACTCACAATAATATGCATACATGCAGGATAGAAAAAATAATGCCGGCTTAACTCAATTTGAAACTTCAAATTGTCTTGGTGATGTTAAAGGGTTGAATTTTATAGGTGGTTGAGGTAGGATGTGAGATTACTTATTTTGCATCATATTCAAAGCAACAATATATTCATGGATCTTTACCCATTTAATAGAAACTATTTGGTACTTAATTAAGACATTAAATTATGTAATTATTAAATTATTCTATCATAATAGACAACAACGTGTTGAGAGCCTAACTTACATGTACTATTCCTAATAAAGTATAAGATGTTTATATTTATGCTTAAATGTATTAGTTAGATTAAAAGAAATAATAATCTCACTGCAGCTTGTGTATATTTTGGTGTCATTTTTTTCTTATTGGATAAAATAAATTTCTTTTACGTTTCAGGAAAACAAATGCATGAAGAATAAAGGATCTTGGAGTACGATGATAAAAGAGACCATATCATTCTAATAAAGTGACAAATATGAATGTAATTCTTGAAAATTTCAACTGAGATGGAATAGAAATGATACTTAAATTGAGATTTACACGGAACTATTAGTGAGAATATATAGGATAAAGAGGAAATGGACTATAATTAATGACTGCACTTGAAACTTTTAACTGTGTTTGTGGAGTTTTTTCTTATAAAATATTCTATCTAAATATATTTTTGTTTTTCTTTTTCTTTTTGCAAGAAAGTTTCAGCTAAATGAACGCCCGTTTATAGTGTATTTAAGACTTGTCAGAGACGATCTATCTGGAAGATCTAAATGCCATTGCAAAGAGTATTCATTATGATATAGATAACATAACTGCTCTTATTAATTAAGATTAAGCAGTGACACCATGTAAATTCAAAACCAGAAAGACATTCAAAAAATGTTAAAAGACTTAAAAACTATCAAAAACGAAGATTTATGAAAAAAAAAACAATTTCATAAATCACATATACCTAAAATCATCCCACCAGTTGTGAGAGGGTGCTGGTAAAACATTAGCAGAACGTAAATAAAACGTTCTTAAAACTATACATGAACCTCAAGAGGTAAAACAAAACCACCAGAAAACGTTCAGGGAACGATCCAATATAGTTCCGACGGAACGTTATAAGAACCGAAAATGGAGTCTACACTTTTACGTTCCTGCAATGTTATTTCGGAACGTTCTAGAAACCATGAATGAACGTTATGGGTACCTTATTGGAACGTTAGTGCGTTTAGTGGGAAATCATTTCACGAACAGAAAAATTAAGGTTTTAAAATGGTTAATGTAGTGTGCAGTGGGCGGGCAGAGGATAGGTGGGTGGGGAATAAAGTTGTGTAACAGTTTTCTCAGCAACTACTAATCACAGGTACTTGATATTTGGTATACAACATGGTGGTGGGGTCCATAGCATTGGATATGATTTCAGGTCTGTCGCTCACCTACTTCCTGTTGAACAAATTTGGCCAATTTTGACTTTGAAATTTTTTTAAAAGCTTTGTTTTAATCAGTCATACCTATACGTGGCATTTTTTCTTTTTCAGTCCAACACACAAGATCAGATCTTGCTACAATGGAATGGTGGTGACTCGGCTACCATGCATATCTTAGTGGTCCATGCTATGATCATTCTACTGACCTACGGCCCTCCTAAATGTATGTATACCTGTACTTCACAAACATGATCACTATATAACTGCTTTGGAATGTTGTTGCTATAATATATGATGCAAATCTTAGTGGTCCTTGCTATGATCATTCTACTGACCTACGGCCCTCCTAAATGTATGTATACCTGTATTTAACAAAAACTTAAATAAAATCAATACCTGGTTATTCTGTAACCATGCATATCTTTAATAGTAGTCCATGCTTTGATTATTTTACTGACCTACTGCCCTCATAAATGTATGCATACCTGCACTTCACAAACATGATTACTATATAACTGCTATGGAATGTTGGTGCTATAATGATGCATATCTTAGTGGTCCATGCTATGATCATTTTACTGACTTATGGCCCTCCTAAATGTATGTATACCTGCACTTCACAAACATGATTACTATATAACTGCTATGGAATGTTGGTGCTATAATGATGCATATCTTAGTGGTCCATGCTATGATCATTCTACTGACCTACGGCCCTCCTTAATGTATGTATATCTGTATTTAACAAAATCTTAAATAATCTAAATAGCTGGTTATTCTGTAACCATGCATATCTTAGTGGTCCATGCTATGATCATTCTACTGACCTACAACCCTCCTTAATGTATGTATATCTGTATTTAACAAAAACTTAAATAAACTAAATAGCAGGTGATTCTGTAACCCTGCATATCTTCAATAGTTGTCCATGCTATGATTATTCTACTGACCTACGGCCCTCCTTAATGTATGTATACCTGTATTTAACAAAAATTTAAATAAAATCAATACCTGGTTATTCTGTAACCATGCATATCTTAGTGGTCCATGCTATGATCATTCTATTGACCTACGGCCCTCCTTAATGTATGTATACCTGTATTTAACAAAATCTTGAATAAACTAAATAGCTGGTTATTCTGTAACCATGCATATCTTAGTGGTCCATGCTATGATCATTCTACTGACCTACGGCCCTCCTTAATGTATGTATACCTGTATTTAACAAAAACTTAGGTAAACTTAAAACATTCTGTACCATGCATATCTTTAATAGTGGTCCATGCAATGATTATTCTACTGATATATGGTCTTTCCAAATGTATGATATGGGATAAACTGAAAAACAGAAATCTTTAATGGATTTCATCCCAGCTCTTTTGTCCTAACAGGGGTGATCTGAGCCAGATCATCCCTCGGAATACCCTGTTCTACTTTTTCAACTCTATTGTTTCTTTTCATTTGTTTTTCAAAGCATGTTTTTTGAGAAATGTTCAATAAATTTGAAGATTGAAAAATAGAATTCTTCCCACTGGTGTTTGAACATTGGTTCTCTCTGTTTCAAGACTACCTTCATATCCACTGGGCCAGGAATCTGATGGAAACTTTACGGTAAAAATTTGTACATAAAGAATATTGAAGGGGCCCAATAAGGATAGTTTTTATTATATATTATAAAAATGTTTGCTTTTTGACTCGTAATGCACAGAATGTATTCTAATGTTAGTATTAAAATTTTACATGACATATTTTGAAGGCTGGGACGTAAAATAGTTATTACATTCGGAATTGGTGTGTCAGTAAGATCACCCCTTCGGCCGTCGAGGTGATCTTTTACTGACACAATGCATCCTCATGTAATAACTATTTCTGGAAACACAGTTATCGTCGAAGAGTTTTCAATCATTAGTGGAACATTCTATCTTTAACATTTAAAATTGTAAAAATTCAAAAATTGAACATTCTTATTTTTATAAACTGTTAATCACCCCTGATTTTTTGTTCAATAATGGTACATTCTATCATATAAACAGTTTATAACCCCTGAGTGTTTACTCAGTAATGGAACATCTTATCTTATAAACAGTTGATCACCCCTAATTTTCAATCAATAATAGAACATTCTTATAAACAGTTAATCACCCTGAGTTTTCACTAAATAGGGAACATTCTATCTTATGAACAGTTTATAACCCCTTAGTTGTCACTCAATAATGGAACATTCTATCTTATAATCAGTTTATCACCCCTAATTTTCATTCAATAATGGAACATTCTATCTTTTTAACAGTTTATCAACCCTAAGTTTTTACTCAGAAATGGAACATTTGATCTTATAACAGTAAATCACCCCTGAATTTTCACTCAATGATAGAACGTCCTATCTTATTAACAGTTTATAACCCCAAGTTTTCATTCAGTAATGGAACATTTTAGCTTATAAACAGTTAAATTTATTAACCCCTTTTACTTAGAAATGGAGTATTCTATCTTAATCCTCCCTGACTTTTCACTCAGGGATTGAATGTACTATTTATTTAAAAGTTTATCACTCCTGAGTTTTCATTCTAATGGAACATTCTATTTTCTGAACAGTTTTTACATCCCAGCTCTTTGTTCTAACATGGCTGATCTGAGACAGATCATCACTTGGAAGACCCTGATCTACTTTTTTCTTTTGTTTTTCAAAGCATGTTTTTTTATGGCCTGACCATGTATGTGGATCAGCCATATAGTTTTTCCCTTGTCCTTCTGTCTGGGGTGATCTTTTACTGACACATCCTGGTTTCATGTAATAACTATTACATCACCCCTGAGTTTTCATTTAATGATACAACAATTTATCTTAATAATGTCATAAATTCTTAATTTTTACTACCGTCCTATATCTAGGTATAGTCATGACGTTAAACTCCCCAGTCAGTCATTATTACTTTACAATAGAATGGCATATCTTATACATGTAGTAGTTATAGATGAAATTACAGTTAAATCACAGTTTTACATTGCTGCAGACCTATGTCTAGGTATTGTAAAGAGGTTAAACTCCACGGTTAGTCAATCACAGTTTATTTGACCAGTCCCACTTAAAGTTAATTTATTGTGGTTTTAATATTATTCATACGGTACCAAATTTCATGTTTATCATGTATGACAATTAACCACAAAAATAAGAAATCAACAAAGTTTTCTTTTAAATGATTCCTATTAGCAACAAGTGCAATCCAGAAAATTAGAAATCCAACAAAATATCTTTTTTGTGGTTGCTCATTTTCACACATTCCATTCAAATGTCAATTATTGGGTTTTAGGTTTTTGTGGGTGTATTTTTTTCGAAGATTTTCATGGACCACAAATGTAGCAAAAATTACTTCGCTACAAAAATTAGATATTTTCAGTGCTCTCCTAAGCAGGCTTTCCACAGATGGGTGTTAGTTACCCAAATTTGGCTAGGGTTGAAAATATAGAAAATTTTACAAAACCTGTTGCTATGGTAACATAATATTATATTATATATTTTTATTTGAAAAAATGTGGTATCTGGCACTTCCCCCCAATTTTGATACATAATTTAGTGTTGCTAGCTTTATATGTAAACATGTTGGATGCAAAGGGAAACTAGGATGGTGTATTTTTAGGTAATTTTTTATGCTTTAAAATAAAAACTTTTTATGGCCCTTAAGATAGCGCAAAATCAAAACAGCGATGACCCAGGTTGAGGCTATTTTTCTCAAAATTAGACATCTGCTCTACAGGAAACTGAAATAAAATGTCAACATATTTGGGAAGAACATTAATTGTTCAAATTTCATGCAAAAAAGGTCTGTTGACACTTTTTTTTTCAGGTTTTTGAAGCAAATTATTGCTGTTTTCATGGCAACAGTGTAATACAAAATTTCTTTTTTCATACATAATGACCCCCTTTTCTCAAAGTTTGTTTATTTATGAACCACTTGATGTATACATGTAGCTATGCCAGAAAAACAGTTGAATCCCTACAGATATTTAAGTAAAGGGGGGTCCTGCCCCTTATAAAAAGCAGGGCTATCTGCGGAGTGCTGGCTTAATATTACGAATCATATTTCAAAGGTAAGTGATTCCAAAGTATTTTTTTTCTCTTTTCTCCATGTCCTGTAATCATGTACATTGCAATGAAAAAAAAAATATTTAATTGGACCAAGCAAATTTTTATCCGATTGCTGGCTTAATATTACGAATCATATTTCAAGGGTAAGTTATTCCAAAGTATTCTTTTTTCTCTTTTCTCCATGTCCTGTAATCGTGTACCAGTACAGTGCAATGAAAAAAATAAAAATATTTTACTGGACGACCAAGCAAATTTTTATCCGATTTGTCCGTTGACCTACAGACCTTGGGAATGACTGATGGTTCAGCCTATCCATTATCTCTGTACTTTGTATGTTTCAGGTGAGAGTCAATATGAAGAATTACTGGAGACCTGGTTCCCTGTTGATGGTAGTACTCCTTCTGCCTTCCTCCTGGATACATCAGAAGAGGCATTGCTGCTTCCTGATTGGCTGAAACTTAGAATGATTAGGTCACATGTTGAACAGCTGGTAGATGTTGGTAAGTGCTCATATAATAATTCAAGATTTACATATTTGTGTATAGCATTGAATAAGATTGTGCTGGAATCATGTTTATCAAAGGTTATGATAAAATAGGTATATATTAACCCCCTGTCTGTTCTTGTCCTGTACACATGTCGTAACTAAATATCCTCCTTAACAGCTTGATGGGTTTTAATGAAATTTTACATTTAGCAAGAGTATCAAAGTAAGAGGGGGGGGGGTTGTATCTTCATTGAGTTGATTCCACTGGTCTTGTTCAAATGAAAAACTGCCTTGGTGATTAAAAAAATACATTATGATTATAACAGTTCTCAAAGTATCAAAGAACGATAAAAAATTATACATTATAACAGTTCTCAAAGTATCAAAGTACAGTAAGTTAAAAATGATACATTATAACAGTTCTCTATTTCTTAAATATATTGATAAACAATGAATTTTGAATAAACAAGAAAAGAATGATTTATAATTTTCATCAAGTTGTTCTCTGAACTTTCAGCTTTACAGGATATAGAGCCTGGGCAGTTGTTATTATTTATTCCTACATTTGGTATTCCTGTCAGGAGTATGACATCCCTACTCACTTCCTTGGATAAATCTGTGGTCGTGGACAGAGTGCTAGTTGAACAATCAGTGGAGGATAAACAGTACATGGCTCAACTAATAGAGATACAGCACATGAGAGGAGCTAAAGGGGGAGAACTCTTCTACAATCTACTGAAACAAGGAGATCTTGCTGATAAATTGGGTAATGGGGGATAACTCTTCTATAATCTACTGAAACAGGGAGATCTTGCTAAGTTAGGTTATGGGGGATAACTCTTCTACAATCTACAAAAACAGAGAGATCTGGGTAGGTAAAGAGATAAAACTTTCCATGGCAAATTTGATTAAGAAAATTTATAAAAAGAACATATAATGATTTTCAATCGATTGTTAATTGAGCTTTTGGGATGTGTCAAAATCATCTTGTCTGGCTGTCCTGAATTTTGTAAGATCAAATCCTAACCCACTTGATGTAAACTTTATATGAGGGAAGTACATCAATTGAGATTTGCATGAAGAAGTTTTATTTCTCTTAGTTGTCATTCAAAGGAGTTATTTGATTATTTTCAGCATCCAAAGATGTAGAGATGAAGGACAAAAGTGTCAGAACTAGCGGCTGGTGGCAGAAATCTCACCTCCATAAAACTACTGCTGCCTGGGACAAGGAACAAATACAGACACTCCTGGTTAAGGTATGGGACAAATACAGACACTCCTGGTTAAGGTATGGGACAAATACAGACACTCCTGGTTAAGGTATGGGACAAATACAGACATTCCTGGTTAAGGTATGGGACAAATACAGACACTCCCGGTTAAGGTATAGGACAAATAAAGACACTCCTGGTTAAGGTATGGAACAAATACAAACACTCCTGGTTAAGGTATGGGACAAATACAGACACTCCTGGTAAAGGTATGGGACAAATACAGACACTCCTGGTTAAGGTATGGGACAAATACAAACACTCCTGGTTAAGGTATGGGACAAATACAGACACTCCTGGTTAAGGTATAAGACAAATACAGACACTCCTGGTTAAGGTATGGAACAAATACAAACACTCCTTGTTAATTTATAGGACAAATACAGACACTCCTGGTTAAGGTATAGGACAAATACAGACACTCCTGGCTAAGTTATAGGACAAATAAAGACACTCCTGGTTAAGGTATGGAACAAATACAAACACTCCTGGTTAAGGTATGAGACAAATACAGACACTCCTGGTTAAGGTATGGGACAAAAACAGACACTCCTGGTTAAGGTATGGGACAAATACAGACACTCCTGGTTAAGGTATGGAACAAATACGGACACTCCTGGTTAAGTTATGAGACAAATACAGACACTCCTGGTTAAGGTATGGGACAAATACAGACACTCCTGGTTGAGGTATGAGACAAATACAGACACTCATGGTTAAGGTATGGGAAAAATACAGACACTCCTGTTAAGGTATGGGACAAATACAGACACTCCTGGTTAAGGTATGAGCCAAATACAGACACTCCTTGTTAAGGTATAAGACAAAAACAGACACTCCTGGTTAAGGTATAAGACAAATACAGACACTCCTGGTTAAGGTATGGGATATATACAGAGACTCTTAGTTAAAGTATGGGACAAATACACACACTCCTGGTTAAGGTATGGGAAAAATACAGACACTCCTGGTTAAGGTATGGGAAAAATACAGACACTCCTGGTTAAGGTATGGGAAAAATACAGACACTCCTGGTAAAGGTATGGGACAAATACAGACACTCCTGGTTAAGGTATGGGACAAAGACAGACACTTCTGGTTAAGGTATGGGACAAAGTTATTGAATGCTTAAAGCTGTAACTTAATTATAAATAGATATAAATTTACAATCTTTTGCTTGAAATTGTGTAGTTAGAATGCTTTTAAGATTATGATTTTTTACAATTTTTGCGATGCCCTTATAAAAATCTATCATACTGGTGGAATTGATTTATTTACTTGAGATTTTTTCCATATTTTACAGGTTTACTGCGGCAAACCTTCTTCTGATGACCACAGGAATTACCAAACTCTATTAACAGTATGTTGAAATAATAGATGTATTTTCATTTGATTTTGAAAGTAATTTGATGTTATTTTTCGTAACAGTTTTCTCAGCAACTACTAATCACAGCCACTTGATATTTGGTATTCAGCATCAGGGTGGGGTCCCATAACGTGGGATACGATTTCAGGTATGTAGCTCACCTACTTCCTGTTTAACGAAATCCTGCCATTTTTGACAGATTTTTTATGCTGTAAGATAATAATTGTGCTATAAAATTTATGCATCAGTTTTACTTTGTTAACTAAATATAGAAAATTTAGCTGTATCAAAATAACACTTAAATATGAATATTTATGCATGAAGTTTAATGATCAAATTTTTACTTTTACACAATAAAACAACATGCGTTGTGTATGACTTTGTGAATGATGATTTATTTTGTAGACAATTTCCAGACCATCAAATCTACCAATTGTACAGAATATTGTATCTGGTATTATGGAGGTTAGTATCACTATAAAGACGTTTAGTAGACCACCCTTTATGAAATGTATGCCTACTTCTCCTATACAAACATACAACATTATTTCATGTAGATAGCTAGGAAGGGAAATAGTTAATGAGAATTTGGTAATAATCACAATAAAGTAAATCCATTAAAAACAGTGTCAAGAAATGTCAGTACAACTGTTTTAATAGAGTGTTGTAAGTTGGAAAAAAACTAATGCATGCATGCACCACAGCGATCAAGTATGTCGGTTCTGTATGGTGATACAACTCTTAATCATTCATTTTTTTGACGTGGGGTGTCGGATTTAGAACTGATGTATTTGATTCTTTTACATCAATCGATAAATGTTTCTTAGCTAGTTGTCAGTAACTTCGAGTGTAATCTCAAGAGAGTTCCTCCTTGTCTTGTTGTTTTCGTACAGTATTTTGTCTTAGGTTCTCTCTTGTTGAATTGAACTTTTGTTGATTGAGTTTTACAATGTGTTTTAAATGTAGCTTTGTGCAAGCTTATCAATAGGGGGAAGGTTGGATCCAAAAAACTAGTTTAACCCCGCCACATTTTATATGTGCCTGTCCTAAGCCAGGAAACTTTGCCAATTCCTTTGTTTGTCCTTGTCATTCTATGTTAACTGTTTTATGTCAAGAATTGAGTCTTTCGTTGATGATTTAGGGATTGGTTTTGATACTTTTGTATTGTATTATAAGTCTTGGGCCAATGCAAGACGGTAAGCAGTGACCTATGGTCATGTTGAAGACTGCTCGCTGTTTTCCGTTGTTATTTTTTGAATTGCTGTTTGTTTATGTTTGTTGTGTCGCGTACACTTATTCCACATCTCAATATCGTATATTTTAATAATAATGATGTTTAGCATATGGACATAGAAATGAACCCTTGAAGGTCATACATCGTCAAAATTATTGACTTCACAGGGTTTCCTCTGGGTGTATTTTTCTTTGGGCCATCCCTTGGGCCAAATGCATATTTTTTGGGCCAACATAAATGACATTGGGCCAATATTTTTTTTTTGAGTTTTGGCCGGAAATCATTATTAATATTATTTTCAGTACCAAGGAAAGCACACAGATTACAACAGTTATTATTATGTTCAATAATATATATTTAAACATTTGTTGAATCGATCATAGTTAATCATATTAAGATTTAACAAACTGTCATAATGTTTTTTAATGTACTACAGATCTTTCTAGAATTTTTTGTTTTTGTTATAATATGGGCAAAAAAATAATATAATAAAAAAAACTTGTTTTAACAAAATAAATCAATCATTGGAACTCCACTAAACCACAGTACTCTGCTGTTATGGAGGTGCTCCTATCAAAAGGAGGGTATTACAGAGGAGACAGAGATCGTAAATATGTAAACAAAGTTCTCTGAATGCCAGACAACTCGGCCCGAGGACAAATCGGCCCAGGACAACTCAGCCCGGTCTGTAGGACAAATCGGCCCTCTATAAGACAAGTCGGCCCGACTTTAACCTGTTTATATCTTTAACAGCAAAGTGAGAAAATTCTATTCAAATGTTACACAACTTTGCTTTATTTCAACAAGTCTGCCATAGACATGATTTTTATCAACCAGAAAGCTAATTAACTTTACAAAAATGTACGGTACAATCATTCTTATTTGAGAAAATATGAAAAAATAAACAATTTATTTTTGTTAAAAAAATCTAAAGCCTTTTTCACACACAATTTTTTTCCATGTGTAGGCATACTTCTTATTATATATTTTTTAGAATCAAAGCTGAAGATCTAGATAAGTAAAGCTTTAACATTATATTTGCAAACATGAAGTCAAAATCAGAGAACTAGAGAAGTGAAAGGATATTTCGTGAAAACTGCTATAAAAATTATGCAAATCTAGTGTTTAATGCACACAAAATTAACCGAAAATTATTTAAAAAGTATCTTTCCGTTATTATATACGTTAAATATCATAAAATATTTATTTTCTTGAACCGGGCCGAGTTGTCTTCTACCGGTCCGAGTTGTCTTAAAATCCGGCCCGAGTTGTCCCGGGCCGACTTGTCCTCGGGCCGAGTTGTCTGGCTACCAGTTCTCTCATCTGATCTCAATTTGATGCATGAAAAAGGATGTGTTTGGATTACAGGATGTTCTTAATAAAATAATTTCATGAAGGTAAATCCTTTCATCTATGTTTACTTCCAGTTTTTCTGATATTTTCACAAGAATATTTATCATTTGGTCAACATGGTCAGAGCACGTGAATTGCCATTTAAATCAGCTGATATAAAAATAAACTTACTCCTGATTGGTCAATTATATTGCATTCATGATTGATTTCTATCAATTAATCCAAATCAATCAGCGATGGTCAAGCACCTGTTATTTCGACCCCTTTACACAATTGACAGTTAATTAACGGTGTTAGCTTGGATCATAAATCAATAAATAGGGCTTCATAGTGAAATTTGTTGTCAGTTTAAATGACACGAAAATGACATTGTTGATCAAAATACGGAACCAACATTTTGGGCCACTTTGTTGGGCCAGAATTGATAAAATAGGGCCAATGGCCCAAGTGGCCCACGCCAGCGGAAACCCTGCTTCATAATTATCAGCACATTCTAAATGGAAAATGAAGAGAAAGATACTATAGGCTTTTTAAATGTCAAAGTAAAAGTTTGAAAAAAGAAATTAGGAAGTAGAAAATTCAATCATTTGTTTATCAAAGTTTATGGTAATGTTTGTCTGATTGAATTGTCAGAAACATTTATTATGATGCTTGATTTGTTTAATGTTTTTTTCAGCTGATGGTTGGTCCTGAAAGAGCCAAGTTTATCAAAGGAATCCTAACTAATCCTAAGTCTTGTCCCTTGTTCAAGATTCTTGTTTCCCACAGTGTAAGTATTAAAAAAAATATATCAATTTTATATAAATGAAATAATATATTAAGTACATGTAAATTGTATTTAAAGATTGATAGTCATTAATTTCTAATTTATTGACTTTGATTTGATACCAGTATTTTACAAAGTTGTTTTGGGTAAGGTATATTTCATTGAATATTATTTCTCTGTTCATATTTTACTTCTGATCAGTACTGATTCAACTTCTTTACCACAAGATTCATGTATTGAATTCAGGTTTTGATGATAAAAATTTCCCTACTCTTTTAATTGCAGGAAGGACTTGGGAACCATCTAGAGATTTTGATGCAGAATTTGTCTAACGTCTCTCAGAAATCTGTTTTGGCAACTATCATATCAAAATACCATGTAGAAAAGGGCACAGAAAAGTCTGACCCAACCAAACATCAAATACTCACAGGGCAGCCTAAGGAGATCATAAAAGGTGCCTTAAAATGATGATTATACATGTAGTATATGGATATGTTTTTTCCATAAATTGAAAAAATAAAAAATAAAAAATGGACTAAATTTACGCTTACAAAATTCATTTTTATTGTTGGCTTGTCTGCGACAAATAGTCACGGAAGGCGAGACATAGGTATGACTTTCCGGTGACAGCACCAGCGTAAACTTTTTTGTAAGACTTTTGTGGACAATGAATTGCTTGAAAAGTATAATAGCTAGGCATCTGATATTTGGTATACAGACCGTTCAAGTTGTGGTCTACGCAACTGTCACCATGCCGTGTGGCCATGTGACCCCATTTTCATGCTCCAGTGACTCTGTGAACTTAGCTCTTTTTTCAGGCGGTAAACTTTTTTGTAAGACTTTTGTGGACAATGAATTGCTTAAAAAGTATAATAACTAGGCATCTGATATTTGGTATACAGACCGTTCAAGTTGTGGTCTACGCAACTGTCACCATGCCGTGTGGCCATGACCCCATTTTTACGCTCCAGTGACTCTGTGAACTGAGGTCTTTTATAGGCGAAAATTTTTTTGTAAGACTTTGGTGGACAATGAATTGCTTGAAAAGTATAATAGCTAGGCATCTGATATTTGGTATACAGACCGTTCAAGTTGTGGTCTACGCAACTGTCACAATGCCGTGTGGCCATGTGACCCCATTTTCATGCTCCAGTGACTCTGTGAACGTAGGTCTTTTATAGGCCGAAAAAATTTTTATAAGACTTTTGTGGATGAAGATTGGCTGGAAAAGTACAATAGGTAGGCATCTGATATTGGTTATACAGACAGTTGAGGTAATGGTCTACGAAACTGTCACCATGCCATGTGACCTTGACCCCATTTTCAATTATTATAGCTAGGCATCTGATATTGGGAAGACACTTTTTATGTTTATGTCAAGAAATGAAAGCTCAGGTAGTTGAACTAAGTCATGGTGCCAGCAGGCGAGACATACTTTTAGTGGCCACACTTGTTTATAATAGAATATTTGGTCATGCTGAACATTTGAATGCTGTTGACTGGTTTCCAGTTTGGTTTCACAGAATTAATAATGTAGTAGTTGTGTCTTTAACACTAATTCCATAACTTATAATATGGTATTAAACTTTATTAAAAATAATATTATATTAAACATTTCAAATTCCATTTGTGATATTGAATGTTATGTTGATGAAATTTCATAATCAATATTTAATTTGTCTTTTTGCATTTATTTTAGAAATTCAGCTTAAAGCCGACGAAGGTGAACAAACTGTAGAGAGTTTAATGAAAAATTGTATGAAGAGTTTGATCAAATCTGATGATGTCCCAAAGGCTACTGAACTAGCTTGCACAGTAATATTGAACAGGTAAATTAGATTTTAACTTGTTTTTATCCTCCTTAAAAGGAGTTTTATCAAATCTGATGATGTTCCAAAGGCTATCGAACTAGCTTGCACAGTAATATTGAACAGGTAAATAAGATTTTAACTTGTTTTTATCCTCCTTATAAAGAGTTTAATCAGATCTGATGATGTTCCAAAGGCTACCAAACTAGCTTGCACAGTAATATCGAACATGTAAATTAGATTTTGACTTAAATTGTTTTTAATCCTCCTTAAAAAGAGTTTAATCAAATCTGATGATGTTCCAAAGGCTACCGAACTAGCTTGCACAGTAATATTGAACAGGTAAATTAAATTTTAACTTGTTTTTATCCTCCTTATAAAGAGTTTAATCAAATCTGATGATGTCCCAAAGGCTACTGAACTATAGCTTGCACAGTAATATTGAACATGTAAATTAGATATTTACTTGTTTTTATCCTCCTTATGAAGAAAATTTCTGGGACCTCTTGTTTCATACAGTTCCTAATCAATTTTTCCTGTCAAACGGGAAGGCGTCTGCCCAGCATGCTGGTCCTAAATACGACTTTGTGCCCATCTAAATTATCTCTGATTCTTACCCTTCTTCCTGAACTATGAACCAAAATAAGGACTGACATTACCATGCACAGTTCAAATTCGATTTTAAATATTTACCTTGATTTAAAATCACTGATGTGGTTCGTTACTGTCATTGTCAGTTATTGAAAGAACTTAACCTTGATTTAAAATGACTGACATTGACTTCAAGATGTATGATCCACTAATTCCTGTCAGCCATTTTAAATCAAGGTAAAGTTCTGTAAATGACTGACAATGACAATAACAAGCCATATCAGTGATTTTAAATCAAGGTAAATGACTGTCATGATTTGTTACAAATCACAAAATTGACTGATATAAACTGACATCATCTTCTACAGTTAAGGACAATAAAAACAGTAAAAATACAGAAATTGATAATTACTGAAGATATTGCATCAAATAAAATCAGCATTTTACAGATAATTTGAAGTAATTTACTGTTCATTTCAGTCATATTCAAATCAAATTTGAACTGTACATGGTAATGTCAGTCATTATTTTGGTTCATAGTGCAGGTGAAGAATTGTTAGAAGCAATATAGAAGCATTATACTAAGTTAAGTAATGATAAAAAATCTGGCTAGATAAGAAATTCGGAACAATTTAAGAAGATGATCACCACCATTTATGAAACAGAAATTAAGCTTTCTCAGAATCTATAATTTAAAAAAATTGTAATTTTGCATAGTGATTCGGTGTGGCAAACTGCATGTTCCAAGTGATATTCGAACTGTGGGAATCTGTGCTGCTTAGTTATTAGATATGGCAAACTGCTTGTCCCGAGTGATATTCAGAACTGACAGTGGGAATCTGTGCTGCAGGAATGCATATATCCATCATTTGCTTATACATGTATGTATCTTTTTTACAGTGACAATACCCCTATAACACAAGGCATGTCAACCTTACTGGTAGACTGGTTAGAACTTCTGGATCCTGAAGTGGTAAAAGTTGTCCCAGAACTTGAGCAGTATCTTCTGTTTGGGAAGCAGCAGATGCCATCAGGAGTTATGTCCCCTTCTGGAGTTAACTCCCCTAATTGCAGAGCCTACCTGCTTGCCATGCTTACACACCAAACCAGCTGGTCTTCCCTCCATCAGTGTATTTACACTGTACTCAAAAGTGATGGATTAAACAGGTAAAATTATTAACAGTAGTCTTGAAATTTTATGATAATGCTGTATTGGCATATACAAAAGTTTTGATGATGTTTATGCCCCACCCAACAAAGTAGAGGGGCATGTAGTGTTTGAATCTGTTAGCCAGTCAACCCTTTAGCACCTATGAAATGAGGGTTACAACAGGTTTAAGGTACATTTCTCTGAAACCCTGAAAGAAATGTGATACCACCATGAAACTTTATTATGGCCCGACCATGTATGTGGATTGGCCATATAGTTTTACCCTTGTCCATCCGTGTGTCCGTCCGTACGTCGGTAACACTTTGGTTAAGTTCTTGGTTAAGGTCCATTACTCGTATACTAGATGTTGGAGGTCAATGATATTTCACCACTAGATGGGTCTTGGGTAAGGTGATACCACCCATTAGAAATTACGTCACTTTGACCTATATTTTACAAATGAATGACTTTGGTTAAGTTCTTGGTTAAGGTCCATTACTCGAATACTAGAAGTTGGGAGTCAATAATATTTCACCACTAGATGGGTCTTGGGTAGAGCTACACCACGCACTAGAAATTAGGTCACTGTGGCCTATATTTTATGCATGAACAACAATGGTTAAGTTCTTGGTTAAGGTCCATAAGCCAGGTTATACGCATTGGGGTTCAATGATATTTTAAAATGGGAGGGCCATCCTATGGCTCATAGGCACATTTTCTAGTCTACATCAGCATAAGAGCATACAAAAATCGTCATAAAACTATACCCCTTACATGAATTGTGTGGTACATCGATCAAGAAAAAGTCACATGTTGTTCTTATCACATTCTTGTTAGAAAAAAATAACAACTTATAACTTTGATAATGATTTTTCAACTTTACTAACATTTTTTGAAATTTTTATCAACAGATGCAATTTTTTTCCCTTAATATCAGATATTGAATGAAAATGAATTGATTTATTTCACTTATTCAATAAATTTATCAATATGATAAAAAAAACATTTAAAAAGATTGATGATTAACCTCTTAAAAGTGTAAATATATAACATGTCAAATTTTTAGTTATGGAAACCTCAGTAGACCCTGTCATTTAACACAACTGACTGTTACAATGCTCTGACTAACAACCAAATATATAAATGTGTCAAGAAATGGGTAAAGGAACTCTTCTAATGTACAGTAGAATAGGTGGTTTTTACAGGTTTCAAATTTTTGTGAAGTAACTCAGAAAAAAGAAAATTGCAAAAAATATCGGCTTAAATCTTTGTATAATTGGTTAACAAAAAAGCATCTTCTGATTTGTAATTATAGCATCACATGTCAGGATGCTATCAGGGCCTCAGGAGAACACTGCAGGTATTTTAGTAGTATGATAGAAAGAAATCTTTTTGATATCCCTGTTGTTGTTTTTCCTAGCTACAATCCATCCACAGTCTTAGATTTCCTGTGGGCCTGTTTGCAGATACCTAAAATATGGAAAGGAAGAGAACAGAAAATCCCCAAGGTATGTAGAATTGATACTTCTGATGAATGTTACTTTATACAGAAATTTCATTTTTGAAGTACATACATGTATTTGATTCCCTTATAAAATGTCTTCATGGTTTTATGCTTGTCTTTTGTGAACCATTTAGTTTCATCATCATGGGATATTTTATAAGTGCCCCCCCCTTAGGTTTTTGTTATAATCTCTCAGGGGTTAGATAATCATCCTACTTTGTACATTATGTCTGGTGATTTCTCTCCCTTTCTTGGTTGACAGAGATTTATTGAGTTTCAATCTAAGTCAGGTGATAATTGTGAAAAATAGTAGTTATTTATAAAGAGATATTAGTTAAACAAATAATTAATGACATTATTGTGAATAATTTTGTGCTTGCCATGGGTATATCAGCTGGATTGATGCCATGTTTGTATAATACCGTGGTTTCATTACAATTTGTTTGTTTCAGCATAAGCATTCAACAAAGTGTTCATTTGAAATTGATTCATTCTAGCAAAAAGTGCAAACATGAAAATCCAACAAAATGTACGTGTAAATAAGGAAATCAAATGCAAAAAAAAAATGTTATTATCTTTAAACAATAGTTTATCATTTTCTTTTAAGAATCACAAACAAGAGGACATTTTAGCCTTGACCCCTCAGCAGGTCATATCTGTAGTAGAGTTCATAGTTCAGGAGGTTGCCATGGTAACAGATATCCTTGACATTGAGGATAGGATTAGATTACGTTGCTGTCTGCTGATGGCATGTATCAGAGAAAATGAGATGTCAATGAAATGTGCCATAAAACACATCACCACTGCCATTAATGATAACAGGTATAAAAAGGGGGAGAACATCATGAAATCTTAATTTGGCTTTAAAAGTTTCGATATTACAGTGAAATCTGCCTGGACTTGACCTTTTTGGACAAAAGAATTTTTTTTCTGAATATACAAATGTTTGTTTTAATAAAGGTCTAATATGAAGAAAAAAAAGGAATGAACTTTTAATCCAGTTTGGTTAAGAAAAGTTTTACTAATCTCAAAGTATATTCTGTTTATACCCCAGCAAACAAAGTTTAGGGGTCAATAGTAGTTATATGCAGTCTGTCTATATACATTTGTATTATAGAAGCACAACTACATGTACTCCTAAATGCATCGATGAAACTTGACATGAAGGAAGCATATCATATTGAGATGTGCAGTTCAGTGTTCTTGGATGTTAGTAAATGGAGATAATTAGACTTTTTTATCCATTTACTTTGTAGATTTTGATATATAAGGGAAATATCCTTTTGTCAGTTGGCTCAAAGTATTTCTAGTTTTAATTTGTTTTCATAAAACTTGAAGTCAGTGCAAATTATAATACTAAATACTTTGGCTATCATACATTATTGTTTTATGTTAGAATTTCATCAGATGTAAATTTCTGATGTAAAATACTAAAAAAATGTTGCCACTTTAAAATTATCACGAGTGTTTGTTGTTTTCGTCTCAGAAATAAGAATGTTTATTAACAGTTGTGAATGGAATTTGACTGCCAATGTCCTTAAGTTCTGTACACATACTCTATTTAAATGTAAATATGCACAGTCTACCTAGATCATGTGTAGCATTTGAACCCACCTACAAAAGAAGAGGGGCATAATGTGTTCTGGTCCATTCAGAAAACAAACCAAATCAGAGTTACTGTCAAGCTAATGTTACTTGTTCATGTTGCAGAGTATGGCATCATGCTTTATTAAACTTTGATTTTTTTTTCAGAAATAAGAATGTATATGAACAGTTGCTAATGGAGCTATACTGCCAATGTCCTAAAGTCCTGTACATGATGCCAGAGTCTGATGTAAACATGACAGACATCAGCACGTCTCAGACTTTCATAACAAAGGTATTATATAAGACAAGTATTGAAAATGACAAGTAAAAAGTTTTGATTTTAAGGTTCTTTATTTGCTAATAAAGGCATTCTAGTATGATAATGATTATTTTTCTTATCTAATTCAGATTTTCTTTATTTTGTCACTAGTTTTGTTTTAAGCAGACCTTTTTTACTACATGTACAAATTCTCGCTTGCTCTAGATTTTCCTACTTTATCTTCTCACTACTTCAGGTTGACCTAGTTTCTCACAGGTTATTGACAGGTTTAGGTCAGACAGGTCACGGGAAGAGGTCAGAAGATAGGATGTCGGATGCCACAATGGCATGTAAGAAGTTAGCGGCACAACACCCAGTCCTATTGTTAAGGTAATGTGAGAGGAGATAGCTTGGGTTAGCCACTCATCCTTAAAGGTTTTCTAAAATCAGGATTTGAAAAAGAACTTTATTCTATTTCGAAATGCTTTATTACATCATTTTGAAACATCTAATGGAGTCATGAGACAAGATTTGTAGAAAATGTTGGAAAGCCACACTTTTGTTTCCAAAGTCTCGTAGCTTTAAAAATCCAGGATCATCTCTTAACCGTCATAAACTTCAAATTTTGGTAGTTGTAGAAATTGTGTCATACTGTATAAACAAAATTACAGCTTAGTGGGAGGTTAATATTAGAAATTTATTGAAGTTGTGCAATTTTTCCAAGTAAAACTATTTTTTGTGAATATGTTACATTATTTTTCATTGATATGCTTTTTTTTCTCCATTTCAGGCAACTCCCCTTGATAGCAGCTTTACTAAAAGGAAAAACTGAATTTAAGTTTGGTGAGATGAGACACAAAAACTATGTGCTGATGTTCACACACATTCAAGGTCTCCTAGAAAATCTTCAGCCACATGTATTCTACAAAGATTTGACCTCATTAGAAGACATCATTGGTTCATATTTCTCTCTGCTTCAGGTAAGGATTAAATGTTAGAGGTCATGCATTTTATAAATTTCTGACCTGATAAGAATACCTCATTGAGTCACCTGACTTTCTTGGAAGATGTTTTTTCTTTGATAAATAATTAAGTCTTCTGAAATTGGTTCACAAAATTTATGGTGTTTATTAGGTCAGTTATATCATTATAAACTTCTTGTGTAGTATCCAACCGAATCTGATGCTTAGGTGTCAACAGCTTTAACTCTACTTTTACATCTCTATCCAACCTAAAAGTACAAGTATCTTCAGTTCAGTACAATTAACCACCTGCTTTGACTTATCTTCAGTTGAGTACAATTAACCACCTGCTTTGAAACACAAAAATTTGACTTAAAGAAATAATTTTCATGTAATGCATATGTTAGATTATGTTTATGTTTTATTGTTACAATATATAGAATACAGTACACCAAGAGACATACCGTGACTGATCACCGTGATAGTGGTACACCACTCTTAGAGACATAACAAATATCTTTTTGTGGTTAAAGATTTTTCAAAAATTCTTTTTGGAAATTGTTCTGTATAATCATTCCTTCAAAATGTAAAAAGAATTTTTTTTAAATCTTTAACAACAAAAAAGATATTTGTTATGTCTCTAAGAGTGGTGTACCACTATCACGGTGATCAGTCACGGTATGTCTGTTGGTGTACTGTACGTCATATCTTTGCAGAATCATGGAAATGAGAAAGTACTGGTCCCTGTGATAGCTAAGTTTATCAAATTCCTCAACAAGTTTGTCAACTGTCAGCCACAAAAATCTGTTGTCATGTTACAGAAATATATAAAACTTTTAAGGTAACATATATGAAAATTACATATAGAGTAAGTTTTTCACAGGGTTCCTTGAACTTACTTACAAATATCATCGCTGTATCTAAAAATGATTTGAATTCCCCAAACCTGCAATTTCAATACTTATATTTGTTATAATTATGTGCTTTATTAAAAGATAATTTAAGAGATTTAATAGATCTTTGCAGGTTTTTATTGGCAATTGATTTGCACACAAAAAGTTTTTTCTTGTATATTATACTTTGTACATTTGTTCCTTTCAGCAATGTCTCAAGTCATTATCCAGAAATGGCTGGATTGAAATCGTTACTAGCTGGTCTGAGCTTACCAACACAGAACAAGGACGGTAACTCTCCTGTGACAGAATCATCACTTCCTGCCATACCACCACGGCCATCGTCACCGTATACATTAAGTCAACTGGCACCTTTTGTTAAAAAGTTTAAGGGATCCAGTCAAGGTATGTTTGCATAGCATAACTTTAGACTTTGTGTTTTTAAAATGATGCACTTGCATTATTGGCTTGATTTAAGGTGTGAAAAATACAAGTTATGAAATAGTTTATGTTTGGAGGCAGCAGGAAAATATAAAGTCTTTGTGATCAGCAATTTTTCATGAAAGCTTTAATTAAGTCCCACGAGAAACATATATACTGTGGATTCATTTATTTGAATGGGTATTAATTTTAGTGGTTTGATGTAAAAGAATCAGTTCGTGGATTCTTAAATTTGTTGTTATGAAGACTACAGAATACAGATCAATGTAAATTTCCTTATCATGGGGCATCAATTTTTGTGGGTAAAGGCAACCCACAGAAACTACAAAAAATGATACTCCACGATAATAATGAAACAATACATGAAATGAGTAGAATCTAAGTACACATGTACCAGTCCATTGTATGATATTGTAGAATTACTTTATAAGTACCTGACAACATAACTACATAATGATTATAATACATTTAAAGTAATAAAGGAGACTGGTGTTTATTGTTCAAATTCAGTCAAAATTTTGTTGTAATAATGTTTCAGATGTATTAGAAGTTTTGAGAGAACTTGACGAATTTTCCAAAAGAAAAGTGGACATCTTAGAAAACTTCATGGTATGTTTGCTTAATAAATAAAAACAATTTATTATGAATGAAGGAACAGAGAAGTGAAAAAAAATTTCATGTTTGGAAATGTTGATGACTGTGTTAAACATACTCGAAGAGACAATTTTTTGTAACTATATGTTTTCTCAAGACAAATTGCACTAATATACTAAATGAGACATGTGAGAACAGCATTTTCCATGTGACCTTAGTGGCAGTGGAAAAACTTTTTTTAAGCATTTTATTTATTGCACTAGATACATAGAGTTGTATTTGTTTGTTTAACCAGGTACATCTGAAAGAGAAGTTGAATGACTGTAACGATCAGATAAGGAATATATCATTCAACTTAGTAATGAGGCATATAAGACAGAATCCTGGGTAAGACAGTCATTGAGGGGAGGAGGTATTTTTTATCAGGAGACAGTTGATTATATGTTGATTAGCCTTTTGGAGGGATTGAAAGATAAACAAAGAAATTGGCTTTCTACATATTTGCACGGACATGTAAATGTTAAAAACATGAGTCTAACACAGGTCAAAGATCCTGTATAAATAAAAAAAAACCATCTAAATTGGAAAAAAAAATATTACAGATTATTTGTGATCCATAAAAAAATGAGTTTTTGGTTCTATAAAGCAAAAATTTATTACAGATAATTATAATAGATTTATTAACTGATATTTTCAATTACATTACAGGACAGCAATACAGTTTGCAGCCTTGTATATACAATGCTTAGATGACATCAACCCAGATGTTGTGACAAGTGCCCTCAAAGTTCTCCCAGAATTCTCAGTTCTATGTCAAGGTCAGTATTTATTCTTACTCGGAAACTTTTTATATCTAATATATACCCCTCCTGTTTCGAAGAACAGGGTCAGGGGTATACTGTTTAACTTATGTCTATCCGTAGTTCTGTAGTTCCGTTACACTTTGGTCTTTGGTCATCATCTTGCAGTTGGCTCCCAGTGTGAATTTAATTATTTTAATAATGTTCAATATTTTGTTTTCCTACAAAAGAAACTTAGAGGTATACATATTAATGGGGTAATTTGAATGTCAAAAGATGAATAGGTCAAAGACAAAACCATTAAACAAGAAAGAGAACAGCAATAAGAAACACAAAACATAAAAACACAAAAACAACTGAATAGCAATTAAGAACATGACCTCGTCATTACAAGAACAAACTCAGAGGCTCTCGAAGAATAAGCAGTTCCTACTTGCTATAGCATACCTGTTATGCTAACAATGGTCAATTCAGTGTGTCAAATGAGAGAAAGAAAAACAAAACAAAATCCTTTGACAAACCTACATCAGCACTCATCAAAGAGATAGAAAATGAGCGGACCCTGACACCGGGGGTATCACATAGCCCCCCAAACTTTCATGAGGTGAGCTAAAAAAATTGAACCACATCAATCCATCCATTATACTTCTGTTTAGTTCATGTCCATTACTTTTAAATTAGAGATTATGTGCAGTATGTGAAGACCATCAAATATCTCATAGAATTTATCCTTATAAATAAATCCCATGACACTATGGAAAATCTTGTATTGCAAGTCTGCATGATTATGTTCCCACCAATATCTTAATGACATAGACACAGATTATTATAACCATGATTGTAGAGGAAAATACACTGTTTTACCTATGGTCTTAGTTCTGTATTCTGAAGTTCCGTCACTTTTGATATTGTTATGAAAGTGGGGCGTTGGCTCACAGTTTTACTTAGTAGATTTTGTAAATCTGATATTTTCTTTTGTCTTTTTCAGACCAAGCCAATCTTATCTTACAAAAGGCCTTCATCATTGGAACATCAACATCGATTGACACTGCCCCTTATATTACAGAGACATTACAATTACTCAACTTAGATAATATGAACAATTAAAATCTGTAATACAATGTATTGCTGTCTGTAACTCATTATAAATAATACATTGACAGCTTATCTATTCATTGCACATGAAATTGAAATGTGTCATTCATAAAATGAAGGTGTAATTGAAAGTTTTATATATACATGTATCATGATTTCATGTTTTCATTTTTATAGAATTATCACATAAAAGAACATTTTGTTTTGTTTTGTAATGTTTTGTGAAATGATTGATCATTGTTATGAAAGTGCTATCTTTGTATCATGTTGAGACCATAAAAAGGTCATTTCAAGTTATGAGTTTTTGTTAATGCCCTAATCTGTAATGTATTGGTTCTTAAATTTTTGGCTTGATTTCAAGAATTTATTAAATGGTGAATATTGAATAAATGAAAGAACTTGTTTACTTTGTGCAAAGTTACAGAGATGGGACAAATATATATATCTCTGGTTTAGTCCTGTCCCTTCTGTCCATCCATCTGTTTGCAACAAATCCTTCCTAACAGTTTTCTTGGCAACTACTTATCACATTGTCTTGAAATTTGGTTTGTGACTCAAGTATGAGACCATGTGTAGTGAGTATGGAATTTAGGTCTGGTGGATATTTTACTACCCACATAGTCATTTTTTGTCTTGTGATGATTTAACGTGGAAGGCGAGACACAAGTATTACTTTACCCTTGCAATGGTGTTAACTTCTTTATATAAGCTTTTGTGGAAAATGTGTTACTTTAAAATATTTTTAAACTTGGCATCTGACATTTATTATAAAGACACATAGGATAATTTGTCAAAAATTTGAAAATCCCAATTCAAAGATGCTCAGACTCCTCTTTTAAGATTTCAAAAATCAACAATATTATAGATACATTATTAAGTTTATTGTCCATAGCCTGGCCAATCTTTCAGAAGAAAATATACTATTTTGTTCGTTCGTTACAAAATTGTAGTGTATTATTTGCAGCCTGCACAAAGTATTGTTTATGGAGAATGTAGAACAGTATTGTAACAAAGACATTTGGCTTCCGGAAAATTAATGAGGTAAGGATTGTAACATGTAGATTCATTTATTTTTGCTGTGGTTTTTCTGTAAACACATTTCAATTTTATATCCCATACATGTAACACACTCTAGATTCCACAAATGCCAAAAAGACGGCTTAAATTTGATACCTCCTTTTTGGATACAAATCAAGAAATGTGCAACTCCCAAAATTACCGCTATCCAGCATCTAGTTTTATGCAAATGCATCAAATATTTTTTAAATAACTTCAGTTTTATCAGACTTTGACTTTGTCAGTATTCCAGTTGATAATATGTTCCGCCTTGTTTGATGGAATTTTTATTTAGTTATATTGTTTAAATGCAGAAAAAAATTAAAATTAACTATTATAGTAAATTTCTTGCATTAAAAAAATTGGTAATAGACGTTTGCCTACAAAATGCCGTACATTAATGTTAAAATAAAGTTTTTTCTTGTTTTTACAGGTACACTCCACCAACATTGGCTATATCTAACCTGTACTGGAAATCATGGGTGATACTACTGGTCCTATCAGCCTTCAATACTAGGACGTTTGGTCATACCTCGTGGGAAAACTACCCAACACTTAAATGTATGATGGAAATGGTCATGACCAGGTATGAATGTAGGATACATGAATTGGGGAAAAAAAGTTACACTCCATTATGTGTGTGCATGTGGGGGATGTTGGGTCATGTGTGTGTGTGTGTGTGTGTGTGGTGGGGGGGGAGGGGTGGTTTGGTCTGTCTGTCCAGCTTGTTGAATTTAAGAAAACATTACATGATGAAAATATTTCATATGGAGATGTACATAAATGAAATTAAAGGGTCACTTTGACACTATCCATTGTCTTGTTTCTTCCTGCAGCGTCACAAAAGGTTCCATTACAGTTTTCCCTGCAAATACATGTCACAGCCTCTTGTATTAAGGCCTATAGCTTCCTGGTATATCACTATATAGTATAAATCCATTGTATACCCATAACTCAGGTTATCAAATATTTTAAGATGTAGGCAACATACTTCTGTGAAAGACCCTCATTGTAGTTAATAATCATTAATAGCCCAGCTAACAACAATGGACCCAAAGTAAGTAAAGGGGTCCCAAGGGCTTTAACTGCAATATGATTGATCGAGGTTGTTATTTTTATGTCGCCTTCGACTTGTTGGAAAGTGAAATAATGGAAATCACTTTCCCACTATCTGTTGTACGGCATCACAAAAACTTTCACCACAGACATGTCAAAGCCTTGTAAAATTTGACATTTAACTTCTTCTTATATGGTGTAAATTGAAGCAATTTGATGACCCTTACTCATCCTCTTCCTGTTTACCTGATATCCTAATTTTTTCCTGTGCATGGTTTCATTATTTTTCATGAGGTATCAATTTTTCAGGGTTCTTGGGTGTTTGTGAGCCATGAAAATGAGAATCCAACAAAGTGTTGTTTTTACATTGATTACATTCAGCAACATGTGGAAACCATGAAATTAATATCCAATGAAATGTCTTTTTGAGCAAAACCAAGAAAAATTAATACTCAAGAAAATAAATGAATTCACAGTATATATTTGACATATACACACAATGTTTTGGGCCTGTACACACCACAGCCTCTTGATATTTGCAAAGCTCCATCTTCTAGTACTATTTGAAGATTTTATAGCTATAACTCATCTACTCTCTGTTAAATGATATAATGCATAGTGGACATATATATTTCTTATTTTTATGGTATGCCTGACCCACAATTACTAAAAAAGCTTGTATCCCATGAAAATTAAAACTTTCACAGTAGTATATTTATTGTCTTTTCTTTAGACTTAGCTTTTGATTTGCCATTTTACACATACATGTATGATTATTAGCATTTTATTCAGATGTTGTCTGTTTTCAGTGGACCTGCTAGGAAGCCACCAGCAGATAAAAAGTTTGAATGACAGTTTACAGATTGGGCAGCGACTCTGTAGGAGTCGACAGCCAGACTTTTTACTGGATATCATACAGAGACAGGTTAGTACATAAAAAGACTGACATCAATCTTTTTCTTAAATTTTATTATCTTTAGAAACTATGTGGAATATTAAGTGCGCGCTTGACATTTCCTCCCAGGGCAGCCTGGGTAGATTATTTTTCCCGGGTTGACCTCTGTTTTGTATGGGTCAATGATCTTTTTAACAAATAAAAGTGTACATTTGGAACAACCTAGGTTACACATAATGTTGCTACGTCATTATCCAGGTTGTTCTCGTTCTGCCCCAAATGAGGGACAATTCATCTACCTGGGGCTCCCTGGATTTGAATGTCGAATGCAAGATAAGTGTATGTGACATGGTCTACATAAATCAGTGGCTACTTAAAAAACCACATTGGATAACAGCCAAACCAGTGGTCACTGCCTGCAGTCTTGCAACTGGTCCTTGATCAAATATGTAATGCATTTGATTCAATACCAATCTTAGAATCTGACTCAATCAGTCTAAAATTATTTACCTCGAAGTTTAACATGCCCATTTAGGTTTTTACACCCTTTCCCCTCTATAATTTACTTTTTTAAGGTGTACAATTGACATGGGAATTCAAAATTTGAACTCACCATTTCAAAATACAATGGGAACCCTGGCCTTTGTTCTTAAGGAGGCTGGGGGTTCTAAAACAATGCATCTTTTTCAGTCATATTGCAAATTTTAAGCCAATATTTCAGTTTAAAGACTTGTTACAGCATAAATGATGTAAAATTTATTTCTTTATTACATTTTATTAATAAAAAAAATTCAAGATAAACACTTCAAAAGATATTAAGCTTTTTCTTAAAAAAATTGATTTCAGGGGAGATAATTGGTGGGAAAATGTGTGACCAATTTTTACAAAGAAATGTATTAGAAAATGTAGTTTTCCTTAAATATCTCAAAAAGGAGTACCGTCATCCCATGATTTCATTACAGAAATCAAAAGTATATTCTAGTTTTGTTATTTTACACAAATTTGTAGAAATTTCTATGTCAGGCTTTAAAAACATATGCATTTTGAGAATTTTTCCTATACATTCTATACAAATTGCTTTAATATTTAAAAAATAAGCCCTGTGACCTATTGTTTTTATTATATATTTTCAATGCTAATACTAATGCCAATTTACTATAAAAGTTTGAAAAAGATCCAATGTTAAATATTTAGACACCCCAACCTCCTTAATTTGTCTTTTCCACTTTCAGGGAACCTCTAAGACCATGCCATGGCTGGCTGAGCTGGTGGATGGCAATGAAGGATCATTACAGGTCCTACCTGTCCAGTGTCTGTTTGAATTCCTTCTCCAAGACTCTGATTCCTCCTTGTTTGATGGAGATGATGAATCTACTCATGCCGAAAAACACAAAAAAAGACAGGTATGGTTATGGCTTATAAATCATGTGACTTCAAGAATTTTATTTTGCCTAAAAGTAGTTGGGGATTTAATGTCCTGATACGCATGTTCATAAGTTCAAAATCATATTGACCTACATGT
Source organism: Arcuatula senhousia (assembly GCA_963971305.1). Classification (NCBI taxonomy): domain Eukaryota; kingdom Metazoa; phylum Mollusca; class Bivalvia; order Mytilida; family Mytilidae; genus Arcuatula; species Arcuatula senhousia. The sequence continues at coordinate 53,079,927 of OZ020307.1, read as the reverse complement.
ATTCCTTGTTCGATGTTAGTAATCATCATGAAATGTATTACATCATGAAGTTCTATGAAGACATAAAAGTTATACCCGTTTGCTTTAACTTTGTTGTCATTTGTATTTCGAACACACGTGAAGGTTAGCACTGCTGGTGGAGTTTAAATTCCCCGAGGTTAGCCCGCTCCGGCACCAACACTTTTGAGTTGGAGAATACATCAAAGCTTTAAATTATCTGTCTAAATTTCAAAATTGTCTAAACCTTAAGGTTCTTCCTACCCCAGACATAGGTTGAATATCTTAGTAATAATTTGGTTCCCCAGTTTGGTATTTTTGGTTATACTGTTCTATGCTCTTCATATTCATACAGTGTTTGGCATTTTCAATTGTTTTAGTAGAGCGCCTCTGATGAGTCTTGAATAGACGAAACGCGCGTCAGGCGTAGCAAAATTTATTGTCTGGAACTTTGTTGTCATTTGTATTTCATGAAAATTGGTAACAGAAAAAGGAGTGTGTTAAAAAAGGCTGTGCTTTGACACATAGTCTTGTTGCGACGAATGTTGCAAAAGGCGAGACTTAGGTATGGTGATTCTGGCGGCAGTGATGACAGCGGCGGCGTCCACAATTGGTTAAAGTTTTTGCTTAATAAGTCTGTTTTACATGAAGCTGGTATGGTTCACCACTGATATTGGGTATGCACTTGCATTAGCATTAGTACAGATCAATTTCAAAAGCATTTCATCTGTATGCTCCTGCAGTCACGGTCTACTGACTTTGAAATTTTACACTGATTTGGCCGAGGTTAACCTTTTTTCTTACGTCTGTTTTACATGAAACAGTTATGGTTCACCATTGATATTGGGTATGCACTTGCATTAGCTTTAGTACAGATCAATTTCAAAAGCATTTTATCTGTATGCTCCTGCAGTCACGGTCTACTGACTTTGAAATTTTACACCGTTTTGGCCAAGGTTAACCTTTTTTCTTACATCTGTTTAACATAAAGCAGTTATGGTTCACCATTGATATTGGGTATGCACTTGCATTAGCATCAGTACAGATCAATGTCAAAAGCATTTCATCTGTATGCTCCTGCAGTCACGGTCTACTGACTTTAAATTTTACACCAATTTGGCCGAGGTTAACCTTTTTTCTTACGTCTGTTTAACATGAAGCAGATATGGTATATCATTGATATTGGGTATGCACTTGCATTAGCATCAGCACAGATCAATTTCAAAAGCATTTCATCTGTTTGCTCCTGCAGTCATGGTCTACTGACTTTGAAATTTTACACTGTTGACTTTTTACTTATGTCATGAGTGTTTTATCTAAAACAGTTATGATTCACCATATATATTTGGTATGCAGCTGCTTAAGCATCAGCTAAGATCAGTTTAAGGAGGATTTTTACTTAATTTTATACTGTGTCCAGTTGCGACAGGCAAGAAATGTCTCTGTGTTAACAGTTTATAATTAATCATCAGTGATATTCTTACCTTTCTCAAAAATCATAGAATTGAAATTGAGTTATATAATCTTTTAAATTGTACACTATGCAGGATTTAACTTAAAGTTAATATGAATTTTCTGTTGGTTGAAAGAAATGCATTTGCATTTCTTAATTTAAACATTACTTTCACAAATTCTAGTGAACTAAAAGTTTATTTTTTCTGTACAGAAAATGAAGAAGAAAGAGCAGCTACTAAAACATCTACAGAGTTTGGTTCACGATGAATCGACTCAAGAAGAACCGGCAAGTCAGGTCTTAGATTATTTTCTGAAGAGGCTATCCTCCCAGCAGCCGTCCAACAGATTGTTAGCTATAAAGGTGAGTTTAAATTGTGTGTGTTCAGTTAGTTTTAATGAGGGTCAGTAAGACCTTTCATGGGCCAACTCGAAAGGCATATTTATTCACAGCAAATTCAGACTCCAACGCATATAACTGCTGGAATTTTTTTGCTCTAAAATTTTATTGAGAAAGTAGGATTTTGCATTTCTCTTTACAGGAGTGTGGGATGAGACCATCTCCTACTCACCCCCTTCAATTTAAAAAAGAACTTTTATTTTTGGATGACTTGAATTTAAAATGAAAAAAAAACAAATAAAGAACAGATATTTTTACAGAGACAAACTTTTACTAACAAATGTTACTTCAGCCTTGGCTTCTTAATTGGTTATACAAACTACATCTTTCAAAACTTTAAGTTTCTTGTAAATGAAAAAGTAATTTGTTTAATTTCAGGGACTATGGATGGTTTTATCTGAAAAACCTATGGAAGAAATGATTGAACTAGATTATCTCCATCAATCAAAACACAGCTGGCTTCTGACTGACCTACCCAGAATTCCAATCTTCTCAAAGGTCAAGGATCAAATCTGCACTGCAATCAGACAGGTATTATTCCCTTGTTTGTGTCTCACACTGACATTTTGTTTGTATTACATGGGGTGGGGGTGGTATGGAATCATTCCTGTCTATGTGTCTGTTAACATAGCTCATATGCAACTCTTAAACTCCTTTAAGGAGTTTGATGAACCCTGATAGGAAGGGAGAACATCATATTAAGATGTGCATGGAGAAATCTCATTGTCATCCTACATCATTGAGGAGGAAAAAATTCCCAATTTAAAATCTAAATAGGGCTTGAGGATGTGCTCATTTAGCTGTTTCACAATTCTAGTTTTTTTTAGCTCACCTGGACCAAAGGTCCATGTGAGCTTATACCATCAATTGGCGTCCATAGGGGTCAAATACAGTTTTTTGCAAATAACTAAAAAACTGTAACAGATATCAAAATTCTGGCATGGGTAAAAGTGATCAGCACCTCAAGATCTACAGGACCAGAAATTTTCAAGAAGATCCAACAACCGATGTAGGAGTTATTGCCCTTTTTCTGGATTTTTTCAAAATTTTGCACTTATTTAGCCCTATATCTTGAAAACTATACAAGATATTTTAAAATTCAAATTGCATATGATTAAGCACATCAAGATCTACATTTCATGTTATAGGTCAAAGCTGTAGAACATACTTTTGTGTTAACTCTTGTTTGCTAATTACTCAAAACTGGTTCTTTTGTTCTTTGTTCTTTTCCCTAATTTTTGCCAAATTTGAACTAATTAAGCTCAGTATCTTGAAAACTAACCAAGTTATTTCATAAATTTAAATTGCATATGGTTAAGCACAATAATACCTACAAATATATGTATCTGTGTAGTTCAGGTGAGCGATTCATGCTCTTGGGAGCCTCTTGTTTTATGCCAAAGGGGCCTATTGTATTCTGCTCTATAGGGATGTTCGCCATGACGTCAGAGCTTACCAGTGGAATATTTTTGGAGGGCAAAAAGACAATAAAATTGTGTTGAAAAACGTCTTTAAACTGTCATAACTTTTTTGTTTTTCAAGATAATTGAAAAATTCTTTTGGTTCTACAATTTTCAGAAAAAGATCGTTTTTGTAGTGCATTTTACAAATAAATATTCAATGGTTCAAAAGATCGAAAATTTGGTTGATTTAAAATTTTCAACAAAAATCAACTTGGTCCAGAAACAATTTTGTAGAAAATTAATTTTTTTAGCAATCTTTTAAAACTTTATTATGGTAAATATGAATAAATTTTTCTTCCCAGAACCGTTTACAGAACCAATTTATCTTATCAAATAAAAAAGTTACAAGGATTTAAAATTTGAGGAAATTATCCTATCAATCGATGTTTGTTTATTGCACTGTTTATTGCCATCCAATTTGACACTTAATGAGATGCAAATTAGTGAATATGACATCACTAATGAGCTAGGCGAACACTCCTATTTGTCTATTTGTCCTTTCCAAATAAGGTTAAGGATAAAGTTATTTTTCCATGTCGCATTGTCAGGTGGGACATCTTGTCTTTTTAGCTCACCTGACACATTAGGTGATGTGAGCTATTGTCATCACAAGGTGTACGTCGTCATTCCGTCTGTTAACTTTTCTTCAAAGATTGTCTTCTCTGAAACCACTGAAAGGTTTGTTTTCAAACTTTGTATACTTTATATTTAGTATGTCTTCAACCAAGTTTGTTTAATAATGATCCAATTTTCAAAATCCTTTTTTAATGTCCCGTCCATTGATTTTGACCTGAATTACGGCCCTTGGACTTTTTGTAAAAATAACAGTTTTCCACACTTTTTCACCATCCTTGCATATATTCAAATGGTTTTTAGTATGTGAGTCTACCATGATGATTTACAGGTCGAGTTTGAGTTTCGTTCTGGTCCACTGATTTTGACGTAAATTACGGCCCTGGGACTTAGCAAATTTTGTAAAAAATACAGTTTTATTATATTGCCAGCGGGGCGGGGCATCAGTGTCATCTTGACACATTTGTTTGTTCATTTGAATTTTTGTGCAAATCTATGCTTGTATTTTTTAATCATTTTGCACTCAGCTAAGATTTTCATTTACTGTATGCTGTTCTGTGATTGTCAGATCATTTTCACATTTCACAATTGTATATGATATAGTTTGTTTATTAGTACTCCAACTTTTATCGTTTGATTTATGTGCAAATCTATGCTTGTATTTTTTAATCATGTTGCTCTCAGCTTAGATTTTCATGCTGTATGCTGTTCTGTGATTGTCAAATCATTTTCACATTTCACAATCATTTCTCATATCATGTGTAGGTGTTACTACTAAAACCTAAAATCTTTCTCTAAGAGTTCACTTTTGTTATGGCATTATTAATTGCTTTTCAGTTGTTTCTATATGTTTTTGTGTTGGTTGTTTCTTCCCGCTTTTCTCGTTTTTATCTTTGCACTGTCAGACTTTTGACATTTGAAAGCCCAATTGGTACCTCTGTGCTTCTATTTTATGTTGGTGCCATAAAATAGTTTCAACCCAACCATTTCTTTTTAGATGTCTGAACTAAGTCAGGACCATTGTGGTTTATATTTTTATGGTATGCTGTCTGCATTTGTACTAGGATATTTTGTTCCTTGTTCAGAAGTTTTGTTGTGATCTTTCTGGACATTTTAGTACTAATCTTATAAAAACCTCGAAAATTTCAGGAATTCTAAAATCTTAAATCTTGGAAGGATCTGACATTAAGTATAACTCTGTAATTTAATGAAATAATTTAAAACTAGAAAAAAAAATATTTTATAAACCTAAATTATATTTGATTAAAACTTGTATTTTACATTTTACAAACAAAGCAATATAACAGATGAAATAAATATACACATTAATGAAAGGATTCAGTAACAAAAATTGAGTCTGATATAATTCCTCATCCTTAAAACTAAAATACAAAACTAGTAACTGTTTGACAATGTATATATTTAGCAGGTATCAAGGGCAATGTTACACAATAAAAGTATATATATAAATTCAAAAGTATTTGGTTGGAGAAAATTTTAATTCCAAACTTTTCAGTTTGTTTTTCAGAATTCCTCGTAACATAATTGTACAACAATCATCTACATTCTACTGAGAAAGTGTAGGTTAAATATCTTAAACAAATATAAGTATATTGCCTTAATAAAATACACAGGTGCTACAAAGATTACAAAAAATGAAGATATAAGCCCAGAATAAAATTATTAAAGCAAAAGAACTTTTCTTACATTTTTCATTTTTTGAAAAACATCAATGATATCTTAATTAAATTCATCTCCTAAACCACATTAACACATTCATACCAAAATCAATCAGAGCTAATAAAACTAAATTTAAGTCTATTTGTCACAAACAAGTCACTAACTATTGATTAATTTCATCCCCTAAACCACATACATTCATACCAGAATTATTCAGATCTAATAAACCAACCCCATGTCTATAGCCAAATGCAAACCACTTACTGTTGCTTAAATCCATCCCCTAAACCACATTCACACATTCATAGCATCATTCAGAGCTAATAAAACAACCTCTTACACATCACCAATAAAACAACTCTATGTCTATCACCACAAGTTTGCTTCTTACTATTATCTATATTCCCCTCCCACACTCCCACACTCTCTCTCAATATTGAAAACCTTATACTTACCCCACAGAGAAAATAAGACCAGGTCCTTCCTGGTTAACCACCACCAGTTTCTTAGTACTACTGTCATAGTGTACAGCAGAAGGTATATACAGTCCATCATCCTTACCTAGTAACTGATGACATGACTTACCATCAGGGGACAGGAGTACCAGATTGTTAGACCAGGAACCTATGACATAGATATTATCATTGCCATCTATTGTCACACCCATGGGAAACTTAAGTACAGCCTCATCTTTGTATTTAAAGATAATATTGAACTGAGTATCTAGTACAGTTACTGTGTCTGTATTAGGACATGTGTAACATATGAGACTGCTACTTACCTCTACATGTGAAAAAAAACTAATCCTCTCATCCTTCACCACCATCTCTACCTTCCCACTGTCTATGTTCACTCTGACTAGACCTTTATACTTAACACAACATACTAACTCTCTACCTCTACAACACAGCCCTCTCACCTCCTCTCCAACCTTTAACTTTTTCACCACCTGGTCACTATCTACATCTATGATGGAGATAGTGCCAGACCTATGATGTGACACAGCAACATGATGATCATCTACTGGTGTCACATCATACACTCCATCACTCTTACCAAACTTGATGGTGGATCTTAGTGATCCATCAGACTTGTGTATTATTACCTTACAATCATTACCATGATAGTCACCAGAATCAGCAATCACCACCATTCCACTAGGTAAGGTACAGCAGCCATGGTAGTAATGATTACCATTCAGGTCAATGGTCTGTTGTAGTTGGAGCTGTACAGGTGCTGATGTCTGTACCACTTTCACAGCCTCTAGATATCTTGCTCCAGTGTTTTGTATAGATAAGGCAGAATGACTCTTGCCAACTTGAATGTCTCCCAGCGACTGAATACCATTTATAATGTCCTCAATGATCTCATTGACTTCGAATTTCAGCTCATACTTCAGAAGTTTTTCACTGTTTGAGAGTTCGTTAAGATAAATGTCCATTTCATTAACAATGGTCTCCATTTCTTTAATTCCAATCAACGTCATGTAATTTGAGGCGTACTTCAGGATCTCATCCTTTTGGTCCAGTATGGCATGCAGTTCTTCCTCCTTGGATTGAACTGTTTTAACTGTGGTGGAAATGTTATAGTCCAGTTTATTATACACAGTATCCATGTCAGAAAGTGTTTTGTCTTTCAAGTTTGTTAAGTGTTTTATCAAATTGTCAATTTTTTCCTCAAAATCTGCTTTCATTTTCTTGCATGAAATGTTTAATTGTTTTAGATTTTTGTTTCTTTCATCAGCAATCTGTTTCAAAATTCCACATTTGGTTTCCATCTCCAACATTGTATCCTCAAACAGCACAGAACCTTTAACCTTGTGTATGATATCCTCAATTTTGGGGATGTCTTTACATTTCTGGTGATGCTTTTTTCGGCATTTGATACAAGTCGGTGTATCATGGATCCTACAAAACTCAGTAAATTTCTCTCTGTGTTCTGTGCAGTATGGCTTTATCTTCAAAATAAAAGGCGGTAACTTTTGGTAATCTTCATATGGTATGGTGCTGTGATTTCTTGTATCTTTCTGGCGTTTATGATGTTCAGTACAGGGTTGACATAGCAGGTCATGACAATCAGGGCACCAGACGGAAGGTGCTGATGTTTTCTTTCCTTTTGAACATACACTACATGTAGAAGCCATGGCTATAGGATCTGAAAGAGAACATTGTGTTAAATAATCTGTTCTAAGAATAAAAACTAAGATGGATTTAGAAAATTTCAAAAGTGGGTGGCTCCTTCATGAGTTCAGGACAAAAGGAGAGCAGGCTAAGGCTGATATTTTGCCAAAAATCTGCTAATTAATAACAAAATTCTGAAGAAGAGGTGACTTTAAACCACTACATCCCTCCCTTTTTGGCTGGATTTCTTGAGGTAAAAGATCTGGGTTATAAAATGGTGAATGTCAGGCAGGCTGGCGGGCATCTTGCTGGTTTTTCATAACAGTTACATTTCACAGCCACTTGATATTTGGTATACAGCATCAGGGTAAGGGTTCCATAACTTGGGATTTGATTTCAGGTCTGTTGCTCATCTTGTTTCTATTAAACAAAGTCCTGTCATTTTTTACTTGTTAGCTCACCTGGACCGAAGGTCCATGTGAGCTATTATCATTACTTGGCGTCCGTCGACGTCGTTGTCTGTCGTCGTCTGTTGACAATTTTTGTCTCGCCTGGGAAGCAGAGCGGGACATATGTGTTACTTTACCGGCGGCGGAGGCATTAACTTTTTGTAAAAGTTTTATGAGCACCTCCATATCTCAAGAACTATAGGTCCTGGGTTGATAAAACTTGGTATGCATATGCCCCAGTAGTAGCTTAGCACAACTGCATCCCCATCTTTTGACCTTGACCTTGATTTTCTGGTTGAGTGACTTTGACAATTTTCAAATCATATAATAGCAATGGAAAAGTTTTGCGAGCACCTCCATATCTCAAGAACTATAGGTCCTGGGTTGATGAAACTTGGTATGCATATGCCCCAGTAATAGCTTAGCACAGTTGCATCCCCATCTTTTGACCTTGACCTTGATTTTCTGGTTGAGTGACTTTGACAATTTTCAATACATATAATAGCAATGGAAAAGTTTTGTGAGCACCTCCATATCTCAAGAACTATAGGTCCTGGGTTGATGAAACTTGGTTACATATGCCCCAGTAGTAGCTTAGCACAGTTGCATCCCCATCTTTTGACCTTGACCTTGATTTTCTGGTTGAGTGACTTTGATTATTTTTATTGCATGTATTTGCAATGTTTAAGTTCTATAAACATCTTTTGATCTCAGAAACTGAAAATCCATGTAAATTCAAAATATAGTGAAAGTAAGAAAGAATAATTGTTTCTGATGGTGCCGGCAGGCGAGACATACTTTAGTGTTAACTCTTGTTCAAAAATTTTCTCTCCTCTGAAACTACTGAACAGAATTTAATGAAACTTGGTACAAATGATCCTTAGGGTGTCCTGCACCAAACTTGTGTTTCGATTTTCGATATGTCAAAAAACATGGCCACCGTTACTAAAAATAGATCAGGGGGGTCAGACTACTATTTTTGGCTTGTTAATCAAAAAGTATAAGAGATAGATGAAATCTGTTGCCACCCTTCTGCTTCAGCATCAAAAGTTCTTCAAAAGTCTCCATCTGGTCAAAGTTGTCAGATGATCCCTTATAGGAGTTACAGCCCTTTAAAGGTGAAAAATAGCGTTTTTGCATGTTTTTGGCTTATAGAATGAAAACTATTGTAAATAGAGAAAAGCTGTTGCTTGCTTAAATGTTCAGCTCATTAAGCTCTACAAAAGTCTTTATAGGGTCGAAGTTGTCAGATGACCCCATATAGGGGTTACAGTCCCTTAAAGGCAAAAAATAGTGTTTTTGGCCTATAGAAAGAAAACTATTGCAAATAGAGAAAAGCTGTTGCTTGCTTAAATGTTCAGCTCATTTAGCTCTACAAAAGTCTCCGTATGTTCAAAGTTGTCAGATGATCCCTTATAGGGGTTACAGCCCCTTAAAGGTGAAAAATAGCGTTTTGCATGTTTTTGGTTATAGAATGAAAACAATTGTAGATAGAGAAAAGCTGTTGCTTGCTTAAATGTTCAGCTCATTTAGCTCTACAAAAGTCTCCATAGGGTCAAAGTTGTCAGATGACCCCTTAAAAGGGTTACAGTCCTTTAAGGCGAAAAATAGTGTTTTTGGCCTATAGAATGAAAACTATTGCAGATAGAGACAAGCTGTTGCTTGCTAAAATGTTCAGCTCATTAAGCTCTACAAAAGTCTTCATGGGGTTGAAGTTGTCAGATGATCCTTTATAGGGATTAAAGCCCCTTAAAGGCAAAAAATAGTGTTTTTGGCCTATAGAATGAAAACTATTGCAAATAGAGAAAAGCTGTTGCTTGCTTAAATGTTCAGCTCATTTAGCTCTACAAAAGTCTCCATAAAGTCAAAGTTGTCAGATGATCCCTTATAGGGGTTACAGCCCCTTAAAGTTGAAAAATAGCGTTTTTGCATGTTTTTGCCCTAATAGAATGAAAACTATTGTAGATAGAGAAAAGCTGTTGCTTGCTTAAAATGTTCAGCTCATTTAGCTCTACAAAAGTCTCCATGGGGTGGAAGTTGTCATATGACCCTTTATAGGGGTTAAAGCCCCTTAAAGGCAAAAAATAGTGTTTTTGGCCTATAGAATGAAAACTATTGCAGATAGAGAAAAGCTGTTGCTTGCTTAGATGTTCAGCTCATTTAGCTTTACAAAAGTCTTCATAGGGTCAAAGTTGTCAGACGACCCCTTATAGGGGTTACAGCCCCTTACAGGCAAAAATAGTGTTTTTTGCTGAAAAAATGAAAACTATTGCAGATAGAGAAAAGCTATTGCTTGCTTAAATGTTTAGCTCATTTAGCTCTACTAAAGTCTCCATAGGGTTGAAGTCGTCTGATAACCCCTTATAGGGGTTACAGCCCCTTAAAAGTTGAATACCAGTGTTTTTTGATTATCTAGAATGAAAAATATTGCAGATAGAGAAAAGCTTTTTCATGCTTAAACATTCAGCTTATTTAGCTATACAAAAGTCTTCATAGGGTTGACATCAAAACCAGGTGAGCGATTCAGGCTCCTGGGAGCCTCTTGTTTAGATCTGCTATAGAAGGTCTATTTTATTTTCAAACTATTTAGATACATAAATAAAAACAACTTGAATTTTTTTTTTACTTTGAATTTATTTTATTTGATTTTACAAATAATTGATCCTTGATTCAAGTTAAAGTTTGCTTCTTTGTTGTATTATTGACATTTAACAGATAATATCTAATAAATTAAATATCATTTTATTGAAATGACAGAATTATTACTAGAATCATAAAACAAAATTTAATAAACCCAAGATAAAAATTATTTACCTTATAATTCAAAATTTGTATGTTGGCAGTATTTTTTGGCATACATGTAAGTCCGTATGAACAATTATATTTTTAATTGCATTATTCATTCAAGTACAGTTGCGTGGAACGTTGTAATTTTGTTTTGGTAATGTTTACACTTTGTGTATTGACAACAAGTTGATAAGGAAGTTCTAGTGTTACACGACCATATACCGTCTCTTAAGAATAAATTTAATGAAAAATATTTAAAGAGATCTCAATGTTTCAATGAATGCACAGTTTTAGAGAATGATCTAATCGTAACTTTGACAAAGTACGGTTGTTAAATTGTCATTCTATTATATTACAGTCCATTCAGTTTATTGAACGTTAATGATTGAGATTTAAAAATTGTATTCGGATTCTATGAGCAATTACAATCTTTTTTATTTAATATATGCTCTATTGTTAACACTCTATAAGATAGTTGAACTTAAGTTTTATAGTCAGTGCATATGCCATTACATTCCATTCAGTAATATTTTTTACATATTTAATAGAAGTTAAAAACTGCATTTAAATTCTGTTTACCATAAAGAATGAGAACAGTTGAGGAATTATAACTTGATGCAATATATCATGTTTGCATTTATAAATATATTGCTATGTTACATGAAACACATTTACAACATTTTAGTATTTGAATTTTAGTATATAGTATAAAATATCAAAAGCTTAAAAACTGTGTCATGATTACGAAGATTTTTACATCAATTACTGTCTTTTCTACAAGAGTTTGAATGAAAGAAAGATTTTATTTTTTTATTGTTTCACTCCCCTAAAATCAGCTCACCTGACCTAAAGTGTCAGGTGAGTGGGTCAGGTGAGCTATTGCTATTACTTGGCACCCTTTGTCAGTAAACTTTTTCGAATGTTTACTCCTCTGGCACCAAACTTATTACAATTGTTTATTGGCATGGGTGGTACAAATTTTCATTGGGATTTTTATTTGTAAAACGATATGGCCGCCATTTCTAAAAATAGAACGTAGGGGTAAATTGTAGTTTTATGCAAATAACTCCAAACATGTTGCAGACATCAACATTTCTTCTTTGTGGGTAAAATTAAACAGCACCTCAAAATTTACCTGTACAGAAACTTTGAAGAAAAACTACCCATTTAGGAGTTATTGCCCTTTTCCCTATATTTTTTCTCCATGTGTTGCACTTTTGAAGTTTAATATCTTGAAAAAATAAAAGATATTTGATAAATTTTAGTTGCATATTGTTCATCACATCCAGATCTACAAAACATGTAACAGAGTCAAAGTTGTTGGACCCAAAGTTTTAAGGAGTTATTCCCCATAGAATCTTAAAACTTTTTTTCTACAGCCTTTCCTTATTGTAATGAAAATGTAATAATGTAATGTAAGTTCAATTACAATCAAACTTGGTATATCAAATTTCTGATGAGGTGCAAAATGTTCATCATCTCAAGATGCCTTGATAATTTAAGAATTGAGGAGTTGTTGTCCTCTAGCTTTCTTGATTTTTTTTTCTTTACTTTGAGGTTATTTAGCTGAAGATCTTGAAAACTATATAAGATAGTTAATAAGAAATTTGAATTGCACACTGTTAAGCACTTGCAGATCTACAAAATTTGTAAATGGTCAAAGATGTAGGTCCTTAACTTTCATGAGTTATTCTCCTTAGAACATCAGAATTGATGTATTTCCACAGCCTTCAAATTGTATTGTGCACTGTAATTCTAAAGTTAGTTAATCCCTACAAATAATTATTATATGGAAGTAGGAATAATGGTCAATTAAACATGAAAATTACTGTTTATGCCTTGTAGGGGGCATATTGTAGATGTAGAAAATAATAAAGAGCTTTTAATTTCTGAAATCGTCAGCTTATTGGACTGTACACTTCAATACATTAGTTGAACTAAAGTTGTCATATAACTATGACCCTTATAATGTAATAGAAGTGGTTTTTACCTCAAAGCTTAAAATTCAGGCATTTAAGTCAGGTGAGCAAGTCAGGCTCCTGGGGGCCTCTTGTCTTTAGAATATAGACCATTTTCTAAAGTAATTTTATCTTTTCTTTAGGCATGTCAGATAGAGACAGACCCATCAGTTATCAGCTCCTACATCATGTTTCTGTCCACTCAGTCACATGATCTCACTCTACAGCAGTTAGATGAAGTGGTTCTGGTAAGTATTTAGTCCACTCAGTCACATGATCTCACTCTACAGCAGTTAAATGAAGTGGTTCTGGTAAGTAATTAGTCCATTCAGTCACATGATCTCACTCTACAGCAGTTAGATGAAGTGGTTCTGGTAAGTATTTAGTCCACTCAGTCACATGATCTCACTCTACAGCAGTTAGATGAAGTGGTTCTGGTAAGTATTTAGTCCATTCAGTCACATGATCTCAATCTACAGCAGTTAGAGGAAGTGGTTCTGGTAAGTATTTAGTCCATTCAGTCACATGATCTCACTCTACAGCAGTTAGATAAAGTGGTTCTGGTAAGTATTTAATCCACTCAGTCACATGATCTCACTCTACAGCAGTTAGATGAAGTGGTTCTGGTAAGTATTTAGTCCACTCAGTCACATGATCTCACTCTACAGCAGTTAGATGAAGTGGTTCTGGTAAGTATTTAGTCCACTCAGTCACATGATCTCAGTCTACAGCAGTTAGACGAAGTAGTTCTGGTAAGAATTAAGTCCACTCAGTCACATGATCTCACTCTACAGCAGTTAGATGAAGTGGTTCTGGTAAGTATTTAGTCCACTCAGTCACATGATCTCATTCTACAGCAGTTAGATGAAGTGGTTCTGGTAAGTATTTAGTCCACTCAGTCACATGATCTCATTCTACAGCAGTTAGATGAAGTGGTTTTTGTAAGTATTAAGTCCACTCAGTCACATGATCCCACTTTACAGAAGTTAAATGAAGTGGTTCTGGTAAGTATTTAGTCCACTAAGTCACATGATCTCACTCTACAGCAGTTAGATGAAGTAGTTCTGGTAATTATTAAGTCCACTCAGTCACATGATCTCACTCTACAGCAGTTCGATGAAGTAGTTCTGGTAAGAATTAAGTCCACTCAGTCACATGATCTCACTCTCCAGCAGTTAAATGAAGTGGTTCTGGTAAATATTTAGTCCACTCAGTCACATGATATCACTCTGCAGCAGTTAGAAGAAGTAGTTCTGGTAAGAATTAAGTCCACTCAGTCACATGATCTCATTCTACAGCAGTTAGATGAAGTAGTTCTGGTAAGTATTTAGTCCACTCAGTCACATGATCTCACTCTACAGCAGTTAGATGAAGTGGTTCTGGTAAGTATTTAGTCCACTCAGTCACATGATCTCACTCTACAGCAGTTAATGAGGTGGTTCTGGTAAGTATTTAGTCACTCAGTCACATGATCTCACTCTACAGCAGTTAGATGAAGTGGTTCTGGTAAGTATTTAGTCCACTCAGTCACATGATCTCACTCTACAGCAGTTAGATGAAGTGGTTCTGGTAAGTATTTAGTCCACTCAGTCACATGATCTCACTCTACAGCAGTTAATGAGGTGGTTCTGGTAAGTATTTAGTCACTCAGTCACATGATCTCACTCTACAGCAGTTAGATGAAGTGGTTCTGGTAAGTATTTAGTCCACTCAGTCACATGATCTCACACTACAGCAGTTAGATGAAGTGGTTCTGGTAAGTATTAAGTCCACTCAGTCAGATGATCTCATTCTACAGCAGTTAGATGAAGTGGTTCTTGTAAGTATTTAGTCCACTCAGTCACATGATCTCATTCTACAGCAGTTAGATGGAGTGCTTCTGGTAAGTATTTAGTCCACTCAGTCACATGATCTCACACTACAGCAGTTAGATGAAGTGGTTCTGGTAAGTATTTAGTCCACTCAGTCACATGATCTCATTCTACAGCAGTTAGATGGAGTGGTTCTTGTAAGTATTAAGTCCACTCAGTCACATGATTTCACTCTACAGCAGTTAGATGAAGTGGTTCTGGTAAGTATTTCGTCCACTTAGTCACATGATCTCACTCAACAGCAGTTAGATGAAGTGGTTCTGGTAAGTATTTAGTCCACTCAGTCACATGATCTCACTAAACAGCAGTTAGATGAAGTGGTTCTGGTAAGTATTTAGTCCACTCAGTCACATGATCTCACTCTACAGCAGTTAGATGAAGTAGTTCTGGTAAGTATTTAGTCCACTCAGTCACATGATCTCACTATACAGCAGTTAGATGAAGTGGTTCTGGTAAGTATTTAGTCCACTCAGTCACATGATCTCACTCAACAGCAGTTAGATGAAGTAGTTCTGGTAAGAATTAAGTCCACTCAGTCACATGATCTCACACTACAGCAGTTAGATGAAGTGGTTCTGGTAAGTATTTAGTCCACTCAGTCACATGATCTCATTCTACAGCAGTTAGATGGAGTGGTTCTTGTAAGTATTAAGTCCACTCAGTCACATGATTTCACTCTACAGCAGTTAGATGAAGTGGTTCTGGTAAGTATTTCGTCCACTTAGTCACATGATCTCACTCAACAGCAGTTAGATGAAGTGGTTCTGGTAAGTATTTAGTCCACTCAGTCACATGATCTCACTCTA
The DNA here is from genome assembly GCA_963971305.1 of Arcuatula senhousia. NCBI lineage: Eukaryota > Metazoa > Mollusca > Bivalvia > Mytilida > Mytilidae > Arcuatula > Arcuatula senhousia. The sequence goes on along the minus strand of OZ020307.1, from coordinate 53,064,371 downwards.
CAACAGTTAGATGAAGTGGTTCTGGTAAGTATTTAGTCCACTCAGTCACATGATCTCACTCTACAGCAGTTAGATGAAGTGGTTCTGGTAAGGATTTCAATAATTATGATTCACAGGAGATATTAAGATGTGGAATAAGATTACTTGAGACAACTTACATAAATAAATGGCAATTTAAATTTCCACATTAGAATTTTAAAGCCGCTGGTAGCTGCCAATGTGACCAACCATTTTTATGCCTCTTCAATGAAAGTAAGGCCATTAAAATTAAACACTCACCTTTTGGATACAAATACCAAAATCTGCAATTTCCTAAAACTACTCACTTAATATACAATATTTTAATCTTCTTTCTTCTAGGACATGCCTAAGTTGGTGTAGGAGAAATACCTTCATAACCACATCTTACAAGAGGGAAGACCAGAATATTATACAGAGATCCATGAAACTAGTTGTAATATTTTAATTTTTTCCATCTTTTAGGACATGGCTCAGTTAATTGTGGAGAGGAATACGATCGTAAGCCACATCTTACCGGAGGAAGGACGAGAAAATTCTACAGAGATGCATGAAACCCTCAAATCTCTGATTATGCTGTACAATACCTATCTGAAGAAGGCTAAGGAACCACAGAAGGAGGGATATTCATGGGTATGTTGATATGAATTTAAGATTTAAGCTGGTGGTAAAGAGTCAGGCTCTTTTTTTTATTTTGCACCCCTTATGATCGTTTTGATGGTTTGTGTCATATAATATTTAAGCCTAAACATTGATCTATTGCACCTCAAGTTTACCTTCCAAATTTAGCTATGATTACCTTTGCAATTAAGCAATTTTCATTAAAACTCTTTTTGTGAAAAAGTTAACACTTATTAGTCAAAACAAGTAGACGATAAAGATACGTGGAATAAGTGTATGTGACACAACCAACAACATTAAAAAGACAACATTACATATACTAATATTTTCTGGAAAGAAATTCTAACAGTCCTGATCAACCTTAAGGTAAGTTTCTTACCTCTTTCCTGTTAAACAAAATCTGGACATTGTTGTCTTTTACAAAGTTTTAGACTGGATTACACAGAGTGAAAAATCCATGTTATTTTAAAAAAGCTTTGATTTAATCAATCATAATTAATCACAATAAACTTTGACCTATACATGGGATCTTTTCTTTTTCAGTCCAACACACAAGATCAGATCTTGCTACAATGGAATGGTGGTGACTCAGCTACCATGCATATCTTAGTGGTCCATGCTATGATCATTCTACTGACCTACGGCCCTCCTAAATGTATGTATACCTGTATTTTACAAACATGATTACTATATAACTGCTTTGGAATGTTGTTGCTATAATGATGCATATCTTAGTGGTCCATGCTATGATTATTTTACTGACCTACAGCCCTCCTAAATGTATGTATACCTGTATTTAACAAAAACTTAAATAAACTCAATAGCAGGTGATTCTGTAACTATGCATATCTTTAATGGTGGTCCATGCTATGATCATTCTACTGACCTACGGCCCTCCTAAATGTATGTATACTGGCACTTTACAAACATGATGACTATATAACTGCTTTGGAATGTTGTTGCTATAATGATGTATATCTTTAATAGTGGTCCATGCTATGATCATTCTTCTGACCTATGGCCCTCCTTAATGTATGTATATCTGTATTTAACAAAAACTTAAACTTAATAGCTGGTGATTCTGTTACCCTGAATATCTTAAATAGTTGCCCATGAAATGATTATTCTGCTGATTTATGGTCCATCCAAATGCAAGTATAAATTGGAAAAATGGGATAAACTGAAAAACAGAAATCTTTAATGGATTACATCCCAGCTCTTTTGTTCTAACAGGGGTGATCTGAGCAAGATCATCTCTTGGAATACCCTGTTCTACTTTTTCAACTCTATTGTTCCTTTTCTTTTGTTTTTCAAAGCATGTTTTTTGAGAAATGTTCAATAAGTTGAACATAGGAAAATTATAAAATTATAAAATCAGCAACAAAGATTTTGAAGATTGAAAAATAAAATTGTTCCTACTGGAATTTGAACATTGGTTCTCTCTGTTTCAAGACTACCTTCATATCCACTGGGCCACAAATCCGATGGAAACTTCACGCTAAGAAATTGTACATAAAGAATATTGAAGGGGCCCAATAAGGATAGTTTATATTATATATTATAAAAATGTTTGCTTTTTGATTTAAATGCACAGAATGTATTCTAATGTTTGTATTAAAATTTTACATGACATATTTTGAAGGCTGGGATGTAAAATAGTTATTACATTCGGACTTGGTGTGTTAGTAAGATCACCCCTTCCAGCCTCCGACCGTTGGGGTGATCTTTTACTGACATACTGGGTCCTCATGTAATAACTATTACTGAAAACACAGTTATTCTCCGAAGAGTTTTCAATCATTAGTGGAACATATTCTATCTTAAACATTTAAAATTGTAAAAATTCAAAAATGGAATATTCTTATTTTTATAACCTGATTTTTTGTTCAATAATGGTACATTCTATCATATAAACAGTTTATAACCCCTGAGTGTTTACTCAGTAATGGAACATCTTATCTTATAAACAGTTAATCACTCCTAATTTTCATTCAATAATAGAACATTCTTATAAACAGTTAATCACCCTGAGTTTTCACTAAATAAGGGAACATTCTATCTTATAAACAGTTTATCACCCCTTAGTTGTTAATCAGTAATGGAACATCCTATCTTATAAGCAGTTAATCACCCCTAATTCTTATTCAATAATGGAACATTCTTTCTTATAAACAGTTAATCACCCCTAAGTTTTTACTCAGAAATGGAACATTTGATCTTAACAGTAAATCACCCCTGAATTTTCACTAAATGGTAGAACGTCCTATCTTATTAACAGTTTATAACCCCTAAGTTTTCATTCAGTAATGGAACATTTTAGCTTATAAACAGTTAAAATTATTAATCCCAGAGTTTTTACTTAGAAATAGAACATTCTATCTTAATCCTCCCTGACTTTTCACTCAGGGATTAAATGTACTATCTTTTTAAAAGTTAATCACTCCTGAGTTTTCATTCAGTAATGGAACATTATATCTTCTAAACAGTTTTTACATCACAGCTCTTTTGTTCTAACATGGCTTATCTGAGACAGATCATCCCTCGGAAGACCCTGATCTACTTGTTCAACTCTTTTGTTCTTTTTTTTGCCCGACCACATATGTGGATCAGCCATATAGTTTTACCCTTGTCCGTCTGTCTGGGGTGATCTTTTACTAATACATCCCGGTTTCATGTAATAACTATTACATCACCCTTGAGTTTTCATTTAATAATACATGTACAACAATTTATCTTCATAATGTCATAAATTCATGATTTTTATGATTTAGCTTCCTTGTTCGAACATTTTGGCTTTGAGTACTTTTCGTTTTCAACTGTTTTGGATTTTGACCTTCCAATGTTTTGGTTTAAATGCTACTGATGAGAGGTTACTCCTTGAAATATCGACATATAGCATATCCAAATTAATCGTTTATACCCGCGTTTTGGTATTTGTAATTTTACTACTGTCCTATATCTAGGTATAGTCATGACGTTAAACTCCCCAGTCAGTCATTATTACTTTACAATGGAATGTCATATCTTATAGTAGTTATAGATAAAATTACAGTTAAATCACAGTTTTTAAAGTTAATCTATTGTGGTTTTGATATTATTCATACGGTACCAAATTTCATTGTTATCATGGATGACAGTTAACCACAAAAATAAGAAATCATTTTAAATGATTTCTATTAGCAACAAGTGCAATACACAAAATTAGAAATCCAACAAATTGTCTTTTTTGTGGTTGCTCATTTTCACACATTCAATTAACTCAATTTTGAACTTTTCCACCAGTGGCTGATAACGAAGAAAGAATTTTTTTAGGGATCGTATGAGACGTATTTTCTTATAGCCCTGCTCCAAAAGTCAGTCACGAAGAAATCGGTGTCTGATAAAAAAATCTGTGAAATGTGTGCAAGCTCTGACATAGTTGTGAGGTTCATTCTTGGTCTGGGGCCAAGAGCTAGTATAAACAATGATATTTTTGATCAAGTTAACATTTTATCAGTCCAAAATAGAGTTAAACAGATGAGACTAAATAATGTGTACAATATTTTTAATGGAATTGCTCCAGATTTAATGGCATTAGGTTTTTAGCTCACCTTGACGAAGGTCGTCCGTCGTTCAACTTTTCAAAAATCTTCTTCTCTGAAACCGCTTAGTATAATGTAATGAAACTTGGTAGGGTTGTTCTGTAGTATGTCCTCTACAAAACTTTTGTTAGAATTTTCGATTCGACAAAAAACATGGCCGCCATGGCTAAAAATAGAACATAGGGGTAAATTGCAGTTTTTTGCAAATTACTCAAAAACCCTAACAGATATCAAAATTCTGGCATAGGGTAAAAGTGATCAGCACCTCAAGATCTACCTGCCCAGAAATTCTCAAAAAGATCCAAGAACTGATGTAGGAGTTATTGCCCTTTGTCTGGATTTTATCAAAAAATTTACTTACTTAGCTTTATATCTTGAAAACTATACAAGATATTTCAAAATTTAAATTGCATATGACTAAGCACATCAATATCTACAAAAGTTGTAACAGAGTCAAAGTTGTAGGATCGTTCCTCTAGGAGTTTTACCCCTTGGATTGTTAAAATTGACCATTTTCACAGCTTTTTGTTCAACTTTTCAAAAATCTTCTCCTCTGAAACCGCTTGACTTAATGAAATGAAACTTGGAAGGGTTGTTCTGTAATATCTGGTCTACAAAATTATTGTTCGAAATTTTGATTCGACAAAAAACATGGCCGCCATGGCTAAAAATAGGACATAAGGGTAAATTGCAGTTTTTTTGCAAATTGCTCAAAAATGGTAACAGATAACATTCTGTTTGGGTAATAATGATCAACACATGAAGATCTACCTGCCCTGAAGTTTTGAAGAATATCTGACAATGTTTGTAGGAGTTATTGCCCTTTTTCCTGTTTTTTTTTCTTCAAATTTTGCTCTTTTTAGACTAATATCTTGAAAACTATACAAGATATTTGAAAAATTTAGATTGCATATGGTTAAGCACATAAAGATCTAAAAATTATGTAATGGGGTCAAAGTTGTAAGACCGTTGTTGATAGGAGTTGTTTCCCTTAGAATATTACAATTGATAATTTCACAGAGTAGCAGTCCTTTGTTAAAATATACAGCTTATTAGTATCATCGAATACAAGGTAAGCGATCCAGGCTCCTGGGAGCCTCTAGTTTTCATAACTCGAACAACAGCAGAGGGTCATCCAACTTAAATTTTTGTGTCCCAAATTCAAACATTTGTAGCAAGAATACATTTATATTTAATGCGATCCATGACTGGAACAATTTGCCAGCAGAAATTAAAGTTTTAGACCAGAATTATTCGTTTAAAAAAGCTGTCAAGCAACATTTAAAGGATGAAGCTAGAAACTGTGAAAACAGTGATTTTTTGTTTAATTGATAACTCATCTAATATATGTCAGCTTCTAATATTTTAATTTTTATTGCAAAGAAAATGTTGTCTTTTTTTAACAATGCTGATCTCTGATATATATCTTATAACTTTTTGATAAAGGGACCCCATTGGAAATAAGCTTTTAGCTTTAATGGGTTGTTATCCCAGGCAATCCGGTTGCATTAGTATATATTGTTAAATGTATTGTTATAAAATTTATATTTGTATTTTTATCATGCTATGCATTGTATACTTGATTTTTCCTGAATAAATATTATTATTATTATTATTATTATTATAAATATTACGAATTATATTTCAAGGGTAAGTGATTCCAAAGTATTTTTTTTCTCTTTTCTCCATGTCCTGTAATCGTGTACATTGGAATTAAAACAATAAAATTATTTAACTGGACCAAGCAAATTTTTATCTGATTTGTCCGTTGTCCTACAGACCTTGGGAATGACTGATGGTTCAGCCTATCCATTTTTACTGTACTTTATATGTTCCAGGTGAGAGTCAATATGAAGAATTACTGGAGACCTGGTTCCCTGTTGATGGTAGTACTCCTTCTGCCTTCCTCCTGGATACATCAGAAGAGGCATTGCTGCTTCCTGATTGGCTGAAACTTAGAATGATTAGGTCACATGTTGAACAGCTGGTAGATGTTGGTAAGTGCTCATATAATAATTCAAGATTTACATATTTGTGTATAATATAGAATGAGATTGTGCACGAATCATATTTATCAAAGGTTATGATAAAATAGGTATATATTAACCCCCCTGTTCATGTCCTGTACACATGTCATAACTAAATATCCTCCTTAACAGCTTGATGGGTTTTAATGAAATTTTACATATAGAAAAAGTATCAAAGTAAACACCTTCCATTATAACTTGAGCATTTCCATATGCTCAAATTTCCTGAATATTGCTATTTTTTCATTGTTAAGAGGATATTAACAATGGATAGATATCATTTGTCTTCTAAAATAAAGACTTAAGAAAGAATGAGAATCACAAGATGCTTTTATTATCATAAGTTATTTCGTTTTCTTACATATATAGGCAAAGATCTTTAACAAGTATTTGTCAAGTATGTGCCAGAATATATATTTAAACATTCATTATATATCACCAAATATTCAAACAAAATACTTGTCAACAGTAATACATACTATATGTTATTAACCAATAATTGCCATATGTCTAAAATCCTATATACAATGAAACAGATATATTACCAAATATTTGTTAAAACAATAAAATTTGTAAATAATAAACATGTCAACAAACTTTAAAGATCTATATATACATGGCTATGGAAGCATTACTTATTTATCACAGTTATTGTACCAAACATTTGTTATGAATTGTTTCAAATCCCATTCTGTTTATTGGACCAGTCAAATTCCAACGAATAGTTTACCTAATATTTGTCAAGATATCTACTCGTATCCCTTGTTGTATTAACAAATATTTGTCAAAGATATTGGAAAGATACAATGAAATCCCAACTGGTAATCTGTGGTCGTTTTAACAAATATTTGTCAAGATATTCGAAAGATACCGGTATTCTGTGGTCGTATTAACAAATATCTGGTAAGACCGTGAGCAAGTATCAATGTAAGGCAAGGTATGCACGTATACACGTTACTAAAAAGTTGTCAAGGCATTAAAATTCATGCAAAATTACAATATAAATTGGAAAAAAAACACATTTATATTGAGCCCATTTCAGAACTTTGTTTATAATAAATAGATCGGTTTCATTTGAACCAAAAAAAACACACTAACAAAGAAACTAAATATGTATCTGTATATTCAGCTGGTTTAAGAAAATTGTTCCTCTTTTTTTTTAAATTTTTACTAGGAACATTTTAAAAAATAGTTTAATCTCTTTTTATTTATCTAAAGAATAAACGTTGACATAAAGTTTCAAAAGTCTAGTATTTAAGAAATAAATCATAAATTATGACTTTTTAGCTGATAATTAGCTTTAAGATTCATTGTAGTTGTAATAAGATTCTTTCATCTGCATTTTTTAAACAAGAAATTTGCCGGGAAATTTGTGAACGTGTGATAGAAAACTATTATACTTGTAATAGAGTGTGAGATATTACACAGAATGTGTGTTGTTTAATGTAATCAGTGACAGTGTTACAGACATTGGAGGGATTTACCAATACAATACCATTGTGCAAAAAATATGCGCTAATCTCCCTCTTCCATTTATATTGCAAGCATTGGAATGATACATGTTAATTACAAACTTAATTTGTCTTTAACAACAGATATTTTAATTCAGTGCATTTTCAAGTTAATTTCAGGAATGTGCGATACACTCTAAAAATCTATATTAGAGGCGATACGGTTTCTTATTCTTTGTGGAAGTCCACCACTATTTGTAAGGCTGAATGTTCCAGGAAAACATTTTTCCACTGGAAATGTTTCTGTCTCCTCTGTTTCTACATATGCCAATCCAACTTTTTTACATTTTCGTACAACAACGTCATTATTTTCTTGAACGTCTTCAACTTTACCGATGACTATAGTGTTGGATTCTTTTTGTACAATGATCATCTGTCCTATCTCATAATACCTTCTATCTTGGTGTCGTCCCCTACTTCCATTTACAGATTGTGCTGTGTATACCTGATAGAAAAAATATATTAATTTATTATCCATTTATAAGCAATGATAACCTAATTGGTAAATCAATTAGCTTGAAAGTAGTTAATCTTTTAATTGCAGCACCATCTTCTCCCAAAACAATAAAACAGTAACATTTACATGCAAGAGGTTTAATACATATAAAACTTTTTTTTGCAAAAATGAAAGGTTTCACCAAATACCTATTTATATCATTTTGCACTGATTTACCCCAATACATTTTTTAAATAATTTTTACACGGAGGAAAAATTCCCAAGACAATTTTAACATCAGCATAAAATTCCGAGTTCATCAGTGGGTTAACCTCTCAGTTGATATATATACAGTCAATTACAATTTGGCACATTATGAACTCCGGATGGGGTTGTTGGATGAATACTGTACCAACAATTGGGATGTGTCAAGATACTGAACCTCAACACCTCCACTATGCTTAGTGTGGACTGTCTTTATTCTATTTAAAAAAACGGATGTATGTTATAGCAAATATCGAATAATTATATTAAGTCACTAATAAGAAAATTTGAAATATCAAGTGTTGATAAAAAATGCAAAACGGGTAGGGGCTTGTTAACAAATAAAAGCTTAGAAATATTCTATATTTAAAACAATTGGATCTATCCATATTTACTGCAAAAATTTATCCAATCTCAGATAATTTTTCTTCTAACAAATATAATTAATGTTTTATAATACTTATGGACTTTGATTTTATGCTGTGCACACTATAATACAGCTTATATGGAATTAAGCGTCTTTGATGCGTCTGACCTTTAAGCCTGGAACTATGCTTAAATTTTGTTGAAGCTAGACGTACGGTTTGTTGGACTTTTTATATTGTGGTCATCCTATACTATTCCTTGGGTCCATTCCACAATTATATCCATTTTTCTACATTTTCCATAATTTATTCATTCTCATAAATTTGATGGTCTTTAAAGACACGACTAAGGTCTCCAAGGTGAACTAGTAATAAGTCACATATGATTCACCAAACCAGTAATTGTCAGAAAAACAAGGTTTATCAATGTTTTGAAATCTAAGAAAAATAGACATCTGGTAGTAATCATTTTTAGAATAGCGAGCGCGCTTACAACCCCTACGTGTCATACCCATTAAGACAGGTTGTCTACGTTCCAAACCTCTTTTTCAAACAAAGATTTAGAAAATGGGGCGTTCAAGTTTGAATAGCTCTGCTGAAAAACTTCGATTTTCCCAAACAATTGTAACAAAAATATGCACAACACAACTTAAAAAAAATCAATTGCCCTCTTTATGTGTAAAAATACCACTTATTAATAACTGAGTCTATAACTACTTGTTTGCCTTTCTATGAACTAAACCAAAATAAACTGAATTAAAGAGCCAAAAAAATATTGGAATGTCTGTATAAAAATTCCCGTAGAGGGGGCATTGAACCACATTGATCATTCCGACTATAACCTCCATATCATAACAGATATATTCTTAATACTGTAAACGAATTAATTTTCGCGGGGTACTAATTTTCGCTATTCTAAAATAAGTTCCCACGAATATCTCCGATAAAAATGGTAAAGGTGTGTACTTAAATCGTGTTTTTTTTTGTTTTTTTTTTTTTTTTGGCGTGGTATAAAATGAAAATGATGGTATACATGTATAATGAATGAAGAAAAATTCATTGTTCTCATTATGAATAGAAGGCAATCGGCTCCACGTGAGCTCAAATTGGTAAATAAACATTTCATAGGATCAAACAAATAATTCACACATATTGCACAGGTCATTAAACACTTAATCCGTTAATTGGTCAAGGTATTGTATTTTTTGGGTTTTTTTGTCAACAAGTGAGAAATTGACAGCGTGGGTAGACAGTTAATTACGAAATCTTTTACTGTTTGAGCGATTCCAGTTTTGGACCATTTTCTTAAAAAAAAACGTAAATAAACAATTAGGATACTAAAAATTATTAGCTGCATATTTAAACCGCGAAAAAGATACCTGCGAATACGTCCCAGTTCAGGAAACCGCGAAAATTAATACGTTTACAATACTAAGTATATGTCAATTAGTATTGCATAACAATCAATTTCAATTTAACCAAGACATGGGTCAAATTCCCAGTCCCAAGATTTCAAACATACGGTCATATGAGGTCATCAATATACCCACAAAAAACCAAGATAAATTACATGGTAGATTCCAAGATGATGGTCTCATATTTTTAGAAAATTGGACAGAAAAAGAATTGGAAGAATTCTTTGAAATAGCAAACGCAGAACACAGATCACTAAAACATACGATCTTCAAAATACAAATGACAACAAAAGTTCCAGACAATAAATTTTGCTACGCCTGACGCGCGTTTCGTCTATTCAAGACTCATCAGAGGCGCTCTACCAAAAATATTGAAAATGCCAAACACAGATATATTCTTAATACTGTAAACGAATTAATTTTCGCGGGGTACTAATTTTCGCTATTCTAAAATAAGTTCAAGGGAAATGATTAAAATGGCAAATTACTTTAGATATTAAATCTTATATCAAACCCACTGATACTTTTCAATATGTACATAGACCGAGCACACATCCTAATAGTACGTTTAAAAGTCTAGCAAAGTCGCAAATATTTGATTACACAGAAGTTATTACCAAGATGATAAACTTGTTCAAAAGGAAATTAATTGAACGTTAACGAAAGTTGACATGGCTTTACAATCTGTTAAAGCCTATGGTTGTAATGGTTTACTAAATAATCAAAGAGGCAAACATATATGCATAAACAATCAATTCTTACGTTTCTAACCAAATAATAAGAATGCTGTCAAAAATATTGAGAAAATATTGGTCATCAATTAATACAGATGATGAGGCAAACGTATTATATCCTTGACCACCTGTGATCGCATTGAAGTGGAATCAAAATATTGGTGAATTATTTACATCTTCCAAGGAGAAACAAATTATCCCTAACCCTGAACTTGTTTTCAGACAGTGTCATGACCTCACATCATTAACATTTTATAGTAGTTGGTAAAAACAATAAAATAAATGCATGCCTATGACACCAAATGCAATAACCATGTTCTATATTACTATTGGTTCATATAAAGTAAATAAAAGAAATGATGATCCTACCCTGTATATTATAGGTCGATTTCAGTTGCATTAACAAAGCAACAATTTGTCACCTGTATTTTGATATGACATAGTAGCTTTGTCCCAACTTTCATTTGAATTGGTTGATTATCAGAGGAGTTGCTCCAAGAAGCAAATGGTGACAAACAGACCAGTCAAAAACGGTATACCCTTTGCACATTGTTGTGTATGATTTTATTATCTCTATATAGTTAACAAATTTAAGCTAAGGAAAACATAAGAAATTTAAATTATTGGTCCATTACTTACAGATATAAACTTGATAGGAAAGGTAATTGAGAACTTTTAAGAACTGCAGTTTAAACTTCTAAATTGATGCATGTTTCTTTTAAAATTTGAAGGTTTTACTGGATTTACTGGAGACAAAATTTTGTTTTGAAAAAAATTAAAAAGTCGACCATGGAGATCATGCAAAATATGTTGTTATAAAAAACGATTCAATCTCCTAAATTATAAGCATTTTATTTTTTGGAAAATGTAGTGCCTCTATTATAAAGGTGTCTCAGGGCTATTGGAATTCTACTATGGATTGTGTTCACTTTTGGCACATTGATAGACCATTTATAGATACAATATATCAAATAAAAAGAGTGGGTCGCCGTTAACTAAAGAGCGCTATCAGCTTTCTAAAAATAGCAAAGTTAAAACATTCTTATATAGCATATATAGGGAAGTTAGCTGTAGAGGCACCTAATAGATTCAGTCAAAATTCGTAAAAAAGTCCAAAGATTTTGAAATTGTTTGAAAAATATAAGGTCACTGTACATTTTTTTAAGATATTCATGAAAATTGAAAAATTCCCTATTCAATCTATATAAATTATCTCGCTTTGATTTTGTACGGGAAATTCTATAAATGATTAAAATGTCATTTTTATATCCTAATTGCTTCTAATTTTTGTAATTTAGTATAAAGTTTCTGTCTGTCAAGTCCAGTTAGTCAATCAATTTTATAAAAAATTCCAATATGCGCAAAAAGATGCTCAGTTTAAAAGCCTCGAGCCACATAATTTTTTTTATCTTGACATTGAGAGAGTGGAAAGAGTCGGTCAAAATCACTCCTTTAACAGTTTTGGTATTGGTATTGTTAAGTAAAGCTTTCAATTTTGATAATAACCTACCTCTTTCATCATTTGTCTTTTCTGTTTGTACTTTTCTATTATCGCCCTTTCCTTTTCTCCAATTTCGGCACGTTCAGGCTCCTTGAAATCTCTGAGATCCCCCAAGGGCCATGCACCTTGACAGTGGTCAGCAAATGGGTCGGAGAGAAACTCATTCCATTCAGCCACTGACTCAGCCGTAAACTGTGCTAACTTGAAATCCTTCTTTAGTGACCTATGAAATGTATACATATTTAATGATGTGCAAATATGATGACACATTTCCAAATTAAATTTAAAACTTTTTATTTAATTAAGTAGCTTTATTTGACCAAAATTAACATATACTTATTCTACTCATGGGCGTACAAATAAGGAAATATCTAATATAAATTAAGTAGCACATAGACATGAACTAATCTAATAGTTACATTTAACTGTACGTAGATTTTCTGTTTGTATCATGTACTTCTCGACTTGCTTTTAAAGTATTTAATTACATTCTAATTTATAAGGACAATTTCGATTGGTTAATAATGCAGTTTTATTTCTCGATGAAACTCACTCAACGACTTGCTCAAGGTAATATTAAAAAAATATGAACCATGCATTTCGTGTAATTTTCTGTGCAAACATTAATTTTAATATATTTTATCTGAGTGGTATTATTTACATTGAATGAAATATTTTTGAGTTTTATTGGTGTGTAAAAGCGAGGACTTTGAGCACGTTTTCAATATGAATCGCTACCGCGCTTCATTAACGATGTGCTTAGGTCCACCCTTTTACACACCAATAAAACTAAAAATAGTTCATTCTATGTATAAGTAACTTGAAACTTTTAGATGAATATACTGCATACATGGACAAAGTGTGTACAAAGGCTCTTTGACTAAAAAATCTTCAGGTAAAGTATTGGTTAATGTCCAGATTCAAGTTGCAAATTTCCAGAAATGAGATTATAACCATATAATTCTTACATGATCAATCTTTTTCTATTTTTTGTACTAGTCAATCTTTCGCCATATTCATTTGAAATATTGTATTTAGCAAAGACCATAGATCAATGCAGTACTGAACTTTTAAAACAATGTTACTGTCGATTTATATAAGTTTGCCAAACAAAAGCTTTTGAATTCCTTTCAAATTTCAAAAAATACCAATGCATTAATAATTACCCTTTTAATTCTCTCCAATCATGTTCATCTACTGATGGTTCCACTCTTTGGGGCATTCCATCGGGAATGATTTGCTGACCATGTGCGTCCATCTTGAAGATTTCCAGAGGTCTTTCTGTTGGTAATGGCCGCCAAACAGGATCAGACGACAAGACTTTGAATTTTACAGTGGTATGACCTGTTTCGTCATTATATAATCTAAAACAAGAAGAGTTTTAATATATTATATAAATAATAGATAATTTCGTCCTATTTAGATATTTGATACAAAATTGTTGTCACTAAATCAACGACTATTTATGTCATTCCCATCGTAAACCCCTATTGACTGCCCAGAAAATATATCTTGCATCAAGAAAATAAAATAAAATAAAATACCTTATTCCCCCAAACTATAAAAAAGTCTCACTTGTACATGTTGTATATTAATCTCAAATAAAACAAAAGTTAACACTTAAGTATGTCTCGCCTGCCAGCACCATCAGAAGCAATAATCACTATTCTTTCTTACTTTCACTATATTTGAATTTATAATGATTTTCAGTTCTAAGATCAAAAGTTGTTTATAGTTAAACATTGCTAATATATGCAATATCAAACTCACTCAACCAAAAAATCAAGTTCAATGTCAAAAGATTGGGATGCAACTGAACTAAGCCATAAAAGGGCAAATGCATACCAAGTTTCATCAACCTAGGACCAAAAGTACTTGAGATATGGAGCGGCTCATAAATCCTTATACTGCTATTAAATGTATTGAGAATTGTCAGTCATTCAATTGAAAAATCAAGGTCAAGGTATAAAAGATGGGGATGCAATTGTGCTAAACTACTACCATGACTACTGGGGCATATGCATACCAAGTTGCATCAACCTAGGACGTATAGTTCTTGAGATATGGAGGTGCTCGAAAAGCCTTAACATTGCTTTTATATGTATTAATAATTGTCAAAGTCACTAAACTGGAAAATCAAGATCAAAGTCAAAAGATGGGACCGTAACTTTGCTAAGCTACCACTGGGCGTATGCATACCAAGCTTCATCGATTTAGACTTTATAGGACCTATAGCTCTTGAGATATGGAGGTGCTCATTACCTTACCCAAAAAATTAACTCCGCCGCCGGTAAAGTAACGCAGGCGAGACAAAAAAAGCATAAAATACAATAATAATAACCATCATAGTATATCATTGATTTCATCTGATCTGTCTATCAGAGAAATTATAATTAAAATATATCATATTTGATTACCAGAAATGGTAGTTTATTTCGAATGATGCACTGTACCATTTTTGTAATCAAGTCTGATGATATAAACATTTACCTGTACATTTTTGGAAATGTTACGTTGTGCACTTGGTTAATACAAGGCTCCAACCACTCACTGATGTTCCATACGGTCTTTAAACTTTCAACTCTCGGATTTGGTTGTTGTGAGGACGTTACAACCGAAGCTAAATCACCAACGGTAATAGCGTTCTGAGTTTTAAGACCATGGCTAACTTTAGAAAACATTTGATCCACGTCTTCGTGTGTATGGCCAACGATGAGGAAGGAAATGAAAGCCTTAAATATGAAAAAAAAACACATTTGCTTTTAAAACATGCGATAATTGTATAGTAAAATTGCATGTTGATACTTTCTACATGTCAGTCGATAGATACTTCTACGGACGAACGGACGAACATACCTGAACACTATATGCCCCCACTTTCGTAGATGGGACATAAAAAGGGCTTCTTTCTTCTTTGTGTTAAAATGCAGTTTAAAATTCAGGGTAATAAAATTGGAGTTTCAAAAGTATTATGAAAACTTAGCTTTAGTGTTATATATATAAATGTGTGTCAGTTACCTCAAATATAATCTTCTTCTTTACCAAATACGCAATCATGCCAATGAAATACTTGTTCTTGTTTTCCCTGAGTATACGAAAAGAAACAATTATCAATTATATCAATCATATCAATGAACATGACTTTGACTATTAGATTCTCAACTTTGAAATTCCCTTTTTAGCAACATTTGCAAAAAAATGTTCAGGTGTTCATAAACTGTTGTACATGTACTTCCTTCACAAAATTTCATTCGAGGTCTCATTGCGATGGGCATGTGTTACTGCTGTAGTCACAGAGGAATTTTATCATCTAGGTGGGTATACAGAAACTGACAACTATTACCAAGATAAATCTTAAAGTTCAGATAAACCCAGCATCATCACTAACTTTTTAAATTTGGCTTTGTTAGTTGAAATTTTTTAAAAGATGTGGCGTGTATCTGTAGGTATTCAATGTCTATTCGATTTGTCTTTGATGTTTTGGACTTAAAATGGCCTTTGAATAGATAAAAACAAATAATATATTTACCTGGTAGTGTTGTCTAGTTGTACATATAATGTTGGTGGTAACTGACCATCTTTTGATTCTTTCTGTAGTATGTTTAGGAGACAGGACAGTGTCAAATTTGTATTGTGTTGGAACTCATTAAAATCTACAAAACAATATTTTCCCCTGCCATGAACTATGCTGCCAGTTATATGAGTCCTCAACTTTTGAGTTCCAGCATTCTGAAGAAAAAGAATCCATTATCAATTTTAATGAATGTATATTTATTTCATGGAAATCCGTCAACATCTGTACGGACGAAAGCGCAAAAAAAACAGTCTTTTTTATGGTCAAAGTCCCACAACTTACAAAAATTATTGAAAATGCTGATTTTTGAACTTGACCAAGGTATTAGTAATATAAATATTTGGTATAAATTTCAGAAAAATCCGACAAAAAGTGTGACGGACGGGCGGAAGGCCGGACGGACGAACGGACGGAGGGACGGACGGACGCACGGCATTTCTATGGCCCCGCTCCGCATTGCGGCGGGGGACAAAAAATATTATATATACAATGTACAGGGTAAAAAACAGAATAAGAAAGAGAAAGCAAACAATATACATTGCCAATATTTGTTCAAAAAGAATAAAAACACAATAGCGACAATACCATATAAGTTTGTAAATCAAACAAGTTGAACATATATATAATTTGTACAAATTTTAATATTTACATTTGGAGTATTCCAGTGTGCAAAATGCGGTAAATCTGTTTTGTTTTGGTCCATGCCATCCAAAATCAGGGATAGGAATTGATTGGGTCTCATTTCAGCTTGAGCTCTCCGAACATAGTATGCCTCTCTCTCGATTCTGTAATGAAGTTAAATCACAGTGACTGCTTAAAAAAAAGCTATCACACACCCGACAAAAAAACTGAAACAAAAGCAAGCAAACAAACACAAAACAAGCAATCAAAATTTACAAAATGGAATTAGAAACTAAAAAATAGAGTTTGTTCGGCCGTATTAGCGCTACTGTCTTTGTTTGATCGTTGTCTATCGTACCCTTTGTTTTTTTTATTTTGAATTATTGGAGTGGAGATCAATAAGAAAAAAATATTCTTCCTTCGGTGCGTGCAATAGTGTAATTATAACTGATTCTACGTAATCATTGGTAATCACTGTAACTTACTGTTGTTCAAGTAAGTGTTGATTCAAAGCTGCCTCTAGACAGGAACGCTGATAGGGATCCTTCTCATTTTCAATGAGGTATCTGAAGTCTGAGCATTCTGTGCACTTTGTAAATCGTTGACACTAAAACATATAATATTAGAGCCTTAAATTCCTTTTTTTTTGGGGGGGGGATATATTCGAACTGGGAGAGGATACGATTAGGGCAAAGAGATTAATAACAAACATCCCGAATCAGTCGGAATGAAATCCGACCAATTTTCGCCGAACGACAGTGATTATTATTACGAAAAAACATGAATGATTGACAAAGTAAAAGATAATGTATACTTTCTTTTTATAGAATATAAAACTACTCATTAATAGCTTATATAAAAAAAAATACTCATTGGTAGCTGAATACATGTGTATTAGAAACTATATAGAAAAAATTTTCTCAGTTAATTCTTTGTTTAAAAAAATAGCATTGATTCAAATAATCAAATTCATAAAAAAAATTAGCGAGGAATTCCAACAATATAACGTTAACTTTCAAAACTTAAATCATATTCTTCTGTTAATTGATTTTCAGCCTTTAAAGCCATACCCGTAGCCAGGGGGGGTTCGAGGGGTTCGGACGAACCCCCCCCCCTTGGACAAAAAAATTGATCAAAATAGGGAAAAATCAGGTGAAAACTGGGTTAAGCACTATTAAAGTCAGAAAAAATTGGGAAATCGAACCCCCCCCTTCACATTCTCGAACCCCCTGTTGAAGAATTCTGGCTACGGGTATGAAAGCTTCCAGTACGCTTTTCAGGACTTCGAATACTTTTTATGTTCATGATTTCGATGATAAAAAATAATTCACACCATGTGCAGACGACCAACATGCAAACTGTTTCATAAAAGTACATCATCAGTGGATCACTTTGCATGATAGTCTTAAAATCGTACAAATCCACCTTTAATTAAGTTTAAAGTTAAATAGGATCAGGGTCCAATTGCATGATCCAAGTTACCTATTATTTATGCAACTGATATTTAGTATAGGATATGGTCTACGGAACAGGAACCATGCAATGGGACCCTGCACAATCCAATTTAAATGCTTCAGTGGCTTTCTGTAAACTTAGGTCTTTATTAAAGGTGAATTTGTAAGTTTTTAAGACTTTTATGGAAAATGCTCTGAAAAATCTAATACTAGTACTTCGTGTCTAGTCATGAACCTCTTAATGTTCGATGATTTTTGTGTTCAATTGTTTTACTTCAAGTTAGGTTTTCGTGAAGCCGTTTTCTATTACTTGTGGTTAGTGTACCCCTTATCTCAGAAATTTAAGGCGGATATACTTAAATGAATTTTGTAGTGACAGTTGAATGGACTACTTCGTCAAGTACCAAATATTGAAACCTATGTATTATACTTTTCCATTAATTCATTTTCAACAAAAGTCTTATAACCTTAACATTATTTTAACTCTTAGATACGGGTCATTTGACTTAAAGGGGGGAATTGGTTTTTTGTTTTGCTCAGAATTTTTTTTCTGCGCAGAGCGCGGAAAAAATATTTATTTGTTAAAGACAGATTTAAAAAAAAAACATTTTGCATTTATTCTATATAGCAGAAATCCTTAAAAACAGAATATTTAACCTCTGCAGACTGTATAGTTTTTACATAAAAAATAAAGTTCAATATAATATTTTGGGAAAAAAACAAGCCCCCCCCCCCCCCCGAAAAAAAAACAGATCAAATTTTAACAAGCCCAAGTTACAGTAACAATTATCATAAACATGCAGTTAAGAGCATTGACCTTGTTACATATAAAGGCCGTAGTATAGACCGTCATGCGTATTATTTAAGCAGCATATCGATCGAGGACCTTGATCACCTGCCTAAGATAAAATGATTAATTGTTTCTTGGCTAGGTCATAGAAGTTGACTAGGTCAACTACAGTAATTTTCGCATATCAATAATACGCCGTGCACTCTCAGATTATACATTTTGTTTAATTTTAGGGAAATTAATCAGATCTTGTTTTTTTAATACTGATAGAGAAAAAAAGTAATAACGTTTAATAAAAATGAAATTATTTAAATAGTGTTTAATGATTTTTAATAATATATTTAATAAAATAGGAGATGAATGATGGGAATAAAGAAGGTAACGACCAGGTAAATAATAGTAATTTGTATTATTCATATTTGAAAAGTATAGATTCAAAGGTGTTCAAGATGGCATAACCTTTCGTTACAAAAATAATTATTGACTGACGGGATTAGTCTTCTTCTGTTTATGTAACTTTTTCCTCATGAAATTTTGTCCCAATAAGAATAGCGATCAATAAAATGTAATAGATACGTCATACTGCACTCAACGATGAATGAATTAAAAATGAAGGCAACTCAACCTTGCGTACATAAGCCTTATAATAAATCTTATGATGGAAGTCTTGAAAATAAATGTTCGCAAAATTATATAGTATAAACAAATATATATATACATACATTTCTAATATAATTTCAGGACTCAGTATCAAGATTTAATGGACTATTAAAAGGGTGTGCGTCGAAGCTGGTGGGGAAGAACATTCAAAACATCAATCAATTAAAATTAGCCTCAGTTAATAATGCTGTAAGACCAATCAATCAGGCCCATATTAACAACCTATTGAAGCAGGTTGAGGCAAACTATTTGAACAATAAAGTGATAGAATTTCAACCAGCCGTAGGGATTAAACATGACGAAGATCAAATAGAAGTTATTGACGGGAACCACACCCTAACTGTCATGAAGATCTTACACCAGAAATATCCCGACGAGGACAAGTTTAAATTTAGGTAAACAAGTTTGTATAATTTTGTTATCAAACGAACATACTTAAAATAAACACGCCATTAGGAATAAAGGAAATAACAAAACTACCGAACTTGAATGATCAATCTCATTGTCCAGACAAAAATCGTTTATGAAAAAAATAATGAATCTAATGTTTTGGCCGGAAAAGTTAATGAGAAAATATAAATAAATAATACAGATAATTTTGATAAAAAATATTTTGTGCGCCCATAGGGAAAATGTTTTGGCCAGAACATAAAACCTGGCCACTTTTAGACCGGAGAGAAAATTTGAACAGTTTACAAACAATACGTTACATATATTTTTTCTGTCAATAAACCACTTTACAGATTATCCAGAACGAAAACAAACAAATAAATAAACACAATTAACCTAAAATTCAGTAGTTTTATAATTAAATAATGACAGAGACAGGTTGATAATAAGATAGCATATCTAGTCTGTATTATGACCTGAAATGCACTCTACACACAGCATGTAGCTGGGTCAGCCACTTTCAGTTGTCAAATACATCACCGTTTATCAGATGTATAATAATTTTCTTATTATTTCAACACTGAGAGCTTAGACATGACAGTAATCAAAATTCCGTCAAGATATAATAATCCATAAATATTAGTTTATTTTAATGGTTTAAACATACAGAACTCAGACGTAAATGCAAAGATAAACAGCAATAACCTTAATAGAAAGAGTATTATAAATACTTGGTCAAAATCTATTTCATTTGCACAAAATGTGCAACATATATTGAATATTCCACACACAAAAAAACAACAACAAAATCTTACCAAAGATCAAGATATTTTGTATTATCTATTTCAGGGATGTCATTCTGTATGAAAAATTAACATCCAGTGAAATTTTTACTCTTGGGTTGCTTCATAATGAAGCAAATCAATCAAAAGAAACAACTCCCTTTGAGAAAATAAAAATTATGAGAAGTTTGCTAGCAAATAAGTTTGATGGGAAATACTGTCAGGAATACCAACAACACATATACTGCGTGTTTAATGCAGTGGTAAGGTTTTTTATTAATATTAGCAAAATCACCATTTGTCAATTCAAAAACTGTAATGATTTCTTGAAAGTCGAAGAAATAATTATTTTAGGTCAGTGTACTAAAGTGTATTTTCAACGTAAAACATTTCGCTTAAAATTAATTCTAATATCTTTTGTTTTATATTTACATGCTTTGTTTTGTCATTTCGATCTTTAAGGCCTTTTAAATTGCCTCATTAACTAAGTTCTTTTAAAATAAACATAAAGCTTGATCTTAAGTGTGATGAGAAGAAACTACAATGTACAATTACTTACAAGAAGGGCCTAATTGATAGGAATGCTTAAAACTAATTGTGGTTCATTGACAGGAATAGCAGTTGCAATAAATGCATCAAAATATTTTTTTTAAAATAACAGTGCAACGAGGATAAAAAGCTGGAAAGAAAGAAGAAGAATAATTTACAACACCTTATCCGGCTAAGCACGATGGACAAAGACTGTTGGGATATCGTTGAAAAAATCCAAACCAAATATCCCAGCTACTCTGTATTTTTTTACACAAAGCTTTCGAGTGTAAATGTAACATCAGGGAAGGTAGTGCTGAATAAAATTTTAAACGGGTCAAAGTTGTCATCCATTGAATCTCTGATAAAAGAGGAACCACTTGCTAAAGAGGGAGATTCTCTGGTTCTTCAGAGAATAAGAGAACAAAAGGTAAAAACTCAATGTTTAAACAATTATTTTTTCTTTCATCTCTTTGATTACTAGCCTTCATCATTCTTATTAAAGTCTGTGATAATCGTGACCGAACTGCACTTAATTCCAATGATATTTTAATAAAACATGTAATTATCATATACCTTTATTGTATACTTAATAGTATACTATTTCTACTATATGAATTCTGTATTAAAATAACTCATTTATACATTTTATTGCATGAAATGAATTGATTAATTCAAATGTGTAATTATGCTTGGAGGAATAAATGGCGTGTACATATTGAGCATGTCTAAGCACTATACAACCTTTAAATAAATTAATTGTAACAATGCATCAACTTATTAAGTAAAAAGTTATAATATACGGGGTTTTTTCCTTGTCATAACAGTGAACATATGAATTTACATCAAATATTTAATACATATATAAACGCAGTCCAAAGTACATATAAAGGTCGGGAAAATTGAAATATCATATTCAAACTGACATGTTGATAATTTTAAATGTACAGAATACAATTCGAAACGGGTATAAAACAGTGAGTCTGGTTATGCTGCATATGCATATTTCAAGGAAGAAGCTCTTGACAGCTACATTTGAAACTTAACAATGGAAGATCAAAAACCAAAATAATTGAAAGAAAAATGTTAAAAACTAAAAAGTTTGAAAACTGAATAAAAATGACAACGAAGTTCCAGACAATAAATTTTGCTACGCCTGTCGCGCGTTTTGTCGATCAAAGACTTATCAGAGGCGCTCTACCAAAAATATTGAAAAAACAAACACTATATGATTACAAAGAGCATGAAACAATTAAACCAAAAATACACAAGAAGTGAAAGATCACATTCCTGTGTTTTGTGAACTCTCAATTTGGTGAATCGCATAGCCTTCAAGAAATCCCTATAATATTTAACAGAATTTTGTACATTTCAGAGACAAACAAAAGTTAAGAATCTAAGGAATGCACCATTAAAAAGCACAGATCCCGTTGCACAGGTATGAATGTTAAAACAACATTAAAAATTGGTGACCAAAACATTGATAATTAGAAACTTATACAAGAAAGCACCAAAGTTACATGGAACTTATATTTTGTTTTGTAATTTTCTTGTTCATATTATTTACTAGTACCTGTTTATTTATTAAAAAAATCATTCCTTTTATTTAAGTATAGATAAATGTATAGGAACAACTTTAATGCCAAATGATTTGTTTCAAAGAATGGTAGCACAATACAAAGATTAAAAAAAAATCTACATTTTGTTATACTATTAGTAACCCTTTTTCTTGGGTGATAATAATTGAAAATCAAAACTAATGCAAATGTATAATTCAGCTGTCATGAAGGTTTGATATTTTTGTTCTATTAACAGCTGACTGTTGGTCTATCAAGTTTAATTAACAAGATGTGGAAATATGTGTTCTGTAAACAAGGGGCCTCGTCCTTTTTAGTAAGAAACTAAGAGAGAACAATAAAATATTTCACTCCACGGCCGTATATTATTTTCACTTTTCTACAGAGGAGCGTTCTCCTACAAATTGATCTGAATAAAACTATTCTTTATCTCAGTTGTAACGTTTATTGTATAATTGTAAAGTCTAGTTGCGTTTGGAAAATACACCGCGAGTAGAGTAGGCTTACATTTAATGTTAGTACTGGAACTTGTTTTATTATCTATAAAAATAATTATTTTTATAAATCTTTGATGCTTTAAGTGCTGCTATGATAAAAATCTAATAACATTTTTGGAATACAGTTCCTCTATCTTAGGGTATCTTATTTGTGAGATTCAATTTCGTGGTGATCAGAGTAAAGCATCTTTGTATTGTGCTAAGATGAATAAACAGCTTTTTTTTATTTTGTA
The DNA here is from genome assembly GCA_963971305.1 of Arcuatula senhousia. Taxonomy (NCBI): domain Eukaryota; kingdom Metazoa; phylum Mollusca; class Bivalvia; order Mytilida; family Mytilidae; genus Arcuatula; species Arcuatula senhousia. The sequence goes on along the minus strand of OZ020307.1, from coordinate 53,040,792 downwards.
TATATTCTACATTTTTTAATGATTAAACCAAAAGGAATTCTTTTTAGATTAAAATAAAATTTGTTTTTTTTTTATTAAATCGCGTTCAAACATAGGAGCAAAAGGAGGAAATAAGGCTGTTAAAAGAAAAGGCGGCGCTCGACCAAAATATTATTAAAGATTTAATGTCAGAAAAAAAAGTAAGTAAATTTAAATACTACAATTTAATTACTCTCATGGTTTTATTCCTATCTAAATTGTAAACTACTGCTGACTACATTCCTGATGATTGATTTCCCCTCTGTTGTGACTTAAATCATATTATGAAGGTCCCACACAAATTTTTGATTATTGACATGATTACTTACTAACTGACTGATTAGCTATGAATGTTCAATATTAGAATTGTTCCCCATTAAAGCCGGGTCACTATCCACGAACCAATCAGCTTCAAAATGAATATTACACTTTGGAATAACATTCTGCACGCTCGACTTTAAATGAACTACATTGTCAACCAATAGTAGTAATTTTATGAGTGAATCAGGTTTGTGATTGGACAATTTTAGATAGTAGCTAGCGACAGGATTTTTATGACGTGACATTTAAAAAAGTGTAGTAAAACTTTTAACGTGCTTATGTATTTCAATTGTTATAAAAAATAGAATGGGGAAGGTATATTGCACCACCCTTACATCATGTTTTAGGTATTGAACAATTTCAATATGAAATATGTCTGAAATATCAAAACGTCCGCAGAAGTTGACTTGAGAGCAAAAGAAATACCCTCATATATAACTATAAAAAAAGTTTATTTAAATGGCTTTAGAGTTTATATCAACATGTGCATCAATTCTTAACTTTCAATTTATTGAGGGTTTAGTTTGCTTATGATCTTTTATTTTCGATCAGCACTTAATTTCTACTGCTTTTATGTCTTTTTTTCATTTTTCAGGACATCAAAAAAGAGTTTTTGGCGCTTCAAAAAAAATTTGAAAACATTGAAAATGAAAATAAGGTAGTACTTAATTAACTTGTCCTGATATTTAACTTATCCCAATACTTGATTTAGCCTGACATTTCAAAATCGCTGATACATGTAAAAGCTGCAAATTAAAATATCAAATCTATACTATTTAAAACGGTACACAAATATATATTGCAGGCGTAGATACAAGATAGGAAAATTAATTTTAATTTATTCAAACCCTGGTCAGGCTCTTTGAAAACCGTTATTTTGATATAATATTATTATAAATATAGCAGTTAAGTGAAGAATTCAGATGTTGATGCTCACACAGGGTTATGTTGCTCCTCGGTTGCTGTCTTCACTCAAGAAATTTTACGGAAGACATCATGCACTTATAGACAAATATGGGATTTCGATCTCTCAGATGAGTGCAGATGTTGGTTTGTCATAGGGTGTTGTTTTGTCTTCCTTTAATGGATTTGACGCACTGAATGGACTTTTGGCAATGCGACGGGTGTGCTATAGCAAGCAGGAACTGCTTACTCTTCCGGAGCACCTGAGTTCACTCTTGTTTCGACTGGAGTTCGCGTTGTTAAAGGAATATCTCATCCTGACTTTTATAGCAATGTAGTTTATAAAGCACAAAAATTCAAAAACAAACTTATGGAAATTAAAAACTGGCTTAAAAACCTTTTGAAAAAAGGATACGAATTCAATGTTTTAGTAAAATCTTTGCATTTGGTATGTTTTGGCAGAAATATTGATAGCTTGATAGTAACTTTAAAACGTTAAATTTTCACTTTGTATCCACTGTATTATTTATAAGCACCACAGCGATCAAGTATGTCGGTTCTGTATGGTGATACAACTCTTAATCATTCATTGTTTTGACGTGGGGTGTCGGATTTAGAACTGATGTATTTGATTCTTTTACATCAATCGATAAATGTTTCTTAGCTAGTTGTCAGTAACTTCGAGTGTTCTCAAGAGAGTTCCTCCTTGTCTTGTTGTTTTCGTACAGTATTTTGTCTTAGGTTCTCTCTTGTTGAATTGAACTTTTGTCGATTGAGTTTTACAGTGTGTTTTATATGTAGCTTTGTGCAAGCTTATCAATAGGGGGAAGGTTGGAACCAAAAAACTAGTTTAACCCCGCCACATTTTATATGTGCCTGTCCTAAGCCAGGAAACTTTGCCAAAGCCTTTGTTTGTCCTTGTCATTCTATGTTAACTGTTTTATGTCAAGAATTGAGTCTTTCGTTGATGATTTAGGGATTGGTTTTGATACTTTTGTATTGTATAATAAGTCTTGGGCCAATGCAAGACGGTAAGCAGTGACCTATGGTCATGTTGAAGACTGCTTGCTGTTTTCCGTTGTGATTTTTTGAATTGCTGTTTGTTTATGTTTGTTGTGTCGCGTACACTTATTCCACATCTCAATATCGTATATTGTTGATTGATATTCAGTTGTTTTGTGTTTCCATGTTTTACGTGTGGTCTGTTTTTTGTCCCGTTCTTGTTTGTGTTTACTGGTTTAGTCTCTGCCCTTTCGGACTTTTGACATTCGGATACCCCATTGGTACCTCTGCTTCTTTTATTACTTATGTTTTATAGCTGCTTGAGAGAGAAAATGCTGATCTACAAACAAGAGCATTGAAATTAGAGAAAAAAATAGAGGTATCTTTTATAATTGAAACATCTTTTACAATTCTTATTTTTTGTTTTATGGTATGACTTGAAATAATTCTATTTTTTAAAGTTCAGTTTAAAGGCCAAAAAGAAATTATAATTTGAATTTAATTGCAATTAAGTTATGTTTAAAAAAAACTAACTCCAAAGAATAAGTTGGAGTATTAAAGTTGTGTATTTAGTTTAAAAAATCATTGATGATGGATCTTTTTCTATTTCATTTAAATAAGGGGCTAGAAAGACAAAAATGCCAACAGACTATGGAAGAAGACATTAATACATATATAGAAGAACAGGAAGAAAATGTAGAGGTAAAGTAATTTATTAATATTGAAACAGAAACTGCTGACTCTTACGGGGCACCCGTGTTCAATCTTGTTACATCTTAAGTTCGCGTTGTTGATTTCCGTTCGTTGTTGAGTTGTTGATTTCCGTTCGATTGATTTGTGTTTTGTGTTTCTTCGTGCTGCTCTCGTTCGTGTTTGCCGGTTTCGGTGTTGCCCATTTGGACTTTTGAAACTCGAATGCCCAATTGGTGCCTCTTTGCTTGCTTCATATTGAAATAAGTGCCCCCATAAGTGTTATGCATAACATATAAATTTCTATATACATAATCACATGAAACATGTTTATTCAGTCAACTGTAATTATCATAAAAATTATGTTATGGGTTAAAATGAAGATGCATCAAACGGTTTACTTCGAAAAGAGAAAAGCAAATTCGGGAGACATGAAATCATCACCGTAAAAGAAAACACAAACAAAAATACACACAACAACCAAACCGCAATAATCAACATGAGTTCAAGACGATCCCAAACTTGGATGCTTCGAAAAAGTAAGCTGTTCCCACTTGCTTCAACAAACCATTTGAGAGATAGAAATTCCGTATTTATCTACAAGCACATGTTGTCTAGTGAGAAATTTTCTAAGAGACGACAACAACCTAAGTGCAAAGTTAACTAGTGTTAACAACTTGACTGTCGACAGTGACGCTCTATCAAAGAAGTAAAAACAAATCTGCCACAGGGGTCAGTTGTGATACGTAAACTCCATATACTTATACTAAAGCGAACAACATATTGCTTCACAAAAAGGAAAGTTAACTACATGTATTGGAAAGATAATGTCATCACGTTAGTCATAGAGATTTGTACAAAGACTTCATAGTATGTGTCAATTTCGAGATGAAAATCGAATTATTTAGCGGACCTCCCTCCTAGATTCAAAGTTAAAGCATTAAATGCATGTACATACATGTATATTTAGTATCTTTAAAATAATAATCTGTAACTACTTTTTGAATATTTTTCTTATATAAAATCAATATTAACCGATCAGTGAGTATATTAACAATAGGCTAAACCAGAATTGCTAGCTTTTAGGCCTCATTTGGATGAAATATTAATGCTCATATAGCATGTATTGTTGATATACTTTGTTGTATTATTATTTTGTAGATCGAACATTCTGTGGCTAAAAGACAAAGAACTGTCAAAGACTATTCAGAGGTATTTATGTTAAATACAGGTTACTTATATATCTTTACCTGTCTTAACCTTTTAATTTTGTTTTTTTTTAGGTAGAGGTTCCAATGTAGTATCCGAATGTCAAAATTCCGAACTGCCATGGACAAAACCACCGGATTTAATGACTATCAATTGAAGTCTGTTTATGGTCCGCGGTGTAAAATACAATACGATCAGTGTGCCGAATTTGCTTCGTTTTCAAATAAAACATATGTAGAAAGTACACCATGCCATGGGGGGGCATTACACGTCACTTACATCTGGTCATAAAAATGTGAAAGTGAAACCAAAATATCCATGGATTTAATGCAAAATTCAGTGTGAATCTACTTCATGATTCTAATTTTTATAGCTTTTATAGTGATTTACAAATTATTATGGAATGAATGTCATTATATTTTTCAAATTGAAATCAGGTCATTCGTCATAATTTAACTGTAGGAACAAAATAAAAGATTTTCAACAAATCAAATAAAGGTAATAACAAAACTACCTAACTTGAATGATCAATATCATAGTCCAGAGAGAAAATGACAAAAAAAAACGAATCAGTCTTACCAGAGAATTGATGGATTGCAAAGGTCCTGACTTGGTACAGGCATTTCAAACGAAATGGTGGGTTAAACCAGGTTTTATGGCGCCAAACCTCCCTCCAAAGAATGTGATCATTTGCATATTATTATGCATGTATATCAATGATTACATTATATATAAGGTTATGTATAATTGTGCTTCTTAAACTCCATTTTTAAGATACATTATATATGCAAAAAAAATCATAGTATCATGACGTGGAGTCAAAAAGACTTGGCATATATTTTTTTTTCTAAGACAAAGAACGCTATTTAATATTTTGTAGATGCTAAAGTTTGACAATAAATGCCACGAAAAAAAGGAAAAGACTTCACTTCAAAAGACACTCGAGGTAAGTTAAAAAAAATAATTATAACTTAAATCCTTTTAAAGTTTATAGACATGTTGATTTTATTAACTAGCTTTATTTTTGTTCGGTATTGTTTTAGGTGATTAAGGATGAAAAAAGAAACACAAACAGAGATGGCTGTCAAACTGATAATCAAACGGTAAATAGAAAAATAATATTTGCTTTACAAAATATACTTATTTAATATCAAGGTTCCCGAAATAAATGTTTTAAATTCATTATATGATGATTTGTCATGATCTGCATTATCATAAAAAATATTTTAAATACTTATAATCATAGCATACAACATTCGTATCAAAATATATATGTTCAAGTTAAAAAAAATGTGAATGATTATGCATTTATTTTAAAACATTGTTTTGGTAGACTAAATCATCAAATTTTGCAAAGAAACCGATATTGGACATGGTGCTCATTTCGGAAACAGAAGAGGTATGATTAATGCCACATTTATCATGCAATGAAATAAAATGACACATTGAGAAATAATCACTAAGGGAGCAATTATTATTTGACTTTTATCAGAGGGGACTATGATGATTTTATCTGTCCTGCTTTTTTTTTATTTTCGAAAAAAGCCGACCCTTGCTTTTTTTATTTTTACAGCTACTATAAAAAAATTTTTAGCCAAAAATACCATGATTGGTTCATGTATCAATTTGCATGGTAAGTTTGATTGATCTGTATTTCAACTAACTGTCGCGATTAAAAAAAAGAGATAATTGTTCAAATTATGAATGTGAATTTGAAGTGTACAGAAACTTTTTACCGAAATATAGTGTTATTTTTGTCTGAAAATTTCAATGATTTTATAAAACCTCATTACTCTTACAGAATGGAGAACTACCCTTTTCCGTTGGACTAAACAAAAGAAAGACAGCGGCGACAGAGGTATTTGAACTGCTAAGTCCGTAGAAACAATTTGATATTTGTACTTAAGCACATGTACAATGAACGATTGCAAAAAGAAGTCTTGATTATTATCATTTCCGAAATGAATCAGATCACATACATTCAAACTTGGACATGTTTTTAGACCCGATATATTCAAGCATGCATACAATGAACGGATCATATAAATTTACAACTTTAAATTGATTATCAAACTGATGTAGCAACAAAATACTACTTGGAGTTTGATCTTGATATGTCTTTTTATACCCCACGCAACGAAATTGCGAATGGTATGACGTTTTTGACTGGTCCGTCCGTTAGTCCGTTAGTCAGTCAGTCCGTGAACATTTTTTTTGTTACAGACATCTCAGCTATTATTAATCGTAGGCTTTTGATTTTTTTGCATGTAGCTTCAGATGGGGTCCCATATGGCAGGCTACATTTTCAGGTGTGTCAAAGATCTACCTACTGTTTAAAGAGCTGACTTAAGACTTTTTTCACTAAATTTTCAAAGTTGAAAATTTTATTCACAGATTTCACAGCAACTATAAATTTTAGACTTTTGATATTTGGTTTGTAGCTTCAGGTAGGGGTCCCATATGGTGGGATACATTTTCAGGTCTGTCGATCATCTAATTCCTGTTAAACAAGCCAACTTAGACCTTATTCACTCAATTTTCAAGGTTGATAATTTTCGTAACAGATTTCTCAGCAACTTTAAACTGTATTTATTTGATATTTGGTATATAGCTTCAGGTACGGGTCCAATATGGTGGGATGCATTTTCAAATGTGTCGATGCTCTAATTAATGTTTTAACAAGCTGACAAAGACTTTTTTTCAATACAGGGTTGAAAATTTTCGTCACAGATTTCACAGCAACTGATGATTGTAGGCTTTTGATATTTGGTATGTAGCCTCAGGTAGGGTCCCATATGGTGGGATACGTTTTCAGGTCTGTCAATCATTTACTTCCTGTTTAACAAGCCGACTTGGAAAGACAACAACTCTGACTTTTTTTATTCCTAACTTGAAATAGATAATCTCTGTCCATAATGTCGACGCGTGTTCACTTAGGTTCTTTCATTCTATATATACTTCGAAATCAATGCATTTCAGGTACTAGAAGACGATTGGAAAAAAGGAGTTGTTATTGAGGCATTCTGGAGGACTGACAGGCAGTGGTACGATGCCGTAATTTTAGAAAAAAGAAAAAATGGTAAGTTTTACCAGAAAGTACTTTTACATGCAAAACATTTATTGAATAAAAAATAAACAGATGACGCTTTAAATTTTAATTTAATTAAATTTTTCTATATTTTACTTTCTTTTCGCAGTTTTGTACATCTTAAACACCAGTCAGGTATTAAATTTGTCAATTGTTTGTATTTTGTTTGTAGCTATTCATTTATTTGTCTTTAATAAATTAGGAATGCTCAAAACAACCTTTCATATAAACTTATGTGATTTCATTCAATAGATGTAGCAACAATCATCAAATGTTTCAAATGACACTGCTTGCCTATTAGACCTTTTTTGATGAAAATGTAGTTTTAGCAAATAAATAGATACAATATACAGGTGTAATGATGAACCTTAAGCATTTCAGTTGTGAACCATATCTTAAGGATGCTTGTTGGTCTTGTTTTAGTATTTCTGTCATTTTTTCGGAATCCTCTGGATTTTACCATCAAAATAGTGTTTATTTTTTTGCCCACGAACCCCCAATTTTCTTGTTTTTAATGTCTTTAATATGTCATAAAGAGGTTATAGACAAAGTTTTATCAAATCCTATTTATTCTGTCATGGGTTTTAACAGCTATATAGTGCTAATGCTAAACCTATGAAAAAGTCAGAGAAAACCCTTACCCGCCAAAACTTAAACGTCAATTATCTTGAAAACGAAGTCATGAACCTATCAAAAATTTTTGCTTATTTTATATCTTTTACTTTTATCTTTTCATTTAAGGCATCAAATTTGAAACCTATTTATTTTTAATAATAGTAGCGAACATCCTTAACTGTTTTAAAGAAAACATCGCTAAGTGTTAAATAAAGGTAACAGTAAAATACAATTTACCAAGAGAAGATGATCAAGGAAATAAGACAAATCAAGGAGACGTACCTGGTAAATAACCAATGCACTCAATATAGCTTGGTCATGAACTTTTGCATTTAGTTATAACTAAGTATTTATAAACTTGAAATTAGTTGCTTATTTGTTATAGATAACATTCACATATAACACAATTGTATGTATAGAATTATCATTATTTTTTTTTATTATGACAGGTTACTATGTCGAATTCACCATGGACAATATTAAGTGTGTGGTTAAGCAAAATGAAGTCAGGACAAAAAGGTGTTAATGTTCAGTTTACGCAGCATTTCCTTACCGTGACGCCTATGGAAATAATGTTGTATAACTCGTAAAATGTGTTTACTTTCTAATTTGCCGTTGCAGATCATTAAAAATTACATTCATTTGCAGACAATGTATGTTTTTCTTTGTGTAATACATTTGTGATTCTGTTTTGTATCTCTCTGTGTTTCTGAGTAACATTGAATATTGTTTTGATATTGAAATCAATGTACTTAAAAAAATAGTTATGTGTTCAAAACCTCTGGTTGTGTGAAGTTTTTAAAATAATTTCTGTACATGTTTTATTTACTTCTATACAAAGTTAACAAATACTTACCATATTTACTAGTAAAGTTTTCATTCCAATCACATGCTTTGACAAATATTTGGTAAGATCCCTGTATTTGCATGGTTCACATTGTTGCAAATACATATCTTGACAAATATTTGGTAAACACCGAGTATTTACATGGTTTACATTGTTGCTTATACTTTTCTTGACAAATATTTGGTAAACTCCGAGCATTTACATGGTTTACATTGTTGCAAATACATATGTTGACAAATATTTGGTAAACACCGAGTATTTACATGGTTTACATTGTTGCAAATACTTTTCTTGACAAATATTTGGTAAACTCCGAGCATTTACATCGTTTATTTTGTTACAAATACATGCCTTGACAAATATTTGTTAATCTGATCATAGGAAAAAAATCTTTATTTTTATCTAATATATGTAAGCAGTACATGAGGTATATGTGTTAGTTATTCCCCTGAGGGCGGATGCCCGATGGGGGATAACTGATTTATACCACGGGACTGTAGAGGGTGCTAAATGAAAGTTTATGATAATTAATGAGGGGGGTCTTTCAGGAATTTAGCCTTATCTACTGATAATGCATGATTAATGCAGGGTATCTCGTTACATTTTATGACATAGTGGTATAAATTAATATATATATAACTTCTTGACAAATATCTTGTAAGAGTATTCAAGGATCTGTTCCTGCTTTAAAGTATTACATGTAATTGAGAGAAATTGTAAATTGGTTTGACCAAATATTTGTTATTATGAAATCAAGCACAAGGTTCAGACAAGCTTTGAAATTTTGACATAATGAATAAACCACAGTTAAATTCTTCTGTTTTTGTTGTAAATATCACCTTAACAATGAAAAACTGGTACATTTCAAGAAATTTGAGCATATGGAAATGCTCAAGTTATAATGGAACGTGTTAGTAAGAGGGGGAGGTTGTATCATCATTGAGTTGATTCCAGGTTTTGTTCAAGTGAAAAACTTGCCAATGATACATTATGATTATGACAGTTCTCAACGTATCAAAGTAAGATAAAAATTATACATTATAACAGTTCTCTATTTCTTAGATATATTGGTAAACAATGATTATTTTGAATAAACAAGAATGATTATTTTCATCAAGTTGTTCTCTGAACTTTCAGCTTTACAGGATATAGAGCCTGGGCAGTTGTTACTGTTTATTCCTACATTTGGTATTCCTGTCCGGAGTATGACATCCCTACTCACTTCCTTGGATAAATCTGTGGTCGTGGATAGAGCTTTAGTTGAACAATCCGTGGAGGATAAACAATACATGGCTCAACTGATAGAAATACAGCACATGAGAGGAGCTAAAGGGGGAGAACTCTTCTACAATCTACTGAAACAAGGAGATCTTGCTGATAAATTGGGTAGGTAAAGGGGAAGAACTCTTATGCAATGTACTGAAGTAAGTAGATCTGGTTAACAAATTAGGTGGGTAAAGGGAATAACTCTTCTACAATTTACTGAAAGAAGAAGAACTGGTTGAAAACTCTGTTAAAGTGCAAAACAATGTGATTATTTTATCAGGGAATATAGAAGTTATTATAATAAAACAGTTCAGCATAGCATTATTTTACACTTGCTTAAGGTAGTAGACATGGGCTAAGGGACATAACTCTTTCAAACAGATCAGAGGTCATTTGAATGTTTTATACTCAAGTTATTTTCCAAAAATTTTGTTGATGCTGATCAGGCTTTGTTTTCAGAGCATTTCTGTGTATAAATGTTTCCTTGCATTTCCATAATAAAACAAATTCATAACAATTTGTAAACAAGTCTTTGTAAGTTTAAAATGCCAATCTAATATTTAAAGTGAATAAAATTCAATGATTGAATAATAAAAAAAGTCCTACCTGAACATTAGCACAACACAATGAATATCCATGCTTTTTTCTGCCAGGTTTCTAAAGCAACTTTCTCATGTCCATAGTCAGAACATTACATTGAGATGCAGAAAATCACAAAAACCTGACAGATGAAATGTTTACATGTAAAATTTTGTTGTCTGCTGCTGGGGAAAATTTTGTATGGGGAAGGAAATGAATTGGTATGGTTCAAGTTGCATGGTTATCTCGCCCCAAAGAAATGATGTCCCTAATATCATTAAAATACCAAACTGTTTCAAATATTTTGTAAATTGAACAAATAAGTCATAATTAATGGTTATGTGTATTAAAAGACAGTTTTTAATTAATTCTTTTGAGTTTGAGAGCATTTCACCCCTATTCTCTTGATTTTTGGCATACCTATGATACCTTAAAAATGAAATATCTTTTCAAATATACGGTGAATTTGTCTAATTTTTGGTGTAATGTTGCATTTTCATAATACTAAGAAAGTGTTAATTTTTCTTAAAAAACGACTGATAGGTTTTTAAGAAAAATTGTGTTATTTTGTCCCACCAGCTGTTCATTTGTGTTCCATCTTTTTCAAAAAATTAACATAATTTATATTGTATTGGTAATTATGAATGAAAAATCATTAACAAATCGTTGAATTAAATATAATGCCTCACCCAATAATTTTTCATGTTCGGCGAAGATTGAATATTCTAAGACCTATTTTTGAAAATAAACCCCTCAATTCAAATTAGGGCATTTAGGTCCGCAAAGGTCTTTAATGGTCATATACATAAGACTTTACAGTGCCCTAGCGAGAAACTAGACGGTGAAATCTCTTGAAACTTGTTTATTTTATGCATCTGTACTAGTAAATAACAGCATAAAATTTTTTATAAAAATTGACTGTTGGGAAAATTTTGGGGTCACCCAGGCCTACTACCTTAAAAAAAGAAGATGGTATACTGTTTCACCTTTGTCTGACTGTCCATTCCTACCTTTGTTGGTTGTTAATTCATCTATAACAAAATTTCAGTTACAGTTTTCTTAGCAACTACTCACATTGACTCAATGTACAGGTCTAATATTTTGCATATAGCTTTATCGGATAGTGCCATATGGTGTATATTTTATGCTCCTAGCTTATCTACTTCATTTGTAATGAAAACATAGGATTTTACACACAGAAGATATAAATGCACAGTTTTATAAGCAAAAACCTGATGTAGGTCTGATATTTTGCATAGAGCTTTTTAGAATAGTGCCATATGGTATATAATGATTATATGCACAAAAGGCATAACTTGGGAGCCAGGGGTATCACTAGTGAGCATAAGCTCACAGATTTACTTGTTCTGATACACATATCAGATTTTTTGCTGGTTCAAAATTTGTTATTCTTATTGTTCACTTATTCATCCAAACAATGACAACACATTATGATTAAAGTGTCCTAGGAGAAACATTTGCTTTTTATTTTCAGCATCCAAAGATGTAGAGATGAAGGACAAAACTGTCAGAACTAGTGGTTGGTGGCAGAAATCTCACCTCCATAAAACTACAGCCGCCTGGGACAAAGAACAAATACAGACACTCCTGGTTAAGGTATGGGACAAATACAGACACTCCTGGTTAAGGTATGGGACAAATACAGACCTCCTGGTTAAGGTATGGGACAAATACAGACACTCCTGGTTAAGGTATGGGACAAATACAGACCTCCTTGTTAAGGTATGGGACAAATACAGACACTTGGTTAAGGTATGGGACAAATACAGACACTCCTGGTTAAGGTATGGGACAAATACAGAACTCCTTGTTAAGGTATGGGACAAATACAGACACTCCTGGTTAATGTATGGGACAAATAGAGACACTCCTGGTTATGGTATGGGACAAATACAGACCTCCTTGTTAAGGTATGGGACAAATACAGACACTCCTGGTTAAGGTATGGGACAAATACAGACACTTCTGGTTAAGGTATTGGACAAATACAGACACTTCTGGTTAAGGTATTGGACAAATACAGACACACCTAGTTAAGGTATGAGACAAATACAGACACTCCTGGTTAAAGTATGGGGCAAAGAACAAATACAGACACTCCTGGTTAAGGTATGGGACAAATACAGACACTCCTGGTTAAGGTATGGGACAAATAGAGACACTCCTGGTTATGGTATGGGACAAATACAGACCTCCTTGTTAAGGTATGGGACAAATACAGACACTTCTGGTTAAGGTATGGGACAAATAGAGCCACTTCTGGTTAAGGTATGGGACAAATACAGACACTTCTGGCTAAGGTATGGGACAAATACAGACACTCCTGGTTAAGGTATGGGACAAATACAGACACTCCTGGTTAAGTTATGAGACAAATACAGACACTCCTGGTTAAGGTATGGGTCAAATACAGACACTCCTGGTTAAGGTATGGGAAAGGAACAAATACAGACACTCCTTGTTAAGGTATGGGACAAATACAGACACTCCTGGTTAAGGTAAGGAACAAATACAGACATTCCTGGTTAAGGTATTGGACAAATACAGACACTCCTGGTTAAAATATGGGACAAAGAACAAATACAAAAACTCCATATCAAGGTAAGGAACAAATACAGACACTCCTGGTTAAGGTATGGGACAAATACAGACACTCCTGGTTAAGGTAAGGAACAAATACAGACATTCCTGGTTAAGGTATCTTCCGCTTGAAATTGCGTAGTTAAAATGCGTTTAAGATTATGATTTTTTACAATATTTGCAATGCCCTCATAAAAATCTTTCATACTGGTGTAATTGATTTATTTACTTGAGATTTTGTCCATATTTTACAGGTTTACTGTGGCAAACCCTCTTCTGATGATCACAGGAATTACCAAACTCTATTAACAGTATGTTGAAATAATAGATGTATTTTCATTCGATTGTGATACTAATTTGATGTTATTTTTTATGCTATAAGATAATAATTGGGCTATTAAACTTATGCATCAGTTTTACTTTGTTAATTAAATTTAGAAAATTGAGCTGTATCAAAATAACACTTAAATATGAATATTTATGCATGTAGTTTAATGATCAAATTTTAGCTTTTACACAATAAAAAAAACATGCCTTTGTTTGTTTTTGACTTTGTGAATGATGATTTATTTTGTAGACAATTTCCAGACCATCAAATCTACCCATTGTACAGAATATTGTATCTGGTATTATGGAGGTTAGTATCACTATAAAGAAGCTAAGTAGACCACCCTTTATGAAATGTATGCCTACTTCTCCTATACAAACCTACAACATTATTTCATGTACAGTCTCGTGCCAAAAGTATTCGCTATTTTTCATTTTTCCCATTACTTTCTATGTTAAATCACAAAATATCAAAAATTTACTCTGAAATAATCTCTTGGCCAATTTCGTTGATTTTTCCACTATGAATTTGTAAAATATTTCAAGTTTGTCTGTTTATTTTTATATAATTTGAAGGTTATTCATTTTGCAATGATAAAATTTTAATCACAGAGTAAAAATTAGAGGTAAAAATTTTAGTTGCCCATGTAAGGAAATTTCGATGTCATAAATTTTACTTGTACTAAAATCATTGTCATTTTTAAACAAGGCATGTAAAAATTATGTTCAATAACCAATATAAAATTCAAATATTTCTCAAATTTCAGAAAAAATAAGTATGAAAATCCACTCAGAAACAGCTTCAATATTAATTTTTGAAAATACATGATTTTACATAGAAACTAATGGGAAAAATAAAAATCAGCGAATACTTTTGGCACATGACTGTAGATAGGAAGAGAAATAGTTTATGAGAATTGGGTAAAAATCACAATAAAGTAAATTCATTTAAAACAATGTTAAGAAATGTCAGTACAACTGTTTTAATAGAGTTTTCTAATGCAAGTTGGAAAAAACTAATACATGTATTTTAATAATACTGATGTTAAGCATATGGGCATAGAAATGAACCCTTGAAGGTCATACATAGTCAAAATTATTGACTTCATAATTATCAGCACATTCTAAATGGAAAATAAAGAGAAAGATACAATAGGTTTTTTTAAATGTCAAAGTATAAGTTTGAAAAAAAGAAATTAGAAAGTAGAAAATTCAAACATTTGTTTATCAAACTTTATGGTAATGTTTGTCTGATTGAATTGTAAGAAACATTTATTATGATGCTTGCTTTGTTTAATGTTTTTTTCAGCTGATGGTAGGTCCAGAGAGAGCCAAATTTATCAAAGGAATCCTAACTAATCCTAAGTCTTGTCCCTTGTTCAAGATTCTTGTTTCCCACAGTGTAAGTATTAAAAAAATTATATCAATTTTATATAAATAAAATAATATATTAATTACACGTAAATTGTATTTAAAGATTGATTGTCATTAATTTCTAATTTATTGACTTTGATCTGATACTAGTATTTTACAAAGTTGTTTTGGGTAAGGTATATTTCATTGAATATTATTTCTCTGTGCATATTTTACTTCTGATCAGTACTGATTTAACTTCTTTAACACAAGATACATGTATTGTATCCAGGTTAAATTGTTGATAATATCCATGATTAAATTTGAAAGACCAATTTCCCTACTTTTAGTTTAAACATATTTATTTAGAAATGACATACATACATTTAAATATAACATAACATATTAAACAAAAGGATTCAGAAACAAGCACAGAGTGCTTATATAAATCTGTCTCCTGATAGTAATTACAACTTACAATTAATCATATATCATTAACATGTTCTAAATGTTGCATATCAAATATATATATAATTGAAAGAAAGAAATCAACAATAACACAAGGTGAATTAAGAAAAATGTATAACCATATGAAGAAGAAAATATATACAAAGGATACATTGATAGTGCGGTGAAAAAAAAAAGAAAAAAAAAGAGGCAAATAGATGAAATGCAAAGTATGTGTCTACTTTTCTAATTGCAGGAAGGACTTGGGAACCATCTAGAGATTTTGATGCAGAATTTGTCTAATGTCTCTCAAAAATCTGTTTTGGCAACTATCATATCAAAATACCATGTAGAAAAGGGCACAGAAAAGTCTGACCCAACCAAACATCAAATACTCACAGGACAGCCTAGGGAGATCATAAAAGGTGCCTTAAAATGATGATTATACATGTAGTATATAGATATGTTTTTGCCATAAATTAAAAAAAAAAACAAAATAAAAATCAGACTCAATTTACACTTACAAAATTCATTTTTATTGTTGTCTTGCCTGCGACGAATAGTCGCGGAAGGCAGGACATAGGTATTACTTTCCCGTGACGGCGGTAACGGCGGCGGCACCAGCGTAAACTTTTTTGTAAGACTTTTATGGACAATGAATTGCTTGAAAAGTATAATAGCTAGGCATTTGGTATTTGGTATACAGACTGTTCAGGTTGTGTCAACTCAACTGTCACCATGCCGTGTGGCCCTGACCCCATTTTCATGCTCCAGTGACTGAACTTAGCTCTTTTTTCAGGCCGTAAACTTTTTTGTAAGACTTTTGTGGACAATGAATTGCTTGAAAAGTATAATAACTAGCCATCTGATATTTGGTATACAGACAGTTCAGGTTATGGTGTACGCAAATGTTAGCATGCTGTGTTACCCTGATCCAATTTTCACGTTCCAGTGACTCTGTGAACTGAGCTCTTTTTTCAGGCGGTAAACTTTTTTGTAAGACTTTTGTGGACAATGAATTGCTTGAAAAGTATAATAGCTAGGCATCTGATATTTAGTATACAGACAGTTTAGGTTATGGTTTACTCAACTGTCACCATGCTTTGTGACCTTGACCCCATTTTCACGCTCCAGTGACTCTGTGAACTTAAGTCTTTTATAGGCCGAAATTTTTTTTATAAGACTTTTGTGGATGAAGATTCGCTGGAAAAGTACAATAGGTAGGCATCTGATATTGGTTATACAGACAGTTGAGGTAATGGTCTACAAAACTGTCACCATGCCATGTGACCTTGACCCCATTTTCAAGTATTATAGCTAGGCATCTGATATTGGGAAGACACTTTTTATGTTTATGTCAAGAAATGAAAGCTCAGGTAGTTGAACTAAGTCATGGTGCCAGCAGGCGAGACATACTTTTAGTGGCCATGCACACTTGTTTATAATAGAATATTTGGTCATGCTGAATATTTGAATGCTGCTGACTGGTTCCCAGTTTGGTTTCACAGAATTTATAATGTAGTAGTTGTGTCTTTAACACTTATTCATATTTAATAATATGATATTAAACTTTATTAAAAATAATATTATATTAAACATTTCAAATTCCATTAGTGATATTGAATGTTATGTTGATGAAATTTCATAAATCAATAGTTAATTTGTCTTTTTGCATTTATTTTAGAAATTCAGCTTAAAGCTGACAAAGGTGAACATACCGTAGAGAGTTTAATGAAAAATTGTATGAAGAGTTTGATCAAATCCGATGATGTTCCAAAGGCTACTGAACTAGCTTGCACAGTAATATTGAACAGGTAAATTAGATTTTAACTTGTTTTTATCCTCCTTATAAAGAGTTTAATCAAATCTGATGATGTCCCAAAAGCTACTGAACTAGCTTGCACAGTAAAATCGAACATGTAAATTAGATGTTAACTTGTTTTTATCCTCCTTATGAAGAAAATTTCTTGGAACTCTTGTTTCATACAGTTCCTGATCAATTTTTCCTGTCAAACCGGAAGGTGCCTGCCCAGCATGCTGGTCCTAAATACTCCTTTGTGCCCATCTAAATTATCTCTGATTGTTACCATTCTTCCTGCTGGGGAAGAATTGTTAGAAGCAATATAGAAGCATTATACTAAGTTTAGTAATGATAAAAAATCTGGCTAGATAAGAAATTCGGAACAAGTTAAGAAGATGATCACCACCATTTATGAAACAGAAATTCTGTAAAGCTTTCTCAGAATCTATAATTGAAAAAATTTGTAATTTTGCATAGTGATTAGATATGGCAAACTGCATGTCCCAAATGATATTCGAACTGTGGGAATCTGTGCTGCTTAGTTATTAGATATGGCAAACTGCATGTCCCAAGTGATATTCAGAACTGACAGTGGGAATCTGTGCTGCAGGAATGCATATATCCATTATTTGCTTATATGTATCTTTTTTACAGTGACAATACCCCTATAACACATGGCATGTCAACCTTACTGGTCGACTGGTTAGAACTTCTTGATCCTGAAGTGGTAAAAGTTGTCCCAGAACTTGAGCAGTATCTTCTGTTTGGGAAGCATGAGCAGACGACGTCTGGAGTTATGTCCCCTTCTGGAGTTAACTCCCCTAACTGCAGAGCTTACCTACTTGCAATGCTAACACACCAAACCAGCTGGTCTTCCCTCCATCAGTGTATTTACACTGTACTCAAAAGTGATGGTTTAAACAGGTAAAATTATTAACAGTGGTCTTGAAATTTTATGATAATGCTGTATTGGCATATACAAAAGTAATTTTGTTGATGTTTATGCCCCACCCAACAAAGTAGAGGGGAATATAGTGTTTGGATCTGTTAGCCAGTCAACCCTTTAGTCCCTATGAAATGAGGATTACAACAGGTTTTAGGTACATTTTAAGAAATGTGATACCACCATGAAACTTTATTATGGCCCGACCACGTATGTGGATTGGCCATATAGTTTTACAACTTGTCCATCCGTGTGTCCGTCCGTACGTTTGTAACACTTTGGTTAAGTTCTTGGTTAAGGTCCATTCCTTGGATACTAAATGTTGGAGGTCAATGATATTTCACCACTAGATGGGTCTTGGGTAAGGTGACACCAACCATTAGAAATTACGTCACTTTGACCTATATTTTACACATGAATGACTTTGGTTAAGTTCTTGGTTAAGGTCCATTACTCAAATACTAGAAGTTTGGAGTCAATAATATTTCACCACTAGATGGGTCTTAGGTAGGGCTACACCACACACTAGAAATTAGGTCACTGTGGCCTATATTTTATGCATGAATGACAATGGTTAAGTTCTTGGTTAAGGTCCATAAGCCAGGTTATACACATTGGGGTTCAATGATATTTTAAAGCGGGAGGGCCATCCTGTGGCTCATAGGCACATTTTCTAGTCTACATCAGCATAAGAGCATACAAAAAGCGTCATAAAACTATACCCCTTACATCAATTGTGTGGTATATTGATCAAGAAAAAGTCACATGTTGCAAGGCATCATGTTTTCTTAGCACATTCTTGTTAGAAAAGAATAACAACTTATAACTTTGATACTTTGTACTGATTTTTCAACTTTACTAACATTTTTTGAAATTTTTATCAACAGATGCAATTTTTTCCCCTTAGTATATATCAGATATTGAATGAAAATGAATTGATTTATTTCACTTATTCAATGAATTTATCAATATGATAAAAAATCCATTTAAAAAGATTGATGTTTAACCTCTTAAAAGTGTAAATATATAACATGTCAATTAAATTTTTAGTTATGGAAACCTTAGTAAACCCTGTCATTTAACACAACTGACTGTTACAATGCACTGACTAACAACCAAATATATAAAAAGGTAAAAAGAACTCTTCTATTATACAGAAGAGCAGGTGGTTTCATCAGATTTCAAATTTTTGTGAAGTAACTCAGAATAAAGAAAATTGCAAAAAATATCGGCTAAAATTTGATTTTGCTGACCAACTCACTGGATTAAATCTTAAATCCCCCCCAAATTTTACTTGCGTAAATTGATGATTCCAATTGTATTTAAAACCACCAAATTTAACACCTGCAACTACTTTCTTCTATAATGAATACTGAAGAAAGTAAAAATGTCGAAAAGTGAAAAAAGTATAGCAATACATGTACATGTCCGAGATCTCCCTAGAAATTTTTAAATGCATCTTTGTATTATCAGTTATAAAAAAAGGCATATCTTTTGATTTGGAATTATAGCATCACAAAAACATCACGGACCCCCCAAAAAACTAAGTAAAAAAAAATTTGTTTTCTGAAAGGTATTGTAGTTTTAACCACATGAAAAGAAGTATAAAAAATGCATTGCCTGGTACACTTTTTTTTTCAAAATTGTTTCGGACTTAGTTTTTTAAAGGTAGACAAGGTAGCAATTTCAGCCACATGACACATTTTGTCATTTTTGACCAAATTTATCTAAGTCAACTTTATACAGATTCTTTTGATATTGATTGCTGACATGCAGACATAAGCATAGTTTAGAATAGATAAAAACACTTTTCCCTGTATAGAACAACTTTCAAAAAAAATGCTACCAAATGGGCCTAGAAGCTCATTTTTGGACTTTGACAATAATGGCCAAATGCCACTTTTTGAATGCCTCTATCATGGAAAAAATGACAGCTAGCATATTTGTAAATATTATTTCTTAGAGACAAAAGAGCATTCTTTTGGATCAATGATCAGAACTTTTGACTGGATTTATCATGGGTCTGCCTTCAATATCTAAAATTGACAATATCTTCAATTAATCAATTATTCTTGAAAAATACCGGTACACAAATTTGACTCTTGAATTGCACTTTTTCCGCAACTCGCGCACAGTTTCATTAATTTGTATTGTAACAAACTATTTTGTCGCTTATTAAAAATGCAGTTTGTTTGAAATTGAACACAAGCATGCCTTTACAAATGTCAAAAAATAGGAAATTTTCTATCAAAATGTGAGACTGACCCACTTCTGTGGTTTGTAGCGATGCCATAAAGCATGAGCCGAGCTCTATTTTTTGATATGATTGACATTAAAGCCTTTTGTTAAAGTATATGGGAGTGAATTTGATTTAAAGAGCCTGCCTTAGACATAAAACTATGCTAAAATTCAAGTATTTTGATGTTTTTTTTTACAATTTGGAAAAATGCCAATGTAATGCACCCCCTAGGGATGATGGGTAATGGTAATTAAGATTTTCAAAATTTCCATCTATTTTAAAGGCAAAGGTATTACCCTTTGAATATTTACTGTTCAACTTTTGATAATTTGAAGATAAATGGACCAAAAGAAACTTTGAAATACATGAGGTTTTGTAATTGTTCAAGCTGATTTTGTAAAGAAAGCAAGGAATACTGATGAGCCCTGTAGGTCGGCTATCTTGAATTTCCCGGAAAAAATATTTTGCCTCAATAAGTCTTTCATGAAGGTCTTTTAGTTAAACCATCCCTTAGGTTGATATGAAAATATTGGTTTGGAACAAAATTTAGGATTTTGCATGGTTTTCTGGCAGATTGGCTGTTAAGTGTATATTAAAAAAAATCTAATAGCAAAACATTGTCAGGATGCTATTAGGGCCTGGGGAGAACACTGCATGATGTATTTTAGTAATTTGATAGAGAGAAATCTTTTTGATAACCCTGTTGTTGTTTTTCCTAGCTACAATCCATCCACAGTCTTAGATTTCCTGTGGGCCTGTTTGCAGATACCTAAAATATGGAAAGGAAGAGAACAGAAAATCCCAAAGGTTTGTCAAATTGGTACTTGTAATGAATGTTTTTTTATACTTTGTACAGAAATTTCATTTTTGAAGTATTTGATTCCCTTATCAAATGTCTTTATGGTTTTATACTTGTTTTTGGTGAACCATTTAGTTTCATGAAAATGTCATCATTGTGGGAGATGAGATTTTCTTAGTGGCCTTCTTAGGTTTTTTTCCAGGGGTTTATGATAATCATCCTACTTTGTACATTATGTCTGGTGATTTCACTCCCTATCTTGATTGACCTTACTTTCTTATGAAGAATTGTTAAGTTTCATTCTAAGACAGGTGATAATTTTGAAAAATAGTAGTTACTTATAAAGTAATTTGAGTAAAACAAATCATTAATAACATTATTGTGAATAATTTTGTTCTTCGGTATATCAGCTGGATTGATGCTACATTTGTATAATACTGATGTTTCATTACTACATGTATTTGGTTCAGCATAAGCATTCAACAAAGTGTTAATCTTAGAAATTGATTCATTCTAGCAAAATGTGCAAACATGAAAATCCAACAAAATGTGTTAATAAGGAAATCAAATGCAAAAATCCATTTTATAATCTTAAACAATACTGTATAATCATTAATTTTCGTGGGGATAAAATTTCGTGGTTTAGAGCACAAAACTGAATTGGTGGGGACAAATTTTCGTGGATTTGTAATTTTGATATAAACTCTTTAACTAAATATTTTAAATTCGAGGGGATTTAATTTCGTGGATTTTTCTTACCCACGAAATAAACGAAAATTAATCCCCCACGAATATTTCTGCTTCTACAGTAGTTAATTATTTTCTTTTAAGAATCACAAACAAAAGGACATTTTAGCCTTGACCCCTCAGCAGGTCATATCAGTAGTAGAGTTCATAGTTCAGGAGGTTGCCATGGTAACAGATATCCTTGACATTGAGGATAGGATCAGATTACGTTGCTGTCTGCTGATGTCATGTATCAGAGAAAATGAGATGTCAATGAAATGTGCCATAAAACACATCACAACTGCCATTAATGATAACAGGTACTTAATGAAATAGCTTTTGATAACTTGCTTACATAAAAGTAAACAATGCATTTTGATAAAATGATTATTGTGAAGAAATGATTGAAGTTATATAAAAACATCTTTTTTTTGTGTTGACTTTAAACATGTATGCCTTGAAAAAGATATGAGATCAGAATGAAGTCTTCATCTTAAGTGTAAAGATATACTGGAGTACATAGGGTTTGATTTTCAGCATTTTATCATTCACAGTAGGAAATATTTTGCTTGGAATATTAATAAAATGTCAGAGATTTTAACATGTGATATGAAATTTGGAATGTCGCATATTTCCTGACATATGGTTGTATTTGAAAAACTTTTAATGGAGCTTTGCTGTCTGATTCTAAGGTCTTTGTAAATGATTCTCTACCAGAATGTGGATATGTACAGCCCATAAGGAGATAAATCAGTTCATGCTTTGCGTTTGAAGCCACCTAAAAAATAGAGTGGCATATTGTGTTCAGGTCCATTCAGAAATCAAATCAAATCAGAATTACTGTCAAACTAATGTTACTTGTTCATGTTGCAGAGTATGGCATTATGCTTTATTAAACTTTGATTATTTTTTTTTTCAGAAATAAGAATGTATATGAACAGTTGCTAATGGAGCTGTACTGCCAATGTCCTAAAGTCCTGTACATGATGCCAGAGTCTGATGTAAACATGACAGACATCAGCACATCTCAGACATTCATAACAAAGGTAAATTATGACACTAGAATTTGAAAATTAATAGTCAATAATTGTTTTTCAAGGTTCTTTGAATCAGAAATACCTTTCTAACTATTACAGTATTTTTTTCCCCTTATTTACATTAGGTTACCCCTTTTCATCCTTATTATTATAAAACAACCTTTATTTTACTCCCTTGACTAGATTAAGTTTAAGCATATTTATTTATACTGGATTGGAAAACAAGCTTAATGCTTCTATAAATCCCTCTCCAGTTTGCAATGTGAGTGCGGCCTTTGTAGTGGTCCCCATTGTGCCTACTCTTATCAAACTCTACAGAGGGGTATTTAACGTGCACAGGGTATTGCTATCCCCATACACGGGACATCCTTTTTTTGTCCCTTCTGAAGGAATAGCATCCTTTCCTGAGACCATTCTTGAAAATGGTGTCTGAAGAGAGAGTCTGAAAATTGGTCCATGAAATTTTCACCCCTGACGAGGATCGAACCACGAACCTTGATGTTAGTAGTTGACTAGTTTTTATACCCCCGCTTCAAAGAAAAGGGGGGTATACTGGTTTACCTCTGTCCTTCCGTCCGTCCACAACATAACTTTCGTAACAGTTTTCTCAGCAACTACATATCACAGTGACTTGAAATTTGGTATATGAGTTCAGTGTGAGGTCCTTTATCGCGAGTACGGAAGTTAGGTCTGTCAGATATCTACTTCCTGTTTACCAACTTAGTCAATTTCAACATTACTAGTCAGTTGTTGAAAATTTTCGTAACATTCTCCTCAGCAACTACATATCACAGTGACCTGAAATTTGGTATATGAGTTAGGTATGAGGTCTTTTATCGCAGGTACTGAAATAAGGACTGTCCGATATCTACTACCTGTTTACAGACTTTTTAAATTTTCAACATTACAAGTCAATTGTTGAAAATTTTCTCAGCAACTACATATCACAGTGACTTGAAATTTGGTATATGAATTCAGTATGAGGTCCTTTTTTGGGAGTATCGAAATTAGGTCTGTATAATAGCTACTTCCTGTTAACTGACAAAGTTCATTTTGGGGGGTAGCAGGGGTATACTGAGTGAGCAGTAGCTCACATATTTCTTGTTCCTACTTGTTTCAGTTTGACAAAGATTGTAGTTGTTCTAATATATGTTTTCATCTTTTTGTTGGATTATAAAAAATATTTTTTTTAGATTATAATATGGTGAATGTCAGTAAACATAGGTCAAAATTGGAAAAGAATTGTTAGTTTTCTAAGTCACAACTTATCTAAACTTGGTATTAGCTTAGGAGCTCATCATATTGTAGGATTCTTATTCAGGACTGTTACCCATCTACATTCTGTTTAACAAAATATAGCCATAGTTCTTAACCCAATTTTTTTTCACTTCTTCAGGTTGACCTAGTTTCCCACAGATTATTGACAGGTTTGGGTCAGACAGGTCATGGAAAAAGGTCAGAAGATAGGATGTCGGATGCCACCATGGCATGTAAGAAGTTAGCTGCACAACACCCAGTCCTATTATTAAGGTAAGTTTAGAGTAGATAGCCACTCAACCAAGGTCTACAATTGAAAAAATTCTATGACCTTGAAAGAAATTTGTGTGTGTTTGTTAAACCTTGACAGCCTAAAATTAATTTATTTGTATCAAAAGGCTTGATTTTTTCTATTTTTATAATGTTAGAAAATGATAGACAACCACACTTTTCTATCAAATCTCATCTTGCCAACAATTAAAGTAGTCTTTAAAACTCTGAAAACGTTTTTGTATCTTTATTAATCAAATTTATCATTATAATAAAATCACGGCTAAGTGAGAGGCTCGTAATTTGCAAGAAGCAATGAGGTACCAATGGGGCATTCAAATGTTTTAAGTTTGAAATTTGTAAATACATTGTATTTGATGTTTCAATTTGTCAATATATTTTATCTCATTACAGGCAACTCCCCTTGATAGCAGCTTTACTGAAAGGAAAAACTGAATTTAAGTTTGGTGAAATGAGACACAAAAACTATGTGTTGATGTTTACCCACATTCAAGGCCTCTTAGAAAATCTTCAGCCACATGTATTCTACAAAGATCTGACATCATTAGAAGACATCATTGGATCATATTTCTCTCTGCTACAGGTAAGTGTTAAAGGTTAAAGTTCACGTATTTTACAAATATTTGACCTTTTTAGAAGGCATCATTGGTTCATATTTCTCTCTGCTAGAGGTAGTGAGGGTTAAAGGCTATTAATGGTCATGTGTTTTACAATGATTTGACTTGATTGGAAGAAATCTTTAAGACATAAATATATTTGCTGAAAAGTTTGTGAGTGTATTAAAATTGTCATTATTTTTTTTCAGAATCATGGAAATGAGAAAGTACTGGTCCCTGTGATAGCTAAGTTTATAAAGTTCCTCAACAAGTTTGTCAACTGTCAGCCACAAAAATCTGTTGTCATGTTACAGAAATACATCAAACTTCTAAGGTAAATTAAGGAATAATGAATTACATCATGTAGAGAAAATTTTACTCCAGGTTTCCTTGTAAGGTGAAGCTCACTTAATCAGAAACTCATCTGAATAATCTCGCAAACAAATGCTTTCTCTAAGGTATTTTAACTTGGTTCCCAAAACCTGAAATTGTAAAGACATTTATATTATGAAATAAAGTAAAATTGCTTATATCATTAGAAAAAATAATGGAAACACAAATAGAAGATTAGGAAATGTGAAATAAGTATTCCTGACACATAAATCAAGCAGCAATTTAAAAATACTTAATGGAAAACAGTCAGCAGCCTTCTATGTACCCGTGTTCACTGCTCACCATCTACCATATACAAATTAAACAATCTGGGTTTTTTTATCCCAGCCAATTTTATAATGGATTTATAATTTATATTCCATCAGATTTTAAGCTCACCTGACCCGAAGGGTCATGTGAGCTATTGCAATCGTTAAGCGTCCGTCGTCCGTCTGTCTGTCCTCCCTCCGTTAACTTTTCTTCAAAGATCTTCTTCTCTGAAACCACTGAAGGGATTGCATTGAAACTTGGTATACTTGATTTTTAGGATGTCCTCTACCAAGTTTGTGAATTATATAAATGTTGACAAACCAACATGGCCGCCGTTGCTAAAAATAGAACAGGGGGGTCAGACCATTGTTTTTGGCTTATAACTCGAAAAGTATAAGAGATAGAGAAAATCCAAAGCAACCTACCTTATTCAGCATCAAAAGCTCTACTATTCTCTCCAATGAGTCAAAGTTGTAAAACAACTCCTTATAGGAGTTATTGCCCTTTAATCATCAAAATTGACCATTTTTGCAGTTTTTGGACTATATCTTGAAAACTGTTAGAGCTAGAGGAGAAGTTAGCATTGCAGAATTGTTAAGCTTATTGAGATCTACAAAAATGATTTAAGGGTCAAAATTGTCAGATCAGCCGTTTAAGAGTTATTCCCCTTTAACTGTTTTTTTTTCCATAAATTTACACTGATTTTCAAAAATCTTTTTCTCTGAAACCACTGAAGGGATTGCATTGATACTTGGTATACTTGATCTTAAGAATGTCCTCTACCAAGTTTGTGAATTATATACACGTCGACCAACCAACATGGCCGCCGTTGCTAAAAATAGAACAGGTGGATCAGACCATTGTTTTTGGCTTATAACTCAAAAAGTATAAGAGATAGAGAAAATCCGAAGCAACCTGTCATGTTCAGCATCAAAAGCTCTACAAATCTCTCCATTGAGTCAAAATTGTGAAACAACTCCTTGTAGGAGTTATTGCCCTCTAATTGTCAAAATTGACCAATTTTGCAGTTTTTGGACAATATCTTGAAAACCCTTAGAGCTAGAGGAAAAGTTAGCATTGCAGAATTGTTAAGCTCATTCAGATCTACAAAAATGATTTCAGGGTCAAAATTGTCAGATCAGCAGTTTAAGAGTTATTCCCCTTTAACTGTTTTTTTCCATCAATTTTAACTGATTTCCAAAAATCTTCTCTGAAACCACTGAAAGGATTGTTTTGCAACTTTGTATACTTGAAAGTTTGTGAAATTTATTCAAACTTTGGCATAAGAGATCAGGTGAGCGATTCAGGCTCCTGTATACTTGAAAGTTTGTGAAATTTATTCAAACTTTGGCATAAGAGATCAGGTGAGCGATTCAGGCTCCTGGGGCTAGCCTCTAGTTGTTTTTTACATTTGCATATTCTATAAGATAGATGATCTTTTTTTCTGATATTATACTTCTATCGATTTATTTCCTTTCAGCAATGTCTCAAGTCTATATCCAGAAATGGCTGGATTGAAATCGTTACTAGCTGGTCTGAGCCTACCAACACAGAACAAGGACCGTAACTCTCCAGTAACAGAATCATCACTTCCTGCCATACCACCACGGCCATCGTCACCATATACATTAAGTCAACTGGCACCTTTTGTTAAAAAGTTTAAGGGATCCAGTCAAGGTATGTTTTCATATCATAACTTTAGATTTTGTGTTTTTAAAATGATGCACTTGCTTTATTGGCTTGATTGAAGGTGTGAAAAATACAAGTTATGAAATAGTTTATGTTTGGAGGCAGCAGGAAAATATAAAGTCTTTGTGATCAGCAATTTTTCATGAAAGCTTTAATATACCCAAGAAAAACATATTTACAGTAATGAAGATGACTGGTGTTCATTTATCAAAAACAATTTAATTTTGTTGTAATAATGTTTCAGATGTATTAGAAGTTTTGAGAGAACTTGATGAATTTTCCAAAAGAAAAGTGGACATATTAGAGAACTTCATGGTCAGTTTGCTTAATATATAAAAACAATTTATTATGAATAAAGGAATCGAGAAGTGTAAACAAAGGACAAGGTACAATAAGGCCCATATTTGACCCCCTCTTAGACTGAAAAATAGAAAACTTACCTAGAGAAAAGTTCTTTTGTTATTTATTAAGTCAAATGAATGTAGAAGATAAAACAACTAAATTTATAAGAATGTTTATGTTATTTATTTGAAATTGCTTGTCAAAACATGGTGAATAGTATGATTTCTTTCAAATTCGCGGAAAATGGACAATATTTGGGTAATATTTTCAATTTTTAGATACCAGCGACTACTTAGACCATAGTTATTGTTTATGAACTTTAATTTGCACTATGAAGTGATAATTAATCAGTCGAGAAATCCATGGTATACCTTGTTGCTGATTATTAAAAATAACAAAATAAGCATGAAAATGGCATTTCTCGTCGATTTTGATACTCTTGCACTACTTAAGGCCGCTATAAAATTAAAATTACAGTAGATGATGAAAAATGTTAACCATTGTTAAAAAGTTTAATCAACTAACTTGAAACCCTAATGATATTTAAATCATTTACTTAGGGTTTATTTTTCTTTAAATGTGGGGGCCAAACATGGCCCTTACTGTACCTTGTCCTTTCTGTTTGGAAATGTTTGTTGACTTTTCAACATAAAGAGACCAATTTTTGTAACTATAGTTTTTTCAAGACAAAATTGCACTTATACACTAAACGAGAACAACATTTTCCATGTGACCTTGAAATGGCAGTTTTAAGGAACTTTTTAAAGCATTTTATTTTAGTGCACTAGATAAATAGAGTTGATTATGAACTTTTTTGTATAACCAGGTACATCTAAAAGAGAAGTTGAGTGACTGTAATGATCAGATAAGGAATATATCATTCAACTTGTTAATGAGGCATATAAGACAGAATCCTGGGTAAGACAGCCATTGTGGGAAAGAGGAATTTTTTATCATGAAACAGTTGATTATATATTAAATAGCCTTTTGGAGGGATTGAAAGATATACAAAGAAATTGGCTTTCTACATTTTGCACGGACATGTGAATGTCAAAAACATGAGTCTAACACAGGTCAAAGATCCTGTATAAATAAAAAAAAAAACATCTAAATTGGAAAAAAAAAATATTATAGATTATTTGTGATCCATAAAAAAATGAGTTTTTGGTTCTATAAGCAAATATTTATTACAGATTATTATAATAAATTTATTAACTGATATTTTCAATTACATTACAGGACAGCAATACAGTTTGCAGCCTTGTACATACAATGCTTAGACGACATCAATCCAGATGTCGTGACAAGTGCCCTCAAAGTTCTCCCAGAATTCTCAGTTCTATGTCAAGGTCAGTATTCATTCTTACTCAGAAACTTTGTATATCTTAATTTAGATAATAATGACATATGGAATAATTTGAATGACACCGCCTTCATAAAACTAATCACAATTTGAAAATCCACAATTTTAAAAAGTCAGTCTGCAGCCTTCAATGTGACCAATGTTCTTTGTTCATCATCTTAGTTTGCTCCGAGTGTGGATTAAATGATTATGTTGCCTGCAACGTATTTGAAAGCAACATATAGGAATCACTTTCACACTATCCATCATCTTCTTCCTATAGTACTATATATGTTGTAAGGCAATTTTATAGCTGTAACTTATCTACTTCCTGTTTACCAAATATGTTAAGATGCAGTTGATATACATCTTCCATGGAAGACCACCATTCTAGTTTTTAATAATGATCATTTTTTTGGTTTCCCTCAAAGAAGCAAAGAGGTACCAATTGGGCATTTGAATGTCAAAAGACTTAAAAGGGCAAACACAAGACCATTAAACACAAAAGAGAACAGCAATAAGTCACACAAAACATAAAAACAAAAACAACCATGGAAATAGCAGTCAAGAACATTACCTCGTTTTAACAAGAATAAACTCATCAATCATGCTGCCATTGGTAAATTCAGTGTTTCAACCATGACAAACAAGAATCTGCACACATCTGAGAAATAGAAATCCAATATTTGTCTATGAGCACATGATGTCTTCCATAAAACTTTTTGAGTGAAGCCAACAACCTAGGAGCAAATTATAACCTTGTGTTAGTAATTTTTGTGTCAGATGTGACACTCTGCTGACATAGACACAGATTATTATAACCATGATCGTAGAGGGAAATATACTGTTTTACCTATGACCTTAGTTCTGAAGTTCTGTCACATTTGATATTGTTATGAAAGTGGGGCATTGGCTTACAGTTTTACTAATAGTAAATTTTGTAAATTTTATATTTTCTTTTGTCTTTTTCAGACCAAGCCAATCTTATCTTACAAAAGGCCTTCATCATTGGAACATCAACATCGATTGACACTGCCCCTTATATTACAGAGACATTACAATTGCTCAACTTAGATAATATGAACAATTAAAATAAGTAATACAATGTATTACTACCTTTAGCTTATTATAAATGAATACCTTGACAGCTAATCTGTTAATGGCCCTTGCAATTGAAATGTCATTCATAACATTCATAAAATGTAGGTGTAATTGAAAGTTTTATACATGCATCATGATATCATGTTTTCATTTTTATTAGCTCACCTGGACCGAAGGTCCATGTGAGCTATTACCATCACTTGGCGTCCGTTGTCGTCGTCTGTCGTCGTCTGTCGTCGTCGTCTGTCGTCGTCGTCTGTTAACAATTTTTCAAAAATCTTCTCCTCTGAAACTACCAAACAGAATTTAATGAAACTTAGTATGAATGATCCTTGGGGTGTCCTGCACCAAACTTGTGTTTTGATTTTTAATCCGTTAAAAAACATGGCCGCCGTTACTAAAAATAGACTAGGGGGGGTCAGACTACTGTTTTTGGCTTATAAATCAAAAAGTATAAGAGATAGAGGAAATCTGAGGCCACACTACTGATTCAGCATCAAAAGCTCTACAAAAGTCTCCATTTGGTCAAAGTTGTCAGATGACCCCTTATAGGGGTTACGGCCCCTTAAAGGTGAAAAATAGCATTTTTTCATGTTTTTGGCCTACAGAATGAAAACTATTGCAGATAGAGATTAGCTGTTGCTTGCTTAAATGTTCAGCTCATTTAACTCTACAAAAGTCTCCATAGGGTCGAAGTTGTCAGATGACCCCTTATAGGGGTTACAGCCCCTTAAAGGTGAAAAATAGCCATTTTTCATGTTTTTGGCCTACAGAATGAAAACTATTGCAGATAGAGATTAGCTGTTGCTTGCTTAAATGTTTAGCTCATTTAGCTCTACGAAAGTCTCCATAGGATCGAAGTTGTCAGATAACCCCTTATAGGGGTTACGGCCCCTGAAAAATGGCATTTTTTCATGTTTTTGGCCTACAGAATGAAAACTATTGCACATAGAGATTAGCTGTTGCTTGCTTAAATGTTCAGCTTATTGAGCTCTACAAAATTCTCCATAGGGTCGAAGTTGTCAGATGACCCCTTATAGGGGTTACGGCCCCTGAAAAATAGCGATTTTTCATGTTTTTGTCCTACAGAATGAAAACTATTGCAGATAGAGATTAGCTGTTGCTTGCTTAAATGTTCAGCTCATTTAGCTCTACAAGATTTTCCATAGAGTCGAAGTTGTCAGATGACTCCTTATAGGGGTTACGGCCCCTGAAAAATAGCAATTTTTCATGTTTTTGGCCTACAGAATGAAAACTATTGCAGATAGAGATTAGCTGTTGCTTGCTTAAATGTTCAGCTCATTTAACTCTACAAAAGTCTCCATAGGGTTGAAGTTGTCAGATGACCCCTTATAGGGGTTACAGCCCCTTAAAGGTGAAAAATAGCCATTTTTCATGTTTTTGGCCTACAGAATGAAAACTATTGCAGATAGAGATTAGCTGTTGCTTGCTTAAATGTTTAGCTCATTTAGCTCTACGAAAGTCTCCATAGGATCGAAGTTGTCAGATAACCCCTTATAGGGGTTACGGCCCCTGAAAAATGGCATTTTTTCATGTTTTTGGCCTACAGAATGAAAACTATTGCACATAGAGATTAGCTGTTGCTTGCTTAAATGTTCAGCTCATTGAGCTCTACAAAAGTCTTCATAGGGTCGAAGTTGTCAGATGACTCCTTATAGGGGTTATAGGTGAAAAATGTTGTTTTTGGCCTATAGAATGAAAACTATTGCAGGTAGAGAAAAGCTGTTGCTTGCTTAAATGTTCAGCTCATTTAGCTCTACAAAAGTATAGGGTCAACATCAAGACCAGGTGAGCGATTCAGGCTCCTGGGAACCTCTTGTTATGGTGTATATTATCACACAGAAGAACATTTTGTTTTGTTTTGTAATGTTTTGTCAAATGATTGATTGTTATTAAAAGTGCTATCTTTGTATCATGTTGAAACCATTAAAAGGTAATTTCAAGTTATAGTTCATTATTTATGCCCTTATCTGTATTGTATTGGTTCTTAAATTTTTGGCTGGATTTCAAGAATTTATTAAATGGTGAATATTGAATAAATGAAAGACTTGTTAACATTGTGCAGAGATGATATGTATCTCTGGTTTAGTCCTGTCCCTTCCGTCCATCCATCTGTTTGCAACAAAACCTTCCTAACAGTTTTCTTGGCAACAACTTATTAAATTGTCATGAAATTTTGTTTGTGACTTAAGAATGAGACCCTGTTGTGGGGACGATGTGGAAAGAATAAAAAGATGTGCATTCAGTTCTACGTTGTATTCTTATTGTATTCAAGCTATAACAACGAGAACGTCACAATACACCAAAACGTTACAATAGAGAGGTGCGG
Source organism: Arcuatula senhousia (assembly GCA_963971305.1). NCBI lineage: Eukaryota > Metazoa > Mollusca > Bivalvia > Mytilida > Mytilidae > Arcuatula > Arcuatula senhousia. Next base: position 53,008,371 of record OZ020307.1, on the reverse strand, counting down.
GATGCTAGTGTCAGCCTACCCGCCGAATTTTCCAAGCAACTACATGTCACAGCCTCTTGATATTTGGTATGTAGCTTCATCACATAGTACTATAAGGTGTAAAGCGATTTTATGCCCGAAAAATAACTACTTCCTGTTTGACGAATACTTAACGTTTTATATATAATGGACATAGATGCCAAATTTTCGTCACAGTTTTCCAGGTAACTACATGCCACAGCCTCTTGATATTTGGTATGTAGCTTCATCACATAGTACTATAAGGTGTAAGACAATTTTATGGCTGAAAATTAACTACTTCCTGTTTGGGAAACAAACATAGATATGCAGGCGACATGTGCCTTCCGTGGAAGGTTCCATCTAGTTTTTGCTTCGCATCATGGTTTTTCTGTAAAGACATTTCATTAGCTTTTGAAAAGGTTGAACTTCCATGTCTTTATACATAATGCTACAAGGCACTTTGTAGGATTCTTATAAACACATTGATGGTATTAATAAGTTCATTTCTGTGTTTCAATATATAATATATATATATAATGCATCTGTATTCTATCTTTCCACAGGTCAGAAAGTATTACAGATGGAAAGAATAGGGTTGATAGATGCTCTCCTTAATCTGTGTTCATACAGACAGACATCCAGTAGATAACTCTCTACCCAAGGGGTAAGGCCAACCACAGTGACACAAAGTTTTTCTTTGTTCATACAGGTATCTAGATTATAGTATATAAAGTAAGATAAACCACAATGTAGCAATGTTTAACGTTGCTGCAGACCTATATCTAGGTATAGTCACGACGTTAAACTCCCCAGTCAATGTAGCAAAATGCCACACTTGAACATTGCAAATGAAAAGGAATTAAGATAAGCTGATACATGTACTGTGTAGTGGGAATTCTTCGTAAGGTTCTAATTTTCGCTTTATTTGCAAGGTCTGAGGAATAAAAAAAAATGAAAGATCACTAAATATTATATCCCATACATGTAACACACTCTAGATTCCACAAATGCCAAAAAGACGGCTTAAATTTGATACCTCCTTTTTGGATACAAATCAAGAAATGTGCAACTCCCAAAATAACCGCTATCCAGCATCTAGTTTTATGCAAATGCATCAAATATTTTTTTAAATAACTTCAGTTTTATCAGACTTTGACTTTAGAATTGTCAGTATTCCAGTTGATAATTTTGAATTTTTAGCTCACCTGACCCGAAGGGTCATGTGAGCTATTGTCATCGTTAAGCGTCCGTCGTCTGTTGTCCGTCGTCCGTTAACTTTTCTTCAAAGATCTTCTTCTCTGAAACCACTGATGGGATTGCATTGATACTTGGTATACATGATCTTTAGGATGTCCTCTACCAAGTTTGTGAATTATATACATGTGGACCAACCAAGATGGCCGCCGTTGCTAAAAATAGAACAGGGGGGTCAGACCATTGTTTTTGGCTTATAACTCAAAAAGTATAAGAGATAGAGAAAATCGGAAGCAACCTTCCTTGTTCAGCATCAAAAGCTTTAAGAATCTCTCCATTGAGTCGAAGTTGTGAAACAACTCCTTATAGGAGTTATTGCCCTTTAATCATCAAATTTGACCATTTTTGCAGTTGTTTGGACAATATCTTGAAAACCATTAGAGCTAGAGGAAAAGTTAGCATTGCAGAATTGTTTAGCTCATTGAGATCTACAAAAATGATTTTCAGGGTCTAAATTGTCAGATCAGCCGTTTAAGAGTTATTCCCCTTTAACTGTTTTTTCCATGAATTTACACTGATTTTCAAAAATCTTCTTCTCTAAAACTACTGAAGGGATTGCATTGATACTTGGTATACATGATCTTTAGGATGTCCTCTACCAAGTTTGTGAATTATATACATGTGGACCAACCAAGATGGCTGCCGTTGCTAAAAATAGAACAGGGGGGTCAGACCATTGTTTTTGGCTTATAACTCAAAAAGTATAAGAGATAGAGAAAATCCGAAGCAACCTACCTTGTTCAGCATCAAAAGCTCTACGAATCTCTCCATTGAGTCGAAGTTGTGAAACAACTCCTTATAGGAGTTATTGCCCTTTAATCATCAAATTTGACCATTTTTGCAGTTTTTGGACAATATCTTGAAAACCGTTAGAGCTAGAGGAAAAGTTAGCATTGCAGAATTGTTTAGCTCATTGAGATCTACAAAAACGATTTCAGGGTCTAAATTGTCAGATCAGCCGTTTAAGAGTTATTCCCCTTTAACTGTTTTTTCCATGAATTTACACTGATTTTCAAAACTCTTCTTCTCTAAAACTACTGAAGGGATTGCATTGATACTTGGTATACATGATCTTTAGGATGTCCTCTACCAAGTTTGTGAATTATATACATGTCGACCAACCAAGGTGGCCGCCGTTGCTAAAAATAGAACAGGGGGGTCAGACCATTGTTTTTGGCTTATAACTCAAAAAGTATAAGAGATAGAGAAAATCCGAAGCAATCTTCCTTGTTCAGCATCAAAAGCTCTACGAATCTCGCCATTGAGTCGAAGTTGTGAAACAACTCCTTATAGGAGTTATTGCCCTTTAATCATCAAATTTGACCATTTTTGCAGTTTTTGGACAATATCTTGAAAACCATTAGAGCTAGAGGAAAAGTTAGCATTGCAGAATTGTTTAGCTCATTGAGATCTACAAAAATGATTTCAGGGTCTAAATTGTCAGATCAGCCGTTTAAGAGTTATTCCCCTTTAACTGTTTTTTCATTAATTTACACTGATTTTCAAAAATCTTCTTCTCTAAAACTACTGAAGGGATTGCATTGATACTTGGTATACATGATCTTTAGGATGTCCTCTACAAAGTTTGTGAATTATATTAACATCGACCAACCAACATGGCCGCCGTTGCTAAAAATAGAACAGGGGGGTCAGACCATTGTTTTTGGCTTATAACTCAAAGAGTATAAAAGATAGAGAAAATCCGAAGCAACCTTCCTTGTTCAGCATCAAAAGCTCTACGAATCTCTCCATTGAGTCGAAGTTGTGAAACAACTCCTTATAGGAGTTAATGCCCTTTAATCATCAAAATTGACCATTTTTGCAGTTTTTGGACTATATCTTAAAAACAGTTAGAGCTAGAGGAAAAGTTAGCATTGCAAATCGTTAAGCTCATTGAGATCTACAAAAATTATTTCAGGGTCTAAATTGTCAGATCAGCGGTTTAAGAGTTATTCCCCTTTAACTGTTTTTTCCATGAATTTACACTGCTTTTCAAAAATCTTCTTTTCTAAAACTACTGAAGGGATTGCATTGATACTTGGTATACATGATCTTTAGGATGTCCTCTACCAAGTTTGTGAATTATATACATGTTGACAAACCAACATGGCCGCTGTTGCTAAAAATAGAACAGGGGGGTCAGACCATTGTTTTTGGCTCATAACTCAAAAAGTATAAGAGATAGAGAAAATCCGAAGCAACTAACCTTGTTCAGCATCAAAAGCTCTACGAATCTCTCCATTGAGTCGAAGTTGTGAAATGACTCCTTACAGGAGTTATTTCCCTTTAATCATCAAAATTGACCATTTTTGCAGTTTTTGGACAATATCTTGAAAACCGTTAGAGCTAGAGGAAAAGTTAGCATTGCAGAATTGTTTAGCTCATTGAGATCTACAAAAATGATTTCAGGGTCTAAATTGTCAGATCAGCCGTTTAAGAGTTATTCCCCTTTAACTGTTTTTTTTTCATTAATTTACACTGATTTTCAAAAATCTTCTTCTCTTAAACCACTGAAGGGATTGCATTGATACTTGGTATACATGATCTTTAGGATGTCCTCTACCAAGTTTGTGAATTATATACATGTCGACCAACCAACATGGCCGCCGTTGCTAAAAATAGAACAGGGGGGTCAAACCATTGTTTTTGGCTTATAACTCGAAAAGTATAAGAGATAAAAAAAAATCGGAAGCAAATTTTTTTGTTCAGCATCAAAAGGTCCTTACAGTAGTTATTGCCCATTAACTGTTTTTTTCTATTAATTTAAACTGATTTCCAAAAATCTTCTCTGAAACCACTGAAAGGATTGTTTTGCAACTTTGTATACTTGAAAGTTTGTGAAATTTATTCAAATTTTGGCATAAGAGATCAGGTGAGCGATTCAGGCTCCTGGGAGCCTCTAGTGAGTTATATTGTTTAAATGCAAAAAAAAAAAAACCAAGTTTGCCAGAAACCCCTGATTTTACAGGGAAATTTTGTTGATGACGTTTTAAAGACGCAGTGATTTACCAATAAGCCAGGGCAATCAAATGGCCAAAAAGACCAAGACAAAATCAAACATGAATTCATCAAAGAAAACAATCCACACAACAAACAAGATAAAACCCTTTAACAATTTAACTGCAATCAGAAAGAGATAATCAACATAGAGTTGAAAATGACCCAAGTTCATCTAAAATTATTTAAATTTCTTCATACAAAAATCGGTAATAGACACTTACCACTGAAATGTATTAATTTATTTGTTAAAAAAAAGTTTCTTGAATTTACAGGTACACCCCACCAACATTGGCTATATCTAACCTGTACTGGAAATCATGGGTGATACTACTGGTCCTATCAGCCTTCAATACTAGGACGTTTGGTCATACCTCATGGGAAAACTACCAAACACTTAAATGTATGATGGAAATGGTCATGACCAGGTATGATTCTATTATACTTGTATGGGAAATAATCTTTTTATACCCCCATTTGTGTGTGTGGGGGGGGGGAGAGGGGTATGTTGATCGAACCTCCTAGACATGCTAAATGAATTAGATAAAATTGTACATAAGAAAAAGATTTTATATGGAGATATACATGAAAAAAATTAAAAGTCATTTTGGTACTATCCTTCATCTTGTTTTTTCCTGTCACAGTTTTACTTGCAACTACATAACACAGCCTCTTGTTATAATTCATGTAACTTCCTGGTTAGTACTGTATGATGTAAAGCCATTTTATGCTAGTAACTCAGATTATCAAATATTTTAAGATGCAGGCAACATACTGCTTCTGTGGAACTTCAACCACCATTTTAGTTAATAATAATAGTTAATGATTATTTTAAATTACAGATGTTCAATTTTATGTAACGTTGTTTTTTTTTTTTTGTTATTTACAGCAACTATGTATTTCCTCCTTCCACTTCTGTGGTTGAAGATAAACTATTAATGGCTTCTAAGACAAACAAAACGACAGATTGGAGATCATGAAAAATTTGAGACCCACTTGGTTGCTGCAACCAGTAAAGTGACCATCACTGAGGCCAACAGTCTATTAATAGCCCAGCTTACAACTATGGACCCAAAGTAAGTAAGGGGTCACAAGGGTTCTAACTGAGACCATTATTTTTATGTAGCCTTCAACTTGTTGGAAAGTGAAATAATGGAAATCACTTTCCCACTATTTGTTGAAGGGCATCACAAAAACTTTCATCACAGACATGTAAAAGCCTTATGATATTTGTCATTTAGCTTCATCATATAATGGTGTAAATTGAAGCAATTTGATGACCCTTTCTCATCCTCTTCCTGTTTACCAAATATCTTAGATTTTTTACTGTGGTTTCTTTATTTTTCATGAGGTATCATGAAGTATCAATCTTTTTGGGCAAAACCACGAAAATTGATTCCCAAGAAAATAAATGAATCTACAGTATATATTTGATAAAGGTAATAACAAAATTACCATACTTGAAGGATCAAACTCAATGTCCAAGAGAAAAGACAAAACATGGAAGACACACTGGAATAGTTATAGATCGCAATGGTCCTGACTTGGTACAGGCATTTCAAATGAAATGATGGGTAAAACCAGGTTTTATGGCGTGCCAAACCTCCCTCTTTGACATATACACACAATTTCCTGGGCCTATATACGCCACAGGCTCTTGATATTTGGTATTAAGCTCCATCTTCTAGTACTATTTGAAGATTTTATAGCTATAACTCATCTACTCTCCGTTAAATGATTTAATTCATAGTGGACATATATATTTTTTATTTTTATGGTATGCCTGACCCACAATTACCAAAAAAGCTTGCATATCCAATTTATATTATTTATAGTCTTTTCTTTGGACTTAGCTTTTGATTTGACATTGTACACATATATGTATGATTATAAGCATTTTATTCAGATGCTGTCTGTTTTCAGTGGACCTGCTAGGAAGCCACCCACGGCTGTCTTAGAGCAGATAAAAAGTTTGAATGAAAGTTTACAGATTGGGCAGCGGCTCTGTAGAAGTCGACAGCAAGACTTTATACTGGATATCATACAGAGACAAGTAAGTATTTTTAAATACAGACTGACATTGATCTTGTTCTGAAATTTTATTATCTTTAGAAATCTACGAGATGAGGGATATTAAGTGTATTTGACACAGTCTACATAAATCAGTGGCTTCTTAAAAAAACCACATTGGAAAACAGCCAAACCAGTGGTTACTGCTTGCTGTCTTTTAACTTGTCCTAGAACAAATTATGCATTTGATTCGATAACAATCTTAATTGTTTTTGTAAACAGGTAATGAATTTGACTCAATCAACCTCAAATTATTGACCTTGAACTTCAGCATGCCCATTTAGGTTTCTACGCCCTCTCCCCTCTATGATTTACTTTATTTAGGTGTACAATTGGCAGGGGAAATCAAAATTTGAACTCACCATTTCAAAATACAGTGGGAACCCTGACCTTTTTAGCTCACCTGGACCGAAGGTCCATGTGAGCTTATACCATCACTTGGCGTCCGTCGTTGTCGTCGTCGTCGTCGTCGTCGTCGTCGTCGTCTGTTGTCGTCGTCGTCTGTTAACAATTTTTCAGACGTTAACTTGTCTGACACCATAAGTCCAATTGCAACCAAACTTGGTACAGTTGTTTAGTAGCATTATGTGTACAAAACTATCGTTCGGATTTTTGATTCGTAAAAAAACATGGTCGCCATGGCTAAAAATAGAACATAGGGGTAAATTGCAGTTTTTTGCTAATAACTCAAAAATGGTTAGAGATATCAAAATTCTGGCATAGGGTTAAGGTAATCAGCACCTCAAGATCTACCTGTCCAGAAATTTTCAAGAAGATCCATCAACCGATGTAGGAGTTATTGCCCTTTTTGTGGATTTTTTCAAAATTTTGCACTTATTTAGCCCTATATCTTGAAAACTATACAAGATATTTTAAAAATTCAAATTGCATATGAATAAGCACATCACAATCTACATTTCACGTAATTAGGTCAAAGCTGTAGAACCATTTCTTTTAGGAGTTATGGCCCTTAAAGCATCAAATTTTACCATTTTTCATTACTTTTCCCCTGAATTTCAAAGATTAACTTGTCTGACACCATACGTCCAACTTCAACCAAACTTGGCACAGTTGTTTAATAGCATAAATGCTACAAATCTATCGTTCGGATTTTGGATTCGTCAAAAAATATGGTCACCATGGCTAAAAATAGAACATAGGGGAAAATTGCAGTTTTTTGCTAATTACTCAAAAATAGTTACAGATATCAAAATTTTAATGGGAGACAAAAGTGATCAGCATCTCAAGATCTACCTGCTCTGAAAATTTCAAGAAGATCCAACAATCAATGTAGGAGTTATTGCCCTTTTTCTGGATTTTTTCAAAATTTTGCACTTTTTTAGCCCTACATTTTGAAAACTATACAAGATATTTCACAAATTTAAGTTGCATATGATTAAGCACATCAAGATCTATGTGTACATTTCATGTATTTAGAGGTCAAAGCTGTAGGACCATTTCTTTCAGGATTTATTATCCTTAAAACAACAAAATTTACCATTTTTCATTACTTTTCCCCTGAATTTCAAAGATGAACTTGTTTGACACGGTAAAACCAACTGCATCTTAACATGGCACACTTGTTTAATAGCTTATATGCTACAACTCTATCGTTCAGATTTTTTATTTGTAAAAAAACATGGCCGTCATGGCTAAAAATAGAACATAGGGGGGAAATTGCATTTATTTGTTAATAACTCAAAAATGGTTTCAGATATCAAAATTGTGCAAGAATCAAAAGTGATCAGCATATTAAGACCTACCTGTCCTGAAATTTCCGAAAAGATCTGACTGCTGATGTGGGAGTTATTGTTCTTTTTCCTAATTTTTGCCAAATTTACTCTTAAGCCAAATATCTTGGAAACTAATCAAGATATTTCAGAAATTTAAATTGCATATGGTTAAGCACAATAATATCTACTAATATATGTACCTGTGTAATTCAGGTGAGCGATTCAGGCTCTTGAGAGCCTCTTGTTTCTTAATTTTGTCTTTTCCACTTTCAGGGAACCTCTAAGACCATGCCATGGCTGGCTGCATGAGCTAGTAGATTGCAATGAGGGATCTTTACAGGTCCTACCCGTTCAGTGTCTGTGCGAATTCCTTCTCCAAGACTCCGATTCCTCCTTGTTTGATGGAGACGATGAATCTACTCATGTGGAAAAACATAAAAGAAGACAGGTATGGTTATGGCTTATAAATCCTGTTACTCCAATATTTTTATTTGATGCCAAAAAGAAGTTGGGCATGTAATGTTCTGATGCTCATGTTCATAAGTTCGAAATCATATTGGCCTACTTGTACATGTATTAATTTTAGGAAAGAAGCAAAGGTGTACCAAAGGGGTAATCAGTATCATAAAACCGTAAAGGCAAAGACAAAACCGGCAGACAAAAAATCATCACAACAAAACAAACCACATAACATAAAACACACACACACACACAAAACAACAAAACCGCATTTTGGAAGTTAGCTACCATCATGAAATCTTATTCTTGTATGCATTGCATATTGACCTACATGACTGCATTCATTGTAGGAAGTTAGCAATCATCATGAAATGCATTACATCATGAAGTTCTATGAACACATAAAAGTTATACCCATTTGCTTTAACTTCATGAAGATTGGTAACAGAAAAAGGAGGGTGTTATGCAGGGTGGTGCTTTGACACATAGTCTTATTTTAATTAATCATCAGTGGTATGCTTACCTTTCTTAAAAATCATAACATTGAAATTTAGTTGTATAATCTTTTAAGTTGTAAAAATGTCACTTGACTGTAGTGTAATTATGTTGATTTTTTTTAAATCCATAATAAAAGCTTGTATCTGTAAACTCGTACACTATGCAGGATTAATCTTAAAATTTATAAATGAATTGTTTGTTGGTTGAAGAAAAACCATTTACATTTCTTAATTTAACCATTTCTTTCACAAATTCTAGTGAACTCAAAGTTTACTTTTCTGTACAGAAAATGAAGAAGAAAGAGCAGCTACTAAAACATTTACAGAGTTTAGTTCATGATGAATCGACTCAGGAAGAACCAGCCAGTCAGGTCTTAGATTATTTCCTGAAGAGGCTTTCCTCCCAGCAACCATCCAACAGACTGTTAGCTATAAAAGTGAGTTTACATTGTGTGTGTTGAATAAGTTTTAATGAGGATTGGTGGGACCTTTTACAGGACAATGGTAACGCAAATTTATTGAGAGGGAAGTTTGAACTTAACCCATATGCCGCAGGATTTTTTCTGCTCCATTATTATACCCCCATTTCGAAGAAAAAGGGGGTATACTGGTTTACCTCTGTCTGTCCGTCTGTTCTTCCGTCCGCAACATAACTTTCGTTACATTTTTCTCAGCAACTACATATCACAGTGACTTGAACTTTGGTATATGAGTTCTGTGTAAGGTCCTTTATTACGAGTACTGAAATTAGGTCTGTCAGATATCTACTTCCTGTTTACTGACTTGGTCAATTTTCAACGTTACTAGTCAGTTGTTAAAAATTTTCATAACATTTTTCTCAGCAACTACATATCACAGTGACTTGAAATTTGGTACAGTAGTCTCCCCTTTATAAGGCCACCCTTGTTGCCAAAGAAAAGTGGCCTTATAATGGAGGTGGCCTTTCATGGGGGGATTGCAATTTACTGGTCAATATCTAAAACTAACACTAAATTCAAAAGATTGGGCATCACTTCATAGTTATTCCTTATAAATAATTTAAGAAAGGATATACATTATTTTCCCCACATATTACTTCCATTTGTGCCATTTTCCAGATGAACAGATTTGTTTTTTTCTGTGATTAAAAATTCTGATACAGGATTTCCTAACCAAGATATGCTATTGTAGTATCATTGATCTGAGCTTGGGTTCGTTATATTTTTTATTAATAATCAGTTATTGGCATTTTTTTAATCTTAATTATATAAAGCCTGCAGACATATTGTCTGTTCACTAATTGAAATAAAAACACTTCATTCATATGTCTTTGAAGCCATGCTCTTTTGATTTGTAGATATTTTATTTTAATTTATATTATTTATTAAGTATTAAAAATCAATTAACATAAAAAAAAAACATGCTAAGATATAGCAAAAAATAAATAAAACAAATAGATAACAAAACAAGAGGCTCCGAGGAGCCTGAATCGCTCACCTGACATATGTGCCTGAAGTAAAGGTTATAAGGCAAAATCTATTTAACGTTGAAAGGGTCATAAGATTAATAAGGTGGTCATCTGACAAAATGGTGGATCTAAAGGTGCTGATCACTTTTGTTCTCAATCAAAATCTAAAAATCTGTCACCCTTTTTGAGTTATTTGCAAAAAAATGCAATTTAACCTAATGTTCTATTTTTAGCCACAGCGGCCATGTTTTACAACCAATAAAAAATCCCCACAACATTTCTATACACCTAATAATAATAAACAATAATACCAAGTTTGGTTCCATTTGGACTTAAAGTGTCAGAGGAGTTAACGTTTTCAATGTAATGAGGAAATGCTGTTAAAATGCTCAATTTTGACATTCCAAGGGCAATAACTCCTAAAAGGAAAGGTCCTACAACGTTGACCCTGTTGCATATTTTGTAGATCTTGATGTGCTTAACAATATGCAATTTAAATTTCTCAAATATCTAGTATAGTTTTCAAGATATTGAGCTAAACAGGTGCAAAAGGATTTGCAAAAAATCCACAAAAAGGGCAATAACTCCTACATGGGTTGTTGGATTTTCTTCAAAATTTCAGAGCTGGTAGATCTTGAGGTGCTGATCACTTTTGTTCCCAATCAAAATTTTGAAATCTGTCACCGTTTTAGAGTTATTTGCAAAAAACTGCCATTTACCCCTATGTTCTATTTTTAGCCACAGCGGCCATGTTTTACGACCAATCAAAAATCCCCACATCAGTTCTATACACCTAATGCTAATAAACAACTATACCAAGTTTGGTTCCATTTGGACTTAAAGTGTCAGAAGAGTTAACGTTTTCAATGTAATGAGGAAATGCTGTTAAAATGCTCAATTTTGACGTTCTAAGGGCAATAACTCCTAAAAGGAAAGGTCCTACAACGTTGACCCTATTACATATTTTGTAGATCTTGATGTGCTTAACAATATGCAATTTAAATTTCTCAAATATCTAGTATAGTTTTCAAGATATTGAGCTAAACAGGTGCAAAATTTGCAAAAAATCCACAAAAAGGGCAATAACTCCTACATTGGTTGTTGGATTATCTTCAAAATTTCAGAGCTGGTAGATCTTGAGGTGCTGATCACTTTTGTATCCAATCAAAATTTTGAAATCTGTCACCGTTTTAGAGTTATTTGCAAAAAACTGCCATTTACCCCTATGTTCTATTTTTAGCCACAGCGGCCATGTTTTATGACCAATCAAAAATCCCCACATCAGTTCTATACACCTAATGCTAATAAACAACTATACCAAGTTTGGTTCCATTTGGACTTAAAGTGTCAGAGGAGTTAACGTTTTCAATGTAATGAGGAAATGCTGTTAAAATGCTAAATTTTGACGTTCTAAGGGCAATAACTCCTAAAAGGAAAGGTCCTACAACGTTGACCCTGTTACATATTTTGTAGATCTTGATGTGCTTAACAATATGCAATTTAAATTTCTCAAATATCTAGTATAGTTTTCAAGATATTGAGCTAAACAGGTGCAAAATTTGGAAAAAATCCACAAAAAGGGCAATAACTCCTACATGGGTTGTTGGATTTTCTTCAAAATTTCAGGGTAGGAAGATCTTGAGGTGCTGATCACTTTTATCCTTTGCCAGAATTTTGATATCTGTAGCCGTTTTTGAGTTATTTGCAAAAAACTGCCATTTTTGTGGATTTTTTGCAAATTTTGCACCTGTTTAGCTCAATATCTTGAAAAATATACAAGATATTTGAGAAATTTATATTGCATATTATTAAGCACATCAAGATCTACAAAATATGTAATAGGGTCAACGTTGTAGAACCTTTCCTTTTAGGAGTTATTGCCCTTAGAACGTCAAAATTGAGCATTTTAACAGCATTTCCTCATTACATTGAAAACGTTAACTCCTCTGACAGTTCAAGTCCAATTGGAACCAAACTTGGTATAGTTGTTTATTAGCATAAGGTGTATAGAACTGATGTGGGGATTTTTGATTGGTCGTAAAATATGGCCGCTGTGGCTAAAAATAGAACATAGGGGTAAATGGCAGTTTTTTGCAAATAACTCAAAAACGGTGACAGATTTTACAATTTTGATTGGAAAACAAGTGATCAGCACCTGAAGATCTACCAGCTCTGAAATTTTGAAGAAAATCCAACGATCCATGTAGGAGTTATTGCCCTTTTTGTGGATTTTTGGCAAAATTTGCACCTGTTTAGCTCAATATCTTGACAACTTTACAAGATATTCGAGAAATTTAAATTGCATATTGTTAAGCACATCAAGATCTACAAAATATGTAATAGGGTCAATGTTGTAGGACCTTTCCTTTTAGGAGTTATTGCCCTTAGAACGTCAAAATTTAGCTTTTTAAAAGCATTTCCTCATTACATTGAAAACGTTACCTCCTCTGACACTTAAAGTCAAATTGGAACCAAACTTTGTATTGTTCAGTATTAGCATAAGGTGTATAGAATTGATGTGGGGATTTTTGATTGGTTGTAAAACATGGCCGCTGTGGCTAAAAATAGAACATTAGGTTAAACTGCATTTTTTTGCTAATAACTCAAAAAGGGTGACAGATTTTTAGATTTTGATTGAGAACAAAAGTGATCAGCACCTTAAGATCCACCATATTGTCAGATGACCCCCTTATCAAACTTATGACCCTTTCAACGTCAAATAGATTTTGTCAAAAACCTTTACTTCAGGCACATATATCAGGTGAGCGATTCAGGCTCCTGGGAGCCTCTTGTATATGTGATACATTCTTGATTAACATATAAAAGAAAAGTATAATTTAAAAAAAAATTTGGCCATAAATAGAGGGAATTTGACCATTTTGACAGCAAAAGGCTGGCCTCTGGCCGCAGCAGGGAGGTGGCCTTATATGGGGGGTACTTTTGAATTAAAAGTGGTTGTTGCCAAAGAATTGTGGCCACATAAAGGGAGTGGCCTTATATGGGAGGTGGCCTTTAATGGGGGGACTACTGTATATGAGTTCAGTATGAGGTCTTTTCAGTCTGAGTTCTTTTATTGTGAGTATCGAAACTAGGGCCTTCTGATATCTACTACCTGTTTACCGACTTAGTAAAGTTTCAACATTACTAGTCAATTGTTGAAAATTTTCGTAACATTTTTCTCAGCAACTACATATCACAGTGACTTGAAATTTGGTATATGAGTTCAGTATGAGGTCTTTTCAGTCTGAGTTCTTTTATCGTGAGTATCGAAACTAGGGCCTTCTGATATCTACTACCTGTTTACCGACTTAGTAAATTTTCAACATTACTAGTCAATTGTTGAAAATTTTCGTAACATTTTTCTCAGCAACTACATATCACAGTGACTTGAAATTTGGTATATGAGTTCAGTATGAGGTCTTTTCAGTCTGAGTTCTTTTATCGTGAGTATCGAAACTATGGCCTTCTGATATCTACTACCTGTTTACCGACTTAGTAAAGTTTCAACATTACTAGTCAATTGTTGAAAATTTTCGTAACATTTTTCTCAGCAACTACATATCACAGTGACTTGAAATTTGGTATATGAGTTCAGTATGAGGTCTTTAATTGGGAGTATTGAAATTAGGTCTGTATAATAGCTACTTCCTGCTTGCCAATTTAGTTTAATTTGGGGGTAGCCGGGATATACTGAGTGAGCAGTAGCTCACAGATTTCTTGTTTTACCAGTAAAGCAGGATTTAGTATCTTTTCATGGGAGTGTGGGATTAAAACCCCCTCCTACTCACCCCCTTCAATGTAAAAAAACTTTAATTTTTGTTGCCATTGATTTAAAAAGAAAAAACAAACAAAAACAGATAAAGGACAGATATTTTTACATAGAAAACCTTTTACGAACAAATGTGACTTCACCCTTGGCTTCATAATTGGTTGACCGTTATACAAACTATGTCTTTCAAAACTTTATTTTCCATTTATAGATTTCAACTTAACATTAAAAATATAAGTTTCTTGTAAATGAAAAAGTAATTTGTTAAATTTCAGGGACTATGGATGGTTATATCTGAAAAACCCATGGAAGAAATGATTGAACTAGATTATCTCCACCAATCAAAACACAGCTAGCTGCTGACTGACCTTCCTAGAATTCCAATACTCTCAAAGGTCAAAGATCAAATCTGCACTGCAATCAGACAGGTATTATTCCCTAGTTTGTGTCTCACACTGACACTGTGTTTGTATTATATAGGGTGGGGGGGTATGAAATCTGCCTAGTCTTTGTGTCTGTTTTTATATCCCATTGCAACTCTTAAACTGCTTTATGGAATTCAATGAACCTTGATATGAAGTGAGAACATCATATTATGATGTGCATGAAGAAATCTCACTGTCATCCTATATCATTCGGGAAATAATTTTCCCAACTTAGACAAGAACTGGCGTTGTTAATTTATATTAAGTAATTTTTGTGTTTCTGTGTTTTATATGTTGTCTGTATTTTGATCCTGTTGTGGTGTTTGTTTACTGGTTTTGTCTCTGCCCTTTTTATCTTTGACATTTGGATGCCCCATTGATACCTTTGCTTCAGAGCATCCAAATAGTGTGGGCTTGAGGATGTGGTCATTAAGCTTTTTCACAATTCTAGGTTTTTTTTAGTGCCAAAGTGCCAATAATATTATGTTCCATTTATCTATTTGTCTGTTCTTAATAAGGTTAAAGATAAAGTTTCTTTTCCATGTTGCATTGTCAGGTGGGACATCATGTCTTTTTAGCTCACCTGATGTGAAAAGTCATGGGACAGTGGCGGATCCAGAGGGGGGGTTTTGGGGGTCGGAACCCCCCCCCCTTTCCTCCGAAATTTTTAAATTTTTGTGTAGATTTTCAGCAAAATTGGTCTGGAACCCCTCCTTTGGCCCACAGAATCCAGTATGTGGAACCCCCCCCCCTTTCGAAAATTTCTGGATCCGCCCCTGTGTGAGCTATTGTCATCACAAGGTGTTCGTTGTCTGTCCGTCTGTTAACTTTTCTTCAAAGATTGTCTTCTCTGAAACCACTGAAAGGTTTGCTTTCAAACTTTGTACACTTGATATTTAGTATGTCTTCAACCAAGTTTGTTTATTATAGTGATCCAATTTTCAAAATCTTTTTTTCATTTGAATTTTTGTGCAAATCTGTGCTTAGTATTATAATCATGTTGCTCTCAGCTTAGATTTTTATTGACTGTTTGCTGTTCTGTGATAGTCAGATTGCTTTCACAATTGTTACTCAAATGATGTGATTGGTTTGACTACTGTACTTCAAGATCTTAATTTAATTGTCAGATCACTTTCACAATCATTTCTCATATGATGTGACTGGAGTTACTATGTATACTTAACCTTAAGATCTCTCTTTAAGAGTTCACTCTTGTTACAACCTTGTTGATTGCTTTTCATTTATTTCTTTTTGTTTTTGTGTTTCTGTTTCTTCATGCTGCTTTCATTTGTTTTTTACTGGTTTTGTCTTTGCCCTTATGGACTTTTGACATTTGAATCGCCATCGGTACCTCTCTGCTTGAACTTAATGTAAGAGAGAGGTTTGGTGCCATAAACCAGTTTCAACCCAACCATTTCTTATTAGATGTCTGAACTATAAAGTCTATAACTGTTTGTACATACAAATGTATTCAGCAGGTATCAAGGGCAATGTTACACAATAAAAGTATATACATAAACTCAATGGTACCTGTGTGGTTAATGGTGCAGATGGGTGGGAAAAAAACTGACAAAAAGTTAAGATTCACATTTAATAAGTTTAAAAAAAACACACACATAAGCAAGCATATAAATGATAAAGTTTTAAAGATGGTCACTTTAATTTTAGACAGATATCAGAACTCCTCTAGACTTAGACTGTAAATACTGATGACATATCTGCACACTGACTCTTAAGTTTTATGACATTATCTTACAACATATCTATATTAGATTTCCTGAAGTTCTTGATACAACTTCATGGTTTATAAATCCCAAAACACCACAATGATAACTTGAAGTAAAGTCTAGAGGAGTCTGGTTCCCACAAAACCTTTGAGGTCATATCTAAAGAAGCATGGTCTTCCTTTTGATATTGGATAAAAAGAAAAAGACAATAAAAGAAATTGGTAATTGAACTTTTTTCATCAGTTTCTCTCACTGCAAAATCATGCAGCATAAAACATTTCCATATGTTAACTAACCATAGCCTGTAATACCCATTTTGTACTAAGATGATAAACTGTTCCAAATATATCTGTTCAAAATTTCTACACATTTCAAGAAAATTACTACATATATATACATGTACAATATTACATATAATGATAAGGCCAACTAAAATATATTTCTAGATTATCATCACCATATATTATTATCCCAAACAAAAAATATTTTGGTGAGAGAAAATTAATTGAAATTGAAAACTTTTTTCAGCTAAAATTCCATTATACAGAACTAATAAAACAACTCTATTACCACAAAATGCTGTTTGCCTGATTTGTCACTATTATATTACCCCCCCCCACCAACACTCCCACACTCTCACTGTTGATAACCTCATATTTACCCCACATGGTAGATAAAAGCTGGTCCTTTGGCATTAACCACAACCAGTTTTTTAGTACTGCTGTCATAGTGTACAGCAGTAGGGCTATCCAGTCCATCATCCTTACCCAGTAACTGATGACATGACTTACCATCAGGGGACAGGAGTACTAGATTGTTAGACCAGGACCCTGTGACATAGATATTATCATGGTCATCTAATGTAACACCCATGGGAAACCTGAGTACAGCCTCATCTTTGTATTGAAAGATAACATTGAACTGAGTATCCAGTACAGTTACTGTGTGTGTAGGATAAGGACATGTGTAACATATGAGGCTGTTACTTACCTGTACATGTGCATGATAATCAACACTCTCATCCTTCATCACCATCTCTACCTTCCCACTGTCAATATTCACTCTGACAAGACCTTTATTCTCAACACAACACACTAACTCTCTACCTCTACAACACAACCCATACACACCCTCTCCAACCTTCACCTGTTTCACCACCTTGTCACTATCTACATCTATAATGGTGATAGTGCCAGAGTCAGGATATGACACAGCAACATCATGATCATCTACTGGTGTCACAACCCACACACCCTCACTCTGACCAAACTTGATGGTGGATCTGAGTGATCCATCAGACTTGTGTATTATTACCTTACAATCATCACCACCAGTTTTACCATAATCAGCAATCACCACCAGTCCACTAGGTAAAATACAGCAGCCAAAGTAGCGATGAACACCATCCAGATCAATGGTCTGTTGTAGTTGGAGCTGTACAGGTGCTGATGTCTGTACCACTTTCACAGCTTCTAGATATCTGGCTCCAGTGTTATGAATAGATAAGGCTGAAGGACTCTTGCCGACTTGAATATCTCCCAGGGACTGGATACCATTTATAATGTCCTCAATGGTGTCATTGACTTGGAATTTAAGGTCATACTTCAGAAGTTTTCCACCATATGAGAGTTCATTAAGATAAATGTCCATTTCATTAACAATGGTCTCCATTTCTTTAATTCCTATCAAAGTCTGGTAATTAGAGGCATACTTCAGGATCTCTTCCTTCTGGTTGAGTATAGCATGAAGTTCTTCCTCCTTGGATTGAACTGTTTTAATTGTGTTGGAAATGTCATTGTCCAGTTTATTATACACAGTATCCATGTCACAAAGTGTTTTATGTTTCAAGATTGTTAAGTGTTTTATCAAATTGTCAATTGTTTCCTCAAAACCTGCTTTCATTTTCTTGTGTGAAATGTTTAATTGTTTTAGATTTTTGTTCCTATCATCGACAATCTGTTTCAAAAGTCCACATTTAGTTTCCATCTCCAACATTGTATCCTCAAACAGCACAGAACCTTTAACCTTGTGTACTATGTCTTCTATTTTTGGGATGTCTTTACATTTCTGGTGATGCTTTTTTCGGCATTTGATACATATCGGTGTATCATGGATCCTACAAAACTCGGTATATTTCTCTTTGTGTTCTGTGCAGTATGGCTTTATCTTCAAAATAAATGGTGGTAACTTTTGGTAGTCTTCATATGGTATGGTGCTGTGATTTCTTGTATCCTTTTGACTTTTATGATGTTCAGTACAGGATTGACATAGCAGGTCATGGCAATCAGGGCACCAGACCGAAGGTGCTGATGTTTTCTTTCCTTTAGGACATACACTACATGTAGAAGCCATGGCTAGGATCTGAAAGAGAACAATTTGTTAAATAATCTGTTCTAAGAATAAAAACTAAGATGGATTTATAAAATTTCAAAAGTGGGTGGCTCCTTCATGAGTTCAGGACAAAAGGAGAGCAGGCTAAGGCTAATTTTTTGCCAAAAATCTGCTAATTAATAACAAAATTCTGAAGAATAGGTGATTTTAAACCACTACATCCCTCCCTTTTTGGCTGGATTTCATTAGGTAAAAAATTTGAGTTATAAAATGGTGAATGTCAGGCAGACCGGCAGGCATCTTGCTGCTGGTGGGGAAGAAATTTTTCGTAACAGTTACATTTCACAGCCACTTGATATTTGGTATACAGCATCAGGGTAAGGGTTCCATAACTTGGATTTTGATTTCAGGTCTGTTGCTCATCTTGTTTCTATTTAACAAAATCCTGCCATTTTTTACTTTTTTAGATCTGCTATAGAAGGGCTATTTCATTTTCAAACTATTTAAATACTTAAATAAAAACAACTTGAAATTTGTTTTTACTTTGAATTTATTTTATTTGATTTTACAAATAATTGATCCTTGATTCAAGTTTAAGTTGGCTTCTTTGTTGTAATATTGACATTTAACAGATAAGATATAATACACTAAATATCATTTTATTGAAATGACAGAAATATTACTAGAATTATAAAACAAATAAACACAAGATAAACTTATTTACCTTATATGGTGTGTAATAAATCAAAATTTGTATGTTGGCAATGTTTTTTGGCATACATGTAAGTCTGTATGAACAATCATATTTTAAATTGCATTATTCATTCAAGTACAGTTGCGCGGAACATTGTAATTTTGTTTTGGTAATGTCTACACTTTGTGTATTGACAACGAGTTGATAAGGAAGTTCTAGTGTTACACGACCATGTTGTCTCTTTAGAAATAAATTGAATGAAAAATGTTTAAAGAGATCTCAATGTTTCAATGAATGCACAGTTTTAGAGAATGATTACATCTTTACTTTGACAAAGAACAGTTGTTAAATTGTCATTGTATTATATTACAGTCCATTCATTTCATTGAACATTAATGATTGAGATTTAAAAATTATATTCTGATTCTATGAGCCATTACAATCTTTTTTATTAAATATATGCACTATTGTTAACACTCTATAAGCATGATAAGATAGTTGAGCTTAAGTTTTATAGTCAGTGCATGCCATTACATTCCATTCAGGAATATTATTACATATTCAATAGACGTTAAAAACTGCATTTAAATTCTGTTTACCATAAAGAATGAGAACAGTTGAGGAATTATAACATGATGCACTATATCATGTTTGCATTTATAAACATATTGCTATGTTGCATGAAACACATTTACAACGTTTTAGTATTTGAATAATAGTTTATAGTATTAAATATCAAAAGCTTAAAAAAACTACATCAATTACTGCCTTTTCTACAAGAGTTTGAATGATAGAAAGATTTTATTTATGTCTCCCCCCACTTTTGTGGGGAGACATATTGTTTTTGTCGTGTCCGTCCGTCCTTCCGTTCGTCTGTCCGTCACAAAGTTTGTCAGCGCAACTCTGAAACTACTGAACCGAATTCAATGAAACTTGGTATATAGGAAGGACATCATATGTTGTTGTGCATATTACCAGGAAATTTTGATCCTCAAATTTTTGTGGGAGTAAGGGCCTTTTGAACTTAGAATTTTTTGGGGAAACGGGGGGAGACATCGTTTTTGTAGGCAAAAACAAACTTAGATTTTTTATTGTTTCACTCCCCTAAAATTAGCTCACCTGACCCAAAGTGTCATGTGAGCTATTGCTATTACTTGGAGTCCTTTGTCAGTAAACTTTTTCCAATGTTTACTCCTCTGGCACCAAACTTATTACAATTGTATATTGGCATGGGTGGTACCAGTTTTTCATTTGGATTTTTATTTGTAAAACGATATGGCCGCCATGGCTCAAAGTATAACCAAGGGGTTAATTGCAGTTTTATGCCAATAACTCCAAACCTGTTGCAGACATCAACATTTCTTTATGGGCAAAATCACGCAGCACCTTAACATTTACCTGCTCATCAATTTTAAAGCATACCAAACTATCCATGTAGGAGTTATCAGTTATTGCCCTTTTTCCTGTTTGTTCTCCAAGTGTTGCACTTTTGAAGCTTAATATCTTGAAAAAATAGAAGATATTTGATAAATTATAGTTCCATATTGTTAAGCACTTCCAGATCTACAAAACATGTAACAGAGTCAGGGTTGTTGGACCAATCTTTTAAGGAGTTATTCCCCTTAGAATCTTAAGACTTTTTTCTACAGCCTTTCCTCATTGTAATGAAAACTGTTAAATCCTCTGACACCATAAGTCCAATTACAATCAAACTTGGTATATCAAATTTCTGATGAGATGCAAAATGTTCAGCATCTCAAGATGCCTTGATAATTTTAAGAATTGAGAGGTTGTTGTCCTTTTTTTTTGATTTTTTTTCTTAACTTTGTGGTTATTAAGCTGAAGATCTTGAAAACTGTATAAGATATTTAATAATAGATTTGAATTGCATGCTCTTAAGCACTTAAAGATCTACAAAATTAAGATGTAGGTCCTTACCTTTCATGAGTTATTCTCCTTAGAACATCAAAATTTATTTATTTCCACAGACTTCAAATTGTATTGTGAACCGTAATTTAAAAGTTAGTTAATGCCTATAAAAATATGTTATATGGAAGTAGGAATAATGGCCAATTAAACATGAAAATTACTGTTTATGCCTTGTAGCAGGCTTAAAATTCTTACATTTCAGTCAGGTGAGCAATTCAGGCTCCTGGGGGTCTCCTGTCTTTAGAATTTAGACCATTTTCTAATGTAATTGTATTTTTTTTCAGGCATGTCAGATAGAGACAGACCCATCAGTTATCAGTTCCTACATCATGTTTCTGTCAACTCAGTCACATGATCTCACTCTACATCAGTTAGATGAAGTGGTTCTGGTAAGTATTTAGTCCACTCAGTCACATGCTCTCACTCTACAGCAGTTAGACGAAGTGGTTGTGGTAAGTATTTAGTCCACTCAGTCACATGATCTCACTCTACAGCAGTTAGATGAAGTGGTTCTGGTAAGGATTTAGTCCACTCAGTCACATGATCTCACTCTACAGCAGTTAGATGAAGTGGTTCTGGTAAGTATTTAGTTCACTCAGTCACATGATCCCACTCTACAGCAGTTAAATGAAGTGGTTCTGGTAAGTATTAAGTCCACTTTGTCACATGATTTCACTCTACAGCAGTTAGATGAAGTGGTTCTGGTAAGTATTTAGTCCACTCAGTCACATGATCTCACTCTACAGCAGTTAGATGAAGTGGTTCTGGTAAGTATTCAGTCCACTCAGTCACATGATCTCACTCTACAGCAGTTAGATGAAGTGGTTCTGGTAAGTATTATAAGTCCACTTAGTCACATGATCTCACTCTACAGCAGTTAGATGAAGTGGTTCTGGTAAGTATTTAGTCCACTCAGTCACATGATCTCACTCTCCAGCAGTTATATGAAGTGGTTCTGGTAAGTATTAAGTCCACTTTGTCACATGATTTCACTCTACAGCAGTTAGATGAAGTGGTTCTGGTAAGGAGTTAGTCCACTCAGTCACATGATCTCACTCTACAGCAGTTAGATGAAGTGGTTCTGGTAAGTATTTAGTCCACTCAGTCACATGATCTCACTCTACAGCAGTTAAATGAAGTCAATAATCAATAATTATGATTCACAGGAGATATTAAGATGTGGAGTAAGATAACTTGAGACACCTTACATAAATCAATGGCAATTTAAATTCCACATTAGAATTTTAAAGCCGCTGGTAGCCGCCAATGTGACCAACCATTTTTATGCCTCTTCAACGAAAGTAAGGCCATTAAAATTAAACACTCACCTTTTGGATACAAATACCAAAATCTGCAATTTCCTAAAACTACTCACTTAATATACAATATTTTAATCTTCTTTCTTCTAGGACATGCCTAAGTTGGTGTAGGAGAAATACCATCATAACCACATCTTACAAGAGGGAAGACCAGAATATTATACAGAGATCCATGAAACTAGTTTTAATATTTTAATTTTTTCCATCTTTTAGGACATGGCTCAGTTAATTGTGGAGAGGAATACGATCATAAGCCACATCTTACCGGAGGAAGGACGAGAAAATTCTACAGAGATGCATGAAACCCTCAAATCTCTGATCATGCTGTACAATACCTATCTGAAGAAGGCTAAGGCACCACAGAAGGAGGGATATTCATGGGTATGTTGATATGAATTTAAGATTTAAGCTGGTGGTATAGAGTCAGGCTCTTGTTTTTATTTTGCACCCCTTTTGATCGTTTTGATGGTTTGTGTCATATAATATTTAAGCCTAAACATTGATCTATTGCAACTCAAGTTAACCTTCCAAATTTAGCTAGGATTATCTTTGCAATTAAGCAATTTTCATTAAAACTCTTTTTGTGAAAAAGTGAACACTTATTAGTCATAACAAGTAGATGATACTAATATTTTCTGGAAAAAAATTCTAACAGTCCTGATGAACCTTAAGGTAAGTTTCTTACCTCTTTCCTGTTAAACAAAATCTGGACATTGTTGTCTTTTACAAAATTTTAGGCTGGATTACACAGAGTGAAAAATCCATGTTATTTGAAAAAAGCTTTGATTTAATCAATCATACCTGATCACAATAAACTTTGACCTATACATGGGATCTTTTCTTTTTCAGTCCAACACACAAGATCAGATCTTGCTACAATGGAATGGTGGTGACTCAGCTACCATGCATATCTTAGTGGTCCACGCTATGATTATTTTACTGACCTACGGCCCTCCTAAATGTATGTATACCTGTATTAAACAAAAACTTGAATAAACTCAATAGCAGGTGATTCTGTAACTATGCATATCTTTAATAGTAGTCCATGCTATGATCATTCTACTGACCTACGGCCCTCCTAAATGTATGTATACCTGTATTTAACAAAAAATTCAATAAATTCAATAGCTGGTTATTCTGTAACCATGCATAACTTTAATAGTGGTTCATGCTATGATCATTCTATACTGACCTTCGGCCCTCCTAAATGTATGTATACCTGCACTTCATAAACATGATGACTATATAACTGCTTTGGAATGTTTTTGCTATAATGATGCATATCTTAGTGGTCCATGCTATGATCATTCTATACTGACCTTCGGCCCTCCTAAATGTATGTATACCTGCACTTCATAAACATGATGACTATATAACTGCTTTGGAATGTTTTTGCTATAATAATGAAAATCTTAGTTGTCCTTGCAATGATCATTCTATTGACCTATGATCCTCCACAATGTATGTATACCTGTATTTAACAAAAACTTAAATAAACTAAATACCTGGTGATTCTGTAACCCTGCATTTATTTAATAGTTGTCCATGCAATGATTTTTAGCTCACCTGACCCGAAGGGTCATGTGAGCTATTGTCATCGTTAAGCATCCGTCGTCCGTCCGTCGTCCGTCCGTTAACTTTTCTTCAAAGATCTTCTTCTCTAAAACCACTGACTGGATTGCTTTCAAACTTTTTACATTTGATCTTTAGGATGTTTTCTACCAAGTTTGTGAAATTTGTGCATGCCAACCAACCTCCATGGCCGCCGTTGCTAAAAATAGAACAGGGGGGTCAGACCATTGTTTTTGGCTTATAACTCGAAAAGTATAAGAGATAGAGAAAATCTGAAGCAAACATCCTTGTTCAGCATCAAAAGCTCTACAAATCTCTCCATTGAGTCAAAGTTATGAAACGACTCCTTATAGGAGTTATTGCCCTTATATTCATCAAAATTGACCATTTTTGCAGTTTTTGGACTATATCTTGAAAACTGTTAGAGCTAGAGGAAAAGTTAGCATTGCAGAATTGTTTAGCTCATTGAGATCTACAAAAATGATTTCAGGGTCAAAATTGTCAGATCAGCCGTTTAAGAGTTATTCCCCTTAAACTGTTTTTAGCTCACCTGACCCGAAGGGTCATGTGAGCTATTGTCATCGTTAAGCGTCCGTCATCCGTCGTCCGTCGTCTGTCGTCCATCGTCCGTCCGTCCGTTAACTTTTCTTCAAAGATCTTCTTCTCTGAAACCACTGAAGGGATTGCATTGATACTTGGTATACATGATCTTTAGGATGTCCTCTACCAAGTTTGTGAATTATATACATGTCGACCAACCAACATGGCCGCCGTTGCTAAAAATAGAACAGGGGGGGTCAGACCATTGTTTTTGGCTTATAACTCGAAAAGTATAAGAGATAGAGAAAATCCGAAGCAACCTTACTTGTTCAGCATCAAAAGCTCTACAAATCTCTCCATAGAGTCGAAGTTGTGAAACGACTCCTTATAGGAGTTATTGCCCTTTAATCGTCAAAATTGACCATTTTTGCAGTTTTTGGACTATATCTTGAAAACTGTTAGAGCTAGAGGAAAAGTTAGCATTGCAGAATTGTTAAGCTCATTGAGATCTACGAAAATGATTTCAGGGTCAAAATTGTCAGATCAGTCGTTTAAGAGTTATTCCCCTTTAACTGTTTTTTATACCCCCCACTTCAAAAGTGGGGGGTATATAGTGATAGGGGTGTCCGTCCTTCCGTCCGTCCTTCCGTCCGTCCTTCCTTCCGTCCTTCCGTTACACTTCAGGGTACCCATCTCTTATCCGCAACTCCTCCTAAACCCCTTGATGGATTTTCATGAAACTTACACACAATCTTTGTGACATAATGTAGATGTGCACCTACTATTTTAAAATTTGATCAGAATGATTTTTGGGGTTTCCCATAGCAAAACATGGACTTAGCCAGTCGACTACATTGGGGTACCAATCTCTTATCCGCAACTCCTCCTAAACCCCTTGATGGATTTTCATGAAATTTACACACAATCTTTGTGACATAATGTAGATGTGCACCTACTATTTTAAAATTTGATCAGAACGATTTTTGGGGTTTCCCGTAGCAAAACATGGACTTAGCCAGTCGACTACATGGGGGTACCCATCTCTTATCCGCAAGTCCTCCTTAACCCCTTGATGGATTTTCATGAAACTTACACACGATCTTTGTGACATAATGTAGATGTGCACCTACTATTTTAAAATTTGATCAGAACGATTTTTGGGGTTTCCCATAGCAAAACATGGACTTAGCCAGTCAACTACATGGGGGTACCCATCTCTTATCCGCAACTCCTCCTAAACCCATTGTTGGATTTTCATGAAACGTACACACAATCTTTGTGACATAATGTAGATGTGCACCTACTATTTTAAAATCTGATCAGAACGATTTTCGGGGTTTCCCATAGCAAAACATGGACTTAGCCATTCGGCTCCATGGGGGTGCCCATCTCTTATCCACAACTCCTCCTAAACCCCTTGATGGATTTTCATGAAACTTTTACACAATCTTTGTAACATAATATAGATGTGCACCTACTATTTGAAAGTTTGATCAGAATGATTTTGGGGTTTCTCTTATCTGCAACTCCTCCTAAACCCTGTGATGGATTTTCATGAAACTTACACACAATCTTTGTGACATAATGTAGATGTGGATCTCCTATTTTAAAATTTTATCCAATTAATTTTTTTGGGGGGTGGGGGGTATTTATTTGTGAGCTGCGGCTCGCAGTTTTTCTAGTTTCCATTAATTTTAACTAATTTTCAAAAATCTTCTTCTCTGAAACCACTGAAGGGATTGCATTGATATTTGGTATACTTGATCTTTAGGATGTCCTCTACCAAGTTTGTGAATTATATACACGTTGACCAACCAACATGGCAGTTGTTACTAAAAATAGAACAGAGGGGTCAGACCATTGTTTTTGGCTTATAACTCGAAAAGTATAAGAGATAGAGAAAATCCGATGCTACCTTCCTTGTTCAGCATTAAAAGCTCTACAAATCTCTCCATTGAGTCGAAGTTGTGAAACCACTCCTTATAGGAGCTATTGCCCTTTAATCGTCAAAATTGACCATTTTTGCAGTTTTTGGACTATATCTTGAAAACTGTTAGAGCTAGAGGAAAAGTTAGCATTGCAGAATTGTTTAGCTCATTGAGATCTACAAAAATGATTTCAGGGTCAAAATTGTCAGATCAGCCGTTTAAGAGTTATTCCCCTTAAACTGTTTTTAGCTCACCTGACCCGAAGGGTCATGTGAGCTATTGTCATCGTTAAGCGTCCGTCATCCGTCGTCCGTCGTCTGTCGTCCGTCGTCCGTCCGTCCGTTAACTTTTCTTCAAAGATCTTCTTCTCTGAAACCACTGAAGGGATTGCATTGATACTTGGTATACATGATCTTTAGGATGTCCTCTACCAAGTTTGTGAATTATATACATGTCGACCAACCAACATGGCCGCCGTTGCTAAAAATAGAACAGGGGGGTCAGACCATTGTTTTTGGCTTATAACTCGAAAAGTATAAGAGATAGAGAAAATCCGAAGCAACCTTCCTTGTTCAGCATCAAAAGCTCTACAAATCTCTCCATAGAGTCGAAGTTGTGAAACGACTCCTTATAGGAGTTATTGCCCTTTAATCGTCAAAATTGACCATTTTTGCAGTTTTTGGACTATATCTTGAAAACTGTTAGAGCTAGAGGAAAAGTTAGCATTGCAGAATTGTTAAGCTCATTGAGATCTACGAAAATGATTTCAGGGTCAAAATTGTCAGATCAGTCGTTTAAGAGTTATTCCCCTTTAACTGTTTTTTTCCATTAATTTTAACTAATTTTCAAAAATCTTCTTCTCTGAAACCACTGAAGGGATTGCATTGATATTTGGTATACTTGATCTTTAGGATGTCCTCTACCAAGTTTGTGAATTATATACACGTTGACCAACCAACATGGCAGTTGTTACTAAAAATAGAACAGAGGGGTCAGACCATTGTTTTTGGCTTATAACTCGAAAAGTATAAGAGATAGAGAAAATCCGATGCTACCTTCCTTGTTCAGCATTAAAAGCTCTACAAATCTCTCCATTGAGTCGAAGTTGTGAAACCACTCCTTATAGGAGCTATTGCCCTTTAATCGTCAAAATTGACCATTTTTGCAGTTTTTGGACTATATCTTGAAAACTGTTAGAGCTAGAGGAAAAGTTAGCATTGCAGAATTGTTAAGCTCATTTAGATCTATAAAAATGATTTCAGGGTCAAAATTGTCAGATCAGCCATTTCAGAGTTATTCCCCTTTTAACTGTTTTTTTCCATTAATTTTAACTGATTTTCAAAAATCTTCTTCTCTGAAACCACTGAAGGGATTGCTTTGAAACTTGGTACACTTGATCTTTGGGATGTCTTCTACCAAGTTAGTGAATTATATACATGTCGACCATTCAACATGGCCGCCGTTGCTAAAAATAGAACAGGGGGGTCAGACCATTGTTTTTGGCTTATAACTCGAAAAGTATAAGAGTTAAAGAAAAATCCGAAAAGGTCCTTACAGGAGTTATTGCCCTTTAACTGTTTTTTATATTATTTAAAACTGATTTCCAAAAATCTTCTATGAAACCACTGAAGGGATTGTTTTGCAACTTTGTATACTTAAGTTTGTGAAATTTATCCAAACTTTGGCATAAGAGATCAGGTGAGCGATTCAGGCTCCTGGGAGCCTCTAGTTTCATGTTTTTGTCCTACAGAATGAAAACTATTGCAGATAGAGATTAGCTGTTGCTTGCTTAAATGTTCAGCTCATTTAGCTCTACAAAATTTTCCATAGGGTCAAAGTTGTCAGATGACCCCTTATAGGGGTTTCGGCCCTTGAAAAATAGCGTTTTTTCATGTTTTTGGCCTACAGAATGAAAACTATTGCAAATAGAGATTAGCTGTTGCTTGCTTAAATGTTCAGCTCATTTAGCTCTACAAAATTCTCCATAGGGTCGAAGTTGTCAGATGACCCCTTTTAGGAGTTACGGCCCCTGAAAAATAGCGTTTTTTCATGTTTTTGGCCTACAGAATGAAAACTGTTCCACATAGAGATTAGCTGTTGCTTGCTTAAATGTTCAGCTCATTTAGCTCTACAAAATTCTCCATAGGGTCGAAGTTGTCAGATGACCCCTTATAGGGGTTACGGCCCTTGAAAAATAGCAATTTTTCATGTTTTTGGCCTACAGAATGAAAACTATTGCAGATAGAGATTAGCTGTTGCTTGCTTAAATGTTCAGCTCATTTAGCTCTACAAAATTCTCCATAGGGTCGAAGTTGTCAGGTGACCCCTTTTAGGGGTTACGGCCTCTGAAAAGCGATTTTTCATGTTTTTGGCCTACAGAATGAAAACTATTGCAGATAGAGATTAGCTGTTGCTTGCTTAAATGTTCAGCTCATTTAGCTCTACAAAAGTCTCCATAGGGTCGAAGTTGTCAGATGACTCCTTATAGGGGTTATGGCCCCTTATAGGTGAAAAATGGTGTTTTTGGCCTATAAAATGAAAACTATTGCAGGTAGAGAAAAGCTGTTGCTTGCTTAAATGTTCAGCTCATTTAGCTCTACAAAAGTATAGGGTCAACATCAAGACCAGGTGAGCGATTCAGGCTCCTGGGAGCCTCTTGTTTCCATTAATTTACACTGATTTTCAAAAATCTTCTTCTCTAAAACTACTGAAGGGATTGCATTGATACTTGGTATACATGATCTTTAGGGTGTCCTCTACCAAGTTTGTGAATTATATACATGTTGACCAACCAACATGGCCGCCGTTGCTAAAAATAGAATAGGGGGGTCAGACCATTGTTTTTGGCTTATAACTCAAAAAGTATGAAAGATAGAGAAAATCCGAAGCAACATTCCTTGTTCAGCATTAAAAGCTCTACGAATCTCGTTATTGAGTCAAAGTTGTTAAACGACTCCCTATAGGAGTTATTGCCCTTTAATCATCAAATTTGACCATTTTTGCAGTTTTTGGACAATATCTTGAAAACTGTTAGAGCTAGAGGAAAAGTTAGCATTGCAGAATTGTTTAGCTCATTGAGATATACAAAAATGATTTCAGGGTCTAAATTGTCAGATCAGCCGTTTAAGAGTTATTCCCCTTTAACTGTTTTTTCCATTAATTTACACTGATTTTCAAAAATCTTCTTCTCTAAAACTACTGAAGGGATTGCATTGATACTTGGTATACATGATCTTTAGGATGTCCTCTACCAAGTTTGTGAATTATATACATGTTGACCAACCAACATGGCAGCCGTTGCTAAAAATAGAATAGGGGGGTCAGACCATTGTTTTTGGCTTATAATTCATACAGTATGAAAGATAGAGAAAATCCGAAGCAACCTTCCTTGTTCAGCATCAAAAGCTCTACGAATCTCTCTATTGAGTCAAAGTTGTTAAACAACTCCCTATAGGAGTTATTGCCCTTTAATCATCAAATTTGACCATTTTTGCAGTTTTTGGACAATATCTTGAAAACCGTTAGAGCTAGAGGAAAAGTTAGCATTGCAGAATTGTTAAGCTCATCAAGATCTACAAAAATGATTTCAGGGTCTAAATTGTCAGATCAGCCGTTTAAGAGTTATTCCCCTTTAACTGTTTTTAGCTCACCTGGACCGAAGGTCCATGTGAGCTATTACCATCACTTGGCGTCCGTCGTCGTCGTCGTCGTCGTCTGTCGTCTGTCGTCGTCGTCGTCGTCTGTTAACAATTTTTCAAAAATCTTCTCCTCTGAAACTACCTAACAGAATTTAATGAAACTTGGTATGAATGATCCTTAGGGTGTCCTGCACCAAACTTGTGTTTTGATTTTTGATCCGTTAAAAAACATGGCCGCCGTTACTAAAAATAGACTAGGGGGGTCAAACTACTGTTTTTGGCTTATAAATCAAAAAGTATAAGAGATAGAGGAAATCTGAGGCCACGCTACTGATTCAGAATCAAAAGCTCTACAAAAGTCTCCATTTGGTCAAAGTTGTCAGATGACCCCTTATAGGGGTTACGGCCCCTTGAAGGTGAAAAATAGCATTTTTTCAAGTTTTTGGCCTACAGAATGAAAACTATTGCAGATAGAGATTAGCTGTTGCTTGCTTAAATGTTCAGCTCATTTAACTCTACAAAAGTCTCCATAGGGTCGAAGTTGTCAGATGACCCCTTATAGGGATTACGGCCCCTTAAAGGTGAAAAATAGCCATTTTTCATGTTTTTGGCCTACAGAATGAAAACTATTGCAGATAGAGATTAGCTGTTGCTTGCTCAAATGTTCAGCTCATTTAGCTCTACAAAAGTCTACATAGGGTTGAAGTTGTCAGATAACCCCTTATAGGGGTTACAGCCCCTGAAAAATAGCGATTTTTCATGTTTTTGGCCTACAGAATGAAAACTATTGCAGATAGAGATTAGCTGTTGCTTGCTTAAATGTTCAGCTCATTTAGCTTTACAAAATTCTCCATAGGGTCGAAGTTGTCAGATGACACCTTATATGGATTACGGCCCCTGAAAAATAGCGGTTTTTCATGTTTTTGTCCTACAAAATGAAAACTATTGCAGATAGAGATTAGCTGTTGCTTGCTTAAATGTTCAGCTCATTTAGCTCTACAAAATTCTCCATAGGGTCGAAGTTGTCAGATGACCCCTTATAGGGGTTACGGCCCCTGAAAAATAAAGATTTTCATGTTTTTGGCCTACAGAATGAAAACTATTGCAGATAGAAGATTAGCTGTTGCTTGCTTAAATGTTCAGCTCATTTAGCTCTACGAAAGTCTGCATAGGGTTGAAGTTGTCAGATAACGCCTTATAGGGGTTATGGCCCCTGAAAAATAGCGTTTTTTCATGTTTTTGGCCTACAGAATGAAAACTGTTGCACATAGAGATTAGCTGTTGCTTGCTTAAATGTTCAGCCCATTTAGCTCTACAAAATTCTCCATAGGGTCGAAGTTGTCAGATGACCCCTTATAGGGGTAACGGCCCCTGAAAAATAAAGATTTTTCATGTTTTTGGCCTACAGAATGAAAACTATTGCAGATAGAAGATTAGCTGTTGCTTGCTTAAATGTTCAGCTCATTTAGCTCTACGAAAGTCTCCATAGGGTCGAAGTTGTCAGATAACCCCTTATAGGGGTTATGGCCCCTGAAAAATAGCGTTTTTTTCATGTTTTTGGCCTACAGAATAAAAACTGTTGAACATAGAGATTAGCTGTTGCTTGCTTAAATGTTCAGCTCATTTAGCTCTACAAAAGTCTCCATAGGGTCGAAGTTGTCAGATGACTCCTTATAGGGGTTATGGCCCCTTATAGGTGAAAAATGGTGTTTTTGGCCTATAGAATGAAAACTATTGCAGGTAGAGAAAAGCTGTTGCTTGCTTAAATGTTCAGCTCATTTAGCTCTACAAAAGTATAAGGTCAACATCAAGACCAGGTGAGCGATTCAGGCTCCTGGGAGCCTCTTGTTTCCATTAATTTACACTGATTTTCAAAAATCTTCTTCTCTTAAACTACTGAAGGGATTGCATTGATACTTGGTATACATGATCTTTAGGATGTCCTCTACCAAGTTTGTGAATTATATTCATGTCGACCAACCAACATGGCCGCCGTTGCTAAAAATAGAACAGGGGGGTCAGGCCATTGTTTTTGGCTTATAACTCAAAAAGTATAAGAGATAGAGAAAATCCGAAGCAACCTTCCTTGTTCAGCATCAAAAGCTCTACGAATCTCTTCGTTGAGTCGAAGTTGTGAAACGACTCCTTATAGGAGTTATTGCCCTTTAATCATCAAATTTGACCATTTTTGCAGTTTTTGGACAATATCTTGAAAACCGTTAGAGCTAGAGGAAAAGTTAGCAATGCAGAATTGTTTAGCTCATTGAGATCTACAAAAATGATTTCAGGGTCTAAATTGTCAGATCAGCCGTTTAAGAGTTATTCCCCTTTAACTGTTTTTTCCATTAATTTACACTGATTTTCAAAAATCTTCTTCTCTAAAACTACTGAAGGGATTGCATTGAAACTTGGTATACATGATCTTTAGGATGTCCTCTACCAAGTTTGTGAATTATATACATGTCGACCAACCAACATGGCCGCCGTTGCTAAAAATAGAACAGGGGGGTCAGACCATTGTTTTTGGCTTATAACTCAAAAAGTATAAGAGATAGAGAAAATCCGAAGCAACCTTCCTTGTTCAGCATCAAAAGCTCTACGAATCTCTCCATTGAGTGGAAGTTGTGAAACGACTCCTTATAGGAGTTATTGCCCTTTAATCATCAAATTTGACCATTTTTGCAGTTTTTGGACAATATCTTGAAAACCGTTAGAGCTAGAGGAAAAGTTAGCATTGCAGAATTGTTTAGCTCATTGAGATCTACAAAAATGATTTCAGGGTCTAAATTGTCAGATCAGCCGTTTAAGAGTTATTCCCCTTTAACTGTTTTTTCCATTAATTTACACTGATTTTAAAAAATCTTCTTCTCTAAAACTACTGAAGGGATTGCATTGATACTTGGTATACATGATCTTTAGGATGTCCTCTACCAAGTTTGTGAATTATATACATGTCGACCAACCAACATGGCCGCTGTTGATAAAAATAGAACAGGGGGGTCAGACCATTGTTTTTGGCTTATAACTCAAAAAGTATAAGAGATAGAGAAAATCCGAAGCAACATTCCTTGTTCAGCATCAAAAGCTCTACGAATCTCTCCATTGAGTCGAAGTTGTAAAACGACTCTCTATAGGAGTTATTGCCCTTTAATCATCAAATTTGACCATTTTTGCAGTTTTTGGGCAATATCTTGAAAACCGTTAGAGCTAGAGGAAAAGTTCGCATTGCAGAATTGTTTAGCTCATTGAGATCTACAAAAATGATTTCAGGGTTTAAATTGTCAGATCAGCCGTTTAAGAGTTATTCCCCTTTAACTGTTTTGTCCATTAATTTACACTGATTTTCAAAAATCTTCTTCTCTAAAACTACTGAAGGGATTGCATTGATACTTGGTATACATGATCTTTAGGATGTCCTCTACCAAGTTTGTGAATTATATACATGTCGACCAACCAACATGGCGGCCATTGCTAAAAATAGAACAGGGGGGTCAGGCCATTGTTTTTGGCTTATAACTCAAAAAGTATAAGAGATAGAGAAAATCCGAAGCAACCTTCCTTGTTCAGCATCAAAAGCTCTACGAATCTCTTCGTTGAGTCGAAGTTGTGAAACGACTCCTTATAGGAGTTATTGCCCTTTAATCATCAAAATTGACCATTTTTGCAGTTTTTGGACAATATCTTGAAAACCGTTAGAGCTAGAGGAAAAGTTAGCATTGCAGAATTGTTAAGCTCATCAAGATCTACAAAAATGATTTCAGGGTCTAAATTGTCAGATCAGCCGTTTAAGAGTTATTCCCCTTTAACTGTTTTTTCCATTAATTTACACTGATTTTCAAAAATCTTCTTTTCAAAAACTACTGAAGGGATTGCATTGATACTTGGTATACATGATCTTTAGGATGTCCTCTACCAAGTTTGTGAATTATATACATGTCGACCAACCAACATGGCTGCCGTTGCTAAAAATAGAATAGGGGGATCAGACCATTGTTTTTGGCTTATAACTCATAAAGTATGAAAGATAGAGAAAATCCGAAGCAACCTTCCTTGTTCAACATCAAAAGCTCTACGAATCTCTCCATTGAGTCGAAGTTGTGAAACGACTCCCTATAGGAGTTATTGCCCTTTAATCATCAAATTTGACCATTTTTGCAGTTTTTGGACAATATCTTGAAAACTGTTAGAGCTAGAGGAAAAGTTAGCATTGCAGAATTGTTAACCTCATTGAGATCTACAAAAATGATTTCAGGGTCTAAATTGTCAGATCAGCCGTTTAAGAGTTATTCCCCTTTAACTGTTTTTCCATTAATTTACACTGATTTTCAAAAATCTTCTCTAAAACTACTGAAGGGATTGCATTGATACTTGGTATACATGATCTTTAGGATGTCCTCTACCAAGTTTGCGAATTATATACATGTCGACCAACCAACATGGCCACCGTTGCTAAAAATAGAACAGGGGGGTCAGACCATTGTTTTTGGCTTATAAATCGAAAAGTATAAGAGATAGAGAAAATCCGAAGCAACCTACCTTGTTCAGCATCAAAAGGTCCTTACAGTAGTTATTGCCCTTTAACTGTTTTTTTCTATTAATTTAAACTGATTTCCAAAAATCTTATCTGAAACCACTGAAAGGATTGTTTTGCAACTTTGTATACTTGAAAGTTTGTGAAATTTATTTAAACTTTGGCATAAGAGATCAGGTGAGCGATTCAGGCTCCTGGGAGCCTCTAGTTGGACTATATCTTGAAAACTGTTAGAGCTAGAGGAAAAGTTAGCATTGCAGAATTGTTAAGCTCATTGAGATCTACTAAAATGATTTCAGGGTCAAAATTGTCAGATCAGCCGTTTAAGAGTTATTCCCCTTAAACTGTTTTTTCCATTAATTTTAACTGATTTTCAAAAATCTTCTTCTCTGAAACCACTAAAGGGATTGCATTGATACTTGGTATACTTAATCTTTAGGATGTCCTCTACCAAGTTTGTGAATTATATACACGTCAACCAACCCACATGGCCACCATTGCTAAAAATAGAACAGGGGGGTCATACCATTGTTTTTGGCTTATAACTCGAAAAATATAACAGATAGAGAAAATCTGAAGCAACTTTTCTTGTTCAGCATCAAAAGGTCCTTACAGGAGTTATTGCCCTTTAACTGTTTTTTCTATTAATTTAAACTGATTTCCAAAAATCTTCTCTGAAACCACTGAAGGGATTGTTTTGCAACTTTGAATACTTGAAAGTTTGTGAAATTTATTCAAACTTTGGCATAAGAGATCAGGTGAGCGATTCAGGCTCCTGGGAGCCTCTAGTCTACTGATTTATGGTCCTTCCAAATGTATGTATAAATTGGAAATATGTGATAAACTGAAAAACAGAAATCTTTATTGGATTACATCCCAGCTCTTTTGTTCTTACAGGGGTGATCTGAGCAAGATCATCCCTCGGAATACCTTGTTCTACTTTTTCAACTCTATTGTTCCTTTTCTTTTGTTTTTCAAAGCATGTTTGAAAAATAAAATTGTTCCCACTGGGATTTGAACATTGGTTCTCTCCGTTTCAAGACTACCATCATATTCACTGGGCCACGAATCCGATAGAAACTTTACGCTAAGAAATTGTACATAAAGAATATTGAAGGGGCCCAATAAGGATAGTTTATATTATATATTATAAAAATGTTTGCTTTTTGATTTTAAATGCACAGAATGTATTCTAATGTTTGTATTAAAATTTTACATGACATATTTTGAAGGCTGGGATGTAAAATAGTTATTACATTGGGAATTGGTGTGTCAGTAATATCACCCCTCCCGCCGTCGAAGTGATCTTTTACTGACACAATGCATCCTCATGTAATAACTATTACTGAAAACACAGTAATTCTTTGAAGAGTTTTCAATCATTAGTGGAACATTCTATCTTTAACATTTGAAATTGTTATTTTTATAAACTGTTAATCACCCCTGATTTTTTGTTCAATAATGGTACATTCTATCATATAAACAGTTTATAACCCCTTACATCCCAGCTCTTTTGTTCTAACAGGGGTGATCTGAGCCAGATCATCCCTCGGAATACCCTGTTCTACTTTTTCAACTCTATTGTTCCTTTTCTTTTGTTTTTCAAAGCACGTTTTTTGAGAAATGTTCACTAAGTTGAACATAGGAAAATTATAAAATCAACAACAAAGTTTTTTTGAAGATTGAAAAATAACATAGTTTCCACCGGGGTTTGAACATCAGATCCCACTGTTCCAAGTCTACCTTCATATCCACTAGACCACGAAACCGATGGAAACTCCTCGCTAAAAAAATGTACATAAACGATATTGAAGGGGCCCAATAAGGATATTTTATAATATAAATTATAAAAATGTTTTATTTTTTATACACAATGCACAGAATGTATTCTAATGTTTGTATTTAAATTTTACATGACATACTTTGAAGGCTGGGATGTAAAATAGTTATTACATTAGGACTTGGTGTGTCAGTAAGATCACACCCTCCGGCCTCCGGCCGTCGGGGTGATCTTTAACTGACACACCGCGTCCTCATGTAATAACTATTACTGAGTGTTTACTCAGTAATGGAACATCTTATCTTATAAACAGTTAATCACCCCTAATTTTCATTCAATAATAGAACATTCTTATAAACAGTTAATCACCCTGAGTTTTCACTAAATAGGGGAACATTCTATCTTATAAACAGTTTATCACCCCTTATTTTCATTCAATAATGGAACCTTTCTATCTTATATACAGTAAATTACCCCTAAGTTTTTACTCAGAAATGGAACATTTGATCTTATAACAGTAAATCACCCCTGAATTTTCACTCAATGATAGAATGTTCTAACTAATTAAAAGTTAATCACTCCTGAGTTTTCATTCAGTAATGGAACATTATATCTTCTAAACAGTTTTTACATCCCAGCTCTTTTGTTCTAACATGGCTGATCTGAGACAGATCATCCCTCGGAAAACCCTGATCTACTTTTTCAACTCTTTTGTTCTTTTTCTTTTGTTTTTTAAAGCAGGTTTTTAGCTCACCTGACCATGTGAGCTATTGTCATCGTTAAGTGTCCGTCCGTCCGTTAACTTTTCTTCAAACATCTTCTCTGAAACCACTGATGGGATTGCTTTGAAACTTTGTACGCTTGATCTTTAGGATGTCCTCTACCAAGTTTGTGAAATTTGTGAACATCGCCCAACCAACATGGCCACTGTTACTAAAAATAGAACAGGGGGGTCAGACCATAGTTTTTAGCTTATAGCTCAAATTAAAGTATAAGAGATAGAAAAAATCCGAAGCATCCTGCTTCTTCAGATCAAAAGCTCTACAAAACTCTCCATTGAGTCAAAGTTGTGGGACAACTCCTTATAGGAGTTATTTCCCCTTAATCGTCAAAATTGACCATTTCACAGTTTTTGGACTTTTTCTTGAAAACTGTAAGTGCTAGAGGAAAAGTTAGCATTGCAAAATTGTTCAGCTCATTGAGATCTACAAAAATGATTCAGGGTCAAAATTATCAGATCAAGCATTTAAGAGTTATTGCCCTTTAACTGATTTTTATACGACCGCAAATTTTTTGCGATCGTATTATGTTATGGCGATGTCGTTGTCGTTGTCGTCGTCGTCGTCGTCGTCGTTGTCGTTGTCGTCTGTAGACACTTTGGTTTCCGTGCGATAACTTAAGTTGTAGTTAATCAATTGTTATAAAATTTTGATATGATGTTTATAACCACTTAAGGAAGGTTGGTATTGCATTTGGGGTTTCTGGCCCCTACCATTTTAGAAAAAAAGGGCCAAAAGGGGCTAAAACGGGTGTATTGACAAAACGTCTGTAGAATGTTTAATTTTCATCCGATTTTGATCATTCTTTTTTAGCTCACCTGACCCGAAGGGTCATGTGAGCTATTGTCATCGTTAAGCGTCCGTCGTCCGTCCGTCCGTCCGTCCGTCGTCCGTCCGTTAACTTTTCTTCAAAGATCTTCTTCTCTGAAACCACTGAAGGGATTGCATTGATACTTGGTACAATTGATCTTTAGGATGTCCTCTACCAAGTTTGTGAATTATATACATGTCGACCAACCAACATGGCCGCCGTTGCTAAAAATAGAACAGGGGGGTCAGACCATTGTTTTTGGCTTATAACTCAAAAAGTATAAGAGATAGAGAAAATCCGAAGCAACCCTCCTTGTTCAGCATCAAAAGCTCTACAAATCTCTCCATTGAGTCGAAGTTGTGAAACGACTCCTTATAGGAGTTATTGCCCTTTAATCATCAAAATTGACCACTTTTGCAGTTTTTGGACTATATCTTGAAAACCATTAGAGCTAGAGGAAAAGTTAGCATTGCACAATTGTTTAGCTCATTGAGATCTACAAAAATGATTTCAGGGTCAAAATTGTCAGATCAGCCGTTTAAGAGTTATTCCCCTTTAACTGTTTTTTCCATTAATTTTAACTGATTTTTAAAAATCTTCTTCTCTGAAACCACTGAAGGGATTGCATTGATACTTGGTATACATGATCTTTAGGATGTCCTCTACCAAGTTTGTGAATTATATACACGTCGACCAACCAACATGGCCGCCGTTGCTAAAAATAGAACAGAGGGGTCAGACCATTGTTTTTGGCTTATAACTCAAAAAGTATAAAAGATAGAGAAAATCCGAAGCAACCTTCCTTGTTCAGCATCAAAAGCTCTACAAATCTCTCCATTGAGACGAAGTTGTCAAACGACTCCTTATAGGAGTTATTGCCCTTTAATCGTCAAAATTGACCGTTTTTGCAGTTTTTCGACAATATCTTGAACACCGTTAGAGCTAGAGGAAAAGTTAGCATTGCAGAATTGTTCAGCTCATTGAAATCTACAAAAATGATTTCAGGGTCAAAATGGTCAGATCAGCCATTTAAGAGTTATTCCCCTTTAACTGTTTTTTTCCATTAATTTTAACTGATTTTCAAAAATCTTCTTCTCTGAAACCACTGAAGGGATTGCTTTGAAACTTGGTACAATTGATCTTTAGGATGTCCTCTACCAAGTTTGTGAATTATATACACGTCAACCAACCAACATGGCCGCCATTGCTAAAAATAGAACAGGGGGGGTCAGACCATTGTTTTTGGCTTATAACTCAAAAAGTATAAGAGATAGAGAAAATCCGAAGCAACTTTTCTTGTTTAGCATCAAAAGGTCCTTATAGGAGTTATTGCCCTTTAACTGTTTTTTTTTCTATTAATTTAAACTGATTTCCAAAAATCTTCTCTGAAACCACTGAAGGGATTATTTGCAACTTTGTATAGTTGAAAGTTTGTGAAATTTATTCAAACTTTGGCATAAGAAATCAGGTGAGCGATTCAGGCTCCTGGGAGCCTCTAGTTTATTGTATTCCTCAATAAATTCTGTCAACAAAATGTAACAACACCTTTGATGTATCTTGTACCGTTACATTGCTATAAGGGGTCAAAAAGGGGCCACACCCAAAAAATCGACTTTTTTATTTGTGGTCTGATTTTCAAAATCTTTTTTTCATTGGAATCCTTGTAAAAATCCCTGCCTGCGTTTTTCAATCAGATTTGCAATATCTCTTACTGTTTTCGAGAAATTAGGGGTCAAAGGGGCCAAAAACGCCATTTATAAAAGTTTGTCCAGGCAAATAGTTTTTTACCAATATTAAGTTGTAGTGGGCCAGCCAATTGTTATGAAGTTTAAATATGATGATTATATCCACTAAAGGAATGTTGGTTTTGTATTTGGGGTTTGTGGCCCCTACTGTTATAGAAAAAAAGGGATAAAGGGGCTAAAACGGGTGTATTGACAAAACTGTTGTAGAATGTTCATTATTCATTCGATTTTGAAAATTCTTTTTTTGTTGAAGTGCTCATAAAATTCTGTCTACTAAATGTGTCAATGATTTTGATATGTATTTCACCATTACATTGCTACAGGCGGCTAAAGACAGGCCACGCCCATAAATTCAACTTTTTTATTTTGGGTCCGATTTTCAAAATCTTTTTTTCATTGGAATGCTTGTGAAAATTCCTGGCTGCACATTTCAATCAGATTTGCAATATCTCTTACCATTTTCTAGAAATTAGGTGTCAAAGGGGCCAAAAACACCAATTTTAAAAGTTTGTCAAGGCAAATAGTTTTATACTTAAAATTGAGTTGTAGTTATTACATGTACATAAATAAGGCTTTTTGTATTAGATGTTGATGTAAATATATATGTGTCAAAAATGCATTTTTAAGTCCACCACAGGATGCATGTGTCAAAAAGCTTTGTAAGTCCACAATGGGCTTCATTCTATCAATTTTAACTGGTTTTTTAAAATCTTCTCTGAAACCACTGGTGGGATTGCTTTGAAACTTTGTACACTTGATCTGTAGGATGTCTTCTACCAAGTTTGTGAAATTTGTGAACATCGACCAACCAACCTGGCCACCGTATCTAAAAATAGAACAGGGGGGTCAGACCATAGTTTTTAGCTTATAGCTCAAAAAGTATAAGAGATAGAAAAAATCCGAAGCAACATTCCTTCTTCAGCATC
Source organism: Arcuatula senhousia (assembly GCA_963971305.1). NCBI lineage: Eukaryota > Metazoa > Mollusca > Bivalvia > Mytilida > Mytilidae > Arcuatula > Arcuatula senhousia. The sequence continues at coordinate 52,967,470 of OZ020307.1, read as the reverse complement.
AAAAGCTCTACAAAACTCTCTATTGAGTCAAAGTTGTGGGACAACTCCTTATAGGAGTTATTTCCCCTTAATCATCAAAATTGACCATTTTCACAGTTTTTATACCCTGCCACACGAAGTGGCAGGGTATTATGTTATACCCTCAGTTTTTTTCGGTGTCTGTCCGTCCGTCCGTCCGTCTGTCCGTCCCCCGAAGGTTTCCGACCAATAACTTGAAAACGCGTCACAGGATTTGAATGATATTTTACACAGCTGTTTAGTACAATAAAATACAGGTCAAGTTCGATTTCCAGCATGATCCAAAAAATAGTTTCCGAGATAGGTCACTTTGAAAAATCAAATTTCATGAAATTTTGAGTTTCCGACCAATAACTTGAAAACGTGTCAAAGGATTTGAATGATATTTTGAACAGCTGTTTAGTACAATAAAATACAGGTCAAGTTCGATTTCCAGCATGATCCAAAAAATAGTTTTCGAGATAGGCCACTTTGAAAAATCAAATTTTATGAAATTTTGAGTTTCCGACCAATAATTTGAAAACGCGTCGTGGGATTCAATTGATATTTTGTACGAAAAACAGTTTTTGAGATAGGCCACTTTGAAATCAAATTTTATGAACTTTTGATATTATAACGTGGCGGGGTATCATTTAATGTCCCATTACATGCCCTATTTTTGGACCATATCTTAAACATGTTAAAAGCCATAAGAGTTAGAGAAATAGTTAGCATTGCAAAATTGTTCAGCTCATAAAGATCCACAAAAATGATTCAGGGTCAAAATTGTCATATCATCCTTTAAAGTGTTTTCAATCAATTTTAACTTAATATGTTTTTTTCCAAATGGAAAGCTTTGTAACTTTGTTAGGGCCCGGCATCGAAGATGCAGACGCCCTATAGTTTTCACTTTGTCCGTCCGTCCGTCCGTCTGTCCGTCCGTCTGTCCGTCCGTCAACAATTCTTGTGAACACTAAAACTCAAAAACTGTTATTAATACAGTTCTGAAACTTTGCACAGCTGCTAAGTAGCATGTCATGATGTGCATATTAAAATTTCGTGCAAATCTGTTTAATACTTTTGGAAAAAACTTCTTTTTTTAACGAAAATCACAGATTTTGAGAATTGGACTTTGTGAACACTTAAACTCAAAAACTGTTAACAAAACAGTTCTGAAACTTTGTTCAGCTGCTAAGTAGCATGTCCTGATTTGCATATTAAAATTTCGTGCAAATCTGATTAATATTTTTGGAAAAAACTTCATTTTTTATCGAAAATCACACATTTTGAGAATTGGACTTTGTGAACAATAAAACTCAAAGGCTATTAACAATACAGATCTGTAGTTTCATATGCATTCCATGGAACATGCCTTAGTGGTTATAATTAAAGTTCGTATGATTTTGAAAACACTTAGATATTTTGCCACGGGGCCCTTTCTGACATTGTCAGTATTCTAGTTTCATTAATGTTACTTACCAAGAACATGTAGACCATGTTGCACACTAGGTAAGAGGCTTTAGCATTAGAGATCAGGTGAGCGATTCAGGCTCCTGGGAGCCTCTAGTTTATTGCCCGACCACGTATGTGGATCAGCCATATAGTTTTACCCTTGTCCGTCTGTCTGGGGTGATCTTTTACTGACACATCCCGGTTTCATGAAATAACTATTACATCATCCCTGAGTTTTCGTTTAATAATACAACAATTTATCTTCATAATGTCATAAATTCTTAATTTTTACTACCGTCCTATATCTAGGTATAGTCATGACTTTAAACTCCCCAGTCAGTCATTATTACTTTACAATAGAATGTCATATCTTATACATGTAGTAGTTATAGATGAAATTACAGTTAAATCACAGTTTTACATCGCTGCAGACCTATGTCTAGGTATAGTAAAGAGGTTAAACTCCCCGCTCAGTCAATCACAGTTTATTTGGCCAGTCCCACTTAAAGTTAATCTATTGTGGTTTTAATATTATTCATACGGTACCATATTTCATGGTTATCATGGGTGACAGTAAACCATAAAAATAAGAAATCAAAAAAGTTTTCTTTTAAATGAATCCTATTAGCAACAAGTGCAATACACAAAATTAGAAATCCAACAAAATGTCTTTTTTGTGGTTGCTCATTTTCACACATTCAATCCAAATATCTATTTTGGGGTTTTAAATTTTTTGGGGGTGTATTTTTTTTTCGAAGATTTTCATTGACCACAAATGTAGCAAAAATTACTTAACCACAAAAATTATGCTATTTACAGTGCTCTCCTAAATATTACGAATCATATTTCAAGGGTAAGTGATTCCCAAGTATTTTTTCTCTTTTCCTCCTTGTCCTGTAATAGTGTACATTGCAATGAAAAAAGAATCTACTGTACCAAGCAAATTTTTATCCGATTTGTCCGTTGACCTACAGACCTTGGGAATGACTGATGGTTCAGCCTATCCATTATTACTGTACTATATACTTGTATGTTTCAGGTGAGAGTCAATATGAAGAATTACTGGAGACCTGGTTCCTGTTGATGGTAGTACTCCTTCTGCTTTCCTCCTGGATACATCAGAAGAGGCATTGCTGCTTCCTGATTGGCTGAAACTTAGAATGATTAGGTCACATGTTGAACAGCTGGTAGATGTTGGTAAGTGCTCATATAATAATTCAAGATTTATATATTTGTGTATAGCATTGAATGAGATTGTGCTGGAATCATATTTATCAAAGGTTATGATAAAATAGGTATATATTAACCCCCCTGTTCATGTCCTGTACACATGCCGCAACTAAATATAACTTAACAGCTTGATGGGCTTTAATGAAAATTTACATTTAGCAAGAGTATCAAAGTAAAAGGGGGAGGTTGTATCTTCATTGAGTTGATTCCAGGTTTTGTTCAAGTGAAAAACTTGCCAATGATACATTATGATTATAACAGTTCTCAAAGTATCAAAGTAAGATAAAAATTATACATTATAACAGTTCTCTTTCTCAAATATATTGATAAACAATGAATTTTGAATAAGAACGAATGATTTATAAATTTCATCAAGTTGTTCTCTGAACTTTCAGCTTTACAGGATATAGAGCCTGGGCAGTTGTTATTGTTTATTCCTACGTTTGGTATTCCTGTCAGGAGTATGACATCCCTACTCACTTCCTTGGATAAATCTGTGGTCGTGGACAGAGCGCTAGTTGAACAGTCAGTGGAGGATAAACAGTACATGGCTCAACTGATAGAGATACAGCACATGAGAGGAGCTAAAGGGGGAGAACTCTTCTACAATCTACTGAAACAAGGAGATCTTGCTGATAAATTGGGTAGGTAAAGGGGGGAGAACTCTTATTCATTGTATTGAAACAAGGAGATCTTGCTGATAAATTAGGTAAAGAGGGATGTTATCTCAACAACAACTGAAACAGGGATATCTTGCAAACAAATTTGGTAGGTAAAGGGGGAGAACTTTGCATGACAAATTTAATTACTATAGGAAAAATATATACTGTGGTTTCATTATTATTAGTGGGGTATCAATTTTCGTGGGTGGATTTGACCCACAAAATTTGATACCCCATGAAAAGGAAATATAACATTGAACTGTATGCTGCAGACTTATGAACCACAAATTTAATAATCCAGGAACTGGTCCTTTTCCATCAGACCACGAAAATTGATACCCACGAAAATAAATGAATCCACAGTATATAATTATTTTCATATCTCCTACAAATTGAACTTTTTGGATGTGTCAGAATCATCTTTTCTGGCTGTCCTGAATAGTGTAAGATCAAATCCTAACCCATTTGATGTAAACTTTATATGAGGAAGTACATCAATTGGAGATTTGCGCTAAGAATTTTGTTTGCTCTTAGTTGTCATTCAAGGGAGTTAATTGACCCCCACGAGTAGAGAAACTAGAGAGCCAGAGCTTTATCATTGTTTTTTCTATGACAATGATGATGCAATATCTGATTTAGATAATGAATCATCTTGAAAAGGCGGGAGATAATAGTATACTTGATTATTTTAAGCATCCAAAGATGTAGAGATGAAGGACAAAACTGTCAGAACTAGCGGTTGGTGGCAGAAATCTCATCTCCATAAAACTACTGCCACCTGGGACAAAGAACAAATACAGACACTCCTGGTTAAGGTATGGGACAAATACAGACACTCCTGGTTAAGGTATGGGACAAATACAGACACTCCTGGTAAAGGTATGAGACAAATACATACACCCCTGGTTAAGGTATGGGACAAATACAGACGCTCCTGGTTAAGGTATGGGACAAGGAACAAATACATACATTCCTTGTTAAGGTATGGGTCAAGGAACAAATACAGACACTCCTGGTTAAGGTATAGGACAAGGAACAAATACAGACTTTCCTGGTTAAGATATGGGACAAATACAGACACTCCTGGTTAAGGTATGGGACAAATACAGCCACTCCTGGTTAAGGTATGGGACAAATACAGACACTCCTGGTTAAGGTATGGGACAAATACAGACACTCCTGGTTAAGGTATGGGACAAATACAGACACTCCTGGTTAAGGTGTGGGAAAAATACAGACACTCCTGGTTAAGGTGTGGGACAAGGAACAAATACAGACACTCCTGGTTAAGGTATTGGACAAATACAGACACACCTAGTTATGGTATAAGACAAATACAGCCACTCCTGGTTAAGGTATGGGACAAATACAGACAATCCTGGTTAAGGTATGGGACAAATACAGACACTCCTGGTTAAGGTATGGGACAAATACAGGCACTTCTACTTAAGGTATGGGACAAATACAGACACTCCTGGTTAAGGTATGGGACAAATACAGCCACTCCTGGTTAAGGTATGGGACAAATACAGACACTCCTGGTTAAGGTATGGGAAAAGGAACAAATACAGACACTCCTGGTTAAGGTATGGGACAAATACAGACACTCCTGGTTAAGGCATGGGACAAGAAACAAATAAGACACTCCTTGTTAAGGTATGGGACAAATAAGACACCCCTGGTTAAGGTATGGGACAAATACAGACACTCCTGGTTAAAGTATGGGAGAAATACAGTCACTCCTGCTTAAGATATGGGACAAGGAACAAATACAGACACTCCTGGTTAAGGTATGGGACAAATACAGACACTCCTGGTTAAGGTATGGGACAAATACAGACACTCCTGGTAAAGGTATGAGACAAATACATACACCCCTGGTTAAGGTATGGGACAAATACAGACGCTCCTGGTTAAGGTATGGGACAAGGAACAAATACAGACACTCCTTGTTAAGGTATGGGTCAAGGAACAAATACAGACACTCCTGGTTAAGGTATAGGACAAGGAACAAATACAGACACTCCTGGTTAAGATATGGGACAAATACAGACACTCCTGGTTAAGGTATGGGACAAATACAGCCACTCCTGGTTAAGGTATGGGACAAATACAGACACTCCTGGTTAAGGTATGGGACAAATACAGACACTCCTGGTTAAGGTATGGGACAAATACAGACACTCCTGGTTAAGGTGTGGGAAAAATACAGACACTCCTGGTTAAGGTGTGGGACAAGGAACAAATACAGACACTCCTGGTTAAGGTATTGGACAAATACAGACACACCTAGTTATGGTATAAGACAAATACAGCCACTCCTGGTTAAGGTATGGGACAAATACAGACACTCCTGGTTAAGGTATGGGACAAATACAGACACTCCTGGATAAGGTATGGGACAAATACAGGCACTCCTACTTAAGGTATGGGACAAATACAGACACTCCTGGTTAAGGTATGGGACAAATACAGCCACTCCTGGTTAAGGTATGGGACAAATACAGACACTCCTGGTTAAGGTATGGGAAAAGGAACAAATACAGACACTCCTGGTTAAGGTATGGGACAAATACAGACACTCCTGGTTAAGGCATGGGACAAGAAACAAATAAGACACTCCTTGTTAAGGTATGGGACAAATAAGACACCCCTGGTTAAGGTATGGGACAAATACAGACACTCCTGGTTAAAGTATGGGAGAAATACAGTCACTCCTGCTTAAGGTATGGGACAAGGAACAAATACAGACACTCCTGGTTAAGGTATGGGACAAATACAGACACTCCTGGTTAAGGTATGGGACAAATACAGACACTCCTGGTAAAGGTATGAGACAAATACATACACCCCTGGTTAAGGTATGGGACAAATACAGACGCTCCTGGTTAAGGTATGGGACAAGGAACAAATACAGACACTCCTTGTTAAGGTATGGGTCAAGGAACAAATACAGACACTCCTGGTTAAGGTATAGGACAAGGAACAAATACAGACACTCCTGGTTAAGATATGGGACAAATACAGACACTCCTGGTTAAGGTATGGGACAAATACAGCCACTCCTGGTTAAGGTATGGGACAAATACAGACACTCCTGGTTAAGGTATGGGACAAATACAGACACTCCTGGTTAAGGTATGGGACAAATACAGACACTCCTGGTTAAGGTGTGGGAAAAATACAGACACTCCTGGCTAAGGTGTGGGACAAGGAACAAATACAGACACTCCTGGTTAAGGTATTGGACAAATACAGACACACCTAGTTATGGTATAAGACAAATACAGCCACTCCTGGTTAAGGTATGGGACAAATACAGACACTCCTGGTTAAGGTATGGGACAAATACAGACACTCCTGGATAAGGTATGGGACAAATACAGGCACTCCTACTTAAGGTATGGGACAAATACAGACACTCCTGGTTAAGGTATGGGACAAATACAGCCACTCCTGGTTAAGGTATGGGACAAATACAGACACTCCTGGTTAAGGTATGGGAAAAGGAACAAATACAGACACTCCTGGTTAAGGTATGGGACAAATACAGACACTCCTGGTTAAGGCATGGGACAAGAAACAAATAAGACACTCCTTGTTAAGGTATGGGACAAATAAGACACTCCTGGTTAAGGTATGGGACAAATACAGACACTCCTGGTTAAGGTATGGGACAAGGAACAAATACAGACACTCCTGGTTAAGGTATAAGACAAATACAGACACTCCTGGTTAAGGTATTGGACAAGGATCAAATACAGACACTTTTGGTTAAGGAATGGAACAAATACAGACACTCCTGGTTAAGGTATGGGACAAGGAACAAATACAGACACTCCTGGTTAAGGTATGGGTCAAGGAACAAATACAGACACTTCTGGTTAAGGTATGGGACAAATACAGACACTCCTGGTTAAAGTATGGGACAAATACAGTCACTCTTGGTTAAGGTATGGGACAAGGAACAAATACAGACACTCCTGGTTAAGGTATAAGACAAATACAGACACTCCTGGTTAAGGTATAAGACAAATACAGACACTCCTGGTTAAGGTATTGGACAAGGAACAAATACAGACACTTTTGGTTAAGGAATGGAACAAATACAGACACTCCTGGTTAAGGTATGGGACAAGGAACAAATACAGACACTCCTGGTTAAGGTATGGGTCAAGGAACAAATACAGACACTTCTGGTTAAGGTATGGGACAAATACAGACACTCCTGGTTAAGGTATGGGACAAGGAACAAAAACAGTCACTCCTTGTTAGAGTATTGGACAAGGAACAAATACAGACACTCCTGATAAAGGTATGGGTCAAATACAGACACTCCTGGTTAAGGTATGGGACAAGGAACAAATACAGACACTCCTGATTATTGTATGGGACAAGGAACAAATACAGACACTCCTAGTTAAGGTATGGGTCAAATACAGACACTCCTGGTTAAGGTATGGGACAAGGAACAAATACAGACACTCCCGGTTAAGGTATTGGACATGGAACAAATACTGACACTCTTAGTTAAGGTATTGGACAAATACAGACACTCCTGGTTAAGGTATGAGACAAATACAGACACTCCTTATTAGGTTTCGGACAAATACAGACACTCCTGGTTAAGGTATGGGTCAATGTTATAAAACGTTTTTAGCTGTTCCTCAATTATAAATAGATATAAATTTTCAATCTTTTGCTTGAAATTGTGTTGTTAAAATACGTTTAAGATTATGATTTTTTTACAATATTTGCAATGCCCACTTAAAAATCTATCATACTGGTGGATTTGATTTATTTACTTGAGATTTTGTCCATATTTTACAGGTGTACTGTGGCAAACCCTCTTCTGATGATCACAGGAATTACCAAACTCTATTAACAGTATGTTGAAATAATAGATGTGTTTTTATTTGATTTTGAAAGTAATTTTATTTTATTTTTTATGCTATAAGATAATAATTGTGCTATTAAATTTATGCATCAGTTTTACTTTGTTAACTAAATTTAGAAAATTGAGCTGTATCAAAATAACACTTAAATATGAATATTTATGCATGTAGTTTAATGATCAAATCTTAACTTTAACATAATAAAACAACATGCATTTGTTTGTGTTAAAATATGTAATTTTTTATGTATTATTTTAGACTATATCCAGACCATCAAATCTACCAATTGTACAGAATATTGTATCTGGTATTATGGAGGTTAGTATCACCATAAAGAAGCTTTAAGTAGACTACCCTTTATGAAATGTATGCCTACTTCTCTTATACAAACATACAACATTATTTCATGTAGATAGAAAGGGAAATAGTTTATGGTAATTGGGTAAAAATCTCAAAGTAAATCCTTTAAAAACAATGCCAAGAAATGTCAGTACAACTGTTTTAATAGAGTTTTCTAATGTTAGTTGGAAAAAACTAATACATGTATTTTAATAATAATTATGTTTAGCATATGGACATAGAAATGAACCTTTGAAGGCCATACATAGTCAAAATTATTGACTTCATAATTATCAGCACATTCTAAATGGAAAATAAAGAGAAAAATACAATAGGTTTTTTAAATGTCAAAGTAAAAGTTTGAAAAAAGAAATTAGGAAATAGATAATTCAATCATTTGGTACGAGACCACATTTAATTTTCCCTCTTTGTTCAATAAAAGAAAATTTCATTTAAAAAAAATTGCACCTGCTCAAACCAAATAAATTTAAACACACTTTCTCATTACCACAATTGCAAACAAATAATGCAACAAATTCTCCTTTCACAGATACCAAACTTTTTTGACAGTTGAAAATTCTGGGGTCCTAGAGGGGATAAGATCTGAGAGCTTCCGAAAAGCAAAACTCCCCCCTTTTTGTGCAACAAAGAGCTACCTTTCCTAATTGAATTTGGATTTTAAAGGATGTCATTAAATTTCTTCATTACTGTGACATCAATTTGAGACCAAAATCAATCTCTAAAAGTGAATAGAACACACACACACAATACTTGTTCATAGTTACTATTTTTAATAGAACTATATTCGTGGACAACGAAAATCCAAGGGCGATAATTGTGTACATTTGTTTATCAAAGTTTATGGTAATGTTTGTCTGATTGAATTGTAAGAAACATTGATTATTATGCTTGCTTTGTTTAATGTTTTTCAGCTGATGGTTGGTCCAGAGAGAGCCAAATTTATGAAAGGAATCCTAACTAATCCTAAGTCTTGTCCCTTATTCAAGATTCTTGTTTCCCACAGTGTAAGTATTAAAAAAATTATATCAATTTTATATAAATGAAATATAATATATTAAGTACACGTAAATTGTATTTAAAGATTGATTGTCATTAATTTCTAATTTATTGACTTTGATCTGATACTAGTATTTAACAAAGTTGTTTTGGGTAAGGTATATTTCATTGAATATTGTTTCTCTGTTCATATTTTACTTCTGATCAGTACTGATTCAACCTCTTTACCACAAGATACATGATCTGGATTGGTTGATAATAGACATGCTTACATTATATTTTCAAAGACCAATTTCCCTTACTTTATTAATTGCAGGAAGGACTTGGGAACCATCTAGAGATTTTGATGCAGAATTTGTCTAACGTCTCTCAGAAATCTGTTTTGGCAACTATCATATCAAAATACCATGTAGAAAAGGGCACAGAAAAGTCTGACCCAACTAAACATCAAATACTCACAGGACAGCCTAAGGAAATCATAAAAGGTGCCTTGAAATGATGATTATACATAGTATATAGATATGTTAATTTTTGTCATAAATTGAAAAAAATAAAATAAAAAACAGACTAAATTTACACTTACAAAATTCATTTTTATTGTTGTCTTGCCTGCGACAAATAGTCATGGAAGGCAAGACATAGGTATTACTTTCCAGCGGCGACGGCCGCGGCCGTGCCAGCGAAACTTTTTTGTAAGACTTTTGTGGACAATGAATTGCTTGAAAAGTATAATAGCTAGGCATTTGATATTTGGTATTCAGACAGTATGCAACTGTCACCATGCCGTACCTTTTGAGCCTGACCCCATTTTCATGCTCCAGTGACTCTGTGAACTTAGGTCTTTTTTTTAGGCCGTTAACTTTTTCGTAAGACTTTTGTTGACAATGAATTGCTTGAAAGTATAATAGCTAGGCATCTGATATTTGGTATACAGACAGTTCAGGTTATGGTCTACGCAACTGCTACCATGCCGTGTGATCCTGACCCCATTTTCATGCTCCAGTGACTCTGTGAACTTAGGTCTTTTATAGGCCGAAAACTTTTCGTAAGACTTTTGTGGATGAAAATTCGCTGGAAAAGTACAAAAGGTAAGCATCTGATATTGATTATACAGACAGTTGAGGTACTGGTCTATGAAACTGTCACCATGCTGTGTGACCTTGACCAAGGGTCTGGAAACGGGTCATATTTGCCGGTCATGACGGAAATTTTGTCCTAAATGACCGACTAAATATTCTTCCAATCGGACAATTCAAAATGTTATTGTAAGCATTATTTGACTTATCGGTCATATAATTGTTTAATGATCTGTCTTGTGGTCATTAATCACATAATTAACACCTAGGTGTCAAACACAGGTGAGAATAGCCTCGGGGTTACGCTAATTAGATAATCAGTCATGGCCATCGGCATTTACCTGCATTGTATGGGTTTAATTAAATGAATCAACTCATGTTATTAATTTGTCCTGAGATGCCCGTTATGTTTATTTAGTAATAATTTCTAATAATGATGGTTTTTATCAAAACGTGCACACCAAATTGTATGAATTTGCATAGTGTTTGATTACGCATGTGCGGGAATATATTTATTTTGTAAATACTCATTCACTGTACAGATTGTTTTGATACTTATAAAACAATAATTGTTACCAATTTCACATTTGAAGGAGCATTTCTCAGTCTTTCGGGACATTAGATATGTTTATTTTGTAAACAGAACGTGGTGTCCAAATATCAACATACGGGTGATTCTATACTTTCACTTTCACTTTTAACATGAAACGTGTTTGCAATAGAAATTTCTATCTTTGAAGAGACTCTACCTGAAATAAAAACATGATCTGGATATCAAGTTGAACGTCATAAAACTTTATACAGAAACAAACACTACCTTTATAGATTAAGAGATGGATTTCAGAGAGGAGGATAAGGGAAAAAAGGGGGGTCATTGTAATGTTCATATATGTATTAAGCACAATCAGACAAAAATGACCGAAATCAGCTCAGAAAATTTCCAGACCCTTGACCTTGACCCCATTTTCAAGTATTATAGCTAGGCATCTGATATTGGTAGGTCAATTTTTATATTTTAATGTCAAGAAATGAAAGCTCAGGACAGTTGAATTAAGTGATGGTGCCAGCAGGCGAGACAATATTACTTTTAGTGGCCACACTTGTTTATAATAGAATATTTGGTCATTCTGAATATTTGAATGCTGCTGACTGGTTTCCATTTTGGTTTCACAGAATTTATAATGTAGTAGTTGTGTCTTTTTAACACTTATTCCACATCTAATGATATGATATTAAACGTTATTAAAAATAATATTATATTAAACATTTCAAATTACATTTGTGATATTGAATGTCATGTTGATGAAATTTCATCATCAATATTTAATTTGTCTTTTTGCATTTATTTTAGAAATTCAGCTTAAAGCTGACGAAGGTGAACATACCGTAGAGAGTTTAATGAAAAATTGTATGAAGAGTTTGATCAAATCTGATGACGTTCCAAAGGCTACTGAACTAGCTTGCACAGTAATATTGAACAGGTACATTATATTTTAACTTGTTTTTATCCTCCTTATAAAGAGTTTAATCAAATCTGATGATGTCCCAAAGGCTACTGAACTAGCTTGCACAGTAATATTGAACATGTAAATTAGATTTTAACTTGTTTTTATCCTCCTTATAAAGAGTTTAATCAAATCTCATGATGTCCCAAAGGCTACTGAACTAACTTGCACTGTAATATTGAACAGGTAAATTAGATTTTAACGTGTTTTTATCCTCCTTATGAAGAACATTTCTGGGAAGTCTTGTTTCATACAGTTCCTAATCAATTTTTCCTGTCAAACGAATACAAAATACAAAAAAATACAAATAAGTTTATTGGCCAATTAAGGGCCCTCAAGGGGCAAAGACATTACAACATTTATGATTATAAGTGATATCAGAGTGATTCAAGAACAACAAATAATATAGCAGGACGTTCCATAGTTCAATAATTACATATATAATTATCAAGTTATGTTTGATTCCTGTAGAAAGACACTCAAATGATGAATAATTTCAACATTTTCACAAGTGAAACACCAGAAAAGTTTATCAAAAGCAGATAGATTAACAAAATTGTCATTGGACTTTTTAACGGGAGGGCGCCTGCCCAGCATGCTGGTCCTAAATACGCCTTTGTGCCCATCTAAATTATCTCTGATTCTTACCCTTCTTCCTGGTGAAGAATTGTTATAAGCATTATACTAAGTTTAGTAACAATAAAAAAAATCTGGCTAGATAAGAAATTCGGATCAAGTTAAGAAGATGATCCCACCATTTATGAAACAGAAATTCTGTTAAGCTTTCCCAATATCTATAATTGAAAAAAGTGTAATTTTGCATAATGATTAGATGTGGCAAACTGCATGTCCTGAGTGATATACAGAACTGTGGGAATCTGTGCTGCTTAGTTATTAGATATGGCAAACTGCATGTCCTGAGTGATATACAGAACTGTGGGAATCTGTGCTGCTTAGTTATTAGATGTGGCAAACTGCATGTCCTGAGTGATATACAGAACTGTGGGAATCTGTGCTGCTTAGTTATTAGATATGGCAAACTGCATATCCCGAGTGAAATTCAGAACTGACAGTGGGAATTAGTGCTGCAGGAATGCATATATCCATCATTTGCTTATTATAACATGTATGTATCTTTTTTACAGTGACAATACCCCTATAACACAAGGCATGTCAACCTTACTGGTAGACTGGTTAGAACTTCTGGATCCTGAAGTGGTAAAAATTGTCCCAGAACTTGAGCAGTATCTTCTGTTTGGGAAGCAGCAGACGCCATCAGGAGTTATGTCCCCTTCTGGAGTTAACTCCCCTAATTGCAGAGCTTATCTTCTTGCAATGTTAACACACCAAACCAGCTGGTCTTCCCTTCATCAGTGCATTTACACAGTGCTTAAAAGTAATGGTTTAAACAGGTAAAATTATTAACAGTGGTCTTCAAAATTTATGATAATGCTGTATTGGTTATACAAAAGTAATTTTGTTGATGTTTATGCCCTACCCAACAAATTAGAGGGGCATATAGAGCCAGTCAACCCTTTAGCACCTATGAAATGAGGTGGACAATAGGCTAAGGTACATTTCACTGAAACCCTGAAAGAAATGTGAAACCAACATGAAACTTTATCCACATCAGCATAAAAGCATACAAAAATCATCATAAAACTATACCCGTAACATTATTGGTATATTGATCGAGAAAAAAGTCACATGTAGCAAGGAAGAGCATCATGTCTCCTTATCCTATTCTTGTTAGAAAAAAAAACAATAACTTTAAGGATGATTTGCTACTTTACAAACATTCTTTTATTTCTTATTAACAGATGCCTCCCTTAAATTTGCCATTATTGCTGTTGCTGATAATATCAACAATATCAGGTTTCGAAAAAAAAAATGAAATGTGGTTACTTATTCAATAAACCATCAAAAATATTTAAAAATCCATGAAAACATTTAAGGTTTAAGCTTAAAAAAGTGTTAATCTTTAACATGTTAAATATCAATGTAAATCGTAACTAAAACCCTGTTGTTTAACACTGACTGTTTCAATGTACTGATCAACAACCAAATATAAAAATGTATCAAGAAATGAGTTAAGATACTGCTCTATAGAAGAGCAGCTAGTTTCAACAGGTATCAAAGGACAAGATATGATAAGGGCTGTTTTTGGCCCCTTTTCCAAAACTGACAAATTTCTATGAAATATTCATATTACTACTCTAAAGTGGTGATCTTAAAATAATTTGTATGTTTCAACTGTATTATTTATCAGTTTTCTCTTTAATGGTGGGCTAATTATGTGGGAAAAGGGACTTTTTCTTCAAAAAGCTTGAAATATGGCAAATTTTCATATGTTTTAAATAAAAAAAAATTATGAGTGGACCAGTGACCCACAAAAACATTTTTCTGCAGGTATGGCATCATTATACCAATGTTTTCTGAAACTATTGTTGTGAGTTACAGGACCGCTCATAATTATTTTTCACAAAAACAACATCAATTTTAGCCATTTAGAGCCTATTTTGCCATATTGCATTGAATTGACCATCTTTGCACATGCATATTCTAACAAAAGAGTTCATTTCATAAAAAATCAATGACTGTCCCATGTACTCTGACCTCTTTACTGCAAAAGCCCACAATAACTATGGAATATTCCAAATTTGAAAAATATGCAGAAATAAAGGGGGCCAAATTGTGCTTCTTGTCCTTTTGTGAAGATGATCAGATAAAAGAAAACTGAAAAAAAATATTAACTAAAAATTGTTATTGCAGACCAACTGGGTGGATTAAAATCTTTTATCTGCTTAAATTGAGGAGATTCATTTTTTTATAATCATCAAATTTAACACCTGCAAAAATAGCCTTTTGTAATGGATACTGTAGAAAGTGCTGAAGTATTGCAATATTTTAAAAATTCCAACAGCTTTTCTCTATCTGCAATAGTTTTCTTCTATAGACAAAAAGCACCATTTTTTGTCTTTAAGGGGCTGTAATCCCTATAAAGGATCATCTGCTAACTTCGACCTTATGGAGACTTTTGTAGAGCTTTTGATTCCGAAGAGCCTAAGATCCTTCAGATTTTTTCTATCTGTTATGGTTGCTGAGTTATAAGCCATTTTAAGTGATTTTACCCTGTTTTATTTTTAGTAACAGCGGCCATGTTTTTTATCGAATCATTTTAAAATGAGGATTGTTTGTTGCCTTCATGTCATATATCATTCCTGCAAAGTTTCAGTTAAATTGGATCAGTGGTTTCAGAGAAGAAGATTTTTGAAATTATTAACGGACGACAACAGACGATGACGGACGCATACTGATGACATAAGCTCACATGGCCTTTGGCCAGGTGAGCTAATAGAGCATCAAAATTATTTAAAATCATTGAAAAAAAAATAACCTTAAAATTATAGCATCAGCGATTACATTTATTTTAGTGTATATTAAAGAGAGAAAACTTTTTGATATCCCTGTTGTTGTTTTTCCTAGCTACAATCCATCTACAGTCTTAGATTTCCTGTGGGCCTGTTTGCAGATACCTAAAATATGGAAAGGAAGAGAACAGAAAATCCCAAAGGTTTGTAAAATTGTTACTTCTGATGAATGTTACTTTATACTTTGTACAGAAATTTCATTTTTTAAGTATTTGATTCCCTGAATTTATAAATGTCTTTATGGTTTTATACTTGTCTTTGGTGAACCATTTAGTTTCATGAAAATGTCATCATTGTGGGAGAAGAGATTTTCTTAGTGCCCTTCATAATCTTTCAGGAGTTTAAGATTATCATCCAACTTTGTACATTATGTCTGGTTATTTCACTCCCTATCTTGATTGACCTTACTTTCTTATGGAGAATTGTTAAGTTTCATTTTAAGTCAGGTGATAATTTTGAAAAATAGTAGTTACTTATAAAGAGATTTTAGTTAAACAAATCATTAATGACATTATTGTGAATAATTTTGTGCTTGCCATTGTTCTTTGGTATATCAGCTGGATTGATGCTATGTTTGTATGATACTGTGGTTTCATTTCAATGTGTTTGGTTCAGCAAAAGCATTCAACAAAGTCTTAATCTTAAATTGATTCATAATGTGCACACATGAAAATCCAACAAAATATCTAAAGAAGGACATCAAATGCAAAAACAATATTATTATCTTTAAACAATAGTTTATCATTTTCTTTTAAGAATCACAAACAAGAGGACATTTTAGCCTTGACCCCTCAGCAGGTCATATCTGTAGTAGAGTTCATAGTTCAAGAGGTTGCCATGGTAACAGATATCCTTGACATTGAGGATAGGATTAGATTACGTTGCTGTCTGCTGATGGCATGTATCAGAGAAAATGAGATGTCAATGAAATGTGCCATAAAACATATCACAACTGCCATTAATGATAACAGGTATGAAAAGGGGGAGAACATCATGAAATCTTAAATTGGCTTTAAAAGTTTTGGTATTATAGTAATTTAGTGAAACCTGCCTGGACTTGACCTATTTGGACAAAAGAATTTTTTTCTGAATATACAAATGTTTGTTTTAAGGTTCATCTGTACCTTTCGTTAAAAATGGCGAAATTTTCTACCTATTTTTTAGTATATGCAGAACAAAATCTACAAATAAAATAATAAAATAAAGCCTAGCTGGACCTAGATATGGTAATTTCTGATTCAATTTCTATCAATTTTTCATTTTAAATTCCTTAAAAATAAAGATCTCTTTTTTTTCCTGTTCAGATTTTAAATTGAAAAAGGACAAACTATCCCTATTGTGCCTCTTTCATGAAACGAGGTGAACACTTTTAGTTAAATCCCTTATTGAAAGTTGCATGAAATTTGAGGCCACAAGAAAGGGCGAAAGTGATATTAGCCTTAAATTGGGTGTTTTTAAAGCGGAGAAAAAAGAGATCTCTAAAATAAAGGATTTTTTCGGGAACACTTCATAGAGAAAAGGTAAGAATTTTTAATATCTAGGTCCAGCTACACTTTATATTTTAAATTTATGTGCAGTTTTGGCTGTGCATATACTGAAAATATATTAAAAATAACGCCATGTTTTAAAGAAAGGTACAGATGAACCTTAATAAAGGTTTAATATGAAGAAAAAAAGGAACGGACTTTCAATCCAGTTTGGTTAAGAAAAGTTTTACTAATCTTAAAGGTGGTGCCTAAAATGTGTAACCCGTACCCGTACCCGTACCATTTTTGGCTCATTTACCCGTACCCGTACCCGCACCAGTTTGCAAATTTGACTCGTAAAGAGCGAAAACGCAATGAAACTTTCTGAAATTGCACATGAAGATTTCTGATAAGTTATTCAATGACCTGATATCATTTGTTTTTCAAATCGTTATTCTAATTTTCCAAAATCAATGATGTTAGAAAATTTTGGTGCCTAAAATGTGTAACCGGAAGTTTACACCATGACGAATGTGCCAAAGAAGTGATAACTTTGAACTCCTCAAAAATAAAACTTTTTCATCGTTAATTGGATTCGTTTTAATTGTTAAATGTTATATTTAATGTTTATAGCGATTGTATTGTAAATTGACTCTTAAATGAATATGTTTATACTTATTTTGTACGCTCCAATATTATCATATCTTTGGCCCGGATTTTCACCAGGTACGGGTTATTTGTAAACATTGAGTAAAATCGCGATAGGTGCCTCGGTATAAAGCGAAATTGTGAAATAGATAGTTATTGTTTTTGAATAAATCGTTCATTCACTTACTGCTGATATATTTTTGTAACTTTTAATTCATGTTTGAAACAAATCTGTTTCTCATTTGATGAGAAAAGGCCCTGTATGTCATCGGGTACGGGTAAATTTTCAATGACGGTATCGAGTAAAAACATGAAATACATCAAAATATGAATGTTAATTTTAAAGCTTTGAGATATGAAATCATTCAATGTCATACTTAAAAGGCATACATCAAATATTACAATGATTGACTTTGTTTTTGCTACAATCGAAGCGAATATGTGAAATTTTGAACAATCTGGGTGCGGGTACGGGTACGGGTACGGGTTACACATTTTAGGCACCACCAATCTTAAAGTTTATTCTGTTATATTCCCCAGCAAACAAAGTTTAGGGGTAAATAGTAGTTACATGCAGTTTGTCTATATACATGTATTATAGAAGCAAAACTACATGTACTCCTAAATGACTTGATGAATGATGATGAAACTTGACATGAAGGAGGCATATCATATTGAGATGTGCAGTTCAGTGTTCTTGGATGTTAGTAAAGGGAGATATTTAGACTGTTTGATCCATATACTTTGTAGATTTTGATATATAAGGGAAATATCCTTTTGTCAGTTGGCTCAAAGTATTTCTAGTTTTAATTTGTTTTCATAATTAAAACTTGAAGTCACTGCAAATTGTAAGACAAAATACTTTGGCTACCATACATTATTGTTTTCTGTTAGAATTTCATCAGATGTAAATACTAAAAAAAATGTTGCCACTTTAAAATTATCACGAGTATTTGTCGTTTTCGTCTCAGAAATAAGTATGTTTATTAACAGTTGTGAATGGAATTTGACTGCCAATGTCCTAAGGTTCTGTACACATACTCTATTTAGATGTAAATATGTACAGTCTACTGAGATCATGTGTAGCATTTGAACCCACCTACAAAAGAAGAGGGGCATAATGTGTTCTGGTCCATTCAGAAATCAAACCAAATCAGAATTACTGTCAAGCTTATGTTACTTGTTCATGTTGCAGAGTATGGCATCATGCTTAACTTGGATTTTTTTTTCAGAAAAAAGAATGTATATGAACAGTTGCTAATGGAACTATACTGCCAATGTCCTAAAGTCCTCTACATGATGCCAGAGTCTGATTTAAACATGACAGATATCAGCACGTCTCAGACTTTCATAACAAAGGTATTATATAAGACAAGTATATATTGAAAAGAGTAAAGAAAAACGTTTTGAGCTTAAGGTTCTTCAATTGCTAATAAAGGCATTCTAGTATGACAATGATTATTTTTCTTATCTAATTCAGATTTTCTTTATTTTTCACTAGTTTTATTTCAAGCAGACCTTTTTATACCCCCCGCTTAAAAAGTGGGGGGTATATAGTGATAGGGGTGTCCGTCCTTCCGTCCTTCCGTCCGTCCTTCCGTCCTTCCGTCCGTCCTTCCGTTACACTTCAGGTTACCCATCTCTTATCCACAACTCCTCCTAAACCCCTTGGTGGATTTTCATGAAACTTGCACACAATCTTTGTGACATAATGTAGATGTGCACCTACTATTTTAAAATTTGATCAGAATGATTTTTGGGGTTTCCCATAACAAAACATGGACTTAGGCATTGGACTACAAGGGGGGTACCCATCTCTTATCCGCAACTCCTCTTATACCCCTTAGTGGATTGTCATGAAACTTGCACACATTCTTTGTAACATGATGAAGATGTGCACCTACTATTTTAAAATTTGATCAGAATGATTTTGGGGGTTTCCCATAACAAAACATGGACTTAGCCATTGGACTACAAGGGGGGGTACCCATCTCTTATCCACAACTCCTCCTAAACCCCTTGGTGGATTTTCATGAAACTTGCACACAATCTTTGTGACATAATGTAGATGTGCACCTACTATTTTAAAATTTGATCAGAATGATTTTTGGGGTTTCCCATAACAAAACATGGACTTGGGCATTGGACTACAAGGGGGGTACCCATCTCTTATCCGCAACTCCTCTTATACCCCTTAGTGGATTTTCATGAAACTTGCACACATTCTTTGTAACATGATGAAGATGTGCGCCTACTATTTTAAAATTTGATCAGAATGATTTTGGGGGTTTCCCATAACAAAACATGGACTTAGCCATTGAACTACAAGGGGGTACCCATCTCTTATCCACAACTCCTCCTAAACCCCTTGGTGGATTTTCATGAAACTTGCACACAATCTTTGTGACATAATGTAAATGTGCACCTACTATTTTAAAATTTGATCAGAATGATTTTTGGGGTTTCCCATAACAAAACATGGACTTAGGCATTGTACTACAAGGGGGGTACCCATCTCTTATCCGCAACTCCTCCTAAACCCCTTAGTGGATTTTCATGAAACTTGCACACATTCTTTGTAACATAATGAAGATGTGCGCCTACTATTTTAAAATTTGATCAGAATGATTTTTGGGGTTTCCCATAACAAAACATGGACTTAGCCATTGGACTACAAGGGGGGTACCCATCTCTTATCCGCAACTCCTCCTAAACCCCTTAATGGATTTTCATGAAACTGTTACACATTCTTTGTGACATGATGTAGATGTGCACCTACTTTTTTAAATTTGATCAAAATGATTTCTGGGGTTTCCCATAGCAAAACATGGACTTAGTCATTGAACAACAAGGGTTAAAGGTTTAATTGTGTACATGAAACTTAGATTTTATTTTTTTTCAATTAAACTTTATTCAACTACTTTTTTGTAGAGCCTTTGACACTTTTTAGGGTATACAGTTACATTATCTTATGTACAGGTAGTGCCAGACATCTAGCAAGTATACACTTATTTTTTTGAATTATTTGTACCTTATGCCTTTTTAAGACATTCAGTTGTGTAAACATTTATTGTACTTATAAAATTTTATTTTGCTAATGCCATGGATATTGTTTATTGAAAGATGTTCCTTTGAATTTAGAATATATTTAAATGTAAAAATGTGATTTATCCATCTTGAAATATTAGCATTTTGTTTTCAATGCAGTTTTTATTATATATATTTTTTAACAAAACTATGCTATTTAATCAAGTTAATATAATTTCAATTATAAAATATTTTCAGAAATTAAAAGGATGTGATTTCAAGAGAGAGGTTTTTATATTGGAAAGAAAAGGATGATGGCAGAGATTTAAAAAGTGACAGATTGCAAGTATACCTATTGTTAAGGCTGATCACCAGCCTATGTTTCAAGATTGCAACAGATTTTCAATCTTTTTCAGAGTAAATCAAAATGCCTAGACAGAAGAAAGGTTATCGTGCAAGGCTACACCAAATGAGGTTATATGCTATGTCCTTGAAAGAACAGAAGAAGGGGCCAGATGACCAACCACCAAAGAAGACAGCAGTGAAAGAACAGAAGAGGGGGCCTGATGACCAACCACCAAAGAAGACAGCAGTGAAAGAACAGAAGAAGGGGCCTGATGACCAACCACCAAAGAAGACAGCAGTGAAAGAACAGAAGAGGGGGCCTGATGACCAACCACCAAAGAAGACAGCAGTGAAAGAACAGAAGAAGGGGCCTGATGACCAACCACCAAAGAAGACAGCAGTGAAAGAACAGAAGAAAGGGCCTGATGACCAACCACCAAAGACGACAGCAGCAAAAGAACAGAAGAAGGGGCCTGATGACCTTCAACCAAAGAAGACAGCAGCGAAAGAACAGAAGAGGGGGCCTGATGATCAACCACCAAAGAAGACAGCAGCAAAAGAACAGAAGAAGGGGCCTGATGACCAACCACCAAAGAAGGCAGCAGTGAAAGAACAGAAGAAGCCTGATGATCAACAACCTGATCAACAGCCAAAGAAGACAGCAGTGAAAGAACAGAAGAGGGGGCCTGATGACCAACCACCAAAGAAGACAGCAGCGAAAGAACAGAAGAAGGGGCCTAATGATCAACCACCAAAGAAGACAGCAAAAGAACAGAAGAAGGGGCCTAATGATCAACCACCAAAGAAGACAGCAGCAAAAGAACAGAAGAAGGGGCCTAATGATCAACCACCAAAGACGACAGCTATAAGTGATAAAGAACCAAAAGTTAAAAATTTGCAAAGTGATAATTCACAGAAACTTAAAGTGGCAAGAGAAAAAAAGTTGCAAGGAATACAAAAGCAGAACATATTATACAGAAAGCTCTTAAGTAACAGCACACATGATGCTAATTTGTTTTCCATTCCACAACATTCAGAAACACAAAATACAACATTAAATGATGATGATAGAATTAAAAAGAAGAGTGACAATGCAAGAATTAGAATGTCAATCTATAGAAAAAAAATGTCACAAGAGCAAAAAGATAGAATTAAGGAGAAAGATAGAAATAGAAAACAAAATCTAAAAACCAATTTATCTGATGACTCTATAGATACAATAAAATCACGTGATAGAAAACGAAAACAGAACGAAAGGGAGAATTTGTCTGAAGACTCTAGAGATAAAATGAGGGCTTCAGATAGAAAACGAAAAAAGAACAAAAGGGAGAATTTGTCTGATGACTCTAAAGATATATTAAGAGCATCTGATAGACAACGAAAACAGAATTTGTCTGATGAGGCTAGAGATACAATAAGGACATCGGATAAAAAAAGAAAAAAGAACGAAAGAGAGAATTTGTCTGATGACTCTAAAGATACATTAAGAGCATCTGATAGACAACGAAAACAGAATTTGCAGGGCTGTCAAGTTTTCAAAATGAAAATGCGTGAGATCTGGTAAAAAACGACAAAGATCAAAGGCGGCAAACTAAAGATCAAAGGAAAATGCCGCCGATTTGGTCCAAAAATGCGTGAGTCTCACGGCAATTGCGTGACACTTGACAGGCCTGAATTTGTCTGATGAGGCTAGAGATACAATAAGGACATCGGATAAAAAAAGAAAACATAACGAAAGGGAGAATTTGTCTGACCATGAAAGAGAAGAACGGAGAAGAAAAAACCAGCAGCAAAAAACAGTACAGAGAAGATTGAAGCTACAAAAATCATATGAGACATTTCTTCACAACATCAAAATGGGGCCTTCTTTTGTGTGTGTTTGTTGTAATCGGCTGCTTTATGAACAAACTGTTAATAAGATTACCAAGAACACATTTAAATCAGTTAGTGTAGACATTCTGAACGAGGCATTACCTGCATGGGCTTATGATGACAATAAGACTAGTTACATATGTAAAACATGTATTGGCTTACTGCAGAAGAAAAAAATACCAGCGCAAGCAACCACAAATGAACTTTACCTTACAGAAATGAAGGAACCATTGGCATCGTTAACAGATTTTGAGGCCAGATTAATTTCCCAACGATTGATATTCATGAAGATTCTTGGCCTACCAAGAGGAAGACAGAAGGCTGTTCATGGATCTGTGATTAATGTTCCTGTTGACAGTACACAGACATGCTGTTTGTTACCTCGACTACCAACAAATTCTGGACTTATCCCCGTCAAGTTGAAGAGAAAACTACAGTATCGTGGCCATGTTGAGTTCCAACACATATCTCCTGACAGAGTAATATTGTCGTTGCTATTTTTGAAGCAAAATAATGATTTCTACAAAGATGTCCCTGTCCTGGATAACTGGAAAGATTTGGCTGCTGGAGATGATCCTTTCTTGTGGGAAAGACTGACAGGTGTTCATACATCTCAGACAACAGAGGATGATAATAATCCTGATGAAAGAAACTCTGAGGCACAAAATAATACTGGCAATAGTAATCAAACTGATGTCCCAAGTTCAGCAGAAAATGATCAAGATGAATGGTCTGGAGATGAAGATGAGTTGGTAAATGCCATGGAGACACCTCATACAAGAGGCATTGCTTATGATACCTGCATTCAGCAAGAATACAGGGGAAATGAAATTGTCTCTATTGCACCTGGTGAAGGAAAAACACCTGTGTCTCTACTGACTGATGACAACAATGAAGTCCTTGCGTTTCCTAAGCTGTTTCCAGATGGAAAATTTGGGTATGACACTAAACGGAAAGTGAAGTTACCAATAAGCAGATACTTCAATGCCAGGCTTTTACATCAAGATGCCAGATTTGCAAAAAATTCAGACTACATCTTTTATGCGCAACACATTCGAGATCTGCAACACATCAATGACACCATATCTGTTGCCATGAGGAAAGCTTCATCTTCCAAACTGAATGCTGGACTTGCAAAAGATCAATCTCAAATGTCAGTACTGATTCTGAAGGACCATGGATATAAGTTCCTCAGTCAGATCAGAGGGTCTCCAGCATATTTTGATAAGATGTTGTTAGAGTTACTTGCCTGCGTGAAACAACTGGGGTCTTTCACTTGGTTTATTACACTATCTGCAGCTGACCTGCAATGGCCAGAGGGCATACAGATTATAGGACGACAGTATGGACAAAACTTTACAGAGGAAGATGTCAAGAATATGTCATGGGAAGAGAGGTGTAGATGGATCAGGCAAAATCCTATAACCATTGCCAGGCATTTTGATTACAGGCTAAAGCAATTCATCAAAAATGTTCTTCTCAGTCCACATCAACCTATTGGAAAAGTCACTATGTACATGTACCGCATTGAGTTCCAACAGAGGGGTTCACCCCATGCCCACATGGCATTCTGGATAGAAGATGCACCAGACTTTGAGAACTCCACAGAAGATGAAATTAGAAATTTCCATGATAAATATGTCAGCTGTGATTTACCAACCGATGATGAAGAGCTTCTAGAATTGGTGAAAAAACTACAGAGCCATGTTCATTCTCCTTCCTGCAGAAAACCAGGAAAAAGCTGTAGGTTTTTGTTTCCAAAACCTCCCACTGACAGAACCATTATCATCAAAACAACACACCAAACTGATGAAATGCTACCACAAGAGCACCCTCAGAATATACAGCCACCACCTCATATAGAAAATGCAACAGCCAATTTGACAGATACACAAATAAAAATGATACTGGCACTTGTTTATACCAAGCTAGATGAAATGGAGGAAGACTTGACAGTGGAGGAGCTGCTGCATGAGTTAAACCTTTCTGAAGACCTTTACTACACTGCTTTGTCACAGTCCAGGAAAACTGATGGAATTATTATGAAGAGACAGCCACGTCAGAGGTTTATTAATAACTACAACCCTGAACTTCTGAGACTATGGAAAGCCAATATGGACATACAACTTGTCTGCAATCCTTATGCATGCATCATGTACATAGCATCATACATCAGCAAAGCAGAGAGGACATTGGGAGACCTGCTGAAGTCCATCAGTAAAGAGTGTAGTAACATGGATATGACTAAACAGCTGAGAACAGTAGCCAGCAAATTCCTGACCCACAGAGAAGTCAGCGCCCAGGAGGCAGCATATAGAGTGTTGTCCCTTCCATTGTGCTATTTTGACAGACAGAGAATATTTGTTTCCACTAATCCTCCTACAGAAAGAGTAAAGTTGCTGAAACCTAAAGCCATCATAGAACAAATGGAAGATGATGATGAAGACATTTATCAAGGTGGTCTCTTGGAACGGTACTCCATGCGTCCAATCATTCTGACAGATATGTGCCTTGCCGAATTTGCTGTCACTTATGCAACCTCCTACTTAAAATCTGATTGCGATGACACCAATCCAGATGTGATAGAACCAGATAATGACCAGGAGTCTCCACAGTACATCACATTGACAGATGGTAGAAAGATGGTAAAGCGAAAAAAGGTTGCAGTCATTAGGACACACAAGATTTCACAGAAAAAGGACCCTGAGAAATATTGTTATGCCTTATTGCTATTGTATGTACCTTGGAGAGATGAAGAGAAAGATATTGGCCCATGTGAATTTGAAGGAAACTTCTTCCAGAGGAAATTGGTAGACCACACTGACCAAATAAACAACATGATGCAGAGATTTGAAAAGCATGCAGAGTTGATTGAGGATATAATGAATGACATTGGAGAGAATGGTCCTCCTGATCCAGAAGTCTGGGCACACCTTGCAACAGAAACAATCCAAGCCAACCTTGATGCTGCTAGAGAGGGTTCTGTCGATGATGAAAATGCTGATTTCATGGATCCAGCAAGAAACAGAATTCCCACTGCAGATCCATCACTGGAATCACCACAAGTAATGTATGAAGTGATGACTTCAAGGTTAGATGATGAGAAATGGAGAGAACATATTCACACACTGAATGAGGAACAAACTTTGATCCACAATTTCTTTGTGACTTGGTGTACCAGACTGTGTCAGAGTAAGAAAGCCGGACAAAAACCAGATTCTTTCCATATTTTCATTAGTGGAGGAGCAGGAACAGGAAAATCCCATCTTATCAAAGCCATTCAAGAAACAGCATTCCGTCTCCTCAAACCTGTTACAGAAACTCCTGGTGATTTGACTGTCCTTACAGCAGCCCCTACCGGAACAGCTGCGTTCAATATTTTTGGCATGACTCTACACACTGCATTTTTGTTACCCGTAATGAAAGGCTTCTCCAGTTATAAACCACTCTCCCAAGAGAAACTCAATACCCTCAGATGCAAACTTGCCTCTTTAAAGGTCATAATCATAGATGAGATTTCCATGGTTAGTGCAGACATGCTTCTTTTTTTACATAGACGTCTTCAAGAAATTGCTGGCAATACAGAAATCTTTGGTGGATTCAGCATCTTTACATTTGGAGATTTATATCAACTTCCTCCACCTGCACAACGAGCTTTATTTGAACAGCCTTCAGATGAGATGGCCAGAGTATATGGATCACTTTGGAAAAGACATTTCAAATTCTTTGAATTACAACAGATCATGAGACAGAGAGATGACTTATCCTTTGCAAGACTATTAAATAGAGTAAGAAGTGGAAAACATACAGATGAGGATGTAGTGACCCTCAGTACCAGAGAGACTGATGACCTTCCTAATGACATTCTACATGTATATACCACTAACAAAGCAGTAGATAACTACAACAGCAACAAGCTAGAATCATTGACATCCACTAAGATTGTTATAAAAGCACAAGACTCCAAGAAGGATACCACAACAGGTGCCATAGCTGTTAATCTCTCTGAAAAGGCAACAGAAACAGGAGGACTACGAACCTCTATCTCTCTAGCAGTTGGAGCTAGAATTATGCTGACTTACAATGTCAATACAGCTGATGGTCTTGTCAATGGAGCCAAAGGAACAGTGAGAGGGTTTCTACCAGTACCTGCTGATCCTCCAGATGACAACTATTCTCCAAACATTGTTCTTGTCCAGTTTGACAACACAAACATTGGACATCAAACTCGGCAGCTTTACAAACATCATCTTCTATGTCAACCATTAGTTGTACCAATTATCAGACAACAAGTAAAAGTTCAGCTAGGAAAGCACTCAACTGTACATGCTGTCCGCCACCAGTTTCCACTTACCTTGGCTTGGGCTACAACTATACATAAAGTTCAAGGAGAGACACTGAACAACATAGCTATCCACTGCAATGGTCAGTTCCAACCAGGACAACTCTATGTTGCCCTTAGTCGAGTCAAATCTTTGGATGGTCTTTACCTTGCAGATTTTGAAAAACAGAAAATTAAAACCAGTTCCAAAGCCTTACTTGAAACAGACAGACTTACTAATACCATGAAATTCTTTCCTCCGGAGACCTTATCATACCTTCCAGATTCAAGTGCCATAATCAGCATATCATCAATAAATGCACAGTCTTTACATTCCCATTTTCATGATGTAATCAATCATCCATCTGCCAGATCTGCACATATCCTAGGTGTGACAGAGACATTCTTAATGCCATCTGATAACCACAGTGATTATGACATCAAACATTACTTTGGATTTCACAGAGACAGATATTTATCCTTGAAGGATGCCACTGTTCCAACATTGCGTACAGAATATGCTGCTCATGGAGGTGTAGCAATGTACATCAGTGATCAATATTATTCAGAACTTATTTGTCCTTTGTTCAAAATACCCGTTGAGTGCATTGCTGCCATTGTTTCTCATCGAAGTTCATCCAAGAAACTTTGCTTTGTTGTTACCTACAGACCACCAAATTCAAAGCAGAATCTTGAAACTTACCTAACAAACATGGACAAAGTAATGCAGCATCTTCCTTATCTTAATCTGCCCACAGTTATCACTGGAGACTTCAACGTCAACCTTTTAGAAGAATCGCCAACACAACAACTACTCATGAAATTCTTTAGATCTTATGGATTTCAACAGATTATCAATAAAGCAACACACATTTCTGGATCCCTTTTGGACCACATATATTGTAATTTCAGCCTGACAGATGATGTTTACAAGACAGTGCAGCCAACCTACTTCTCACACCACTCCTTTGTTCAGTTAGTTCTACCACAGTGAAAATTTATACCAAACAAACTAGCAGTGAAGAAACAAGAACAATGAAGACCAGCAAACCATGCAGTTACTACATGTTTCGTAATGAACACAGATTTTGACAACTTTTTATATGTATGCATTTGTTCTTCATATTACCTTATAGTGGGAAATTTTCATGAGGTTCTAATATTCCCTTTATTCGCAAGGTATGAGGAATCTCTTAAATTAAATACTGTATACCAGGGAAATTTTTTAGGCAGTTTTATTTTCGCGATGATGTTGCTCGCGCGAAAATTAAACAGCGCGAATAAACTTGTCTTCTATTGTAGTCTATGGACAATAACTTTTCAGCGCGAATTTAAAACTTCATGAACTAAAATTCAGTCATCATACCGCTAAAATTTCCCGGTTTACAGTACTTCTAAGTTTTAGTCCATATATTTCACAGTTATCCCCCTGAAAACTTGAACTGCTAAAATTATACACATTCTGGATACAAAACTCGAAAGTTGAAACTCACTAAAATTACCTGCTATACGGTAACCTTTTTAATACAGACTTTACAATGTACATTCTTTTAAACCTATCCATGTCACCAAAATATGATGATATGCTATGTCATTCAATGATCTTTAATGGACCTATAAATGCAAATTTTTTATGCCAGCCTTACTTTGGAACTGATTAGATCTATCGCTTAGTCCTGAAAAATATATGTTCAATTGTGGCTGGGGGAGCGGGGGGTATTTTTTGTGAGCTTGTGGCTCACAGTTTTTCTAGTTTTTACTACATGTACCTATTTTCACTTTCTCTAGATTTTCCTGCTTAATCTTCTCCAAAACTTTTTCAGATTGACCATTTTCTCTCCATTTCAGGTTGACCTAGTTTCTCACAGGTTATTGACAGGTTTAGGTCAGACAGGTCACGGGAAGAGGTCAGAATATAGGATGTCGGATGCCACAATGGCATGTAAGAAGTTAGCGGCACAACACCCAGTCCTATTGTTAAGGTAAGTTGAGAGTATAGATAGCTTGGGTCAGCCACTCATCCTTGAAGGTTTCATAAAATCAGGATTTGAAAAAGAACTTTATTCTATTTTAAAATGCTTTATTACATCATTTTGAAATATCTATTGGAGTCACAAGACTAGATTTGTAGAAAATTTTGGAATGCCAGACTTTTGTTCCCAAAGTCTCATCTTGAATGCAGTAATATATACAGACAATACTATATAGTAGCTTTAAGGCCTGGACAATCCCTTATTACCTTCATGAACTTCAGATTTTGTAATTTTGGTATAGTAGTTTTAGCAATTGTCACTAGTAGTGTCACTACTGTATTAACAAAATTACAGCATAATTAGAGGTTGATACTAGAAATTTATTAAAGTTTTTCCACATAAAACTATTTGTTTGTGTATATGTTACATTGTTTTTCTTAAATATGCAGGTTTTTTTCTCCATTTAAGGCAACTCCCTTTGATAGCAGCTTTACTAAAAGGAAAAACTGAATTTAAGTTTGGTGAGATGAGACACAAAAATTATGTGCTGATGTTCACACACATTCAAGGTCTTCTAGAAAATCTGCAGCCACATGTGTTCTACAAAGATCTGACCTCATTAGAAGACATCATTGGTTCATATGTTTCTCTGCTACAGGTAAGGGTTAAAGGTTAAAGTTCATGTCTTCTACAAAGATATGACCTCTTTAGAAGACATCATTGGTTCATATTTTTCTCTGCTACAGGTAAGGATTAACGGGTAAAGTTCATGTGTTCTACAAAGATCTGACCTCAATAGAAGACATCATTGGGTCACATTTCTCTTTGCTACAGGTAAGGGTTACTGGCCGTTGACGGTAAGTGTGAACGATTACACTTATCAAGTACATTGCAGGTATCGAGACGTTCATTGATTAATCATGAATCTAGTCAAAAATGTAAGAACTGTTGTGATTGGCCAAAATATTTGAAGGCGGAGTCATACCTGTAATAAGGCAAAGCAACGATGACTTGATGCCAGATGATAACAAAGATGCCTGAGAGAGACCATATAAAGAGTATTTTTATATTGTTTGTGTTGTATTATGATAGTTTATAAGAGCCTATTTCTTAAAAAAAAAATGAGGAAAAAATATGACAATTTTGTTCCCCTCATGGACCGAAGTCAGGGTAATGAAGACATGTGTACAACAAGGAGCAGTCCGGAGATAATTTATTGACAATATTAATAAATTTTTAATGTTTTATGTTATTTCATATCATATTCTTGCATTTTTTCCAAACAACACAGTATTCAAAGATATTTTAGTAGAAAAATGAGTCACTTTTATATCCCCAGGTCCCGTTCGCCGCTGAGAAAACAAAGACCTAACAAACTAGGGACAGTCCGGAGATAATTCATTGACAATATCAATAAACTTTTTATATTTTATGTTATTTTATATCATATTCTTACATTTTTTCCAAAAAAAAACTTATTAAAAAATGTGTACAAAAACGAATCACTTTTATATCCGCTGGGCCGATCTGTTACCGTGACTAACAAGGAACAGTCCAGAGCTAATGTATTGGAAATTGCAATCAACTTCTTCTTCTTTTTTTATGTTATATGACTTTATATTCTAGGATATTTTTTAAGATACATCAAATATTTTCAAAGATGGCAACTACGGTCGGGAAATTAATCAACTTGAATAAAATACTGAACTATGCAATACGGCAGTCCGGAGACAAATCATTTTCAGTTTAATAATAATATTAGATTATGCCACATTCAAACATACATGTAGTATTCAAAATATTTTACTGAACAATTTATAAAAAAGAATACCCCCCCCCCAAAAAAATATAAAATAAAAACAAAACAAACGTGCTGACTTTTGTCACTTTAACCGAAATAAGGACATCTTAGGGCGGTTGAACACAACATTTTTTTCTTTTTTTTTAAAGTAACTAGTTTATACATATTTCTTATATAAAATACATAAGAAGGTAAAAAAACACCAGTCCATATCAAAAGGAAAACGAAGCGCTATTATTCTAAAGCATGCTGACTTCAGCCGGAATTTGAAAAAGGACAGTTCGTAGTCATATTATTATTAAACCAATCATTCGATTTTTTTAAATTTATTTAAGTTTTATGTTAATATCATATTTAAATATATATAAACATATTTAAAAAACTTCAGTTAAGAAAAAAAATATGAAGCGCTGCTTTAATTTTCAATGATGCGAGTTTTACCGCGAAATTTAAAATTTAAAAATTTAAATTGAAAAAATAAGGGACTGAACTGTGTGACTTAATTGATGCAACAGTCATAAGAATTGAGAAACAGGTCCATGTCATTTAATGCTTAACTTTACTACTTTTTCCTATGCTAGCTATTAAATTAAATATTTCAATTTCAAAATTTTCAAATTCCTACCCCAGACATAGCTTGATCGTAAGTCATAAGTTGTATTCCCAGTTAAGTTTCGTCCGTCGTGGTCCGTCGTCGTTGTTAACTTTTCTTTGAAAATCTTCTCCTCCAAAACGACTGAAGGGATTGCTTTGAAACTTTGCACCCTTCATCTATGGGATGTCCTCTACCAAGATTGCACAAATGGTGACCACCGTCCAAACAACATGGCCGCCGTTACTAAAAATAGACTAGGGGGATCAGACTACTGTTTTTGGCTTGTAAATCAAAAAGTATTAGAGATAGATGAAATCTGATGCCACGCTACTGCTTCAGCATCAAAAGCTCTACGAAAGTCTCCATTGAGTCGAATCACTTTTATATCCGCTGGGCCGATCTGTTACCGTGACTAACAAGGAACAGTCTAGAGCTAATGTATTGGAAATTGCAATCAACTTCTTCTTCTTTTTTTATGTTATATGACTTTATATTCTAGGATATTTTTTAAGATACATCAAATATTTTCAAAGATGGCAACTACGGTCGGGAAATTAATCAACTTGAATAAAATACTGAACTATGCAATACGGCAGTCCGGAGACAAATCATTTTCAGTTTAATAATAATATTAGATTATGCCACATTCAAACATACATGTAGTATTCAAAATATTTTACTGAACAATTTATAAAAAAGAATACCCCCCCCCCCCCCCCCCAAAAAAAAATAAAAACAAAAACAAAACAAACGTGCTGACTTTTGTCACTTTAACCGAAATAAGGACATCTTAGGGCGGTTGAACACAACATTTTTTTCTTTTTTTTTAAAGTAACTAGTTTATACATATTTCTTATATAAAATACATAAGAAGGTAAAAAAAACACCAGTCCATATCAAAAGGAAAACGAAGCGCTATTATTCTAAAGCATGCTGACTTCAGCCGGAATTTGAAAAAGGACAGTTCGTAGTCATATTATTATTAAACCAATCATTCGATTTTTTTAAATTTATTTAAGTTTTATGTTAATATCATATTTAAATATATATAAACATATTTAAAAAACTTCAGTTAAGAAAAAAAATATGAAGCGCTGCTTTAATTTTCAATGATGCGAGTTTTACCGCGAAATTTAAAATTTAAAAATTGAAATTGAAAAAATAAGGGACTGAACTGTGTGACTTAATTGATGCAACAGTCATAAGAATTGAGAAACAGGTCCATGTCATTTAATGCTTAACTTTACTACTTTTTAGCTCACCTGACCCGAAGGGTCATGTGAGCTATTGCCATCACTTTGCGTCCGTTGTCCGTCCGTCGTCCGTCGTCCGTCGTCTGTCGTCCGTCGTCCGTTAGCTTTTTTCAAACATCTTCTTCTCTGAAACTGCTTGGCCAAATGCAGCCAAACTTGATATGGTTGTTCCTTAGGGTATTGTGCAAAGAGTTTGCGTTTGGATTTTTGATACGTCAAAAAACATGGCCGCTGTTACTAAAAATAGAACAGGGGGGTCAAATACAGTTTTTTGCAAATAACTCAAAAACGGTGACAGATATCAAAATTCTGGCATGGGTAAAAGTGATCAGCACCTCAAGATCTACCTGCCCTGCAATTTTCAAGAAGATCCAACAACAGGTGCAGGAGTTATTGCCCTTTTTCTGGATTTTTCAAAATTTTGCACTTATTTAGCTCTATATCTTAAAAACTATACAAGATATTTTAAAAATTCAAATTGCATATGATTAAGCACATTAAGATCTACATTTCATGTAATTAGGTCAAAGCTGTGGAACCATTTCTTTTAGGAGTTATGGCCCTTAAAGTGTCAAAGTTTACCATATTTCATTACTTTTTCCCTGAATTTCAAAGATTAAATTGTCTGACACCATACATCCAACTTCAACCAAACTTGGCACAGTTGTTTAATGGCATAAATGCTACAAGTGTGTCGTTCAGATTTTTGATTCGTCAAAAAATATGGCCGACATGGCTAAAAATAGAACATAGGGGTAAATTGCAGTTTTTTGCTAATAACTCAAAAATGGTTACAGATATCAAAATTCTGATTGAAGACAAAAGTGATCAGCATCTGAAGATCTACCTGCTCTGAAAGTTTCAAGAAGATCCAACGATTGATGTAGGAGTTATTGCCCTTTTTCTGGATTTTTTCAAAATTTTTCACTTATTTAGCCATATATCTTAAAAACTATACAAGATATTTCAAAAATTTAAGTTGCATATGATCAAGCACATCAAGATCTACATTTCATATATTTAGGTCAAAGCTGTAGGACCATTTCTATTAGGAGTTATTGTCCTTAAAACAACAAAATTTACCATTTCTCATTATTTTTCCCCTGAATTTCAAAGATTAAATTGTCTGACACCATAAGACCAACTGCATCTTAACTTGGCACACTTGTTTAATAGCTTATATGCTACAACTCTATCATTCATATTTTTGATTTGTTAAAAAACATGGCTGCCGTGGCTAAAAATAGAACATAGGGCGTAAATTTCATTTTTTTGCTAATAACTCAAAAATGGTTTCAGATATCAAAATTGTGCAAAAATCGAAAGTTATCAGCATATTAAGTACCTGTCCTGAAATTTAGGAAAAGATCTGACTGCTGATGTGGGAGTTATTGCCCTTTTTTCATTTTTTTTTCTAAATTTTGCACTTATTAAGCCCAATAACTTGAAAACTAACCAAGTTATTTCAGAAATTTAAATTGCATATTGTTAAGCACAATAATATCTACAAAATATATGTATCTGTGTAGTTCAGGTGAGCGATTCAGGCTCCTGGGAGCCTCTTGTTCCTATGCTAGCTATTAAATTAAATGTTTCAATTTCAAAATTTTCAAATTCCTACCCCAGACATAGCTTGATCGTAAGTCATAAGTTGTATTCCCAGTTAAGTTTCGTCCGTCGTGGTCCGTCGTCGTTGTTAACTTTTCTTTGAAAATCTTCTCCTCCAAAACGACTGAAGGGATTGCTTTGAAACTTTGCACCCTTCATCTATGGGATGTCCTCTACCAAGATTGCACAAATGGTGACCACCGTCCAAACAACATGGCCGCCGTTACTAAAAATAGACTAGGGGGATCAGACTACTGTTTTTGGCTTGTAAATCAAAAAGTATTAGAGATAGATGAAATCTGATGCCACGCTACTGCTTCAGCATCAAAAGCTCTACGAAAGTCTCCATTGAGTCGAATCACTTTTATATCCGCTGGGCCGATCTGTTACCGTGACTAACAAGGAACAGTCCAGAGCTAATGTATTGGAAATTGCAATCAACTTCTTCTTCTTTTTTTATGTTATATGACTTTATATTCTAGGATATTTTTTAAGATACATCAAATATTTTCAAAGATGGCAACTACGGTCGGGAAATTAATCAACTTGAATAAAATACTGAACTATGCAATACGGCAGTCCGGAGACAAATCATTTTCAGTTTAATAATAATATTAGATTATGCCACATTCAAACATACATGTAGTATTCAAAATATTTTACTGAACAATTTATAAAAAAGAATACCCCCCCCCCCCAAAAAAAAATAAAAACAAAAACAAAACAAACGTGCTGACTTTTGTCACTTTAACCGAAATAAGGACATCTTAGGGCGGTTGAACACAACATTTTTTTCTTTTTTTTTAAAGTAACTAGTTTATACATATTTCTTATATAAAATACATAAGAAGGTAAAAAAAACACCAGTCCATATCAAAAGGAAAACGAAGCGCTATTATTCTAAAGCATGCTGACTTCAGCCGGAATTTGAAAAAGGACAGTTCGTAGTCATATTATTATTAAACCAATCATTCGATTTTTTTAAATTTATTTAAGTTTTATGTTAATATCATATTTAAATATATATAAACATATTTAAAAAACTTCAGTTAAGAAAAAAAATATGAAGCGCTGCTTTAATTTTCAATGATGCGAGTTTTACCGCGAAATTTAAAATTTAAAAATTGAAATTGAAAAAATAAGGGACTGAACTGTGTGACTTAATTGATGCAACAGTCATAAGAATTGAGAAACAGGTCCATGTCATTTAATGCTTAACTTTACTACTTTTTAGCTCACCTGACCCGAAGGGTCATGTGAGCTATTGCCATCACTTTGCGTCCGTTGTCCGTCCGTCGTCCGTCGTCTGTCGTCCGTCGTCCGTTAGCTTTTTTCAAACATCTTCTTCTCTGAAACTGCTTGGCCAAATGCAGCCAAACTTGATATGGTTGTTCCTTAGGGTATTGTGCAAAGAGTTTGCGTTTGGATTTTTGATACGTCAAAAAACATGGCCGCTGTTACTAAAAATAGAACAGGGGGGTCAAATACAGTTTTTTGCAAATAACTCAAAAACGGTGACAGATATCAAAATTCTGGCATGGGTAAAAGTGATCAGCACCTCAAGATCTACCTGCCCTGCAATTTTCAAGAAGATCCAACAACAGGTGCAGGAGTTATTGCCCTTTTTCTGGATTTTTCAAAATTTTGCACTTATTTAGCTCTATATCTTAAAAACTATACAAGATATTTTAAAAATTCAAATTGCATATGATTAAGCACATTAAGATCTACATTTCATGTAATTAGGTCAAAGCTGTGGAACCATTTCTTTTAGGAGTTATGGCCCTTAAAGTGTCAAAGTTTACCATATTTCATTACTTTTTCCCTGAATTTCAAAGATTAAATTGTCTGACACCATACATCCAACTTCAACCAAACTTGGCACAGTTGTTTAATGGCATAAATGCTACAAGTGTGTCGTTCAGATTTTTGATTCGTCAAAAAATATGGCCGACATGGCTAAAAATAGAACATAGGGGTAAATTGCAGTTTTTTGCTAATAACTCAAAAATGGTTACAGATATCAAAATTCTGATTGGAGACAAAAGTGATCAGCATCTGAAGATCTACCTGCTCTGAAAGTTTCAAGAAGATCCAACGATTGATGTAGGAGTTATTGCCCTTTTTCTGGATTTTTTCAAAATTTTTCACTTATTTAGCCATATATCTTAAAAACTATACAAGATATTTCAAAAATTTAAGTTGCATATGATCAAGCACATCAAGATCTACATTTCATATATTTAGGTCAAAGCTGTAGGACCATTTCTATTAGGAGTTATTGTCCTTAAAACAACAAAATTTACCATTTCTCATTATTTTTCCCCTGAATTTCAAAGATTAAATTGTCTGACACCATAAGACCAACTGCATCTTAACTTGGCACACTTGTTTAATAGCTTATATGCTACAACTCTATCATTCATATTTTTGATTTGTTAAAAAACATGGCTGCCGTGGCTAAAAATAGAACATAGGGCGTAAATTTCATTTTTTTGCTAATAACTCAAAAATGGTTTCAGATATCAAAATTGTGCAAAAATCGAAAGTTATCAGCATATTAAGTACCTGTCCTGAAATTTAGGAAAAGATCTGACTGCTGATGTGGGAGTTATTGCCCTTTTTTCATTTTTTTTTCTAAATTTTGCACTTATTAAGCCCAATAACTTGAAAACTAACCAAGTTATTTCAGAAATTTAAATTGCATATTGTTAAGCACAATAATATCTACAAAATATATGTATCTGTGTAGTTCAGGTGAGCGATTCAGGCTCCTGGGAGCCTCTTGTTCCTATGCTAGCTATTAAATTAAATGTTTCAATTTCAAAATTTTCAAATTCCTACCCCAGACATAGCTTGATCGTAAGTCATAAGTTGTATTCCCAGTTAAGTTTCGTCCGTCGTGGTCCGTCGTCGTTGTTAACTTTTCTTTGAAAATCTTCTCCTCCAAAACGACTGAAGGGATTGCTTTGAAACTTTGCACCCTTCATCTATGGGATGTCCTCTACCAAGATTGCACAAATGGTGACCACCGTCCAAACAACATGGCCGCCGTTACTAAAAATAGACTAGGGGGATCAGACTACTGTTTTTGGCTTGTAAATCAAAAAGTATTAGAGATAGATGAAATCTGATGCCACGCTACTGCTTCAGCATCAAAAGCTCTACGAAAGTCTCCATTGAGTCGAATCACTTTTATATCCGCTGGGCCGATCTGTTACCGTGACTAACAAGGAACAGTCCAGAGCTAATGTATTGGAAATTGCAATCAACTTCTTCTTCTTTTTTTATGTTATATGACTTTATATTCTAGGATATTTTTTAAGATACATCAAATATTTTCAAAGATGGCAACTACGGTCGGGAAATTAATCAACTTGAATAAAATACTGAACTATGCAATACGGCAGTCCGGAGACAAATCATTTTCAGTTTAATAATAATATTAGATTATGCCACATTCAAACATACATGTAGTATTCAAAATATTTTACTGAACAATTTATAAAAAAGAATACCCCCCCCCCAAAATAAAAACAAAACAAACGTGCTGACTTTTGTCACTTTAACCGAAATAAGGACATCTTAGGGCGGTTGAACACAACATTTTTTTCTTTTTTTTTTAAGTAACTAGTTTATACATATTTCTTATATAAAATACATAAGAAGGTAAAAAAACACCAGTCCATATCAAAAGGAAAACGAAGCGCTATTATTCTAAAGCATGCTGACTTCAGCCGGAATTTGAAAAAGGACAGTTCGTAGTCATATTATTATTAAACCAATCATTCGATTTTTTAAAATTTATTTAAGTTTTATGTTAATATCATATTTAAATATATATAAACATATTTAAAAAAAACTTCAGTTAAGAAAAAAAATATGAAGCGCTGCTTTAATTTTCAATGATGCGAGTTTGACCGCGAAATTTAAAATTTAAAAATTTAAATTGAAAAAATAAGGGACTGAACTGTGTGACTTAATTGATGCAACAGTCATAAGAATTGAGAAACAGGTCCATGTCATTTAATGCTTAACTTTACTACTTTTTCCTATGCTAGCTATTAAATTAAATATTTCAATTTCAAAATTTTCAAATTCCTACCCCAGACATAGCTTGATCGTAAGTCATAAGTTGTATTCCCAGTTAAGTTTCGTCCGTCGTGGTCCGTCGTCGTTGTTAACTTTTCTTTGAAAATCTTCTCCTCCAAAACGACTGAAGGGATTGCTTTGAAACTTTGCACCCTTCATCTATGGGATGTCCTCTACCAAGATTGCACAAATGGTGACCACCGTCCAAACAACATGGTCGCCGTTACTAAAAATAGACTAGGGGGATCAGACTACTGTTTTTGGCTTGTAAATCAAAAAGTATTAGAGATAGATGAAATCTGATGCCACGCTACTGCTTCAGCATCAAAAGCTCTACAAAAGTCCTTTGAGTCGAAGTTGTCAGATGACCCCTTATAGGAGTTACGGCCCCTTAAAGGTGAAAAATAGCATTTTTTCATGTTTTTGGCCTATAGAATGAAAACTATTACAGATAGAGAAAAGCTGTTGCTTGCTTAAGTGATCAGCTCACTTAGCTCTACAAAAGTCTCCATAGGGTCGAAGTTGTCAGATGACCCCTTATAGGGGTACGGCCCCTAAAATAACGTTTTTTCTTGTTTTTGGCTTAGTGAATGAAAACTATAGCAGATAGAGAGAAGCTGTTGCTTGCTTAAATGTTCAGCTCATAAAGCTCTACAAAAGACTTCATAGGATCAAAGTTGTCAGATAACCCCTTATAGGGGTAACGGCCCTTAAAATGACGTTTTTCATGTTTTTGGCTTAGTGAATGAAAACTATAGCAGATAGAGAAAAGCTATTGCTTGCTTAAATGTTCAGTTCATTTAGCTCTTAAAAGTTTTCATTGGGTCAAAGTTGTCAGATAACCCCTTAAAGGGTTTGCGGCCCCTAAAATAACGTTTTTTTCATGTTTTTGGCCTATAGAATGAAACTATAATAGATAGAGAAAATCTGTTGCTTGCTTAAATGTTCAGCTCATTGAGCTCTAGAAAAGTGATTACATGTTTAGGGTTGACTCAAGACCAGGTGAGCGCTTCAGGCTCCTGGGAGCCTCTTGTTTATCCTCTGTGTCCCCTCAAATGAGTTGCTTCCAGAAAATGTTGGACCTGTGTCCTCTTGCAGCTGTACATGTATAATGAAATGACGTTGTGTCTGCTGTGTCCCCTGAAATGGGTCGCTTTTAAAAAAAAATTTGGGCCTGTGTCCGCTTGTAGCCGTAGATGCATAAAAAAAATAAGGGTGTGTCCGCTGTGTACCCTCAAATGGAATACTTCCATAACAAAAATTTTTCTGGCCTGTGTCCGCTTTGTACCCTTGTAGCCGTTGATGAATAATGAAATAACGTTGTGTCCGCTGTGTCAACTCAAATGGTTTGCTTTATAGTTTTTGGAGACAGTGTTCCTTTTGGTTTAGATGTTGCGTTGTATCCGCTATGTTTAATATTTCTACATAGTATCCCTTTATCTATGTTTTGGATATATTTGTGTTTGTGGACACAAAATGTGTGCCCTATAAATTTTGCATCGAAATAAGGACATATCTGGAATGATAATTTTTGTCTCGCCTGTGAAGCAGAGCGGGACATAGGTGTTACTTTACCGGCGGCGGCGGCGACGACGGTGGCGTTAACTTTTTGGAAAAGTTTTATGAGCACCTCCATATCTCAAGAACTATAAGTCCTAGGTTGATGAAACTTGGTATGCATATGCCCCAGTACAGTAGACTCCGCCAAATCGGATATCGAATTTGTCAGGAAAAAATATCCGATTACCCAGGATTTCAAGAGATCGAATATCAGTTTACTGAGGTCGTCCATCTTTGTTGTTTACATTGTAGAAAATTTATTAATCTCTAACAAGAATCTGCAATTTTTTCTTTATCAATGAACGTGACTCAGATTTAAAAGCTGGTATTCATTCATATTACATCTAAATCGTAAAATTATGCGTTTCAAGATCACATTTTCATAAATATGTCAAAATTTGTCTACATTTGTCAATCAAATATGAGATTATAGCAGCTCATGAATATTCAAAATGGCGACTAGGGATTTACAAAATGTTGATTAGCCATGTGGTTGTCCACACATCGTTTTGGATTTTATTTCAAATCTATTGAGACATCCTTTTCAAGATTGACATCATAGTGGAGGAATATCAATGTTTCAAAATTGAAAACCTTCAATAAAGGAAGTCAGTTGAAATGTTAGCATTACACAGCTCACATGATTTGTTTACAGTCATGACGTAATAAGTACACC
Organism: Arcuatula senhousia; assembly: GCA_963971305.1. NCBI lineage: Eukaryota > Metazoa > Mollusca > Bivalvia > Mytilida > Mytilidae > Arcuatula > Arcuatula senhousia. The sequence continues at coordinate 52,926,629 of OZ020307.1, read as the reverse complement.
TGTAATTTCAATGACCTACGTGTTTCCCACACACTAAATATACACAGACTAATCACCACTAATAAATACAAATGACAACAAAGTTCCAGACAATAAATTTTGCTACGCCTGACGCGCGTTTCGTCTATTCAAGACTCATCAGAGGCGCTCTACCAAAAATATTGAAAATGCCAAACACTGTATAAATATGAAGAGCATAGAACAGTATAACCAAAAATACCAAACTGGGGAACCAAATTATTACTAAGATAATCAACCTATGTCTGGGGTAGGAAGAACCTTAGGGTTTAGACAATTTTGAAATTTAGACGGATAATTTAAAGCTTTGATGTATTCTCCAACTCAAAAAGTGTTGGTGCCGGAGCGGGCTAACCTCGGGGAATTTACACTCCACCAGCAGTGCTAACCTTCACGTGTGTTCGAAATACAAATGACAACAAAGTTCCAGACAATAAATTTTGCTACGCCTGACGCGCGTTTCGTCTATTCAAGACTCATCAGAGGCGCTCTACCAAAAATATTGAAAATGCCAAACACTGTATAAATATGAAGAGCATAGAACAGTATAACCAAAAATACCAAACTGGGGAACCAAATTATTACTAAGATAATCAACCTATGTCTGGGGTAGGAAGAACCTTAGGGTTTAGACAATTTTGAAATTTAGACGGATAATTTAAAGCTTTGATGTATTCTCCAACTCAAAAAGTGTTGGTGCCAGAGCGGGCTAACCTCGGGGAATTTACACTCCACCAGCAGTGCTAACCTTCACGTGTGTTCGAAATACAAATGACAACAAAGTTCCAGACAATAAATTTTGCTACGCCTGACGCGCGTTTCGTCTATTCAAGACTCATCAGAGGCGCTCTACCAAAAATATTGAAAATGCCAAACACTGTATAAATATGAAGAGCATAGAACAGTATAACCAAAAATACCAAACTGGGGAACCAAATTATTACTAAGATAATCAACCTATGTCTGGGGTAGGAAGAACCTTAGGGTTTAGACAATTTTGAAATTTAGACGGATAATTTAAAGCTTTGATGTATTCTCCAACTCAAAAAGTGTTGGTGCCGGAGCGGGCTAACCTCGGGGAATTTACACTCCACCAGCAGTGCTAACCTTCACGTGTGTTCGAAATACAAATGACAACAAAGTTCCAGACAATAAATTTTGCTACGCCTGACGCGCGTTTCGTCTATTCAAGACTCATCAGAGGCGCTCTACCAAAAATATTGAAAATGCCAAACACTGTATAAATATGAAGAGCATAGAACAGTATAACCAAAAATACCAAACTGGGGAACCAAATTATTACTAAGATAATCAACCTATGTCTGGGGTAGGAAGAACCTTAGGGTTTAGACAATTTTGAAATTTAGACGGATAATTTAAAGCTTTGAAATTTAATTTGTACCAACACAATATCATTTTGAAATATATTTTATTAGCTGTGCCAACATAGGATTTCAGAAATAACAACATGAAAGGCTTTAAAACATTTATATTTTGACTTCCGGCATGTACGATGAACATGAATGACAGGTGTGCAAGAAAATAAACACACATAAGACAGATCTTTTATTGCTTAAATAAAAAACAAGTGTTTGAATAAAAACATCTTTATTAGTAAATACAATATACATTGTTTATTAAAAATTATAAACAGAGAGTTGAATGTAAATGTTGTTGAAAACTTATGTCAAACTTCCGGTCATCACGATATTCTGAAATACAAAACATATCCGATTTTTATACAAAATAGCAAACTTTTGAAGGAATATTCTATCCTATTTGCCGATATATCCAATGTTCCGATATCCTATTTCCCGATAAAAAATATATAGAAAGAATAGGAAATGGTTTGGTGTTTTGATATTCTATCCCATTTTGCCTTCTCATGGGGTTTTTGATTACATGATTCCCAGGCCATTTTAAAGGTGATTACTTGATTACAATAGCAAATATTTAATGATTATTAGATTACCAAGGTTTGAATTATTGATTACTTGATTCCCATTGGGAAAAAGTTTTTGATTACATTTCTTAAAAATATATGATTATTTGATTACTTTGGCAAAAAATTGCTGATTACTTGATTCCTGGTACCCCCTCATGAGGAGCCCCAGCCCGTTTGCCGATATATCCAAGTAGCCGATATCCGATTTCGTGGAGTCTACTGTAGTAGCTTAGCACAGTTGCATCCCCATCTTTTGACCTTGACCTTGATTTTCCGGTTGAATGACTTTGACAATTTTCAATACATATAATAGCAATGGAAAAGTTTTGCGAGCACCTCCATATCTCAAGAACTATAGGTCCTAGGTTGATGAAACTTGGTATGCATATGACCCAGTAGTAGCTTAGCACAGTTGCATCCCCATCTTTTGACCTTGACCTTGATTTTACGGTTGAGTGACTTTGACAATTTTTAATACATATAATAGCAATGGAAAAGTTTTGCGAGCACCTCCATATCTCAAGAACTATAGGTCATTGGTTGATGAAACTTGGTATGCATATCCCCCAGTAGTAGCTTAGCACAGTTACATCCTCATCTTTTGACCTTGACCTTGATTTTTCAGTTGAGTGACTTTGACAATTTTCAATACATATAATAGCAATGGAAAAGTTTTGCGAGCACCTCCATATCTAAAGAACTGTAAGTCCTAGGATGATGAAACTTGGTATGCATATGCCTCAGTAGTAGATTAGCACAGTTACATCCTCATCTTTTGACCTTGACCTTGATTTTCCGGTTGAGTGACTTTGATTATTTTTATTGCATATATTTGCAATGTTTAAGTTCTATAAACATTTTTTGATCTCAGAAACTGAAAATCCATGTAAATTCAAAATATAGTGGATGTAAGAAAGAATAATTGTTTCTGATGGTGCGGGCAGGCGAGACATACTTTAGTGTTAACTCTTGTTTATGTTCAATGTTGCAAATGATTTTTGCAATGAAATTATTTAAGTTGCATTTTTAGTAAAATTAGAAAAAAAAAAGATCGAAGGTGCGTGTGACAAAAATAAACCATTGAGTGAAGGACAGGGCTCATTCGGATTATATTATTTCTTGACACTGAGCGTGCATGAGGGTCTTCGACAAAAGGCAAAGCATAAATTTACCTTGCAAATTACATGTAGTTAAACAAAATTTTTTTTTTCTTCTATTTTCTGGATCTTTTTGTTCTGTTTTTTTCCCCTTCAATTCATAATATATATCAGGTTAAAATAAAGGGTTGTGCTTCAAAACAGCTAGGGAACCCGGATTTCATGAGAAAAAAAGATATTTCAGACCTTTTCTTATGAAATTTCTGGCAATCTCGATATTACGAATAAGTTCAGGTTTAACATTTCTAAACTTTTAGGTAATATTTTAGTCTCAAGAAACCCCCACCCCCACCGGAACCCTGCCATTATAAATTTTTATTTGCTAGTAGTTTCAGGTGCATGGAGTCTCTGCTTCAAAAAGCTCATTTTTTTCTGTTAGTCGGGCCCGTCGAATGTCGGCCCGGTTGACCCGGATTTGGTGACTCTGCATCCCTCTTCAGTTTTATTTTAGAGTCGGGTGTTTGAAGCTCGATTATTTTGGAAATAAGCAATCTTTGGTAGTGGTACACTTTGGGTATCTTCATTTCACGAACCTCCTAAGGGTTTAGATACTTTAAAGTAGTGTCACTATGACAGTGTGAGACAGAAAGGACAAGATATGATAAGGGCTGTTTTTTGGCCCCTTTTTCAAAAGTGAAATTTTATGCTCAAAGATTGATTTATATGATATTAAGTAACGAAAGTTGATAAATTTGAATGTTTTAAACAAATTATAGATCCAATCTGATTTTAGCATTCGATCAAACTTGACGAAAAAGTGACTTTTTCTCACAAATACTCGAAATTTGGTATATTTTTGTATGTTTTTGGCTCAAATAACTATGAGCGGACAAGCGGCCCACAAAAATATTCTAACTATGGAATTGGCATACAAAAACTAATATTTCCAGAAATTATCTTTGTGGGCCGCAGGTCCGCTCATATTTAAATTTCACAAAAACCATTGTCATTTTAACAATTTTAAGCCAATTTTGCTACATTTCATAGTTATATCATTTTGTGCACATGCGTACTTACGCCAAATGTCAAATCTTCAATAAAATTGTGCTTGTTCCAAAAAATATAACTTCTGAATCACAAAATCACACCGTTATAATTCAATATTCCGATTTTGGAAAATTTGACCAATTTAGGGGGCCAAATTCGTCTTCTTATCCTATCTTGTCCTTCGTCTTTGTATTTTAAAAGGCCATAGTGGATGCCTGCTAAAAATTCCTCTAGCTGCCTGTTTTCATGCAAATTCTCTGGTAAACGCAATTGCCCCATTTGTTCCAAACATGAAAATCCCACACTTTTCATTGAACCGCCCACCAATTATCTATTGACCAATTAGACGCGACATTTAAAAGACTATCGGGGACTTCCCAATGAACTGCTTGAGGAGATGAATGTAATTCTAAACACATATCATTCACACTTACTGTCAACGGCCAGTTAAGGTTAAAGTTCATATGTTCTACAAAGATCTGACCCCATTAGAAGACATCATTGGTTCATATTTCTCTCTCCTACAGGTAAGGGTTAAAGGTTAAAGTTCATTTGTTGTAGAAAGATCTGACCTCGTTAGAAGACATCATTGGTTCATATTTCACTTAGCTACAGGTAAGGGTCAAAGGGTAAAGTTTGTGTTCTACAAAGATCTACTTTCATTCAAAGAAAAGATTTTCTTATCATGTTAGATATGGAAAAATTATATATACTGTATCTTCAAGACAAAAAATTATTTACTAAACTCAATGGTTTTATTGTTTCAATATGTAAATTTGTCATTGTATCTTTTCAGAATCATGGAAATGAGAAAGTCTTGGTCCCTGTGATAGCTAAGTTTATAAAGTTCCTCAACAAGTTTGTCAACTGTCAGCCACAAAAATCTGTTGTCATGTTACAGAAATACATCAAACTTCTAAGGTAATGTTATAAGGAATTACATGTAGAGAAAAATTTACTCCAGGTTTCCTTGTAAGGGGCTGGGGGGTATGAGGGGGTCTGATCCCGGAATCCCGAACTAATTTTTGCAAAATCATGTCATCCCGACTTAGAAATGAGAAAATCCCGAATCCCAGTAAAGTTGATATAATTTTATCCTGGAATCCCGAACTAAAATTATCTAAATCCCGGTATCCCGAGTTTAAATGTGGCCAATCCCGGTGTCCCAAAAAAGGTCCTACCCCCCCCCCTTTGTAAGGTGAAGCTCACTTAATCAGAAACTCATCAGAATAATCTCGCATACAAATGCTTTCTCTATTAAGGTATGTTAACTTGGTTCCCAAAACCTGAAATTGTTAAGACATTTATATTATGAAATAAAGTAAAATTGCTTATATCATAAGAAAAATTAATGGAAACACAAATAGAAGATTAGGAAATGTGAAATAAGTATTCCTGACACATGAATCAAGCAGCAATTTAAAAATACTTAATGGAAAACAGTCAGCAGCCTTCTATGTTACCCGTGTTCACTGCTCATAATCTACCATACACATGAAACAATCTGGGGTTTTTATCCTTCAATAAACTTAGACCAGCCAATTTTATAATGGATTTAAAACTACATTCCATCAGAGTTTTTTACATTTGCATATTCTATTAGAGACATTAGATATCTTTTTCTTATATAACACTTCTTTACTTTTATTTCCTTTCAGCAATGTCTCAAGTCTATATCCAGAAATGGCTGGATTAAAATCGTTACTGGCTGGTCTGAGCCTACCCACACAGAACAAGGACCGTAACTCTCCTGTGACAGAATCATCACTCCCTGCAATACCACCACGGCCATCGTCACCATATACATTAAGTCAACTGGCACCTTTTGTTAAAAAGTTTAAGGGATCCAGTCAAGGTATGTTTTCATAGCATAACTTTAGATTTTGTGTTTTTTAGCTCACCTGACCTGAAGGGTCATGTGAGCTATTGCCATTACTTGGCGTCCGTCGTCTGTCGTCTGTCGTCTGTTAGCTTTTTTCAAACATCTTCTTCTCTGAAACTGCATGGCCAAATGCAGCCAAACTTAATATGGTTGTTCCTTAGGGTATTGTGCAAAAAGTTTGTGTTGGGATTTTTGATACCTCAAAAAACATGGCAGCTGTTACTAAAAATAGAACAGGGGGGTTAAATACAGTTTTTTGCAAATAACTCAAAAAAGTCACAGATATCAAAATTCTGGCATGGGTTAAAGTGATCAGCACCTCAAGATCTACCTACCCAGAAATTTTCAAGAAGATCCAACAACCGATGTAGGAGTTATTGCCCTTTTTCTGGATTTTTTCAAAATTTTGCACTTATTTAGCCCTATATCTTAAAAACTAATACAAGATATTTTAAAAATTTAAATTGCATTTGACTAAGCACATCAAGATCTACAGGTTTAAGGTCCAAGCTGTAGAACCATTTCTTTTAGGAGTTAAGGCCCTTAAAGGGTAAAAATTTACCATTTTTCATTACTTTTCCCCTGAATTTCAAAGATTAACTTGTCTGACACCATACATCCAACTTCAACCAAACTTGGCAGGGTTGTTTAATAGCATAAATGCTGCAATTCCACCTTTCGGATTTTTGATTCGTTAAAAAATATGGCTGCCATGGCTAAAAATAGAACATAGGGGTAAATTGCAGTTTTTTGCTAATAACTCAAAAATGGTTACAGATATCAAAATCTGGATGGAAACAAAAGTGATCAACATCTCAAGATCTACCTGCTATGAAAGATCCAACAATTGATGTAGGAGTTATTGCCCTTTTTCTGGATTTTTTTTCAAAATTGTTCACTTATTTAGCCATACATCTTGAAAACTATACAAGATATTTCAAAAATTTAAATTGCATTTGACTAAGCACATCAAGATCTACAGGTTTAAGGTCCAAGCTGTAGGACAATTTCTTTTAGGAGTTATTGTCCTTAAAACAACAAAATTTACCATTTTTCATTACTTTTCCCCTGAATTTCAAAGATTAACTTGTCTGACACCCTAAGACCAACTGAACCTTAACTTGGCACACTTGTTTAATAGCTTATATGCTACAACTCTATATATTTCATTTTTTTGCTATTAACTCAAAACTGGTTTCACATATCAAAATTGTGCAAGAATAAAAAGTGATCAGCATATTAAGATCTACCTGTCCTGAAATTTCAGAAAAGATCTAGTTATTGACTTTTTTAGCTCACCTGACCCGAAGGGTCATGTGAGCTATTGTCATCACTTGGCGTCCGTCGTCCGTCCGTCGTCTGTCCGTCGCCGTCGTCCGTAATTTTTTTAAAACGTTAACTCCTCTGACACCATAAGTCCAATTGAAACCAAACTTGGTATGGTTGTTCATTAGCATTCGGTGCTTAGAACTGATGTGGGGATTTTTGATTTGCCTTAAAACATGGCCGCCCTGGCTAAAAATAGAACATAGGGGTAAAATGCAGTTTTTTGCAAATAACTCAAAAACGGCTACAGATATCAAAATTCTGGCAGCACCTCAAGATCTACCTACCCTGAAATTTTGAAGAAAATCCAACAAACCATGTAGGAGTTATTGCCCTTTTGTGGATTTTTTGCAAATTTTGCACCTGTTTAGCTCAATATCTTGAAAACTAAACAAGATATTTGAGAAATTTAAATTGCATATTGTTAAGCACATCAAGATCTACAAAATATGTAATAGAGTCAACGTTGTAGGACCTATTTTTCTAGGAGTTATTGCCCTTAGAACGTCAAAATTGAGCTTTTAAAAAGCATTTCCTCATTACATTGAAAACGTTAACTCCTCTGACACTTCAAGTCCAATTGGAACCAAACTTGGTATAGTTGTTTATTAGCATTAGGTGTATAGAACTGATGTGGGGATTTTTGATTGGTTTTAACATGGCTGCCTTGGCTAAAAACAGAACATTGGGTTAAACTGCATTTTTTTGCTAATAACTCAAAAAGGGTGACAGATTTTTGAATTTTAATTGAGATAAAAGTGATCAGCACCTTAAGATCCACCATATTGTCAGATGACCCCCTTATTAAACTTTTGACCCTTTCAGTGTCAAATAGATTTTGCCTAATAACCTTTACTTCGGGCACATATGTCAGGTGAGCAATTCAGGCTCCTGGGAGCCTCTTGTTCGTAATTTTTGACAAATTTTGCACTTATTAAGCCCAATATCTTGAAAACTAACCAAGATATTTCAGAAATTTAAATCGCATATGGTTAAGCACAATTATATCTACAAAATATATGTATCTGTGTAGTTCAGTTGAGCAATTCACGCTCCTGGGAGCCTCTTGTTTATGATGTACAGTGCTTTATTGGCTTGATTTAAGGAGTGAAAAATACGAGTTATCAAAATAGTTTATGTTTGGAAGCAGCAGGAAAATATAAAGTTTTTGTGATCAGCAATTTATCATGAAAGCTTTAATATACCCACAAAAAACATATTTACTTGGGATTCATTTATTGTCATGGGTATCAATTTTTTAGGTTTGATGAAAAAGAATCAGTTTGTGGTTTCTTAAATTCTTGGTTTTGAAGACTACAGAGAACAGATCAATGTATAATTTCCTTTTCGTTGGGCATCAATTTTTGTGGGTAAGGGCAACCCACAAAAACCACAAAAAAGATACTCCACGAATAATAATGAAACAGTAGAATCTAAGTACACATGTACCAGTCCATTGTATGATATTGTAGAATTACTTAATAAGTACCTGACAACATAACTACATAATAATACATTTTAGGTAATAAAGGTGACTGGTGTTTAATGTTCAAATTCAGTAAAATGTTGTTGTTATAAATGTTTCAGATGTATTAGAAGTTTTGAGAGAACTTGATGAATTTTCCAAACGAAAAGTAGACATCTTAGAGAACTTCATGGTCAGTTTGCTTAATATATAAGAACAATTTATTAAGAATAAAGGAATGGAGAAGTGAGAACAATTTACATCTGTTTGAAAATGTTTGTTACTGATCTACTCATAAAATGTTTGTTACTGATCTACTCAAAGAGACCAATTTTTTGTAACTATATGTTTTTTCAAAACAAAATTGCACTTATATACTAAACGAGAACAACATTTTCCATGTGACCTTAAAGTTGCAATTAAAAAATTTTTTAAGCATTAGATACATAACTTGAGTTGATTATGAATTTTTTGTATAACCAGGTACATCTGAAAGAGAAGTTGAGTGACTGTAACGATCAGATAAGGAATATATCATTCAACTTAGTAATGAGGCATATAAGACAGAATCCTGGGTAAGTCAGTCATTGTGGGAAAGAGGAATTTTAGTTCATGAGACAGTTGATTATACATGTATGTTGATTAGCCTTTTGGAGGGATTGAAAGATAAACAAAGAAATTGGCTTTCTACATTTTGTACGGTTTCTAAATCTTAGCACAGACATGTAAATGTAAAAAACATGAGTCTAACACAGGTCAAAGATCCTGTATAAATAAAACATACATCTATATATTGGAAAAAAATATTACAGATAATTTGTGAACCATTAAAAATTGAGTTTATGGTTTTATAAAGCAAAAATTTATGACAGATAATTATAATAAATTTATTAACTGATATTTTCAATTACATTACAGGACAGCAATACAGTTTGCAGCCTTGTATATACAATGCTTAGATGACATCAACCCAGATGTTGTGACAAGTGCCCTCAAAGTTCTCCCAGAATTCTCAGTTCTGTGTCAAGGTCAGTATTGATTCTTACTTAGAAACCTTGTATATTTTATATATACCCCTGCTTCGAAGAACAGGGCCGGAGGTATACTGTTTAACCTATGTCTATCCGTAGTTCTGTAGTTTTGTTCCACTTTGGTCATTGGTCATCAGTTGTAGTAATTTAATTATTTTGATAATGATCAATATTTTGGTTTCCCACAAAACAAGCATAGAGGTTAATGCAACAATGGGACATTTGAATGTCAAAAGACGAAAAGGACAATGACAAAACCAGTAAACACCAAAGAGACACAAAACATAAAAATCCCAAAACAACTGAATAGCAATCAAGAATACGACATCAAGTTGTAACAAGAGCAAAATCAGATGCTCTGAAGAATAAGCAGCTCCTACTTACTAACAATGGTCAATTCAGTGGGTCAAATGCTAGAAAGAAAAACAAAACAAAATCCTTTGACAAACCTACATCAGCACTCATCAAAGAGATAGAAAATGAGCAAATGATGTGTTCCATAAAAATATTTTTGTGGAGCCAAAAACCCTATCGGAGGCATGCATTGTGCTTAGCATCACTAGATGCACCTACCATAGCATTATTATTGATGTGGCACTTACAATGAATTTTTAGTAAGCGGGAATAGACTTAAACATTCTTCTGTAAGTGGTTATCGATGCGGAAAATATAGGTCACAGCCAGCATCCGGAGCATGCATTGTGCTGAGCAACACTAGTTCCACCTACCATAGCAATATCATTGATGTTGCACTTGTCAGTAAGCGGGAATGGACTTAAACATTCTTCTGTAAGTGGTTATGGATGCGGAAAATATAGGTCACAGCCAGCATCCAGAGCATGCATAGTGCTGAGCAACACTAGTTGCACCTACCATACAAACATCATTGATGCGGCACTTGTTAGCAAGCCTATATGGATATTAACCATTATGTAAGTGGTTGCGGACGCCAATGCCGACGCTCAGGCTATCCCTTACTTTTGTGAGGTGAGCTAAAAATGAACCACATCAATCCATTCATTATTATTTTGTTAAGTTCATGTCCATACTTTTAGAGATTATGTGCAGTATGGGAAGACAATCCAATTTCTCTCAGACTTTGTCTTTATAAATAAATCCCATGACACTATGGAAAATCTTGTATTGCAACTCTGCATGATTATGTTCCCACTGATATCTTAATGACATAGTAATTTTTGTGTCAGACGTGACACTCTGCTGACATAGACACAGATTATTATAACCATGATCGTAAAGGGAAATACATGTATACTGTTTTACCTATGACCTGAGTTCTGTATTCTGAAGTTCTGTCACATTTGATATTGTTATGAAAGTGGGGCATTGGCTTACAGTTTTATTTCGTTAATTTTGTAAATCCTTTATTTTCTTTTTTCTTTTCCAGACCAAGCCAATCTAATCTTACAAAAGGCCTTCATCATTGGAACATCAACATCGATTGACACTGCCCCTTATATTACAGAGACATTACAATTACTCAACTTAGATAATATGAACAATTAAAATAAGTAATACAATGTATTGCTGTCTGTGGCTCATTATAAATGAATACCTTGACAGCTAATCCGTTCATGGCACATGCATTTGATTAAATGTGTAATTTATAACATTCATAAAATGTAGGTATAATTAAAAGTTTTATACATGTATCTTGATTTCATGTTTAAAGTTTCATTTTTATAGAATTATCACAAAAAAGAACATTTTGTTTTGTTTTGTAATGTTTTGTCAAATGATTGATTGTTATGAAAAGTGCTATCTTTGTATCATGATGAAAGCTTTTAAAGGTTATTTCAAGTTATGAGTTTTTATTAATGCCCTAATCTGTTTTGGATTGGTTCTTATTTTTTATAACCCTGCTTCAAGAAGAGGAGGTATATTGGTTTATATTACCTCTGTTCCTCCAGCAATATAACTTTCGTAACAGTTTTCCTAGGAACTACTTATCACAGTGACTTGAAATTTGGTATATGACTTCAGTATGAGGTCCTCTATTGGGAGTACCCAAACTAGGTCTGTCTAATATCTACTTCCTGCTTACTGACAAAGTCAATTTGGGTGTAGTGGTGGTATACTGAGTGAGCAGTTGCTCACAGATTTCTTGTTTGGCTGGGTTTTAAGAACTTATAAAATGGTGAATATAATTTGACAGTTTTCTTAACAGCAATATATCACATCCTCTTGACATTTTGTATGCAGCATCAACATGGATTCAAATTCAGTTCTGTTGCTTTTTCTTTGATGTATATGAGTATTAAGCATCATGAAAGCTTACATCAGATAACTGAAACACAAAGTAGTCATTCAGATGTTCATACTGAAGAGTTACATTAAAAAAAGTTGAGGCTGAAATTCTTTTAAAATAATTTTGTCTTGCCTGTGACACAGAGCCCGATACTGGCATCTGCAATAACTTTAAATTTTATGAGCATCTCCATATCTCAAGAACTATTTTTCTTTATTTGATGAAACTTGGTATACATATGCCCCATAAGAAGCTTAGCACAGCTACCTCCCAATCTCCTGACCTTGATTTTCTTGTTGTGAATTTTGACAATTTTTGGCCGGATTTCACGGAGTGAAAAATTCGGGTTATAAAATGGTGAACGTCGGGCGGGCGGTGGGTGGCGTGCGGGCTGGGAAAAAATTTTAGTAACAGTTTTCTCAGCAACTACTAATCACAGCCACTTGATATTTGGTATACAGCATCAGGGTGGGGTCCCATAACGTGGGAGACGATTTTAGGTCTGTCGCTCACCTACTTCCTGTTTAACGAAATCCGGCCATTTTTGACTTTGACAGATTTTTAATAAGTATAACAGCATTGTTAGTTATAATAGCACCTTCTGGTATCTCAGGAACTACATGTACTAGGTAATGAATGATATGTTTTTGCATCAGATCTAGAGAGCTTCTTCCTCATCTTTTGAACTTGACTTTGGGTTTTTAAGATGAGCAACTTCAATAATTTTCCCTGGTATTTTTGAGAAATGTTTAAAGTTCAATTCTGATTTGTAATCACAATAGTTTATAAATTGATAAAAATATAGGTTTAGAGACTTAACAAGGAACTGATAATTCTGATGGTGCCAGCAGGCACATAACTTTACTTTAATGTTAACTCTTGCTACTATCACAATGTTGTGTCATGTATATTTATTCCACATCTCATTATCTGTCCACAATGTAAACAAACACCATTTTAGCTTCCATCATCTGTATTATTATTTTTGGACATTAAATTTACAAGCTTTGATATATTCCTCTGTCTCTTGCTGCTCCCTGAAATTAGGAAGAAAACAGTAAAAATATTATGAATTTGAAGACTTTCAAGTTCTTAATGACCCTTAATACATTATAAATCACAAAGACACTACCTATGGATCAATATTTTAGTTCAAAAATATTTTTCTTAATAGTTATCTTTGTTACAATAACTCAATTTCATACATCGAGAGAACAAAGAAAGTTAGAAACTGTCCAACTTATATTTTGGTAAGTTTACTAATTGAATTGTTCATAAAAATAATTACATTAACGTGTTCCACTGCGTTAAGTTGTTCTTAAAATACATATGGCATTGTGATTTTTTTTTACTACAAAAAATTTGCAGGCGTATTATGGAATGATGATGTCATCATTGGTGTTATTGGCATTGTTGTTGTTGTCTGTTTTACAATTTTAGTGTTCCCAAAATAATTGTAGTTTTGTTTTTAAAATTAATCATGAGGATTTCTTGGTTTTTTTTGGTCATCTACACTAAGTTGCAAAGCATCTATCAAGTATGGGACTATCATGATGAGTTACAGATCAAGTACACATTTTGTTGTTCACAGAAAATATGGCTTTTGGACTTTTTATGGCGGTTGTCCATTGTGGTTTTTCTAAATTGCCGTTTAATTGTGGGCTGTGTCGCGTACAATTATTCCACATCTCATTATTTTCTATTTTTTTATGAAAAGCAGTTTTCTGTGTTATTTTCTACAATTTTGAGTCATTTTTTCCATTCATTGTAGGGGCATTAACTGTGTCTTACAAACATAAGCATCATATAGGGTTGCTGCATTGTCCTGTTACAGAATATTTTAAAAAAGGCAACATAAACCTTTCATTGAAGATTGCCATAAATTTCTAGTTACCTTTATATTTCTTCTGTTTATTTTGTTTATTTTCTTCATGTTTGATGGCCTTTTCTCTTGTTTTCTGGTCTACTATGGGATCCTGAAGAACCATCTTTAATGCATCAAGTTCTTCTTTTATTTTCTTATATTCCTAGAAGAAATTTGTATAAAAATTAATAAGAGTGACTTAAGGTTCTTCTAAATGAAAATGGCTGCCATGCATTGTCAATACAAAACTTTCAAAAAATACACAGCCTAAATGAAATAAGTTTTTTGCTAAAATTATATTGAAATGAATGTTTTACAATCTTATCTAAAGCAAGCTAGAAATAATTACATTTATTGACTAACATAAAAATATTTGTCTAAATATGATGAAAACAGCCTATACTATATAAACACACGCCAATATATAAACTACGCCAATATGTAATTTATCCGTCCAATATGGATATTGGATGGATAACGCCAGTCAATATGGCATATTGGCCTAGTCAATATGGCACGTCAGTCATATTGGTCAGGTTAGTCAATAAAGGTATAATTGCGTAAAGTTATCCATATTGGCTGACAATAACTCAGTCAATATGGAAAACTTTACGCAATAATACTATAATACAAACTGTCTTTAAAGGTAAAATATTCAATATTTGTAAGGGTGTGCTCGAATAGTAGGATAGTAATCAGACGCACCTTACATGTTTATGTAAATAAAATTAGATTAAGACTTATTGTGGGATTTTAAATGCTAGCTTGTTCTGGGTAACAGTCAGTTAAATCTAATTAGACAGGTTTAGAACAAAATACATCATTTGCTCAATCTGTGTATTTTTTTAAAGTTTTGTATTGACGATGCATGGTAGCCATTTTTCATTTAGAAGAACCTTAACATTCTTTAACTTTAGGATTGAAATTGGTTAAGATGTCAATCATGTATGGACAGATATATTGTATGCAATGAAGTTTCTTTGTATCATTGTGTTTTTACAATTAACAAAAAAAATAATAATCTTCCTGAATATCAAATGTCTTCTTAGGGTCCCATTCCTGCATCAAGAATAGTTTTCATTTTGTCCATCTGTCCACAATTTTTCATGACCACTAAAACTCCAAATTATAAACAGTACATATCTGTAAATTAACACAGTGATTTAAAAAGTAACATTGGAGAATTCACATTTTAAAATCAAATGTAAATCAAATGAACATGTACATGTATTTACAAATTTAGATTTTTGTGATTAGGCCCTTCCTGACACATTTGTTCTTAATTGTCAAGATGGCGTTGTTCTTCGACATTTAAAGATTAGGCTTGAATCTTAACCCTTGCCGTGCTGTGTTGTTTTACTTGGTTCAAGTGCTCACTGCTGCATTGTTTTGGTTAAAAACAACAAATTATCACTATATAACTTCAAACAGTTGTAGAAATAAAACCAAACAACAAATAACTTTGATAATTTATATGGAAGTACATTTATGACAAAGCTTCAAAATTATATAATCAACAACACAATATGGTTTCCATGGTAACCAAGTCATTCATGTTTTCCCGTAAAAACCATTTTTTGTAGCGTTTCTTTCATTTATTGTTTTTTTAAACAAATAAATTGTAGAATAAATGAAATGATTTGATAATTTAGGAATAAAAAGTGTCAAATGAACCAATTTCTCTCAAAATATTTACTAATAAGCCTTTAAGATAAAAATTATACATTGTATAAAGGATACTATTATTTTGTGAAAAATAACAATTTTTTAAACAAATAAATATAGGAAGTGAGCTTTGGACACCTGACTTAAACTAATGTGAACAATACTTGAAACATGTAAGTACATTTTCAATTAAATAACAGTTGTAAACATACATGTATATATCATTTCTGTTAATATAACATCAAAACAAATATTGCAGTTGATACAAGAATGTACATAGTACAGAAATCATTCTTCTTCATTTGCTATTTCCAGCGCGTGTATGCCAGGATATATTCCTGTTTTGTGTGGTACAGTTCAAAACATAACAAGGAACAATGCATGATATTACTTCACATTGGCCACATTGATATGCACTCTCATGTCCAGGACTTTTACGCTTTTGTTCTACTGCAGACTAAATTTCTCGTTCAGCAGGGTTACACACAACACATTGTCTCGAAACAGTGCGTCCATTTGGTGATATTTTATGGGGAAAATGCCTTCCAGAAAGTCATTAAAGTTGAGGAGAGGATCATGCATTCATCCACTTTTCTATTTATGTCTTTACACTCAATCAACTGACTGATAAGTTTTCTTCAGAAAATTCTTTGGAGCATCGGTGTTCCTTCGTTAACATTTTCCTTGTAAAGTATGTAGGCATTCAATGTTGCAAGACTGCAAACGTGAAAAAATACTTTCTTTCACCACTTGAGTGTTTTTATCATAACCCTGCCATAAGATGCCATTTGATCAGTCCTGGATATAGAAAATAAGAAAATCAAATACTTTCATTATAAATACTAAAAACATGTCAGAGAAATAAGTGTCAAAAATCAGACACATCGTAATGCACACATGCTTCTTCATATATTGATGAATCAACAAATAACACAATAATCCATGTTCTTTAGTTAGTACATGTAATATAAGCAGGTATTTTGAACATATGAATATGTCTTTGTAAAAATATATAATTACCAACCAATAAAGTCATTTTGAGCTTTTATTGAATAAAAACACCTTAGAATTAATAGAATGTGTTATTATTGAGAATGGAAAGCTTAAATAAATGTACATCATGTAAAAAGTTTCATGATGAAGTGACAACCTTAACCTACATGTGATGCATATAGTTACATTTATGCAAAGACTGAAAAACTAACATGTCAACACCTCCTTTCAGCTTATTGTACTCTGTGACAAGTTTTGGATGATAAATCTCTTCCCCAATGGTTGGATCACGTTTACCAATACCTGAAATGTTAAAGGCAATCTTAAAGTATTTTTTTTAAAAGTCTACTAAGTGTAGAAGTGAAATTGCCAGCAAATTCATGGTACAATTGTTTTTTTTTATAAATTGTAACTGTGTTATAACTTGGTCAACTCAGAATTAAGTAGCTTATATGTGTTTAAATCTTGAATTCCTGAGACAGAAATATAAGCATCGTACTATGTACATGTACGAATAAGAATATACTACGTTAATGTACAAATGTATATGGTACATGAATTTGTGTGTGTATATATTTTTTTATCAGAAGTTATCACAGTTTAAATAGTTACACTTACAAACATGTACGTATGTACTGTTTTTTTTTATAAAAGATTTATGAAAAAAATGTACGTCAAAATATGAATTTTACTAACTAATAAATTCAGATGAAGAGACTGTGGTAAGCACCATAACAACTTTGCTATCATGGTATTTAGTTTACACTAAGAATTCCAGAGTTTGCAACAACTGAAGTCTCCTTTGCGAGGTACAGCAGCATCTTTTATAAGTTGAGGAATGCCTTTCTGATTAGATTGAACAGTTCCAGTTGCACCAACACCTAGTTCCCATAAGTCTTGAAATAGCTGAGGAGATGTGTAATAGTTTTCAATACAGGATATGTCCTCGTCCATAAAAGCCTCTTAGTAAGTCCATGGTTAGGTCATAAGTTGATCTATTTAGACTTGGTGGTGTGGAAGATTTCCCAGTATAAAGTCGAAAGCTAGAACAGTAGCCATTCGTTGCATCACAAATCATATAAGCCTGTCATGGTTGTCAACTCAAAGTTAGTTGCCTCTCCATGGTACCATTCCTTCATCCAGTGCCAGCTGATGATATGGGTAATAGGCATGTCCGAAACTTAACACGATTTGCTTAAAGATGTCTCCAAGTTTGAACAATGGGTTATATTGGCAAGTCCACGGGGTATATAGAAGGTGTTGTCATTTAGATGGAGGAAAGTTAAAATCAGTAAAAATCTATCTCTTGCCATACAGTATCCAAAGAATGGTGTACTTGTGATAGGATACCAATAGTCTGTGACATCAATCTGGGAAACCAGTCCCATAGCTAGAATCAGGACAATGAAAACTCTTATTTCATTTTACAGTTGTGTTTACCCATTTTCTAAAACTTGACTTCAAAGATAATTGACCGTCTACAGGATTACTGCTCTGCGTATCTTTTGTTTCAACTGATATTTTCTCATAGGTGGATTCAAGAGGTTGATATAATCCATGGATGAGTTCCGATCATTTACATCTTTCAGCATCCGAGCTTCAGTGTTGAAGTCTGACTGTAAAGAACACGTGGTAAAGAAGGGTGTTCCAGGTCTCCTAATTGCCACTCCTGATCTTCCTCGACGTCATTTTCAACAATCTCATCGTTATCATTGTTTACTTCATTAACTTCGAACCTTTCAGATTCTTCCTCGGTATCATTATCATTAAACAATTCAAAAAAATCCGTGTATCCTTCGAGATAATTTACTTCGGCAGCCATGTTGTTTCCAATGTAAATTATGAAACAGCGCCATCTATTTTCCGTATTTTGTTCTGCCGAATTTCATTCAAATTTAAGTATTAGAATTATTTTCTACTCAAATCTAACAACTATTTATTTAAATTATTTAATCGTTTTGTAAATGGGTATAAAGATTTTTTCTAGACCTCGTAAATTAGCCAATTTTCTGAAGATTGGTGAAGCGTAAATATAGATTGTTGGCGCAAAATCGAAAGTAGATTTTTTCTCGATTTGGGGACTGATCTCGGTTTTATTTGACACTTTTCTAAATTTTACCAAGAATGAAAAGATTTTCATAAATATATTTTAGTAAAATATCGAATCAGTTGATCCGATTGTTTTAAATCAACGGGATTTTTCAATTACGAACCTCGGGTATTAATTTTTAGATCTAGGGAATTTCCAACACCACGTGACATAAAAATATTTATAAAAAGACAATAATATATTTTGTTTATTTCTCACATTGTTTCAAAAAAATTCACTGAAAAGTCAAGTAATAATAATGTTCTTGATTCCTATATGGATTAAGTTTCAACAAGACATGTCTTTCCTTCAAAATCCAGAACTTTCGTGACCATGTTCTATTTTTAGTACAAGCCCGGATATATCCGGGCTCAGCACTGAGCAACTGGAGGGTGGATCCCGGATATATCCGGGCTCAGCATGGCAAGGGTTAAGCATTATATTCTTAAGCTAGGACCAAATGCAAAATAGTGAGCAGCAAACACTGGTCACATTGAAGGCTGCTGACTCACTATCTAGCATATGTTATACCTGGTTACATTGAAATAAGGTATCAAAGTCTCCATTTCTTTGTTTTTCTTTCTTTACTTCAGTTTTGACAGCTTGTTCTGATATTTTTTCTTTCTCTTCACTAGATATGTAATATCCTGCTTTAACAAATATATCATGTAATCTGTTTTTATATCCCTGCAATTAAACAAAATGAAATCATAGCTTCTATATGCATTAATGTACAAAGGTATGGTAGAATATTGTTTGATCAAGTTTATTGAGTACAATAGTAATTTTAAATTTCAAAACCTTTTTAAAGGTAAAGAAAGATTTTCTTGAAATGACTCCACTATAACTACACAAGTCACGACTTTAGTAGTGATAGTAACTTTAAAACGTTAAATTTTCACTTTGTATCCACTGTATTATTTATAAGCACCACAGAGATCAAGTATGTCGGTTCTGTATGGTGATACAACTCTTAATCATTCATTGTTTTGACGTGGGGTGTCGGATTTAGAACTGATGTATTTGATTCTTTTACATCAATCGATAAATGTTTCTTAGCTAGTTGTCAGTAACTTCGAGTGTTCTCAAGAGAGTTCCTCCTTGTCTTGTTGTTTTCGTACAGTATTTTGTCTTAGGTTCTCTCTTGTTGAATTGAACTTTTGTCAATTGAGTTTTACAGTGTGTTTTATATGAAGCTTTGTGCAAGCTTATCAATAGGGGGAAGGTTGGATCCAAAAAACTAGTTTAACCCCGCCACATTTTATATGTGCCTGTCCTAAGCCAGGAAACTTTGCCAAAGCCTTTGTCCTTGTCATTCTATGTTAACTGTTTTATGTCAAGAATTGAGTCTTTCGTTGATGATTTAGGGATTGGTTTTGATACTTTTGTATTGTATTATTAGTCTAGGGCCAATGCAAGACGGTAAGCAGTGACCTATGGTCATGTTGAAGACTGCTTGCTGTTTTCCGTTGTGATTTTTTGAATTGCTGTTTGTTTATGTTTGTTGTGTCGCGTACACTTATTCCACATCTCAATATCGTATATTTAAACCTTAGCTTCAACTCAACTATATTTTTGTTAAAAAATGATTTAGTATCATGAAACTTATACTTTCACTTTTAACTAAAGTACTATCAAAGATTAGTGACTTGTCATCAACTTTGACATATTTTGATAGTATATCCCCATACAGAAAGAAAAGAAAAGAACATACATGTATAATAAAATGTTCATTGCATGACATCAATTATAACAATTTCCAATTTACTCCTTGACAATTTAAAATGAGAATACCTCCAACACAGACCGTGGAAGCAGAGCCTTATCACCTGCTACAAGATTCAACACCATCAGATTGCCATTGACCCAGGGAGATACTACACAACTGGAGACACCCGAACCAGAGGTAACCATAAGCTCAGACAGATCAGAGCCAAGAAGGACCTGTACCACCATTCCTTCTTCCCGAGATCCATACGATGCTGGAACCAACTACCAACATCTGTAGTTGATGCAGGCACTCTAGAAGAGTTTAGGGCCAGGTTGAGCACCATTCCCTGGAGCCCTACTCAGCACAAACCATAGATTTTATTTGTAAATACTATCCATTTTTTGGACTTTTAACTGTGTGTGAATGAGAGGAGTGTTATTTGTTTGTGCATGTACCCGAGTCAAGTACACTCTCAACCGGGAAGAAGGAGAAGAAGGAAACAGTTCTAGGTGTTTAAAACAAGATTGCAAAAGAGAGACAAGAGCTCACTTCTGGTCTCTGAACACGTTTATTTTTAGGATCCTGCGTTGAGAATGAGAAGTATCTAGAATTAATTGTAAAGGGGTGTCAGAAGGCACTGAGTTAAAAAATTTTAAGTTGTTGTATTTTTTGATTATTTTTTCTGATGCAAAATAAAGGAAAATCAGTGTAAAAAACAATAAGAAGTTTTAAGACCTGAAACAGTGATTTTTAACTATTTCAGGATTTGCAAAAACAATTCATGAATATAGATTATTCTTTTACCTTTTCTGTAATTTCTTCATTAACAAGTCTTCCTTCTAGCAATGCCCACTCTTCTCGCAGCTCCTCAGATAAGGTGGGAAAGACTAACATTGCGTGAGGGTGACAGGCATAGGGTGTATTAAAGTTCATATGATATCGACATGTGTTTGGTTCTGATACATTCACTATCTCATTTTTG
This sequence comes from Arcuatula senhousia, assembly GCA_963971305.1. Taxonomy (NCBI): domain Eukaryota; kingdom Metazoa; phylum Mollusca; class Bivalvia; order Mytilida; family Mytilidae; genus Arcuatula; species Arcuatula senhousia. Next base: position 52,905,248 of record OZ020307.1, on the reverse strand, counting down.
TTTCCACACCTGATGAAAACCTAAAATATACCAACAATGATATTTTACAGCACTTTGCGCAATGCACCTATTAGAAATGAACTTTAACATTGTTCATGATGAGAATAATTTTGATTATGTGCATGGGTAATACTGTATAATCATTTATTTTATTTGGGATTAAATTTCGTGGTTTAGAGCACAAAACTGATTTGGTGGGGACAAATTTTCATGGAATTTTGATTTTGAAATACACTATTCAACTAAATGTTTCAAATTCGTGGGGATTTAATTTCGTTGATTTCTCCTATCCACGAAATAAATGAAATTTAGTCCTCCACGAATGTTTCTGCTTCTACAGTAATATCCATTATTTGAAGGGAATGTTTTGAGTATAAACATTTTGTTGTTCTCAGGTCTTTATATTTTTCAATTCAACATTACCCCGGTACAAAAATTATTCTCTTCGTAAATTTTCTTTAAATTAGCTCTAACTTAAGAACTATTACATTCCACACTATTAAATAGTTTCATAATTATTCAATTTAGTGGTGGGAGGGTTTTTTTTATCCCGTCACAGAAAAGGCATGGAATTATGTTGTAACCAAACCCTATGGTAGGACTTGTTTCTGGCAATGGGCGTACGCCGAATGCCGCCGGCTGACCGGCTGATCGTTTGTTTCTGGCTCATTTTATAACTGCGCATGTGCGGCGTACGCCGCTATCAGCCGGTGAATTTTGACCGGCTACAAGCGGCGCAAGATGGCGGCAAGATACAAGAATTGATGCAAAACAGTTATAAATTAAAATATGATTCTAAAGATTTAATTTTTTTCATAATAAAGACATTGCCCTAAAAGTTCGCGTAGAAAAAATTGAATTCATTCCATTTAAAGGTCGATTTGGGATGATGGGACGAGATAATTAGGGACGTTGTTGTCGATGGGACGAGATAATTAGGGGCGATGTGATGGTATTTTTGGAAAACTACCGGCAAAATCAGTCGTTTCAATTGTTTCTTGCACGAATAGGCGTACGCCGGTCACATGATCGGCGCATGATCGGCTTACTAGAAACAAGTTCAGCCTATGTTTAGTTTGGTTTTGCAAAATGTGTCTTTGTTTGATGGTTTCTGAATGGTAATTTTTACTTTCTTTACCATATTCAAATCAAATTTTGAAAGCTTTCTACAATGAATTGATGGTCAAATTTAGTCTTGCAGCTAATATGATCAAGTTGACTAATTCACAAGTACCTTCATTGATCTGAACAAATTTCCACAGTTATCTCCCTCTCTCATCACCATGGCAACAAATGTGTTGTTTACAATCTCCCATTCTTGCCAAACTCTGAAAATGCAACATAGACAAATATAAATCATCTTTACAATAGATCTAATAATAAACTGAAGTCATAGGTCATGTAGGTTTTAACAAAAGAATTAAATAGGGGTATACACTTGCTTTTAAAAATATAGTTTGTGCATTATAATTAATGTTCTTAACTTTATGAACTAGTTATATGAAGTAACATTAAAATAAGAATTTTATTTCAAAACCTCTTTTTGGTACACTTTAATGTTGTGAAATTGGAGACTCTTTCATTTGTTATATGTAAAATCAAAATCATTGTGTCATTTCTGTTGTTGATAATAAAAGGTTACAACAAAATTACTTTTTTTTACTTTCTCAAATTCTACCCTAATACTTTTTTTTTTCTTTCAAATAAATGTAAGATATTGTACTATTTTGAGCATGCGATAATCATCATCAGCCTTATTTATATATGTCATGTAACTTGGAGACAGATTCACATAAGCATAAGCTTGTTTCCAAATCCATATGATGTACTTAAATTGTGTTTGTATCAGATATGTTAATATTTTCAAAATAAAATACGTTTAAATCAAAATTACTGAACTTGGAGGATCAATCTCAAATGTCCAAGAGAAAAGAGAAAACAAGGAAAACATACTTAGAAATTGAAGATTGCAATGGTCCTGACTTGGTACAGGCATTTCAAAAGAAATGGTGGGTTAAACCAGGTTTTATGGCATGTGACATTGCATATATACTTTTAAGCAGACCATCTAGACAAACCTTACCCTAAGATACCATTATAGGGATTCCATCTGTAAGAATCTTCATGCTGGGATACATTAAAAAATGGACAAAATTTGTAGGTGTATCTGTAATTAATATAAAGAAAAATATGGACTGTTTTCAAATCTGTGGTTTACAATTGTACATTTGTTCAGTAGAGAAAATACATGGATCTACAGACCACAATGTAAATGTTCAATGAATTTGAAATTTCTTATAATACCGGAAATAAATGATACTTGAATTTTTTTTATTTTCAACCTTTTTTATATTGATCTTTTATATCAAACATAGTCAACACTGTTTAGATGTCAGATATTGGTAAAGTAACAATCTCTCAAGATGTTTTAGTTTTTTTCACAACAAGTTGAAAAGCTGTAAAAATTATAATAATATAGAGATTTCTTTCCATATCTTTAAAAAATAACTAAATCTTAAATACCCCCCTAAAAAAAGGTTCTGTTAATATGAATATAAATTTCTTAATCCAGTTTTTGAATCTTACATTGCATGAATGAATACTTACGAGTCTATCTTTTTACTAAAGCACTTGTTCGTCAATCTCCGTAAATGTTCTGGTCCAGAAAACTTGGAAGGTTGAATTCTCATCTTTAACTGGTCATCTTCTTGTTGAGTATTCTGTGAGTTAAAATTCATCCTAAAATTACAAGATTTATAAACAGTGAAACCTCTCTTAACTGAGCCCCTTAAGAACTTAAATTCTGTTCAATTTAGACGGAATAGTTTATAAAGGCTAAAATTATGTTGATATTCTACAAATGTTCTACAAAAAAACTCACAACAATTTTAGTTTAGGCAGCATTTCAATTAAGACAGGGTTTGGTTTAGCCAGATTTTCACTGCAAATTAAGACTTTTAGCTAGCCATAATCTAGCAAAGCTTGCATACTGGGTATGGTGATTTTTTTAATTCATGCTTGCCTTTGGCTATTCCCTTTTTATATTTTTAACTGTAAAAGCATGATTGGTAAAAAAAAACTTGTGTGTATTGTAATTTCAGTTGACTATATGTATAGAGAGAAATTTGTTATTTATAATCCACACTTAGGCCTGGTCTTAATGCTTATTTTTGTGTGTAGTTTGATTTGGACAATACTTGGTACATACCCATAACTGGATGGCTCTTCCACTATCTTCATATTTATCATTTCAATTTCAGCTTGAAATAGAAATAAAAAAATATATAACTATCAATGTTTAAAATGAACAAGTATGTTTTAACATGTTTTTTAGCCTCAGATCAGCTCAATGGTTTATATACTTTTGTTGTTGAAAAAATCTCTTTTATAGGATATTGAAAAAATTTGTATAAACTTTTGTTAATAGTGTAAATGACAAATAATATGTAATCAAATAGAAGAGGGTAGGTTGACATGTTCAGGGGGAATCCATTCATCTTTAATTTTGTTAAATAACATATTTTAACATATGAATTAATATTATCTTTAAAATGTTTTAAATTTGATTTGATATACAAAACCAAAGCCAGCGGAAGATTTACAATAAAAAATGGACAGGGCATGAGTATGGAGAAAAGGATTCTACCTATTGCTGTACATGATGTAATCAAAAGTATAAATTTTGTTATGAGATCTACTAGCTCAAGTCTTAACCATAACATTATTTTTATAAATAATATAAAGAGTAGAGACGATTTTACCAAGTAATATGTCATCTTTTGAACAAATATCAGTGCTTGTTTCTATCAACATGTTCACCTATATAAATTAAAGGAAAAACTATCCCTAATTTGTTCTAAATCTTCTTTATAAGGCACTGGATACAGTTACCTGGAAAAGTAACAATAAGAAAACAAGATTGCTACACGCAGCCAATGTCCCATGCTGCCCCATTAAAGTTGAAAATGTATGTACTAAAATTTGAATAATTGAAATTGCATTGCGTTATGATTACCTACATATCATGACATTAACCATCCTACAAAGTTTCATCAAAATCTGCAATCACAAAGTGTTCCTATGACCTATAAAATGAACAAAGTCGATTAAGTCCCATAACTTCTTAAAAAAATGTCGAATCAAAATGGCAGTACGATATGATCAACTACATATCATGACAAACAATCCTAAAATATTTCATCAGAATCGGTTGAGTGGTCTCAGAGGAGTTGTGCTCACAAAAGTGTGACAGAGAGGACGGACGAAGACCATTACTAGGTCCTTCTGTCGCGTTGTGGGGGTGGGGGGGGGGGACAAAAATTATTGTTACCTGACACAGGAAGGACAGACTAAATGAAAACTGTGTAACAGACGGGGACCTGTTTTTTTTAATGATTTTTCAGTATTACTATACAATTATTATTAATTTCCATTTAAATTTTGTTATATTGTTTTTCAATTTTTTATTTTTGTCTCTTATCATCAAATATTGTTATGGGCTGCATCTTGGTGCAATTCTATATTTACTTACCGGTATTTACCAATTGTGGTGAATGGGTGTAGAATTGTATCAAGACCCAGTTTCTATTGTTTGCATTATATCTCATTCCTACGTACATGTGTTATAGCCATTTTAATACTGTAAATGTTTTCAACAAATAAATTATCATTATTATAATGATTATTATTATTTTGTTTTCATGTTAATTATATCATGTGTATGTACATTATATCTATGTTTTATAATACGCTTATGAATAATAAAAATAATTGAATTGTTAATTAAATAAACGTTTTCAGGTAACAATAATGAGAAGTAATTAATTAGCAATAAGAAAAAATTGTTATTGTTACTGTCCTAAAAACAGGTCCGCATCTCTGACCTGATTTTCATTTTACTTTTACTTCCGGCATCAGGTAACATTTTTTTTTCTTATTGTTACGACATACTTTTCCAGGTAATTACCCAGTTTGTCTTTTATATAGTATATATGCGGTTTAATCTTTAATGTACCGTAATCCTTCTAATTGCCGCCCCGGGGGCGGAGACATTTTCCAAAAGGGGGGGCGTCAATTAGAGATCGAAATTTACCGATAAAAGCGTGAAACAGCCTATAGATCAATAACTGAGAAAAGTGTGAAACAGACTATAGGCTATTTTTATACAGTGAAATAAAGTGGTGTGTAATGCATTATTATCGATGTCCGTGTGTTTGTACAATTAAAAGGTGAGAATGATACAACTTTCTTGATATCTCAGGAACGGGGAGGGGCGATAATAAGAGATTCATATTTCTGATTTCTGTCTTTTTGCGGAGGGGCCGTTTATTAGAAGGGGGGCGTCAATTAGAAGGATTACGGTATTAATTCTATCCCTGGACACCACGTCGATGGATAGAAATACAATGATTAAACCTCATGTAAATTGTAACCAAAACATATAAGAGCATAACTCAAAATTTAACCAATGGATAAATATGGGAAAGTTTTGACATAGAGACATAATAATATACACCTTCCACTCTGCTGTCTATCATCTACTGATTAGCCAATAGCATCTTGTAAATTGATCACATATGTAAACAAAAGATAAGAGCACATGGTGTCCGACATTACCTCGGACAAGCTGTGATATCTTGCTATACAAACTATATATAGTAAATTAATTAGGCTAATTTCTTAAGTCGTTTATTAAATAATTAACCATGAAATCTTGATAAGTTTTAGAGATAGTAAAATTTCATCATTACTTTGTATGCTAAAGTTAAAAAAGAAAATTTGAAATAATATTTTACCGTAGTAAAACAAAGGTTTTATTAATTGGGTTACATATAATAAACCATTAAATCCTTAAATTTAAACCTTAATACTGGTCAATTTTAATTGTTTAAAATACAAAATAAATTAATATTTACATTAGTGAAGCACACATACATGTACTTTTAATAATACATGTACAATTCAGTCTTGTAAATACTAAATAATTCTAATTGTTAAAAATATTATAATTAAATTGAATTAAAGTTTTGTTTTTAAAGTGTTTTATAAAAATTACAAAGAGTTTAATTGTAATTTGATTAAAATGTGGGAATTCTTTGATGGTAAAATTTGTTAAAACTGCACTTCATGTAAATATGTGAGTGTTCAAATGTTTCTTAAATATTGAAGTTATAATCTTCATCTTAAAGTTAAATAATAGTACAATGAGTGAATTTTATTAATTGTTTTACAAATTTACATGTATATAAAATTTCCTTTTTATTCTGTCTTTATACTTTTTTTTTTTTTTTTTAATTTGAAAAATTAGACATCCATGTCTGTATTTTATTATTGAATCAAAATTGTAAAAAGGTAAATATAAACAGTACTAATACCATGAATACATAAAGCATAAAACTGACTGATTCTGGTTAATTTATAACATTTAATTACATGTATACTATAATCAATGACTATGTGATGACTTTCAGTACTTGTTACTCTTAAAATTAAAAACGAAAGAATATGGAATATGTGCCAGAAAGACACGATCCATATATTATGTATATGTTAATACAGTCTGTTTCAAATCATGATCTATTTCTATTTCTCCTTATCATTATCTATAGCAGCAGCCATTTTGTTGATTAGCTTGTCCGAAGAAGCTGTGTTGGTATGCATTCTTATCAATGAGGGGCATAGCAGCAAATAGTGGAAAGGTGTATTATCAGATGGGTCTACTTTCACTTTGCAATTTTTAAAAAGTTTTTAGAGAAACAGCATCTTTTGAATGAGGTGCCATCGTCTTAAGTGTTGATTTTCTTTATGTGTATTTTCTTACCATCCAAACATGTGCTAAGTGAAAGGATAATGAGGAAATCAAAGATTGTAAGAATCATTTTCAGCTTGGTGGTCACAGCTTGAAAATAATTACTTCCCCCTTTTCACTTTCATTTTTGAACTTCCGGTTAAAGTGAAAGTAGGCTTTGATGAATGTGCTCCCTAAAAAATGTCAATTTTTCATTAACAGATAATTTTTGATTTCATAGAGGTGTAATTCTAGCGATATTCTACAGAGCAGACTATATTTTTACTTTAAGTCACTATGAAAAGTGTACCTTAAACTTGGTAAAATTTTGAAATAGATTGGTTGCATCAGACTTTGCCCTTGCCAAGAAAATGGATGATATCAAAGAACCATTAAAGCCAATAGCAGACAGTGTAAAGGAAAAAGCTTCAACAGCCCTTAATACATTAACATCTTGGTTAAAATCTGTACAACATCAAATTAAACTAGACACGATATCTGCCGAGAACGCTACTAGTGCTGGAAACACAGCATCTGCTGCTGTGAATGCAATACCAGATGATCATGTCAAACGTGAACTTCTTGCAAAATTGATTTCCTATGGGATAAGTCTTGTAGCCTCCATTGGTATAGCATACCTGTCAGCAAAAATCTTGATGAAAGCAATGGACCCTACTGGCAAAGAAAACTCAGATGCACAGAAAAAAGTAATTTAAAAATTTTATTTAAACTCACTTAATTATCTCTTTGCTATTGTTTTTGTGAAGCAGGATATTTCCATGTGGTTTAAATTTTGCCTAAAATATTTCTGTTTTGAAAAAAGATTGCGAAGTTAACATGTTACAGTTTTATAAATAGTTCAGGGCTAAAAATTAGGAATTTCAATCTGGTAGCCCAGACTTCATTTTTTGACCATTCTCTCTATATTTTCAACTAAATATTTCTAATATAGTCTTCCTGTGGCAGATCTTGAAATTTTCTAACAAGAGGGCACGCAATTAAAAAAAATCTTTTGGGACCTCTTGTTTATAATATAGCTCACCTGACCCGAAGGGTCATGTGAGCTATTTTCATCATCCATTAATTATTTTGCATTGAAAAGTGATTGAAAATGTATTGAACCTGTAGTTGTGCATTGGTTTTGGAGTTATTTTTGATTGCATTTTGTGAAGTGTTATCTGAAACATTGAACTGGCGACATTGGAAGTTGATTGAAATTTTCACTGCACTTTCAATTGCATTGAAAAAGCATTGAATTAGTATTGATATGATGTCATAAAAATGATTTCAAAATTAGCATGGAAAATTCTTGATTGTTTTTGCAGTTATTTTCTTGTGATTGATTCTTAAATCAATGCTTTCATCAGAATGTATAGCACTCCTAGTTACACAATTGCATGCTTCATGATTTTGAACATCTGCATGGTATTGGGTGCAGACCCATGCAGATATTAAACAAAAGGTTTAACAAAGAAACTAAACAGTGTTTTTAAAATTCCATTTACTCACTTACCTTTAAATGAAAATTATTTTTGTTTGCATTATTACAATTAGTACTAAAGCTGCCTTTCTGTTATAAATACTGGATTTACAATATACTAAAAGATCTAGATACTAGAATCCCAATGGTGCCCCTTAAAACAACCAATCAGATTTCTCAGCGGCACATTTTGAATGGAAGTTTAAGACATGAAGGGTGTAGATTTATATGTGATAATAAAGAAAGGATTAATTAAATAATATGGAATAACTTACACAGGATTTGAGCATTTTCTATTCATAATTAATTGACATGATTGAGGAATTTTTAAAATTGGAAAAGACAATAAATGCACAAATATTGTAAGTACAAATTGCATGTACATGTCAATGTTAGAAGTAAATTTAGGTTTTATTTTGAATCTGAACAAAACCAGAGATAAAAAAAGTATATAATACAATTATAATTTTAATAAGATCAAGCTAACTTATCAAATAAATTAGAATAGAACAATTAGTAAACAATCAACTAAATACTTCTATTATTATAAAGCAATTGTTTTTCAAATTTTATGTAAAACATACCATGGCTGCATGAAACACTAATTGTAATCAGTGGCGGATCCAGGGGGGCCCCCGGAACCCCCCCCCCCCTTTCCTCCAAAGTTTTTAATTTTTTGTGTAGATTTTCAGCAAAATTGGTCTGGAACCCCCCCCCCCCCCCCCCTTTGGCCTACAGAAACCAGTATGTGGAAATCCCCATTTCGAAAATTTCTGGATCTGCCCCTGACCCCTGTTGTAATAGCTATGATCGACCCACTTAGTTATATGTTAATTAAGAATTGCATGTTGCACATAAATGTAAGGGCGCCAGATTCCTTTCAAATTAGTTGAGCAATGTGTTTTTAATACAATCATTTAATAGTACATTAGGTATTGAGTTTTGAGTTATTTGTAATATCATTTCAATGCATTTTCAATGGTACCATTGGTATGAGGATTGATCATTGAGTTATTTTTGACATCATTTCAATCCTTCATCTAATTTACATATTTCACACAAATCCAGACAATATCAATGGACTTTCAATGTAAAACTACTCAATTTTCAATCTTCAATCCTTTTTCAATCAATTTTTTACCATAAGATTAAAATAGAATCAAAACTAAAGTAGTTCGCCAATCAAAACACAATCAAAATTCAATTCTCAGAAAAAAACTTCAAAACCAATCAGATAGCAATCAATTGCATTTTGGTAATATTGTCCATGTAGTCTGTCCGTTAACTTTTCTTCATAGATCTTCTTCTCTGAAACCATTGAAGGGATTGCTTAGTTAAATGAAACTTTGTACACTTGATCTTTTAGATGTCCTCTATAATTTGTGCATGTTAACCAACAAACATGGCCGCTGTTGCTAAAAATAGAACGGGGGGGGGGGGGTTAAACCATAGTTTTTAGCTTATACTCAAAAAGTATACGAGATAGAGAAAATCTGAAGCAACCTTACTTCTTTAGCATCAAAAACTCCACAAAACTCTCCATTGAGTCAAAGTTGTGGAATTCCTTATAGGAGTTACTTCCCCTTAATCATCAAATTTACCATTTTCATAGTTTTTTAGCTCACCTGACCCGAAGCTATTGTCATCATTAAGCGTTCGTCCGTCCGTTAACTTTTCTTCAAACATCTTCTTCTCTGAAAGCGCTGATGGGATTGCTTTGAAACTTTGTACAATTGATCTTTAGGATGTCCTCTACCAAGTTTGTGAAATTTGTGAACGTTGACCTACCAACATGGCCGCCTTTACTAAAAATAGAACAGGGTGGTCAGACCATAGTTTTCAGCGTATAGCTCAAAAAGTATAAGAGATAGAGAAAATCCATAGCAACTTCCCTTCTTCAGCATCTAAAGCTCTACAAAACTATCCATTGAGTCAAAGTTGTGGGACAACTCCTTTTAGGAGTTTTTTCCCCTTAATCATCAAAATTGACCATTTTCACAGTCTCAATTTTAACTGAATTTTAAAAATCTCCTTCTCTGAAACCACTGATGGGATTGCTTTGAAACTTTGAACAATTGATCTTTAGGATGTCCTCTACCAAGTTTGTTAAATTTGTGAATGTCGACCTACCAACATGGCCTCCATTACTAAAAATAGAACAGGGGGGTTAGACCATAGTTTGTATACGACCGCAAAAAATTTGCTGACGTATTATGGTATGATGCTGTCGTCGTTGTCGTCATTGGTGTCTGTTAACTTTTTAGTGTTTCCACAATAACTTTAGTTCCAGTTATCCGATTGCTATGAAACTTGACAATGATGTTCCTTACCATAAAAGGATGAATGGGATTGATTTTGGGGGTCCCCCCATTTTTCGTTCTTGAAATAAGGGGCCAAAAAAGGGCCAAAAATACTACTTTTTTGTTTGTTTCCACAATAACTTTAGTTCTTGTTATCTGATTGCTATGAAATTTGACAGTATTATACTTTTAGATATTTAGATGACATTCTTGCACTCAACAATCCTTCATTTTCTAATTTTATTACAGATATCTATCCTTCTGAATTAACCTTGAACAAATCTAACGTCACCGGTGATTGATGTCCTTTTTTAGATTTAGATTTAAGTATTATTGATTGAAAATTACATACCAAAGTATATGATAAACGTGACGACTTTACCTTCCCTATAATAAATTTTCCCTTTCTTGAAGGAGATGTTCCACTAGCGCCGTCATACGGGGTTTACATTTCACAGTTAGTAAGATATGCTCGGATCTGCAGTTGTGTTTCTGATTTTAATAATAAAAACCGTTTTATTACTGAAAAATTATTGAAACAAGGTTATCGATACCACAAATTAGTAAAATCTTTTTCTAAATTCTTCCACACGTATCGATCTCTTATTGAAAAATTTAATTGTACACGTCACTTTCTTATAGTGAAAGGAATATCACACCCTGTATTTTATGGTAATGTTTTTTATAAAGCTCACAAATTTAAAAGCAATCCAATAGAAATGAAAAATTGGCTTCAAAATTTATTACGGAAAGGATATGAAATGAATATCTTGGTTAAATCTTTGAATTTAGTGTTTTTTGGCAGAAATATTGAAAACTTGATACTCGCTTTACAGCTAAAAACGGACTATAATCCACGTGTTTATATTTGTACTCCTCAGTGAAAATAGGTAAACTACAACTTAATCCCTCTATTGAAATTTGCAACAACGGAAGATGATTACTTTGATCAGTAAAATTGATATCTATACAGAGGAGATTAACTTGCTATGGGTATGAATTTTTTTGCTTGAAGGAAAAAAACTCCTACACTGAAGGAAAAAAACTCCTTCACTGTAGGAAGAAAACTCCTACTCTGAAGGAAGAAAATTCTTTATCAAAGATGATAATATGACCATGCACCAATTGGATAGTTTCTTACATTTTAAATCAAAGTCTGTTTAATATAATGTTAAATTAAGGACATAATTCTTTGTGTTTATATATCATTTACATTTTACACCATCAGCATAGCATGTTAAAAAAGTGAATCTCAAATTGAAAAAAAAAAACAAAGCTATTACATGAAAAGATTTTTCTTTCTATGAAAATGCGAGTTTTTCTTTAAATTAAATGAAGAATAGAAAGGAAGTTTGAAGATGACGATTTTAAAAATACATGTAAGCTAAACATGCTAAACATTTTGATTTTACTGTATTTTTGTTTTAAAGATAATAATAGTTTATGCCGGAAAAGATTGTCTTTGTCTTTTTAGCTCACCTGACCCGAAGGGTCATGTGAGCTATTGTCATCGTTAAGCGTCCGTCGTCCGTCCGTCCGTCCGTCCGTCGTCCGTCCGTCCGTTAACTTTTCTTCAAAGATCTTCTTCTCTGAAACCACTGAAGGGATTGCATTGATACTTGGTATACATGATCTTTAGGATGTCCTCTACCAAGTTTGTGAATTATATACATGTCGACCAACAAACATGGCCGCCGTTGCTAAAAATAGAACAGGGGGGTCAGACCATTGTTTTTGGCTCATAACTCAAAAAGTATAAGAGATAGAGAAAATCCGAAGCAACCTTCCATGTTCAGCATCAAAAGCTCTACAAATCTCTCCATTGAGTCGAAGTTGTGAAACGACTCCTTATAGGAGTTATTGCCCTTTAATCATTAAAATTGACTATTTTTGCAGTTTTTGGACTATATCTTGAAAACCGTTAGAGCTAGAGGAAAAGTTAGCATTGCAGAATTGTTAAGCTCATTGAGATCTACAAATATGATTTCAGGGTCTAAATTGTCAGATCAGCCGTTTAAGAGTTATTCCCCTTTAACTGTTTTTTCCATTAATTTACACTGATTTTCAAAAATCTTCTTCTCTAAAACCACTGAAAGGATTGCATTGATACTTGGTATACATGATCTTTTGGATGTCCTCTTCCAAGTTTGTGAATTATATACATGTCGACCAACAAACATGGCCGCCGTTGCTAAAAATAGAACAGGGGGGTCAGACCATTGTTTTTGGCTCATAACTCAAAAAGTATAAGAGATAGAGAAAATCCGAAGCAACCTTCCATGTTCAGCATCAAAAGCTCTACGAATCTCTCCATTGAGTCGAAGTTGTGAAACAACTCATTATAGGAGTTATTGCCCTTTAATCATTAAAATTGACTATTTTTGCAGTTTTTGGACTATATCTTGAAAACCGTTAGAGCTAGAGGAAAAGTTAGCATTGCAGAATTGTTAAGCTCATTGAGATCTACAAATATGATTTCAGGGTCTAAATTGTCAGATCAGCCGTTTAAGAGTTATTCCCCTTTAACTGTTTTTTCCATTAATTTACACTGATTTTCAAAAATCTTCTTCTCTAAAACCACTGAAGGGATTGCATTGATACTTGGTATACATGATCTTTAGGATGTCCTCTACCAAGTTTGTGAATTATATACATGTCGACCAACCAACATGGCCGCCGTTGCTAAAAATAGAACAGGGGGGTCAAAACATTGTTTTTGGCTTATAACTCAAAAAGTATAAGAGATAAAAAAAATCGGAAGCAACCTAAAAGATCTATTATAAGAAATTTATTCAAACTTTGGCATAAGAGATCAGGTGAGCGATTCAGGCTCCTGGGAGCCTCTAGTTCATGGCTTTAAGCTTTAATTAACATATAACATGCATAATAGCATAACCTGTGAAAAAGTTATTAGAATTTGAAGAAAAACATATATTTATGATGAAGACCTCAAACAGAAGAGAATGAAGCTACCCTGCAAACATTTTTAATCTTATAATAACCAAAAAAAAAAACTAAAGATTAAAAAAAGTTAAAAATCCAAAAAATTTATAACATTCAGCTACTGCTCAGACAATCAGTTTACCCCACTACAACAAAAATTAAACTATGCAAACCTAAAATTATATAATTTCAGGTAAAAGAAAATGAGTTATTTTGTGCAAATGTTATATCATATTTCATGTATTTTTTAATACACTTCAAGAAACAGACTAACATTTTAATGGAATCTACACTTAAGACAAATACAAATAATGAAAAGCACAAATCTGTATCCTTTAAGCTCTTAATAAACTCAAAACTGCAAAATAAGCAAGATTTTTTCCAACAATTTCAAGTAGCAGTTACAGCAAACAAAGCTACAATGAAGACTATCATATTTGTATTGTACACTAATCTTCTTTCTATTGTAGACTAATCTGACTTTTTAAATTGAAAATTCAACAGGTAATTTTTTCCTGTAGGTAAATTTCTCTTTCCAAGAACAAGTTAATCTCATCTGTATAGATGTCAATTTTACTGATCACAGAGATCATCTTCCATTGTTGCAAATTTCAATAGAAGGATTAAGTTGTAGTTTACCTAATTTCATTGAGGAGTACAAATATAAACACGTGGATTATAGTCCATTTCTAGCTGTAAAACTTCCATAAACGTTTTTACTATTGTCATTTTTAAGCATTATAGCGATCAAGCGTGTCGGTTTTGTGTGATGACACTTCACTAAATCATTATTGCTTGAAGTGTTGTGTCGGATTTAAAATCGATACGTTTGATTTTTTTACATCAGTCGATTGATGATTCTCAGCTAGCTGTCAGTAACAGCGAGTGTTCTATAGAGAGTTCCTTTACCGTCCTTTTGTTTGTTCTTGTTTTTTTTCTTAGGTTCTCTCTAGTAGAATTGGACTTTGATCGATTTGATTTTTGTTGTGTGTTTAGTTTTTGTGCTTTGTCTAGGAATATTGATAGGGGGAAGGTTGGGCCCAAAAAACTAGTTTAACCCCGCCACATATTACATGTGCCTGTCCTAAGCCAGGAATCTTTGACAAAGCTTTCGTTTGTACTTGTCTTTTTGATGTTTTCTGTTCCTTGTTTAAGAAGGGGGTCTGTCTGTGACTATTTCAGGGCTGGATTTGAATTATATGCATCTTATTTAGACCATGGGCCAATTGCATAACCGCGAGCAGTGCCAAATGGCCTCGTTGAAGGCTGCTGGCGGTTGTCCATTGTGGTTTTTCTAAATTGCCGTTTAATTGTGGGCTGTGTCGCGTACACTTATTCCACATCTCTTTATTTTCTAATTTTTGCAGAGTTTGTCTCCTGTGCCGTGTGGATGCTGTAAAACGTATCCCCGTGCTTGAGGTGTATGCTCTTATATATTTTAATGATGGTAATTTTTGTATGCGAGATAGCTTTCAATATTTTCAACCACCTTGTACTTATATTACATCTTTATTTTTTGCCCACTTCTACAATTAACTAAATCGTCTTGCTTTATTCTACTAATCCCTGTATTTGTTTCCGTGTTGTCGCGTGTATTATGAACCTTGTCGGGAATCACTAGTAGTTTTAGCAAGACTATTTAAACTGTGGTACTTTTTTTATTATATAATGCTGAATGCATATATTTTTCGGTCCCGTCCTGTTTTGTCATGGAACATCCCTTTCTCTCCTTACAACCTTAATCATGATTTTACGAAATGGTAAAAAATACAACAACTCAAAACCACAAGCTAGGATATCCACATCCAACAATAACCTTCAATCTAATATAACCAGCCACTCTTCCTATACCGTAAATTCTTTTAAACCATCAGTCAAATCATCAAGTACCAAACAACAAAAGAATCTTCATAACACATGCAATACGTTTAATAGCTCTTTTCGTGGATATCCTAAAGTCTTACCCTGTAGTGCTTCGAAATGACAAACGTGAAACAGGTTAATCAGAAACACCACTGTTACATCTAGTATAAATGGACGAACTTTCTCTACTAAATTGACCCAAGATGTTAACTGACGTACAACAAATTTAATTTATTTAATATCTTGATCCGAACCTAATTGTAATATTCAGTATGTCGGGGAGACTGGTAGGTATTTGTCGAAAAGAACTTCTGAACATCTGTATCGCTTTCGCCGCTTTAAAAAGTATAAATGCTATCTTTATCAACACTTACATAAACACAACCACAACATTAAGTATATTAAAGTTCAGCCACTTGAAATTATTAATAGAGATTTAAATTTAAGTAAAAGACAGTTTCGTAGAGAAAGACGACTTGTTGAACTTGATTGGATCAAAAAATTACAAACCGCATACCCTCTGGGTCTTAACGATAACATCATGGGACAGGGTAGCATATCAAGATCATCAAACATAAATGTCATGAATTTAGTGATTCCTCGTAAACGGAACAAACGGTCGCATGGTAAACGAATAAATCGTAATGTCAGAAAACAACACCGCTCTGACTCAAGTATTACTGATCTTATTAAAATCTTTAAAAATAATGGACGTCACCATCTGTTTTGTAAATTATGTTCAATACCCATTTCTAAATTAAACAGTATCCGTTTGGAATGTAGTACTATATCTCATGCAAGTCCATTATATGAAGGTGCACTCATCATCTCTTCTTTTTGTTATTATAAACTGTTTCCCAAAATTGAAAACCCAGAAGACCACATTCGACATTTTATAAAATTATCCTACATTAATAGAGGACTTGACTTCATAAATATATCTAGTATATTTATGGATCCTAATATTCAAGATCTCATTCCACCTTATTTTTCTAATACCGAACCACCTATTGTATCTTATAAATATAAGAAACCTACACGTAACATTATTTTTAACTATACAACAACTACAACTGATAAAGAACTAGACACGAATATTCCTTTATCATGCGACTGTGCTAAATCTGATTTCAGATATGCTCCTTGTGATCATGTTGTTACCGGAGACCTTTCAATCGTCAATGACCCAGAGGTTATCAATTTCTTGAAAAAAGGACCAAAGTTTAGACCACCTACTAAAATTAATTGGAATTCCTGCCTAAATTGTATCAAAACTTCCCTTTTCTCTTATTGCAAATCTTGGATCAGGAGAGAAGGGGCCGACTCAAAATCTCTAGACCGTTTTATTAATAAATTTATGGCAATTGTTCAACTCAGAATTAGCCAATTTCAAAATTCATTTGTAGATTTTAGGCCTAATACTTACCTTAATAGAATAAAGTCAAAAATCTGTTTACTTGGTTTGCGATATGTGTTTGTTCCCGCCGATAAAGCAGCTAACAATGTCGTTGTGGTATGAAGAAAGTATTACCTTGAGGTTTTAATGCACGAAATAAAATATTCGAACACTTTCGTTCCTGTGCATTCGACAGAATCAGGTATCATTGACGATCATATCATAGCGACCACAGCACTTCGAGTTGCCCCGACATGCTTTAAGTTACCTACTATGTACTGGATACCTAAATTGCACAAAAATCCATATAAATCTCGTTTTATCTCTGCTTCAAGTAAGTGTTCTTTAACCCATATTTCCAAAGTTCTATCACTTACTTTAACTACTATGAAGGAATTTATTATTCAATACTGTGAAAGGGTATTCGAAAACAGTGGAATTAATTATTTTTGGAGTGTAAAAAATTCTCTTGATGTTTTGGACAAGCTTCGTGCTTTTGAAAATACTTTTCATACCGTTGATAGTTACTATTTTTCTACTTTATATACTAACCTTCCACATAATCTGATTAAAAAGAAATTTGAATATTTGGTTAAATGGTGTTTTGACAAATCTAAAAGTGATTATATCTGTTCTAGAGTTTCAAAATCATTTAGTAAATCATTTTTTAGTAACGAGACTCAAAAGGGTTACATTAACTGGACTGATGCAGAAACTATTACTGCTCTAAATTATTTGTTAGATAATATTTACATACGTTTTGGTAAACAAATTTATCGCCAAATTATTGGTATTCCTATGGGTACTAATTGTGCACCACTTATAGCCGACCTTTTCCTATACTGTTATGAATCACAATTTATGGCTAAATTACAAAAAGACCCGAACAAACAGAACCTAATCGAAACTTTCAATTATACTTTTAGATATTTAGATGACATTCTTGCACTCAACAATCCTTCATTTTCTAATTTTATTACAGATATCTATCCTTCTGAATTAACCTTGAACAAATCTAACGTCACCGGTGATAGATGTCCTTTTTTAGATTTAGATTTAAGTATTATTGACGGAAAATTACATACCAAAGTATATGATAAACGTGACGACTTTACCTTCCCTATAATAAATTTTCCCTTTCTTGAAGGAGATGTTCCACTAGCGCCGTCATACGGGGTTTACATTTCACAGTTAGTAAGATATGCTCGGATCTGCAGTTGTGTTTCTGATTTTAATAATAAAAACCGTTTTATTACTGAAAAATTATTGAAACAAGGTTATCGATACCACAAATTAGTAAAATCTTTTTCTAAATTCTTCCACAAGTATCGATCTCTTATTGAAAAATTTAATTGTACACGTCACTTTCTTATAGTGAAAGGAATATCACACCCTGTATTTTATGGTAATGTTTTTTATAAAGCTCACAAATTTAAAAGCAATCCAATAGAAATGAAAAATTGGCTTCAAAATTTATTACGGAAAGGATATGAAATGAATATCTTGGTTAAATCTTTGAATTTAGTGTTTTTTGGCAGAAATATTGAAAACTTGATACTCGCTTTAAAACTTCCATAAACGTTTTTACTATTGTCATTTTTAAGCATTATAGCGATCAAGCGTGTCGGTTTTGTGTGATGACACTTCACTAAATCATTATTGCTTGAAGTGTTGTGTCGGATTTAAAATCGATACGTTTGATTTTTTTACATCAGTCGATTGATGATTCTCAGCTAGCTGTCAGTAACAGCGAGTGTTCTATAGAGAGTTCCTTTACCGTCTTTTTGTTTGTTCTTGTTTTTTGTCTTAGGTTCTCTCTAGTAGAATTGGACTTTGATCGATTTGATTTTTATTGTGTGTTTAGTTTTTGTGCTTTGTCTAGGAATATTGATAGGGGGAAGGTTGGGCCCAAAAAACTAGTTTAACCCCGCCACATATTACATGTGCCTGTCCTAAGCCAGGAATCTTTGACAAAGCTTTCGTTTGTACTTGTCTTTTTGATGTTTTCTGTTCCTTGTTTAAGAAGGGGGTCTGTCTGTGACTATTTCAGGGCTGGATTTGAATTATATGCATCTTATTTAGACCATGGGCCAATTGCATAACCGCGAGCAGTGCCAAATGGCCTCGTTGAAGGCTGCTGGCGGTTGTCCATTGTGGTTTTTCTAAATTACCGTTTAATTGTGGGCTGTGTCGCGTACACTTATTCCACATCTCTTTATTTTCTAAGTGATGTTCCTTACCAAACAAGGATGAATGGGATTGATTTTGGGAGTCCCCTCTTTTTCTGTTTTGAAATTAGGGGCCCAAAAGGGGCAAAAAATTCAAATATTTTATTTGTTTCCACCATAACTTTGGTCATAGTTGGCCTATTGCTGTGAAATTTGTCAAGAATGTTTCTTACACTAAAAGAATGAACCTGATGAATTTTTGTGCCCCTTTTTTCCCCGTTGTGTAATTAGGGGCCAAAAGGGGCCAAAATAAAAACTTATTTATTTGTGGTCCGATTTTGAAATTTTTTTTTTACATGTTTGTTCTTGTCAAATAGCAGATACAAAATTAAGAATAAATTTTTGTGACTGCCCCTTTTTCCCCCTTTTACGTAATTAGGGGCTAAAATTGAAACTTTTATTTGTGCAAGCTTATTCTTGTCAGGTAGCGAATCCAAATTTGAGAATTAATTTTTGAGACCATCCCTTTTTTCACTTGTTTTGTAATTAGGGGCCAAATGGGCCGAATCAAAACTTTTTTATTTCTGTTTTGTTTTTGAAAATTTTTATTGCAAGTTTATTTTTGCTAAGTATTGAATCCAAATTTGAGAATTTATTGTTGCGACCCCACCCCTTATTCACCTGTTACGTAATAAGGGGCCAAAAGGGGCTGAAATCGAAACTTTTTAAATTATTATTAGAGTTCTGCATCGAAGATGCGGACGCCCTATAGTTTTCACTTTGTCCGTCCGTCAACAATTCTTGTGAACACTAAAGCTAAAAAACTATTAAAATTTCATGTAAAATGTGAAATATTTTTGTAAAAAAACTTCATTTTTAGCTCACCTGGACCGAAGGTCCATGTGAGCTATTGCCATCACTTGGCGTCCGTCGTCGTCCATCGCGTCGTCGTCCGTCGTCGTTAACATTTTTCAAACGTTAACTCCTCTAACACCATAAGTCCAATGGCTTTTAAATTTGGCACAGTTGTTAATTAGCATAAGTAGTATAAAACTAGTGTGGGGATTTTTGATTTGTTGAAAAACATGGCTGCCATGGCTAAAAATAGAACATAGGGGAAAATTGCAGTTTTTTGCAAATAACTCGAAAACGGTTTCAGATATCAAAATTCTGGCACAGGGTAAAAGTGATCAGCACCTCAAGATCTACCTGCCCAGAAATTTTCAAGAAGATCCAACAACCGATGTAGGAGTTATTGCCCTTTTTCTGGATTTTTTCAAAATTTTGCCCTTATTTAGCCCTAGCTATCATATCAAAGTTATTGGAAAGGCATGTTTCAAAACATGTATATAAATATCTGAATGAAAATAAATTATTGCATCCTGCCCAATCAGGTTTTAGACCAAACCATTCTTGTCAAACAGCACTTATCAATATTGTTGACAAATGGCTGCATGAAATGAATAATGGAAATATCAATCTAGCTGTATTTCTTGACTTCAGAAAGGCATTTGATGTTGTCGACCACAAACTGTTATGTCATAAACTAAAAATTTATGGTTTTAGTCATATATGCATTAAATTTTTTGAATCCTATTTAAGTGAACGGACTCAACAAGTGAAGATCATGAAGATTGGTAGTGCCTATTCTAGTCAAAGGGTTATTGAATATGGTGTTCCACAAGGCTCTATTATCGGACCTCTTTTATTTGTAATTTTTATAAATGACCTTCCATTATCAATAGAAAATTGTGAAACAGATTTATATGCAGATGACACCACTTTGCATAGGTCAGGAAAAAATATTCAGGACATTCAATCTAAAGTTCAAGATGATTTGCAGAATGTTGAACAATGGTGCAAAGATAACAACATGTTTATAAACATTGACAAAACAAAATGCATGACAATTGGAACTAAACAAAGACTTCAGTCAATTAACAATCAACCATCCCTGTTAATAAATTCATCCTGTCTACAAAACTCTGATTGTGAAAAACTTTTAGGTGTAAGAATAGATACAAACCTTACTTGGAAGAATCAAATTGATTATTTATGTAAATGCATTTCATCGAGAATACACCTTTTAACCAAAATTAAGAAATTCTTAAACTTTGATACTAGAAATGCATATTACAATGGCTATATTCTCCCTTTAATTGATTATTGTTGTTCTGTATGGGGAGGTTGTGGAACTGACCAATTGTCTAGAATAATAAAACTACAAAAGAGAGCTGCTTGAGTCATCCTAGATGCGGATCCGTTAGCACCATCATAACCTCTTTTTAAAAAACTAGGATGGATGACGGCAGACATAAGAATAAAATATCATAAATATTTGCTGATGCATAAGATCATTAACAGTGAAGCACCAATTTATCTAAAAAATATGTTTAAATTTTCTAACAATCCTTACCAATTACGAAACAATGTGATAGATAAACTACATGTTCCTAAACCTAATATTGAGGTATACAAACACTCATTTTCCTATTCTGGTTCTCTGTTGTGGAATGATTTACCTATGAGTTTGCATAATGTAGCAAATGACAACCTTTTTAAAACAAAAATAAAGACCTACTTACAGAGATAAAATTATTGCTAGACAGTGTCTATATCTGTACAATAATAAATATACAATATATGTTATTATAATCAAAATGTATATACATGTATTTTGAGTACATATTGTAATATTCCATATTATGTGTTGTTTTGATATTTGCTTTAATGAGGGCCTCAGGGAAGATTAGTTTTGTAAACTAACTGTGTTACCTTCTATAAATAAAGAATTTATTATTATTATTATTACAAGTGTGACCGTGTATATAAATATACAAAGGGGTTTTTGATTTCTTTTAAATATTTATGTATTGTCCACTAAAATGTATGCGCTGTTTTATGATTAACAGGTACATGCTACCCTTTCAGATAACCTGAAATTCAGTTAAATATTGTTTTTTATCCCAGTTATGACAAAGTTTTGCCTGGGTGTCCATTTCATTTTCGCTTCCTCATGAGTTCATGTTGCTGATAGCGGTTTTGACGGTTGTATATGTTTTTCGCTTGTTGTATTGTTGAATAAGTGATTATTTTCGTCATTCGATCGTGGCTTTAGGAACATACAGATGAAACGCTTTCGATTTTGTTATGTACTGATACTTATGCAACTGCATACCAAATATTAATGGTGTACCATAACTTGTTAAACAAATTAGACCATCATTGCCCACAGGCTAGCCAAGAAGTCTAGCAAGTTCAAAGATTGACTTAGAATAGTTGAACAATATACAGAAGACAGACAACAATAAAAAAATCCTTAAAATAATATTTAAAGAATGATGCAAAAACAAATAAAAGCTTCCACCTAATATAGTGTTTTTATTTATTCATATGACATTTATCTTTGATAAACAAATTTGTCGTGTCCTCCTTCCAGGTAAAAAAGCTGACAAAAGTAAAAAAATGCTATGGATCAAAGTCATTGAAATATCTATGTTTGTTGAAGTTGAATAGAGTCCATTCTCTTTAATGCGTGCATAAACAAGGCAATGGTAAGCTTCCCCAATCAGGTTTTAGTTGCCAGTTTTTCACACAGTCATATGTCTATATCTTTTTATTATATAATCGGTCTGACGGCCTAGTTGAGTAAAAAATATTCCTGCAATGGTTTCCTGACATGGTCGAATTCTTCTGTCAGTATGTGTGCTTCTTTTACTTCTACAAGACCAATTTTACATATATTTCCATCAGCTGATCATTAAAACTGTCTTTTATTTGTATCGCGAATCTTGACTGTTTGTCCTCAGTGCTTTTATGTACATTTCTACAATAAATAAATAAAAATAATAATAGACTCAACGTTTTAACTTTTACTAATTGAACGGCTACATGGAATGTGGTTACCTTCTAAACTTTTGTTTTGTTTACATTTTAACTAGCCACTGTACAACACCTATTATTGTTTTACATGGAATGATGTGGTTATTTGTATTGTTAAAACTCGACCTTTGTTTAAATCTGCGACATCCCTTTGAAAAGAAAACATGTTTTAATATAAGGATAAAAAGCTTCAGTCTATAGTCAAATGAGGTCACATAAAAACATTTCGGTTACATTTGTTTTTTCTATTTTACCGCAATTAAAAACCAAACATATAGAAGCAATATTTCAACCGGTTAACTTCTTATAAATTGATCAAAAGACTTTATAAATGTCTATAAAAGTATTTACAAAGTTCCATGAAAAATTATGCATCTTGATTTAAATCACTACCTAGGATTTGAACAGAGGCGGGTTTGTTTGTTTTCCTCAACGTTTTGCATGATGCCAAATATTTTGGTAGCAAAGTTTAAATAATGGATCAACAACAAAAATGATAAGATTTCGTTAAACATGACAGGAAGTAGATGATCAACACACCTATAATCAAATTCCAAGTTCATGTAAACCTCCCCACTTTTTTCTATTGTGAGGGTTACCATTCCAGCCTGTTGACCTCAAAGGAGCAAAAACAATTCTTTCAAACACACTTTCACTTATCTTTTTGTATACTTTCACATAGAACAATGTGTTTCAGGATACTTCAATCTAATATGTTGATAAATCTCCAGATAAACCCTTAAATGTAGAATATTTTCGTTTTTACGCTAGTCTTAAACTTTATAAAATTGAATATCATAAGTTAAAAAACGTTAATTACAATGTTAGACTTCGAAAGTTGATATGATAATTGATTATGGTGTAAAATAACAAATTCTAAACAAATTCTACAGACGCCAGCGCGGCACTCCTCAAGCGCCGCAAAATAGTTTTGCTACATCCATCGTTGAATGGAATGGATGGGAATCGTAGCCCAAACGGAGGGTACGTTAGGAGTACTAATGTTATAAGAGCTAATGTTAATGCTGCATATATATCAAATATCAAGAGACTGTGATTAGTAGTTGTCGAGGAAATAATTACGAAAATATTTTTCCGACCGGCACACCGGACGCCCGAAATTAATAATTTTATTGACGGGATTTTTCAGTTGAACAAGGCCTAAATTTTTGCCGTTAAATATAACTAATTTTTAACCGCTTTGAACGAAACAGCAAATCGTTCGAGAAAAATAGTCGACCCTTAAACAATAATTCGATTTGCAACTTTGCTTCATGTGCACACATAACATCAATTTTGATATTTGATAAGTTTCCCTCAAATTGTGTAAATATTGTCAATTCCGCATATGCACATTCAGAAGAAAAAGCGATGAAACTTTTTGAATCCACACAAAAACATTGTAATTGATAATATTTTCCTTTTTTTCTTGAAAGGTTATAAGTGTCAAAAGTTTTTGTACAAATAAAAATAACAACAAAGTTCCAGACAATTAATTTTGTTACGCCTGACGCGCGCGCGTTTCGTCTATTCAAGACTCATCAAGTATTGTACAAACTATTTTATTAAGGTTCCGACATTTAACTTGAAAGGGGGAGCTTGATTTTTTCCTTAAAAAATATTCTGAAAATTATTTTGATGAAAAAAAATTGTGGCAGCAGAGGGTAAGAAAAAAAATATTCTGAAGAAGGATTTCTGCCATATTAAACAATGATAATAACGGAAAAAAGTATTCTGTTGAGACACCTTCGAAAAATAAATATTTTTTACCGCGGGGAAAATTTTTCTGACCAAAACAAAAAACCAAGCCCCCTTTCAAGTTAAATGGTCTGTCCCTAATAAAATAAAGTTTAATAAATACATTTTGTAAATATATAAAAACTAGATCGACGTGTTTGAAAATTAAAATATATATCAAATAAAATAACGTATAATTGTGTTCTTCAAAATGACAAACACTTACCTAAAAAAGCTTATAAATAAATCCCGAATACATCGATTCTTTAATGGTCAGTTTACATAAAAGTGACCACGTTAAATTTCAAATGCCTTTTTATACCAAGGGGTCAAACCGGGTGCTCTTGACCTCACACCAGGTTTATCTTTCCGAATATCCTCTAGATACGTCCTTTATAAGTATACTGAAGGGAAAGGTTAAATGAGTGCGTTTCACCAGGGTGAATATCTATAAATAACATTGATGTAAACTTGCAAGGGGTCAAACCAGGTGCTGTTGACCTTGCACCGGGTGAAGCTTTCTGATTGATCTTTCTCAGATATTATTGGTTGATTAAAATTGGGAAATCCCCTTGTACATTTCTGTCTTGCTGGTGAAGAAAATGGCTTCAATGACCTAATTTAAAACCTGTCCGCTTCAAAAGTTTACAGGCCGATTGCAATTTTATTACAACTTCTATCAAAATTATCTTACACTTGATTCTAGAAAAAACATGTCTCAATCCAATGGTGTATTTATTTTTTTGCTGCAACATATAATAAAGGCTAAACTATCAAAAGAAGTTTTTTACCACATTAATTTGTATATTTATATATAATTATTATTATTATATCTTGAAAACTATACAAGATATTTTAAAAATTCAAATTGCATATGATTAAGCACATCAAGATCTACATTTCATGTAATAAGGTCAAAGCTGTAGAACCATTTCTTTTAAGAGTTATGGCCCTTAAAGCGTCAAAATTTACCATTTTTCATTACTTTTACCCTGAATTTCAAAGATTAACTTGTCTGACACCATACATCCAACTTCAACCAAACTTGGCACAGTTGTTTAATAGCATTAATGCTACAATTCTATCGTTTTAATTTTTGATTCCTCAAAAAATATGGCCTCCATGGCTTAAAATAGAGAACATATGGGTCAAATTACAGTTTTTTGCAAATAACTCAAAAACGGTAACAGATATCAAAATTCTGATGGGAGACAAAAGTGATTAGCATCTCAAGATCTACTTGCTCTGAAATTTTCAAGAAGATCCAACAAACGACATAGGAGTTATTGCCCTTTTTCTGGATTTTTAAATTTTTTTTCACTTATTTAGCCCTATATCTTGAAAACTATACAAGATATTTCAAAAATTCAAATTGCATATGATTAAGCACATCAAGATCTACAATTCATGTAATTAGGTCAAAGCTGTAGAACCATTTCTTTTAGGAGTTATGGCCCTTAAAGCGTCAATATTTACCATTGTTCATTACTTTTCCCCTGACTTGTATGAAATGGTAAGACCAACTGCATCTTAACATGGCACACTGTTTGATAGCTTATATGCTACAACTCTATCGTTCAGATTTTTTATTCGTAAAAAAACATGGCCATCATTGCTAAAAATAGAACATAGGGGCAAATTTCATTTTTTTGCTAATAACTCAAAACTGGTTTCAGATATCAAAATTGTGCAAGAATCAAAAGTGATCAACATATTAAGATCTACCTGTCTTGAAATTTTGGAAAAGATCTGACTGCTGATGTGGGAGTTATTGTTCTTTTTCCTAATTTGCACTTATTAAGCTCAATATCTTGAAAACTAACCAAGATATTTCATAAATTTCGCATATGGTTAAGCACAATAATACCTACAAATATATGTATCTGTGTAGTTCAGGTGAGCGATTCAGGCTCTTGGGAGCCTCTTGTTTATTGAAAATCACATTTTTAGCTCACCTGACCCGAAGGGTCAAGTGAGCTATTGTCATCGCCATCCGTCCGTCGTCCGTCGTCCGTCCGTTACTTTTTCAAAAATCTTCTTCTCTGAAACCACTGAATGGAATTTTTCAAAACTTGGTCCAAGTATTAATCAGGGCATGATGTTCAAAAATTGTGTTCAGCTTTATGATTTGATAACAAACATGGCCGCTGTTACTAAAAATAGAACATAGGGTAAAATCACATTCAAAGACTTAAAACTTGAAAACTAGAACAGATAGAAAAAATCTGAAGGATCTTAGGCTCTTCAGAATCAAAAGCTCTACAAAAGTCTCCATTGGCTCAAAATTGTCAAAAATAGGGTTTTTTCATGTTTTTGCCCTATAGACTGAAAACTATTGCAGATAGAGAAAAGCTGTTGCCTGCTAAAATGTTCAGCTCATTAAGCTCTACAAAAGTCTCCATTGGGTTGAAGTTGTCAGATGACCCCTAATTGGGGTTATGGCCCTTTTAAGGTCAAAAACAGTCTTTTTTCATGTTTTTGCCCTATAGAATGAAAACTATTGCAGATAGAGAAAAGCTGTTGCCTGCTAAAATGTTCAGTTCATTAAGCTCTGCAAAAGTCTCCATTGGGTCCAAGTTGTCTGATGACCCCTAATAGGGGTTATGGCCCTACTGAGGTCAAAAATTACGTTTTTTCATGTTTTTGCCCTAAAGAATAAAAACTATTGCAGATAGAGAAAATGTGTTGCTTGCTTAAATGTTTAGCTCATTAAGCTCTACAAAAGTCTCCATTGGGTCGAAGCTGTCAGATGACCCCTAATAGGGGTTATGGCCTTTTAAGTTTATCATGTTTTTGCCCTATAGAATGAAAACTATTGCAGATAGAGAAAAGGTGTTGCTTGCATAAATGTTTAGCTCATTGAGCTTTACAAAAGTCTCAATAGGGTGAAGTTGTCAGATAAGCCTTTATAGGAGTAATGGCCCTTTTAAGGTCAAAGATAGTGTTTTTTCATGTTTTTTGCCCTATTGAATGAAAACAATTGCAGATAGAGAAAAGGTGGGGCTTACATTAATGTTCAGCTCATTTAGCCTCAGGAAAGTCTCCGTTGTGTTTAAGTTGGGACTTGACCCATTAAAGAAGAGACCATTATGCCTGAAGGACCAGGTGAGCGATTCAGGCTCCTGGGAGCCTCTAGTTTGAGAATTGGACTTTGAGAACACTAAAACTCAAAAACTATTAGCACGACAGATCTGAAATTTTGTACAGCTACTCAGTAGCATGTCATAATTTGCATATTAAAATTTCATGGAAAAATGTGAACTATTTTTGTAAAAAAAACTTCATTTTTTATCGAAAATCACAGATTTTGAGAATTGGCATTTGTGAACACTTAAACTCAAAAACTGTTAACAATACAGTTCTGAAACTTTATACAGCTGCTAAGTAGCATGTCATGATTTGCATATTAAATTTTCGTGCAAATCTCTTGAATTTTTTTTTTTAAACTTTTTTTTTATCGAAAATCACAGATTTTGAGAATTGGACTTTGTGAACACTAAAACTCAACAACTGTTAACAATACAGTTCTGAAACTTTGCACAGCTGCTAAGTAGCATGTCATGATTTGCATATTTTCGTGCAAATCTGTTTAATATTTTTAGAAAAAAATCACAGATTTTGAGAATTGGAATTTTTTAACAATAAAACTCAAAGGCAATTAACAATACAGCTCTAAAGTTTCATTCACATTCCATGGATCGTGCCTTAGTGGTTATAATCACAGTTACCGTAATATAATTTTTAAAACACTTAGATTTTTTGCTGCGGGGCCATTTGCAAGTTTATTCTTGTCAAGTAGCAGATATATTTTTGTGTCCCCTTTTTTACTGTTATGTTATTAGAGACCAAAGGGGCCAAAATCGTAACTTTTTTATTTCTGGTCCAATTAAAAATTTTTTTTTACAAGTTCATCCTTGCCAAGTAGCCATTCTAAATTTAAGAATAAATTTTTGCGACCCCCACCTTTTCACAGTTTTTGGACTTTATCTTTAAAGCCATAAGAGTTAGAGGAATAGTTAGCATTGCAAAATTGTTCAGCTCATTAAGATCTACAAAAATGATTTCAGGGTCAAAATTGTCAGATCATCCTTTTAAGTGTTTTCAATCAATTTTAACTTAATATGTTTGTTTTTTGTTTTTTGCTTTCAAATGGAAAGCTTTGTAACTTTGTATTCTTGGTCTTAAAAGTGTTTTCTATCCTAACTAGTTTCTTTAATGTTACTTACCAAGTACATGTAGACCATGTTGCACACTAGGTTAGAGGCTTCAGCATAAGAGATCAGGTGAGCGATTCAGGCTCCTGGGAGCCTCTAGTTTACATTATCTTTAAAACCAATAATGCTAGAGGAAAAGTTAACATTGCAGAAGTTTAAAGCTCAAAATGATTTCAAAATCTAAAATGTCAGATCAAACCCTTAAGGTTAGTGAGGACACCAGTGTCATGTGACCAAAAACAGGTAAAAATGCAAAAAAACAAGTGCAAATGTCACAAATACCTTGAAACTGGTGTTAAATAGTTTCATTTAATAAAACTTAATCAAATAGATAAATTTTTGCACAAATATATCGACCATTCTTTCATAAATATTATTTTTAAATAAAAAAAGGGAGACAATCCACTTGAAAAATGACCTAAAAATTACAAAGATTTGTATTGTAGACAGAAAAATAAGCTGGTGACCCCAAGTTTTTAGCTCACCTGACCCGAAGGGTCATGTGAGCTATTGTCATCGTTAAGCGTCCGTTATCCGTATGTCCGTCCGTCCGTAACACTTTGGTTGAGTTCTTGGTTAAGGTCCATTACTCTGATGCTAAATGTTAATGGTCAATGATATTTCACCAATAGATGGGTCTTGGGTAGGTCTACACCAGTCAATAGAAATTAGGTCACTGTGACCTATATTTTATGCATGAATGACTTTGGTTAAGTTCTTGGTTAAGGTCCATAACTTGGATACTAGATGTTGAGGGTCAATGATATTTCACCACTAGATGTGTCTTGGGTAAGGTGGCACCACCCTCTAGAAATAAGGTCATTGTGACCTATATT
Organism: Arcuatula senhousia; assembly: GCA_963971305.1. Classification (NCBI taxonomy): domain Eukaryota; kingdom Metazoa; phylum Mollusca; class Bivalvia; order Mytilida; family Mytilidae; genus Arcuatula; species Arcuatula senhousia. The sequence continues at coordinate 52,875,642 of OZ020307.1, read as the reverse complement.
TTACTCATGAATGACTGGTTAAGTTCTTGGTTAAGGGCCATTACTCGTACACTAGATGGTGGGGGTCAATGATATTTCACCACTAGATGTGTCTTGGGTAGGATGACACCACCCACTAGAAATGAGGTCACTGTGACCTATATTTATGCATGAACGACTATGGTTAAGTTCTTGATTAAGATCCATAACCCAAGTTATACACATCAGGGTCAATGATATTTCAAGAACGGGAGGGCCATCCTGTGGCTCATAGGCACATTTTCTAGTTATATAAATGTTTCTGATACCAGCACTTGATTATGTTGATTTTAATAAAAAATATGTACCTCCTGTTCTTGCTTTTACATGGTATAGGAGAACAGGTGCCTCTGACAAAAATATGCTTTAAATATGCTTAGGCACTACAATAATAAACTTAAAAGGTGACATTCAAAGTTTATATATCATTTCTTTTTCAGGCTGCACTGATTTTAAAAGATCTTGGCGTAAAAAATGTTAAGGTAGGTGTAAAAATCATTTTTCTATGTTGTACATGTACAATATGTAAGTATAGATCTAGTATCTCCCTTTCTTAGGTTTAGAAATTTTTAGAGATATCTGATTCTAGAATCTTTTGTAAATTGTAGTGCAAACCAAGATATAGGTTTCTTTTCTACGTGAAATTAATTAGTTATGTGGATAATTTGAAAACTTTTTGAATCATTTGAACCAATATGGTTATGATCCTGTAATACAAGTTTATAATTCAAATGGATATGAGAGTTAATGGATTGTTACCATTTGCCAGCAAAGAAATGGAAGCATAAAGCTTTTTTTGAGGGTTGATCTGAACAGCTAAAAAAAATCATTGCAATGATCAAGTGTTGAATATGACCACTAATGAGTCTTTGAGTACAAATACTTTAAAATCTTTAAAAATGAAGATTTATATTTTTCAGCTCTCAACTTATGAGCTGTGTATGGCTGCTAACCTTGTTGATCCAGTTTCTATGGAGGTTTCATGGCAGGATATTGGTGGATTGGAAGATGTGATCGAATCAATCAAAGAAACAGTAATCTTCCCATTGAGAAACAGAGAGTTATTTACTCAGTCAAAGTTACTCCAGCCTCCTAAAGGTTATCTCCCTTGATCATAATTCTGTAAAATTTTCACTACAGTCAATAGAGCAAAAGAGAATAGGAGTTGCAATTTTTATGCTTTTGAAAAGAGATAGTTGTTAAATATTTTGAAACTGAATGATAGATTTTATTTAAAGTTCACACTGAAACGTGCCTTAATATAGAGAGAAAAAAAGTTTTTAAGGTAAGAAACTGATGTTTTTTGGTCTGATTTTCTATATTGTTAAACCTGCAAATTAGTATACCAATATTGATGGCATCTTAAATGTACAGTATATAAAAAGAAAGGAAGTTATTTGAATATAACTAGTTCCAGTATAACTTTTCTTTTGAAATTCTTGATTTATTGTTTTTTTCATTATCTCTCAGGTATGCTATTATATGGACCACCAGGGTGTGGAAAAACCATGATTGCCAAAGCTACAGCAAGGGCTGCAGGTAACTTTATATTTACAAGTGAAAACAGTACCAAATGGGAAAAAAATATTTACTATTTCATCTTTATTTTATGTAAATTGTTTTAACCTTGACAATTTAATACTTTATATCTTATGTAAACATTTGAACCATTCAAATTTTAACATTTCTGATAGTATTTAGTGCTTATTTTTTTTTTTTGACAGAGAAATGTTGTAAATTTTAGAAGTAGTTCTACACTAAACCAACTTTGTAAGGAAGTATACCAATCAGAAGCCATTGTTATTATTTACAGTATACTGAACAAAGACAATCCATTGTCCTGTATCTCTGTGTAGAGCATAATAGTATGTAAATATGTCTTTGTAGGATGTAGGTTCATAAATCTTCAAGTTTCATCATTGGTAGACAAATGGTATGGAGAGTCACAGAAGAGAGCAGCAGCTGTTTTTTCATTGGTCAGTATAATGTATAGTTATTCAATGAAAATTTCAACATAATAATTGATACACTTAAAATTTTAATATTGTTGATGATTATGGTACAATCATACAATTTTATGTATCTTTTTGTCTGTATAGAAGAATTACATTTCACACTGTGAAAAAGATTGAATGCAAATTTATAAGAAATTTTTATACCCCTGAATACAAAGTGTTCGGGATTATGTCTGTCCATCTGTCTGCCCACTTATCAAATAGCCAACACTTCTTACACATCTCATTATGTATTTTGATGAAATTTTATACGAAGGAAGAACATAATATGAAGATGCATGAAGAAATTCATTGCTTTTTGAGATCATCAAGGGGAGATAATTGAACCTCTTTTTCAACCAAAGAGTCTTGTAAACAGTTAGCACAAGTCCTCCTTAATGCTTGATAGATTTTGATGAATACATGAAAGAAGAATATCAAATAAGATATGCATGAATTTTTTATTGTTCTCAGATATTTCATTCAGGGGAGATAATTTGACTTTTTTTCAATAAATAGACCATTTTAGTTTTGTCAGTAAACTTGCTCACAATTCTAGAATAAGAAATGTTTTAGTTTTGAATTATATGTATTTATATGACCATACATTGTTTTGTTCTGTTGCAGGCCATTAAGCTACAGCCTACCATTATCTTTATTGATGAGATTGGTAAGTTTATAAAGATACACTTGTCTAGTTCAATGAATGTGTTAGGGAAGCCTGTGTTTTCGATTCTGTGGAAATTGTAATTTAAATTAGGGGCCACATCCCACATCCTTGTAAAAAAAGAATGTTGAATATGTAAGAAATTATTGAAATATAACAAGTCTGGCTTCTGCTTCTTTTTGTTCAGAGAAAGGATGCCACTGGGCACAATATCTGAACCACTACTGTTCAATCATTTTCACACAAAGCCTCCTTTTCAACCATTTCTAAAAGATTAGTTCTCTAAATGTTCTCTCAAATCAGATTCATTGTTCCCTTATAGAATGAAACTTTTGCAAAAAGAGGGAAGCTTTGTTTGAATCAATGGTTACCTCAAAGAACTTTTCAAAAGTTTCTATCAGGCCAAGGTCCTTATTTGACACCTTATGGAGGTTTCTTTCTATAGAATGAAATATATTACAGATAAATAATTGAGTCTGAAATAATCTACTAAAGTTTGATTGCACTTGAAATTATTATCTCCCTTTGTTGTTATAGACAAAACATTACAAATTATTTTAATCTTCCCTGTGCATCATGAAATATTATCAATTCTTTTTTTCAAAGGTGCTCATTATCAATATGCAACCATGATTTTTTACTTCTATGCCTCTGATGAGTCTTGAATAGACAAAACTCGTGTCAGGTGGGGCAAAATTCATTGTCTGGAGCTTTGTTGTAATTTATTTTTCTAACATCGGTGATGGTTAGCGCTGCTGGTGGAGTTTTAATTCCTTGAGGTTAGCCCGCTCTGGCATCAACTCTTTTGTGTTGACGAACACATCAAAGCTATAAATTATCTGTTTAAATTTCAAAATTGTCAAAACCCTAAGTTTCTTCTTAGCCCAGACATAGGTTGGTCTTAGTTATAATTTGGTTTCTAATTTTTCAGAATTTTTTTTATATAATTGTTTTATGCTCTTCATATTCATATAGTGTTTGGCACTAAAAAGTTTTGGTAGAGCGGCTCTGATGAGTCTTGAATAGATGAAACTTATGTCATACGGAGCAAAATTTTATTGTCTGGAACTTTGTTGTAATTTATATTTCTAACATCTGTGATGGTTAGCGCTGCTGGTGGATTTTTAATTCCCCGAGGTTAGCCCACTCTGGCATCATTACTTTTGTGTTGACGAACACATCAAAGCTATAAATTATCCTTTTAAATTTCTAAATTTCACTACTGAGTTATAATCAAATCAAATCGTACTTTTATATTCGAGTTACATTTGAGTTCAACATGTGATTACTAATTCAATACTGTACATTATGATGTGAGTTTAATCAGATTGTAGAACTATTGTATCATATATAACTGTATCATGAATTGAGTTCATTTTAGAGTTGTATTAAAATAAACTCACTAATGAACTGATCTAAATTTAACTGTAAACTGTTTTACTACTTATGAACTGGTCCACAATTGTAACTATGGACCAATCCAAATTGTAGCTTTCTGTAAATTATGGACTGGTCGAAATTGTAACTGTTATTACAACTTTAAGGCTGGTCTTTGTTGATACTATTTTCACAACTTATGGACTGGTTTACATTGTAACTGTTTTGAACATTGATTAACATTGATATAACTGCTTTTATCCCTTGTTGGGGATAGCATGGATGGTCTCCATTCTATTCTCTCTGTCCCTGTTCTCTGCTATTCATACATGTGATGCATCATGACAAAGCTGGAGATTTCAATTTTTTTAGCTGGAGATTTGAAAAAAAGCGGGAAATTTTCAACACTCTTTTAAATTGCATTTCAATGTTAATTTAGGGCATTAGCGTGTGCCAAATACAATCATTAGGTAAATTTTGACAAAAAAACAACAATTACCACTTTTACCTGTTAAATCAATGTCTGACTAATTGACAAACCCCTAAAAAAATGTTTTATGACTAGTCTTGAAAAAGTGGGAGAACAGAAGATGGATAAAAAAAGTCGGATATTTTGTGTCCAGGCGGGAGAATCACATATATGACTATTTCCCCCACCCTGTTATCCTGATATCTGTACATTTCATTTTTCACCCTTTTTTTCTTTGCATTAGGAAAATTTTGCATCAAATTTTAATTTTTATTACAGAAATTTCATTTGTGATTGTAGAAACACAACAATAGGTTTTAATGGAAAAAGAACCCAAAAATGTAGAATCTCAATTAGAGATTATACATGTATTATAATTTTTCAACTTTTAGTTGAAATTAGTTTAAACAATTCAATTCTTTTAAACAACAGTCTAGCTTTGTTTTGAAGATTTTTTTATAGATGAATAAATATATCTGCATATTAACAATGGAATGGTCCATTTGATGTGTATTCACTGATCTCAAAATGACTTGATAACAATTCAAAGGTGATGCTTTGTTTAAGTCATGTAACTTTAACTTTTAATGTGAGTAGATTTGACTTAAACTCACTTATTAATTTGGCATTTTAATCATGTGAGAACTCAAACTCTACTCAACATCTAGTCACAAGTTGATAACTGTACATTATGATGTGTGTTCACTCAGACCTTTGCTTAGTAGGTTTGATCTATAGTATCATCTTTGAGTTGTATACAGCAGTAACTCACTAATGGTCCGTTCTTTTATCTCTTATGGACTGGTCCAAACTTAAAATGATTTTATCAATGATAAGTATGGATTGACCAAAATCTTACTGTTTTACAACAAATGGGCCAGTCCAAATTATTCCTGATTTAATACTTATATATGGACTGGACCAAATTTGAACTGTTTTATTAGTTCACCTGACCCAAAGGGTCCAGTGAGCTATTGTCATCGCCATGAGTCTATTGTCCGTTCGTTACTTTTTCAAAAATCTTTTTCTCTGAAACAACTGAAGGGAATTTTTCAAAACTTGGTCAAAGTATTTATCAGGGCATGATGTTTAAAAATTGTGTTCAGCTTTATAATTTGTCTACAAACATGGCCGCTGTTACTAAAAATAGAACATGGGGTAAAATCACATTCAAATGCTTTTAACTTGAAAACTAGAACAGAAAGAAAAAATCTAAAGGATCTTAGGCTCTTCAGAATCAAAAGCTCTACAAAAGTCTCCATTGGGTCAAAGTTGTCAGATGACCCCATTTAGGGATAATGGCCCTTTAAAGGTGAAAAATAGTGATTTTTCCTGTTTTTGGCCTATAATTTGAAAACTATTGCAGTTAGAGAAAAGCTGTTGCTTTCTTAAATGTTCAGCTCATTGAGCTCTACAAAAGTCTCCATAGGGTCCATTAGTTGTCAGATGACCCCTTTTAGGGGTTACTACCCTTTAAAGATGAAAAATAATGAAAAGTATTGCAGTGAGAGAAAAGCTGTTGCTTGCTTAGATGTTCAGGTCAATGAGCTCTACAAAGGTCTGCATAGGGTCAAAGTTGTCAGATGACTCCTTGTAGGGGTTACAGCCCCTTAAAGGCAAAAAATGAAAAAGAATGAAAACTATTGAAGATAGAGAAAAGCTGTTGCATGCTTAAATGTTCAGCTAATTTGGCTTTACAAAAGTCTCCATAGGCCTGGTAGAAGTTGTCAGATGACCCCTTAAAGGTGAAAAATAGTGTTTTTGGCCTATAGAATGAAAACTATTGGAGTTAGAGAAAAGCTGTTGCTTGCTTAAATGTTTAGCTCAATGAGCTTTACAATGGTCTGCATAGGGTCAAAGTTGTCATTTGACTCCTTGTAGGGGTTACAGCCCCTTAAAGGCAAAAAATAGTGTTTTTGGCCTATAGAATGAAAACTATTGCAGATAGAGAAAAGCTGTTGCTTGCTTAAATGTTCAGCTAATTTAGCTTTAAAAAAGTCTCAATAGGGTCGCAGTTGTCAGATGACCCCTTAAAGGTAAAAAATAGTGTTTTTGGCCTATAGATAAAAGTATTGCAGATAGAGAAAAAGTGTTGCTTGCTTAAATGTTCAGCTAATTTAGCTTTACAAAAGTCTTCATAGGATTGAGTTGTCAGATGACCCCTTATAGGGGTTACAGTCCCTTAAAGGCCAAAAGTAGTGTTTTTGGCATATAGAATAAAAACTATTGCACATAGAGAAAAGATATTGCTTGCTTAAATGTTCAGCTCATTTAGCTCTACAAAAGACTCCACAAGGTCAAAGTTGACAGATGATCCCTTATAGGGGTTACAGCCCCTTAAAGGTGAAAAATAGCGTCTTTCATGCTTTTGGCCTACAGAATGAAAACTATTGCAGATAGAGAAAACCTGTCGCTTGCTTAAATGTTCAGCTCATTTAGCTTTACAAAAGTCTCCATTGGGTTGAACTTGTCAGATAACCCCTTATAGAGTTACAGCCCCTTTAAAGTTGAATAATAGTATTTTTTGCTTATTTAGACTGAAAACTATTGCAGATAGTGAAAAGCTTTTTCTTGCTTAATTATTCAGCTCATTCAGCTTTACAAAAGTCCTCATAGGGTTGATATCAAGACCAGGTTAGCGATTCAGGCTTCTTGGAGCCTCTTGTTTTAATCATGAACTTAATTATGAACCAAAATTATTATTGTGTTTACAATTATAGAGTTGTTTGAATTGTAAATCTGTAAATTTGGTCCACATGTTTTTTTTCTTTAATCTTGTTTGTTAAGATCTTTGTTGTACCATTAATCAAGCATTTTAAGCAAGAGGAGTAACAGTTGCAATTTTAACAATTTCATAATATGTCGGGTCAAATATTTCAGCTATGAATGAGAGATCCAATTTACACATACCTGTTTAAATTGATGTTAAATTTTTAAAAATCTTTACAATTAGAAAACAAAAACACACAAAAAAAAGCCCCCTCCCCAACCGAAATGGTTACCAGTCTTATCAACCACAATGATTGCAATAATTTCTCAGCCTTGCTTGGGCGTCATACAGTAATTGTAACTCATACAAAAAGTTAAGAAGGCCAAGGGTATAAAGTTCTGGTTCATGTAAATGTCTGTCAGCTGTCATAACTATTATCTTACCAACTCCTCCAAAAACTTATGACTGACTTGTTTTAAATTGGAAAGAATGTTCTGTAATCATTTATATGTGTATACTACATCAACATATAACATTGCAATTTTACACAATGTTTGACAAATTTTATATATGATTAATAATAATAGGGATGCTCAGTTTATAGTGAGCTCATTCATTAAAGACTATTTCAGATAACAGATTTATATAAGGTTTCAAGTCTTGTTTCTGAATCCTGTGATTAATTTGTTTATTATTGTCCCGTGTTTCAATATTTGAAAAATATATTTGCCTATGAATTAGTAAATATGTTTATGCTTTAGACTTTTATATTATATTACCATTAATTCTTATTACAGATTCATTTCTAAGATCTAGAAACTCATCAGACCATGAAGCTACAGCCATGATGAAAGCCCAGTTTATGAGCCTTTGGGATGGAGTCATTACAGACCCTAATTGTCAGATTATGATAATAGGGGCTACCAACAGACCCCAGGACCTAGATGCTGCTATACTGAGACGACTTCCTTGCCAGTTTAGAATAAGTATACCTGTAAGTTTGGGGTTTTTTTTACCCACCCATGTATGTGGGTTCGACATGCAGTTTACACTCATCTGTCTGTCCATACATCTGTAGCACTTTGGCAAAGTTCTTGGTTAACGGCCATATCTTGGTTATTATATTAAAAATGATGAGGGTCAATTATATTTCACAAATAGATGTGTTTTGCATAGCGCTACATTATTTAATAGAATTAAATCACTGCAACCTATATAAGTATACCTGTAAGTTTTTATACTCTGTGACATGAAATGATGAGGTACTATATATGATCACATCAAGCTCTCTTTTATTTGGTGTACGTCTTGTTCATGATTCTGATAATTACTTGAAAACATTTCAAGGGATTTGATTAAGACTTTGCTCAGCTACTCAGTGCATAAATTTAAATAAGTCAATGTCCACATTAGGCAAAACATCATCATGCAACTTCTACACATATTACAAAAAGGAGCTTTGTGTCTCTTTATTAACTTATGATCTTGAATTGGTATTTGTTCATTTGGATTTTGTTAGTTATTTTTCTTTGTTTCTGCAAATTTTGATTATTATCTAGATATTAAATAAAAGCCTTATTTTATTTCAGGTTAAAGAACAAAGGAAGCATATATTAAGGATAATTTTAGAGGAAGAAGAGGTAAACAACAAAATAATGTGAAGCTTCTACAGTAAAAAAAATGTTAGCCTACAACACTGGAAACACTCTGGCTAAAATAAACTTAAAATGGAGATTCTATACAGAAAAAAAACAAAATACTATTAAAAAAATGTTCAGTTGCCTCCTTTCTTTAAAATAACTGCCCTGCATAGCCAATGTTTATTCAGAACCTTAATATAAAAAATCACAAGCATACAAGCAGCAATAGGATACCTTTCATTTAAGTCATACCAAAGCCATAAATCAAAACAAAATTTAATACTTTTATGGTATGATATGTTAAGATGGCACAAAGACTTCATACCAGAACAAATTGCGACTTGAGATTTGTACATCACAGAATGATGCTTCCATAAAGATATTTTTTAGATTGGTGAACTAGATTTTAACAAGTTAGGAAATCTAACAGAAGGCTTTTCTGGCAGTGATTTGAAGGAGGCATGTAGAGAAGCAGCATTCTACAGAGTACATGAAGTATTTGAGAGTCACAGAAACTTGGTTGGATATGATATAATGTAAGGACTATTTATATTACTCAGGTTATGTTAATGCTCCTGATGACATGTCTGGGCAATTAACTTTTACTCATGTCTGTCTGTAAGAAATTTTTGACAAGCTATTCTCAGAAACATCTCATGGCATGATTTGAAATTTGGCAGGGTTGTTTGACAGCACAAATTGTATGTTTTTGGTAATGTTCTGGCCTTGGCGCCACAAAAACTAAAAAATACTTATGTCTGAGAATATTCTTATTTTCGATGGCGACTCCAATCAAAACTTTATAATTTGATGACGTCACAATGAATTGAGAATATTCTCAGACTTAAGTATTTTTTATGTTTTGTGGTGTTAAGACCTGTCAGACTTTGAATTTTTCTATGGGGCCCTATGTAGAGACATCAGTGTCCCATTGACACATTTCTCCTTTATTTCTGTTTTATGTCTGTACATGTAAAATGCGTGTCGAACACTTTGAAACATGAGATGTGGAATAAAAAAGAAATATTCTGTTGCGTTTAAATTAAAATTTAATAATAAATTGTTATTAGGCCAATATAAAAAATATCCTAGATTCTCATCCAATCCCGCCCTGATTTTCTCAGCCACTCAAAAAATTTTAATTTTGAATTTTTGGGGCAAATTATGTCTGTTTTGGGGCATTTTTCCTTAAAATTGCAGCATACCGGCATTTGATCAAAATGGATAAAAATAAAATTTGCTCGCCTGTCCAATATTTTCAAGAAATTTGGATGAGAATATAGGAATTATTTTAATATGATGCAGGTTAAACCTGATAAGCTCCCGCACATTAAGTCACTTTCTTATATGAATACATGTATGGTACATGATACTTAAAATCATAGAAAAAACTCATTATCATTAAATGGTAGCAAGGAATGCAAGCTTTCGATTATAACCTGCAAATAGAACAAGGGAGTGATTTTATCTTTAACATTGTAAATATATTATAGAATGTCAAACACCAAGTGATAAAAAACTGCATGTTGAATAGTGTAAAGCAGCTATCCGATGTTCTTCCTAGGAATCTCTATTTTTGTATTATTGACAGAAAATCCAACATGGAATAGATTTGAAACACCATTTTCATGCATTTAACATGCTTGAATATTTGTCGCGAGACCATTGCAAAATGCACTTTTTTCATTCAAAAGCAAAAGTCGTAGTAAACAATAGCGTAAAATATCTTAATTGAGTCGATTGGTTAAAGTACAAATATGTACAGGTACACGAATTATCACGTGGTTTCTAAATATGGTAGTTTCTTCGACCTGTTAAACCATATATGGTAATAATAGATGATTTCGGACCTTGAAGAAAGCACTTTCACTTTCATTTTCGAATGCAAACGCTAGAGAGAAAAATAACAAAAACAATTTTGTTTAGTGAAGCCGACAAGGTAATGTAATGACTGCTGGGCAAATATATCTGCTGAATTATTTAAGTTATTCATTTTGGTTGACATGCACCGAGAAAATTAGAACATGATGACAGTCAGCTTTCATTTTGTTTTGATAGACGCAACGTGACCTCTAGCGATAGAATGACAATTCAATAGTATATGCCAGAAGTCCTAATTTTAAACATTTTAAAACATCTCATAGCTGAGAATACTCAGAATAATTATATAAATATAATAACTATGTATTTATTTTTTTTATATGCAAATTACAAAATTGGAAATTAATTTTGCATTCCGTGCTATTGAGTGTGGATTTTTGACTAGCTTATACGTGTTCCGGTTAAAGGCAGCATACTCTATCAATTTAGCTCCCGCGGAGCGGGAGCTTATAATGGCCTTAACTATATGTATGAAAGGAACATGTTAACCAATACAGTTTGTGTTTCAAAACAGCAGATATGCTATTGTCATCACTTCTGTTGTCTGTCTGTTCAGTTTAGGGTGTCCTTTACCAAGTTTTTGTGCAATTTATACATGCCAACAAATTGACATGATTGCCATTTCTAAAAAATAGAAAAGGGGGAGGGGCAAACTAAAGTGATTGACCTATGGCTCAAAAAGTGTAAGAGATAGATAAAATCTTAAACACAATTATTCCACTTCAGCTTCAAAAACTTTACATATTATTAATTAAATGGAAGTTATTCAAATTTTTTCCCTTATTTCTATTGCTATGCTTGAGTGTTGTGTCATTTTCTTAATGTATTAGCAATAAGCATAATTTGAATGTTTATACCGCATTACTATGTTTTCAGGGATATACCCACAAGCACAAGGTTACGAAACATGAGTATGACAGATTTAGAATATGGAATCAACAAAGTAAAAGACTCCAAGAATTTATTGTCAGGATCAATGATATCACAACCATTATTAGATTAATAGGATTAAAACTGAAAACTAGTCGTTTAAAATTTTCTTTTCAACATTTTCTGATGCAGCAAAAATTTTGTATCATTTTTCATATCTTTTAAATTTCTTTAAGTATAAACTTTATATTTTGTTGGGTTTTTGATAGGATTTTTTTCTGAGATAAATCTAACCAATCATTATGACACGAAAATGTTTACATGCTGTCTGGAAAAGGAATGCACAAAAAGCATAAAGATTTCTTATTTTTATTTGAATAAGACAATTTTTATTTTCATTGATAGAATTTTAAGTACCACTTTTTATAAGAACCATGCAAAAAGCGATTCATGGGTGGAAAGCCTATACCACTTTATTTTTGATATGTTACTCTTACTAGCAACCTGATTTGATATTTTGTACTCTTTTTCCAAACAAGCGTTGGTCCTGAGAGAAAAATAATATATAGAATGCATTGGAAAAAAAGGGAGATAACTCTTAAAACTGTCAATCATTTCAATAGAAACCATTGTAACAAAATGGCAAGATTTATCCCAGGACCATACAGTTATGAGCAAATTGTTATTTATTTCTTTTTTGTATACTTTGAACTATCTTTTGTTAAAAATAAACCACTGTAGCCTTTTTATCGATGAATCACTTTTCTTCAATTTTGCATGATTCATAGGTGGAGTACTACTTTTAATACAAAATCCCTGTTTAATTTATAGTATGTATTTGTAAATTTAAAATATGAAAATATATGTGAAAGTGAATTATTTTGTTGTTGTTTGTACTAAATTGTGAATATAATAAATTTCGATTTAATTGATATTCTCTGTAGATTTTATCTAAATTATTTATATGAATCTTAATGTGGTGATCTTAGTTTGATTTGTCGTTGTTTCTTTAAAAGAACATGTGTCTGAGTTCTTGGCATTCTGTAGATTAAATGGACCCCCAATCAAATTAGGGGATTTATTCCCCCTTATCTGTTGGATTTTTAATGCAGCAGAAGTTCAGTTTATACTAAATAATATGTTTGGTTTAGACAGGTTTTGGTTTAATCATGGTTCAGTTTAGACAGGTTTTGGTTTAATCAGGGTTCAGTTTAGACAGGTTTCATAGCAATTCAAGGAGATGAGCATATATATTTAATATCATTCAGGGGAGATAATTAGACTAGTCTTATTAACAATATTGAGTCAGGTAAGCACAAGTTTTAAATCTTCTAAACCCCTGCATGGATTTTGATGAAACATACATGACAGATAAGCATCATATCGAGATGTACTTGAATAAGTTCTAGAGATGTACTTGAATAAGTTCTATTACTAGTCGATATTATACAGGGGAGATAATTGGAGTTGCTGACTCACATAACATACATGAATATTTAATAGAAGCAAAGTAACAGCTCTTTTATAACTGTGCTTCATCCTTAGATGTTGAGCAATTGCATGCTCACATTTTGATTTAGATAATTTTTGTCCATCTGAAGACGTCTTAAGTTTGGTTTATGTTCAGACATGTCTAAATTGTAGAGAGACTAAACAAAAGACTTGAAAAAAACATGATTTCCAATCCTTTTTATACCCTCAGCAAACAAAGTTTTGGGGGTATATAGGAATCAACCTGTCAGTCTGTCTGTCCACATACCACGTATTCACAACTCCTTAACCTTAGGATGGATTTCGATGAAACTTTACATGAAGGAAGTACATCGTATAAGAATGTGCATGAAGAATATTCCTCCCTGGCGGATATCATTTAAGGGAGATAATTGGACTACGACTTTTCAAATATAGTAATCAATGGGAGACCTCATAAGCACAATTTCTCTTCAACAGCTTGAAGGATTTTTATGAAACTATATGAAGGAAGTACATCATATGTGAACGTGCCTGAAGAATTTTTGTTGCTGTAAGATTTCATTCAGGGTACATAATTTGACTGTGATTTTGTAGGGGAAAAAGAGTCAAATATGAAGTGTGGGGTATCCTTTTGTAAGCTTGCTCACAGTTTTCCCTATGTTGTCTCCAATCTGATGCAGAAGCATCATTATGATTAGACCATAAGGATTAGGGTCTACATATGTCTTATATTTTGTGGAAAGGTTCTTCCAGTGTTAACACCTTATTGCCCGATTGTTTTGTTATTCTCAGATTTTATTGTACCAGTTTTTTAATAACTTTGCATTGTTTTTGACCCAGTCTGCTTCTCGATGGTTTAGTAAGAGTTTTATGGTTTTCTTTAGACCCTAGGTTATTGATTTTAATTCCAGTCACATCTGTGGGCTTTCACTGGATCACTCGAGCTAATTGTGCTTCCAGATTTTGTGGTTGAAAAAATAAAAAAGTTGCACGAGCAAAATGGACATTGTTCATCAAAGGAGGGCGTAAGTCATTGATTTGTTAATCAATTCAATTTGGACTTAAAATATTTAGATCCTAGCTTCACTGAAGATGAGATAAAGTCTTGAAATGGTCATATTGAACATCTGAATTGCTGTAGCTCATAACTTTTATTTTGCTTTCATTTTGACTTCTATATTTGATAATGTAGTAAGTAAATCTAATAATTTTTGTCTCGCCTGCAAAGCAGAGCAGGACAGAGGTGTTACTTTACCGGCGGCAGTGTTAACTTTTTGGTTAACTTATGAGCACCTCCATATCTCAAGAACTATAGGTCCTGGGTTGATGAATCTTGTTATGCATATGCCCCAGTAGTAGCTTAGCACAGTAACATCCCCATCTTTTGACCTTGACCTTGATTTTCAGGTTGAGTGACTTTGACAATTTTCAATACATATAAAAGCAATGGAAAAGTTTTGTGAGCACCTCCATATTTCAAGAACTGTAGGCCCTTGGTTGATGAAACTTGGTATGCATATGCCCCAGTAGTAGCTTAGCACATTTGCATCCCCATCTTTTGACCTTGACCTTGATTTTCCGGTTTAGTGACTTTGACAATTTTCAATACATATAATAGCAATGGAACAAACTATAATTCCTAGGTTGATGAAACTTGGTATGCATATGCCCCAGTAGCACAGCACAGTGACATCCCCATCTTTTGACCTTGATTTTCCATGTAACTTCAAAATAAAGTGGAAGTAAGAAAGAATAATTGTTTCTGATGGTGCTGCAGGCGAGTCATACTTTAGTGTTAACTCTTGTTATATCTAAAATCAGTATGTGTATATTTTTATTCACATCATCATTTCATATTCATTTCATTACGATTGTTTAATTTCTATACTTCAATGATGCACACCCTCCCAAGTGCTTGAAAATACCTCTGCGGAAAGGTTCCCCCAGTGTTAAAATCTTATATCCAGACTGTTTTGTTATGCAAAGCAGAGCGGGACATGGGTGTTACCGGCAGCGACAAGGGCAGCGGCAGTGGCATTAACTTTTTGGGTTAGGTTTTTCATGAGCACCTCCATATCTCAAGAACTATAGGTCCTAGGTTGATGAAACTTGGTATGCGTATGCCCCAGTAGTAGCTTAGCACAGTTGCATCTCCATCTTTTGACCTTGACCTTGATTTTCCGGTTGAGTGACTTTGACAATTTTCAATACATATAATAGCAAGGGTAAGGTTTTGAGAGCAACTCCATATCCCCAAAACTATAAGTCCTAGGTTGATGAAACTTGGTATGCATATGCCCAAGTAGTAGCTTAGCAGAAGTACATCGTATAAGAATGTGCATGAAGAATATTCCTCCCTGGCGGATATCATTTAAGGGAGATAATTGGACTACGACTTTTCAAATATAGTAATCAATGGGAGACCTCATAAGCACAATTTCTCTTCAACAGCTTGAAGGATTTTTATGAAACTATATGAAGGAAGTACATCATATGTGAAAGTGCCTGAAGAATTTTTGTTGCTGTAAGATTTCTTTCAGGGTACATAATTTGACTGTGATTTTGTAGGGGAAAAAGAGTCAAATATGAAGTGTGGGGTATCCTTTTGTAAGCTTGCTCACAGTTTTCCCTATGTTGTCTCCAATCTGATGCAGAAGCATCATTATGATTAGACCATAAGGATTAGGGTCTACATATGTCTTATATTTTGTGGAAAGGTTCTTCCAGTGTTAACACCTTATTGCCCGATTGTTTTGTTATTCTCAGATTTTATTGTACCAGTTTTTTAATAACTTTGCATTGTTTTTGACCCAGTCTGCTTCTCGATGGTTTAGTAAGAGTTTTATGGTTTTCTTTAGACCCTAGGTTATTGATTTTAATTCCAGTCACATCTGTGGGCTTTCACTGGATCACTCGAGCTAATTGTGCTTCCAGATTTTGTGGTTGAAAAAATAAAAAAGTTGCACGAGCAAAATGGACATTGTTCATCAAAGGAGGGCGTAAGTCATTGATTTGTTAATCAATTCAATTTGGACTTAAAATATTTAGATCCTAGCTTCACTGAAGATGAGATAAAGTCTTGAAATGGTCATATTGAACATCTGAATTGCTGTAGCTCATAACTTTTATTTTGCTTTCATTTTTACTTCTATATTTGATAATGTAGTAAGTAAATCTAATAATTTTTGTCTCGCCTGCGAAGCAGAGCAGGACAGAGGTGTTACTTTACCGGCGGCAGTGTTAACTTTTTGCTTAACTTATGAGCACCTCCATATCTCAAGAACTATAGGTCCTGGGCTGATGAATCTTGTTATGCATATGCCCCAGTAGAAGCTTAGCACAGTAACATCCCCATCTTTTGACCTTGACCTTGATTTTCAGGTTGAGTGACTTTGACAATTTTCAATACATATAAAAGCAATGGAAAAGTTTTGTGAGCACCTCCATATTTCAAGAACTGTAGGCCCTTGGTTGATGAAACTTGGTATGCATATGCCCCAGTAGTAGCTTAGCACATTTGCATCCCCATCTTTTGACCTTGACCTTGATTTTCCGGTTTAGTGACTTTGACAATTTTCAATACATATAATAGCAATGGAACAAACTATAATTCCTAGGTTGATGAAACTTGGTATGCATATGCCCCAGTAGCACAGCACAGTGACATCCCCATCTTTTGACCTTGATTTTCCATGTAACTTCAAAATAAAGTGGAAGTAAGAAAGAATAATTGTTTCTGATGGTGCCGCAGGCGAGTCATACTTTAGTGTTAACTCTTGTTATATCTAAAATCAGTATGTGTATATTTTTATTCACATCATCATTTCATATTCATTTCATTACGATTGTTTAATTTCTATACTTCAATGATGCACACCCTCCCAAGTGCTTGAAAATACCTCTGCGGAAAGGTTCCCCCAGTGTTAAAATCTTATATCCAGACTGTTTTGTTATGCAAAGCAGAGCGGGACATGGGTGTTACCGGCAGCGACAAGGGCAGCGGCAGTGGCATTAACTTTTTGGGTTAGGTTTTTCATGAGCACCTCCATATCTCAAGAACTATAGGTCCTAGGTTGATGAAACTTGGTATGCGTATGCCCCAGTAGTAGCTTAGCACAGTTGCATCTCCATCTTTTGACCTTGACCTTGATTTTCCGGTTGAGTGACTTTGACAATTTTCAATACATATAATAGCAAGGGTAAGGTTTTGAGAGCAACTCCATATCCCCAAAACTATAAGTCCTAGGTTGATGAAACTTGGTATGCATATGCCCAAGTAGTAGCTTAGCACAGTTGCATCTCCATCTTTTGACATTGACCTTGATTTGTCGGTTCAGGGACTTTGACAATTTTTATTGCATTTATTAGCAATGTTTAAGTTTTATAAACACCTTTTGATCTGAAAAACTGAAAATCTTTATAGCTGCAAAATATTTTTAAAGGTGGAAGTAAGAAAGAATTATTTTTTCTGATGGTGCTGGCAGGCGAGACATACTTTAGTGTTAACTTTTGTACTGTCTTATATTTTGTTATGTATTTATATACAGCAAATACATGAAAGAGCTATTTTTGGGGGGTTTCTTACTGCTCAACAATATATTCCTTTGCATTATAATTTACAATGCAAAAAAAGAAATACATTTCCCCAAAAAAATGTCTTAGAATGTGGATTTAAGAGGACAAGTAAATCTGTGAGCCTATGCTCACTTGTGATACCTGCACTCCTAAATTTATGCCTAGCATAAAACCTAAGTATTCAATTACAGAATTAAATGTTAAAGAGCATAAAATTGATATAAACAGAATACACCATATAGTACTAAAGGTTAAAGCTGCATACAAAATATCAATATGTCATGAAGTTGCTTGAAAAAACTGTGATTGAAATTCTGCATGTATGTCCATTGTGTGTAAAAAACCTAAATATTTGATAAACAGGAAGTAGATGACCTAGGAGCATGAAATCAGTTAACATCATATGGGACTTTAGGATAAAGCTGTATAGAAAATATCACATCTCCGACTCGTGTAGTTGCTTTAGAAATCAGTATAAGAAATAATGTTACAGGAAGAGGGATGAATGGACAAGGTTAAACAGTATACACACTCCTTTCCGAAGAAGTCTTCCAGATTTCCAACCAGTACCTCCCCGTGGTGGAAGATGGGCCCTGCTCCAGCGACAACAAAGGATACTCTGGAGCAGCTAACACTGGCGGTGGTGTGTCATGGGCTGGACGACCCATGGCACATGGCGAGTCTATACCTGTATAGGTAATTGTCGATGCAGAGGGGCATTCCCCTATCGTCACGACTATAAACAGACATCAGTCAGTCTTCGAAGAAGATGAGGAAGTATAAAAATTGACTGATTTTGTTTAACAGGAAATACCTATATATATTGGTGACTTAAAATATATGGGACCCAATGCTGATGCTGCAAATCATACATGAAAAAAAGTTGCTGATAAAACTGTTAACAAATATGTTCCCCCTTCTGCTGCCCAAAATTCTATAATAAGGATGTTCAATTTATGAAATCCTGCTTAAAGGTGGATGACACACAAAACTAATCTTATAAAAATATTTAGTTTATTCAAACAAAGTTTTAACAAAATAAATCTTCAAAATATTTGTATAAACACAAAAAAAATACATTTACATGTATGAATAAATATAAATGCACTGTTATACAAAAATAATATTATCACAGAATAAAAAAGATAAATTTATCACAGAGATTGCTTCAAGTTGCATAATTATCACAATATTACAAATGATTTAAAACAGAAAAAATAAGTAATTCAGACAGTATAATAATAAAAATAATAAATTGTAAGTAAAATGCAGATTCTCAATAAAGGTTGATGGAGTGTCTAAAGTTTGGTCCATATATTTTTTTTCAAACTTTTGTGACTGTGAGCACTAAAGGGGAGCTTTAAATTTTGATAGTTAAATGAAAATTAAACCAAAATTTTTGTACAGTTGACTCGAAAAATGAATTTAATCAGTATAATAATATCATATATTCAATACAGGACATACACATTTTCATCCATTTAAAATATCTACTCCATTGATTTTTCTTAAAATTTGTTAAAATTTTTCTTTTGCTTTTTAGATGTTTAGTAGAGGTCTACTGAATAAAAAGGATAGAGTTCACCATAACAGTTCTTAGAAATGTAAATAATATATTTTTACCAAATTATTTCTTTACAAATTGTCTCCCCTTTAAAAGTACTGGAAAATATTGAGATTTAAATATAAGTTTCTTTATACCTATTTTTTTATGTAATTATCAATCTATAAATGTTTATGAACTCCAAAATTAATCAATAAAAATAAAAATTCAACATTAAAGAAGATGAGCAAAAAGTTGCTCAGTCTATGAAACATGAAAATATTGAAAGAATTAAAAAGGTAAATACATTTTAATAGCTGTAAGAAAAGAACATGATATGTCTAGAATCACATGTATGTAACTCAAAAAGATTTAATGATTGCATTTCGATGATTCTTTTTTAAGCAACAACAACAAATATTAACTCTGTAAAGAAAATAATTTAAGGACAGCAGTTTTCTATGGCAATATAAAAACTATTGTATGATATAAAAAAAAATCTCTTTAGTGTAGAACAAATGTTTTAAATAAGTTTGTTAATCAAGTAACTCCATTACAAACTGAATAAGATTCAAAGCACTTTAATAATGTAAAATTTGTGATTTATTCAATGGTTTAACATTCTTAAATTTCCCTAAAATCATTTTGATAGCTTAAAATTCTGTAAACTTTTTGTAAAGGACTTTTTGATGTTTTTGCACTCACTTAAGTTCATATAAAAATATTTTTACTCTCAATAATGCTGACCAATGAAATTTAACTTAACATGAAACAATGAATCTTTGTACATCATTATAAAAATGCCATGATGTAAAATATTCATAAAGTCTAGATTCAACTTCATTAGCTCCAATTAGTTTATTACATCAAGGAGTATTAACATGTAATGTAAATCTATCGACCTTCATTATGCCACACTTTGTACAAGTCTGTTTTGTCCCTGTGAGCTACCAGTACGTTTAGACGGAGTATAAGACTTCCTCCCCATGACGGGACTACACAGGGATACTAATGACTCTAATGCTTTGATGGATTTCTTCGCTTCTCTGTAAAACAAAGGATAAAGTGAGATTTCATTATGAGTTCTTAGGAGTTTCCAACTTGTATTCGATCACTAAGACTCACAATTAGCCCGTAAACAAATCTTGCTAACTCATGTAAACTCATGAAAGTTTTACAAAGATTTTTAACATGTCAAACTTCCTAAAACTTTCAGAAGTTGAAAAAACAACAATGTCAGAACTTAAGCTGTAAACAAATACAAATCACTCATTAGAACTTGAGGTAATAATTACTAAGCTACATAAATGGGATGAGAGTTAATGTGATACTCACATTGAATCTATTAGTTTGTTTGTCTGTTAATCAACAAGTTTTTGCGTAGGGTTGCCATATTTTTTGTAAATATCATATAATGTCCCTTTATTGCCCCTTCCTTTATTTTTTTTGGGGTGTGTTATACTTTTGTTTCAGTGTAACCGTTTTGCATTAGTTTTTGGAATTATAGATATGTCAATTCTTTGCTTTCTTCCAACATATGTGTTTGGTTTATGTGAGGCAGGTAAAACCTTTTACGCTCCTGAAGTTTCAATTATTTTATTTTTTTTTTGGTCCGAAAATAAAAACAAACTAGCTTTTCTTGTGGGCTACGTGAACGTTTAATGACGTCTGAAATTTTCATAGATAAAAACGTTAAAAACACGCAGAAAGTTCGGGAAAACAAGCGCGTGCTAACCGGACATTGAAGGAAAATTCAGCTCATAGTACAACTAAAATTTTGACATTTCTACCATTATCGCTCCCTTCGGGAGCGTATTACAGTGTTAGGGTACAAGATCTCATAAAGACCTGAAATGCTTTTCTAAAGAAATCAGCTTCAACTCAATCCATTTTGTTTAATAAGTACCTTTCTTTTTCGCTAGAGTGCCTTTGAAAAGTTTTATATGGAAAATACAAACAAGATGCATGTAAAATTGTTTGCTGAGCACATTGGTGTCTTGTTGTAATAATTTAGAATTCTACCTTGCCAATGGTCCATCTGCCCGTTCACGCTCTCGTAGACCTCTCATGACTCGCTTATCTACCATCTTCAATGTTACAAAAGTTCTCATCACCTTTAAGAAAAAGTGAAAATGTAAATCAAAATTCACATCTAAATCTTAAAAGTAGACATTTTATTTCTTAACTACTGGTACAATGATAAGCTCACTTTCATTCTATATATTAATGGATTTAATCATAGATTTTTATCTTTTGATAGTCTCTGTATTTCTACGGTGCTCTAGGAAAAATTTTCCCCAGGATTAAAAATAAATGAGAAAGTTTTGTATGGATTAATAACATACACTATTTATAAATAGGTGTACATTTAGAACATACATGTTAAACTTTATTTTAACCTAGGTTAATAGTTGTTACAGTGGATGTTTTAGTTAGCCCTTAGTGAATGACATTTTTTTATAATCAAGTTACCATTGGATGTAATTCTGAACAAAAGCAATATTCAGCTTTTCCATTTCTTCACAGCCTCAAGCGATATTTGTGAAAAGGGTGGATACTTAAGATTACATGCCCTAGTATTTCAGGACAAAAAGTTTTTAAGCAAGGTCTTAATACATGTATACTTACCATTAATCTAACATAGTCACTAGAGTCTAACTCTAACATTTCCAATAAGATTCTTATAATCCTTTCATTCTTCATGCCAAGTGTGCCCTGTATGGAAAAGAAACAATTACTTCTAATTTGAATATCATTTAAGCATACTGATGGAATGATTAAAACAGAATTCATTAAAGTGTAAGTTCGCGATTTTTGAGTTATTAGTTTATTTAATTTATTATAATGATAGTAGGCATCATGCCCGGTTTGGGCATTGAAAACGATATATTAAGAAAGATATTCGTAATTTTATTCAAATACACAAGACCATATGAGTGCATCCATGCTATGAACAATGATGAATTATGGGATAGCTCAATTGGAGATGTGACGTCACATCTCCAATGATAAATACATTAACCAATTGACGATATTTGTAACATAAGACCGATGTTGTCGATCATAATAATGATTTGAAATATGAATAACTTGGCATTGATAATTTTTTTTATCCCGCGTTTTTTTTATCGAAATAGCAAGATAATAGTTTACTTAAACCTTAAATTGTTTTAAAGTAATTAATTATAATTCCAAATAGTAAATAATCTGAAATATTTATTGACACAGTAGCCCTAGTTTTCAATCCTTTTTCAAATATTTAAGATGAATACACAGGTGTCAATTAAAATCATTAACCTTTACGATCATTAACCATGGACGATCTGCCACGCCCCGTTGGTTAATTACAGGTATAATTGACAGATATCATAGATCAATTAAGGTGCTCCTCCAATCAAAGATTTCCTTGCAGCACTCAACCCACTTTAGACACACCCAACACAGCTCGATTTTAAGAATTTCGACCGGCACATCTTTTAATAATTTCTTAATCAGTATACGGTATAATTAATCAGCAGGTGTCAATATCACCTGTTCACTCCATGACTACCTTTCTCTTACAATTATCAATCAGCCAAAGCGTGGTGCTACATCGTGCATGGTTTGTGTAATACTAGTACCCAAATTAAAAATGTGTTTAAAGAATTCTAGTTCCCACTTTTTTTTCGCTTTTGAAGTGTTGGAAAAACAATTAATTAACTACATAATTATTTGCAAGACAAAAAAAAGATTCCTACAATTTATTGTTTTTATATGTTTTTAATTAGAAAGGGTATGTTATTAACATTTTCGCACTTCAATGTTCAAACGACACTGGCGGACCAAAGGGGTTGATTTTCGTTAAAAGAAAGTGTTCTAGAACCCATTCCAACCAGGTAAATGTCAACTTCTAATACACAGGAAACAATATTAAACCCCTGTGGTGCCGATAGTTTGCACAGGGGTACTAAACATACACAGGAAACGGCAGGTGAACCCCTGTTGTGCCAGTGGCTTGTAGAAGGGAATAAAGTCTTATACACAGAAAACGATAAGTAAGCCCCTGTGGTGCGATGGTTTGCAAGGAAGAACTAATTATCATAATATCACTTCAAACAAATCATACAACGTAATCCCAGTAGGGTGTCAGGGAACCATGAATTTTAAACAGAATGTATAAAAGAAATAGTATAGGGCAATTCTACACACTGAAAATTGAAATACATATTTTCCGAAAATGTCTGTACGGCCAATAAAAAAAAAATATTTTAAAATTCTATATTTTTCTACGAATTATACTTCTGAACTTAACAATTGGTACCATTCTTAAACGTCTCACAATCAATCATTAGACTGACTTTTATTTTATCATTCCCGACTTAATTATAATTATTTCAAATTTTCCGTTGTGGTACACATCCGTAAATACCACATGGGTATAGGATGCAACATTCAGACTTTGAGCAGTGCCATCTAGTACAAATCATGTGACCCTGCATGGATAGAATTTTTTTACTTTCAAAAGCCAATTTTATCCTAACTATGCATATTGGAGCGCTAGGAATTTCACCAAAGTTATTTTTATATGATAGTCTTTCAATGTACAAATTTTGAAAAAATCGTGAACTTACACTTTAAGAGGAGTCTGACAGCTAAAAAGGGAGGTGGGAGAAGAGGGGTTGAAGGGGAGAGATGGGAGATGGGTCGAAGCTAGGGGTTAGTAGATGGGAAATGATACCCCGACTAATAATAATGACAATGATTTCATTATGTCACATCTGATGAGAAGACAAAATTAATTTATCAACCTCATTTTCATGGGTAAAGGCAGCCCACAAAAAACCACAATAAAAAGCTTCGCCGAGCGCAGCATGATACGACCGCATCATGTTGAACCCTGTACGTTTTAGGCCCAATATGGATAGTCTATTGCTCTGGACACATGCAGCCCATGGTGGACTGACAAAGGTTTTTGACACATGCTTCTCTGATGGACTTTCGACCCAGGGGGTAAAAATATAAATTTCCAATTTTGTATTCTACTCTTGAAAAGAATAATGTTTGGGGGAAAAAATAAAAAATCGAAAATGAAATTATGATTACAGTCCCTTGGGTAATGAGCGAAAAAAAGGTGGGGGTCGCAAAAATTTATTCTTAAATTTAGAATTTCTTAATCTGACAAGAAATAAAAAAGTTACGATTTTGGCCCCTTTTGGTCCCTAATTATATAACAGAAAAAAAAGGGGACACAAAAATATATCTGCTACTTGACAAGAATAAACTTGCAAAAAAATTGTCAAAATCTGACAAGAAATTAAAAAAGTTTCCATTTCGGCCCCTTTTGGCCCCTTATTACGTAACAGGTGAAAAAGGGGTGGGGTCGCAAAAATAAATTCTCAAATTTGAATTCGCTACTTGACAAAAATAAACTTGCAAAAAAAAATTTCAAAAACAAACCAGAAATAAAAAAGTTTTGATTACAGCCCCTTTTGGCCCCTAATTACAAAACAAGTGAAAAAAAGGATGGTCGCAAAACTTAATTCTCAAATTTGGATTCGCTACCTGACAAGAATAAACTTGCAAAATTTTTTTTCAAAATCGGGACCACAAATAAAAAAGTTTCGATTTTGGCCCCATTTGGCCCCTAATTACGTAATATGGGGAAAAGGGGGGGTTCGCAAAAATTAATTCTTAATTTTGTATCCGCTATTTGACAAGAACAAACATGCAAACAAAAATTTCAAAATCGGACCACAAATAAATACAAATGACAACAAAGTTCCAGACAATAAATTTTGCTACGCCTGACCCGCGTTTCGTCTATTCAAGACTCATCAGAGGCGCTCTACCAAAAATATTGAAAATGCCAAACACTGTATGAATATGAAGAGCATAGAACAGTATAACCAAAAATACCAAATTGGGGAACCAAATTATTACTAAGATATTCAACCTATGTATGGGGTCGGAAGAACCTTAGGGTTAAAGGCATATTGTCTACGAAAAAATATTTTTTTGTAAAACCAAAAAAAAGTCGTCAGACTATTCGTTTTGTTTATTTAGAAAGATACAAACTTTCAAAATACCACTCGGGTTCTTTATTACTTCAAAAATTGAAAAATAAATAATATTTGTAAAGCTTTACAAAAATTCATATTCATGAGATGTAGATGAGCTGTAAGCATGCGCACTAGACTTTCTTTGATTGAAAACTTCAATAGTTCTTGCACGTGGTGCATAATCTGTTTCTCGAAGTTTTAGCTCGGAAGAAAATTTAAACGGCAACCGAATATTAGAGCTACTTAATGAATAAAACTGACAATTATTGCCTGTATTAATTTTTGAATGTTATTTAAAAGGTAAACACGAAAAATATCGGTATTTTTTCAACATATCAATGTATTCGGGGACAAAACTCGAGATTCTGCTTAGTGTCCGTGTTAAAACTACTCAGTCTAAATCTGTGTCAATGTGACGTAGTGCAGGTAAATAAAATATCAATCAATATTGTCGAGCTATTTTGATCAAAATAAACTACTTTTGAGGCAAAATTTGTAGCAAATTTGTTTTTCAATATTCATTTTATTGCATTTCGGTCTAATTGACACCAAAAAATTGAGGGGTAAAAAAAATGAGTTTGCCGTAGACAATATGCCTTTAAGACAATTTTGAAATTTAGACGGATAATTTAAAGCTTTGATGTATTCTCCAACTCAAAATTGAGTTTTTATTTGGCCCCTAATTACAAAACAGGAAAAAGGGGGCACAAAAATTCCTCAAGTTCATTCTTTTATTGTAAGAAACATTCTTGACAAATTTCACAGCAATAGGCCATCTAGGACCAAAGTTATGGTGGAAACAAGTAAAATATTTGAATTTTTTGCCCCTTTTGAACCCCTAATTTCGTAACAAAAGAAGGGGGGACCCCCAAAATCAATCCCAATCATCTTCGTATGGTAAGGAACATCACTGTCAAATTTCATAGCAATCGGATAACTAGAACTAAAGTTATTGTGGAAACAAACAAAAAAGTAGTATTTTTGGCCCTTTTTTGGCCCCTAATTTCTAAACGAAAAATGGGGGGACCCACAAAATCAATCCCATTCATCCTTTTATGGTAAGGAACATCATTGTCAAGTTTCATAGCAATCGCATAACTGGAACTAAAGTTATTGTGGAAACACTAGAAGTTAACAGACATCGACGACGACGACGACCACGACGACAACGACAGCATCATACCATAATACGTCCGCAAATTTTTTGTGGTCGTATAAAAATTAATACCCCTTTTATTAATGCTTTTATAAATCCCTTTCCAGTTAGCAGTTTGCCAGTGTGCCCTTAAACAGCTTTTAACTAGCCAACTTACAACAGATATGACAGCTTGACTCCGTGTATCTTCATCTGGGTCTTCTAAATTCCTAAAAATAAAGGTGTAAAATGTTTGTTATTGTCTCATCTTAAATCATTCTTACAAAAATCCATCAAAGTCAAAAATGGCCGGATATCATTAAACAGGAAGTATGTAAGTGACAGACCTGAAATAAATTTCCACACCATGGGATTCTTTCCCGATGCTGTATACCATATATCAAGTGGCAGTGATTAGTAGTTGCTAAGAAAACTGTTACGAAATTTCTTGCCTGTCCGCAGCCTGACATTCATCATTTTATAACCCATATTTTTCGCTGCGTGAAATGTGGCTAAAAATCTTTTTCATGTTATTGTGCAATGTGCATTATCATTCTTAGCAACACAAATATAGAGATTTCAATAAATATTTTTCTTATTAATCAACTGCATAATTTCTGCCAGGCAAAAATGTAAATGGCAATAAATCCAACGCTTATTATAAATTCAATATAAAAATTCTTAATAGGTAATTGTATAAGAAAATATAAGACTCAATTCACCTACATTTGTATCTATAGTAGTAATAAAAATTATTGAACTTGACATGTGTGTTGCTTGGAGTGATTGTAGTTCCCTCATGCTGGATCTTGCTTATTTGTTGCATTTGGTTTAGATTATTTGGTAGTGAAGTTGCATTCATTTTGTTAAATGCGTGCAGGTTGGTTGTTATGCATAATGAACCAATGATTCTATATACCGGTATGTGTATATAAACTTACTTTTCTACTTTTTCAGAGGCTTTAGAAAACATTCCTAATGCTGTAAGAGCTTTGGCTGCAGATAATCTCACTTCCTGTTTAAAAAAAATACAAAAAGACAATGTTTTTTTAATTTCTCATTCAAAGAATTGTACAAAATTTAATAATGACCAGTATGATGGTAATGATAGTTTCCTAAGAATTGTTTTTTTTTGTAAGATAACCCAAGTGTGATGGATGAATAGAAAGATTACACCGACTTAAAAACTCGATGTGCTGAGACAAAACTGGTTGAGAAATGACATCATCCTATTTGTGAATAATACAGAAATAATTCATGGCTGCCCATGTTTTGTAACTTGCAATTTTATTATTGTTTATATATATATATTTTCCCGTAACATAGCTAAAATCTAAATGAAAAAAAATAATAAACACCCATGTTAAAATCTACTTCAACCCACATGTAGTCTAAATGCTAAAAAGCTAAAAGCATTAAAATTTAAGTTCTGTGACAATGACTCAAGATAATCTGTAAATTTTGACAGCTTGTCATCCTGTTTTCTGTTGCTTATGTATAGGGTCCATATCTTAACACATAACACTGTTACAAAACTTACAGATGTAGGATCATCCCAAAGTCTCCTGTCTAATATCTGGAACACTTCATCTTCTTTGGCTCCAGCAAATACAAACACTCTTCCTGTAAAATTAACATGTGAAACTATCAGATATTAAAAGTAAACTGAGTAAACTACTTTCACTATGGAAGAATAGGTAGCACTTTCATAGATGGGGTATAAAAAGTTTTGAGTGCAAACCTACTCCCTACAATAATTTCTACCTACAAATTTTGTTAAATAGAAGTAAATTTTGAACTTGTTCAAGGTATATAATACAAACATAATAAATTATAATAATAATTATAGTATTATAACATAATAAATTATAATAATAATTATAGTATAACTAATGAGGGGTGGTGAATATCAATTTTAATGTCACGAGTCTCCAATAACGCTATGGGATTCAACTCGTGCACGGAACAAGTTCCGTGCACTTGTTGAATCCTGGCGTTATTCGACACGAGTGACATTAAAATTGATATTCGTCACCCCTCATTAGTTATACTATAATTATTATTGTTGTAAATATTGGAAAACTAATTTATTATGTTTATTATGTTTAATTATTTATACTATTTATTATATAGATAATTTAAAAAACGTGACTAATAGATCATCAAAATAATGAAAACTAAATATGTAATTGATTGATGAATTGCAGTGTCCTAGCTAGACTAAAATAGAGGGGCGCTGCGCCCTGCCCCCTTTACAGTGTGCCCCTCTGCCCTCTATGGGCGCCCCTGTGTCCCTTTTTCTTCCCTTTAAATGTCCCTTGAGTCATTTAATTATAGCTGTTTAACCCAAGCCAATTAGTAAGTGTGACCGTATATGGCTTCATTTATCCACCAAACATCCTGTCTAATTAATGGCCCCAGGTGAGAACTATAGGTAATTAACTGTGATTAGTACCAAGCCATAACTGTCAATCAGTGTATTTGTTAAATTGAACAAGTTTTTAATCCAAATTGATCAATCTTTTCATCCCCGTCGGCAATGCTCTAATTTTGTATAATTGTGGTGCAGAGTTATGCCCCTTTCAAAATTATATTTTTTCTACAAAATCGTAAAATTTAAATATATTTTACTCCAAACTTACCAGTAATTTACTTAAAAGATAGCTTATGTAAAAACATAAAGTTTTAAGTAATATTGGATGTTAATAATTTTTATTTGTCATTTTGCTTTTATAGATGCACCATATTTTGCAACATTTGCTAATTTAACCTTTCAAAACTGATGGCTGAATCCTAAGATGAATATAAGCAGCACACTCACTAAAACTGTGACTTTAGTGATCAAATGCAAAGAAAGTGCATGAAGTACTATTCTGTCAATATCAATCAATAAGAAGAACATGATATAGAACACAGATACAACTTCTGCAAGAACTTGATATAGAACACAGATACAACTTCTGCAAACTATTTACACCATTAAAAGTTGTTACTGTTTACTAGAAAAAGACATTGAGGGGTAAAAAAAGATTATTGTGTATTGCGCACTAATCTATGTTACATATTTTTCGCCGGAAACTTCACGAGGGTTAGATAAATTCACACGCGAGTTAGATAAATCCTGTAATTAACTCCGTGAAAATATAGAAATTTATTTAACTCGGAAATCACGATATTTCACCTATATCTATATAATAAAAAAAATTATCTTGAAAGTGTTGGTTATAAGATTTTGACAAATGCTGTATGCACAGAAACCTGGAATTTTTATGTTCACACTTTCTATTGCAAGTAAAGAGAGAAAATCAGGTTACAAGTAGTTCTATCATTTTATTGTAGATACTTAAATCTTTTTGTCTTTTGGTCATTATCATGGACTTTTTTCAATTTAGGAATAAAACAATACAAACCTAATGTAATAAGAAGTTCTGCTGCCAGACAGCGATGTTTCCATACTGAGGATTTACTTAACATCAACAGAGTATTCTTAACGATGTCCTTATCTGTCACATTTAACTGTCTGATCAGAATTTCTAAAGACTGGAAAATATAGATATTTTATTATTTTTGGGAGGTAATGATATAAATTATAGGTGTTAGAGGTACTGAAATAAGCATGGGCCCATTCAATCATATATAGTCCCTAGATCTTGGCTTAAAAAATATCTGTTTAAAGTACCAGTGTTATGTAAGAAAATTTGCCCTGAACTACTAGCTTGATTTATTATTAT
Organism: Arcuatula senhousia; assembly: GCA_963971305.1. Classification (NCBI taxonomy): domain Eukaryota; kingdom Metazoa; phylum Mollusca; class Bivalvia; order Mytilida; family Mytilidae; genus Arcuatula; species Arcuatula senhousia. The sequence goes on along the minus strand of OZ020307.1, from coordinate 52,845,521 downwards.
AATGAAAAATATTATTAATCTGGCCATGTTTAAGTTTAAAAGAAACAATAAGATATGTGTTTTAGTAGCCAAGGAGGCTCTTGCATGAATTTATTTTCATATACCTTCATTTTTAACAAATCTGAGGATTTCTTTAGTTCAAATTTTGTATTTTACAAGAACATCCCCAAGTTATAGTGTATAAAGCTAGGTTTTGTGTTACTAATCCAGATTAGACTTTATGAGGTAAAAGTATTTAGTATAGTTATTACTGTCGGTGCAAACTGCTATAACAAAAACTAAAACATTACCTTTGCTTTTACATGTGTGTCTTGACTTAATTCCAATGACTGCTTTAATTTAAATCTGGCATTGTTATCTGATACACAAAGTCGTCCAAGGAGTACAGCAGATTCAAATGAGATTGAGTCATCAGGGTCAGGATTACAACAGAAATGGCTGAGGACCTTCACTAATTCAGGGAAGGTATTGATGGTCTGAAAATAGAAAAAAGATTCCATAAATCAAATATAAAAAGAATGTCAGCAGTGATATCTATTAATATAAATAAACAGGATAATACTCTGCTTGCATCTCTTCATTAGATTTCTAAAATTAATGATAAAATTGAAGGTAAAAAGCATCCTTTATTAACTAAAATACTCTGTTGAGGATCCAGAAATTTCAAATGGGAGGGCGCACAATTAAAAATAAATTCTCTGGAGCCTCACATCTAATAGTGGTTCTTACCAAATTTTCCTGTCAAACAAGAGGATGCGTGCCCAGCATGGCGGTCCTTAATCCGCCTTTGAGACTGGGTAATTGGCAAACATATTTTACCATTTTTTTAAACAAAATTTTAATATGTATATCTTGTTATGCTTGCTACTATTAACAATACAAAATTTATGAATACTTCTATGTTAAGTTTTCTGGTAAAATGTTTACAAGAATTTTATTTAGGTGTTTGTTAGGAATTTGAATTATTGCATATAACTTTTGTTCTTATTGGATATTTGTTTTTCTATACATCATAGATATCACAAAGATGTCTAAATTTGACCTTTGACACTGACCTTATTTACATATTGAACATTTTTCCCATCAATCATTGTCCTGATAAGATCTAGTCGAGCCTCTGTGTTACCAATGACAAGGTATTTCAATATAACCTGTAGAACATCTTCTTCCCACCAACCTATAATATGTGTATTCATTTATAGCTACCCGTATACCGTGGTTTCATTAATATTTGTGGGGTATCAATTTTGGTTGTTTTCGTGGGTGTCTGTAAACCATGAACATAAGAATCCAACGAAGTGTTGTTTAAATATTGATTACGTATCCAAATCACAAATCCAACAAATGTCTTTTTGGCAAAACCACAAAATTGATACCCATGAAAATAAATGAATCCACAGTATAGGAAAAGAAAACTTTGGAAAAAATTATATTCATACAAGAGGTAGTTTTTGTAATGTTTTTATATTAACAAATGTTGCTATCAATCTTATTGCAATAACTAAGCAAAGATAATAATATTGGTACTAGTTAGAAAATTTGTGTATTTTTTTCCCTGACATTTATTTTTTTCTAAAAAATTTGAAAATTTACAACTTTCCATTACCTCAGGTTGGAACCATTTAACTTGAAGGGGTGGGCCTTGGTTTTTTGTTTTGGTCAGAATTTTTTTTTTTGCGCAGAGCGCAAAAAAAATATTTATTTTTTAAAGGCGTTCCGACAGAATATTTTTTTTAGTATTTACATAAAATATATTGGCAAAAATCCTTCTCCAGAATTTTTTTTTCCTAACCCTCTGCTGCCAAATTTTTTTCATCAAAAATTGTTTTAAAATATACAAAAAAAACACACAAAAAACAAAGCTTTTCCCCTTCAAGTTAAATGGTAGGTTCCTTAAGATTTCTTACTGTCAAGTTTATCTAAGGGACAAAAATACTAAAATGCAAACCTACCCACAAGAATCAGTGATTTGGCTGCTTCATATCTTACTCTCTGTTCCTCATCTGATTTCATTCTCTCTTTCAAGGCATAGACAACAGTGGCATCTCCACAGCGTAACAAACCAAGATGCTAAATACATAAGAAAAAGAGAAAAGTTTCTACACTGAAAATCAGAAACATGATTCATACAACCCAGAAAGGCATAATGAATCACAAAATAATAAACTGTAAATTGTTAAGAGTAAAATCATAGATTGATAAGCAGTTGCTAATAAAATTGTTAACTGTTAAGAACATTTTCAACCATTAATCACTAATGTCACCAGATTGACACACTGAATTGAAAATTGGCAGCATGAAAGGTGCGATATAGCAAGTACGAACTGCTTACTCTTCCAGAGTTCACTCTTGTTACGACGTGAGTTAATGTTGTTTATTTCTGTTGGTTGATTATGTATTTTTTGTTTCTTCGTGCTGTTTGTTCATGTTTACTAGTTATGGCCTTGCCCATTCAGAATTTTATCACTCAAATGCCCCATTTGTGCCTCTTTGCTTCTATAAAAGTTTGACTATTAAGTGGATAATTTCATTGACCAGTTTTCAAATTCTCTCTTGACCTTTTGCAGGATGGTCTAAAGAAATCATGACAGTCTTTTTAAATGGATATATATGGGTGTCCCAAGTATTCAAAGAGCAAAGAAAGACCCTTTGTAGAGTTTGAAAAGTGTAGGCCCAATGGGGGCTGCTACAAAGGCCATACATGTATTTCCAAACTGCAATCTGAAAAGTGAACTTAAAACTTTCAATCTAGTATTAAGAGCCTGTTCATGAGAAAACCATGCAAAATCGTCCAAGAGCAATGTTTTGATTTTTGTAAATCATCATTTATTCAAATCATTACATGTTTTATGTATTTTGTTGCAACAAAGCAACTTACTGTTTTATAATATAACTACATTTGAACTTACCTTTGCTGCATCGACTCTTTCTTCGACTCTCTTTGACGTCAAGTTATTGTGAACAATGGTCTGGAAAAACATACAATAAAGTTAAAATCATTTCTTGTCTATTAAAGAATATTAAAATAACTATATCATTTTTCCAACTGCAAGAAATTAAAAAAAAATAAAGTTCTGCTTATAAGCAGCTTAATTTATAGTTTTCAGAATTTATTTATGAAATAAAAGGTTTTTTTAAAAAATATCTTTGATTCTTCTTCTCCAAATAATCCATAAATAATAGTATCTAAACAAACCTTCACTCGTTCCCATTTTAGACCTGCATATTCTTGACTTTTAGGTTTCATCTTATTCCAGGAACTTGCTATAAAAAAAATCAACCCTTTGTCAAATATATCAAACAAGAAAACAACCAATTGCCTTCAATAAAATTGCTGGAATATACAAGAGAACAATAACTAAACTTGACCCTGAATATGTAACTTTTAATGTCATCTTATAATGAAGACTTGCTAATCAAAGACCCATCTTACAGAACAGCATTTTTATTTAGAATATCAATACTTAGCTTCATCCCCTGAGACACAAGCATGTTTTTTTTCTATTATTTTTGTCTAAAGTTTCAGGTGGATCAGTATGACAACATCTATTGACTTCCAGGTTTTCAAGCCATTAAACATTGATATAATATTGTTATTTATCAATGAATAAAATATAATTAAAATTTTCTTATAAATTGGACATGTTGATTGCAATACAGCAGGTTTTATTCTCTCAAAAATATGCTTTTCACAAACTGCCATCACCAACACAAACACTACTTTTCCAACAGTCACAAAGTCACTAAAAAAACAGCAATAATCTATAACACACCAGCATCTACACAGTTCTAATATAAAGAAGAGGTTGTAATATAAACTATATAATATAATTTTACATTGTGTAAAGCTTCATAATGAAACAATTAAAATATAAAATATTTACAATATAATATATTCATATAGAATAAATATAAAATGATAAAAATATAAAATCCTAGAGCGAATCCAGTCTTATATTCAAATATTAAATAGCACAATAAAAAGCATCCTGCGAGAATATAAGCATTTGCAGCTATAAAAAATGAAAAGTTCATTGATAGAAAATATATTCTAAATTGACAGCTACAAAAGATTACCCAACACCAACTCATATAGAGCCACACAATATACTGCTACAATCATAAAAAAAATTTTTAAAAAAATGGCTTCTATTGCCATGGTTACCTTCGCTGCTGCCATCATCAACATTATCATCTTTTTCGTCTTCTAAAATCAGGTAGGTTTTTTAAATATACTAAGTTCATTTAAAAGTGGTAAACCCATACAAAAAGTCATGAGGGTCTAAAAACGGATTTCACTAATTCTGGGGAATGTTGTCAATTTCAAAATGATATTCTTTCAAAAGGTTATAAAGAGATTCTTACAAATTCTATGCTGAATATTAAATGAAATAAAAAATCCATAACAAGAATAAAGTAATAGAGGAATTTATCATACATTTAGCTTTGATACCTTTAAATTTGTCCGTGTGTTACAGCCGTAAATTTACAAGCCATATCTTGACAAGGGACTTTTTTTGCCATATCAAGCCTTCGCATGAACAAAAGTGGGCAAATATGGCCATATCAAGACCTCACGTTCACAAAAGTGGGCAAATATGCCATATCAAGGTCTAGACTCACTTTGAAATTTGATATCACAGTATTTTTATATTGTCTGCTATTTATTTTTATTTGTTTGCTGAAAATATATGATAAAAAGATTATTACACTGGGTTTTCCATATCATTCCTCAACCCATATTAGGTCGAGGCTGTCGCCTCGACCTAATATGGGAGTCTCGGAATGATATGGGACTTGATATGGAAAACCCAGTGTAATAATCTATATCTATGTTACATTAAGGGTCACTAGCCCTTGGGTGATATCAGTCAAGATCTTATGCAGCAGATTTTGGTATGTTAGGTTCATTATATTGTTACATATATATTTTTTTAAGTACATTAATGTATTGAGACATGGGGTGCAATACATGTATAGGGTATGCCTTATATGGTAGGGTGGAGTTACAGAGTATGCAATTTAGGAAAGGTGTTACAGGTAAGGAATTTATGGGTAGTAATCCATATTGAAAAAGACAATATACTTTATTCTATATATAATTGGGATGTGGAGTAAGTGTATGTGACATACCATCCATAATAGACGCAATTTTAGAATCTGCATTGAAAATTTTGATAATTCTAGTAAATGAAATAGATTCAAGTTTGATATTTTAACTACTATTGAGTTAATTGCATGGTACCAAATCAAAAGTTACTTAGCTCATCAGTAATATGGTATTTGACTTTCAAAATTTTAGGATTTTTAAAAATTAACATTTACATTTTTTGATTTTTTTAAAATTAACATTTATATTTTTTTTTCACTATTATACAGGTACCTAATATAAGCCAATATTGGACATTACATTTTCAATTTTGCTCAAGGTAAGTCAAATTGTTATAACTTAAAATGAATATTCTCTTAAGACATAACGCTTCATCTCACAATATTTAGGAAGGATGGACAAACTGATCCAAACACGATATGCCCCCCCCTTATTTCTTAGATGGGGAATACAAATTCTAATCAGTCTATTCATTACAATATTGTGACAAATTATTATAAGGAAATTTTGGAAATATTTATTAAAATATTATAACATATATTTTTATTTTTGATAGGTAAAAAGTGGTATTTTCTATGATAATTGTACTAACCTTTAGAAAGTTGTGTTCCCATTTTAACAAACAGTCCTAATCCTTTTGGCTTCTCCCTAAAAACAGAAAATATCACCATCGATTGAAGTATTATAAAATTATTATTTTTTTAAATTCAATATTATCCATTTAAAATTTTTCTTTAAAGCTATTTACTTTTATACTTATTGGTCACTCTGATTTACTAAATAAGTAAGCAAATGATAACGGGCAGGAAAACAGTAAATCATACTGAAATTATATACTTTCTATAAGAGCAAATTTTAATGCAAATAATTTTAAATTGTCTTGCATGCAAATGTTTATCTGTTTTAATATTTCACAATGAAATGATGAACAACAGTTCTAACAATTTCCAAATATTGAAGAGACTTTATCAATTAGATTTGTTCTCAACTTTAAAACAAAAGGATACACATGTAAAAAAAAAAAGCTAAATCTGTACAAGCTCCAAAACTCTGATCAATTTAACAATTCTTCTTCTAAACTTGCTTAAAAACTTTCTGGAATAATTTCAAAAAAGTCCTATATATTTTTTATACTCAACTTTTTAATAAATAATGTAAGTTGTTCATAACAAATACAGAAGTTGTCTCCCATTGTTTACCTTTCAGTAGGAGAATGTTGTCTCCCCTTGTTTACCTTTCAGTAGGAGAATGTTGTCTCCCCTTGTTTACCTTTCAGAAGGAGAATGTTGTCTCCCCTTGTTTACCTTTCAGAAGGAGAATCACTCAACACACTCTGCTCTTGTTGTAACATGAGTCTGAATTTCTTCTCTGTTGTGCTCGGTCCTTTCTTCCGTCCTCTCAGTTTCTCCTTGTATAATGTCAGTCTGGTTTCCTGAGCCAGTTTACCCTGGTCACAGACTCGGACTGCTGGTTTTCGTTTGACAGGATCTGGATCTGTGAAAGATTCAGCAAGTCTAGGAAATTCTTTTCCTCTGGTCTGTAAATAATAAACGAAATTTAATAACTTTGATTTATCATTTACATTTCTGCATGTATTGATAATTTTGATAAAAAAATTCAACAGTTTTAATTCAGTTTGCTTGTTAAATGTTTCATTATTTCTCATTGGATACCAATTTTTTTTGTTTTTGTGGGTAACAATCAACCACGACTGTCGGGCACGAAATTAGAACCAAACAAAGTGTGTATTTTATGTTGGTTATGTCTAAGAACACATGCTTCTAACAAAATAAAGAACTAACAAAATAAATGAATCCACAGGATTTTATATGTCAAGTAATGGTAGCAAACTGAAATATAAAACCTTGTCTAAGTAGATGAGAAAAACCTGGGCATTTACTTTAAAAGAAATGGCAATTATAGATTGACATTTTCATTATACCACATTAATCCAATTTAGGTCAATATAAAAATATCCTAAATTAAAGTTTGTTTTTGCCTACAAAAACGATGTCTCCCCCCGTTTCCCCAAAAAGTTCCAAGTTCAAAAGGCCCTTACTCCCAAAAATATTTGATGATCAAATTTTCATGGTAATATGCACAACTACATATGGTGTCCTTCCTATATACCAAGTTTCATTGAATTCGGTTCAGGAGTTTCAGAGGAGTTGCGCTGACAAGATGATAAATGAGGATTTTCAGCAAATTTCTAAGTTCAAAGGGCCATAACTTCCACAAAAATTTGAGGATCAAAATTCCCTGGTATCATGCACAACTACATATGGTGTCCTTCCTATATACCAAGTTTCATTGAATTCGGTTCAGTAGTTTCAGAGGAGTTGCGCTGACAAGATGATAAATGAGGATTTTCAGCAAATTTCTAAGTTCAAAGGGCCATAACTTCCACAAAAATTTGAGGATCAAAATTTCCTGGTAATATGCACAACTACATATGGTGTCCTTCCTATATACCAAGTTTTGTTGAATTCGGTTCAGTAGTTTCAGAGGAGTTGTGCTGACAAGATGATAAATGAGGATTTTCAGCAAATTTCTAAGTTCAAAGGGCCATAACTCCCACAAAAATTTGAGGATCAAAATTTCCTGGTAATATGCACAACTACATATGGTGTCCTTCCTATATACCAAGTTTCGTTGAATTCAGTTCAGTAGTTTCAGAGGAGTTGCGCTGACAAGATGATAAATGAGGATTTTCAGCAAATTTCTAAGTTCAAAGGGCCATAACTCCCACAAAAATTTGAGGATCAAAATTTCCTGGTAATATGCACAACTACATATGATGTCCTTCCTATATACCAAGTTTCGTTGAATTCGGTTCAGTAGTTTCAGAGGAGTTGCGCTGACAAACTTTGTGACGGACAGACGGACGGACGGACACGACAAAAACAATATGTCTCCCCACAAAAGTGGGGGGAGACATAATTTTCATATCCTCCCTTTCAAAATTTTTCATCTGCCTGAAAATATCATTTTGGTTTTTTTGGCAAATCATATTTATTTTTGGTCAATTTCTTTTAAAATGGCAGAACATTTTATGAAAATGGATAAAAACAATTATTTTGTCTGCCCTATCCATATTTCCAAGTTTGAATAAGAATCTGTGAATTATTTCATAATGACCTTTTTATATTACTTACCGTTCTTGTCAATGGAAGAACATCGGGAGGTGGGATAGGTTTAGGGTAGTATACAATGGGTGGTTCTTTCTTCACCATCAACAGCCTCTTTGTCATCTTGATGGGTATGGCAGGGGGCGTGGCCATCATCCTGGATACATTGGGTGGTAGACTGCTGGCATGTGATGTTTGCATCTGTAATAAAAATGATCAAAATGTCAAGTAAAAAATATTTAATGTGTTAAAGCAATTTTTTGGATACAATAGCTGATATTATTTAATTCATGCACTTTTTCATGCAAGGTATAAAAATTCAATGCGTCATAATCATCAGTCTTTGATTCATTAGCCTGAAAACAGCTAGCATTTCATGCTTGTACCCAAAATAAAAACAATGAAAAGAAGTACAAATTCTAAAACTATTCTATGTGCAATTATTGCTCATCTGAGAAGGATTTGGTCACCAAATGTTAGCATGTTATGTTTGCATATGTTGGGATGTGCAACCAATTGAGCACAGTATAAGTGGGTTTTTTTTTGTGTGATTTAATTTTGATATATATGTTGTGTACAAGTTGCAGTATTGTACAAGTTGCAACATGTACAAATAAATTGTACAAGTTAAGAAAAAATATGACATGGTGGCCTTTTATCAGGTACATGTAATCCCAAAGAAGACATATGAGATTTTACACATTTTGGTCAAATTCTGCATACCAACTTTAGGAAATAGTAACCTAAATACTTAATAAATAGTATTATTGAAGTGCGTAAAAAGAGCATTTAAAGTGTTGTTGCTGTAATCAAGACATCAAAGTCAGAGAACATATAGTGCCATCATTATGCACTGGAAATTCTTAAAACTTGTTGTATTTTATGAACTTGATTGTTAACTTCATGATACACTTTTGTTTTAATATTCCATTCTCATTTATTATTGCAAAAAATAAGTTGTGTATAATAATGTAGAGGGCATCCAATATTTTTCTTTACTTGTACAAATTATCTGTACATATTGCAACATGTACAAAGTTGCAACTTGTACACAGCATATACATGGTAAATACATGTATCAACCAACGAAAAATTAGGGCAAAATATTAGTCAATGTATCAAGAGCAACAACACGGATATAAAATGGCATTCACCAAAGTAAAAGCATTTTTTTATCATGAAAAAACACCAAATTTTCCACTTGCAAAAAAAAACACCACTTATATGGTACATGTATAAGTAAATCTTTCTAGAACAGGTCGAAGATTCTACCTTTTAAGGATACTGTTTACATCAAACTTTTGACCAATGGTTTTTGAGAGAATATAAATAACTTTGATCACCAACACTTGCTATTTAAAAGAAATAATTCAAATGAAACTGACTTGCTGAACAAATGTTGAAAATGAGCAATGAAAAAATTAGTTGGTCTATTTGCATCAATATTAGATAAAAAGTTAAGGTATAAAGGAAACCAATTTTCCCCAGAGAAGTATTGACCAGTAGGGAGATTTTAGCGTTATGTTTACCTTTGTTGTTGTCCAATGACCAATGCACCGAATGAAAAATAAGTCAAAATGTGGAACATAATATAACTTTATAAGAAGAATTTACCCATGCCAAATAAAATAATGTTTAAAACAAAAAATATTTGATATTAACGAAATATGAGCGAGGAAGTTAGAAAATATGTTTATGTTGAGAACTTTTCTATAAAGACATCGAAAAAGTTTTACTATTTTTCCCATTTGAAAGGTCAATTTTATAAAATTTTGATTGATTGATAGGTCAAACGAAATCTAGATGACTCGACCTGTAGAAACATGGAATGCATTGACATTTATGGTCGATGCTAATTCTTTAAATTTTTGTCATAAAGTTCCATTGATTCTTCAAACTATTTTTATTTTATTTTTGGGGACTTTAACAGAAAGCCAACTCACCCTTGATGGTACTAATGCCATTGTTGGTTCTTTACTGGACACTAAAATAAATACAGATGTATAAATTATAAATAAAAGCAAAATTATAGTAAATCATCTTATATAAGCAAAGTGTTTTCATTTGACTTTTTTCACATACTTTATGCTGCACTTTTTAAATCCTATGTTTCATAAAACAAACATGCATTTAAAACATAACAAAATGTTGTATTAAGCGATAAAATTTACATAAAGTGCATTAGAACAAGAGTTAACACTAAAGTATGTCTCGCCTGCCGGCACCATCAGAAACAATTATTCTTTCTTACTTCCACTATATTTTGAATTTACATGGATTTTCAGTTTCTGAGATCAAAAGATGTGTATAGAACCTAAACATTGCAAATACATGCAATAAAAATAATCAAAGTCACTCAACCAGAAAATCAAGGTCAAGGTCAAAATATGGGGATGCAACTGTGCAAAGCTACTACTGGGGCATATGCATACCAAGTTTCATCAACCCAGGACCTATAGTTCTTGACATATGGAGGTGCTCGCAAAACTTTTCCATTGCTATTATATGTATTGAAAATTGTCAAAGTCACTCAACCGAAAATTCAAGGTCAAGGTCAAAAGATGGGGATGCAACTGTGCTAAGCTATTACTGGGGCATATGCATACCAAGTTTCATCAACCCAGGACCTATAGTTCTTGAGATATGGAGGTGCTCATAAAACTTTTCCAAAAAGTTAACGCCGCCGTCGCCGCCGCCGCCGCCGGTAAAGTAACACCTATGTCCCGCTCTGCTTCGCAGGCGAGACAAAAATCATAAACAGGGGAAATAACTCAAGAAAATACTTCACTGCAAATTTACATCATGTTTGAGCTCAGAAAATGCAATCAGACCTGTTGGTTGTTCATCATCATTGCTATTGAGCCTTTATGATTCTTCTAAAGACTGTTACTTTAAAATTTATTTACTTATGGTACTGAAATCTCCTGTGACTTACTATCAAAATTTTGTAGAATAGTTGACTGTGTCTTGGATCTTTCATTCTCAGGTTGTGACGGACGGACAGACAACATTGTAGCATTGTACACTTTATCATACATTCTGTATACCTTCTTAGCTAGTTTGTCTAAATCACTTTTCTGTAAAAAAAATTAAACAGGTTAATGAAATTTTCTACTTAATTCATTTCTGTATGTTGACCTCCTTCTTAAGTTCTATACATGTAAATAAAAATGTTTCACATTCATATTTTTTTTTTCACTTTTATTTGCTTTCAGAATAGCAATAAAACCATAAAGGGGGAAATATTCATGAAAAAAGTTATAAAAGTAAATGTAGCACTAGCAAGGCATTTTTTCATATCTCTTCTCCGATTATGATCCAGAATGATAATTTTAGGAAAAATACCTTGAACATGTAATTACAATGAAAGCCATTAAAAAGATACAACGTCTAAATTTATTTGAAATACAAATTTCTCCTACATTTAACTTACATATACATTAGATACATCAATCTCATGCTTCTCCAGCTTTCTCCAAGGTAAACCTTCAAAGTCTTTCTCATCTGAAATTATAGAATAATACAGATGATTTTAGATTCAACACATTCATTTTAATAATTGAGAATCTGTATAAGTTCAAAGTGCAAGCATTTAGACAGCAGCATACAAGATTGTAGTTAACAAAAAAAAAATGTAACTGAACATTCAAAATTATGGGCTACACATAAAAACTAGAAAATGTGTCTATGAGCCACAGGATGGCCCTCCCTTTCTTGAAATATCATTGGCCCTCAATGTGTATTACCTGGAATATGGACCTTTACCAAGAATTGATCAAAAGTGTTCATGTGTAAAATATAGGTCGCTGTGACCTTATTTCTGGTGGGTGGTGCCATGTTACCAAGACTCATCGAGTAGTGAAATATTATTGACCCCTAACATGTAGTATTCAAGATATGGGCCTTAACCAAGAACTTACCCGAAGTCATTCATACGTAAAATATAGGTCACATTGACCTCATTTCTAGTGATCTTACCCAAGACCCATCTGGTGGTGAAATATCGTTGACCCCTAACATCTAGTATCCGAGAAATGGACCTTAACCAAGAACTTAACCAAAGTGTTACGGACGTACGTATGTACGGACAAGGGTAAAACTATATGTCGGATCCACATACGTGGTCGGGCCATAATTACTGCCAACAACCCAAAGTTTATAATGTATGACACTGCCAGCTGTTTGCCATCATGGTGAAAAAACAATAGGCTCCCAGAAGCCTGAATGGCTCACCTGGTCTTAATGTCAACCCTATGAAGAACTTTGTAGAGCTGAATAAGCTGAATATTTCAGCAACAGCTTTTCTCTTTCTTCAAGGGGCCATAACCCCTATAAGGGGTCATCTGACAACTTTGACCCTATGACGGCTTTTGTAGAGCTGAATGAGCTGAACATTAAGGCAAGCATCAGCTTTTCTCTATCTGCAAAAGTTTTCATTCTATAGGCCAAAAACACTATTTTTCGCCATTAAGGGGCTGTAACCTCTATCAAAGGTCATCTGACAACTTCAACAGAATCAACCCTATGGAGAATTTTGTAGAACTAAATGAGCTGAACATTTTAGCAGGCAACAGCTTTTTCTATCTGCAATAGTTCACATTTTATAAGCCAAAAACACTATTTTTTGCCTTTAAGGGGCTGTAACTCCTATAAGGGGTCATCTGACAACTTCGACCCTATGGAGACTTTTGTAGAGCTAAATGAGCTGAACATTTAAGCAAGCAACAGCTTTTCTCTATCTGCAATACTTTTCATTCTATAAGCCAAAAACACTATTTTTTGCCTTTAAGGGGCCGTAACCCTTATAAGGGGTCATCTGGCAACTTCAACACTATGGAGACTTTTGTAGAGCTAAATGAGCAGAACATTTAAGCAAGCAACAACTTATCTCTATCAGTAATAGTTTTCATTCTATAGGCCAAAAACATGAAAACAAGAGGCTCCCAGGAGCCTGAATCGCTCACCTGACATATGTGCCTGAAGTAAAGGTTATAAGGCAAAATCTATTTAACGTTGAAAGGGTCATAAGATTAATAAGGGGGTCATCTGACAATATGGTGGATCCAAAGGTGCTGATCACTTTTGTTCTCAATCAAAATCTAAAAATCTGTCACCCTTTTTGAGTTATTTGCAAAAAAATGCAGTTTAACCTAATGTTCTATTTTTAGCCACAGTGGCCATGTTTTACAACCAATCAAAAATCCCCACAACAGTTCTATACACCTTATAATAATAAACAATAATACCAAATTTGGTTCCATTTGGACTTAAAGTGTCAGAAGAGTTAACATTTTCAATATAAGGAAATGCAGTTAAAATGCTCAAATTTGACGTTCCAAGGGCAATAACTCCTCAAAGGAAAGGTCCTACAACATTGACCCTGTTACAAATTTTGTAGATCTTGATGTGCTTAACAATATGCAATTTAAATTTCTCAAATATCTAGTATAGTTTTCAAGATATTGAGCTAAACAGGTGCAAAATTTGCAAAAAATCCACAAAAAGGGCAATAACTCCTACATGGGTTGTTGGATTTTCTTCAAAATTTCAGAGCTGGTAGATCTTGAGGTGCTGATCACTTTTGTTCCCAATCAAAATTTTGAAACCTGTCATCGTTTTAGAGTTATTTGCAAAAACTGGCATTTACCTCTATGTTCTATTTTTAGCCACAGCGGCCATGTTTTATGACCAATCAAAAATCCCCACATCAGTTCTATACACCTAATGCTAATAAACAACTATACCAAGTTTGGTTCCATTTGGACTTAAAGTGTCAGAGGAGTTAACGTTTTCAATGTAATGAGGAAATGCTGTTAAAATGCTAAATTTTGACGTTCTAAAGGCAATAACTCCTAAAAGGAAAGGTCCTAAAACGTTGACCCTGTTACATAATTTGTAGATCTTGATGTGCTTAACAATATGCAATTTAAATTTCTCAAATATCTAGTATAGTTTTCAAGATATTGAGCTAAACAGGTGCAAAATTTGCAAAAAATCCACAAAAAGGGCAATAACTCCTACATGGGTCGTTGGATTTTCTTCAAAATTTCAGGGTAGGTAGATCTTGAGGTGCTGATCACTATGCCAGAATTTTTATATCTGTAGCCGTTTTTGAGTTATTTGCAAAAAACTGCATTTTACCCCTATGTTCTATTTTGACATGGCGGCCATGTTTTACCACGAATCAAAAATCCCCACATCAGTTCTAAGCACCGAATGCTAATGAACAACCATACCAAGTTTGGTTGCAATTGAACTTATGGTGTCAGAGGAGTTAACGTTTTAAAAAGTTTACGGACGACGGACGACGGACATCAGACGACGGACGACGGACGCCAAGTGATGACAATAGCTCACATGACCCTTCGGGTCAGGTGAGCTAAAAAGCTATTTTTCACCTTTAAGGGGCCGTAACTCCTATAAGGGGTCATCTGACAACTTCGACTCAATGGAGACTTTTGTAGAGCTTTTGATGCTGAAGCAGTAACGTGGCATCAGATTTCATCTATCTCTTATACTTTTTGATTTACAAGCCAAAGACAGTAGTCTGACCCCCTGGTCTATTTTTAGTAACGGCGGCCATGTTGTTTGGACGGCGGTCACCATTTGTGCAATCTTGGTAGAGGAGATCCCATAGATGATGTGTGCAAAGTTTCAAAGCAATTGCTTCAGTGGTTTCGGAGGAGAAGATTTTTAAAGAAAAGTTAACGACGGACGACGACGACGACGACGACGACGACTGACGCCAAGTGATGGCAATAGCTCACATGGACCTTCGGTCCAGGTGAGCTAAAAACGACATCTTTTTCCTCCTTGTCAGATTTCCACAGATACCGTAATATCTCTACATGGTGTTTTGCTTTTCAAGTAATTGCTCGAGATTCTCTTATAAGTCCCTTACAAACTGCATGTATGTGTAATGAATACACAATTTAAAATCATTTGCTTGGCCTTTTTTGCATTCTGCTAAGAAAGCACTAATGACTGATCTAAAAGATTCTACTCACACTTTTGAAGAAAACTTCCAGGCACAGCCAGGGGCATTTGATGATAAGATAGGGGATCTAGCTGTATCATTATGTCATAATGTTCACCATACTCAAATCTGTGGTGCTCTGACTGCCAGTATTCTAATACAACGTCTCGTTCTTCTTCTTCCACTTCTCTTAGGAAGGCTAAAATGAATAAAAAAATATATTGTCATCATATTATGTGTGTTTTGTAAAAAAATGCTAATACCATGCACCCTATTCTATAGATATAGGTAGCAGGAATCTGATAATAAAATGACTAAAAGTAATACATGTATATGAAAACTAGAAAAAATTAACAAAAGTAAAAGAGCAATTTAAGGTAAAGGAATCAATTATTTAACCCCATTGTAAAATTTTAAAAGCATTATAGAATTCTTTGTACAAATAGTTCTTACATACTGTGAAAGTACTTAAATTCGTTGGTACAAATTTTCGTGGATTGAAAGTAAATTGCATATTCATGGATTCATGAATTCTTTATTCAAAGCAAAGTTAAATTCTCAGTTCATTGGGAATTTAATTTTGTGGTTTGCATGACCCACGAAAACCATGAAAATTGGTACCCCACGAATATTAATACTTTCACAGTAGAACTGTGTGGTACATGATGTTTTAACTCAGCAAACAAATTTGATATTGTTACCAATTTTACATGATATTTGGAGACACATAAAAATTTTACCAAAGTTGTTAATATAAATCACATCAATAAAACCAATCATACAAAAACTCAAAATTTCACAACCTTCAAATTATGGGAGTAAATACAGCTGACATTTCTCAATGAAACATTTTACTCTCAAGACAAACAAAACTGGGTGCTATTCATTTGACTTTCCATGTGTACAATCCCATTCAAATTGAATTGATAATTTAATTGCTTGCTACTTTATAGCAATAATTTCTTTTTTATTTAAGTCTAGATAAAATTCCAAAATATTGTCAATAAGTCACATTTAAGCAAAGAATTGCAGTCACAAATCTCAATAACAATGCATAAAAAAGTTAATTCAGTTTTTCTTCAGACTATTACCATGCAGTATATTTCTGGTAGTTGATAAATGGAGTTGATAAATGGAGATGAACCTCCATGACTCCATGTATTCATCCACACTCAAAAAGTGAATTCTCAAATAGGCAAAATAGGCATATTTTAAAACTTTTTAAAGTTTTAACTTCAGACATTCATATCTTTATCATTTTTCTAAAATTTAAAATAGTTTGCATATTTCATGCTGAAGTACAAAAATAAAAAAAGTTTTAGGATTAATAGAGCCATCTTACCATTAGCAGTCCTACTATTTATAGTGTTTGTATACTCTGTAAGTCAAAAATATCTCATAAACAACAAAAAACAATGTATACCCCACCATTTAGAAACATGGGTTCTAGTATATGGGCCCTTTTGACATTCCCTCCCTAGGCAGCCCGGGTAGATTATTTGTCCCAGGTTGAGATATAAAACTGTTTTGCATGGGTCAATGAACTCTTTAACAAATACAAATGACAACAAAGTTCCAGACAATAAATTTTGCTACGCCTGACACGTGTTTCGTCTATTAAGTGTACATTCAAAACAACTTAGAGTTACCTATAAAATTTCCCAGCTTGTTATCGTTCTACCCCAAGTGAGCGACTTTTTCCTACCTGGGGCTCCATGGGTTTGAATGTTGAACACAAGCTATGCTTGGTATTCAAGCAACTACCCTGGGTGAGACACAAATGAGCTTGCTACATAGATTGTCAGCTGCCACTTATGCAAAAATATGCATTATTTCTAATGGTCAATTTTGACTCTTAAATACAAATGATAAGTTTGTAAGTCTAATAAAGCATCATTTTGTTGCGTCAAAATTTTCTACAGTGACTAGTGAAAATACGAGATATTGTTAGATGACAAACAACTCTAGTCTTTTGTATCCCATAGATATGTACCAGGTATCCCACCTTTTCTGTATACCAGTAAGTGTCTCTCAAAATGATACAAAATGACAAAATTATTAACAACTGTAATATTAAAATTTTAAGCTTTAAAATTTGTTGGTGGTAAATGTTGTGGCAGTATGATTTAAATGAAATCTGCAATCTTTAAAGTTCATTTATAAAAAAATATGGAACCTACAAAACAGACATGTGTAAAACCCCTAAGAATTCATAAATATCATTTTTCATATAAATAACTAGCAAACAAACATTTACATGCATAAGCATTAGATATTACAGCAACATTTACAACTTATGTGTGCATTTTCCATACCAAAACTTTTCCCTTTCCATTAAAATTTCTAAGCATTTGATATTAAAGCTCTATTTAGAACTAACATGTGCATTTTCCATACCAAAACTTTTCCCTTTCCATTAAAATTTCTAAGCATTTGATATTAAATCTCTATTTACCAAAATATGTGTTATTTTATTTGACCGTATCCTTTCAAAGCTAAGTGATTGTAACAACAATCTACTCTTTAACAAACAAATCTACTCCTCAAGTTATTCAAAATACTTCATTACCAATTACATGTATTAGTTTAAGCACATACATTACCTGGAACATATTTCTTTTGTTTGTAAATTTTAGCTGTTGCCAAAAAGAACATGTATAGTTACAAAAAAAACTCTAGATTTAGTATTTAAATAACTCAGTAGATATATAGATATTTGAATGAAGTCATAAAACATCTTTGTTACAAGTATAAAACAAAATAACAATAACTTAAATTTATGAAAAGAACAAAAGAGAAAATGTATAGAAAATAGATAAAATTAAATAAAATCCTAAAAATAAAACTGAACATAATCTAGATATAGTTTTGCTAAGATATTATCATGCATTCAGTTGACCACCCCTGGGTCTTGGTAAATGTTTTTTTTTTAAATTAAAGTAATTAATAATAAAATGCGAAATAAGTGTTCAGGACACAACTTTCATTAAATGATTCAATAACTTTTAACAAAGTTAAGTGATATCTTCGTCCACCATGCATCATAACTATTTAAAATTAGAGATGAGGTGTGTGTACCAGGAGAAAATATAGGATAATGTGCTCAATTTATATTGATATTTTTTTGTTCACAAGTTACCTTGCCGAGTGTCCTCCCTTGATGGCGTAACTATAGTTACACGGCTTTTCATGGTTACACCCGTCACCTCAGTCAAGAATGTCTTCTCTTGTTTTTCACCCTTTTGAATAGGTTCTTCCTCTTTGGTTTCAACATCAACTTGACCTTTAACCTCTACTTCACCTTCAACTTCTTGACCTTGACCTTCCTCACTGGATGTCTCTTCCTCCTCCTCATCTTCATCCTCTTCCTGAAAAAATAAACATGACACTGTTTTTTTTATGCATGAAACAATTACTTCATAAAACTTTCAAAATTTGAATGAATATAATATTTAAAAACAGTAAGCGAGATCTGTAAGCAACTTATAAGGGCAAAAAAAGTTATTTTCGTATCTGTTTTGGTTGTTGGTTACACCTGATATCATATTGCTTCTTTCAGCTTTGAGGGAGCAGATATTGACTGGTTAACAACAATGATTTGTTTTCAATAATAGGTTTAAGCAACTCTGATGATCAAAAGGCAATATTAAACAACCTAAAGACTAGATCCTATGACAATTATTTGAAAATCTGCAAATAAGGAAGTCTCCTAATACCATAAATGAAACAATTGTATCAGGTGTCAATGCAAGGGTTGTTGGTGGCACTTTTTTTATTTATCTATTTATCAGCACAGTTATACCCCTAGGAGTTTATGGCAATACAATAACACAATTATACACAAACAATAAACAGATATAAATGATATAAGACATTATTAAAATAAAATCCAATTCATGCAGTAACAGAGTCCACCACCCTCAGCATTAAAGACATAATAGTTCGCCCTCTAGTGATAAATTTAACATAAAAATTGCAAGAATACATGTACCTTCAACCCATACATATTTTGAAAGTGCCTTCCAAATACCACCACCAATAACAATATTTCTGGAACAGTTCTTATCAAATGTTATTTCTATATTCCACAGTATTTTTGTTGATCTCCCATTTGCAAAAGACCCCAAAAATTTTCCAAGATTACCATGGCTTGCATTTTTCATGAGGATATGCCTCACTAAAAATCATCCATACCTGGATTCCAGCTGATATCACAATAGGCACAGGTGAGCTTGTTTGAGGCAGATCCTTTTT
Source organism: Arcuatula senhousia (assembly GCA_963971305.1). Lineage (NCBI taxonomy): Eukaryota > Metazoa > Mollusca > Bivalvia > Mytilida > Mytilidae > Arcuatula > Arcuatula senhousia. The sequence continues at coordinate 52,826,053 of OZ020307.1, read as the reverse complement.
CTGGAACACAGATGGTAATTCTCCCAGCTGGTCCCCTGCTTCAGACTGTCCTGAACTGGTATCCTTTCTCTCTGATGAGCTACGGCTAGACTTCTGTGGACTGGTTTCTATATCAGATTCTTCTGGTTCCTCTTGTACATGTTTTTGTTCTGGCATGGTGATTGGTACATCTGATGAAGCTTCTGATAGTGGTGTGTCTATCATTCCTCTCTGTCCTCTCTGTAATAATTTAAGTACTTTATGTAAATAGAAATGAAAAGATTATGGACTTACAATGCAAAAATAGAATTATATACATATATATCTCATCTTAGCTGTTTTGCAGTACGGTTAACAATGTGAACTGATAAGTAAGAAACTATCAATCAATATTCAGCTGTTAAATCAACTGATTGGTAGGAATTTTTACATGTGTAAGAACAAAATGTACAGAAAAACACTGTCAGGCACACTGAGATACTAGTACTGTGAAATAATATCTTTTAATAATTTTGTGGATTTTGAAAAAGTTACATCTCTGTAGATCAATGAATTAGTGGTGTAGACAATTCTAGTTTTCTTATTCCTCACAAACCATATTTCATTATTTCAAAGACATATAAAAGCCAGAAATTTGGTACCCACAAATTATATTACTTTCATAGTATATTAAATTTGTGCATGATTGAATATATCAAAACTTGTGACTGAGTTGTCTTTCAAACATTTTAGAGAGTTTTTTCCCTTTACCTGTAAATCCTGTAGATCTTCTGAACCACTTATTGAAGGTGTATACAATGAGCTAGGACCATCATCATCCAGTGAGTATCCTGATCTTTGTCTGATTGGGGGAAGCCCTCGCTGTTCGCTGAAATCTTCACTGTCAGAGCGGAAAGTTACAGCTGTTGTATGTGTCTTGTGTGATTGTCGTGGTCCAACTTGACCCTGTGAATACCAATAAAACTTACTTATTTACTAAATTTGTGTTTCAAAATACGGTCCTGCTAGTACCAATAAAGATTTTTATAAAGTAAATTTAATTTTAATAATATTGTCTTGTTTTGATAAAAGCATGCCACAGGGTCTTACACACTTTAGTAAGTTAATGTTGAACTAAAATGATCACTAATGTGGTCAAATATAAATTTCAATTACATATTAAGTATCAAAATTAATACATTGTTTGTTGTACTTTACTTTTTTATATGTAAGTTATGATGCGAAAGATAATTTATAATTATTCAAACCTTAAAAATTGGTTTTGATTAAACTATACATCCACTGAAATGCAGTTTTTATAAACTAGACCTTTGAAAGGCTAATAAAACTGCCTTTTCATACAAGAGGCTCCCAGGAGCCTGAATCGCTCATCTGGTCTTGATGTCAACCCTATGAAGATTTTTTTATAGCTACATAAGCTATTTGTTTAAGCAAGAAAAAGCTTTTCTCTATCTGAAATAGTTTTTTTTCTATAGGCAAAAAACACTATTTTTCTCCTTTAAGGGGGTGTAACCCCTTTAAGCGGTCATCTGAAAACTTTGACTCTAAGGAGACTTTTGTAGAGCTAAATGAGCTGAACATTTAAGCAAGCAACAGCTTTTCTCTATCTGCAATAGTTTTCATTCTATTGGCCAAAAACCCTATTTTTCACCTGTGACAGGCTGTAACCCCTATCAGGGGTCATCTGACAACTTCGACCCTATGAAGACTGTAGTACAGCTAAATGAGCTGAACATTTAAGCAAGTGACACCCTTTCTCTATCTGCAATAGTTTTCATTCTATGAGCCAAAAACATGAAAAAACGCTATTTTTCACCTATAAAGGGCTATAAGGGATCATCTGACAACTTCGACCAAATGGAGACTTTAGAAGAACTCTTGATGCTGAAGCAGTAAGGTGGCATCAGATTTCATCTATCTCTTATACTTTATGATTTACAAGCCAAAAACAGAAGTCTGACCCCCCTGGTCTATTTTTAGTAACAGTGGCCATGTTTTTTTGACGGATCAAAAATCGAAACACAAGTTTGGTGCAGGACACCCAAAGGATCATTCATACCAAGTTCATTAATAGTAGTTTCAGTGGAGAAGATTTTTGAAAATTGTTTACAGAAGACGACAGACGACGACGGACGCCAAGTGATGGCAATAGCTCACATGGACCTTTTGGTCCAGGTGAGCTAAAAATGCATTTTTAAAGCTTAATAAAACAATGATGACAACAATTACATCGCCATAACATTATTAAAAAATTTTGCGGTAATATAAAAATATGAAAGACCATCAATTTTTGGCAATTGATTACCTGTCTTCTTGCCTTCCCACAAAGCATCGCCATCCTCTCTTCAAGCCATTTAACACGTTTTCTAGCCATTGATTACCTGTCTCCTTGCCTTCCCACAAAGCATTGCCATCCTTTCTTCAAGCCATTTAACACGTTTTCTAGCCATTGATTACCTGTCTCCTTGCTTTCCCACAAAGCATTGCCATCCTCTCTTCAAGCCATTTAACACGTTTTCTAGCGATTGATTACCTGTCTCCTTGCCTTCCCACAAAGCATTGCCATCCTCTCTTCAAGCCATTTAACACGTTTTCTAGCGATTGATTACCTGTCTCCTTGCTTTCCCACAAAGCATTGCCATCCTCTCTTCAAGCCATTTAACACGTTTTCTAGCGATTGATTACCTGTCTCCTTGCCTTCCCACAAAGCATTGCCATCCTCTCTTCAAGCCATTTAACACGTTTTCTAGCGATTGATTACCTGTCTCCTTGCTTTCCCACAAAGCATTGCCATCCTCTCTTCAAGCCATTTAACACGTTTTCTAGCGATTGATTACCTGTCTCCTTGCCTTCCCACAAAGCATTGCCATCCTCTCTTCAAGCCATTTAACACGTTTTCTAGCGATTGATTACCTGTCGCCTTGCTTTCCCACAAAGCATTGCCATCCTCTCTTCAAGCCATTTAACACGTTTTCTAGCGATTGATTACCTGTCGCCTTGCTTTCCCACAAAGCATTGCCATCCTCTCTTCAAGCCATTTAACACGCTTTCTAGCGATTGATTACCTGTCGCCTTGCTTTCCCACAAAGCATTGCCATCCTCTCTTCAAGCCATTTAACACGCTTTCTAGCGATTGATTACCTGTCGCCTTGCTTTCCCACACAGCATTGCCATCCTCTCTTCAAGCCATTTAACACGTTTTCTAGCGATTGATTACCTGTCGCCTTGCCTTCCCACAAAGCATTGCCATCCTCTCTTCAAGCCATTTAACACGTTTTCTAGCGATTGTGATCTGCTCTCCTTCCCCATGTTTGACATCTGCCCTTGCATACTGTAATTCTGCATTTATCTTATACAGTAGATTCAACACAACTAGCGCCTTGTCGACCTTTTCTCGAATCAGTAGACATTCTTCTCGTAATCTGTCAACTTCATCATCTGATTTGACAACCTCTAAGGCGGTTAAAATGGTATGCAGTTCGTTCTGAGCATTCTTTACTATGTCTTTCTGTTTTGAAAAATAAGATGACTTAAAAAATTCTACACAGGTAGTATTTTAACATTTTACTTAATTAAGATGTACATACATCTATCTAAATGATAATGATGTTTTTTTACAAAAACTTAAGACTAGTATTTAATTCATAGCACTCCCCTTATGTGTGTCTGACTAAATAAGTAGAAAAAGGTATTAAATAATGGTCTGTTCTTTACAATGTTATGTCAATTCTAGAATAAAATATTGTATTCTCTGTTGCATATTCTTCTTATAATATTACTAAAGTAATATTCATATACATGAATATAATTTTATATTTCTATCATGTACATTTAGTAGTTTAAACTTTTTTTAAAGACCAGGGTGTGATGAAAGTTTCCTTTATAAATATGTTTATTCATTTTGCTATAAGAGAGTGTGTAAATATTATCATGTACAAATTATACAATGTTCCATGGAGACTTACATGTATGATAAGTTATTGTTTTTAAATGATAGATCACCTGTTCTTCAATATGTTTATCTGAACAATGCTGAACAGAGTAGTTGGTCTTTAGAGTAATTCCACTTTTAATTGTGGTTGGTCTTGCACTGTACATAGACATATCAAATGCCTGCTAAGACTCTGTAAAGTAAGAAATGATAAAGGTTGATCAACATACATTATTTCAATTCTAAAATCACAGCAGTACACTGTGTGATTTACAACTACAAATGTATGTAAATAAATATTTATTTATTATCACAATCTTAAACACCTGCCCAAGGTCAGTGGTTTCCTACTGGTACTCCTGTTTACTCCACCATTAAAACAGACCATCCTACATGGTCCTGGTGGCAGGTGCGTTGATAAAGGGTGTTCAACACCAACACACGCATTCTGTAACAGTAAATGATCAGGCAAAAGAGTGATAAATTCATTTGAGAACGCCAATATAAGAGTTTGTAGACCTTTTTTATGTACATGGGCCATAAATTTATAGGCACGCGTCGCTTTTATTGGTGGAGGAATCCTGGGTACCTTGAGAAAACCATCGACCTACAAATATAGGTATAGATTACTGAAAAACCTAATCACATGCAGGTGTGCTAGTCCAATGTTTTTGTGAATAACACAGCTTAGGACCATCCCCTGAGAGGAAATTGATAACTGATAAAGTTATCAACCTACCAAACCTAGGCAAGAGCAACACACCAGACATCCCAGAAATTACTGTCCACCGTAATGGGGTCACCAAGTTGCTATCCAGACTAAACCCACACAAGGCTTCTGGTCCTGACGGCATCCCAGCCCGCCTACTCAAAGAAACAGCTGAAGAGATCACCCCAGCTCTGCAACTAATTTTCCAGGCCTCCATCAACCAGGGTAAGATCCCATCTGACTGGAAAACAGCCACAGTTGCGCCAGTTTTCAAAAAGGGAGATAGAAGCCAACCCTCCAACTACAGGCCGATATCCTTAACTTCCATAAGTTGTAAAATCCTGGAGCACATCATCCACAGCAGTGTCCTCTCTCATCTAGAAAACCACGACATCCTTTCCGACAAACAACACGGCTTTCGCAAGCGAAGGTCCTGCGAGACCCAGTTAATACTTACCATCAATGACTTAGCTACTGCACTGGACAATGGCCAACAGATAGATGGTATCCTACTGGACTTCAGCAAGGCCTTCGACAAGGTCCCTCACCAACGGCTACTTGCGAAAATGAACCACTACGGTGTGCGGAACAACATTCTTTCCTGGATCAAGGACTTCCTATCAGATCGCACCCAGACTGTCATATTAGAAGGGAAATCATCCTCTACCAATCCAGTCACGTCAGGAGTGCCACAAGGAACCGTCCTTGGCCCACTACTATTCCTGGCCTATATAAATGACATGCCAAGATATGCCAAATCTCAGACTCGCCTCTTTGCCGACGACTGCCTCATGTACAGGAAGGTCAGCTTCAACGATGACTGCAAACTACTACAAGAAGACCTGGACAACCTAATCAAATGGGAACAACAATGGCAGATGCAATTCAACCCAGACAAATGCGAAGTTTTAACCATCACTAAAAAGAGAAATCCACTTCACCACAACTACACCATCCATGGTCACTCACTCCAGCATGTAGACTCTGCTAAATATTTAGGCCTCAACATCTCTAAAAACCTGTCCTGGAATACTCACGTCGATGCTGTCACTAAGAAGGCAAACAACACCTTAGCCTTCTTACGCAGAAACATCAGCTCATGTCCCCAATCAGCCAAGGAACGTGCCTTCACCAACTTTGTACGTCCCACAGTCGAATATGCTGCTGCAGTCTGGGACCCACCTACCCAGAGGAACATCACTGCACTAGAGAGAGTCCAGCGAAGGGGTGCAAGGTTTGTTACCAGTGACTACAGACAAACCAGCAGTGTCTCTACCATGATGTCAAATCTTGGATGGGAAGACCTACAAACCAGAAGAGCCAGAATAAAGATCATCCTTCTATTTAAAATTGTAAACCACTTAGTAGACATCCCACCTGACCAATTCCTGATCCCATCCGGTGCTATCACCCGAGGCCACAACATCAGATTCTTCCAACCTCACACCCGTACTAGAACCTTGCAGTATTCATTCTTCCCATCAGCAATAAAGATTTGGAACACCCTACCTCAGCAGCTGGCCAGCATGGACTCCCTGGAAGGCTTCCGCCAGGGCCTGGCCAACACCACCATCTCTGTCTAAATTTGTCTCCAGCCTGTTTTTAATTGTAAAATATGGAACGTTTTAGCTGTATATAGTGGAACTGTTTTATTGAGTCACTGACAACAGTGTGAATATACTCAAACCTGAGTCCAGCACTTACAGAAGATGATGATGATGAAAGTGTGGTTTTTAAAGCAGGCTAAGACACTTACATGCCACTACCCTGGCATCATAATCAGTGTTGCCATGATTTAGATAGACAGCATATAGCTACTTAATGTTTTTAAATGCTGTGACCTTTAAATGAGTGATTAAGGAGTGTCACTACATGTATATGTATGTTAGAAATTTTGAAATCAACGCAGATTTTATTTTCTGACAAAACACACTTAATGCCCAGATTACAAGAAAATTTTGATATTCTATCTAAGTAATGAAATCTGAAGCATACAGTTTTGAAAAAAAAAAATCCAACGATTGCAGATTAAAAGAGTAAGTTTGTATGTGACATGTGCATTACACATCATTAATATTCATGCTAGAGTATAATGCAAAAAACTGAGTTACCTTCATATACATGTATGGAAGAAAAGACACTGCTCTGTTCATAGAGACACATAATTAATTTTATAGATAATATTGTTTCAAAGACTTTTATTTTTCTGCATTTCTAAAGATGTTTCTTTATATTAACAATATAACTTATTGTTGATTGCATTAGAACAGAAATTAACGTATCATGTTTTATTTTGAGGTGTGACAGTCACTAACTGTGTAAGACTTGACTTTACAGTTGCTGTTTATCTACATCTGACATGTACATGTAATTCCACTACACATCCTCAGGTAAAATAAAGGACAAGATAGGATAAGAAGACGAATTTGGCCCCCTAAATTGGTAAAAATTTCCAAAATCGGAATATTGAATTATAATGGTGTGATTTTGTGATTCAGAAGTTGTATTTTTTGGAATAAGCACAATTTTATTGAAAATTTGACATATGGCGTAATTACGCATGTGCATAAAATGATAGAACTATGAAATGTAGCAAAATTGGCTTAAAATTGTTAAAATGACAATGGTTTTTGTGAAATTTAAATATGAGCCGACCTGCGGCCCACAAAGATAATTTCTGGAAATATTAGTTTTTGTTGCCAATTCCACAGTTAGAATATTTTTGTGGGCCGCTTGTCCGCTCATAGTTTTTTTTAGCCAAAAACATACAAAAATATACCAAATTTCGAGTATTTGTGAGAATAAGTCACTTTTTCGTCAAGTTTGATCGAATGCTAAGATCAGGTTGGATCTATAATTTGTTTAAAACATTTAAATTTATCAAGTTTCATTACTTAATATCATATAAATCAATTTTTGAGCACAAAATTTCACTTTTGAAAAAGGGGCCAAAAACAGCCCTTATCATACCTTGTCCTTTGCTACATAGAATCTATTTTAGGGAGCGATAATGGTAGAAATGTCAATATTTTAGTTGCACTATGAGCTGAATTTTCCTTCAACATCTGGTTTAGCACGCGCTTGTTTTCCCGAACTTTCTGCGTCTTTTTAACATTTTTATCTTTGAAAATTTGAGACATCATTAAACGCTCACTTAACCCACAAGAAAAGCTAGTTTGTTTTTATTTGCAAACCAAAAAAAAACCAAATTAATTGAAACTTCGGGAGCGTAACAGGTTTTACCAGCCTCATATTAGTCACAGCTTAAAAAACATAATAGTGAATTGCCCCCTCATTCATCTGATGTTAATTGCAAATATAAAATAATGAGATGTGGATTAAGTGTACGCGACATCAAGCGTCAAGTTTTAATGTAAATGAACAAACTAATTCATGATGCTAAAACATGTTGTGCTGAACACTGAAGTAACATGGGTGAACAATTATGTAGAAGAATTGATCTTTTCCCGTTCATTGAGAAATATAACTTCTATTTTAAAGAAACCTTTGGCATCAAAGTAGAAGTGTTTCATTCTTTGCTAGTAAGTCACCATGTTGTTGACATTACCTTGTCGACGATGTTGAACACAAAAGTGCTTGAATCTAAATATAAAAGGTACCGTCTTAAAAACGTACAGATGATAAAGACGGGTACCTTGTATACCCACAATTCATTTTTCATGTTTTCGTCCTTTACTTCCGCTAAAATTAAACGGTACATGCAAAAAATTTAAGATGTACTAAAATCGTCCTCAATCCTTTAAAATTTTCTCACAGGTTTTCATTTATGTGAATCCATTATCAAGAACAAGCATTATTCTTCATATAATAAGATAAACTTGTCCAATACATGTCACGAATTAAGAGATAATGACACTTGTTAATGTCAGATGTATAGTAATCAGCTCCCTGTGTATTGTAACAGTAATGAAAATTAGCACAGAACCGACAGCCGAAGGCCTGTTCAACTCATTCGGTCTGATGTTTTCTGGTGTTTGGACCTTTCACATGTCCGAATGTCTGATAGAAGTTATCAGTATTTTTAAACCAATGAAATGTTATTGGACGTCACCTCTATATTTTCTTTTGGTCCTGTGAATTTTGACCAATGATGGGACCAAATGTCCTGCCCCCCCTCAAAAAAAATTATATTTACCTCCACAGTTGTTATGCATTTTGGAAATAACCCCAATTGGGATAATTGAAGTTATCCCAATTGGGATAAATGACTAGTTTTTCAAGCATTATTTTGAAATGGAGATTTGGTGCATCACAAATCATGAACAATTTAAAAGTTAATAATTTCAGGGATATGAAGATGTATTGCAATAGTGTGTGTGATGCTGCGTTTTTGCGACAATTCATTTTAGTAATTGCAGCATCATTCAGTTAATATTGCTACAATCATACAAAATCGAACAAGGTATTGACTCCATGATTGCATTGCATGACAACACTTGATACTAAAATATACGAAAAATTAAATCTTCAAGTCTAGTTGTCCAGGGATTGGGAAGGCAGGGGGCCATGGGCCATTGGCACATCAAAAATGAAAATGGCCCCTTCTCATATCAAAAATTTATATAGAATATGAAGAAATGGCCCCTTGAAATTTTAAATTTCCATTAAAAAAGTGGAAAATGGCCCTTTGCTAAAATATCCTTCCCAATGCCTGGTTGTCATATTTTCACAGAAAATGTTCAGTGGAAAACCTTAAATATTTGGTTGTATTTTTCAATATTTTTTACCCTGATCAAAGAAGGATAACTGCAACTTAAAATAATAATTTGATTGTCAGAATTTTTTTCTGAGATTTGAAAAAATAATTCAAATCTATGCAAGTTCCATAATTATTTGAAATTGCACTTCTACAGAGGACACATATGATATTGTACAAAAATACATACAAAAGAACTTTTAACAATAGAAATAGAAATAGCTGTATTCCAATTAAGGGCCCTATAATAGAGCATACAATTACATAAAAGTGATTATGACAATTTGTGACAGTAAATAACATTATAACAGATTACAGATTCATTAATAACAACAACTTGATAATTTGACACTAAAATGTTGTTGATTCAAATTAAAAACAACTAACTTTTTACACAAAAATTATGATCTGTGCATAAAATGCAGCATCCCTAATGTAATCCATGTATATTGTAATGAAGCATTTACATCTGGGTATAATCTCTCACATGCATTTTTATGCACCATTCAGCCAGTAAATTTTTATATCTATAAAAACCTGTCTTTTATCCCAATTGGGATAATTCACTTGGGATTATATATCCCAATTGGGGTTATTCCCAACCTGTTATGTTGATCGACGTTTATGTCAGACATTTTAGAAGTTTTATAGGCCTCAGGCACAGTCCATTTCCGTCTAAATTTTGCTGAAAGTAGGGTACACGTATGTTGAGCTGTAATTGACACAACTTCAATAAAATGTGCATTAAAATTACATGCATGACATGTATGTTGCAAATTATTGAAACAGTATGAAAGTTGTATAATAAAAACGCTACCCAACGATCTTATACATGTATAAAACAAAACTTCACAACTCAGCTGATTTATATTATTAACCTGGAAAATCATGTCCCCCACTTTTCTGTCAGTGTCTGTATGTAACTGTATGTGTAGTATTAAAGTTATGTATTATTTTATTGTAGCTCATCATGGTGCGTATGAATGTTTTAGCTGATGCCCTGAGATCTATCTCAGCAGCTGAGAGGAGGGGAAAACGACAAGTTTTGATTAGACCCTCATCAAAAGTCATCATCAAATTCTTGACAGTAATGATGAAACATGGTAATAATTGTTGATTGTTTTGTCTCCTGCAGCAACACATAGCAAATATGAAAATGATAGGCATCATGAAATTTTGTGATTTTTTTCAACATGTTGATAGAACACACGAATTTTCATAAATAACATGATTAAAGAAGTTGACCATGTTAGTTTTACTTTGATTATGTTTTCTTTGGTGTAACTGATGTCAAACATATATATAGTAAAATATTAAATGTATGAAAAAAAAACTGACTTGAACATGTTGAAGAAAAAGATGTTCATATATAAACCATTTAATTAGATGTTTCAGCCATAGGCCTTCTTCAATTTCACTAAATAATTTCCACCACTAGATTTTGGATTGTCTCTTCAGCTTATGAAACATCTAAAAAATGGTTTATTTATACAATTTGATTTGAATATAATTCCTGTTGATTTTCAAGAAACAATTATTTTGTGGAAAAAGATGTTGTTTGAATTGTGAATTTGCTAGAATACAATATATAGCTCATTCTATATGGTATTTACTCTCAAACGATCTCTTATTTTTTTGAAGTCATATTAAATAACTACATGTTTAATGTATCAAGTCTCTTTACAAAAAAAATGAACAGCAATCTACATAAATATTATATTTTGGACAATGAAACCAAAAAGGTATATTTAAACAAATGTATATCTGACCAAAAAAAATGATTGATATGTTTTAGGTTACATTGGAGAATTTGAAATAGTTGATGATCACAGAAATGGAAAAATTGTCGTAAATTTAACCGGCAGGTTAAACAAAGTAAGTTGTGGTAAATGTATTGGTGTTACATAGTTCAAATAATTAATCTGACCATAATGTTTTCTTCCAAGAGATTTTGATCATCCTTTTATGAAAATTCCTTCTACTTATATTGTACACGTTAATCCAATTAATTTGTTCAAAAATATTTAGGGCTATTCCAGAAATAAATGTATGGGGGGGGTCGGAAGGCACTTATTTTTTATACCCACCATGCATAAAATTTTATTTTATTTTTTCCCTTTATGTTGCATTTGACAAATGTTTGAGAATTATATATAAAGATACCACCACCCATACAATTTTAATTATAGTGCCTTCGACCCCCTATACAATAAATTCTGGAATAGCCCTTATTTAATTAACAATCTACAGAGTGGCTACTTTAATTTTGATGATTAATGGGTGATACTGTTGCTATTATCTGAATTTCATCCCAAACTTTTCCAAATCTGTTTGCATATTAAAAAACATCACTGACTTACAGGTTTGCTATTAGGAATCTTAGTTTATTGTCTGGTTCTGATTATATTAATCTGAAAAACCACCATTACATTCTAAGATTTCTACATGTAACTGCAAAAATGTCATATCCATTGTCATATGTCACATAATGTGTTTTAAAAAAGCCTATTTTTAACACAATTTGTAAAACTGAAGAACACAATTTATGAAATTAAATATAAAGTCAGTATGCTTATCAACTGAAATTTTTTATCTGCTGTCAGACTTAAATATTTACAATCTCAAATCTGTATAACAAAATTTAACAAGTTCTTTTGTAATTTTGTTTTCTGAGTCTGTTCTCATCAAAGACAATAGCCAAAGGTTTAAAGGACAAAGGAAAAGAATATGAATAGCACAATTTTAAAACAGAAATAGCCATGTTGACAATAACAGTTACTATATGAACTATTTTGAACTTTAGATTTATTGTGTTACAACTTTTTTGTTCATTTTAGTGTGGTGTTATCAGTCCTAGATTTGATGTTGCCATTAGAGACATGGAAAAGTGGACAACAAATTTGTTACCTTCCCGACAATTTGGGTAAGTTGGCATCCAAATATTCTCCATATAAACTTATAAGTGCATATTTCAGAATTTGTTTCCTATGCAAAAGAATGTGTAGTGTGTGATAATAAGCTTAGTTATAAACATGTGTATTTGAAAGATAACATCCATACATTAAAATGATAACATCAATTAAAAGACTCAGAAACAAGGACAGAATTATAGTGTTGAACAGTGTTATCAGACTAAGTGTGATCTATTTTATAAAGGCAAAAAGGTCTGGTTATAAAATGATTTTGTAAATTTTTGTAAAACTTTTTTGTATTAGTTTTGTTGCAATAAACATTTAAAAATATACTGCATAATACTCAGTTGTCTGGTATTTGGTATTTTAGACACAGTTACTATTTACACAAGTGCTGTCAACCTCGTCTTGGACTTTGAAAATCAAATGTTTTCAGTTGCTACAGTGTTCTCCCCAGGCCCTTTTAGCATTCTGGCAATATTTGATATATTTCATAAGAAATTTGAGTCTATAATTTCAAAGCAAAAGATGCTATTGGGTAAACTGAAGATACCAGGATGCTATATTAAAAAATTTCTGGGGAGAAAACTGTGCTATGATACCCACACCATTAAACTCAAATCTTCCACAAACATATGAATACATCTTTTAAGTTTAAAAACATTTATTTTACACATGAAATTGATGTTGCTATCAGTTTTAAAATTGAAGCATTAAAGCTTGAGAAACCTGTAATATCAAATTCTATTTAAAGAATTGTTCTTCACATTTCAGTTTCCTAGTTCTAACAACATCAGGAGGTATTATGGACCATGAAGAGGCAAGAAGGAAGCACTTAGGAGGCAAAATCCTGGGCTTCTTTTTCTAAAGACAATAAAAAAAAAAAGAAAATCATTCTGGTTGTTTATCTTGTGGAATTTATAGAAGTTCTGAAAGATAGATTTGATTTTTATTTCGCTTGCAACGTCTTGAAAAAGGACACATGTATAGAAGTCACTTTGATGCTAACCGTCGTCTTATATCGTCCTGCAGTAAACGACCAATTACATGGTACAGCCTCTTTTTGATATTTGGCATGTAGATTCCTCCTATGTTACTATATGGTGTAAAGTGATTTTATCACAGTAACTTATCTACTTTCTGTTTACCAAATATTTAAAGACTCAGGTGACATACATCTTCCATGGTAGACTGCCATTCTAGTTTCTGATTCTTGTTCCAGTACTAAAGCAGGTTATTTTTATTCAACAAACAAGTTTTGGGGTTATATAGGAATCACCCTGTCTGTACACCTTTTTTGAAGGTGTTACTGTTGGATTTTGATGAAACTTAAAGACAAAATTGAGAGCTGCAGGAATAAAATTGCATTGCTTTTCCTTACATTATTCTGGGAGGTAATTGGTCTTTTATTTCACTCTTTTAGTTAATTTGAAAGCATAGGGTACATTGTATCCTATAGTATTTCTAGATTGGTTATATACAGGGTGGGAAATGTACGTCATCAACAACGTTTCGTACACACCGGGAAAACGGTGCGGACGAAAACACACGGTAAGAACTTTCTCACTTTATTTACTTATTTTCTGCAATTATCTTATACAAATGTTCTCAACATATCCCTTGTCGTCCGAGAGGTGTACCAATATTTCAACTTGTAGGATTTAAGCGCTAGTTTTCTCAAACACTTCGACACTTTCGTTTTTGAGGTAACGTTTCGGCCACATTTTTTTCTCGACTCCATAAACATTATTTTAAGTATAGATACGTATTTTAGTCAATAAATGTCTGCTCCTAATTCAGCACATAGTCAAATAAAGTTTCCGTAATTAATTGTTTTGAAGAAAGACCACTATTTTGTGCATCTAGGAAACTTTTTCACAAAACGTTGTCATCCACATTCGCCACGAGTTGCGTTGTCGTCCACATTTCTTAATTCAAAAATATTGGTAAGGCATAAACTATTCCTTCAAACACGGCTTATAGTGTAAAGGTACTTATAATTTCAATCTAGGTCTAAGAATGTTTCACTCTTAGTATACGTGAACAATCATTATCATTGTTGCTTATGTCAGGATCCATGTTTTGATATATTATGTTTACGTAGACTTTTGTTTTTGATAAAAGGCTCGATCTCAGAAATTGAAAATCCTTATAAATTCAAATTATAGTGGAAGTAAGAAAAAACTATTTTTATACTTTTGCATATGGAGAGAAACCATCTTGTTGTTTTGTTTTTATACGACCGCAAAAAATTTGCGGATGTATAATGGTATGATGCTGTCGTCGTTGTCGTCGTCGTCGTCGTCTGGGGACATTTGGTTTCCGTGCGATAACTTGAGTAAATATTGACCAATTGTTATGAAATTTTTATATGATGTTTGTAACCACTAGAGGAAGGTTCCTATTGTAATTGGGGTTGGTGGCCCCTACCGTTATAGAAAAAAGGGCCAAAAGGGGCTAATACGGGTGTATTGACAAAACTGTTGTAGAATGTTTATTATTCATTTGATTTTGAAAATTCTTTTTTTATTGAATTCCTTATTAAATTCTGTCAACAAAATGTCTAAATGGTTTTGATGTATATTGAACCGTTACATTGCTACAGGGGGCCAAAGACGGGCCACACCCAAAAAATCAACTTTTTTATTTGTGGTCCGATTTTCAAAATCTTTTTTTCATTGGAATCCTTGTGAAAATCCCTGCCTGCATTTTTCAATCAGATTTGAAATATCTCTTACTGTTTTTGAGATTGAAGGGGCAAAAAACGCCATTTTTAAAAGTTGGTCAAGGCAAATGGTTTTACACAAGAAGTTTAGCTGTAGTGGGCCAGACAATTGTTATGAAGTTTAAATATGATGATTATATACACTGAAGGAAGCTTTTTATTGCATTTTGTGGTCCTAACCTTTTTTAAAAAAAGGGCCAAAAGGGGCTTAATCGTGTCAAAAATGTCTATGAATATAGAAATAATTTTTTTTCTATTAAATGTTATTGTAAATATATATGTGTCAAATATGCATTTTAAAGTCCACCATAGGTTGCATGTGTAAAAAAGCTTTGTAAGTCCACCATGGGCTGCATGTGATCAAAGCAATAGACTATCCATATTGGGCCTCCAATGTACAGGGTTCAACTTGTTGCGGTCGTATCATGCTGCGCTCGGCGTAGCTTTTTATTAAGAAATAAAGTAATAAATTAATGATTTTTATTATGACGCAGTTCCGCATGAATTGGATCGTCCATAGTCTTAAATAATGATACAATTCTGTAAGATTCGAGTTATTTGTTTCTTCGTACTGTTCTCGTGTTTTGCCGTTGCTTTTTTTACTTTTGATATTTAGATGCCCCATTGGTACCTATTTGCAGCTTCATTCATTTTTTTCATCAAATGAGTACATTTCAACTCAAATTCTCTCCTAAGAATTCCTATACAAATTTGAGGAAAAATTCAAAGTTGAGATGTGTTATTGAACCCAGGCTTGATGTTCCATTTCGAGGAAAAACTGTTGACAGTAACATAATCATCGAATAAATTAACTTACAGATGATGGTATTCTGCTTGAAAGTCAAGGCATACTGTCAATGCCCGACTTGATTGGCCACACTCTCTGCCTGGAATTATCATTAGATGGTCTCCAACTTTCCTCGGATGTTTCGACCCTAAACCTTGACATCCTCCAGTTGGCGGGTCAGTAATGGTGGCCAAACCACTACTCGCATCTAGGCGTCCAGTTCAGCTCATCTCGTCGATGCCATACCCAGCATGATGCCTTCTCTGCTGCCTCAGCTAACTACCTCACTGCGTATTTCCGTAATGATGATGTTATTCATGTGCTGTCATCAACTTCCACAGTGATTGTGCCAGGAACACTCTGCACCCAATCTCAACTGGAAACAGTGACACCTTCCAACCCTTTTGTCTGCATTCTTCTATCAGATCTGCATACTTCAGTAATTTCCTCTCATTAGCTTCGTCACAGTTCTCCTCCCATGTTACAGTCAGTTATATTGCCATAAGAGTCTTCACCTGAGCTGACCACAAAACCATGTTTGGTCTCAGAGTTGTTGCAACAATGTCTGGGAAAACAAGCTCTTCCTCCTTAAGTCAACTCAGTCTAAGTTCCCAGTCCCTACCAGCTGTCCGGTGTTGGTCCTTGCTGGGGTTTTAGCTCCTTCTTTGACAAACTGTATTGTTTCCTGCTTCTTCTTTGTTGTTCGTTTCCTGGTTTGATTGAATTACATTTCGATAACAAACTTTGAATATTTATATTCACATCTCTTATCGATATAAATTAAGAGACTCACAGGAGCCTGAATAGGCTATTAGGCAAACAAATACTTGACATTGAAAGGATAAAAAATTTATAAGGGGGTCATATGAAATCATTGTTTAAAGAAATGCAGTTTAGTGTATGGTATAATATTTTAGCAACTGATGGCATTTTGTTATTTTCTTCTTTTGACACTCTAAGGGGAATAACTTCTTATAACGTAAGAAGGACGCAAAGTGATGAAAATAGCTCACCTGACCCTAGGTTCGGGTCAGGTGAGCTAAAAAAACTTATGATTCATCAAAAGGTTGTAGAAACCCGTCTATTGCGATCTATGAAAAAAAGATTATCCTGATTTTGAAGCAGACATTTATTGACTAAAATACGTAAATACACTTAAAATAATGTTTATGGAGAAAAAATGTGGCCGAAACGTTACCTTAAAAACGAAAGTGTCGAAGTGTTTGAGAAAACTAGCGCTTAAATCGTCCAGGTTGAAACATTAATACACCTCTCGGACGACTAGGGATATGCTGAGAACATTTGTATAAGATAATTGCAGAAAATAAGTAAATAAAGTGAGAAAGTTGTCGTCGGCACCGTTTTCCAGATGTGTACGAAACGTTGTTGATGACGTACGTTTCC
This sequence comes from Arcuatula senhousia, assembly GCA_963971305.1. Classification (NCBI taxonomy): domain Eukaryota; kingdom Metazoa; phylum Mollusca; class Bivalvia; order Mytilida; family Mytilidae; genus Arcuatula; species Arcuatula senhousia. The sequence continues at coordinate 52,808,889 of OZ020307.1, read as the reverse complement.
CACCCTGATACAGGTTTGCATATTTCTAAGCCAGAAGCAATCAACCATTATTATTGGAAGGTAGAAAACCAAATGTTATAGCTAGGCATGGTTGACATAATTTTTGTCTTGCCTGGACAAATGTTGCGAAAGGCAACTTTGGGTTGCTGATTGCAGTGGCGTCCACGATTGTTAACCTTTTTGGTTAAGTCTGTTCAATGTGAAATAGTTGTGGTACATCATTTATATTTGGTATTCAGATGCATTAGCATATATATATGCTCCTGCAGTCACAGTCCACTGACTTTGAAATTTCTTACTGATTTGGCCACCGTTAACATTTTTGGTTAAGTCTGTTTTATGTGAACAAGTTATGTTACACCATTGATATTTAGTATACAGTATCATTAGCATCAGTACAGATCAATTCCAAGAGGATTTTATCTGTATGCTCTGTAGTCACGGTGTACTGACTTCGAGATTTTATACTCTTTTGGCTAAATGTTAATGTTTTTTTTTTGTCTGTTTTGTGTAAGCAAGTAATGGTATACCATTGATATTTGGTGTAGGGTTGCTTTTGCATCAACACAGATCAATTATTGAGTAATTGCCAGTACTGTAGTTACTTATAACATTTGCATTTTTTTTATTTCATTTTTAACTGTGTCCAGCTGTGACAGGCGAGACTGCTATTTGTTTATATATATGTTCTTCCACTTGCTGTGAATTTTAATACTATGTAATGAGGTTTATCTTTTCACTTTGTATTTAGAGCTATTCTCTGTAAAAATCCAAGAATTTGGGACATAGTTTATTTTCATGATTTTTCTTTTACATACTTATGACAAAATTAACCTCAGTTCATCTTTATTGACCACGGTTGCCATGGTGACCACAGCGACCATTTTGAATTCTGTGGAATAGGCTTAAATAGGCTATATTTCATTAATATTTTTTAAAAGGAGATGAAAACATCAAATCAAAAATGATTATGGGTAAAATTTAAACCATATGGTACGAAATTAAAAACCAAAGTTTTGAGTTTAACATATTAATGACATCATGATTAAGCTGATTAACTACCACAAAAGATACTATTTTTGTCTCGCCTGCATTCGTCGCGGAAGGCATGACACGTGTATTACTTTCCGGCGGCGGCGTAAACTTTTTGTAAGACTTTTGTGGACAATGAATTGCTTAAAAGGTTTTATAGCTAGGAATCTGATATTTGGTATACACAGAGTTAAGGTTATTGTCATTGCAACTGTCACCTTGACTTCTTTTTAGCTCACCAGGGCCAAAGGTCGATGTGAGCTATTGCCATCACTAGGCCTTCCTCGTCTGTCGTCACTTAACAATTTTTCAAAAACCTTCCCTGAAACTACTGAACTGAATTTAATGAAACTTGCTATGAATGATCCTTAGGGTGTCCTGCACCAAACTTGCATTTCGATTTTTATCCGTCAAAAACATGGCCGCTGTTACTAAAAATAGACAAGGTGGGTCAGAATACTGTTTTTTGCTTGTTAATCGAGATGAAATCTGATACGACCTTACTGCTTCAGCATCAAAAGTCTCCATTGGGTCGAAGTTGTCAGATGATCCCTTATTGGGGTTACAGCCCATAAGGCTTAAAGGTGAAAAATAGCGGGTTTTTTGTCTCGCCTGCGAAGCAGAGCGGGACATAGGTGTTACTATACCGGCGGCGGCGACGGCGGCGTTAACTTTTTGGAAAAGTTTTATGAGCACCTCCATATCTCAAGAACTATAGGTCCTGGGTTGATAAAACTTGGTATGCATATGCCCCAGTAGTAGCTTAGCACAGTTGCATCCCCATCTTTTAACCTTGACCTTGATTTTCCGGTTGAGTGACTTTGACAATTTTCAATACATATAATAGCAATGAAAAAGTTTTGCGAGCACCTCCATATCTCAAGAACTATAGGTCCTAGGTTGATGAAACTTGGTATGCATATGCCCCAGAAGTAGCTTAGCACAGTTGCATCCCCATCTTTTGACCTTGACCTTGATTTTCCAGTTGAGTGACTTTGACAATTTTCAATACATATAATAGCAATGGAAAAGTTTTGCGAGCACCTCCATATCTCAAGAACTATAGGTCCTAGGTTGATGAAAATTGGTATGCATATGCCTCAGTAGTAGCTTACCACAGTTGCATCCCCATCTTTTGACCTTGACCTTGATTTTACGGTTGAGTGACTTTGACAATTTTCAATACATATAATAGCAAAGGAAAAGTTTTGCGAGCACCTCCATATCTCAAGAACTATAGGTCCTAGGTTGATGAAACTTGGTATACATATGCCCCAGTAGTAGCTTAGCACAGTTGCATCCCCATCTTTTGACCTTGACCTTGATTTTTCGGTTGAGTGACTTTGATTATTTTTATTGCATATATTTGCAATGTTTAAGTTCTACAAACATCTTTTGATCTCAGAAACTGAAAATCCATGTAAATTCAAAATATAGTGGAAGTAAGAAAGAATAATTATTTCTGATGGTGCCGGCAGGCGAGACATACTTTAGTGTTAACTCTTGTTTTTCATATTTGTGGCTTATAGAATAAAACCTATTGCAAATAGAGTAAAAGCTATTGCTGAAATCTGAAATGTTCATCTCGTTTAGCTCTACAAAAGTCTACATATGGTCAAAGTTATCAGATGACCCCTTGTAAGGTTAGAGCCCCTAAAATAAGGATTTTTCATGTTTTTGGTCTATAGAATGATTACTTTTGCAGATAGAGAAAAGCTGTTGCTTGGTTAAATGTTCAGCTCATTTAGCGCTACAAAAGTTTTCATAGGATCGAAGTTGTCAGATGACCCCTTATAGGGTTTATGCCCCCTAAAATAACATTTTTTTCATGATTTGGGCTTATGGCTACAGAATGAAACTATAGTAGATAGAAAAAAGCTGTTACACCATTAAATGTTCAGCTCATTTAGCTCTAGAAAAGTTTTTATAGGGTCGACATCAAGACCAGGTGAGTGATTCAGGCTCCTGGGAGCCACTTGTTTTCTTAAACATTCAGCTCGTTAAGCTTTGCAAAAGTCTTCATAGGGTCGAAATTGGCAGATGATTCCTTCAAGGGCTTATGGACAACCTGAAAAAGCACTTATACCCTCTAAAACCTCTCCTTAAGTTTGATAATTTGCGTGACCTTCATATAAATGACCTTGAAGTACTTAAATGTCATTCACTGGTAACATGATTTTATTCTGTACCCAAAAATTATGGGGTTTTAAATAAATAGCTTGTTTTAACTGGTTACCATGGTAACCAATTTTAGCACCATTTTTCTCTAAATAAAAAAAAAGTATTGGATTTTTTTTACATGTTGAAATACTATTGTTTATCTTCATAGTTAGACCTGTCGGACCTTTACTTCCTGTTTGGAATTGAACCTATATATACATGTATACCGTCTATGTATGTCAATCTATGAAAATCGACTTGAAAATTTCCGTCAAGCTTTAATTTCTCAGAAACTGTACATGGGAATGATTTGAAACTTGGTAAGATGATTCAGTGTGACAAACTGTACGTCCTATGCCACCGTCAGACCTGTCGGACCTCTACTTCCTGTTTGAGGTGGGGCCAATATGAAATCTATGAAAATCAATTCGACTTGAAAATTTCCGTCAAGCTTTTCTCAGAAACCGTACATGGGAATGATTTGAAACGTGGTAGGATGGTTCAGAATGACAAACTGTACGTGCTAAGTGACTTTCAGACCTGTTGGATCTCTACCTCCTGTTTGAGATTGGGCTGATATGTGAATCTATAAAAATCGACTCGAAAATTTCCTTCAAGCTTTTCTCAGAAACCCAAAATGGGAATGATTTGAAACTTTATAGAATTTTTTAGTATGACATACTAGTCCTCCTAGGCGACGTTCAGACCTGTCGGACCTCTACTTCCTGTTTGGGATTGGTCAAGTATGCCAATCTATGAAAATCGACTTGAAAATTTCCGTCAAGCATTAATTTTCAGAAACTGTACATTGGAATGATTTGAAACTTGGTAACTTAATATGATTCAGTATATGACTAACTGTACGTGCTAAGTGACTTTCAGACCTGTCGGGCCTCTCCTTCCTGTTTGAGGTGGGGCCAATATGAAATCTATGAAAATCTACTTGAAAATTTCCGTCAAGCTTTTCTCAGAAACCGTATATGGGAATTATTTGAAAATTGTTAGAATGGTTCAGTATATCAAACTGTATGTCCTAAGCAACTTTCATACCTGTGGGACTTCTTTTTCTTGTTTTGGGCCTAACGGGGTCATTCGTGTCGCATGGACAGGTTCCTTTTTTATTTTTATACAGCAACCTTAAATTTCAAAATTCATCAATTTCAGAGGTGTTTACTATAACTGATTTTCAGTAATTATTCCTGGTTTGAGTTCAAAAATACGCATTACTGATTTACTTACTGAAACTACGCATTTATACTGGATGACTATATTTTGGATATAACAAACACAAAAATGAAGAGTGTTAGAGGTCGCCGAAAAAAGGGTAAAAACCTTTGCAATGTTAACAAAGTAAGCTTCGTATAGATAATGTGAAGTCAGAAACGAACGAAAGAAACGGAATTCTTTTATAGTCACTAGGTAAAGTCATTTGCAGTATCTAAACAGTGTTACCCGGTATGCAAAGGCCGAAAACTTAAAACCATGTCAGTCAGTATTATAATATTTTCATAGTGTATGAGATATTCATTTAAAAGGATCATTTGGCACATTATACATGTTATACAAATATATTTATTGTACCAAGTCGGACCAATGCTCATAAAAAAACATCTTTATTCCCAAGCGACAACATGTCGGGGAGGAGGAATTAGTTTTCATCATATCCGCCTACCCGTCCATAAGAATTTCCGTCAATCTATACTCAGAAACATTTTGCAGGGTGGTCCAATATGACAAATTGTATGTCTTAAGCGATTTTCTGACCTATCAGACTTCTGTTTCCTGATTGTGACCTAGCGAGGACATCCGTGTCCCATGGGCACATTCTTTCTCTGTGGCGGATGCAGACATTTTCAAACCGGAGGGCGCGCTATTGAAAAAAATGAGGCTTGTTTAGGGTATATTGGGATATGGGATATTCACACAATTTTTTCATGGGATACGGGATATTTGAGGCAAAACTTACTGGGATATGGGATATTTAAGTCAATTTTATTTACAAGGATATGGGATACTGGAAAAAACACTTTTTGGGATATGGAATATTTGATGAAAAATTTACGGGGATATGGGATATTGGTACCCCATATCTAGACCTCTTGTTTCATACAGTTCTTAACCAAATTTTCCTGTCAAACGGGAGGGCGCGCACCCGGCACACCGGTTCTAAATCAGCCTTGATTTTTTTTTCCCAATCAAATCATGATATAAGCAATCATACTTAAAAGTACTGTCATATGACTGTTTTGAACTATATTACATCAGTGTAGTATAGACGACTTCGACAAGGACGTCATACGTACATGTATAGTCTTGAAGAGGCAACGACTTTTTCAAGAATACTTATATTTTAAAGAATTTCAGGTCTATGAACAATAGTAAATAAAGAGATGTGGAATAAGTGTACGATACACAGCTCACACAACAAGCGGCAGTTTGGACAACCGCCAGCAGCCTTCAACGAGGCCAGTAAGCGCTGCTCTTGTTTCTGTATAAATATTCTGCACATGATTTAGCAGAATGCAAAGAATTTACGGAAACTGATTCTTTTCGAAAATTTGGCATCCATTGAAAACAATTTGCTACAGAAAGTCGATATCTAGTTTCATCGAAGAATTTGAATAAGTTTCAAATGGAATTTTGATATTTTAGAAAACTTAGCATTACAATACAATTTAAAAATGTACGGTTGAAGGACTTTGCATTTAAGTTCTTTTTGCAATTTGATTAAATGAAAACAAACTTTGAATTCAATATTTTCTTTCAAAATGGAAGAATAAATAAGTTAACAAACAGTTTGCAAACATTGCAAAAACTAACAAACAATATAAATACGTAAAAATCTTATATATACATATACAAATAAATTCAATTCATAAAAGGGAATTAGTTAAGGATGCATAGAAAACGATCCGCTGCATACTAATATGGAAGGTGACTTTAGATGTATACATTGTATACGATTTCATTAAATAACATGCTGAAAGACATCGGGAATAAATTAATTAAGAAAACAAATACATTGATAAATATATGTATAAATTTAGACTGCCCTTTCTCTAATCACACCACCGGTAAACTTTATTTCACTAATCGCTGAAATGTAAACCTTCATTTAAGGTCGTCGCAATGTCGTTTATAATAAAGTCATCGTCAAAATTTAAGCATCGAGAAAGAATGATCGTGGCTTTCACCGTGATGTCCCCGAACAAAGCTTGGGAATGTCTGAGAAAACTATCCTTTATGGCCCTTTTAGATTCTTCTGCTTCTTCCTCGCATATAGGTTTCGAAATGAACGTATGCAGCTTTTTACCACCTTCTACGTATTTCCATCGTATATTACCGACCTGTTCGTTCACCAAGACGCCAGCTCCGAGCGGGATCCCGTTGATTATCCTTGGAAGTTTTTTGAAACACGACGTCGGAATCTCAGCATCGCTGTAAACGGGAAAGAATGAGATTTGCAGCAAGTAGCAGTTCCTCTCGTCCTCACGCTTTCTCTGTGAATGAACCAGTTTTCCAGCATTACTAGGACTTATCGTGAAGTGGGAACCAGTGTTATGAAAATAAGGAATGAAACATTGAGTCTGGTCTGCCACGGTGTTGTTTGAAATCATTTCACGATGAGGAGCGCAAAGTTCTCCCATTTTGGACGTAAAATTCCAATCACTTTATAATTGAATCATAAACGTTCACCAATTTTGTCCAAGAAATTAAAAACCTTTGGTAAAAAAAATCACCAGTTAATACTCCAATTTGTAATTATCCTAGTTATCTTAAGCTTCCAGTGGTATAAATATACTTCTTGTTTATGTTTTGTTTATATGTAAACAAAAGGCATGCAGTCGTGTGCAGTAATTAATTAGCCAGTACACGTATACCACCCGACACACTAATAACAAATACAACCATGTGTTAATAAGATTTTTTGGCTGGGTATTATCTGCTTGACAACTAGGTATATAGAATTCTACCGTGACGTAATCTCTCCTAAAGCTATCAATTAATAGACGTACGTAAGACATGCAAATTGCAAGTCGGTCCGTAATTCAATGTAATGTTATGTGGTCTACATAATTCTCTTTGATTCGGCTTTACAATCTATGATATTCACATGCCAAGGACATATTATGGTTCAAAGTCAATTGTGTGCCCTTTATTTATCTCTTTACAATAGTTAAGTATTGATATTATTTTGCTATATCATTATAGTAAATCTATTTGAACTAGATTTTTAATGAATGGGCCATTTAAATTAAATTATTATTGGGTCAAGTTTAAAAGAGGTTACTCGATTGTGCTGATTTTGGAACCGGGTTTTGGAACTTTTGAATAAAGCGTATTATACATAAATGACGTACGTCTTTCTTTTTTTTCATTAGTAAAAGATAAGCAATTTTATTTATTATTTTTGTACAAACTGCAATTGCGGAGCACGCTTTAGTTCAAATAATCAAAGTACTTTTTTATATTGAAGAGTCCGGTGAATAATTAGTAGTTATAGCACTGGTGTCAACAAGTCTTACTTAGAGTTAACACCGCAAAAGTATGTATCGCCGCATCATTAGTATATACCAAATCGGTCAACTGTACATTTATTTATCGTTGAGACCTGAACTTATTTTCCTCCAAATCAAATAAAAACTATCAATTTATCTCAACTCCAACACTGAAAGTTAACGCCGCCGCCACCGGTAAAGTAACACCCTCGGTAACACCTACCGTATGTCTCTCCCCAATTTAATAGTCCACCCCCTCTTTAAAAGATTATTAATAACGTCATGATTTTTTTTCAAATGAAAATGGCAAGAAAGTAAAAGTCGAATTCTTTTGTTTGTAGGGATTCCAAAGGTGAAAGGTATTCATTATAAATCTGACATATCCACCCGCTGTGTGTTTGCAATTGGAGAGAGAAATTAATGATCGAAAGCTTTTTGGCAATATGTCGAAGAATGCACCATCAATCATTTCAATATCTATGATAATTAACTCCATTATCAGACTGAGGCCAGATAAAATAATAGATATGGAATAAATGTACATGATACAAAATCCACAGCAATTAAATATGGATACATCGTATGTTTTGCCTGTAGGCACCTAAGTTCTAGTTCCATTTACCAAACAACTGAAAAATTCTATGTCAGCAAAAGTAGATGCAAAAGTAGTGCTCACTATAACTTGAAAGCTCTCAAAACAGACTCTTTATTTTTTGATTATTTTCTTCTGTTGCCCTTTTTTATCCTTGGTCCACGGGAAAAGCTCTCACATTCAAATAAATTCATTGTTTCAAACAGTGGCGGATCCAGAAATCCTGAAAAGAGGGGGCCCGCTTTGGTCATGCTTCAATGATTTCCTATATATTCTACCATTTTTCCCCAATAGGGGGTGCCCCCCCCCTGGATTCGCCTATATCAAATATAACATATTGCTTTTTCCTCTATTTTTTTCTACAAAATTCTGTGCATTTCTGGTTCTACATATTGTTTCATACTCTTAATAAACTCACATTTCTGGAATATTTTTTAAATACATGGTTGTATTTATCTAAGTTATGTGTCATTGTACATTTGGCTTCAAGATTGATAATAAAAGAATTTCTATTTTTGTATCTTTACCCAAAGTTGGGCGAAAGAGAATAAAATAACAAAAGCAGCACTGCAATAACAACAAAACATAACCCAGCAAAAAAAAAAAGAAACATTAATTGCTAAACTTAGGGTATTATTGTCCCGTGCGGGGCCCGGGAGGCGAATAGGCCCGCAGCAGCGCTAAGCTTGTCGGTAAAAGAGCGCTCAGAAACCTGACATCGGGGTCAGGCCGCTTTTCCCACAAAGCGACTGGGATGTGTGCCCCAGGTGGTTGAATGGGGCAGCCCTGACATCGAGAAATGCGGGGTCGTCAGGCGATAATGCGGAAAACCTGACCGCAAACCATAGTGGTGCACCGTGTTGGGAAAAATGTCACGTTCCTCGCACGTTAAAGAACCTTGCTGCAGGTCTCGGTAAGAGTAGGACCCGTAGGATCCCCATGCAGGAGGCAAAATTTCCCGTCCCTACCCATCACTCCTTTTTCCAGTGGCAGTCAAAACTCTCCTACCCGATTGGCCTTGTGTCCCCATATCCCCCACTTCATCATCATTTCATGTTCATTGTATCACCACTTTCATGTTCATCTCCCGCATATAGCCGAAATCGCGCTGCTTGGGAGTAAAGCAATAACTAACTAACTAACTAACTAGGGTATTATTTCGCTTGTGAAATGTCAAAATTTGAGAGTTCAAGGTCGATGTCAAATGACTTGGACACAGACTGTAATAATGTGGATCGACCTTTCATACCAGTACATTCAATAACAATCATTTTCCTGAGATGAGAAGGTGACAAGGAGATATTTACATTCACGCTATAGCATTATTTTGTAAAATGGAACACCAGTAGACCCTGACTGCATGAGCATAAATTGCTCTGTACGATTGTTGTACTAATGCAATTAACCGAACCCAATATCAATATAATGGTGTATCAAAACTTGTTTACATGAAGAAGTCTTTTAAACAGTTGTGGACGGCAAACAAAACCTTTTCTTAGACGTTTAAAGGTTTAATCTACAAGACAAACCCCAAAAAATTGACAATTAAGGGCTATAAAATAAGGAGTCATCTGCAAGCTTCAGCCTAATGGACATTTTTGAAGAGCTGAATAAACTGAGGGTTTAAGCAAGCAACAGGTTTTCTCTATCTGCTATCTATAGGCCAAAACATGAAACAAATGCTGTTTTCACTTTTAAAAGACATTATCCCCTGCAAGGGGTCATCTGATAACTTCTATCCAATAGAACTTTTGTAGAGCTCAGTAAGCTGAAGGTTTAAGCAAGCAAGCAGCTTTTCCTCATCTGCAATAGTTTGTATCACAAAAAAAACACACACTATTTTTCACCTTTTAAGTACCATAACCGCTGTAAAGGGTCATTTGACAGCCTCGACCCAATGGAGACTTTTTAGAACTCAATGAACTTAATGTTTAAGCAAGCAACAGCCTTTCTCTATCTGCAACAGTTTTAGTTCTATAGGTCAAAAACATGAAAGAACTAGAAAATGTGCCTATGAGCCACAGGATGGCCCTCCCGTTCTTGAAATATCATTGCCCCCCAATTTGTATAACCTGGGTTATGGACCTAAACCAAGAACTTAACCCAAGTCGTTCATGCATAAAAAATAGGTCGCAGTGACCTAATTTCTACTGGGTGGTGTCATCCTACCCAAGACCCATCTAGTGGTGAAATATCATAGACCCCCAACATCCAGTATCCGAGTAATGGACCTTAACCAAGAACTTAACCAAAGTAATTCATGCGTAAAATATAGGTCACAAAGACCTAATTTCTAATGGGTGGTGTCACCTTACCCAAGACGCATCTAGTGGTGAAATATCATTGACCCCCAACTTCTAGTATCCAAGAACTTAATCAAAGTCGTTCATGCATAAAATATAGGTCACAGTGACCTAATTTCTAGTGGGTGTGTAGACCTACCAAAGACCCATCTAGTGGTGAAATATCATTGAAGCCCAACATCTAGTATCCAAGAAATGGACCTTAACCAAGAACTGAACCAAAGTGTTACGGACGGACGGAAGAACAGATGGACGAAAGGACGTACGAATAGATGGAGGGACAAGGGTAAAACTATATGGCAGATCCACATACGTGGTCATGCCAAAAAAAAATAGGACATCTAATGGGACATTAAATGATACCCCACCATTCATCAACAGCTAAAAATTACATCTATATAGAGACAGAGACGAAATGAGTTATCTTTCTTAGACATGAAAATTTCAACATTTTCAAATTTGGAAAATTTACAAAGTAGCAAATCTTCAATAATGTTTTTTCGGATCATCCTGAAAATTTAACTTGACCTGTTTTAATGTACTCAACAGCTGTGCAAAATATCATTCAAATCCTTTGACACATTTTAAAGTTATCATCCAGAAACCTTCGGGGGACGGACCAACAAATGGACAGACACCGAAAGAAACTGAGGGTATAACATCATACCTCGCCACTTTTTGGTCAGGAATCACCATTTTTGCAATTTCGGTAGAAGACATCCCAAAGCTGATGTGTGCAGTTTCAAAGCAATCTCTTCAGTAGTTTTGACGACAGATGACAAGTGAATGCAATAGCTCACATGACCTTCAAGTCATGTGAGCTAAAAACAAGAAAATTCTATTTTTGCATGCCGTTTTTAGCATTTAAAAGACCATATATAACCACTGCAAGGTTTTGATTCTGAAGAAAGGAGGTTGCAATAGATTTTTTAAGATAATTCATACCCCAGACATAGGTTGATGATCTTCTTCCTATTTATGTTCCTCATTTGGATATTTTGGGTTTTATTGTTTTATGCTCTTCATAATCATATAGTGTTTGGATTTTTCAATATTTTGGGTAGAGCGCCTCTGATGAGTCTTGAATTCAGGCGTAGCAAAATTTATTGTCTGGAACTTTGTTGTAATTTTTATTTCTAATGTTTTCTTGATTTTTCATCTTGATAATTTTTGGATTTACATATAGAAAAATTTTGCACATTGAACTGTCATATTAGGCTAAAAATATAATAGTAACAAGAGGCTCCCAGGAGCCTGAATCGCTCACCTGGTCTTGATGTTGACCCTATACTTTTGTAGAGCTAAATGAGCTGAACATTTAAGCAAGCAACAGCTTTTCTCTACCTGCAATAGTTTTCATTCTATAGGCCAAAAACACCATTTTTCACCTATAAGGGGCCATAACCCCTATAAGGAGTCATCTGACAACTTTGACCCTATGGAGACTTTTGTAGAGCTAAATGAGCTGAACATTTAAGCAAGCAACAGCTTTTCTCTACCTGCAATAGTTTTCATTCTATAGGCCAAAAACACCATTTTTCACCTATAAGGGGCCATAACCCCTATAAGGAGTCATCTGACAACTTTGACCCTATGGAGACTTTTGTAGAGCTAAATGAGCTGAACATTTAAGCGAGCAACAGCTAATCTCTATCTGCAATAGTTTTCATTCTGTAGGCCAAAAACATGAAAAATCGCTTTATTCAGAGGCCGTAACCCTTATAAGGGGTCACCTGACAACTTCGACCCTATGGAGAATTTTGTAGAGCTAAATGAGCTGAACATTTAAGCAAGCAACAGCTAATCTCTATCTGCAATAGCTTTTATTCTGTAGGCCAAAAACATGAAAAATCGCTATTTTTCAAGGGCCGTAACCCCTATAAGGGGTCATCTGACAACTTCGACCCTATGGAGAATTTTGTAAAGCTAAATGAGCTGAACATTTAAGCAAGCAACAGCTAATCTCTATGTGCAACAGTTTTCATTCTGTAGGCCAAAAACATGAAAAAACGCTATTTTTCAGGGGCCGTAACCCCTATAAGGGGTTATCTGACAACTTCGACCCTATGGAGACTTTCGTAGAGCTAAATGAGCTGAACATTTAAGCAAGCAACAGCTAATCTGCTATCTGCAATAGTTTTCATTCTGTAGGCCAAAAACATGAAAAATCTTTATTTTTCAGGGGCCGTAACCCCTATAAGGGGTCAGCTGACAACTTCATCCCTATGGAGAATTTTGTAGAGCTAAATGAGCTGAACATTTAAGCAAGCAACAGCTAATCTCTATCTGCAATAGTTTTCATTTTGTAGGACAAAAACATGAAAAAATGCTATTTTTCACCTTCAAGGGGCCGTAACCCCTATAAGGGGTCATCTGACAACTTTGACCAAATAGAGACTTTTGTAGAGCTTTTGATGCTGAATCAGTAGCGTGGCCTCAGATTTCCTCTATCTCTTATACTTTTTGATTTATAAGCCAAAAACAGTAGTCTGACCCCCCTAGTCTATTTTTAGTAACGGCGGCCATGTTTTTTAACGGACCAAAAATCAAAACACAAGTTTGGTGCACGACACCCTAAGGATCATTCATACTAAGTTTCATTAAATTCTGTTTGGTAGTTTCAGAGGAGAAGATTTTTGAAAAATTGTTAACAGACGACGACGACGACGACGGACGCCAAGTGATGGTAATAGCTCACATGGACCTTCGGTCCAGGTGAGCTAAAAATGATGGGAAATCTTACATGGAAATCACAGAGGTCACTCTAAGATGAAAACAAAACAAGTTTTATATATCTTTATTTTTGCCTTAAACTTAAAAATATTATGTAACCAATTATTACAGTTGTTTTAAAAGCAAGCTTTCTATCTTTCAGCAGTCCATGCATGCCTTTATATATTGAGGGACCTTATTCAATATTGGAAGAAACTGCATTGCATTTCTATAAACATTATCTGCTTTACATTTCCATATACAAGATATATTATATGTCCATTTACTGCTTTTACAAATGCAGACATAGCAAGTCAAATGCTTTTACAAATAGTAGGCATGTACAATCAGAAATTAAGGAGCTGAAATAAAAAAGAAGAAGAATTATTTAGAACACATTGAGAACATTACATAACATAACATAACATATTTTATTTTCCAAATTAGGAGCCCACATGGAGCATTAGGAGGTTAATACAAATATAAATAAAAAAAAAATTAAAACATTACTTTAAATACATTAACAGACACAATTAATATATGAATATATTAATATATTTATAATATGGAGTAGGCATTGCCTACATGCGAGCATAGCTAAAAGGGACAACGTTTTTTTGGTTCTAAATGTCGACATTCAGGGATATCGCTATCATTTAATTTCCAATATTTCCATTTGCTTATTTTGGGGCGAGATGGTATGGGGCGATTAAGCTTCGAGACACGTTAGTTTCGTACATGCATATAACCAAGACGAAACGAGCAGCTTATGTGTATTTATTATTTTAAGAATATTATTTTCTTGTAAAAAACGCAATTTATTATTTTTTTAAGCATTATTTCTTTTCTTATAAATTATTTTAACATTCACTCTGGACCTGTAAAAATAATAACCCTCTCCGGACCATAAAAATCTAAATCAGCATTAGCAAATTTCTCGCGGAAACAAATACCGTAGAGCTCTCCGCTTGCGAGCTATGCTCGCTATGAATAAAAAAAGATTTTGATTTGTCTCTTACATTACTTTTGAAATGTTTTTTTTTGTTATGAGCAATTCTGTGGGTAAAGGACCCTTGTTTGGATGGCAGTATGAAGGGGGTGGTGAAGGGTTATTTTTAACCTTTCAAAGTTTTTATTTTCTGAATTATCACAATTTCGAATTTTATTTCTTTTTTTTTTGTGTTGACATGGTTGTACATGCTCCGTTTTTGCCTGTATTTTAGCAATGTGTTTTGATTTGGACTAGCCATTTCTGGTGCATGATGGGTTTTGCTTTAAACTCTGGAATGTGTACTGTTGAAATCTCAAAAACTTTAAAAAAATCAGAAGAGTTGGATTGAATTTTACAAATAATGTAATTCACTTAGTCATGTTTCATGATCAATTGACAATTTTTATTACTCATGCTTGGGTTTCGACATTATTTTAACAAGTTTTTGTGTTGGGATCCCTGTTTTACTACCCTCTATGAACTAAATGAAAAAGATGTCCAAGAGGTCATTTTTTGGTTTATTCACGTTTCTCCAACATTTGATAATTAGCAATAACAACATCCAATTAAGGGTGGGGATTAAGGGGCCCTCATAAGGATTGCTTAGATTTTTCTTACCTGTAATTCACCTGTAAATTTTGTAGGAATAATGCTTGATGTTAAAGTAACAAAAAAGAAAATGCATATCATTTATAGAAATAATTCGTTTAATTTTGATAAATGTAAATATATAATTTTATTTATAAAAAAAATTGATAAATGATTTTATTCCTTTTTCATTTTGATATTTACTTTCTCATTCAGTATCATTTAGCATAAAAATGTAAAAGATAAAATAATTATATAGTAACAATCTAAAAAAAAATAGGGCATGTAATGGGACATTAAATGATACCCCGCCACGTTATAATATCAAAAGTTTATAAAATTTGATTTCAAAGTGGCCTATCTCGAAAACTGTTTTTCGGATCACGCTGGAAATTAAACTTGACCTGCATTTTATTGTACTCAATAGCTGTACAAAATATCATTTGAATCCCATGACGCGTTTTCAAGTTATTGGTCGGAAACTCAAAATTTCATGAAATTTGATTTTTCAAAGTGGCCTATCTCAAAAACCTTTTTTTTTATCATGCTGGAAATTGAACTTGACCTGTATTTTATTGTACTTAACAGTTGTGCATAATATCATTCAAATCCTTTGACACGTTTTCAAGTTATTGGTCGGAAACTCAAAATTTCATGAAATTTGATTTTTCAAAGTGGCCCATCTCGAAAACTGTTTTTTGAATCATGCTGGAAATCGAACTTGACCTGTATTTTATTGTACTTAACAGCTGTGCAAAATATCATTCAAATCCTTTGACGCGTTTTCAAGTTATTGGTCGGAAACCTTCGGGGGACGGACAGACGGACGGACGGACAGACACCGAAAAAAACTGAGGGTATAACATAATACCCTGCCACTTCGTGTGGCGGGGTATAAAAACTCTCTTCTTCACTGACTTTGAAACTGATTCATGTTACGCTCGGGCCTTTCAAGGCCTAAAACATCACCCGGCAGGGGCTACTTTTTTCACAACACTCAGTGCATACATAGAGTTATCAGATTTTAATTAGACGAAAGATATGATTATTTCATGGTGTAAATTATGGAAAATCCAGCAGAGGGCTTTGAAAACAGAATAGAATTGGACAAAGTCATGACCCTGCCACATTATAACGTTTTAGCCAATGTGTGCCGACGTACGAAAAAAAAACTTTATGTTTATGCTTGTCAGTTTTGTTCTTGTTTTGTTTTTTTAATACATTTTTGGCATTTACTCATTTTTCTATGATATTTCTTTACGGAAAGCTTAAGCAGAAAAGAAGACTAGAATACTGACAAAGTCAGAAAGGGCCCCGCGGCAAAATATCTAAGTGTTTTCAAAATCATACGAACTTTAATTATAACCACTAAGGCATGTTCCATGGAATGCATATGAAACTACAGATCTGTATTGTTAATAGCCTTTGAGTTTTATTGTTCACAAAGTCCAATTCTCAAAATCTGTGATTTTCAATAAAAAATGAAGTTTTTTCCAAAAATATTTAACAGATTTGCACGAAATTTTAATATGCACATCATGACATGCTACTTAGCAGCTGTGCAAAGTTTCAGAACTGTATTGTTTTTAGTGTTCACAAAGTCCAATTCTCAAAATCTGTGATTTTCGATAAAAAATGAAGATTTTTTCCAAAAATATTAATAAGATTTGCACGAAATTTTAATATGCAAATCAGGACATGCTACTTAGCAGCTGAACAAAGTTTCAGAACTGTTTCGTTAACAGTTTTTGAGTTTTAGTGTTCACGAAGTCCAATTCTCAAAATCTGTGATTTTCGTTAAAAAATAAAGTTTTTTCCAAATATATTAATCAGATTTGCACAACATTTTAATATGCACATCATGACATGCTACTTAGCAGCTGTGCAAAGTGTCAGAACTGTATTGTTAACAGTTTTTGAGTTTTAGTGTTCACAAAGTCCAATTCTCAAAATCTGTGATTTTCGATAAAAAATGAAGATTTTTTACAACAATTTTATTCCGATTTGCACAAAATTTTAATATACACATCATGACATGCTACTTAGCAGCTGTGCAAAGTTTCAGAACTGTTTTGTTTACAGTTTTTGAGTTTTAGTGTTCACAAAGTCCAATTCTCAAAATCTGTGATTTTCGATAAAAAATGAAGATTTTTTCCAAAAATATTAATCAGATTTGCACAAAATTTTAATATGCACATCATGACATGCTACTTAGCAGCTGAACAAAGTTTCAGAACTGTTTCGTTAACAGTTTTTGAGTTTTAGTGTTCACGAAGTCCAATTCTCAAAATCTGTGATTTTCGATAAAAAATGAAGATTTTTTACAAAAATTTTAATCCGATTTGCACAAAATTTTAATATGCACATCATGACATGCTACTTAGCAGCTGTGCAAAGTTTCAGAACTGTGGTGTTAATAGTTTTTGAGTTTTAGTGTTCATAAGAATTGTTGATGGACGGACAGACGGACGGACGGACAAAGTGAAAACTATAGGGCATCCGCATCTTCAATGCGGGGCCCTAAATATAGGTTTTTGGAGTTCACTTTCGTATTTTGATTAAACATATGATACCAATATATTACGTACAACTGTATATGTGAGCTTTTTTGTCAGGTTTCTTGTACAGCGACTCGTTTAGCTCCAGCAAACGGAGTTTAATACTCTAAATTCATACGTGACTTCAAAGCTTCAAAGCCATAGAAAAGTCAACAATTTTGTTCAAAATCTCAAATAAAAACGTATATGAAAGATGTGATATTATCACGTGTTTGCGTATCATCTTTTTAACTGGATTTGACTTATCCCATACCCGTAGCCAGGGGGGGTTCGAGGGGTTCGGACGAACACACCCCCCCCCCCCCCCCCTGGACAAAAAAATTGATCAAAATAGGGAAAAAATCAGGTGAAAATTCGGTTAAGCACTATTAAAGTCAGGAAAATTTGGGAAATCCAACCCCCCTTTTCACATTTTCGAATCCCCTGTTGAAAAATTCTGGCTACGGGTATGTATCCTGAAGGTCCCCCCGACAGCAAGTCGTACGCGTTGCAATTCGCAAGAAATACTGGCCTTCCAGAACATATGAGGTCACCCTTGTTTGATTTTAGATTAAAGCCTTGTATGGAGCAGCGTTCAATCTTTTAGTAAAACATGTACATAGTTCTATTTGACAGTGTTTTTTCTGTATTTCTTAATTTTTGTATTGCTTGTGTGGAAATATTAAATTTTTCGTCGTGGATAACACGTATTGTTATATTGTTTGGTTGTACATTTGTAATTATTTAAAGATTTCATCAACAAATATTCTGAACATTCTTCAGATGAAGTGTCTGTCTTAATATTAAAAGTCAACATCGGTTAAGAATCAGATTAGAAAAGGAAAGAAAAACCGTGGCTTCAAAAATACAAGCATTCAAAAAAAATATTCAAAAGAACTTAGTAATACATGTAGTCAACATCCTTAAAAGTCAACATAAAATGGAAAGGAAAGCAGTTAAATAAACTAGAATAATAAATACATGTAAAAAGGATTTAGAAAAAAAAACCAATATTATTAACACCCTGTTTTGACGTATGAACCCAAACATGTGATCAAACAGTACATTTTTAAAAATATTTTATATGTTTTTAACAGGTAATAAATAACTTGGATATCCTTTAGTTGGCCACTTAATCCCCACCCTTAATTGGATGTTTTTATAGTTAATTATCAAATGTTGGAGAAACGTGAACATACCCATTTTTTTTAATGAAAGTACATCTTTAATTAAAAATTTCTAATTACTAATCCATCAGAGCTTTTTAAATGCTTTTTTTTTTTTAAAGTGTTTTTTTTATTCTTATGTTGTTTTTGTGGTTTTATCTTTTTTATACTGTGGCAAGCTATATATTTCAATACTCCTTTCAAAGGAATGAATATTGAATAAATGAAAATAGAAATAAATTGAATATTGACATCTATATAAATGCATTCAATCTTATACATGATAATGATGTAATGATGCTCAATTTTCCTTACCAATTGTGGAAGAATTTTTTCAAACTGCTCAATGGAAACTGTATCTAATCCTTCTTTCTACAAGTAAATTACACAACATTTATCTAGGAATTAGTTGCCTGGGCTATACCAAGAAATTGTTACAGGTATTTCTGAATAAAATTATTGAATTTAAAAAACAAAAAACACACATACACAACTTGAAAAGAAACAAATAAATCACACTTTTAAAATGCTCAGTTCAATGGGGTGACAAAAAGTATTGATTCTAAATGTCTTATAAAATTTTGTTTTGATTTGAAGTAAATCCCTTTTTGCATACTGTACTATTCACAAGCACCAAAACATTTATGTCCTAACACAGTTGTTTATTAGGTAACTGTATGTTGTTGTTTTGCAATCCCCTGATAAAAATAGAGACAATGCAAATACAATATATTCAAACACAATCTCCATGATCTCAGATTGATCAAATCCCTGAGGTTTTGTCTGGCAGTAAATTGGACTTTTCAAATATAACTTTGGTATTTTTTTTACAAATACTTTAAATATACCTCTGCTTCTTTGATGCTCCTTAAAATTGCTTCTGAAACAAAATAAGACATAGACTTAGAAATAATAGGTGTGTGTGCTCATAATAATGTCTTCAGCTAAGTAAAAACCCTCAGTTTTTTTCTGTTTCTTGTATATAGGTAGAAAAACATCTTGTGTTTGATTTAAAAAAAAAAAACTTTTTTTTTCTTTTTAAATCCCAAAGGCAATGCCCAAAATATGTAATGAAACACAAAAGGATCAGGGGTGTAACTTAAATAAGTAATAACAGAAATATAACAGTCATGTGTTATTAGAGGTGTTTTTTTTAGTTGTCTTCTCTTGATTACAAGACAACTCAAAAAAACACCTCTAATAACACATGACTGTTATTTTTCTGTAATAACTTATTTAAGTTACTCCCCTGACTGATTTAGGCGCAAAGTTGTTGGGCCTGGTGGATCATGGATTAAAGTTGCGACAAAATTACAAGTCAAACAATAATTACTATGAAAGTTTTAAAGTCTTACCCTTTATAAATATTCCTATTAGCTCTCTGGACAAAATCACTGCTTCATTTGTCACTACAAAATAAACAAGAATATGTCCAAAAGACATAATGTTGCAATTCGGGATGGATGGACAAACTGATGGATAACAGATGAACAGACCCCGACACTATATACACCCCTTTCTTTCGTAGATGGGGCAAAAAAAAGTTTGGATACAGATGAACAGACCCCGACACTATATACACCCCTTTCTTTCGTAGATGGGGCAAAAAAAAGTTTGGATATAAAGATATTATAGAAGATATTCATACATAGCCTATATGCATATACATGTACATGTACATGATGGCCATGTCTCATGTTTTTATACAGTGCATTTGTAAGATTTATATAACGAAACAAAATGAAATTGTATCACATACATGTACATGTACAAATATTTCACATCTCATTATCTTCTATTATTTTAATAAAATTTACATGTATATCATGTACATTTAAAATATAAAATATATTTTATATATTTGTAAGTTACACTTCTAAAACAATGTATACTATTTACTCGGTTATATTCATTAATTAAGTTTCTTCATACTGGTATTGAAAATAAAATTGTTTTACCCAATGCAAGATGCCCCATATGTAAAAATAAGTGTTTGAAAGCCGCATGTGTACATGATTGTATAGTATTTCCTGTACTGGGTAATTTATTTTCAGAGCTCTCATAGATTTACTTTTCAATTAAAGTAGATAAAATATAATGTCAATGATACTTACTTTTTGTTTTGTCATCTTTGAAGAAAGATTGCATGATATTTTGAACTGTTTTCTGAAATAAAATAGGTTACAAATTAACACAGACCTACATGTATATTGTCAACATTGTCAATATATAAATAAACTGACTAACTGTAGCAAAATTTATTGTCTTAAACCATGATGGTTAGCACTGATGAAGGAGTTTTAATTTTTCAAGGTCATGAAGGTATTACCGTAATTAAGTCTGCTCCAGCATCAACACTTTTGTGTTGAAGAACATACTGTATCAAAGCTTTAAATAGTCTGTGTTTAAGCATTCAAATTTAAAATTTCAAAACCAAATTAAAGGTTCTTCCTACTCAAGACCCAGTAGGTTGGTGCAGTCTGGTTGATCATAAATGTTTCTGTTTGGTATAAACTATTTTTGATTTATTCTTTTCCCCATTCTTTGCTCTTTATATTCATTTAGTGTTTGGCATTTTCAATCCTTTGGTAGAACGCCTCTGATGAATCTTTAATAGATCATGTAACACTTACCAAACATTGCAAAACTTATTGTCTGGAACTTGGTTCAATAAAAACAAAATCTTCCTTCTCATTATTAAAATTACTTGGTTCTTGTTGACCAATCACCACCATTATTCTGCTAATGTCACAGAGAAACAGGTGCTTTTCGCTCATGACCTCTATATTTACAGCAC
The DNA here is from genome assembly GCA_963971305.1 of Arcuatula senhousia. Taxonomy (NCBI): domain Eukaryota; kingdom Metazoa; phylum Mollusca; class Bivalvia; order Mytilida; family Mytilidae; genus Arcuatula; species Arcuatula senhousia. The sequence continues at coordinate 52,787,512 of OZ020307.1, read as the reverse complement.
TATATATTTCACAATAAGGCACTGTTCATTGCATGCTGCTGAATTTTTAATTTTGGGCCACATCATAGGTTGCAGATTGAAAATAAAAAGGGTCAAAAAAGCAAAAATAGCAAATGTCACATCCTCATGCATTCCTCACATCATGAATGGCAAGGCTCATTTCATGTGCTGTGTCCTCACACGGACAGATATGGACAACCTGGGACAGGTATGGACATTCATACACCTGTATATTAGAATATATTATATAGTACAGGCATGTATGGACAAGGGTCCACAATGTAGCAGATGAACCACAGGACACATGAGCCCTGCATTGTAAGGATGTCAAGCTCAAGGTTTTTTACCTTCTTAAAAATAGAATCATAATCCTCAGACATCCCTCTCGAGTCGTCTAGCAGATTTCTCTCTCAACTGGAGTAAGATAACTAAGTTTTAATTAGTCAATGCAAAACTTTGTATTTTCCGCCAACCGGAAACCTTTAAATTAAATTTAAAACAAAACCGGAACGTTCATCAATTTTCGGTTTATGTTTTTGGCCAATAATCCCGTACACACGTGACAGATTTTTCTGGATGAGTTCGATGACTTTATGAAAATTTAGGGGTGCAAATGATCATAACATACATGTGATTCTCCCGCCAGGAATAGAAATCTCCCGACTTTTTTTATTTATCTCCCGTTCTCCCGACTTTTTGTGTAATCTCACGCTTTTTCAAGACATGACAAAATTGTAGTTTTATAGACATTTTGACTGTTCAGTAATAAAATATTTCCGGCGTTTTAGGGGTTTGTCAATCAGGTAGACGTTTACAAGACTTAACTTGCAAAAAAAATATACAGGTCTATGGCCGAAATAAATATTTATGGCCTTATTCTCAACTCGAAAAATGGTACCTATTTCAGCCACAGGCGTTTGGGTCTTATTATAAATAACGTGTATATAAAAACAAGAGTTAACACTAAAGTATGTCTCGCCTGCCGGCACCATTAGAAACAATTATTCTTTCTTACTTCTACTATTTTTTGAATTTACATGGATTTTCAGTTTCTGAGATCAAAAGATGTTTATAGAACTTAAATATTGCAAATATATGCAATAAAAATAATCAAAGTCACTCAATCGGAAAATCAAGGTCAAGGTCAAAAGATGGGGATGCAACTGTGCTAAGCTACTACTGGGGCATATGCATACCAAGTTTCATCAACCTAGGACCTATAGTTCTTGAGATATCGAGGTGCTCGCAAAACTTTTCCATTGCTATTATATGTATTGAAATTGTTAAAGTCACTAAACTGGAAAATCAAGGTCAAGGTCAAAAGATGGGGATGCAACTGTGCTAAGCTACTACTGGGGCATATGCATACCAAGTTTCATCAACCTAGGACTTATAGTTCTTGAGATATGGAGGTGCTCGCAAAACTTTTCCATTGCTATTATATGTATTGAAAATTGTCAAAGTCACTCAACCGGAAAATCAAGGTCAAGGTCAAAAGATGGGGAAGCAACTGTGCTAAGCTACTACTGGGGCATATGCATACCAAGTTTCATCAACCTAGGACCTATAGTTCTTGAGATATGGAGGTGCTCGCAAAACTTTTCCATTGCTATTATATGTATTGAAATTGTTAAAGTCACTCAACTGGAAAATCAAGGTCAAGGTCAAAAGATGGGGATGCAACTGTGCTAAGCTACTACTGGGGCATATGCATACCAAGTTTCATCAACCTAGGACTTATAGTTCTTGAGATATGGAGGTGCTCATAAAACTTTTCCAAAAAGTTAACGCCGCCGTCGCCGCCGCCGCCGGTAAAGTAACACCTATGTCCCGCTCTGCTTCGCAGGCGAGACAAAAATCATCTAGTGGAAATAGTTCTATTTAAGATTTTTTGGTTCATTGAACCACAAACAAAATTTTTCATGGTGCACATTGAATAATCCGCGAAGCGGATTATGTAAAATAGCACCATTAAAAAATTAGTTTATTGCTGTAATAATTTTTTGGTTTCTAGAAGCAATAAACTAAATTTTTAATGGTGCATATTTTACATAATCCGCTTACACAATTTTTCAATGTGCACCATGAAAAATTGTGTTTATGGCTATTCAAAGATGGTTAGTCAATTAATATGCACTTATATACACGTATGAATTCATCTGTGTTAGAAAAGAATTAAGAATAATTGCATGGTCGTTGTTGTCGTGTAATAAGCAAGTAAATATTTTTGACCTTTTCATATATTTTATGTTTGTTTTCCCGACCTTATCACATATTCTCAACTCGAAAAATGGTACTTATTCCAGCGGCACGTCCTAGTACCTTCTTTATAGGAAGTAGCCCCCCCCCGAGCATGGTCGATATCCTCAATGCTGGATGTGGCTTTCCTGTTCGAACTTTTTGGTTTTGAGAACTTTTCATTCAATATCTTTCAATATTTTGATTCAAATGCTGCTGATGAGAGGCTACTTCTTGAAATATCGATACCAAATTAACAGTTTTCCGTTTTTGGTCTTAGCCGTAACAATAAGAATTTCTTATTGTTACGGTTTTGTCTAAATTTGCCGTAACCGTATCCTTTGCCTTATGGTATTGTAATATGTAAAAGTGTTTGTTAATTGACTAAACAGCTTGGATAGCTATAAATAAATAAATGATATTCATTTTAATTTTTATCTTCAGTTCTCAGCATCAATTATGGGATAAGAGTGATTTTTCAGTAAAAATATATTAAAATGTATCTTATTTTCAAATTCAAAATATATGAAAATGGCGGTGTTTCAAAATCTCAGCGGCACCTCCCTATCCATAAAGTATAGAAGTGCCCCCCCCCCCCCCCCCCTGAGCCTTGTGCAGCTTTTTATCGACATATTGATTTATAACAATATACTAACAACACAGTAACTGACATATAGCATAGACAAGAAATGGCATCTTTAAGTTGCCTTGACCCTTTTTTCTAAAGATGTCATTGAGAGATATCAGTTCTAAATTTCACAGTTCAAATGACTATCACTTAATTTGTGACATCCGGGACACAGGTTGTGACACCTAGGAGCCGTTGACCTCATTTTCACAAAGAATTTCCTTTAGGCCATAGACGGTATTGATTGGGGCACTGTGAGTCCTTTCGTTTATAAATATAACATTGGCTGAGAGGCGACTCAAAGAGCTAGGGCGGCAAACTTCAACTTAGTCCGATTTTGATTTTATTTTGGATGGGGGAAGGGGCAAGTCATTTATTGTTAAGTCCACCAAAGAATGCATGTGCCAAAAAAACCTTTGTCAGTCGACCATTGCTAGCTTATATATAAGGTGGGAAAATTAAAACAAAACTTAGGTGAACATGAACTATATTTTCCGCACGACTGACTTAGGTTAAAGTGTTGGTTAAGGTCCATATTTCAGCAACTGCATGTGATAGAGAGATGATATTGGGTCATTGAGTACATCTTGGATAGTAACCAGCATCCTGTACCAAAATTTACCAAAACCTTCATTTTCTGCATGAGTGACTCAGGTTAAAGGTTTGGTTAAGGTGTATATCTAAGCAACTCCAATTGGTAGAGGAATGATACTTGGATTCCAGGAAAGTGGGTATACCTTGGATAATATAACATCTGTTCCAAATTTAGGTTAACTTGACTTTCATTTTAATGTAACGGCCGAGGGGATTTACTAGCTGTCAATTTCTTCATATTTTGTTATCTAAATTTCTATTAACAGTCAAGTAAGCAAATGAATGTTTTTCGTCCTCAACTACTTTTCATATCGGTACCGATTTATCGGAAATAAACGGGTTTCATTGTAAGAAGCAAAGAGGCAATAATGGGGTATTCGAGTGTCAAAAGTCCGAATGGGAAAAACAAGAACATCTTTGGGAAACGCGAAGACAGAAACAACCAAAGAGAAATCAACAACGATCAAATGCGAACTCAAGTCGTAATGACAGTGAACTCAGGTCTCGGGGCTCAGGGGCTCCGGAAGAGTAAACGGTTCCTGCCTGCTTAAGCACACCCGTCGTTATGCCGATTTCCAATTCAGTGTGTCAAATCTTGTAAAGGAAATAAGATTTTTTCTCAATAAAAGGGGACAAGTTTGGTCATTACTGTACCTTTTTTCTTTCTAGACTATTATTAATATGATCTCTTTCTTAACATGAACATTTTTATTTAATGTTCCTGTTCTTAATAAGTGAAAAAATGACCAAATGATCAAGAAAATGGATTGTTAGTCCAGCATTAGTGATAAGAATTATAGGATAGATAGATACTCACTACTGTTATTTTGTCCGAATTTTGATAAATATGGTCACTCTTAAAATATTTGCAAAAAACAGAAATTTTGTGATGTACATTGTTATTCGATGTTGCTATAGTATTTTTGTGGTCATAAGGTAAATCATGCATTCTTAATCTCATAGCACCTGCAAATATTGATTGAAAGAAATTCAAAATTTCCAACACTTTTTTAACATCAATAATATGAAATAATGTTTTAAAACCAATTGGTAAAATACTTCAACTGCTTTATAGAAAATATCAATAATTAGAAAATACCGGAAGTGGGCTTAGAGATTAAAAGCTTTCATGGATGCAATGTTTACATATTTTTAGAAATTGTTGTAGTTTTGTTTAATTAACTTAGCAATAAGAGACAGATACTGGAAAACCTACTTACAAGAATAACAATTCATAATCTATTTAATCCAAAAAATGTAAATTGAGAATTTTGCAAGCCACTGTTCACGTGCCCGCCACCCTTCAAGTCGTCGTCAAGCCGGGTTTTAAACACATTTCAGCAGAAAATGAGAACAACAAACATGCCAAAAGCAAAAGTATGCTTAAATTCCAACAGTAAATGCAAATATCTATGCCCTGAACATACTGTATGTGTTTTCTGTACGTGTCATAAACTTTTGACACAGGTGTTCTCTCATGTACTGTATGATCTAATCACTCACGTGTAAAATAACTCTTGTATTGTTCACTTTGTAACTTTTAACTGAATCTGTGAAGACGAATTCTCAGACCAGTCACATAGTAGTTTAGATAGCGTAACCCTCTCTATTATTCACCCCGTGAGGGTTACAATTCCCACCAATTGACCTCAAAGGAACAAACCAATTTTCTTTAATTACTTTTATAAACACTTTAATTAATGTGATGGTATTGTATATTTTCATACAGAACAACAAATTTGATGTTTTCAGATATATCGTAAAAAATTAGATTAGAATATGATATTTTTACTTTTACACTGATCTGGAACTTCATGAAGATCAGAACCAGATATCTAATTACATTACATTTATTAAGAACTAAGTAATTAAACATTCAAAAGTTAATTTGATGATTGATAATGGATTAAAATAATATATATTAAGCAATTAATAGAGGGTCTTGTCAAAAATCTTCTTTTTAAATGCGTTCTTGAGTGCCACCAATTAGTTTCGCTGTGATCCAATCCGTTGAGGTCAATGTGTGGGAATCATAACCTTCGCTGAGAGAATCGTAGAGAGGGTTACGTTATCGTAACTAACCACATAGTGACATACTGTGACAAGACTCCAGAGTTGATCTTGCTGTGACCATTATATGCTGCATAATTTAAACAAAAGTCACGAAAGTCAGAGACCAATCACAATTTTGTTATCGAACATCATTTAAATATTTGCTGCATTACTTAAAAAAGTCAGTGTCCATCACAAGTTTATTATTGAACATCATTGTTCACCAGTCCATAATTGCTTTGCAAATTAGTACATGTGACTCCAAGCGATCATAAGCATGGCTAGGTACATGTACATTTACATATATGTACAAGTAATATGATTAAGGCATTGTCTAGCTGCGAAAACAGCATTATTATACAATTGATCTCATTTGAAAGGGGGAAAAAAGGAAGAAATGTTAAAACTGGATAATATCTTCTTCAAATAGTCCAATTTTGTTTTTGGCAAATGACACCGTAACTCTGAGATTGATTTAGAAAATGGCGCCTATGAGCATGTGATGTTTTTCATCTAATTTTTAATAATGATGTTTTTTTTTTCTTCATTGAAATGCAATGTATAAATAAGTCAAAAGCACAAATACATGAAATGAATAATGTTTCTAGTAGATATCACAATATCATTTTATGTTTTAAAACATATAATACATTTTTTAGAAAAGTATTATTAAAATTCAAGTCACACCTGTAACTTTGAGAAGCATATCTGGACGATAAAAAATTGATATCAGCATGAAGCAATTTTTTCATGGGAACATGCTGTAGTGCTCTCTGCTTTCATTGGCACTTCATCCCGCTTTGAGATGTGCTCACCAATATAATGATATTAAAACAATAGGTGCTTAATGCAATATGGTCAATTCAATTTTTTTATATCAATTTATAGCAGGGTAAAAAAATTGCTGAAAAAGTTACCAGCCTTAAACATAAATTTTACCTGATTTTACTATATATAGCCAGTCAAATTTTCATGAATTTAGTCTGCCCTGCCAAAATTTGCCAGTCTCAGGCTGACTGTCGGGCTATAATTTCCAACTCTGTTTATAGTACTTCATTAACACCCTGCATGTATTTTTCAGCAACTTCCAATCACAGCCACTTGATATTTTGTAAACAGCATCGGGGTGGGGCTCCGTAACATGGGATTTGAATTTATGTTTGTTGCTCACCTACTTCCAGTTTTACGAAATGCTGCCATTTTTTACTACTTTGACACATTTTTTTTTCTTTTTTAGGTGTATCAGCTAGATGAATATGAATCTGGATCTGATATTGAAAATGCAGAAACATTGGTTTGTATTCATTCCTCAGTCACTCCAATATTTGGAATAGTTTGGAAAAACTAATTTGATTACATCTAAATTAAAAAGTAAAGAATTGCATACATGTACCATTATTTGTTATACTTATTACCGTAATTACTTATATGAAAATGTCTTGTCTGAAAAGAAATTTATCTCCTTTAAACATATTGTTTTTTAAATAAAGAAAGTAAAATGTTAAGTGATGTGTTCCATTTCTTGGTTAAAAAGTAATGGGATTATTGTTCCAATTATTTTGTGTGCATACATATCGTGTATGCTTTAAGTTCAAATAAATGATTTGCCCCCCTCAATATGGTTAATTTCATTATCTGTTCAGGGTCTGGGTGGCAGATTGGTCTAATCAAAAATCACATCATCAGTTGTTAGTCTATTATATCTTGTTGGTGTGGTATAAATAGCACTTTGTATTTTACAAAAATTACTTGCTCACTATAATCAAAATGAATACATGTACATACCAGTAAGGCATGTTTGATAAAAAAAAAAACCCAATACAATGCACATTATGTAATGTTAGCATATACACATTTGATCTCCCATTTTCAGAATTTTTGAATAATAAAAAGGTATGAAAGCAACAATATATAATATCCTATAAAGTCAATGCTCTCTTGTAAAAAAAATTATACTTGTCATTCCGGTAGCTGATATCCAGTGCTTTTTCTATATTCTCTTGTTGTTTGAGTATACATTTTACTCCAACTTCTACTAAATTTATAGCAACATAATGATATATTTATGCTTCTGATTTCAAACAATTGTTTGTTTGTTTTCAAGACTTTTGAAGGATTCTTTACAAAATAAATTGATATTTCAAGATTTTAATTTGAGACAAAAACTTGCATGTTAAAAAAAATACAAATAACCAAGAGAGCTCTATGACACACTTTTCAGACAGACATTTTTAGATGTGTACAAAATTATGCACTGCTTTATCCTTTTATCATTACTCTTTTTCCACTCCATTTTTCATATAAATTGTATGCATGATATATACTTACTGCTGGCTAGAAATGAAAATTTATGTATACATGAGATATTCTATTGAAACAAGGTTTGAAAACTTAAGTTGTATGCAATTGTAAGTTCTTTTTTTAGCAAATGTTATAAAGTACAGTAAGTGTGCAAATCTAATATTTTTACAACAAGCTTGTTATACAAAATGTAGGGTTGAAAATAAATGTGCCAACCATTATGACCATGTCATTTGATACAGATAAAGACAAAAGTGGTAGATGTACACTGATACAGAAAGTGATGGGCCGGTTTCGGCATTCCTTGAATATAATGCAGAACGCGGGTGACCTCTATTTTGTATGGGTCAATGATCTTTGTAACAAACAAAAGTGTACATTAGGAACAACCTAGGTTACATATCATTTTAATTCGTCATTACCCAGGTTGTTCTCGATCTGTCCCAAGTGAGCCACATTTTCCTACCTGGGACTCCCTGGTTTTGAATGTCGAACGCAAGCTATATTAAAATTTTCCGTGAGTGAGTGAGTTGGTGTTTTACGCCCGTGCAACGCTATATAGGTTATCTACAGGCGAGAAATTTTCCAAATTTACCTCTAGGTATCAATTGCATATTCTGTTAGTGTAGTTTTTATCTTGTTGATAAACTTGAACATTTATCATAAATTTTCTATTAGATGACCTGATAACAACCAATCAATATAAACCTTCGATTAGAATTGGAAATGTTTTAATTATTCATGTCTTATCTTAAATACAGAAAGAAAAACTTAGGTTATTAATGGATTCTCATCATGCAATGATGTAGTAATCATTTGTCTATCATAGAATAATGCTATTACATGTAGTTTGCTTTAAAAAAAAAACCGACTGATTATTGGCTTTGGACATTTTAAAAACTTAAAATGTATTGAGTTTTACCACCAGTCAGTTAGCATTTTGGGGGGGATTTAATAAGCTTAAAATCATAAATCAAGCTATTTTGACATGTTTTAATTCAATAGAACAAGCTAGTCTATATTTTAGGCAGTTTGAAATTCTCTGTGTAGCTTCACCACAATTTATAAACATGTGTATCTTGTGGAATGAATTCATTTTTATGCCATATGTGCAGCTTATTGAGAAGTTATGGGGGAATTGGTGGTAGGGGTTTTTACCCATGTGCTGATACACCTTAGGGTACCCATATTTTTTTATCCACACCTGATCATCGATAAGCCTCTCTATGGATTTTTCATGAAATTTTTGTACAATTTGAAGTTTAAAGTCGAAATTTTAATTAATGAAACTTTAAGAGGCTGTCCAAATATAAATCAGGCAAAAGCCTACAGAATCTGGCACAAGAAGATTTTTATCCCAGTAAATTTGTTGTTTAAATGTATTGTTGGACTCATATGGAAAACAAAAATCACCAGGATTCGTTTGAAAGCAACATGGATGACTTGTGATTCAGCTTTAAAGTTCATGAACAAAGCAACCAAATTTTGCAAATATGCAAGAGTTATCTCCCTTTTTCTACATATTTTCAATGCATTCTACATTTTGTATGTAAACTGTATCTAAGTTATTACTTCAATAAACCAAAAATCTGCATTTGTTTGGGGGAATGGATGTTTACTTGAAGTGAAATCAATGAAAATTTTCGAAAAACAAAATTTGTCATGTGCCAGCTATTGCCTGGGTTTAGCTTAGACAGCCTCTTAAATTATTCTCTAGCTGGCATTTTATTAAATTAGAATTTTGTATTTGTTGGTAATGAGAATGGAGAACTTTAGAGTTCTTCAAAGGATCATTTTATCGTGTTTGTGATAGCCTACTTGTGGTTAAACTCTTCTTCTTTTCTTTTTATAGTTATCAAAGGCTTACACACAACAAACTTCAAAGAAGAAAAAGGGTAAATATATCACCTAAGAATACATAAAATCTGCATTCAGTATTTAGCTTAGGGCTGTTCGAGAATTAATCGTGGGGGGGTGGGGGTCGGGAGGAATTTCTATTACATATATGGTGGGTGGTGGGTGTTTTAGAAATATTTTGTGAAGAAACAATGATAAAAATTTATTGTTTTTTTTATTGGTGGTGGGGTAAAGAAAAAAATGCCTCCCCCACACACACATTTAATTCTTTAACAGCCCTAACTATTTTTTTTTTTGTAATAAAGTTAATATTTTTTCTGTGAACATGTTATTGATTATCAATATTGTAAAATCTATTTCAATATTTGAATCTTTTTTTCCGTTTAAAAATGGATATAAATTATTATTTTGTATACATTAGATAATAAGAGAATAACTTACACATGTACTTTATTTCTTTTTTGTGCTTATTGTTCAGCTGGGACAAGCAATGTAAAACACCTTGTTCAATACAATGGGGTCTGCCACTGGATTTGATCAAAACAAGTTCAACCACAACACAACATTTCATAAAAAAAATATTATTTATTTTTTACCTGCAATTTAGTCTATTATTTTTACAATTTATTTTCTTAATATTAATATTAATATATTTACAGGTACAAAGAAATCTGCCAGACAAAAATCAGGTATGTAATTCAAACTTTAAAATAACCTGAGGTTTAATGCCCCCCCCCCTCAGTTTCAATGCAGCCAATTTTGATTGGATATTAATGTTATCTGTAACACAGTTGTACAGTCATTATGGCCTGATATTATACGTTGATATCATGGTAGAAACTGTTTCAAAAAGGAGTTAGATATTTTCTGAATAAGATGAGAATATCTCATGAAACATTGGCTTGTTTATTCATGGTACATACTACACCAAAAACTGAGGTAGAAAATAGAATTTGCAAAAACTGTAATTTGAACCTTATTGAGGATGAAAAACACTTTCTCCTTGTTTGTCCAAAATTTAACGATAGCAGAAAAGAACTTCTAGATAAATGTTTTAATAATAATGTCACAGTCCTTTCAAGCACAGAATCAAAATTCTTATGGCTACTTAGTAATGAAGATTCTTTAGTTTGTAAAAATGTTGCAAAATTTATAAACAATCGCTCTTTACTGAGAAATACAAACTAACGAATTGCTTTATTTTTTGTGTACAAATGTACTTTACTGTCACGACTGTTATGCTGCTATGTAACTGTTTGTATTTCTAGTCATATTTGATTTTTTTTTTTATTAGGCATACTATACTGGAGTTGTCCCCCTTGGAACTCAAACTTAATCTTATGGATTAATATTCTATTATTGATATTGTTTCTTATATTGTTGTCCCTATCTTTGTAACTTTTATATACATGTTCATTTATGAGCTTTCTTTCAATAAATATTTCTGTTTCTGTATCTCATGAACACTTATTTGAGTTTTAATAAATTGAATTAGGATACTCATACGCTTGAAGCATACAAATCTTTCTTGTATGTAATATTCTAGATACTCTCTGAAAAAGAGCACACATACAATCAAACTAATAACTTTCTTGTTTGTTATAATGTAGATACTCCCAGAAAAAAAACCCACAAAGCATTGTTAACCAAAATACACATCCACCATAACATTTCTGATGTTCTTGTTTGAACTTTTTTAGATTCTCCCAGAAAAAGAGCTCAAAGTGCTCCTCCAGCAAAAGTAGGTCGAGATCTGTGGATCAACGCCGTCAAAAAGGGACAGACACAAAACTTAACACGAAGACGTCCAGAGAGTCCACGACATAAAACAGCCACCGAGTTCTTCGTAGACACGTTACGGAAGACTGGTATAGGAAGAAGTACTGAGAGTACTGGGATGAACACATTCTCTGGCAAACGACCACGAGAAGAAGATATGGCATACCTCAGTACATCGTCTTATATGAGACAAATGGTGGGAGTAGAGAAACCATCAAAATATGGTGACCCTACCGGTAAGTTGTGATATACTAAGTAGTACAGTATTGTACATGAGACAAATTGTGGGAATAGGAAAGCCTTCTTTACATGAAACAAATGGTCAGAATAAAAAAAAACCAACCGAATACACTGACCATATGTTATAACATTAAATATGATTGTACATGAAAAGATGACAAGAATAAACACCTAACTGTAAATTATACAATTAAAAAAGATCATTCATGTCTGATTTCCTGTGTCTATAAATGGCAGGGCAAATTAATCATTTAAAATGTTTTACACCTTGGCTTCACATCATTATCAAGTAATGGGTGGTTACAAAGTATTTAGATTTTGTAAAAGAGAAGGGGAATCATAATATTTATAAAGACTTTTCTTAAAAGGAAATAACTGTCATAAAAAAAAATTGCAAAGGAGTCTCAAATTCTTCATGTCTGAAGACTTGAAACAAGGGAGACTACCCCCATAAAAAGACAAAAATGTTTTATGCAGTAACAAATGATGAATGAACAAACAAAATAACATGGAAAGACTACTGGTTTATTGTTATAAGTTGAGTAATTTTGAATGGCAATTATTTTTTAGCGTGCATCATGTTCATAATTCCACATTTCATTATATTTGAACAAAATTGCATGTGCTTCTTTAAAAATTACATTACAACATGGTACAATGAATTGATAATGAACTGTATCATTTATTTTTAGCAAAACCTCCTACTGGTACTCCACATTATAAATCACCAGAAGAATATTATGACCAGATTTTAGAACTGAAAAAAGTAGGTTTATGAAGTTAAAAAAGTTTTGATCTCACCTTTAAAAATATGTACATGAAATGATAAAATTAACAAAAGGTTGTGAACTCTCTAGGAAACAAAATAAAATGAAATATGTTAAAATCTTCAGCTGTATTGGTCATGACATCGTATGGGTTTCACTAAAGAAATTAGGAATGAACAAGGTCTTATGGTGCCAAACTTTCTTCTTTTTTTATTGTCTAAAGGTCGGGTAGTAAAAGAAAAATAAGAGTTAAGATGGATAATTCTTTATAAATTTAAAAGTCCTCAGAATGAATACAAACTGTGTTTAGATAATGTGACAAATTATAAAAGACACATACACTATATATTGAAATTTTAAAATGACCCAAATTTGAGTGAAGGTTGTATTTTGAATTTGTTTTCTTTTTCAAGAATGTTGAATTGCAGTAAAAACTCCTATCAGAGTATCTACATCAGCAGTGTAATTGATACTCTCATACACTGTATAGTAAAAAACAAAATAATCATTATCTTGATGAGATATTAAGTTGTGAGCTGACTTTATTGGCGTAAGTGCAAAATCAAAGAGGATACAATTCTAATGATATTTGACAGATTTATTTTTTTAGCTGACAGCAACATATATCCTATTGTTATTTGTAGATTATTCAAAGCGTAAATCAAGAAAAGAATGAATTAAAATCCAAAGTTAGAAGAATTGAAGAGGACAACATTAAAAAGGTAACAGCTCTTATAATCAGATTACAGTGTGAATACTAAAACAAATTGTGGGTACCAGTATGTGTAAAAAAAAAGCCAACACAACCCTTGTTGGTGAATTTTTGAATTCATGGTTTTTGACTTTTTACATTAAATGCAATGAGAAAATAATGTTTGTTGGGGGTCAAATTTTGCATTGGTTAAAAGCCATGAAAATTGTCATTCTACAAACAACAATTCAGATGTAAAATCTTAAACAGAAAGATAATAACTTATTTAAAATGATTTTGACATTTTGTATGCATGTAAGACATGAAGAATGTTTTAGTACTTCAGAAGCACTATTGTAGATGAAGGGATTCGAAGTTAATATGCAAGACATGAATCACATTATAAATATTGACATTAAACAAAGTAAAGGGACAGTGCTATTATTTGGTGCTTTTCAGCCTGAACCTAGAGTGAGGCTTTTATCATGGATCAAGTGCTTACACCTTACTACACGTTTAGCAATATTTTTAAGCATAATTCTTTGTTGTAAGGTAAAACACCAAATGAGTGTGTCTGATTAGAGAAATGTTGACAAAAGGGGATTAAAAACTCTAAAGTTAAGATTTGGAATGTGGTTCTTATATAGTTGTTGAAGAAAAAAAAGAACAAGTCGACGTCTGGAATCGTAGAAATGTATGAAATATAGAATAATGAGAAGAATAAATCCAACAGTGAAACAATGTCCTACCTTCTCCAAATCTCGCCAAAAACGAACCAACCAATAAAATGAAAGAAGCAATCATATACGTAACATACTAATACGTATATAGTAAATATGCAAATTAAGACTTTAAATATTGTAACTGTATTTCAAAGTGTATTTTTACTGTAATTTCATTGTGTATTTTTAAAGATATATGAATAACAAGAATATGTCCAAAAGACATAATGCCCCATCTCGCAAAATTTATTTTTTTCCACAATCACTAATGCATCAACATGGTTGCTATTAAGGCACTTGTCTGTCAGAAGGAATGGACTTTTACTAAACCATTCTTCTATAAGTGGTCATTCATGCAGTAAATATAGGTCAATGCCAGCATCCAAAGCATGCATTGTGCTAAGCATCACTAGGTGCACCTACCATACCAATTTGGTTGATGTGGCACATGTCAGTAAAAAGAAATGGTCTTTATCCATTCTTCCATAAGTGGTCATTCATGTGGAAAATATAGGTCACAGCCAGCATCCGAAGCATGCATTGTGCTTAACATCACTAGGTGCACCTATCATAACAATATAGTAGATGTGGCACAAGTCAGTAAGTGGGAATGGACTTTAACCAATCTTCTTTAAGAGGCCATCCATGTGGAAAATACAGGTCACATCCAGCATCCGAAGCATGCATTGTGCTAAGCATCACTAGGTGCACCTACCATACCAATTTAGTTACTATGGCACAAGTCAGTAAGAAGGAATGGACTTATACCATTCTTCTATAAGTGGTCATTCATGCGGAAAATATAGGTCACTGCCAGCATCTGAAGCATGCATTGTGCTTAGCATCACTAGGTGCACATAGGATACCAATATGGTTGATATAGCACTTGTCAGTTTAGAGGGAATAGACTTTAACCATTTTTTTGTACATGATCATTCATGCAAAAAATAAAGGTCACATCCAGCATCCAAAGCATGCAATGTTCTTATCATCACTAGATGCACCTACCATATCAATATGATTGATGTGGCATTTGTCAGTAAGTGGGAATTTGGAAATATGGGATTTGGGACGGACATCCGAACGAATGGACGGACGGACGAACGGAATCGAACACTATATGCCATGGGGCATAAAAATACCCATGAAATTCTACCGACTTTAGTATGATTGCAATAATGTAAAAACATGTGCTTATAATTTCAGGAAAAAGAAATAGCAGGGTTACTGGATCCAAAGAAGGTATATGTAAAAAATAAATCATTCTGAAACTTTTATTCTAAATAAATAATTTGCATCAGTAAGTCATAATATTTGGATGAGTGAATGTTTGGGCTTTGGCCCTTAGTAAATTTGAAATATGGCAATGCCTCAAATTACATATAGTACACCAATCATGTGCTATGCTAATATGAATATATTAACATACATGTTCATGGTAAGTTCTATTAAAAATGAATAGAAAAATAAAAGCAAAGCAATGTGAAAGTTGATAATCCTCAATTATATGCTTAGGAATGAATTTAGAATAATAACTAATATGCACAAGACAAAACCACAACCCATGCACTGAAATCATTAAAGCATAGAAACTGTCAAATTAGTGCATACATAAAACTGCAACAAAGCAAAGGAGTATTCGTCATTCGAATGTCCTTAGTCTCAAAAGGTCAAGACAAAATCAAAGATACTTATAGATAACACAATGAAAAACAGACATAAAACAACCAATCTGCAGTCAGCAACACAATGAAAAACAGGCATAAAACATCCAATCTGCAATCAGCAACACAATGAAAAACAGGCATAAAACATCCAATCTGCAATCAGCAACACAATGAAAAACAGACATAAAACATCCAATCTGCAATCAGCAACACAATGAAAAACAGACATAAAACATCCAATCTGCAATCAGCAACACAATGAAAAACAGACATAAAACATCCAATCTGCAATCAGCAACACAATGAAAAACAGACATAAAACATCCAATCTGCAATCAGCAACACAAACTCAAGTGGAAACAAGAGTAAACTTATGTGCTTCAACAGATTAGCATACTTGCAAACTTACAATATTAAGTTGTTTGTACAATGTATTACAGAGTGATGAAGTTAGAAGAACACTGGGTACAAAACAACATGATTCAGCAGCTGTCATTCACAGCCTTAAACAGAAAATCCTTAAACTAGAGGTACAGAATAGAGACAGAGAGACAGCTTATGTGTAAGTGTGTGCCAATGTGTCATAGAAAACTAAACAAGAGATAACCATTATGATAAATATTAATCAATTATTTGTTGAGTGACTAGGCCAAGAAATCTACATCTGATTTTATTTATTACTGTCTGTCTCATTGCAAAAATATACAGTAATTTGTCAAATTGGTGAAGAAAAGTCATGAAAGTTTGGTTAATGGATTGCTCTTGCAGGGTCAGCACATGTATGTTGAGTTTATTGCTATGTTAAAGTATGACCTGTCTGGAAAAGATTCTTTGTTTTACAAATAAAACTTCAAAGCTACATTTGAACTTTGAATAATTTTTTTGTAAACTCTGTAACACATTAATGAATTTTATTTTATTTTCATTTATAGAAAATTACAGACAGATTTAAAGACAACAAAAATAGAAGAATTAAAGCAGCAATTAGAAGTGTGTTTCCAGGAAATTGTCAGGTTACAAAACTCAAAAGAAACAGGCTCACATAAGTAAGTAATTATACCCCCGCTTCAAAGAAGAGGGGGGTATACTGTTTAACATTTGTCTGTTCGTTTGTCCGTCCGTCCGTTCGTCCGTCCGTAACAAAACTTCCGTCGCAGTTTTCAAAGCAAGAACATGAGATAGAGTTCTGATATTTTGTATACAGCTTTATCCTATAGTACCATATGGTGTATACCAATTTTATGCTCCTAGATAGTCTACTTCCTGTTTACCGAATACTTAGTTTTTTTTTACATAATGGACATAAATGCAAAATTTCTGTCACAGTTTCCCAAGCAACTACATAAGATAGATAAGATAGAGGTCTGATATTTTGTATACAGCTTTATCCTATAGTACCATATGGTGTATAGCAATTTGATGCTCCTATGTAGTCTACTTCCTGTTTACCGAATACTTAGGTTTTTTCACATAATGGACATAAGTAAAATTTCCATCACAGTTTCCCAAGCAAGTTCAACATGAGATAAGAATTTTAACTTGTATGTGTGGCTTAGTTTGGGGAGCGAGGGTATCACTAGTGAGCATTAGCTCACAGATTTACTTGTTTGCCAATGCTTATTTACATTGTAATTTAATGTGACTTCAATAGTTTTGACTATATGCACCATCAATTAAAATGCCTTAAAAAAGTAAGTGCAAATTTATAATTCGTATGTGTTCAATACTGAAAAACTGTGAACATATATACCTCCAAAATAATCATTACGATTAAATGTACAAAAATTAGCAACTACAAAAAAAAATAATAATATCTTGACTGTAAGCAGTACATATTTACTCAGTGCATATTTCATGATTTGTTACATGTCCACTTAGCCGTTTATACTTGTGGTAATGAAGATCAGAAAATTTGAATTACTGCAAAAAAAAAAAAAACCAAACCAACCAACAAATAAAACATTATATCACATACATATAATTATTGTTAAAATTTAATGTAAACATAACCTGTTAAAGGCTGGCAAAACCATATACAAACAGGTTGTGTATTTGTACTTTTGACAAAGAGAAAAAAAGGTGAAAACAAAATTAACACACTGATATTATCAATTCAAAAAGTCCTACCAGAAAAATAAACCAAAAAACAAAACATTGTAAAGACATACCAGAGAGACTAAATATTTCAGTTTTGACTTGGCATAGGTATTTGAGAACAAATTGGGGGCTAAAATTAGATCCATCATGTTCTTAATAACAGAGATGAATAATGCATACTGTCTATATAAGTCATTCCTTGCTTTGCAAATCAAACACTAAAACATTTATCCTGTGACTTTGTGTCCAGCATATTTACTCCATATTCATTATTCTTTAATTTTAGACCAAAGGCAGGAACAGACAAAAGAATAAAAGCCTTAAATGAAGCAATTATTAGATTAAGTAAAGAAAATGAGCAACTGAAATCTGAAAGTCATGGATTGAAGGAGGATTTAAATCGTCAAATAGAGGAAAAAGATGTTTCAGGTAAATAACTTTCTTCAGAGCTGTGAAATAACCATGTGCTTCTTCATAATGAAAGAATGTTCTGTCAGTAATGTTTGGCCAACATTTAATATTGTTAGCTTGCTGTATACATAAAGTTAAAGAATTAAATGTCACATTTAAGCAAGGTTTTTTTACTGCCTGTAGTATTGTTAGGGGCCTTGTGGTAATGAAATGTGGTCTCATGTGTTTTAACTACTTTTTAGATTCATAGTTTGAGTTCTGTTCAGAAATTTACACAAAAAAACAGGTTGCACACTTGTATCTAACAGGTTTCTTCAGTTATCTGTTAAGGTTGATGTTTCTTCTTTCTTACACCAGTTAAACTTGTATTTCCCATATGCCTCAAAAAGGTTGTTAACTTATTCACTCAAATTAAATATTTTTCACATGGTCTACCAAGAAAACTGGTAATAAATAAAAATGAATAAACCTTTGTGTAGGGTTACTAAAGAACAGCAAATAAACATGGATTTATTATACCCCCCACTTCAAAAGTGGGGGGTATATATTGATAGGGGTGTCCGTCCGTCCGTCCGTCCTTCCGTTACACTTCAGGGTACCCATCTCTTATCCGCAACTCCTCCTAAACCCCTTGGTGGATTTTCATGAAACTTACACACAATCTTTGTGACATAATGTAGATGTGCAGCTACTATTTTAAAATTTGATCAGAATGATTTTTGGAGTTTCCCATAGCAAAACATGGACTTATCCATTCGACTACATTGGGGTACCCATCACTTATCCGCAACTCCTCCTAAACCCCTTGATGGATTTTCATGAAAATTACACACAATTGTTGTGACATAATGTAGATGTGCACTTACTATTTTAAAATTTGATCAGAATGGTTTTTGGGGTTTCCCATAGCAAAACATGGACTTATCCATTCGGCTACATTGGGGTACCCATCACTTATCCGCAACTCCTCCTAAACCCCTTGATGGAGTTTCATGAAACTTACACACAATCTTTGTGACATAATGTAGATGTGCACCTACTTTTTTAAAATTTGATCAGAATGATTTTTGGGGTTTCCTATACCAAAACATGGACTTAGCAATTGATTACATGGGGGTACCCATCTCTTATCCGCAACTCCTCCTAAACCCCTTGATGGATTTTCATGAAATTTACACACAATTGTTGTGACAAAATGTAGATGTGCATCTACAATTTTAAAATTTGATCAGAATGATTTTTGGGGTTTCCCATAGCAAAACATTGACTTAGCCATTCAACTACATGGGGGTACCCATCTCTTTAATAATCCACAACTCATCCTAAACCCATTGATGGATTGTCATGAAACTTTTACACAATCTTTGTAACATAATATAGATGTGCACCTACTATTTGAAAGTTTGATCAGAATGATTTTGGGGTTTCCCGTAGCAATACATGGACTCAGCCATTCGACTACATGGGGGTGCCCATCTCTTATCTGCAACTCCTCCTAAACCCCTTGATGGATTTTCATGAAACCTACACAAATCTTTGTGACATAATGTAGATGTGCATCTCCTATTCTAAATTTTATCTGATTAATTTTTGGGGGATGGGGGGTATTTATTTGTGAGCTGCGGCTCACAGTTTTTCTAGTTTATTTAAGAATTAACTGTTATTATTCGTGGATTATGTAAAATGTGCACCATAAAAAGTTTTGTTAACGGCTTCTATCAACCAAAATAAAAACTATAAAACTTTGAAATAAATTTATTGATATAATTGGTACTGAAATTTGGTTGAATAATACTTTTTTTCATGAAAATATTAAGAATTTGGTTAATTCATTTGGCATATTAATATATACACCCGTCAACCACATTGCATGCCGAGTCCATGCAAGTGCAGTGAATAAACTTCATTGTTGCATTCCAGTATAAACTGGATTGATAATAGATTCTTCACGGTGTTTTAAATTATTACTCCAATCAAATTCTTTTGACTTAAAAGTTTACAAGAAGATTAACCCAATTTTCTTTCAATGCAAATGCAACATATAATTTTCTTAAATTTATTTTATATATATTTATGTATATTTAGGAGAATATGAAGACATGAATAGAAAACAACTTATAGCTGCCATCAAAAAGTTAGAAAAAGTAAGTTCATTTAATTAATCAAAAATAATAGAAGTTATGAGTTAACTGCTACAAAAGCAAATTTCTGTTTTTGATATTTATCAGTAATCATTACATTTTTCTTTCAATGTGTGGTGCTGATAAATCCTTATCATGAAGAAATGAACTGGTGTTTATCACTCAATTTATCCAGTCAATATAGCACCCACACATCAGTCCCCACCAAAGAAAGATCTTATTAGAAACATGGAAACAAGAACACTCATAAATGAAAAAATCACATTTTGTCACTCAGGAGTAATCCATAAAAATAATGTAGAACTTTTTAAACCTTGATTACCAGGGTTCGACATTAACGGTTGTCCGATTGCCCGGGACAAGTGAAATGCGAAGTCGGACAACTAAAACTTAAATCCAGCCTGTCCGATCGGGCAAGTGAAAAAATATTTATAATAACTATATTGATTTCCTAGTTTCGTCATTTTCGAAGTTAATTTCTTTAAAAACTGTGATTTGACACTTCTTTCGTTGTCGTTTTTCATTAATCGGTCGCCATTTTGTATAAATTTTCTCAAAAAGGAAAACCCAAGTATAATTATAGAACATTCTATTTAAAACCCTATTCCTATTGGTTAATTAAATATATCATATCCAATTGGAGATCAGTTTTCGAAACTTCTCTTGTATAACCGATAATACATAGTAAGATACCCAAGCACTACGAAGTGATGATCACACATTCCTTCATGGCCATTTAATTATCAACCAATCAGATAGTTGATTGATATTATAGTTATAATAAGAATAAGAATAAGAATAATTTTATTAGCTCAAACTCAACTACAATAGATGGTTAAGGCCTATATAAAGTGACATATTAAGAATACAATACATGTTTAACCTGACAATTAATATGTATGTCATTGCATGTGTATACTTATTGTATATATATGTAATATTTATATGATAACATATGATATTTATTGATTTTATAAGCATTGTGTTTGCAATAACCTTTATAACAGTTACAATAATATGAATAAAACAGAAAGATTATAAACTTATTTTTTTCTCATATTTAATCCATCAGATATGAAAGAGGAAGTTAATTTTAGTATTGTATATGAAGTGTTATTTAAGAGAAAGTTAATGTCATATACCTTTTTGGAATAAAAATGCTTCTTGGTTTGAAAAATGTTTAATAACTTATCATGAAATGTTTCTCTTAATTGTTTATATTTTGAACAATAAAATAAAAAGTGATTTTCATCTTCAATCTGGTCAGAATTACACAAATTACATAATCTTAAATTTTTGGGAATTTGGAGATGTCTTCCTCTTTCAATCATTAATGTATGAGAGCTTATTCGTATCTTACATACTGCAGCTCTATCATTTCTATTTTGCAAAATATCTACGTATGGTGCCCTCTTGCCTGTGCTGTAGACTTTTCTGAAGAAATCTAATTTTTCAGATTTATTTATATTAGATTGTTGATTTTGAAAACATTGATCGTTTATTCTTTGTTTAATTTGGTTTAGATTGCTCTTTAAAAAGTTTAAATCATTTGCTATAAATGACATTCCAAGATCATTTAAAATATTTTTAATTTTTTTAAACCAAGGGCTTAAATTTTGAGACTTTTTAAATACATTATTTATTAATGAGTGTTCAGATGAGATAATATGTTGAAGAAAATTTATTGATGAAAATATTATCTTGTTTTTTAGTGGTACTCTGTTGAGTTCAGCACGGCATGCATCATTTGATGCTCTGCAGTGAACTCCTTAGATTTCTTTTATGAATTTTATATGTAATTTTTCAAATAGTTCAATAATGCTATAAACTGAAAGTAATTATGGTGTATTGGAGTCGTAGTCAAAAGAGGACAGTTAAATCTTCATAGAAAATTGAAAACACAATTAAAATAAAGTTTGTTAATATGGTTAAGGTGCAGTCCATTCTATTGATATTTAAAAAAAAATTCCTTTAAATATATATGCCTCTACGTCATTCTAGATAAAAACTCGGACAAGTACTTTGTACTTTCGGACAAGTAAAACTTAGCTGTAACTTGTCCGACGGGACAAGGGGATTTAAAAGTTAATGTCGACCCCTGATTACTAGTTTATGATTCATCCTTCACCTATATTCTACATGTATATTTAGGACCTTTTGTGATTTCAGATGCTTTCAAAGTAATACCGAATAGCGGGTTATTTTCCCTGTGGTTTAATTTTTGCTTGTTTTCCTACGAAAATATCAATCTAATAGAAATCATATACAAACACAGTGACAAACTGCAAAAATAGAACCTGCAAATTTTTTTCACATACATGTACCTTATGACAATAAAACCGGGAAAATTTACCCCTGCAAATTAACCCGCTATACGATACTGGTCTTGTCTGTGGACCAATCTGGATGTTTTATGTGAATTTACTTTATTTAATGAGTTTACTGTACAGTCAGGGGACCAACTTGTACAAGTCAGAATGATCAGATTCAATCTTACTTGTACAAGTCAGATTAAACAAACTAGAGTTATCTTCTCCTTATTTTTAGAAATTTCAATCTGACTTCTACGAGTAGAATATACTAGAATGTCTTTTTATCAAAGTCTCTTATCCAGAGATATTCTCTATGGTTAAATTCCTTTTCTATATACTGAGATCTATTTATAAATCTTACAAAATAGTCATGGGTTTGTAATTAAGATTTTTTGTTTTTATATCATTCTTACTTGTACAAGTCAGAATCAAAATTTTACTGCTCTCCTTTGGCAATAAATTTCTCTACTTTGGCGGTCGTGAACACCATGGTCTTTAATTATGCTTAAATCATTAAATAACAATTATTTATCTAGTATAAACCACATTGGTGTTCAAAACCGTGGATATAAATGACAGTCTTAGATAATTAGCTATGAAATTCTTTGATGATAATTGAAACTTTACAGTCAATCTGTTTCCTATTTGCTCATGATTCTTTCATCCTAAATGCAGGATGTCATTGTTGACCTTGTGAAAGAATTTGAATAAGATTTATTGGTTTTGAGAAATGTTATTTCAAAAACATTGAATATTGGAGCAAATTTGATAAAAACAATTCTTACTCTAACAAGTCAGATTCATTCTGACCCATAGAAGTCAGAATTGGATCTGACTCTACAGAGTAAGAAACCATAAATAGAATCTTACTGGTACAATCTATTCTGACTTCTACAAGTTGGTCCCCTGACTGCTGTAAGTCAAATTGAAAATGAAGAAATACTTTGATACATTTTATAGGTAGACAACCATTTTAGATTGATGATAGAGCATAGAGCTGCATGTGTTCATTATTATCTTGTTTATCAAAAGTCTATCATTTATCTTTTCAGCAAAAATTAAAAAGAGAACCTTCATATAAAGCAGACTTACAAGGTAAATGTTACTAGATATTGCTTTGCAAATGTGTAAATCCTTGTTTCATTTTAAAAGGAAAACATGAAGGACATGTGTCAGTAAGCTTTTGTTAGTTCACCTTTAACTTAATAAATGTGGTTTGTTGAAGTTTTTCAAAAATATTGTTATGAAATATAATATAATGGTTGGCATTATTTATGCCTTTCATTCATGTGTATTCAAATGTATTTTGAGAAAGCTTTATATTATTTGCAAACCTGTGATCATTGAAAAACATGAATAAAAACCTCAATAAAAAAAAACAAAAAAACAAGTTTATTTTCAAAATTACAAAGGCATATCTAGGGACTTACCTAAATATTAAACATGAATGGTAAAAGAATAAATTAAACTTTCACTTTCAACATGGTTATGGATTCTTGATTATGTCATCATATTTTGTTATTAGGTCCTATTTTTTTCAATTTCTTAACCCTTATCTTTAAACTATTCGGTCAAATTGAAATAAAGACACTAACTTGCAAATCCAGTTGATGGTATTTTCCTTTTTCTTTTCATTCATAAAAAAGAATAAATGAATAACTAAACAAATTTTTTCAAGCAGGCAAATTAAGTTCCCCTCTTTTGTTAGTCAAACGTCCTTATTAAACAAATACTTAAAATTAAACCTTTCATTCCTTTAGTTTCAGAAACAATTTATTTTGATTGTTGAATTGAAACAAAACTTATAATTGTAGGTAAAATAGCTTTAGATGGCACAACAGAGGAAAGACTTGACCAGTTAGACAGACGAGAAACGGAACTGATGGACAAAGTGGAAACACAAAACAAACTCATCAGAAAACTTCAGGATGAAAAGGCAGCACTCTATAGAAAACTGGATGATAAAGAGTAAGTGGACAGCAATTTTATAAACCTTTAGCTCATATAAGCTACACATCCAAAAACTTGTAATTTCATATGATGAAGCACATATTTTCAGTAACCAGCATTTTATATAGCATATAGAATTCTTATTGTCTGTCATTTGGTCTGAACATCTGTCTATCCAAAAGATTATTAATGTTGAGACTGAAAACCCCAAAATCGAAACAGTTCTGAAATTTTAGACTGTGGTTAAGTATACTTAATATGATGTCAGTATTAAAATTTTATACCAATCCATCATTTATTTTGGAACAACTTAGATATTTGTCATTGCCTACTGTCAGTTTTCTAGTTAATAAAATACATTGAAGTCCCACAAATTTTGAAAGGGGAAATGTATGAATATTTTTGTTTTGTTAACATTTGTTTATATCATTTATTTTGAATAATTTACAGCGCAATAATAGCAGAATATGAGGATGGGAAAAGTCCAAGAAGATCTCCATCTACGTAAGTACAATACCAATGGCTACCATACTTGTTCAAACTTATAATCAGCAGTGTAACTATTTTTGTTAAAGGATAACTTTACGCACTTTTTGTTTTTGCATATAGTTTATTTGTATCAGTAAGTAAATGAATCACATATTCACTGATGATTTTTAAATGCTTTCAAGACAAAGGGTCTTTATGAAACTTTGTACACTTATATATCTCAACATGACCCTATTATATTTTTGACAGTTACTTATAGGGCGCCGGGGTACTCATATCTGTCTGTATATTTGTAACATTTTTGTTCTTGTTTAAGATCCATATTTATATATGAGATGACCCTCTGTCTAACCTATACAGTTTTTTGTTGTTTATATTTTTGGGTGGAGAATTGTCAGTGATATTTGTTTTTAACTATTTCAATGACTAATACAGTCCAGGCAGACCCCCTTCAGGGCGGAGACCCTCAAGTGCCAGGAGTGATGGTAGTGGTGATAGGGTAATACGAACAGAACGACCCCCAAGTGTCAGAGGTGAACGGCCAGTCAGTGGAGGTCACAGACGTGACAGTCGACCTTCAAGTAGTAGGAGTGATCGAGCAAGAGAGGTAAGTGTTATTTTATGTTTGGCGCTGTGAGTATTTTCGCTTGATTCCCAATAACAAACACAGATTATTCATTTTGTAAGTTCATAAAAGGAATAGCAAGAATATTTCTCATTAGATAGATAGGTTAACTATACAAAAATTGGTGATATACAAAAAAGGGAAATGTCACAATATGAGAAAGGTTCCATGTTTATCTTAGACGAGCATCTGATGTTTCCTTCTCTGAAAACCTATCCTGTTAGACCATGTATTCAAAACTTTTCTATAGAGAGAGGAGTCATTAATTGAGCTTGTTAATGAATTTTAAAGATTTGTAGTTGCCATAGGTAGATCCAGATGACCTGGACAGGGGCATTGCTCCTCTTGTATTTTTTTTTTGGGGGGTGTCAAATAGATTGGAAATTTTTAAAGTGTTCCAAGCCTGAGGCCCTTCTTTAATTAATCAAAGGGCCTTCATTTGTCAAAATATCTAGACCTATGGAAAATAGATGATTAAGAGATGTGGAATAAGTGTACGTGACACAACCAACATTAAAGAAACGGCAATTTAAAAAATCGCAATGGAAAACAGCCAGCAGTCTTCAACATGACCAGAGGTCACTGCTCCCTGTCTTGCATTGGCCCAAGACTAAAAATACAATACATAAGATTCAAACAAATCCCTAGATTATCAAAGTTAGGTTAGGGAAAGATTTTTGGATAATTTACATGCCTTCATTTACCATACTTAATAAACGGAAATCTGCATAAAGTAGATCTGTTGTATTGTTGATAAATTCAGGAGCAAGTTAAAACCCTGCAACTGAAAAATGCTGCCAAAAAAATACAGCGAAATTGGAGATCTCATCATGAATATGTTGAAAAACAGAAAGAGATAGAACAGCAAATCCAAATTGAAAAACAAATCCAAATCGAAAGACAAGCTAAACTGGAAAAGGAGAAACAATTACAACAACAGCAAATTGAGTTTGAAAAACAAGAAAAGATAAAACTTGAAAGACAACAACAAATCGAGAAACAAAAAGAGCTAGAAATACAAATACAAAAACAAAAAGAACTAGAAAAGCAACTCGAAAAGCAAAGACAAAATGAAAAGAAGGAAAAAGAAGAGAAAGAGAAAAGAGTAAGACGTGTGTGCTGGTATTACATCTGCTTCAATAACCAGAATTTGCTTTTGCAATGCCTATATGATGGTTAAAGCTGTGAATGTAACCAGGTCTTGACACTATTGCTTTGGTGGTTACAACTCTTGTTATAGTTGCACTTGAGCTTTGCTGGTTAAAGATTACAATTAATGTTTGGTTACCACTGAAGCTTTGCTGATTTCTGAATATTGGTTACAACTTTCATTTTGAATATTGGTGGTTCTGTGTTCTTTGCCTCCACACATGTTTGCTGGTATTTGCTCAATTTCATCAGTTTACTAAATTGATCATGCACTGATGGTGTAATATACTTCATTTTGGTTATAATGCTTCTTCAGCACTGTTTAGCACATGATGGTTTGGTGTCTTCATGTCATTTTCAATATTCCTAATCCTTTGCTTATGTATTGTTTTTTTTCAGAATTTGTTTTGGCTTAAACTGCTTTGTTTCTTTTTTTTCAACGACATGACATGCAGCATTTATAATATTGTGACTGACTATTGCAAATGGAAACTGATAACTTCTTGTTTGACGCCTTAATGATACTTATCTTGCTTCAAGCTGCTTGGTCAACAAAATGTTACAACTAAGTACGGTAACAACAAATATTACCATCAAACTTTCTTCCATACTTATTACTATATGAATAAATAAATAACAGAATGGCAATATTGTAATTTAAAGATTATTGAAGGAATACTGTATGGGTTTAGTAGCATTATTTACTAGATAATATTTTCCAATACTAGTAACTGAGGTCATCAAGCATGTATTAAGTTTAAAAAAATGCCCATAAATACTGTAAAAAATTCAATTAAGAAATAATTTTGTGGAATACATGTATTAAATTTTTTAGGAGTTACATCCAATGAACAGAAATAACGGCCTTCTTTAACAAAATCATCTAAAATGATAACTTTTTGAAATCAAATTTCATTCAAACTTTGACATTAGAAAAATGTTACTGTGGCTAATTATACATGTACAAATGTATTTTAAATGATACATGTATGTTGAAAATTGACACCCTTTTTTTTAGGGATGGTGGGAGTGTAACTTAGATTTTCGTTGACAGTTTTACCTGCCAGTATTATAGTGAACCTTTTTTGATGGGTTAAATAAATTATGGTACTAAGCAAACTGAGTTATAAAAAATCAAATGGTATGTGTAATGTGAAAATCTTTATTTTCACTTTAAATGCAACATTATCATACTTTTTTCCAGGAACAAGCCGAAAGATTGAGGCAGCAGCGTGCAGCAACAAAGATCCAACGGGGTTGGAGAACAAAACATAAGAAAGATGAAGAACAAGAGGTGAGGCACTCGACATATTGTACAACATGCTTACATCTTCTATAAACTGTGTACGAATCTATAAGTTTCTTGAGAGTGTTATTGACTAAATATATGAGAAGTTAAGTTTGATTGGAAAGTGTGGAATAGACAAGAAATAAAGTACAAGAATTGTTTTTGTTTTTAGTTTTAAAATACTGGAAGGATTGTTCATAAGGAAAACTTATCATCTAGATATGGAATAGAACCAGTATGTTTTGGAGTCATTTGGACATTTGGACATACAAGCAGACTTATGGATTAAACTTTAGTTTCAAGTTACAAGTTTTAAAAATAATAAAAGTGATTTATGAATCTTACATGCACTTGAAGTAAAAAATACTGCTTTGGGTTAACTACTGTAGGCATCCGGTTATCTCTGTCTAATAAAAATAAAATGTTTTTAATAAATTGGTCTATAACTTGAAGTGATGCATGTTATTGCATATGAAGTTGATGAAACTTTGCAAGATGTAAACAAAGTTAGCAGTGTTAAACTGTTTGAACTGTGAAAATACTGGTCGATGTTAAGACAATGTGGATCCTTGTTTTGTTTTGGTTTTAAAAATAGGTCAAATATCTCAATGAATATTTAAAAACTCCTTAACATATTTTTGTCAGTGAAATTTATTAGAAGGGATTCAAACCAGAAATTAAATAAAGAAATGGGAGAGCAAAAGTTGAGGGATACACAGGCAATTTTGTAAATGTTTTAAATTAAATGTTAAAAATTAATGTCAAATTAGTGTTATTTGAGCTTAACATTGATTTAACGTTAAAACAAATTGCCTGTGTAAGGGTAAGAGAATGGATGTCAAGGGGGTTGGGATGGATTAATGGGGGAAGTTGGAATCAGAGATCACCCTCTGAATGGCAAACAACAGACAAATAGCTGTGAAAATACCTATAAATGGTAGGACATTTGTTCTGTAGATGTTATCCATATTTATGGGACTGAAATCACATAAACATGTAAACTTGTATCTTACACATAAAGAAAATATCTGATTTTCTTCTAACCTTGATGATGTAAACATGTGCCGATCAAAGTCATACAAAGTTTTTAATATTTTTTTAATGTTTCAAGATGAGATCTTTTTTGATCCGCTTTATCAATATTCTTAATTTTACCAGACCTAACCTGAGAAACTGTGAAAAATTAAAAAAATAATGCTCAAGTTAGATTAAAAAAAAAATGTTTCAACAAATTGTTAGTGGAACACAGGTATTTTTTTTTCTCAGCTTTGATTACAATTTCTTGGCGATTGGAATTTTTTTGTCACAGTTTTTCAATTGCTTGGGTTTTGTATATGAGTGGATGTAAAATATTCTTTGTGTACATGTAAAATTGGTTCAGACAGTTTGTGCTTTTCCTTTTTTTCCAATTTTGGAAATCATGCACTTTGTTTATTGTTTTGAAATATTAATCATGGGATTGTATTTGACTGTAGATGTTGTTTAAGGGTCTAAAGGGATACAGCCAATTATTGAAGCAAAACTACACACAAACACAAATCAGGACCCACTTATGTCAGTTAACGGTTTTCCAAGTTAAATTTAAACACTCGACATTTATAGAATGGTTTATTTTTTGCTTATTTAATTTGATATTGAAGAATAACAAATCTTATTTTACTCATGTCAGTTTATTCTGCAATATTCTTAAATTTAATTACAGGAAATTTGAAGCTTGATAATTAATGAACTAAAGTGAAATATTTTTTGACTTTATATCTTCTCTTCTAACAGGTAAAGGTCCAACAATTTAAAGAAAACAGAGCAGCCAAGAAAATTCAGAATGAATGGACAGGCTTTAAGCATCGGAAATATCAGGCAGAATATGATGATGTAAGATCATGATTATTTATGCAACTATAAAAATCAAACAAAAATCGATTTTTTTCAAACAAAATTTTGATAACCAGCAAGTTGTAGCATATTGCCCCAAAATTTTAGTTCATTAAAATTCAAACCTTGTTTTAGTGAACTTTTAAAATTTGATCAAAGTAGTATACCAGGCACATACACATATATATCTCTTAATTTTCACAGGTGCCAAATTTCACGAGGTAAAATCAAGAGTTAGGTATTCATATGTTCTTTTGATATTTAATGGTAGTGTATAGATTTACACTTATTTAGGAAGTTTTATGGACTTTACGAAAAAATCCAAATTAAAAGTCTTCAAAAATTACCTGCTTTCAAAAAGCGGTTTAGGCAGTAAGTTTGTAGACTATCATAAATGGTTCTAGCATTACATGTTACAGTAATTACCTACTCAAGAGTTTTATATATTATAAAATGTTCAACTATTGTATCTTTGTTTTCTAGGCAGCAGATACTATAGCAGCAGCTCTTCAAGGTCATCAAACACGGCAGTCACGACTACACAAATTCCAATATTACGATGAAACAGAAAGTGAAGACGAAGATTTCACAGAAGCCTCAGATCTTATATACTCAAGTTTTAAAGGTCATCAAAATAGAAAAAGGAGAATGAGCAAAATGAGGTACATTTATACCTATTTAAAGAGAGGGAAAAAAAGGAAGTCACTTTTATTCAATAATCTGTGTTGTCAAGAATAAGAAGTGGCACATTTCCTCTAGAGGTCGAAAAAGGACGTTACCGTGGTGTTCCAGCTGACAGACGCTTTTGTAAAATTTGTAAAAGTATGAACATAGAAGATGAAACACACTTTATAGTTAAATGTCCAATTTACCAAAACGAGAGAAACCATTTGTTTATTAACTTTCAACTGCGTCACAACATTTACTTTTCGCTTTTAACAGACAGTGAAATCCTTATTACTCTACTTTTTACTGACTGTAAACTTGTTTCAAATTATCTTATTATTATTTCAAAAATTCGAGAACAGTTGATCTAGTTAATGTCCGAGAGAATTGATCACATTACATTTGTTATTTTCGCTTATCAATAATTCTCTACTGAATTAATATAACAATGTATTTTGAGTAATAGTGCATCATAAGCCTCTAAAGGCTGGCTGGTATATATATAGTTATAATTGTTCATGACTTCATTGTATCTTGTAAATGTCAGGTTGCACTTTAAAATAAATAAATAAATAAAAAAAAAATATTCAATAAATATGGTTTATTCAAAGATTAAAAAAAAAATTGTATATGAAAACTTTTTAAAATGATATGAAATTTGTGCTTTTTCATATCTAAACATGGGTGTTGTAGCTCTTTGACATGGTTATTATGTTCTCTTTTCTTAAACATCCCAAAAACCTATGCATAAAGTTAAATTGTAAAAGCTTTATTTAATCTGTAACATAGTGCAAATGTGAAGCAAGTATTTAAAATTTTGAGTAAAATGATGGATTTTCCCAAATCAAATATAAACTTGGTCATTCTCAGAAATTGGACATTTAAAACAGCAATACAACAAGAAGTCTGATACAGCCATTTAAGATCAACAATATTGAATTTATCAAGAGGGTCCTAGTAAGATAATAAGTGTGTAGAGTGTGCTGGGGGTGCATTTGCATTTTATTTATTATGGAGCATTACTCTTAGCTTGATTAGATTTCATTATAAAGTAACTCCTTCTAACATATACTTTGCTATTATCATTCCAGACATGTTTCTGATGAGGATGAGGATTTGTCAAGCAGCAGGCGGGCATCAAAAGCCACACCCCCTAGGCAATTTACTCCACCTAACAGAAGGAGGCCAGGGTCAGCACATTCCAGATCAAGCAATACATCACAAGTGAGTACATGACCGTATTCTGTAATATTACTGCAAAACTCAAAAAACCTTGAACTTGTTAAAGTCATTATTTTGGTATATCAATAAGCAGAACAACATGTACTTCCTGTAATATTACAGTAAAACCTGCCTAACACAAAAACCTTGAACCTAAAGTTATTAAACCATGTTAAATGCCCTTCAATAACCAATGCATTAATAGTGTGTACTTACTTAGTGCTATAGTGGAACCTCTTTGAAGCCTGTGTAAAGTGTATAATTAAGGATGCTTGCTAATCTAGTTTTGGGATTTTTGTCATTTTTTTTTAATCCTCATATTTTTACCATCAAAATTATTTAAATAGGGTTAATTTTTTTGCCCACTAACCCCAAGTTTCTTTTGATCAATGCCTTTAGTATATCATAAAAAAGTGATTTACAAAGTTTAATCAAATCCTATTTATTCTGTCAAGGGTTTTAACAGATAAATATTGCTAATGCTAAACCTATGAAAAAATCAGAGAAAAACCTTTTCCTGCCAAAACATATATGTCAGTTATCTTGAAAACAAGGTCAGGAACCTATCAAAATTGTTTGCTTATTTTATTTTATACCTTTTACTATTATCTTTTCTATTGAGGCATCAAATTGAAACCTATTAATTTTCAATAATAGTAGCAAACATCCTTAAGGAAAAATTAGTTTACTATTTTTATGTCTCCCCCACTTTTGTGGGGAGACATATTGTTTTTGTCGTGTCCGTCCGTCTGTCCGTCACAAAGTTTGTCAGCGCAACTCCTCTGAAACTACTGAACCGAATTCAATGAAACTTGGTATATAGGAAGGACATCATATGTAGTTGTGCATATTACCAGGAAATTTTGATCCTCAAATTTTTGTGAGAGTTATGGCCCTTTGAACTTAGAAATTTGCTGAAAATCCTCATTTATCATCTTGTCAGTGCAACTCCTCTGAAACTACTGAACCAAATTCAACGAAATTTGGTATATAGGAAGGACACCATATGTAGTTGTGCATAATACCAGGAAATTTTGATCCTCAAATATTGTGGAAGTTATGGCCCTTTGAACTTAGAAATTTGCTGAAAATCCTCATTTATCATCTTGTCAGCGCAACTCCTCTGAAACTATTGAACCGAATTCAACGAAACTTGGTATATAGGAAGGACACCATATGTAGTTGTGCATTTTACCAGGAAAGATTGATCCTCAAATTTTTGTGGAAGTTACGGCCCTTTGAACTTAAAAATTTGCTGAAAATCCTCATTTATCGTCTTGTCAGCGCAACTCCTCTGAAACTACTGAACTGAATTCAACGAAACTTGGTATATAGGAGGGACATCATATGTAGTTGTGCATATTACCAGGAAATTTTGATCCTCAAATTTTTGTGGGAGTTATGGCCCTTTGAACTTAGAAATTTGCTGAAAATCCTCATTTATCATCTTGTCAGCACAACTCCTCTGAAACTACTGAACCAAATTCAATGAAACTTGGTATATACATGTAGGAAGGACACCATATGTAGTTGTGCATATTACCATGAAAATTTGATCATCAAATTTTTTTAGGAGTAAGGGCCTTTTGAACTTAACTTTTAGGGGAAACGGGGGGGGGGGGAGACATCGTTTTTGTAGGCAAAAACAAACTTTAATTCATCTTGTTTTTGCCTTACTTACCATTGTAGTGACAATTGTCCCCAAATCTTTTTATTCAAATTCCTGTTTAGGCCACACAGAATTAATTTCTTGTTCTTTGGATTTTGACTCTTAAAAAAAGGAGCGAGCGAGCGAAATTATTTTTATTAATTTTTTCTCTGAAAATCTGATTTTTAGGAGCGACTGATTTTTTTTCAGGCGAGCGACTTGTTTTTAAATTTTTTAAAAGTTTTTTTTCTGGTTTTTAATGTAAAAGTGAGGCGAGCGAGCGATTATTTTTATTTTTGAAGAAAATAAGTGAAATATTTTAAAAAATCTATTTAGAGTATAACAAATGCTTGTTCTCAGTGGTTTATGGCTTTTCCAATTGATTAATATATTGTTTAAGCAGGAAATAATTGTCTTCAGTTGTTTTTTTCTCTCTGAAGAGTTGTTGTCTTGGCTTTCAATCAATAGCCACAAGCAGATCCAGAGACAGTCAATTACACCAAACAAGTATGACTATGTCCCAAAAGGTTTATTCACGTTTCTCCAACATTTGATAATTAGCAATAACAACATCCAATTAAGGGTGGGGATTAAGGGGCCTTCATAAGGATTGCTAATATTTTTCTTACCTGTAATTCACCTGTAAATTTTGTAGGAATATTAAGACTTTTAAATGTTTAAAGTAACAAAAGAGAAAATGCATATAATTGAAAGAAAGAGAGCGTTAAATTTTGATAAAACTTATGTAAATATATAATATTTTATAAAAAGGTTTGATAAATGATTTTTTTTTTTCGTTTTTCATTCTCATTCAGAATAAAAAATGTTAAAGATAAAAAAATTGTATAGTATCTATAAAAATATGTTTTCTTCACACTGACTTACGCAACGGGCCTTTCAAGGCCAAAACATCGCCCGACAGGAGCTACTTCTTTCACAACACTCAGTGCATACATGGTGTTATCAGAATTTAGACGAAAGATATGATAATTTCATGGTGTAAATGATGGAAAATTCAGCAGAGGGCTTTAAAGTATATTGGGACGATGTCATGAACCTGGAACATTTTAACGTTTCAGC
The DNA here is from genome assembly GCA_963971305.1 of Arcuatula senhousia. Taxonomy (NCBI): domain Eukaryota; kingdom Metazoa; phylum Mollusca; class Bivalvia; order Mytilida; family Mytilidae; genus Arcuatula; species Arcuatula senhousia. Next base: position 52,753,027 of record OZ020307.1, on the reverse strand, counting down.
CAATATATGCAGACGTTCGAAAAAAACTTTGTTTGTCAGTTTGGTTCTTGTTTCGTTTTTAGCTCACCTGGCCAAAGGCCATGTGAGCTTATGCCATCACTATGCGTCCGTCGTCGTCCGTCGTCGTCTGTCGTCGTCTGTCGTCCGTTAACAATTTCAAAAATCTTCTCCTCTGAAACCACTGAACCAATTTAACAGAAACTTGGCAGGAATGATATATGACATGTTGGCAACAAACGATCCTCATTTTGAAATGCTTTGATAAAAAACATGGCCGCCGTTGCTAAAAATAGAACATAGGGGTAAAATGCAGTTTTTTGCAAATAACTCAAAAACGGCTACAGATATCAAAATTCTGGCAAGGGTAAAAGTGATCAGCACCTCAAGATCTACCTACCCTGAAATTTTGAAGAAAATCCAACCACCCATGTAGGAGTTATTGCCCTTTTTGTGGATTTTTTGCAAATTTTGCACCTGTTTAGCTCAATATCTTGAAAACTATACAAGATGTTTGAGAAATTTAAATTGCATATTGTTAAGCACATCAAGATCTACAAAATTTGTAACAGGGTCAACGTTGTAGGACCTTTCCTTTTAGGAGTTATTGCCCTTAGAACGTCAAAATTTAGCATTTTAACAGCATTTCCTCATGACATTGAAAACGTTAACTCCTCTGACACTTTAAGTCCAAATGGAACCAAACTTGGTATAGTTGTTCATTAGCATTAGGTGTATAGAACTGATGTGGGGATTTTTGATTGGTCGTAAAACATGGCCGCTGTGGCTAAAAATAGAACAAAGGGGTAAATGGCAGTTTTTTGCAAATAACTCTAAAACGGTGACAGATTTCAAAATTTTGATTGGGAACAAAAGTGATCAGCACCTCAAGATCTACCAGCTCTGAAATTTTGAAGAAAATCCAACAACCCATGTAGGAGTTATTGCCCTTTTTGTGGATTTTTTGCAAATTTTGCACCTGTTTAGCTCAATATCTTGAAAACTATACAAGATATTTGAGAAATTTAAATTGTATGTTGTTAAGCGCATCAAGATCTACAAAATTTGTAACAGGGTCAACGTTGTAGGACCTTTCCTTTGAGGAGTTATTGCCCTTGGAACGTCAAAATTGAGCATTTTAACTGCATTTCCTTATATTGAAAATGTTAACTCCTCTGACACTTTAAGTCCAAATGGAACCAAACTTGGTATTATTGTTTATTATATTATAAGGTGTATAGAACTGTTGTGGGAATTTTTGATTGGTTGTAAAACATGGCCGCTGTGGCTAAAAATAGAACATTAGGTTAAACTGCATTTTTTTGCAAATAACTCAAAAAGGGTGACAGATTTTTAGATTTTGATTGAGAACAAAAGTGATCAGCACCTTTAGATCCACCATATTGTCAGATGACCCTCTTATTAATCTTATGACCCTTTCAACGTTAAATAGATTTTGCCTTATAACCTTTAAACAAGGTATTAATTAAACTCAGAATTATTTTGATATCCGGAAAAATCACTTTTCCACCTGCAGTAACAACTAACCCAACTAAGGGCTTAGTCCATGCATGCATGAACTAACCTTGGGTTAGTAACCATTCATATTTTATATAGAAACTAACTCATGGTTAGTCCATGCATGCATGGACTAACCCCTTAGTTGGGTTAGTTCTTATTGCAAGTGGAAAAGTGATTTTTCCGGATATCAAAATAATTCCGAGTTTAATTAATACCTTGTTTTTACTTCAGGCACATATGTCAGGTGAGCGATTCAGGCTCCTGGGAGCCTCTTGTTTAATAAATATTTGGCATTTACTCATTTCGCTGCTGCGGGTCTATTCGTCACCCGGAACCCGCAATGTATATAAAAGATGTGATATTACCACGTGTTTGTGTGTCATCTTTTTAACTGGATTTGACTTACCATGAACGTTCCCCTGATAGCAAGTACCAGTAGTACATGTTGCAACTCACAAGAAATACTGGCCTTCCAGAACATATGAGGTTAACCTTGTTAGATTCTAGACTCAATAAGCCTTGTATAAAGCAATAATCAGATCAAAACGGAACAAATACAGTTTTTACATTGATTATAGACTCAGAACACTCATGCACAGATTCCTTAGCTAGCAGATTTCAGTCCAAAACTACATAGAGTAAGCATCACATTGAATGTAAAACATTAACATAGTTCTATTCGACAGTCAATGACAGTGTTTTTTTTTCTATATTTTTGTATTGCTTGTGTGGAAATATTAAATTTTTCGTCGTGGATAACACGTATTGTTATATTGTTATAGTTGACTGTACATTTGTAATTAAGTCCCCGACCACGAAGTGTCGGAGGACTTATTGTTTTTGCCCAGTTTCTTATTATTATTATTATTATTATTCTTATTTCAATTTCCTATTTATAGATCTAAAGTTTGTCCGACATATCTCGTAAAAACGCTTTGGCGAATCAAGATGAAACCTTTTTAGATGGTTAGAGGGTCACTCATAGATGGGCCATCGACTTTTAAAATTTTCAAGATGGCCGCCATTTCAAAATGGCCGCCTGCGGAAAAAAGGGGCGGAAATTTTTTTTTCGTCTGATCGTCTTGAAAATGGGTTATCTGGGTAAAGTGGGTATGCTGATTATCATGGTGCGACCGGATTTTTTCTACGACCTGCCAATTTTTGGCTATTAGCCGCCGAAATCGCCAAAAACTCGACTTTGTCAAATATCCATGAAAATTGTTATACTAAATAAAATGATTATGCTGATCACCATTGGGCAAGCACGGTTCTTCAATAAGTAACCAATTTTTGGCAATCCGCCAAAAAAATTGACAATCTGCCAAAAGTCGCCAAAAATTTAAATTTGTCCAAATTACATAAAAATTTGTATACAATGTAAATTTGTTATGCTGATCATCATGAGGCAAGTAAAATGTTTCTATGATTAGCCATGTTTTGGTATTTTGCAATCCGCCAAAATTTGGGGACGGGAGGGGACTTTTATGTGACTTGCTTGCAATCACAATTATAGCTAGTTATTTATAGATTTTATCAACAAATATTCTGAACATTCGTCAAATGAAGTATCTGTCTTAATATAAAAAAATCAACATCGGTTAAGAAAAAGATTAGAAAAGGAAAGAAAACCAATTTAGAAAATACAAGGATTTAAAAAAATCAAAAGAACTTAGTTAAAGTCAGCATCCTTAAAAGTCAACATAAAATGGACAATAAAGCAATTAAAAACAGTTAGATTAAAAATAATAATATTAAAAATCAAGGATTTAGAAAAAACAATATTCTTAACATTTTGTTTTGACTACAGACTCTATTTTGACTATGTGAACAAACAATACAATTTTTTTAAATATTTTATATATTTTTAACAGGTTATAAATAACTTGGCTATCCTTTAGTTGGCCCCCTAATCCCCACCCTTAATTGAATGATGTTATAGTTAATTATCAAATGTTGGAGAAACGTGAACACACCTCCCAAAATCTTGCTAGCAAGGCATAATTTTAAGATAAAATATTTAAAAGAAAAACAACTTCCTATATTTATTCACAAAAAAACCATAAAACAACAATAACAATTTGTAAATATTTATTAAAAAAAATATTACAAAACAGTCCTTGGTCAATGGTAAATTGGATGTTCATAGATGTTGTCATTAATACTGTAAATTGGGATATTTTGGTGTAGGGATATTTTGGCGGTTTTAGATCAAAATGGGCATGTTTAATTTAGGTGTGTTTTATTTTGGCGTTTTCAGAAAAAAAAATGTTTCTTCAATACTTTACATCATCTGTACAGTCTAAATTTATTTAAAATTATATTCACATATCTACTCTTTAACATTATTTAGCATGGTTTTTTTTCAAATCCAAGCTAATTAGTAAATGTTTAGGCTTTAAAAATAAATCTCTTTGTGTGTAATAATGAAATGACAAACAAATAATTATACCCAAGCTAAAACCTAAATTGAGTAAACATATTATACATGATAAATGTTCATTAAAATTAAAACAAAAATGAAATTGAAATGAGGTTGTTTTACATTGTAACTCATTATTGAACTATTTTTCGTCCACGTGCCACCTCTGGCAATTGTCTATGACACATTTAATTCTATGCATTCTAAACATATTTTGGTGTGTTTAATTTTGGCACATTCATTGGAGGCGCCAAATAAACCAAAATTAAACTACATCTAAAACATCCCAATTTACGGTATCCAATCATTGTCCTTACACATAAGTTAGGGATTTTCCTTAATGTTTTCAATATTTTTACATGTATAACATGAGGTCATCTGAGGAAAATACCACAGGAACTTGAATTTATCAATAAAAGGGGTCGTATATACATTGTTCATGAATGTATTTAAATAGATCAATGTAAGAGTCTTCCATTTGACATGCAATTGCCGTATTTTGTAACAATACTTTACTTGGTGGCAACAGATTTCATTGTTTTCAGCAGAGTGTTTTGTTTGAGGGGAATGAAACGTAGTTTCAACCGTTTAAGTTTAACGTCTTTCACCCTGAATGTATCTCCAATCTTAACTAACAAGTGATTAGACAAAACAGAGTCAAGTTTATAAGAGAACATGGTTGAAATTCGGCAATTTTTTGGTTGTTTACCTTTGCAAAAACAAATATTTTTCAAACGAGGAGATAAAAAAAAATTTTGAACACAACTTCCGGCTCCAGATGCGGGCAGGTTTCCGGTAAATGCGGGCGGAAGAAATATATATTTTTTTCTTCAGGAAACAATTTCACATGCGGGCGGTCCGACGAACAAGTAATTAATTCGGCGTGGCCTTAGATATATTAAACATGATTTTTTTTTTTTTTTCTTACTTGGCAATTGCAAAATATCAACTAAAACATCTTTTCAAAAAAATTTCATAGCAATTATCTGACAATGAATGAATTTCAGGGTTTATCTAAACTCGTGTGCAAGTTTATTTAACCCTCGTGAAGTTTTTCATTTAAAAATATGTAACATAAATAAGTGCTCAATTTATCAACCAATAATTGCATTCGTTTTTATTACTTTAATGATATGTTTGTCACGATTATTCAAATTTTCTATATAATAAACAGTATAACTAATTCAGGGTGACGAATATCAATTTTAATATCACTTGTGTCTAATAATGCTAGGGTATTAAACTCAAGTGTGGAATTCGACATGTGTGACATTAGAATTGATATTCGTCACCCCTCATTAGTTATACTATAAATATCATTATCCTTGATCTGTATCAAAATGCATAAACAAAGTTTAACAACAGCTTATCTTTTTTTCCTTTTTTTCAGCGGAGTCAGAATAGAGTCACAGGCAAATATAGATTCCCATCTGACCATGATGATGATGATGATATCGAAATGTAACAGGAAGTAGAATTCCAAGCAGTAGAATAAGTGGTTAACATTTGAAACGTTATGTATATTCCCAGTTGTCGACCTGCACATGACCTGAAAAGAATTTTGACAATTTTTGAAAATTCGTTTTACATTGTTTCCCAGTTTATATCTTTAAGTGCCTGGTAAGAGAACCATGAAATTTCCGTCCAATCAAATGATATTGACTACAGCTTGATTCATCAAATTTTCTAACTCATGTTATGCAGAAAATATGTTTAGAACAATGTTAAACTATAATAGCAATTGTAAATGTTCAATTCTGAACAATATTACAGAGAAACATTTTACCATAATTCACAAGATTTGGGTAGTGTTATAAATATGTAACATTGTAAGAAAATATTAAGGAATTTTAGTCCTAATTTTATACATGTTAGTTTCATAGATTTAGCTGCCAAAGTTTATTTCATATTTTGTTATGTCATATTTTATGTTTCATTTTGTTTTTCAAATGAACGGAGAGTTTAGAAATAAATGTAGTGTTAAAGTTAAATTTACATTTTAATACAAGAATGTTATAGCTTCACTCATTATTGTGAATATGAAAGTTTTTAACTTAAGAGAAAATGCATTTGTCATTTTGATGTTGGAAAGTTTGTGCTAAGTAAATTGCAATTTAAAAGCTTCATCCAAATTGAAATATAAGTTATGTTGGTTGTGTTGGGTGTTTATGCCTTTATAACAAAGTTTAATACAAAGGCATGCAATTGTGTTTTATTGAAACAAGTTAAGATTTGTCTTGTCTTTTCCTGGTTAAGTTATTATAGATATTTTCACAGCATGAAACTTAATTTCCATATCATTTATGGTATATATCTTTGTTGATGATGCTACTTGTATATTAGAAGAGATAGTGCTAGTCTACTTGTAAAATCCAAGAATCTTTGCTCACATTTTTTATATTGTCTTTTCTGTGATATTGTGAATAATTTATTGTAATATCCATTTACTAGTTAATATCTGAAGCATATATAATTAGATGCTTGATACTTATATTTTATTTAACAAGCTCATCATCAATGCTAGGATGTTGAAATTAAAAAAAGTAACTATCTTTAGATAGAGAAATCACTTAATCCACCCACTGTTGACTGAATGAGAATCTACATATAAAACTTAAGTTTTACATAATGTTATTATATCTTTTAAAAAAAAAACATTTGTTATGTGGATGCTAATTTGAATATATTTTCCACACACAAAGACATTTTTGATATATTTTTTTTGCTTAAAAATCATGATGAAGATTTTTTTATCATAAATACTGTATAATCATTTATTTAGTGGGGATAGAATAAAGTAGTTAAGAGCACAAAACTGAATTGGTGGGGACACATTTTGGTGGATTTTTAATTTTGAAATACAGTTTTCATCTGAATTCTTAAAATTTTTGGGAATAAAATAACATGGATTTCTCATACCCACAAAATAAACAAAATTAAATATTCCACGAATATTTCTACTTCTACAGTAACATATTTTCAATTTCAATCATGTTTGGACTAAATTATTCCGAAATGTTGTACAATTAGTAAAACAATTAAAACAGTTAAACCTTGTATTACTACAGATTATAGAAAAAGTATTTTTGAATATTGGGCAATTTAAAGATTGTGTATTATATGGTTCAAGATTTATTAATAATTATGTGAGTTTATCATTAACATGCTATTTAAATGTATAATTTTTACCAGTACTTATTTATTTTCGTAAAATAATTATGTAGATGCCAAACTATTTATTTATGTTTATTCTTTTCATCTGTGATATTTTGTGTTTCTTTTGTTTTTCCATTTATTTTTTTATTTATATCAAGTGCTTATGTTTAATATGCATAAAATTTTAATTTTTCCATTTCTAAAGTCCTACATTTTGAGATATTCAAACTGGCAAATTAAGAAGCTGTAAAACCACGAAATCTTCACTGCCTGAAGTCTAATTCAAATTAGAATGATGCAAATATTTTGAACTTAATGTAATTGAGAGAGAACCATGGCTATCTATGACAGTTTGCAAATTTATTACTTTAAGATACACGCTGAAGATCATTAATAAAAAAAACTTAATTTCTGGTTTTTCAGTACTTTAGATAGCCGAAGTCTTAGGATTGTGGACTAAAATTGAATTTGGTTCAAAATATTTTTCTATATTAAACATATATTGCACTTGACAATTTTTGTACTAAACATTTTTTTCCATCTATCTTAATCAAAATATTTTTTTCTATACTTTTGCAATATATTTTAAGTATAGGTTTAGTTTTTACTTGCTTACTATTTTGTTTAGTAGAAAATATGGCACCTCTATATTCCTGTATGCTTCATGGATTCAGTGCTACTATATAACTCAGGGGAAAAACATCTTTAAATTAACTAAGGGTTAGATGAGTTCTTAGTAAGTGATATCAAACTAGTAAAAATTTTACATAAGGTTGAGATGAAAATTGTGAAAGTGGCGTAAGAAGGTTTCAGTGAAAAGCAATACAAACTTAATCATCTGTATGAATGACTTAAAAATTCACATTTAATTCATTTTCAAATTTTTAATCCAGTTTTTCTTTGAGGCCAAACAAAAAAATATGTGGGTTGTCTATTTTGTTACAAAAAAAATGAAGAGCAGAAGTAAGGTGTTTATTTTTTCCCCATTTTTTATATTGAATACATAGAAGTCAGTCTTGAATTGAACAGGGTTTGTCCAAAATGAAGATAAAACCTGGATAGTTGAAAAAAAATTAATGAAGGTTGGGTTATAGGAAACACAAAATTTATTTTGGTCCAAGTGTACTTCTATCATCAGTGTCTTGAATTAACTCTAATCTTTTGCTTTCTCCTAAACCTTACACTTTTAAAAAAAATCTTTTTTTAAATCTTGCAACCTTTGAATTCAGTGTTTAATTAGTCTTAAATAGACAAAATGTGTATTTAATATGATAAATATTATTTCCTTCTTCTTAAGCTTTTCAAATTATACTTATACATGGTTTTTTTTTTACATTTTAATTTAAAAAATCAGTCTTTATAAACTATTAAATCGATTTAAAATTGATATCATAGTATCTGCCATATATGTACCTATATTACTTTAGTCCACAAACTAGTTTTGAATTTATCATTGAACTTGGTAGGGAGTACACATTAAGTAGACACTTTGAACTTAGGTTTTCTTTACAAACAATAAAATTTAATTGTGCTGAGTGTTACAACTCAAATTTGTTCTCTATGTGATAATTTTCTTAAAGTCTCAACAGAAATATTTCTATATATCAAATATATACCTTTAGCTCTATCATTGTTTACTTAGACAATTGAATGTTTTATTAAAAGATCATTCAAAATGACAGTTGAAAGATTTTAATATTGATATATCTGTCATAAAATAGAAATAAATTGTTAGGTTTAGGTGTACATATATTTGATTTTTTCCAAACATTGCATTGTATCCAACATTAACATGTTTATGATATAATGTTTAAGATATGATATTTTTGTATGTCTACTGTAATGTTTGGTGTCATAGTACTTGTATTTTTTTCCATTTATCTGCAAAATTAGGTGCAGAAGGGAAAATTTCAATTTATTTCAGAAATAAAGAGTAGATTTATAAACTTTTGTTTTTTTTATACCCCCTGCCCCCTGCAAATAAAGTTTGTTGGGTTTATATGACCAACCTGTCTGTCTGTTCGTCTAATCATATATCTCTTTAGTGCAATTCTTGGCACCACTTGATAGATTTTTATAAAACTTTACATTAAGGCAAAACATCCTATGGAAATGTGCTTGAAGAGATTCTTTGTTCTCTGATATTATTCAGGGAAAAGAGTTGGTTTTGATTTCTATTTTGCAATATGGAGTTCAAAATGAAACAAGGGTATACTTTTGTGAGCCTGTTTAAAAAATGTGTAAAATGGTGAAATACAGCATTTTTGGAAAGTTTGAATTTGTTGTTTTCATGTTCTCTGTGTTTTGTTATGAAAATATTAACTAAAAGCGACCAAAATTACAGATTTTTCCAGTTTTCAAATAAAAGGATAGCTCATTGTGATGTCATAATGATGTTGAAATGAGAGAAACTTGTCTTATTTGATACATTTGGGGGGGGGGGGTGAGGTAACTACATACAAGTTAATATTTCTGATAAATATCATTCTTTATCCTCTCAGCCTACCTAAGAGGAATGGCATGCTCTGTAGTATGTCTTTTAACATCTAGAAATGTCTTTGTACTTGTACCAGTTGAATCAATGGATTGTTTATTGCTTCTGTTCTGAAACAAAACAAACAAATATTGCCTGTTTTATTTGGCAACTTAAGTAGCCGTCTCTGTAAGAATCATGCAAAACGAGAAAATAGTGGCAGATGCATATTTTTGAAAACTGGTTCTTTTTATCGGAATTTGATCTTTATGATGAGAAATGAATGTAAATTAAATTTTAGCCCAATCGGTTCATTAGTTCTCGTTTAATATACAATACAAATTTGGTTACATTGTGTATGAAAATAAGTACGGGAAAAAGTCCTGCCAATTATTTTTTCTTAACAAACCAACCAAATATATCGCTTATCCGACTGATATTTTTGTTGAAATTCAACTAGAATGGCCTACTTTTTCAGAAAATATCAACAATTTTTACAGACCCTTCCGAACTTTTGAGTAAAGAGGACAAGAAAATTGGTTTGGTTGTGTATGAAAAAAGTTTGGGAAATTTTCCCACCAAAATTTTTAATGTCAATTTGCAATTAGTCTAATGGGCCAATTTCACTTATAAAGTTGATATTTTTCGCTAAAGTGGTCCAAGATGAATAACTAGCCAAAAAATTGTTAAAACCTAAGATAATAAGTAAATCACCTTTTGCATGATTTTTACTGAGACAGGCTCTTAAATACTTTAGTTCAAAAACAAGTTTTGTTTTGTATCTGTCATTGAACTTGGTAGGGAAGACCCATTCATCAAGATTTAAACAATTAAGTAGACAATTTGAATAACGTTTTCTTTAGGGACAATAAAATTTCACTCTAGTAAGTGTTTTTATTAACTCAAGTTCTTTTTATTTGTCATATACAATTTCTTAAATGTCTCTCTCTCCCGTCGAATCATACCAGTAGTGGTTTCATCGACGTACCTTGATTCAGATTCAGATTCAGACTCAACAGAAATATTTCGCTAAATCAAATATATACCTTTAGCTCTAACAGTGTTTACATAGACCATTAAATGTTTAAAATGACAGCTGAAAGAAGAGTCCTGGGGTGGTGTTATCGACGCTGTCCTAAGAAAGGCCATAAGAAGGGTACTTAGGCAAATAGTTAGGAATGACAAAAGAAATACTTAGGGGTGTTCTCGACGCATTCTCAGTAACTTCTTAATTTAGGCACTCCTAACTATATTGTTATTGTATTTAAACGGCAGGTGAAAACATGACTACATGAATAAAGTTCAATTAAAAATCGATGATTTCTTGTGTTTGTTTTTGTTTAGCAATAAAAAATGAACATATGAAGAAAAAATAACAAGTTAATGCATGAAGAAATACAAATGACAACAAAGTTCCAGACAATAAATTTTGCTACGCCTGACGCGCGTTTCGTCTATTCAAGACTCATCAGAGGCGCTCTACCAAAAATATTGAAAATGCCAAACACTGTATGAATATGAAGAGCATAGAACAGTATAACCAAAAATACCAAACTGGGGAACCAAATTATTACTAAGATGTTCAACCTATGTCTGGGGTAGGAAGAACCTTAGGGTTAAGACAATTTTGAAATTTAGACGGATAATTTAAAGCTTTGATGTAGTCTCCAACTCAAAAGTGTTGGTGCCGGAGCGGGCTAACCTCGGGGAATTTAAACTCCACCAGCAGTGCTAACCTTCACTAATACTTATATATTATCATAATTTACGCCGTATACTTCTAACATTTCTCATATTTTTATTTTTCAATAATATAAATCCTTCAAAATCAATTCCTGCCAACATATTGGTGCTTCTTGCATATGTATATAACATAATTTCAGCTAAATTCGTTATCAGAAATTAATTAGGTATTTAAACTAAATATAGCATTGGAATAAGTTTGGAACGTCTTAAGTCACCTACCTAGGTGTCCTAAAGTTAGGAGAAAAATTACGGAGTATCCCAAATTGAGAGACCTTCGAGAACATGACTTAAGTTTAGGAAGCCTCTAAAGACAGAATTGGGAAGGACCCTAAAGATAGGAATGCTTCGAGAACACCACCCCTGCTGTATATTCATTTTAACATTGATGCATCTGTCTGCCTAATTTTTGATATAGAATAGGTTGTTAAATTTGGTGTGTTTGGATGTACATGCATTTTATTTTCTTTAAACATTGTACTAGCTGTTTCTAAAAATAACATGCTAACGATATAATGTTATGTTTATTAAAAGAATGATATTTTTGTATGTCTACTGTAAATTTTTGTATCAAAGTACTTTTACATTTTCCATACATCTATAGAATTAGATGCAAAAGAAAGTTTCATTTCATTGTTGAAATAAAGAGTAGATTGTCTAAACCCTAAGGTTCTTCCTACTCCAGACATAGGTTGATTATCTTAGTAATTTGGTTTTGTTGTTGTTGTTGGTTTTACTGTTCTATGCTCTTCATAAGCATATAGTGTTTGGCATTTTCAATATTTTTGATAGAGCGACTCTGATGAGTCTTGAATAGACGAAACGCGCGTCAGGCGTAGCAAAATTTATTGTCTGGAACTTTGTTGTCATTTGTATTTATAAACTTTTCGGTTTTATTTTACCCACCTCTCCACGAACAAAGTAAGGTAGATTTAAAGGAATCACCCTTTCTGTCTATCCTTCCATCGGATAACATATTTCTTAAGTGCAACTCCAGTCCTCCTAAACCACTTGATGGATATTAATAAACTGTACATTAAGGAAGTACATCATATGGAAATGTGCAGAAGAAATTTCATTGCTCTCAAATATTATTCAAGGAAAATAATTGGTCTTAAGTTTTTGTCTCGACTGCGAAAGGGAGCAAGACAAAGGTACACGTGTTACTTTACCTGAGGCGGTGGTGGCAAGTGCGTGAACTTTAAATCAACGTTCAAGTTTTGCGAGCACCTCCATATCTCAAGAACTAGCAGTCCTAGGTTGATGGAACGTTTTATGCATATGCCACAGTAGTAGCTTAGCACAATTGCATCCCCATCTTTTTACCTTGACCTTTGAATGTCCAGTAAAGTGACTTTAACTTCTTTTTTAATTCTGGTCAGATTGGTAATTTCTCTCCCAGTCTAACAACAAGACCTCCCTCTAGAGTTAATAAATGAATGACCATATAGTTTAAGTGTTAAAGTGGCGACTGTTAGATAAAAATCTTTTTCTATTATCGTAGTTTCGGACACTGTAATATCTGGTTGAGTGACTTTGACAGTTTTCAACACATATAATTTAAAGTTTTGTGAGCACCTGCATTCCCCAAGAACTTTAAGTCCCAGGTAAATGAAACTTGGTATGCATATGCACCAGACCTAGTTTAGCACAGATGTTTTCAACCTTTTGACCTTGACCTTGATTTTCCGGTCGAGTGACTGACATTTTCCAATACTTATTAAATAGCTATGTCAAAGTTTTATAAGCGCCTCTATATCTCAAGAAATATTAGTCCTAGGTTGGAGGAACTTGGTATGCTTATGCCCCAGTAGTGGTTTAGCACACTTGCAGCATTTTCAACACATAAAAATAACCAAGGCCGTAAATTACATAGATCGAGGCAGAGGAGGCAGCTGCCTCCTCAGTTTTCAAAAAAAACCCAAAAAAACAAAAACAAAAAAACACTACAAAATAGGAAAATGGAAGATGGTTTCATGTCTCTACTTCATGTTTGAATCAGTCCTTTAATAAAATCAGGTTGATTTATCTATTCTTATATTAATAGATAAAATTGAAAAAAGCTTTCATGAATGAATACCTAAATAAAAGGTCTCATATAATAGCAAAAAGCCGAAGATTATTGTTGGTGAAAATGTTGGTTAAAATGTTAGGAAGGTTTTACCGTGAAACCAATAAGATTTTGGCTGTCTTTTTCCCCTAGTTAATAATTCTGGTCAGATTGGTAATTTCTCTCCCAGTCTAACAACAAGACCTCCCTCTAGAGTTAATAAATGAATGACCATATAGTTTAAGTGTTAAAGTGGCGACTGTTAGATAAAAATCTTTTTCTATTATCGTAGTTTCGGACACTGTAATAAACTGTCAGCTTGTGACTGCCGCACTCCTTTGTCAGTCTATTTCTTTTACTGACTGTTGGTAGATTAAGTTTCTTTTTTATTCTGATGTCGTTGTCGGTCTTATTATTAAGATGGTCGATTTTAAATCACAACATTAGTCCAATATGTAAACAAGCTCTAGATGAATGACCTTATCACCACCGGATGGTGGGTCTTGTTTAGAACAGCTTAGTTTCTAGTTTCCATCTCGTTGGCATGTTTAAAATAATGAAAGCTCAATGTTAATGATTTTTGAAATTAAAACTTAGGAAAAGTGTATAAAGTGGATAGCATTCAGCGCCTTTTCGGTTTTTTTATAACTACTATCTAAATTAATATTGAAATTTGCAAGAAAACTGGATTTGTTTAATTGAAAAGTCTATAGCTTCTGGGGGCCTAGGCGGCCCCAGACCCCCGCCTTCTAATATTGCCTCCTCTTTCATAAGAGGCAATTTACGGCCTTGATAACACTGTTCTTTGATATGAGCAAGAACTATGCTCAGTGATAGACACCCCATCTACCTTAAGTAGACACTTCTTTTGTAATGTTTGGTGTCAAAGTACTTGTACTTTTTCTATTCATCTGCATAACGAAGTACCGAAGGGAAGTTTCATTTTATCAAATAACAAGAGGCTCCCAGGAGCCTGAATCGCTCACCTGGTCTTAATGTCAACCCTATGAAGACTTTTGTAAAGCTAAATGAGCTGAATGTTTAATTCTAAATAATAAAAAAACACTATTATTCAACTTTTAAGGGGCTGTAACCCCTATAATGGGTCATCTGACAACTTCAACCCTATGGAGACTTTTGTAGAGCTATATGAGCTGAACATTTAAGCAAGCAACAGCTTTTCTCTATTTACAATAGTTTTCATTCTATAGGCCAAAAACATGCAAAAACGCTATTTTTCACATTTAAGGGGCTGTCACCCCTATAAGGGATCATCTGACAACTTCGACCAAATGGAGACTTTAGTAGAAATTTTGATGCTGAAGCAGTAGGCTGGCATCAGATTTCATCTATCTCTAATACTTTTTGATTTACAAGCCAAAAACAGTAGTATGACCCCCCTGGTCTATTTTTAGTAACGGTGGTCATGTTTTTTTGACGAATCAAAAATTGAAACACAAGTTTGGTGCAGGACACCCTAAGGATCATTCATACCAAGTTTCATTAAATTCTGTTCAGTAGTTTCAGAGGAGAAGATTTTTGAAAAATTGTTTACAGACGACGACGACGACAGACGACGACGACGGACGCCAAGTGATGGTAATAGCTCACATGGACCTTGGGTCCAGGTGAGCTAAAAAGTAGATTCATTAACTTTTTGTTTATATTATATCGGCCTGCAAACAAAGATGGGTGGACCAATCTGTTTGTCTGTCTGTCTAATTATGTCAAAGTTTTGGGAGACATATTGTTTTTGTCCGGTTTCTTCTTCTTCTTCTTTCTTCTTCTTTCTTCTTCTTCTTCTTCTTCTTCTTCTTCTTCTTCTTCTTCTTCTTCTTTCTCCTCTTCTTCTTCTTCTTCTTCTTCTTCTTCTTCTTCTTCTTCTTCTTCTTCTTTCCGCCTAACTTTGTCCGACCACATTTTTAAAGAATGCAATGCCCAATTGATATGAAACTTTGGGAATATGTTTAAATTGACCTGAAATTTTTTTGACGACTTTTAAAATTTTCAAAATGGCCGCCGTTTTCTTGGAAATAGGAAAAGGTCATTATATAGGACATTGCGATATCTCGGTAACCTAGGTGCGTAGGGTTCTGGAATTTTGTGGGTGAATAGAGCAAAAGATGGTCTTCAATAATACAAAAAAAAAATTTGAAGCGATATTTACCGTTTTCGCGTTATTTACGAAAATGTGATTTTTTTGGTCCGAAAATTCAAAGTGGTCTGATTATGATGAAAATTGGTATACTGATAGATTATGATGTTGCGAGTAATATTTTATAACTAAAATTAAAATTTGACAATGGCGGCCATTTTGAATCCAAGATGGCCGCCAAAATTTCAAAGTGGTCTGATTATGATGAAAATTGGTATACTGATAGATTATGATGTTGCGAGAAATATTCTTTAACTAAAATTAAAATTTGATGATGGCGGCCATTTTGAATCCAAGATGGCCGCCAAAATTTCAAAGTGGTCTGATTATGATGAAAATTGGTATACTGATAGATAATGATGTTGCGAGTAATATTCTTTAACTAAAATTAAAATTTGACGATGGCGGCCATTTTTAATCCAAGATGGCTGCCAAAATGTCAAAGTGGTCTGAATATGATGAAAATTGGTAAAGTGATAGAGTATGATGTTGCGAGAAATATTCTATAACTAAAATTAAAATTTGACGTTGGTGGCCATTTTGAATCCAAGATGGCCACCAAAATTTCTAAGTGGTATTATTATGATGAAAATTGTTATACTGATAGATTATGATGTTGCGAGAAATATTCTATAACTAAAATTAAAATTTGACGATGGCGGCTATGTTGAACCCAAAATGGCCGCCAAAATTTCAAAGTGGTCTGATTATGATGAAAATTGGTATACTGATAGATTATGATGTTGCGAGTAATATTCTATAACTAAAATTAAAATTTGACAATGGCAGCCATTTTGAATCCAAGATGGCCGCCAAAATTTCAAAGTGCTCCGATTTACATGAAATTTGATATTTAAGGGTTTTTTGACATGCTGAAGAGAATAGTGGCAATGGGAGTTTGTTTGGGAGACATTCGTGTTTGCATCCAAACACAATCATACCTAGTTACATATGTTTTTAGCACAACTTCAGTCCTCCTAAAGAACTTGATGAATTTTTATAAGACTTTACATTAAGGAAATACATCATATGAAAATGTGCATGATGAAATTTCTTTGTTCTCTCATATTATTCAGGGAAAAAAGTTGGTCTTTTTACAATAAAGATATCAAAATGAAGCAGGGATATTCTTTTGATAGCTTGTTTGCAAAAATGTGTAAAATTATCAAATACATCATATATGAAAGTTTGAATTGGTTGTTTTCATGGTCGTTATGTTTCTTAAAGAAAACATGCGCTAAAAACGCAGTTTCAAAAAAGAGCAGCTTATTTTGATATCTAAATGACATAGAAATGAGACAAATTTGTCTTATTTGATGCATTTTGTCTTTGTAACTACATTCAAGTGTAATAGAACCGTCTTCGCCCGACTGTTGTGTTATTCTTTTGGACTTTATTGTATAGAATATAAAAATTATATACTTTCAGCTTTATCATTGTTTACTTAGACCACCGAAAGTTTTATAGAAAGATTAAAATGACAAATGAAAATAGCGTCCTGCTGTAAATTACTTTTAACCTTGATGTTTCTGTCCGCCTAATCTTATTAAATAGAAAAAAAATGTGATGTTTGGATCTTGGTTGGAACATGATTTTAGGCATCACCCTTCCTGTCTGTCAGTCCATAAGACCACATATCTCGTTAGCGCAACTCTGGTCATTCAAAAACAGCTTGATGGATATTAATAAAACTGTAAATGAATGAAGTACAACATATGGAAATGTTTCTTTGGCAAAATATTGGTCTTGTTGCTCTTCATCCTTTTTCCTCTCAGTCACCTTTAGAGGAATGCATAATCTGTCTATATAATTACCTTTAAAATTGTGGGATCTACAAAATTCTTTGAATGAATTACAGTGCTACTTTTTTTAAAAAAGCAAACAAAATAGTATTTGCTTTATTGAACCTTATATTACTTTACTAAACTAGTCAAGCGTAGAAAAATTTATTGTCTGGAACTTTGTTGTCATTTTAATTTTGAACTCCCGTGAAGGTTAGCGCTGCTGGTGGAGTTTTAATTTCCCGAGGTTAGCCCGCTCCGGTACCAACACTTTTGTGTTGGAGAACACATCAAAGCTTTAAATTATCCGTTTAAATTTCAAAATTGACTAAACCCTCAAATTCTTCCTACCCCAGACATAGGTTGATCATCTTAGTTATAATTTGATTGCCCAGTTCGGTATATTTTGGTTTTTTGTTCTATGCTCTTCATAATCATATTTTTTTTGGCTTTTTCAGAATTTTTGGCAGAGCGCCTCTGATGAGTCTTGTATAGACGAAATAGCAAAATTTATTGTCTGGAAATTTGTTGTCATTTTAATCATTTACTGAGGTCACTGAATATTGTATAGAAAGATTAAAATGACAGTTGAAAAAGGATCTTACTGTGAACAGCCAAACATATATTCTTTTAAAGCTTAGTCCTTCAATTTAAAACTGTCGTTGATCAACATAAAACCTCAGTCCAACTTTGAAATGCCACAGATCTCTACAAAACTTGTAGACATGATTGACTATTTATATATTCTTTTTCTTATATTTGGATTTTCCATGCTGATTTTGCATTCAAATGGATTTTTGTTGCATCAAAACTCGTCCACATAGCCTGGCTTGTTGTTAATTACAAATAATGAGACGTTTATTTTTTCCATTTTTATAATTAACATGATTAATTAACAAGAAATAATTCGTCTTATAGCTTTTGATGCTGAAGCAGTAGCGTGCATCTGTGGATGTCCAAGAGAAATAAGTGTAGATCAGGTAATAGAAAAAACAAATATTTATTTTGGTCCAAGTACACTTCTTTCATAAAGAAATGCATTGGCTTTTTTCTTAACCTTACAATTTCTATCTTTTTTAACCTTGCAACCTTTGAGCTCAGTTTCTTTAATTAACACGATGTGTGTTTAAATGATAAATATTATTTCCTTGGAACTTTTTTCTAATATTATCACGTTAAATTTATAGATGTATAGTTTCCATGTTAAAATTCAATTTTGAAAATCAGTTTCTATAAACCATGAGATACTTATAGTATCTGCCATATTTGGACCTTATATCACTTTTAGTCCTCAAACAAATTTGAATTTGTTAAGGACTGCACAAAAAATAAGATATGAGCTAATAAGAAAGCACTTTGACATCGTTTTCTTAAGAAACAATAAAATTTTACTGCGCTAGGTGTTACATCTAAATTCGTTCTCTCTGCGATAATTTCTTAAAAGTCTCAACAGAAATATTTCAACATATCACTTATATACTTTTACCTCTATTATTGTTTACTAAGACCACAGAATGTCCTAAAAAAAGATGAGAATGACGCACGAAAAAATCTTTCTGAAAATTACTTTTAACATTGATAGTTCTGTCTGCAAAGTCCTATAAAATAGAAATAAATTGTGATGTTTGGATATACATGTATTTAATTTTTCCAAACATTGCATTGTATCCAACCATAACATGTTTATGATATAATGTTTAAGATATGATATTTTTGTATGTCTACTGTAATGTTCGGTGTCAAAGTACTTGCCCTTTTTCCATTTATCTACAAAATTAGGTGCAGAAGGAAAATTTCAATTCATTTCAGAAATAAAAAATAGATTTTTAAACTTTTATTTCTATTTATACCCCCTGCAAATAAAGTTTGGTAGGTTTATATGACCAACTTGTCTGTCTGTCCGTCTAGCCACATATCTCTTTCTTTAGCGCAACTCCAGTCCATACGCCACTTGATGGGTTTTAATAAAACTTTACATCATACGGAAATGTGCATGAAGAGATGGTTTAGTTTTCTGATATTATTCAGGGAAAAAAGTTGGTCTTGATTTTTTTTTGCAATATGGAGTTCAAAATGAAGCAAGGGTATACTTTTGTGAGCCTGTTTGAAAAATTGTACAATGTTGAAATACAACATTTCTGAAAGTTTGAATTTGTTGTTTTCATGTTCCCTGTCTTTTTAGCTCACCTGCTTTGGTCCAATTTTTCTTATTGTTACTTTGCGTTATTGTTTCCTGCAGGTGAGCTATTGCCATCACTTGGCGTCCGTCGTTGTCTGTCGTCGTCTTCGTTTGTCGTCCGGTAACAATTTTTCAAAAATCTCTTCCTCTGAAACTACTGAACAGAATTTTATAAAACTTGGTATGAGTGAACCTTAGATTGTCCTGCACCAAACCTGTGTTTTGATCCGTCAAAAAAAAATAATCGCCATTACTGAAAATAGACCATGGGGGTCAGACTACTGTTTTTTGATTGTAAATCAAAAAGTATAAGAGATAGATAAAATCTGATGCACCCAACTGCTTCAGCATCAAAAGTTCTACAAAAGTCTCTCTCCGGTCGAAGTTGTCAGATGATCCCTTATAAGGGTTACAGTCCGTTAATTTGAAAAATAACGTTTTTTCATGTCTTTGGCTTAAAGAATGAAAACTATTATAGATAGAAAAAAGCTATTGCTTGCTTAAATGCTCAGCTCATTTAGCTCTACAAAAGTCTCCTAGGGTCGAAGTTGTCAGATGACCCTTTTTAGGGATTACAGCCCTAAAATAAGTTTTTTGTCATGTTTTTGGCTTATAGAATGAAAACTATTGCAGATGGAGAAAAGTTGTTGCTTGCTTAAATGCTCTCATAATGCTCTACAAAAGTCTCTATAGGGTCAAAGTTGTCAGAAGTTTCCTTATAGGGGTTACAGCCCATAAAATAAGGTTTTTATAAGTTTTTGGCCTACAGAATGAAAACTATTGTAGATAGAGAAAAGCTGTTGCTTGCTCAAATGTTCAGCTCATTTAGCTCTACAAAAGTTTTCATAAGGTTGTAGTTGTCAGATGACCCCTTATAGAAGTTACGGCCCCTTAAAGGACAAAAATAGTGTTTAAGGCCTATAGAATGAAAACTATTGCAGATACTGAAAAGCTGTTGCTTGCTTAATTGTTCAGCTCAATTAGCTTAACAAAAGTCTTCATAAAGTCAAAGTTATCAGATGACTCCTTATATGGGTTACCCTCTTAAAGGTGAAAATTAATGTTTTAGGCATATAGAATGAAAACTATAGCAAATAGAGAAAAGTTATTGCTTGCTTAAACATTCAGCTCATTTAGCTCTACAACAGTCTTCATATGGTCAAAATTGGTAGTTGATCCCTTTAATACAGGGCTATGACCCTTTAAAGGTGGAAAATGATAATGAAAACTATTGCAGATGGAGAAAAGCTTTTTGTTGGTTAAACAATCAGCTGATTTACCTTCACAAAAGTCTTCATATGGTTGACATTAAGACCATGTGAGCGATTTAGGCTTTTAGGAGCCTCTTGTGTTACAAAAATATGCACTAAAAACGTTCAAAATTCTCCAGTTTTCAAAAAAGGCAGCTCATTGCGATGTCTAAATGACATAAAAATGAGAGAAACTTGTCTTATTTGATGCATTTTCTTTGTAACTACATACAAGTTAAAATTTCTGATAAATATCATACTAGTTATACAAGTTATATATTTGGGGGAAATATTGGTCTTATTGCCCCTCATTCTTTATCCTCTCAGCCACCCTAAGAGGAATTGCATACTCTGTAGTATGTCTTTTAACCAAAAAAGTGAGATCTGGAAAACTGTATTTGTTCTAGTTGAATCAATTCATTGTATATTGCTACTGTTCTGAAGCAACAAATAAATAGTATCTGTTATATTTGGCAACTTTATTACTTTAGTTCAAAAAGAAGTTTTGTTTTGTATCCGTAATTAAACTTGGTAGGGAATACCCATTCATCAAGATTTAAACAATTAAATAGACAATTTTAACATACGTTTTCTTTAGCAACGATAAAATTTCAGTCTGGTAAGTGTTTTAATTAACCCAAGTTCTTTTTATTGTCATAATTTCTTAAATGTGTCAACAGAAATATTCCACTATATCAAATATATACCTTGAGCTCTACCAGTGTTTACATACACCATTGAATGTGTAAGATTGCAGTTGAAAGAAGAATCTTGCTGTAAATTTCTTTTAACATTGATTTTTCTGTCTGCCTAATGTATCAAAATTAAAATAGATTGTTAAATTTGGCATGTTTGGATGTACATTTAATTTTCTCCAAACATTGCACTGTTTCTAAGAATAACATGCTTATGATATTATGTTTATTAAGAATGATGTTTTTGTATGTCTACTGTAAATTTTTATGTCGAAGTACTTTTACATTTTCCATACATCTACAGAATAAGGCACAGAAGGAAAGTTTCATTTCATTTCTGAAATAAAGAGTAGATTTATAAACTTTTAGATTTTATTACTTACAAAGTAAGGAAGACTTAAAGGAATCATCCTCTCTGTTCTTCCACCCGTTGGATAACATATTTGCTAAGTGCAACCCCAGTCCTCCTAAACCACTTGATGGGTATTAATAAACTTTACATGAAGAAAGTACATCATATGGAAATGTGCAGAAGAAATTTCATTGCTCTCAAATATTATTCTTTGAAAATAAATGGTCTGAAGTTTTTTGTCTCGCCTGCGAAGGGGAGCAAGATATAGGTGTTACTTTACCTGAGGCGGTGGTAGCAATTGCGTGAACTTTCAATGTTCAAGTTTTGTGAGCACATCCATATCTCAAGAATGATCAGTTCTAGGTTGATGAAATGTTTTATGCATATGCCTCAGTAGTAGCTTAGCGCAGTTGCATCCCCATCTTTTTACCTTGATCTTTGAATGTCCAGTTAATTGACTTTAACTTTGATTTGATTATCTGGTTGAGTGACTTTGATAATTTTCAACACATATATTTTAAAGTTTTGCGAGCACCTGCATTCGCCAAGAACTATAAGTCCCAGGTTAATGAAACTTGGTAAGCATATGCACTAGAACTAGTTTAGCACAGTTGTATCTTCATCTTTTGACCTTGACATTGATTTTCTGGTTGAGTGACTTTTTTCAATGTCTATTAAATAGCTATGTCGACGTTTTATTAGCACCTCCATATCTTAATTAGTAGTAGTGGGGCTCCTCATGGGGGGTACCAGGAATCAAGTAATCAGCATTTTTTTGCCAAAGTAATCAAATAATCATATGTTTTTTAGAAATGTAATCAAAAACTTTTTCCCAATGGTAATCAAATAAACAATAATTCAAACCTTTGTAATCAAATAATCAATAAATATTTGCTCTTGTAATCAAGTAATCACCTTTAAAATGGCCTGGGAATCATGCAATGAAAAACCCCATTAGAAGGCAAAGTAGTCCTTGGTTGATGGAACTTGGTATGCATATGCCCAGTAGTATATTTAATTTTTTCCAAACATTGCATAGTATCCAACGTTAACATGTTTATGATATAATGTTTAAGATATGATATTTTTGTATGTCTACTGTAATGTTTGGTGTCATAGTACTTGTATTATCCCATTTATCTGAAAAATTAGGTGAAGGAAAAATTTCAATTTATTTCAGAAATATAGAGTAGATTTATGGCAAAATGACGGATGTGCTATAGCAATCAGAAACTGCTTACTCTTCCGGAGCACCTGAGTTCACTCTCGTTTCGACTTGAGTTCACGTTGCTGAATGCGGTTTTGTTGTTATGTATGTGTGTGTTTTATGGTGTTATGTGGTTTGTTTTGTTATGATGATTTTTTTGTATGCCGGTTTTGTCTTTGTCTGGTTTTACGATACTGTTTACCCTTTTTGGACACCTTTTCTTCTTTTATAAACTTTTGGTTTTTTATGCCCCCCTGCAAATAAAGTTTTTTGTCTGTCTGTTTAACCACATATCTCTTCAGCGCAACTCCAGTCGCTACACCTTTTGATGGATTTTAATAAAACTTTACATAATATGGAAATGTGCTTGAAGAGATTCTTTGTTCTCTGATATTATTCAGTGAAAATAGTTGGTCTTGAATACTTTTTTTGCAATATAGAGTTCAGAATGAAGCAAAGGTATACTTTTGTGAGCCTGTTTAAAAAATGTGTAAAATGATAAAATACAGCATTTCTGAAAGTTTGAATTTGTGTTGTTATGTTCCCTGTGCTTTGTTTAAAAATATGCACTCAAAGCGTCCAAAATTGCTGATTTTTTCCTGTTTTCAATTAAAAGGATAGCTCATTGTGACGTCATAATGATGTTGAAATGAGAGAATCTTGTCGTATTTGATACATTTTTTGGGGGTAACTTCATACTATTTATACAAGTTATAATCTTAACAACTTCTTTTTATTTGGGGGGAAATGCAGGTTTAATTGTCCATCATTCTTTATCCTCTCAACCACCCTAAGAGGAATTGCTTACTATGTAGCATGTCTTTTAACTAAAAAAGTGGGATCTAGGAAACTCTTTGTACTTGTACCAGTTGAAAGAATTCATTGTATATTGCTACTTTTCTGAAACAAAACAAACAAATTTGGCAACTTTATTACTTTAGTTCAAAACAGTTTTGTTTTGTATCTGCCATTGAACTTGGTAGGGAAGACCCATTCATCAATATTTAAACAATTAAGTAGACAATTTGAATAACGTTTTCTTTAGTAACAATAAAATTTCACTCTGGTAAGTGTTATAACCCAAGTTCTTTTAATTTGTCATAATTTCTTGAATGTCTCAACAGAAATATTTCCATATATCAAATATATACCTTTAGCTCTAACAGTGTTTACATAGACCATTAAATGTTTAAAATGACAGCCGAAAGAAGAGTCCTGCTGTCAATTTCCTTTTTAAAACATTGATGTTTCTGTCTGCCTACTGTATTAAAATTAAAATAGATTGTTAAATTTGGCATGTTTGGATATACATGTATTTTATTTTCTCCAAACATTGCACTGTTTCTAATAATAACATGCTTATGATATAATGTTTATTAAGAATAATATTTTTGTATGTCTACTGTAAATTTTTGTACTCAAGATTACATTTTCCATACATCTACAGAATTAGGCACAGAAGGAAAGTTTCATTTCATTTCTGAAATAAAGAGTAGATTTATAAACTTTAAGGTTTCATTTTACCCACCTCTCCATCAACAAAGTAAGGTGGATTTAAAGGAATCACCCGGCCTTTCTGTCTGTCCTTCCGTCGGATAACAAATTTCTTAAGTGCAACTCCAGTCCTCCTAAACCACTTGATGGATATTAATAACTGTACATTAAGTAAGTGCATCATATGGAAAAGTGCAGAAGAAATTTCATTGCTCTCATATATTATTTAAGGAAAATAATTGGTCAGCTTTTAAGTTCTTGTCTCGCCTGCGAAGGGGAGCAAGACAAAGGTGTTAGTTTACCTGAGGCGGTGGTGGCAATGGCGTTAACTTTCAATGTTAAAGTTTTGTGAGCACCTCCATATCTCAAGAACTATCAGTCCTAGGTTGATGAAACGTTTTATGCATATGCCTTAGTAGAAGCTTAGCACAATTGCATCCCCATCTTTTAACCTTGACTTTTGAATGTCTAGTAAAGTGACTTTAACTTTGACCTTGATTATCTGGTTGAGTGAATTTGACAATTTTCAACACATATAACTTTAAGGTTTGCAAGCAACTGCACTCCCCAAGAACTGAAAATTGTCAAATTCACTCCACCAGAAAATTTTACAGTGTCATACTATTTTACGTAACTATATATTATGGGTAAATTACATAGAGGCAGAGGAGGCATCTGCCTCCTCAGTTTTCAAAAAAAAAAAAACAGTAGAAAAAAAGAAAAGGGGATCATGATATATGGCTCTATATCTCTTCTTTATGTCTGCCTATGTATCAGTTTAATTCAATTAATGTGTTCTATAATTCAAAGATCTATATTAATGAAAGTTTTCTTACTAAAATAACTAAGGTCTCATTTCATATTTAAAAGCACCCTGTAGATGATTGCTAGTGGGAATGTTCATTAAGCTTTAGGGAGGCTTTTACCAAGTTCATAGGTGATAAGAGTTTAGGCTCAGTTGCCTGATTTTTTTTGCCAGTTCATAATAACGATGAAATTTGTAAATGTTTAGTTTCAAACCCTTGCTATCGGCAAATCCCTCTTAGCAAATTTTTTTAAGTGGCCGCTAGATTTTTAGAATTATTTGCAAATAGCTAGCATCATCCTTATCTGTATCTTCTAACAAAATATCGGACAGTCGTTTCGAATACTGCAATACACTTGACTGTTTGTAGATTCAGTTTCTATTTGTTCAATTCTTATGTCATGACATGTCTTTGTAAAAGTTTGCAATGTTGTTATCTGTCTCATTTAACTTAGGATGACAGATAGGGTTTCTTTCATTTCTGAGGTTTTCTGAAAAAAAGTCTTCAAATAGTCGTTATGTCCAATATGTATGTATCCTTCTTGTCCTCATCTGCATGTCAAAGATGTTAAGGGTTCAGTTTAACACGTTCACTATTCACCATTGCACCATGTGGTGCATCATACAAACAAAAAGTTTCAAAGGTTCAACACTTAACTATATGCCTTAGTACCCACCGGTGGTGGGCATTGTTTTGAACATCATAAAGTGTCTACTTTCTGACTTGCTGAAGAATGTTTTAAGTAATCTCAATGATGATAATTTTTATTATTATATATAACCAAGGAAAAGTAAATAATTAAAGTAGATTCTCGTTCATCGTTTCATTATAACCACTATCTAAAATAGATAACAAAAATGGTATCAGGATTTATAAGAAAACTGTATTTTTGTTATTAGAAAGTCTATAGCTTTTGGGGGAAGCAAAGGTGTACCAAAGGGGTAATCAGTATCATAAAACCGTGAAGACAAAGACAAAACCGGCAGACAAAAAATCATCACAACATAACAAACCACATAACAACATAAAACACACACACATAACAACAAAACCGCATTCAGCAACGCTATAGCTTTTGGGGGCCTGGGCGGCCCCAGACCCCCGCCTTCTGTTACTGCCTCCTCTTTCATCGGAGGCAATTTACGGCCTTGGCCGGTTAAGCTAATTGTACAGTGTCACACTATTCTATGCAACTATATATATTACGGACTTAAATATTGCAATGAAAGAGGGAGGTTTGGCGCCATAAAACCTGGTTTAACCCACCATTTCATTTGAAATGCCTGTAGCAAGTCAGGACCATTGCGACCACCAATTCTCCGGTATGACCGATTCGTTTTTGACATTTTCTCTGGACTATGAGATTGATCATTCAAGTTCGGTAGTTTTGTTATTACCTTTATTTACCAGGTTAATGAAACTTGGTATGCATATGCACCAGAACTAGTTAAGCACAGTTGTATCTCCATCTTTTGACCTTGACCTTGATTTTCCGGCGAGTGACTGACATTTTTCAGTACTTGTCAAATAGATATGTCAAAGTTTTATTAGCACCTCCATATATCAAGAACTATTAGTCCTAGTTTGATGGAATTTGGTATGCATATGCCCAAGTAGTGGTCAAGCACACTTGCATGTGGCTGTAACCATTTTCAACACATAACAATTGTAGTGTTTTTTTTATAAGCAAGAACTATAAGTCATAGATTTATAAAACTTGATATGCCTATTACTCAGTGTTATTTATTCTTACCACATCATCATCATTTTGCTACCTTGACCTTGTTTCTAGTTAAGTCCTTTTAAAGTTTTTATTGGTATTTTGTGGGAATGTGAGTTCATGTTTTTTCTCAAAAATGAATAAATAAATTAATGTACCGTGAAGTAACTAGCTATTCTTATGGTACTGGGGGGCTAGTCGTACTTAAGTATTGACTCTGACTCTTTTTTTTTGCAATATTGATTCCCCTATGGTACACGTTTGGTTCTTCTATACAACTTTTTATATGTATGGATCATGTCAAATGAAGAAACCAAACTCCCTTTGCTCTTTATTAGAATCTGCAGTACACAGACAAAACTCCGATTAAATGTAGCAATAAATAGTCATAAATGTAAATTTTGTTTTTATCTTTGCATATTAATCAGTTGAAAGCTGGCTCTCATGTTTCTAATGTGTCTTTTATATGTTTATGTTTATTATCTATGTAATCATAATGACAAACATATATATATGATTTGTGATTGATATGCCCTAATGGGCCCTATGATTAGGAAATAAAGATTATTTATTTATTTATTTAATTATCTATTTATATGGAGTTCAATATGAAGCACGGTATTCTTTTGTTAGATTGGTGAGAAAATGTGTAAATGATGAAATACAGCATTTCTGAAAATATTAAGTTTATGCGCCTGTGTTTCCTGAAGGAAAATATGCACTAAAACATTCAAAATTTCAGATTTCTTCAATTTTTAAAGAAATAGCTCATTGTGATGTCATTATGACGTCACAATGAGAGAATGTTGCCTTATTTGAAACATTTTCGCTGTAACCACATAGAAGTTAAAATTCCTGATAATAAATATCAAACTAGATATTTTTTTTCTAAACAATTCTTTTTTCTTGGACAAAATATTGGTCTTATTTCCCCTCAATCTTTATCTTCTCAGTCATACTAATAGGAATCGCATACTGGAAGAGTTTTCTGTCTGAAGAATGTCCATTTACAAAAGATGTAAGTTATACAAAATTCTTTCTACTTCTACCAATTGAATGAATAACATGCACTAGTATATTGCTACTATTCTAAACATAACAAACAAATAATATCTGATACATTTTTGACCTTGTTTAACTTTAGTTTACAAACTAGTTCTGTTTTTGTTGTATGATTAAACCTGGTAAGGAATAGTCATTTATGAATGTTTAAGCCATTAAGGTAGATAGGGTGTCTTTACAGTTATACATAGAATTTTCTTAAATTTTGGCCAAGGTTAGCTCTAGACTGGTACTTTATATCTGGATAATAAAATCAAAAGTTTACCATAAGAATCTTTGTAGAGAAAATCATGCATTTTTCAAAAATTCATTATTCCATAGATTTTTCTTAAAATTTGTGAAAATCTTTCTTTTGAATGGATCTTTATATATACTAAATAAAAAATTAAACTCGCCATCAAAATTTTAGAAAAAAGTGAAAAATGTGTTTTTCCCTATTATTTCTATACAAATTATATTAAAAAAGGGAAAATATTAAAATTCGCAAGGATGGTGTATTTTATCCAAATTTTTTGTTGTAATTATCAATTTTAATGTTTACCTAGCCCAACAGATATCAATTAGAATTACAGGCATTATATATTAAAATAAGTTATGAAAGAAGTGTAAAAAAGACGCTCAGTGATAGACACCCCATCTACCTTAAGTGACACTTCTTTTGTAATGTTTGGTGTCAAAGTACTTGTACTTTTTCTATTCATCAGCATAACGAAGTACCGGAGGGAAGTGTCATTTTATTTATATTTATTGTACAGGAACTCACCATGGTACTTTGGGGAACTGGTGCTTAATCTATCCATAGAATTTTGTAATAATGGAAGCTAATCTTTTTGACCAGTTTAACTGGCACCTTCATTGAAAATGAAAAATACTCATACGTAGATGATTTTTACCTGAAGGAAAAAAAAACTCCTATCTCTTTGAGAAATTGCTATTATCTATAGTTTTTGCAACTAAATAATTTTCTGCTATGAATCTAATGTCTTAAACAACTCTTTGACATTTATTTTGCACCTTTTCTTATGTATAAATACCATTTTTGAGCTGTTTTGCCAATGTGAAATTTTCAACAGGTAATCTTTTATACTAGGAAAATTTTTCCTTCATACAAGATAATCTCCTCTCCATAGCATTGAGTTTAAACTGATCATAGAGATCAACTTCAATTGTAACACATTCAACAGGAGGATTAAGTACGGGTACTCCAAAGTACATTGATGAGTCCCTGATCAGCTTGGGGTAATTTTAAAAAAAAAGAGTAGAGTCATGAACTTTTAGTTTATATTATATCGCCCTGCAAACAAAGATGGGTGGGTTTATAGGATAAATCTGTTTGTCTGTCTGTCTAACTATATATGTTTTAGCATAACTTCAGTCCTCCTAAAGAACTTGATGAATTCTAATAAGACTTTACATTAAGGAAATACATCAGATGAAAATGTGCATGATGAAATTTCTTTGTTCTCTCATATTATTCAGGGAAAATAGTTTGGTCTTTTTGCAATAAAGATATCAAAATGAAGCAGGGATATCCTTTGATAGCTTGTTTGACAAATTTGTAAAATTATGAAATACATCATTTATGAAAGTTTGAATTGATTGTTTTCATGGTCCTTATGTTTCTTAAAGAAAACATGCACTAAAACGTTCAAAATTTCAGATTTTCTCCAGTTTTCAAAAAAGAGCAGCTAATTTTGATATCTAAATGACATAGAAATGAGACAAATTTGTCTTATTTGATGCATTTTCTTTGTAACTACTATACATTCAAGTGTAATAGAACCGACTTCGACCGACTGTTGTGTTATTCTTTTGGACTTTCTTGTATAATATATAAAAACTATATACTTTTAGCTTTATCATTGTTTACTTAGACCACCAAAAGGATTATAGAAAGATTAAAATGACAAATGAAAGAAGCGTCCTGCTGTAAATTACTGTTAACATTGATGTTTCTGTCCACCAAATCTTATAAAATAGAAGAAAATTGTGATGTTTGGATTTTGGTTGGTACATGTATTTAGGCATCACCCTTCCTGTCAGTCAGTCCATCAGACCACATATCTCGTTAGCGCAACTCTGGTCATCCAAAAACAGCTTGATGGATATTAATAAAATTTAACATGAATGAAGTACATCATATGGAAATGTTTCTTTGGCAAAATATTGTTGCTCTCCATCCTACTTCCTCACAGTCACCTTTAGAGGAATGCATAATCTGTCTATAGAATTACCTTTAAAATTGTGGGATCTACAAAATTCTTTGAATGAATTATAGTGCTACTGTTTCACGGGTGTTCGAAATACAAATGACAACAAACTTCCAGACAATAAATTTTGCTAGGTCTGACGCGCGTTTCGTCAATTCAAGACTCATCAGAGGCGCTCTACCAAAAATATTGAAAATGCCAAGCACTTTATGATTATGAAGAGCATAGAACAGTAAAACCAAAAATACTAAACTGGGGATCCAAATTATTACTAAGATGATCAACCTATGTCTGGGGTAGGAAGAACCTTAGGGTTTAAACAATTTTGAAATTTAAACGGATAATTTAAAGCTTTGATGTGTTCTCCAACACAAGAGTGTTGTACCGGAGCGGGCTAATCTCGGGGAATTAAAACTCCCCAGCAGTGCTAACCTTCATGGGTGTTCGAAATACAAATGACAACAAAGTTCCAGACAATAAATTTTGCTAGGCCTGACACGCGTTTCGTCTATTCAAGACTCATCTGAGGCGCTCTACCAAACATATTGAAAATGCCAAACACTTTATGATTATGAAGAGCATAGAACAGTAAAACCAAAAATACCAAACTGGGGATCCAAATTATCACTAAGATGATCAACCAATGTCTGGGGTAGGAAGAACCTTAGGGTTTAAACAATTTAAACGGATAATTTAAAGCTTTGAGACTTCATGTAACTAAGGACCCTAACATTTTCACTCATTGCCCAGTGACAAGACAAGAAGCGAATTTGGTCAACGCTGACAGTTAAATTTTTCTCGGCACAGACTTTAAATAAATATGTACGTGTATAATACCACTTTACATTTATAAAACATCCTGTTGTCTATCATACTATACAAAAAGTGCTAATTTAACATAATTGAAATAGTTCAGACATTTCCTCAGAAGTGGTATCTCGGGGTATCAATCTACTGTATCATCCTCTCAGCTATATGTTATTTATTTAATGTTAGAGGCAATAGGTGAAATTGGGCATAAGGCGAAATTCCTAGTTAGATATGAAAATTACACCGGGTTGTTGGTGTTAATTTAGCATTTTGCTAAATCTCTATGATTTACATATTATCCTTTGTTCTTGTTATCTAAAGTCATTCCGAGTTTTTGTTAAAGAGAGTCAAGACCAAATACAACACACTGGATCATATGTATACAAAGACATGACATTCTAGAAGCCAAATAAATCTCATTTAAACTTAAAAAGTACCGTTACTGTGCTACATTTCATCATGACATCTATTGTCAGCAATTCGGAAGCAATGACATCAGCTTTTAGATGTCGACTATTCTTTTGAATTTTTGGTATCGATATCAAAATAAGATATACAGTTTTTAGTCGGGATAATCGCTGCAGCGATAACCCAAGGCTATAGTTGCGATAGCCTTTCGGTAACTGAACAATCAAAAGCTAGCTGATGGTCTTGTTGCCTCATCACACATCTATTCATATATCAAGCTCGCATTACAGTTCCTTATTCAAATATCAAATTACTGCTTTACTTTTATACAAACCATAAAATATTGTAAATGATCCAGGCTACCAGTACTTTCATTTTCTTCTTAAACTCATATATAGTGTTTGTTTTCTTATATATTTAGTAAATAATATTGCAAGGCAACTTTGTTTTAACAATTTTGATGACTTAGTAAAAAAAAATGCATTAGAGTGGCAGAAAGTAATGCCTTTACCTAGCTACCTTTGTCTCGTAGAGTTATTAAACTTATGTATATGCATGAATATGAAAATTACCGTCTTTATGATTAAGTGTGAGTGAAGCCTTGAACTAAGCATTCAGATGTCTCAGTGCCATTTGTTAAATTTGAATGTATTTTTGGTTTGTTGTCGTAAATCAACTAAGAGACAGTCAAACATAATGATTAATGATTTTTCATGCAGATTAATTCTTCAAGATAAAACTGTCATTGAATGAAAAATATTGATCCTACTTTTAAACTAATATATTAACTGATAAATGTTTTAAAGCGTCTAACATCTATTAAAATCGTAGAAAAATGAGAAGTTTAAGTATTCTTCTCCTCTGCTTAATTGTGCTAATTTGGCATTCCAATTTTTGTTCCATCAAAATTCATCGACAAGTCACTCCGAGTTGTATGTGGTTAAACAAAGCCTACAAAATAGCATCAATGGACTTCGAACAGATATGGAAAACAATTTGAGACTATTTGCATCCCGAGTGGATTAAGGTAATAACAAAACTACCGAACTTGAATGATCAATATCATAGTCCAGAGAAAATGAAAAAACGAATCAGTCATACCGGAGAATTGGTCGATCGCAATGGTCCTGACCTGGTACAGGCATTTCAATCGAAATGGTGGGTTAAACCAGGTTTTATGGCGCCAAACCTCCCTCTTCCATTGCGATCTTAGGATCCGGTAATGACCATAGAACACAAAATAGTTGTGAGACACAATAGGGATATTGAGGTGATCATCTCAGTACAGCAGACCAGTCAAACACTAATTAAAACAATTAACCACCATATCTTTTAACTCAATTTTTAACTTTTTTACTAGTGGCTGATAACGAAGAAAGAATTTCTTTAGGGATCGTATGAGACGTATTTTCTTATAGCCCTGCTCCAAAAGTTGGTCACGAAGAAATCGGTGTCTGATCAAAAAATCTGTGAAATGTGTGCAAGCTCTAGCCTATCGAATAAGTTGTAAAATATAAACACCGTATGCAGGGGAAGTAGGTATATTGCTCTGTAGATTAGGAAAATTAATAATTTGAAAATTAAAATCGTCTCTTTTATCGTAAATTTTTGTACTGAGATGACCACCTGGGTCAAATTCGAGGTGCAAGTCCAAGAAAGACGTGAAGCAATTTGATTCGGTGGTCTAATTAATCTCCAATTCTGGATGCTATATTAAAGAAATCCATCTACCAAATGAAGTTTTATTGACAGAAAGGACATCATCAATATATCTGAATGTAAGATTAAATGACCTTGCCTCTTTCATCTTCTTGTTCTTTACAAGTCCCTGAAGAAATTCAGTCTCGTAGGAGTATAAAAACAAATCGGCGAGGAGAGGAGCACAGTTTGTGCCCATTGGAATGCCGATTTGTTGTTAAAAAATCTCTCCTCCGAAGGTGACAAATATTTTGTCAATGAGGAAATCAAGCATACTGCAAACTTGTTCCAGTGAGTAACAAATTTTATCTTTGGAAGATGTTTTGGAAAAGAATGTAGAGTTATAACCCCAAACAACAAAATTCCTAGAGTTCGAAAAGGCTTTTTCGAGAAGTTGTTAGACTTCCCTGCCATGGTAACCACGGCAGCCATTTTGAACTCTCTGGAATACCATAAAATAGGCTATTATTTCATTCATTTTTTTTATATAAAAAGGTGAAAACCTATCCAATGAAAAATTATTATGGTTATTATTTAATCCCCAAGGTACAAAATCATAAACCAAACTTTGAGATTTACATATTATTAACATTGTACTTAAGCTGGCTATCTAACCCATAAAATGTTATTATTAATGTGTATTTTTCCATTGAAATTAAGGCATTTATGTTATTTTTTACAGGTAAATTACATAAAACCCCAACTGTAGAATGAATTGTTTTTGTTTTAGCTATAAAAATGAACAATAGTTCTTCACAATGTAAAAATATCCCAATGGCTTTCTTCTTTGATTAATAGAAAAATGGCACTGAAATTGGTTACCATGGTTACAAGTTAAAACAAGCATTAAAAAAAACATAAAAAAGGCAGGTGACCATATTTTTGGGTACACAAGTCAAATTAAATCATATTACTATGGATTAACCTTAAAGTACTTCAAGGTCATTTATAAGAAGTTCAAGGTCACGCAATTTATCAAATTAGAATAGAGGTTTTAGAGGAAATATGTACTTTTTCAGTTTGACATGGCCTTGGCATTATTAAAGTTGGAGTTTATGTGTATGTAAAAAGATACGACAATCTGTTTTCTTGTAATAAATATACGACTTTAAATTATTAAAATGATATCAGCCAAAATAGGACAATCCTTTGAAATAAGGCTCCTTAATACTGGTTTTTAGCAGATAACGATGAACCTTAAGCACTCCGAAATTGCCATTTCAAAAGATAAATGTTTTAACGTACCCTGTGTTGTTTTTACAACATTTTGCTTTAATTAAAATTGGGTAATGCTCAGTCATCTGAAAGGTCAAGGTCAACTAAAGAATGATAATTTTCTGTAAAATCCTTATAAAATTGGCATACTTTTGTGACCTTGAACTTCACCTTAATGACCTTGAAGTTCTTTTAAGGTCAATTTATAGTCAAATGATTTATTTTGGCTTGTGTTATTAGAAGCTGCACCAAAAATATGGTTACCTGCCTATTTTATGGAATTTTGAATAAATAGATTGTTTTAACTGGTAACCATGGTAACCAATTTCAGCACCATTTTTCTATAAAACTAAGAAGAAAGCCATTGGGATTTTTTTATATGTTGAAGTACTTTAGCTCATTTATATAGTTTTTACAAAAAAAAATCTATAGTTGGGTTTTTTTAAGTAATTTAACTGTAAAAAGTACAAAAATGCCAATATTTCAATAAAATAATACAAATTAAAACGAGTATTGATTGTGACGGCAGCCGTCACAGATGTTCCCCAAACGAACAAGATGTACCTTAAAGCAGCAAAAATACTGCCTTTTTTCAGTTTTATAGAATATAGAATATATATGTATTGTCAATGATGTGTTTAAACATACCATCTTGAATAAATTTTGGCGCCAATGTTGGATTTAGAAATTTCACTTATTTGCATTTGACGGAAAACTGTAAATATCTCTTTAGAACTTTTTAAATATTTTTGTAGTACTTATCAAGCTCTATAGTACCACGAAGTTTCAAGGTGCTCAACACTTGTGTTACTGAGATATGACAATAAAAAAAGCGGCCTTTTAAAATATTTCGAAGTCCTTATGGACACCTCTGATGTGGAGCATTACTCACAACATCAAAATCTACCAGAATATTAATTTTTATCAAAATCCAAGCACTTTTAAATTTTGGCGGCCATCTTGGATTTTGAAATTTCACATTTTCGCATTTTGCGGAAAAACCGCAAATATCGCTTCAAAATTTTTTGTGATATTTTTGTAGTTCTCATCAAGCTCTATTATCCTAACGAGTTTCAAGGTCCTGACCACCTAGGTTACCGAGATATAGCAATGTCCTATATAATGAACTTTCGCTGTTTACTCGGAAACGGTGGCCATTTTGAAAATTCCGAAAACGTTGTGCACACCTCTGATATGTGCCCTATCGCTGTGGAAAGTTTCATAAAGCTCAGTCTTCACATCTCTTCGGCTATACCCGGACAAGCGTTTTTTTAGAGTGCGGAAGAAGAAGAATAATAAGAAACGGAGTAAAAACAATATGTTCCCACACTTCGTTTGGGGAACATAAATAGTATATTTTGCACTAAATAATCAGCTTTATCATGATGATATTAATATGTAAAACTTAAAACTTGGGTTTTAATTTTGTACCTTTGGGTGTAAATTATACTCATAATAGTTTTTGATTTGATAGGTTGTCCATCTTTTATAACAAATCAAGGAAATATAGCCTATTTCAGGGTATTCAAGGGGGTTCAAAATGACCGCCGTGGTTACTATGGCATCGGAAGTCAATAAAGTTAAATGGAGGTTAATTTTGTCATGATTATACCTTGAATACTTTGCAAAATAAAAATCTTCAAAATCTGTGACCTACTTTGTCCCCTCATAGGCCAAATTCTTTGAATTTTACAGAGAATGGCTGCTGGCGGTTGTCCATTATGGGTTTTCTAAATTGCTGTTTAATTGTGGGCTGTGTCGCGTACACTTATTCCACATCTCATTATTTTCTATATCTTAAACAACTTAAATGGCAAGACTGCTGGCTGTTTTCAAATGTATATGTTTTATTTGCCGGTGTGGTTAAACCGTTCAATAAAACAATCAAACCTTTTATAGTTTCATCAGCAACGGCACAATATATCATTTTTGAATTGAGCAATAAGATTCTTAGAGTGTGGTGCATTTATTTAGGAGGTGTGTTATTTAGTTTAAACATATTTATTTATCCTGGATTGGGAAACAAGCTTAATGCTTATGTAAATCCCTCTCCAGCTAGCAGTTTGCGAGTGTGGCCTTTGCAGCGGCCCCCATTGAGCCTACTCTTATCGAACTCTACAAAGGGGTCTTTAACGTGCATGGGGTATTACTCTCCACATACACGGGACAACCTTTTTTCGTCCCTTCCGAAGGACTAGCATCGTTCCTTGAGACCATCCTCGCAAATGGTGTCAAGAGAGAGTCGGAAAATTGGTTCATGAAATTTTCACCCCGGACGAGGATCGAACCACGAACCTTGATGTTAGTAGCCCGACGCGTTAACCACTACACCACCGGCTCTCTTAGGTGTGTTATTTAATGGGTTTATGTAGTTTTTGTGACTTTCTGCTGTGAATATAAATAAATTGCAATCATCATTTAAAGGCAAAGCTCTGTTTAACCCAAATATTTATCACTCGTTGCTTTTTACAGAAGGCGATTCCAATTTTGGCGCTTTTGTATAAAGTGTTTTACGATTAGAGGCAACATCTTTACTTTGCCCTATATGAAACTGATCGCCATATATGGTATGACACAGGTGTGTCGAAAAGTGTCTTAACACACTCTTTACTTTTCTGTTGAAAATAAGGACAGGAACAGAAAAGGACAAGAGAAACTTGTTTAAGCACTTGAAAAATGTGAACCACAAGATATCAAGTAAATACTTCCGCTTCATGCATACATATTTTGCAATTGAAAGTCCCATTTAATACTTATGGTTTGACCTTCTATTGTTTTGATTCAAATGCTGGTGATGAGAGGTTACTTCTTGAAATATCGATATACAGCATAACCAAATTAATCGTTCTTATAGAAGAAAATGAGATGTGGAATAAGTTTACGCGAAACAACCTACAATATAAACGTAAGTTTAAAACATCCACAATGGAAATACCCGTTTTGGTATTGTATCCAATAACGCAATTTCAGAATATTTTATTTCAGAATACACATCTACATTTCCTCACGAACTTGGTAAGGGACCGATTATTTAACTTGAAAGGGGGGCTTGGTTTTTTCCTAAAAATATTCTGAAAATTATTTTTGATGAAAAAATATTTTTGCAGCAGAGGGTAAGAAATAAAATTCTGAAAAAGGATTTCTGCCATATAAAATAATGATAATGAAAAAAAAAATCCTCGGAAAACAAAAAACCAAGGCCATTCAAGTTAAATGGTCCGTCCCTAAGCGCTCGTTGAAGGTTTAAAAAAGAGAAGTTGAGGTATTACTTTTGTATCTTTTTATATCTAAAAAGACAAATTACATTACTTCGGTATGGATTCCATTCAAATCTGAACTCTTCTATTGCTACTCTAGATATTGGAAATAATACAACAACAGTATGAAGGTGTAAACGAAAAAGGTAATTGGTTAAACATTGTATTTTAAAACCTTTCTTGACCTGTCTACCATTAAACTTATCTATAAACTCTTTTCTTTTCTCTACGCCATAAAGGAAAAGACTATTTCTACTCGATTTCAATAGACTTTCAATAAAAATTTGATTCAATCATTCAATCATTGTTTAAATTTTAAAAACAAATAAATAAAAACAAACTGATTTTGGTAATAAAAGAAGTACCCATTTACCATATTATATTATGGTCAGTTCAAAGACTTAAATAGATAAAATATTTTTTTGAATTTTAGTTCCTGTTACAGCCTGTGTAACTGACAAGACTTACAAGACGGCAACTAAAGTCTCCTTTCAGTACATTAAGTCAAAGATAGGACCGATAGACACCGATACACTTACGAATGGACACGGCTTTATATGCCCTTCAACAGGATTGTATACGGTTTCCTTTTCGATGTTGTCATATACCTCGGGTGCTAGGTTTAATATTTACAAAAACGACAATGCAGTAGTAACTCACTACACGTCGAATGACGACCATTTCGACAGCGGAACGTCTGTTGTGGCTTTGGGGCTCAATGTAAATGACACAGTGTCAATATAACCAGTTGGTGATATATACATGGACAGCTATGGCACGCGACAGTCACAAAAACCCCATAAACTGAGTTTATCGACCGTAAACTATAGTTAGCGGTCGATAAACTGGGTTTATCACTCGCTAACTATAGTTTGCTGATGCTAATGATAATTTCAGTTGTTTAAAATTTATCATTAGCGGTCGATAATGGGGGTTTCAAATGCTAATTAGGGTTTCTCGGTGATAAACCGAATTTATCGGTGATAAACTGAGTTTATCGGTGATAAACTGAGTTTATCGGCGATAAACTCAGTTTATCAACCGCAAACTATAGTTTACGGTCGATAAATGTTGTTTTGCGTTGATAAAGTAGCATTTGCGCCTTGCAAACTAAAGTAACCGAGTGAACTATGGATTACGTTCTATAAAATAGTTTATTATGCAGTTGCTATTGCATGCTATGAATATGTCATGTGGTTTGGAAAGTATCAATAACAGAAACTAAGTAAGCGTGCCTTCATACCCTACGAGTTCAATTAATATTATCCCTGAGGAATACCTATTGAGGTACAACAAGCATTGTAAAGATTATTTGCATGCATATGAAAGTCATAACAAGATTCCGTTAAACTTAGAAATATGAAATGCAGAATTCAAGATTGTCTTTGTCAAAAGGGTCGCACCTTTTATAAAAAAAATACAGAAAAAAACCTAATTATATGCACAACTTTACGAAGTGTACTTCTTGCATACCAAGTTTCATTTATTTCTGCTAAGTAGTTTCAGAGGATTTGCGTCCATTAAATATGATAACAGACGGGTGGGATGGGCTGACGCTCGAGTCAGTCAAAAACAACTTTGCATTGTAGGTTATAAAACCCTGATAAACCAAGTTTGTTTAATTAACATTAGCTGTCGACTATGGAAATTTTCAATGCTAATTAGGGTTCCTGGGTGCTGAACTGCATGGCATGCGACAGTCACAAAACCCCATAAACTGAGTTTATCGACCGTAAACTGTAGTTAGCGGTCGATAAACTGGGTTTATCACTCGCTAACTATAGTTTGCTGATGCTAATGATAATTTCAGTTGTTTGAAATTTATCATTAGCGGTCGATAATGGGGTTTTCAAATGCTAATTAGGGTTT
Source organism: Arcuatula senhousia (assembly GCA_963971305.1). Taxonomy (NCBI): domain Eukaryota; kingdom Metazoa; phylum Mollusca; class Bivalvia; order Mytilida; family Mytilidae; genus Arcuatula; species Arcuatula senhousia. The sequence continues at coordinate 52,713,500 of OZ020307.1, read as the reverse complement.
CTCGATGATAAACCGAATTTATCGATGATAAACTGAGTTTATCGGCGATAAACTGAGTTAATCAACCGCAAACTATAGTTTACAGTCGATAAATGCTGTTTTGCGTTGAAAAAATAGCATTTGCACCGCGTAAACTAACGTTATCGCTGATAAACTTGGTTTCATGAACGTAAACTATAGTTAGCGTGCGATAAACCCAGTTTATCAACAGCAAACTATAGTTTACGGTCGATAAATGTGGTTTATCAGGTTTTTGTTATTATCGCGTGCCATAGACAGCTATGGAAGAAGCAGAGGTACCAGTGGGGTATCCGAATATCAAAAGTCCGAAAGGGCAGAGACAAAACCGGTAAACACCAACAAGAACGGGACAAACACAGACAACATGTAAAACATGGAAACACAAAATGACTGAATATCAATCAACAACGCGAACTCCAGTCGAAACAAGAGTGAACTCAGGTGCTCCGGAAGAGTAAGCAGTTCCTGCTTGCTATAGCACACCCGTCGCGTTGCCAATAGTCCATTCAGCGTGTCAAATCCGGTAAAGGAAGACAAAACAACACCCTACGACAAACCAACATCTGCACTCATCTGAGAGATCGATATCCCATATTTGTCTATAAGTGCATGATGTCTTCCATAAAATTTCTTGAGTGAAGACAGCAACCGAGGAGCAACATAACCCTGTGTGAGCAATTTTTGCGTCAGACGTGTCGCTCTGCTAAGGAAATCGATGTACGTCCCGCACGCTCTGGAGTAACGAATCAATTGAGATACGTAAACTCCATAAGCTGGAGCGGACGGAATGTTGCTACACAAGAAGGGAAAGTTGACGATTGGAAAGTTGAAGTCATCACGTTTGTCATAGAGCCTTGTTGAAAGTCTTCCTTGTGAGTCAATTTCTAGATGTAGATCTAAATATGAAGCAGACTTCCTAGAATCCGTTGTGTCCTTTATCTCAAGCTCATGGGGATATATGAGATGGAGAAAGTCACCAAATCGAGAATTGTTTAGTGAAAGGACATCATCAATATAACGGAACGTGAGGTTGAAAGAGAGAGCTAGTCTACGGTCTTTTTTGTCTAGAAGAGATTGTAAGAAGTCTGCTTCATATGAATGAAGAAACAAATCAGCAAGCAAAGGTGCACAATTAGTGCCCATTGGAATCCCTATTGTTTGCTGAAAAACACGTCCACCAAACTGAACAAATATGTTGTCAATAAGAAAGTTGAGCATGTCGATTATTTGGTCTTCTGTAAATTTGTTCTTTTTCTTAGACTCATTGATGACAAAGTAAGTCTTGGTATAATCGACTACAAGAAATTTGTACCTGCGTTTTCCATTCTTTTTGAAAAAGCTGCGTTTAATCAGCTGTGCCAATCGCGATTTCAGTTGTTCATGTGGAATAGAAGTGTAAAGTGTGGAGAAATCGAATGTTTTGATGCTGTTACAAGATGAAACTGATTTAGAGTTAAGAATCTCCATCAGTTCTTTCGAATTCTTCAGGATCCACATTTGATTGACACCATTTCTAGAATAACAACAATCGTAATATTTCTGGAGGCCGGATTTTATTGCCGTAAGTATTGAAGTTAACAGAACTGAAAGAGGCTTAGTTGTACATTTGGATGACCCTGCAATGAAGCGCTGTTTGTATGGATTTTTATGTAATTTAGGAATCCAATACAGGGATGGAATGTCATCATTACTGCCACCAACAGAAAGGCCGAAGGAGGAAATGACAGATTTGTGATTGTCAATGATTTCCTCCTTAGACAGTGTTGTAGCCTTGTATGTGGTGCTATTGCTGGTACAACCAACCCCCAATTCAGCTGTCAAACAGTCAATATAGTGTTTCTTGCACACAAAAATGATGTTATTTGGTGCTTTGTCTGCAGGTACAACAACATATTTGTCATGTAAGGTGGACAGTGTTTTGGCAACATCAGCGTTGCTGAAAATGGATGTTGCCTTAGTGCTCATTGAGCCTATCAAAGAATTGATTCTTTTCAAAACCAATGACCTCACAGCTTTTACCCATTCTGACAAAACGTCACATTCTTTCTCCTGTTCTTTTTTTTGGCCCATTTTCTGGATCATGTTTAACAATTAATATTGATAATTTACATCACAATTTGTTTACTTTTACATCATATTAAAGTCTGCGTGAACCAAATTTTAACATTCGAAATTGATGGCCACGGTAAAATAAGATAATAGACGATACAGACGTCATAATCGCAATGATTAACATTTTTACCGAATAAAATACTGTGGTTTCATTATTATTCGTGGGGTATTAATTTTCGTGGTTTTCGTGGGAGGCTTTGACCCACGAAATTTAATACCCCACGAAAAGGAAATTTGAAATGGATCTGTATGCTGCAGACTTCAGAACCACGAATTCAAGATTCCACGAAATAGTCCTTTTTGAACAAACCACGGAAATTGGTACCCACGAAAATAAATGAATCCACAGTAATTACTTTCATTATGAATGTATTAAATATGGTGTCTTAAGTAAAGGCTATTAGGATAGAAATGATAAACTATTTGATATCTTTGACGGAGATTTTGGATAGGAGAGAAAACGACCACTGATCTACGTTGAAGTTCCAGGCAAATTTTAATTTGTTTTTCTTTTCGATTTTTTGTCCTCTAAGGTTTTCCATGACAACAGAAAACTTGATTTGAATCTATTTAAGTCGACAGATACACACATGTACATGTATTTGTCGTATTGAAGAAAGGCAATTGCTGCAAAAAATTAGTTTTCATACCAGGGAAGTAACTGTAATCCCAATAATAAGATTCACATTTTATGTTTACTATAAAATTTACTGGTTTTATTAGTCATCTGTCTCGCGTTTCTAGATTTTTTTAATCGTCACGACGAAATGGACGACAGACTATTACAACTGCCCAACAAAGAAAAAGGCAGCGGATAGTATTTGAACACATAAGCAAATATTGATAATTTACATCACAATTTGTTTACTTTTACATCATATTAAAGTCTGCGTGAACCAAATTTTAACATTCGAAATTGATGGCCACGGTAAATAACTAAAAGAAAATCTACAGTCTAGGAGGAAAATCAATCAACATTCTCTTTTTGATCGACTAATTAAGAGTAAAAAAACAATGTTAATCACATTTTTCTGTTTTATTTTTACTTTTATCAAATTTATAGCTGAAAAATCTATAAAATTTGAATTATTAAGTGCAGTTCTCTGTAAGAATCAGGCAAACTTTTAGAAATATGAATCATGATTTAAAAAACACACGGTTTTGACAATAAATTGTCATTCAAAATAGCCTTCTAATGAAGAAACAAACATTATTTGTTGTCTTGAGTGTCAGAGGATGGAGAAAAATTTCTGTTAAAATGATAGGAATTTAGTGTGACTTGACAGAGTTATCTCCCTTAGTTTCAAATTTTATATGCATTTCACCCAAAATATATCTCAAATTACTGACTTTTAAAATAAGGGCAAATGCAATTTTTGTTACTTTTTAAGTATTTTGAACAGTATTTTGAAGTCAAACTCGTGTGTTTTTTTTTTTATCATGATTCACCCATTGCCTGATTCTTACAGAGAATGGCACTTAAGGGAGTACGAGGTTCAGAAATTGAACATTTTCGAGATCCTCGGCTCTTAACCATTCAAATGCATTAAAAAATTTTCAACATGTTTAGTTAATATTTGTTCAGAACTATTAAGATAAGGTCATAATAAACACCCTTTAACAATTTCATTCAATTCTAATTACAATTTCTATGTTAAAACAGAAGACGAACTTTCAATGTTTTTCCTATGAAAAATCTAGAGAAAAAATTTTCCCGTCATAATTTTAGATGCTTATATCTTGAAAACGGCCCCATGTTTTTGAAAACTTTTTTCATAAAGTCTAGCTATTTTGAGCTATTCTTTCCAAATTTTCTATTCTAAAAAACTTTTAATTACAAAAAATATCAGGCTCGTACTCCCTTAAGAATAAATAGCAAATTACGATCCCTTAAGACAACATCAGGTAGAGAGAAAAGATAAAAAGAACAAAAAAAAATGCTCATGATAAAAATTCTGTTGGTCTGATTTCATATATTAGAGTACATATTAAAGTTGTAGTCATTTAGCTGACAAAATTGTTTAGCAGATACTTATTTTTTTTATTAATTATTCACGTGTCAAATCTATTTTCGTTTTTTCTTCCCCCAAAGGTGCAAATTTAAAAGTATATCGCCCTCTACTTTATCTGTTCAAGGGGTACCTGTCAATCAAAACATGTTTTTTTTTACATCAGTCGATAAATGCTTCTTAGCTAGCTGTCAGTAACTGCGAGTGTTCTCAAGAGAGTTTCTTTACGTCTCATTGTTCTCGTATAGTATTCTTGTCTCAGGTTCTCTCTTGGTGAATTGAACTTTTGTCTATTTGATTTTTAAAGTGTGTTATTTTTTGTGCTTTGTACAAGATTAACAATAGGGGGAAGGTTGGGCCCAAAAAACTAGTTTAACCCCGCCACATTTTATATGTGCCTGTCTTAAGCCAGGAATCTTTTTAAAAGGTTTTGTTTGTTCCTGTCAACTGTCTGTTTTTTTTTATGTCCAGAAATGGGTCTTTCTTTGGTCATCTAGGGATTTGTTTGAATCTTATGTATTGTTTTTTTTTTTTCTGGTCTGGCTGTTCTAAATTTTGATTTTTTAAATTGCCGTTTTAGCGTCTATTCCAGCAGTTGAAGAAATACAGATGTCAGACCAAAATCACACTCCTTCTTAAATCTTAAGAAGTTTATATTTCACAACTTATTCGATATGTCAGAGCTTGCACACATTTCACAGATTTTTTTATCAGACACCGATTTCTTCGTGACCGACTTTTGGAGCATGGCTATAAAAAAATTCGTCTCATTACGATCCCTAAAAAAATTCTTTCTTCGTTATCAGCCACTAGTAAAAAAGTTCAAAATTGAGTTAAAAGATATGATAGTTAATTGTTTTAATTAGTGTTTGACTGGTCTGCTGTACTGAGATGATCACCTCAATATCCCTATTGTGTCTCACAACTATGTTGTGTTCTATGGTCATTACCGGATCCTAAGATCGCAATGGAAGAGGGAGGTTTGGCGCCATAAAACCTGGTTTAACCCACCATTTCGTTTGAAATGCCTGTACCAAGTCAGGACCATTGCGATCCACCAATTCTCCGGTATGACTGATTCGTTTATGTCATTTTCTCTGGACTATGAGATTGATCATTCAAGTTCGGTAGTTTTGTTATTACCTTTATTTAAGAGCTCTACAAACATCTCAGCTTCAAAGACAAAGTGTATTCATGTCATTTAGCACCAATAATGTTGTGTTCAAAATGCTTAGTATTTCAGTTTTCTTAATATCAAAGGTATCACCTGTTAAGATTAGATTCAATTGTTGACCTTACTTTGATCAGCTAAACATACCTTTGTTACGCAGTTCTCTAAAGTTTTTAAAGCACATTACGCTTTGTTAAACTTGTTATATATACCAGACAAAAAATGTGACTTTTGATCATTACATTTGATAAAGATAACACATGTTCAAATCATATTATATTGTAAATATAAACGGTTTCAAGTAAAAATTAAGTTTCACTCAGTGATAGGACAAAATGAACCGTTTTTACATTATTTTAGTTATATTGGTCTTTCCTTCAAATGGATTTTTACTACAACAGAATTCGTCGACCGGTAGCTCGAATTCTTCATCTAAGTCTGAGTTGTATGAGGTGAAACAAAGCTTTCAACACAGTATCAACGAACTTCGGACAGATATGGAGAACAATTTAAAGCTATTTGCATCTCAAGTGCAAACTGAATTAAATTCTGCTAAAATCAAAACCGACAACAAGGAAGAAAAGAACGATTCTGCTTGCGTAGACCTGGAGTTAAAATACAAAGAACTTAAGGATGAACATGCAAACCTTACAAAGTATTATTCGGCATTAGAAGAAAAGTTGAACTTGATTATGCCACTTATAGAGACAATAAACAATCGTACAACATTAGTGGAACACGGAACTCAAAACATGACCGGCCTAAAACCAGTCAAGGATATGCAGACAGTTATTACTTTACAACAGAACGTATCGGAAATATCTATAAAAGTGAACCAGTTGTCGTTGAACCAGCAAGCAAGAGCTCAGGATTTTCTGGCTCTCTATAAACAAACAGTAAATCTGGAAAAAGAAACAACCCGATCAGTCCAGAGTCTTCAGTCTGACTTAAATTCAACCAACACGCATTTGAAGAATGAATTAGGTATTTTGTTATTTCATAACTAATCCAGGCTTGCATTTACAAGCATTAATTATGAAAGCCTAGTGTAGATGAATGATAATGAGTTTGTTTCATTGTAACATAATATCCAGTCTTATTACAATTATTGTAATATTTTCGTCATGTTCAGAAAAAAGCAAAGATAATCGAAGATATACACACGCTTAAAAACACGTTTGGATAGTTCCTTAATTTTTTAGCACCGAAAAACAACTCTTGTTGCGTCTTGAGTTGATTGGTGTTCGGTTGTCTTTGTTTTGTGTTGTCTATGTATACGTGTTGCTCTCGATTGGGTTGTCTGAATTTGTCTAATTGGACTTTTTATAAATATTTGAATGCTGCTCTGCCTCTTCAAATATATAACGGGTTGTATCTAAAAACACCAATGTCGTAAAAACCTTAACTTACTGACTAGGATAACATAATATTGATGTGTTTAACCACGAAATATATTTTTTATTACCTTTCTAGATAGACAGATTTCCATGCTTCGAGATGGTTTCCATTCAAGTCTGAATTCTTCGACGGCTACTCTGACAAAAGAACTTGTTGAACTCAAACAAGACTACAACAGTCTGAAAGAAAAAGGTAAAATGAATTATGTTTTCAAAACCTTTTTGTACCTTTATCACATAGATACTATTTGTTTTAATTAAAAAATTAACTTCAAGTCACAAAATTGAAAAGGATTTTTTATTACTGAAAAGAATTCTATCCATAATCTATCTATAAAACGAATATTCAAAAGTTAACAATAAATATATATAAAAAATACAATAAACGTTTTCTTTTTCCAGTTGCTGTCACAGTCTGTACTGGTGGTTTTCACAGCTATCCATCTAAAGTTCCCTTTACCAACATTAAATCCCAGACCGGACCGATCGACACGGATGCTCTTAAGAACGGAGACTTCAAATGTACATCTGCGGGACTGTATATGGTCTCATTTACATTGGTATCTAATACCTCGAAAGTTCAGTTCTACATTTACAAAAATGACAACCAAGTCATCTACCACTACATCTCTAATGACGACCATTACGACAGCGGGACGTCTGTTATGGCACTGGAGCTTAATGTAAACGACACCGTGTCAGTAAAGCCAGCAGGTAGTCGTATATACTTCAGCTCTGCTGAATCATGTTTGACAGTTATCAAGATAATGTAATTGTAAAACGATAGACTTTATATATCTTAGGTCTTAATCATTTACTAATAAAAATATTTACTCATAACAAATGTAAAATAATTATATTTTAAGTAAAAGATATTGATCTAGAAATTGTTACTAGTAATTATTTGATAACTCTCATATATTGTATAAATTTTAGATTACTTGCAGCCATATTTTCTATCAATACCAAATGACAAGATGACAAGAAGTGACCACCGATCATTGTTTAAGGTTACTTGCTGTTTTTAATTACAAATTGTTATTAGCCCTTTTTATTGATGTTGTGTTGTTAACATTGATTCCGCATATCATTATCTATACAAAAAGTATGTTCTCCTTGAAAACACCACCCCCCCAAAAAGAATAATTTTTATCTATCATTTATACGTCATATATAAATACAAATTATTGAAAATAACACCTGGACACGTATGAAGCAAATAGCGCTGCAATACATGAATAGTAATATTGTCATTTGATTCAAAACAAGGTGACAGAGCTGGCAACAGTGGATCAAAAATCTTAATAAATAACTTTGTATAATTATTGTTTCAACCTGGTCAGGAATATACGATGGCAGAATGCGGCCATGAGAAAAATAATAATATTTCGTTCCCTCAAGATACGATAAAGAGATAAATTATTTAAAAGTATTTATAAATACACCAACTTTTCAAACAGCCGATCGACGGATCGAGGTACATTACCGAAACAAACAAAAAAAATGTCACATTTTAACTCACCATCAAAATTACAAGTTCATACTATTATAGTAAAAATTCAATCCTTTGGTTCTGGATCTGGATCTGGATCAATACTGTGCTGGGTCTGTTAAGACATAGTCGCACAACAGGTTAAAAGCCAACGGTGTATGGCGGAAGGCACTATTTACAAGTTAAAAACAATACGGAAGCTCAGCAAAACCTGAGCTGGCTGACTCCATCCTTGAAGGTATCCAAGGAGTCAGCTGATACTAGTTGTTGTGGCAGCCCGTTCCAGATGGTGATTCCAGATGGTTCCAGATGGTTCAACATGAAATAAAAAAGCTTCGCCGAGCGCAGCATGATACGACCCCTGTAGGTTTTAGGCCCAATATGGATAGTCAATTGCTCTTGACACATGCAGCCTTTGGTGGACTTTCCGCCCACATTCCACTAGGAATTCATTTTTATTTTTCAAAGGGAGACAGAAATGAATTACAATTACAAAAATATCACCCCTTTTGGTCGATAATTAAGGCTTTCTGCCACTTTTCATTTTTGCCCCTTTTGGCCCCTTATGGCGATAAAGGGTAGGAGGGGTTCACAAAATTAACATCATTCCTCAATTTGTAAATTCATTACTTCACAAGAATTTATTAGCAAACAAAAATGAAATCGGACAACCAATAGGACTTTCAACTTTGGCCCTTTTGGCCCTTAATTTCATAACGAAAAAAGTGGAGGCTGCAATAATTAACCCTTTATTTTGTTTTGACTACTTGACAAGACTAAACATGCAAAAAAAAATTTCAAAATTCGACCAGAAATAAAAAAGCTCATTTTTGCCCTTTTTTTGCCCCTTATTTCCGAATGAAAAGAAAGGGGACCCCCAAATTAATACCACCTATGATATAATATTATTAATTTATATTTTTTACTTGATTTGATTAGTTGAATCATACCAGGTGACCTGGTGATATTTTTTGATATTGACTTGGCACGTGCAAAAAATTGATATTGCACGGTCACGTGTTTCATTCGAATATGGGTTTGTTTCATTCCCCGGCCGAGAAGACCCCCCAAAGGCAAAACAGAAATTTTAAGTAAACATAAGCAAATAACGACTCTCAAATGAGAATTTCAGCAGAGACGACTGAATTCCCAAGCAACGATTTGTTCATTTGTTGATTTGGCAATTGTAGATTGAAATTGAACAACTCTTGGAATGGGAATTCAGTCTCATCAACAAAATAAAGAATATGTCAGCTGTCTTTCCCTAAAAAGCTACCAAAGTCATTGAAAGTTCACTAGTGGATGGAATAGAAATTTAAAGGTTAGTTCTTCCATCTTACTACCAACACAAAACTATTAATCTTTTTGAAATGCTAGGTTTTCAGTATGAGAAATCTTAACAATATACAAATTGATTGCAATCACTACAGTCATGATAGTTTGCAGATCACAATTACATGTAAGCACAACATTTTAATTACCAAGAATGTTGAATTAATAATATAACAAATATAGCCTTCAACCACGGTCGATACGAAAAATATCGACCTGAGATATGCATATCGACCTCCAACTGCGTTGTCGGGTCGATATGCCTCAGGTCGATATTTTCTCGTATCGACCTACTAAAAGGCTATATTTGTATAATGTCTAATGTCTAATGTCTAATGTCTATAATGGTAAGGCATATCATTGTCAAATTTCACAACATTTGGCCAACCAGAATTAAAGTTATTGTGGGAACAAATAAAATATTTGAATTTTTCGCCCCTTTTGGGCCCCTAATTTCCAAACAAGTAAAGGGGTGACCCACAAATTCAATCCCATTCATCCTTTTATTGTATAAAACATTATTGTAAATTATTCACAGCGTTTTGTTGACCAGAACAAAAGTTATTGTGGGAACAAAAAAAAATAGCATTTTAGCCCCTTTTTGGCCCCTAATTTTTACACGAAAAAAGGGGGGACCCCATAATCAATCTCATCCATTCTTTTATGGTGAGGAACATCATTGTAAAATTTTATAGCAATTGGATAACTAGAACTAAAGTGATTGTGGGAACACTAAAAGTTAACAGACAACGACGCAGACGAAGACGACAACGACAGCATCATACCATTATACGTCCACAATTTTTTGTGGTCGTATAAAAAATATATACAGTTTAACAGAATTTAGGTTTATGGAAGTTGGTAGGAAAATCCAATATAGGTTTAAAGTTCTATCTACACTTATTTTTTTAGCTGGAGATTTGACAAAAAAGCGGGAAATTTCCAACGCTCTTTAAAATAGCATTTCAATGTTAACCAAGAACACTAGCGTGTGCCAAATATACCTGGCTTCACTGATTAATCTCAAACTTATTAGACAATCATTTGGTCAATTATGACAATGAATCTTCAATTTACACCTTAACCTGTGAAATTAACAGTTAACTAATTGAGAACACCAAAAAGCACTGGAATGTTATGACTAACAATAATAACGCCTATAAATGAAAAATAAATATTGTCAAGTCTTGAAAAAGCTGGAGATTGCACAAAAATCTGAAGACGGTAGATGGTATGGTAAAAAATTCGGAAGATTTTGTCTCCAAGCGGGAGAATCACATTTCATTAACAGCGAAGTTGAACATGGGACAAAATACACCAGATGCACGTTTCGTTAATTGAAGACTAACACCATAGCGGCTTTGCAATCAGTTATCTAGAATAAAGAAAGCAGAGTATAAAAACCAATTGCATCAACCTTGTCTTCACTTCAGAGCAATGGATAAGATATCAAAATAAGAACACAGTTCCAGGCAATTTAAATGGACGTGTGGCGCCACACCATTATCTCCAATGGACCTTTTCAGAAATTGTGTTGCATTGTGGGATTCTGAATAGGTCCGTTGAAGATAATGGTGTGGCGCCACAAGTCCGTTTTAACTGGCTGGAACTTTGTTCTTATTTTGATATCTTATCCATTGCTAAGTGGAGAAATAACGCTATTTACGAGTACGGTAAGCGACGTTTACGAGGACGGAAGTTGAATTTCTGAATAGGTCCATTGATATTATAAAGTCCGGTAGAAACAATGCAAATGATGAAGTCATCCGAGTTCAACACTAAGACTATCAGATGGAAAATCATAGAACATGGTCTGTGCTACGATTCAAATTTCATTATGTTACTGTAAGCGTACTTATTTTCCCAAGGTATTTATTTTCAGGGATTTTACGGTAATGTATTTTTCGCGAAAATAAAAAATACTCAAAATTTAAGCAGGAGTTTATCAACTAAAATAATTTCATACCCTTTTTTTTTTTACAGTTTTGTGACTCAAGATCAAGCATTTGTCAACAATTAACTGCGTGGTAGTAAGATACCAAATTTGAATAAATAATGACATGAGTTACTGTTTGCAAAATAGTAGTACTGAAAAATCAACATTTAAAAATGTACAGCAGTAGTCCTGATGTTTGTCAGTTATGTCAGTTTCAGATAAAACTTTTGTCAAATTCGTTGTCTATTTGTTTAAGATAAAACCTCCATGTTTATTCTAGTTAGTTTACTTTTTCTACTTTAAAACACAGACGTGAAAGTGAACATTCAAGACAATATGAGCCGTTTCTGTTTTAATTTTCTCGGTTTTGCTCTTCTTTTGCTGCTTTCAAATGGATTCTTGTTGCAGCAAAATACAACTACAAGTAGCTCTAGTTTTGTTTCCCGTTCTGAATTATATGAAGTAAAGCAAAGTCTTCAACATTCTTTAAATGACTTGAGAAATATTGTGAATGACGTTAGAACCGATGCCGAAAATGATTTGAAAATACTTGCTTCACAATTACAGCAGGATTTAAACAATCTTAATTCTAAAGTAAAAGCCATGAACCAAAGGCAAAGGAACAACTCAGCCTGTATTGATTTGGAGATGAAACATAGACAACTGGAGGACAAATATGCAAAACTGTCGGCTGACTTTTTGGCCTTTGAAGAAAAAGGTAAGTTCCTTCACCCTCTTGTCAAGCACTTAAACAACCGAACAACCGCTGTGAATGCAAACAACACTAATATGAAAGATGAACAGGTATTTTGAAATTTTAGCCGTGTAAATTCGTATAGAATGCATGAATAAATTGTTATTATTTTTTTTTATATTTTAGCGTATATTTACAAAAATAAAAGTTTTCATGCATTTTGCCATTGGCGTTTATTGTTCAATGCTTTTCATATTCATTTAGTGTTTTGCATTTTCAATCTTCTGGTAGAGCGCCTCTGATGAGTCTTGAACAAACGAAACGTGCGTCAGGCGGAAAAAAAATATTCTCTGGAACTTTGTTGTAAGTTTTATTCCTAGCTCGATTTTACATCGGCTATTCTTGGAAAGGAACTGGCAACAGTCCAACAACGGTACATGTAAAACGATTTTTAAGAACAAAGTCAATGTTAGAAAGAAGCAAAGAGGCACTAATGGGACATTCCAGTGTCAAAAGTTTATAAGGGCAACAACAAAAGCAGTAAACACGAACGAAAACAGCAGGAAGAAACACAAAACACACAAAAAAAATGTTTCGTGAGTTTCGAGTTCAACCGTTTGTAAATTTGTTCATTTGTTTCAATTAGACCGAGCACAATATTTACTTTAGTCGAAAAATAAGAAAAATACATTTATTACTTATTTGCATCAATAATCTATTTCAATATTTTATATTAGATATTGAATTCAAAACAATTTGAAAAAATACTTACAACAAACGTGTTATTTTTCCAGTTGCTGTCTCAGTCTGTGTAACTAGCGGTTATTACAGCTACCCGTCCAAAGTCAACTTTACAATTATTAGATCCCAGACCGGACCGATCGACACTGATTCTCTGAAGAACGGAGACTTTAAATGTTTGTCTGCAGGACTGTATTTGGTGTCCGCCACGTTGGTGTCGCGTACCACTGAGGCTCAGTTTTATATCTACAAAAATGACCTACAAGTCGTCCATCACTACATCTCTAGTAACGACCATGCCGACAGCGGGACGTCAGTCGTGGCACTGGAGCTCAACGTTAACGACACCGTGTCAGTAAAACCAGCAACCCGTGATGTATACTTCTGGACCTCTGGATCATGTTTGACAGTTATTAAGATAAAATAACTAACATTAAGGAGTACATTGAATTTCTTATAACACGTGTATCAAAATGCTATTAGCCTAAAATTGTTAAATATTTGATAACTCTGACATAAATTTTGAATTATAATTGCACGCATGTCTCCTATCAGGGCCAAATGGCACTACCATAAGAAGCGACCCCGGGTCTTCGTTAAAGGTTGCTTACTGTGTTTATTAACAAATTGCAATTGGACCGTTTTTTATGTCGTAGTGAATAGAGGAAAATGAGATGTGAAATAATCGTACGTAACACAACCTACAATATAAACGTAAATTTAAAACATCCACAATCGAAAACAGCCAGCAGCCTTCAATGTGACAAGCGGTCGCTGCTCGCTGCTTTTCAATTGGCCCCTGGATTGAAAATAAACTACATATGATTCAAGCCAAATCCTAAAGTGCAAATCCCCTCCAAATGAATATTTTATATCTATAAGATATGTATGAGCCTAGGATGGTGTAGTGGTTACAACCTCTGTTCTGTTAGCTAGGCGTATACGCCGTAGATGTCCCAAATGTTGTGAGTTTGATCCTCGCTGAGGGCACTCAAAAAATCAAAATCTGTTTGTCAGATGATTTTCAGGGTTGAAATTACAGTAACATTGTTTGATTATGTTCTAGACATTCATATAAGATATGTATGACATATATAAATAGGGGTTATTTAAAATAACACTTCAGTATTCTCATCTGATTCAAATTTTGGTGACAGATTTTTTTTTAAAGAATTAAGCAATATATGTAATAAAAGTACGATACGACGATATAGTAATTAGGAATGTTTTTTTAACCGCCAAAACGAAGGGAGGTACATAACTTAAGCAAAATATGAAATACCATAAAAGGTTCAAATTTTAACTGCCCATTGTTTTAATTAAGTTATGTCATGAATATTCATTTCAAATATCATTGTTTCTGCAAATATACCACATTCATTCTCCCGTAAAATGTACAATAACGTTAAAATGCCGTCTTTGTCTTCTAGGACCTACTAGCATAGCACCGTTTCCATAGAATAACATTTTATTGTAATACATTGAAAAAATATGATAGTTATAACAATTTTAAATGAAAAACTATTTATTTGGCCCAAGGTCTAAATAAAAACCATTCACCATTTTAGGCATTTAATCCGATTTTGCTATGTCCAATGGATGTCGATGCAATTTAAGATCTCTCTCAAAGCATCGGTTTTCAAACTTAGATATATTATTGAAGACAGGTTCCACTTTATGCTTAATCATATTTTTTGCACGAGATTTCATTGGTTGCTAAGCAACGGGTATTCCGATAATGTCTCCTGAAAAAGCGTGTTTTACGTAACGGCTACTGTAAAGCGACATATCCACCGGAAAATGGCTTTGAAATTTAAAAAAAAATGTTGTAACTAATATGAAACGAACCATGTTGCTAAGAAATAAACGCTCGCAAAATTTTGTCATAGTAATTGCTAATACAATCCTTACTGAATGAACTATATTGACTTAGTTTTTTTAAGGGCGTGTTTTACGTAACGGCAATTTCTCGGAAAACGTTCATTCTAGAATGACAAGGCTAACACACAAAATCAGGCATGTTAATAGAATAAAAACGGTATATAAATGGAAAATTTGTGACAAGTAGTTTTAACAAAATATCAGAAAAACCGTTAAAATGTGTTTTACGTTACGGTGTTTTACGTTACGGCTTAAGGACGTCGTGCATTGAAATTTCACAGTTGTTTATTAATGTCACAGTGGTTAAAGAAAACAAATTTATCGAAAATAGATCGATTTCCTGAGAAAATTATTACTTTAAAAAAAAATGAAGATAAACCATGAAAGCCAAACATACAAAATATCTTTCCAGCAGTGCAACAAAATATAAATAACAGCTCTTTGAAATGTAGAAAGTTAGTACTAGTGATTTTATCGTTGACGTCTACGACGCGACGTCAAATTCAATATAGGGTTAGATTAGATAACCATGCATTGTTTGAAAACGTATATCTCAGCTTTTATTGAAGAAGTGTTGCTAAAATTTTAGGGGAAAGCTCCTGGCTTTCTGTACAATCATTAAACGAAATGTTGTTTAAAAAATCGAATATTTCATATTTTTGTTTCTGACAAATGAAAATGTACATTTTACCGTAGAATGAGTGCTCAATGCATTTGCATTTGTATTTGCATTTGAGTTAAAATTTTTATATCTATAAGTTTTAACTTTAGTAAAAATTCAACCAGATCTCTTCAGAGCTAAGATTGTCGATAAAAGTCCAATAAAGAGTACTGATAAACCATACATGAGGTCAGGCCGTTTTGGCGTTTTACCCACAGCGAGTTGGATATATGCCCCGGAAGGTTAAATGAGACAGCGGCGGCGTGAGCCCTATCATAATTAATGTTGGTCGTCTGGCTGAGGTGCTCAAGGCCTTAACGTGAACCGTGGCGCACCGTGTTGATAAAAAGGTCAAGTGCCTCAGGTGTTAAAGAATCCTGCTGCATGTCTCGATAAGAGTAGGGCCCGTGGGACCTCCATGCATAAGGCCGAATTGTCCGTTATCTCGAGCTCCCATCAATGCTTTTTTCAAGTGCCAGTGAAGCTCTCCTAACCGATAGGCATTGTGTCCCGATTTCCTCCATTTCATCATTATTTCATGTTAATTGCTTCATGTTAATCTCGCGGATATAGTCAAAATCGTGCTAAAGCAATAACTAACACACGTACATTTTTTAAATTATGATATGAAAGTGGACATTGATTCTACTACACAGATAATAATTTATAACTTCAAGTGAAATTGTTGACAGAATTTATAGCCTATCATTTAGGTAAAAATTCTAAGTAATAAAAAAATGTCATATGGAGAAATAACACCAAATTAAAAGAAACAAAGTCGACCCCGAGGATAGGCTTGCATTTCTGACATAAACTTAAATACTCATTGTAGATTTTGACGTACGCAGGAAAATCAGGGGCGGTAACACAAGTCTACACAGATCGATATGAGTAATAAACATAAAACTCTTCTGACGTTTCATGCGTTTATACACGATGTCATAAGTTTTTGTATTTCTGTCAAAGTAAAAAATGACCTGATTTCGTTAAACAGGAAGGAGGTAAGCGACAGACCTGAAATCGAGTCCCATATTATGGGACCCCATCCCAATGCTGTATATCAAATATCAAGTGGCTTTGGTTAGTAATTGCAGAGAAAACTGTAACGAACATTTCTTCCCCGTCCACCCGACCGCCAGTCCATCTGCCGCCCGACATTCACCAATTTATAACCCGGATTTTTCACTCCGTGAAATCCGGCCAAAAATTACTCCCAGCGTACATTTTCGCCATCTGATCAGATGTGTGCGGCAATAAAGGTTTCTTGACTGATACTCAAGTGGATGAAAACAGATGTTCTCTCACTAGGAGTCAATAGAAATTTCTTCATTATTGAAAACAACTATCACGGTAGGTCCCGTGTCCGGCGACAGGATTGTTTTTTCGAGAGGGATGTACAATTGTCCTGGTTTTTTCAAGAGAATAATCAATAAAAATGTAAACTTTGGTGATATTTAGTGATTTTTAACTGAAAGCGAAGAAAAAATGCTACCAACGGGTAGGCATATTTTAGTATTATAATATTGTATAACATCGCCAATTCCTATAAAAAAAAATGTGATTACTAAATAAAATTGTGGGCTGTTTTTTGAGCTTTTACCTTTTTTGCATTTTTCACCCCTTAAAAGACAAATATATTGAACGCGATTGCTAAGCATTATTAGTGAACATCAATGTTATATTATGGCATCCTGAACATTGACGCAAAAAAGTGGCGTCTTACATATTTTTAATTTAAAATAAAATACATGTCCAGGTTTTTTCAAGAGGCGTCCAGGTTTTTGCAAGAGAGGTCCAGGTTTTTTCATACTTTAGATAGACAAGTTGTGTGCGTTGTTTACCTCTTAAATCATATTTTAAAAGACATTGTATGTTGTTAAAAAAAATAAGAATACGGTACTATCAGGAACTTTGTTGTCATTTGTATTTCGAACACACGTGAAGGTTAGCACTGCTGGTGGAGTTTAAATTCCCCGAGGTTAGCCCGCTCCGGCACCAACACTTTTAAGTTGGAGAATACATCAAAGCTTTAAATTATCCGTCTAAATTTCAAAATTGTCTAAACCCTAAGGTTCTTCCTACCCCAGACATAGGTTGAACATCTTAGAAATAATTTGGTTCCCCAGTTTGGTATTTTTGGTTATACTGTTCTTTGCTCTTCATATTCATACAGTGTTTGGCATTTTCAATATTTTTGGTAGAGCGCCTCTGATGAGTCTTGAATAGACGAAACGCGCGTCAGGCGTAGCAAAATTTATTGTCTGGAACTTTGTTGTCATTTGTATTTCAAGGGTTTTGGACAAGAATACGTCAGTTAAAGTCAAGAATTCAATCTTATATAGCCTATATAAACAGGCAGGCACATATAATTGACGCCTACAACCAGAACCCATTAATTTATTGTCTAAGAATAACTACCAACTATTATTAATTGAAAATAACCTCCTTGAATAATTGGCTGGAAACAAAATGTTTGTGTTGCGACAAGCAGAAAATGCTTACTGTTCCTGTGCTACCTTCTTTTAACTTGACTTGTAGTTGTTTCTTGGATGTGTTTGTTTGTATCATTGTCTGCTGTTTTATCCAGGATTACATAAGACTCGAATGTCCTTTCAGTACATCTTAATTTTTACACATATGTTTTTATTGTATACCGATATATTATAGTTTCAACAAAAAAACTTCATAAGAGTATGCTCCCGTGCGGGACTCGGGAGGCGAATAGGTTAGCAGCAGCGCTAAGCTTGTCGGTAAAAGTCCACTAAAGAGCGCTCAAAAGCCTGTCATCTTTCCAGGCCGCTTAGCCCACAAAGCGACTGGGATGTGTGCCGCGGTGGTTGAATAGGGCAGCCCTGTCATAATAAATGCCGGTTCATCAGGCTATACTAATGCGGAAACTTGACCGTAAACCGTATTGGGCCAACGTGCATGGAGACTCCCAAGGTTCATGCACGTAAAACATCCTATTGTGCACCGCCACAGGCTAAATTTTCCGCACCTACCCACCTCTTCCCTTTTCCAGTGATCTTCAAAATTAACAGATCCTTTGTTTCCCACTCCAACCCCTCTTCTCTCTCTCTCAGTGAGTATAGGTTCAAACAAGATTCAGCATTGTATTTTCGCCAGATAAAGGATGGTTATGTGTAACTGGGTAAGAGTTGGCTATATCCCACACAGGTAGATGTTCCATCTAGTATGACCTCATTTCGGGTAAGGGTTCTTCATTGTCAGTCACTATATGGAAGGGTTCCAAATTGTGCGAAACTTTTGAGGAAGGATTTCGTCACTTTCTGGATGCATTGGCCTATGGTGCGTTAAGGGTACATTGGCCTATCTTGTGAGTTGGTTCGTTTTAATTCTGGTTTGTGGTCGTGCATGGGTCCTTCGAATGACATACATGGGTCTGTGTCCTGGGTGGATCTACAGAATTTATTTATTTTTACAGAGATTATGACTGAAATAGTGTCGACTGGACATAAAACAAACATAAGAGTATGAGATTCTAATACTATTTAAGTTTCTGTATTTACATACATATGTATACGTTAAGGGGTTCCAATATCTCATATTCTTTTTTTCTTATCCCATATCACTGTAAATAGAAAATATTTAAATATTTTATATCCCAGTTTGTTTTGCCTCAAATATCCCTTATCCCAGGAATAAATATGTAAATATCCCATATTCAAAAACACCCTTAAACTCTTGAAATAACAGAATGCACCAGTGGAACGTGCTCTTTTTGTATTTATTTGTTTCTGAAATACATGTAGATTTTATAGTTTCAAAGACTTGAAAAGGCACAAAAACAAGATTGCAACTTACCTTTCAAAATTTTGCCCACCGTAACAATCGCTCTTTTTGAAACCGGTAATTTATTAAAGCACATCAAGAAAGTCACAAATGTACAAATATACTATCAAACTTATTTTGTCAAAATACTAATTAAGTCTTCAAAGATAATGTATTTGGGCAGCCTACTTATGCTTTAAAGTTAGTAACAAACTTGATATTTTGCATGTAATGTGTTTAAATGTATGTTTATTGAGTAGGAGAGATATAAGTTTCCATTTAAGTCGTATAGTTTCCACAAAATTCAGTGCCTCTCTTTAGTCAAAATTTTTAAAAAACCAGGACACCTCTCGAAAAAACCGGACAAGTTATTGTGCCTCTCGAAAAAACCTGATCAATTTTAATAAATCATTAACTGATGCTTCTTTACGGACTTTTTTGGAAGAAAAGTAATAATTTGAACATTTTGAATACTTTTATTCCTCTTTTTTGTTTTGTTTCACTTACAATTGAGAATTTAAGCATTTTTTTGTAAACGGACAGGCGAAAAAACCTGGACCTCTCTCGAAAAAACTGGACAATGCCTCTCGAAAAAACAATCCTGTCGCCGGACACGGGACCTACCGTGACTATGGTTCATAATTCATGAAATTAAGATACTAGTAAACTATTTACAATTTAACATGTACTTTGGTCATTCGGCTCGCATTTTTTTTGCAACTGCTTAGTACAATGTAATACACATTTTTTTCTACTGTTTCATTATCAATAATGAATTGCTTAATCCTAAATGCGACAATTGTATATATATATTTATTTTACATTAAAATCGATAAAATGAACATTTTGTCAATCACAACTGTTACTGAGTTGATGAGAAAATCGATGGGAAACCTAAGGACACATTTGTGAAGTCGGTTGAAGGGTTTACTAGCTAGCCTTTCTGTAATTATTGTCATTGTTTTGTTTTAAATTGTGAATTCAGTCTCTCCAATACTAGGATTCAGTTCTATGTATAGGACGCACTCCACGGATAAGGTAAGGAAATTTTTATCATATATTTTTGTCTAAGATGCATTATTGCAAATTGTTTGCACAAGAAATCGTTAGTAAAATGTATAAGTGTAGTGTAACAGATTTCCCCAACTGTAAAAGCTCTGGTTATAGAAATAATGTTAAGATATTGCAGTCCAGGACTACCTTTATATGATTATGAATCAGGATCTGAAAGTTCTCCAGGTTATTGTTTATTTCGTTGCATAAACTAAAATGTTTGTAAAATATGCTAAAATAAACAAATTCAAATTTAAATACAACACCTAATTGGAAATATGCTTTTATAGTGGTCGAAAGAGTTTGAAATTATCGCATATCGCATATCGCATATTATATTTGGGTCCATAATATATATCTTGCTCTGCAGAATTGAACAAGTATACTTAAGAGTAATTTAAGCAGAGAGCATCAACATATCTGAAGCTCTACTTAAATGGTTTTTGCTTTCAACTTTTTGGCTTTTTCAATAAATATGAAAGTGGTTTTCTGTAATCTGGGCACTACTGGAGGTCCGTCTGTTCTGACATATTGAGCCTATTTCCCCAAGACATTTCGTTTTGACAGTTAATATTACTGTTTGTTTTTGCGATGTCCTTGCACTTGGATTTGAAGTAAGTTTTCCGATGTCGATAAACGAAATGTTTTTTTTTTCAGTACGACACTGCTTGCTAATAACAGAGCTCTAAGTAAAGAGTTTCTTGATTTCCATACACCTTTGTACAATGTAGGCTGGTGAACACTCCGTTCAAGAACGGCGATTTTCTACATAAGTTGGCTTTAATAACATTTCCCTTTGGCATTTGAAGTAGATCAAAATTATAGCATATATGCTATCAACTTAAGCAACTTAATTAGTCATACATAAAATTCACCATAGGGAGAACCTTTTTTGTTTTGTAGGTGGGGAATAGGATGGGGATATGATAGAACTTGAAATAAAAAGACAGAATGCGAAAAAAAGGTATAAATAGGCAGGACAATGCTTTAATGGAATTAAAAAACACAGAGACAAGATGATGGTTTTTGGCTGTTAATTTATAGAAAATTACCGAATAAAATTACTTTACACGCATAAGCACACTACATGTATCCAGGTTCTGATGTTTTAATGAAAAAGGCACGGTCTAAGAAATATGAATAGCCTCCCTCGTTAAAAAATCATATGTTTTTTTCCATTAAATAACCAGCCTCCAATGCTTGAACTTTCAAGCTACCTACTACGTGCTTCTCTCATATGGGCTTAATTCTGTCAGATATACGCTTCCAGTTGTAGTCTTAGCTTACAATGTTTCTAATTTTGCTGTTGTTTTCGTTTTTGCTAATAAGTTCATTTTCATCGCCGTTAAAAAATACTTCAGCAAGGACGAACTGTCATTATCGATGCTAGTCTGATAATTAGCTCAGCTCTTTGGCTTAAGGTTACTTTGATGCATATCCCGATTACCATTAAATATTTAGATTTTTATTGAAAATCGATACATATTTGTTTACTGCAAATGGAAATTTATATTAAAATGGATATAAATTCAATATTTTCATAGTACAAGGCCCAAATCACATTTCCATAATTTGGGTTTTACCCAGACAATTTGCTATCAAACTAATGTTGTTTGCATTGTAAAGGCAATATGTGTATCAGAGAATATAATCACGCACAATAATGGAATTGATTTAGCAAACATTGTATGAAAATAATGATTTTGAATGCTAAAATTTATCTGTGAAATCAAATTACTGGCGTTGAATTGCCGATGCTGCTTAACATCCTTGATCTATTTAACAACATTATCCATAATTCAGTATACATGGTATATACAGCAGTTTTTAGCCAATACACCATATAAATTTATAACATCTGAC
Organism: Arcuatula senhousia; assembly: GCA_963971305.1. Classification (NCBI taxonomy): domain Eukaryota; kingdom Metazoa; phylum Mollusca; class Bivalvia; order Mytilida; family Mytilidae; genus Arcuatula; species Arcuatula senhousia. The sequence continues at coordinate 52,691,345 of OZ020307.1, read as the reverse complement.
ACGTCCAAAATACTAAGTAATATGGCAATGCGAAAGTATAAACAACACATACTTAATGACTTCAACACATACTTAAATGAATTTTGGGTTTAAAGATAAACATTTACTTTTCAGTCGCTTTCCAATTACTTCGAAGCCAATAAACATGTACTACCAAATGGTTTTAAAAAATCATAAAAAGGGTGAAAATTAGACAAACCGTGGCAGCAGACTTTACTGGTACACCTATCGACCAATGTTTGCCATATGAGTGTCTTTGCCCTTTGGTATTTTTATCATTCGAATGTCCCACTGGTAGCCTCTGCTTCTCTTTTCCACAATTGTTTGATCAACTAGCGTGCTCTGTGTCGACATTTAAACAAAAATTGCCAGGAAAGTTAAGGAATACATTCTTTAACTGTCCTCACTGAAAAAGCTGTTTTGAGGGCATCTAAGACCAGTGTTTTATCAAACTTATAAGTTATGCATCAAATAGAATATACCATACACATTGATATATGAGGTTTCCAGGGGGATGGGAAAGTGAAATAAATAAGTACAGACAATGCACTTCTATATTGTTAGATGATTGTTTTAAAGCCCATGTGAATTTCTAGTCGTGCAACAATTTAACCAAATACGACAAGTCCGATTCTTCATTGAGACATGTCACGCCGATTCAAATCTCGCGAGAAATTTCTCATAAGAGGATATTATAAGATTATTTTACGATCTGTGTGAGACTTAATCATCTTTATGCACGATAGATTAATATCATTAAATTTTACACCTTTCTTCCATGCAGATTAGAACAACCTAATTACTATGTCAAAATGCTTGTTAATTACTAAATTATTGCTATCAATGATTAGTAAAAATGGTGTTGAGTGAAATTTTTGCTTGAATATAAGGGACGGACCATTTAACTTGAAGGGAGGACCTTGATTTTTTTTTTATCAGAATTTTTTTCCGCGCAGGTCGTCACGACAGAATATTTTTGTATCAGCATTATTTTTTATTGCAGAAATCCTTCTTTTGAATATTTTTTTCTTACCCTCAGTTGCCAAAATATTTTTTTCATCAAAAATAATTTTCAGAATATTTTTTTAGGAAAAAAACAAGGCCCCCCTTCAAGTTAAATGGTCGGTCCCTGAGAGAAATGAAAGAGACAGTGATTTTATACTGGGACAGTATTTCAAAATGAACGCGGATTGAGACGTGACCGAAAGAGTTAGCTGATTATCTGACTACTGCAGACCACCTTAATCTTATAAAAAAAGAATTATACCTTCTGGAAATGAATTGTGTATCTTTTTTCATTGAAAAAATAAAAAAAAATGATTCAGGGATCCCTGGATACATATACGTAATTTCTTATATATCATTGATCTACGATGTAAAAGAGATAATCGGTGGAGTAGTGGTTAAGGCATCGGGCTATCAACACCATCGTAAGAAGTGAGTATTTTATGGAGCAATTTTCCGACTCTCTTAGACACCATGTGTTAGGATAGTCTCTAGGACAGATGAAAGTCCATCAGAAAGGACGATAAGTTGGTCTTCTATGTATAGGGAGAGTAATATCTTATGCACGTTAAAGACCCTTTCAGAGACATCTTGCAAATTGTATACTTGGGAGAGATTCAGATAAGAATCAAGCTAGATAAATATATGATTTTCATCAAATTACACTTTTACTAAAAGCAAACCACGGGCACGACGTTTTTGCGTAAAAAAACCAACATGCCCTAGGTTATCGTATGGACTGTTAAATGTACACATTATATGCCGATAACGAGATAGACTTATTTGCTCAAGACAGAGAAATAGTTTTCTTTTTCGAATTTTTCGTATCTTAAACTTGTTAAAAAATAATCAATCGTTTTTACAAAAATCATTATGGTGAACTTTTAATGTCATTATTGAGATTTATACTGCAAACGGTCTATTTGAGCAGTCAAATTACAGTGACCGTATATCGATATGTGATATACGGTCAGTGACAGTATATCACTTTTAGTACACGCCCCCTTTCCGAGGCATGCTGTGAAACAAGGTCGAATATTATATTGTACAAATATTTAGAAAAGAAGAATTTTATTGGTAATTGGCTAATGACCGATAGTATGGTATTCAAGCATTCCGCCACACAAGCCCCTTTATAAGGGATACCTTATTATATTATTTTTTATTGAACTTGATAATTTGTAAATCACAAAATTAGCAGTACAACCTCTATACATACACAGTGTTTTTTTTTTTTTTTTGGGGGGGGGGGGTTGCATTCAAGGACACATCAGCTACATTAAAGAATTAAATCAAAACTATAATAAATATGTATAAAAAAAGAAACCTTTCGTATGAGTGGGAAAATGAATATTGGTATTAGTAAGCACAGATCGAAAGCGGGTTATTCGCTCTAGCAGAGATCTCTACGAATTTGTTCCTAATTCTGTTAAAGAATTTTCATGGTCCGGAATGACGATTAAAACCACATAAATCACCAATTATTTAATATATAATTTAAAAAAGGATAGTATGTGAAAATTTTCATGCAACTCGGATTGAGAAGTCAGGACAGAAGCAAGGAATTAGAATACAGATATCCGTGGTCCTTGATTTGGCTTTCCTGTTCGAACTTTTTGGTATTGATTACTTTCATAGTTTTGGTTATTGATCTTCCAATATTTTGACGTGAATGCTGTTGATGAAAGGTTACTCCTTGAAATTTTGAAATCGGCAAAATTAAATTAACCGTTTATTCCCGTATAAATAAATTTAAGAAAAGTATTTGAAAGAAAATTAAAAACTATAAACTTAAAAAATGGGTGGGAAATAATTGGATGTTCTATCATGTAATTAAATATGCCCAATTTATGTAGGCAACTACTATCAAATCCGTATAAACCGGTAAACAACATATATAGAGAGAGCTAGTTGAGTTTGCAGTTGCACGGACTCCACGTGCTTTTTGATTGACGACAGGTGAAAATATTAATGCGCTGAATTGAATCTTAATATTTTTAATGCCGAATGTATTTAATAAATTTATTACATTTTATTCCAAGAAAAACAATTATTTTATTTTTTTTATTATTTCTAGCATAATGATATTAAGCTGCATTCTTACATGTAAGGTGCATATTAGTTAAAAAACGGTTGCATTCAATTTTTTATTTTAAATTTATGCTTCAGTATAAATAGATATAAATATTTTTTTCAAATTTCATTACAGACCATGAACATTTGTATCATAGTACATAAACCATTCCATGTTATACAGTGTGCCCCTTACCTGGCGACACAGGTGTTATGACCATATTAGGAGAGGGGCCCGCGGTAGGATCATTTATCGATTTTTTTATTTGTGTTTTTTTTAATAAAGAATACTCCAAAGAAAATGCAAAATATTGCAGTATAAACACAATAATAGTACACTGACTCGACATAAAATTGTATTTATACGAATTCGGCTCGAAACAAGAAAACGCGAGGAGACCCTCGCGTTTTCCTGTTTCTAAGCCTCATCCGTATAAAAATTTTATGTCGAGTCAGTGTACTATTATTGTATATTTAAAGTACCAATATAGTGCTAACTTAGTCTCGAACCCAAACTCATACTACCAAGGTAGTGAGTCTGGGAAAACACCTATTGATTTCTCGTAACCACTAGGTGGCGATCGTTATACCTTTTAACCTTTACCACGTGTGTATATGACGTGTTTAGCATACAAGATTCATTACAATCTGAAATGAACCAACTTTAAAAACTCAACGTTTCATTGGTCTTCCGTGGTTTTTGACAACTGGTTCTGCAAAATCGAGAATCGGATTGGTCAAACGTGTATGGTTCTGTAATCAAGAATGTCCCAATTTTTAACTCCAATAAACATAAACAATATCCAAAACCAGGTAGACGCCCGTGAGTACATTTTAACGATAAAACGATTTTTTTTATTGTTAACAAAACCAACTTTTGTTCAAAAATGTAAAATATGATGTCTGATTATAAAATAAGAAATTATATGTTATAAGAGAACAACTCACATCAATTCGATAAGTTATCTCGCTATTGTATTTGCATAAATTCACTGAACCATAGGCACGGAATTCTGAACATACGGTTGAGTGATTTTCGTCAAACACTATGATAAAGCCTGAAAGTACTCCGAACGTACACATAACAAAATAGGTAATGGGACTGTTCCAGACTCTTATCATCTATGATGAGCGTCTGGGTGGTCGAGACTAAGTGCTAACTGTGGCCAGAATTTAAGAAAACTTTATGGATAACTTTTTAGACACCCCATCTACCTTAAGCATAAATGAGCGGATAACAAAGTTAACTTTATGTTATCTTTCGAACAAGTTAAGCATTCATTCACATAATGTAATGACTACATTGAAAATAATGAGATGTGGACGCGACACAGCTCACATAAGTCACATAACAAGCGTCAATTTAGAAAAAGAACCACATTAGACAATCGCTAGCAGTCTTCAACGAGGCCAGTAAGCGCTGCTCGCGGTTCTGCAATTGGCCCATGGTCTAAATAAAATGCATATAATTCAAATCCAGTCCTGAATAGTCACAGATAGACTCCCTTCTTATACAAGGAAGAGAAAACATCAAAAGACAAGTACAAACAAAAGCTATGTAACCGCATTCTTAAAATAGTGCTGGATTGAACGTGTTTTCCTTTAGTGTTATTAAAATTATTATTTTTCGGTCTGTTTTCGAGTTCATATCAGCTTTTATGTTTCTTAGGGAATACAGAATTTTGTTGGAGACCTTAAAAGGTTAATCACCTATCTGCCAAATGAAAGACTTCCTGTCTAATTTTATTTTGTTATCTCTTCTTGATTGATTTTTATCAAAGCCCGGAAAATAATTGCATCTTTTTGAATTATTTCAGTTCTAAATGTAGATCCATTTGGACATTTTAGTATTCCATTAAGTCCTTTTAAATTTTTGCATGAACAGGAAGTGATTCGTATTCAGGCCACCGAGTAGTAAAATTTGATATTTTGTTAAGGTTTATTTTTAATGCATTTCCATCTTTTAAAATACGCAATAATAAGACGTAAAGAAATGAACTAAAGTGTGGGTTACGTACTACCTTTTAATTATTTAAGCCTGCTTAAAACTGATATAAAAAGAAAATTGAATATGCGAGGCCAACGTCTTCAATCCTTACAAGCAAAAAATTAACCAATGAAAAAGTTAAGAATGTACTATCGTCTGTCATTGAAAGATATAGTTTTCAAAAGCATCTCAAATTTTTATTTTCCGATTTCTCTTGACACCATTTGCGACCCGGGTGATCTCAAGAAATAAGGCTAGTCCTTAGGAAAGGTCGAAAAAAGGTTGCCCCTTGAATAGGGAGAGCATTACTCTGTGCACATTAAAGACTCCTTTATAGAGTTCGATCAGAGTACTAGGATCAATGAGGACCGCTACAAAGTTCACACTCGCAACTAGCAAGCTGGAGAGGAAATTATAGAAGCATAAAGTTTGTTTCCCAATCCAGGATAAATAAATATGTTTATAAATACTGTAAGCAGTTCCAAAGAATTTATAAAATTTATAAATAAACCTTTCACCACTGTGCCTATCACATAAATCGTGTCAAGTTTTTCAAACCCGTGTTTTGTTTCACTGTTTAATATCGAAACATACACAGAGAGTTTTTATTCCGAATTTTACGTTCAGATGAAAAGATTGCAATTGTTATCAAAAGTACACTGAAACCTGCTTATTTCGAATCCCTTGTAAACATTTTGTTAAGAATAGACAAGTGTTTACTTTGATTTATAATTAGATATAAAACTTCAAAAGTTTATTTTTCTTTTTTTCTTTTAAACAAGCTTCTGTATTTTAAGGTCCAGTTCAAATTCCGAATCACAGCCTCACAAAAATCCATATGTTGTTCGCGTGGACATATATGAGCTTTCTGTCATTCAGATGAGCACAGATGTTAGTTTGTCATAAGGATCGGTCCTTCGTTACCGGATTTGACACTCAATTACGACTTGAGTTTACGTTGATGCTTCGGTACTGTGTAACAGTTTTGTGTTCTTGGTAACTGGTTTTATTTTTTGTTATTTTGGACTTTTGACATTCGGATACCCCATTGGTACCTATATTTCTGCTTCATCGTTGACTGTCAACACATATCAACACATATATGTAATTTTGCTTCAAGTTCTCAGTTATGGAACATAACATTTGTAATCCTACTTTTAAATTGACATCCTTATTGTTTTGGTAATAAAGCCGGATTTGACTGAGTAATAAGGTGTAAGTTAATGCAATATTCGTCCATGATCAGTTTCAAAATGACTAACCATTGAAGGATAAAACGTATAGTAAACGATGATGTGAAAAGTAATTTAATTTCCAAACAATATAGCCATATTTTTAGGGAATCAAAATTAGAGAAAGTCGAATGAATCAATAAGGGGTAAAAAACGGCGGTTATACAGAAAAAAGGGGTAAAAAATCGGCTGCCCTACGATTCATATTTATGTAAGTCAGGACCATTGCGATCTTCAATGTTCCTGGTTGCCTTTGTCTGTTTTTGTCTTTTTGACTTGGACATATGAAATTGATCATCCCAGTGAGGTAGTCATGTCATTGCATATATTCATTGTTCAAAGTCAGGACCATTGCGATCTTTAATTTCTCCGGTGTTGCCTTGTCTTTTTTTTGTCTTTTCTTCTCGGGTATGTAAGATTTATCACGAAAGTTTGGCAGTCTTGTCTCTTCTGTTGTGTCTTAATCATTCAAAATTTTGTTAAAATGACTGAATATAATTAATAAAATGTCCAAATGGACTTTATGAATAATTGAGAAATATTTTATGTGATACAATAATTTGCCGGGTTTTGGAAGGCTCAATCAGTAGATATGACAGAATGGAATCAGACAGGAAGTCTTGTCATCGACAGGCAGATATGTTTCGGAATGAAGGAAAACACGTCCCAATACCACAGTTAAAAAAATTGAAAATGAGAATTTATTGTTTTTTGTTGGGAACAATCAGACATGTACTTTATTTTGAATGAAGTGCGGCTTTAGAAGTAAATGGACGGTGAAAGTCTAAGCTACAATACAAGGCTTGGCTTTAACTTAAGGACGATTAAGTATATTTTTAGATATATTGGAAATTCATCTTTACAGATATTTATATTGTTTCTTTTTCGTTCTTTACTTCACACCGTACAACCGACTGAATCGTTTTAGTGAAATGCGGTATAACGCGGTGGAATGAGCTCATTTCGAGAACATAATGCGGGTAAACGTTTAAACCAAATATTTTAAAGAGGCTGTTTCGTATCACATCTGAAAATGAACTTTCTGGCGTTACATCTTAACTTGGTATGGACTCATTTCATAGTGTCATAACGCATTACACCAAAATAATTAAGACTGACATACATGTTCCCTGGTCTTTGATTTTGTCCCGTCTTAATTTTAGCACTGCCTTCCATGCTTTCATCATATTTCCCGCTATTTTTCTCAGTTAATTGGCCAAAAAAAAAAAGCAAATTGCTTATAAAGGAATGAAAAATGGCAATTTTCTTAGAAAACAAAAACATTCAACGACATAGGCTTAGGTCACCAATTTCTATCATCGTAAATGCCACAGAATTGATTAAACATCTAGTTAATCTGGTTTATTTCAGTTTTAGTGGTTTTTGATGAGTTGGGGGATAATGAATGCACGCTCAATGTATTATGTCTTTTTCCTGGGTAATGAAAATATGGATCGACTAACAATCTTGAAAGCAACCGATAAAAAACCTTAACATTGATTTGGCCATCTTTAATTTCAAGTTGTAATTTTGTAAGTTAGATAACTAACATTCAGCAAAATAAGTACAATAAAGTTTCAGACGACAATAATTATAGATTATAACATGTCATTTTTCATATCAGACCCATAATCAGCTATTATCAGCCCCAGGTCATGATATTAGCCCGAGAGCCGTAGGCTCAAGTGATGATAATGACCGCGGGCTGATTTTGGTCTGATATGATCTTTTTATCATATACTTCAATATCAGTGTGAACATATATATGATATTTTGAAATGGCATTTGGATACAGCATCTGATTAAAATTTGTATTTTGTCAATGTAAACAAACAAAACAAATGTATCTCGTAATATCGTGGTACGTAGCTACGTAGAAACGGTGACGTCACAGTTAAATATTTGGTTGGAATGAACGTAATTTATAACACCGAGAAATGAAACTCACGGAGAAGTGGGAAGGGAGTATATTTCACACAAAAATTGCACTCTTTTAGATGCATCTGTGTTGTCTGCCTTAAGTTTTGAAAATGTCTATAACATGTATAACTTAAATCGATAACGGTCAAGTCTGTAATACAATTCCGATTTTGGTGTTTGATAATAAAACGGAAGTAGTTGATAATAATCTGAACCAATTGATAATGAAAGTGATTATCACACGGTAAAGGTGTTTTTGGAAAAAAATCAAATTCTCTTTAAAAATTACTCTATTATCATGTTGTTAAATTTAAGCATTATAATGTCTAAGTATATGATAAATTGATCTATCCTATTTTAATGTTATCATCCAGAAAATGGATGACACAAGACTGACGGACAAAAATGCAAAAAGGAACAACATGAAAACACCCAAACTGATTAAATAACTAATATGCAGTCAGTGACCAAAACCCACGTCACTGAAAGTGACCTCATGTTCTCCGATACGTTAAAAGTGCCTATTGGTTATACTACTCGTCCCGAAGAAAACAATACAGAAATTCCAGCCTATCTGTAATCACTTGAGAGATAGAAATTCCGTGCTTGCAAAAACATTGGTATAAGTAATGTGAAGGATGGATAAACGATTTCTTCTCTGAAACATTAATATCAATTATTTGTAAATGTTGTTTCTGTTAGACGAAGTCCCTAGCGAAAAAGGAAGGATTGTCAAAGTGCGGAATATATTTTTTTTAACAAAAAGAAGACTCTACTTACACCTGTGACTATTTATTAAGAATAATTGCCTTCAAGATCTTGAATGAGAAATATATTATTCATTTACATGAATTGCAACTCAAACAAGAGGCTCTTTAGGAGCTTGAATCGCTCACCTGGTCCTTGAGCCATACAGTTCTTTTCTTTAAGGGGTTATCTGAGACCTAATTGAGACTTTTGTGAAGCCTTTCTAAAGAGCTGCATGTTTAGGCAAGCAACATCTTTTTTTTTCTCTGCATTAGTTTTCAATCTATAGCTATAGGACAAAAACATGAAGAAACACTATTTTTGACCTGTAAAGGGCCATAACCCCTCCTATAAGGGGTCATTTAACAAGTTTGATCCAATGGAGACTTTTGTGAAGCTTAACGAGCTGGACATTTTAGCAAGCAAAAACTCTTCTCTATCTGCAATAGTTTTCATTATATAGGCAAAAAGGCCATTTTTGACCCACAAAGGGCCATAACCCCTCTAATGGCCCTGTCAAACTATAACGTTTTAGCCAACGTGTGCCGAACGTTCGAATAATTTTCTAAAACGTTGGAACACGTTGGCAGTCGCTGTAAAAAGTTTCAAAAATATCTCGGTGAACGACCACAGCGCGTTAGACTAACTACCTGCAACGCACGACAAACTTATTCAAAACTTATCTATATCGTTTGTTCGGCGTACTTGACGTTTGCCTAGCGCATGTTTGACGACTGCAGAACGCATTCATAGCGTTAGTCTAACTTATAATTTTTTCTCTCGGTGGGGAGACCTAGGATTTCTGTTATTTCCTTTAGTATTATTTCACAATAGCCCAAATAGATCTATTATCTGGCTTAAATGTATTGCTGGATTAATTAATAATTATAGAAATTTAGTTTCGATATAAAAATATTGGTTTTCAGCGTTCTGGTAATATGAATGTATACATGTAATTATTCTAAAGCCGTTTTTTAACCAATATATATAGTGATAATTTTTGCTCTCAGTCTAGATTTTATATTTTGATATACAGAGAGGAATGTATGCGCTTGTTAACAAACTCTCAAAATCTCAAATGAGTATATACATGTAAGAAATACCGGTCTGTAGATTTTGCCTAGCATCCTTTATATAACACTTGACTAATCCTAAATGATAACAGACAGCATGACGGATGTCCTTAATAGAGAAAAACGCGTGTGCTTATTGAATATTTAAAATACACATTATTTCAAATGAGTATTGAAGTTAGACTGTCGTTACTCGTTGTATTTGAGTATTTTTCTACCAAAAAAATGTCCACCAAAACACGATAGATGTATTACAATTTGCAAGAATTACTTTAAATTCCAGACCATCTAAGTTATCTTCGTTATATTCAAGATTTTTTGGCTTTGTTCATTGTTTTTTGTAAAAAGACTTTTTTTTAGGTTTGAATTAGTATTTGAAGCTTTTGAAATTGACTTTCTTCTTGTAATTCAATGTAACTTATAAAATTCTGGGGTTGATACGCTACTCGTTCGTTACAATGACGCTCTGTGCGCTCTGTACACGTTTTAAACACGTCGAAAAGGTTTCTTGGTCGTTAGACTGACGCTAGACGTGCGCTGCATTATCGCTAGACACGTTCGTTTCCATTTAGCTTAGCGTTCGTCAAACGCATTTCAAAGTGCGCTCAACGACCACATAGCGTACACCAGCGTGTGTATAACGTCCTTCTAACTTATGCCTAGCGTTCGAATAATTTATTTCTAACACGTTGGCGAACGTCGGAAATTTTAAGCATGTTGAAAAATTTGCGACGCACTCGGCGATCACCAACGCACGCTGACGTTCGCTAACGTGTTTGTAGCGTGTTCATAACGTGTACAAAACTTACACAACGCACATCAGCGTGTTGAAAATATATTCTAAAACGTCGGCACACGTTGGCTAAAACGTTATAGTGTGACAGGGCCATAAGGTGTTTTTTAAGATTTTTGAAGAGCTTAATGAGCTGAACATTTAAGCAAGCAACAGCTTTTCTCTATCTGCAATAGTTTTCTTTCTTTAGGAAAAAATGCTATTTTTGACCTTTAAAGGGCCATGACCCCTATTAGGAGTCATCTGACAAGTTCGACCCAATGGAGACTTTTGTGAAGCTTAATGAGCTGGACATTTTAGCAAGGACAGCTTTTCTCTATCTGCAATAGTTTTCATTCCATAGGGAATTAATGCTATTTTTGATCTTTAAAGGGCCATAACCCCTATAAGTTGTCATCTGAGAACTTCGACCCAATGGAGACTTTTGTAGGCCTTCATGAACTGAACATTTAAGCAAGCAACAGCTTTTCTCTATCTGCAATAGTTTCCATTATATAGGAAAAAAGCGTTATTGTTTACCTTTAAAGGGCCATAATCCCTATAAGGGGTCATTTGACAAATCCGACCCAATGGAGACTTTTGTAGAGCTTAATGAGCTGAACATTTAAGCAGGCAACAGCTTTTCTTTTTCTGCAATAGTTTTCTTTCTATAGGGCAAAAACATGAAAAAACCCGCTATTTGTGACATTTAAAGGGCCAAAAACCCTATTAGGGTTCTTCTGACAACTTCGACACAATGGAGACTTTTGTAGAGCTTTTTTTTTCTGAAGAGCATAAGATCATTCGGATTTTTTCTATCTGTTATTGTAGCTGAGTTAATGCCATTTTAAGTGGTTTTACCCTATGTTCTATTTTTAGTAACAACAGCCATGTTTTTTATCGAATCATTTCAAAATGAGAATCGTTTGTTGTTAACATGTCATATACCATTCCTTCTAAATTTCGGTTAAATTGATTTAGTGGTTTCAGAGTAGAAGATTTTTGACATTTTTAACGGACGACGGACGACAGACGACGGACGTGATGGCATAAGCTCACATGGCCTTTGGCTAGGTGAGCTAAAAGGGATCGAGATTTAATGGACCGGTATTTTATTGAGGTGCAACTTTATTTGCAACTATCACTATTAAACTATAGATACCTTAAAAAATGGATACAAACAGGTTCTGGGATTTTACTATTTTTTACTTTTTCTTGATATTTATTTTTAATGTGCAATCCATTGTTTGCATTTTTTGTAAGACTAATAAGTGACAATTTTGTGTATGTATTATTTTTTTACAATCTTGGGTCAATCACTCGACAGCAGCGACAACAGGTCACATTGAAGGCTACTGGTGATGCCTATTCAAATTGTCACTCTGTAGCATACACTTTTAAGACGAGGTTCAAGGAAACAAAATCCTGTTTTGAGAATTCAATGCTTAATCAGTTGCGTTGGAAACGTTAATTATGTATATTTTAGTAAAAGAAAACCAAGAAAAAAAATGAAAAGAAAAAAACCAATCAGCTCTTCGAACATGGCTTTCTATTTAATTGTCCTCTGTCTCTTTTTGATCATAAAGCCTTTCAATATAAGGAAAATGATTGTATCTTTATTGCTAAACTATTCCATTACTTCTCTTAAACTATATTCTTACATTTAAAGAAAGTGATTGGTACATTGTTTTACTAAAATTTAATTTTGTTCCGTTTCTTCCAGTTTTTTCTTTTATTATGAATCCCATTTATTTTGTGTCATTCCCCATAGTACCAACATGTACATGTACAGGTTAAACAATGCACATTAATTGTAGGTTCCAATACTCTCTTTAAAACATTCTACCATTTAAGGATTATAACCGGAGAAAAAAATTCGTGCACTTATATTCCCAATGTCTTTTATATTTTCGTTATCATACTTCTTGCCCGTCTCATATATTCCCAGGCGGGAAATATCGCTCTCAGAAAAGTTTAACCTAGCCGAAGCTTTCCATAGCATTGCTTTTATTAATCGCATCAGATCTGCCACTAATGTTTCATTGTGAATTCTCTAGAGATTTCAGTGTATGTCATGTTGGCCTAAAATTCTTAATTTTTTCACCAATTACATAACATTTGCAATTAATCCAATAGTAGTTGGAATTGAACAAATTTGAATAGAATATTACTCAGAACTAAAAAGATGATAAATTTCAAAATAAAATACAAACGAAAGGAAAATACACATTTACTGAAAGGGTAATTTGATAATCTGAGAAGCAAATCTTTAACAAAAGTTAAGTATTAAAGTCAAGAGGAGCAAAAACCAAATCACCCCCGAATTTCATTTGAAAAAAAAAGCCTACACAGTTGATAACAGAGCCAAATCAACTTGGGTTTTTATCATATTGTCTAAAATTTAAAGTTTTTTGAAGGTGATTGCATCACTGTCTTGTGTTTTGTGTACTAATAGACCATTATATTGCCTCATAAGAGTCTGGATTTGCACCATAAGACCAAATTTAGCACCACATTTCTTCCGAAGTGCATTTTCAATGTCAGGTCTATTGCAATCTTCAGGTTCTTTTGTAAACTTGTTCATTAGGCTTTTAATCCGGGGTAAATGTCAAGACGTCAAGCCGCATACACTAGTACTAGTCACATACCCCAGACATATATTGAATATCTTAGAAATAATTTGGTTCCCCAGTTTGGTATTTTTGGTTATACTGTTCTATGCTCTTCATATTTATACAGTGTTTGGCATTTTCAATATTTTTGGTAGAGCGCCTCTGATGAGTCTTGAATAGACGAAACGCGCATCAGGCGTAGCAAAATTTATTGTCTGGAGCTTTGTTGTCATTTGTATTCCATATTTCAGTGGTTTTCATGTCTGTTTTTTGTTCCGTTATGGTTGGTGTTTACTGTTTTTTTTCCTGCTGTTTTTGGTTTTTGACATACGGATGCCCCATGCGTACATGTACCTTTGCTTCTTCCAAGTTGCTGGCAATCTTCCACTGCGAATGTTTTTTTCGCCACTTTTGAAGTTTTGCATACACATTTCCCCAAAACATTTTAACAATTCAAGCAGAATAATTCATGGAGAGCTGCATCGGAGGTGTAGTGGTGAACGCGTCGGGCTTATAACACCTAGGCTCATGGTTATATCCTAAAATTTCATGGACCAATTTTCCGACTCTCTGTCGACCCCACTTGCTAGAGTGGTCTTAATAAGGAACGATGTTAATCTTTTGGAAGGGAAGGAAAAAGGCAGTTTCTGTGTACAAAGGGGGGGGGGCAATTTTGTTTGCACGTTAAAGTTCCATTTGTAGAGTTCAACAAGAGTAAAGTTTATGGGGCCGTTAAATTATATTTTCCCAATTATTTAATTGCTTAACGTTTAGCAGATTGTCTGACTGGGGAGTTTAACGTCGTCACTTTACCAAAATATCTAACTAGTGAAAAGGTGAATGAAGTTGTCATAAGGCAGCTTGGAAAGTGGTCTAAAATGGACAATAATTTTAAGACATTTTGCAAAATTTCAGTTTATAATCTAATTTTAATGAGATGTTATATCATACTTAAAATGATGTGAAGTAATTTTTTTGAATTCGTATAATGAAATTATTATATGAAAAACATATAGAAAGAGAAAAGTACAAACATGGGAAAATTAATTTTTTTTATAATAAAAATCTCAATGAGAAGTCCAGTGATCCCATGTTTTAGTGTATTTTTCCGATATAATCCCCACAAATGACTTGGAAACTCAAATCTATTTTGGGGGGTAAGATTAGCATGGTGACCTTTTGTTTTTATTGATTAATGCATTCACCATTGTCTATAATTATTAAAGTTTGGAAAATCATATGTTAAATTTTAAGACCCAAGACTACCTAAAGAAATGGTATTGAGCCTGCATTTTGCCAAGAAAAATGTTAATTAAAGACAATTCGCATTTATCATATAGGGGTATAGAAACTACATTTAATGCCCAAGTAACTGCCTAATCCTTTAAAAAAAATTCTCAAGAAGGATTTCTGCTATATAAAATAATTCTTATAACGGAAACATAATACTCTGTTGTAATTCTTAGGAAAAAAAATCCTTACCAGAACAAAACAAAAAACAAAAACAAGCCCCCCTTCCAGATAAATTGTCGGTCCAATTTTGCTTTTCCGGGCTGAGATTGGCATTAATGTTGTAAACATGGATTGCTTAAAAGCCGCATTTTGTTAAAAACGTTACTTTCTGTCTAATGCAAGTCTTAGATTTCCTGTCTAATTTTATTTTGTCATCTTAACTAAATTCAACCTGGAAAATGGAAGTGTTTTATAAAAATATTTCTCGAATCAAAATGTAGATGCATTTGGACACTTTTATTTTCCATTACGTCCATTAAAATACTTTTAATAAAAAGGAAGTGTATAGTAACTAAAGGCAGTTGAGTAGAATACTTCGATATTTTGTTAAGGTTTACTTTTAATGCATTTCAATCTCTTCAAATCTGCAGCATTAAAAGGTAAAGAAATGGACTTTATAAAATATAAAATGAAATACGATGACATAGACATTTGACATTTTGTTCGGTTTGTTGTAAGCAACTTTTGATTTGCCCTCTATTGATAGGTTGTAATGATTCGATTTCCAACACATTCCTTCATTAAACATATCATCCAACCAATTTCCCACATCACTCACTTTTCATTGTAAGCTGCCAACACGTTTTAGTGTTCTGTAATTTTGACTTCAAATTTCCAGTTTAGGAACAATTACATAACATTTGTAATCCTATTTTAAAATTGACATCCTTAGTGTTTTGGTTTTAAAGACGGATCTCAGTAATCTGATTTAACCTAATTAACAACAGCAACGACACTTCCAAGCTTTGTTTCTGATCGGTTACGGAATAGGGAACAAGTTTTGGTTAAACATGTAGTTAAAATCCATAAAATGTAGTGAAAAGTACTTTAATTTCCTCATAAAGCATCAAGTATTCTGGTAATTAAGAAACAAAATGATAGCATTGATTCAATAGGGGAAGGCAAAAAGAGGCAAAAATACAGAAAACTGATTTTAATGAAATACGAAACTTAAAAATTCTACTGCCTTACAAATCGATCACTACCTGTGATGCATCGGTACCATTTCGATCTTCAATTTCTCCGGTGTGGCTTTGCTCATTTTCTTTTCTTCTTGAACATGTACGATTGATGTCATGAACCAACTTAGATAGTTTTGTTTATGCCTTTTTTTTGTGTACTTATCCAGGAACATTGCGATCATTAATTTTTCAGTTATGACTTTTCTTTCGATTATCTTTCCTTATTGGGCATGTGAGATTGATCATCCCAGTTCGATAGTTTTGGCAGTTCCCTTATTTCCTAATCATTCAAAATATTGTTTAAGGGAATAAATGAATTTAATTAAATGTCCGAATGATTTAACTAGAATAATTGAGAAAAAATCTATACGATACAATAATTTGCAAGATTTTGAAATCAGAAGAGATACATGTAACAAAATTGAATTAAACAGGATGTCTGGTCTACGACAGACAGATGAAAGACTCACAAATGAAGAAGAAAACACGTGTTTACATGTTTTACACAGCTATAGAAAAATTAGAAAATATAGAAAAAATATTTCAGCAATGTGAATCTCGTTTTTATGTTGGGTACAATTAGACATACGCAATTGTATCTGAAGTGGGGTTTTAAAAATAAATCTATTCTCACAGGTAGTAATGTGTCATATCGTACAATGTTTGGTAAAGGGATTTTGTCATGGTATGGTAAAGGGAGGTCATGGTTTGTACAAGGGATATTTTTCTAAAATATGTAAAAATACCTTTATTTTATTATCAAATAGAGAGGAGAGTAAAAAGGAATTGAACATGACGATAAAGGTTTACTGTGTTAGCTTTAAATCTGCTTAGTTGTGCTTATTAACTAAATTTAAATTTTGTCATGGTTTGGTAAAGGGAACAGAAAATTGTCATGGTTTATACCATTATGTCATGGTTTATCACATTTTCTAAACTTAGGAGATCGGACAAATTATTAGGTATTTTCTGCTGTTTTATTGTGTTTGACGACATACTGTGTTTCCGTGTTTCTTAATACGCATCTTTAACCCCCGAAAAAATCATTGGATCGTTTCTTGGAAATTATAAATCGTTACTTTCAGTAATAGCATATAAAAGATATATATTTCTATATATATAATCTAAATCCTTTTAATTGCTCTAGACCGTCACTAAGCCAACAACATATACTAATCATCAGGATTACCATTGAACAATCAAATATGAATATGGTTATTGTACAATGTATGAGCTTCTAAAAACAGTACAAGCTACTCCTGAATGATAATATAAAAAGTACTATGGATGAAGCAAACATTTCTCTAATACTATAGGCACTGCTGTTGCACTGAATAATATTATTATGGATGAAGCAACATATTCCCTGAGATATGCAAGAAGCAGAGGTACATGTACCAATGGGGTACCCATAACTGAATGTCAATCAACAACGTGAACTCCAGTCGAAACGAGAATGAACTCATGTGCTCCGGAAGAATAAACAGTTCCTGCTTGCTATAGCACACCCGTCGCGTTACCTACAGTCAATTCAGTGCGTCAAATCCGGTAAAGGAAGACAAAACAAAACCCTATGACAAACCAACGTCTGCACTCATCTGATGCCCTTTGCAATAGTTCAGATGTGTCCTTCTATTGATACTGAAAGGAAAAGCTTCATTGATAGGGAGTAGATAGTTTTAAGTATATATATGAGCAGCAATAAGCAAAATCATGCATTAAACCTACTGCCTATTCAGTGTTTTCCTGTATACCTTTGTATCTATTTTGACTTTGAGTTTCCATATTAAATCCCATATCATTTCTCGAGCGATGTTATTGTCTCAGCTTATATGACCGGTTTAAGGTTAAAACATAATTGTTAGCTCATATGATTGAATAAGATTTAAAATATCATTTTTAAACATCCCTTGACCAAACCATGACCACCCTACACTAAACCATGACGTCCCTTGTACAAACCATGACAAGTAAAAAAAAAATTATTGCGATGCATGCTTTCTAAGCGTTTAATTACGCTGAAAATGTGTCAAAAGATTGTATGCACAGTAAATGATTGTTTTTGAGCAACATCTGGCTTTCACTTTTGCTTGGAACATTAAATGATGTTATTTTATCAATTGAACAAAACTATTTTTCCTGAATGATTTAGCGAGTATATTCCATCATTTACATGTGCCATATTTTAGTACAAATATCTTGCCCTTAAAAATGCCCAAACACGCCTTTTATGCCCGGAAAAATTATGATTTCATTTTTGCAGACGACATTATGCAAATATCCCTTGTACAAACCATGACGCCCTTGACTAAACCATGACAAAATCCCTTTACCAAACGTTTTACGATATGACACATTACTACCTGTGATTCTAATACAATGATAAAATTGTGTATCAAAGGTGAATAAATATAGAACGCGGAGTAATAACAATTAGCCCTAAAAATTTCAGATCACCTTCGCATTTAAGGTGTGCCTGTTACTTCTGGACGATTAAGAATAGCTTGAGTTTAATTTGAAATCCATCGATAGAAATTATACAATTATCACCCTAGTTGGTGTGTGATCAAGATGCTTCTCTCCCTAGAAAGTAAGGTCACATGAAGGATTGCCCTGAGGGTTACCTTACTTTTCTCGGGAAAGACAACAATTGGGTGATAACCGTTATATTATATCGAACATTAATAGGATACACGAAAACAACAAAAACATAAGATGCCCAGTGAAAAATCTCACGAGCTTGTGCATGACTTTACCATGCGACCCAATGGTTACCGGTAGACCCAGTGAACTATCATATGTCACGTGTCGTCGTCTCTGCCAATCAAAATAAAGATTTCTATATAAATATATGTTTAATTTTTACATTTAATACTTGATTTTCCTCGAACATTTAAAGACTAGACTGATGACCTAGTGTCAAATTCAAACCCTACTAATATAAGGATAAAAACTTTTCAGTCATTTTCAGACCGATTTGCCCTGTTATTTAGAATTATCCTCCACGCTTTCAGTTATATCTCCGTTCATTTCTCTGGGTTAAGTTACAATAAAAAAAGTTCAACATAAATGACAATAAATAAAAGAATAAATAATGACCATTTTCTAAGATAACGAAAACATTGAAAGATCACGGCCTAGGTCACCAATTTCTGTCATCATAAATGCCATGGGATTGATCAAACGTCCCGTTAATCGGGTTTATTTCGGTTTTAGTGGTTTTTGATGAGTCAATGGATAATGAATGCACGGTCAATGTATTGTGTTTTTTTCCTGGAAAATGAAAATACGGACTGAAAAACCTGAAGTAGGTGATTTAGGTAACGTACTTTTGATTTGACCATGTAGGATCTGTAGATGTACTTGAATAAGCCAGGAAAACTGTATTTATCAACATTACATCAAATTTCAAAAACATTATATTATGCTACGTCTCATGCGGATATCGTCTATTCAAGGCTTATCAGGGGCGCTCTTCCCTATATATTGTAAAGGAAAAAATCTTAAAGTTTAAAATGCTGACCATTGTACTACGAAAAAGAAAAAAAATGGGTACCCAAATAATGACTAAAATCAAAGCCTGGGGTTAGGAAGAAGTTTCTAAGCATACAACGATTAACCGGATACGCCTATAAGATGACAAAACTACCCTATTCAAAATTTAATAATAAAATGTTATACTCAAGGAGCTTAAATGATATGACACTGATACGTCTATAGACATGACAGTAAAAAGGGCTAATGCACAAAATTCAAATGTCAGAAGTCCGGAAAAACAAATTAGAACCAAAATTTTACAAACGAAAACCAAGACGGACAGTACCATTGCATACACAAACAAAACAACTAAACTGCATTCATTTAGCCACACATACTCAACTCAACTAAAGTAAATTAAGGTAATCCGGATGGGCAAACAGTTCATGCTTAGTGCTATAAAAATAGCCAAAATATCGTAGATCAAATCAGAAGAATACAGAAATGCAATTTGTACTCATTTGTCGTGAGAGACGGAAATCCCGTATTTGCTTAAATAATGTGATGGAACTACGAACTATTTTTTTTCTTTTGAGTCTTTACTTTCTTAGGTATCAGTCGCTGCAGATGGACATTCCCCTATAGTCACCAATATAAAAATCCATCAGTCAGACATTTTAAGAGTTAACAAAAATATATCTCACCGACTGTTTACGATGCCTTGCAATAGAAATTTTAGATTGAGATTCAATAATTATTTTTATCAGTGTCAAATCTAATGTGCATTTAAGGTGATTACCTCTCTATCCATATTGTTTTGTGTTACTATCAGACACTTTTCATGCATTTTGACACCGAAAGACCTGGTTTAATACATCATTTCTTTCGAATTGCAAGTACAAAGTCAGGCCCATTGCAATCTTTATATTTTTCGGTATACATGTGCAACATTCTTTTCAACCTGGGGTCGATTGCAAGACAGTGAACCGTGGCAACTGGTAGCATTGACCTGTCAAGAGGCTGGTAATTGTCTGCTGTGGATATTTTTAATTGCAGCTCATGTATAAAGTTGATTGCATCGACTCGACAATGCAATGCAAAAAATAACCTAGGTAGTCGGATAAATTATATATTTTACCCAAGATGAAACCCATAACAAAAATTAATCTATTTTTTTTAGACTTTAAAACATTCTTTTTCATTTTCACTTAAAAAATAACCAGGTCCTCTAGGAATACAAAGAACGAACTGTTTTTATTCTAAATTGTGTTTTAATAATTACTTTGTCTTAACTTCTCTGTGTCGATTTTGTTTTGAATGTACATGCCTCATTATTAATTAAATTTACCCTTATGTTCATTGTCATTTTGTATTAATGTCAGCATACTGTATGTATTTATATGTGAATCTCTGCATAAGAGGAAATAAAGATATATATAGGCAAATGAAGTTGTCCTAAGAAATGGGATTAAACAAGCATTTTGCCAAGGGACTGAAAATAAAATAAGCATTAAGTAGACACATTTTATATTATTTTTAAGAAGATACATTTAATGGCCGAGTAACTTTGCATCCTGTGAGAATTTAACCAATGACTACATGTCAGGTTCTCTACTGAAACACGCCTTGCTGGTTCAAACCTCGCAAGTGTCTAGAGATGTATTACTTAGGTTCATGTACATTTTCTTCCCATAAGAGAAAATTATTAGATCATTTTACAATATTTTTGAGACTTTATCATGTAATTACACGATAATTGTGTAATATAATAGAATTTTACACCTTCTTCTAATAAAAGAAAATTGTACTTAAATAGACGATATTGAGAAGTGGAATAAGTGTACGCGACACAACAAACATAAACAAACAGCAATTCAAAAAATCACAACGGAAAACAGCAAGCAGTCTTCAACATGTCTGCTTACCGTCTTGCATTGGCCCAAGACTTTTAATACAATACAAAAGTTTCAAAACCAATCCCTAAATCATCAACGAAAGACCCAATTCTTGACATAAAACAGTTAACACAGAATGACAAGGACAAACAAAGGCTTTGGCAAAGTTTCCTGGCTTAGGACAGGCACATATAAAATGTGGCGGGGTAAACTGGTTTTTTGGATCCAATCTTCCCCCTATTGATAAGCTTGCACAAAGCATACATATAAAACACACTGTAAACTCAATCGACAAAAGTTCAATTCAACAAGAGAGAACCTAAGACAAAATACTGTACGAAAACAACAAGACGAGGAGGAACTCTCTTGAGAACACTCGAAGTTACTGACAACTAGCTAAGAAACATTTATCGATTGATGTAAAAGAATCAAATACATCAGTTCTAAATCCGACACCCCACGTCAAAACAATGAATGATTTAGAGTTGTATCATCACACAGAACCGACATACCTGATCGCTGTGGTGCTTATAAATAATACAGTGGATACAAAGTTAAAGTTTTGTTAAGGGACGGACCATTAAACTTGAAAAGGGGGGTGTGTTTTTTTTTTGTTTTGATCAGAATTTTTTTTTCCGCGCAGAGCGCGCACAAAATATTTATTTTTCGAAGGCGTCGCGACAGAATATTTTTTTCATTATCAGCATTATTTTTTAAAGCAGAAATCCTTCTTCAGAATATTTTTTTCTTATCCTCAGCTGCCAAAATATTTTTTTCATCATAAATAATTTTCAGAATATTTTTCTTTTGGAAAAAACCAAGGCCCCCCTTGAAGTTAAATGGTCGGTCCCTAATTACAAAGTTATGGAAGTGCATATAGCTATTCTTGCTCCATGATAATGACATTAAGGTAACATCAACATTACAGAACACATATTATTTAATATTTTATAAATGACCAAAAGAGAAAAAAAAACGGAATATGGTTATTATCTATAACATAATCTGGATTTAGTATTTTGGGTAGATCACCTCTGATGAGTCTTGAATAGGCGGAAGACGTGTCAGGCGTAGCAAAATTCATCGCCTGGAACTTTGTTGTAATTTTTATTTCTACTTGATTGATACTTTCAAAACCCAGCAAACAATTGTTTTCTATAGAATGTTGGTCCATTCTTTATAACAAAATGCATTTAGATATTCCATTATGTATTTTTAAGAAAAAAACTTAATTTTTAATCCTTGCATTAAATAAAAGGAAATGAATTGTAAGACAGCTGAGTCATACATTTGATATTTTGTTAATTCAGTTTTTTCTGTTAATTTTATATTTGGAATTCTTATTTCTGTAGTAGTAAAAGGTAAAAAAGAAAGTCTAGGGTTCAGCTGGACTGCTACTTTTAAACTCCGATTACATCATCAAAATAGCTTAAAAAAGAAAATATAAGCGAAACCAACATCTTTCTGCCAATCTTTTTTTTTAAAAATGGGCAAGAATGTATGTTTCCCTCTCTCTAGCAATATAATTTCCCTAGTCAGGACCATTGAGATCTTCAAATTCTCCGGTGTGTCTTCCTTGCTGGTCTTTTGGTTTTGGTATTTTTGGATTGATCCTCCAATTTCGGTAGAATTACCTTCATTTCCCAGTTGGACAAAATCTATCTTGGAAACACATTAATAAAGTATTTATTAGGTTTTGATCGAAGCCTTTCACAACTGGGATTTTATTCCTATCATAAGTCTTGCCACTGATGTTTCTTTTTGAGTTCCCTAGAGATGTCAGTGTTATGTCATTTCGGCATCGAATTCGTAGTCTTACAACAGTTATATAAGATTTGTAATCCTATATATCCAAGTATTGACAGGTTATAAAAGGTTATCAAATTTATAGTTACTTGTCTTAAAAGTAGCTTTCTCTCCATTTGTTTTCCCATGTGGCTTCAATCAATAATCTACTTTACAATATGCTTTTTATTCGAAACTATGATCCATTCAATCAAATTTAGTTTTTGAAATGTTACATCATATTTGTTATTCTACAAAAAAAAACAAAACAAACAAAAACATGGAATAAGTAGGCTCCTAGCTAGTAATGGAACATTAAAGTAAAATGAATTAAAAATCATTTACATAAATGTACAGATTATAAAACTATTTGACTTTTTGATTGTTAGCTTTTTATATATGGTCCATTTGATATGACAATTTTCATTAAAAGCTGATGATGCTTGGGCAACGACGAAAACGGTAAACACGAACAAAAACAGCACTATGAAACACAAAACACAAAATCAACCGAACGGAAATCAACAACGCGAACCCTAGTCGTAACAAGAGTGAACTCAGGTGCACCGTAAGAGTAAGCGGTTCCTGCCTGCTAAAAAGTCTTTTTTCAGATCTGTCAGTGTTATCTCATCAACTTACGTAACATTTGTAATCCAATATTTACACCAATACAGTAGTAATTAAGTTTAATTTGAGTCAATTGCTCGAACTGAAAATAATTCTTTTACTGACAAAGATCAGCTTCAGAATGAAACAACTGAAGTGGAGAGCATGTGGGTACATCAAGGGAATAAAAACTATAAATTACGTCAGCTATGTTATCAAGGAGTAGAGGTACATGTGTACCAACGGGGCATCCGAATGTTAAAGTCCAAAAGGGCAAGGACAACACCAGTAAACACAAACATGGACAGGACGAAAAAACAGACATCATATCAAACACGGAAAACCAAAACCACTGAATATCAATCAACAACGCGAACTCTAGTAACATTGCATTTTGTTTGAAAGCTTTTAAACAATGTTTCTTGTGAATAATCCGACCTACTGGATTACAGATAAAGTAATGTTCTGATACCAATGATACATTGTCAATGGAAGTCCAGATAATGAATTAATGATTCCAGTTCTAAAAGAGACTTGAAGGCAGCTGGCAGTTGTCCATTGTGTTTTTTTTTCTTCTTCTCAATTTTCGCTTGGTATATGAGCTGTGTCGCGTACACTTATTCCAAATCGCATTATTGTCTATTTAAATTAAATTCCTTTAACAACATGTAAACTTCAAAAATGTCGTGAAAGACTTCACAAAAAATCAAAATGTTTTAATTTTGATTTTCTTAATTAACATGGTCCCGTGCGGGGCCCGGGTGGTGAATAGGCCCGCAGCAGAGCCTAGCTTGTCGTAAGAGGCGACTAAGGGTCTTGGGATTCTGATGTCGGGTCAGTGCTCAGCCCACAGAGCGACCATGTGTGTACCCTAGGTGGCTGAATAGGGTGGCCCTCGTCCGCGGGGGTTGTCAGGTCTATAATACGGAAACCCTGACCGCCGACCATAGTGGACCAACGTGTGTGGAGAATGCCACGCTTCATGCACGTAAAAGACCCCTTTGTGGACCGCCAAGTAGTGCACAACATAGGCTAAATTTTCCGCCCCTACCCAACCCTCCCCCTTTCCTGTGGTTTTTCAAAATTTACCGTTCCTGTGTTTCCCATCCCACCCCCATATTTCATTTATCATCATCATTTCATGTTCATTATATCACCCTTTTTCATGTTCATCGCCTGTAAATAACCTATATAGCGTTGCACGGGCGTAAAACACCAACTCACTCACTCACTCACTTAATTAACATGTAACAGTACACCATGGAATCAATGACTATTCCGAAGCGTCCTAAGGCAATTTCAACACACTTTGGATTTTATCAAAGATGATATGAAATTTCACTTTCCTGTAGGAGAACTCAGAATATCTCAATAGGTCTAATTTTCTTGTATATTTTTAGAATATCTCAGTTTGTTTATTTTATTGCAACCTTCGAAGCTTCATTTAGTAATGTCTTTCACATCTTCATTTATATTCAAACCAAATATTTTGCCTTCTTCAGTTTCTTTCAATTTACATGATTTATATATATGCAACAGAAACAGGCTCAATGGTTAGAATCGATATTATTCCCACAAGTCAAGCTTTCACCAAAGACCATTTTCTTATTTTCCAACAACAACCAACAACCAAGGCCTTGGTCACCAACTTGTGTCAACGTAAAAGTCAGAGGATTGATTAAATGTCCAGCTAATCTGATTTATTTCAATTTTAGTGGTTTTTGATGAGTCAATGGATAATGAATGCACGATGTGTTGTGTTATTTCCTGGGTAATACAAAATATGGGTTAAGAAGCTTGAGAAGGAATTAAATACAGTAGCAAAGAGATTGATTTGGTCATGAATAATCTTATGTTTTGTCATATAAGTGCGTTCATGCCCAGATTTAAGTATCTAAAGGGTTAATCCCTAAGAACTGACAAGCTAGAAAAGTATCAATTGCTAAAATAAAAATCACCCTTTCACCGTAACAATTGTTACACTCTATCAGTTTTAGTTTTATAGCTACAGTAATTTGAAAATTACTATATTTATTTAGAAATTGGTTTCAATGTTATGTAATTGTTCCAGGAAAATTTTAAATCTAACATGACATAACACTGACATCCTTTGGGGATTTAGAATGCATGATCAGTGGCATTAGTACTAGTAATGTGATGAATCAAAGGACAGTTCTGGTACTCCCATTTGAACCATTATGAGCAATTCTTAGTAAATAAATTAATTTAGATCAAGATCAATCTGCATGCTTTAAACATGCTATAGATAAGAGCATGAAAAAAAAACTATTCAGATGATCTGCTTACAATTTGAAAACTTGTGTTATTTTCCAATGGATGAGGTTTTGAACATGTGGGATTCATAATGGGGATTTGATTTATAAATTGTTTTTAACTTATTTGTTTTCCTTTCATTTGATTTTTGAATTGTGAAAACATGTTATTGAAATGAATTTACAAGAAATGACCACAATATTTTTTTGTCTATTTGAAATAACATTTTAGAATGTGTCACACACTTTTGAGTAACCTGCTTCACAGGTTACACAGTGTGTGCCACATTTTAAAATGTTATTTCTTCATAGACAGGAAAAATATTGTGTTCATTCCTTAAATGCTGTTTAATTTGATAAAAAAATCCATCCGGAAAAATAGGGTTCGGAGAAAAGAGTTTATCTTTTGCTGTTCAAAGGAAGTAATGGGTGTATTGCTGAAATTCCAAATGGAATTAAATCATTAAGAACACAAATTCAGCTTTGGACTTACTTACTTACTTACTGCCCTTAATGCCTGGTGGCATGTAGGGCAGCAGCAAAGGTCCTCCATTGGTGACGATCTTTTGTCAGCCTCTTTATGGTTCCCCAAGTATGGCCCCAACTTCACATCTCTCCTTCTACTGTTCGTCTCCATGTGTTTTTGGGTCTTCCCCTCTTCCGTTTTCCTTCTGGCGTCCAATAGAGGGCAACTTTGATATGTGATGTACTGTCTTTCCTCATGACATGTCCTATCCACTTCCAACGTCATCTAAGCAGGATGGTGGCCATATCCTGTTGGTTACAAGCAGCGAGTAGATCTTCATTGTTGATAGTTCTTGGCCAGACGACTCGCAAAATGCGTCTAAGGCATTTGGTGTGGAAGGTGGACAGCTTAGCCAGATCATGTTCAGTCATTCTCCAGCACTCAGAGCCATACAAGAGTGTTGAAAGTACGCAGCTCTGGTATAACTTCAGCTTGGTCGTTTTGCTGTACTGACTAGACTTCCAGATGTTGTTAAGGGAGATAAAGATGTTGCGTGCCTTTCCAATCCGGTTCTTTATGTCATCACCAGCACCCCTATCATTTCTTACTGTGCTTCCAAGGTAGGTGAAGCTGTCAATCGTTGGAAGGTCTTTGTTATATATCTGTATAGGCAGACTGTTGGTGGTATTCAGCTTCATTACCTCGGTTTTTGTCTCGCTGATTTTTAGACCGATGTATTGGGCATATTCAGATAGTTGTTAGGTTTTTTCCTGCATGTGCTGATGTGTATGTGATAGCAGAGCTAGGTCATCAGCAAAGTCAAGGTCAGGTCTTCCAATACTGTATTGATCCTCCATCGTATCCCTCTTTTTGTCTCACCAGTTGTTTTCCTCAATACCCAATCAATAACAATGATGAAAAGCACAGAAGACATGACACATCCCTGACGTACACCTGTTTTGACCTTGAACTTGATGTTACTATTCTGTACGCTGCATGTAAAATTGGTGTAAAAGCTCTTTATGATGTCTACTATTTTTGATGGAATTCCATAGTGTCGAACAATTTTCAATAGGCTCTCTCTGTGAATGCTATCAACGGCTTTTTGGAAGTCGACAAAATTGATGTACAGATCTCGTTGCCATTCAGTGCATTGTTCAATGATATTGCGCAGAACTAATATCTGGTCAGTGCAACCTCTACCTTTTCTGAATCCTGCCTGTTCTTCCCTTAAGCATTCGTCAATGGGTGCTGAAATTCTGTTCATTATTATTTCTGCCAGGATCTTGCTGGGTATTGACAGAAGTGTTATGCCACGCCAGTTATTACAGTTGTTAAGTGCTCTTTTCTTTGGAATTTTAATAATTGTACCCTCAGACCATTCATTTGGTATTTCAGCATCATTCCAAATACATTCAAACAGGTGGTGTAGTACTGAGGCTGATAGTGTTGGGTCTGCCTTAAATAATTCTGCATTTAGATTGTCTTGACCTGGAGCTTAACCATTTTTGAGAGATTTTATTGCTTTTATTATTTCTTGTGTGTTGTTTCTACCTCCAAGTCCTGGTCAGCTTCTGGTATTTCAGTTGTTTGCTCTGGAGGTGGTCTATTTAAAACTTCTTGAAAATGTTCAGCCCATCTCATATTTTGTTCTTTTTCTGATGTAAGAAGTTTTCCATCTTTATCTTTAACAGGGATGCTGGTGTTTCCTCTATATTTGCCACTTACAAGTCTGGTCAATTTATATAGCTGGCTTTGTTCTTTCTTCTTCGCAGCATCTTCTGCTTGTCTGGCAATATCCTCAATGTAAGATCTCTTGTCTTTTCTGGCTAACTTCTTTACTTCTTTGTCAGCAGTTCTATATTCAACATTGTATTTGTCCTTACTTTAACATCAATCAAAGATCTTCTCCATTTTCCATTAACCATGATATGATCGATCTGATTCTTATCGCTTCCATTTGGGGAGTTCCAAGTAAGTTTGTGAATAAGTGGATGTGGAAACAGAGCGCCTCCTATCACCAAGTTGTTAAGTCCACAGATGTCAACCAATCTCTCTCCATTGTCATTGAGGTTTCCACAGCCATGTTTACCCATAACTCTTTCCATACCAGAATTATCATACCCCACTTTTGCATTTAGGTCGCCCATGACAAGTAAGATATCATGCTTATGAGCTGCAACAATCTCAGATTGAAGCTGTTCATAAAAGGTGTCTTAACTGATTTCTTCGCTGTCATTTGTGGGTGCGTAGCACTGGATTATGGTCAAGTTGTTATGTCGACCTTTGAACCTTGCTGACATTAGCCTGCTGATGATTGGCTTCCATTCCATAAGTGTCTTTTCCATCCCGTTCTTCAATATTAATGCCATTCCTTCAGAATGGTGATTATCCTCTCTATTAGAATATAGAACGGTTTCATGTGCTTCTGTAGTCAACTTTCCAGCTCCTACCCATCTACTCTCACTGACTCCAAGAACATGAAGATTGTACCTTCTCATTTCTGCTGTTACCTGGGCTAACTTGCCAGTTTCGTACATGGTACGAACGTTCCAGAATCCAATTCTGGTTTTATATTTGGCGCTGAGAACTTCTCTCGTGCTGATGGCTTCCTCACGGCTTTCACCATTAGCAGTCATACTGTGTGGTTGAAAGTCTCTACGCTCAAGTGTGGTTAAATCCTTTGTTGCTGTTTCCGTAACATAATGGTTTTTTACAAGACAGGGTTGTTAGCCCTGTGCTTAATCCCCAACCTGGAGAGCCAGAGAATTTGTGGTCGAGATTTCTTTCCCCTAGATTGGTTGCTTGTTCAAAGCTTACGAGCCAAATCTACCCAGATTTTTATCTCAGAGGGTTTCTTTTTCTTAGATGAGTTGCTGTCCAAAGCTCACGACTCTCATCTAGCCGACTATTTACTCTAGCAAGAGTTTATTTTCTTTCTGGATTTACTTCCATAGCCTTTGACTCTCCCGAGTCAGTCACAAGGCAATGAGGCTATTTAACCCATATGTGGGGCAAGGTTGGTGAGAGCTAGGGCGTGTCCACACACCGGTGGGCCTACACTCTGCACCTCTAGGGTCCTTGCAACTCCGAGCTTTGGACTAAACTCACTTAAAACAACTGGGCTGTGTCGCATACTTTCATTCCAAATCTCATTATTTTCTGTTGATATATAGTATTCACTCTATAAGCTGTGAGCATATATTTTAACGAAAATTTCGGGAGTCTGTGCAACTTGCTTTTTTATTGGTTGGACAGTAACTCAAAAATCCATAATCGACAGAATAATAAAACAAGTGGTGGAAAAAATCAATGTGTTAATATACTTTCATTGATAATGTATAAAACAAAGTTGCATTTTGTTTATATTTGTACATACTTATATGTCTTTTACACACTGAATGCTGTAAAACCCCGAGGCTTGCACCCGAGAGGTGATATCGGTCGAGGGAAAATACATGTACAAAATTTCGTGGTACATATTTATCCATTTTATGTTCATTATATCAAATATTTACATTGTTACATTTTGTGACTACCTTTGTGGTTTTTTTGTGTGCGATATAGGCCATGCGATTAAGGTTACGCGATAAAGGTCATACGATATAGGTCATGCGTCATAGGGTATGTGATATTGTGTTTTGTTTTATTATACATATTCAAAAAGATTATATAATAACTAAGATAAATGATATATTGGTTTAATGTTAGATTGATATATTGACTATAGGGATGAAAACTATCTCGAGGCGAAAATGAAGAAAACATCGCATCGATCGATTTAAAATAAAATACAAACTACAAATGTATAAGACTCAGCTGCCTACCAAAACACTTCCTTTGCATTTTTAGAATATCTTCCTTTTGAAACATGTGAAAGACGTAAAAGCATATTGAATGCCTTAATGGATCTCTACTGAGCTTTTAATCTTTTTGAAGCAATTATATACTGGGTTTTATATGAATCAATCAAGGTTAAAAGTTAGAGAAAAGGAAGACATAAAGTCATGTCAAAAAGAATGATGTTTTTGATCATATGACAATGGTATTAAGCTGCTTCTCTGATTAAAAGGTAAAAGAAGCGCATGAAATTTACATATTAAGGCAATGAACTCAACCCTAGTAAGTCCAGTTCACGTACAAATGGTTTTGGAAAATATTTGTGTTTCGATATCGAATACAAAACATCCAAACTTGAATACTTTTGTCTTGACCGAACAAAACATATCATATCTAAATGCCTTATCAAAACCAACTTTACGTGAAGTCTTGTTTTGTCCATCTCACGTGAAATCCTGCAGGTGAGGCTTCTAAGGTGTAGAAATGTTTCAAGGAATATGATTATCATTCATGTATGAAGATTTGAATAATATTTGAATTTCCGAACGAAAAAGTAGAATTCATTAGATTAGGTGTCTTAAAATTTTTATGCCTTTCTAGCTTGCAATTCATATTAGAAGATGTACTCTTGTTATTTCGTTTTTTTGCCCATCTGCGTTTCATTAAGGCATCAAGCAATGGTGAAATTTTATTTCGTTTCCTTGATTTGCTTAATTCGTCTTATTTACGAATAACTATAGCCTTCATAGAATTGAGCTGCGGTGAATAAACTTCTATGTTTTCATTAATTATCACAGTACTAGATACAAAAAGAAACCACAATGCCTGTAATCGATTTCTGTTGATAAGATTAAATTCAATCAGACAGAGTAAAATCAAATTATATATATCCAAGAACCAAATTGCAACTAAGTTTGGATCAGACAAAATTTTGAAATTGCATCTGACTCGCGTTTCGTATTTTAAAAGTTCATCAGAGACGCTAAAGCCAAAAGTTCTTAGGCCACATTAACTAGAAGCGCGGTATAATTGAGCCAAAGTTCAGTTAGACTATACAATTGATGAGAACCTACAACACGCATTCAATTTCGAATATTCAACATAGCCTTGAAGATGTTAAGCCAGCAATCCAATCATAATAATCGTAATGTGATTTTGTATGCTTTCTATTGTTCTAATGGATCGTTTGGTTCTCCAAAGAACCTAAGCACTTGCTGATACCGTAAAACTCCTACTTTCTTCCCTTTCGTGGAGAGCACCGGTAAAATAAAAGCTTATACGTACTGAAAATCTTAAGCCTCCTTCGACAGAAGACGGTCTCTTAAAAATGTTCTCGAGTTTAGTTTGCAGACCACTTGAACGTATGGGAAGGTGTTCTGTATACAATTATTTTATGGCTTGTGGGGAGTTCTATGGTCTTCTTCATTGATACGTTTTATTGGAACACAAGCTGCAAAGTAAAGATGACTCTACTGTTGTTGTTTATATTTAATCTTGCTTCTTTATAGTCTAACTCCTTTCATTTTTTCTGTCGCTTTAGTAAAAATCACCCAAAAAGTAGCTTAAGTCATTTTAGTCGAAATATCGATACAATAAAAGCATATTTAGGCACTATTGAACATAGAGTTTACATCCTATGACTTCCCTGCATTAACGATGACACAGGTTTTATACATTTATTTACTAAATTTAAAACTGTTCCGAGAATCCGATATATGCGGATCATCAAATAAAATAACGCATAATCTGCTGACATATTTTGAGTTAAAATCAGGAGTTTTGCCCCCCCCCCCTAAAAAAAAACGTCGATCAAATCGTTTTTAATCACCAATGCCCATTGGCATACACAGGAGAGTGTCCACTATGAAATATTGTCCATAGTGGTATTCATTCCTATGATAAAGTCCAAGGACGGAATAAAACGCTTGAGAGATATGAAATTGTGTCATCTGGATTTTTCAGTGTTAAGCATAGCAGGGTGGACACAATTTCATAGGACATTATTTTGCTTTACAATGACACATATTTTCGTCATATGTATATCAAATGTTTTATCATATGCTCACTTAAGCTTTCATTTGGTCCCCGTACACGTAGGATAAACATCTACGAACATATGTTAAACAAATGGTAACAAAACGGTACTACAACTTTTAAAGACTTGAAATCTGTTTGCAAAGAAAATATCTTCAGGTTATTTTACACATTTGGTATTTTGGAGTTTTAATTAAAACAATTTAGAATGTGAATTATACATTCATTTGGCAATTCATTCAAAATGTTTTTCTTCATATTTTTTTAAACACGTGTTTGTCATATATAATAGCATTAAACGTACGATGGGCATTTTTTTCAAACATATGTTCTTCGATCTTAATCACATGCATATGCATGGGCACCAAACGTTAAGCAAACATATGTGAAACGTTATTACAACATTGTGGTTTTTTAATATATCTTCAGCATATGCTGAATTTTTTCTGGTGTACTGTACATGTAGGCCCGTAGTTATACTATCATCAGAGTAATAATTTTTAACTGAAACATGGGCAAATCCATCAAAATTTTGCTTACATATACATGTATGTAGAGTGATTTAAATGGATTTCAATTATTATGAAGTTGTTATTCTTTTAATTACTACAACTTTTATAGACTTGAAATCTGTTTGCAAAGAAAATATCTTCAGGTTATTTTACACATTTGGTATTTTGGAGTTTTAATTAAAACATTGAAAAAGTGCGTTCGAGGTTTTGGATGTTAAAATCTAACATTCTGAGGTCAGTACTTAAGTGATGTAAAGGTCTACACCCGGGGGGCTACTGCCAATATAATGTGCCGCAATAAAGGGTATATTGTTTTCAGGCATCAAGGTGTACATGTAGAACAGGGTTAAAAATTCAGCCCAATATGTTACCAATAGGGTTACAGATATGTAAAAGTCAATCAGTTTCATCAGTTAAATAAAATAGACATGAAATCTTAACTTTAGAATGCTTCTAAAATGAAAGTTCTTGATCTATTTCAGCTCAAAGAGTTCTTCCCATTGTGAACTTCTTATAAACCACGACGTGGTCATAACAGGGTATGATATAAAATGTCTTCTGCTATAACAGGGTATGTTTTTCGCAAATTTCTTGATGCTAACACGGTCTGGTTCAAAACAGGCACAGATTTACCCTAAGTCATAGGCAGTAGCCCCCCGGGGTCTACATTTAAGAATGATGCGCATGTTGAATTTGAAAGATCTTAATTAAACAATGACAATGTATCACAAGTTATGATATTCACATAGCTGCCAAATTGAAAATACTCGAAAATATTGAAAATTATTTACTTTGATTTCGTAGAACATATATGCTGATTTTAATTTTGATATATGGCAATCATTTTTTATGAAAGACGACAGTTTGGATAAAAAATATATAAACACAATGAAAACACGGTGAAAACGATTTTTTTCTTATTAAATCTTCCAACAATTTATTCGTTTTTATTCAAATCCAATGATGGAGATAAACAGAGCAAGCAGTGGGGACAAAAATACTGTAAATACGTGATACGAATCAACCAAAATTGATAATCTTTAAATCATGTTTGTAAAGTTTTGAAAATATTGAAATTAATATCGACAAAATTAATTCGTTTTTGAAACATTGTTTATATATAACATCAATATTTAATATCGTATCTGTTTCATGATAAAATAACAGTACTTTCTCTCCTTACTAGTCATGTAATCTGCTCTGAATTATTGATACAACAATTTCACAAGTTTCAGGTTACTATAACATGAATACAATGTACTTTATTTACTCAATACTAGTATGTGGAATAACTTCGAGATGTCTATTTTGATATTGACCTTGGACTGCTTTAATATGAGGCAACGGACAATAATGATAAAGCGGCCTAGCAAGACTATGATCGAAGGTTCGATAAACATGAAGTGTGATAAAAATAACATGGGGATTAGATGGGGAACAAAAGGACCGTCAGCCACTGTATAAGGAAAAGGTGGATAAGACAGAAAAGCTAGATTATACGTGGTATTAACTCATGACGTTCACAAATACGAATGATTTATACCTTTAGCGATGTCAAAAGCTATGCACGCGAGTTCGGCCACTTTTGTCAGTGGCAAGACTTTCTGTGGTTTGACCACGTACGGGGGGCATCCGTAACTCAACCACCACGAGTCAACAACTGGATTGTACAGTACGATCGACCTATCGTCTGAATTTAAAAAGTTTTAGTCCACACATTTGACAAATCTGATTCTGCCGCTGCCCTCATTTCGGTCGTCCACGAGATAAGAGATTTTTGACATTATTATCATCAAAGTATCAATTGATATAGCCTGGCGTGTTCATTTGTGTAATGTTAACGGTTTTATTTAAGAAAAAATAGACATCTTTTATCTAAATAAATCCAAAGTCTAAAAAATTTCCGACCAATTAACAGTAAATAAGCTACAATGACAGCGAAGTTTCCTGTTACCTATCTATCACTGAGGATATAAATCTTATTGAGGAAAAAAATGTTTTTAGATCATTAAAAAATCACTTCTGCTACAAAATAAATTATAAAATATTGTTGATAAAGATCCCGAAATGTCTCGACAAACACCAAACATTCGTGCAAGTACAATCTACGGTAAAAGAAAAAATAATCTTTCAAATTCAAAATTGACCAGATTTCGTTAAGCATGAATTAGGTAAGAGAGGGACCTGAAATCAAATCCCAAGGAACGGCCTCCATGCTAATGCTGCATACCAAATAGAGTTTTTTTAAGTAGTTGCTGAGAAAATTGTTACGAACATTATGCCAAAACTGCCCGCCGCCCGTCTGTCTGCCACCCGACATTCACCTTTTTATAACCCAGATTTTCACTCCATGAAATCCGGCTAAAAATGATACCGTTATTTTTTGAAGCTTTGAGCAGACGTTATGTTATTTTCAAGCTGTCTAGTTAGAAGTCCCATGGCAGCTTTTAGCTGATGTGATGATGCATTCAAAATAATTTAGTATCTGTTTCTTGGTGGCTTTGAGCAGACGTTATCATGTTACTTCCAAGTTATCTTCTTAATGATGACATGACGCCTGGACAGACGTATAATATTTTGATTCTGGTCTCGCGATGCCTTTGAGCAGACTTCATCTTATCTTCAAGCGATCTTGAGACCGGTCTTATGGTGGATTAATAAAATGCAATTGATTCTACAACTATTTCAGAGCAATCGATAAATAAACCCCTATGGACATAAAGCCATGAGTTCATTTGTACTTTTGCTTATTCCTTTCAAATTGAATGAACGTCAAAATAAGCATAAGAAACAAATCAAGGAAGACAGATTCCTGTACATGTGCATCTGTGTATTTTCGTTCCTGATGCACTTTTGTTTTGAAATTTATCAATTCTGATAAAGTGCAGAAAGTTCAAATAAACGATATTTCGTCTGCAAGGCGCCTCTGATTGATCAAAAATGATTTTCCGTTTACAGTAATAATACTCAAGAGTGGAAAATATGGTAAACTTATGCATGCTGCTCCGAAGGTTAATTATAAATGGCTTAGCCTTATTGATTGTCTCGTCTATATCATATCAAGTGGACAAAGTCTATGACAGGGTCAGGCTAGGCACAATGTTAGCATAAATGAACGTAAAAAGCATTGAAAGGTAACAGAATGATAGACAAAATACAAAGATACAAAACCCATCAACAACCAACAGCGAGAATGCAATGAAAAAGATGTATTGTCATAACATTGGCAGGGTTGAAAACGTTTTTAAAAGTTAAAGAGTAGAACAAACCTTTGTCTAAAGTCAAGAGCAGTCAATGAGACATGGTCCCAAATTTAATAAACCAACTAAAGGGTAAACTCTTTGTTTTTTCCTATTAAGATAGAAATTGAAACGTGCGAAATATCTCCGTTAATTTGAACCTTTCGTTCATGTATTTTAGAAATGTGGAAAGTACAACACAATTTGAACATACGATAATGCAAAGTGCAAAAATAATATAAGTGCATTTGACCTTAGATAATACAAGACACGTGAAGGCAAATCAGATGTGTGAAATTATTCACTCCGACAATCAGCGCAAAAAAGTTCCGGCAGTGACTGCCTGTTTAACCCAATTGTAGCAGTGAAAAGGTGCTAATGTATATCACGTGTAATTATGTTATATTTCTTATTGAATTTTACATTTTGAAGTGCGTGTACTTTGTACTAAAATAATAATTGAATCATTTCATGTTCTGTGTAAAAACACTTTTGTATATTAGATTGCATAAAAAGCAAGTGATATTTTGTTCTCTTCGGGTTAATGATCGCAAAAAAATTAACGTCGCTCATTTTCATATTGCTATAAGCATGAGCCATAGGCCTGTATATTCTAATATACAGGTCTATGCTATTGGTAATGAATTCTTCGATTCTCCAAGTTTAAACTGGGTCAATATTTAGTTGAAATATTGCTAGTTTATTTCGGTAATAATAAAAGATGCTGCATTGTGGCTCGTAAATGAGTGAATGAGTGAGTTAGTGTTTTATGCCATTTCAACGCTTTATATAATTAAAAGTTATTTAGATAAATACAGAACTAGGAGAATAAATCTCAAATGTCCATAAGACAAGACAAAACAAGGAAGACAAAACGGAAAAATTGAAGATCGCAACGGTCCTGACTTGGTAAAGGCATTAAAAAAAATGGTAGGTTAAAATGAACATGAAATGATGATGATAAATGAAATAAATGTACGGGGTGGGATGGGAAACAAAGGAACAGTAAATTTTGAAGAACCACAGGAAAAGGGGAGAGGTGGGTAGGGGCAGAAAATTTTGCCTATGTGATGCACTACTTGGCGGTCCACAAAGGGGTCTTTTACGTGCATGAAGCGTGGCACTCTCCACACATGTTGGTCCACTATGGTTAGCGATCAGGGTTTCCATACGTATTATAGACCTGACAACCACCGCGGACGAGGGCCACCCTATTTAGCTACTTAGGGTACACACTTGGTCGCTAAGTAAATTAAAAAATTGTTTAGAAGGTAAACCCACATTTAAAAGGTTTTTATTTGGATTTTACTTTTAAATGTGTTTTTTTTACCTTCTACACTTTCTTTTTATTGTCGGTAGCCCTTTGCTTTCAGACTGTCGGTTTTTGGATCAGATAGCATAGTCAGATATGTTCGACGCGATCTTTTCATTAGGGAAGATACAAATTGAGATAGCTTTAATTAGATCAAAGTCAGAATACAAAATATTTTTCCTTTTTTGATGAAATTCATATTTTTGGCTGTGATTTTTTATTGCAATGCATTCAATTGTCTATATATATACCGTTCAATTCAAAATTATAATATCAGAAATAGACTAGCACTTGGTTTGTTTCGAACTAGCAACCTGACTAAACTGATGTCAGAAAAGAGATAGAATGTTTAATTACTAAATGGTTTATTAATTTGTTTTGTTTATGATCTTAATGTTTATGATGCGTTACTTAGTGATTTACTATCCACCGTGTTTTATTACAATTTGAACATGTTGAAAACATACCGTTTCAGATATCATCGCTTGGTTGACACATTTAATTCTGTTCAAAAATTAATTTTCGTGACAGATTAATTTATTTTGTCTGTTGCCTAAAAGCAAAACCATAAATTCAGCGGAAATTTAATATGACGAATCCTCTGGGGCAAATTTATCTTCCAATCAAAACTGAGCTCCAAAAGCAAACAAATTTTAATTAATCTATCTTTTATAATTGCAGTTGTAAACATGGAACTTCCGGAAAACAACGGGTCAAGGTTGACTGTCAAGTCACCGAAAACGAGGCGACGCCGGAAAAGCAGGTCCCCATCGCCGTCACCTACGTCACATACAGCATCAGCAAAAGTCTTTGATGTGAAGAGGGAGCGATATGAGCCACCCAGGAGGGAATACCAGAATCCAAAGTAAGAATTATTATTGCACAAATAGAGGGAGCATTGACTTTTTAGTATCAAAAGTATAAAATTAATACACGAAAAAATAGTCACAAATAGTCAGATTTAGCCTTCCGAGCACCTGAGCTCAATCTTGATACGACTGGAGTTCTCTCGATTTTAGTTGCTTTTGGTTGTTTATATATGTTTTCGCGTTGTCTGTTTCTTCGCGCGCTGTTTTTGTTTGTGCTCTCTGGTTGTATCTTTACCCCATTTGGACTTTTGACATTTGAATGCACCATTAGTACCCAGGGCTTCTTTATTTCGTCAATAATGTACGTCCCTAAAACGGATATTAACAATTCAATAGGTGTATGAAGAGAAATTTTCAGAATGAACTAAATGATTCTTCCTTTAAATGTCGGCCTTTCTCTTAAACAAAGAAAAAAGATAATTTAAGTTCATAATATCTCCACAGAATGGGAATGTTCACCTAGAATATGTATATATTGAAATATTATTTTGGTCAAGTCTTGAATTATGAACATACATTTAGGGAGTCATTTGGATATTTTGATTTTTACCAACTTGATGTTATCTAGTAATCAATTGATAAATGTCACTGGATAAGTATATTGACTTAATTTTTTTTCTGCATAAACATTCGTTTCATGTTTGTTATAGTAAGCATTTGGTTGTATGACATGTATGATGTTCACCTTTGTTTCTGTGTGCTACCGAACACATTGCTTCTATTACCGTAACGTTGGAATATCGAGCTAGCTTTGGGGCATTGAAACTAGGTATGACAACCAGTTCTATTGAAGTCAGGACCATTGCAAAGTGATCTTCAGTTGTAACGATTCAGTTTGTGATGACCCGTTATTGGCTTCTCTTCTTTGACATTTGACAAATTAGTTCGATTATTTTTTGTAGTTGCCTTGTCCACTTTACACAATATTCTCGCCAAGTATTTTATATCTATTTCTGACCTATTCCTGTCTCGTTTATCACAATCGTTTGATAAAAACTTTCCTCTTGTTAAAGAGCTGTGTTCTTTTATTAACAAACTGAGATACGTTAAGAATATATATGAAATACTTTATAATTGTATGTTTTCAACAAATTCGATAAAAATGTATTACAAGTCATACATGTATATTACATCCAAGTTAATGATTGATTTTCGTTTTTATGCAAAATATCCGAAAGAGTTCTAGACGAACTGCAACTTAAAATTGAGTATTTAAAAATGTTTTAGTTCAAAATTTAAAAAGTGAATAATTTTTTAATTAAGCAGCTGGGCTGCACTTATTTTTAATAACATACGTGCATAAGTATAACATTAGAGCTATATGTATTAGATTACAATGAATATTGCATAAACCTTCGTAATGCATTTTACATATGTAACAATACAAAACGCATTACTTTATGCATTTGGTTTTAACATTCTATAGGCTTTCTGATGACAGTAAATAAAAGACAATAAAAGCTTTTTTTCCAGCATTTTTTATCAATCTACCATCCACAATGATGACATTTTCATTTCTATTGATGCATTAGTAATAAAGCTTTATTTGCTGAGTGGATAATAGACAGCATGTAGTCTAAAACTGGTTTGATAGGACAGACAAAGCGTGATGCTTCTCATTTGTCTGAAAACGGTAATATTGTATTTCTTCTTCACAAAGGATGTCACGACTTTTAAATGATTTCAATTCTCCCTTCAGTCATGACAAACAAAAACAAATAGCTAATACAATGTTTAAAAAACGAGATAAACACATTTATTCATAGCATTTTCATTCGATAAATTCCAATTATTCTTTTTTTTTCAAATGCATACAACTACCAGATTATTTCCATCTGGAATCTCAAGAATTGCGAAAATGAAATTAGAGTTATCGCGCTTGCAATAACAAGACAATGAAAGCCATTTTACCACTGTAAAAAGAGATTGCAAGTAATTGCTTAGAAAAAAAATGAAAAGACTTTTAGGGGCTATATATCCATTGATTAAAAAAAAGTAAAGTATCAAGTATACGGAATCCGGAAAAAGACAAGGGTCGTGTACAACCTACAACTAATTGCTACTACGTATATGAGTTATGTGACGTGAGACAGTGATTATGATAAAAGTAATAGAAAATGATTTGAGTAAATTTGCATGACACTAAAATCACATTACAAACATTGAAAAAAAGCACATGAACTTTCTCAAATGGATACAAGGCGACAAAAAGTTAGATTCTTTATGGAAAATACCAGGTTTTTTGCCTTGTACTGCACATGACAGATATCCTCGGTGCTGGATTTGGCTTACTTTCATTCAATACTTTTGGGTTTTTGACCTTCCAATGTTTTGATTCAAATGCTCTTGATGAGGTTACTGATTGATATATCGATTTACAGCATGACCAAATTAACCGTTTTTGTACCCGTTTTGGTATTTGTATTTTGCATGTAGCATGATAGATGTAAATATATACATGTGCATCATTTGTTTATTTCATTTAAAGAAACGAATCTGATTATTTGATACAGACGATTTAAGGTCGGTTTTCGGAATAAACGGTGAAGCTCTCTTCGTAATCAATGGAAAAGCATCATTACATTTTCTGGACCGGGGCTGGGTGCTGGAGCAATGAGGTTGAATGTGATACTAAATGTCAGCTTACATTCTTCATAAGTGACCACATAAAACGTGTGATACGGTTTTTTTTCGTTAGCTAGTACCATGTTCAGCCTAATACTTAATTGTTAAAATGCAAATGGGGAAATGCATCAATGTCAGTGTGCAGTATGATAAACTTAATAAGTCTGAAAACTTTATAGCTGCAAATTAATATGTTTGATGTGCAATATGTTGCCATTTTTTTATCTGTCTGTGTCAATTTGATGTTAATATTTTAACTTATTAAGTCTAAAAATATCACAGTTGCAAATTAAAACAATATGTTTGATGTGCAAAGTGTTGTAAGTTTTGTTTTTGTATTGTTGCGCCAATTTACTGTCTTAGTAAACAGTTTTATCTCTAAGCCATTAAAAAATGTATTTTGTAATTCACTTTTTTGTGGATTGTGTCTTTCTGGCACATATTCCATATTCTTTCGTTTTTAATATTATTTCAGAGTTTGGCTTTAGTGCCGTGTGGAGGCCGTAGAAAGCTTCCCCGTGCTTCAATTGTATGCTCTTATATATTTTCGAGTACTGGAATATGTGTTGGAAAGACACGTTTACATATTTTCAAAATTTGACAACGTTTGGCTGTTTCTAAAAAAAATAATAAATTTATCTGTTTGGTCATTGTTGTAATATTTTTGGCTTCTGTTTTTGTTATATCAAATCTAAAGTTCTACTGGTTTTCCAAGCTTTTTTACTCCTAGCGTGTCTGATGAAGGTTAATCCACACACAGTGAAATTTTGCTTTGTACATGTACATTTATCAAAATCATTTCAATATGTGGATTGTGTCTTTCTGGCACATATTCCATATTCTTTCGTTTTTAAAATTACATTCAGTTTTATAACCTCGTCCTAGGCGGCGTATAGGCCCACAGTAGACCTTGAGAGTCTGACGTCGGTTTAGAACTGTATCTTAGGTGGCTAAATTGGGTGAACGTCTTGTCTGCATGGGGGCTATTTGTTCTCAGCATCATTTCATATTCGTTTCATTAATCTTTATATAAATTTACATTGCTATAGCAAGCATGAACTGCTTACTGTTCCGGAGCACCTGAGTTCACTCTCGTTTCGACTGGTGTTCGCGTTGTTGATTGATATACGGTTATTTTTGTGTTTCCATGTTTAACATGTTGTCTGTTTTTGTCCCGTTCTTGTTGGTGTTTACTGATTTTGTCTCTGCCCTTTCGGATTTTGACATTCAGATACCCTTTTGGTTCCTCTGCTTCTTACATTTCCTTCGCCCAGTGTTGCCATGGCCTATTTTAAACCATTCGTTATACAACGATTTCTTTCTATTAGCTTCAATAGTAGATTTTACCGAGACAATGTACATTCTTCATTCGTTATATAAGTCAACGTAAGAAGCTAGACGCCATTTATAGATTATTCTAGTCACAAATTTTCTTTTTATATAATGATGAATAATTCCTAATAACCACTTTCCTCTACCCATAATGCTCCAGTTCTGTCATTTATGATACTTAAATCTAAATAATAAATACTAGTCTTGATTAGTTTTGTCTTATAACCAACAGCTTTCCAGATGGTTCCCAAGTCTCAGAGGAATTGAATCTGGAAGAAAGTCGAATAAACAATTCTTTGTTGTAGGTGTTGAATTAGAGAACCAGTGAAGCAGTTACAATGTCTAAGATTTTTCTATTGCCAATTTTTTCAAACCTGTGTTTGTTATGTTTGTATTCTTTGTAATTGGTCCCTGTCATAATTTGATAGAACCGAAGGCTGACTTTGTATCATTTGTATTTCTTATTTTTTTTTGTTATTAGCCAGGCGTCGATCAGAATCAAAATATCATTTCATATTGAAAGATGACAGTTAAAGAACATAAAACATGTGAACTAGGACAAGTCATGTTCTGGCATTAAAAATTATTAACAGTTCTAACATACAACAACTTTAGAAAGAAGCAAAGTTCGTAAGGACAACGACAAAACCTGTTACATGTAACAAGAAACAAGAACAGCATGCACGAGGAAACACAAAACACAAAATCGACCGAACAAAAATCAACAACGTGAACTCAAATCGTCACAAAAGTGAACTCATGTGTTCTGGAAGAGTAAACAGTTCCTGTCTACTTAGGCACACTCGCCGTGCTGTTAATTTCAAATTCAGTGTGTCAAAAAAAAAGAAATTCTACAACAAACCAAAATCTGCGCTCATCTGAGAGATATAAATCCCTTACCGTATATACATGTTGTAACCTGATTACTGACTGTTCTTAAACTGTCCCGCACGTGAAATTAAGTTCACACCAAATAGAAAACATTGAGATGTTGAATAAGTGTACGCGACACAACCTACAATATATATGTATGACAATTTTAAAAAATCCACAACGGAAAACAGTCAATATGAATGACAATTTAAAAAAATCCACAACGGAAAACAGTCAATATAAATTACAATTTTAAAAAATCCACCACGGAAAACAGCCAGCCGCCTTCAATGTGACCATTCAAAATACATAAAGTAGATATAACACATACAAGTGCAACTGGAGTCTAAAATAGTTCTAAATAGTAAAGACGCTTAAGGACTTTTAACTAGTTTTATAGCTGCAAGGCAGTTAGGGTATATCAAACCTGTCATCGCTTTGAATAGATTATGATAGATCTGACTTAGAGCAGATAGTGACAGTTACTATTGCTGGTTAGAACAGTTCTGAAAACGGACAAATCCTATACCATGACAGTAAAAATGTCACTGTAAAGCCTAACTGTTCTTGCAATTTATGATCTCGAATTATCATTTAAATTGCTGTCGGTAATGTCAAATCAAGAAAAAAAAATCAAGAAATTTGCGTTGTAAGGGTAAGAAGACAGGTTGCATGGTTTTGTTAGGAAATATGATGAATCTTTACGATATTTTTGTCTCAGTTAACCACCTTAGGCATTTGCCTTGTACTTATACCAGTTGTAGTCTTTACACGTGCTCATAATCCATTACATATAATGATATTACAAGCCGACATTAGTAATATTAATC
This sequence comes from Arcuatula senhousia, assembly GCA_963971305.1. Lineage (NCBI taxonomy): Eukaryota > Metazoa > Mollusca > Bivalvia > Mytilida > Mytilidae > Arcuatula > Arcuatula senhousia. The sequence goes on along the minus strand of OZ020307.1, from coordinate 52,647,482 downwards.
TGATGATTAAATGTATCAGACAGTATAATTTTTATAATTCCCACACAAAATATGACGATTTCACATGGACCACTTAGCTATGGGAAGTTCTTTGAAAAAAAAGAGAGATTCTAATTACATGTATTTTTTCATAACTTAATTACAGGGATACATATACAACAAGTTATAACAAGCCCAAGACTTCATACATACCATTTAGTATTTATCAATAATTTATGTATCAGTTTTTGTAACGAAAGTAGTGAGGCATAATTCTATTTGTTCGGGTCTGTTTTTTCCTCTGTCTGCCCTTCAGAAATCGTGTTACCATAAGCTAGGTTTAGGTTAAAAGAAAAACATGTTCCAAGGTGAGGCATCATGTTTTTTAAGTTACCGCTGGTTATGTGAGCTATGTCGGGTACACTTATTCCATATCTCATTATTTTCTATTTAGGAAATATTTATGTTTCCATATAAGCTTATCGTTGACTTTGCGCAAATAATTATATGTGAATTGTTTTGAAATCGAATAGTGACTACTTTGAAGCAAGCTTTGGTCATTGCGTGTGTTAATATTGCCCCTGCGGATTAATGTTATCGTGTATTTTGTTTGTGTTTACGGTTATGAATTCTTTTATCTGTTATGCTATTGTTTTAGATCAATATTCGAACGACTCTTTTTGGTATTCTTATATTAATTTAAAGATCATACATGTACCTGCGTGTGAGAGCAATGACGCCTTATAGATATTTTCTTATGTGCATGTTATTTTAAATCGGTAGGGTCTCAGTTGATTTCACATAAACAAATCGTATATCTGTTGCCTGCAAAGATGGCATATATATGGTTTCTTGATTTTCAATTTGCAATAGGTCAAGTCAAGCAATAAGTCCATTTAAATCGGTAATTTATAAACATTGTACCCAACGGCCAGTCCTCCACTGATGAAGCAGACGATTAAAATGCATTGAAAGTTTCCAAATAGCAACGAGACGTTAGCCTCGGGAAACAAATGTAATTAGCTGTCCTAGATTCTCATTGTATAATCTGATTTACACAAATGAATTTCCGAAGGTACAATGCCAAAAGACGAGAAACGTAGGTAGAAGAAATGAAAATTAAGTTAATTTTATCAATCAACTCGATTTGCAGTTTTTGTGGTAAAGTTACATCATATTTATTAGATTTCCATTTTAAATTCTTTAATTGATTATAAAATTAGATTAATATTTGCGTTGGACACTGAAGAGATGTAAAAGTCATAAGATTAATGTTGGAGAATTTTAAATTGCAAATAATACTTTCTCTATATGATTAGTGTTTTCTCTGGCATAGTAACATGTACTTTCAATTTAAGAAAGCCAGTGGTATATTGGTTAACGTGTCGGGCCACTTAAATCAAGGGTTGTAGTTCAATCCTCGTCAGAGCTGAAAAAATCATTAATCAATTTTCCAATTCTCTCTTGGCACCATTTGCGAGAATGGTCTCAATTATGGAACGATGCCTGCAGTCCTTTGGAAGGGACAAAAAAACGTTGTTCCTTGTATGTAAAGAGCAATACCACATGAAGGTTAAAGACCCATTTGTTTAGCTCGATAAGAGTAAGAGAGGAACTGGAGAGGGAATAGCGTAAGCATAAAGCTGGTTTTCCAATCCAGGATAAATAAATGTGTTTAAACTATGTGCTTTGAATTAGGTGTTGTGTTATAATGCTAGGTCGGTTTATAGAAACAATGGAAAAGAGTAATCTAGGGCAATTTAAACCCTTTTTACCAAACAATTGCTTTAAAAGTGATACTAGTGGAACTCATCTTTGATTCCTGAATGTTTTGGCTATTCAACGTTTGATTAAAGCCTGTATTATAATTATTTAAAAGACGAAAAGCAAATTCATTGTATTTTGAAGTTTGCTTAAATTATGAAATTTTATACAAAGGTGAATTATTTTGGTCATTAATGTCGACTTTAAACAAAAATAGTCCATCGATTTGTTTGACAAAATAGGAGGCGATTTATAAAGTTACATACAGATATTAAAGATGACTTTAATTCAAGTCCGTGTTAAACATAAACGATTTGCAACAAGATTGTCCAGAATAAACCCAGCATAAGTGAAAAAAATTCCCGCCATCCTGCCAACGCTTAGCACTGCAGCTCTTCATCTTGGATTGTTTTTGAACGAAATGCATCTGTCATGTCTGTAACTAGTCATAAAAACGAGTAACTGTTGGAGGTCCTGTCGCCCTCAACGTTTAAGGAAAATAATTAATCTTTGTAATCTTGTTTGTAGGATATGCTTTTACTTAATAAACATCATAATACAGAATTGTCCAAAAAAAAGGAACTACAAAACGAATAGAACGCTACTAAATATTACACAATAAAACAAATTCTAGTGTACTGCAACATCTTCCAACAATGTCCTTTATGATATCTATCAAATTCATGTTTATATTTTCAAATGCACATGTTCTATCAACACTATTCTTGAATGACTTTTTTTTCATTTTCGCTGTGTAAAGCATACATATAGAAATGAAAAATCTCATATCATAGTTTTCACAAACGTATGTTATACCTTTAATGTATCTGTTCGTTTAAATCCAGATTATAGGAGCTGAGTGTTATCATATTTTTATAAGATCCACCAAGGGCAATCTGGGCACGTGTCATCACAATAACGAGCGAACTGACAAAAATTGCACAATCGAGTAGGCCTTCCACATGAGATCTGACACAGAGACCGGAAGAAGCAATAAGAACAATACGAGCACACCCGGTCGCCACCAGCCGTCAAGTCCGCCATTGCAGTTTCATAGTCTCCTGTGATACAAAGAGAACATCCAACAATTACAGCAAGAAAAAATAAAATCCTGAATGCATACATAATATAGTTTTTGATGGAAATCTTTTTTCTTTTTTAATACAGCCTAAAACCAGTCACTTCCTTAACAAAAAGACACTGAATGAAGTTGCTTGTATTTTTAACTAGTGCGAACAGGTGCTATACTCGGACGATTCACAAAAAGTCAAATGTAACGTTATGTTTTGATACCTTCACTTTTATATCTATATATGAAAGTTATTTTGAGAATATGCCATTTGTAGTTATAATTGGATTTCCACACTATAGTGATTTCGGATACAAGGTCAAATAATCGCTTAAGTGCTGTTGACCCTACTCAAGGACTAGTTGACTTTTTACATCATTTTATTCACATATCAAAAACAACTTTAAGAAAAACACTCAAATATTTGACTTTTGAAGTAACGTTTGTAAAAAAAGTAGACCTTTGATCTAAATTTTGGCCTACTTTACAATATCATATATGCCAAATTAATAGCATATTCTTTAATCTATACGTTAAAACAAACCGGATTTGAATGCTTGAACTTCTCTAAACTTCTCATTAAGTTTTCTACTTAATATGTTTTGACACAAATGACTTGAAATCATGATTCTTTTTATCTTTAAATCATTTGAAATACTTACGTTTCTTCAATTGTATTAAGGAATAAATCTAACTTCGCCAGTGCTCTTTTGTCGAGAGCGTCTCTGATGATTTTTTATTGGAAGGAAGGTGCGTCCGACTCTTAATCAGTATTTTTTTTTATTGGATGTCTTAATATATAAATATACTTCTTGTTTTATATCTTCAAATTGATTTGATATTTTTCTTTTTTCTTTTCTGAAATGCTGGTAAATGAAGTAGTCCCTAGCCGAAAATTGACGTTTTCAGCTTTAAGTTCTGCATATGTACCTAAACAAACTATATAAGTAAACCATATTACACAATAAAAATAAATAAAGTATGTTGCACTTTGGCTTGTGTATAAATAAAATAGATAAATAAATGGATGGTGAAGCCACATTTAAAAGGTAAAAACTAAATAAGAAATATAAAGAAATAAAACCTTTAAAACAAATGAAACAAGAATGCCCTTTTCGGACATAAAGTCCTTCTTCAGGGGCTAAAGAGTAAAAAGATGTTCACACATCGACTGACGAGGACAGAATGACATAAAATTGACTCGAAGAACATCACGTGGTATTTTAATCCTGAACTTGATGACTAATTTATAAATATTAAGAAAAGGTCTGTCTTTTTACATTCATTTTATTTGTTTTAAAGACATAGAACCTATCAATTTCGCATTTTTATACATTGAATAAAAAGTACACATATTAAAAATATACTATCTAAAACTTACCATTACCAACATAAAAACTCAATGTTTTGCAGTTTTCTATACAATAATCTTATTTTAATTATTTGCGTTGATTAAGTATTGTCCAGCATAAATATTTACATTTGGTAAACTGGGTACTGTTAAACTGAGAAACGAAATGTAACCAAACGAGGCGAAGAGAAAACGAAATCGGTAAATTAAGAAAAACGACTGGTGTTGGCTAAAATCGATTCAGTTTTCTTTTTTAACCAGTTTTGCTCGCATTTCGTTTCCTTTCTTTACAGATTTCGGTTGCTTATTTTACTGTTTACGTTTCCTTCTTTACCGATATCGTTTTTGTTCTAATCTTTTCGTTTGGTTACTTTTCGTTTCTTAGTTTACCGGTACCCGCAAGTGTTTACATTCTATAATTAGTTTGTCCTCTTTTTTGACACTGCGTTTTTTTATTCAGTTTTCCGTCGAAAAGAATACTTTCTGTTAGGTTTTTTTGAAAATTTAACAGTTTCTTCAAAGGTTTTACAATGTATTCTTCAAGTAGTGTGAATTTCATTATGTTTTTAAAAATTGTCAAAATGATAGGTTCTATGTCTTTAAAGGTTTTATTTCTTTATATTTCTTATTTAGTTTTTACCTTTTAAATGTGGCTTCACCATCCATATTACACAATATTTTGTCCTACGCTTTCTTCTTTTTTTTTGAATAAGTACCACTTTGAGATTTATTTGTATATTTTGTGTTGTTGATTAGAACTGCCATTTTGTGAGGTTCGGTGTAAATGATTACTACGAATAGCAGTTGTTTTGCCGTTAAACTTTTAAATTTTATCGTAATTTTATCGTAACGACGGATCTTCGAATTCCGTTTTCAAACAGCCAGCCAATTTATGAGATTAAAACGAACAATTATAGTATATGTATATTATGAATTTTTAATAGCGACGCTATAATCGATTGCATCACACTTTATATGGAATATTGTTATTATATTGGTCGGTTGATTGCGTTTTAATGCCCTTTCTGACATGAAACAGGAGGTTGAATTAGTCTAGCAATACACAATAGGATCATTAAACAAATAAAATATCGATAATTTTAATCGTTGTTGTGAATTTTTTTTATATATTAAAAGTATACATAATCAATACAAAAAAGACATAAAACCTTTAAAGCCATAACATTGATGGAGAGTGAAAAACTTCATGTGCTCCACAAACATGTTGACAAAAATTTCCTTTTTTTAAAAGCTTTAAAAATTTACTATTCCTGTTTCCCATCTCACCCTTATATTTCTCGACATCTTTTCATGTTCATTTAAGCACAAGTTTTAAAAATCGTGCTTTAACGTACATGTTTAACGTGTTGCTAGGTTTTCATTATAAGAAGCTACTCTGGCAAATAATGTTTGACTATATTTGCAGTAAGCATTTACCTTAATTGTCATTTTTTCGCTTATCTTTATATTGAGTCAAGTTTTATAATTTTATCTATAAAAACAGCAGCCAATTTATTCTGATTTGATGAGGCTGCTTGCAGTATGGTTTGTTTTTATGGTTTGTGTTTCGTTTTTTATTTACCTTGTGCTGGAAATAAGAAAGCTAAATTAATCCCTTCCTTGTGTTAAATGATGTTCAGACTTATAACCTTAAAATGCCCTTTGATACTTATTAGATGTTTCTATTGCATTGCTAGAATAGATATAATAATGAGATGTGGAATAAGTGTACGCAACACAGCCCACAATTAAGCGGCAATTCAGAAAAACCACAATGGACAACGCCAGCAGCCTTCAACGATGCCAATAGACGCTGCTCGCTGTTATGCAATTGGCCAATGGTCTCAATAAAATGCATATAGTTCAAATCCAGCCCTGAAATAGTCATAGATAGACCCCCCTTCTCAACCTTCTCAAACAAGGAACATAAAACATAAAAAAGACAGGTACAAACGAAAGCTTTGTCAAGGATTCTTGGCTTAAGACAGGCGCATATAAAATGTGGGGGGGGGGTTAAACTAGTTTTTTGGGCCCAACCTTCCCCCTATCAATATTCCTAGACAAGGCAAAAAACTAAACACACAATAAAAATCAAATCGATCAAAGTTCAATTCCACTAGAGAGAGTCTTGTTGTAAACTTAAATTATTTAGGACTTCTTTCTCAAATAGAATAATCATCATATAAAACAATTAAAAGGCGATAAAATGCATATTATGTGTTAGCAACAGGTGGCGCTGTTTGATGTTTACATTTTTTGTTGTGCCGGATGTTCTGATCAGCAGCTGCGACACAATAAAATCATCAGTAAACAATAGACCAGTCGATGAAAACTGTCAATAATTTCAATCAATGAAGAGAAAGTTTAAATAAAATATGTTTAATGGACATTTTTTTGTCGGTTGACAGCGTTCTATTTACTATGTTTTTCAATAAGTTTCCATCGATTTTAAGTAAATAATTTATAAATTGATAAAGTTTTTTTTGCAATTTTATTAGTTCTTTGGTCAAATAATTGCATACACATCAAGATCTACCCTCAATTTGATATTCTTTCATGAAAGAAATCTATAGCAAATAACTTGTAATCGATCTATAGCGTTTATATGTTAGTTTTCTTATAGGCTAGGTTTAAATTGTTGGACTTTTATAGCCCATAAAACCCAGGAAAACCAAGTTCATTACATCCAAAGTTACAATTAGCCGAATCAATGAAAACAAACGACATCAATGTACTACACTATGCGGGATGCATTGATCTAACCAACACAATATTTATGAATATTAATAACTTTATCGTTAACTATTTATTATTTCTCTCAAACGTATATTAGAAAATATGGTTTGGATAGTATATATAATAAAAGATAATTCCTAAGCCAATACTGTCTATATTTGGAGAGATGACTTAATCGGATATTGAAAACGGAAGTCTAATATCAAAACACAGTGACTTTTACCTGTACATCATGTATCTCTTGGAGACTGATAGTTCTTTACAAAGACTGTGAAACAATACTAGACATGGAGATAATTAGAATACAATAATAAAGGAATGCAATAATTAAGAAAAACATGGCTAAGTTTGGAAATTCTTTTTATTCCAGAGTTTGTGAAGCTGATGGGAATTTCTTTGAGAGTTTTACAGCACTGTCTTGGCGGCAACAAAACAAACGTCTTAGAGCACATTCCGATGTAAGTAAAAACTTCATTAAATCATTTTTAAAGAAAGCTCAAGAATGGAAACAGTTGTATCTAAAAATGGAAGATAAAAAAAGAGATAGTAGGAAACAGTACAATTGTTGAATTTTGTGTACATTTGTTGAATTTTGTGTACTTTTGCCATACGACATGGGTAGTTAGTATAATTATACATATGCCCATACTAGTAACAAAATTATTTTATATGATTTGTTGCACAATGTAAGTTATGTGTTGTCTTTCTTTCTTTTTCTTTTTTAGAAACCAAGAAACGGCTAGTAGCAAACAATATTGCTCCATGCACAGTCTAAACCTTTTAATTACAAAACATATCATATTTGGCTGAAACAGCTGATTCATGCTTAAAATACGGGTTTCCATTTTAACCAACAAGTTCAAAAGTAGGTTCAAAACTACGGGTTTACTTTATTCACGACATATAGTCATGATTCCAAAAACGCGTGGACGTAATTTAAAATATATAAACTTACATGTTTATACATATGGATGACATGTGCCTAGCTATGTATGAAGCTTTTGGAATGTAATTTAAAAACGAAACACGTGTTAGTGATAACTTGTAATGATTATTTGTAGAGAAGAAAATAAGGTAATACTTTTAGAGTTACATGTAGATAACAATTTAAAAGTTTCGTTTAAAGGATAAATTCGTGGGTGAAATAAACATAGAAATTTTTTTGTATTTTTCTTAAAATATTCTTAAAATATTGTTTTGTAAGACATGTCTTTATATTACATATTAGTTTGGTCGGAAGATGATTTCATGCAGTCTAGCTGCTTGTTTGTCATAATTATAAATCAAAGCATTAAAGCGTTAAAAGGCAAGCAAAATATATAAGTACTATATTACACATGTATTAGATTTATTCTCTTTTAAAGTATGCTGTGTAACATTTTTGCGAAGTATTTTTTTTTGTGAGCGAGGAAATGATGGTTATGCAGATGTTTTTAAAGTTAATGAACACAATCGCTCATGCATGACAGTATCGTATACAAGCGGTAGCGATTGAAACACCCCTTCTATTAAAACGCACTCGTCCCATCGATGTGTATTGTGTATTGAATTTTATGAATGAACCAGTAAGAATCCTTGTATTAACCAATCAAATAACAGAAATATCTATACGAACTTATCAAATAACAGATGAATACATAATGTGTATTCAATCGCTTCTAACTAAATGGTTCGTTTTGTAAAATGCTGAGGAATAAATAAAAATTTTGCTAGCCTACAGAAAGGTTATCGTAGCTATAGCCGTGGCTAATCGCTACCTCGGCTAAAAACGGGAAAATCATAACTACTCTAAAGACTACAAAAGGCTTTGCTCCGCTTGCCTAAAAACTGAAAAAAATATAAAAGATTACATATCGTTTATCCGATATTAACGACACATTCCTTCTTATTAAAATGATTTGCTGGTCTCATTCTTGTAAGATACTTTATGCCAGTGACACCCTTTGACTTAAGTTTAGACCCTTTAAAATATATTCTTAAAAACATCCAATTTCAAAACGAGGAGCTGATATAAGATAGTTTCTTGGACTGTTGAATTAGTCTGCATGATACAGCCTTCATAAATCTAATGGCAATCAACAGCCAGCAGCCTAAAATGTGACTTCTTGTTAATGCTTATCTTATTGTACTTGGCCAAAAATGAACAAAATAATGCTAATGCTTTAAAACGAATTTAAGAAATCTGAGCAAATACTCTGCTTATTGAGCAATTACAATGTACCAAGCACAATATTTTTTTCGAAAATGATTCCCGTTGTTAAAATATCGGATTTTTAAAGTGCATTTCATGAATTTTTATGCTTCATTCTAAAAACTTTATTGACATCAAATCTTTATTATCGGATTGTTATCCTGACAAGGGAGATTTATAAATATTATATAAATGTTCATGTCGTGCACATTTTATGAGTATCTAATCTTTGTCTTGTACCCTCTTGGGACTCTCTTATATCCTTAAGTCTATTGTTAGACTTTACAGTCAATAATGACAGAAAGCTCAGCAGTCTATGCTAAAGGATATCTTTACAATAGGTTTGGCAGCATCGGCGTACTTTACATTTCGTATGTAGATGCATTCAGCACTCTATATGTTTTGTTCTTAATTTTTGAATAACTTTGTATTTTCAAAAAATAAAATTTGTGTATTCAGAACCTAAAATACATGTATGAATTTGATGGTAAGCAATCACAATTTTAGAGACAGATAGTGATTTCAATAAGTTAACCAAAGTAATCAAATAGCAAATGCATTGTTCAGCTACAAAATATAATTAAAATGCTTTATGAATTAAAAAAAAATAAACAGTTAAAAGTTAAAATCAATTTGCAGCGGGCTTCTTTTATTTCACCGATGGTTATGGGAGAATTCTCATTGAAAAAAGAACGACGTACATTACTTACACTACATATCCAAAGTAACCGTGGTTTTTTATATTTCATCGTGTTGTTCTGTATTTGTTATCAGTCTGCAGCCTGAACTGAAAAAAAAGATAATTAACCCATACAATTGAACTAGAAAGTTATTGACCAAAGGATACGTTTGCTCTGTATTTAAGCAAGAATTAATCTTAAGTAACATGACTGTTGTCATTACATTACACAGCATGACTAAACTTACTGAAGTTACAGATATGGTATAATAACCATGCATCTCAAATTGATGTCACTTCATACAAATATAACAAGTGCTGACTGTGTTGGGGATGCCCAACACAAAAATGTCTCCCAAACGAACGCATTTTTGACCTCATATTCTTATTCGCCATCTTTTAAAACCCCTAGATATCAATTTTAGTTGAAATCAAAGCATTTTGAAGAATTTCCCATTTTTGGGACCGAAAAATCACAATTTCGTGAATAACTCGAAAACCGTAAATATCGCTTCGAAATTTTTTTCCCTATTATTAAAGAGCTCCTTTTGCTCTATTCATCTACAAAATTTCAATCGCCTACGCACCTAGGTTACCGAGATATTGCAATGTCCTATATTATGACCTTTCGCTAATTACACGGAAACGGCAGCCATTTTGAAAATTTCGAAAAGCTTAGGAACAACTTCACTAGCCCATCTACCATCGTACAATGTTTCGTTAAAATCCTTTGAGCCATTTCTGAGATCTAACATGGACACGTTCATGAGGAGAAAGAAGAAAAAGAATAATAATAAGAAACAGAGTAAAAACAATATGTCTCCAAACTTTCGTTTGGGAGACATAATTAATCGAACACCATTATCATAGTCAGTGTAAAATACGTTTTTTTTACATTTTTTGTAAATTTTCAGTACGAAAACTTTTTCGACCGATTGCTAAGCCTCACCCATGCCTTAGTAATTTATAAAAAATAGATAAACGTTAAATAAATGTCATGTACATTTTATGAGTATCTAAACTTTGGCTTGTAATCTCTTGAGACTTCCATATATGTTTTAGTCTAACAGTCAATTATGACAGAAAGCCTTGCTATTTATACTTATAAGGGAATTTCATGTAGCAGACTTTGCATCATTGATAAGCTTTACTGCCAATGATGCATAATTTGACGCTTCCTTTGTTTTATTTTTTTACTGATTCCGTTTCTTACAAATGCAATTAACCGAACGTTATCAACAAAGTGAATATTAACATTTATTAACTTTTAAAGTGTAATTTTTTAACATAAGGCACCGACCATTTGATTTTCTGGGGGGCCTGGGATTTTCACCCGAGGCGGGAATTTTTTTTCGACCGCTGCGCAGGCCAGATTATATTTTTCCCATAAACTCAATGCTAGAAAATTTTGTTAAGAAAATCTCCTTTTTCCTAATGCACAAAATGAGGGCCAGATTATTTTTATCACCGTATAAGCTGTCAATCCTATTTTTTGGCAAAAAATCAGAGCCAGAATTTTTTTTTTAATCCCAGCCCCCCCCCCCCCCCCTCCCCCGAAAATCAAATGGTCGGTGCCTAAACGTGCAAATGCTAAAACAGAAGTAAAGATATATTTCGTCAATTATTTTTTCTGATGCCTGTTATCATTTCAGATTTTTAAAGAACATTTTTTGGTTTCATTTTGCAATTATGAACGACAAACCAACAAACATACAAACAAAAACATATCAAAATTTGTGTGCCTTTACAAGCCATTGATGATTTATAAATATGTTCATTTCATGCTCATTTTACAATACTTTTTTTCTTTGTTTAGTTTTCTTACGAGAGAGCTAAATATTTTTTTATTCTAATGTTAGATGAAGAAGTATTTTTTTTATTCTAAATGTTCGATGAAGAAGTCAATAACGACGGGACACTAAGCAACCAACAATCAATCAATCAATCAAGAAGTCAATAATGACAAATGCTTTGGAAATCATGCTTCTGGTAATTTTGATAAAAGACTTTTCATCATCGATGAACTTTTCTGTCAATGTAGTAGCACATCACACTTCATTTGTTTATTTTTACATGGTTAATAAAGTATCGACGTCTTGTCTAAAAATTAAAATTCAAGCATTCACTACTGGTAATGTAAGAGTGATTTTGATGAGCCTCCAGACTGCAATGTCATTTTTATCAAAAAAAAATCAAAATTATCTCGTATTTTGCATTTATACGCAATTCATGCTTTAGGTTTTTCCATAGTAGACATTGTATCAATATTTCTGAAAACATTTTAAAATAAAAATATATTGACGAATTAAATGCTAAAGAGACACCTATAATATATATATTTTATGCAATCAAAATTCAAGAGATTAGGAATGCTTTCATTTTGTTAAAAAGTATTCAAAATGCAAATTCTTTTTGTTTTAGTTTTCTCAATACACTACAAAATGTACTCATTTTGCACCTACATTTCAAATAAAAATTCAGTTTAAATAAGCCGCAGACTGAATTTGAAAACATCAAAGCAAGGAACAACTAGAGAGTAATTAACTAAGGATACATCTCAACTGAATTTAAATGAGAACTGATCTTAGACCTGTCACCTAGCTACACCATGTTACGCGACTGTCGTCAATACGTTTCAAGCATGATTAAACCAACTGTAGCAACAGATAAGTCATAAGTATCATGCATCTTCAATTGATGTCACTTCTTACAAATGCAATTAATCAAATGTCATCCTTTAAGTCAAGATAACATTTAACATTTGTGTAACCACTGCACTAGTTATGTACATGATGAAAGATAGCTAAACCACTATAACAAACCACTCGCACCATTATATCTGTATAATCTGCGAGATGGAGTTTGATTATCAGTCTAACAATGGAAGTATCAAATTGGTTTCACAGTTCCATGGTCTAATATTTATTGTAATTGTACATGTAAGCTACTTTGTTTTCTCATGATGAATCTTATGTTGAACCGAGTTGCTCACTTTAAATAATAAATTGTTTATTTTATGCAACGTAAGAATAGTTCAGTAATGACATACAGCACAAAACAATGACAATGACATACATGTATATGAATATTAATAAATTGACATAGAAAATATGGAACAAACAATCAAATGTCATAGTTAGTAATAAAACATTTTGTATTATAAATAATGGAACAATACAAAAGAAAGCGTTGACAATTGTCAAAACTAACTAGGGTCTCACTGACCGATCGATAAAAGACACAATCGTCCCAATTTCTTCAAGTATTGACGGGTTTAAAATTTTTATTAGTTTTTCCTTATTGTTAGGCAGCTAAGAATTTGGGTACCAACCTAAAAGGTTTTTAAGTTATTTGTCCCTTTCCTTTTTGTTAATTGTACAATCTAAAAAGAAATGTTGTTTATCATCCTAAGCATTACAGTTTCACATAGTGAATAAATATGGTGTCTTCCCATTTATCCAACTTTTTAAAAATTGGTATTCCCATCTATCCAACTTTGATTTTGTTCACCTGTTGGGTTGTTTATTTAAGTGATTATAAGGTGCCATGAAGAAATTATGACAGTGAATTTGTTCCAATTTATTGGTAATTAGTACAGATGAAAGCCACTGGTTGATCAATTTTATGGGATTGAAATAAAAAAATTGCCTTTTTAATTTTTATTTTATTTTGAATATTTAACAAAATAATTTTCATCTCTTTGTCATTTTTTCAAAGTAAATTAATGAAAAAAAAAACTAATAACATCAGTATATTTCAATTATTATTATAGGGACTGTGAAAAGAAAAAAAAACACTTGGAATTTTTTTTTGCGTATATGTAACTTAAAATCCATGTAACTGCATGTACATCAAATTATTCACTCATTAAATGAAAGCAAAAAAAAAAAAGAAAGAAAGGAAGAAAGTACTTTTGTTTTCCCACACTTTGTATGGAACTTTGTTACAAATTCAAATATATAAAACTGGTACAAAAACAATTAGAACTTTAAGCACATGCTTAAATTATACATGTAACAAGTATATTCCCAGTTTTTTGAGTTTAGAATATAACTATTTGTAATTGTTAAGGATGTTCGCTACTATTATTGAAAATAAATAGGTTTCAAATTTTATACCTTAAATGAAAAGATAATAGTAAAAGGTATAAAATAAGCAAAATTTTGATAGGTTCGTGATCTCTTTTTCAAGATAAATGACGTTATTAATAAAGTTTTTGCTGGAAAAGGTTTTCTCTGTCTTTTTCATAGGTTTAGAATTAGCACTATTTAGCAGGAAAACCCCATGACAGAATAAATAGGATTTGATTAAACTTTGTTTATAACCTCTTTATGGCATATGTAAGACATTGATAACAAGAAAATAGGGGGTTTGTGGGCAAAAATCTTAGCCCTACTTTGATGGTAAAAACCAGAGGATTCTGAAAAAATGACAGAAATTCTACTGAAAGTTAAGACACCAGTAAAAGTTCTTATTTTTGGGTAAAAAAAATAAATGCTTTGAACATCAAAAACTAAAATTTATTTATCCCTATCATCAGTCATCAGAAGAAAGATTGATTGGGAACATTATCTATGATTTTACATGCGTGTTTAAAAGAAAGTTTGGTTCATTTTTTCCTCTAGATAATATAATAAACAACATAAGAAACGCACCACTTCCATTCATTTCTTTTGACTTAAAAAAAATAATAGCAAAAATCTCTTAAAGTAGTAGCCGGAATGATCTGAAATTTTGGCACAGCATGTGTGGGGTCCTTAACACCATTCTCTGCAAATTTTAATAAAATGAGATTTTCGTTTTAAAATTGAAAAAAAAAACGTTTATTTTAACCCAAAGATGAAAAATTCACAAAATTTTTAAAAAAATTGATGCTTATCCAAAGATGTAACCATAATATGGTGGACAAAGCTTAAACTTCGTATAAACTGTCCAAACTTTTCAGAAACATGCAATGTTATTATATATTCTTATATTAACATGGACAAAATTTTATGTTACAATTTGACCTTACACACAATCCAATCTCTAATTAATCATCCTTTGTTCTTAATTGCTTTTGATCCCACTTATCCAACTTTTAATTTTTTACCTGTACTACCAAATTCTTAAAAAGTTGGATAAATGAGAATGAACCAAAAGATATATTCATTATCTAATCATTTAAAACTTATACAGTCAAACCTGCCTTAGCAGCCACCTCTATTAAGCAATCACCTGTCTTATACAGCCACATATTTTTGTCCCTTTCTATGATGAAATCAACAAAAATGAACCTGAATTAAGCAGTCACCTGTCTGTCTTAAGTGGCCACTTTTTTCTCGTCCCAAGGGTAGCCTCTTAAAACAGGTTTGACTGTATGCTATTCCGAGGAATTGGTAATCTATAGAAATTAGATGATTACATAGAATGCACAATGTATAAGTATTAATTGTAATTTGAAATTACAATAATGTTCTGTATTTTTTTGAGGAAAAAAAACTGGAGAAAAAGAGAATTTAAAGTTTGATTTTTTTAAACAAAATGAAATCACTCTATGTAATTCTAATTTTGATTGCATAAATGTCGCGGACAGAGTTTGAAAAGCCATTAACTAAGGGTTGATCTCCAGTTTATTTAAGTAAGAATTTAACTTTGATTTAGATGAATACATTACGTGACTGTTGTAATAACGTTCCACAGTACAGCTTGATTAAACTTACTGTAGCTACAGATAAGTCCGAAGTATCGTGCATCTCCAATTGATGTCACTTCTTACAAATGCAATTAACCGAACGTCATCTTTTAAGTCAAGATACCATATAACATTTGCTATAAAAGTGCAACAACTGCATTATTTAAATAGACAGAAGAGTCATCACTTCAGCAAAATGACCTTTATCATTATATCTGTATAAACTGCTAGATGGCGAGGTTTAATTATCAGCATATTACATATATTGTCATTGTACATGTAAGCTACTTTGTTTTCCCATTGGAAATATTATGTTGCACCGATTTATTTTACTTCTGAATAATATACATATACATCACTTTAGAATATGAAATGCCAAGTTACATATGTTTACCTTGCAACTAAAAATCTTATTTAGAAAAAAATATATATATAGACACAATAACTATGTTTTGATATGTCCCTTTTCTTTTATGTTTCTTTCTTCTTTGTTCAATATTTTTGACCAAAATAGCAGATTTTTACTGTATTTTTTATGGTCAGTTTATCATAAGTATTGCATTTTCCCTGAGAATTCTGCTTTATCGTTTTGTTGTTGGAATCAAATAACATGTTCAAGTATCACCCCCTTTTAAATAAGTCAATCAACCAATCAATCAATACACATCGGGATAGTATCCATAACACATAATTATAAGCTGATTGATTATCTATTTCTATTATTTATATATGATTTTAATATAAATTAAATCAGAGCCCATAATAAGAATGGAAGATAATGAACTCAACTGTTTCATAACTGAATTAAAATACTTTTTTGATCAATAAGTCACATAACATCTGTTGGTTCACAGGCCACTATCTGTTATATTATATGAGGTCACATATGTATGTATAAGGTATATGGGACTAAAACTTTTGTCTTGTAATATCAATTTTGTTAACTTAAAAATTGTTTGAATGTACCAAAATCAATACAAACTAACAAAATTTTTGGGTTTTGAAAACTACGTGCAAGATGCATGATTAAAAAAATCTAATATATTATATGTAAATGATTACAAGTACAAATAGGTACAAAATATTTAATTTTTGGCTATATTCTAGTACAACCATTTAGAAACAAATTTTGAATGAACATAAAATAGAAAAAAATAAATCTAAATAAAACCTGGATTTTATACTCAAGTTGACGTTGGTGCACCTGACAGTTTTCAGTCTAGAAACACTTTTCTCCTTCACCTAATGATGTTTCAAATCCTATCCCTCAATCAGTCTGAAAAAGTGAATGAGTATAAAATTCGATAAAAAATATACAAATTACCTTTCCTTAAAAGGCTTTTTAGATACAAAATTTACAGAATTTACTTTCTTCACATCGTATTTTGCCATTCTGATTAGGCCCTTATATACATTTGTAATCCAATGACAAAAAGGTAAATAAGCTTTCTCTATTAATTTGCTCTCAGAAATAACGTAATTTAAAAGTTCCATGTCGGCGTTCCCAAGAGTATCGGCGAGTTAATTAAGAGCAGGAATTTCAATTTCAAGTAAATGACATACAATATTGACATTTTCTGTATATTTTACTTTCTCATGAAAGATAAAAATGATTCTTTTATGTTTTTCTGATTAGGAAGTTAGCTAAGTTTATTACATTTTTCGATGTTGATGGTTTAATGTTATGTGTTTTGAACATATATCTAGACTAGTTATGATGCTTGTTTAAATGAATGGCAAAGCATACAAATTGTTGGTGTCTGTTTTATTTGTTTGATTTGCCATGTAGAACATTAAACTTAAAACAACATGCGATATTTCTGTTTCAGTTTCCCAAAGCTTGAATAAATTGAAGCAGACAGAATGAAACAATTTGAAGACGAACAAACTTTATCTAATGTCTTAAACTTGTATAGCCTAACCAATCACTATCAGATTCAAAACGGTTGAAATCATCGTGTTTAAAATATAGCTTCTTACATTGTTTTAAGTGGGTTATCAGATTTTTCAATCAAGATAGTTAAATGATGGAATTTTAAGCTCGAGACTCTGTTATTTAACTATCGAGATTGAGAAATCTGATAATCGACGAGAAATGATGTAAGACGCTGTTTCTCTAATTTTCCGGAAAACCAAATAGAAAGGAGATTCATTTTGGTTGAGTTTAAATTCTCCATACCTTTGATTTTGTCAGTATATTATTACACTTTACCAAGATTTTCAAATTAATAAAGGTAATCTTAACATTTAGGTTTTTATGATATTCATAAACATAATTTATAATAACATAATAATAACAATTGTGTTAGAAAATATTAAAAGTGAACTAAAATATATTGTGAATGTCTAAAAGAACTATGTTTATCGGCGAATGTTTTTCTTGCAGTTTTCGGTCGCAATGGCCACGCCTACTGTAAAATTGACCAATCAATAAATGAGAACTTAAAATTCTCTAGAGAGAAGAAATATGTTTTCACAACTGGCTGGGAAGTAGTTAAATCGGATGAAAATTAGAGAAAGCAATTTCTGCGTTAACAAATGGTTCACATGCGTGGCATATGTTTAAAATATGTTTCATTTTAGGTTCACTTTACATTTGATGCCCCTAGGATAATCATATGTTTGAAACTTTGTTTATCATATGTTAAATATGTGTTCGACATATGTTTAACTTATTTGTTAACTAACCCATTTAAATCTGAAATATGAGTTTTGGACACCAAAATATGATAAACATACGTTTTACGTTAATATAACGTTCATGCGTTTAACATATGTACCATTTTTCCCGTGTAGTTAAATTTATAACTGGATAAATGCATATTTTGATAAAGCCGTTTGATAAATATTACTGAATTTTATTCGTCATAATGACGGGTAACCTATACTTTTGCGTCAAAGAGTCCAAAAGTAAAACATAAACACATCGTCATCGTGACTCACAATAGATAATCGGTTATATTGATGGCGTGTAACCTCTTGTTTCTATGCGTCGAATGGCTCAGTGTTGTAATACAAAAATAACCAACATGGGACAAAGTATAACAGCTATTCTTTATAGTTAGTTTCCGTTTGTCCCATTACTATAGGCGCCTTGATTCTGACTTTTATTGCTCCTCAAAATATAAAATAATTAGCGGTTATAGCAGACATAATGCTAATAAGGTCGGAAGATAACGTAGATAGTGGACGCTATAGAAACAGGAGCTCTGTAAAGATATTATCAGTAATGGAAGTATTACATCTCAATTTATATGCATTACTATTATATATCACTTTTATTTATTTTATTGCCTTGTTTACAATTTGTTATTTGATCAGGCTGTAATTCACTATTAAATGACATAGGAGACAGCCACACACGTTTGTGATATATATGGCTTTAGGAATTACAAATACCAAAACGCGGGTATAAACGGTAAATTTGGATATGCTATATATCGATATTTCAAGGAGTAACCTCTCATCAGTAGCATTTATATCAAAACATTGGAAGGTAAAATTCCAAAACTGTTGAAAACGAAAAGTACTCAAAACCAAATAGTTCGCAAAAGGAAGCCAAATCCATCAACGAGGATATCGACCATGTGCATTACAAGGAAAGAAACCTGTTGTTTTAAACAATTTTGAATTTTAAAATCGGAAATTTCAGCGACAAAAATATTAGAAATTTTGTGTTAAATCGTGTCAAACCAGTCTGACGACCGGTTTTGTGATTACCCTCGGGGACCTCTGGTCCACCAGCAGCGGTTATCGCCCAGTGGTTTCAAAATTACAAATACCAAAACGCGGGTATAAACGGTAAATTTGGATATGCTATATATCGATATTTCAAGGAGTAACCTCTCTATCAAAACATTGGAAGGTAAAATTCCAAAACTGTTGAAAGCGAAAAGTACTCAAAACCAAATAGTTCGCAAAAGGAAGCCAAACCCATCAACGAGGATATCGACCATGTGCATTACAAGGAAAGAAACCTGTTGTTTTAAACAATTTTGAATTTTAAATCGGAAATTTCAGCTACAAAAATATTAGAAATTTTGTGGTCAATCGTGTCAGACAAGTCTGACGACCGGGTTTTTGATTAAAATATTCCAAAAGTATAAATGTATTCAAAGAAAACAACAATGGTATAAGCCTAATTAGATAGCAATGGACACTTGCAATATAACAAGGTCTTGACATACATCTCAGGCTTTCCTAACTTCGTCCGTAAGAAATGATTAAGGGTTTAATTTTTAGCTCACCTGACCCGAAGGGTCATGTGAGCTATTGTCATCGTTAGGCGTCCGTCGTCCGTCGTTAACTTTTTTTCAAAAATCTTCTTCTCTGAAACCACTGATGGGATTGCTTTGAAACTTTGTACACTTGATCTTTAGGATGTCCTCTACCATTGTTTTTGGCTTATAACTCGAAAAGTATAAGAGATAGAAAAAATCCGAAGCAACCTTCCATGTTCAGCACCAAAAGCTCTTCAAATCTCTCCATTGAGTCGAAGTTGTAAAACGACTCCTTATAGGAGTTATTGCCCTTTAATCATAAAAATTGACCATTTTAGCAGTTTTTGGACTATATCTTGAAAACCGTTAGAGCTAGAGGAAAAGTTAGCATTGCAAAATTGGTAGGCTCATTAAGATCTACAAAAATGATTACATGGTCAAAATTGTCAGATCAGCCGTTTAAGAGTTATTCCCCTTTAACTGTTTTTTCCATTATTTTTAACTGATTTTCAAAAATCTTCTTCTCGGAAACCACTGAAGGGATTGCATTGATACTTCATATACTTGATCTTTAGGATGTCCTCTACCAAGTTTGTGAATTATATACAGGTCGACCGACCAAAATGGCCGCCGTTGCTAAAAATAGAACAGGGGTGTCAGACCATTGTTTTTGGCTTAGAACTCGAAAAGTATAAGAGATAGAAAAAATCCGAAGCAACCTTCCATGTTCAGCATTAAAAGCTCTACAAATCTCTCCATTGAGTCGAAGTTGTAAAACGACTCCTAATAGGAGTTATTGCCCTTTAATCATCAAAATTGACCATTTTAGCAGTTTTTGGACTATATCTTGAAAATCGTTAGAGCTAGAGGAAAAGTTAGCATTGCAAAATTGGTAGGCTCATTGAGATCTACAAAAATGATTTCAGGGTCAAAATTGTCAGATCAGCTGTTTAAGAGTTATTCCCCTTTAACTGTTTTTTTCCATTATTTTTAACTGATTTTCAAAAATCTTCTTCTCTGAAACCACTGAAGGGATTGCATTGATACTTGGTATACTTGATCTTTAGGATGTCCTCTACCAAGTTTGTGAATTATATACACGTCGACCAACCAACATGGCCGCCGTTGCTAAAAATAGAACAGGGGGTCAGACCATTGTTTTTGGCTTATAACTCGAAAAGTATAAGAGATAAAGAAAATCCGAAGCAACCTATCATGTTCAGCATCAAAAGCTCTACAAATCCCTCCATTGAGTCGAAGTTGTGAAACGACTCCTTATAGAAGTTATTGCCCTTTAATCATCAAAATTGACCATTTTAGCAGTTTTTGGACTATATCTTGAAAACTGTTAGAGCTAGAGGAAAAGTTAGCATTGCAGAATCGTTAAGCTCATTGAGATCTACAAAAATTATTTCACGGTCAAAATTGTCAGATCAGGCGTTTAAGAGTTATTCCCCTTTAACTGTTTTTCATTAATATTAACTCATTTTAAAAAATCTTCTTCTTTTAAACCACTGAAGGGATTGCATTGATACTTGGTATACTTGATCTTTAGGATGTCCTCTACCAAGTTTGTGAATTATATACATGTCACAACCAACATGGCCGCCGTTGCTAAAAATAGAACAGGGGGTCAAACAATTGTTTTTGGCTTATAACTCGAAAAGTATAAGAGACAGAGAAAAACCGAAGCAACTTTTCTTATTCAGCATCAAAAGGTCCTTATAGGAGTTATTGCCCTTGAACTGTTTTTCTGTTAATTTAAACTGATTTTCAAAATCTTCTCTGAAACCACTTAAGGGATTGTTTTGCAACTTTGTATACTTGAAAGTTTTTGAAATTTATTCAAACTTTGGCATAAGAGATCAGGTGAGCGATTCAGGCTCCTGGGAGCCTCTAGTTTATTTTATATTGTACTTAAGGTTTTGTCTCCATCCAGCGATGTATAGACAAAAGGAAATTTTTCTGCATCTTCCATCGCCTTTTAAAAGTTGGTGTATGCTGTTGTATGTTTGATCCTTTTCAATCGATTTTTGATTAATATCAATACATGTTTAATATTCCATCAAAACAAACGTCATCATCATTAGAAGAAAAAAATGAAGTTTTTGTAGTGTTATCTTTAAGGTGTTCTTTTTTACCAATCCTTTAAAATTTCTCTGACGTTATAAAATGGCGCTCAAACAGTTTTTACGACATGGGAAACTAAATATAAAAGATTTTCTTGTTTTGTGGGCGAATTATGTCACTTTATGTGGCATAAAACGTACAATTATACGCGTGGCACTATTGATATTTTTCTTTATTTCTTTTTTGAAAAATTATCAAATGGTAGATTAGCAATATAAGGAATTTCACTGACTTTCGAAGTGGTATGTGTTTACTAGGTATCTTCAGAAAAAGTTGCACTTATTTATATCTTCTTTCAAGTATACGTTACATGTTTGTTAAATATGGTATGCGTCTTAGAGAACTCATTTTGAACTTCAAACCGATTTTTTGTGCAACATTTTTAAGGATGATAGAACTGCTTTAAGTGGCGGTAAAAAATGTGTTTTAATAGAATAACCCACTTTTATTCGCTTTTTTCTCTATCTGACTAAATTAAATCTCTTATTTGTTTTGTATGAAACCAACTTAGCATGAATAACAGAAAAATATAAAACGATATAATTGACTGTTTTTTAGTAAAAAACAAATGGAACAAGCATTTCCAAACGTCTTGTATAGGTTAATACTTACATGAGTTAGAGTTAAAAATCAGGGTTAAGTTTGACTACTTTATGAATGGATTATTTAAAAAACTGAGTTTAACATGTTAAACTCATGGCTTTTGTCGACCTCATGTGTATTGTTTGACATTTAAGATTAGAAACAAGTTTTAGTACAACTATTTTCGGTATCAATCAATAGCATGGGAATATAAAATTTAGCTCATAACTTGTTAGTGATTGATAGGATAAGTTTTTAATATGTTGTTTTTGAATGCAGACTTTTTACACGGTTGGATCTACTTACGACTTTGTGTTGCTGCATTAATACTTGAATTACAACAAAATTACTCGAAGAGCATCAAAAAATATGGCCTCCATGGCTCAAAATAGAACATAGGGGTCAAATTACAGTTTTTTGCAAATAACTCAAAAACGGTAACAGATATCAAAATTTTAATAGGAAACAAAAGTGATTAGCATTTCAAGATCTACCTGCTCTGAAATTTTCAAGAAGATCCAACAATCGACATAGGAGTTATTGCCCTTTTTCTGGACTTTTTATTTTTTTTTCACTTATTTAGCCCTATATCTTAAAAACTATACAAGATATTTCAAAAATTCAAATTGCATATGATTAAGCACATTAAGTTCTACATTTCATGTAATTAGGTCAAAGCTGTAGAACCATTTCTTTTAGGAGTTATGGCCCTTAAAGCGTCAATATTTACCATTGTTCATTACTTTTCCCCTGACTTGTCTGAAACGGTAAGACCAACTGCATCTTAACATGGCACACTGTTTGATAGCTTATATACTACAACTCTATCGTTCAGATTTTTGAATCGTAAAAAAACATGGCCACCATGGCTAAAAATAGAACATAGGGGCAAATTTCATTTTATTTGCTAATAACTCAAAACTGGTTTCAGATATCAAAATTGTGCAAAAATCAAACGTGATCAACATATTAAGATCTACCTGTCTTGAAATTTCGGAAAAGATCTGACTGCTGATGTGGGAGTTATTGTTCTTTTTCCTAATTTTTGCCAAATTTGCACTTATTAAGCCCAATATCTTGAAAACTAACCAAGATATTTCATAAATTTAAATCGCATATGGTTAAGCACAATAATACCTACATATATATGTATCTGTGTAGTTCAGGTGAGCGATTTAGGCTCTTGGGAGCCTCTTGTTTTAAAAGAAACCAGATGAGTTTTAGCATCATAATGCTGAGTATTTATAAAGTAATCTACCGTCATTAAATTATATTTATACAAACAAATGTTGTTTTTTTTAAATTTTTTTACCCAAGAGATGTAGGACTCCGAAATAAAAATAATTCAATGGACATATAGTTTATACAACAATCATACATTTTCAAAACATAAAAAAACATTAACGCTTACTAAGTACTTAGATATGTCTTGGAGATTTTCTTTTTTCTATTTGGCACTATATATTTTTCATTCATGGTGTAATACACCTCTTTACTGTCTAATGAAGATAATTAAAACACTTTCAGTCAAGTTATGTACGTGTTTATGTTTACTTCGGTTTTGTTCAAATCTCTTATAAAAATATCAGGGGCATATTTCTTAGTATGTTTTTGCCATTCTTTGTCTCATTTGCAAGCAGGTGGATGGAATTTTGTACAATAATTATAACCAATGGCCAGAAAACTTTTAATTTACCTTTTTTTCAAATGTTTCGATTTGTTACTGTTGTGATTAACGATCGTTGTTTGTGACAATTGCGAAATTCATAACCATTCAAAACCAAATGACTGTATATTTCTTAATTTTAAAGTAATCCAAGAACTTGTGGAGGAAAACTGCGACATACTGGACAAATTTTCCAAACCCACCACAAACACTTAATTAACCAAATAATAATGTTACTCGTAGACACCTGTCACATGAAAATGAATTTGAAGTATTGTTTTAAGCAATATGTTTTTTTTATAAATGTACATAAAAGACGTGTCTAGAATAAGGCACAATTTACCCTATGTTTGTCATTGGCTATGAAAAAAAATACTAAGTTCAGCAGTATATCAGAAACTGTTCACTTTCTAAGGTTTGCCATATTTGTTGGTCATTACAATTTTGTTGTTATTATTCGACTACCGTATTCGATTTCATTTGAACGGTTTTTATGGTCATGAAAACGACTTTAAAAGAAGTTCGCTTTCCAATTTCAGAACATTTGATGTGGTAACAAACTTGTTAACATGGTGGTGTAAAATCACCAAGACTATTTACTACTGATTTATTGTCTCCAAATAATTTTTCTACACGGTTTCTTAAATCTACGAGCTTTCAGATATGTAAATTTGTTAACAGAGCATACAAATTTTATTAATGATACAATTAGATTCGACACTTTTGTCCTATTATCCTTTATTAGTATAACTTATTGATCTATACAATTTTTAACATAAAATATATGAAATAGTTCTGTTAGACATGTTGGTTGTTGGTAGGATAAGTTTTTGTTTGTTTTTAGATGCAAACGTTTTTTGATTGTGTCTATCAATGACTTTGTTTTATTTGTATTATTGATTGGAGAATGCAAGTTATGTAAATGTTACAACATAAATACTGGTCTATTGTTCTGATCCATTAAGTATTTTAAGACTGAAACTCCTCGTTAGGTTTTTTATGCTTTAAATTTTGTAAAGTTTATTCACCCGGAAAACTGGAAAATTTAGTTCACATCTAAAACCCATTTCATAGATATCCATTATACTGCAGCATAACTAAATAGTCCTGAGACATTTTCTGTCTGGTAATAAAAGCGTTTCTAAAGTGTACAGAAAAAAACTAATTATTAACTTGAAATAAACGTAAAGAGTCTTAGTATTTATATGGAATTCTATCTTCATTACATTGTTGAAACCAGTGGTTGAAACAAACGTAGTTTTTGCGTCGATTGACATTTAAAAATGTTTTGCGTTTTATTTTTTTAATAGTTACATTAATCATACAATGCAAAAGATACGGGGAATAAAACAAATTGATTGTTCACTTTAAATCGTATTGGTACCTGTACCTGTCCCATTTTTGTCATTTATCACTAATGATTAATGGTATCATCACGTTGCTGAATGCGGTCTTGTTGTTATGTGTGTGTTTTATGTTGTTGTGTGGTTTGTTTTGTTATGATAATTTTTTTGTCTACCGGTTTTGTCTTTGTCTTTACGGTTTTATGATATTGATAACCCCTTTGGTACAGATTTGCTTCTTTGGTATTGCACCAAAAAGGATGAATTTTCCATTTGAAAAAATGTCGAGAGAGAAAGCATGTTATCGATCTTACTGTCCAATTTGGTGAATCAGCTGGGTTTTTTTTAACTCTTATAAGGGACCGACCATTTGACTTGAAAAGGGGGGTTGGTTTATTTTCAGAATTTTTTTCCCGCGCAACGCTCGAAAAAATGTTTAATCTTGAAAGTTCTTTGTTTTGCCCAGATTTTGTTTGCCGCGTGAAGCACAAAAAAAGTTGTTTTAAGTTGTTGTGAGAAAATTTTTTTCTCTCCAATATTATCATTATTCTATTTGGCAGAATCCTTCTTTAGAATACTGTTTTTCTTTACTTTTGATGCCAAAATATTTTTTAATAAAAAAATTGTATCCAGAATATTTTTAAGGAAAAAAACTCAAGCCCCCTTCAAGATATTTGGTTGGTTCCTAAGAGCCTTAGCTTGCAGGTATCATC
Organism: Arcuatula senhousia; assembly: GCA_963971305.1. Taxonomy (NCBI): domain Eukaryota; kingdom Metazoa; phylum Mollusca; class Bivalvia; order Mytilida; family Mytilidae; genus Arcuatula; species Arcuatula senhousia. The sequence continues at coordinate 52,621,385 of OZ020307.1, read as the reverse complement.
AAGTAAATATCTTGCTTAAAAAAACGAATATGCGGTGAAACCTTTACGTTAAAACGTAAAACGAAAAAAAAACCCTTGGACATAAAGGTAAACAAAAACAATCCAAGCAGTTTTAAAACATGCTTAAAGACTTATAAAATGTCGATATTATTATTTTATCTGCCTGGTACTATATATTTCTCAATCATATTATAATAAACTGAATTTTGTCTAATGAAGGTATAATTAAAAAAAACTTTCAGCCAAGTTTTATACCTGTTTATATTCAGTTTTGTCCAAATCTCCGATATAAAATAGCAAGGGATATTGTTATACATGTATGGTTTTCATTATGCTTTATTTCATTTGTTAGAAAGAATTTTGTACAATTGTGATAAGCAAAGCAACTTTTATTTTACCTTGATTCAATAACAAATGTTTGGGGTTGTTTCTGATGTGAATAAATCTCTTATTTGTGACAATTGTTATTATGAGCCTGTTAATGAGAAAACCATGCAAAATTGTAAATTTTGTCCAGTAGTAAGGTTTTTAATTATGTAAAAGGTATATTGCAACTGAAAGACCATTCTTTAAGACTTATTCAGGCAAATTTATTTTTTTCGAAAAATTCAATATGGCCGCCCTATGGCATCAATAGCCATATATAGCTTTCATCTGATTAATTGGTTATTTCAATCAAATTTTATTTGAAAATTTACATTTTCATTGTGATTTTTTTCAGTATACTTAGTCGGAATCAAAATTATACCAATGTTTTTCTTTGAAAAAGTGATGTTTTGTCTTTAAAAATACAGTGCACTTTTCATAATTAATAATTTTGGTTTCTCTGGGACTCTTAGGTAGGACTTCGGCAATATTCCAGACTGCTCAAAAATGCTGAAATTTGTTATTTTCAAGGGTACTTATTGTCCAAGGTAACGCTTTTTTATCCTTATCTTCTACAAATTAAAAAAACAATCACATATCAGAACAAACATATCAAAAAGCCGGGGATTTTACATTTTGACTTAGCCACAGTCTCGGGAAAAAATGGCATGTTTTGATAATTCTACATAAAATCCATTTTTTAGGGAATGAGTTTTAAAATCTGAATGTGTTTGCTATGAAACCAAATACATTTAGAACATGTGATACAATAGATGATCACAATACAAGTACCATTTTAGCCCCAGTCACACTGTCACGTTCGGGCTATCCCGTCTTACTACGTTTTAAAACGTCACGTTTCAATGTAATTTATTGTCATAGCTTTCGGTTTCTACGTTTTACTAGGTATATGCTACGTTTTGAAAGGTTTCTGCACGTTATATTACGTTTTACTACGTTTATCCAGGTTTTACCATAACCGTTTCGTTAGGTTTTACTACGTTTTGCTACGTATCAGGAACGCTTCATTGGGTATTACTAGGGTTTGTTACGGATTACTAGGTAAACGGTACGTTTGATTACGTATTGATGCGGTCTTGTTGGGTTTGTGCTACGTTTAACTGCGTAGTACTACGTGTCACTACGTTGTAATTGATTCTTCGCGAAAACCGCGTCATTTCGAGTTTATCATATATAAAAAAATCTATCATTTCGCTTTTAAATCAGGCTTCTCCAAAATAGGCAGTCCTAATTTTGAAGAAAAATGAATGTAAATTGTAACAGTATATAGATTCTACAAAAGCATTTTCATGAACATGCACATCTGTAGCCACATGCATTCAGTCAACTCAAATAAGGGCATGGTGGAACTGCCTAATAGCACTTAACTGCTGAGCTATAATTCTCATGTTCGTTGCAACTTCCGCGTATTCAGAAATCATTGTCTCGCTCTTGTTTTCAAAGTACGATAGTATAGAGCCCCAAAATGGTACATTTTAAAGAATGGTACTAGTAACTGTACCCAGCAGCAATCAAACATAAAACAAAGTTCCATGCAGGCAATAAATTTTGTGACGCCTGGTATGCGTTTCGTCTATTCAAGAATCATCAGAGGCGCCCTACTTAAATATTGAAAAAGTCAAACACTATATAATATAAAGAGCATAGAATAAAATACAAAAATATGCCGAACTGGAACCGTAATATTTTATTATAACCGAGATCAACCTATACCTTGGGTAGGGAAAAGCTCAGAGTTTTGGCAATTATAAACATTAAACGAATAATTTCAGCTTTTATGTTATCTTCAGCACATACGTGTTGATAATTGAGCGGGCTTACCTTGTGGAATTAAAACTCCACCAGCAGTGCTAACCATCATTTGTTGGAAATAAAAAAATAAAACAAAGTTCCAGCCAATAAATTTTGCTACGAATGACGCGCGTTTCGTCTATTCAAGACACATCAGAGATGCCGAATAAAGGTAACAACATAACTACCGAACTTGAATGCTCAATCTCATATGGCAAGAAGAAAAGACAAAACATTGAAAATCGCAATGGTCCAGACTTGGTAAAAGAATTTCCAAAGAAATGATGTGTTAAACCAGGTATCATGGCACCAAACATCCCTCTTCCATTGCAATCCAAGGAACTAGGGTCTTCTACTTACTTAGTATCTAATCTGTCACCCAAATTTAACTTGGTCTTGATACTTCCTGGTACCGGCTCTGGTTATATTGAAGCAACAACAGCCTCATCTGCAAAATGTGTTCATGCAGCAATATTCCGTTATTACCAAATCCATGATTATTCTTTAATAGTGTGTGCGGAAATGGGTAAAGGGTTGCAGTAAACGTAGGAATGCGTAGTAAAACGTCATGATTTCTCCTTAAACTCGAGAAAACGTGATAAAACCTAGCAAAACGTAACATAAAACGTAATGAATCGTACTAAAACATATTGAAACCTTGTGAAACGCAACAAACACCTAGGGAACCGTAGTTAAACCTGCTGGATGTCATCTGCTACGTTTTACTAGGTTTTCATTATGCTTTTACTAGGTTTTAATACGTTTTAACAACGTTTTACTACGTTTTAGTACGTATTTGCTACGCATATTTTTATAGCCACGTTTGTGTTGTGGAAACGATACAAACGGGACTTGTCACGTTTCTGTCCAGGTAAGTCTACGTATATAGCCAGTTTCAACTACGTGTCGGTACGTTTCGTTACGTTTTAGAAACGTAGTAAAACGGGATGCCGAAAGGTGACAGCGTGACTGGGGCTTTAAGGGTCGGGAAAGACATATACTTGGGGATTAAGGGTGAAAGATGGGAATATCTCTGTATTTTGATGAAATGTACTTAAGGGGACTATTTTTTATGAATGAAGGGTTGGACTATTTATATGGAATATCTTTCTAAAAGACTGATATATGGTCTGTACAAGAACATATTTATAACTTTGCTTTCGGTCATCCCTTACATTTTACAGCATAACAAAAATGGAGGTTTTGCCATTTTAGGACATGACTAAAAGGTGCTTCGGGGGCCTAATAGTGGGATCTTTTTGTAAAAAAACTAAAATATGTACAGAACAGCCGACTTTATAGACCAATGTTTATAACTTGTTCTATATAAACAAATAATATTGTAGAAATCAAACAAAAGATCACTTTCTACTTGGTCTAATATGGCCCCCAGAGCCTTTTGATAAAAAAGTCTCTAGCCACCTAAAAATGACTAAGTCAAACCTAAAAGTGAAAAAAAAATATGTACCAGGAAAACTGTATTATTTGTGATATTGGACCATTTTCTGCACAATAAAAGATTTTGAATGATAGATCCCGACCAATATAATGTAAGTTTTCTTGAGAACAAGGGACTGTTTCGCCAAATGGGCCTGGGAGCCATATTGGACCACCAAGTAGAAATTACATTTTTGAATAATATGAATTAGGCATTGTCTAGCTGCGAGCACAGCATTATAATCCAATATGTCTCATTTGATTGAGAAAAAAAAAGAGGAAGAAAATGTTTAAACTTGATAATCTTAAAAACTTCTTTCAAATACTCCAAATTTAATTTTTTGGAAACGACGCCGTGAATTCAGTGATTGATTATGAAAATAGTGCCTATGAGCGCGTGACGTTTCGGTCAAAATTTGAATAAACTAATGACGTTGAAAATATTTACTTTTTTGATGTGCAGTGTACAGAAATAAATGAAAAGGACAAACAAATTACGTTGCTGGTAAATTCTTGCCCTACTAATATTCTTAAATGATTTAAAACACAAAATATATTTTTTAAAATCATTATTATCACCTGTTACAGTTTGAGATGCATATCCGGACGAAAAAATCAATATGAGCATTAGGCAATTTTTTCGCGGTAACTTGCCGTAGAGCTTTCCGCTCTTGTGGGCACTGCGTACCCGCTAAGAGCTGTGCTCGCTATTAAAGTTACCCGAGAACATGCGTGGGAAAATTGCAACTTATTTGACACATTTTCCAAACCCACCACAAACACTTAATTCACCTAATGATAATGCTACTCCAAGACAACTGTCACTTTAAAAATGCATTTTTTTATAAATGTATATAAAAGACGTGCCTAGAATAAGACAATTTTATTTTTATGTTTGTGTAATAAAGTTCAACAATGGCTAGGAAAAAAAACATAGGTTCAGCAGTAAAATCAGAAACTATTTACCCTTTAAGGTTTGCCATTTTTGTTGGTCATTACAATTTTTTATGTTCTCGACTACCGTATTTGATTTCATTTGAACGGTTTTTATGGTACTAAAATCGACTTTAGAAGTTAGCAGCCCAATTTCAGAGTATTGGACGTTGTTACAAACTTGTAAACATGGTTGTTTAAAATCACAAAGACTATTAACTATTGATTCATTGTCTCCAATTAATTTCACTTGACAGTTTCTTAAATCTACGAGATTTCAGATATGTAAATTTGTTTACAGAGCATACTAATTTCATTAATGATAAAATTAGATTTGTTAATTTATCCTTTATTTGTATAAGTTATTGATCCGTACAATTTTTAACAAATAGAAATATCATATGCAACAGATTTTATAGTATAAGCGGCTACCATTTTAAAATCAACACTTGCTTGAAAAAAAAAACCAATGGAATTTATGTGAAACATAGTAAAATGTACAACTGAACCGAATAACTGCTCGTCAAAATGTACGAGCTTTCAGATATGTAAATTTGTAGACAGAGCATACAAAATTTCATTAATGATAGAATTAGATTCGCCACTTCTGTTGTTTTATCCTCTATTAGTTTAAGTTATTGATCTGTACAATTTCTAAAATAAAATACTAGTATATGAAACAGTTCTTGCAGTATAATCTGCTACCAATTTATTATATAATAAAATACCACTTAATTAAAAACAGAAATTCTGTTAAACATAATAAAATTTAAATTGAACCGGATTACTGCACGACATATGTTAATCCACAAACTACTTCAATGTAGGGTTATCTTTGTAATCTATATTTCTTACAAATACAATTTTATAATGTACCTATCTATTATCCTCTGTTATGGTTTCTGTTATTTGATTTATTTGATTGTCAATATTTTATAATCGTTTTTTGCCTTTGACTTTTTGCCTTGCCCATGAGGAAATATATCAAACAGAAAAGCAACCAACCTTTCCATAGCTTGATATGGTCACAGAGGCCTGCTCTCGGCCTTTGGGGTTGAGAGTCAAAGAGCCATCACTCTCATCTTTGTCGCATAAACATTTTTCATATTCAAGAGGCTGAATTTGGTAGCTTGTTGTTATGTCGACTGATCTTGTGGTATTTTCATTGTCGATCAATTGTAAATACCTTATATCGGGTTATTTATGCTATGTTGTAGCGCAAGATAAACTCGCCAAAATAAAAACACCAAAATATAAACTGCAAAAATTGGAAAAAAAACATGAAGATTTTCATACGCCAAAATAACCAGATAAACGATAGTCTTATATTGATTGTTACATGTGTCTTTATCTTTTTTTTTGTCTTTTATGTAGGAAGGGGATGACAGACCACCACCATCTGAAAACCAGTTTGCGACAAAGCCGAAGATAGCACCCATTAGCAGGAAGGAGGTTAGTAAATAAGAAATTTAATTATTAACTTTTAAGGAATGACTGTCATAATTTTTACATATCCCCAATGAAAAAAAATTATTACAGTCATTTCTTATGAATAAATTTTCAAAACGATTAAAAACACATGCAAATCTTAATCATAAAAGAACTAAAATGGTGGCACTTTCTGTAAAAAGTGGGCGTTTCCCCATAATTTTTTTTCATCCAAAATTTCGTCCTATCAAATTGTAGTATTTTTATCAAATTTTTTTATATAATTTTAAATGTTAAATTTACTTCCACTAGTGGTTCTAAATAATTGCTTTTAGTATTAAGGGAGGACTTTTGACATCTCTAGTAGCTAGAATATAGAAAGCATGCATTACAAAACTTGAAATATAGGAAATGTTTAATCTCAACAATCGGAAATTTACAAACATTTCAACGGAAAAATAAGTCACAAAAAATCAGGCATTGATTTCTCATTTGACAAATAATATGTTTTATGTGGTAACATGTACTTCCCCCCTTTGACCTTGAAATATCAGTGTTCTATTATGATGAAAAAAACCTATAAATTTATTAAAAATTGATAGATGTCAGTTGCATTGACCTGATATATTTCTACATTGTCAGGGATCAATTTCTGTGAGGAAAGAAGGTTAAGAAGAAGCTTATTAATTCAATACCATTTGTTCTACATAATACTCTTAAGTAATGAAGCCCCTGTAATTATGGTAATGGATGTATGACATGTCTCTTGTCCATATAAGTTTTCTCTAAGCCACTCAAAGCCTTTCATTATAGCTTTACTAGGAATGAATAATTTGTGATTAAAATTGCTATGTGATCTTTTTTAACTAAGGATCGGATCATGATCTATGATATGATTTTGAATGAGGCCAAATAAAGATATGCGTGATACTAATTTCCCTACATACCCTTGTTTTTATGCCCAAACTAGGCTTTTTATTGCTATTATTGCTTAAGCACTGTTAGACTTGATTAAAAAAGACGAATTGATTCTTAATTCATGTTTAAAAAAGAGAATAACACAAATGTCTACCCACCTGCCTTTTTTCATCAGTCATGAAACCTGTAACACAAATACTTTTTTGGGGGGTCTGACGCACTATGTAATTATACATTACCTTTGGGTTAGATGTATTTTTTTTACAGTTATTCATCTTTGTTTGTAATTTGCTTTTAAAACTCTATTTGTACACGAGTTTGTCAATAAAAAGTGATTTTCATTTAAAACATGTATACATCTAAACTCTTGGTAAATAAAATGCTATACAATTTTAGGAACAAGTTAAAGGCACTATGATATTTTAAGTACTTTGTAGAAACCACCCCTATATTGTCATAAGTTTCTATGACTACAAGACTATTTAAAGACTACCAATTTGGCTATTTGTCCAGATAATCCTATATTACCCCTGCAAAGAACCTACCAGCTAGTAATTTGATCCTGCTTTTTATGATTACAAATACCAAAACGCGGGTATGAACGGTTAATTTGGATATGCTATATATCGATATTTCAAGGAGTAACCTCTCATCAGTAGCATTTAAATCAAAACATTGGAAGGTCAAATTCCAAAACTGTTGAAAACGAAAAGTACTCAAAACCAAAACGTTCGAACAAGGAAGCCAAATCCAGCACCGAAAATATCGACAATGTGCATTACAAGGAAAGAAACCCGGTGTTTTAAACAATTTTGGATTTAAAAAACGGAAATTTCAGCTACAAAAATATTAGAAATTTTATGGTAAATCGTGTCAGACAAGTCTGACAACCAGGCTTGTGATTACCCTCGGTGACCTCTGGTCCACCAGCAGCGGTTATCGCCCAGTGGTTTCAAAATTACAAATACCAAAACGCGGGTATGAACGGTTAATATGGATATGCTATATATCGATATTTCAAGGAGTAACCTCTCATCAGTAGCATTTAAATCAAAACATTGGAAGGTCAAATTCCAAAACTGTTGAAAACGAAAAGTACTCAAAACCAAAACGTTCGAACAAGGAAGCCAAATCCAGCACCGAGGATATCGACCATGTGCATTACAAGGAAAGAAACCTAGTGTTTTAAACAATTTTGGATTTAAAAAACGGAAATTTCAGCTACAAAAATATTAGAAATTTTATGATCAATCGGGTCAGACAAGTCTGACTACCAGGCTTGTGATTACCCTCGGTGACCTCTGGTCCACCAGCAGCGGTTATCGCCCAGTGGTTTCAAAATTACAAATACCAAAACGCGGGTATGAACGGTTAATATGGATATGCTATATATCGATATTTCAAGGAGTAACCTCTCATCAGTAGCATTTAAATCAAAACATTGGAAGGTCAAATTCCAAAACTGTTGAAAACGAAAAGTACTCAAAACCAAAACATTCGAACAAGGAAGCCAAATCCAGCACCGAGGATATCGACCATGTGCATTACAAGGAAAGAAACCTAGTGTTTTAAACAATTTTGGATTTAAAAAACGGAAATTTCAGCTACAAAAATATTAGAAATTTTATGATAAATCGGGTCAGACAAGTCTGACTACCAGGCTTGTGATTACCCTCGGTGACCTCTGGTCTACCAGCAGCGGTTATCGCTTAGTGGTTTCAAAATTACAAATACCAAAACGCGGGTATGGAATTATGATTATGGAATAAAATTTCGGTTAAAGTCGATAAAAAGCTCTACAGAGCTGTAGTTATTTGTATATATCAAATCGACTTTAAAAAAATCTATGTCAATGTTTCTTAAGTTGATTGTTGCTGTTTCATTTGTATTGGATTGACAAGGGAGGCTTATCCTGTAATCTTAAAAAAATGACAGTAGGTCAGGGCAGGTTTTTTTTCAAATTCTATGAAACTTGATTTGTAATCACACGCCTAGTCGTCAGACTTGTCTGACACGAATTAACCAATAAATACGAATATTTTTTTGTCAATAAAATTTCCGATTGTTTTTAAATTCAAAATTATTGAAAACACCAGGTTTCTTCTCTTGTGCTGAACTTGGTCGATATCTTCGGTGCTGGATTTGGCTCCCCTGTTCGAACTTTTTTGTTTTTGGTTTTGAGTACTTTTCATTCAAAAATTTTGGTTTTTGATCTTCTAATGTTTTAATTTAAATGCTGCTGATGAGAGGTTACTTTAGGAATATCGATATGCGATATAACCAAATTCACCGTTCAATACCCGTTTTTTATATCTGTTTCTTGATGTATCCTAGGGTTTCCTTTAAAATGGAATGCAATTAATTTTTCATGTATGTTTGCTTAGAGTCTTTCATTTGACATTCTCAAACTCTTAGTATATGATGAATTATTATTTGCATTTCTTCTGCAGCTTTGAAACTTTTGCTGAAAATAAAAAAAAACTCGTTTAAACTTTCAGAAGAGAATAGACAGCTTCCCTTGTTTTTGTCTGTGACATGAATAAGACACCTACTAAAATCTAATTTTATATGCTTTTGAAAAGTCACAACAGTTCTAGGAAACAGATAGTTGACGTTTTACATTAAACCAACCATGTTTTCAAAATAGTTTTATCTCAATTTTAGATTTTGAAATAGATTTTAGTTGTCACAATGTCGTTCCTTCGATTATAAACTTTCAGCCATGGGAACCATCAATAACAGGCTTTAAGATAAAAGCAACATGCCTTTTAATGGTCTACAGTAATTGGATTTCCCTGACCAAGAATTCTTACATGTTGGTGACATTAACTTAATGGGAAAAGCCGTGTCAATTTTCTTCAGCTTCAAATAGTTTGATTTAAAGATCGGTGAAACGAAAAAGTAATTTTAGAATTATATGAAAATAATTGATATGCTTTAATATCAAAAGTTTGGATCTAAATCTAGAAGAAAGGATTGTTTTTATGTGTTTTATGGGTTCTTATGCTGAATGACGGTGATTTTTTTGTGATTAAGTATAAAACAACGTTGCGGTACTACAAACATTTTCGTTTCTTTGTTTTTTTAAGCCTATCATTTCCCAAGATTAATCTTCTGTAAGACAGAGAGGGCAATTATAAAAATGCTTATTTTGATTTTCTTAAATTTTCTTGTTGTTTCCTTTGAAATCAGATAACCATGCATCAGTTACTTGAGTCAACAGTTTTTATGGAATGATCTAAAAATGTTTTGCTGATTGTTTTACTGAAATGATAATCTTGTTATCCCTTTTATGTCTTCACAACCGTGTTGCGTATTGTGTTACTACCGACCGTAAGATCGCAATGGAATAGGGAGGTTTGGTACGCCATAAGCCTGGTTTAACCGACTATTTCATTTGAAATGCCTTAACAAAGTCAGGACCATTGCGATCTATAATTTTTCTGGTGTGTCTTACATGTTTTCTTTTCTCTTGAACATTATGATTGATCCTCCTAGCTCGGTAATTTCGTTATTACCTTTATATTCGGATCGTGTATAAATTTTTAATTACCATTTAGTTTGAAAGTGTTTTAGTTTAAACTTTGATTGGTGTTTGATATAAGAATTTTATTTTCACATAATTTGTGCTGAAATCTAGGTTTCTGATTTTTTTTTGTGAATCTCAGTTATCAGAACTTCAATTTTCCCAGAATATTTTAGTGTGCAAAATCCAAATACTATGTACTTTTACAGTGATATCAGTACTGGTAATCTTTGTCTACTTGTAAATCGTTTTTGATTGGAAGATAGCACTATGGGAAAACACAATAAATATTGATGATGACATTACAAACGTTAGATGAATGAATGATAACAGAGTCATAGAAATCAAATAGAGCAAACCACTGAATCAATGAATTAGATTTTCAGATGAAAGCAAACACGTCTTATAACGGTTTTCGTAAGATCGAAATGTTGATATTTTTGGAAAAGGCCTGAAACAAATAGCATAATAAGGTCATGCTAAGATTGTTATCTTTTGTTTGTAATGTTTGCTCAACGAAAACAAATTAAACTACAATGTAGGCCAGACAGGTATTTTGTTATAGTGGATGTTCGTTCGTCATAAGATTACCCATTAAGTGCACGATTAACTCTCAAATTCTAAAGGGCGGTGGCGCATCTAACTCAAAAATAATTGAAACTGTTTTTAGAAATGTCAGACAAAGCAACAGCCCAATGGCATACATAACAGGTTAAGTGTTTGGCTTCTGTATTACCGCCGGATCCCCAAGTCACTGTGAAAGAGCAATTTTTGACACCATAAACTGATAAAGGCGTTTCATTGCTCCCACATGTTGTTAGATCGGTTACAATTGGCTTTTTTGTTGTTACGTTCTTGGCTTTTTTGTACTGGCAAATAAACCCAGTAAAAAGGGTTATGAATACGATTGAGACGATAGCAAACTTTTTAAGTTCTGTCAAACATATTCTGTTAAAATATCAAAAAGGTTGTTGCTTTGTGTTCTTACATGTAATTGACATTCAAACGGCTTATATGCACTAAAGTTAATGGCTTGCCGTAGAAGTTGTGATTCTTTGCTGAACTTTGTTAATAATCTGATAATGTCAGACTGTAATAACCATCTTTCAATGCAATCGATGTATACCCCATGTACCCTACAGCGAAAGTAATGCAGGAAAATTAAATGAACAACTAATTTTCCCAGAATATATTGTTGTTAGCGAAAACTTTTTAAATTTTTGAGGGTTAAGGAATAAATTCTTTATCTGTCTCGTGCAGTTCTGCAATAAAGACCCAATGTGTTATTAAATCCCAATTTGATGCTGCAGGCAAAATATGTAAAACATGAATTTTCTTTAATTACACGCTGGTTACTATTTATTAAATAAAATTTTATTAAAAAGTTATCCCCATTGATATCTTGTAGTTATTTGCCCGGATCACGAGACACATCAGGCTTGTTGTTCATGTAAAATTTATCACGTTTAAAAACTTTATCAATTTAATTGTTGGGTGCTTTTGATATTTGTGAGTTAGCTGTTTTCAGATGATTTTTAGCCGGGGTAATCGCTAGCGATTAGCCACGGCTATAGCTACGATAGGGTTAACTGTCAAATGTTTTTTTCCGGCGGATCACCAAAAACCTATCAATTAAAATATCAATACACGCTTTCAATATAGCTCTTTTCCAGATCTGTTTTTTTCGTCGCTTTACTCTCAATTATGTTATAAAACTCATTTATTTAGTTTTCAAATTTTGTACAAGCATGTAAGACGCCTATCTGATGCGATTGAATAAAATGATGAATAAAGAATACAAAAGCGGATTGATATTTTGTTTATAGGAGTGTTTGTCGATCTCATTAGTGATGTCATATTCACTAATTTGTATCTCATTAAGTGTCAAACTGGATGGCAATACACAGTGCAATAAACAATCATCGATGGACAGGATAATTCACTCTATTAAAGTTCAAAACCCTAATAACTTTTTTTATTTTATCAGATAAAATGTTTCTGTAAACTGTTCTTGAATAAGAATTTATTCATATTTACCATAATTGATTTTGAAAATAAGGCCTAAAGATAAATTTTATGTACAATTGTTTTTTCTGGACCAAGTAATTTTTCATTGAAAATTGCTTATCAACCAAATTTTCTATCCTTAGAACCACTGAATGTATATTTATTTTCAAGATGCAAAACACAAACGATCTTTTTCTGAAAATTGTAGAACGAAAAAAAAAACCCGCAATATTTTAATAATTTGTTGAGGCAAATAATTTTACACAAGAAATTAAGCTGTACCCAGCCAATTGTTACAAAGCTTTAATATGATGATTATATCCACTGGAGGAAGAACAGTGTTGTATTTTGGGTTTGTGGCCAAAAGGGGCTCAAATAATTGGCGTATTGACAAAACGGCTATAGAACTTTTATTACTCATTCAATTTTGAAAATTCTTTATTATTGAATTCCTCATTGCATTCTGTCATCTTAATATGTCAATAGTTTTCATATATATTGCACCGTTACATTGCTACAGAGGACCAAAGACAGGCCACGCCTATAAAATCAACTTTTTAAAGTTTTGGTTCGATTTTCAAAATATTTTCTTTCATTGAAATCCTTATGAAAATTCTTTTTACAAAAAGGTAGCTTTTTATTTTTATTTTTTGCTACACATGAACAATTTAAAATTTGTAGATTACCCCGGCTACCAGTACTTTCAGTACTTTGATCTTTTATAAGGTATACAAAATGGCGTTTTTGAAAGATGCAGAGGTACAATTGGGCATCCGAATTTCAAAGTCTGAAAGGGCATTTGGACACCTGATTTACGAAACGACGCCGTGTCCGTAGTGTCTTTAAGTTCTGAAGTTTTTTGCCTATACAATGAAACCTTGCGGATAGAGCAATTTGTTGATTGCGTAACCTACAACTCATAGAGCTCTACAAAAGTCTCAAACTTTGTCGACGACCCCTTATAGTAGTAATGACCTTTTAAAGAGAAAAATATTGGGTTTCATGTTTTTTTACAAAAAAAAATGAAAACTGTCACAGTTAGGGAAAAGTTGTTGCTTGCCTAAACGTTCATCTCTTTGAAATCTACTAAAGTCGTTATATGGTGGAAGATGCCAGACGACCTATTAAAGGAGTTATGACTCTAGTAAGGGTAAATAATAGAGGGTTTCATGTTATTTTCTTACTATATAATGAAATTAATTGTAGAAAAAGAAATGTTGCTCGCTTCAACCTTCAGCTCATTAGGCTATACAAAGGTCTCCATTTGTTTAAAGTTGTCAGATGACCCTTTATTCTGGAAATAGCTCATAGAGGAGACCCTTATAGCTTTAAACCAGATAAGCGATTCAGGCTCCTGGAAGCCTCTTGGTGTCCGAAATGTTTTTGCTTGAATCCCAGTAGCATGATCTTTAGTTGGATTACTCATTGTATCTGTCTCGCGATCTTTAGTAACTTTCAAATGGTTTTTGATCGGCGGATAGTAAAGAGAAAACAAAAACACAATTGATGATGACATTTCTATGAAATGATAGATGAATACTGATTATAAAAAACATAAAAATCAATTGAAGCCGAATATAGGAGTTAAAAAACACGTCTTTTCATGTTTCTTTTCTGCCTGACATATTGACATTATTTTAAAAAGACTTGAAGCATGTTTGATCCTTGTAGAGTCATGTTTGGATTGCTATCTTTTGTTTGAAATGTTCCATTACTCATGTAAACGAAAGCAAACACGTTGATCTTGTCAGAAAATTAAAATGTACACATAACAATTTTGACAGTGAAAGTAGACAGAAAACGAATTACAATAAATTGATTTTGATATAGGTTGTTCTGAGATTTTCTCTTAGACGTTTGATTTTTTTTGTGTGGCAAAGTTTTCCTTCTTTTAACCTGTAAATACTTAAAACAACAAAACGTAAGAATTTCAGTTGTCAGCTCACCTGACTTAATGTGAGCGTCTATCGTCATTTTTTTCAAGCTTTCAAGTATTTATATTTCTTACACCATACATTAAATTGTCAACTAACAGGTTAGGTGTTTTCTGGCATTGGTTAGAAATTACTCATTAAAGCTTTGAACTTTATATTCCAGTTTACTATGAGGTCCAATATTGTCATTTTTAGGGCAGTCGCATACCCGTTTTCGTTACAAGATTAGTCATTTTATAACATTTGTTGTCAATTGTTGACAACTTTTGTTTTCTTGAAAACAATTTTCTCAAGAACTACCTATCGTAGCCACCCAATATATGATGTTTGAAGTTAGTATGATATATCTGTTGAATAATACCCCTGTTTGCATTGTTCAGGTTTATTGAAATTTACCATATTTGAATTAAAGTTAAACGAAAATACTTTAATCATTTTTCAGCAACGACAAATTCCAATGATTTGCAATTTCATTACTTCAGTTTAAAGGGTAATCATCTATCTATTTTCAGGGATGGCTGAGTGTACGTGCTCACTCCTCTTTTGTACACAACCGAGGCCCCTAGACCGAAAAATACGATTGTCAGTTTTTATTTCGAGTTATTTTCGTCAATGGTCAAAGTTGACGACATGAACCAGAAACGCTAGAAAAATATCTTTTTTATAATGTTGTTAAATAAGGGGGAAAGGAAATCAAAACGTTCTTAAGGTTAACATTTTCTTTTGTTTTAAAAAAAAATTATAATCGGTTATAGTCGATAAAAAGTGTTTTTACCAAGATTTAAATGTAGTTACATGAAGTAAATAATACAGTCTTAAATCGCCAACAATATGCGGTTTATGCATATACAGCATTTTTTGTTGTTGAACGGATGATCCCCTACTTTTAGGCTAACAATGTTAATGACATGTACTTTAATGATTTATTGTTTTTAAAATGTCAAATCTTGGTCTTGCATGCAACAACATCAATCAATGCATTACCCACGGCGAACTTAATGAATGGAAAATGAACAACTTTGAAATCTATTGTAAATTCGAGTAAGCTGCACAATGTTTAATCGTCCGTTTTTAGTTTGACGGTCTTAGGCATCAGTTCATTATTGTTTGCAAATGTCGCGTTCAGAGTGCAGTAAGGCAAGAAGGAGTTATTGCAGTCAAAAGTATAATACACTTTTGCGTTCAGAGCTTTAGATAAGCAACTACACGTCAGAACATCCCAAGCAAATGTCTTATATAATATGTAATTCTGCATAGGAGTATACAGGTTATACAATATCATTGATTGTATTTGAAAAAATATTGCCTTCCAACTTTAATTAAACGAAAGAAAAAGACAACTATCGACAAAAAATAAACCCTTTGTTTCACATCTCATAAAATTCTTTAAAGATTAACCAAGTTGTACATGATACATTAAAGTAATGACTTTAAATATTGGACCTTATTTGGTAAATGTCGATGAAGCAAAACTTTTGATTTTTAGTAATTTGGACAGGGTCTATTAATTAAAGGTAATAACAAAACTACCGAACTTGAATGATCAATCTCACAGTCCAGAGAAAATGACAAAAACGAATCAGTCATAACGGAGAACTGGTGGATCGCAATGGTCCTGACTTGGTACAGGTATTTCAAACGGAATGGTGGGTTAAACCAGGTTTTATGGCGCCAAACCTCCCTCTTCCATTGCGATCTTAGGATCCGGTAATGACCATAGATTAAGAACACAACATAGTTGTGAGAGACAATAGGGATATTGAGGTGATCATCTCAGTACAGCAGACCAGTCAAACTAAGCAAAACGTATTGAAAATTTGAAAATTTGCTACAAAGTGCTTATGCATAAATACATAAAGTTACTAATTGTGGTGATAAATTTGACATATTCAGAAAAATGAAATCAATTTTGCCCACATAGTGCATGTTTAGAATCTTAATTGAAAGTCATATTTTTTTTTCAGTTTGGTTTCATAAATCACCATACTTTCAACTAAAGTTAATTGCAGTATTCGATATTTTACGTGTATATTTCATGATAGAATCAAATCTTTTTATTTTCATTTTCTGATTGTCAGTGTCTTTTGAATTATTGAAAATTAAAACCCATATTGATAAGTATATGTTGAGTTCTTGGAGATAGTATTATGGTGCTCAGTTATGCAATGACTTGTAATTCCTGTCTTAATTGCTCTGTTTGCAAGCTTTGAACATCAGTTTTATAACCTGAAAAGGTATTCCTTTAATTTCAGTTTGAGTTGCTATACATTGAGGTCCTCTACACAATAAAACACAAGATTGGGACAACTTCTGGTAGCCATCTTCCTTACATGCAAGATTTATACCAGTATGCACAAGAATCCTTCCGGATCACCCCAGAGGACCATGCACGACTACTGGCTAAAGCTACAGAGGAAAAGGTACAGTATTTAACTTTTACTCGTGCAATCAAAAACAGTCAAAAGAACAATAACGAACATTCAAATAAAAGTATGTTATATCTGTAAATATGAATGCATAATGAAGACATAAAAATTGTTTTATATATATGAATAAGAGTTGAAAAAATGCAAGGTTAAAAAAACAACAGGGAAAAAACAATTTAAAACAAATGTTGAAACATATTGTTTTTATGGGATGCCTTACTATCATTAAGAATCGCAAATACTTAAAACAGCTAAAAACTAATAAACCAAATCTTTCTTCTTTATATTGCATGAAAAACAGATATCCAAAAAGCTTTACTAGCTATCGATAAAAGGTCCATTAAGAAATCACTTCTGATATTATCTTTTGAGGCAAATGTTTTGATCGTAGCGATGTCATTTCTCAAAGTTTTACTATTAATGAACATTGTGAGTGAATTGGAAAAAAATCAGTATAATTTTGCCGACAGATCGAACACTGTGTATGTCTTCATCAGGTGTACGTAGCTAACTAAATGAAAATGAAATTAAGTTATGTAATTTCATGCCCCTAAGTAACACAATTCAGTTTTACTTTGAACTGTGAACACCACTTTACATGTAACAGAGTGCATGTAAAGTGCAAACAAGAATTAACAAGTAAATAATGTCCGTTTAGGAAATTTCTAGATGTGACAGTGTATAAAAATAACACATTGTACTATACCAGACTACTTGTTTTCCTTGTTAATAGTTTTTTCCCAACTAGTTAGTGTGAATTATCATACTCATTGAGGTACTAGTATACTATTATATATACTTTTTGACAGCTTTGTACCATTTTTAGTATTTCTCTTTTTAAAAAAAAATGTTGGGAATTAAAGAAATTTTGATTCATTTTCCAGCCTCCAATCGTTATACTGAATTTGACAGTTTTGAAAGCTAGAGACCTGGAAGCAAAGGATGCAGATGGTTAGTTCTGTACTTAATCTTATCAAATAAAATCATTGTATTGGACAATCGCACATATTATAACATTTGATTGTATGAAACACCGAAGAGCAACAAAAAAGAAATTACCATAGGAATATTGTGATAGCAATATCATACTATATAATGATAGTGTGTACAGGAAATCTCACTTATACAGTTTTTCAACGTCTAAAGAAATATATTTATAAACAAGTAAATATGAAAAAAATTGCGATGATTTTCGACACTGAGGTGGTGGGAACCTAGGGTTTGATCCCCCCAAAATATTTTCGGTAATAAAAAAATTGTAGTTAAAATACAAATAACACGTATCATAGTATAGAAGTCAGTATATGTAACGTTTTAAACTGGCAATGTTTACATATGTTGATTGTGTTACTACTTTTAGAGTGATCTTTTACAAAAATTATTCTTATAGTGAATATAATAAAAAATAAAACCATTAAAATGACATAGCACTGTATGTTAAAACTTTATTCCAATAAAATTACCACAGAATCATTAGATTGTTGCTATAAATTATCTGCATCATTAAAAATTTAAATTGTGTGGGCATATGGTTTGAGGTTTTTGTCACCGTTAAATGCCAATTGATGTTCTCTAAACAGAAGATGCAGAAACTTAATTATGTTCCTCTATGAGAAACTTTCCATTACATATTAACACGAACCAAGGTAAATTTAACTTAATTACTTATTTACATGTATTTAAGTAGTATTTTAGCTAATGGTCAGGCAGTGTGCGGCACATTTATACTTTTGTTTTTAGCTTTTTAAGCTTAGGTGCATTCATATTGATATAAAAAACCTCAATTTAAATTTGAAAAAGTGCCAATTTCCTTAATGATATTTGACTGATTATTTAGAGTAAAGACTGGCGGCAAAATGTCTTGAAATTTTTACTGGTCGGTTCAATTAATATATCAAATGATTATTTTTTAAAAGGCAAAATAATTCAAAATTATGATCAATTAGAAACAATGCTGTTATATTGAATAAGTTTATCAAATTTTATTTTATTTTTATTCAAAATTTAAGTTTGCATTTTTTCCTTCATGTGCCATCACAGGTATGCATTATTCTTTATTCTTATGTGGGCTGATACTTAATTAGTTTTTTTTGCAATGTACACTTTAGAACGTAAATCCTTCTTTTCATATACAATCTTTTGAATAATTCTTTAGAATGTTTTTAAGATATTTCATTATGGACTTCCTTGTGTACAGTAATTAGTATTTGTAGTGAAAAAAGAAATGGATTGGATTTTCTTTATTTTATGACATGTTTGTGCCAGATCTTAGTTGAAAATAATGTTGTCTCAAGTTTTATTTTACTTAATTCAAATACACCAAAGAATCTTATTCGGTAGTTAACCATTAAATGCATAGAAGTTTATAAAAGGAGTATTATATATATCCTAAGTGCAAAGATGATAAGGATTGCCTATTGGAAATTTGAACACCATAAGTTCGAAAAGACTAGGATATACATGTGAAAGGCATATTTAAACGAATGAAAAGAGGAAAACACACAAAAAATACGCACAAAACACAAGAACGTGTATGTCAAGTCAAGGTGAGAATGACCTTAGGTCAAACACCAGTACATGTATGTAAAGTCTAAGAGAGTTTGGCCTTACGTCAAAACATCAGTTCATGTATGTCAAGGCAAAGTGAGGGTGGCCTAAGGTTAACTGCCTAAATAAAGGTAATAACAAAATTACTGAACTCTAAGAAACAATCTCAAATGTCCATAAGACAAGACATAACAAGGAAGACATACCGAAAAAATGAAGATCGCAATAGGCCTGACTTGATAAATTACAAATACCAAAATGCGGGTATAAACGGTTAATTTGGATATGTTATTTATCGATATTTCAAGGAGTAACCTATCATCAGTAGCATTTAAATCAAAACATTGGAAGGTCAAATTCCCAAACGGTTGAAAACGAAAAGTACTTAAAACCAAAACGTTCGAACAATGAAGCCAAATCTAGCCCCGAGGATATCGACCATGTGCATTACAAGGAAAGAAACCTGGTGATTTAAACAATTTTGAATTTAAAAATCGGAAATTTCAGCGACAAAAAGATGAGGAATTTTATGGTAAATCGTGTCAGACAAGTCTGACGACCAGGCTTGTGATTACCCTCGGGGACCTCTGGTCCACTAGCAGCGGTTATCGCCCAGTGGTTTCAAAATTACAAATACCAAAATGCGGGTATAAACGGTTGATTTAGATATGCTATAAATCGATATTTCAAGGAGACTTACAAAAATTGTCATAGGATTCATGACCATTTCTTTTAGGGGTTATTCACCTTAGAAAATTCTGTTGTTATTGTTATATGTTTTATGACCCTTTCAATGTCAGATAGCTTATAATTCAGGCATTTAAGTCACATGAGCAATTCAGGCTCATGGAAGCCTCTTATTCAGCTTTTACCATCACTTGGCGTTGTTTAGATTCATGGTTTGTAAAAACATTGCCACAATAGCTGAAAATAGAACATAAGGATAAAATGTAGTTTTTGTAAATAGGTAAAATACGGTGACAGTTATCAAAGTTCTCGCTAAGTAGCAGTGTTTAGCACATCAAGATCTACCTACCCTTAAATTTTGAAGTAGGTCTAACGACCCATGTAGGAGTTATTGCCCCTTCTCCTGATTTTATCAAATTTTGCACTTATTAAGCCAAATATTTTGACACTATAAAAGATATTTAAAAAAATAGATTGCATATTTTTAGGCACATAAAGATCTACAAAATGTGTAACAGAATTGAAGTTTTAGGCCCTTTTCTTTTAGGGGTTATTCCCCCTTGAAGGTCAAAATTGACCGTTTTTGCAGCCTTTATTCATTGTTTTGAAATCGTTATCTTCTCTAAAACCACAAGTTTAACTGCATTTAAACTTGGTATAGTTTTCCTTGGCATGTGTGGTAGGTATCGGCAGTTGTTCGAATTTTGATTTGTTGAAAATAGGACCATTGTTGCTACATGAAAGAATAAAACATAGTGGTAAATTGTAGTTTTTTGCAAAATTCAAAAACGGTGACAGGTATCAAAACTCTGACGAAGCAAAAGTGTTCAACACATCACGATCTACCTTTCCTAAAAATTGAAGATCTAACTACCCATGAAGGGGTTATTGCCCTTTTTGTGATTTTTTTTTCTAGAATTATGTACTTATTTAGCTAAATTTCTCGAAAACTAAGATTTGTGAGAAATTTAAATTGCATGTTGTTACATCAAAGTTGTAGGACCTAACTTTTAAGAGATATTCCCCTAAGAGCGTTAAAATTTTCACAACCTTCCCTATTTTATTGCAAAAATTGAAGCTAAAGAAAAAATGTACTGCTTAGTTATTTAAGCTCTACAGAAGAAGTCTTCATTGAACACGTATACAATTTGCGATCTATAAAATGTCTATATAACCTTTTTATGCCTTATAGCTGGCACATTGTTGAAAGAAATAATAAGCCTTTGACTGCTTAAGTATCTTTCTTTCTAAGAATCATGCAGGGTTTATGATAATGGTGATTTATGGTAAAAAATAACACATGGGTTTCTTTACATTTTCTGAATCAAGATATAGTGTTATTGTTGAAAATCAAGTCTGTTTTCCACAAAGGTATTGGTCATTGGAGAAATCAGTGTTTTAAATTGCAATGAAATGCATAGCAAGAAAAGAGTTATCTCCCTTGTTTACAATATTTTTAATGCAATCTAGGTAAATTTTATCTCTCATGACCAACATCATAGAAACAAATGGCTGTTGTTTTTGTTAATAGGTGACCATTCTGTATTAGAAACCATGTTCAAAACCATGCGTTATTATTTACCATGAATCACCCTCTGCATGATTTTTAGAAAGACTGGTACTTAAATGTTCAACTAATTAAACTCCACACTTTATTGCATTGAGTTAACCGATGTTGTCAGATAACCCCTTAATAAACTTTTAACCCTTCAATGCCATTTAAGTCAGGTGAGCGATTCAGGCTCCCGGGAGCCCTTTACTCTTTTATTGACGGAAATATCAATAGATGACATGCAATGTACTTCGGTTCACGTTGTCGATTGCAGTAAAGTTGTATAAATAATTTGTTTTTTTTTGTATATTGTTTGGCTTGTTTCTGTGATGATTTATAATTACCGATTCTGTCTTGGCCTTTTGAACTTTTACCATTCGATTGCACCACTGGTTCAGCATAACGTCTTTTATGTAATTTCTTATTACCTGGGTAGAAAATAAGAAAAAAAATCTACACATAATAAAGTACAAGTAGAAGTTATTATAACATTTAAAAAGTGGTCAAAGAATCACAGAGAGGCAATTCTAAAAATTGTTGATTTTCAGAAGTAACACATTTTGGGTTTACCATTACTGACACATGAAAAAATATCTTTTAATTCAGATGATAGGATATTTTGCAGCTTGATAAGTAAAAAAGGGACATTTTGGTTTTTAAAAAACATCTTATCTTCAGGTTTTAGTGACCCCTATTGTATGTGTGGTATTGTTCCTGGTAGAAGACTTGACGAGGAAACTTCAGATCAGGGTGTATTCTCTGACGAAGAGGAACACCAAGTGGAACGAAAGAAAAGTGGTAGAAAATTTTCACTGACGAAGAAAAAGGTGGACAAATCTGCACGGAATCTTGTTCCTGCAAGACTGATTAGAGCAACGAACGTTTGTCAGAATACAGTTAACCCGGAATGGAATGAAAAGTTCAGATTGTAAGTAAAATGTTTTGCTGATATTTAAAGCATTTTAATGCCTTTGATTTCGGATCGTATGCATAATGTCATATCTTTAGGGAATATATAATTAAAAATAGATGGCAATCAAATTGAAACTGCTGTGCTGAAAATTGTAGGTTATGTTACAGCCTCTTATTTTATTTTTATGCCCCCGCGACGACATGTCGGGGGCATTAAGTTTTACTCATGTCCGTCCGTACGTACGTACGTCCGTACGTCCGTACGAAATTTCCGTCAAGCTTTTCTCAGGAACTGTAAATGAGAATGATTTGAAACTTAGTAGGATTGTTCAGTAGGACAAACTGTACGTCCTAAGCAATTTGCAGAGCTGTCGGACATCTTCTTCCTGTCCGGGACTTAGGCGAATGTGAAAATATGTGACCATGACTATGAAAATTTTCGTAAAGCTTTTCACAGGAACTGTACATGAGAATAATTTGAAACTTAATAGGATGGTTTAGTATGACAAACTATAGGTCCTAAGTGATTTTCAGACCTGTCGGACATCTACTTCCTGTTTGGGACTTATGCTGATGTGAAAATGTTTGAACATGATTTTAAAAATTTCCGTCAAGCGTATTTCAAAAACCGTACATGAGAATGATTTGAAACTTGGTAGGATGGTTCATTATCACAAACTGTATGTTCGTAGCGACTTTCAGGTCTGTCAGACATCAAATTCCTGTTTGGGGCCTTGAGGGGGGCATCTGTGTCCCATTGACACATTCCTTTTTTATTTTTCATCCTTTATTATGGTTTCAAAAATGAAAATCTTGGTACATATTTTAAACTTTTTAAAACATAGTAGTAATAGCAAACAAATTGAAAACGTTCATTGACATAAGCATTTTTAAGATTTGAATCTTGTAAAAGCATAGTACAAAACTTACTGAAACATCTTATACATAGATGCATTATATAAAACACAAAAAACGCCAGGTCACATTTCAGCTTTTCATCTTTTTTCTAGTGATCTCGAGGATGTAAATACAGATAGACTCCATTTAGATATTTGGTAAGTTTTGTTTTTCTGGATAATTGTAACGTAACAAATTGGAAGCCAGTTATCCTACTTGAATATATAAGAATACATTATAATCATACTCATTTCTGCCAAAAAATATGAGATATGGCAATATATTTTTGAAGGATACTACTAAATTTTGGCAGGATCCAAAAATTACTAGATGTGGATATGGAGGGTTCGGATAACCAATTAAGTTATGAAATAAAATATGTTTTATCCTTAGAAAATATGACGTGTAAAATTGATTATCGTTTAAAAAGACAATACAAATAATGACGTTTAAACATAACCAAAGAAAGATTAGACGCAAAATTTGAATAGACATACAAAGATGCTAGTAGATATTTCAACAAAAATATGTGTAAAATATATCAAACTATGTCGAACTGTTCTTGTTAGGAATACAGTATGAATTGTTATTATATAGGGATCATGATGATGAAGTATCTGTATTTGATGCTGCTAAGAAGCTTAATGAAGTGCAAGGTTTTAGAGGCCTGGGAAGATATTTCAAACAGATTGCACAGTCAGCTAGGACAAGGAAGGGTAGTGGGAGTGTGGATGATTTTCTTGGTTGTATTGACCATTCTCTAAAGGTAAACACATAATGTAACTAATATTTTCCTTGTTTTTAACACAACCAAATGTACCCTTTAATTGGCTATTATCAGGTATATAAAAAGTGTTCATCAATAAATTGCACTCTAGAATAAATAAAACAGCGATGCGTGTCCTTGATTTTTCTGTTGCATTGGTCAATATTAAAAGATATTCATTGTTATAAATTATGTTGTACAAAATTCTTAATAAATGAATAAAGATAAGTTTTATTTATCACATTCCTATATATCAAAAACTTGTTTGTATGCCTTGTAAATCTCAAACAAAAAATTGCTTCTGTGTTGTAGGATATTCCGTCCACCGGAATAGAAAAATGGTACAAACTAGAAGGACGAACTTCAAGATCATCCATTCAAGGCGACATAAAACTTATTATGAGCTTAGCAACAAGAGAAGATCGAGGTTTGGACGAGGATGATAATTGGACTGATGTCAGACAACACGAGGATCTCATTTGTATATTCATTCAACATGAAATATCAAAATCGCATGTATGCTCATTTTTGTTTTGCCCAATTGTTCACCTTATGAATTGTGAATTATGAAATAAAGCTTTTTGAAATACAAACTAGAAATATAAATTATCATATGCCATATCGGAATACCTTCTGTCATTGTACAACATAATGTTTCATTTACGAATTGTTTTATGTATTTCCATATTTTCAATTACCCTTTAGTTTACATATGTTTGGTGAACCATTTGCCTATTTTCTGTATCTAAACTTACGAAATACTATTTTTTATTTATATTTTATCCAGGAACCACCTTTAAAATGGAATGGACATCTATCAAAAGCTGCAGAAACCATATTACACCAACATGCCATCCAAGGGGACATAACTGCTGTCCAACAAGCAGTATGGTAATATATAATGGCTTGAAAATTGGCACATGAAGTACATCAATCAATTAATCAACATTTAATAATCATTCAATATATCAATCAATAAATAGTCATTTTAATACATTTATTGTGAAAGAAACAATCTAAATATACACTGCACATACGATCAATGTACAGGACTCCAATGTAACATGACATGCATATAAAGTATAATAAAACAATGAAATATTTTATAAAAGGATATGGAAAAAATAAACATGAGACCATAGCATATATGTTAACTCCAGCTGCAATTAATTTTTATGAGCTGTATGGCCATTTCAGGAATTTATTCATGTTTGCTTAATAGCAATTAACGTCTAGTTGTTAAATAATTTTGAAGTATTATCCACTCTTTTTAGTTTAACATGCCAAAATAACGTTTTGCAATAAAAGGATGTTTTTTAAGAATACTAAAAGCTTCAAAACATGTTATTTGAAGAAAAGTTATAATATGAAATTATAAATACTTGTATACTAAATGTCTTAAAAAGATCTAAATTGGACCTTTTGTTTGATAAAGAGAAATATTTGTACTTGCAGCAAATGGATGGCGTACGTTCGAAAGCACTTTGAACACACACTTAGATATGATCTTTTGTTACATTTACTCACAAATTTGGATGATCTTTGGTCTCCTGAGTCCCTCTCAAGAGAGGAGGTGAGTCAGTTTAATTAACATTTTGTCTTATTCTATATATTAAGCTATTATTCCCCTTCTATATTATTTATTATTATTGTCATATAAATGCCATTGACCTCAGATGAGTGTCAAATACATCTTCAATGATGTAAAAACCATGTTTTTATCAGTCACTGTTTATTAGGTTTTGTGTGTTAAATAGATATTGTCTTCAGTGGTTCATATTTCATCTTTGTTTTTGTTTTCACTTTTGAGATGTTTGTTCACTACAACTTTTTACAGCCCAGGTTATGACAAGTGCTGTTCTATCATTAAAATTCTAGTGTGTGAAAGCTTTAGAACTGTTCTAATAACCCACTTTTCCTCCCAAGTTCTATTAGAAATACACATATTATACTGCTTGTTATACATATATTTGGTGTGAAGGATGGCAATTACTTGGAATGTTTAAAAATATATTGGAAACAAATACAACTCGAGATAAGAATTCGGTTTAAGAAGTAAAAAGATATTAGAGCAACAACAAAATACATTAAACAGTCAAATAAAACAAAAATGATTGTCACAGCATGTTAGCAAGATTACTAATCTACATGTAATACAAAGTTTTTTCTCTTTGTAGGAAGAATGTTTGGCACAGTGTTTTACCAATTTTATAAACTATTGCCTCAGTCTAATACGTAAACAGAGAGAAGTTTTTCCCTCCAATAACAAAGCTGCCTTGAGTCGTCTTGAATCAATGCTACAGTAAGTAAAATATTTTTAAGTAAAAACATGACATGTCATTTCACAACAGTGTTGTGTTTTGTGTTACTACCGGACCCTGAGATCGCAATGGAAGAGGGAGGTTTGGCGCACCAAAAAACCTGGTTTAACCAAGTATTTCATTTGATATGTCTGTACTAAGTCAGGACCATTGTGATCCATATTTTTGCCGGTATTTCTTCCATGTTTTGACTTTTCTCTTGAACATTGAGATTGATCCTCTAAATTCGGTAGTTTTGCTATTACTTAATTGTTATTACCACAACTAACATTGTAATGTGATCTACTTTCGGTATTCAGTTTGTGTTTTAACTTATATAAGAAATTATTTTGTGATCATAAATATTTTATTGATGCATATTTTGTTATGACATACTTTCCCTTTTCAATATGATTTGGCTAGTTGTCTTACATGTATCATTGTTTTGATCCATCACGACAAAAACCACATTTGTTCTTTTGTTGTAAATAATAATTGAATTAAAACTTCGTTTGGTTTTCTATTTAAGGTGCCTAGGACAAATTCATATTATGAAGATTTATAATCATGTCTGTCCATTTAACAACGAATTAAAACTTTTGATCAAACCGGTCTTAAAGGTAAGGATCGAAATGTTCATGCAGTTAGAATTCTTTAACATTTTATATATCTTTTAAATTATAATACAATATCATATAATGTTATATTATATTATATTAAACGAAAAATCAAAAAAAGTCTCTAGTTAAAATTCATAACTTAAAACGTTTTCAAAATAATAAACCAGCTTTCATGTTTAAAATTTGTAAATGCATTATGCCAATACTGAGCAAGATTTCATCACAAACATAACATGCTATTATAAAAAAAAAGGTTTTATTTCTCTCTGATTTAGATTTAGATACATTAGATATTATACTATTACATAGATTGCTTTATGAAACAAAACTAAATTCCATCAAAATGGAAAATAATTCAATAACAAGAATGTGTGTGTGTTACTACATTTTCACTAAATTAATCTATATCTTAAATTAAACAAATAATGATATATGACCATGCAATGTATATTTTTTTAGAAAGGTACAATGGAGTGGTATGAGAGAGTTCTCCATCTAACCCAAAAGAAAGTTAAGGTAGTTTATTTATCAGGTCCATGAGGTCATGTCTTTCAGAATGACTAGACTTAGATTTGCAACAATCAAGATTTGATGTTTCTATATGTTCATGTATATTTTAATATGTCGAGGAAAAGCATTTATTAATAATTAACATACATGACATATCGTTTCAATTATTTTTTTATAAATCAAAAATAAAAATAAACAATTTGGTTGCGATTTGGTAAATTTTTAATTTGATTCTGTTGCAATTTTTAATTAATTTGGTTTTGATTTGGAATCATTTTCGTGATAATTTGGAAACAAATTGAATGTTATTTGGAAAGGCTCAAAGGAGGAGGAATAATTTTGTCTGGGATGATTTGGTTATGATTTCGATAAATATATTATAATTAAATGATTTGGCCGTTATTTGGATATATGATTTGGTAGCTTTTTTGCATGTGAATTTACACCATCTCCAAATCACTTTCAAATTGCTGATTTGAGAATTATTCAGAAGGGTGATTTGGTAAGGGAAATGTTTGACTTTAATGTGATTTTCCATCGGTAACAAAATTATTTAAAGTCTAATATAAGTTTCTCCATATACACTTATAAAATTACATAATTTTTAACAGAATCAACATACAGAAGAAGATACAATTCATTCTCTGATAGAAATGACTAACACCTTAAATGTAGATCTTAATGCCATAGAAACAGCTTACAATCCATTATATGAAAGGTATATATGAAAATCCATACTTCCTTTAAAACATAAAGCTCAGGATTAAGCCTTTGTGAATTATGATAACTATTTTCGTCAAGATTTCTGTTTTAGAATGGACTAGAGTATGATGTTTTGTCAATGAAATAGACAATACTGTTATAGTTGTTTTATCTTTGCACTGTGACTTGGTTATATTGCTTTTTGAAAAAAATAATAATAGCCAATTAGGTAATTTTCAATAACTGAAATATCATTTATTATATAAGATATTTTCAAAAATTCATGAAAAATACACACACAAAAAAACAATCAAGCATTGCTTATTGCAATTAGATTATTAAAACATGATTTGAAGGATAACTGTTTAACAAAAAATCATATATCACATTGCAGAAATATCAAAAGTTACATATAAGGTCAGGTAATACTATTTGTTTCAAGAAAGAAATCCCATTACAGCCAATCAACATTTATATACCTCAAACCTACTCTTATATTTGTAGGATACTGAATGTAACCTACTTTGATATTACATTTCGACAGTTAGAAAAAGTAGTAAGTATAATTCCTCGTACCTTGTTTTCATTCTCCTTGGTAATTATGTGTAGCTGTATACTTGTGAATTATGTAATTGATATATGTACCATGCCTGTGGTATAAAATTTTCAGGTTAATGAATTTATTTCTATGTATGCAAATTTGACATTACATTATAAAGGTTATGCAATCTCCGGTTATATGACATAGGGAAAGGCGCTATTGTTTTACTTGTTTTTAATTTGCTGCATTTGATTTGCTGCTTCATTTTAATTGGTTTTTAAAGTCCCAGAGTATATACCAGTTTCAGTTTCATTTTTTTGTGATTGTAAAGAGGCTATGGCCGCGTTCACACTGAAGTTGTTTTGAGTATACATGTGTAGAACATTGTAGAAGTAGTTTAATGTGCTAAAAACTAGTTTCACACTTAATTTGTACTCATTGGTTTACTTAAATTAAATGACTTGACATATGAATTGTTCACATCATTTAATGTAGGTGTGCATGTAACGTAAATGTACAGAAAACATGGACTGATAAACAATCAAGATTGTTGATTTGGCGAATAGGCAATAAAACATAAAACAAATATTTAATTTGATTTACTTCTTTTTATGAGTTTTATGTTTTTTTAATAACAATGAAGGTGCAAAAATCTTGCTGGTGCTTTAGTCCGTTTTTACTTTTTTGCAATACAAGATATTGCTGTATATAAATATCCCGTGCGGGTTCCGGTGGCGAATAGGCGCCGCAGCAGCGCTAGGTTGTCGATAAAAGACTACTACCATGACTACAGAGCTCTCAGAAACTTCCATGAAATCCTATCCCGCTTAAACTTTTATATGCAATGATATTCAAAAGGTACGTGTATACCCCTCTTTTTCACTCACCTAGGACAATGTTTGAATAAACGATATTTTGTTCTGAAAATAAAGATTTTTAATGAAATAAATGCTTTTGCATGCCGTTTATTCAAAAGAAATATTGAATCAACTGTACATTAAACCCACACCAAGCCTACATTAAGAATCGAATGCATATTATGAACACAACATTTAAACTACCTGACTGTAAACATATAAATTTTACAGTGTGAACTCATTGCTATTGAATATCAGAGCAGAGGACATTTAGACTACAATGAGTTTTGCTTAGTGTGAACGCGGCCTATGTTAAAAAGAATATATATAGTTAATTCTCATTTCACATTTTTTTTTTAAGTGTATATACTTTGTTTTGCTGCACAGTAACATGATCTCAAGCGTCTATGGATTGGAACGCATAATTGCTTCAAACAATAAGTATCTGACATTGCTGCTTATATCCCTAACTTTGTAACATATGTGACAAAATGAAATATCAGTAAGTTGTTCATTTCAGCTTGCTCTAGATATGCATGATATTCTTCATCAAGAGGTATCTATTTTTTTTGCACAAATAAATATTTTTTTTAAATTCTTTCTTGTGAGGTCCATTAATAAGTAAGTAGATTCGCTAGCAAGCACTAATATTCATATATATTTTCATTATGTATATTTGATATAGTGTTACTAATTTAACTACATGACTTCCAAAAGTAGGAACACTAAACATGCTAATAGAATTTATTGAAACATATTATATTTAATTTAATCAATCTAATCATACTAAGTTA
The DNA here is from genome assembly GCA_963971305.1 of Arcuatula senhousia. Lineage (NCBI taxonomy): Eukaryota > Metazoa > Mollusca > Bivalvia > Mytilida > Mytilidae > Arcuatula > Arcuatula senhousia. The sequence goes on along the minus strand of OZ020307.1, from coordinate 52,590,913 downwards.
CTCTAAGAAAATAATTACTTGTAATGCTGAAAAGAACTGTTAGATTCGGCCCTCACTGCTGTGTATCTATAAACATGCTTGCATTTGTAGGTGCGATCTATATTTCTGTTTGACAAACCTATCTTCAAACTGTCTTTATTTTGGTAATTGCGCCGTGCTGGAAGTATTGGTTATATAAATATATACCCAACACTGATAATTTTTTTAAGACATACTTACACGTTTAACCATAGCCAGATTCACAAAAATAGATGCATATATGATCCTTTTTTTACATTTTCTATCGTATATCTTTTTAAGATCTATGTCTGACATTATATTTCTGACATTATATCTGTTTTTATCAATTGAATTTTGTTATCTTAAACAATTATTGTTAAGCATTAAACATTTCGCTGATATAGTCAATAATACAATGTATCAATCAAATTTAATAGAATTTCAAGTACTCATGTTTAGATAGATAATCCAAACCCTCAATTCATTAGTCTTACAATTTTCATCTATTTCAAACACATTTTACTTATCTAAGAATACATGTACTGTTTGGTCGCATCATGTTTAATATACATGTATGTTCCGTTCAAGCAAAACTTTAATACTATCATTTTTTAGTCAACTGCAGGCTTGTTAAAATTTCTGATTGTCTACTTTTGTATTTTTTTTTTTAACTTCTAATTATATTCTTTAAGCAGTTCAATAAAAAAATTCATTTATGATCCTATTGCTCTGTCTGGAAGTGTAGTCTTGAATCATATGTAGTTTATTTTCTATTCAGGACCAATTGCAAAACAGCGTTACGGTTGTTTTCCGTTGTGAATTTTTTGAATTATCGTTAATATTGTAGGTCATGTCGCGTTCACCTATTGGTCATCCCATTATCTTCTATTTAGGTATAAATATATCAATAGAAGATAAAAATATAAATCATGATATGGCTGTTTTCATATATATCATATCTCATATCTTCCCGAGACGCCAATATCATCCCGAGAGCTTTAGCTCGGCGGTATATGGGTCGAGAGAGATATGGGGTATAATATGAAAGTAACTATATTACAATTGTCTATCATATATTTTAAAAATATAGAAAGAAATGTATAGATTCAATATTTATGACGTATATTATAAAATTTATTAAACAGTTCATAAAAATTAAGTTTGAAAATGTACTCTTCTTTCCTTTTGATGAAAAGTTCACATACTATAGTTGAAAATACAATGTATCTATTTTAGTGCATATTTGCGCATTATGGCAATATACATTTTGTAGTTATGATTTACTTACTTAAAATGATGCAAACAGTGCTATTATTTGACATTATTATAAATAATCCAAACTTATAATTGCTAAAATTCTTGCTAATGCTCATGTCACATGTATATGCATCTCGGGAACCTTTTTTTAAGGGGTCAAAATTTTGTGATTTTGCTTTCAAATAGAGAAATTCAATTTTTCAGGGTTGTCTTATGGATTTTTGGTTGTGATATGGATTTTAGAAGTGTTACGGATTTTTATGGTGATTTAATGATTTCAATTGACATATGTAGGGATATGGCTAGAATCATTCGTTTAATATCACATTTTTAAAAGGGCTGTTTTATTTAGCGAATATATGATAACAAGGAATAACAAATAGATAATACGGAATACTAAGGCTTTAAGAAATTAAAAAAATACCAACATTATTGTTCAGGTGCACGCTTAATCACCCTGTCTTTAATGCATCTCTACTACTTCTGCGCAATTTTATTACCCTTGAATATTATTCACAACTTTTAACCTCTTTATAATTCTTTTGCAATTTAAATAAACCAAAAGTATCCTTTAGCATTTTATTAGTCTGCTAGAACATAGCGAGGTAAAGACCTTTTTTTGATATTGTTTTGTAATTTATACAGTAATGCAAGGAAAACTGCTTTTTTAACTGACATTTCTAATGCTGCCAACTCATGATCAAATTCGAATATGGTGATGACTATATTATTTCTTATTTATCAAATTTCAACATTACAATATCAAACTTCACATTTGAGCCATTTGTCTTAATTTTATTATAGTTATGAACATGGATTTGAAGAATTCAATATTTTGTTAATGCTTTCAACTCTCGACCTATATTTTTACTAGGAATTACGTCTTCAGAAAATTTTAAAAATAAAAACAAATCAGTGCGCATGTTCTTCAATCATTTGCCTTAAATTTCGATGCACTTTGTCAAATAAATATTTACAAGGTGTTAATGAACTGGTTTTACAGACACACATTATTTTTACACACTTTTTCATTCCATTTGATTACAGCTTGACATAGAATTTCAAAGAACAGTTCAACAAACAATAGAGAAACCAGACAGTAAAATTAAGACCGAGATAATGTCAACCACCAGTTCAATAGGGACCAGTTTATTTGAACTGTATCTAGCACTACAAGAATTCTCAAGTTACAGAAGTAAACTAACTGAAGGGTATGTGCCATAGCAGAATGATTTACGCTTTATACAACATTCATTCCTATTAAAGATTAAATTGACGTTTTGTTGAATGCATACTGTAAACATACCAAACATTCTGTGATAATAAAAAAATAACGAACTTTTTCTTACACTTTAAATTGTATTGAAATATGTCTTGATAAATTTAATCTGTTGATACTTATAGTTCATGAAACTATCTAGGAATGAAAGGATAGCTTTTTCTACTTGTTTTCAGTTGAGCTTTGCTTTTAAGCATTTTAATTGTGTTTGATGTTATATAACTACATTGTGTTTTATATTATATAATAAATGTAATCTATTTTAGGGAGAAAAAGCAAAAGTTGCACATCGTCCAATATTACCAATGGTTTCGTTTTGCTGTTCAGAGATGGTTGGATATTGCAAAGATAAAGGCAAAACACCGAATTCAGAAAGCTGTTCAGTTGGACAAAGTAAACCAATTTGTTATCTAAAATGTTTTTTTTTAATTGTTAAAAAATCGATAAATTTGAAAAGTAAGTTATCTTTAAGACAAAATAAATTTTAATATTAAAATCATCATCCTGTAACACTATATAGTAATTATTTATATTAAAATTGATTTATTCTTGCATATTTCATTTACATGGTTAATGTATTTTATAAAACATAAAAACAACTTATCCTCCTAAACACAAAGTTATTTCAATAATGAATACAATCGGACCACTATAAACGTTTCCAGTAAGATATTACTTGCTTCTTTTACAGGTTGTGAGTGTTAAAGGAGATATAAAATACAGTACATCTTCAGTAGATGTAGTCTGCTGTTTTTCACAGGTATGAAATTAATTTTAGATATAATAACAGTGAATTAAACCTTTTTTTTATTTTTGTCAATATAAGCTTGACAATCCTTATTATTTTTTTGTAGGATCATTTATTATTTGAGGCATAATTTATGCCAATAAAATCATCAATGAACATCAATCAAACCCAACTGTCAAAGGAAAGCAGATGAAATCAGTAGTAACACACAAAATCAAATAAAGTTTATTTATTCAATGAAAAGATCCCATAAAGCTACAACGAAGATCAAAATTCCAAGCAAAGTAGATTAAACCAGTAGTTTTACAACAAAGTAACTTCAATAAGAATCTGCAACTTTTTTATACAACATACAAAATGAAATATTAAAGTTCTCTTTAAACCTTAGATAGTTTAATCTAGGAAAATCATAGGAGAAAAATCTTGCTAATTTTTAATTACTTACCGTTTATAATTATCGTTATTTAGATGAACAGACATTATTTATCACGTTTATTTAGATAATATAACGCATATCATAACTTTTTTTCAGTTAACAGAGTTTTGGACCCAGTTAAAATGGCCAGATTTAGTGGATGCTTATCCTTTAGTCCAACAGATAATTAAGGTAAGTGTTTCTACATGCATTTGTTTTCTAATTATATCAATCACAAAATGTAAATCAGATATTTTTGATAAAGTTTTTTTTATAGAAATTTCGTACAAAAGTGGCTATGATATTGTAAATTGCTGTAACTGTTTCAATAGTGCAAAGTTATGCAGTATAATAAGTAAAAAGAATCATTTTAGGATTTATGTGATGGGGCTGTTTTGTATGCTGATCTGATACATCAGAAACTGATTGCAGAGGGGTATTATGATGAAGAAGGTCAATTTGATGTCTCAGAACCGGTAAGTGTTGATCAAAATATACAAACCAGAAAACAACAAGATATGTGGTCAGATGAAGATTAAAAAAGAAGAAGGAGTATCAATGAGGCATCCGAATGTCAAAAGTCCAAAGGACAGAGACAAAACCAGTTAAACCCACCAAAATTAAATACATTTAAGAAGGAGAAAAATAAAAATACCAGAAATAATCCTATTAAAATCAGTTTATGCAAATAATTCAGAAAAAGATTTTAAAAAAGCATATAATTACCTGTTTTTATTGCTGCCATGAGTGTTTACCTCTCAAATCAGGGGGTTATAGTGGTTTAAACTGCTAGTTAAATTATTTTTTTTTCAGTTTCATGATTATATTTTTTGCTTTTGTAGCTGTGTATTACAATTAACAATGTTGAGCATGTAAGAAAAGCCTTAAAACCATTACCAGAACAGTTACAGTTCGAAAAAATTATGGCAGAGATGGAGAAGGGCAATGCGAAAATTAACACTAATCTTTATACCATGATCAGAGAATCAGACAGTAATATGTCAAAGAAGATCAAAAATGTAGTGGATAGAGTGGCTGATAAGGTTGGCATATTTATATTGATTCTATGATTTTTACCAATAATAACATATACACATGTACCGTTTATTTAGAATTCTTCCTGTCAATCCAAACCTTCACAATTTAAAAAAAAAGAAACATTTAAGTTATAAATATATATTAGACGATGATGGCACAACAAGTATTAAAAAAGATCAGCCAGGTTTAATACTTGATGTTCAATTAGTTCAATTAGCTCTTATGAAAAACACTGTAGCCAATCGATGATAGACTAAAGCATATTAAAATCTAAAAAAAAGCATTTTGAAAATAAAAAATAAAATTTTAGCTAAGACTTACCTACCCTTGTTTGTCAAATAATTCAGAGGTTTACTTCAGATATGACTTTTACATAGCTTCAACATAAAGGGTCTAAGTAAACCTATATAAAACTCAACTATTAGAACCAACCAACAAATATATCATGAGAGTTAAAATGTAAAACAATATTTGTCAATAAGAATTTTTGAAAGCATTTTCTTTTACGTGTGTTTGATTGTTAACACTTACTGTTTAGAAATATTAAGTTTGTTAATTATGATTAAATGATTTTATTGTTATAGATGAGGCCTGATATCAAGAAAGATGTATTCCATCTTAACTGGGCTCCAGAAACTGTTCCAGCTGAAGACGTAAGTGCTTACAACAAATTTTTATATAATTGCATCTATTTCTTGTTGAATATAAGTTGTCTTTCTTCCCATGCCATGGAATTGAAATACGGAAGGGAATATTTTGTATAAAGCAAAACGAAATTAGCTATTTCCTACTTTCACAAGATATCAAGTTGTGAATTTGAATTAATTTTTTTCTACCTTACAATGACAAAACGTGCCTAAACATAATTGCTTATAATAAAAGAAAGTTTCATTGAATTGATTTTTTTCTTAAAAAATTATGTACTAACCAAATTATTATTATTTTTTTCAGGCAGTAGGAGATTTAATGGCATATTTGGACAACAATTTGTTAACTTTGAATAAAAACTTGTTAAAAACCAACTTTGACCGAATTCTTCAGTCGATATGGGAGGAACTACTGGAGGAGTTTAAAGATGTCATTGATACAGAAGAACCGGTATTTCTTTTGTCAACATTATTAAAATTTGTTAAAGTGTGCTACTTTTTAAAACCCTTTATTGCTGCTTTTATTCTCGTAAAATATATCGGTTTCTGTTTTCTTGTAAATACAATAATTTTTTGTTTCACTGCAATGTTAATGGCTTGGTATAAAATTAACAGTTGTTTAATGATACACTTATTTCATTTTTTGGTACATTTTTGTATACTTTCTGTACATTTGGTTTTAACAAATAGAACTTTAAATGATATACCGCACAATTAATGTCGTTCATGTATGCGACAGTGTATACATTATCATTAGATATGCTTAACATAGAACAAAACAAAAAACAACCCTCTATCATTTTTATGCGTCATTAATGACATAGTGGGGTAGTGGGGTATTTAGCGTTAGAGTCAGTTCGTCTGTCCGTCTACCCGTCAACTTGTCCGTCCGTATCAGATGTTGCTAGATAGGGTGACATGTCTTGTTTACATTGCTGTTATTATATGTAGGTTGTCCCGCGGGCATTTTTTTCATATCTAATTGTCTTCTATTGTCAAAATATACTTTTGAACTCTTTCAGAGACAACCAGTGGTGTACAAAAGGATGTATGACGCTTTAGGTTTACTAGTTGATTTCTTTAATGCCAATGGGCAAGGATTAACGTTGGCTGAACTAAGCACAAAAGATTACAAGGTTTGTTATAATGGTTTTGCTCTCAGTACAGCATAGTATAATAAATCTAAAAGGAAATACAACATTAGTTTTTTGAACCTCTGCAGTACCTTGTACTTGGTCCATGTAAAATTTTATATGTTAATTCAAAGAGCAAAATTCTTTGCAACTGTTAAAATTGACATGTTAAATATTCTCATTTTAAACTAAGCGTAAATATCTTGACCTATAGCTTTGCGAAATACTATAATAGCTTTAAAATCAATTATTACAACTATTATATAATACATTATAGGAATTGAAGCATAAACTTTCGCTATATAGAATGGATACATTTGCTTTGATGGAGAAATTCTATGAAGAGAAACTGGAGCAACAGGTACAATTAGTGTTAAGGATCTGAAAAAGATAAAAAAAAACTTTGAAAAAGAAACATTCGTTTGAATTGGTTACATCAGAAGCATTTTGAAATAGTTTCTTACTTTTGAATTGGTAAAACAGCGTATAGATTCATTCATGCAGAAAATATATCTTTGGGATATAAAATCATACATAAAGAACTCTCGTCTTAAAGATAAAAATATTGAGAAGAATTTTACAAGTATAACACAATTTGAAACTTGAAGTTGCATGAAAAGCAAATTTTGCAAATAAACTTCTATTTTTAGAAAAGTGCAAAATCTACAGAATTTGGAGAGATTAATGTCAGAGTATGGTGCAAACAAGATACACATTCCATTTTTGTCGAAGGTACGATTGATTTTTAAAACTACAACGACAAATTAAAGAGAGTTTATGTCATTTTTGTTTTACCATCCATTAGTACTTTTGATAGAAACTGCATTCGTTACGACTGAGTTCATGTAGCTAAACGTTACAAGTGAGCTTATGTAACGTACGTTACAAATGAGTTTATGTAACGTACGTTACAAATGAGCTTATGTAACATACGTTACAAATGAGCTTATGTAACGTACGTTACAAATGAGCTAATGTAGCTAACGTTACAAATGAGCTCATGTAGCTTATTGTAGTTTGATTGCTTCAACCGTGTGGATGTTAATTATGTTGTCTGTTTTGCAAGATGTGTTTTGCTCATTGGACTTTCGATAGTTGTCATCTTTTGCTTCTTAAATAAAAGTTAAAAAAGAAGTAGAATAGTCATGTACGCATACAATGTAAAATGAAAAAAAAATAAATAAAATATGTTGCACTGTGGCTTGTGTATAAATAAAATAGATAAATAAATGGATGGTGAAGCCACATTTAAAAGGTAAAAACTAAATAAGAAATATAAAGAAATAAAACCTTTAAATCAAATAAAACAAGAATGCCCAAATTTTCGAACATAAAGATTTTTATTTTCTTTATGTTCGAAAATTTGGGCATTCTTGTTTTATTTGTTTTAAAGGTTTTATTTCTTTATACATGTATTTCTTATTTAGTTTTTACCTTTTAAATGTGGCTTCACCATCCATTTATTCATCTATTTTATGAAAAAAAAACTTTTAATATTTTGTACGCCTTTAAACTGCCATGAATGTTATACATATAACAATAAAAAATAGATTACAGATTTAATTTGATTTCTTCCAACTAACGCAAGTTAATCAATTATTGCTTCATATTTCAGTAATTGATGCCAAGAATCTGATTCCGTTGGATGCAAATGGTATGTTACGATTTAGGTTCAATAATTATCAATGATTTAAAAAAAAAAAGAAATTCGGTTGCTCCCTCTCATTTTCTGGGTTAATTAAGGGAAAATGATAGGGATGTCCTAACAATTGTAAGACCATTGGTGACTGACGGCCTTTTTCGTTTTAAACATTTGAATTGCCAGCCAATTACGGATACATGTTATGGCCCATACAATTATTACACATCATAACTATTTGTATTCTAGTATATTCCCAATGCAAACAATGTTACGTGTCCTGTCTATCCGTTTGTCTCTTCGTCCGTCCAGTCTCCAGTTTACTGCTGAGCATACCCCTGCTGAGCTGTGTAGCCGATTTTTACAAAAAAAATCTGGAAAAGGTATATTGTATGGAAATTTGCATGAGAATTTTATTGATCTAGGATATCTTTCTATGAGAAAAACTTGGACTTATATTTTGTTTCTAATAAAGATTTTAATAAAAGCAGGAGTATTTTCTTGTTAGCTAGCTAGCATTATTAAGTTTTGATTAATTTGTAGGTTTCAGTGACCCTTATGTGGTTTTGCAGTTTTGTCCAGATCACGTGTTCCCTAATGTTCCCACAGAAAAGACAAGGATTGTAAAGAAAACATTAAATCCAGTTTTTGAGGAAACATTTGAATTGTAAGTGGACTTTAAACAATCTTCATTACGGAAATAGACCACCCAAATGTAAGTGTACAAACTTGACATAAGTGGGTGCTTAATCTAAGCTATTGTTAAATATACATTCTATTTCCAGGTGTTTTAACTTTATACAATACAACATTATAAAACTGATAAGAAGGATGAATTCATAGAACAGATCTTAACGGTTATTATAAAAAAACGGAAAATATAATAAAACCTTTAAAAATTAAGATACGAATTAACAATCTTGAAGATAAAAGCTGGTATCATAATATGTAAATTTGAATTAAACTAGTTCACGTAAAAATGTGTTTAGATTTTCAGTCTTTGAATGCAATAAGGAATGCTTAAAGAAAATGCATGTTCAAAACTCTATAACATTAACTTGTTGTTGTAAAATTTATTTCCCTTTTTAGTTCCGTAACACCAGAACAGTGTAAGAGACGTGGTGCTGCCTTAGTTTTGACAATCATGGACCATGATTACGTGTTTGAGAACGATTTTGCTGGAGAGGTTTATATTCAGCTGTGTGACATTCCTGGAATAAATGGTGAAGATGTTTCTGGCTACGAATCCATCAGTTTTATGACAAAACCTTTGATCCACCCAAAGCCTAAAGGTAAAATTAGAGCTATGAATATTTCAATGTTATCAACCAAAGCCCGAATGAATGCTACCTTTAACAACTTGAGAAGATTAACTCAAATGAAGCATAGTACAAAGGAACTTTTTAATGATGACCGCTAGATGATAGTTTTAAAGCCGTTAATGATACGCCTAGTCATGCCATATTGCAGTTGTGGATTCTAACCTTAAAGGCTTTGGAAAATTTTGAACCGCTCTATGCCATGACTCTTCCAAAATTTCTTTGTGTCTATGCACATTATTCTACGTATGACATTTTAGAACCATTCAGCCCCTAAATATGCCCTTTAAATGTCTTTTAAGGATTCACAAATTAACGTCAGTTGAATCATATACTTAAAAAACATGTTACTGCCGTTTTGGTATTTGTATTTTGAAACCACTTGGTCGATAACCAATGCTGGTGGACCAGAGGTTCCCGAGTGTAATCACAAGTCTTGTCGTCAAGAGTTTACAATTAAATCTCAATTTTTTTCGGAATTGAAATGTCTAATTGTTACATTCACAAAAGTTTGAAACACCTGCTTTCTTTCCTTGTTGCATATGGTTGATATCCTGTGTACTGGATTTGGCTTCCCTGTTAAAACCTTTTTTCTTTGAGTACTTTTCATTTGAAACTATTCGTTGCTTTGTTTCAAATGCTGCTGATAAGTGGTTACTCCTGAAATGTTGATATACAGGATAACCAAATTCACTGTTTTATCCCATTTTGGTAATTGTATTTTACAGTCATGTACTTTCATTGGCACATACTTCTTCAACAATAATTTATTGATTTATAACAGTAACCAATTTGTTAAAAATAATGTGAAGTATTTGCTAGGGATCAAATTAATTCAAATAAAACAGGGAGTTGAACATGTTGACAAGATATAGTCCAGTTTAAGAGAATGTCGTGTCTTTGAACACCTTTAAAAAAACAATTCTTAAAGTTTCAGCCTGAAATGAAGGAATGGATCTAAATTGTATCTGTATAATATACTATGCTATAATGTTTTTTTTTAGGTTTAAGCGCATTGAGTGCTATAATGTTTTTTTTAGGTTTAAGCGCATTGGATGTTTTGTCAAAACGGACATGGGATGAAGATGCCATGGCTTTTGTAAAGAAGAGAACCAAATTAGAATCCCAATCTCAGTCTTGAAATATTATGTGGGAACTGCAAACAAATTTAATCGCCTCGAATTGAGTGGCAAGTGTCCTCAAGTGACCAAGATAGTCAACAATCATATATAATATTAAAACAAGATCGGAGGACTCAATACGACTTGCAACCTTCAGAGGAAAGCAACTGTGTCTTTCAATAAGACGATTGTTGATAGACATTTTAAAACTTTATTTATATGATAATGTTTATCGGGAAAGAGGCAATATTTTACAAATGCACTCTATTTTCTGCACTTTGAAAATATTCATGCTATATGTATGCATATGTTTTTTAATTGTATTTTTATTTATTTATTTTTACTTTTGCAGCTAATACCTAAGTGTTGTTAATTTATTTTCATAAGAATTGAGATAATATACATGTAAAACAAAGAATCGATAAATTTCATATTGTTCATGAAATGATCAACATCGAAAAATCCATTCATATTATTGTGTCACCTCGACAAAAAATCAACGGAATACAATGTATAAAATTTTCATCATCAGGCATACAACATGGCACATCAAGCAGAATGAAATGAAAAATGTTAATTGTTATCATGTAACAATTTTAATTATTTACCAAGAAATGTATTCTATTTAATGCTGTTTATTAGAGCAAAAGTACACATTGTTGATTATATGTCCTTAGCACTTTACTTTTATTTGATGTGCTTGTGAAATTTAAGAAATTTATTAATCTTTCCGGGAAAGTGTCAAGTTCAAAATGTGAATGATCAAAATATAGAAAAATACAATTAGAATTTTATTTGTGCTTGCTTGCTTACATGATGAACCCCATTTATTTAAATATAAATATTTATAATGCATTTGAGAGAATTTGTTTACATTTTATTGTTTTTATATATATTAAATTCTATTATCATTATTCATGTCTTGTGTTTTTTTTAAATCTTTTGTCATTTATTACATTTTCTTACTTTTTGAAATAAGTGCATGCTTATTACACATTAAATAAATATTGCAAGTAACACAATCGGCATTGCAGTATCTAAAATGAATGACAACTCATTAACAAGCTTTGGAAATGACAACAAAAGAGCATTCGTTATACACAAACATTAGTAAGTCATTTAATTTCTCAAACAAGGTTTATAACATTACCTCGAAAAGAATAAAATGTTACCGAGAATAAAAGGACGATATCAATTTTCCGTTTTCCTGACTTGGAAAGTAACATCTAAAATCACAGCAGCTACAAATCACAGCCATTTGATATTTAGTATACAGCCTCAGGTTGGGACCCTAAAACGTGGGATTTGATTTCAGATATGTAGCTTACCTACAAACTAAAACTTTCTGTTTAACGAGATTTGGCCATTTTTGACTTTGACAGATTTTTATTATGTTTTTGCCCGACTTATGAAAATAATAAAAAATAATTCTTCAACGCCCCAAAAAATTGTCGGCAGAACCCCTTATCCCACTCCATAAAATACTAGATACATTCAGAGGAAATGATTCGATATTTTTTCAATATCATTTTTACTTCATTTTGTACCCACAATACAGGCATCGTTTTACAATAATAGTGTGTTTCGAGCCAAGCTTAGCAAAAATTTAATGTCTACAACTTTGATTTTATTTTGAATTATACAAAATATATACGCTGCTTGATTAGATAACAAAAATATGTCAATGAATCTGTAAGAATAAATTACAATTGAAAAAGAAGGTTTCCATGGACACAAATGCCCGCATGTAGGGTCCCGAACAAGAAATAGATGTCCGACGCATGTCTGAATCGCCTAGGACATACAGTTTGACATATGAACAACTTTCAGAAATTTCAATTCAGTCTCTTAACGATTTCTGAGAAAAGCTTGAAGGCTCATAATGGCCCATTCCCAAACAGAAAGTGGATATCCGGCAGGTCTGAAAGTAGAATTGGACGAACATTCGATAAAACCACAGACTTGTATATTAGAATGGATTTGGAAATTGGTGAGTCTCACATTATCTCGTGTTAATAAATGAGAGTTCGTTTAAAATGAATAGTTCGATAGTTTGAAATGTTCAACTGTATTATTGCAAATACATAAAATATTTTTTTACATGATTTTTTTACGTCCATTTTTAAATGTTTTAAAATTCTATACTTGTTAAAACTATTTTAAAAACATTTGGCAGTATAGATGAGTATCAAAAAAGCCCATACTACTTTTTTTAGCTCACCTGGCCAAAGGCCATGTGAGCAATTGCCATCATTTTGCGTCCGTCGTCGTCGTCCGTCGTCGTCGTCGTCCGTCGTCGTTAACTTTTCTTCAAACTTCTTCTCCTCTGAAACGGCTAAACAGATTCAAACCAAATTTGGTCTGATGGTACCTTAGGGTATCCCCCACAGAACAGATGTGGGGATTTTTGATTCGTCGAAAAACATTGCGGCCGTTGCTAAAAATAGACCAGGTGGTCAGACTACTGTTTTTGGCTTGTAAATCAAAAAGTATAAGAGATAGATGAAATCTGATGCCACCTTACTGTTTCAGCATTGAAAGCTCTACAAAAGTCTCCATTTGGTCCAAGTTGTCAGATGACCCCTTATAGGGGTTACAGCCCCTTAAAGGTGAAAAATAGCGTTTTTTCATGTTTTTGCCCTATAGTATGAAAACTATTGCAGATAGAGAAAAGCTGTTGCTTGCTTAAATTTTCAGCTCATTTAGCTCTACAAAAGTCTCCATAGGGTTGAAGTTGTCAGATGACCCCTTGTAGGGGTTACGGCCCCTGAAATAATGTTTTTTCATGTTTTTGGCCTATGGAATGAAAACTATTGCAGATAGAGAGAAGCTGTTGCTTGCTTAAATGTTCAGCTAATTTAGCTGTCCAAAAGTCTCCAAGGGTTGAAGTTGTCAGATGATCCCTTGTAGGGGTTACGGCCCCTTAAATGATGTTTTTTCGTGTTTTTGGCCCATAGAAAGAAAACTATTGCAGATAGAGAAAAGCTGTTGCTTGCTTAAATGTTCAGCTTATTTAGCTCTACAAAAGTCTCCATAGGGTCGAAGTTGTCAGATGACCCCTTAAAGGGGTTACGGCCCCTGAAATGATGTTTTTCATGTTTTTGGCCTATGGAATGAAAACTATTGCAGATAGAGAGAAGCTGTTGCTTGCTTAAATGTTCAGCTAATTTAGCTGTACAAAAGTCTCCATAGGGTTCGAAGTTGTCAGATGACCCCTTGTAGGGGTTATGGCCCCTAAAATGATGTTTTTTCATGTTTTTGGTCTATAGAAAGAAAACAATAGCAGATAGAGAAAAGCTGCTGCTTGCTTAAATGTTCAGCTCATTTAGCTCTACAAAAGTCTCCATAGGGTCGAAGTTGTCAGCTGACCCCTTATAGGGGTTACGGCCCCTAAAATGATGTTTTTTTCATGTTTTTGGCCTATTGAAAGAAAACTACAGCAGATAGAGAAAAGCTGTTGCTTGCTTAAATGTTCAGTTCATTTAGCTCTACAAAAGTCTTAACAGGATCGAAGTTGTCAGATGACCCTTAATAGGGTTATGGCCCCTAAAATAACCTTTTTCACGTTTTTTGGCCTTTAGAATGAAAACTATAGCAGATAGAGAAAAGCTGTTGCTTCCTTAAATGTTCAGTGCATTAAGCTCTACAAAAGTCTCTATAGGGTCGAAGTTGTCAGATGACCCATTATATAGGGGTTACGGCCCCTTAAAGAATGGTTTTTTGTGTTTTTGGCCTATAGAATGAAAACTATAGTAGATAAAGAAAAATTGTTGCTTGCTTAAATGTCCAGCTCATTTAGCTCTACAAAATATAGAGTTGACATCAAGACCAGGTGAGCGATTTAGGCTCCTGGGAGCCTCTTGTTTTATTTCTCAACCAGATTAAATGAAATTTTATACAAATATTCCTTTATCTGTTGTCTGTTGAATGCAATTATTTTGATTCATTCCATAGAAAGACAAACAGTTGTTAGAAAAATAATCCAACTCTAATTTATAAACCAGTGATATTACACATATAATTTATAATTGACAAGTTGCAAATTCATGTAATAAAAAGGACTATGATTCATATAAACCATCTTTAATTGGTAGTGGCTGCACGTCCATGTGCCGTGGACGAATAGTCCACAGGCTATTCGTCCACACTTCATGAAAACAAGATTTAAAACAAGAGTCTTTTTTTCAGTTAACCATCGATTGATTTCCGTAATATCATAATTAAAATTAAAAACAAATTAAGTTATGTTTAATATATAAAAATATATCTGTATTGTTTTTTTGCAAAAACATATCATATGACGTATAATATAATTGCGAATTATTAGAAATTTAGCAAAAAACGTTCATAATTAAATTAAAAAAAAATATAGAAACTAAATTAATAAAAGAAAAATTATAATATTGAAACATTTCAAGTGACTTTTTTTATCAAAATTGTTCAGGTGACGATCTCTCAGCTATTGGTATTTCGTACTGTCTTTGATAAAACTTGTCAATTAATCCTATAGTTTAAACTTAAAAAAACACCAATTCTTTGACGACAAGTTTTTATACTTTCTAAGCACCAAACAATTCATAAGGACTATGACTTGTAAACATTAAAACTGTAATATCAAGTGTTTGGGCTTCAGAATTTTCGAGAAAAAAATCCATGTACTGAGATTGCAAACAATTATTTGACCAAAATTGACACACCAACGAGAGCTTACTTATTAAATCTATGTTAGTAATTTAAAAGAAATATTGTATCTAAAAAAAAACCAAAAAACTGTCGTCAGACTATTTGTTTTGATTATTTAGAAAGATACAACGTTCAAAATACGAATAGGGTACCTTATTACATTAAAAATTGAAAAAATATATAATATTTGTAAAGCTTTACAAAAATTCATATTTATGAGATGTAGATGAGCTGTAAGCATGCACCATGTCTCTCGAAGATTTAGTTTGGAAAAAAATTATAACGACAACCGAATATTGGAGCTACTTAATGAATAAAACTGACAATTATTGCATGTATTAAGTTTTGAATGTTATTGAAAAGGTAAACACGAAAAATATTGGTATTTTTTTCAACATATCAATGTATTCGGGGACAAAACCCGAGATTCCGATTAGTGTCCGTTTTAAACTACTCGGTTTAAATCTGTGTCAATGTGACGTAATGCTAGTAAATAAAATATCAATCAATATTGTCGAGCTATTTTGATCGAAATAAACTACTTTTGAGGCAAAATTAGTGGCAAATTTGTTTTTCAATATTCATTTTATTGCATTTCGGTCTAATTGACAGCAAAATATTGGGGGTTAAAAAAAGAGTTTGCCGTAGACAATATGCCTATAAATTAATGCATGGTTATAATTATTTGGTTAATTTCAATTTCGGAAAGATGCTTATTTATTGTAAAAATCGAACGCGCAGACAGTCATTATCATTAACGGTTTCTGATAATAGTTTGACGGTAAAACGCACGGAAACACAGAGTTCATACCGACAGACTTGAGTAGAATTTAATGCCCCGAAATGTAATACCCGGGGAATAAAACACAATACTAATGTTCAAATGTAGACATATCCTTTATTATATTGGACATGTTTAAATTAATCTTTCAAAATATACAACTTATTATTTTTTCAATGTAACTTGTTTGCTAAGCATCTACTTTCATTTTTAACCACAAGCTGAAAAAAACCGACAATTCTAATCGGAGCATAAATTTGAAACTAAACTTTATGGAAAGTTTCAGGCATTTGCTTTATAAGCACCAACCATTTGATCCTATGTATCTGCAACGTCTTTTAAAGTCTCAGTTTGACGAAGTTTGTCATAAGAAACATCTACAGAATGGGAATACAGGCTATCATTTTTGCTGCGTTGTTTTGCGTCTGAAGTTGTGTCGTATATTCCGTCAAGTGAGTGACTGTACACGATGTCACTGTTGTTGTCGCGTTTCATACATGTACTTGCCGTTGTGTCGTATAAACCATCGACGGAGTGATTATAAATGGCTTCTTCACTCTGTTCTTGGTTTGAAATCTGGTCGTAAATACCTTCGGACGAATGACTGTAAACATTCTCCCCGCTCGGTGTCTGCATCAGTCCTTCTGCGTTGTGGTAAGCTTCATTTAGTGGCATTGCATATTCGTAATCTCTGCCATCTGAAATCCCACCGGTTGGACGGTTTTCTTTTTCAAATCCAAAATGCCCATGGCCACCATTTTCTTTGGCTATAACCCCACGACAAGTGTCTTTTGCTACGGAATACACAAATATGTCTGGAGCTATTTGATTGGCATACGGTATTCTAATGTCTTGTGAACCAGTAAATGCTTCTCTCTGAGTTGTGTGGTCAGCTACAGGTATATGCTTCTTGTCTGAACTGTTTTTTGAGACCCTATCATTTAAAAAGTATTTGCAACTTCGGGATTTTATCTTTTAGGTATAATAAGATAACGCAACATTTTAATGGAATGAAAATAAAGTTAGCTTAGTTTAAGATAGCATACGATTATCACTTTAAACAAGATGTTACTGTAGGTTTAAACAATAAATACACATAAACACACAAGCATCACAACTACAAATAATAACAGTCTGTAATAGCAGACAAGGATTTGGAAACAGAGAAAGCTGATACAAGGCCCGTTCCCTTAAACATGCACAAAGAAGATAGACATTTTACACCGGCCTTGCACAATTTTTGAAATATAAAATACTAGACAGTTTTCAAAGTAAGACATTTTGTTAAACGGTAAAAAATGATTTTGTTTGCATTTTACTATTATTAATCGTGTGACAAATCTGGTTTAAAGCAATGTAAATCTAAATTATGAGTTGAAAGTATTTTAACCATTACCTTTTACGAATAAAACAAACAACGATAATGGCAGCAGCAACAACAAGAATTAATGCTCCTATCGAACCAGCAGCAATAGCACCTTAAACATAAATTAAAAATTATTTTTCCAGTTTCAGAATAAGAATCTATTCAAAGATACCATTTTGTCTTCCCTTTTTTCTCCAATTTGTTGTCTTGTTAAGAAACAATTTTGAGATTAATACTAAAAGTGTATAGCATATTCCATCAATTGAACATATATAGTTTCATTATTGATTTTTTTTTATGAAAGTCTTCCTGTGTCTGTCGTCTTTTTAAATTTGTTGAAGATCAACTTTCCAAAATGGGTGATAATTCTAGGCTTGCATAATACTTTCTATCTACGACAAAGTAAACGACGAACAGAGACCGCTGGTCACATCACAGGCTGTTTGCTCTTTTCCTATTTTAATTCTCAAATTGCCGAATATTCATCTACTTTGTTTCACGTACACTAATTCCACATCTCGTTTTCGTATATAATTTGAACACCAATTGTCGCTATTGATTCATAACGAATAATATCCGTTCTTTTTCATCTCCAATCTTTTAACCTTTATCCTATATTATTTAATGCCACATACTCATAGGTCTATGGTTTACTTAAATTTCGTTTATCATTTGTAAACCAATTGTCGCCATTGATTCATAACGAATAATATCCGTTCTTTTTCATCTCCAATCTTTTAAGCTTTAACCTACCGGTATATTATTTAGTGCCACATAAATGCATATTTACTCATAGGTCTATGGTTTACTTAAATTTCACAAAATTTACCTGTGTCATCTGTGTCTGGTTTATCGTGTTGTGTGGTTGTTTTCAAAACTGGAACAAGAATGTTTGTTTTAATGGATGAAAAGGTTTTATCTTGTATATATAAAAAAACATTTAGAAAAATGAACTCAGAACCGTTTGTGATGATATTTCTCGATTACACCAGGCATTTTCAAGGAGAATTTATCTACACAGCATCTACATTAAAGCTATGTGGTGCACGATTTAAAAAGATACCGTTGATGTCTAGGGGGAATTAAATTTTAGGAAAAAAAATATATTAAAAAAACAAATGTGTCATGTAGGCGAGAACAATTTAGATGTACATTGTAAATGGTTTCAATCAAAGTTAAAATATCAGCTATTGCTTTGCTAGTTAGTTAGTTAGTTAGTTAGTTATTGCTTTACTCCCAAGCAGCACGATTCCGGCTATATCCGGGAGATGAACATGAAAATGGTGATACAATGAACATGAAATGATGATGAAGTGGAGGAAATAGGGACACAAGGCCAATCGGGTAGGAGAGTTTTGACTGCCACTGGAAAAAGGAGTGATGGGTAGGGACGGAAAATGTTGTAAATCTCTTTCGCTGTCTTGGTGTATTTACAATACTAAATAGTAATGACAACATGTATTCATATGCAGTAATTTTTGCTGATGTATTTTTGAATGTGTTTGGTTACAAATAATTATTATTCAGCCGAGTAAAGTTTGAGTCGGTTGTACAGTATTATAGATTGTTGTTGGAAAAATAAAAAAAATATGTAAAAAGAAATGGTTAGTGATTGTTTTGATTAGTGTTTGGCTTGAACTAAAATAGTCACCTCACTATCCCTATTATGTTTTCACAACCGAATCTAAGATCGCAATGGAAAAGGGGGGTTTGGCTCGCAATATCATAAAACCTGGTTTAACCCCCTACATGAAATTCTTGAAACTCCTATACAAAGTTAGGACCATATCGGCCTCTATTTTTTTTCAGTATGTCTTCCATGATTGTCTATTCTCTTAGACATTGAACTTGATCCTCCAAATTCTGTAATTTTGTCATTACCTTTATTTGCTTGTTGTTTGACGACATGAAAGAAGCATTCTTATTTCTACGGTTATGAGAAGAGTGTTTTACGAACAGAAAACTTTTGAAAACAAAATATTCAGCTGTTATGTAGATACATATCGATATCTGTATTAATTTATGAAGAATAACTTTAATAAGAATATTTTTAAGCCTACCTATTTAAAATGAGAGCCACTAACATTTACATTGTTAAAAAATGATTCACTTTTGTACCCTTACAATAAAATTATTGAAAAAGAGATTGAAAGCCTTCATTCAACGAGTCTACCGTTGTTCGTTCAACTTTCTAAGATTTTGTCTGCTGTCAAAGAACAAGCATACGGTGACACTATTTACAAGCACATGTGGATTTTGAAGAACTCAAAAAATTATAAGATAATATCAAATCTCAGTCATTTTCCGAGGTCCATTCTTTGAAAACATTTGATTTTTCAACTTTGCACACCACATTGCCACACAAAAAGCATAACTGCGCCTAAAACAACTTCTCGAAAGGCTTTTTTACATTCCAGGAACTTTGTTGCTATATGTTACAATTTTACATATTTTTCCAAATCATCTTATAAAGATAAAATCTGTTAGTTAAACATTGGACCAAGTTTGCAATATGCTTGATTTCCTTATTGACAACATATTTGCCTCATTTGGAGGGGAAAAAAATCAACAACAAATTGGCAGTCCAATGGGCACAAATTTTGTTCCTCTCCTTGCCGATTTGTTTTTATGCTCTTACGAGACTAAATTTCTTCAAGAACTCGTAAAGGACAAGAAGATGAAAGAGGCAAGGTCCTTTAATCTCACTTTCAGATATATCGACGATGCTCTCTCTGTAAACAACCAATTGCTTCACATCTTTCTTGGATTTGCGTCTCGAATATGACAAGAATGGGCGTCTCAGAACAAAAATTTGGGATAAGAGAGACGACTTTAATTTTCAAATTATTAATTTCCTTAACCTTGAAAGTAACATACCTACCTCACCTGCTTACGGATTTTATATTCACAAAGTATTCGATATGCCTTGGCTTGTACAGTACAAATTTTTCTGATTTTTTTTTATACGACACCGCTGTCTTCATGACCAACTCTTAGACCAAGGTTAGAAGAAAATACGCCTCACACGGTCCCTAAAAAATCTTCCTTCGTTATCAGCCACTGGTGGAAAAATTCAAAATTGAGTTGAACGTATTGGTTAATGTTTTTTTATTAGTTATTTGCTGATTGTTGTACTTAGATGCCCATCTTAATATCCCTATTATGTCTTCACAGCCGTGTTGTGTTGTGTGCTACTATCGGTCCTTAAAATCGCAATGGAAGAAGGAGGTTTGGCGCGCCATAAGACCTGGTTTAACCTGATTTAACCCAACATTTCATTTGAAATGCATGTACCAAGTCAGGACCATTGCGATCTATAACTATCCGGTGTGTCTCCAAAGTTTTGTCTTTTCTCTTGGACATTTAAATTGATCCTCCAAGTAATTTTGTTATTACCTTATATTGCCACGACTTCAAGTAATATATCGTCATGATCGTATATGTAATCATTTTGTTTTTACCTTTGCAGGTATAGTGTACTTTTACACACTTCTCTTCAAATAAGCACGAGCTAAGCTGCGTTTCATTAATACAGATTTGTATTCCTTCACAGAGAAGTTTAACACGGCCTTTGACACAATTCCTTTCTTTTATATTCTTGTAATCTAAAGATACTTTATCTATTTCAATTGTGTCATTGTTGCTGTGACACCAAATATTATTTAGTTTATCGGAACATATTCCCTTCCTGTTTTGTCTGGGATATCCTTCAGCTATAAAAAGAAAAAAAAAACAACTACATAAGAAAGTCGAATTTCAATTGAAACGGTTATATGGTATATCAGAAATTATACCTAATATATATTAATGTTTCAAAGGTATATTATTTAAATAAGAATTTAGGACAGACACAAACCAAATTAAAATACCAATATCTTCTTTATTCCTTTAAACTTACAAAAATTGTAAATACAACGTAATCATTATAAATATACAATAATAGTACACTGACTCGACATAAAATTTTTATACGGATGAGGCTTAGAAACAGGAAAACGCGAGGGTCTCCCGAGCGTTTTCTTGTTTCGAGCCGAATTCGTATAAATACAATTTTATGTCGAGTCAGTGTACTATTATTGTGTTTATACTGCAATATTTTGTATTTTCTTTGGAGTATTCTTTATTTAAAAAAACACAAATAAAAAAATCGATAAATGATCCTACCGCGGGCCCCTCTCCTAATATGGTGATAACACCTGTGTCACCAGGTAAGGGGCACACTGTATAACATGGAATGGTTTATGTGCTATGATACAAATGTTCATGGTCTAAAGTAAATTAATGTAATTGAATTTGAAAAAAAAAAATAAAATAAAAGTAATATATTTATACTGAAGCATAAATTAAGAATTAAAAATTGAAGGCTACCGTTTTTAACTAATATATGCGCCTTACATGTAAGAATGCAGCTTAATATCATTATGCTAGAAATAAAAAAAAATAAAAATAATTGTTTTTCTTGGAATAAAATGTAATACATTTAATAAATACATTCGGCGTTAAAAATATTAAGATTACATATTTTTATCAAAAGTATTTCAAATCGGCGGCGCATTAATATTTACACCTGTCAATCAAAAAGCACCTGGAGTCCGTGCAACTGCAAACTCAACTAGCTCTCTCTATATATGTTGTTTACCGGTTTATACGGATTTGATAGTAGTTGCCTACATACATTGGGCATATTTAATTACATGATAGAACATCCAATTGTTTCCCACCCATTTTTTAAGTTTATAGTTTTTAATTTTCTTTCAACGCACACCTAACAAATACTTTTCTTAAATCTGTTTATAAGGGAATAAACGGTTAATTTAATTTTGCCGATTTCAAAATTTCAAGGAGTAACCTCTCATCAACAGCATCCACGTCACAACATTGGAAGATCAATAACCAAAACTATGAAAATGCATTTGTACAAGTAATCAATACCAAAAAGTTCGAACAGGAAAGCCAATTCAAGGACCACGGATATCTGTATTCTAATTCCTTGCTTCTGTCCTGACTTCTCAATCCGAGTTGCATGAAAATTTTCACATACTATCCTTTTTGAAATTATATATTAAATAATTGGTGATTTATGTGGTTTTAATCGTCACTCCGGACCATGAAAATTCTTAAACAGCATTAGGAACAAATTCGTAGAGATCTCTGCTAGAGCGAATAACCCGCTTTCGATCTGTGCTCACTAATACCAATATTCATTTCCCCACACATACGAAAGGTTTCTTTTATTTATACATATTTATTAGAGTTTATATTTAATTCTTTAATGTAGCTGATGTGTCCTAGAATGCAACCCCCCCGCCCCCCCCCAAATAAAAACAAAAAAAAAACACTGTGTATGTATAGAGGATGTACTGCTAATTTTGGGATTTACAAATTATCAAGTTCCCTAAAAAATTAATATAATAAGGTATCCCTTATAAAGGGGCTTGTGTGGCGGAATCTTCATGCTTGAATACCACACTATCGGTAATTAGCCAATTACCAATAAAATTCTTTTTTTCTAAATATTTGTACCATACTATACATGTATTCGACCTTGTTTTACAGCATGCCTCGGAAAGGGGGCGTCTACTAAAAGTGATATACTGTCACTGACCGTATATCACATATCGATATACGGTCACTGTAATTTGACTGCTCAAATAGACCGATTGCAGTATACAAGAATACAAGAATACAAGTTTATTGACCAATTAAGGGCCCTCGAGGGGCAATGACATGACAAACAATTATGATTTAATGACATAGATAACATAAATCATTTTATTTTGAAATGATTAAAAAACTCTTAATAAGAGGCAGATAAATATATTAAATATTAACCCATTATGATAGCACCAATTAAGACGTGTAATGGAAATCTGGAAGGTTCATGTAGTTTTGCGGTCTGAAACTGGGTGTCACTTTTAACAGTTCATAAATTATTAGCCTGTATTGTGATTTATATCACTTGTTATAATATATATGTTAGAGGCAATAGGTATAATTAGACATTAAGCTTAAATCCTAGGCAATAAGATAATACCTAGTCCTTAGTGTCTAGGATTTAGGTCTTATTCCTGATTTTAATTCATGAAAATGATTCTTATTGCTTAACCCCAATTTGGAGTGTTTGTTGTAAAAAACAAGACATAATGATGTACATTTGTAAAATTAAGTTCCTCAATTTATTAATAAATAAATAACACAAGATAAATATTATAAATAAATGAAGCTTTTTTTTAAAAAATGAAGAGTTCATAATGGTCTGGAAAATGTGTTACAATTTTTCATAGAAATTATAAAAAAATATTTGTTTTTCTTTAAAAATAAATTTATTATCATATCCCAAAAAGAAAAATGTTGTTCCAAAAATTTTATTACAGAAACCAAAATTATAACTTTTTATTGTTATTTTACCAAATGTGTATCAATATTATTTGTGTTGTAAAAAGATAGGTTTTCGTTATACAAAAACTAAGATTGTCAAAATTATTGTTACGGAGGGATGGAGATGTTGACATACAGACAAGCTTAAATACCTTTCCTCTTACTTAATGCGGATACTTAATAGAAATTATCTCGCGATTTAGGTAGATCTACATGTATATGATATTGTGAAACACATATGACACAGGTGGAAATACTCACAACATTTGTAGAAAACATCCAAATAGATTGGTAAACGTCTACAATGGCCAAGAAGTTCTGATTCTAATTTGCAGTAGGGGAGGGAATCGCATTGGGCCTTTATCTTGTCTAACAACTGACTTTCACATAAATTACTTCCACACGATCCTTTCTGACTTGTGATTTTTTTAATTGAAATTTCTCCTTGTGGACATCGCAGAGATGCATTTTTGTTTTCTCGCAAGATCGTTCTGTTATCTGAATAACAAAACGGACATTTAAATGTCATAAACACAAAAACAATTTTCATTTTCTTTTTTTGATAATTAGACCATGAAATACTTCAAATTGTTATACATGTACTACCACCACCGAAAAGACAGATTTGGTATATGAAATATTAGATTTATTAAACGACATATCAAGGAATTAAAAATTTAGCTATTTCGATTGTAAAAAGACCAAACAAGATAGACATATTGAAAAAGGTACAAATCGAAATGGCCTTGACTTTGTACGGCATAGGCGGATCCAGGGGGGCGGGGGCACTACGAACATTTCTAAAGAAATGGTGGCTCAATCAAGTTTTATTGCGCCTAAGCTTCCTCTTCCGTAAACGATCCTATAAAAACCATTAAAAAGATAATTTGAATAGTTTAGCAAAGTTCATAATATGTAGATGTTGTCCTAAAAATTATTCAATGAATAGGGTAGCAACTTCACCTTTTCGTATTTTCCCCTAAAATTGCGTGTTCGCCATCCTATCAGACCTAAAGACTGTGTTAGGTATTTTTGTGTAATAATAAGAACTTTTAGATTTCATTGAAAGAAGTTCTTTTCGAACAGGACATTTCCTTTTTTTCAATATCCTGTCTATAAACTGTTTGTCTGATTTTAGGGGGCATTTTTAAGCCTGACATTCCCGCTCGGTACTTTTGTTGTTACTTTTAATATTTAAAAGCGAAATGACTAAGACATCGATATGATAGACGTAGGGTTGCGCAAAAGGTTAAAAAAATTAATAAAAATTCAAAACAAAATCAGTAAACAAAAACGAAAACCACACAATAATAATCGAACCGCACACTTAAGTAGTACTGACATAGAACTCAGGTGCTACGGAAGATTAAGCAGCTTATGCTTGTTGGAACAAACTCGTCGCATTGCTAACGACCAATTTAGGGTGTCGAATACAGTAAAGAAGGATAAAACAAAACCCGATGACGGATCACCATTTTAATGATATGAGTGATAGATATCCGTTCCGAGCACATATTGTCTCCCGCAATTGGTTTAGTTAACATGACAATCGAGGACGTTAACAATATGTGTGTCTGACGTGAAACGTTTTCGAGGAAGTCTTGATAAGTCCTACAGGCTCTGTAATAGCAAATCGTCTGTAATACTTGTACGAAAAATCCAGTAATGTAACGGAAGGTGAGGTGAAGTCTAGCCAACGATCCTTTTTGTTAAAAAGTGATTGTATCAAGCCTACCGCATGTGAATGAAGACACAAATACATTTGGTGCATAACTAGTGCAAATTCGAATATCAACAGTCAGCTAAAAGACATCCGTTGTTATACAAACATCAACTGTTGTTAAATTGTAATAAAAATGACGTTTTGGTACAAAATATCTGGCACAGCGTTCATCAGCGAAATATGTCAATCTATACAGGAATATATACGTACCTGCTAAAATGGTTCTGGAAATAAGTCCAGAAATTAGGTATACAAAAATCATAATTATAAACACATTGTCTGTTATGTTCCATCAAGACAGGAAGATAATAATTTACGACATGTTTTTTTTTCGATATTACAAAAGAACAATACAAGTCGAAAAAGATTTTAAGCACTTCACAAGTATCATAAGGGAAATTTATATTCTAACATTACACTATATATAATCTTTGTGCTTATATGGTTATGTCTCTACAGCCTTTAATATTTGGCAGTCTGTATCTAAGATTTATATACTTTCAACCTTTGTTGAAATTTCCGATTGATCCAAAATTGTTTAAAACACCAGGTTTCTTTCCTTGTAATGCACATGGTCGATATCCTCGATTCCTGTTCGAACGTTTTGGTTTTGAGAACTTTTCATTCAATGTTTTTGGTTTGTGATCTTCCACTAATTTGATGGTGCTGATGAGAGGTTACTCCTTGAAACATCGATATACAGCATTACCAAATTAACCGTTTTATACCTGCTTTTGGTATTGTATTTTGATTATAAGAAAAACAATGAAACGTTACTTTAGTTTTCTTATTAGATTTTTCACTTCAAAACTTTTTGTTTATTCTAAATGAAAAGATTAGACAATTAACTAGGTTATACATCAAGAATGCATTTGAAAATACCTTTGGTTTGTCATAGGGTTTGCTTTAGCTCCCTTTACCGGATTTGACACACTGAATTTGAAATGGGCAGCGCGATAGGCGTGCTATAACAGGCAGGAATCGCTCTATCTTCCGGGGCACCTTAGTTCACTCTCGTTACGACTCTTGTTCGCGTTGTTGATTTCTGTTTAGTTGATTTTGTGTTTCCTCGTGCTACTCTTGTTCGTGTTTACCGGTTTTGTCATTGCCCATTCGGACTTTTGACAATCTAATGCCCCATTAGAGCCTCTTGCTTCATACATCATTTTCAATTTTGAATAAAAACGCAACTTTAAGAAAATGGTGTCCTTGATTACGTTACATTCATAATATAATCTAAATGCGTTATACTATGATAAAACTGACTCTGATAGATAAGTAGCATGCGATTGTTACTTTAACCTGTCAACATTTGTTATTTTTTTATTATACTAAGCAACATTTTTTATAAAAAAAAATAACTAAAACCCACCGGAAAAGGGTTCTTAATCATCACATTCCTGTAGCTTATATAAGTCTTTAAAATATCCCTAGATACTGATTTCACCTTTTTATTAATTGATTAATTGATAAAATGCCGTTAGATATTCATTATGAAAGGTTGTTCAGGAAAAAAAAATGCGTTTGCATATTTGATTTTGATAAAACTGTATAGCGGTATGAAATTCGGTTCGAAACATACTTGATTTTTGTCGTTCAGCGAGATCGAAGAAAAGTATATTTTGTGGAAATTGTTTTTTGTTTGCTAGAGACATTTTATTGACTAAATTTAAACTAGTTTACTTGTACATGTACTTGTATGTATGAACATTTTTTTTGTTAAGATAACTTGCCTGAAAATTACGGCGCTTAAATTGAATTTTTTGTATCTTTTGCTATTTGATTATTTGTTTATTCAATTACAAATTAGAAAGATGTATACTAAAAAACAAATGTGTATTTTTGTGAACGGTAATTTTTTGACAATTTTTTATGTGCATATCTTACGCGATGAAAATTACTACTTCAATTGAAAGCTTGTAAATTTGTATCTAAAATACACATTTTACTCAGTAACACGAATCTTATAGCATAAACTTTATTGGTCTCCGCAGAAGTGCAATCATGGACTTGATAAAGGACTGTGCCGAACATACCTTTTCATGTTAATCGCTTCCTATAACCTAATAGTATATAGTTTTGCAAGGGCGTTAAACATCAACTCACTCTCTCTCTCAATCGCTTGATCCTCGACTTCATGCACTAATTTTTCTGCTACTCTTGACATCATTTGCATGGATTGACTCAAGTCCTTCAGTAGGAACGAAAATAGATTTTCTCGTGTATGGGGAGAGCAAAACCCCATGCACGTTTATGACCACCTGTGTGGAGTTCGATAATACATGTAGCAGGCTAAATGGGACCGCTTCAAAGACCACAGTCGCAAACTGGAGAGGGATTCACATAAGCATCAAGCTTTTTTTCCAAATCCAGGATGAATAAATATGTTTAAGATAAAGAACAATCATGCCATAAATTTGTTGTTTTTTTTCCTTGAAGTAGTGCTTTCCATGTCCTTGTATATTATAAATTTATGGTATGAAAAGAGCTGTTTTTCGAGGCTGCCATATAAACTGAAGAAAAAAATAGTATTAAAGAAAGAAAAAACCCTTCGTGCGACGAACCATTAAGGCCTGAATACAAAATGAATGAGTTATTACAGCTCTGGACCATTTGCGCTAACAAATCCTCCAAGACCACTGGATGAATTTCACTAATAATATGTAAGATAATGTTTTTTTTAATATGTACATTTCGTGTAATTGTTGATAATGCTAGAATATTTTGTATCGAAAGATGAAAATTTATTGACTGGGCATTTAAGTTATTACATTTTTAGCTTACCTGACCCTAAGGGTCATTATTGCCATCACTTGGCGTCCATCGTCCGTCGTCCATAAACTTTTTCAAACGTTAACTCCCCTGACACCATAAATCCAATCGCAACTAAACTTATTGCAGTTGTTCATTGGCATGGGTGCTTCAAAGTAAATTGCAGGTTTTTTTGTTAGTAACTCTAAAACGGTGACAGATATCACAATTCTGGCTTAACAAAAGTGTTCAGTACCTAAAGATCTACCTGCCCTTAAAATTTTCAAGAAGATGTAACAACCGATGTAGGAGTAGTCGCCCTTTTTCTGGATTTTTTATTCATTTTTTTTTCACTTATTTAGCTCATATCTTGAAAACTATACAATATATTTCAAAAAATCAAATTGCATAAGATTAAGCACATCAAGATCTACATTTCATGTCATTTTTGTCAAAGCTGTATGACCATTCTTTTAGCAGTTATGGCCCTTAAAGCAACAAAATTAACCGTTTCTCATAATTACTTTCCCCCTGAATTTCAAAGATTAACTTGTCTGACACCGTAAGGCCACTTGCATCTAAACTTGGCACACTTTTTAATAGCATATATGCTACAACTCTATCATTTAGATTTTTGATTCGTCAAAAATCAAGGCCGCCATGGCTAAAAATAGAACATAAGGGTAAATTGCAGTTTTTGCTAATAACTCAAAAATGGTTTCAGATATTAAAATTGTGCATGAATCAAAAGTTATCAGCATATTAAGATCTACCTGTCCTGAAATTTTGAAAAAGATCCGACTGCTAATGTGGGAGTTGTTGCCCTTTTACATAATTTTTGCCAAAGGATTAAGTTCAGTAATAGCCTAAATTGGCCCAAAATATCAACTTAAAGTAAACTTCTTAAAATTACTGGGAAATATGTTTTGAAATCTTGTATTTTAAGGAATGCAAAAAAAAAACAAGCTCTGAAATAATAACAACTTAAAGAAAACTTGGCTTTAAATCATATGATTTTATGAAATATTTATAATTTTGACAATTTAAGAGCATAATAGGTGAGAAATCTGTTAAATTAACATAGAGCACATGCGTCGACAAAAACAATTTTGTGAAGATTTGCATTTATTTGCCTTACAAATAGGTAGGGAAAGAATCAAAGTTGTCAAGGAATGTGCTCTATACTGATTTAAGAAAAACCACTCATTAATCCTCAAAAATGAAGCAAATATATATATTTTCTGAGTTTTCAGTGTGTTTATGACGTCATAATATTAAGCATATTGCCGCCTGCATGTAAAATGAACTGAATATGTGAAGTTGGGTTATCAAATGACTGAATTACATCAAATCCAATAAGAAAGTACGAAGTTGACAATTTTGTGAAAATATGGGGCCAATTTCAGTACTTTCTGAACTTACTCTTTTTGCATTTATTAAGCCCTATATCTTGAAAACTTAACAAGATAATTCAGAAATTTAAATTGCATATATGGTTAAGCAAAATAATGTCTACAAAAAATGTGTTTCTGTGTAGTTCAGGTGAGCGATTCAGGCTCCTGGGAGCCTTTTGTTTTGATAATGCAACTCCTCTGAAACCGCTGAACATATTGAGTATATTGATCCAGTTTGAAACACGACAGCAATTGTTAGAAATTTTATGCGGGTTAGGGACAAAGCTGTTTGTAACATGTTCATCTGGTCAAATAAATGCAAATCAACAAAATAAAATAACATTTCAAAGCATAATATTGTTTTACATGTACAGCATAAAGTCAAGGAATTGTTTTACATTAAGTACAGTTTGTAGTCAAGTGTATTAAGTGCATTATCTTCTTTTTTAGCCTATAGCTATTTTCACCAGTAGTTATATCCGTCAGAAACGGAACTATTTCGGAATGTCATAGTCATCATTTGTGGCTGCACCAAACATATGATTGTACGTATCTTCAGCGTCTTGTGTTGCTACGTTCTGACGAGCTTTGTCATAAACACCATCAACAGAATGGCTATACATATTGTCGTTCTTAATGTTTTGTTCTCTGTCTGACGTTTTGTCGTATATGCCGTCAACAGAGTGACTGTACAAGTTGTCGCTGTTCTTGTCGTGCGTTGTACTTGCAGCTGTATCATATACACCATCAACAGAATGACTATAAATGGCTTCTCCACTTGATCTATGTTTCGGGCTCGTAGTCTGGACATACTCACCGACCGATTGACTGTAATCTTTCTCTCCGCTCAGTTTCTGTGTCATCACTTGAGAGTTGTCGAAAGCTTCATTCAGCGGTATTGCATATTCGTAAACTTTAGTATCTGATCTTGCATTTGTGAAACGATTTTCTATTTCAAGTACGTAATACCCCTCACCGCCATTTTCTTCGGCTGTGACCCCACGACACGTGTCATTGGCTACAGAGTATACAAATGTATCTGGAGCTCGTTGGTTGGCATTATACATTCCTGTGTCTTGTGAATCTGTAAAAACATCACACTGAGAGGTTTGGTCTGTTTTAATCGCACGTTTCTTGTGTAAGTCGTTTGAGAACCTGTAATGCAAACAAGTTTTATCTCACAATATTAACGATCCATTCTTTCTTAAAGGAAGAATTTTTTAAACTCTGTTATCAAATTATTATTATTATATGCTTAACAATATTTTAACTGCTTGAATTGTATTTTTTATATTTATTTTTGTAAATACACTTTACACTGTTTGAGTTTTATCATCATATAATACCCTGTACGTTAGAAGAGCTTCTAAAGAAAACAATTGTTCAAACTAATAGTATATATATTTACATGTAGGAGCAAAAACTTCGTTCATATAATATGTTCTAGAATACTGGGGCGGTGTTCTCGAAGCTATCTTAGAACTAAGACGTGTCTATAGACCATCTTAAGACTCGTCATAGTCTTAAGTCGTGTTCTCGAAGCAGTCCTATTTTAAACTTTTGTCTCATTTTAGGATAAAAACTAAGACACCAAATGGGATGTCTTTAGACCATCCAATCTTACATTTTACTTATTTTATACACTAAAACTCACTATATTTTGTCCAGGTGTTCACCTAATGATATTTAATCATCGATTTACTTGTATTCAAGGCATCATGCATGATTTTAAACTTTGAACTTATTTTTACATACTTCAATGACCCTGTATGTTGTTTTACTTATTTTAGGACAACGTGGTTATGATTTTAAAATAAAAATAGTAGCTAATTACATGTTGACTTTTAGTTTAAGCATTCAAATCATAGCACTTTTGGTGTACATTCAGATGAATATATTGTTTAAAAAAGTTAATTATCTAATTTTGTTTCAATTAAAATTTTATTAAATCTATATTGAGACGTCCTAACAAAAGACGCGTCTAAGATAGTTTCGAGAAACAGATTAGGATGGTCTAAAGATGGTCCAAACTAGGGCTCAAAATTTGACTTTGGACGCGTCTTTAGACAAATTTTAGGATACTTTCGAGAACACCGCCCCAGATATACAGAAATTAATAGAAAACCGGTTTCACATGTTTCAGTAAATATAAGCACTTGTACCAAGAATTTTAATATCTGTCTGGGCGGTGACTGTTCAAGTTCAATTTTTATTTTTGTATATTTGTATAATAATTTAATATTCGCAACTTGCTTGTACTTTTAGTAAGCTATTATTTTTTGTAATGTAACAATTTTGTAATGGAAAATCGGTTCATAAAATTGTGCGTAATAATTGTTTTTTTTAATTATATAAATTAATATCCTGTCATTGTGGGCTGATCAAGTCAGATGTGACAGACTTGTTATATTAATTTATATATTGGAATGGTCACCGTGCCAGATAGAGTGACTTGGTATTTTTAGGCCTTGCATCAGATAGTCAAATAGATCAGCAACTAAATATTTTATGTGCGAATTAGAACATAAGTATAAGTTTTAAAACATAGTATTTTTGCATGTGCAAAAAATAGAAAGTCAAAAAATAATATTAACTTTAAGGCTAAAGCAATGCATTATGGCCCTGTCACACTATAACGTTTTAGCCAACGTGCGCCGAACGTTCGAATAATGTTCTAAAACGTTGGAACACGTTGGCAGTCGCTGTAAAAAGTTTTAAAAAATGTCTCGGTGAACGACCACAAAGCGTCAGACTAACTACCTGCAACGCACGACAAACTTATTCAAAACTTATCTATAGCGTTTGTCCAGCGTACTTGACGTTTGCCTAGCGCATACATGTGTGACGACTGCAGAACGCATTCATAGCGATAGTCTAACTTATAAGTTTTTTTTTCTCTGTGGGGAGACCTAGGATTTCTGTTCTTTTCTTTAGTATTATTTCACAATAGCGCAAATAGATCTATTATCTGGCTTAAATGTATTGCTGGATTTATTAATATTTATAGATAAATCATGTAAATTTAGTTTCGTTATAAAAATATTGGTTTTCTGCGTTCTGATAATTGATTTGTCAAAAATATACAGAGAGGAATGCATGCGCTTGTTAACAAACTCTCAAAATCTCAAATGTACATGTAAGAAATACCGGTCTGTAGAGTTTGCCTAGCATCCTTTTTATAGCACTTGACTAATCCTAAATGATAACAGACAGCATGACGGATGTCCTTAATAGAGAAATACGCGTGTGCTTATTGAATATTAAAAATACACATTATTTCAAATGAGTATTGAAGTAAGACTGTCGTTACTTGTTGTATTTGAGTATTTTTCTACCAAAAATGTCCACCGAAAACACGACAGGTGTATAACATTTTGCAAGAATTACTTTAAATTCCAGACCATCTAACTTATCCTTGTTATATTCTAGATTTTTTTTGGCTTTGTTCATTGTTTTTTTGTAAAAAGATTTTTTTTCAGGCTTGAATTAGGTATTTGAAGCTTTTGAAATTGACTTTCCCCCTTGTTATTCAATCTAACTTATAAAATTCTGGGGTTGATACGCTACTCGTTCGTTACAATGACGCTCTGTGTGCTATGTACACGTTTTAAACACGTTGAATAGGTTTCTTGGTCGTTAGACTGACGCTAGACGTGCGCTGCATTATCGCTAGACACGTTCGCTTCCATTTAGCATAGCGTTCGTCAAACGCATTTCAACGTGCGCACAATACATCAGCGTGTGTATAACGTCCTTCTAACTTATGCCTAGCGTTCGAATAATTTATTTCTAACACGTTGGCGAACGTCGGAAATTTTAAGCATGTTGAAAAATTTGCGACGCACTCGACGTTCACCAACGCACGCTGACGTTCGCTAACGTGTTTGTAGCGTGTTCATAACGTATGCAAAACTTACGTAACGCACACCAGCGTGTTGAAAATATATTCTAAAACGTCGGCACACGTTGGCTAAAACGCTATAGTGTGACAGGGCCATTAAAGGTACAGTTTTACACGATATTTCAACAACAATTACCTTTTGCATCGAATACAGACAGCAACAATGGCAACAACAACAACAACAACAAGTATTCCCCCTATCAATGTACCAGCAATAGTACCTATATAAATTAAACATATTATATATTTTTTGCCAATAATCTATGACTTACATGTAATTTTTTTTTGTAAATAGCTCTTTTCAATGTGACATGGAATGTAGTGATATATATTGTTGTGGAAGGAAAGTCTACAAGTCGTGTTGGGTACTTTTCCTTTCGGTGGTCACAGTAAATTTATAATTATTACAGATTCTTCCTTTTAGGTACAAGAAGTTTTACTTTAATTACCTGCTATATCTGTGTCTGGTATATCATGGGTTGTGGATGATTCCATAGCTGTAGTCTGATTGTTTGTTGCAGTAGACATGGTAGACGAGTCTGTTTTGCCTACAATATAATGAATTATTAAAAAAAACAAAGATCACTTGAGTCAAAATTCATCCGAAGATGGTACAACAGCATTGGAAAAATGATTCAGCAATTCATTAAAAAACCTCATTCATATATTTCTTAATCAGAAATATATACTCGTACTGGTACATATGTGACGATCTTATATGTTTTTTGTAGTTCATAAATTAATCTAAATACTACTAAGTATAAGTTTTACTTTACCTGCTATATCTGTGTCTGGTATATCATGGGTTGTGGATGATTCCATAGCTGTAGTCTGATTGTTTGTTGCAGTAGACATGGTAGACGAGTCTGTTTTGCCTACAATGTAATGAATAATAATAAAAACAAAAAAAAAAAACAAAAAAACAAAGATCACTTGAGTCAAAATTTATCCGAAGATGGTACAACAGCATTGGAAAAAAACTTCTTATTATAAGTTTTTACCTTTATCTGGTCTATCATGGGTTGGGGATAATTGCATAACTGTAGGCTGACTGTTTGTTGCAGATGGTGAGCCTGTTTTACCTTGTACATTAAGATAATGAAGATTCAAAAAACAAAATTCTTCCAGAACTGGGTTAACTTCATTTCAAAGTTGATACAGCTAGTATTTCTAAAACGCATTATGCATATATTTCTAACTTAGAGAGACATGTGCGTATATGATGACCTTATACGTTTTGATTGGTAGCATATTGATTGTAACACTATAAATTTTCCCTACCTGCTGTATTTGTGTCTGGTACATGTATATCATGGTTTGTGGATAGTTGCATATTTGTAGTCTTAATCTTTGTTGCAGTTGATAAGCCCGTTTTATCTTAAATATAATTGAACAATTATTAATCACAAGAGAGTTCCTCTACATTTCTATTTTTTTGTCTTATGTATCACATATTGTAGTTCTCTCTTGAAATAAAAATAGTTCAATGTTCCAGGTAGAGAGTTTTGCTACGCCCGATTTTCAGAAACTTCTGACTTTATTGCAGAAACTCATCAAACGCTAATACCCAAAGGATTGAAAATGTAAAACATTTTACAATATGGAAAGGAAAGAACAATTTAAACAAAATATGTCTACCTTGATCTTAATTATGACTAAGATCCACAGGTAGTAATGTGTCATATCGTAAAACGTTTGGTAAAGGGATTTTGTCATTGTTTAGTCAAGGGCGTCATGGTTTGTACAAGGGATATTTGCATAATGTCGTCTGCAAAAATGAAATCATAATTTTTCCGGGCACAAAAGGCGTTTTCGGACATTTTTAAGGGCAAGATATATTTATACTAAAATATGGCACATGTTAATGATGGAATATACTCGCTAAATCATTCAGGAAAATAGTTTTGTTCAATTGATAAAATAACATCATTTTATGTTCCAAGCAAAAGTAAAAGCCAGATGTTGCTCAAAAACAATCATTAACTGTGCATGCAATCTTTTGACACATTTTTCAGCGTAATTAAAGGCTTACAAAGCATGCATCGCAAAAATATTTTTTTTTACTTGTCATGGTTTGTACAAGGGACGTCATGGTTTAGTGTAGGGTGGTCATGGTTTGGTCAAGGGATATTTAAAAATGATATTTTAAATCTTATTCAATCATATGAGCTTACAATTATGTTTTAAACCTTAAACCGGTCGTATATGTATTACCAAAATAATGCATACTACAAATATACATATCAACCGCTCCAGGAAAAAATTATAACAGTATAATTTGTATGCCATTCATAAGACATGTTAGAGTAATCATGAGATAATTATTATTAAACAGAAATTGCCATATCATGTTCCATATCATTTCGAGACTCCCATATTAGATGTAGGCATAAGCTGAGACAATAACATCGCTCGAAAAATGATACGGAAAAATGATTTAATATGGAAATTCAAAGTCAAAATATATACCAACACTGACTAGGCATTAGGTTTAATGCATGATTTTGCTTATTGCCGCTAATATATATACTAAAAACTCTCTACTCCCTATCAATGAAGCTTTTCCTTTCAGTATTAATAGAAGGACATTCCATAACTTAACTGATATTCACTACCAAGTACCAACTGAACTATTGCAAAGGGCATCATACGAGTGCAGACGTTGGTTTGTCACAGGGTTTTGTTTTGTTTTCCTTTACCGGATTTTACGCCCTGAATTGACTGTTGGTAACGCGACGGGTGTGCTATAGCAAGCAGGAACTGCTTACTCTTCCGGAGCACCTGAGTTCATTCTCGTATCTCGGTATGACTTGTTCGTTTTTTTTTTCATTTTCTATGGACTATGAGATTTATTATTCAAGTTCGATAGTTTTGTTATTACCTTTATTCGACTGGAGTTCGCGTTGTTGATTAACATTCAGTTATGGATACCCCATTGGAACATGTACCTCTGCTTCTTGCATATCTTAGGGAATATGTTGCTTAATGAAATTTTCACCCTGACAAGTTGAAACACGAACCTCGGATCAAGCATCCCGATGCGTTAGCCACTACAAGTCTTTAAAGTAAGGCTTTTTTACTAGATATATAAACATTTTTTTCTTAAAAAATTGCTTCGTGGATAAAAAATTACAATGAATATATTATAATACTGCAATTTCTACCTGTACAGGTGTAGCTAATCTCTTTGTATTTCTTTTCACGTATGTACTCTTGGAGTCTCCTTTCCTTATTACAAATAGGTCGCATGTCACAAAAGTCTTTCAAACTGTCATTGAAGCATTTTTGATCTTCCTTAATTGTTTCGTAAATAAAAGATAGCGCACCAATTTCAATGGTAGCATGGACATCGCACTTTATGTTAACTGGTTCTCGTGTGTTTGAAAATATTCTCCCGATCCTATACAAATGTTTGCCATGAAGACCTGAAAAGGAATAACATGCGAAGAAAAAACGTATTCTTCAGAGAAAAATTGCAAGGTCTTTGAAATTCCCGCCTTTCTGATCACAAAATTTTACATGTTTACTATATTTTCTGTAACGATCTGAAAATTATATTCAAGCAAGATAAACGTTTTTAGAAACTGTTTCCGCCGCCATGTTAAAACCACTAAACCGATTCATGTATTTTTTGGACTCGAATTGTACAATTTTGCCTATGGAACAATTTAACTCATTTTACAGTGTGTCTTTGGCATCCACTTGAACAAACTGATCGAATCGCGTACTTCTTTGATTCAAAATATATGTTTTTTTTAACATGGAGCATTTTAGTATGCATGTTTAACGTACTTCTTTTACGGTTCAAAAGTTTTAAAACATTTTAAAAAATACAAATTAAGGAGAATAGATGTCGACGTATTGTCAGTAGCCATTCGACTATGCTTTAAAATCGAATAGTTTGACTCTAGAAATGGTGTCAATCAAATGTGGATCCTGAAGAATTCGAAAGACCGATGGAGATTCTTAACTTAAATCAGTTTCATCTTGTACATGTAACAGCATCAAAACTTTCAATTTTACAATTTACACTTCTATTCCACATAAACAACTGAAATCATGATTGGCACAACTGATTAAACGCAGTTTCTTAACAAAGAAAAGAAACCGCAGGTACAAATATCTGGTAGTCTAAGACTTACTTTGTCATCAATGAGTATAAGAAAGAGAACAAGTATACAGAAGACCAAATAATCGACATGCTCATTTTTTTTATCGACAACATATTTGTTCAGTTTGGTGAACATTTTTTTTCAGCAAACAATAGGAATTCCAATGGGTACTAATTGTTCACCTTTGCTTGCTGATTTGTTTCTTTATTCATATGAAACAGACTTCTTGCAATCTGTTCTAGACAATAAAAATCTTCTACTTTCTACATCTCATATATCCTCGGGAACTTGAGATAAAGAACAAAAAGGATTCTAGAAAGTCTGCTTCGTATTTAGATCTTAATATCGAAATTGAATTTCAACGAAACCTGCAGCAAAGTTCTATGACACACGTGATGACTTCAACATTCCAATTGTCAACTTTCCCTTCATATGAAGCATCATTCCGTCCGCTCCAGCTTATGGAGTTTACGTATTACAATTGATTCGTTACTGCAGAGCTTGCAGAAATGACATCGATTTCCTTGGCAGAACGTCTTGCTCGACACAATTTTTTAGCACATTTTGCTTCTCGGTTGCTGTTTTTACTCAAGAAATTTTACGATAGACATCATGCACTCATAGACAAATATATATAAAAAAAATCTCTAAAATGAGTGCAGATATTCGTTTGTCAGGGTTTTGTTTTGTTCTTCTTTGACTTTGACACACTGAATTGAAATTGGCAGCGCGACGGGTGTGCTACAGTGGGCAGAAACCGCTTACTTTTCACAAGCCAATGAGTGCTCTACTTTACGACATCAATTGTTATTCAGTAGTATTGTGTTTTCGTATTTTATATGTTTTCTGTTTTTCGTCCTGTCGTTGTTTGTGTTAACTTTTTTTGTCTTTGCTTTTTAGGACTTTGACATTCGGATTCCCCATCGGTACCTCTGCTTTTTTGAAATGGCGGTTACTAAAAACCCTTATGTTCAAATGTTTACCAAATAATCTCTAACGTTTTTCATGTTATAGGCCAAAAACCAATAAACGAAGAAGTGTCAATTGCCATAACTCGCAAACGGCTTGTCGCATATTTTAAAACCCTTTACAACAAGTATAGATTTCATTGACAGAAACATTTTCCGATAAATTGTATTTTTCATGTTGATTGGTTTTTGTGTTGTTTTGATGAAGAAATTTCAATCACAGTCATTTTTTGAAATGCTAAATTAAAATTTTATTTGACCCTGGATTTGTAATCAAGACCGGTTTCCGAAATACATGTTTGTGATTAGAAATTTTAAGTCTACCTAGACTTTGTCGACAAATGTCGTATGATATCGAAAAAAACAGGAAGTTAATAAAACAAGAGGCTCCCAGGAGCCTGAATCGCTCACCTGGTATTGATGTCAACCCTATGAAGACTTTTGTATAGCTAAATGAGCTGAATGTTTAAACCAAAAAAGCTTTTCTCTTTCCGCAATAGTTTTCATTCTAAATAAGCAAAAAACAATATTATTCTTCTTTAAAGGGGCTGTAACCCCTATAAGGGATCATTTGACAACTTCGACCCTTGGGGACTTTTGCAGAGCTAAATGAGCTGAACATTTAAGCAAGCAACAGTTTTTTTCTCTTTATGTAATAGTTTTCATTCTATAGACCAAAAACACGAAAAAACGCTATTTTTCACCTTTAAGGGGCTGTAACCCCATAAGGGGTCATATGACAACTTCGACCCTATAATGACTTTTGTAGAGCTAAATGAGCCCAACATTTACGCAAGCAACAGCTTTCCTCTATCTGCAATAGTTTTCATTCTATAGGCCAAAACACTTTTTTTTGCCTTTAAGGGGCTGTAACACTTATAAGGGGTCATCTGACAACTTTGACCTTATGAAGACTTTTGTAGAGCTAAATGAGCTGAACATTTAAGCAAGCAACAGCTTTTCTCTATATGCAATAATTTTCTTCCTATAGGGGAAAAAGCTATTTTTCACATGTCAAGGGCCATAACCCCTATAAGGGGTCATCTGAAAACTTCAACCCAATGGACACTTTTGTTAAGCTTAATGAGCTGACTATTTAAGCAAGCAACAGCTTTTTTCTATCTATAATAGATTTCATTCTATAGGCCAAAAACACTATTTTTCGCCTTTAAGGGGCTGTAACCCCTATAAGGGGTCATCTGACAACTTCGACCATATAGAGACTTTTGTAGAGCTGAATGAGCTGAACATGTAAGCAAGCAACAGCTTTTCTCTATCTGCAATAGTTTTCATGCTATAGGGCAAAAACATGGAAAAGGCTATTTTTGACCTTAAAATGACCATAATCCCAACTTCGACCAAATGGAAACTTTTGTAGAGCTTTTGATTCTGAAGAGCCTAAGAACCTTCGGAATTTTTCTTTCTGTTATGGTTGCTGAGTTATAAGCCACTTTAATTGATTTTACCCTGTGTTTTATTTTTAGTAACAGCAGCCATGTTTTTTATAGAATCATTTTTTAAAATGAGGATCCTTTGTTGCCAACATATATATCATTCCTGCAAAATTTCAGTTCAATTGGTTCAGGTGGTTTCAGAGGAGAAGTTTTTTGAAAATGTTAACGGGCGACGGCGACTGACGACAGACGACGGACGACGGACGACGATGGACGCATAGTGATGGCATAAGCTTACTTGGCTTTTGGCCATGTCATCTAAAAAGGCAGAGTGATACATGTGATAAGTGGACACAATTTCAGAATATCGATATGGTTGACTGCTTATTAGAAGATTCGCACACAAAAGTAAACAGTAATGGGAAATAACTTGATCCGTTACTTTTTGTATTCCATATTCTTATTACTTTTCTTCACTAGATACAAGTGAATCTGAATACACCTAAGTATTTATACTCTTTAACTTGTAACGTAGCAATTTATATAAGGATCAGTCATAAACTTACATGCATGAGATAACCCCTCTATACATAAGGAATTAGAATAACTCAGTCAAGATATTGCCTGCAGCCACCAGATCATACAGCTGAGATGAGACAAATTAGACGTAATGCATGCACAAATGTAATACTTACAACAAGCAAAGAATATATCCACATAACTGAGTTCTTTTGAACAAGAATTCAAATGATGTGAATATATTGCACACTGAAAGTTCGAATCGCATTGTCTTTTAATCTTGGTAAACAGTCTATTTTCACAGAAACTACTACCACACGATAATTGCTGGTAAGGGGCTCCTTTGATAGAGATTTCTCTTTGTGGACATTTCAACGATACCGAATGTTCCCCTTTTCGAAAGGTCAATATATTACCTGAATAATGAAAAAAATTCTTAAGTTTTACATTTACAGATCATTACTCTATGTGACAATAATTCTAATGGGTTATGGAGTAAGTAAATTTTACTCAAATGAAGTGATTACCAAATATAACTGTGCATGCTCCATGCTTCTATTTTTTTTTCTGAATAAAGAAAAATACCATAAAGAGCCAGGGAACCGGAACTGTAGCAAACATGGCAAATGTTGAGTTGAGGGGCAACAATTTAAATTTAAGACATTGATAATCAGTGAGACCATAAATATAAATCATGAAACTCGAAAAAAATGGACAGAATAAAAAGACATATCATTCAAGAGAGCAAAACACCATAATCAACCATTTTGACGTTTCAATAAAAGGTTTAGAACAAGATAAACGTTCTCTTATTACTGACTTGTTGACGATGATTTGTTTTGTTATTGTTTCCACTAGGTTTGGTTTTGTTTTAAGAAAAGAATTAGGATCTGCTTCCTCATTTGTGTATTGAAACATGGCTTGTGGTAATAATAGAGAACAGGACGAAGACAACTGAAGAGTTTGTTGATTAAAACCACATTTTTAAAAGTTAAGACTATTCTTATTGAGCTTCACTGTCCCCATTTTTACAGAGAAGAGAAAATAATGTATTGATTTTTTTCCTGTATGGTACGATTGCCAACTTTTAATGAGATTGCATTTATAGAAGAACTTGAAAAAAACAATAAAAACTCCCATTCAAATACATTTATCGGCAAAATACATGACATTGTATGAAAAGATGCATGCACACGTACCTGCAATTATGCCTTTTAAAATGAATCCATAGATTATAAACAAACTATTCATGATTATCTTAATGTGTATCATGAACGGGAAGATATTAGCAAATATTTTTTTTTGTCAATACAAGACAAGTTTTCAATCATGTAAAGTACTTCACATGAAGGAAACTTTGTACTCTTAAATCACTTATTATATTATATCACATATTACAATACAAATATAAATATAGCATTGTCTAGTACCTCACAAATATTGCCTTAAAAATCACTAGCTACGGAAGAGCAAATTGAAAATTCAATTGTTTTCATAATTTTTTTTATGAAATTTTATTAACTCTGTCATACATCTTAAAGAGTTTAAAGATACCAATCCGTGGCAATGCAAAAGTAATGAAAAATCTAGAGAGAACGTATTTCCCGGCAAAATTATAAATGCTTATAGCATAAAAACAAGCACATGGACCTACATTTTTTCTTGCTTATTTTGATCATTTGTGCATATTCTTTAAAAAAGATGCAATTTTATCCATTTTTATTTATGCTATATATCACCCGGGTTAACGTGTGATCGTGAATTCGGTTTAGGCAAAATGTAAACAAACGAGAATAGACCAATGGGAAGAGAGAAATATTGGCTAAAATGTAGTCGTTAACGCGGTTAATGTTATCGTTCAAACCGGTTTCTTCCTTTTTACTGTTATCGTGAACTGCGAATTTTTATAATGTAAAATGTACCCAAAGCTTCTTTCTCTCATCAAATTGTGTTAGGTCAGATGTTTGAAACCTTTGTTAGTGTAACAAATTAACTATTTGGTCTTTGTAATATAGAGTATCTCATTAAGGTTCATGGTTACACTTCGAATAAAATGGTAGATATTTCACCTATTTCTCTAGTCTATGTACGACTAAAACGACACATTGAAACAGAAGAAACAGAAAATAAAGTATAGCAGCGCCTAGATATAAAAATCGCCGATCATTTTCCTTTCCAGTTTACAAGATTACTTTTGTTGTTTTCTTTATTCATTTTCTTTACACCCCAGCTCTATTGTAGAAAGTCGAACTTTCATTTTCAAAAATTTTCTTTGTGTGAATAACTCTTTTGTTCTAAGAACAATAGGCTTAATTCATAATGGCAAACACAGGGGTTTCCAGATACCCCTGCTTTTGCGCTTGTGAACACACCTCATGTTCATAGAACAAAAGAGCTTCTCACACAAAGAAACATCTGTAATAGCCAGCCCAGGGCATATGAGAAGGAAATGAAAACAGTTCACTTTATAAGGTTTAAAATCAATTCTAATTTAAAAGTAGCAAAATAAAAATTAAAAAACAGACAAATAAAACAAAACATTAAAAAAATGAAAATAAATAAACAAAAATAAGCAAGAATATGTCCAATAGACATAATGACGATATTTCGCAACACAAGAGACTGACGGACACAAAGACAGACGGACGGACAAACAAACCTATCCGACGACTGTATGTCCCAATAACTTTCATAGATGGGGCATCAAAATGGGTCAAATATGGAAATGGCCGAATTTTGTTAAACAGGAAGTAGGTAGACAATAGACCTGAAATTAATTCAACGGTTTGGGACCCATGCTGATTACCAAATATCGTAAGGATGTAATAAGAGGTTGCTGAGAAAACTGTCAAGAAAATTGTCCATAATTGACCATTAATGCAAAAAATTAAGTAAGTCGGCAAACAGGAAGTAGATGAGAGAAGGACTCTTAATCGAACCCCACGCTAAGGGACATCGTACTGCATATGTATCAAAATACAAAATATAAAATTAAAATGAAATAAATTTTCTTCAAATACGCAATTTCCTTAACTAAAATTACCTGCTCTCAGACATTAATGATATTCAAAGGGACAGCAGCCAAAGCACGTCCGTCTTCCCTGATGGTCATATAAAAATTGAATGAATCTTAAAGATATTCAGTTTAGAAGTGTTCACTGTTTCAATTAGCATGATACAAAATCATCAGTTATTTGTAAAGTAATTAATCTGTTTAACAAGTTGATTAATCTGTTTTCATCCTAAATTCATCTCAGATGCTTAATACCTCGAATTAAAGAGGCCCCTGTGTGGGGAAGAAAAAACTCAGAAATATGTTTACTAACTCAGATTTATAATTTCAGCCAAATTTTATTTCTTTCTATCAAAAATTTGTAATCTAGTTTTGTTCTAAGTTTACTGGGGTGTAAGTTAGTTATACTATTCGGTATACGGTGTTTCTGGATAAGAAACCCACTCGGACCTCCGGTCTTCGGGGTTTCTTATCCAGAAACACCTTTACCTCATGGTATAACTATTACTTCCGTTCAAATTGTCCCATAAATAAAGCATGAATCACCCCTAAGAAACCTTCCATAAAACCGATTGTGAGTAGATTTAATAACACAAATAATGAAACTACCTTGCACGTGGAGGCCAAATGACAGGGCATTGTTGATATTTGTCTATATTTGGGTGAACTGAAAAACGCAAAGAAAATGCCCCGGCAAAACGGATCAAGTGTACACGTGCAAAATACTAAAAGTTTATGCAAAAAATATTTATCTAGACGCTGCTACGCCTTATTAAGCAATTGAAAGTGTAGTTTAGGCTCCACATAGACTA
Source organism: Arcuatula senhousia (assembly GCA_963971305.1). Classification (NCBI taxonomy): domain Eukaryota; kingdom Metazoa; phylum Mollusca; class Bivalvia; order Mytilida; family Mytilidae; genus Arcuatula; species Arcuatula senhousia. The sequence continues at coordinate 52,546,522 of OZ020307.1, read as the reverse complement.
AAAAAGACGTAAAATATCGGTCATTTTTTCCGAAGTGTAAAGATGAACCTTAAACAGGTCCTGTTAAAGAATGAAACAAAATAACAAAATTACCGGACTATAATAAAAGAAAGGTTATTAATCATATGTAATTTTACTACTCTCTAATTAATTACAGCCGGTGTTTTATTTTGGATGTATGCGTCCGATTATTCATTTCTGACTCTTTTAATGTACTTTATAAAGATTTATATTACTTTTTAAATTTACTTATCCAAAACAACTGCATTTAATTGTTTTGGTCGTGGTCCAATATTTTGGACTATATAATAATATGATTAAGGCCCTGCCTTTTAAGCGAGCATCGAAAATCTATATACCTTTTAAAATAAATCCATGTGCTCGACCGGCTAAGTTTAATGTAAAGAGGGAACTTTAAAAAAAAAGAATTAAATAGTAGCAAAGTCTGACCCCACCAAACCCAAATCATATAGACTTGAGAAAGTTGTGGTTAAAATATCTGGGATCAATAACTACTTATTTAAAATTCAATTATTTGTGCAAATAATAAATCATGTAACATTCTGGGACGACATTAAGCGGGGACGAAATTATCCATTTTATGGATTTCGTGACGTCATTTCCTTGTCAGAGTATTTCGCGCTTCTTCAGCAGACCAAAACAACATTCAGATTCTGTCAGGTTTTATGAGATTTTCTGAGTATCAGGTTTATTTGAGGCATTGGTAACAGAAGGTACATTAAGAAACCTGGCGGGGAAAAAAACGGTAAAGTAAAAATATCATGCAGGATTGGGGAAAGTTAGTGAAACCCCACAGGATGGGAATCTTCTTTTATTTTCAGGTAAGAATCTTTTATTTATTATTATGAGTAGGTTTTATTCAGTAAAATGTATTTCTTTATCTTATTTTATCTTTCTTAGAATTTAACATAGCTTGGTCAGTATCATGCATTTGGTATGACTAGTCAATGGCCGGGACGATGTTGCCAAAAGCTAGCTCAGTAATTTCCGGAAAATCGTTTTTCAGCGGAAAAGACCGAATGGTGTTTAAAAAAAAAAATTGTGTGTAAAAATAAACAAGTGGATGAATGAGGGTTTTATCACTGTTTTTGAATTTCAATTTAGATATTTTTGCATAACAGATTATGATGTATTTTTTTAAGCCCAGAGGGTTGATTGTTTTACTTGCTCAGTGCCTATTTTTTTTTCACTCCGTAAAAGTAAACTTGTTCCGTTTTTATCGTCAGTATATTTCTGGCACGTCTCAAAACATGCACAATACCGTAGGGCTCGCATCTGCGATGCTCGCTATGAGGTAAGCATTGCCTCAATGCGAGCACAGCAAAACTTTTGTTTTGAAGAAGCCCCCCCCCCATACTATAAAACATCAAAGATGGATCCTCTTTTTGGCCCTCCATTGAGTAATAAAATCGTTTAGAATTCAGAATATAAGATCACCCAATTCCCGAAAAGACGTTGACGATCGTAGCTAATTTTACTTTAATCAGTTCATTTTTAGAACGTTCAGTTTGGGACGAGGTATTTGGGGCGAATGAGCGTAAAAACGAAATGTAAAAAAATGAATAAAAAAAAATTGTTTTACTTTAAAAATGAAGTAACTCATCATCATCGGAATATTTTTCTCCTTGTTCTATATTTACATAGAAAAAATTTTGGAAGGCGAGTAGCAAAATTGGTAATTATTTTCAAATTCACATCGAACCTGTATAAATGGCCTAAATGCGAGCACTGCAAAAATATAAGATGTAAATGAACAGCTTAATTGTATTTTTACATACCTTTTGAGATGAAGAAAGCCCCCCCCCCCTTATACCATGAAACATAAAAGGAAGGTGGATCCTCTTTTTGGCCATCATATGACAGAGTTCCACGCCTCAATTGAGGAATAAAATCGTTTAAAATTCAGAATATAAGATCTAGAGGTCCCCATTCCCGAAAAGACGTGGACACTTTTGATGCACTGTTTATTTTAATCAGTTCATTTTCTAGAACGTTCAGTTTGGGACGAGGTATTTGGGCCGAGTGAGCGTAAAAAAAAAGAAAATATAAAAAAATTAATAAAATATGTTTTACTTAAAAAATGAAGTAACTCATCGTCATCAGAATATTTTTCTCCTTGTTCTATATTTACAAAGAAAATTTTTGGAAGGCGATTATCAAAATTAATCATTATTTTCAAATTCACATCGAACCTGTGTCCGGGTCCTGTGTGCACGTGAAATTGTGAGAAGCATATCCGGACGAAAAAAATCTATATCAGCATGAGGCAAATTTTTCGCGGGAACTTGCTGTAGAGCTCTGCGCTCTCGCGGGCACTTCGTGCTCGCTACGAGCTGTGCCGCTCGCTATAAACGGTATGGCATTGCAACTTGAATTCGGGTTTAACTAAGCAACAAAAAGTAAACAAACACTTAGACTGACAGACACAGGGACACAAACAGATATCATAAACATAATAAGCCCACCGCTTATTAAATAGGCAGTGGCTCCGAATACACGCGTGTACCTGTAGCCTGTAGGTTCCAAATACACGCGTGTACCCATAACCCGTAGGCTACAGGTAAACGCGTGTACCGTTAGCTTAAACATGGTTTTTGTCTCGCCTGCGAAGCAGAGCAGGACATAGGTGTTACTTTACCGGCGGCGGCGGCGGCGACGGCGGCGTTAACTTTTTGGAAAAGTTTTATGAGCACCTCCATATCTCAAGAACTATAGGTCCTGGGTTGATGAAACTTGGTATGCATATCCCCCAGTAGTAGCTTAGCACAGTTGCATCCCCATCTTTTGACCTTGACCTTGATTTTCCGGTTGAATGACTTTGACAATTTTCAATACATATAATAGCAATGAAAAAGTTTTGCGAGCACCTCCATATCTCAAGAACTATAGGTCCTAGGTTGATGAAACTTGGTATGCATATGCCCCAGTAGTAGCTTACCACAGTTGCATCCCCATCTTTTGACCTTGACCTTGATTTTCCGGTTGAGTGACTTTGACAATTTTCAATACATATAATAGCAATGGAAAGTTTTGCGAGCACCTCCATATCTCAAGAACTATAGGTCCTAGGTTGATGAAACTTGGTATACATATGCACCAGTAGTAGCTTAGCACAGTTGCATCCCCATCTTATGACCTTGACCTTGATTTTCCGGTTGAGTGACTTTGATTATTTTTATTGCATATATTTGCAATGTTTAAGTTCTATGAACATCTTTTGATCTCAGAAACTGAAAATCCATGTAAATTCAAAATATAGTGGAAGTAAGAAAGAATAAATGTTTCTGATGGTGCCGGCAGGCGAAACATACTTTAGTGTTAACTCTTGTTGGCTATAGGTACACAGAATTATAATATTACTTCTAATAATATGGAAAAATAAACATAAAAAAAAACAACTTTATTCTCAAAATGCTTTCCATACGATATGGAAAATCCGTAACATGTTTTTCAGACTCTATTCGCCTGTAAATGTATTGTTTGTCCTTTGCTATAACATGTATTTGTTTATTCAAACAAAGTCATTCATTCATTCAAATTGTGCCACATGTAAATGTCAATGTTATTTCTTCATAGACAGAAAAATACCGTAGCCATTCCTTAAGGTACCATAAAAGTCGAAAATTTGGACATACACATATCAATTTCAAATGTCAATTTCTACCTTATGTTATGGAATTATGAATTAAAGTTATACGTATATTCTTCTTGCATTATCTTTTTTTATCGTGCACTTCTAATTCTTGTCCAACTGAATATGAAAATAAAGATTTTGATCGAAGTTTGCTTCTTGAAATTGCACTTTCTAAAAGAATTCTACAGCTTTCATAAAGCCCTCTACTGTGCCAAATTTTATGCCAATGTGTCGATCTTGATTATACCGAGGTGCTCCCATTCTTAGAATTTTAATATTGTTTGTTTATAAATGAATTTTGTACAGTGTACCCATTGGCGAGTAAAAATCAGGCAATCCCCGATTTAAATGTCGAATATCTTTTTTTTTAAGGAATGACTGTCATAATTTTTTTCATTGGGGTATGAAAAAAAATGCACATTGTATAATCTGCGACGCGGATTATATTTAATGTGCAAAACTTTTTTTTTCATATCCCCATTCAGTCATTACAGTCATTCCTTACAAATAAATTTTCAAAACGATTAAAAAAAAACATGAAAATCTTACTCATAAAAATTGTGGCACTTCCTGTAAAAGTGGGCGTTTCCCCATGTTTTTTTCATTGGAATAAAAAAAATTAAAAAATCGTTCAATCAAATTGCAGTTTTTGTCATCAAATTTATTACACAAATAACAAAATGACGACCCCAACCAGAGGTAAAAATCAGGCCACGATCAGATTAGATAAAAACTCCGTCCTTTCGTGAAGAAGAACGCTTTTAATGCGACATTTTGTCAAGCTAGTATGTAAAAAAGACGAAACTTCAATTTTATGGAAAGACTTGAAGCTTGCATCCTTTAACAACGATAGATGAGAGTAAACCAATGACATGGCGCTTGCCAAGTGACAAACTATTCAAGTCCACAATAGACATTAGTGTTTAGAAAAAAGAAATTCTGTGTCATAACATTGTTTTATACTATACATACTGCCCAGATACAGGGGCGTGAAACTGATTTATGGATTGAAATGGAGTATGTAAAAATCAACAAAAAAGTAGAAGAAATCCTTCCTGAGGATTCTAAGGGAGACAATCCAAACTCGACTGATCAATTACTTTTCAAGATACTGACTTCACATATTTTCTAGGGGAAAGTGATGATTTTGATAGCTCAGAGGCAGATTTGAAACAAAGGATACCGTACGCGTATAGCGGGTAATTTTCGCGGTGGTTTTATTTTCGCTCATTTTCGCGGATCATTGACAAACGCGAAAATGGAATCCGCGAAATTTTAAATCTTAGGACAGATATATTTTTGGTGTGATTCCTATTCTTTACTAAGGCTTTAAAGATCACAATTCCTTTTTTTAGAAAAAATCTTTAAAGATAATTAACATGTACAATTTGTCAATTATGAACATTTTTCAATCAATCTTTTCAGGTTTTATTAATACGCGTAAACCACAATTATCAAAGTGCAAAGGAGTTAGTAGCTTGTACATCTACCCAAGCCTTATTTCAATTAATTAGTGAATAATTAGAGACAATTTAAATTGACGATAGAAAAAACAAGAGGCTCCCAGGAGCCTAAATCGCTCACCTGGTCTTGATGTCAACCCTATATTTTGTAGAGCTAAATGAGCTGAACATTTAAGCAAGCAACAGTTTTTCTTTATCTACTATAGTTTTCATTCTATAGGCCAAAAACACGAAAAACCGTTATTTTAGGGGCCGTAACCCATATAGAGAGTCATCTGACAACTTCGACCCAATGGAGATTTTGGAAAAGCTTTTTGCGCTGAACATTAAAGCAAGCAACAGCTTTTCTCTATCTGCTATAGTTTTCATTCTAAAGGCCAAAAACATGAAAAAGGTTATTTTAAGGGCCATAACTCCTATTAAGGGTCATCTGACAACTTCGATCCTATTGAGACTTTGGTAGAGCTAAATAAACTGAACATTTAAGCAAGCAACAGCTTTTCTCTACCTGCTATAGTTTTCATTCTATAGGCCAAAACATGAAAAAGGTTATTTTAGGGGCCTTAACCCCTATTAAGGGCCATCTGACAACCTCGATCCTTTTGAGACTTTTGTAGATCTAAATGAACTGAACATTTAAGCAAGCAACAGCTTTCATCTATCTGCTATAGTTTTCTTTCTATAGGCCTAAAACATGAAAAAACATCATTTTAGGGGCCGTAACCCCTATAAGGGGTCATCTGACACCTCCAACCCTATGGAGAGTTTTGTACAGCTAAATTAGCTGAACATTTAAGCAAGCAACAGCTTCTCTCTATCTGCAATGGTTTTCATTTCATATGCCAAAAACATGAAAAACCATTATTTCAGGGGCCGTAACCCCTATAACAGCTAAGTGAACTCAGGTGCTTCGGAAGAGTAAGCAGTTCCTGCTTGCTATAGCACACCCGTCGCGTTGCCAATAGTCCATTCAGCGTGTCAAATCCGGCAAAGGAAGACAAAACGACACCCTATGACAAACCAACATCTGCACCCCTCTGAGAGATCGAAATCCCATATTTGTCTACAAGTGCATGATGTCTTCCGTAAAATTCTTGAGTGAAGACAGCAACCGAGGAGCAACATAACCCTGTGTGAGCAATTTTTGCGTCAGACGTGTCGCTCTGCTAAGGAAATAAAGGTAATAACAAAACTACCGAACTTGAATGATCAATCTCATAGTCCAGAGAAAATGACAAAAACGAATCAGTCATACCGGAGAACTGGTGGATCGCAATGGTCGAAATCGATGTAAGTCCCGCACGCTCTGGAGTAACGAATCAATTGAGATACGTAAACTCCATAAGCTGGAGCGGGCGGAATGTTGCTACACAAGAAGGGGAAGTTGACGATTGGAAAGTTGAAGTCATCACGTTTGTCATAGAGCCTTGTTGAAAGTCTTCCTTGAGAGTCAATTTCGAGATGTAGATCTAAATATGAAGCAGACTTCCTAGAATCCGTTGTGTCCTTTATCTCAAGCTCCTGTGGATATATGAGATGGAGAAAGTCCCCAAATCGAGAATTGTTTAGTGAAAGGACATCATCAATATAACGGAACGTGAGGTTGAAAGAGAGAGCTAGTCTACGGTCTTTTTTGTCTAGAAGAGATTGCAAGAAGTCTGCTTCATATGAATGAAGAAACAAATCAGCAAGCAAAGGTGCACAATTAGTGCCCATTGGAATCCCTATTGTTTGCTGAAAAACACGTCCACCAAACTGAACCACTTGTATGTGGTGCTGTTGCTGGTACAACCAACCCCCAATTCAGCTGTCAAACAGTCAATATAGTGTTTCTTGCACACAAAAATGATGTTATTTGGTGCTTTGTCTGCAGGTACGACAACATATTTGTCATGTAAGGTGGACAATGTTGAAAACATGAAAAAACGCTATTTTTCACCTTTAAGGGGCTGTAACCCCTATAAGGGGTCATCTGACAACTTGGACCAAATGAAGACTTTTGTAGAACTTTTGATGCTGAAGCAGTAGGGTGGCATCATATTTCATCTATCTCTTATACATTTTGATTTACAAGCCAAAAACAGTAGTCTGACCCCCCCTGGTCTATTTTTAGCAACGGCGGCCATGTTTTTCAACGAATCAAAAATCCCCACATCAGTTCTGTGGGCGATACCCTAAAGTTCCACCAGACCAAATTTGGTTTGAATCTGTGCAGCGGTTTCAGAGGAGAAGAAGTTTGAAGAAAAGTTAACGACGACGGACGACGACGACGGACGCCAAGTGATGGCAATAGCTCACATGGCCTTTGGCCAGGTGAGCTAAAAACAGTAATTTCATTTATTAAAATCAACAAGTCAATAAATATTAATTGAATTACAATATACGCCTTTTTTGAATTAATTATAAACAAGACCATTCTAATATAGTGTTTGCTACATGAACGAATCGCAAAAATTTAACCCGCGAAAATTTTTGAGGCACTTTCTGCTCCTAAAATCGCGACAATTTACCCCCGCAAAAATAACCCGCTATACGGTAATACAGCTCCTTAACAAAATGAGAAAGTACAATCTTTTGAACAACATACAAACACTCATACACATGTAGAAGACCAAAATGTAGAAAAACTTAAGACTTTGCAAAAAATGTTAGAATATAGTCACATAAAACTTGACAGAAAAATGAGCAAAATGGAAGAAACAATTAATCTTTTGAAGTCAATATCTTGAAACTGGAGGTCAAATCATTAAAAGAGAAAGTAAACAAGGCAGAAAGTGAAATTAAAAAAATTAATGGTTTGTGTCTTCAGAACCAGACTTCAGATGTAGGAACAATTAAAGAAATGCAGAAGAACATTAGGGTAATCAGTAGTGACATACTTAAAACCAATAGAAAAATTGAAAGTATAAAGGAAACTCAGGATCATGGTGGAAATAAAAAACTGAATGATCCCTACATGAAACACCCTATGACGATTGATAAACAAACTGAACCGAATTCTTAGGAGATAGACAAAAAAGATCTCGAAACTGTCACAGCTAGACCAAAACATTTTAACCACTCGACAACTCAGCCTGAAGAATCAGATCTTTGGATAATTGGTACTTCAATCATCAAGGATCTTCAAGCGAAATTGATATAATAGTAAAAGGTGTTGTACAGTGGCTAGTTAAAAGGTAAACAAAACAATAGTTAAGAAGGTATAACCACATTTAAAAGGTAAAATCCAAATCAGAAATTAACAATAAAAGGTAATAAAATAATAATAAGCCTTTCGGGAATACATGTAGTCTTAGACATTTTCTCATGAAAAACAAATAGCTGTTTCACTTGGTGATGGCGATGGTGGCCCTGTACAGGTCGATGGTCGTTCTCTGAACAAAGTCAGGATGCGTTGAGATGACTTTGGTAAAAATATTAAAGGATTTTGACAGAATATTCTTCAGAGAGGACATGGTTACAACAGATGAGAGCAAAATATGCACAAATAAAATAATAAAAGGTGTTGTACAGTGGCTAGGTAAAAGGTAAACAAAACAATAGTTTAAAAGGTAAAACCACATTTAAAAGGTAAAATCCAAATAGGAAAATCACAATAAAAGGTAAAAATTAATAAAAAAAAAAAAAATAAAAGATGCCCAAATTTTCGGACTTCAACACTGTGTGGGAGCGAAACCGGAACTTGGTACTAGTTGAAGCGAGGATCACCAGCTGACAAACGTCACTGGGGTCAAGAAATTTTATTTTATTCTTATTTAAACCACCTTTTCAAGTTGGAAAAGGAGTCGTTTGAAGCTTAAGATAGTTGAAAAGGTGTATGTCTTTGAGCTAAGTCGTACAAAAGGTTTATATGTTAAAACGAGATGAAAAAAGTTGACCTAGTACCGGCGAAAAATGAGATCGACAGATCAAACATCATAAAATTTAATGATTTAACGCATATTTGCTAAACCAAATGGTAAATTTTGTTTAATCTGTTTAACTTTTAATAAAAATATGAGAAAAGAGGGCCTTGGGCCCGAAATGCCTCTATAATCTTGGAAACAAAATCGCATTGGTGTACGGCAGCTTATGAAACAAGTGTACGGGTACTTGCAGATTTGTATATTGTTTTTCTGTACGGCACTTGTGAAGATGACTTTTTATGTTTTTGTTATTAGTTATATATCGCATTTCATTGTGTCATACACGATATAAAAACGACTTAGAACTGTTAATAAGTGTATTATGTCTGTAAATAACAAGAAAAAAGACCATTTACTACTCTGAAGGCTATTGGTTGTAATTAGTATTGTACCGTATGCAGTTCCTAAATCCCGTCCTCTGCTCACATCCACCTCTCTAATATCAGAATGTAAGTCCCAGTTCCCTTTCCAGTCTGCACTCTTCATAAAGATTTGCATTATCTCTAACCATTGAAGCACCGAATTAAGGGCCAGAGAGGCGGAAAATGACAAAGTTTGTCTGGAAAATAGTTTCACTCAAATACTAGTACGTTGTAGTGTCTAACCATTTGTTATGAAATTTTAAAATGATATTTATATCCGCTAAAGGATGCTTTCCATTGCATTTAAGGTTGTAGCCCTTACTGTTGCAGAAAAAAAGGGAATTTTTTTAAAATACCACTGTACACTCTTTTTTTCACATTTTATTCCTTTTCAAAACATTTAGGAATTGAGATAAAGGACACTACGGATTCTCGAAATACTCTCAAGGAAAAGTTTCAACGAAGCTCTATGAAAAACGTGAAGACTTCAAATACCAACATTCCGCCCACTCCAGCTCATAGCGTTTACGTATTACAATTAATAAAGTATGTTGCACTGTGGCTTGTGTATAAATAAAATAGATAAATAAATGGATGGTGAAGCCACATTTGAAAGGTAAAAACTAAATAAAAAATATAAAGAAATAAAACCTTTAAAACAAATAAAACAAGAATGCCCAAATTTTCGGACTTAAAGTCAGGGGCTAAAAAGTAAAAAGATGTTCACACATCGACTGACGATTTTTGTATATTTGTGTTATATGTTGTCTGTTTTTTTGTTCTGCTCTCGTTGGCATTGACTGGTTTTGTCTTTGTCTTTTTGGACGTTTGACATTCGGATGCCCCATTGGTACCTTTGCTTCCTTTATATAAGTGTGTACAGATTAGCAATGTTAAGCCTTTGTATTTATGCAAAAATAGGATTTTTTCATTAACTAAATGACTCATCCTTTACCTTTACAATGCTATATGGTGTCATAGCTGGGTGATACCCCGAATCAACTTTTTTGTCGTCTTAGTACTGATACTTATAATCACAATTGCAAAATACAACAGAGAATATTTGCATATTTAAAAATTCATTTTTGTTTGGATGTTTTTTCCACTTCAGAAACGTTTTCATTTTGTATTTTTTTTTCATTATGCCCATGCAAAAGAGCACTATTAAAAGATTTATAGATTCAAAAACATACTCCATGAAAGAATTAAGTTGGTGAGCACACTTACATACCAATGGGTTCAACTATTGGACTATACATACTATCCTTGAGATCAGCCTTTAAAATTTCATTAATAAAAAAATGTGATAATATGCACAACTACATATGGTATTCTTTTTGCATACCAAGTGTCGTTAAGATATGTTAAGAAGTTTCAGAGGAGTTGCGCATACAAACTGTGATTACAGACGGACTGACGAATGGACCAATACTCAAAGCGCTAAAGCGTTAAAAGGCAGAGCTAACTCTTAGCACTAAAATACAGAACGATCTGTTTTTCATCAACTTGAAACATATCAATTTTGTTTGGTGAGAACTAAACATTTGTTAAGAAATCCGTAATTTTGCTCCAACCACATGAATTTTTATGACGTATTGATTAAATCAAAGGTAAAAGGTCAACAATGCTAAAGTGTACATCAACTTGCGACGGTGTATCGATATATGAAATGTACTGCACATTTATATCGTAATTATTATAGGGATATAAGATGTACCTTTTAGTTTAGACAACCTGTATAACATCTAATATATTGAAACAATAATCATACACGATGAATATTCTATAAAAGAACCTCTGGTAGGAATATTGCTTGACCGATTACCCTGTCTAGACGATAAAAAAACCGCGAAAATCAGATAGCTTTATGACCACAAAGGGCTCTGCCCAAAAACATAATACCCTGTGCATTTTCGTTGTATTATAGATATCTATGATTTAATTTGATTGAGCATTGGAGGTGGAAGGTTGGCACCATAAAGCCGGTTTAATCCACCATTACATTTACAACATTGCTTTTACAACAAGAATAGGTCCAAAAGACAAAATGCCCCATCTCGCACCATTTGATTCCCCCCCACAATCACCAAATCATGAAGTTGATTCCAAAAGTATTATTTTATGACGATTAAATGATTTTTAAAGTTTTACGATACCATTCAGTCACAGTCCGATTTCCACCGTTAAAAAATTATCTGCCCTATTTTTTCACTCTCCTGTAAAAAGGTTAAAAATAGTACCTTAAAAATACATGACGCTAAGGTGAGATGCACTCTTATACAATGTGCGATTAAAAATCAGGTGTTGGATTAAGCGACTTGTAATTTAAAAGGAAAGGTCTAGACATATTTTTGCCTCTGTGAATACAATCTTAATCACCATACCTAATGATAGAGATTCATATTTTTAAAACAAACACGTCGTTAAGGCCAAGCGGAACTGATACTCTATTTTTGTTAAAAAAATCCAGTGTATTTATTTCCATGGGTGCCACCTACACATTCGGTTTACTAATTGCGAATACAAAAAGACACCAAATCAACTAGTTGGAAAAAATTCTATGTACACGGGCAAAAAATTGTAACACTTTTGAATAGCCCGTAGTCAAGTAATTTCAGGGGAATTAATGTTATATTTGACCAAGTACAAGTGGTGCGTTTGATAGGTTTTTATAGATATGTAACATTGCGCAAAAAAAAAATAACAGATATATAATTTACATAATTTTGAAATGCAGACTTACTACCTCCATCTAAATTTTAATTCATACATCGTTTTTCTTTTAATTTTAACATTTGGATAGGAAAACTTTTGTTGCAGGGACAGATCCAGAATTGATTCACAGCGGGGGGGGGGGGGTGTTACCGCTTATAGTCTACCGAGGACAAGAGGAGGGTTCAGGGTCAATTTCGCAAACTTCTTCAATGGAAAGGGGATTAAAAACCCCGATAATCCCCCCTCTGGATCCGACATTGCCATGATAAAAGATAAAATATATTGTTCAGTTATTTAAATTTGTGCGACTGTTTTCCTTGAAATTTTGAAGATGTTGAGGCTAATTGAAACGACCACTGTTAATCTTGAAAAGAAAACTTGTTAATTGCATGGAAGTTTTGAAATGACTTTGAAAAGGGGGAGGCGTGGAATATACAAAAGCCGTCAAATTTGTACAGCTTCAATACATTAAAACAAATTAACTTATTTATAATAATACTATCCAATTCATTTATATTTTATATATAAAACAGTTTGTGTTGCTACTCAAGCGATACACATTGTTTTTGTTTTCTTAACGGGTACTTATCTTTCAATTTGTTTATCAATCTTATATAAAACCGGTTCTCTATTAATTTGGATAAAGCAATCAAATATCAACAAGAATTGGCTTTGTATTTTGATTTGTATTTAAGTAGGTCAAATACTCGTGACTCAAAATAAAATTAAATATCCTTTTGATTATTTTAATGAAAATATGTTTTATTTTTTAAAATTTTCATACAAATTTAATGAAACTATTTTTATAAAGTTAACGAAAAATGTTTTAGTGAATAGATAGCATTTTTTTTGTTACTTATCGCAATGTCAAGGACGGGTGTGTTCGTTTGGGTAAATAGTTATAACACAGGCACTAAAAAAGAACCAACTTTAGAATTACGTATCTCTTCAATTGTTTGAGGTGCCACCTTGACTGTAGCATCAATTTATAAGAAAATATTTACTGTGTAATTGGAATTTTTTGTAGATTTTTCATGTTACGGGCAAAAAAGTGTAACATTAAATAACAACACCCCCCATTTGACACAAAAGTGAAAATATTTGTAAACGTAAACCATTTTCGGTCGTAATATTTCGTATATAAGTTAAGAAATAAATGTTTAATCCTTATTTAAGAACAATTTTGTTCAAAAGTGTCGTTTACTAGCTTTTTAAAGGTCTTGACAACAGCGTAAACAACCCAATAGCACTTTTCTACCTCGTTTGATAGAAGAGTTAAATTCTTTTGTTCTCTTTTCAGTGGAAATCGGACTGGTCAGGCTTCCTTCATGATAAAGTAATTTCAACCTTAAGGTAAACCTAAGTATAACGCCCGCTTTTACTGTGCATGATCAGTCAACCATGAAGATGATGAGACATGTACAATTTTATGATGATTTTTGTTTGTTCATATCATGATTTATATGTGTACAAAGTTTATGAAGTTTTACGATGATACCAAACTTCCTTCATGGTAAAGTAACTTCAACCTAATTTGGGACGGACGGACGAACAGACCCGAACACTATATGCCCCCGTACTTTCATAGATGGGGCATAAAAATGTGTACCAAGTAAAGCTGATTAAAATTCTACGTTAGTCTTAAACCTGCATGATTTTGTCTTCCATGAATTGAGTAATGTACGTTCGCTAATTTTGTTTTACTCCATTTGGCTTGAAATATTTGGCGTGAGTATATTCATATTTTTTTCCTTAAAACGTATCCAAAAAGAACAAAAAAAGCCATCCATCCTCCAAATAAAGTTGCTCTTTAATATGATATGATGAGTCTCTTTCAATCTTCAAAAGCTGCTCGTATTAGCGCATATTTATTTTTTGTTGCATCCCCAACGAAATCCTTATCTACCTACCCAACCCTCGAACCCTTTACACATGTTACAGGCATCATTGAACAATAATGTAAATGTTAAGCTGAAAAGTCATATAATCATACTGAGAATGTTCAGACGCATCTACATGAATGCTGAAATTGTAACTTCATATGTTAAATTTTTGCACATATATTTGTTTCAAGACAAGTTGGAATCCTGTATTACCTGGTAACCCTTTGCATCCATACATTTTCGGATTAGATAACTCTATATGCTGCAGCATGTCACTTGTAGTAACATCTTTTGGGTTGTGTCTACTACATGTGACAAAAAACCCCTAAGACTGCTGCGTGTGGGTCTTTTGTCCCAGATGTACTACCGTGGTATTTTTCCTAATCTGCAGTGTATTAAACAAGAGGCTCCCAGGAGCCTGAATCGCTCACCTGGTCTTGATGTTAACCCTATGAAGACCATTTTAGAGCTGAATAAGCTGAACATTTAAGCAAGCAAGAGCTTTTCTCTTTCAGCAATAGTTTTCATTCTGTAGGCCAAAAACGTGCAAAATGTTATTTAAGGACTGTCTGAAAAACTTTGACTCTAAAGAGACTTTTTTAAGAGCTAAATGAACTGAACATTTAAGCAAGCAACCACTTTTCTTTATCTGCTATAGTTTTCATTATATCAGCCAAACACATGAAACATATTTATTAAGGGGCTGTAATCCCTACAAGGAGTCATCTGACAACTTAAACCCTATGAATGCTTTTGTAGAGCTAAATGAGCTGAACATTTAAGCAAGCAACAGCTTTTCTCTAACTGCTGTAGGCCAAAAACACTATTTTTCATCTTTAAGGGGCTGTTACCCCTATAGGGTGTCAACTGACAACTTCGACCCTTTGAAGACTCTTGTAGAGGCAAATGAGCTAACCATTTAAGCAAGCAACAGCTTTTCTCTATCTGCAATAGTTTTCATACTATAGACCAAAAACACTATTTTTCGCCTTTAAGGGGCTTTAACCCCTATAAGGGGTCATCTGACAACTTTGACCCTATGAAGACTTTTGTAGAGCTAAATGAGCTGAACATTTAAGCAAGCAACAGCTTTTCTCTATCTGCAAAAGTTTTCATTCTAAAGGCCAAAAACACTATTTTTCGCCTTTTAAGGGGCCGTAACCCCTATAAGGGGTCATCTGACAACTTTGACCCTATGGAGACTTTTGTAGAGCTAAATGAGCTAAACATTTAAGCAAGCAACAGCTTTTCTCTATCTGCAATAGTTTTCATTCTATAAGCCAAAAACATGAAAAAACGCTATTTTTCACCTTTAAGGGGCTGTAACCCCTATAAGGGATCATCTGACAACTTCGACCTAATGAAGACTTTCGTAGAACTTTTGATGCTGAAGCAGTAGAGTGGCATCAGATTTCATCTATCTCTTATACTTAATGATTTACAAGCCAAAAACAGTAGTCTGACCCCCCTGGTCTATTTTTAGTAACGGTGGCCATGTTTTTTGACGGATCAAAAATCGAAACACAAGTTTGGTGCAGGACACCCTAAGGATCATTCACACCAAGTTGCATTAAATTCTGTTCAGTAGTTTCATAGGAGAAGATTTTTGTAAATTGTTAACAGACGACAACAGACGACAGACGCCAGACGACAGACGACGACGGACGCCAAGTGATGGCAATAGCTCACATGGACCCTTCGGTCCAGGTGAGCTAAAAAGGCTAAATTGCCAGTAAATTGCAAATATGATAAGATTCTACTTATTGATAAAACAAGCTGCCGTACACTTTATTTTCTAAGCTGCCGTACATCGAATTTTATACAAAACAATAAGCTGCCGTACACCAATGCGATTTTGTTTCCAAGATTTTAGAGGCATTTCAGACCCAATACCCTCTTTTCTCATATTTTTTATTAATAGTTTAACAGATTAAACAAAATTTACCATTTAGTTCAATCAAATATGTGTTAAATCATTGAATTTTATGATGTTTGATCTGTCGATCTCATTTTTCGCCGGTACTAGGTCAACTTTTTTCATCTCGTTTTAACATAAAAACCTTTTGTACGACTTAGCCCAAAGACACACACCTTCTCAACTATCTTATGCTTCAAACGACTCCTTTTCCAACTTGAAAAGGTGGTTTAAATAAGAATAAAATAAAATTTCTTGACCCCAGTGACGTTTGTCAGCTGGTGATCCTCGCTTCAACTAGTACCAAGTTCCGGTTTCGCTCCCACACAGTGTTCAAGTCCTTCCTCAGGGGCTAAAAGAACAAAAACGATGTGGACACATTTGCTGACCAGAACCGAATGGCGAGTGTAGACCCTAGGTATACCACCTGCGGAGACGAGTTTGTTTGTAAAGACTTACAATAACAAAGAGCAAACACAATATACGTCATCAAAATGTAAGATAAAATGAATCTGAGGGTCAACAGGAAAAAAGGAGAGGTGGGTAGGGACAAAACCAGTCCACCTGGAGCACTATATATATATATTATGTGAGTATGATCCAACGGGGAGCACTATATTAAGTGAGAGTGGGTGAAATTTCGCTTTCGCCCCCGCAACGCCACACAGACCACTCAAATGTTACCAACATGAAAAGGAAGACGAAATGAACACGAAACGATGACGACAAATGAAATATGGGGGGGGGGTATAGGAACAAAGAAACAGCAAGTTCTAAGTAAAAAACTGTCGTTTTATATTGATGCCAAAGGGTTGAAATGTTCCTAAAAAATTGATTATTCTCTGTTCAAGAAATTGTCTTTGTTTCTCGCCAGAACAAGTTTCAAGGAGAACGGTTACCTGCATATCGTGGACGCTGTGGTTTGGCTAACAAAAGTGCTGACCGACCGGGCAATCTTCGCATTTAGGAACACTCCGTCTGTGTTCGGCGAACCTGTCTCCTAGCCGACGGTAGGTTTCCCCTATGTAGATTTCACAACACTTGGCACAGTGGATGGCGAAGATAACGTTTTCAGATATGCAGGTGAAACCGTTCTTCAACTTGAAAGTGTCTGAGGGACCGACTATCTTCTCAGTCTCAAAGAACAAAAAAAGCCATCCATCCTCCAAATAAAGTTGCTCTTTAATATGATATGATGAGTCTCTTTCAATCTTCAAAAGCTGCTCGTATTAGCGCATATTTATTTTTTGTTGCATCCCCAACGAAATCCTTATCTACCTACCCAACCCTCGAACCCTTTACACATGTTACAGGCATCATTGAACAATAATGTAAATGTTAAGCTGAAAAGTCATATAATCATACTGAGAATGTTCAGACGCATCTACATGAATGCTGAAATTGTAACTTCATATGTTAAATTTTTGCACATATATTTGTTTCAAGACAAGTTGAAATCCTGTATTACCTGGTAACCCTTTGCATCCATACATTTTCGGATTAGATAACTCTATATGCTGCAGCATGTCACTTGTAGTAACATCTTTTGGGTTGTGTCTACTACATGTGACAAAAAACCCCTAAGACTGCTGCGTGTGGGTCTTTTGTCCCAGATGTACTACCGTGGTATTTTTCCTAATCTGCAGTGTATTAAACAAGAGGCTCCCAGGAGCCTGAATCGCTCACCTGGTCTTGATGTTAACCCTATGAAGACCATTTTAGAGCTGAATAAGCTGAACATTTAAGCAAGCAAGAGCTTTTCTCTTTCAGCAATAGTTTTCATTCTGTAGGCCAAAAACGTGCAAAATGTTATTTAAGGACTGTCTGAAAAACTTTGACTCTAAAGAGACTTTTTAAAGAGCTAAATGAACTGAACATTTAAGCAAGCAACCACTTTTCTTTATCTGCTATAGTTTTCATTATATCAGCCAAACACATGAAACATATTTATTAAGGGGCTGTAATCCCTACAAGGAGTCATCTGACAACTTAAACCCTATGAATGCTTTTGTAGAGCTAAATGAGCTGAACATTTAAGCAAGCAACAGCTTTTCTCTAACTGCTGTAGGCCAAAAACACTATTTTTCATCTTTAAGGGGCTGTTACCCCTATAGGGTGTCAACTGACAACTTCGACCCTTTGAAGACTCTTGTAGAGGCAAATGAGCTAACCATTTAAGCAAGCAACAGCTTTTCTCTATCTGCAATAGTTTTCATACTATAGACCAAAAACACTATTTTTCGCCTTTAAGGGGCTTTAACCCCTATAAGGGGTCATCTGACAACTTTGACCCTATGAAGACTTTTGTAGAGCTAAATGAGCTGAACATTTAAGCAAGCAACAGCTTTTCTCTATCTGCAAAAGTTTTCATTCTAAAGGCCAAAAACACTATTTTTCGCCTTTTAAGGGGCCGTAACCCCTATAAGGGGTCATCTGACAACTTTGACCCTATGGAGACTTTTGTAGAGCTAAATGAGCTAAACATTTAAGCAAGCAACAGCTTTTCTCTATCTGCAATAGTTTTCATTCTATAAGCCAAAAACATGAAAAAACGCTATTTTTCACCTTTAAGGGGCTGTAACCCCTATAAGGGATCATCTGACAACTTCGACCTAATGAAGACTTTTGTAGAACTTTTGATGCTGAAGCAGTAGAGTGGCATCAGATTTCATCTATCTCTTATACTTAATGATTTACAAGCCAAAAACAGTAGTCTGACCCCCCTGGTCTATTTTTAGTAACGGTGGCCATGTTTTTTGACGGATCAAAAATCGAAACACAAGTTTGGTGCAGGACACCCTAAGGATCATTCACACCAAGTTGCATTAAATTCTGTTCAGTAGTTTCATAGGAGAAGATTTTTGTAAATTGTTAACAGACGACAACAGACGACAGACGCCAGACGACAGACGACGACGGACGCCAAGTGATGGCAATAGCTCACATGGACCCTTCGGTCCAGGTGAGCTAAAAAGGCTAAATTGCCAGTAAATTGCAAATATGATAAGATTCTACTTATTGATAAAACAAGCTGCCGTACACTTTATTTTCTAAGCTGCCGTACATCGAATTTTATACAAAACAATAAGCTGCCGTACACCAATGCGATTTTGTTTCCAAGATTTTAGAGGCATTTCAGACCCAATACCCTCTTTTCTCATATTTTTTATTAATAGTTTAACAGATTAAACAAAATTTACCATTTAGTTCAATCAAATATGTGTTAAATCATTGAATTTTATGATGTTTGATCTGTCGATCTCATTTTTCGCCGGTACTAGGTCAACTTTTTTCATCTCGTTTTAACATAAAAACCTTTTGTACGACTTAGCCCAAAGACACACACCTTCTCAACTATCTTATGCTTCAAACGACTCCTTTTCCAACTTGAAAAGGTGGTTTAAATAAGAATAAAATAAAATTTCTTGACCCCAGTGACGTTTGTCAGCTGGTGATCCTCGCTTCAACTAGTACCAAGTTCCGGTTTCGCTCCCACACAGTGTTCAAGTCCTTCCTCAGGGGCTAAAAGAACAAAAACGATGTGGACACATTTGCTGACCAGAACCGAATGGCGAGTGTAGACCCTAGGTATACCACCTGCGGAGACGAGTTTGTTTGTAAAGACTTACAATAACATAGAGCAAACACAATATACGTCATCAAAATGTAAGATAAAATGAATCTGAGGGTCAACAGGAAAAAAGGAGAGGTGGGTAGGGACAAAACCAGTCCACCTGGAGCACTATATATATATATTATGTGAGTATGATCCAACGGGGAGCACTATATTAAGTGAGAGTGGGTGAAATTTCGCTTTCGCCCCCGCAACGCCACACAGACCACTCAAATGTTACCAACATGAAAAGGAAGACGAAATGAACACGAAACGATGACGACAAATGAAATATGGGGGGGGGGGGTATAGGAACAAAGAAACAGCAAGTTCTAAGTAAAAAACTGTCGTTTTATATTGATGCCAAAGGGTTGAAATGTTCCTAAAAAATTGATTATTCTCTGTTCAAGAAATTGTCTTTGTTTCTCGCCAGAACAAGTTTCAAGGAGAACGGTTACCTGCATATCGTGGACGCTGTGGTTTGGCTAACAAAAGTGCTGACCGACCGGGCAATCTTCGCATTTAGGAACACTCCGTCTGTGTTCGGCGAACCTGTCTCCTAGCCGACGGTAGGTTTCCCCTATGTAGATTTCACAACACTTGGCACAGTGGATGGCGAAGATAACGTTTTCAGATATGCAGGTGAAACCGTTCTTCAACTTGAAAGTGTCTGAGGGACCGACTATCTTCTCAGTCTCCTAGGTGAAGTTGCATGCGAGGACGTCTAGTGGCATTGTTTTATGAGCTTGAAACTAGAAGTGACCTCAAACTCTTTCCCTTGCGGAAGGCAGTCATGGCCTCAAACTCTTTTCCTTGCGGAAAGCAGTCAGGGGTGACGAGGTAAACACATTCGACATGTGTTCATCCTCCAGGACAATGGATTTGAAAGTTACGCAGCAGAATTTTCCGTATAACCAAGTTGTGGGGTGGTAAGTTAGAACCAAAGGTATACGGTCATTCTTGCGTCTAGTCCTGGCCTCCAAAGCTTGGGGTCGTGTCACCTGAAAGACAGAGGTGATAGCTTTATCCAAGATCTTATTGATGAAGTCGAGCATCATAGGCACAATGTAGTTATTCTGTCTAGATTAGAATTGGGATGTTTACATATTTACTATGGGCATCAAAATGTATATCAAAGTCACTTCAAAATAAAACATGATATAGAATATGTAAAATGAAATTAAATAACACTGAATTTGCATTGGTTTATTAAATATGTAAAGGGAAAAGAGTACGTCCCTTATGTTAAGCGATATTATGGGGTTTGATTTCCTTTGTGAGAAAAATAACAGTATGTTTAAAAAAATCTGAAAAAAATTATATCCAACAGATAATTAAGACTCCAGTCTTTCTGATCTCAAAGTCCTGAATTCGTCGCTATAGCTATATTGAAAAGATATATGTTCAAAGTTGTGCTAATTTCATTAGTTATTTGTAAATCCCCCTTTCTAAATATAGTAATTTCATTCATAAAATAAATAAACATTTAGTCTCGAACCCAAACTCATACTACCAAGGTAGTGAGTCTGGGAAAACACCTATTGATTTCTCGTAACCACTAGGTGGCGATCGTTATACCTTTTAACCTTTACCATGTGTGTATATGACGTGTTAAGCATACAAATCTAAAATGAACCAACCTAAAAACTCAACGGTTCATTGGTCTTCCTTGGTTTTTGACAACTGGTTCTGCAAAATCGAGAATCGGATTGGTCAAACGTGTATGGTTCTGTAATCAATAATGTCCCAATTTTTGACTCCAATAAACATAAACAATTTCCAAAACCAGGTAGACGCCCGTGGGTACAATTTAACGATTAAACGAATTTTTTTATTGTTAAAAAAAACCAACTTGTGTTCAAAAATGTAAATTAGGATGTCTTATTGTAAAATAAGAAATATTATGTTATAAGAGAACAACTCACATCAATTCTAGAAGTTTTTCTCGCTATTGTATTTGCATAAATTCACTGAACCATAGGCACAAAATTCTGAACCTACGGTTGAATGATTTTCGTCGAACATTATGATAAAGCCTGAAAGTACTCCGAACGTACACATAACAAAATTAGCCTCGAACCCAGTCTATATATAAATATATAGCCTGGTCTCAATGAAAGAAAACTTGGTTCGCTAGGGGCGCTGTTTCGGAAAATATAAGCTATAATTAGATTGGGATACCATCGGAAGATCAGAAAATAGGACGTCTCACACATGTAAACAAATATGTGAGAACATGATTATCGAGTTGGAATTTTATACTTTGAATTACAATATAGTTTTATAATACTTTTATTGTCATGTAAATCAATACAATATAAATTGAATTTTTGACATATAAAATGAAAATAAAGTTATAAACAAAAAAACAAAACATCGACAAAATCATAAATTGGTCTATGAGCCCCCTGTCCTCAGTTCTAATGACTGTTTAATGAAAGAACCTAGACTCTGAATTTGTCGATAATTTCTAGGGTTTAAAATTGTTGTAAGGGTTTCAGAATATGATTGTGACTTATTTGGATCATTTGTCAATATAGAGTGATTATTGTTTAGAGGGATATCGAAGCCAGAAAAGAGACTAGTTCTTAATTGTTTATTAAGTTCACAGGTGAAAAAGAAATGAATAACAGAAAAGTGTTGTAAAAGAATAAAACAATCCAATAAACATAAACGTAGAAAGAGACCTCAATGGTCTGATAATACCATTAAAGATTATAAACAAACAATAAACTTATTAGGGAAAAAAATGAAAAATAATCCTTATAATTCTGAACTCAAGAAAAAATTCTTTAAGCATATCAAAGCACTTAGAAAACTGATAAAGAAAAAGAAACAAGAATTTAAAAAACAACTATTTAATAAAATAGAAGAAGCTTGTAACAACTGTCCAAGTGATTTGTGGAAGCTCCTTAAATCTTTTAATCCAAAATCTTCTTCAGGATATGATGAGCAGGGAGACCTTCTCATAAACTATAAAAATACTATACAGCATTTTAAAGACCAAGGCACCTGTAAGGATAAAGATACAGCATTTATGAAAATTATTGAGAAGGAATTAAAATCAATTGAGTCAGAACTCACATTTGAGAAAAGAACTGACCGTCCTATTACTTGTTCAGATATCAAAGAAGTTTTGAATAAACTTAAAAAAGGAAAGAGATAAAAATAACCCTGCCAACTATAGAGGGATATCATTAATCAATTGTCTTTCCAAAGTGTTTAGTAGTGTACTGAATAACAGACTTTCAGATTTTATGAAAGATAAATTATCAAATAATCAGTTTGGATTTAGACCAAACCATAGAACTAGTGATAGCTTATATATATTAAAAGCAATATTAAACAAATATATTCATAAAAACAATAAAAAGGTATATGCATGCTTTGTTGATTTAAAGGGTGCTTTTGATTCAGTGTGGAGAGATGGGCTGTTATACAAAATGGCCAAATTAGGTATTGGTTAAAACTTCTACCGAATCATCAAAAATCAATTAGAAGATACACAATCAGCTTTGAAATTTGAAGACTTGTGTACCCCTTTTTATAAAACCCTTAGAGGGGTTCGTCAAGGTGACACAATAAGCCCCCTTTTATTTAATATTTTTATAAGTGACCTCAGTGAATATTTATCAGAAGACATATGCGCTCCTATTAAATTAATTAACTCTGAAATTATAGTTACATGTTATATATATTGTATAAAAGTAATGTCTCAGAAAACGAACAAACAAAGGGGTGAATGATTTTGTATGTTGGTCTACATTTGGGTTTAATATTCAGGAAAGAGTAGTCTACGATGGGGTTGGGGTTCGAGACCTCTATCCGAACCCCCCCACCACCACCACCACCAAAAAAAAAATTCAAGTACACCCCCCAGCCCCCCACCCCAGGGGGTAGAATACTATGGACTTTTCTGTTTTGTTTATTACTGTCTAGAGTTAAAATCTTTGTTGATTGTGAAATTGTGAATATAAATGCATCTGTGCATGCCTACTAGCTGTGGTCCATCACTTATTTCTACACTTTTATACGTTACCCCCGCTTGCCCGCTTGAAAAGTGTGTGTGTGGGGGGGGGGGGTTATATAGTGATATGGGTGTTTGCCCTTCTTTCTTTCCGTTATTCCATAGGGTACCCATCTCTTATCCATAACTCCTCCTAAACCCCTCAATGTATTTTCATTAAACTTTCACACACTATTTGTAACATATATACACCTACTATTTTAAAAAGTGATCTGTCACATGTTTTTGTTAGGGGGTATTTATTTGAGAGCAGCTGCTCAAATTAACTAGTTATAATTATCTAATCAGTGCAATCACCTTGTCTGTCTGTCTGTCCGTAACTAACTTTTGTAACAGATTTTTCAGATTCTACTGAAGGGATTGATTTCATAGCTTTTCCACCGGGGGGCGGGGGTTAACTCAAGTATTTTAGGGTAGAGATGTGCAGCCCATAAATTTTATACCCACCCCATTCATATATACGCCGGTTTAAAAAAGACACTGTGGCCATTCATATATTTTAATGCCTTTAAAATTACACAGAATATGCTTAAACTTGACATATTTTGTACAGTGTAGATATTCTATTAAAACCAAAGTTTGAATGGTACAAGTTATCAAATGCACGTTCTGTTAAGGTTACATTAAGGAGGCAAAAGTTGGTTGTAGGCTACTCTTTTTCAATTGATATATGCGACATTTGAGAAAAGTACACCTTATCATATATGCAACATCTGAAATTTCCACACATTGAAAACCCCAAAAAGTAGACCCTTTTGGGCCACGCAAATGGACCTAACTTTATAATGGAAGTTACCCTCCCCTTTTCATGTCAGTCAGGCCTCTGCTTCATATTTTCTAAATAGTTAAGTGGGGTTTCAGTTTGAAAGACACCAGGACAGAATGTTATATTGTTTCATTATTAGCAATATTCATGTATACATAGCAGAAATACCTCTTCAGAATTTGTTGTTCTATCTTTGCTGCTAAACTCAAAATATTTTTCTAAGGAAAATACCATGGTCACCCCCTTTCAAATTACATGTAAATGCATTTTGTCATTCACTTGTGAAGTGCTTCAATATGCAAAACGACACATATGTGTATTAGTTAATTCTAACAACAACGTTTCTTAAGACTGAACTCGACCTACCTGCAAACATTACTTGCACATTACCCATATATTCTTTTACTCAAGACATGTCATAATTTGGTTTTCCTGTTCAGTATTTTTGGTTTTAGTTTTCAATGCTCTTCATTATCTGGGACTAGCGTTTGGATTTTTTCAATATGTTGGGTAGAGCGCCTATGATCACGATGATGAGTCTTGAATAGACGAAACACATGCATACACATGCCAGATGTAGAACAAATTATTGTCAGGAACGTTGTTGTAATTTTTATTTCGATAAAAACAACTGTATGGTGCTTCAACCTTCATTTTAAACTGCCTATTTGAAGGCTGCTGGTGGTTGTACATTGTGGTTTTTCTGAATTGCCGTTTAATAGGGCTGTGTTGTGTACACTTATTCCAAATCTTATTATTTTTCATTTGGTTTCAAGAGATGTAGACCATTTTAATGAATGATTAACTTGGATTAGAGTCTGTTGCTGCTAACACTGAACCATGAAAAAGATGGCAAGGGTATAAATTTACAATGTATACTTAAATCCAGATGTATTTATGTACAAATTTAATGATGATATTTCTGTCATAGAATGAAAACCTAAGCAAACACTCTTTTTCTGTGATTAATTAACAATGTGAAGCTGTCTGAGTCAGGTACAATGATACAGTGCTTTCTGTTTGATTATGTATAAAGTTTCATAATGATACCATACTTCTTTCATGGTCAAGAAGCTGTAACTTGAAGGAAAACCTGATTTTGAACCAATTAACTGATCCAAACACTTTTAGCCCCTCTACTTTCATTGAGCATGAAAAGAAAGCCAATCCAAATACCTAATACAAAATGTATTGTAGAGTGGTGAGCACAAAGAGAAGATTATGTGTTTTGTTAATTCTTTTAAATTTAAATAGATAAAAGATATGACTTTTTGTGTATAAGTCTGAAGACTATGCTGTGGTTTATCAAATTGGAGGGACGGGTACATTGGTCAGCTTGTCTTTTTCTTGGAAAACCATAAAAGTCGCTTAAGCAAAAACTTTAAAGTGAGGCAAAATTTTCTTTTAGAATACATATATTGTTAAGTATTTTCTGTGTCATCATGAAAGATTCTCAGGACGAATCTAGGAAAATTTTCAGGCGGTAGAAAAAAGTAAATTCATTTCATTAAAAATTCTCAGTTTTGTCAGAGGCACATTTGTTTGGCACCATCTGCATCTACCACTGTTAATTCACAGCTAATAAGCGCATCCTGCAAAAAAAAGTTTGACAAATTGAAGATACTTAGCAATGAAGATCATCATGTTAGAATATACATATGAATTAAGTGTCTTAACAGATAAGTTTTATTGGCAACTCGTTTGCAAACATATATCTTATGCTCCATTGGAATGATGCTGCCCTTTGAGGGACCATAAAATTTTGGAAAATAAATTATGTCTATATATTTTTTCTTTCATTGTCTTTGGTTCTAAAATCATCACACACGTACCTATGTCAAGCAATTAGTTAATTTGAATGTAAATGTTCATTTAAGTCTGGCCAACTTTTTGTTATTAGCTCACCTGACCCGAAGGGTCATGTGAGCTATTGTCATCACTTGGCGTCCGTCGTCCGTCCGTCGTCCGTCCGTCGTCCGTCGTCCGTTAACTTTTTAAAACGTTAACTCCTCTTACACCATAAGTCAAATTGCAACCAAACTTGGTATGGTTGTTCATTAGCATTCGGTGCTTAGAACTGATGTGGGGATTTTTGATTCGTCGTAAAACATGGCCGCCATGGCTAAAAATAGAACATAGGGGTAAAATGCAGTTTTTTGCAAATAACTCAAAAACGGCTACAGATATCAAAATTCTGGCAAGGGTAAAAGTGATCAGCACCTCAAGATCTACCTACCCTGAAATTTTGAAGAAAATCCAAATACCCATGTAGGAGTTATTGCCCTTTTTGTGGATTTTTTGCAAATTTTGCACCTGTTTAGCTCAATATCTTGAAAACTATACTAGATATTTGAGAAATTTAAATTGCATATTGTTAAGCACATCAAGATCTACAAAATATGTAACAGGGTCAACGTTGTAGGACCTTTCCTTTTAGGAGTTATTGCCCTTAGAACGTCAAAATTGAGCATTTTAACAGCATTTCCTCATTACATTGAAAACGTTCACTCCTCTGACACTTTAAGTCCAAATGGAACCAAACTTGGTATAGTTGTTTATTAGCATTAGCTGTATGGAACTGATGTGGGGATTTTTGATTGGTTGTAAAACATGGCCGCTGTGGCTAAAAATAGAACATAGAGGTAAATGGCATTTTTTTGCAAATAACTCTAAAACGGTGACAGATTTCAAAATTTTGATTGGGAACAAAAGTGATCAGCACCTCAAGATCTACCAGCTCTGAAATTTTGAAGAAAATCCAACAACCCATGTAGGAGTTATTGCCCTTTTTGTGGATTTTTTGCAAATTTTGCACCTGTTTAGCTCAATATCTTGAAAACTATACTAGATATTTGAGAAATTTAAATTGCATATTGTTAAGCACATCAAGATCTACAAAATATGTAATAGGGTCAACGTTGTAGGACCTTTCCTTTTAGGAGTTATTGCCCTTGGAACTTCAAAATTGAGCATTTTAACTGAATTTCCTCATTATATTGAAAATTTTAACTCCTCTGACACTTTAAGTCCAATCAGAACCAAACTTGGTATTATTGTGTATTATTATTAGGTGTATAAAACTGTTGTGGGGATTTTTGATTGGTTGTAAAACATTGCCACTGTGGCTAAAATAGAACATTAGGTTAAACTGCATTTTTTTGCAAATAACTCAAAAAGTGTGACAGATTTTTAGATTTTGATTGAGAACAAAAGTGATCAGCACCTTAATATCCACCATATTGTCAGATGACCCCCTTATTAATCTTATGACCCTTTCAACGTCAAATAGATTTTGCCTAATAACCTTTACTTCAGGCACATATGTCAGGTGAGCGATTCAGGCTCCTGGGAGCCTCTTGTTTTTTCTTTTTCTTTCTTTTTTTTCAGTATTAAAGCGCATGTACATGTACATGTAGGCAGGCTGTACATGTATGTTATACACTTATTTCACATCTAATTATCTTCTATAAAAATAACCAAACCATTGGCAAATAATCTAAGTGGTGCTGGCAACTGCGTCCAAATCTGATGGCAAATGAAATGTTTCAAGCCTCGACTCCAAGTTCTGTATGAACATCATGTACATGTAAAAATGTACATAAGTTTTGCACTGGGTCATTATCAAAGTACATTTTCAATGAGTGATGGACACAATATTTCTGTTCCTAGTCTTAGGGTGCGATGCCACCTCCATCTCTTCATCTGACAACTAAAAAACATGTTATTTCTAACTTTAATGTCAATGGAACAATATTATAATTTGCATGAGCATGCCTAAAATTTGTGTTTGTTTACAAATTGAGATAGTAATTTCAGAGTATTTAGTTATACCGGTTCATTCATAAAATACAAGCATTTCAATGTTTAAATGTTTTTAAAGAACTTTTCACACTTTAAAACAATCGTTTACATAATTTAATGTGCATTTCTCAAACATTTCTTACCTGAGGCGACTGCAGCATGGGCGCAGCCATATTATTTTCAATGGGCTTTCCTATGTCTGTGTTCCTAAATTTAGATTTTCCGAATTTCTCCGACATATTTTTAGCGTCATTTCCTCCCCTAATCCGACCAATCAAAATCTTTCCCAAATCCAGAAAGAACAGAAATTTGGTTGAATGAATCCAGACCATTATGGCGCAGCCATTAAAAGCGTCTGGATGATCGAGACTAATAACAAAATAGGTAATGGGACTGTCCCAGACTCTTATCATCCATTGATAAGCGTCTGGGTGATCGAGACTAATAAACATTGAGAGTATTTCATACACGGCTAAAAATAGCAATGGTCCACTCGACTTTCTTAAATACATTTCTTGAACTCTGCAATAAAAATGCTTAAACTTAAGATGTTTAAATATTACCTTTTATTTAATATATGTTTTGAAAATGGAATGATAATAAGAAATGTAAAATAACGTTTTAGAAGGGGGAGGTTTATCAAGAGAGGTTTGTTCGATTTGTTTAAGGTTCCACTAAAGTCAAAATCTAGGACATGCATTTCCTATGTAAATTTAAAAAAGAATTATACAGAAAAAAATAGAAACAATATATAACATATCGACTTTAAAAACTAGTTATAAGCGTTTTTATCTAGTGCAAGCTAGTGATATTTTTTTGAAAATTTCATTTAAATTAACACAACACTGATTTTTGTTCACAAAATTTCACAAAAGTCAAACGCACCCTAACTTGGCCTAAGAATTTTTCAATTTTATCTTATTTATATACATTTTTTTTTAACAAAATACGCTTGCACTAGATGTTACAGAATGGCATCAATTGCAGTAATTTTTAAAAGCAAAAGCTGTTTTTAAATTTCCTGCCTAATTCTTTTCAATTTTACATAGGAAATGCATGTCCCAGTTGTTGACTTTAGTGGAACCTTAATTCTAATCGCCTCTCTTTATTAGCTTAGCAACGTTTTAGATATTTTTTAATGACAACATGTTCAGTCAGGGGACCAACTTGTACAAGTCAGAATGGTCAGACCCAATTTTACCTATACAAGTCAGATTAAACAAACTAGGGATATCTTATCTTTACTTTTATTATTTCCAATCTGACTTCAAGAAGTAGATTTTACTAGACTGTCTTTTTATTAAAAGTCTGTTATTCACATTAAATTCCTTTTCTAAGAACCAAGAGCTTTAAAAAAATCTTTCAAAATAGTCAAGGCTTTGTTGTTTAGATTTTTTGGTTTTTATATCATTCTCATTGTACAAGTCAAAATAAAAATTTTACATCCTACTTTGGGAATAAATTTCTCTGCATTGGCAGTCATGAACACCAAGGTCTTCAATAATGCTTAATTCATTAAATAAGAATAATTTATCTAGATTCAACCACATCAGTGTTCAAAACCGTTACAGACTTAAATAATTAGCTATGAAACTCTTTAATGATAATAGAAACTTTACCGTTATTTACATTTTGTAATTCTTATACAAATTGTTGTCATCCTCTAATAATAGCGACGATTATATTATAAAGTTATTCTGTTTATTCTATATGGACATCAATTGTGAAGAAGACTAGTATTTTTGTATTTCATTTACACTCATTTAAGCAATGTTCATTTGGAATAGAAAACTAACTTGATAAGGTTTTCTGTCATATTTTAATAAAACGTTTAATTCATTAGCTCAATCCAACTAATTTTTTTGCTTGATTTAGCATTTTTATTAAAACGGAGGCGTGACAAGATACTTTTATATCTAAGGGAACAACCATTTAACATGAAAGGGGGCTAAGTTTTTTTCCTAAAAAATATTTTGAAAATAATTTTCGATGAAAAAAATATTTTGGCAATAGAGAGTAAAAAAAAATTGAAGAAGGATTTCTGTTATATGAAATATACTCCTGATAAAAAAACTGACCAAATTCAAAATCCAAACGACACCCTTTTAAGTTAAATTGTCTGTGCCTGGTATCAATCTATTGTAAAAATTAGAACACCAAACTTACATGAAAATCGAAGTTTCTATTATAAATCAAATAAACAAATCAAGCAAATTAAAATAGAATTAAATTTTTAATACAAGATAAGCATGACAATTAAAAAAAACCATGTTACATGTACAGTAACAGTACTAAGACAGCAACCATTTGAAATTCTGGGGGGTATGGATTTTAGCCCCTCGACAATTTATTTTTTAAATTTTTTTTCGAACACGAGAATTTTTTTTGAACGACACCGAAAACAATTTTTTTTCCGCAATTTTGTTTCACTGTGTAGCCCAGGCTCATCAAAACAATTTATATATTTTTTTCTGGGTCAAGGACAATTTATTTTTTTTCCAAAACATTGAAAACAAATAATTTTTTCAAAAAAATCCATACCCCCTCCCCAGAATTTCAAATGATTGCTGCCTAATCAAATAATGTTTTGGAAAACATATCATATATATGCACAAGGTCCCAAAAATGAATAAATAATGGAGTGATTATGTACATATCATTTTTGAAAATCAATACGTGTACCATAAAAACACACAATTATTGGGTTAAGCTATAGTCATCCTCTGTAACAGCACCAAACACGTGATTATACGTATCTTCAGCGTCATGTGGTGTCATATTCTGACGGAGTCTGTCATAGAAATCATCGACAGATTGACTGTACAAGTTGTCGATGTTGCTTTTTTGTTTCACGTCTGAAGCTTTATCGTATATACCCTCAACAGAGTGACTGTACAGGTTGTCACTGTTGTCGTTTATAGCAACTGCTGTGTCGTATAATCCATCAACGGAATGGCTATAAACAGCTTCTTCGTTTGGTTTCTGTTTTGTGTTTGCAGTCTGGTCATAAACACCTTCTTTCGAATGACTATAAAAATTCTCCCCGCTCTTGTTGTACGCTACGTTTGATGACGTTGCATATTCGTCCTCTCTACGATCTGAAACTACATTCGTTGAACGATTTTCTTTTTCAAGTACGAAATAACCATCGCCGCTCTCTTCCATGGCACTGACACCACGACAACTGCCATTAGCTACGGAGTAAACAAAACTGTCGGGAGCTCTTTGGTGGGCAATCGGCATTCCTGCTATTTGTGCATCCGTATTTTCATGTCTTTGTGTTGTATTGACAGCTAACGGTGTATGTTGCTTTTCTGTGCCAATATTTGAGGTCCTGTAATAATAATATTTGAATCCTGTTAGGGATTTTTACTTCGGGTATTCAGATTACTGTTTTCATGGAAGTAACTATTGACTTAGCTATAGATTACTTGTTAGGGATCGACCATTTAACTTGAAGGGGGGCTTGGTTTTTTGTTTTGGTACGAATTTTTTTTCCGCTCAAAGCGCGGAAAAAATATTTATTTTTCGGAGGCGCCCCAACAGGATATTTTTTTTCATTATATCATTATTTTATATGGCAGAAATCCTTCTTCAGAATACTTTTTTTTCTTACCCTCTGCTGCAAGAATATTTTTTCATCAAAAATAATTTTTTGGAATATATTTTTAGGAAAAAAACAAGCCCCCCGCCATTCAAGTTAAATGGTCGGTCCCTAAATTATGTATAGATTAAAAAAATATAATTTTGAACAAGGTTCATATTATGTAATTTGACTCTAGTTTTTTATAAGGCTTAATATTTTTAGTTTTAATTCATAAAAATCAAATTCATGAGAGAATCAAAACAATACTTATTAAACATTCATACAACAATTTGTAAATATTTTGTCAATTCAATCGGAAACTCGTTATGACTTTATGGTTATTAAAATTACCTTTTACGTAGAAACAAAACAGTGACGATGGCAACAATAACAGCAATTATTACTGCTATGGATGTACCAGCAATAGCAGCTGAAACATATAGTTAAACATTACATTTTATATAAAATATCATATGGCTGTTTTCATATCATATCTCGTAATTTCCTGAAACGCCAATATCATCCCGAGAGCTTTAGCTCAAGGGTATGATATACGTCGAGGAAGATATGGAATATGATATGAAAATAGCCATATAACATGTATTATATTTTGTTTATCATATATTTTAAGAAGAAAAGTAATGTACAGATTCAATATTCAATTGATTGAATTAAATGTTGTTTGTTATGAATGTAATGCAGACAGAATTCCATAAAAATTGAGTTGAAAATTTCTCCTCCTTACTTTTGATGACAAATTTACAAAATAAAGTTTGAAATACAGGTTATATCTATTTAAGTGTATATCGGTGCATTGAAAGGGTATTGTCTCAGAAAAATGTGCTTATAAACAAAAAAAAAAAGGCCAACAGACAACTTTTTTTGTCTTAATCTAAGCATATGAACAACAAAGTATGGGTTGCGATAAGACCCTTTTTCAGCCCACCGAGAAAGTCCAAAATAAAATTAGTAAATTCTATCACAAATT
The DNA here is from genome assembly GCA_963971305.1 of Arcuatula senhousia. Classification (NCBI taxonomy): domain Eukaryota; kingdom Metazoa; phylum Mollusca; class Bivalvia; order Mytilida; family Mytilidae; genus Arcuatula; species Arcuatula senhousia. Next base: position 52,513,843 of record OZ020307.1, on the reverse strand, counting down.
GTCCTGTTTGAAAGGTTAATATTTTTTTAATATAAACGTCTGTAGTTTAAAAGATTTTTTGTTTTTAAGTAAATGGTGCCGCAAATGATTTTAACAATGTGCCTGTGCGAAAGTGGCGCAAATGAGTGATATATATACCCCCCCCCCCCCCCGAAAGTATAGCCTTGCACGCGGAACCAGCTCCATACTTTAATCAAAACTTTGTATTACTAAAACACATCTTTTGTGAATGTTTCAAGATGGTTCCGAGTGCAAGATATAATGAAAATTTACAAAGACTATAATTTTTTTACTTGTTGTCAGTAGTTAAAAATGTCTGAAATCTCTTCGTTTTCTTCGTTTTTCTTGAGATTAGCGGTCATTTCAAATTCATAATTGTTGTTTAAAGTGATCTATATATATGTGATTAACATTTTATAGAATTGAAAACACTGTCTTCAAGTATACATTTGTATGAGCACAAAATTTTAATTTATTGAAGCCATACCTTGAGTTTTTCTTTAGAGGAAATTGATTTTTTTTATTGAAAATGGGTCAATTTTGAACACAATTTCCCCATCTATGTTTGTGCAAAAGTATTTAAAAGTAGTCTTTTACAACAGTACAATCATTTTGCTATAAAATAAGGTATACAGTAAGAGGCTATGATATAATTTTTATTTTTCGCCAAAATAGGGTCTTATCGCAACCCATCCTTATAAAGTTGTGGTATAGTACCTGTCAATCTAATAATCGAAAAACAATTATCACTAAATAAGAATTGTAAAGCTTAACAAAAATTCATATTCATTAGCTTCAATCCCATGTTAAACTTTGCTTTTTCATACATGCGGCCAGTAATCTGTATCTCGAGGTTTTAGTCCGTTTAAAAATCTATATGGCGACCAAAAAACCAAAATAGAAGAAAATGAGATGTGAAATAAGTGAAGGCGACACAAACTACAATATAAACGTAAATTTAAAACATCCACAATGGAAAACAGCCAACAGCCTACAATGTGACCAGCGGCCACTGCTCGCTGTTTTTCAATTGGTCCCTGGATTGAAAATAAACTACATATGATTCAAGCCCAATCCGAAAGTACAAAGAAATACCATCTTCTTGACAAAAAACATTAAATCGACTACAGACAAACATAAGCTTTGGTAAAGATTCCTGGCTTTGGACAGGCACATTAAAAATGTGGCGGGGTTAAACTAGTTTTTAGCGCCAACCTTCCCCCTATTGATAATCAATAACAAAGCACAAACCAATACGCAGTAAAAATCAAATCGATAGAAGTTCAATTCAACAAGAGAGTCCCTGAGACAAAAGGACAGCAAGTAATTAACGGGACGTAGAGATACTCTCTTGAGAACACTCAAAGTTACTGACAGCTAGCTAAGACACATCTATCAACTGATGTAACAAAATCAAGTATGTCGATTTTAAATCCGACACAACACGTCAAACAATTCATGATTTGATGATGTACAACTGACCGCTGTTATGCTCAAAAATGACATAAGTACTAGACTAAGTATAAAAAAAAAATATAAAAAGGCAATCAACACTTAAAGTAAGTATCAAATTATCAATATTTTTACAAAAAAAGACTTAATTCAAAGATTTTACTAAAATTTCCATTTCATAACCTTTATTCAATAAAGTTTTAAGCCAATTTTTCATTCCCAAAGGATTGTTTTTTGAACTTATTAGCCTTATAAACAACATTACCGTAGAAATCGGCATAGGATATTTCCTTTACAATAAAAAATCGACGTGTACAGTTAAATTTTCCAATAAGGTATAGATATTTTTTATATGCTCTATGTTAAATTTAGAAATTTCTCTCCGAAAATGCTCTAAAATGGACAAAAATCTAAAAAATATTTCATTAAATCACATGAGTTTCAGCCCAGTTTCCTCCAAGCTGTTAAATATTGCATAGCTAGTTTTTTCCATTCCTCAAAATACAGGATTCAAAAACATATTTTCAGTAATTTTAAGAAGTTTACGCCAAACTGAAATGTTTGGCCAATTTTGGTTACGACTCAAAACTACTACTTTGGTAATATTTGTTTTATTACATTTCGGTCTAAATGACATTATAATTGGAGACGAAATAAAAGTGTGATTTTGGTAGACCATATGCCTTCAGAAAATTTTTTTACTAACTTCCGAGCGTACGGATGCATATGTACACTTTTTAATGACATTTTCATAAAAGAACTAAAATTAAAAATAACTTAACTGCCTCGCAAATATTCGTGTCACATGCATATGAAACTTATGAAATCTTTTTGGAGTAAAATTTTGATTTTGAGCATTTTAATTTTTTAGGAGTATGTTATGGATTTTTGAGCTGTGTAATGGATTTTCAATGTTCACTATGTGCAAAAATTAAAGTATTTGGCCAATAGGAAGTGTTTGACCTAGGAACATAAAATCGCTATACACCATATGGGAATATAGGATAAAGCAATATTCAAAATATCAGATCTTTATCTCTTGTAGTTGCTGAGAAAACTTTGACGAAAAGTTTGCATTGATGTTCACTATGTACAAAAATCAAAGTATTTGGTAAACAGGAAGTAGTTGACCTAGGAAAATAAAATCGGTATACACCATGGCCATATGGTACTACATGAGAAAGCTGCAAAATAACAGCCCTCTGCGTCGTGTAGATGGTTAAAAAACTGTGACGGAAATTTTGAATGTATGTACCTAAGTATTCGGTAAACCGGAAGTAATTGACCTAGGATGATAAAATCGGTTAACACCATATGGTACTATAGGAGAAAGCTATACACAAAATATCAGACCTCTGCGTCATGTATAGTTGCTGATAAAACTGTGACGGAAATTATGTAACGGACGGACTGACGGACAAGGGCCTCCCATGTGAACTAAGGTGCTCAATATTTGTTTTTTGTCTCAAAAGTTTCCCTTGTTAAAAAAATCTATCCTAAAGATGGGAGATATTATGTATATTTAACGAAATATCACAAAGTTCTTCATGTTGGCTTATTTGTTCATAAATTTTCGCGATTTAGTTAGAATCGTGGCTATTATTCACCCATTATATAGATGACTGTGTATCAACGCACTTGTATAGAATTTACCTGTGGTACCTATATCTGGTTCATCATGCTTTGTGGTTGTTTGCGTAAATGTCAAATTGTTTGTTCCTCTTGATGTGTAGGGTTTATCTAAAATATCAGAAAGAAGTGTAAGTAAGCTCGTTTGTCATGTTTGTGGTGACATCGCTCGATTACATCCAATTCAGTGTGTCAAATTCAGTAAAGGAAGACAAAACAAATTTCTACGACAAACCAACATATGCACTCATTTGAGAGATTGTCTTCGAGTACACGGTGTCTACCGTAAAATTTCTTGAGTAAAGACAACAACCGTGGAGCAACATAACCCTGTGTCAGCGATTTCTCTTTTTAAACTTAACGCTCTGCCAAGGAAAACGATGCAGTTTCCACAAGAACATTTTTTTTTTGTTCATTTTCTTGCAGATCTTAGATATAAATTAGAAACCCCCCTTTTTGTCTTTATTGCACTAAGGCTGGAACCCTTCCCTGTATTCTACGTGCTAAATGTTTGCCCTTTTCTCAAAAGTTGCCCTTCTTAAAAAATCTATCTTCAATATGGAAGATATCATGCTATTGAACGAACTATCAAAAAAGTTCTTCATGTTGGCTCATTTGATCATAAATTGTCGCGATATAGTTAGGACCGTGCCTATTATTCATCCATTACATAGATGACTGTGTATTTACACACTTCTTTAGAATTTACCCGTGGTACCTCTATGAGGTTCATCATGCTTTGTGGTTGATTGCGTAAATGTCAAAATGTGTGTTGCTGTTGATTTGTAGGGTTTATCTAAAATATGATATAAGAAAGAATAACATCTCTCGATTACATTGTATTTTTCAATAGCAAGGTTACCTGCAGATGTAGTAAATATAAAAGAGCTAGATAGGGCGTACAATATAAAACAGCTAGATAGGGCGTACGAAATTAAATTTTACCGCTGATTTCTTAAATGTAAAGGACATACGAAGCAGTCACAGAGTAATGACTTTGTTAGTTTGTACACACAAACTTGCACTGATGACTAAATCTTCCCAATTGTCAACGCTACCCTCCTGAGTAGCAACATTCCATCCGCTCTAACACCATGGATTGACAAGTAGCAATACACGCGAGGGGGTGCTAAAGGAAGCAGGAACAGCTTACCCTTCCAGATCACCTGAATTCACTTTAATTACGAGTTGAGTTCGCGTTGGTAATTGCTATTCAGATGACTTGTGTTTTAAAGTTGTCTTTTTCTTCGGTTCCTACTGTTCTCGTTCGTGTTGCTGGTTGTGTTTCTGCCCTTTCAGAATCACTTAGGACGTATGTTTGACATAATAAACCAGCCTGCCGAGTTTCAAACTATTCTCATATACGCTTCTGAGAACAGCTTGACGGAAATGTACAAGTTAATTTTTCAAATCGACCCAGTCCCAAACAGGAACTGAATGTCGGGTTATTAGAAATGTCAACTTAGAACTCAGAAATGTCAACTTGGAACTCAGAAATGTCAACTTGGAACTAGGATATGTGTAGTTCCAATCGTGAAATGTGAAAGAACTAATGGCACTACTGGTCTTTCGTACGTTTTACCAAAAAATCACCAAAAATTGAGGTAAAGGAGTACGTTAATAATAACCCCGCATTCGATTATTTCATCATAGAACTTGTTTGAAACTAGAGACTAATAAATATCGAATAAGTTATTGTGCAATTGGTCTAACAAATTCTCCTTTCTTAACAATTAGTTTCGTGGAAAAAAATGTTGCTCCAACTAAATGAATGTTTCTTATTTTCTAACAGCTATACATGTACCTTTGCACGTGTAGCTTATGTTTACATATTTCTTTTCAAACAAGCATGATCCGTGATTCGTTTCTTCACCACAAATTCTTCTTCCTTGACACAGGTTTATTAAACGGCCTGTGATACAGTCTTTTTCGGGCCAGGATGTGGAATAGATACTTGGATAGTATATGTTGAAGGCTTTTTTGTGATAACACCTAATGCTATTAAGTTTGTCTGAACATATTGCCTTCCTATACCATCTATACCACCTGCCAAATCTATACTTCCCTGAAATTTGACACATTTGTAACATTAAAAAGCTGCCTATGATTTTGAAAACTCCAAAAGATACTAATCATTACGTAGTGGAGATCTTGCCAAGGTTTAAAAATGCTTAGCTATATATACAAATATGATAAGCATACAACAATAAAAATAACAAAATTGAGCCCAAATTAAAACTAAGATCAAACTGTGATTGCGGTAGACAGTGTTATAGCTTTGTTAATAATGGAACGAGTTTTCACTATGGAATGATAACTCCGCCAACAACACTTACCGTAATGGTTACAACTGCGCAAATGATTACAATGCATTTTTCCATAGGGGGAACCCTTGCATTCATTTTTTTTTAAATAGTTTATGACCAATTTTCACTTTCTATGGGTCAAAATCTTTCAGTTTACATCCAAACGTTTATTACTACTTACTACCTATTATAAAAAAAACATTCTGGGATACTGAGATTAGGTCGTTTGTTTCTGTCGTTTCTATATTAACAAAAGCTCTTTGCAATGTACATACTTTCACTTTTCACTCGGAGGCTATATTCGGATTCTCAATCTTCGGATTTCCATCAAGACAATAAGGCCGCGACCAATAGATTATGTGTTCCTCTTCGGATTATATTTTAGTCAGTGTAGCATATCTTGCGTAGCTTTAGCGTATAATGGATATTTGATTTTGGATTGCAAAAATTTACTTAATGAATAAAGTTTTTAAGGACAAAAATACTATTCGGACACCAAAAATAAGTTAACTCTTGCAGAAAAGTTGTACACAGTATCTTCGTTTTTCATGCTTTTATGTGGCGGTGTTTTAAAGCAACAATGCGATTCAACTAGATCATGTAGCGAACATGGCGTAGTCACTTTACCAGGTTGTGCACAAAATGCAAAATGTTAATTCATTGAATAAAGTTTATTATCATAGAAATAATGCTTATGCAAAATAGGTCAATCAGACACACACAATTCAAGCATTTTATTGATTTTTCGAAAATGACAAAACAGCCACATTGGGTCATTCGTCTGTCTTGATCTAGGTCATTTTAATAAGCATAAATAATTTTATCTATTTCTCACAAAGCTATTGCGGGATCCGGCAAAATAAACTTATTTGTCACAAGTTATTGGTTGTTCGAAAATGTTATCATAATAATGATTGCTTGATAATTTTGTCGATTCACCACACAGAGACTAAAGCCGCTATAACTACAAACATGCCAGAAAATAATTTTAACTGTGCAGAACCACAGGGGCTTGGATTATAGAGTAGGGGGTCGATTTTTTTTAAGTCAATATATAAATGACCAGAATCCAAGCCCCTGTGTGTGGAACATGGATTGCAACGTTCCTGTATAAGTTTGCTTTAGTCTCTAGTATCATAAAGGGAGGGACAATCTTTGAATAGGTGACAATTAAATATTTGAGCAGTGGCGGATCCGGGGGGGGGGGTTCGAGGTTGGAAAATTTCCTCCTTTCCGCCAAAACTTTCGCAAGTAACATGTAGCTATAGGTTTTCTGCAAAATTTGTCTGGAACCACCCCCTTTTCGTCCTTCGTCCACAGCGGACTTTATGTGGACCAACCCCTTTCAATTATGTCTGGATCTGGCCCTGTTTGAGTAATAATATAATTTATTGCTATTAGACGTAAAAAAAATTTAAAGGCATACATGTACATTGCAAATTTTCATAAAGAGATCTACATTGGGTTAAACTTATTTCATATAATATTATATACTTCAAAATCAAAGGCTTATCTGACAAATGATTACCATTAAAGTAGACGATAAATAGATGTGGAATAATTGTACGCGACACAACCAACATTAAGAAACGGGAATTTCAAAAAATCACAATGGAAAACAGCCAGCAGTCTTCAGCATGATCACAAGTCGCTCCTCGCCGTCTTGCATTGGCCCAAGACTAAAAATACACAAAAAGAAAGAGTCCAGTTTCCTTTTTGGTCACTGAACGACTTTTTTTTACATCTTCGCATGCTTGGAATGCAACTAAATGTTGAAAATAATAATATTATAAAACGAAAATTGTAAAAAAAAATAGGTAAAAAATATATGTTTGATTTTCGTCTTCGGTATTCCCAGAATCCCGTTGGTAGCTTTTGTTCTCAGAATAATTTGAAGATTGAAACCTTTTTAAACTTTAACATTAAGCTGATTTATAAGTATATATATATAAACAACAGACTGTGACATCTTCGATCCAATGGAGACTTTTGTAGAGCTCGATGAGCTGAAGGTTTAAGCAAGCTACAGCTTTTCTCTATCCACAATAGTTTCCTATTTTCTCCACTAACATAACCAAACTTTGATGCAGTTATTTTAAATTAAGTAGGAGATAATAAACCTACATGTACAATGCTTATACTGGATCTAAAAACAAATAATGTTTAGGATAAACACTTACATGACTTACATGACTTAGATTCATCAACATGTTTATCTTAAAATGGCTTAATTTTAGATGGATTTTATAGTATGTGTACAGCAAAGGCTACATATAGAATTCAACAATAAACCTTAGCAGGACATAGAAATAATAAAGTCTTTTTTTTATGTTACTAAAGCAGACCTTTGCTTTTTGTGTCCATAGCGGCTTGCTAGGCAATATGCATTAGAGTCCACACTTGTTTCTAAACAATAAAAAAACCTATGTCTATGTGGCGTTAATAAGCGTAATTTTAGGTTGAAAAAAAAGGGGTGATCATGATTTTTCGATTTTATTTTCCATACCCAAATTTTCAAAGATGCAAGCGCCCTGTAGACATATGATTTGCACCAGAATATTTTTCTCAATATTTAACATAAGTTTATTCACTCGCATCTATTTATATACTATTTCATATCAACCAATCTCGTTGCTTGCTGTATTTTATTCCACGCTTTATCTCGGGTGTAAAAAATACCGGTAGCAGAGGTTTGCATTTGCGTACTTGTAACCTAATGAGCTGCAACAATGCACATGTCGGGAAGAAGTCAAAATTACAACTACGTTCCATGCAATAAATTTTGCTACATATAACGCACAGTTTCGTCTATAAAAAAATGAAATCATATGTCTTGTGAATCTTGTCGGACACGAATTTACCATTAATTTTTTAATATTATTTTGTTATTGAAATTCCCGTTTGTTAAATTCTAAATTGTTAATAAAACACCAGGTTTCATTCCTTGTATTGCACATGGTCGATATCGTCTGTTCGAACCTTTTGGCTTTGAGTACATTTCATTCAATAATTTTGGTTTTTGACCTTCAAATGTTTTGATTCAAATGCTGCTGATAAGAGGTTACTCCTTGAAATATCGAAATACATCATAACCAAATTAATCGTTTTTATACCCGTTTTGGTATTGTATTTTAAGTCTTCTCAGTGACATTATAATTGCAACGACAATTATTACTAGTTCACCCGATAGTGACAACTTAACACTAAAGAGAAAATGAAGATATTTACCACTAAAATATATGGATATCAAGAACTTGTAGACATGATGTGGTTTTAAAGAATTGTGTGTGTGTGTGTGTGTGTGTGTGTGTGTGTGTGTGTGTGTGTGTGTGTGTGTGTGTATGTGTGTGTGTTAGTTTAACGCCCTTTTCGACGCACCTGGGCCACAAAGAGCGGTCAGTTTTCAGGGTGAAGGAAACTGAAGTACCCGGATGAAACAGCCGACTTTAGGCAAACCCTAATCACAAGCAGGTCGGGAGAAGTGTCCCGGATTTGTACATTACAAGCGGGGCTTGAACATGTACACCACTTGAGAGACGATTGACCGGTGATCAAGAGTGTGGTATTTAAACCAGAGCCTTTATGACCACTCGGCCAACCATTTTTATTGCTTGTTTTATACTTACTACATTCGAAGTATACGTTTAAATAAATTGGTAGACGTCCACAATAATCCAAGAGTTTTGAGTCTAATGAGCAATTAGAGTTTGAATCACATTGTTTTTTAATTTTGTCCATTAGCTCACTTTTACAGTAATTAGTACCACATGTTCCTTTCTGACTGGAGATTCCGATGACAGAAATTTCTGCTAGTGGACATTCCAACGATACCAAACGTTGTGCATATTCTTCTCGCAAAGTTACTGTATAATCTGCAGAGGAAAAGGCAGAATATATTATTGATAACAGATTTTCAATAAATAAGTATTGATATAAGATGGTCGAGCAGATATTGAAAATTAAACCGACAAAAAATATATATAGACCTAATGGGCACATTACATTTGAGCTAAAAATTCAGAAATACTGATTTTCATTTGGGCTAATAGCACTCGACGTATGTATGGCACGCCATATTTATATTTATTCCTCTTTAAAGATATCTCATAAAATTTATAAGATATCTCGTATACTTTATAAGATATCTTATTAAATATATAAGATATCTCATATAAATGGTAGTTTATAAGATATCTTATAAAACATATGAGATATCTTATAAAACATATAAGATATCTTATAAAACAAATAAGATATCTTATAAAACATATAAGATATCTCATAAAGTTTATAAGATATCTTATAAAGATTATTAGATATCTCATATAAAATAATTTATAAGATATCTTATTAAACTTATAAGATATCTTATAAAACTAATAAGATATCTTATAAAGTTTATAAGATATCTCATAAAGTTTATTAGATATCTTATATATTTTATGAGATATCTTATAAGTTATTTTTTATAAGATATCTCATAAAGTTTACGAGATATCTTATAAACTTTATAAGATATCTTATAACTTTTATTAGATATCTTATAAATTATTTTATATAAGATATCTCATAATCTTTATAAGATATCTAATAAACTTCATGAGATATCTTATATGTTTTATAAGATATCTTATATGTTTTATGAGATATCTTATATGTTTTATAAGATATCTTATATGTTTTATAAGATATCTTATAAACTCCCATTTATATGAGATATCTTATATATTTAATAAGATATCTGATAAAGTATATGTGATATCTTATAAACTTTATAAGATATCTTATATTTTTATAAGGCCTCTTTAAAGATATCTCATAAAATTTATAAGATATCTCATATACTTTATAAGATATCTCATAAAGTTTATAAGATATCTGATAAACTTTATAAGATATCTTATAAACTTTATAAGATATCTTATAAAAAATAATTTATAAGATATCTCATATACTTTATAAGATATCCTATAAACATTATGAGATATCTTATAAACTTTATCAGATATCTTATAAACATTGTGTTCAGTAGATATCTCATTTTCTTTTAAAGATATCTTATATAGTGAATAAGATATCTTATAAAATTTATAAGATATCTCATAAAGTTTATAAGATATCTTATAAAGTATATGAGATATCTTATAAATTATTTTTTATAAGATATCTCATAAAGTTTATAAGATATCTTATAAAGTTTATAAGATATCTTATAAACTTTATGAGATATCTTATAAAGTATATGAGATATCTTATAAAGTTTATGAGATATCTATAAAGAGGAATAAATGTAAAAACGGCTTGCCATACGTATGGGCTAATTATATTTTTACCTGAACAGGTAAATAAAGGCTAATTTTACCAAAGTCTATATAAATCATCTATTTATAGGTGATACACTTTTTCCTTTTTTTACCCCCCAAAAAAGAATTTTAATACAATAAAATATTGAAATGCAAAATACTTGTGAATAAAGGTTTTTTTTCAATTCCATGTTAATGCTTCTATCACCTTGTATTAAAAAAATTACAAATCACCCGATTTTGCATGTTTGATAGTATAAAGTTAAAAGTTACTGAGACGAACAAAGGAAATAAATGCTTTGCGTAGAGGTATTTTCTTTCCGAATAAATATGACTTTAACTTTTCAACGTTTACCCACCAAACTATGGAAAAAAACATGACCTGCATGCATTATACACATACCTCCATATATGCTCCTTGAAATAAATCCTAAATTGAAAAATATTGAAAAATATGTCATGATTATAAACATTTTATATGTAATGAAATTAACCGGAAGATTTTACTGGACAACACGGAAGATTCTTCTAAAATAACGAAAGTTCATCAATGCATTTCGTAAGTGGGGAGTTTCTACAAGGTACTTATCATCAAAACAAAATATATAAGAACGAAACTATCTATTAACACGTTATACATGTACATTTGAATGTATTTATACTGCTAAGGGTCTTCAGTCTTTAAAATAAAAACCATTGAAAAATCATTTATCTAAAAAAGCAAATCAGTGGACCTTTGAGGCAAACAGTAGAGAGCCGCTGCTGTATTGATTGTCGCGCCAGACTTCTAGCACTAAAGTACGTGGTTCGCTCTTCGTCTGAGTTGAGTATTTCATGGACAAATTTTCCGACTTTCTAACGAACGACACCATTCGAGGATTCGAAAGAAACGAAAAGATTGTCTCGTGTATGGGAAGCAATACCCAGTGCACTTTAAAAGATCCTTTCGTAGAGTTCGATAAGAGTAGGCTCAATGAAGGCTGTTTAAAGTGTCATACTCGCAAACTGCTAGCTAGTAGGGATTTACATAAGCATCAATGGAAGATAGGGAGATATGGAATAAGTGTATGTGACACAAACTACAATACGACAATTTTAAACATCCAAAATGGAAAACAGCCAGCAGCCTTCAATGTAACCAGCGGTCGCTGCTAGCTGTTTTGCAATTGGTCCTGGATTAAAAATAAACAACATATGATTCTGGCCCAATCCTAAAGTGAAAAATTAATGAAAGACCCTGTTATTGACAAAAACAAATGAAATAAATTCGACGAACAGATTCCTGGCTTAGGACAGGCACATCAAAAATGTAGCGGGGTTAAACTAGTTTTTGGGCCCAATCTTCTTCCACCTTCTGATAACCAATAACAAAGCACAAACTAACACACAGTCAAAATCAAATCGATAGAAGTTTAATTCAACAAGAGAGAACCTAAGACAAAAGGACAACAATAAATAACTGGACGTAGAGATACTCTCTTGATGAAAATTGTTTCGTTTTTTCGGGATAAATAAAAAAAATAACTTAAAGTAAAAACCAATACGAGCAGTCTCTTACATATCAAGTATGGCACCGTTTTACTGAGACCGTAGAAGTTTTCCCTGTACTTGAGTTCTATGTTTCTAGTTTTAAGCTAAAACGTGTATTCATGAAATACAATCTCAAATATCTCGTATATATACATACACTCGAACTAGTATGTGATCAGAAGGACTTCTTGAAAACAACTTTTTTTTTCAAAAGCAAAATTTTATATTTTAACCATGTGAAATGAAAGGAATCAAAGAACAAAAAAATAATCCAAACTTGGCTTTTTATACAGAAAAGTTGGGAAAAAAATGACAAAAAACTGAAATGTGCAATTTATCAAACAAAGTGGAAGAGTGCATAGGAGGTAGCAAGATATTTTTTACAGCGCGTCGAATTTAAACTTGTTACTTGAATCGATTGTTTATAAAACGCATTTGGAATGAAGGTTAGTTATATATTAGTTTAATTGCAAATGTTTTATGGATTCTTTCCTCACCTTTTTCGCACGTTCAAAACATACACAAAAGGTACAAGTTTAAAAAGAAATGAACCTGTTCAGTATTAGAGCGCTTATTAATTTTTTATCAAATTAAGCAGATTTCGGTAAAAGTTGTTTTCTTACTATATAATGCGAAATATTAAAAAAACTGTAGTTATTGAAAATAAAATAATGGTCTTTAAGTGTATATTTTATTACATTGAAGGCCGGTGTTTTTTTTAAAAAAAAGATGTTTTTCAGATTATCCGTCGAATTTCTGTATTTTTCTTTGTCCGTTGGTCAAGTTATTCAATAAAAAAAACTTGATAGGCACTGTCGATTTTCTTGTTCTTCGATGTATGTTTAAGCGCACGCATATGACAACATTTATAGCCGGGGTTTAACGCATAGGTACTGCTCTACTCATACTCGTGACAACTTTAAAACTTGTTCATTTTGAAGGACTAGCATCTTTTCTTGAGATTAACCTCTCAAATGGCATCAAGAGAGGAAAATTGGATCGAACCACGACACGTGAACCATTACAGCACATGACATTTACACAGTTTACTTTAAAGTGTACATTAAAAAGGGTGTTATTATCATCCATTATTACCCACTATATGAAAATTTCACATCAACATGATCAATTCATTTCAAGAGGGAGCGTCTATTATAGACGCCAGACGCTTCCTCTGGTGATAGATCGAGTTTCAAATATGAAAAATGCCCTTCTAAAGGACTTTTTAAAAATAACAAGATCGGACTAATTTACATACTGTCATGACTGTGTTGTTAATCGAATGTCCAGTTATTTCATATTATCAAACTTCAGTGATCAGCAATTTTTGAATCACGAAATTAAATTTGCCTTCGACGCTGACACCGTTATAGTTTATGTATTTTGAAATTGGCTGGTCTTTTTGCAATATTAGTTGTCCGAACGTTTATATACACATTTTTACATAACAAGAATATATATCTTGTGTACAAGCTGTAATTTTGTACAATTTATAACATGTAAAAAATATTTGTATAAATTATAACTTGTAATCGGACCAAAAATTCAAGTTAAAAACGACGTTATCGATAAAATTTACCTGTGAAACAGAAAAACGTC